>OX384535.1:6620724-9364057 GCA_947538915.1 Tenthredo distinguenda
CCTGACCTCCACCCTGACCTTGACCTCCACTCTGACCTTGACTCTGACCCTGACCTCCACCCTGACCTTGACCCCGACCCTGACCATCACCCTGACCTTGACCCTGTCCCTGACCTTCACCCTGACCTTGACCCTGACCCTTACCTCCACCCCGACCTCCAACCTGACCTTGACCCTGACCCTGACCTCCACCCTGACCTTGACCCTGACCCTGACCTCCTCCTTGACCTCCACCCTGACCTTGACCTCCACTCTAACCTTGACCTTGACCCTGACCTCCACCCTGACCCTGACCCTGACCTCCACCCTGACCTTGACCCCGACCCTGACCTTCACCCTGACCTTGACCCTGACCCTGACCTTCACCCTGACCTTGACCCTGACCCTTACCTCCACCCCGACCTCCAACCTGACCTTGACCCTGACCCTGACCTCCACCCTGACCTTGACCCTGACCCTGACCTCCTCCCTGACCTCCACCCTGACCTTGACCTCCACTCTAACCTTGACCTTGACCCTGACCTCCACCCTGACCCTGACCCTGACCTCCACCCTGACCTTGACCCCGACCCTGACCTTCACCCTGACCTTGACCCTGACCCTGACCTTCACCCTGACCTTGACCCTGACCCTTACCTCCACCCCGACCTCCAACCTGACCTTGACCCTGACCCTGACCTCCACCCTGACCTTGACCCTGACCCTGACCTCCTCCCTGACCTCCACCCTGACCTTGACCTCCACTCTGACCTTGAACCCGACCCTGATCTCCACCCTGACCTTGACCCTGACCCTGACCTCCACCCTGACCTTGACCCTGACCCTGACCTTCACCCTGACCTTGACCCTGACCCTTACCTCCACCCCGACCTCCAACCTGACCTTGACCCTGACCTTGACCTCCACCCTAACCTTGACCTTGACCCTGACCTCCACCCTGACCCTGACCCTGACCCTGACCCGCACCCTGACCTTGACCTTACCCTGACCTCCACCCTGACCTCCACCCTGACCTTGACCCTGACCCTGACCTCCACCCTGACCTCCAGCCTGACCTTGACTCTGACCCTGACCTCCACCCTGACCTTGACCTTGACCCTGACCTCAACCCTGACCTTGACTCTGACCCTGACCTCCACCCTGACCTTGACCTTGACCCTGACCTCCACCCTGACCCTGACCCTGACCCTGACCTCCACCCTGACCTTGACCTCCACCCTGACCTCCACCCTGACCTTGACCCTGACCCTGACCTCCACCCTGACCTTGACCTTGACCCTGACCTTCAGCCTGACCTTTACTTTGACCCTGACCTCCACCGTGACCTTGACCTTGACCCTGACCTCCACCCTGACCCTGACCCTGACCCTGACCTCCACCCTGACCTTGAACCTGACCTTGACCTCAACCCTGACCTTGACCCTGACCCTGACCTCCACCCTGACCTTGACCCTGACCCTGACCTCCACCCTGACCTTGACCCTGACCCTGACCTCCTCCTTGACCTCCACCCTGACCTTGACGTCCACTCTGACCTTGACTCTGACCCTGACATTCACCCTGACCTTGAGCCTGACCCTGACCTACACCCTGAGCTTGACCCTGACCCTGACCTCCACCCTGACCTTGACTTTGACCCTGACCTCCACCCTGACCTTGACCTTGACCCTGACCTCCACCCTGACCTCCACCCTGACCTTGACCCTGACACTGACCTCCTCCTTGACCTCCACCCTGACCTTGACCTCCACTCGGACCTTGACTCTGACCCTGACCTCCACCCTGACCTCCACCCTGACCTTGACCTTGACCCTGACCTCCACCCTGACCTCCACCCTGACCTTGACCCTGACCCTGACCTCCACCCTGACCTTGACCCTGACCTTGACCTCCACCCTGACCTTGACCTTGACCCTGACCTCCACCCTGACCTCCACCCTGACCTTGACCCTGACCCTGACCTCTACCCTGACCTTGACTCCGACCCTGACCTCCACCCTGACCTTGACCCTGACCCTGACCTCCACCCTGACATTGACCCTGACCCTGACCTCCTCCTTGACCTCCACCCTGACCTTGACCTCCACTCTAACCTTGACCTTGACCCTGACCTCCACCCTGACCCTGACCCTGACCTTGACCCTGACCCTGACCTCCACCCCGACCTTGACCCTGACTCTGACCTCCACCCTGACCTTGACTTTGACCCTGACCTCCACCCTGACCTTGACCCGGAACGTGACCTCCACTCTGACCTTGACCCTGACCCTGACCTCCACCCTGACCTTGACCTTAACCCTGACCTTTAGCCTGACCTTGACTTTGACCCTGACCCTGACCTCCACCCTGACCTTGACCCTGACCCTGACCTTCACCCTGACCTTGACCCTGACCTTTACCTCCACCCCGACCTCCACCCTGACCTTGACCTCCACTCGGACCTTGACCCTGACCCTGACCTCCACCCTGACCTTGACCCCGACACTGACCTCCTCCTTGACCTTCACCCTGACCTTGACCTCCACTCGGACCTTGACTCTGACCCTGACCTCCACCCCGACCTTGACTGTGACCCTGACCGCCACCCCTACATTGACTCTGACCCTGACCTGCACCCTGACCTTGACCCTGACCCTGACCTACACCCTGACCTTGACCCTGAACCTGACCTCCACCCTGACCTTGACCGTTACCCTGACCTCCTCCTTGACCTCCACCCTGACCTTGACCTCCACTCTGACCTTGACTCTGACCCTGACCTCCACCCTGACCTTGACCCCGACCCTGACCTTCACCCTGACCTTGACCCTGACCCTGACCTTCACCCTGACCTTGACCCTGACCCTGACCTCCACCCTGACCTTGACCCTGACCCTGACCTCCTCCTTGACCTCCACCCTGACCTTGACGTCCACTCTGACCTTGACTCTGACCCTGACATTCACCCTGACCTTGACCCTGACCCTGACCTACACCCTGAGCTTGACCCTGACCCTGACCTCCACCCTGACCTTGACTTTGACCCTGACCTCCACCCTGACCTTGACCTTGACCCTGACCTCCACCCTGACCTCCACCCTGACCTTGACCTTGACCCTGACCTCCACCCTGACCTTGACCCTGACCCTGACCTTCACCCTGACCTTGACCCTGACCCTTACCTCCACCCCGACCTCCAACCTGACCTTGACCCTGACCTTGACCTCCACCCTAACCTTGACCTTGACCCTGACCTCCACCCTGACCCTGACCCTGACCCTGACCCGCACCCTGACCTTGACCTTACCCTGACCTCCACCCTGACCTCCACCCTGACCTTGACCCTGACCCTGACCTCCACCCTGACCTCCAGCCTGACCTTGACTCTGACCCTGACCTACACCCTGACCTTGACCTTGACCCTGACCTCAACCCTGACCTTGACTCTGACCCTGACCTCCACCCTGACCTTGACCTTGACCCTGACCTCCACCCTGACCCTGACCCTGACCCTGACCTCCACCCTGACCTTGACCTCCACCCTGACCTCCACCCTGACCTTGACCCTGACCCTGACCTCCACCCTGACCTTGACCTTGACCCTGACCTTCAGCCTGACCTTGACTTTGACCCTGACCTCCACCGTGACCTTGACCTTGACCCTGATCTCCACCCTGACCCTGACCCTGACCCTGACCTCCACCCTGACCTTGAACCTGACCTTGACCTCAACCCTGACCTTGACCCTGACCCTGACCTCCACCCTGACCTTGACCCTGACCCTGACCTCCACCCTGACCTTGACCCTGACCCTGACCTCCTCCTTGACCTCCACCCTGACCTTGACGTCCACTCTGACCTTGACTCTGACCCTGACATTCACCCTGACCTTGAGCCTGACCCTGACCTACACCCTGAGCTTGACCCTGACCCTGACCTCCACCCTGACCTTGACTTTGACCCTGACCTCCACCCTGACCTTGACCCTGACCCTGACCTCCTCCCTGACCTCCACCCTGACCTTGACCTCCACTCTGACCTTGAACCCGACCCTGACCTCCACCCTGACCTTGACCCTGACCCTGACCTCCACCCTGACCTTGACCCTGACCCTGACCTCCACCCTGACCTTGACCCTGACCCTGACCTCCTCCTTGACCTCCACCCTGACCTTGACGTCCACTCTGACCTTGACTCTGACCCTGACATTCACCCTGACCTTGACCCTGACCCTGACCTACACCCTGAGCTTGACCCTGACCCTGACCTCCACCCTGACCTTGACTTTGACCCTGACCTCCACCCTGACCTTGACTCCGACCCTGACCTCCACCCTGACCTTGACCCTGACCCTGACCTCCACCCTGACATTGACCCTGACCCTGACCTCCTCCTTGACCTCCACCCTGACCTTGACCTCCACTCTAACCTTGACCTTGACCCTGACCTCCACCCTGACCCTGACCCTGACCTTGACCCTGACCCTGACCTCCACCCCGACCTTGACCCTGACTCTGACCTCCACCCTGACCTTGACTTTGACCCTGACCTCCACCCTGACCTTGACCCGGAACGTGACCTCCACTCTGACCTTGACCCTGACCCTGACCTACACCCTGACCTTGACCTTAACCCTGACCTTTAGCCTGACCTTGACTTTGACCCTGACCCTGACCTCCACCCTGACCTTGACCCTGACCCTGACCTTCACCCTGACCTTGACCCTGACCTTTACCTCCACCCCGACCTCCACCCTGACCTTGACCTCCACTCGGACCTTGACCCTGACCCTGACCTCCACCCTGACCTTGACCCCGACACTGACCTCCTCCTTGACCTCCACCCTGACCTTGACCTCCACTCGGACCTTGACCCTGACCCTGACCTCCACCCCGACCTTGACTGTGACCCTGACCGCCACCCCTACATTGACTCTGACCCTGACCTGCACCCTGACCTTGACCCTGACCCTGACCTACACCCTGACCTTGACCCCGACCCTGACCTCCACCCTGACCTTGACTTTGACCCTGACCTCCACCCTGACCTTGACCCTGACCCTGATCTCCACCCTGACCTTGACCCTGACCCTGACCTCCACCCTGACCTTGACCCTGACCCTGACCTCCACCCTGACCTTGACTCTGACCCTGACCTCCACCCTACTCTTGACCTTGACGCTGACCTCTACCCTGACCTTGACTCTGACCCTGACCTCCACGCTGACCTCCACTCTGACCTTGAACCTGACCCTGACCTCCACCCTGACCTTGACCTTGACCCTGACCTTCAGCCTGACCTTGACTTTGACCCTGACCTCCACCCTGACCTTGAACCTGACCCTGACCTCCACCCTGACCTTGACTGTGACCCTGACCTCCACCCCTACATTGACCCTGACCCTGACCTCCACCCTGACCTTGACCCTGACCCTGACCTCCACCCCGACCTTGACCCTCACCCTGACCTCCACCCTGACCTTGACCCTGACCCTGACCTTCACCCTGACCTTGACCCTGACCCTGACCTCCACCCCGACCTTGACCCTGACTCTGACCTCCACCCTGACCTTGACCCTGATCCTGACCTTCACCCTGACCTTGACCCTGACCCTGGCCTCCACCCTGACCTCCACCCTGACCTTGACCCTGACCCTGACCTCCACCCTGACCTTGACTTTGACCCTGACCTCCACCCCTACATTGACCCTGACCCTGACCTCCACCCTGACCTCGACCCTGACCCTGACCTCCACCCTGACCTTGACCCTGACCCTGACCTCCTCCTTGACCTCCACCCTGACCTTGACCTCCACTCTGACCTTGACCTTGACCCTGACCTCCACCCTGACCCTGACCCTTACTCTGACCGCCACCCTGACCTTGACTCTGACCCTGACCTCTACCCCGACCTTGACTCTGACCCTGACCTCCACCCTGACCTTGACCCTGACCCTGACCTCCACCCTGACCTTGACTCTGACCCTGACCTCCACCCCGACCTTGACTCTGACCCTGACCTCCACCCCGACCTTGACTCTGACCCTGACCTCCACCCTGACCTCCACCCTGACCTCCACCCTGACCTTGACCCTGACCCTGACCTCCAACCTGAGCTTGACCCTGACCCTGACCTCTACCCTGACCTTGTCTCTAACCCTGACCTTCACGCTGACCTTGACCCTGACCCTGACCTCCACCCTGACCTTGACTGTGACCCTGACCTCCACCCCTACATTGACCCTGACCCTGACCTCCACCCTGAGCTTGACCCTAACCCTGACCTCCACCCTGACCTTGACCCTGACCCTGACCTCCACCCTGACCTCCACTCTGACCTCGAACCTCACCCTGACCTCCACCCTGACCTTGACCTTGACCCTGACCTTCAGCCTGACCTTGACTTTGAACCTGACCTCCACCCTGACCTTGAACCTGACCCTGACCTCCACCCTGACCTTGACCCTGACCCTGACCTCCACCCTGACCTTGACCCTGACCCTGACCTCCACCCTGACTTTGACCGTGACCCTGACCTCCTTCTTGACCTCCACCCTGACCTTGACCTCCAGTCTGACCTTGACTCTGACCCTGACCTCCACCCTGACCTTGACTGTGACCCTGACCTCCACCCCTACATTGACCCCGACCCTGACCTCCACCCCGACCTTGACCCTGACCCTGACCTCCACCCCGTACTTGACCCTGACCCTGACCTCCACCCTGACCTTGACCCTGACCCTGACCTCCACCCTGACCTTGACCCTGACCCTGACCTCCACCCTGACCTTGACCCTGACTCTGTCCTCCACCCTGACCTCCTCCCTGACCTTGACCCTGACCCTGACCTCCACACTGACCTTGACTCTGACCCTGACCTCCACCCCGACCTTGACTGTGACCCTGACCTCCACCCCTACATTGACCCTGACCCTGACCTCCACCCTGACCTTGACCCTGACCCTGACCTCCACCCTGACCTTGACCCTGACCCTGACCTCCACCCTGACCTTGACTTTGACCCTGACCTCCACCCTGACCTTGACCCTGACCCTGACCTCCACCCTGACCTTGACCTCCACTCGGACCTTGACCCTGACCCTGACCTCCACCCTGACCTTGACCCCGACACTGACCTTCTCCTTGACCTCCACCCTGACCTTGACCTCCACTCGGACCTTGACCCTGACCCTGACCTCCACCCTGACCTTGACCCCGACACTGACCTCCTCCTTGACCTCCACCCTGACCTTGACCTCCACTCGGACCTTGACTCTGACCCTGACCTCCACCCCGACCTTGACTGTGACCCTGACCTCCACCCTGACCTTGACCCTGACTCTGTCCTCCACCCTGACCTCCTCCCTGACCTTGACCCTGACCCTGACCTCCACACTGACCTTGACTCTGACCCTGACCTCCACCCCGACCTTGACTGTGACCCTGACCTCCACCCCTACATTGACCCTGACCCTGACCTCCACCCTGACCTTGACCCTGACCCTGACCTCCACCCTGACCTTGACCCTGACCCTGACCTCCACCCTGACCTTGACCCTGACCCTGACCTCCACCCTGACCTTGACCCTGACTCTGTCCTCCACCCTGACCTCCTCCCTGACCTTGACCCTGACCCTGACCTCCACACTGACCTTGACTCTGACCCTGACCTCCACCCCGACCTTGACTGTGACCCTGACCTCCACCCCTACATTGACCCTGACCCTGACCTCCACCCTGACCTTGACCCTGACCCTGACCTCCACCCTGACCTTGACCCTGACCCTGACCTCCACCCTGACCTTGACTTTGACCCTGACCTCCACCCTGACCTTGACCCTGACCCTGACCTCCACCCTGACCTTGACCTCCACTCGGACCTTGACCCTGACCCTGACCTCCACCCTGACCTTGACCCCGACACTGACCTTCTCCTTGACCTCCACCCTGACCTTGACCTCCACTCGGACCTTGACCCTGACCCTGACCTCCACCCTGACCTTGACCCCGACACTGACCTCCTCCTTGACCTCCACCCTGACCTTGACCTCCACTCGGACCTTGACTCTGACCCTGACCTCCACCCCGACCTTGACTGTGACCCTGACCGCCACCCCTACATTGACTCTGACCCTGACCTGCACCCTGACCTTGACCCTGACCCTGACCTACACCCTGACCTTGACCCCGACCCTGACCTCCTCCTTGACCTCCACCCTGACCTTGACCTCCACTCGGACCTTGACTCTGACCCTGACCTCCACCCTGACCTTGACCCTGACCCTGACCTCCACCCTGACCTTGACCCTGACCCTGACCTCCTCCTTGACCTCCACCCTGACCTTGACGTCCACTCTGACCTTGACTCTGACCCTGACATTCACCCTGACCTTGAGCCTGACCCTGACCTACACCCTGAGCTTGACCCTGACCCTGACCTCCACCCTGACCTTGACTTTGACCCTGACCTCCACCCTGACCTTGACCCTGACCCTGACCTCCTCCCTGACCTCCACCCTGACCTTGACCTCCACTCTGACCTTGAACCCGACCCTGACCTCCACCCTGACCTTGACCCTGACCCTGACCTCCACCCTGACCTTGACCCTGACCCTGACCTCCACCCTGACCTTGACCCTGACCCTGACCTCCTCCTTGACCTCCACCCTGACCTTGACGTCCACTCTGACCTTGACTCTGACCCTGACATTCACCCTGACCTTGACCCTGACCCTGACCTACACCCTGAGCTTGACCCTGACCCTGACCTCCACCCTGACCTTGACTTTGACCCTGACCTCCACCCTGACCTTGACTCCGACCCTGACCTCCACCCTGACCTTGACCCTGACCCTGACCTCCACCCTGACATTGACCCTGACCCTGACCTCCTCCTTGACCTCCACCCTGACCTTGACCTCCACTCTAACCTTGACCTTGACCCTGACCTCCACCCTGACCCTGACCCTGACCTTGACCCTGACCCTGACCTCCACCCCGACCTTGACCCTGACTCTGACCTCCACCCTGACCTTGACTTTGACCCTGACCTCCACCCTGACCTTGACCCGGAACGTGACCTCCACTCTGACCTTGACCCTGACCCTGACCTACACCCTGACCTTGACCTTAACCCTGACCTTTAGCCTGACCTTGACTTTGACCCTGACCCTGACCTCCACCCTGACCTTGACCCTGACCCTGACCTTCACCCTGACCTTGACCCTGACCTTTACCTCCACCCCGACCTCCACCCTGACCTTGACCTCCACTCGGACCTTGACCCTGACCCTGACCTCCACCCTGACCTTGACCCCGACACTGACCTCCTCCTTGACCTCCACCCTGACCTTGACCTCCACTCGGACCTTGACCCTGACCCTGACCTCCACCCCGACCTTGACTGTGACCCTGACCGCCACCCCTACATTGACTCTGACCCTGACCTGCACCCTGACCTTGACCCTGACCCTGACCTACACCCTGACCTTGACCCCGACCCTGACCTCCACCCTGACCTTGACTTTGACCCTGACCTCCACCCTGACCTTGACCCTGACCCTGATCTCCACCCTGACCTTGACCCTGACCCTGACCTCCACCCTGACCTTGACCCTGACCCTGACCTCCACCCTGACCTTGACTCTGACCCTGACCTCCACCCTACTCTTGACCTTGACGCTGACCTCTACCCTGACCTTGACTCTGACCCTGACCTCCACGCTGACCTCCACTCTGACCTTGAACCTGACCCTGACCTCCACCCTGACCTTGACCTTGACCCTGACCTTCAGCCTGACCTTGACTTTGACCCTGACCTCCACCCTGACCTTGAACCTGACCCTGACCTCCACCCTGACCTTGACTGTGACCCTGACCTCCACCCCTACATTGACCCTGACCCTGACCTCCACCCTGACCTTGACCCTGACCCTGACCTCCACCCCGACCTTGACCCTCACCCTGACCTCCACCCTGACCTTGACCCTGACCCTGACCTTCACCCTGACCTTGACCCTGACCCTGACCTCCACCCCGACCTTGACCCTGACTCTGACCTCCACCCTGACCTTGACCCTGATCCTGACCTTCACCCTGACCTTGACCCTGACCCTGGCCTCCACCCTGACCTCCACCCTGACCTTGACCCTGACCCTGACCTCCACCCTGACCTTGACTTTGACCCTGACCTCCACCCCTACATTGACCCTGACCCTGACCTCCACCCTGACCTCGACCCTGACCCTGACCTCCACCCTGACCTTGACCCTGACCCTGACCTCCTCCTTGACCTCCACCCTGACCTTGACCTCCACTCTGACCTTGACCTTGACCCTGACCTCCACCCTGACCCTGACCCTTACTCTGACCGCCACCCTGACCTTGACTCTGACCCTGACCTCTACCCCGACCTTGACTCTGACCCTGACCTCCACCCTGACCTTGACCCTGACCCTGACCTCCACCCTGACCTTGACTCTGACCCTGACCTCCACCCCGACCTTGACTCTGACCCTGACCTCCACCCCGACCTTGACTCTGACCCTGACCTCCACCCTGACCTCCACCCTGACCTCCACCCTGACCTTGACCCTGACCCTGACCTCCAACCTGAGCTTGACCCTGACCCTGACCTCTACCCTGACCTTGTCTCTAACCCTGACCTTCACGCTGACCTTGACCCTGACCCTGACCTCCACCCTGACCTTGACTGTGACCCTGACCTCCACCCCTACATTGACCCTGACCCTGACCTCCACCCTGAGCTTGACCCTAACCCTGACCTCCACCCTGACCTTGACCCTGACCCTGACCTCCACCCTGACCTCCACTCTGACCTCGAACCTCACCCTGACCTCCACCCTGACCTTGACCTTGACCCTGACCTTCAGCCTGACCTTGACTTTGAACCTGACCTCCACCCTGACCTTGAACCTGACCCTGACCTCCACCCTGACCTTGACCCTGACCCTGACCTCCACCCTGACCTTGACCCTGACCCTGACCTCCACCCTGACTTTGACCGTGACCCTGACCTCCTTCTTGACCTCCACCCTGACCTTGACCTCCAGTCTGACCTTGACTCTGACCCTGACCTCCACCCTGACCTTGACTGTGACCCTGACCTCCACCCCTACATTGACCCCGACCCTGACCTCCACCCCGACCTTGACCCTGACCCTGACCTCCACCCCGTACTTGACCCTGACCCTGACCTCCACCCTGACCTTGACCCTGACCCTGACCTCCACCCTGACCTTGACCCTGACCCTGACCTCCACCCTGACCTTGACCCTGACTCTGTCCTCCACCCTGACCTCCTCCCTGACCTTGACCCTGACCCTGACCTCCACACTGACCTTGACTCTGACCCTGACCTCCACCCCGACCTTGACTGTGACCCTGACCTCCACCCCTACATTGACCCTGACCCTGACCTCCACCCTGACCTTGACCCTGACCCTGACCTCCACCCTGACCTTGACCCTGACCCTGACCTCCACCCTGACCTTGACTTTGACCCTGACCTCCACCCTGACCTTGACCCTGACCCTGACCTCCACCCTGACCTTGACCTCCACTCGGACCTTGACCCTGACCCTGACCTCCACCCTGACCTTGACCCCGACACTGACCTTCTCCTTGACCTCCACCCTGACCTTGACCTCCACTCGGACCTTGACCCTGACCCTGACCTCCACCCTGACCTTGACCCCGACACTGACCTCCTCCTTGACCTCCACCCTGACCTTGACCTCCACTCGGACCTTGACTCTGACCCTGACCTCCACCCCGACCTTGACTGTGACCCTGACCGCCACCCCTACATTGACTCTGACCCTGACCTGCACCCTGACCTTGACCCTGACCCTGACCTACACCCTGACCTTGACCCCGACCCTGACCTCCTCCTTGACCTCCACCCTGACCTTGACCTCCACTCGGACCTTGACTCTGACCCTGACCTCCACCCTGACCTTGACCCTGACCCTGACCTCCACCCTGACCTTGACCCTGACCCTGACCTCCTCCTTGACCTCCACCCTGACCTTGACGTCCACTCTGACCTTGACTCTGACCCTGACATTCACCCTGACCTTGAGCCTGACCCTGACCTACACCCTGAGCTTGACCCTGACCCTGACCTCCACCCTGACCTTGACTTTGACCCTGACCTCCACCCTGACCTTGACCCTGACCCTGACCTCCTCCCTGACCTCCACCCTGACCTTGACCTCCACTCTGACCTTGAACCCGACCCTGACCTCCACCCTGACCTTGACCCTGACCCTGACCTCCACCCTGACCTTGACCCTGACCCTGACCTCCACCCTGACCTTGACCCTGACCCTGACCTCCTCCTTGACCTCCACCCTGACCTTGACGTCCACTCTGACCTTGACTCTGACCCTGACATTCACCCTGACCTTGACCCTGACCCTGACCTACACCCTGAGCTTGACCCTGACCCTGACCTCCACCCTGACCTTGACTTTGACCCTGACCTCCACCCTGACCTTGACTCCGACCCTGACCTCCACCCTGACCTTGACCCTGACCCTGACCTCCACCCTGACATTGACCCTGACCCTGACCTCCTCCTTGACCTCCACCCTGACCTTGACCTCCACTCTAACCTTGACCTTGACCCTGACCTCCACCCTGACCCTGACCCTGACCTTGACCCTGACCCTGACCTCCACCCCGACCTTGACCCTGACTCTGACCTCCACCCTGACCTTGACTTTGACCCTGACCTCCACCCTGACCTTGACCCGGAACGTGACCTCCACCCTGACCTTGACCCTGACCCTGACCTCCACCCTGACCTTGACCCTGACCCTGACCTCCTCCTTGACCTCCACCCTGACCTTGACGTCCACTCTGACCTTGACTCTGACCCTGACATTCACCCTGACCTTGACCCTGACCCTGACCTACACCCTGAGCTTGACCCTGACCCTGACCTCCACCCTGACCTTGACTTTGACCCTGACCTCCACCCTGACCTTGACTCCGACCCTGACCTCCACCCTGACCTTGACCCTGACCCTGACCTCCACCCTGACATTGACCCTGACCCTGACCTCCTCCTTGACCTCCACCCTGACCTTGACCTCCACTCTAACCTTGACCTTGACCCTGACCTCCACCCTGACCCTGACCCTGACCTTGACCCTGACCCTGACCTCCACCCCGACCTTGACCCTGACTCTGACCTCCACCCTGACCTTGACTTTGACCCTGACCTCCACCCTGACCTTGACCCGGAACGTGACCTCCACTCTGACCTTGACCCTGACCCTGACCTACACCCTGACCTTGACCTTAACCCTGACCTTTAGCCTGACCTTGACTTTGACCCTGACCCTGACCTCCACCCTGACCTTGACCCTGACCCTGACCTTCACCCTGACCTTGACCCTGACCTTTACCTCCACCCCGACCTCCACCCTGACCTTGACCTCCACTCGGACCTTGACCCTGACCCTGACCTCCACCCTGACCTTGACCCCGACACTGACCTCCTCCTTGACCTCCACCCTGACCTTGACCTCCACTCGGACCTTGACCCTGACCCTGACCTCCACCCCGACCTTGACTGTGACCCTGACCGCCACCCCTACATTGACTCTGACCCTGACCTGCACCCTGACCTTGACCCTGACCCTGACCTACACCCTGACCTTGACCCCGACCCTGACCTCCACCCTGACCTTGACTTTGACCCTGACCTCCACCCTGACCTTGACCCTGACCCTGATCTCCACCCTGACCTTGACCCTGACCCTGACCTCCACCCTGACCTTGACCCTGACCCTGACCTCCACCCTGACCTTGACTCTGACCCTGACCTCCACCCTACTCTTGACCTTGACGCTGACCTCTACCCTGACCTTGACTCTGACCCTGACCTCCACGCTGACCTCCACTCTGACCTTGAACCTGACCCTGACCTCCACCCTGACCTTGACCTTGACCCTGACCTTCAGCCTGACCTTGACTTTGACCCTGACCTCCACCCTGACCTTGAACCTGACCCTGACCTCCACCCTGACCTTGACTGTGACCCTGACCTCCACCCCTACATTGACCCTGACCCTGACCTCCACCCTGACCTTGACCCTGACCCTGACCTCCACCCCGACCTTGACCCTCACCCTGACCTCCACCCTGACCTTGACCCTGACCCTGACCTTCACCCTGACCTTGACCCTGACCCTGACCTCCACCCCGACCTTGACCCTGACTCTGACCTCCACCCTGACCTTGACCCTGATCCTGACCTTCACCCTGACCTTGACCCTGACCCTGGCCTCCACCCTGACCTCCACCCTGACCTTGACCCTGACCCTGACCTCCACCCTGACCTTGACTTTGACCCTGACCTCCACCCCTACATTGACCCTGACCCTGACCTCCACCCTGACCTCGACCCTGACCCTGACCTCCACCCTGACCTTGACCCTGACCCTGACCTCCTCCTTGACCTCCACCCTGACCTTGACCTCCACTCTGACCTTGACCTTGACCCTGACCTCCACCCTGACCCTGACCCTTACTCTGACCGCCACCCTGACCTTGACTCTGACCCTGACCTCTACCCCGACCTTGACTCTGACCCTGACCTCCACCCTGACCTTGACCCTGACCCTGACCTCCACCCTGACCTTGACTCTGACCCTGACCTCCACCCCGACCTTGACTCTGACCCTGACCTCCACCCCGACCTTGACTCTGACCCTGACCTCCACCCTGACCTCCACCCTGACCTCCACCCTGACCTTGACCCTGACCCTGACCTCCAACCTGAGCTTGACCCTGACCCTGACCTCTACCCTGACCTTGTCTCTAACCCTGACCTTCACGCTGACCTTGACCCTGACCCTGACCTCCACCCTGACCTTGACTGTGACCCTGACCTCCACCCCTACATTGACCCTGACCCTGACCTCCACCCTGAGCTTGACCCTAACCCTGACCTCCACCCTGACCTTGACCCTGACCCTGACCTCCACCCTGACCTCCACTCTGACCTCGAACCTCACCCTGACCTCCACCCTGACCTTGACCTTGACCCTGACCTTCAGCCTGACCTTGACTTTGAACCTGACCTCCACCCTGACCTTGAACCTGACCCTGACCTCCACCCTGACCTTGACCCTGACCCTGACCTCCACCCTGACCTTGACCCTGACCCTGACCTCCACCCTGACTTTGACCGTGACCCTGACCTCCTTCTTGACCTCCACCCTGACCTTGACCTCCAGTCTGACCTTGACTCTGACCCTGACCTCCACCCTGACCTTGACTGTGACCCTGACCTCCACCCCTACATTGACCCCGACCCTGACCTCCACCCCGACCTTGACCCTGACCCTGACCTCCACCCCGTACTTGACCCTGACCCTGACCTCCACCCTGACCTTGACCCTGACCCTGACCTCCACCCTGACCTTGACCCTGACCCTGACCTCCACCCTGACCTTGACCCTGACTCTGTCCTCCACCCTGACCTCCTCCCTGACCTTGACCCTGACCCTGACCTCCACACTGACCTTGACTCTGACCCTGACCTCCACCCCGACCTTGACTGTGACCCTGACCTCCACCCCTACATTGACCCTGACCCTGACCTCCACCCTGACCTTGACCCTGACCCTGACCTCCACCCTGACCTTGACCCTGACCCTGACCTCCACCCTGACCTTGACTTTGACCCTGACCTCCACCCTGACCTTGACCCTGACCCTGACCTCCACCCTGACCTTGACCTCCACTCGGACCTTGACCCTGACCCTGACCTCCACCCTGACCTTGACCCCGACACTGACCTTCTCCTTGACCTCCACCCTGACCTTGACCTCCACTCGGACCTTGACCCTGACCCTGACCTCCACCCTGACCTTGACCCCGACACTGACCTCCTCCTTGACCTCCACCCTGACCTTGACCTCCACTCGGACCTTGACTCTGACCCTGACCTCCACCCCGACCTTGACTGTGACCCTGACCGCCACCCCTACATTGACTCTGACCCTGACCTGCACCCTGACCTTGACCCTGACCCTGACCTACACCCTGACCTTGACCCCGACCCTGACCTCCACCCTGACCTTGACTTTGACCCTGACCTCCACCCTGACCTTGACCCTGACCCTGATCTCCACCCTGACCTTGACCCTGACCCTGACCTCCACCCTGACCTTGACCCTGACCCTGACCATCACCTTGACCTTGATCCTGACCCTGACATTTACCCTGACCTTGACCCTGACCCTGACCTCCACCCTAAGCTTGACCCTGACCCTGACCTCCACCCTGACCTTGACCCTGACCCTGACCATCACCTTGACCTTGATCCTGACCCTGACATTTACCCTGACCTTGACTCTGACCTTGACCTCCACCCTGACCTTGACCCCGACCCTGACCTTCACCCTGACCTTGACCCTGACCCTGACCTTCACCCTGACCTTGACCCTGACCCTTACCTCCACCCCGACCTCCAACCTGACCTTGACCCTGACCCTGACCTCCACCCTGACCTTGACCCTGACCCTGACCTCCTCCTTGACCTCCACCCTGACCTTGACCTCCACTCTGACCTTGAACCCGACCCTGACCTCCACCCTGACCTTGACCCTGACCCTGACCTCCACCCTGACCTTGACCCTGACCCTGACCTCCACCCTGACCTTGACCCTGACCCTGACCTCCTCCTTGACCTCCACCCTCACCTTGACGTCCACTCTGACCTTGACTCTGACCCTGACATTCACCCTGACCTTGACACTGACCCTGACCTACACCCTGAGCTTGACCCTGACCCTGACCTCCACCCTGACCTTGACTTTGACCCTGACCTCCACCCTGACCTTGACCCTGACCCTGACCTCCACCCTGAGCTTGACCCTGACCCTGACCTCCACCCTGACCTCCACCCTGACCTTGACTCTGACCCTGACCTCCACCCTGACCTTGACCTTGACCCTGACCTCTACCCTGACCTTGACTCTGACCCTGACCTCCACCCTGACCTCCACCCTGACCTTGACCTCCACTCTGACCTTGACTCTGACCCTGACCTCCACCCTGACCTTGACCCCGACCCTGACCTTCACCCTGACCTTGACCCTGTCCCTGACCTTCACTCTGACGTTGACCCTGACCCTTACCTCCACCCCGACCTCCAACCTGACCTTGACCCTGACCCTGACCTCCACCCTGACCTTGACCCTGACCCTGACCTCCTCCTTGACCTCCACCCTGACCTTGACCTCCACTCTAACCTTGACCTTGACCCTGACCTCCACCCTGACCCTGACCCTGACCTCCACCCTGACCTTGACCCCGACCCTGACCTTCACCCTGACCTTGACCCTGACCCTGACCTTCACCCTGACCTTGACCCTGACCCTTACCTCCACCCCGACCTCCAGCCTGACCTTGACCCTGACCCTGACCTCCACCCTGACCTTGACCCTGACCCTGACCTCCTCCCTGACCTCCACCCTGACCTTGACCTCCACTCTGACCTTGAACCCGACCCTGACCTCCACCCTGACCTTGACCCTGACCCTGACCTCCACCCTGACCTTGACCCTGACCCTGACCTCCACCCTGACCTTGACCCTGACCCTGACCTCCTCCTTGACCTCCACCCTGACCTTGACGTCCACTCTGACCTTGACTCTGACCCTGACATTCACCCTGACCTTGACCCTGACCCTGACCTACACCCTGAGCTTGACCCTGACCCTGACCTCCACCCTGACCTTGACTTTGACCCTGACCTCCACCCTGACCTTGACCTTGACCCTGACCTCCACCCTGACCTCCACCCTGACCTTGACCTTGACCCTGACCTCCACCCTGACCTTGAACCTGACCCTGACCTCCACCCTGACCTTGACCTCCACTCTGACCTTGACTCTGACCCTGACCTCCACCCTGACCTTGACCCCGACCCTGACCTTCACCCTGACCTTGACCCTGTCCCTGACCTTCACCCTGACCTTGACCCTGACCCTTACCTCCACCCCGACCTCCAACCTGACCTTGACCCTGACCCTGACCTCCACCCTGACCTTGACCCTGACCCTGACCTCCTCCTTGACCTCCACCCTGACCTAGACCTCCACTCTAACCTTGACCTTGACTCTGACTTCTACCCTGACCCTGACCCTGACCCTGACCTCCACCCTGACCTTGACCTTACCCTGACCTCCACCCTGACCTCCACCCTGACCTTGACCCTGACCCTGACCTCCACCCTGACCTTGACCCTGACCCTGACCTCCACCCTGACCTTGACCCGGGACGTGACCTCCACTCTGACCTTGACCCTGACCCTGACCTCCACCCTGACCTTGACCTTAACCCTGACCTTTAGCCTGACCTTGACTTTGACCCTGACCCTGACCTCCACCCTGACCTTGACCCTGACCCTGACCTTCACCCTGACCTTGACCCTGACCTTTACCTCCACCCCGACCTCCAACCTGACCTTGACCCTGACCCTGACCTCCACCCTGACCTTGACCCTGACCCTGACCTCCTCCTTGACCTCCACCCTGACCTTGACCTCCACTCTAACCTTGACCTTGACCCTGACCTCCACCCTGACCCTGACCCTGACCTCCACCCTGACCTTGACCCTGACCCTGACCTCCACCCTGACATTGACCCCGACCCTGACCTCCACCCTGACCTTGACCCTGACCTTGACCTCTACCCTAACCTTGACCTTGACCCTGACTTCTACCCTGACCCTGACCCTGACCCTGACCTCCACCCTGACCTTGACCTTACCCTGACCTCCACCCTGACCTCCACCCTGACCTTGACCCTGACCCTGACCTCCACCCTGACCTTGACCCTGACACTGACCTTCTCCTTGACCTCCACCCTGACCCTGATCCCCACCCTGACCTTGACCCTGACCCTGACCTCCACCCTGACCTTGACCCCGACCCTGACCATCACCTTGACCTTGATCCTGACCCTGACATTCACCCTGACCTTGACCCTGACCCTGACCTCCACCCTGAGCTTGACCCTGACCCTGACCTCCACCCTGACCTCCACCCTGACCTTGACTCTGACCCTGACCTCCACCCTGACCTTGACCTTGACCCTGACCTCTACCCTGACCTTGACTCTGACCCTGACCTCCACCCTGACCTCCACCCTGACCTTGACCTCCACTCTGACCTTGACTCTGACCCTGACCTCCACCCTGACCTTGACCCCGACCCTGACCTTCACCCTGACCTTGACCCTGTCCCTGACCTTCACTCTGACGTTGACCCTGACCCTTACCTCCACCCCGACCTCCAACCTGACCTTGACCCTGACCCTGACCTCCACCCTGACCTTGACCCTGACCCTGACCTCCTCCTTGACCTCCACCCTGACCTTGACCTCCACTCTAACCTTGACCTTGACCCTGACCTCCACCCTGACCCTGACCCTGACCTCCACCCTGACCTTGACCCCGACCCTGACCTTCACCCTGACCTTGACCCTGACCCTGACCTTCACCCTGACCTTGACCCTGACCCTTACCTCCACCCCGACCTCCAGCCTGACCTTGACCCTGACCCTGACCTCCACCCTGACCTTGACCCTGACCCTGACCTCCTCCCTGACCTCCACCCTGACCTTGACCTCCACTCTGACCTTGAACCCGACCCTGACCTCCACCCTGACCTTGACCCTGACCCTGACCTCCACCCTGACCTTGACCCTGACCCTGACCTCCACCCTGACCTTGACCCTGACCCTGACCTCCTCCTTGACCTCCACCCTGACCTTGACGTCCACTCTGACCTTGACTCTGACCCTGACATTCACCCTGACCTTGACCCTGACCCTGACCTACACCCTGAGCTTGACCCTGACCCTGACCTCCACCCTGACCTTGACTTTGACCCTGACCTCCACCCTGACCTTGACCTTGACCCTGACCTCCACCCTGACCTCCACCCTGACCTTGACCTTGACCCTGACCTCCACCCTGACCTTGAACCTGACCCTGACCTCCACCCTGACCTTGACCTCCACTCTGACCTTGACTCTGACCCTGACCTCCACCCTGACCTTGACCCCGACCCTGACCTTCACCCTGACCTTGACCCTGTCCCTGACCTTCACCCTGACCTTGACCCTGACCCTTACCTCCACCCCGACCTCCAACCTGACCTTGACCCTGACCCTGACCTCCACCCTGACCTTGACCCTGACCCTGACCTCCTCCTTGACCTCCACCCTGACCTAGACCTCCACTCTAACCTTGACCTTGACTCTGACTTCTACCCTGACCCTGACCCTGACCCTGACCTCCACCCTGACCTTGACCTTACCCTGACCTCCACCCTGACCTCCACCCTGACCTTGACCCTGACCCTGACCTCCACCCTGACCTTGACCCTGACCCTGACCTCCACCCTGACCTTGACCCGGGACGTGACCTCCACTCTGACCTTGACCCTGACCCTGACCTCCACCCTGACCTTGACCTTAACCCTGACCTTTAGCCTGACCTTGACTTTGACCCTGACCCTGACCTCCACCCTGACCTTGACCCTGACCCTGACCTTCACCCTGACCTTGACCCTGACCTTTACCTCCACCCCGACCTCCAACCTGACCTTGACCCTGACCCTGACCTCCACCCTGACCTTGACCCTGACCCTGACCTCCTCCTTGACCTCCACCCTGACCTTGACCTCCACTCTAACCTTGACCTTGACCCTGACCTCCACCCTGACCCTGACCCTGACCTCCACCCTGACCTTGACCCTGACCCTGACCTCCACCCTGACATTGACCCCGACCCTGACCTCCACCCTGACCTTGACCCTGACCTTGACCTCTACCCTAACCTTGACCTTGACCCTGACTTCTACCCTGACCCTGACCCTGACCCTGACCTCCACCCTGACCTTGACCTTACCCTGACCTCCACCCTGACCTCCACCCTGACCTTGACCCTGACCCTGACCTCCACCCTGACCTTGACCCTGACACTGACCTTCTCCTTGACCTCCACCCTGACCCTGATCCCCACCCTGACCTTGACCCTGACCCTGACCTCCACCCTGACCTTGACCCCGACCCTGACCATCACCTTGACCTTGATCCTGACCCTGACATTCACCCTGACCTTGACCCTGACCCTGACCTCCACCCTGAGCTTGACCCTGACCCTGACCTCCACCCTGACCTCCACCCTGACCTTGACTCTGACCCTGACCTCCACCCTGACCTTGACCTTGACCCTGACCTCTACCCTGACCTTGACTCTGACCCTGACCTCCACCCTGACCTCCACCCTGACCTTGACCTCCACTCTGACCTTGACTCTGACCCTGACCTCCACCCTGACCTTGACCCCGACCCTGACCTTCACCCTGACCTTGACCCTGTCCCTGACCTTCACTCTGACGTTGACCCTGACCCTTACCTCCACCCCGACCTCCAACCTGACCTTGACCCTGACCCTGACCTCCACCCTGACCTTGACCCTGACCCTGACCTCCTCCTTGACCTCCACCCTGACCTTGACCTCCACTCTAACCTTGACCTTGACCCTGACCTCCACCCTGACCCTGACCCTGACCTCCACCCTGACCTTGACCCCGACCCTGACCTTCACCCTGACCTTGACCCTGACCCTGACCTTCACCCTGACCTTGACCCTGACCCTTACCTCCACCCCGACCTCCAGCCTGACCTTGACCCTGACCCTGACCTCCACCCTGACCTTGACCTCCACTCTGACCTTGAACCCGACCCTGACCTCCACCCTGACCTTGACCCTGACCCTGACCTCCACCCTGACCTTGACCCTGACCCTGACCTCCACCCTGACCTTGACCCTGACCCTGACCTCCTCCTTGACCTCCACCCTGACCTTGACGTCCACTCTGACCTTGACTCTGACCCTGACATTCACCCTGACCTTGACCCTGACCCTGACCTACACCCTGAGCTTGACCCTGACCCTGACCTCCACCCTGACCTTGACTTTGACCCTGACCTCCACCCTGACCTTGACCTTGACCCTGACCTCCACCCTGACCTCCACCCTGACCTTGACCTTGACCCTGACCTCCACCCTGACCTTGACCCTGACCCTGACCTTCACCCTGACCTTGACCCTGACCCTTACCTCCACCCCGACCTCCAACCTGACCTTGACCCTGACCTTGACCTCCACCCTAACCTTGACCTTGACCCTGACCTCCACCCCGACCTTGACCCTGACTCTGACCTCCACCCTGACCTTGACTTTGACCCTGACCTCCACCCTGACCTTGACCCGGAACGTGACCTCCACTCTGACCTTGACCCTGACCCTGACCTCCACCCTGACCTTGACCTTAACCCTGACCTTTAGCCTGACCTTGACGTTGACCCTGACCCTGACCTCCACCCTGACCTTGACCCTGACCCTGACCTTCACCCTGACCTTGACCCTGACCTTTACCTCCACCCCGACCTCCACCCTGACCTCGACCTCCACTCGGACCTTGACCCTGACCCTGACCTCCACCCTGACCTTGACCCCGACACTGACCTCCTCCTTGACCTCCACCCTGACCTTGACCTCCACTCGGACCTTGACTCTGACCCTGACCTCCACCCCGACCTTGACTGTGACCCTGACCGCCACCCCTACATTGACTCTGACCCTGACCTGCACCCTGACCTTGACCCTGACCCTGACCTACACCCTGACCTTGACCCTGAACCTGACCTCCACCCTGACCTTGACCGTTACCCTGACCTCCTCCTTGACCTCCACCCTGACCTTGACCTCCACTCTGACCTTGACTCTGACCCTGACCTCCACCCTGACCTTGACCCCGACCCTGACCTTCACCCTGACCTTGACCCTGACCCTGACCTTCACCCTGACCTTGACCCTGACCCTTACCTCCACCCCGACCTCCAACCTGACCTTGACCCTGACCCTGACCTCCACCCTGACCTTGACCCTGACCCTGACCTCCTCCCTGACCTCCACCCTGACCTTGACCTCCACTCTGACCTCGAACCCGACCCTGACCTCCACCCTGACCTTGACCCTGACCCTGACCTCCACCCTGACCTTGACCCTGACCCTGACCTCCACCCTGACCTTGACCCTGACCCTGACCTCCTCCTTGACCTCCACCCTGACCTTGACGTCCACTCTGACCTTGACTCTGACCCTGACATTCACCCTGACCTTGACCCTGACCCTGACCTACACCCTGAGCTTGACCCTGACCCTGACCTCCACCCTGACCTTGACTTTGACCCTGACCTCCACCCTGACCTTGACCTTGACCCTGACCTCCACCCTGACCTCCACCCTGACCTTGACCTTGACCCTGACCTCCACCCTGACCTTGACCTTGACCCTGACCTCAACCCTGACCTTGACTCTGACCCTGACCTCCACCCTGACCTTGGCCTTGACCCTGACCTCCACCCTGACCCTGACCCTGACCCTGACCTCCACCCTGACCTTGACCTCCACCCTGACCTCCACCCTGACCTTGACCCTGACCCTGACCTCCACCCTGACCTTGACCTTGACCCTGACCTTCAGCCTGACCTTGACTTTGACCCTGACCTCCACCGTGACCTTGACCTTGACCCTGACCTCCACCCTGACCCTGACCCTGACCCTGACCTCCACCCTGACCTTGAACCTGACCTTGACCTCAACCCTGACCTTGACCCTGACCCTGACCTCCACCCTGACCTTGACCCTGACCCTGACCTCCACCCTGACCTTGACCCTGACCCTGACCTCCTCCTTGACCTCCACCCTGACCTTGACGTCCACTCTGACCTTGACTCTGACCCTGACATTCACCCTGACCTTGAGCCTGACCCTGACCTACACCCTGAGCTTGACCCTGACCCTGACCTCCACCCTGACCTTGACTTTGACCCTGACCTCCACCCTGACCTTGACCTTGACCCTGACCTCCACCCTGACCTCCACCCTGACCTTGACCCCGACACTGACCTCCTCCTTGACCTCCACCCTGACCTTGACCTCCACTCGGACCTTGACTCTGACCCTGACCTCCACCCTGACCTCCACCCTGACCTTGACCTTGACCCTGACCTCCACCCTGACCTCCACCCTGACCTTGACCCTGACCCTGACCTCCACCCTGACCTTGACCCTGACCTTGACCTCCACCCTGACCTTGACCTTGACCCTGACCTCCACCCTGACCTCCACCCTGACCTTGACCCTGACCCTGACCTCTACCCTGACCTTGACTCCGACCCTGACCTCCACCCTGACCTTGACCCTGACCCTGACCTCCACCCTGACATTGACCCTGACCCTGACCTCCTCCTTGACCTCCACCCTGACCTTGACCTCCACTCTAACCTTGACCTTGACCCTGACCTCCACCCTGACCCTGACCCTGACCTTGACCCTGACCCTGACCTCCACCCCGACCTTGACCCTGACTCTGACCTCCACCCTGACCTTGACTTTGACCCTGACCTCCACCCTGACCTTGACCCGGAACGTGACCTCCACTCTGACCTTGACCCTGACCCTGACCTCCACCCTGACCTTGACCTTAACCCTGACCTTTAGCCTGACCTTGACTTTGACCCTGACCCTGACCTCCACCCTGACCTTGACCCTGACCCTGACCTTCACCCTGACCTTGACCCTGACCTTTACCTCCACCCCGACCTCCACCCTGACCTTGACCTCCACTCGGACCTTGACCCTGACCCTGACCTCCACCCTGACCTTGACCCCGACACTGACCTCCTCCTTGACCTCCACCCTGACCTTGACCTCCACTCGGACCTTGACTCTGACCCTGACCTCCACCCCGACGTTGACTGTGACCCTGACCGCCACCCCTACATTGACTCTGACCCTGACCTGCACCCTGACCTTGACCCTGACCCTGACCTACACCCTGACCTTGACCCCGACCCTGACCTCCACCCTGACCTTGACTTTGACCCTGACCTCCACCCTGACCTTGACCCTGACCCTGATCTCCACCCTGACCTTGACCCTGACCCTGACCTCCACCCTGACCTTGACCCTGACCCTGACCTCCACCCTGACCTTGACTCTGACCCTGACCTCCACCCTACTCTTGACCTTGACGCTGACCTCTACCCTGACCTTGACTCTGACCCTGACCTCCACGCTGACCTCCACTCTGACCTTGAACCTGACCCTGACCTCCACCCTGACCTTGACCTTGACCCTGACCTTCAGCCTGACCTTGACTTTGACCCTGACCTCCACCCTGACCTTGAACCTGACCCTGACCTCCACCCTGACCTTGACCCTGACCCTGACCTCCACTCTGACCTCGAACCTGACCCTGACCTCCACCCTGACCTTGACCTTGACCCTGACCTCCACCCTGACCTTGACCGTGACCCTGACCTCCTCCTTGACCTCCACCCTGACCTTGACCTCCAGTCTGACCTTGACTCTGACCCTGACTTCCACCCTGACCTTGACTGTGACCCTGACCTCCACCCCTACATTGACCCTGACCCTGACCTCCACCCCGACCTTGACCCTGACCCTGACCTCCACCCCGACCTTGACCCTCACCCTGACCTCCACCCTGACCTTGACCCTGACCCTGACCTTCACCCTGACCTTGACCCTGACCCTGACCTCCACCCCGACCTTGACCCTGACCCTGACCTCCACCCTGACCTTGACCCTGATCCTGACATTCACCCTGACCTTGACCCTGACCCTGACCTCCACCCTGACCTTGACCCTGACCCTGACCTCCTCCTTGACCTCCACCCTGACCTTGACGTCCACTCTGACCTTGACTCTGACCCTGACATTCACCCTGACCTTGAGCCTGACCCTGACCTACACCCTGAGCTTGACCCTGACCCTGACCTCCACCCTGACCTTGACTTTGACCCTGACCTCCACTCTGACCTTGACCCTGACCCTGACCTCCACCCTGACCTTGACCTTAACCCTGACCTTTAGCCTGACCTTGACTTTGACCCTGACCCTGACCTCCACCCTGACCTTGACCCTGACCCTGACCTTCACCCTGACCTTGACCCTGACCTTTACCTCCACCCCGACCTCCAACCTGACCTTGACCCTGACCCTGACCTCCACCCTGACCTTGACCCTGACCCTGACCTCCACCCTGACATTGACCCCGACCCTGACCTCCACCCTGACCTTGACCCTGACCTTGACCTCTACCCTAACCTTGACCTTGACCCTGACTTCTACCCTGACCCTGACCCTGACCCTGACCTCCACCCTGACCTTGACCTTACCCTGACCTCCACCCTGACCTCCACCCTGACCTTGACCCTGACCCTGACCTCCACCCTGACCTTGACCCTGACACTGACCTTCTCCTTGACCTCCACCCTGACCCTGATCCCCACCCTGACCTTGACCCTGACCCTGACCTCCACCCTGACCTTGACCCCGACCCTGACCATCACCTTGACCTTGATCCTGACCCTGACATTCACCCTGACCTTGACCCTGACCCTGACCTCCACCCTGAGCTTGACCCTGACCCTGACCTCCACCCTGACCTCCACCCTGACCTTGACTCTGACCCTGACCTCCACCCTGACCTTGACCTTGACCCTGACCTCTACCCTGACCTTGACTCTGACCCTGACCTCCACCCTGACCTTGAACCTGACCCTGACCTCCACCCTGACCTTGACCTCCACTCTGACCTTGACTCTGACCCTGACCTCCACCCTGACCTTGACCCCGACCCTGACCTTCACCCTGACCTTGACCCTGTCCCTGACCTTCACCCTGACCTTGACCCTGACCCTTACCTCCACCCCGACCTCCAACCTGACCTTGACCCTGACCCTGACCTCCACCCTGACCTTGACCCTGACCCTGACCTCCTCCTTGACCTCCACCCTGACCTTGACCTCCACTCTAACCTTGACCTTGACCCTGACCTCCACCCTGACCCTGACCCTGACCTCCACCCTGACCTTGACCCCGACCCTGACCTTCACCCTGACCTTGACCCTGACCCTGACCTTCACCCTGACCTTGACCCTGACCCTTACCTCCACCCCGACCTCCAACCTGACCTTGACCCTGACCCTGACCTCCACCCTGACCTTGACCCTGACCCTGACCTCCTCCCTGACCTCCACCCTGACCTTGACCTCCACTCTGACCTTGAACCCGACCCTGACCTCCACCCTGACCTTGACCCTGACCCTGACCTCCACCCTGACCTTGACCCTGACCCTGACCTCCACCCTGACCTTGACCCTGACCCTGACCTCCTCCTTGACCTCCACCCTGACCTTGACGTCCACTCTGACCTTGACTCTGACCCTGACATTCACCCTGACCTTGACCCTGACCCTGACCTACACCCTGAGCTTGACCCTGACCCTGACCTCCACCCTGACCTTGACTTTGACCCTGACCTCCACCCTGACCTTGACCTCGACCCTGACCTCCACCCTGACCTCCACCCTGACCTTGACCTTGACCCTGACCTCCACCCTGACCTTGACCCTGACCCTGACCTTCACCCTGACCTTGACCCTGACCCTTACCTCCACCCCGACCTCCAACCTGACCTTGACCCTGACCTTGACCTCCACCCTAACCTTGACCTTGACCCTGACCTCCACCCTGACCCTGACCCTGACCCTGACCCGCACCCTGACCTTGACCTTACCCTGACCTCCACCCTGACCTCCACCCTGACCTTGACCCTGACCCTGACCTCCACCCTGACCTCCAGCCTGACCTTGACTCTGACCCTGACCTCCACCCTGACCTTGACCTTGACCCTGACCTCAACCCTGACCTTGACTCTGACCCTGACCTCCACCCTGACCTTGACCTTGACCCTGACCTCCACCCTGACCCTGACCCTGACCCTGACCTCCACCCCGACCTTGACCCTGACTCTGACCTCCACCCTGACCTTGACTTTGACCCTGACCTCCACCCTGACCTTGACCCGGAACGTGACCTCCACTCTGACCTTGACCCTGACCCTGACCTCCACCCTGACCTTGACCTTAACCCTGACCTTTAGCCTGACCTTGACTTTGACCCTGACCCTGACCTCCACCCTGACCTTGACCCTGACCCTGACCTTCACCCTGACCTTGACCCTGACCTTTACCTCCACCCCGACCTCCACCCTGACCTTGACCTCCACTCGGACCTTGACCCTGACCCTGACCTCCACCCTGACCTTGACCCCGACACTGACCTGCTCCTTGACCTCCACCCTGACCTTGACCTCCACTCGGACCTTGACTCTGACCCTGACCTCCACCCCGACCTTGACTGTGACCCTGACCGCCACCCCTACATTGACTCTGACCCTGACCTGCACCCTGACCTTGACCCTGACCCTGACCTACACCCTGACCTTGACCCCGACCCTGACCTCCACCCTGACCTTGACTTTGACCCTGACCTCCACCCTGACCTTGACCCTGACCCTGATCTCCACCCTGACCTTGACCCTGACCCTGACCTCCACCCTGACCTTGACCCTGACCCTGACCTCCACCCTGACCTTGACTCTGACCCTGACCTCCACCCTACTCTTGACCTTGACGCTGACCTGTACCCTGACCTTGACTCTGACCCTGACCTCCACGCTGACCTCCACTCTGACCTTGAACCTAAACCCTGACCTCCACCCTGACCTTGACCTTGACCCTGACCTTCAGCCTGACCTTGACTTTGACCCTGACCTCCACCCTGACCTTGAACCTGACCCTGACCTCCACCCTGACCTTGACCCTGACCCTGACCTCCACTCTGACCTCGAACCTGACCCTGACCTCCACCCTGACCTTGACCTTGACCCTGACCTCCACCCTGACCTTGACCGTGACCCTGACCTCCTCCTTGACCTCCACCCTGACCTTGACCTCCAGTCTGACCTTGACTCTGACCCTGACTTCCACCCTGACCTTGACTGTGACCCTGACCTCCACCCCTACATTGACCCTGACCCTGACCTCCACCCCGACCTTGACCCTGACCCTGACCTCCACCCCGACCTTGACCCTCACCCTGACCTCCACCCTGACCTTGACCCTGACCCTGACCTTCACCCTGACCTTGACCCTGACCCTGACCTCCACCCCGACCTTGACCCTGACCCTGACCTCCACCCTGACCTTGACCCTGATCCTGACATTCACCCTGACCTTGACCCTGACCCTGACCTCCACCCTGACCTTGACCTTGACCCTGACCTCCACCCTGACCTCCACCCTGACCTTGACCTTGACCCTGACCTCCACCCTGACCTTGACCCTGACCCTGACCTTCACCCTGACCTTGACCCTGACCCTTACCTCCACCCCGACCTCCAACCTGACCTTGACCCTGACCTTGACCTCCACCCTAACCTTGACCTTGACCCTGACCTCCACCCTGACCCTGACCCTGACCCTGACCCGCACCCTGACCTTGACCTTACCCTGACCTCCACCCTGACCTCCACCCTGACCTTGACCCTGACCCTGACCTCCACCCTGACCTCCAGCCTGACCTTGACTCTGACCCTGACCTCCACCCTGACCTTGACCCTGACCCTGACCTCCACTCTGACCTCGAACCTGACCCTGACCTCCACCCTGACCTTGACCTTGACCCTGACCTCCACCCTGACCTTGACCGTGACCCTGACCTCCTCCTTGACCTCCACCCTGACCTTGACCTCCAGTCTGACCTTGACTCTGACCCTGACTTCCACCCTGACCTTGACTGTGACCCTGACCTCCACCCCTACATTGACCCTGACCCTGACCTCCACCCCGACGTTGACCCTGACCCTGACCTCCACCCCGACCTTGACCCTCACCCTGACCTCCACCCTGACCTTGACCCTGACCCTGACCTTCACCCTGACCTTGACCCTGACCCTGACCTCCACCCCGACCTTGACCCTGACCCTGACCTCCACCCTGACCTTGACCCTGATCCTGACATTCACCCTGACCTTGACCCTGACCCTGACCTCCACCCTGACCTTGACCCTGACCCTGACCTCCTCCTTGACCTCCACCCTGACCTTGACGTCCACTCTGACCTTGACTCTGACCCTGACATTCACCCTGACCTTGAGCCTGACCCTGACCTACACCCTGAGCTTGACCCTGACCCTGACCTCCACCCTGACCTTGACTTTGACCCTGACCTCCACTCTGACCTTGACCCTGACCCTGACCTCCACCCTGACCTTGACCTTAACCCTGACCTTTAGCCTGACCTTGACTTTGACCCTGACCCTGACCTCCACCCTGACCTTGACCCTGACCCTGACCTTCACCCTGACCTTGACCCTGACCTTTACCTCCACCCCGACCTCCAACCTGACCTTGACCCTGACCCTGACCTCCACCCTGACCTTGACCCTGACCCTGACCTCCACCCTGACATTGACCCCGACCCTGACCTCCACCCTGACCTTGACCCTGACCTTGACCTCTACCCTAACCTTGACCTTGACCCTGACTTCTACCCTGACCCTGACCCTGACCCTGACCTCCACCCTGACCTTGACCTTACCCTGACCTCCACCCTGACCTCCACCCTGACCTTGACCCTGACCCTGACCTCCACCCTGACCTTGACCCTGACACTGACCTTCTCCTTGACCTCCACCCTGACCCTGATCCCCACCCTGACCTTGACCCTGACCCTGACCTCCACCCTGACCTTGACCCCGACCCTGACCATCACCTTGACCTTGATCCTGACCCTGACATTCACCCTGACCTTGACCCTGACCCTGACCTCCACCCTGAGCTTGACCCTGACCCTGACCTCCACCCTGACCTCCACCCTGACCTTGACTCTGACCCTGACCTCCACCCTGACCTTGACCTTGACCCTGACCTCTACCCTGACCTTGACTCTGACCCTGACCTCCACCCTGACCTTGAACCTGACCCTGACCTCCACCCTGACCTTGACCTCCACTCTGACCTTGACTCTGACCCTGACCTCCACCCTGACCTTGACCCCGACCCTGACCTTCACCCTGACCTTGACCCTGTCCCTGACCTTCACCCTGACCTTGACCCTGACCCTTACCTCCACCCCGACCTCCAACCTGACCTTGACCCTGACCCTGACCTCCACCCTGACCTTGACCCTGACCCTGACCTCCTCCTTGACCTCCACCCTGACCTTGACCTCCACTCTAACCTTGACCTTGACCCTGACCTCCACCCTGACCCTGACCCTGACCTCCACCCTGACCTTGACCCCGACCCTGACCTTCACCCTGACCTTGACCCTGACCCTGACCTTCACCCTGACCTTGACCCTGACCCTTACCTCCACCCCGACCTCCAACCTGACCTTGACCCTGACCCTGACCTCCACCCTGACCTTGACCCTGACCCTGACCTCCTCCCTGACCTCCACCCTGACCTTGACCTCCACTCTGACCTTGAACCCGACCCTGACCTCCACCCTGACCTTGACCCTGACCCTGACCTCCACCCTGACCTTGACCCTGACCCTGACCTCCACCCTGACCTTGACCCTGACCCTGACCTCCTCCTTGACCTCCACCCTGACCTTGACGTCCACTCTGACCTTGACTCTGACCCTGACATTCACCCTGACCTTGACCCTGACCCTGACCTACACCCTGAGCTTGACCCTGACCCTGACCTCCACCCTGACCTTGACTTTGACCCTGACCTCCACCCTGACCTTGACCTTGACCCTGACCTCCACCCTGACCTCCACCCTGACCTTGACCTTGACCCTGACCTCCACCCTGACCTTGACCCTGACCCTGACCTTCACCCTGACCTTGACCCTGACCCTTACCTCCACCCCGACCTCCAACCTGACCTTGACCCTGACCTTGACCTCCACCCTAACCTTGACCTTGACCCTGACCTCCACCCTGACCCTGACCCTGACCCTGACCCGCACCCTGACCTTGACCTTACCCTGACCTCCACCCTGACCTCCACCCTGACCTTGACCCTGACCCTGACCTCCACCCTGACCTCCAGCCTGACCTTGACTCTGACCCTGACCTCCACCCTGACCTTGACCTTGACCCTGACCTCAACCCTGACCTTGACTCTGACCCTGACCTCCACCCTGACCTTGACCTTGACCCTGACCTCCACCCTGACCCTGACCCTGACCCTGACCTCCACCCCGACCTTGACCCTGACTCTGACCTCCACCCTGACCTTGACTTTGACCCTGACCTCCACCCTGACCTTGACCCGGAACGTGACCTCCACTCTGACCTTGACCCTGACCCTGACCTCCACCCTGACCTTGACCTTAACCCTGACCTTTAGCCTGACCTTGACTTTGACCCTGACCCTGACCTCCACCCTGACCTTGACCCTGACCCTGACCTTCACCCTGACCTTGACCCTGACCTTTACCTCCACCCCGACCTCCACCCTGACCTTGACCTCCACTCGGACCTTGACCCTGACCCTGACCTCCACCCTGACCTTGACCCCGACACTGACCTGCTCCTTGACCTCCACCCTGACCTTGACCTCCACTCGGACCTTGACTCTGACCCTGACCTCCACCCCGACCTTGACTGTGACCATGACCGCCACCCCTACATTGACTCTGACCCTGACCTGCACCCTGACCTTGACCCTGACCCTGACCTACACCCTGACCTTGACCCCGACCCTGACCTCCACCCTGACCTTGACTTTGACCCTGACCTCCACCCTGACCTTGACCCTGACCCTGATCTCCACCCTGACCTTGACCCTGACCCTGACCTCCACCCTGACCTTGACCCTGACCCTGACCTCCACCCTGACCTTGACTCTGACCCTGACCTCCACCCTACTCTTGACCTTGACGCTGACCTGTACCCTGACCTTGACTCTGACCCTGACCTCCACGCTGACCTCCACTCTGACCTTGAACCTAAACCCTGACCTCCACCCTGACCTTGACCTTGACCCTGACCTTCAGCCTGACCTTGACTTTGACCCTGACCTCCACCCTGACCTTGAACCTGACCCTGACCTCCACCCTGACCTTGACCCTGACCCTGACCTCCACTCTGACCTCGAACCTGACCCTGACCTCCACCCTGACCTTGACCTTGACCCTGACCTCCACCCTGACCTTGACCGTGACCCTGACCTCCTCCTTGACCTCCACCCTGACCTTGACCTCCAGTCTGACCTTGACTCTGACCCTGACTTCCACCCTGACCTTGACTGTGACCCTGACCTCCACCCCTACATTGACCCTGACCCTGACCTCCACCCCGACCTTGACCCTGACCCTGACCTCCACCCCGACCTTGACCCTCACCCTGACCTCCACCCTGACCTTGACCCTGACCCTGACCTTCACCCTGACCTTGACCCTGACCCTGACCTCCACCCCGACCTTGACCCTGACCCTGACCTCCACCCTGACCTTGACCCTGATCCTGACATTCACCCTGACCTTGACCCTGACCCTGACCTCCACCCTGACCTTGACCCTGACCCTGACCTCCTCCTTGACCTCCACCCTGACCTTGACGTCCACTCTGACCTTGACTCTGACCCTGACATTCACCCTGACCTTGAGCCTGACCCTGACCTACACCCTGAGCTTGACCCTGACCCTGACCTCCACCCTGACCTTGACTTTGACCCTGACCTCCACTCTGACCTTGACCCTGACCCTGACCTCCACCCTGACCTTGACCTTAACCCTGACCTTTAGCCTGACCTTGACTTTGACCCTGACCCTGACCTCCACCCTGACCTTGACCCTGACCCTGACCTTCACCCTGACCTTGACCCTGACCTTTACCTCCACCCCGACCTCCAACCTGACCTTGACCCTGACCCTGACCTCCACCCTGACCTTGACCCTGACCCTGACCTCCTCCTTGACCTCCACCCTGACCTTGACCTCCACTCTAACCTTGACCTTGACCCTGACCTCCACCCTGACCCTGACCCTGACCTCCACCCTGACCTTGACCCTGACCCTGACCTCCACCCTGACATTGACCCCGACCCTGACCTCCACCCTGACCTTGACCCTGACCTTGACCTCTACCCTAACCTTGACCTTGACCCTGACTTCTACCCTGACCCTGACCCTGACCCTGACCTCCACCCTGACCTTGACCTTACCCTGACCTCCACCCTGACCTCCACCCTGACCTTGACCCTGACCCTGACCTCCACCCTGACCTTGACCCTGACACTGACCTTCTCCTTGACCTCCACCCTGACCCTGATCCCCACCCTGACCTTGACCCTGACCCTGACCTCCACCCTGACCTTGACCCCGACCCTGACCATCACCTTGACCTTGATCCTGACCCTGACATTCACCCTGACCTTGACCCTGACCCTGACCTCCACCCTGAGCTTGACCCTGACCCTGACCTCCACCCTGACCTCCACCCTGACCTTGACTCTGACCCTGACCTCCACCCTGACCTTGACCTTGACCCTGACCTCTACCCTGACCTTGACTCTGACCCTGACCTCCACCCTGACCTTGAACCTGACCCTGACCTCCACCCTGACCTTGACCTCCACTCTGACCTTGACTCTGACCCTGACCTCCACCCTGACCTTGACCCCGACCCTGACCTTCACCCTGACCTTGACCCTGTCCCTGACCTTCACCCTGACCTTGACCCTGACCCTTACCTCCACCCCGACCTCCAACCTGACCTTGACCCTGACCCTGACCTCCACCCTGACCTTGACCCTGACCCTGACCTCCTCCTTGACCTCCACCCTGACCTTGACCTCCACTCTAACCTTGACCTTGACCCTGACCTCCACCCTGACCCTGACCCTGACCTCCACCCTGACCTTGACCTCGACCCTGACCTTCACCCTGACCTTGACCCTGACCCTGACCTTCACCCTGACCTTGACCCTGACCCTTACCTCCACCCCGACCTCCAACCTGACCTTGACCCTGACCCTGACCTCCACCCTGACCTTGACCCTGACCCTGACCTCCTCCCTGACCTCCACCCTGACCTTGACCTCCACTCTGACCTTGAACCCGACCCTGATCTCCACCCTGACCTTGACCCTGACCCTGACCTCCACCCTGACCTTGACCCTGACCCTGACCTCCACCCTGACCTTGACCCTGACCCTGACCTCCTCCTTGACCTCCACCCTGACCTTGACGTCCACTCTGACCTTGACTCTGACCCTGACATTCACCCTGACCTTGACCCTGACCCTGACCTACACCCTGAGCTTGACCCTGACCCTGACCTCCACCCTGACCTTGACTTTGACCCTGACCTCCACCCTGACCTTGACCTTGACCCTGACCTCCACCCTGACCTCCACCCTGACCTTGACCTTGACCCTGACCTCCACCCTGACCTTGACCCTGACCCTGACCTTCACCCTGACCTTGACCCTGACCCTTACCTCCACCCCGACCTCCAACCTGACCTTGACCCTGACCTTGACCTCCACCCTAACCTTGACCTTGACCCTGACCTCCACCCTGACCCTGACCCTGACCCTGACCCGCACCCTGACCTTGACTCTACCCTGACCTCCACCCTGACCTCCACCCTGACCTTGACCCTGACCCTGACCTCCACCCTGACCTCCAGCCTGACCTTGACCCTGACCCTGACCTCCACCCAGAGCTTGACCCTGACCCTGACCTCCACCCTGACCTCCACCCTGACCTTGACTCTGACCCTGACCTCCAATCTGACCTTGACCTTGACCCTGACCTCTACCCTGACCTTGACTCTGACCCTGACCTCCACCCTGACCTTGAACCTGACCCTGACCTCCACCCTGACCTTGACCCTGACCCTGACCTCCACCCTGACCTTGACCCTGACCCTGACCTCCACCCTGACCTTGACCCCGAACCTGACCTCCACCCTGACCTTGACCGTTACCCTGACCTCCTCCTTGACCTCCACCCTGACCTTGACCTCCACTCTGACCTTGACTCTGACCCTGACCTCCACCCTGACCTTGACCCCGACCCTGACCTTCACCCTGACCTTGACCCTGACCCTGACCTTCACCCTGACCTTGACCCTGACCCTTACCTCCACCCCGACCTCCAACCTGACCTTGACCCTGACCCTGACCTCCACCCTGACCTTGACCCTGACCCTGACCTCCTCCTTGACCTCCACCCTGACCTTGACCTCCACGCTGACCTTGAACCCGACCCTGACCTTCACCCTGACCTTGACCCTGACCCTGACCTCCACCCTGACCTTGACCCTGACCCTGACCTCCACCCTGACCTTGACCCTGACCCTGACCTCCTCCTTGACCTCCACCCTGACCTTGACGTCCACTCTGACCTTGACTCTGACCCTGACATTCACCCTGACCTTGACACTGACCCTGACCTACACCCTGAGCTTGACCCTGACCCTGACCTCCACCCTGACCTTGACTTTGACCCTGACCTCCACCCTGACCTTGACCTTGACCCTGACCTCCACCCTGACCTCCACCCTGACCTTGACCTTGACCCTGACCTCCACCCTGACCTCCACCCTGACCTTGACCCTGACCCTGACCTCCACCCTGACCTTGACCCGGAACGTGACCTCCACTCTGACCTTGACCCTGACCCTGACCTCCACCCTGACCTTGACCTTAACCCTGACCTTTAGCCTGACCTTGACTTTGACCCTGACCCTGACCTCCACCCTGACCTTGACCCTGACCCTGACCTTCACCCTGACCTTGACCCTGACCTTTACCTCCACCCCGACCTCCAACCTGACCTTGACCCTGACCCTGACCTCCACCCTGACCTTGACCCTGACCCTGACCTCCTCCTTGACCTCCACCCTGACCTTGACCTCCACTCTAACCTTGACCTTGACCCTGACCTCCACCCTGACCCTGACCCTGACCTCCACCCTGACCTTGACCCTGACCCTGACCTCCACCCTGACATTGACCCCGACCCTGACCTCCACCCTGACCTTGACCCTGACCTTGACCTCTACCCTAACCTTGACCTTGACCCTGACTTCTACCCTGACCCTGACCCTGACCCTGACCTCCACCCTGACCTTGACCTTACCCTGACCTCCACCCTGACCTCCACCCTGACCTTGACCCTGACCCTGACCTCCACCCTGACCTTGACCCTGACACTGACCTTCTCCTTGACCTCCACCCTGACCCTGATCCCCACCCTGACCTTGACCCTGACCCTGACCTCCACCCTGACCTTGACCCCGACCCTGACCATCACCTTGACCTTGATCCTGACCCTGACATTCACCCTGACCTTGACCCTGACCCTGACCTCCACCCTGAGATTGACCCTGACCCTGACCTCCACCCTGACCTCCACCCTGACCTTGACTCTGACCCTGACCTCCACCCTGACCTTGACCTTGACCCTGACCTCTACCCTGACCTTGACTCTGACCCTGACCTCCACCCTGACCTTGAACCTGACCCTGACCTCCACCCTGACCTTGACCTCCACTCTGACCTTGACTCTGACCCTGACCTCCACCCTGACCTTGACCCCGACCCTGACCTTCACCCTGACCTTGACCCTGTCCCTGACCTTCACCCTGACCTTGACCCTGACCCTTACCTCCACCCCGACCTCCAACCTGACCTTGACCCTGACCCTGACCTCCACCCTGACCTTGACCCTGACCCTGACCTCCTCCTTGACCTCCACCCTGACCTTGACCTCCACTCTAACCTTGACCTTGACCCTGACCTCCACCCTGACCCTGACCCTGACCTCCACCCTGACCTTGACCCCGACCCTGACCTTCACCCTGACCTTGACCCTGACCCTGACCTTCACCCTGACCTTGACCCTGACCCTTACCTCCACCCCGACCTCCAACCTGACCTTGACCCTGACCCTGACCTCCACCCTGACCTTGACCCTGACCCTGACCTCCTCCCTGACCTCCACCCTGACCTTGACCTCCACTCTGACCTTGAACCCGACCCTGATCTCCACCCTGACCTTGACCCTGACCCTGACCTCCACCCTGACCTTGACCCTGACCCTGACCTCCACCCTGACCTTGACCCTGACCCTGACCTCCTCCTTGACCTCCACCCTGACCTTGACGTCCACCCTGACCTTGACCCTGACCCTGACCTCCACCCTGACCTTGACCCTGACACTGACCTTCTCCTTGACCTCCACCCTGACCCTGATCCCCACCCTGACCTTGACCCTGACCCTGACCTCCACCCTGACCTTGACCCCGACCCTGACCATCACCTTGACCTTGATCCTGACCCTGACATTCACCCTGACCTTGACCCTGACCCTGACCTCCACCCTGAGATTGACCCTGACCCTGACCTCCACCCTGACCTCCACCCTGACCTTGACTCTGACCCTGACCTCCACCCTGACCTTGACCTTGACCCTGACCTCTACCCTGACCTTGACTCTGACCCTGACCTCCACCCTGACCTTGAACCTGACCCTGACCTCCACCCTGACCTTGACCTCCACTCTGACCTTGACTCTGACCCTGACCTCCACCCTGACCTTGACCCCGACCCTGACCTTCACCCTGACCTTGACCCTGTCCCTGACCTTCACCCTGACCTTGACCCTGACCCTTACCTCCACCCCGACCTCCAACCTGACCTTGACCCTGACCCTGACCTCCACCCTGACCTTGACCCTGACCCTGACCTCCTCCTTGACCTCCACCCTGACCTTGACCTCCACTCTAACCTTGACCTTGACCCTGACCTCCACCCTGACCCTGACCCTGACCTCCACCCTGACCTTGACCCCGACCCTGACCTTCACCCTGACCTTGACCCTGACCCTGACCTTCACCCTGACCTTGACCCTGACCCTTACCTCCACCCCGACCTCCAACCTGACCTTGACCCTGACCCTGACCTCCACCCTGACCTTGACCCTGACCCTGACCTCCTCCCTGACCTCCACCCTGACCTTGACCTCCACTCTGACCTTGAACCCGACCCTGATCTCCACCCTGACCTTGACCCTGACCCTGACCTCCACCCTGACCTTGACCCTGACCCTGACCTTCACCCTGACCTTGACCCTGACCCTTACCTCCACCCCGACCTCCAACCTGACCTTGACCCTGACCTTGACCTCCACCCTAACCTTGACCTTGACCCTGACCTCCACCCTGACCCTGACCCTGACCCTGACCCGCACCCTGACCTTGACCTTACCCTGACCTCCACCCTGACCTCCACCCTGACCTTGACCCTGACCCTGACCTCCACCCTGACCTCCAGCCTGACCTTGACTCTGACCCTGACCTCCACCCTGACCTTGACCTTGACCCTGACCTCAACCCTGACCTTGACTCTGACCCTGACCTCCACCCTGACCTTGACCTTGACCCTGACCTCCACCCTGACCCTGACCCTGACCCTGACCTCCACCCTGACCTTGACCTCCACCCTGACCTCCACCCTGACCTTGACCCTGACCCTGACCTCCACCCTGACCTTGACCTTGACCCTGACCTTCAGCCTGACCTTTACTTTGACCCTGACCTCCACCGTGACCTTGACCTTGACCCTGACCTCCACCCTGACCCTGACCCTGACCCTGACCTCCACCCTGACCTTGAACCTGACCTTGACCTCAACCCTGACCTTGACCCTGACCCTGACCTCCACCCTGACCTTGACCCTGACCCTGACCTCCACCCTGACCTTGACCCTGACCCTGACCTCCTCCTTGACCTCCACCCTGACCTTGACGTCCACTCTGACCTTGACTCTGACCCTGACATTCACCCTGACCTTGAGCCTGACCCTGACCTACACCCTGAGCTTGACCCTGACCCTGACCTCCACCCTGACCTTGACTTTGACCCTGACCTCCACCCTGACCTTGACCTTGACCCTGACCTCCACCCTGACCTCCACCCTGACCTTGACCCTGACACTGACCTCCTCCTTGACCTCCACCCTGACCTTGACCTCCACTCGGACCTTGACTCTGACCCTGACCTCCACCCTGACCTCCACCCTGACCTTGACCTTGACCCTGACCTCCACCCTGACCTCCACCCTGACCTTGACCCTGACCCTGACCTCCACCCTGACCTTGACCCTGACCTTGACCTCCACCCTGACCTTGACCTTGACCCTGACCTCCACCCTGACCTCCACCCTGACCTTGACCCTGACCCTGACCTCTACCCTGACCTTGACTCCGACCCTGACCTCCACCCTGACCTTGACCCTGACCCTGACCTCCACCCTGACATTGACCCTGACCCTGACCTCCTCCTTGACCTCCACCCTGACCTTGACCTCCACTCTAACCTTGACCTTGACCCTGACCTCCACCCTGACCCTGACCCTGACCTTGACCCTGACCCTGACCTCCACCCCGACCTTGACCCTGACTCTGACCTCCACCCTGACCTTGACTTTGACCCTGACCTCCACCCTGACCTTGACCCGGAACGTGACCTCCACTCTGACCTTGACCCTGACCCTGACCTCCACCCTGACCTTGACCTTAACCCTGACCTTTAGCCTGACCTTGACTTTGACCCTGACCCTGACCTCCACCCTGACCTTGACCCTGACCCTGACCTTCACCCTGACCTTGACCCTGACCTTTACCTCCACCCCGACCTCCACCCTGACCTTGACCTCCACTCGGACCTTGACCCTGACCCTGACCTCCACCCTGACCTTGACCCCGACACTGACCTCCTCCTTGACCTTCACCCTGACCTTGACCTCCACTCGGACCTTGACTCTGACCCTGACCTCCACCCCGACCTTGACTGTGACCCTGACCGCCACCCCTACATTGACTCTGACCCTGACCTGCACCCTGACCTTGACCCTGACCCTGACCTACACCCTGACCTTGACCCTGAACCTGACCTCCACCCTGACCTTGACCGTTACCCTGACCTCCTCCTTGACCTCCACCCTGACCTTGACCTCCACTCTGACCTTGACTCTGACCCTGACCTCCACCCTGACCTTGACCCCGACCCTGACCTTCACCCTGACCTTGACCCTGACCCTGACCTTCACCCTGACCTTGACCCTGACCCTGACCTCCACCCTGACCTTGACCCTGACCCTGACCTCCTCCTTGACCTCCACCCTGACCTTGACGTCCACTCTGACCTTGACTCTGACCCTGACATTCACCCTGACCTTGACCCTGACCCTGACCTACACCCTGAGCTTGACCCTGACCCTGACCTCCACCCTGACCTTGACTTTGACCCTGACCTCCACCCTGACCTTGACCTTGACCCTGACCTCCACCCTGACCTCCACCCTGACCTTGACCTTGACCCTGACCTCCACCCTGACCTTGACCCTGACCCTGACCTTCACCCTGACCTTGACCCTGACCCTTACCTCCACCCCGACCTCCAACCTGACCTTGACCCTGACCTTGACCTCCACCCTAACCTTGACCTTGACCCTGACCTCCACCCTGAGCCTGACCCTGACCCTGACCCGCACCCTGACCTTGACCTTACCCTGACCTCCACCCTGACCTCCACCCTGACCTTGACCCTGACCCTGACCTCCACCCTGACCTCCAGCCTGACCTTGACTCTGACCCTGACCTACACCCTGACCTTGACCTTGACCCTGACCTCAACCCTGACCTTGACTCTGACCCTGACCTCCACCCTGACCTTGACCTTGACCCTGACCTCCACCCTGACCCTGACCCTGACCCTGACCTCCACCCTGACCTTGACCTCCACCCTGACCTCCACCCTGACCTTGACCCTGACCCTGACCTCCACCCTGACCTTGACCTTGACCCTGACCTTCAGCCTGACCTTGACTTTGACCCTGACCTCCACCGTGACCTTGACCTTGACCCTGATCTCCACCCTGACCCTGACCCTGACCCTGACCTCCACCCTGACCTTGAACCTGACCTTGACCTCAACCCTGACCTTGACCCTGACCCTGACCTCCACCCTGACCTTGACCCTGACCCTGACCTCCACCCTGACCTTGACCCTGACCCTGACCTCCTCCTTGACCTCCACCCTGACCTTGACGTCCACTCTGACCTTGACTCTGACCCTGACATTCACCCTGACCTTGAGCCTGACCCTGACCTACACCCTGAGCTTGACCCTGACCCTGACCTCCACCCTGACCTTGACTTTGACCCTGACCTCCACCCTGACCTTGACCCTGACCCTGACCTCCTCCCTGACCTCCACCCTGACCTTGACCTCCACTCTGACCTTGAACCCGACCCTGACCTCCACCCTGACCTTGACCCTGACCCTGACCTCCACCCTGACCTTGACCCTGACCCTGACCTCCACCCTGACCTTGACCCTGACCCTGACCTCCTCCTTGACCTCCACCCTGACCTTGACGTCCACTCTGACCTTGACTCTGACCCTGACATTCACCCTGACCTTGACCCTGACCCTGACCTACACCCTGAGCTTGACCCTGACCCTGACCTCCACCCTGACCTTGACTTTGACCCTGACCTCCACCCTGACCTTGACTCCGACCCTGACCTCCACCCTGACCTTGACCCTGACCCTGACCTCCACCCTGACATTGACCCTGACCCTGACCTCCTCCTTGACCTCCACCCTGACCTTGACCTCCACTCTAACCTTGACCTTGACCCTGACCTCCACCCTGACCCTGACCCTGACCTTGACCCTGACCCTGACCTCCACCCCGACCTTGACCCTGACTCTGACCTCCACCCTGACCTTGACTTTGACCCTGACCTCCACCCTGACCTTGACCCGGAACGTGACCTCCACTCTGACCTTGACCCTGACCCTGACCTACACCCTGACCTTGACCTTAACCCTGACCTTTAGCCTGACCTTGACTTTGACCCTGACCCTGACCTCCACCCTGACCTTGACCCTGACCCTGACCTTCACCCTGACCTTGACCCTGACCTTTACCTCCACCCCGACCTCCACCCTGACCTTGACCTCCACTCGGACCTTGACCCTGACCCTGACCTCCACCCTGACCTTGACCCCGACACTGACCTCCTCCTTGACCTCCACCCTGACCTTGACCTCCACTCGGACCTTGACCCTGACCCTGACCTCCACCCCGACCTTGACTGTGACCCTGACCGCCACCCCTACATTGACTCTGACCCTGACCTGCACCCTGACCTTGACCCTGACCCTGACCTACACCCTGACCTTGACCCCGACCCTGACCTCCACCCTGACCTTGACTTTGACCCTGACCTCCACCCTGACCTTGACCCTGACCCTGATCTCCACCCTGACCTTGACCCTGACCCTGACCTCCACCCTGACCTTGACCCTGACCCTGACCTCCACCCTGACCTTGACTCTGACCCTGACCTCCACCCTACTCTTGACCTTGACGCTGACCTCTACCCTGACCTTGACTCTGACCCTGACCTCCACGCTGACCTCCACTCTGACCTTGAACCTGACCCTGACCTCCACCCTGACCTTGACCTTGACCCTGACCTTCAGCCTGACCTTGACTTTGACCCTGACCTCCACCCTGACCTTGAACCTGACCCTGACCTCCACCCTGACCTTGACTGTGACCCTGACCTCCACCCCTACATTGACCCTGACCCTGACCTCCACCCTGACCTTGACCCTGACCCTGACCTCCACCCCGACCTTGACCCTCACCCTGACCTCCACCCTGACCTTGACCCTGACCCTGACCTTCACCCTGACCTTGACCCTGACCCTGACCTCCACCCCGACCTTGACCCTGACTCTGACCTCCACCCTGACCTTGACCCTGATCCTGACCTTCACCCTGACCTTGACCCTGACCCTGGCCTCCACCCTGACCTCCACCCTGACCTTGACCCTGACCCTGACCTCCACCCTGACCTTGACTTTGACCCTGACCTCCACCCCTACATTGACCCTGACCCTGACCTCCACCCTGACCTCGACCCTGACCCTGACCTCCACCCTGACCTTGACCCTGACCCTGACCTCCTCCTTGACCTCCACCCTGACCTTGACCTCCACTCTGACCTTGACCTTGACCCTGACCTCCACCCTGACCCTGACCCTTACTCTGACCGCCACCCTGACCTTGACTCTGACCCTGACCTCTACCCCGACCTTGACTCTGACCCTGACCTCCACCCTGACCTTGACCCTGACCCTGACCTCCACCCTGACCTTGACTCTGACCCTGACCTCCACCCCGACCTTGACTCTGACCCTGACCTCCACCCCGACCTTGACTCTGACCCTGACCTCCACCCTGACCTCCACCCTGACCTCCACCCTGACCTTGACCCTGACCCTGACCTCCAACCTGAGCTTGACCCTGACCCTGACCTCTACCCTGACCTTGTCTCTAACCCTGACCTTCACGCTGACCTTGACCCTGACCCTGACCTCCACCCTGACCTTGACTGTGACCCTGACCTCCACCCCTACATTGACCCTGACCCTGACCTCCACCCTGAGCTTGACCCTAACCCTGACCTCCACCCTGACCTTGACCCTGACCCTGACCTCCACCCTGACCTCCACTCTGACCTCGAACCTCACCCTGACCTCCACCCTGACCTTGACCTTGACCCTGACCTTCAGCCTGACCTTGACTTTGAACCTGACCTCCACCCTGACCTTGAACCTGACCCTGACCTCCACCCTGACCTTGACCCTGACCCTGACCTCCACCCTGACCTTGACCCTGACCCTGACCTCCACCCTGACTTTGACCGTGACCCTGACCTCCTTCTTGACCTCCACCCTGACCTTGACCTCCAGTCTGACCTTGACTCTGACCCTGACCTCCACCCTGACCTTGACTGTGACCCTGACCTCCACCCCTACATTGACCCCGACCCTGACCTCCACCCCGACCTTGACCCTGACCCTGACCTCCACCCCGTACTTGACCCTGACCCTGACCTCCACCCTGACCTTGACCCTGACCCTGACCTCCACCCTGACCTTGACCCTGACCCTGACCTGCACCCTGACCTTGACCCTGACTCTGTCCTCCACCCTGACCTCCTCCCTGACCTTGACCCTGACCCTGACCTCCACACTGACCTTGACTCTGACCCTGACCTCCACCCCGACCTTGACTGTGACCCTGACCTCCACCCCTACATTGACCCTGACCCTGACCTCCACCCTGACCTTGACCCTGACCCTGACCTCCACCCTGACCTTGACCCTGACCCTGACCTCCACCCTGACCTTGACTTTGACCCTGACCTCCACCCTGACCTTGACCCTGACCCTGACCTCCACCCTGACCTTGACCTCCACTCGGACCTTGACCCTGACCCTGACCTCCACCCTGACCTTGACCCCGACACTGACCTTCTCCTTGACCTCCACCCTGACCTTGACCTCCACTCGGACCTTGACCCTGACCCTGACCTCCACCCTGACCTTGACCCCGACACTGACCTCCTCCTTGACCTCCACCCTGACCTTGACCTCCACTCGGACCTTGACTCTGACCCTGACCTCCACCCCGACCTTGACTGTGACCCTGACCGCCACCCCTACATTGACTCTGACCCTGACCTGCACCCTGACCTTGACCCTGACCCTGACCTACACCCTGACCTTGACCCCGACCCTGACCTCCACCCTGACCTTGACTTTGACCCTGACCTCCACCCTGACCTTGACCCTGACCCTGATCTCCACCCTGACCTTGACCCTGACCCTGACCTCCACCCTGACCTTGACCCTGACCCTGACCATCACCTTGACCTTGATCCTGACCCTGACATTTACCCTGACCTTGACCCTGACCCTGACCTCCACCCTAAGCTTGACCCTGACCCTGACCTCCACCCTGACCTTGACCCTGACCCTGACCATCACCTTGACCTTGATCCTGACCCTGACATTTACCCTGACCTTGACTCTGACCTTGACCTCCACCCTGACCTTGACCCCGACCCTGACCTTCACCCTGACCTTGACCCTGACCCTGACCTTCACCCTGACCTTGACCCTGACCCTTACCTCCACCCCGACCTCCAACCTGACCTTGACCCTGACCCTGACCTCCACCCTGACCTTGACCCTGACCCTGACCTCCTCCTTGACCTCCACCCTGACCTTGACCTCCACTCTGACCTTGAACCCGACCCTGACCTCCACCCTGACCTTGACCCTGACCCTGACCTCCACCCTGACCTTGACCCTGACCCTGACCTCCACCCTGACCTTGACCCTGACCCTGACCTCCTCCTTGACCTCCACCCTGACCTTGACGTCCACTCTGACCTTGACTCTGACCCTGACATTCACCCTGACCTTGACACTGACCCTGACCTACACCCTGAGCTTGACCCTGACCCTGACCTCCACCCTGACCTTGACTTTGACCCTGACCTCCACCCTGACCTTGACCTTGACCCTGACCTCCACCCTGACCTCCACCCTGACCTTGACCTTGACCCTGACCTCCACCCTGACCTTGACCCTGACCCTGACCTTCACCCTGACCTTGACCCTGACCCTTACCTCCACCCCGACCTCCAACCTGACCTTGACCCTGACCTTGACCTCCACCCTAACCTTGACCTTGACCCTGACCTCCACCCTGACCCTGACCCTGACCCTGACCCGCACCCTGACCTTGACCTTACCCTGACCTCCACCCTGACCTCCACCCTGACCTTGACCCTGACCCTGACCTCCACCCTGACCTTGACCCGGAACGTGACCTCCACTCTGACCTTGACCCTGACCCTGACCTCCACCCTGACCTTGACCTTAACCCTGACCTTTAGCCTGACCTTGACTTTGACCCTGACCCTGAACTCCACCCTGACCTTGACCCTGACCCTGACCTTCACCCTGACCTTGACCCTGACCTTTACCTCCACCACGACCTCCAACCTGACCTTGACCCTGACCCTGACCTCCACCCTGACCTTGACCCTGACCCTGACCTCCTCCTTGACCTCCACCCTGACCTTGACCTCCACTCTAACCTTGACCTTGACCCTGACCTCCACCCTGACCCTGACCCTGACCTCCACCCTGACCTTGACCCTGACCCTGACCTCCACCCTGACATTGACCCCGACCCTGACCTCCACCCTGACCTTGACCCTGACCTTGACCTCTACCCTAACCTTGACCTTGACCCTGACTTCTACCCTGACCCTGACCCTGACCCTGACCTCCACCCTGACCTTGACCTTACCCTGACCTCCACCCTGACCTCCACCCTGACCTTGACCCTGACCCTGACCTCCACCCTGACCTTGACCCTGACACTGACCTTCTCCTTGACCTCCACCCTGACCCTGATCCCCACCCTGACCTTGACCCTGACCCTGACCTCCACCCTGACCTTGACCCCGACCCTGACCATCACCTTGACCTTGATCCTGACCCTGACATTCACCCTGACCTTGACCCTGACCCTGACCTCCACCCTGAGCTTGACCCTGACCCTGACCTCCACCCTGACCTCCACCCTGACCTTGACTCTGACCCTGACCTCCACCCTGACCTTGACCTTGACCCTGACCTCTACCCTGACCTTGACTCTGACCCTGACCTCCACCCTGACCTTGAACCTGACCCTGACCTCCACCCTGACCTTGACCTCCACTCTGACCTTGACTCTGACCCTGACCTCCACCCTGACCTTGACCCCGACCCTGACCTTCACCCTGACCTTGACCCTGTCCCTGACCTTCACCCTGACCTTGACCCTGACCCTTACCTCCACCCCGACCTCCAACCTGACCTTGACCCTGACCCTGACCTCCACCCTGACCTTGACCCTGACCCTGACCTCCTCCTTGACCTCCACCCTGACCTAGACCTCCACTCTAACCTTGACCTTGACCCTGACTTCTACCCTGACCCTGACCCTGACCCTGACCTCCACCCTGACCTTGACCTTACCCTGACCTCCACCCTGACCTCCACCCTGACCTTGACCCTGACCCTGACCTCCACCCTGACCTTGACCCTGACCCTGACCTCCACCCTGACCTTGACCCGGGACGTGACCTCCACTCTGACCTTGACCCTGACCCTGACCTCCACCCTGACCTTGACCTTAACCCTGACCTTTAGCCTGACCTTGACTTTGACCCTGACCCTGACCTCCACCCTGACCTTGACCCTGACCCTGACCTTCACCCTGACCTTGACCCTGACCTTTACCTCCACCCCGACCTCCAACCTGACCTTGACCCTGACCCTGACCTCCACCCTGACCTTGACCCTGACCCTGACCTCCTCCTTGACCTCCACCCTGACCTTGACCTCCACTCTAACCTTGACCTTGACCCTGACCTCCACCCTGACCCTGACCCTGACCTCCACCCTGACCTTGACCCTGACCCTGACCTCCACCCTGACATTGACCCCGACCCTGACCTCCACCCTGACCTTGACCCTGACCTTGACCTCTACCCTAACCTTGACCTTGACCCTGACTTCTACCCTGACCCTGACCCTGACCCTGACCTCCACCCTGACCTTGACCTTACCCTGACCTCCACCCTGACCTCCACCCTGACCTTGACCCTGACCCTGACCTCCACCCTGACCTTGACCCTGACACTGACCTTCTCCTTGACCTCCACCCTGACCCTGATCCCCACCCTGACCTTGACCCTGACCCTGACCTCCACCCTGACCTTGACCCCGACCCTGACCATCACCTTGACCTTGATCCTGACCCTGACATTCACCCTGACCTTGACCCTGACCCTGACCTCCACCCTGAGCTTGACCCTGACCCTGACCTCCACCCTGACCTCCACCCTGACCTTGACTCTGACCCTGACCTCCACCCTGACCTTGACCTTGACCCTGACCTCTACCCTGACCTTGACTCTGACCCTGACCTCCACCCTGACCTCCACCCTGACCTTGACCTCCACTCTGACCTTGACTCTGACCCTGACCTCCACCCTGACCTTGACCCCGACCCTGACCTTCACCCTGACCTTGACCCTGTCCCTGACCTTCACTCTGACGTTGACCCTGACCCTTACCTCCACCCCGACCTCCAACCTGACCTTGACCCTGACCCTGACCTCCACCCTGACCTTGACCCTGACCCTGACCTCCTCCTTGACCTCCACCCTGACCTTGACCTCCACTCTAACCTTGACCTTGACCCTGACCTCCACCCTGACCCTGACCCTGACCTCCACCCTGACCTTGACCCCGACCCTGACCTTCACCCTGACCTTGACCCTGACCCTGACCTTCACCCTGACCTTGACCCTGACCCTTACCTCCACCCCGACCTCCAGCCTGACCTTGACCCTGACCCTGACCTCCACCCTGACCTTGACCCTGACCCTGACCTCCTCCCTGACCTCCACCCTGACCTTGACCTCCACTCTGACCTTGAACCCGACCCTGACCTCCACCCTGACCTTGACCCTGACCCTGACCTCCACCCTGACCTTGACCCTGACCCTGACCTCCACCCTGACCTTGACCCTGACCCTGACCTCCTCCTTGACCTCCACCCTGACCTTGACGTCCACTCTGACCTTGACTCTGACCCTGACATTCACCCTGACCTTGACCCTGACCCTGACCTACACCCTGAGCTTGACCCTGACCCTGACCTCCACCCTGACCTTGACTTTGACCCTGACCTCCACCCTGACCTTGACCTTGACCCTGACCTCCACCCTGACCTCCACCCTGACCTTGACCTTGACCCTGACCTCCACCCTGACCTTGAACCTGACCCTGACCTCCACCCTGACCTTGACCTCCACTCTGACCTTGACTCTGACCCTGACCTCCACCCTGACCTTGACCCCGACCCTGACCTTCACCCTGACCTTGACCCTGTCCCTGACCTTCACCCTGACCTTGACCCTGACCCTTACCTCCACCCCGACCTCCAACCTGACCTTGACCCTGACCCTGACCTCCACCCTGACCTTGACCCTGACCCTGACCTCCTCCTTGACCTCCACCCTGACCTAGACCTCCACTCTAACCTTGACCTTGACCCTGACTTCTACCCTGACCCTGACCCTGACCCTGACCTCCACCCTGACCTTGACCTTACCCTGACCTCCACCCTGACCTCCACCCTGACCTTGAAACTGACCCTGACCTCCACCCTGACCTTGACCCTGACCCTGACCTCCACCCTGACCTTGACCCGGGACGTGACCTCCACTCTGACCTTGACCCTGACCCTGACCTCCACCCTGACCTTGACCTTAACCCTGACCTTTAGCCTGACCTTGACTTTGACCCTGACCCTGACCTCCACCCTGACCTTGACCCTGACCCTGACCTTCACCCTGACCTTGACCCTGACCTTTACCTCCACCCCGACCTCCAACCTGACCTTGACCCTGACCCTGACCTCCACCCTGACCTTGACCCTGACCCTGACCTCCTCCTTGACCTCCACCCTGACCTTGACCTCCACTCTAACCTTGACCTTGACCCTGACCTCCACCCTGACCCTGACCCTGACCTCCACCCTGACCTTGACCCTGACCCTGACCTCCACCCTGACATTGACCCCGACCCTGACCTGCACCCTGACCTTGACCCTGACCTTGACCTCTACCCTAACCTTGACCTTGACCCTGACTTCTACCCTGACCCTGACCCTGACCCTGACCTCCACCCTGACCTTGACCTTACCCTGACCTCCACCCTGACCTCCACCCTGACCTTGACCCTGACCCTGACCTCCACCCTGACCTTGACCCTGACACTGACCTTCTCCTTGACCTCCACCCTGACCCTGATCCCCACCCTGACCTTGACCCTGACCCTGACCTCCACCCTGACCTTGACCCCGACCCTGACCATCACCTTGACCTTGATCCTGACCCTGACATTCACCCTGACCTTGACCCTGACCCTGACCTCCACCCTGAGCTTGACCCTGACCCTGACCTCCACCCTGACCTCCACCCTGACCTTGACTCTGACCCTGACCTCCACCCTGACCTTGACCTTGACCCTGACCTCTACCCTGACCTTGACTCTGACCCTGACCTCCACCCTGACCTCCACCCTGACCTTGACCTCCACTCTGACCTTGACTCTGACCCTGACCTCCACCCTGACCTTGACCCCGACCCTGACCTTCACCCTGACCTTGACCCTGTCCCTGACCTTCACTCTGACGTTGACCCTGACCCTTACCTCCACCCCGACCTCCAACCTGACCTTGACCCTGACCCTGACCTCCACCCTGACCTTGACCCTGACCCTGACCTCCTCCTTGACCTCCACCCTGACCTTGACCTCCACTCTAACCTTGACCTTGACCCTGACCTCCACCCTGACCCTGACCCTGACCTCCACCCTGACCTTGACCCCGACCCTGACCTTCACCCTGACCTTGACCCTGACCCTGACCTTCACCCTGACCTTGACCCTGACCCTTACCTCCACCCCGACCTCCAGCCTGACCTTGACCCTGACCCTGACCTCCACCCTGACCTTGACCCTGACCCTGACCTCCTCCCTGACCTCCACCCTGACCTTGACCTCCACTCTGACCTTGAACCCGACCCTGACCTCCACCCTGACCTTGACCCTGACCCTGACCTCCACCCTGACCTTGACCCTGACCCTGACCTCCACCCTGACCTTGACCCTGACCCTGACCTCCTCCTTGACCTCCACCCTGACCTTGACGTCCACTCTGACCTTGACTCTGACCCTGACATTCACCCTGACCTTGACCCTGACCCTGACCTACACCCTGAGCTTGACCCTGACCCTGACCTCCACCCTGACCTTGACTTTGACCCTGACCTCCACCCTGACCTTGACCTTGACCCTGACCTCCACCCTGACCTCCACCCTGACCTTGACCTTGACCCTGACCTCCACCCTGACCTTGACGCTGACCCTGACCTTCACCCTGACCTTGACCCTGACCCTTACCTCCACCCCGACCTCCAACCTGACCTTGACCCTGACCTTGACCTCCACCCTAACCTTGACCTTGACCCTGACCTCCACCCTGACCCTGACCCTGACCCTGACCCGCACCCTGACCTTGACCTTACCCTGACCTGCACCCTGACCTCCACCCTGACCTTGACCCTGACCCTGACCTCCACCCTGACCTCCAGCCTGACCTTGACTCTGACCCTGACCTCCACCCTGACCTTGACCTTGACCCTGACCTCAACCCTGACCTTGACTCTGACCCTGACCTCCACCCTGACCTTGACCTTGACCCTGACCTCCACCCTGACCCTGACCCTGACCCTGACCTCCACCCTGACCTTGACCTCCACCCTGACCTCCACCCTGACCTTGACCCTGACCCTGACCTCCACCCTGACCTTGACCTTGACCCTGACCTTCAGCCTGACCTTGACTTTGACCCTGACCTCCACCGTGACCTTGACCTTGACCCTGACCTCCACCCTGACCCTGACCCTGACCCTGACCTCCACCCTGACCTTGAACCTGACCTTGACCTCAACCCTGACCTTGACCCTGACCCTGACCTCCACCCTGACCTTGACCCTGACCCTGACCTCCACCCTGACCTTGACCCTGACCCTGACCTCCTCCTTGACCTCCACCCTGACCTTGACGTCCACTCTGACCTTGACTCTGACCCTGACATTCACCCTGACCTTGAGCCTGACCCTGACCTACACCCTGAGCTTGACCCTGACCCTGACCTCCACCCTGACCTTGACTTTGACCCTGACCTCCACCCTGACCTTGACCTTGACCCTGACCTCCATCCTGACCTCCACCCTGACCTCCACCCTGACCTTGACCCTGACACTGACCTCCTCCTTGACCTCCACCCTGACCTTGACCTCCACTCGGACCTTGACTCTGACCCTGACCTCCACCCTGACCTCCACCCTGACCTTGACCTTGACCCTGACCTCCACCCTGACCTCCACCCTGACCTTGACCCTGACCCTGACCTCCACCCTGACCTTGACCCTGACCTTGACCTCCACCCTGACCTTGACCTTGACCCTGACCTCCACCCTGACCTCCACCCTGACCTTGACCCTGACCGTGACCTCTACCCTGACCTTGACTCCGACCCTGACCTCCACCCTGACCTTGACCCTGACCCTGACCTCCACCCTGACATTGACCCTGACCCTGACCTCCTCCTTGACCTCCACCCTGACCTTGACCTCCACTCTAACCTTGATTTTGACCCTGACCTCCACCCTGACCCTGACCCTGACCTTGACCCTGACCCTGACCTCCACCCCGACCTTGACCCTGACTCTGACCTCCACCCTGACCTTGACTTTGACCCTGACCTCCACCCTGACCTTGACCCGGAACGTGACCTCCACTCTGACCTTGACCCTGACCCTGACCTCCACCCTGACCTTGACCTTAACCCTGACCTTTAGCCTGACCTTGACGTTGACCCTGACCCTGACCTCCACCCTGACCTTGACCCTGACCCTGACCTTCACCCTGACCTTGACCCTGACCTTTACCTCCACCCCGACCTCCACCCTGACCTCGACCTCCACTCGGACCTTGACCCTGACCCTGACCTCCACCCTGACCTTGACCCCGACACTGACCTCCTCCTTGACCTCCACCCTGACCTTGACCTCCACTCGGACCTTGACTCTGACCCTGACCTCCACCCCGACCTTGACTGTGACCCTGACCGCCACCCCTACATTGACTCTGACCCTGACCTGCACCCTGACCTTGACCCTGACCCTGACCTACACCCTGACCTTGACCCTGAACCTGACCTCCACCCTGACCTTGACCGTTACCCTGACCTCCTCCTTGACCTCCACCCTGACCTTGACCTCCACTCTGACCTTGACTCTGACCCTGACCTCCACCCTGACCTTGACCCCGACCCTGACCTTCACCCTGACCTTGACCCTGACCCTGACCTTCACCCTGACCTTGACCCTGACCCTTACCTCCACCCCGACCTCCAACCTGACCTTGACCCTGACCCTGACCTCCACCCTGACCTTGACCCTGACCCTGACCTCCTCCCTGACCTCCACCCTGACCTTGACCTCCACTCTGACCTCGAACCCGACCCTGACCTCCACCCTGACCTTGACCCTGACCCTGACCTCCACCCTGACCTTGACCCTGACCCTGACCTCCACCCTGACCGTGACCCTGACCCTGACCTCCTCCTTGACCTCCACCCTGACCTTGACGTCCACTCTGACCTTGACTCTGACCCTGACATTCACCCTGACCTTGACCCTGACCCTGACCTACACCCTGAGCTTGACCCTGACCCTGACCTCCACCCTGACCTTGACTTTGACCCTGACCTCCACCCTGACCTTGACCTTGACCCTGACCTCCACCCTGACCTCCACCCTGACCTTGACCTTGACCCTGACCTCCACCCTGACCTTGACCTTGACCCTGACCTCAACCCTGACCTTGACTCTGACCCTGACCTCCACCCTGACCTTGACCTTGACCCTGACCTCCACCCTGACCCTGACCCTGACCCTGACCTCCACCCTGACCTTGACCTCCACCCTGACCTCCACCCTGACCTTGACCCTGACCCTGACCTCCACCCTGACCTTGACCTTGACCCTGACCTTCAGCCTGACCTTGACTTTGACCCTGACCTCCACCGTGACCTTGACCTTGACCCTGACCTCCTCCCTGACCCTGACCCTGACCCTGACCTCCACCCTGACCTTGAACCTGACCTTGACCTCAACCCTGACCTTGACCCTGACCCTGACCTCCACCCTGACCTTGACCCTGACCCTGACCTCCACCCTGACCTTGACCCTGACCCTGACCTCCTCCTTGACCTCCACCCTGACCTTGACGTCCACTCTGACCTTGACTCTGACCCTGACATTCACCCTGACCTTGAGCCTGACCCTGACCTACACCCTGAGCTTGACCCTGACCCTGACCTCCACCCTGACCTTGACTTTGACCCTGACCTCCACCCTGACCTTGACCTTGACCCTGACCTCCACCCTGACCTCCACCCTGACCTTGACCCCGACACTGACCTCCTCCTTGACCTCCACCCTGACCTTGACCTCCACTCGGACCTTGACTCTGACCCTGACCTCCACCCTGACCTCCACCCTGACCTTGACCTTGACCCTGACCTCCACCCTGACCTCCACCCTGACCTTGACCCTGACCCTGACCTCCACCCTGACCTTGACCCTGACCTTGACCTCCACCCTGACCTTGACCTTGACCCTGACCTCCACCCTGACCTCCACCCTGACCTTGACCCTGACCCTGACCTCTACCCTGACCTTGACTCCGACCCTGACCTCCACCCTGACCTTGACCCTGACCCTGACCTCCACCCTGACATTGACCCTGACCCTGACCTCCTCCTTGACCTCCACCCTGACCTTGACCTCCACTCTAACCTTGACCTTGACCCTGACCTCCACCCTGACCCTGACCCTGACCTTGACCCTGACCCTGACCTCCACCCCGACCTTGACCCTGACTCTGACCTCCACCCTGACCTTGACTTTGACCCTGACCTCCACCCTGACCTTGACCCGGAACGTGACCTCCACTCTGACCTTGACCCTGACCCTGACCTCCACCCTGACCTTGACCTTGACCCTGACCTTCAGCCTGACCTTGACTTTGACCCTGACCTCCACCCTGACCTTGAACCTGACCCTGACCTCCACCCTGACCTTGACCCTGACCCTGACCTCCACTCTGACCTCGAACCTGACCCTGACCTCCACCCTGACCTTGACCTTGACCCTGACCTCCACCCTGACCTTGACCGTGACCCTGACCTCCTCCTTGACCTCCACCCTGACCTTGACCTCCAGTCTGACCTTGACTCTGACCCTGACTTCCACCCTGACCTTGACTGTGACCCTGACCTCCACCCCTACATTGACCCTGACCCTGACCTCCACCCCGACCTTGACCCTGACCCTGACCTCCACCCCGACCTTGACCCTCACCCTGACCTCCACCCTGACCTTGACCCTGACCCTGACCTTCACCCTGACCTTGACCCTGACCCTGACCTCCACCCCGACCTTGACCCTGACCCTGACCTCCACCCTGACCTTGACCCTGATCCTGACATTCACCCTGACCTTGACCCTGACCCTGACCTCCACCCTGACCTTGACCCTGACCCTGACCTCCTCCTTGACCTCCACCCTGACCTTGACGTCCACTCTGACCTTGACTCTGACCCTGACATTCACCCTGACCTTGAGCCTGACCCTGACCTACACCCTGAGCTTGACCCTGACCCTGACCTCCACCCTGACCTTGACTTTGACCCTGACCTCCACTCTGACCTTGACCCTGACCCTGACCTCCACCCTGACCTTGACCTTAACCCTGACCTTTAGCCTGACCTTGACTTTGACCCTGACCCTGACCTCCACCCTGACCTTGACCCTGACCCTGACCTTCACCCTGACCTTGACCCTGACCTTTACCTCCACTCCGACCTCCAACCTGACCTTGACCCTGACCCTGACCTCCACCCTGACCTTGACCCTGACCCTGACCTCCACCCTGACATTGACCCCGACCCTGACCTCCACCCTGACCTTGACCCTGACCTTGACCTCTACCCTAACCTTGACCTTGACCCTGACTTCTACCCTGACCCTGACCCTGACCCTGACCTCCACCCTGACCTTGACCTTACCCTGACCTCCACCCTGACCTCCACCCTGACCTTGACCCTGACCCTGACCTCCACCCTGACCTTGACCCTGACACTGACCTTCTCCTTGACCTCCACCCTGACCCTGATCCCCACCCTGACCTTGACCCTGACCCTGACCTCCACCCTGACCTTGACCCCGACCCTGACCATCACCTTGACCTTGATCCTGACCCTGACATTCACCCTGACCTTGACCCTGACCCTGACCTCCACCCTGAGCTTGACCCTGACCCTGACCTCCACCCTGACCTCCACCCTGACCTTGACTCTGACCCTGACCTCCACCCTGACCTTGACCTTGACCCTGACCTCTACCCTGACCTTGACTCTGACCCTGACCTCCACCCTGACCTTGAACCTGACCCTGACCTCCACCCTGACCTTGACCTCCACTCTGACCTTGACTCTGACCCTGACCTCCACCCTGACCTTGACCCCGACCCTGACCTTCACCCTGACCTTGACCCTGTCCCTGACCTTCACCCTGACCTTGACCCTGACCCTTACCTCCACCCCGACCTCCAACCTGACCTTGACCCTGACCCTGACCTCCACCCTGACCTTGACCCTGACCCTGACCTCCTCCTTGACCTCCACCCTGACCTTGACCTCCACTCTAACCTTGACCTTGACCCTGACCTCCACCCTGACCCTGACCCTGACCTCCACCCTGACCTTGACCCCGACCCTGACCTTCACCCTGACCTTGACCCTGACCCTGACCTTCACCCTGACCTTGACCCTGACCCTTACCTCCACCCCGACCTCCAACCTGACCTTGACCCTGACCCTGACCTCCACCCTGACCTTGACCCTGACCCTGACCTCCTCCCTGACCTCCACCCTGACCTTGACCTCCACTCTGACCTTGAACCCGACCCTGACCTCCACCCTGACCTTGACCCTGACCCTGACCTCCACCCTGACCTTGACCCTGACCCTGACCTCCACCCTGACCTTGACCCTGACCCTGACCTCCTCCTTGACCTCCACCCTGACCTTGACGTCCACTCTGACCTTGACTCTGACCCTGACATTCACCCTGACCTTGACCCTGACCCTGACCTACACCCTGAGCTTGACCCTGACCCTGACCTCCACCCTGACCTTGACTTTGACCCTGACCTCCACCCTGACCTTGACCTCGACCCTGACCTCCACCCTGACCTCCACCCTGACCTTGACCTTGACCCTGACCTCCACCCTGACCTTGACCCTGACCCTGACCTTCACCCTGACCTTGACCCTGACCCTTACCTCCACCCCGACCTCCAACCTGACCTTGACCCTGACCTTGACCTCCACCCTAACCTTGACCTTGACCCTGACCTCCACCCTGACCCTGACCCTGACCCTGACCCGCACCCTGACCTTGACCTTACCCTGACCTCCACCCTGACCTCCACCCTGACCTTGACCCTGACCCTGACCTCCACCCTGACCTCCAGCCTGACCTTGACTCTGACCCTGACCTCCACCCTGACCTTGACCTTGACCCTGACCTCAACCCTGACCTTGACTCTGACCCTGACCTCCACCCTGACCTTGACCTTGACCCTGACCTCCACCCTGACCCTGACCCTGACCCTGACCTCCACCCCGACCTTGACCCTGACTCTGACCTCCACCCTGACCTTGACTTTGACCCTGACCTCCACCCTGACCTTGACCCGGAACGTGACCTCCACTCTGACCTTGACCCTGACCCTGACCTCCACCCTGACCTTGACCTTAACCCTGACCTTTAGCCTGACCTTGACTTTGACCCTGACCCTGACCTCCACCCTGACCTTGACCCTGACCCTGACCTTCACCCTGACCTTGACCCTGACCTTTACCTCCACCCCGACCTCCACCCTGACCTTGACCTCCACTCGGACCTTGACCCTGACCCTGACCTCCACCCTGACCTTGACCCCGACACTGACCTGCTCCTTGACCTCCACCCTGACCTTGACCTCCACTCGGACCTTGACTCTGACCCTGACCTCCACCCCGACCTTGACTGTGACCCTGACCGCCACCCCTACATTGACTCTGACCCTGACCTGCACCCTGACCTTGACCCTGACCCTGACCTACACCCTGACCTTGACCCCGACCCTGACCTCCACCCTGACCTTGACTTTGACCCTGACCTCCACCCTGACCTTGACCCTGACCCTGATCTCCACCCTGACCTTGACCCTGACCCTGACCTCCACCCTGACCTTGACCCTGACCCTGACCTCCACCCTGACCTTGACTCTGACCCTGACCTCCACCCTACTCTTGACCTTGACGCTGACCTGTACCCTGACCTTGACTCTGACCCTGACCTCCACGCTGACCTCCACTCTGACCTTGAACCTAAACCCTGACCTCCACCCTGACCTTGACCTTGACCCTGACCTTCAGCCTGACCTTGACTTTGACCCTGACCTCCACCCTGACCTTGAACCTGACCCTGACCTCCACCCTGACCTTGACCCTGACCCTGACCTCCACTCTGACCTCGAACCTGACCCTGACCTCCACCCTGACCTTGACCTTGACCCTGACCTCCACCCTGACCTTGACCGTGACCCTGACCTCCTCCTTGACCTCCACCCTGACCTTGACCTCCAGTCTGACCTTGACTCTGACCCTGACTTCCACCCTGACCTTGACTGTGACCCTGACCTCCACCCCTACATTGACCCTGACCCTGACCTCCACCCCGACCTTGACCCTGACCCTGACCTCCACCCCGACCTTGACCCTCACCCTGACCTCCACCCTGACCTTGACCCTGACCCTGACCTTCACCCTGACCTTGACCCTGACCCTGACCTCCACCCCGACCTTGACCCTGACCCTGACCTCCACCCTGACCTTGACCCTGATCCTGACATTCACCCTGACCTTGACCCTGACCCTGACCTCCACCCTGACCTTGACCTTGACCCTGACCTCCACCCTGACCTCCACCCTGACCTTGACCTTGACCCTGACCTCCACCCTGACCTTGACCCTGACCCTGACCTTCACCCTGACCTTGACCCTGACCCTTACCTCCACCCCGACCTCCAACCTGACCTTGACCCTGACCTTGACCTCCACCCTAACCTTGACCTTGACCCTGACCTCCACCCTGACCCTGACCCTGACCCTGACCCGCACCCTGACCTTGACCTTACCCTGACCTCCACCCTGACCTCCACCCTGACCTTGACCCTGACCCTGACCTCCACCCTGACCTTCAGCCTGACCTTGACCCTGACCCTGACCTCCACCCCGACCTTGACCCTGACCCTGACCTCCACCCTGACCTTGACCCTGATCCTGACATTCACCCTGACCTTGACCCTGACCCTGACCTCCACCCTGACCTTGACCCTGACCCTGACCTCCTCCTTGACCTCCACCCTGACCTTGACGTCCACTCTGACCTTGACTCTGACCCTGACATTCACCCTGACCTTGAGCCTGACCCTGACCTACACCCTGAGCTTGACCCTGACCCTGACCTCCACCCTGACCTTGACTTTGACCCTGACCTCCACTCTGACCTTGACCCTGACCCTGACCTCCACCCTGACCTTGACCTTAACCCTGACCTTTAGCCTGACCTTGACTTTGACCCTGACCCTGACCTCCACCCTGACCTTGACCCTGACCCTGACCTTCACCCTGACCTTGACCCTGACCTTTACCTCCACCCCGACCTCCAACCTGACCTTGACCCTGACCCTGACCTCCACCCTGACCTTGACCCTGACCCTGACCTCCACCCTGACATTGACCCCGACCCTGACCTCCACCCTGACCTTGACCCTGACCTTGACCTCTACCCTAACCTTGACCTTGACCCTGACTTCTACCCTGACCCTGACCCTGACCCTGACCTCCACCCTGACCTTGACCTTACCCTGACCTCCACCCTGACCTCCACCCTGACCTTGACCCTGACCCTGACCTCCACCCTGACCTTGACCCTGACACTGACCTTCTCCTTGACCTCCACCCTGACCCTGATCCCCACCCTGACCTTGACCCTGACCCTGACCTCCACCCTGACCTTGACCCCGACCCTGACCATCACCTTGACCTTGATCCTGACCCTGACATTCACCCTGACCTTGACCCTGACCCTGACCTCCACCCTGAGCTTGACCCTGACCCTGACCTCCACCCTGACCTCCACCCTGACCTTGACTCTGACCCTGACCTCCACCCTGACCTTGACCTTGACCCTGACCTCTACCCTGACCTTGACTCTGACCCTGACCTCCACCCTGACCTTGAACCTGACCCTGACCTCCACCCTGACCTTGACCTCCACTCTGACCTTGACTCTGACCCTGACCTCCACCCTGACCTTGACCCCGACCCTGACCTTCACCCTGACCTTGACCCTGTCCCTGACCTTCACCCTGACCTTGACCCTGACCCTTACCTCCACCCCGACCTCCAACCTGACCTTGACCCTGACCCTGACCTCCACCCTGACCTTGACCCTGACCCTGACCTCCTCCTTGACCTCCACCCTGACCTTGACCTCCAGTCTGACCTTGACCCTGACCCTGACCTCCACCCTGACCTTGACCCTGACCCTGACCTTCACCCTGACCTTGACCCTGACCTTTACCTCCACCCCGACCTCCACCCTGACCTTGACCTCCACTCGGACCTTGACCCTGACCCTGACCTCCACCCTGACCTTGACCCCGACACTGACCTGCTCCTTGACCTCCACCCTGACCTTGACCTCCACTCGGACCTTGACTCTGACCCTGACCTCCACCCCGACCTTGACTGTGACCCTGACCGCCACCCCTACATTGACTCTGACCCTGACCTGCACCCTGACCTTGACCCTGACCCTGACCTACACCCTGACCTTGACCCCGACCCTGACCTCCACCCTGACCTTGACTTTGACCCTGACCTCCACCCTGACCTTGACCCTGACCCTGATCTCCACCCTGACCTTGACCCTGACCCTGACCTCCACCCTGACCTTGACCCTGACCCTGACCTCCACCCTGACCTTGACTCTGACCCTGACCTCCACCCTACTCTTGACCTTGACGCTGACCTGTACCCTGACCTTGACTCTGACCCTGACCTCCACGCTGACCTCCACTCTGACCTTGAACCTAAACCCTGACCTCCACCCTGACCTTGACCTTGACCCTGACCTTCAGCCTGACCTTGACTTTGACCCTGACCTCCACCCTGACCTTGAACCTGACCCTGACCTCCACCCTGACCTTGACCCTGACCCTGACCTCCACTCTGACCTCGAACCTGACCCTGACCTCCACCCTGACCTTGACCTTGACCCTGACCTCCACCCTGACCTTGACCGTGACCCTGACCTCCTCCTTGACCTCCACCCTGACCTTGACCTCCAGTCTGACCTTGACTCTGACCCTGACTTCCACCCTGACCTTGACTGTGACCCTGACCTCCACCCCTACATTGACCCTGACCCTGACCTCCACCCCGACCTTGACCCTGACCCTGACCTCCACCCCGACCTTGACCCTCACCCTGACCTCCACCCTGACCTTGACCCTGACCCTGACCTTCACCCTGACCTTGACCCTGACCCTGACCTCCACCCCGACCTTGACCCTGACCCTGACCTCCACCCTGACCTTGACCCTGATCCTGACATTCACCCTGACCTTGACCCTGACCCTGACCTCCACCCTGACCTTGACCTTGACCCTGACCTCCACCCTGACCTCCACCCTGACCTTGACCTTGACCCTGACCTCCACCCTGACCTTGACCCTGACCCTGACCTTCACCCTGACCTTGACCCTGACCCTTACCTCCACCCCGACCTCCAACCTGACCTTGACCCTGACCTTGACCTCCACCCTAACCTTGACCTTGACCCTGACCTCCACCCTGACCCTGACCCTGACCCTGACCCGCACCCTGACCTTGACCTTACCCTGACCTCCACCCTGACCTCCACCCTGACCTTGACCCTGACCCTGACCTCCACCCTGACCTCCAGCCTGACCTTGACTCTGACCCTGACCTCCACCCTGACCTTGACCCTGACCCTGACCTCCACTCTGACCTCGAACCTGACCCTGACCTCCACCCTGACCTTGACCTTGACCCTGACCTCCACCCTGACCTTGACCGTGACCCTGACCTCCTCCTTGACCTCCACCCTGACCTTGACCTCCAGTCTGACCTTGACTCTGACCCTGACTTCCACCCTGACCTTGACTGTGACCCTGACCTCCACCCCTACATTGACCCTGACCCTGACCTCCACCCCGACCTTGACCCTGACCCTGACCTCCACCCCGACCTTGACCCTCACCCTGACCTCCACCCTGACCTTGACCCTGACCCTGACCTTCACCCTGACCTTGACCCTGACCCTGACCTCCACCCCGACCTTGACCCTGACCCTGACCTCCACCCTGACCTTGACCCTGATCCTGACATTCACCCTGACCTTGACCCTGACCCTGACCTCCACCCTGACCTTGACCCTGACCCTGACCTCCTCCTTGACCTCCACCCTGACCTTGACGTCCACTCTGACCTTGACTCTGACCCTGACATTCACCCTGACCTTGAGCCTGACCCTGACCTACACCCTGAGCTTGACCCTGACCCTGACCTCCACCCTGACCTTGACTTTGACCCTGACCTCCACTCTGACCTTGACCCTGACCCTGACCTCCACCCTGACCTTGACCTTAACCCTGACCTTTAGCCTGACCTTGACTTTGACCCTGACCCTGACCTCCACCCTGACCTTGACCCTGACCCTGACCTTCACCCTGACCTTGACCCTGACCTTTACCTCCACCCCGACCTCCAACCTGACCTTGACCCTGACCCTGACCTCCACCCTGACCTTGACCCTGACCCTGACCTCCACCCTGACATTGACCCCGACCCTGACCTCCACCCTGACCTTGACCCTGACCTTGACCTCTACCCTAACCTTGACCTTGACCCTGACTTCTACCCTGACCCTGACCCTGACCCTGACCTCCACCCTGACCTTGACCTTACCCTGACCTCCACCCTGACCTCCACCCTGACCTTGACCCTGACCCTGACCTCCACCCTGACCTTGACCCTGACACTGACCTTCTCCTTGACCTCCACCCTGACCCTGATCCCCACCCTGACCTTGACCCTGACCCTGACCTCCACCCTGACCTTGACCCCGACCCTGACCATCACCTTGACCTTGATCCTGACCCTGACATTCACCCTGACCTTGACCCTGACCCTGACCTCCACCCTGAGCTTGACCCTGACCCTGACCTCCACCCTGACCTCCACCCTGACCTTGACTCTGACCCTGACCTCCACCCTGACCTTGACCTTGACCCTGACCTCTACCCTGACCTTGACTCTGACCCTGACCTCCACCCTGACCTTGAACCTGACCCTGACCTCCACCCTGACCTTGACCTCCACTCTGACCTTGACTCTGACCCTGACCTCCACCCTGACCTTGACCCCGACCCTGACCTTCACCCTGACCTTGACCCTGTCCCTGACCTTCACCCTGACCTTGACCCTGACCCTTACCTCCACCCCGACCTCCAACCTGACCTTGACCCTGACCCTGACCTCCACCCTGACCTTGACCCTGACCCTGACCTCCTCCTTGACCTCCACCCTGACCTTGACCTCCAGTCTGACCTTGACTCTGACCCTGACTTCCACCCTGACCTTGACTGTGACCCTGACCTCCACCCCTACATTGACCCTGACCCTGACCTCCACCCCGACCTTGACCCTGACCCTGACCTCCACCCCGACCTTGACCCTCACCCTGACCTCCACCCTGACCTTGACCCTGACCCTGACCTTCACCCTGACCTTGACCCTGACCCTGACCTCCACCCCGACCTTGACCCTGACCCTGACCTCCACCCTGACCTTGACCCTGATCCTGACATTCACCCTGACCTTGACCCTGACCCTGACCTCCACCCTGACCTTGACCCTGACCCTGACCTCCTCCTTGACCTCCACCCTGACCTTGACGTCCACTCTGACCTTGACTCTGACCCTGACATTCACCCTGACCTTGAGCCTGACCCTGACCTACACCCTGAGCTTGACCCTGACCCTGACCTCCACCCTGACCTTGACTTTGACCCTGACCTCCACTCTGACCTTGACCCTGACCCTGACCTCCACCCTGACCTTGACCTTAACCCTGACCTTTAGCCTGACCTTGACTTTGACCCTGACCCTGACCTCCACCCTGACCTTGACCCTGACCCTGACCTTCACCCTGACCTTGACCCTGACCTTTACCTCCACCCCGACCTCCAACCTGACCTTGACCCTGACCCTGACCTCCACCCTGACCTTGACCCTGACCCTGACCTCCTCCTTGACCTCCACCCTGACCTTGACCTCCACTCTAACCTTGACCTTGACCCTGACCTCCACCCTGACCCTGACCCTGACCTCCACCCTGACCTTGACCCTGACCCTGACCTCCACCCTGACATTGACCCCGACCCTGACCTCCACCCTGACCTTGACCCTGACCTTGACCTCTACCCTAACCTTGACCTTGACCCTGACTTCTACCCTGACCCTGACCCTGACCCTGACCTCCACCCTGACCTTGACCTTACCCTGACCTCCACCCTGACCTCCACCCTGACCTTGACCCTGACCCTGACCTCCACCCTGACCTTGACCCTGACACTGACCTTCTCCTTGACCTCCACCCTGACCCTGATCCCCACCCTGACCTTGACCCTGACCCTGACCTCCACCCTGACCTTGACCCCGACCCTGACCATCACCTTGACCTTGATCCTGACCCTGACATTCACCCTGACCTTGACCCTGACCCTGACCTCCACCCTGAGCTTGACCCTGACCCTGACCTCCACCCTGACCTCCACCCTGACCTTGACTCTGACCCTGACCTCCACCCTGACCTTGACCTTGACCCTGACCTCTACCCTGACCTTGACTCTGACCCTGACCTCCACCCTGACCTTGAACCTGACCCTGACCTCCACCCTGACCTTGACCTCCACTCTGACCTTGACTCTGACCCTGACCTCCACCCTGACCTTGACCCCGACCCTGACCTTCACCCTGACCTTGACCCTGTCCCTGACCTTCACCCTGACCTTGACCCTGACCCTTACCTCCACCCCGACCTCCAACCTGACCTTGACCCTGACCCTGACCTCCACCCTGACCTTGACCCTGACCCTGACCTCCTCCTTGACCTCCACCCTGACCTTGACCTCCACTCTAACCTTGACCTTGACCCTGACCTCCACCCTGACCTTGACCCTGACCCTGACCTCCACCCTGACCTTGACCCTGACCCTGACCTCCACCCTGACCTTGACCCTGACCCTGACCTCCTCCTTGACCTCCACCCTGACCTTGACGTCCACTCTGACCTTGACTCTGACCCTGACATTCACCCTGACCTTGACCCTGACCCTGACCTACACCCTGAGCTTGACCCTGACCCTGACCTCCACCCTGACCTTGACTTTGACCCTGACCTCCACCCTGACCTTGACCTTGACCCTGACCTCCACCCTGACCTCCACCCTGACCTTGACCTTGACCCTGACCTCCACCCTGACCTTGACCCTGACCCTGACCTTCACCCTGACCTTGATCCTGACCCTTACCTCCACCCCGACCTCCAACCTGACCTTGACCCTGACCTTGACCTCCACCCTAACCTTGACCTTGACCCTGACCTCCACCCTGACCCTGACCCTGACCCTGACCCGCACCCTGACCTTGACCTTACCCTGACCTCCACCCTGACCTCCACCCTGACCTTGACCCTGACCCTGACCTCCACCCTGACCTCCAGCCTGACCTTGACTCTGACCCTGACCTCCACCCTGACCTTGACCTTGACCCTGACCTCAACCCTGACCTTGACTCTGACCCTGACCTCCACCCTGACCTTGACCTTGACCCTGACCTCCACCCTGACCCTGACCCTGACCCTGACCTCCACCCCGACCTTGACCCTGACTCTGACCTCCACCCTGACCTTGACTTTGACCCTGACCTCCACCCTGACCTTGACCCGGAACGTGACCTCCACTCTGACCTTGACCCTGACCCTGACCTCCACCCTGACCTTGACCTTAACCCTGACCTTTAGCCTGACCTTGACTTTGACCCTGACCCTGACCTCCACCCTGACCTTGACCCTGACCCTGACCTTCACCCTGACCTTGACCCTGACCTTTACCTCCACCCCGACCTCCACCCTGACCTTGACCTCCACTCGGACCTTGACCCTGACCCTGACCTCCACCCTGACCTTGACCCCGACACTGACCTGCTCCTTGACCTCCACCCTGACCTTGACCTCCACTCGGACCTTGACTCTGACCCTGACCTCCACCCCGACCTTGACTGTGACCCTGACCGCCACCCCTACATTGACTCTGACCCTGACCTGCACCCTGACCTTGACCCTGACCCTGACCTACACCCTGACCTTGACCCCGACCCTGACCTCCACCCTGACCTTGACTTTGACCCTGACCTCCACCCTGACCTTGACCCTGACCCTGATCTCCACCCTGACCTTGACCCTGACCCTGACCTCCACCCTGACCTTGACCCTGACCCTGACCTCCACCCTGACCTTGACTCTGACCCTGACCTCCACCCTACTCTTGACCTTGACGCTGACCTGTACCCTGACCTTGACTCTGACCCTGACCTCCACGCTGACCTCCACTCTGACCTTGAACCTGACCCTGACCTCCACCCTGACCTTGACCTTGACCCTGACCTTCAGCCTGACCTTGACTTTGACCCTGACCTCCACCCTGACCTTGAACCTGACCCTGACCTCCACCCTGACCTTGACCCTGACCCTGACCTCCACTCTGACCTCGAACCTGACCCTGACCTCCACCCTGACCTTGACCTTGACCCTGACCTCCACCCTGACCTTGACCGTGACCCTGACCTCCTCCTTGACCTCCACCCTGACCTTGACCTCCAGTCTGACCTTGACTCTGACCCTGACTTCCACCCTGACCTTGACTGTGACCCTGACCTCCACCCCTACATTGACCCTGACCCTGACCTCCACCCCGACCTTGACCCTGACCCTGACCTCCACCCCGACCTTGACCCTCACCCTGACCTCCACCCTGACCTTGACCCTGACCCTGACCTTCACCCTGACCTTGACCCTGACCCTGACCTCCACCCCGACCTTGACCCTGACCCTGACCTCCACCCTGACCTTGACCCTGATCCTGACATTCACCCTGACCTTGACCCTGACCCTGACCTCCACCCTGACCTTGACCCTGACCCTGACCTCCTCCTTGACCTCCACCCTGACCTTGACGTCCACACTGACCTTGACTCTGACCCTGACATTCACCCTGACCTTGAGCCTGACCCTGACCTACACCCTGAGCTTGACCCTGACCCTGACCTCCACCCTGACCTTGACTTTGACCCTGACCTCCACTCTGACCTTGACCCTGACCCTGACCTCCACCCTGACCTTGACCTTAACCCTGACCTTTAGCCTGACCTTGACTTTGACCCTGACCCTGACCTCCACCCTGACCTTGACCCTGACCCTGACCTTCACCCTGACCTTGACCCTGACCTTTACCTCCACCCCGACCTCCAACCTGACCTTGACCCTGACCCTGACCTCCACCCTGACCTTGACCCTGACCCTGACCTCCTCCTTGACCTCCACCCTGACCTTGACCTCCACTCTAACCTTGACCTTGACCCTGACCTCCACCCTGACCCTGACCCTGACCTCCACCCTGACCTTGACCCTGACCCTGACCTCCACCCTGACATTGACCCCGACCCTGAGCTCCACCCTGACCTTGACCCTGACCTTGACCTCTACCCTAACCTTGACCTTGACCCTGACTTCTACCCTGACCCTGACCCTGACCCTGACCTCCACCCTGACCTTGACCTTACCCTGACCTCCACCCTGACCTCCACCCTGACCTTGACCCTGACCCTGACCTCCACCCTGACCTTGACCCTGACACTGACCTTCTCCTTGACCTCCACCCTGACCCTGGTCCCCACCCTGACCTTGACCCTGACCCTGACCTCCACCCTGACCTTGACCCCGACCCTGACCATCACCTTGACCTTGATCCTGACCCTGACATTCACCCTGACCTTGACCCTGACCCTGACCTCCACCCTGAGCTTGACCCTGACCCTGACCTCCACCCTGACCTCCACCCTGACCTTGACTCTGACCCTGACCTCCACCCTGACCTTGACCTTGACCCTGACCTCTACCCTGACCTTGACTCTGACCCTGACCTCCACCCTGACCTTGAACCTGACCCTGACCTCCACCCTGACCTTGACCTCCACTCTGACCTTGACTCTGACCTTGACCTCCACTCTAACCTTGACCTTGACCCTGACCTCCACCCTGACCCTGACCCTGACCTCCACCCTGACCTTGACCCCGACCCTGACCTTCACCCTGACCTTGACCCTGACCCTGACCTTCACCCTGACCTTGACCCTGACCCTTACCTCCACCCCGACCTCCAACCTGACCTTGACCCTGACCCTGACCTCCACCCTGACCTTGACCCTGACCCTGACCTCCTCCCTGACCTCCACCCTGACCTTGACCTCCACTCTGACCTTGAACCCGACCCTGACCTCCACCCTGACCTTGACCCTGACCCTGACCTCCACCCTGACCTTGACCCTGACCCTGACCTCCACCCTGACCTTGACCCTGACCCTGACCTCCTCCTTGACCTCCACCCTGACCTTGACGTCCACTCTGACCTTGACTCTGACCCTGACATTCACCCTGACCTTGACCCTGACCCTGACCTACACCCTGAGCTTGACCCTGACCCTGACCTCCACCCTGACCTTGACTTTGACCCTGACCTCCACCCTGACCTTGACCTTGACCCTGACCTCCACCCTGACCTCCACCCTGACCTTGACCTTGACCCTGACCTCCACCCTGACCTTGACCCTGACCCTGACCTTCACCCTGACCTTGACCCTGACCCTTACCTCCACCCCGACCTCCAACCTGACCTTGACCCTGACCTTGACCTCCACCCTAACCTTGACCTTGACCCTGACCTCCACCCTGACCCTGACCCTGACCCTGACCCGCACCCTGACCTTGACCTTACCCTGACCTCCACCCTGACCTCCACCCTGACCTTGACCCTGACCCTGACCTCCACCCTGACCTCCAGCCTGACCTTGACTCTGACCCTGACCTCCACCCTGACCTTGACCTTGACCCTGACCTCAACCCTGACCTTGACTCTGACCCTGACCTCCACCCTGACCTTGACCTTGACCCTGACCTCCACCCTGACCCTGACCCTGACCCTGACCTCCACCCTGACCTTGACCTCCACCCTGACCTCCACCCTGACCTTGACCCTGACCCTGACCTCCACCCTGACCTTGACCTTGACCCTGACCTTCAGCCTGACCTTGACTTTGACCCTGACCCTGACCCTGACCCTGACCTCCACCCTGACCTTGAACCTGACCTTGACCCCAACCCTGACCTTGACCCTGAGCCTGACCTCCACCCTGACCTTGACCCTGACCCTGACCTCCACCCTGACCTTGACCCTGACCCTGACCTCCTCCTTGACCTCCACCCTGACCTTGACGTCCACTCTGACCTTGACTCTGACCCTGACATTCACCCTGACCTTGAGCCTGACCCTGACCTACACCCTGAGCTTGACCCTGACCCTGACCTCCACCCTGACCTTGACTTTGACCCTGACCTCCACCCTGACCTTGACCTTGACCCTGACCTCCACCCTGACCTCCACCCTGACCTTGACCCTGACCCTGACCTCTACCCTGACCTTGACTCCGACCCTGACCTCCACCCTGACCTTGACCCTGACCCTGACCCTGACCTCCTCCTTGACCTCCACCCTGACCTTGACCTCCACTCTAACCTTGACCTTGACCCTGACCTCCACCCTGACCCTGACCCTGACCTTGACCCTGACCCTGACCTCCACCCCGACCTTGACCCTGACTCTGACCTCCACCCTGACCTTGACTTTGACCCTGACCTCCACCCTGACCTTGACCCGGAACGTGACCTCCACTCTGACCTTGACCCTGACCCTGACCTCCACCCTGACCTTGACCTTAACCCTGACCTTTAGCCTGACCTTGACTTTGACCCTGACCCTGACCTCCACCCTGACCTTGACCCTGACCCTGACCTTCACCCTGACCTTGACCCTGACCTTTACCTCCACCCCGACCTCCACCCTGACCTTGACCTCCACTCGGACCTTGACCCTGACCCTGACCTCCACCCTGACCTTGACCCCGACACTGACCTCCTCCTTGACCTCCACCCTGACCTTGACCTCCACTCGGACCTTGACTCTGACCCTGACCTCCACCCCGACCTTGACTGTGACCCTGACCGCCACCCCTACATTGACTCTGACCCTGACCTGCACCCTGACCTTGACCCTGACCCTGACCTACACCCTGACCTTGACCCCGACCCTGACCTCCACCCTGACCTTGACTTTGACCCTGACCTCCACCCTGACCTTGACCCTGACCCTGATCTCCACCCTGACCTTGACCCTGACCCTGACCTCCACCCTGACCTTGACCCTGACCCTGACCTCCACCCTGACCTTGACTCTGACCCTGACCTCCACCCTACTCTTGACCTTGACGCTGACCTCTACCCTGACCTTGACTCTGACCCTGACCTCCACGCTGACCTCCACTCTGACCTTGAACCTGACCCTGACCTCCACCCTGACCTTGACCTTGACCCTGACCTTCAGCCTGACCTTGACTTTGACCCTGACCTCCACCCTGACCTTGAACCTGACCCTGACCTCCACCCTGACCTTGACTGTGACCCTGACCTCCACCCCTACATTGACCCTGACCCTGACCTCCACCCTGACCTTGACCCTGACCCTGACCTCCACCCCGACCTTGACCCTCACCCTGACCTCCACCCTGACCTTGACCCTGACCCTGACCTTCACCCTGACCTTGACCCTGACCCTGACCTCCACCCCGACCTTGACCCTGACGCTGACCTCCACCCTGACCTTGACCCTGATCCTGACCTTCACCCTGACCTTGACCCTGACCCTGGCCTCCACCCTGACCTCCACCCTGACCTTGACCCTGACCCTGACCTCCACCCTGACCTTGACTTTGACCCTGACCTCCACCCTGACCTTGACCCTGACCCTGACCTCCACGCTGACCTTGACCCTGACCCTGACCTCCACCCTGACCTTGACTGTGACCCTGACCTCCACCCCTACATTGACCCTGACCCTGACCTCCACCCTGAGCTTGACCCTGACCCTGACCTCCACCCTGACCTTGACCCTGACCCTGACCTCCACTCTGACCTCGAACCTGACCCTGACCTCCACCCTGACCTTGACCTTGACCCTGACCTTCAGCCTGACCTTGACTTTGAACCTGACCTCCACCCTGACCTTGAACCTGACCCTGACCTCCACCCTGACCTTGACCCTGACCCTGACCTCCACCCTGACCTTGACCCTGACCCTGACCTCCACCCTGACCTTGACCGTGACCCTGACCTCCTCCTTGACCTCCACCCTGACCTTGACCTCCAGTCTGACCTTGACTCTGACCCTGACTTCGACCCTGACCTTGACTGTGACCCTGACCTCCACCCCTACATTGACCCTGACCCTGACCTCCACCCCGACCTTGACCCTGACCCTGACCTCCACCCCGACCTTGACCCTCACCCTGACCTCCACCCTGACCTTGACCCTGACCCTGACCTTCACCCTGACCTTGACCCTGACCCTGACCTCCACCCCGACCTTGACCCTGACCCTGACCTCCACCCTGACCTTGACCCTGATCCTGACATTCACCCTGACCCTGACCTCCACCCTGACCTCCACCCTGACCTTGACCCTGACCCTGACCTCCACCCTGACCTTGACCCTGACCCTGACCTCCTCCTTGACCTCCACCCTGACCTTGACCTCCACTCTGACCTTGACCTTGACCCTGACCTCCACCCTGACCCTGACCCTGACCCTGACCGCCACCTTGACCTTGACTCTGACCCTGACCTCCACCCCGACCTTGAATCTGACCCTGACCTCCACCCTGACCTTGACCCTGACCCTGACCTCCACCCTGACCTTGACCCTGACCCTGACCTCCACCCTGACCTTGACCTTAACCCTGACCTTTAGCCTGACCTTGACTTTGACCCTGACCCTGACCTCCACCCTGACCTTGACCCTGACCCTGACCTCCAACCTGACCTTGACCCTGACCTTGACCTCCACCCTAACCTTGACCTTGACCCTGACCTCCACCCTGACCCTGACCCTGACCCTGACCCGCACCCTGACCTTGACCTTACCCTGACCTCCACCCTGACCTCCACCCTGACCTTGACCCTGACCCTGACCTCCACGTGACCTCCAGCCTGACCTTGACTCTGACCCTGACCTCCACCCTGACCTTGACCTTGACCCTGACCTCAACCCTGACCTTGACTCTGACCCTGACCTCCACCCTGACCTTGACCTTGACCCTGACCTCCACCCTGACCTCCACCCTGACCTTGACCCTGACCCTGACCTCCACCCTGACCTTGACCCTGACCTTGACCTCCACCCTGACCTTGACCTTGACCCTGACCTCCACCCTGACCTCCACCCTGACCTTGACCCTGACCCTGACCTCTACCCTGACCTTGACTCCGACCCTGACCTCCACCCTGACCTTGACCCTGACCCTGACCTCCACCCTGACATTGACCCTGACCCTGACCTCCTCCTTGACCTCCACCCTGACCTTGACCTCCACTCTAACCTTGACCTTGACCCTGACCTCCACCCTGACCCTGACCCTGACCTTGACCCTGACCCTGACCTCCACCCCGACCTTGACCCTGACTCTGACCTCCACCCTGACCTTGACTTTGACCCTGACCTCCACCCTGACCTTGACCCGGAACGTGACCTCCACTCTGACCTTGACCCTGACCCTGACCTCCACCCTGACCTTGACCTTAACCCTGACCTTTAGCCTGACCTTGACTTTGACCCTGACCCTGACCTCCACCCTGACCTTGACCCTGACCCTGACCTTCACCCTGACCTTGACCCTGACCTTTACCTCCACCCCGACCTCCACCCTGACCTTGACCTCCACTCGGACCTTGACCCTGACCCTGACCTCCACCCTGACCTTGACCCCGACACTGACCTCCTCCTTGACCTCCACCCTGACCTTGACCTCCACTCGGACCTTGACTCTGACCCTGACCTCCACCCCGACCTTGACTGTGACCCTGACCGCCACCCCTACATTGACTCTGACCCTGACCTGCACCCTGACCTTGACCCTGACCCTGACCTACACCCTGACCTTGACCCCGACCCTGACCTCCACCCTGACCTTGACTTTGACCCTGACCTCCACCCTGACCTTGACCCTGACCCTGATCTCCACCCTGACCTTGACCCTGACCCTGACCTCCACCCTGACCTTGACCCTGACCCTGACCTCCACCCTGACCTTGACTCTGACCCTGACCTCCACCCTACTCTTGACCTTGACGCTGACCTCTACCCTGACCTTGACTCTGACCCTGACCTCCACGCTGACCTCCACTCTGACCTTGAACCTGACCCTGACCTCCACCCTGACCTTGACCTTGACCCTGACCTTCAGCCTGACCTTGACTTTGACCCTGACCTCCACCCTGACCTTGAACCTGACCCTGACCTCCACCCTGACCTTGACTGTGACCCTGACCTCCACCCCTACATTGACCCTGACCCTGACCTCCACCCTGACCTTGACCCTGACCCTGACCTCCACCCCGACCTTGACCCTCACCCTGACCTCCACCCTGACCTTGACCCTGACCCTGACCTTCACCCTGACCTTGACCCTGACCCTGACCTCCACCCCGACCTTGACCCTGACTCTGACCTCCACCCTGACCTTGACCCTGATCCTGACCTTCACCCTGACCTTGACCCTGACCCTGGCCTCCACCCTGACCTCCACCCTGACCTTGACCCTGACCCTGACCTCCACCCTGACCTTGACCCTGACCTTGACCTCCACCCTAACCTTGACCTTGACCCTGACCTCCACCCTGACCCTGACTCTGACCCTGACCTCCACCGTGACCTTGACCCTGACCCTGACCTCCACCCTGACCTTGACCCTGACCCTGACCTTCACCCTGACCTTGACCCTGACCCCGACCTCTTTCTTGACCTCCACCCTGACCTCGACCTCCACTCTGACCTTAATTCTGACCCTGACCTCCACCCCGACCTTGAATTTGACCCTGACCTCCACCCTGACCTTGACCGTGACCCTGACCTTCACCCTGACCTTGACCCTGATCATGACCTGCACCCTGACCTTGACCCTGACCCCGACCTCTTTCTTGACCTCCACCCTGACCTTGACCTCCACTCTGACCTTGATTCTGACCCTGACCTCCACCCCGACCTTGACTGTGACACTGACCTCCACCCCGACCTTGACTGTGACACTGACCTCCACCCCTACATGTACCCTGACCCTGACCTCCACCCTGACCTTGACCGTGACCCTGACCTTCAGCCTGACCTTGACTTTGACCCTGACCTCCACCCTGACCTTGACTGTGACCCTGACCTCCACCCCTACATTGACCCTGACCCTGACCTCCACCCTGAGCTTGACCCTGACCCTGACCTCCACCCTGAATTTGACCTTGACCCTGACCTCCATCCTGACCTTGACCCCGACCCTGACCTACACCTTGACCTCCACCCTGACCTTGACTTTGACCCTGACCTCCACCCTGACCTTGACTGTGACCCTGACCTCCACCCCTACATTGACCCTGACCCTGACCTCCACCCTGAGCTTGACCCTGACCATGACCTCCACCCTGACCTCGACCCTGACCCTGACCTCCACCCTGAATTTGACCTTGACCCTGACCTCCATCCTGACCTTGACCCCGACCCTGACCTACACCTTGACCTCCACCCTGACCTTGACTTTGACCCTGACCTCCACCCTGACCTTGACTGTGACCCTGACCTCCACCCCTACATTGACCCTGACCCTGACCTCCACCCTGAGCTTGACCCTGACCATGACCTCCACCCTGAGCTTGACCCTGACCCTGACCTCCACCCTGACGTTGACCCCGACCCTGACCTTCACCCTGATCTTGACCCTGACCCTCACCTTCGCCCTGACCTTGACCCTGACCCTGACCTCCACCCTGAACTTGACCCTGACCCTGACCTCCACCCTGACCTTGACCTTGACCCTGACCTTCAGCCTGACCTTGACTTTGACCCTGACCTCCACCCTGACCTTGACCCGGAACGTGACCTCCACTCTGACCTTGACCCTGACCCTGACCTCCACCCTGACCTTGACCTTGACCCTGACCTCCAGCCTGACCTCGACTTTGACCCTGACCTCCACCCTGACCTTGACCTCTACCCTAACCTCCACCCTGACCCTGACCCTGACCCTGACCTCCACCCTGACCTTGACCCTGACGCTGACCTCTAACCTGACCTCCACCATGACCTTGACTCTGACCCTGACGTCCACCCTGACCTTGACCATGACCCTTACCTCCACCCTGACCTTGACTCTAACCCTGACCTCCACCCTGACCTTGACCCTGACCCTGACCTCCACCCTCACCTCGACCCCGACCCTGACCTCCACCCTGACCTTAACCCTGACCCTGACCTCCACCCTGACCTTGACGCTGACCCTGACCTCCACCCTGAGCTTGACCCTGACCCTGACCTCTACCCTGACCTTGACTTTGACCCTGACCTCCACCCTGACCTTGACCCTGACCCTGACCTCCACCCCTACATGGACCCTGACCCTGACATCCACCCTGACCTTGACCCTGACCCTGACCTCCACCCTGACCTTGACTTTGACCCTGACCGCCACCCTGACCTTGACCCGGAACCTGACCTCCACTCTGACCTTGACCCTGACCCTGACCTGTACCCTGACCTTGACCGTGACCCTGACCTTCAGCCTGACCTTGACTTTGACCCTGACCTCCGCCCTGACCTTGACTGACCCTGACCTCCACCCCTACATTGAACCTGACCCTGACCTCCACCCTGAGCTTGACCCCGACCCTGACCTCCACCCTGACCTTGACCCTGACCCTGACCTCCACCCTGACCTTGACCCCGACCCTGACCTTCACCCTGATCTTGATCCTGACCCTCACCTTCACCCTGACCTTGACCCTGACCCTGACCTCCACCCTGAGCTTGACCCCGACGCTGACCTCCACCCTGACCTTGATCCAGAGCACGACCTCGGCCCTGACCTTCACCCTGACCTTGACATCCACCCTGACCTTCACCCTGACCTTGACCCTGACCCTGACCTCCACCCTGACCTCCACTCTGACCTTGAACCTGACCATGACCTCCACCCTGACCTTGACCTTGACCCTGACGTTCAGCCTGATCTTGACTTTGACCCTGACCTCCACCACGACCTTGAACCTGACCCTGACCTCCACCCTGACCTTGACCCTGACCCTGACCTCCACCCTGAACTTGACCCTGACCCTGACCTCCACCCTGACCTTGACTTTGACCCTGACCTCCACCCTGACCTTGAACCTGACCCTGACCTCCACCCTGACCTTGACCCTGACCCTGACCTCCACCCTGACCTTGACTTTGACCCTGACCTCCACCCTGACCTTGAACCTGACCCTGACCTCCACCCTGACCTTGACCCTGACCCTGACCTCCACCCTGACCTTGACCCTGACCCTGACCTCCACCCCGACCTTGACCGTGACCCTGACCTCCTTCTTGACTTCCACCCTGACCTTGACCTCCAGTCTGACCTTGACGCTGACCCTGACCTCCACCCTGACCTTGACTGTGACCCTGACCTCCACCCCTACATTTACCCTGACCCTGACCTCCACCCTGACCTTGACCCTGACCCTGACCTCCACCCTAAGCTTGACCCTGACCCTGACCTCCACCCTGAGCTTGACCCTGACCCTGACCTCCACCCTGACCTTGACCCCGACCCTGACCTTCACCCTGATCTTGACCCTGACCCTCACCTTCACCCTGACCTTGACCCTGACCCTGAACTCCACCCTGAGCTTGACCCTGACCCTGACCTCCACCCTGACCTTGATCCAGAGCATGACCTCCGCCCTGACCTCCACCCTGACCTTGACATCCACCCTGACCTCCACCCTGACCTTGACCCTGACCCTGACCTCCACCCTGACCTCCACTCTGACCTTGAACCTGACCCTGACCTCCACCCTGACCTCGACCCTGACCCTGACCTCCACCCTGATCTCCACCCTGACCTTGACCCTGACCCTGACCTCTACCCTGACCTTGACTCTGACCCTGACCTCCACCCTGACCTTGACCCTGACCCTGACCTCCACCCTGACCTCCACTCTGACCTTGACCCTGACCCTGACCTCCACCCTGACCTTGACTTTGACCCTGACCGCCACCCTGACCTTGACCCGGAACCTGACCTCCACTCTGACCTTGACCCTGACCCTGACCTGTACCCTGACCTTGACCGTGACCCTGACCTTCAGCCTGACCTTGACTTTGACCCTGACCTCCACCCTGACCTTGACTGACCCTGACCTCCACCCCTACATTGAACCTGACCCTGACCTCCACCCTGAGCTTGACCCTGACCCTGACCTTCACCCTGACCTTGACCCTGACCCTGACCTCCACCCTGACCTCCACTCTGACCTCGAACCTGACCCTGACCTCCACCCTGACCTTGACCGTGACCCTGACCTTCAGCCTGACCTTGACTTTGACCCTGACCTCCACCCTGACCTTGACTGTGACCCTGACCTCCACCCCTACATTGACCCTGACCCTGACCTCCACCCTGAGCTTGACCCTGACCCTGACCTCCACCCTGAATTTGACCTTGACCCTGACCTCCATCCTGACCTTGACCCCGACCCTGACCTACACCTTGACCTCCACCCTGACCTTGACTTTGACCCTGACCTCCACCCTGACCTTGACTGTGACCCTGACCTCCACCCCTACATTGACCCTGACCCTGACCTCCACCCTGAGCTTGACCCTGACCATGACCTCCACCCTGACCTCGACCCTGACCCTGACCTCCACCCTGAATTTGACCTTGACCCTGACCTCCATCCTGACCTTGACCCCGACCCTGACCTACACGTTGACCTCCACCCTGACCTTGACTTTGACCCTGACCTCCACCCTGACCTTGACTGTGACCCTGACCTCCACCCCTACATTGACCCTGACCCTGACCTCCACCCTGAGCTTGACCCTGACCATGACCTCCACCCTGAGCTTGACCCTGACCCTGACCTCCACCCTGACCTTGACCCCGACCCTGACCTTCACCCTGATCTTGACCCTGACCCTCACCTTGGCCCTGACCTTGACCCTGACCCTGACCTCCACCCTGACCTCCACTCTGACCTTGAACCTGACCCTGACCTCCACCCTGACCTTGACCTTGACCCTGACCTTCAGCCTGACCTTGACTTTGACCCTGACCTCCACCCTGACCTTGAACCTGACCCTGACCTCCATCCTGACCTTGACTGTGACCCTGACCTCCACCCCTACATTGACCCTGACCCTGACCTCCACCCTGACCTTGACCCTGACCCTGACCTCCACCCCGACCTTGACCCTCACTCTGACCTCCACCCTGACCTTGACCCTGACCCTGACCTTCACCCTGACCTTGACCCTGACCCTGACCTCCACCCCGACCTTGACCCTGACCCTGACCTCCACCCTGACCTTGACCCTGATCCTGACCTTCACCCTGACCTTGACCCTGACCCTGACCTCCACCCTGACCTCGACTTTGACCCTGACCTCCACCCTGACCTTGACCCTGACCCTGACCTTCACCCTGACCTTGACTCTGACCCTGACCTCCACCCTGTCCTCCACCCTGACCTCCACCCTGACCTTGACCCTGACCCTGACCTCCACCCTGACCTCGACCCTGACCCTGACCTCTACCCTGACCTTGACCCTGACCCTGACCTCCTCCTTGACCTCCACCCTGACCTTGACCTCCACTCTAACCTTGATTTTGACCCTGACCTCCACCCTGACCCTGACCCTGACCCTGACCTTCACCCTGACCTTGACCCTGACCCTGACCTTTACCCTGACCTTGACCCTGACCCTGACCTCCATCCTGACCTCCACCGTGACCTTGACCCTGACCCTGACCTCCACCCTGACCTTGACCCTGACCCTGACCTTCACCCTGACCTTGACCCTGACCCCAACCTCTTTCTTGACCTCCACCCTGACCTTGACCTGCACTCTGACCTTGATTCTGACCCTGACCTCCACCCCGACCTTGAATTTGACCCTGACCTCCACCCTGACCTTGACCGTGACCCTGACCTTCACCCTGACCTTGACCCTGACCATGACCTGCACCCTGACCTTGACCCTGACCCCGACCTCTTTCTTGACCTCCACCCTGACCTTGACCTCCACTCTGACCTTGATTCTGACCCTGACCTCCACCCCGACCTTGACTGTGACACTGACCTCCACCCCGACCTTGACTGTGACACTGACCTCCACCCCTACATGGACCCTGACCCTGACCTCCACCCTGACCTTGACCCTGACCCTGACCTTCACCCTGACCTTGACTTTGACCCTGACCGCCACCCTGACCTTGACCCGGAACCTGACCCCCACTCTGACCTTGACCCTGACCCTGACCTGTACCCTGACCTTGACCGTGACCCTGACCTTCAGCCTGACCTTGACTTTGACCCTGACCCCCACCCTGACCTTGACTGTGACCCTGACCTCCACCCCTACATTGACCCTGACCCTGACCTCCACCCTGAGCTTGACGCTGACCCTGACCTCCACCCTGACCTTGACCCTGACCCTGACCTCCACCCTGACCTCCACTCTGACTTCGAACCTGACCCTGACCTCCACTCTGACTTCGAACCTGATCCTGACCTTCACCCTGACCTTGACCCTGACCCTGACCTCCACCCTGACCTCCACCCTTACCTTGACCCTGACCCTGACCTCCACCCTGACCTTGACGCTGACCCTGACCTCCTCCTTGACCTCCACCCTGACCTTGACCTCCACTCTAACCTTGATTTTGACCCTGACCTCCACCCTGACCCTGACCCTGACCCTGACCTCCACCCTGACCTTGACCCTGACCCTGACCTCCACCCTGACCTTGACCCTGACCCTGACCTCCACCCTGACCTTGACTTTGACCCTGACCTCCACCCTGACCTTGACCCGGAACGTGACCTCCACTCTGACCTTGACCCTGACCCTGACCTCCACCCTGACCTTGACCTTGACCCTGACCTTCAGCCTGACCTTGACTTTGACCCTGACCTCCACCCTGACCTTGACCTCTACCCTGACCTCCACCCTGACGCTGACCCTGACCCTGACCTCCACCCTGACCTTGACCCTGACGCTGACCTCTACCCTGACCTTGACCCTGACCCTGACCTCCTCCTTGACCTCCACCCTGACCTTGACCTCCACTCTAACCTTGATTTTGACCCTGACCTCCACCCTGACCCTGACCCTGACCCTGACCTTCACCCTGACCTTGACCCTGACCCTGACCTCCACCCTGACGTTGACCCTGACCCTGACCTCCACCCTGACCTTGACTTTGACCCTGACCTCCTCCCTGACCTTGACCCGGAACGTGACCTCCACTCTGACCTTGACCCTGACCCTGACCTCCACCCTGACCTTGACCTTGACCCTGACCTTCAGCCTGACCTTGACTTTGACCCTGACCTCCACCCTGACCTTGACCTCTACCCTGACCTCCACCCTGACCCTGACCCTGACCCTGACCTCCACCCTGACCTTGACCCTGACGCTGACCTCTACCCTGACCTCCACCTTGACCTTGACTCTGACCCTGACGTCCACCCTGACCTTGACCCTGACCCTGACCTCCACCCTGACCTTGACCCTGACCCTGACCTTTACCCTGACCTTGACCCTGACCCTGACCTCCATCCTGACCTCCACCGTGACCTTGACCCTGACCCTGACCTCCACCCTGACCTTGACCCTGACCCTGACCTTCACCCTGACCTTGACCCTGACCCCAACCTCTTTCTTGACCTCCACCCTGACCTTGATCTGCACTCTGACCTTGATTCTGACCCTGACCTCCACCCCGACCTTGAATTTGACCCTGACCTCCACCCTGACCTTGACCGTGACCCTGACCTTCACCCTGACCTTGACCCTGACCATGACCTGCACCCTGACCTTGACCCTGACCCCGACCTCTTTCTTGACCTCCACCCTGACCTTGACCTCCACTCTGACCTTGATTCTGACCCTGACCTCCACCCCGACCTTGACTGTGACACTGACCTCCACCCCGACCTTGACTGTGACACTGACCTCCACCCCTACATGGACCCTGACCCTGACCTCCACCCTGACCTTGACCCTGACCCTGACCTTCACCCTGACCTTGACTTTGACCCTGACCGCCACCCTGACCTTGACCTGGAACCTGACCCCCACTCTGACCTTGACCCTGACCCTGACCTGTACCCTGACCTTGACCGTGACCCTGACCTTCAGCCTGACCTTGACTTTGACCCTGACCCCCACCCTGACCTTGACTGTGACCCTGACCTCCACCCCTACATTGACCCTGACCCTGACCTCCACCCTGAGCTTGACGCTGACCCTGACCTCCACCCTGACCTTGACCCTGACCCTGACCTCCACCCTGACCTCCACTCTGACTTCGAACCTGACCCTGACCTCCACTCTGACTTCGAACCTGATCCTGACCTTCACCCTGACCTTGACCCTGACCCTGACCTCCACCCTGACCTTCACCCTCACCTTGACCCTGACCCTGACCTCCACCCTGACCTTGACGCTGACCCTGACCTCCTCCTTGACCTCCACCCTGACCTTGACCTCCACTCTAACCTTGATTTTGACCCTGACCTCCACCCTGACCCTGACCCTGACCCTGACCTCCACCCTGACCTTGACCCTGACCCTGACCTCCACCCTGACCTTGACCCTGACCCTGACCTCCACCCTGACCTTGACTTTGACCCTGACCTCCACCCTGACCTTGACCCGGAACGTGACCTCCACTCTGACCTTGACCCTGACCCTGACCTCCACCCTGACCTTGACCTTGACCCTGACCTTCAGCCTGACCTTGACTTTGACCCTGACCTCCACCCTGACCTTGACCTCTACCCTGACCTCCACCCTGACCCTGACCCTGACCCTGACCTCCACCCTGACCTTGACCCTGACGCTGACCTCTACCCTGACCTCCACCTTGACCTTGACTCTGACCCTGACGTCCACCCTGACCTTGACCATGACCCTTACCTCCACCCTGACCTTGACTCTAACCTTGACCTCCACCTTGACGTTGACCCTGACCCTGACCTCCACCCTCACCTTGACCCCGACCCTGACCTCCACCCTGCCCTTGACCCTGACCTTGACCTCCACCCTAACCTTGACCTTGACCCTGACCTCCACCCTGACCCTGACTCTGACCCTGACCTCCACCCTGACCTTGACCCTGACCCTGACCTCCACCCTGAGCTTGACCCTGACCCTGACCTCTACCCTGACCTTGACTCTGACCCTGACCTCCACCCTGACCGTGACCCTGACCCTGACCTCCACCCTGACCTTGACCCTGACCCTGACCTTTACCCTGACCTTGACCCTGACCCTGACCTCCATCCTGACCTCCACCGTGACCTTGACCCTGACCCTGACCTCCACCCTGACCTTGACCCTGACCCTGACCTTCACCCTGACCTTGACCCTGACCCCGACCTCTTTCTTGACCTCCACCCTGACCTTGACCTCCACTCTGACCTTGATTCTGACCCTGACCTCCACCCCGACCTTGAATTTGACCCTGACCTCCACCCTGACCTTGACCGTGACCCTGACCTTCACCCTGACCTTGACCCTGACCATGACCTGCACCCTGACCTTGACCCTGACCCCGACCTCTTTCTTGACCTCCACCCTGACCTTGACCTCCACTCTGACCTTGATTCTGACCCTGACCTCCACCCCGACCTTGACTGTGACACTGACCTCCACCCCGACCTTGACTGTGACACTGACCTCCACCCCTACATGGACCCTGACCCTGACCTCCACCCTGACCTTGACCCTGACCCTGACCTTCACCCTGACCTTGACTTTGACCCTGACCGCCACCCTGACCCTGACCCTGACCCTGACCTCCACCCTGACCTTGACCCTGACCCTGACCTCCACCCTGACCTTGACCCTGACCCTGACCTCCACCCTGACCTTGACCCGGAACGTGACCTCCACTCTGACCTTGACCCTGACCCTGACCTCCACCCTGACCTTGACCTTGACCCTGACCTTCAGCCTGACTTTGACTTTGACCCTGACCTCCACCCTGACCTTGACCTCTACCCTGACCTCCACCCTGACCCTGACCCTGACCCTGACCTCCACCCTGACCTTGACCCTGACGCTGACCTCTACCCTGACCTCCACCTTGACCTTGACTCTGACCCTGACGTCCACCCTGACGTTGACCATGACCCTTACCTCCACCCCGACCTTGACCCTCACCCTGACCCCCACCCTGACCTTGACCCTGACCCTGACCTTGACCCTGACCCTGACCTCCATCCTGACCTCCACCGTGACCTTGACCCTGACCCTGACCTCCACCCTGACCTTGACCCTGACCCTGACCTTCACCCTGACCTTGACCCTGACCCCGACCTCTTTCTTGACCTCCACCCTGACCTTGACCTCCACTCTGACCTTGATTCTGACCCTGACCTCCACCACGACCTTGAATTTGACCCTGACCTCCACCCTGACCTTGACCGTGACCCTGACCTTCACCCTGACCTTGACCCTGACCATGACCTGCACCCTGACCTTGACCCTGACCCCGACCTCTTTCTTGACCTCCACCCTGACCTTGACCTCCACTCTGACCTTGACCCTGACCATGACCTGCACCCTGACCTTGACCCTGACCCTGACCTTCACCCTGACCTTGACTTTGACCCTGACCGCCACCCTGACCTTGTCCCGGAACCTGACCTCCACTCTGACCTTGACCCTGACCCTGACCTGTACCCTGACCTTGACCGTGACCCTGACCTTGACCTCCACTCTGACCTTGATTCTGACCCTGACCTCCACGCCGACCTTGACTGTGACACTGACCTCCACCCCTACATGGACCCTGACCCTGACCTCCACCCTGACCTTGATTCTGACCCTGACCTCCACCCCGACCTTGACTGTGACACTGACCTCCACCCCTACATGGACCCTGACCCTGACCTCCACCCTGACCTTGACCCTGACCCTGACCTTCACCCTGACCTTGACCCTGACCCTGACCTCCATCCTGACCTCCACCGTGACCTTGACCCTGACCCTGACCTCCACCCTGACCTTGACGCTGACCCTGACCTCCTCCTTGACCTCCACCCTGACCTTGACCTCCACTCTAACCACGACCTTGACCCTGACCTCCACCCTGACCCTGACCCTGACCCTGACCTCCACCCGGACCTTGACCCTGACCCTGACCTCCACCCTGACCTTGACCCTGACCCTGACCTTTACCCTGACCTTGACCCTGACCCTGACCGCCATCCTGACCTCCACCGTGACCTTGACCCTGACCCTGACCTCCACCCTGACCTTGACCCTGACCCTGACCTTCACCCTGACCTTGACCCTGACCCGTATCTCCACCCCGACCTCCACCCTGACCTTGACCCTGACCCTGACCTCCACCCTGACCTTGACCCTGACCCTGACCTCCTCCTTGACCTCCACCCTGACCTTGACCACCACTCTAACCTTGACCTTGACCCTGACCTCCACCCTGACCCTGACCCTGACCCTGACCTCCACCCTGACCTTGACCCTGACCCTGACCTCCACCCTGACATTGACCCCGACCCTGACCTCCACCCTGACCTTGACCCTGACCTTAACCTCCACCCTGACCTTCACCCTGACCTTGACCCTGACCCTGACCTCCACCCTGAGCTTGACTTTGACCCCGAACTCTACCCTGACCTTGACTCTGACCCTGACCTCCACCCCGACCTTGACCCTGACCCTGACCTCCACCCTGACCTTGACGCTGACCCTGACCTCCTCCTTGACCTCCACCCTTACCTTGACCTCCACTCTAACCTTGATTTTGACCCTGACCTCCACCCTGACCCTGACCCTGACCCTGACCTCCACCCTGACCTTGACCCTGACCCTGACCTCCACCCTGACCTTGACCCTGACCCTGACCTCCACCCTGACCTTGAATTTGACCCTGACCTCCACCCTGACCTTGACCCTGACCTTGACCTCCACCCTAACCTTGACCTTGACCCTGACCTCCACCCTGACCCTGACTCTGACCCTGACCTTCACCCTGACCTTGACCCTGACCCTGACCTCCACCCTGAGCTTGACCCTGACCCTGACCTCTACCCTGACCTTGACTCTGACCCTGACCTCCACCCTGACCTTGACCCTGACCCTGACCTCCACCCTGACCTTGACCCTGACCCTGACCTCCATCCTGACCTCCACCGTGACCTTGACCCTGACCCTGACCTCCACCCTGACCTTGACGCTGACCCTGACCTCCTCCTTGACCTCCACCCTGACCTTGACCTCCACTCTAACCACGACCTTGACCCTGACCTCCACCCTGACCCTGACCCTGACCCTGACCTCCACCCGGACCTTGACCCTGACCCTGACCTCCACCCTGACCTTGACCCTGACCCTGACCTTTACCCTGACCTTGACCCTGACCCTGACCGCCATCCTGACCTCCACCGTGACCTTGACCCTGACCCTGACCTCCACCCTGACCTTGACCCTGACCCTGACCTTCACCCTGACCTTGACCCTGACCCGTATCTCCACCCCGACCTCCACCCTGACCTTGACCCTGACCCTGACCTCCACCCTGACCTTGACCCTGACCCTGACCTCCTCCTTGACCTCCACCCTGACCTTGACCACCACTCTAACCTTGACCTTGACCCTGACCTCCACCCTGACCCTGACCCTGACCCTGACCTCCACCCTGACCTTGACCCTGACCCTGACCTCCACCCTGACATTGACCCCGACCCTGACCTCCACCCTGACCTTGACCCTGACCTTAACCTCCACCCTGACCTTCACCCTGACCTTGACCCTGACCCTGACCTCCACCCTGAGCTTGACTTTGACCCCGAACTCTACCCTGACCTTGACTCTGACCCTGACCTCCACCCCGACCTTGACCCTGACCCTGACCTCCACCCTGACCTTGACGCTGACCCTGACCTCCTCCTTGACCTCCACCCTTACCTTGACCTCCACTCTAACCTTGATTTTGACCCTGACCTCCACCCTGACCCTGACCCTGACCCTGACCTCCACCCTGACCTTGACCCTGACCCTGACCTCCACCCTGACCTTGACCCTGACCCTGACCTCCACCCTGACCTTGAATTTGACCCTGACCTCCACCCTGACCTTGACCCGGAACGTGACCTCCACTCTGACCTTGACCCTGACCCTGACCTCTACCCTGACCTTGACCTTGACCCTGACCTTCAGCCTGACCTTGACTTTGACCCTGACCTCCACCCTGACCTTGACCTCTACCCTGACCTCCACCCTGACCCTGACCCTGACCCTGACCTCCACCCTGACCTTGACCCTGACGCTGACCTCTACCCTGACCTCCACCTTGACCTTGACTCTGACCCTGACGTCCACCCTGACCTTGACCATGACCCTTACCTCCACCCTGACCTTGACTCTAACCTTGACCTCCACCTTGACGTTGACCCTGACCCTGACCTCCACCCTCACCTTGAACCCGACCCTGACCTCCACCCTGACCTTGACCCTGACCTTGACCTCCACCCTAACCTTGACCTTGACCCTGACCTCCACCCTGACCCTGACTCTGACCCTGACCTTCACCCTGACCTTGACCCTGACCCTGACCTCCACCCTGAGCTTGACCCTGACCCTGACCTCTACCCTGACCTTGACTCTGACCCTGACCTCCACCCTGACCTTGACCCTGACCCTGACCTCCACCCTGACCTTGACCCTGACCCTGACCTCCATCCTGACCTCCACCGTGACCTTGACCCTGACCCTGACCTCCACCCTGACCTTGACCCTGACCCTGACCTTCACCCTGACCTTGACCCTGACCCCGACCTCTTTCTTGACCTCCACCCTGACCTTGACCTCCACTCTGACCTTGATTCTGACCCTGACCTCCACCCCGACCTTGAATTTGACCCTGACCTCCACCCTGACCTTGACCGTGACCCTGACCTTCACCCTGACCTTGACCCTGACCATGACCTGCACCCTGACCTTGACCCTGACCCCGACCTCTTTCTTGACCTCCACCCTGACCTTGACCTCCACTCTGACCTTGATTCTGACCCTGACCTCCACCCCGACCTTGACTGTGACACTGACCTCCACCCCGACCTTGACTGTGACACTGACCTCTACCCCTACATGGACCCTGACCCTGACCTCTACCCTGACCTTGACCCTGACCCTGACCTTCACCCTGACCTTGACTTTGACCCTGACCGCCACCCTGACCTTGACCCGGAACCTGACCTCCACTCTGACCTTACACTGACCCTGACCTGTACCCTGACCTTGACCGTGACCCTGACCTTCAGCCTGACCTTGACTTTGACCCTGACCCCCACCCTGACCATGACTGTGACCCTGACCTCCACCCCTACATTGACCCTGACCCTGACCTCCACCCTGAGCTTGACGCTGACCCTGACCTCCACCCTGACCTTGACCCTGACCCTGACCTCCACCCTGACCTCCACTCTGACTTCGAACCTGAGCCTGACCTTCACCTTGACCTTGAACCTGACCCTGACCTCCACCCTGACCTTGACGCTGACCCTGACCTCCTCCTTGACCTCCACCCTGACCTTGACCTCCACTCTAACCTTGATTTTGACCCTGACCTCCACCCTGACCCTGACCCTGACCCTGACCTCCACCCTGACCTTGACCCTGACCCTGACCTCCACCCTGACCTTGACCCTGACCCTGACCTCCACCCCGAACTTGACCCTGACCCTGACCTTCACCCTGACCTTGACCCTGACCCTGACCTTCACCCTGACCTTGACCCGGACCCTGACCTCCACCCTGACCTTGACCCTGACCCTGACCTCCACCGTGACCTTGACCTCGACCCTGACGTCCAGCGTGACCTTGACTTTGACCCTGACCTCCACCCTGACCTTGACCGTGACCCTGACCTTCACACTGACCTTGACCCCGACCCTGACCTACACCCTGACCTTGACCTCGACCCTCACGTCCAGCGTGACCTTGACTTTGACCCTGACCTCCACCCTGACCTTGACCTGGACCCTGACCTTCACCCTGACCTTGACCCCGACCCTGACCTACACCCTGACCTTGACCCTGACTCTGATTTCGTCCCTGACCTCCACCCTGACCTTGACCCTGACCCTGACCTCCACTCTGACCTCGAACCTGACCCTGACCTCCACCCTGACCTTGACCTTGACCCTGACCTTCAGCCTGACCTTGACTTTGACCCTGACCTCCACCCTGACCTTGAACCTGACCCTGACCTCCACCCTGACCTTGACCCTGACCCAGACCTCCACCCTGACCTTGACCCTGACCCTGACCTTCACCCTGACCTTGACCCTGAGCCTGACCTTCACCCTGACCTTGACCTTGACCCTGACCTCCACCCTGAGCTTGACCCTGACCCTGACCTCTACCCTGACCTTGACTCTGACCCTGACCTCCACCCCGACCTTGACCCTGACCCTGACCTTCACCCTGACCTTGACCCTGATCCTGTCCTTCACCCTGACCTTGACCCTGACCCTGACCTCCACCCTGACCTCCACCCTGACCTTGACCCTGACCCTGTCCTCCACCCTGACCTTGACCCTGACCCTGACCTCCTCCTTGACCTCCACCCTGACCTTGACCTCCACTCTAACCTTGACCTTGACCCTGACCTCCACCCTGACCCTGACCCTGACCCTGACCTCCACCCTGACCTTGACCCTGACCCTGACCTCAACCCTGACCTTGACACTGACCCTGACCTCCACCCTGACCTTGACTTTGACCCTGACCTCCACCCTGACCTTGACCCGGAACGTGACCTCCACTCTGACCTTGACCCTGACCCTGACCTCCACCCTGACCTTGACCGTGACCCTGACCCTCAGCCTGACCTTGACTTCGACTCTGACCTCCACCCTGACCTTGACCTCTACCCTGACCTCCACCCTGACCCTGACCCTGACCCTGACCTCCACCCTGACCTTGACCCTGACGCTGACCTCTACCCTGACCTCCACCCTGACCTTGACTCTGACCCTGACGTCCACCCTGACCTTGACCATGACCCTTACCTCCACCCTGACCTTGACTCTAAATCTGACCTCCACCTTGACCTTGACCCTGACCCTGACCTCCACCCTGACCTTGACCCTGACCCTGACCTCCGGCCTGACCTTGACCCTGACCCTGACATCCAACCTGACCTTGACTCTGACCCTGACCTCCACCCCGACCTTGACCCTGACCCTGACCTCCACCCTGACCTTGACCCTGATCCTGACCTTCACTTTGACCTTGACCCTGACCCTGACCTCCACCCTGACCTACACCCTGACCTTGACTCTGACCCTGACCTCCACCCTGACCTTGACTGTGACCCTGACCTCCACCCCTACATTGACCCTGACCCTGACCTCCACCCTGACCTTGACCCTGACCCTGACCTCCACCCCGGACTTGACCCCCACCCTGACCTCCACCCTGTCCTTGACCCTGACCCTGACCTTCACCCTGACCTTGACCCTGACCCTGACCTTCACCCTGACCTTGACCCTGACCCTGACCTCCACCCTGAGCTTGACCCTGACCCTGACCTGTACCCTGACCTTGACTCTGACCCTGACCTCCACCCCGACCTTGATCCTGACCCTGACCTCCACCCTGACCTTGACCCTGACCCTGACCTTTACCCTGATCTTGACCCTGACCCTGACCTCCATCCTGACCTCCACCCTGACCTTGACCCTGACCCTGACCTCCTCCTTGACCTTCACCCCGACCTTGACCTCCACTCTGACCTTGACTCTGACCCTGACCTCCACCCCGACCTTGACTGTGACACTGACCTCCACCCCTACATGGACCCTGACCCTGACCTCCACCCTGACCTTGACCCTGACCCTGACCTCCACCCTGACCTTGACTCTGACCCTGACCGCCACCCTGACCTTGACCCGGAACCTGCCCTCCACTCTGACCTTGACCCTGAACCTGACCTGTACCCTGACCTTGACCGTGACCCTGACCTTCAGCCTGACCTTGACTTTGACCTTGACCTCCACTCTGACCTTGATTCTGACCCTGACCTCCACCCCTACATTGACCCTGACCCTGACCTCCTCCTTGACCTCCACCCTGACCTTGACCTCCACTCTAACCTTGACCTTGACCCTGACCTCCACCCTGACCCTGACCCTGACCCTGACCTCCACCCTGACCTTGACCCGGAACGTGACCTCCACTCTGACCTTGACCCTGACCCTGACCTCCACCCTGACCTTGACCTTGACCCTGACCTCCAGCCTGACCTTGACTTCGACCCTGACCTCCACCCTGACCGTGACCTCTACCCTGACCTCCACCCTGACCCTGACCCTGACCCTGACCTCCACCCTGACCTTGACCCTGACGCTGACCTCTACCCTGACCTCCACCCTGACCTTGACTCTGACCCTGACGTCCACCCTGACCTTGACCATGACCCTTACCTCCACCCTGACCTTGACTCTAAATCTGACCTCCACCTTGACCTTGACCCTGACCCTGACCTCCACCCTGACCTTGACCCTGACCCTGACCTCCAGCCTGACCTTGACCCTGACCCTGACCTCCAACCTGACCTTGACTCTGACCCTGACCTCCACCCCGACCTTGACCCTGACCCTGACCTCCACCCCGACCTTGACCCTGACCCTGACCTCCACCCTGACCTTGACCCTGACCCTGACCTTTACCCTGATCTTGACCCTGACCCTGACCTCCATCCTGACCTCCACCCTGACCTTGACCCTGACTCTGACCTCCTCCTTGACCTCCACCCCAAACTTGACCTTCACTCTGACCTTGACTCTGACCCTGACCTCCACCCCGACCTTGACTGTGACACTGACCTCCACCCCTACATGGACCCTGACCCTGACCTCCACCCTGACCTTGACCCTGACCCTGACCTCCACCCTGACCTTGACTCTGACCCTGACCGCCACCCTGACCTTGACCCGGAACCTGCTCTCCACTCTGACCTTGACCCTGAACCTGACCTGTACCCTGACCTTGACCGTGACCCTGACCTTCAGCCTGACCTTGACTTTGACCTTGACCTCCACTCTAACCTTGATTCCGACCCTGACCTCCACCCCTACATTGACCCTGACCCTGACCTCCTCCTTGACCTCCACCCTGACCTTGACCTCCACTCTAACCTTGACCTTGACCCTGACCTCCACCCTGACCCTGACCCTGACCCTGACCTCCACCCTGACCTTGACCCTGACCATGACCTCCACCCTGACCTTGACCCTGACCCTGACCTCCACCCTGACCTTGACCTTGACCCTGACCTTCAGCCTGACCTTGACTCTGACCCTGACCTCCACCCTGACCTTGACCTCTACCCTGACCTCCACCCTGACCCTGACCCTGACCCTGACCTCCACCCTGACCTTGACCCTGACGCTGATCTCTACCCTGACCTCCACCCTGACCTTGACTCTGACCCTGACGTCCACCCTGACCTTGATCATGACCCTTACCTCCACCCTGACCTTGACTCTATGCCTGACCTCCACCTTGACCTTGACCCTGACCCTGTCCTCCACTCTCACCTTGACCCCGACCCTGACCTCCACCCTGACGTTGACCCTGACCTTGACCTCCACCCTGACCTTGACCTTGACCCTGACCTCCACCCTGACCCTGACTCTGACCCTGACCTTGACCCTGACCCTGACCGCCACCCTGACCTTGACCCGGAACCTGACCTCCACTCTGACCTTGACCCTGACCCTGACCTGTACCCTGACCTTGACCGTGACCCTGACCTTCAGCCTGACCTTGAGTTTGACCCTGACCTCCACCCTGACCTTGACTGTGACCCTGACCTCCACCCCTACATTGACCCTGACCCTGACCACCACCCTGAGCTTGACCCTGACCCTGACCTCCACCCTGACCTTGACCCTGACCCTGACCTTCACCCTGACCTTGACTCTGACCCTGACCTCCACCCTGACCTCCACCCTGACCTCCACCCTGACCTTGACCCTGACCCTGACCTCCACCCTGACCTTGACCCCGACCCTGACCTTCACCCTGATCTTGACCCTGACCCTCACCTTCACCCTGACCTTGACCCTGACCCTGACCTCCACCCTGACCTTGACCCTGACCCCGACCTCCACCCTGACCTTGACTCTGACCCTGACCGCCACCCTGACCTTGATTCGGAACCTGACCTCCACTCTGACCTTGACCCTGACCCTGACCTGTACCCTGACCTTGACCGTAACCCTGACCTTCAGCCTGACCTTGACTTTGACCCTGACCTCCACCCTGACCTTGACTGTGACCCTGACCTCCACCCCTACATTGACCCTGACCCTGACCTCCACCCTGAGCTTGACCCTGACCCTGACCTCCACCCTGACCTTGACCCTGACCCTGACCTCCACCCTGACCTTGACCCCGACCCTGACCTTCACCCTGATCTTGACCCTGACCCTCACCTTCACCCTGACCTTGACCCTGACCCTGACCTCCACCCTGAGCTTGACCCTGACCCTGACCTCCACCCTGACCTTGATCCAGAGCATGACCTCCACCCTGACCTCGACCCTGACCTTGACATCCACCCTGACCTCCACCCTGACCTTGACCCTGACCCTGACCTCCACCCTGACCTCCACTCTGACCTTGAACCTGACCCTGACCTCCACCCTGACCTTGACCTTGACCCTGACGTTCAGCCTGAACTTGACTTTGACCCTGACCTCCACCCTGACCTTGAACCTGACCCTGACCTCCACCCTGACCCTGACCCTGACCCTGACCGCCACCCTGACCTTGACCCTGACGCTGACCTCTACCCTGACCTCCACCCTGACCTTGACTCTGACCCTGACCTCCACCCTGACCTTGACCCTGACCCTGACCTTCACCCTGACCTTGACTCTGACCCTGAACTCCACCCTGACCTCCACCCTGACCTTGACCCTGACCCTGACCCCCACCCTGACCTTGACCCTGACCCTGACCTCCAACCTGAGCTTGACCCTGACCCTGACCTCTACCCTGACCTTGACTATGACCCTGACAACCACCCTGACCTTGACCCTGACCCTGACCTCTACCCTGACCTTGACCCTGACCCTGACCTCCACCCTGACAGTGACCCTGACCTTGACCCTGACCATGACCTGCAATCTGACCTTGACCCTGAACCCGACCTCTTTCTTGACCTCCACCCTGACCTTGACCTCCACTCTGACCTTGATTCTGACCCTGACCTCCACCCCGACCTTGACTGTGACACTGACCTCCACCCCTATATGGACCCTGACCCTGACCTCCACCCTGACCTTGACCCTGACCCTGACCTCCACCCTGACCTTGACTTTGACCCTGACCGCCACCCTGACCTTGACCCGGAACCTGACCTCCACTCTGACCTTGACCCTGACCCTGACCTGTACCCTGACCTTGACCGTGACCCTGACCTTCAGCCTGACCTTGAGTTTGACCCTGACCTCCACCCTGACCTTGACTGTGACCCTGACCTCCACCCCTACATTGACCCTGACCCTGACCACCACCCTGAGCTTGACCCTGACCCTGACCTCCACCCTGACCTTGACCCTGACCCTGACCTTCACCCTGACCTTGACGCTGACCCTGACCTCCACCCTGACCTCCACCCTGACCTCCACCCTGACCTCTACCCTGACCTTTACCCTGACCTTGACCTCCACCCTGACCTTGAACCTGACCCTGACCTCCACCCTGACCTTGACCTTGACCCTGACGTTCAGCCTGAACTTGACTTTGACCGTGACCTCCACCCTAACCTTGACTCTGACCCTGACCTCCACCCTGACCTTGACCCTGACCCTGACCTCCACCCTGACCTTGACCCTGACCCTGACCTCCACCCTGACCTTGACTCTGACCCTGACCGCCACCCTGACCTTGATTCGGAACCTGACCTCCACTCTGACCTTGACCCTGACCCTGACCTGTACCCTGACCTTGACCGTAACCCTGACCTTCAGCCTGACCTTGACTTTGACCCTGACCTGCACCCTGACCTTGACTGTGACCCTGACCTCCACCCCTACATTGACCCTGACCCTGACCTCCACCCTGAGCTTGACCCTGACCCTGACCTCCACCCTGACCTTGACCCTGACCCTGACCTCCACCCTGACCTTGACCCTGACCCTGACCTTCACCCTGATCTTGACCCTGACCCTCACCTTCACCCTGACCTTGACCCTGACCCTGACCTCCACCCTGAGCTTGACTCTGACCCTGAACTCCACCCTGACCTCCACCCTGACTTTGACCCTGACCCTGACCTTCACCCTGACCTTGACTCTGACCCTGACCTCCACCCTGACCTCCACCCTGACCTCCACCCTGACCTTGACCCTGACCCTGACCTCCACCCTGACCTTGACCCCGACCCTGACCTTCACCCTGATCTTGACCCTGACCCTCACCTTCACCCTGACCTTGACCCTGACGCTGACCTCCACCCTGACCTTGACCCTGACCCCGACCTCCACCCTGACCTTGACTCCGACCCTGACCGCCACCCTGACCTTGATTCGGAACCTGACCTCCACTCTGACCTTGACCCTGACCCTGACCTGTACCCTGACCTTGACCGTAACCCTGACCTTCAGCCTGACCTTGACTTTGACCCTGACCTGCACCCTGACCTTGACTGTGACCCTGACCTCCACCCCTACATTGACCCTGACCCTGACCTCCACCCTGAGCTCCACCCTGACCCTGACCTCCACCCTGACCTTGACCCTGACTCTGACCTCCACCCTGACCTTGACCCCGACCCTGACCTTCACCCTGATCTTGACTCTGACCCTCACCTTCACCCTGACCTTGACATCCACCCTGACCTCCACCCTGACCTTGACCCTGACCCTGACCTCCACCCTGACCTCCACTCTGACCTTGAACCTGACCCTGACCTGTACCCTGACCTTGACCGTGACCCTGACCTTCAGCCTGACCTTGAGTTTGACCCTGACCTCCACCCTGACCTTGACTGTGACCCTGACCTCCACCCCTACATTGACCCTGACCCTGACCACCACCCTGAGCTTGACCCTGACCCTGACCTCCACCCTGACCTTGACCCTGACCCTGACCTTCACCCTGACCTTGACTCTGACTCTGACCTCCACCCTGACCTCCACCCTGACCTCCACCCTGACCTTGACCCTGACCCTCACCTCCACCCTGACCTTGACCCCGACCCTGACCTTCACCCTGATCTTGACCCTGACCCTCACCTTCACCCTGACCTTGACCCTGACCCTGACCTCCACCCTGACCTTGACCCTGACCCCGACCTCCACCCTGACCTTGACTCTGACCCTGACCGCCACCCTGACCTTGATTCGGAACCTGACCTCCACTCTGACCTTGACCCTGACCCTGACCTGTACCCTGACCTTGACCGTAACCCTGACCTTCAGCCTGACCTTGACTTTGACCCTGACCTGCACCCTGACCTTGACTGTGACCCTGACCTCCACCCCTACATTGACCCTGACCCTGACCTCTACCCTGAGCTTGACCCTGACCCTGACCTCCACCCTGACCTTGACCCTGACCCTGACCTCCACCCTGACCTTGACCCCGACCCTGACCTTCACCCTGATCTTGACCCTGACCCTCACCTTCACCCTGACCTTGACCCTGACCCTGACCTCCACCCTGAGCTTGACCCTGACCCTGACCTCCACCCTGACCTTGATCCAGAGCATGACCTCCACCCTGACCTCGACTCTGACCTTGACATCCACCCTGACCTCCACCCTGACCTTGACCCTGACCCTGACCTCCACCCTGACCTCCACTCTGACCTTGAACCTGACCCTGACCTCCACTTTGACCTTGACCTTGACCCTGACGTTCAGCCTGAACTTGACTTTGACCCTGACCTCCACCCTGACCTTGAACCTGACCCTGACCTCCACCCTGACCCTGACCCTGACCCTGACCGCCACCCTGACCTTGACCCTGACGCTGACCTCTACCCTGACCTCCACCCTGACCTTGACTCTGACCCTGACCTCCACCCTGACCTTGACCCTGACCCTGACCTTCACCCTGACCTTGACTCTGACCCTGAACTCCACCCTGACCTCCACCCTGACCTTGACCCTGACCCTGACCCCCACCCTGACCTTGACCCTGACCCTGACCTCCAACCTGAGCTTGACCCTGACACTGACCTCTACCCTGACCTTGACTATGACCCTGACAACCACCCTGACCTTGACCCTGACCCTGACCTCTACCCTGACCTTGACCCTGACCCTGACCTCCACCCTGACAGTGACCCTGACCTTGACCCTGACCATGACCTGCAATCTGACCTTGACCCTGAACCCGACCTCTTTCTTGACCTCCACCCTGACCTTGACCTCCACTCTGACCTTGATTCTGACCCTGACCTCCACCCCGACCTTGACTGTGACACTGACCTCCACCCCTACATGGACCCTGACCCTGACCTCCACCCTGACCTTGACCCTGACCCTGACCTCCACCCTGACCTTGACTTTGACCCTGACCGCCACCCTGACCTTGACCCGGAACCTGACCTCCACTCTGACCTTGACCCTGACCCTGACCTGTACCCTGACCTTGACCGTGACCCTGACCTTCAGCCTGACCTTGAGTTTGACCCTGACCTCCACCCTGACCTTGACTGTGACCCTGACCTCCACCCCCACATTGACCCTGACCCTGACCACCACCCTGAGCTTGACCCTGACCCTGACCTCCACCCTGACCTTGACCCTGACCCTGACCTTCACCCTGACCTTGACTCTGACCCTGACCTCCACCCTGACCTCCACCCTGACCTCCACCCTGACCTTGACCCTGACCTTGACCTCCACCCTGACCTTGAACCTGACCCTGACCTCCACCCTGACCTTGACCTTGACCCTGACGTTCAGCCTGAACTTGACTTTGACCGTGACCTCCACCCTAACCTTGACTCTGACCCTGACCTCCACCCTGACCTTGACCCTGACCCTGACCTCCACCCTGACCTTGACCCTGACCCTGACCTCCACCCTGACCTTGACTCTGACCCTGACCGCCACCCTGACCTTGATTCGGAACCTGACCTCCACTCTGACCTTGACTCTGACCCTGACCTGTACCCTGACCTTGACCGTAACCCTGACCTTCAGCCTGACCTTGACTTTGACCCTGACCTGCACCCTGACCTTGACTGTGACCCTGACCTCCACCCCTACATTGACCCTGACCCTGACCTCCACCCTGAGCTTGACCCTGACCCTGACCTCCACCCTGACCTTGACCCTGACCCTGACCTCCACCCTGACCTTGACCCCGACCCTGACCTTCACCCTGATCTTGACCCTGACCCTCACCTTCACCCTGACCTTGACCCTGACCCTGACCTCCACCCTGAGCTTGACTCTGACCCTGAACTCCACCCTGACCTCCACCCTGACTTTGACCCTGACCCTGACCTTCACCCTGACCTTGACTCTGACCCTGACCTCCACCCTGACCTCCACCCTGACCTCCACCCTGACCTTGACCCTGACCCTGACCTCCACCCTGACCTTGACCCCGACCCTGACCTTCACCCTGATCTTGACCCTGACCCTCACCTTCACCCTGACCTTGACCCTGACGCTGAACTCCACCCTGACCTTGACCCTGACCCCGACCTCCACCCTGACCTTGACTCCGACCCTGACCGCCACCCTGACCTTGATTCAGAACCTGACCTCCACTCTGACCTTGACCCTGACCCTGACCTGTACCCTGACCTTGACCGTAACCCTGACCTTCAGCCTGACCTTGACTTTGACCCTGACCTGCACCCTGACCTTGACTGTGACCCTGACCTCCACCCCTACATTGACCCTGACCCTGACCTTCACCCTGAGCTCCACCCTGACCCTGACCTCCACCCTGACCTTGACCCTGACTCTGACCTCCACCCTGACCTTGACCCCGACCCTGACCTTCACCCTGATCTTGACTCTGACCCTCACCTTCACCCTGACCTTGACCCTGACCCTGACCTCCACCCTGAGCTTGACCCTGACCCTGACCTCCACCCTGACCTTGATCCAGAGCATGACCTCCACCCTGACCTCGACCCTGACCTTGACATCCACCCTGACCTCCACCCTGACCTTGAACCTGACCCTGACCTCCACCCTGACCTCCACTCTGACCTTGAACCTGACCCTGACCTCCACCCTGACCTTGACCTTGACCCTGACGTTCAGCCTGAACTTGACTTTGACCCTGACCTCCACCCTGACCTTGAACCTGACCCTGACCTCCACCCTGACCTTGACTATGACCCTGACATCCACCCTGACCTTGACCCTGACCCTGACCTCTACCCTGACCTTGACCCTGACCCTGACCTCCACCCTGACCTTGACCCTGACCTTGACCCTGACCATGACCTGCAATCTGACCTTGACCCTGACCCCGACCTCTTTCTTGACCTCCACCCTGACCTTGACCTCCACTCTGACCTTGATTCTGACCCTGACCTCCACCCCGACCTTGACTGTGACACTGACCTCCACCCCTACATGGACCCTGACCCTGACCTCCACCCTGACCTTGACCCTGACCCTGACCTCCACCCTGACCTTGACTCTGACCCTGACCGCCACCCTGACCTTGATTCGGAACCTGACCTCCACTCTGACCTTGACCCTGACCCTGACCTGTACCCTGACCTTGACCGTAACCCTGACCTTCAGCCTGACCTTGACTTTGACCCTGACCTGCACCCTGACCTTGACTGTGACCCTGACCTCCACCCCTACATTGACCCTGACCCTGACCTCCACCCTGAGCTTGACCCTGACCCTGACCTCCACCCTGACCTTGACCCTGACCCTGACCTCCACCCTGACCTTGACCCCGACCCTGACCTTCACCCTGATCTTGACCCTGACCCTCACCTTCACCCTGACCTTGACCCTGACCCTGACCTCCACCCTGAGCTTGACTCTGACCCTGAACTCCACCCTGACCTCCACCCTGACTTTGACCCTGACCCTGACCTTCACCCTGACCTTGACTCTGACCCTGACCTCCACCCTGACCTCCACCCTGACCTCCACCCTGACCTTGACCCTGACCCTGACCTCCACCCTGACCTTGACCCCGACCCTGACCTTCACCCTGATCTTGACCCTGACCCTCACCTTCACCCTGACCTTGACCCTGACGCTGACCTCCACCCTGACCTTGACCCTGACCCCGACCTCCACCCTGACCTCGACTCCGACCCTGACCGCCACCCTGACCTTGATTCGGAACCTGACCTCCACTCTGACCTTGACCCTGACCCTGACCTGTACCCTGACCTTGACCGTAACCCTGACCTTCAGCCTGACCTTGACTTTGACCCTGACCTGCACCCTGACCTTGACTGTGACCCTGACCTCCACCCCTACATTGACCCTGACCCTGACCTCCACCCTGAGCTCCACCCTGACCCTGACCTCCACCCTGACCTTGACCCTGACTCTGACCTCCACCCTGACCTTGACCCCGACCCTGACCTTCACCCTGATCTTGACTCTGACCCTCACCTTCACCCTGACCTTGACCCTGACCCTGACCTCCACCCTGAGCTTGACCCTGACCCTGACCTCCACCCTGACCTTGATCCAGAGCATGACCTCCACCCTGACCTCGACCCTGACCTTGACATCCACCCTGACCTCCACCCTGACCTCCACCCTGACCTTGACCCTGACCTTGACCTCCACCCTGACCTTGAACCTGACCCTGACCTCCACCCTGACCTTGACCTTGACCCTGACGTTCAGCCTGAACTTGACTTTGACCGTGACCTCCACCCTAACCTTGACTCTGACCCTGACCTCCACCCTGACCTTGACCCTGACCCTGACCTCCACCCTGACCTTGACCCTGACCCTGACCTTCACCCTGACCTTGACTCTGACCCTGACCGCCACCCTGACCTTGATTCGGAACCTGACCTCCACTCTGACCTTGACTCTGACCCTGACCTGTACCCTGACCTTGACCGTAACCCTGACCTTCAGCCTGACCTTGACTTTGACCCTGACCTGCACCCTGACCTTGACTGTGACCCTGACCTCCACCCCTACATTGACCCTGACCCTGACCTCCACCCTGAGCTTGACCCTGACCCTGACCTCCACCCTGACCTTGACCCTGACCCTGACCTCCACCCTGACCTTGACCCCGACCCTGACCTTCACCCTGATCTTGACTCTGACCCTCACCTTCACCCTGACCTTGACCCTGACCCTGACCTCCACCCTGAGCTTGACCCTGACCCTGACCTCCACCCTGACCTTGATCCAGAGCATGACCTCCACCCTGACCTCGACCCTGACCTTGACATCCACCCTGACCTCCACCCTGACCTTGACCCTGACCCTGACCTCCACCCTGACCTCCACTCTGACCTTGAACCTGACCCTGACCTCCACCCTGACCTTGACCTTGACCCTGACGTTCAGCCTGAACTTGACTTTGACCCTGACCTCCACCCTGACCTTGAACCTGACCCTGACCTCCACCCTGACCCTGACCCTGACCCTGACCGCCACCCTGACCTTGACCCTGACGCTGACCTCTACCCTGACCTCCACCCTGACCTTGACTCTGACCCTGACCCCTACCCTTACCTTGACCCTGACCCTGACCTCCAACCTGAGCTTGACCCTGACCCTGACCTCTACCCTGACCTTGACTATGACCCTGACATCCACCCTGACCTTGACCCTGACCCTGACCTCTACCCTGACCTTGACCCTGACCCTGACCTCCACCCTGACCTTGACCCTGACCTTGACCCTGACCATGACCTGCAATCTGACCTTGACCCTGACCCCGACCTCTTTCTTGACCTCCACCCTGAGCTTGACCTCCACTCTGACCTTGATTCTGACCCTGACCTCCACCCCGACCTTGACTGTGACACTGACCTCCACCCCTACATGGACCCTGACCCTGACCTCCACCCTGACCTTGACCCTGACCCTGACCTCCACCCTGACCTTGACTCTGACCCTGACCGCCACCCTGACCTTGATTCGGAACCTGACCTCCACTCTGACCTTGACCCTGACCCTGACCTGTACCCTGACCTTGACCGTAACCCTGACCTTCAGCCTGACCTTGACTTTGACCCTGACCTGCACCCTGACCTTGACTGTGACCCTGACCTCCACCCCTACATTGACCCTGACCCTGACCTCCACCCTGAGCTTGACCCTGACCCTGACCTCCACCCTGACCTTGACCCTGACCCTGACCTCCACCCTGACCTTGACCCCGACCCTGACCTTCACCCTGATCTTGACCCTGACCCTCACCTTCACCCTGACCTTGACCCTGACGCTGACCTCCACCCTGACCTTGACCCTGACCCCGACCTCCACCCTGACCTCGACTCCGACCCTGACCGCCACCCTGACCTTGATTCGGAACCTGACCTCCACTCTGACCTTGACCCTGACCCTGACCTGTACCCTGACCTTGACCGTAACCCTGACCTTCAGCCTGACCTTGACTTTGACCCTGACCTGCACCCTGACCTTGACTGTGACCCTGACCTCCACCCCTACATTGACCCTGACCCTGACCTCCACCCTGAGCTCCACCCTGACCCTGACCTCCACCCTGACCTTGACCCTGACTCTGACCTCCACCCTGACCTTGACCCCGACCCTGACCTTCACCCTGATCTTGACTCTGACCCTCACCTTCACCCTGACCTTGACCCTGACCCTGACCTCCACCCTGAGCTTGACCCTGACCCTGACCTCCACCCTGACCTTGATCCAGAGCATGACCTCCACCCTGACCTTGACTTTGACCCTGACCTCCACCCTGACCTTGACCTTGACCCTGACCTCCACCCTGACCTCCACCCTGACCTTGACCTTGACCCTGACCTCCACCCTGACCTTGACCCTGACCCTGACCTTCACCCTGACCTTGACCCTGACCCTTACCTCCACCCCGACCTCCAACCTGACCTTGACCCTGACCTTGACCTCCACCCTAACCTTGACCTTGACCCTGACCTCCACCCTGACCCTGACCCTGACCCTGACCCGCACCCTGACCTTGACCTTACCCTGACCTCCACCCTGACCTCCACCCTGACCTTGACCCTGACCCTGACCTCCACCCTGACCTCCACCCTGACCTTGACCCTGACCCTGACCTCCACCCTGACCTTGACCCCGACCCTGACCTTCACCCTGATCTTGACCCTGACCCTCACCTTCACCCTGACCTTGACCCTGACCCTGACCTCCACCCTGAGCTTGACTCTGACCCTGAACTCCACCCTGACCTCCACCCTGACTTTGACCCTGACCCTGACCTTCACCCTGACCTTGACTCTGACCCTGACCTCCACCCTGACCTCCACCCTGACCTCCACCCTGACCTTGACCCTGACCCTGACCTCCACCCTGACCTTGACCCCGACCCTGACCTTCACCCTGATCTTGACCCTGACCCTCACCTTCACCCTGACCTTGACCCTGACGCTGACCTCCACCCTGACCTTGACCCTGACCCCGACCTCCTCCCTGACCTCGACTCCGACCCTGACCGCCACCCTGACCTTGATTCGGAACCTGACCTCCACTCTGACCTTGACCCTGACCCTGACCTGTACCCTGACCTTGACCGTAACCCTGACCTTCAGCCTGACCTTGACTTTGACCCTGACCTGCACCCTGACCTTGACTGTGACCCTGACCTCCACCCCTACATTGACCCTGACCCTGACCTCCACCCTGAGCTCCACCCTGACCCTGACCTCCACCCTGACCTTGACCCTGACTCTGACCTCCACCCTGACCTTGACCCCGACCCTGACCTTCACCCTGATCTTGACTCTGACCCTCACCTTCACCCTGACCTTGACCCTGACCCTGACCTCCACCCTGAGCTTGACCCTGACCCTGACCTCCACCCTGACCTTGATCCAGAGCATGACCTCCACCCTGACCTCGACCCTGACCTTGACATCCACCCTGACCTCCACCCTGACCTTGACCCTGACCCTGACCTCCACCCTGATCTCCACTCTGACCTTGAACCTGACCCTGACCTCCACCCTGACCTTGACCTTGACCCTGACGTTCAGCCTGAACTTGACTTTGACCCTGACCTCCACCCTGACCTTGAACCTGACCCTGACCTCCACCCTGACCCTGACCCTGACCCTGACCGCCACCCTGACCTTGACCCTGACGCTGACCTCTACCCTGACCTCCACCCTGACCTTGACTCTGACCCTGACCCCTACCCTGACCTTGACCCTGACCCTGACCTCCAACCTGAGCTTGACCCTGACCCTGACCTCTACCCTGACCTTGACTATGACCCTGACATCCACTCTGACCTTGACCCTGACCCCGACCTCTACCCTGACCTTGACCCTGACCCTGACCTCCACCCTGACCTTGACCCTGACCTTGACCCTGACCATGACCTGCAATCTGACCTTGACCCTGACCCCGACCTCTTTCTTGACCTCCACCCTGACCTTGACCTCCACTCTGACCTTGATTCTGACCCTGACCTCCACCCCGACCTTGACTGTGACACTGACCTCCACCCCTACATGGACCCTGACCCTGACCTCCACCCTGACCTTGACCCTGACCCTGACCTCCACCCTGACCTTGACTTTGACCCTGACCGCCACCCTGACCTTGAACCGGAACCTGACCTCCACTCTGACCTTGACCCTGACCCTGACCTGTACCCTGACCTTGACCGTGACCCTGACCTTCAGCCTGACCTTGAGTTTGACCCTGACCTCCACCCTGACCTTGACTGTGACCCTGACCTCCACCCCTACATTGACCCTGACCCTGCCCACCACCCTGAGCTTGACCCTGACCCTGACCTCCACCCTGACCTTGACCCTGACCCTGACCTTCACCCTGACCTTGACTCTGACCCTGACCTCCACCCTGACCTCCAGCCTGACCTCCACCCTGACCTTGACCCTGACCCTGACCTCCACCCTGACCTTGACCCCGACCCTGACCTTCACCCTGATCTTGACCCTGACCCTCACCTTCACCCTGACCTTGACCCTGACCCTGACCTCCACCCTGAGCTTGACCCTGACCCTGACCTCCACCCTGACCTTGATCCAGAGCATGACCTCCGCCCTGACCTCCACCCTGACCTTGACCTCGACCCTGACCTCCACTCTGACCTTGAACCTGACCCTGACCTCCACCCTGACCTTGACCCTGACCCTGACCTCGACCCTGACCTTGACCCTGACCCTGACCCCCACCCTGACCTTGACCGTGACCCTGACCTCCTCCTTGACCTCCAACCTGACCTTGACCTCCAGTCTGACCTTGACTCTGACCCTGACCTCCACCCTGACCTTGACTGTGACCCTGACCTCCACCCCTACATTGACCCTGACCCTGACCTCCACCCTGACCTTGACCCTGACCCTGACCTCCACCCCGAACTTGACCCTGACCCTGACCTTCACCCTGACCTTGACCCTGACCCTGACCTTCACCCTGACCTTGACCCTGACCCTGACCTCCATCCTGAGCTTGACCCTGACCCTGACCTCCACCCTGACCTTGATCCAGAGCATGACCTCCACCCTGACCTCGACCCTGACCTTGACATCCACCCTGACCTCCACCCTGACCTCCACCCTGACCTTGACCCTGACCTTGACCTCCACCCTGACCTTGAACCTGACCCTGACCTCCACCCTGACCTTGACCTTGACCCTGACGTTCAGCCTGAACTTGACTTTGACCGTGACCTCCACCCTAACCTTGACTCTGACCCTGACCTCCACCCTGACCTTGACCCTGACCCTGACCTCCACCCTGACCTTGACCCTGACCCTGACCTTCACCCTGACCTTGACTCTGACCCTGACCGCCACCCTGACCTTGATTCGGAACCTGACCTCCACTCTGACCTTGACTCTGACCCTGACCTGTACCCTGACCTTGACCGTAACCCTGACCTTCAGCCTGACCTTGACTTTGACCCTGACCTGCACCCTGACCTTGACTGTGACCCTGACCTCCACCCCTACATTGACCCTGACCCTGACCTCCACCCTGAGCTTGACCCTGACCCTGACCTCCACCCTGACCTTGACCCTGACCCTGACCTCCACCCTGACCTTGACCCCGACCCTGACCTTCACCCTGATCTTGACTCTGACCCTCACCTTCACCCTGACCTTGACCCTGACCCTGACCTCCACCCTGAGCTTGACCCTGACCCTGACCTCCACCCTGACCTTGATCCAGAGCATGACCTCCACCCTGACCTCGACCCTGACCTTGACATCCACCCTGACCTCCACCCTGACCTTGACCCTGACCCTGACCTCCACCCTGACCTCCACTCTGACCTTGAACCTGACCCTGACCTCCACCCTGACCTTGACCTTGACCCTGACGTTCAGCCTGAACTTGACTTTGACCCTGACCTCCACCCTGACCTTGAACCTGACCCTGACCTCCACCCTGACCCTGACCCTGACCCTGACCGCCACCCTGACCTTGACCCTGACGCTGACCTCTACCCTGACCTCCACCCTGACCTTGACTCTGACCCTGACCCCTACCCTTACCTTGACCCTGACCCTGACCTCCAACCTGAGCTTGACCCTGACCCTGACCTCTACCCTGACCTTGACTATGACCCTGACATCCACCCTGACCTTGACCCTGACCCTGACCTCTACCCTGACCTTGACCCTGACCCTGACCTCCACCCTGACCTTGACCCTGACCTTGACCCTGACCATGACCTGCAATCTGACCTTGACCCTGACCCCGACCTCTTTCTTGACCTCCACCCTGAGCTTGACCTCCACTCTGACCTTGATTCTGACCCTGACCTCCACCCCGACCTTGACTGTGACACTGACCTCCACCCCTACATGGACCCTGACCCTGACCTCCACCCTGACCTTGACCCTGACCCTGACCTCCACCCTGACCTTGACTCTGACCCTGACCGCCACCCTGACCTTGATTCGGAACCTGACCTCCACTCTGACCTTGACCCTGACCCTGACCTGTACCCTGACCTTGACCGTAACCCTGACCTTCAGCCTGACCTTGACTTTGACCCTGACCTGCACCCTGACCTTGACTGTGACCCTGACCTCCACCCCTACATTGACCCTGACCCTGACCTCCACCCTGAGCTTGACCCTGACCCTGACCTCCACCCTGACCTTGACCCTGACCCTGACCTCCACCCTGACCTTGACCCCGACCCTGACCTTCACCCTGATCTTGACCCTGACCCTCACCTTCACCCTGACCTTGACCCTGACGCTGACCTCCACCCTGACCTTGACCCTGACCCCGACCTCCACCCTGACCTCGACTCCGACCCTGACCGCCACCCTGACCTTGATTCGGAACCTGACCTCCACTCTGACCTTGACCCTGACCCTGACCTGTACCCTGACCTTGACCGTAACCCTGACCTTCAGCCTGACCTTGACTTTGACCCTGACCTGCACCCTGACCTTGACTGTGACCCTGACCTCCACCCCTACATTGACCCTGACCCTGACCTCCACCCTGAGCTCCACCCTGACCCTGACCTCCACCCTGACCTTGACCCTGACTCTGACCTCCACCCTGACCTTGACCCCGACCCTGACCTTCACCCTGATCTTGACTCTGACCCTCACCTTCACCCTGACCTTGACCCTGACCCTGACCTCCACCCTGAGCTTGACCCTGACCCTGACCTCCACCCTGACCTTGATCCAGAGCATGACCTCCACCCTGACCTTGACTTTGACCCTGACCTCCACCCTGACCTTGACCTTGACCCTGACCTCCACCCTGACCTCCACCCTGACCTTGACCTTGACCCTGACCTCCACCCTGACCTTGACCCTGACCCTGACCTTCACCCTGACCTTGACCCTGACCCTTACCTCCACCCCGACCTCCAACCTGACCTTGACCCTGACCTTGACCTCCACCCTAACCTTGACCTTGACCCTGACCTCCACCCTGACCCTGACCCTGACCCTGACCCGCACCCTGACCTTGACCTTACCCTGACCTCCACCCTGACCTCCACCCTGACCTTGACCCTGACCCTGACCTCCACCCTGACCTCCACCCTGACCTTGACCCTGACCCTGACCTCCACCCTGACCTTGACCCCGACCCTGACCTTCACCCTGATCTTGACCCTGACCCTCACCTTCACCCTGACCTTGACCCTGACCCTGACCTCCACCCTGAGCTTGACTCTGACCCTGAACTCCACCCTGACCTCCACCCTGACTTTGACCCTGACCCTGACCTTCACCCTGACCTTGACTCTGACCCTGACCTCCACCCTGACCTCCACCCTGACCTCCACCCTGACCTTGACCCTGACCCTGACCTCCACCCTGACCTTGACCCCGACCCTGACCTTCACCCTGATCTTGACCCTGACCCTCACCTTCACCCTGACCTTGACCCTGACGCTGACCTCCACCCTGACCTTGACCCTGACCCCGACCTCCTCCCTGACCTCGACTCCGACCCTGACCGCCACCCTGACCTTGATTCGGAACCTGACCTCCACTCTGACCTTGACCCTGACCCTGACCTGTACCCTGACCTTGACCGTAACCCTGACCTTCAGCCTGACCTTGACTTTGACCCTGACCTGCACCCTGACCTTGACTGTGACCCTGACCTCCACCCCTACATTGACCCTGACCCTGACCTCCACCCTGAGCTCCACCCTGACCCTGACCTCCACCCTGACCTTGACCCTGACTCTGACCTCCACCCTGACCTTGACCCCGACCCTGACCTTCACCCTGATCTTGACTCTGACCCTCACCTTCACCCTGACCTTGACCCTGACCCTGACCTCCACCCTGAGCTTGACCCTGACCCTGACCTCCACCCTGACCTTGATCCAGAGCATGACCTCCACCCTGACCTCGACCCTGACCTTGACATCCACCCTGACCTCCACCCTGACCTTGACCCTGACCCTGACCTCCACCCTGATCTCCACTCTGACCTTGAACCTGACCCTGACCTCCACCCTGACCTTGACCTTGACCCTGACGTTCAGCCTGAACTTGACTTTGACCCTGACCTCCACCCTGACCTTGAACCTGACCCTGACCTCCACCCTGACCCTGACCCTGACCCTGACCGCCACCCTGACCTTGACCCTGACGCTGACCTCTACCCTGACCTCCACCCTGACCTTGACTCTGACCCTGACCCCTACCCTGACCTTGACCCTGACCCTGACCTCCAACCTGAGCTTGACCCTGACCCTGACCTCTACCCTGACCTTGACTATGACCCTGACATCCACTCTGACCTTGACCCTGACCCCGACCTCTACCCTGACCTTGACCCTGACCCTGACCTCCACCCTGACCTTGACCCTGACCTTGACCCTGACCATGACCTGCAATCTGACCTTGACCCTGACCCCGACCTCTTTCTTGACCTCCACCCTGACCTTGACCTCCACTCTGACCTTGATTCTGACCCTGACCTCCACCCCGACCTTGACTGTGACACTGACCTCCACCCCTACATGGACCCTGACCCTGACCTCCACCCTGACCTTGACCCTGACCCTGACCTCCACCCTGACCTTGACTTTGACCCTGACCGCCACCCTGACCTTGAACCGGAACCTGACCTCCACTCTGACCTTGACCCTGACCCTGACCTGTACCCTGACCTTGACCGTGACCCTGACCTTCAGCCTGACCTTGAGTTTGACCCTGACCTCCACCCTGACCTTGACTGTGACCCTGACCTCCACCCCTACATTGACCCTGACCCTGCCCACCACCCTGAGCTTGACCCTGACCCTGACCTCCACCCTGACCTTGACCCTGACCCTGACCTTCACCCTGACCTTGACTCTGACCCTGACCTCCACCCTGACCTCCAGCCTGACCTCCACCCTGACCTTGACCCTGACCCTGACCTCCACCCTGACCTTGACCCCGACCCTGACCTTCACCCTGATCTTGACCCTGACCCTCACCTTCACCCTGACCTTGACCCTGACCCTGACCTCCACCCTGAGCTTGACCCTGACCCTGACCTCCACCCTGACCTTGATCCAGAGCATGACCTCCGCCCTGACCTCCACCCTGACCTTGACCTCGACCCTGACCTCCACTCTGACCTTGAACCTGACCCTGACCTCCACCCTGACCTTGACCCTGACCCTGACCTCGACCCTGACCTTGACCCTGACCCTGACCCCCACCCTGACCTTGACCGTGACCCTGACCTCCTCCTTGACCTCCAACCTGACCTTGACCTCCAGTCTGACCTTGACTCTGACCCTGACCTCCACCCTGACCTTGACTGTGACCCTGACCTCCACCCCTACATTGACCCTGACCCTGACCTCCACCCTGACCTTGACCCTGACCCTGACCTCCACCCCGAACTTGACCCTGACCCTGACCTTCACCCTGACCTTGACCCTGACCCTGACCTTCACCCTGACCTTGACCCTGACCCTGACCTCCATCCTGAGCTTGACCCTGACCCTGACCTCCACCCTGACCTTGACCCCGACACTGACCTCTACCGTGACCTTGACCTCAACCCTGACGTCCAGCGTGACCTTGACTTTGACCCTGACCTCCACCCTGACCTTGACCGTGACCCTGACCTTCACACTGACCTTGACCCCGACCCTGACCTACACCCTGACCTTGACCTCGACCCTGACCTTCAGCCTGACCTTGACTTTGACCCTGACCTCCACCCTGACCTTGAACCTGACCCTGACCTCCACCCTGACCTTGACCCTGACCCTGACCTCCACCCTGACCTTGACCCTGACCCTGACCTTCACCCTGACCTTGACCCTGACCCTGACCTCCACCCTGACCTCCACCCTGACCTTGACCCTGACCCTGTCCTCCACCCTGACCTTGACCCTGACCCTGACCTCCTCCTTGACCTCCACCCTGACCCTGACCCTGACCCTGACCTCCACCCTGACCTTGACCCTGACCCTGACCTCCACCCTGACCGTGACCCTGACCCTGACCTCCACCCTGACCTTGACTTTGACCCTGACCTCCACCCTGACCTTGACCCGGAACGTGACCTCCACTCTGTCCTTGACCCTGACCCTGACCTCCACCCTGACCTTGACCTTGACCCTGACCTTCAGCCTGACCTTTACTTTGACCCTGACCTCCACCTCGACCTTGACATCTACCCTGACCTCCACCCTGACCCTGACCCTGACCCTGACTTCTACCCTGACCTTGACTCTGACCCTGACCTCCACCCTGACCTTGACCCTGACCCTGACCTCCACCCTGACCTTGACCCTGACCCTGACGTTCACCCTGACCTTGACCCTGACCCTGACCTCCACCCTGACCTCCACCCTGACCTTGACCCTTACCCTGACCTCCACCCTGACCTTGACCCTGACCCTGACCTCCTCCTTGACCTCCACCCTGACCTTGAACTCCACTCTGACATTGACCCTGACCCTGACCTCCACCCCGACCTTGACCCTGACCCTGACCGCCACCCTGACCTTGACCCTGATCCTGACCTTGACCCTGACCCTGACCTCCACCCTGACCTTGACCCTGACCCTGACCTCCACCCTGACCTTGACCTTGACCCTGACGTCCTCCTTGATCTCCACCCTGACCTTGAACTCCACTCTAACCTTGACCTTGACCCTGACCTCCACCCTGACCCTGACCCTGACCCTGACCTCCACCCTGACCTTGACCCTGACCCTGACCTCTACCCTGACCTTGACCCTGACCCTGACCTCCACCCTGACCTTGACTTTGACCCTGACCTCCACCCTGACCTTGACCCGGAACGTGAGCTCCACTCTGACCTTGACCCCGACCCTGACCTCCACCCTGACCTTGACCTTGACCCTGACCTGCAGCCTGACCTTGACTTTGACCCTGACCTCCACCCTGACCTTGACCTCTACCCTGACCTCCACCCTGACCCTGACCCTGACGCTGACCTCCACCCTGACCTTGACCCTGACGTTGACCTGTACCCTGACCTCCATCCTGACCTTGACCCTGACCCTGACCTTCACCCTGACCTTGACTCTGACCCTGACCTCCACCCTGACCTCCACCCTGACCTCCACCCTGACCTTGACCCTGACCCTGACCTCCACCCTGACCTCGACCCTGATCCTGACCTCCACCCTGACCTTGACCCTGACCCTGACCTCCTCCTTGACCTCCATCCTGACCTTGACCTCCACTCTGACCTTGACCTTGACCCTGACCTCCACCCTGACCCTGACCCTGACCCTGACCTCCACCCGGACCTTGACCCTGACCCTGACCTCCACCCTGACCTTGACCCCGACCCTGACCTCCACCCTGACCTTGACCCTGACCTTGACCTCCACCCTGACCTTGACCTTGACCCTGACCTCCACCCTGACCCTGACCCTGACCCTGACCTCCACCCTGACCTTGACCCTGACGCTGACCTCCAACCTGAGCTTGACCCTGACCCTATCCTCTACCCTGACCTTGACTCTGAACCTGACCTCCACCCTGACCTTGACCCTGACCCTGACCTCCACCCTGACCTTGACCCTGACCCTGACGTTCACCCTGACCTTGACCCTGACCCTGACCTCCACCCTGACCTTGACCCCGACCCTGACCTTCACCCTGATCTTGACCCTGACCCTCACCTTCACCCTGACCTTGACCCTGACCCTGACCTCCACCCTGAGCTTGACTCTGACCCTGAACTCCACCCTGACCTCCACCCTGACTTTGACCCTGACCCTGACCTTCACCCTGACCTTGACTCTGACCCTGACCTCCACCCTGACCTCCACCCTGACCTCCACCCTGACCTTGACCCTGACCCTGACCTCCACCCTGACCTTGACCCCGACCCTGACCTTCACCCTGATCTTGACCCTGACCCTCACCTTCACCCTGACCTTGACCCTGACGCTGACCTCCACCCTGACCTTGACCCTGACCCCGACCTCCACCCTGACCTCGACTCCGACCCTGACCGCCACCCTGACCTTGATTCGGAACCTGACCTCCACTCTGACCTTGACCCTGACCCTGACCTGTACCCTGACCTTGACCGTAACCCTGACCTTCAGCCTGACCTTGACTTTGACCCTGACCTGCACCCTGACCTTGACTGTGACCCTGACCTCCACCCCTACATTGACCCTGACCCTGACCTCCACCCTGAGCTCCACCCTGACCCTGACCTCCACCCTGACCTTGACCCTGACCCTGACCTCCACCCTGACCTTGACGCTGACCCTGACCTCCTCCTTGACCTCCACCCTGACCTTGACCTCCACTCTAACCTTGATTTTGACCCTGACCTCCACCCTGACCCTGACCCTGACCCTGACCTCCACCCTGACCTTGACCCTGACCCTGACCTCCACCCTGACCTTGACCCTGACCCTGACCTCCACCCTGACCTTGACTTTGACCCTGACCTCCACCCTGACCTTGACCCGGAACGTGACCTCCACTCTGACCTTGACCCTGACTCTGACCTCCACCCTGACCTTGACCTTGACCCTGACCTTCAGCCTGACCTTGACTTTGACCCTGACCTCCACCCTGACCTTGACCTCTACCCTGACCTCCACCCTGACCCTGACCCTGACCCTGACCTCCACCCTGACCTTGACCCTGACGCTGACCTCTACCCTGACCTCCACCTTGACCTTGACTCTGACCCTGACGTCCACCCTGACCTTGACCATGACCCTTACCTCCACCCTGACCTTGACTCTAACCTTGACCTCGACCTTGACGTTGACCCTGACCCTGACCTCCACCCTCACATTGATCCCGACCCTGACCTCCACCCTGACCTTGACCCTGACCTTGACCTCCACCCTAACCTTGACCTTGACCCTGACCTCCACCCTGACCCTGACTCTGACCCTGACCTCCACCCTGACCTTGACCCTGACCCTGACCTCCACCCTGAGCTTGACCCTGACCCTGACCTCTACCCTGACCTTGACTCTGACCCTGACCTCCACCCTGACCTTGACCCTGACCCTGACCTCTACCCTGACCTTGACCCTGACCCTGACCTTTACCCTGACCTTGACCCTGACCCTGACCTCCATCCTGACCTCCACCGTGACCTTGACCCTGACCCTGACCTCCACCCTGACCTTGACCCTGACCCTGACCTTCACCCTGACCTTGACCCTGACCCCGACCTCTTTCTTGACCTCCACCCTGACCTCGACCTCCACTCTGACCTTAATTCTGACCCTGACCTCCACCCCGGCCTTGAATTTGACCCTGACCTCCACCCTGACCTTGACCGTGACCCTGACCTTCACCCTGACCTTGACCCTGATCATGACCTGCACCCTGACCTTGACCCTGACCCTGACCTCCATCCTGACCTCCACCGTGACCTTGACCCTGACCCTGACCTCCACCCTGACCTTGACCCTGACCCTGACCTTCACCCTGACCTTGACCCTGACCCCGACCTCTTTCTTGACCTCCACCCTGACCTCGACCTCCACTCTGACCTTAATTCTGACCCTGACCTCCACCCCGGCCTTGAATTTGACCCTGACCTGTACCCTGACCTTGACCGTGACCCTGACCTTCGGCCTGACCTTGACTTTGACCCTGACCCCCACCCTGACCTTGACTGTGACCCTGACCTTCACCCCTACATTGACCCTGACCCTGACCTCCACCCTGAGCTTGACGCTGACCCTGACCTCCACCCTGACCTTGACCCTGACCCTGACCTCCACCCTGACCTCCACTCTGACTTCGAACCTGACCCTGACCTCCACTCTGACTTCGAACCTGATCCTGACCTTCACCCTGACCTTGACCCTGACCCTGACCTTCACCCTGACCTCCACCCTGACCTTGACCCTGACCCTGACCTCCACCCTGACCTTGACGCTGACCCTGACCTCCTCCTTGACCTCCACCCTGACCTTGACCTCCACTCTAACCTTGACCTTGACCCTGACCTCCACCCTGACCCTGACCCTGACCCTGACCTCCACCCTGACCTTGACCCTGACCCTGACCCCCACCCTGACCTTGACCCTGACCCTGACCTTCACCCTGACCTTGACCCTGACCCTGACCTTCACCCTGACCTTGACCCTGACCCTGACCTCCATCCTGAGCTTGACCCTGACCCTGACCTCCACCCTGACCTTGACCCTGACCCTGACCTCCACCGTGACCTTGACCTCGACCCTGACGTCCAGCGTGACCTTGACTTTGACCCTGACCTCCACCCTGACCTTGACCGTGACCCTGACCTTCACCCTGACCTTGACCCTGACCATGACCTGCACCCTGACCTTGACCCTGACCCCGTCCTCTTTCTTGACCTCCACCCTGACCTTGACCTCCACTCTGACCTTGATTCTGACCCTGACCTCCACCCCGACCTTGACTGTGACACTGACCTCCACCCCTACATGGACCCTGACCCTGACCCTCACCCTGACCTTGACGCTGACCCTGACCTCCTCCTTGACCTCCACGCTGACCTTGACCTCCACTCTAACCTTGACCTTGACCCTGACCTCCACCCTGACCCTGACCCTGACCCTGACCTCCACCCTGACCTTGACCCTGACCCTGACCTCCACCCTGACCTTGACCCTGACCCTGACCTCCACTCTGACCTTGACTTTGACCCTGACCTCCACCCTGACCTTGACCCGGAACGTGACCTCCACTCTGACCTTGACCTTGACCCTGACCTTCAGCCTGACCTTGACTTTGACCCTGACCTCCACCCTGACCTTGACCTCTACCCTGACCTCCACCCTGACCCTGACCCTGACCCTGACCTCCACCCTGACCTTGACCCTGACGCTGACCTCTACCCTGACCTCCACCTTGACCTTGACTCTGACCCTGACGTCCACCCTGACCTTGACCATGACCCTTACCTCCACCCTGACCTTGACTCTAACCTTGACCTCCACCTTGACGTTGACCCTGACCCTGACCTCCACCCTCACCTTGACCCCGACCCTGACCTCCACCCTGACCTTGACCCTGACCTTGACCTCCACCCTAACCTTGACCTTGACCCTGACCTCCACCCTGACCCTGACTCTGACCCTGACCTCCACCCTGACCTTGACCCTGACCCTGACCTCCACCCTGAGCTTGACCCTGACCCTGACCTCTACCCTGACCTTGACTCTGACCCTGACCTCCACCCTGACCTTGACCCTGACCCTGACCTCCAACCTGACCTTGACCCTGACCCTGACCTTTACCCTGACCTTGACCCTGACCCTGACCTCCATCCTGACCTCCACCGTGACCTTGACCCTGACCCTGACCTCCACCCTGACCTTGACCCTGACCCTGACCTTCACCCTGACCTTGACCCTGACCCCGACCTCTTTCTTGACCTCCACCCTGACCTTGACCTCCACTCTGACCTTGATTCTGACCCTGACCTCCACCACGACCTTGAATTTGACCCTGACCTCCACCCTGACCTTGACCGTGACCCTGACCTTCACCCTGACCTTGACCCTGACCATGACCTGCACCCTGACCTTGACCCTGACCCCGACCTCTTTCTTGACCTCCACCCTGACCTTGACCTCCACTCTGACCTTGACCCTGACCATGACCTGCACCCTGACCTTGACCCTGACCCTGACCTTCACCCTGACCTTGACTTTGACCCTGACCGCCACCCTGACCTTGTCCCGGAACCTGACCTCCACTCTGACCTTGACCCTGACCCTGACCTGTACCCTGACCTTGACCGTGACCCTGACCTTGACCTCCACTCTGACCTTGATTCTGACCCTGACCTCCACGCCGACCTTGACTGTGACACTGACCTCCACCCCTACATGGACCCTGACCCTGACCTCCACCCTGACCTTGATTCTGACCCTGACCTCCACCCCGACCTTGACTGTGACACTGACCTCCACCCCTACATGGACCCTGACCCTGACCTCCACCCTGACCTTGACCCTGACCCTGACCTTCACCCTGACCTTGACTTTGACCCTGACCGCCACCCTGACCTTGACCCGGAACCTGACCTCCACTCTGACCTTGACCCTGACCCTGACCTGTACCCTGACCTTGACCGTGACCCTGACCTTCAGCCTGACCTTGACTTTGACCCTGACCCCCACCCTGACCTTGACTGTGACCCTGACCTCCACCCCTACATTGACCCTGACCCTGACCTCCACCCTGAGCTTGACGCTGACCCTGACCTCCACCCTGACCTTGACCCTGACCCTGACCTCCACCCTGACCTCCACTCTGACTTCGAACCTGACCCTGACCTTCACTCTGACTTCGAACCTGATCCTGACCTTCACCCTGACCTTGACCCTGACCCTGACCTCCACCCTGACCTCCACCGTGACCTTGACCCTGACCCTGACCTCCACCCTGACCTTGACGCTGACCCTGACCTCCTCCTTGACCTCCACCCTGACCTTGACCTCCACTCTAACCACGACCTTGACCCTGACCTCCACCCTGACCCTGACCCTGACCCTGACCTCCACCCGGACCTTGACCCTGACCCTGACCTCCACCCTGACCTTGACCCTGACCCTGACCTTTACCCTGACCTTGACCCTGACCCTGACCGCCATCCTGACCTCCACCGTGACCTTGACCCTGACCCTGACCTCCACCCTGACCTTGACCCTGACCCTGACCTTCACCCTGACCTTGACCCTGACCCGTATCTCCACCCCGACCTCCACCCTGACCTTGACCCTGACCCTGACCTCCACCCTGACCTTGACCCTGACCCTGACCTCCTCCTTGACCTCCACCCTGACCTTGACCACCACTCTAACCTTGACCTTGACCCTGACCTCCACCCTGACCCTGACCCTGACCCTGACCTCCACCCTGACCTTGACCCTGACCCTGACCTCCACCCTGACATTGACCCCGACCCTGACCTCCACCCTGACCTTGACCCTGACCTTAACCTCCACCCTGACCTTGACCTTGACCCTGACGTTCAGCCTGAACTTGACTTTGACCCTGACCTCCACCCTGACCTTGAACCTGACCCTGACCTCCACCCTGACCCTGACCCTGACCCTGACCGCCACCCTGACCTTGACCCTGACGCTGACCTCTACCCTGACCTCCACCCTGACCTTGACTCTGACCCTGACCCCTACCCTGACCTTGACCCTGACCCTGACCTCCAACCTGAGCTTGACCCTGACCCTGACCTCTACCCTGACCTTGACTATGACCCTGACATCCACCCTGACCTTGACCCTGACCCTGACCTCTACCCTGACCTTGACCCTGACCCTGACCTCCACCCTGACCTTGACCCTGACCTTGACCCTGACCATGACCTGCAATCTGACCTTGACCCTGACCCCGACCTCTTTCTTGACCTCCACCCTGACCTTGACCTCCACTCTGACCTTGATTCTGACCCTGACCTCCACCCCGACCTTGACTGTGACACTGACCTCCACCCCTACATGGACCCTGACCCTGACCTCCACCCTGACCTTGACCCTGACCCTGACCTCCACCCTGACCTTGACTCTGACCCTGACCGCTACCCTGACCTTGATTCGGAACCTGACCTCCACTCTGACCTTGACCCTGACCCTGACCTGTACCCTGACCTTGACCGTAACCCTGACCTTCAGCCTGACCTTGACTTTGACCCTGACCTGCACCCTGACCTTGACTGTGACCCTGACCTCCACCCCTACATTGACCCTGACCCTGACCTCCACCCTGAGCTTGACCCTGACCCTGACCTCCACCCTGACCTTGACCCTGACCCTGACCTCCACCCTGACCTTGACCCCGACCCTGACCTTCACCCTGATCTTGACCCTGACCCTCACCTTCACCCTGACCTTGACCCTGACCCTGACCTCCACCCTGAGCTTGACTCTGACCCTGAACTCCACCCTGACCTCCACCCTGACTTTGACCCTGACCCTGACCTTCACCCTGACCTTGACTCTGACCCTGACCTCCACCCTGACCTCCACCCTGACCTCCACCCTGACCTTGACCCTGACCCTGACCTCCACCCTGACCTTGACCCTGACCCTGACCTCCACTCTGACCTTGACTTTGACCCTGACCTCCACCCTGACCTTGACCCGGAACGTGACCTCCACTCTGACCTTGACCTTGACCCTGACCTTCAGCCTGACCTTGACTTTGACCCTGACCTCCACCCTGACCTTGACCTCTACCCTGACCTCCACCCTGACCCTGACCCTGACCCTGACCTCCACCCTGACCTTGACCCTGACGCTGACCTCTACCCTGACCTCCACCTTGACCTTGACTCTGACCCTGACGTCCACCCTGACCTTGACCATGACCCTTACCTCCACCCTGACCTTGACTCTAACCTTGACCTCCACCTTGACGTTGACCCTGACCCTGACCTCCACCCTCACCTTGACCCCGACCCTGACCTCCACCCTGACCTTGACCCTGACCTTGACCTCCACCCTAACCTTGACCTTGACCCTGACCTCCACCCTGACCCTGACTCTGACCCTGACCTCCACCCTGACCTTGACCCTGACCCTGACCTCCACCCTGAGCTTGACCCTGACCCTGACCTCTACCCTGACCTTGACTCTGACCCTGACCTCCACCTTGACCTTGACCCTGACCCTGACCTCCAACCTGACCTTGACCCTGACCCTGACCTTTACCCTGACCTTGACCCTGACCCTGACCTCCATCCTGACCTCCACCGTGACCTTGACCCTGACCCTGACCTCCACCCTGACCTTGACCCTGACCCTGACCTTCACCCTGACCTTGACCCTGACCCCGACCTCTTTCTTGACCTCCACCCTGACCTTGACCTCCACTCTGACCTTGATTCTGACCCTGACCTCCACCACGACCTTGAATTTGACCCTGACCTCCACCCTGACCTTGACCGTGACCCTGACCTTCACCCTGACCTTGACCCTGACCATGACCTGCACCCTGACCTTGACCCTGACCCCGACCTCTTTCTTGACCTCCACCCTGACCTTGACCTCCACTCTGACCTTGACCCTGACCATGACCTGCACCCTGACCTTGACCCTGACCCTGACCTTCACCCTGACCTTGACTTTGACCCTGACCGCCACCCTGACCTTGTCCCGGAACCTGACCTCCACTCTGACCTTGACCCTGACCCTGACCTGTACCCTGACCTTGACCGTGACCCTGACCTTGACCTCCACTCTGACCTTGATTCTGACCCTGACCTCCACGCCGACCTTGACTGTGACACTGACCTCCACCCCTACATGGACCCTGACCCTGACCTCCACCCTGACCTTGATTCTGACCCTGACCTCCACCCCGACCTTGACTGTGACACTGACCTCCACCCCTACATGGACCCTGACCCTGACCTCCACCCTGACCTTGACCCTGACCCTGACCTTCACCCTGACCTTGACTTTGACCCTGACCGCCACCCTGACCTTGACCCGGAACCTGACCTCCACTCTGACCTTGACCCTGACCCTGACCTGTACCCTGACCTTGACCGTGACCCTGACCTTCAGCCTGACCTTGACTTTGACCCTGACCCCCACCCTGACCTTGACTGTGACCCTGACCTCCACCCCTACATTGACCCTGACCCTGACCTCCACCCTGAGCTTGACGCTGACCCTGACCTCCACCCTGACCTTGACCCTGACCCTGACCTCCACCCTGACCTCCACTCTGACTTCGAACCTGACCCTGACCTTCACTCTGACTTCGAACCTGATCCTGACCTTCACCCTGACCTTGACCCTGACCCTGACCTCCACCCTGACCTCCACCGTGACCTTGACCCTGACCCTGACCTCCACCCTGACCTTGACGCTGACCCTGACCTCCTCCTTGACCTCCACCCTGACCTTGACCTCCACTCTAACCACGACCTTGACCCTGACCTCCACCCTGACCCTGACCCTGACCCTGACCTCCACCCGGACCTTGACCCTGACCCTGACCTCCACCCTGACCTTGACCCTGACCCTGACCTTTACCCTGACCTTGACCCTGACCCTGACCGCCATCCTGACCTCCACCGTGACCTTGACCCTGACCCTGACCTCCACCCTGACCTTGACCCTGACCCTGACCTTCACCCTGACCTTGACCCTGACCCGTATCTCCACCCCGACCTCCACCCTGACCTTGACCCTGACCCTGACCTCCACCCTGACCTTGACCCTGACCCTGACCTCCTCCTTGACCTCCACCCTGACCTTGACCACCACTCTAACCTTGACCTTGACCCTGACCTCCACCCTGACCCTGACCCTGACCCTGACCTCCACCCTGACCTTGACCCTGACCCTGACCTCCACCCTGACATTGACCCCGACCCTGACCTCCACCCTGACCTTGACCCTGACCTTAACCTCCACCCTGACCTTGACCTTGACCCTGACGTTCAGCCTGAACTTGACTTTGACCCTGACCTCCACCCTGACCTTGAACCTGACCCTGACCTCCACCCTGACCCTGACCCTGACCCTGACCGCCACCCTGACCTTGACCCTGACGCTGACCTCTACCCTGACCTCCACCCTGACCTTGACTCTGACCCTGACCCCTACCCTGACCTTGACCCTGACCCTGACCTCCAACCTGAGCTTGACCCTGACCCTGACCTCTACCCTGACCTTGACTATGACCCTGACATCCACCCTGACCTTGACCCTGACCCTGACCTCTACCCTGACCTTGACCCTGACCCTGACCTCCACCCTGACCTTGACCCTGACCTTGACCCTGACCATGACCTGCAATCTGACCTTGACCCTGACCCCGACCTCTTTCTTGACCTCCACCCTGACCTTGACCTCCACTCTGACCTTGATTCTGACCCTGACCTCCACCCCGACCTTGACTGTGACACTGACCTCCACCCCTACATGGACCCTGACCCTGACCTCCACCCTGACCTTGACCCTGACCCTGACCTCCACCCTGACCTTGACTCTGACCCTGACCGCTACCCTGACCTTGATTCGGAACCTGACCTCCACTCTGACCTTGACCCTGACCCTGACCTGTACCCTGACCTTGACCGTAACCCTGACCTTCAGCCTGACCTTGACTTTGACCCTGACCTGCACCCTGACCTTGACTGTGACCCTGACCTCCACCCCTACATTGACCCTGACCCTGACCTCCACCCTGAGCTTGACCCTGACCCTGACCTCCACCCTGACCTTGACCCTGACCCTGACCTCCACCCTGACCTTGACCCCGACCCTGACCTTCACCCTGATCTTGACCCTGACCCTCACCTTCACCCTGACCTTGACCCTGACCCTGACCTCCACCCTGAGCTTGACTCTGACCCTGAACTCCACCCTGACCTCCACCCTGACTTTGACCCTGACCCTGACCTTCACCCTGACCTTGACTCTGACCCTGACCTCCACCCTGACCTCCACCCTGACCTCCACCCTGACCTTGACCCTGACCCTGACCTCCACCCTGACCTTGACCCCGACCCTGACCTTCACCCTGATCTTGACCCTGACCCTCACCTTCACCCTGACCTTGACCCTGACGCTGACCTCCACCCTGACCTTGACCCTGACCCCGACCTCCACCCTGACCTCGACTCCGACCCTGACCGCCACCCTGACCTTGATTCGGAACCTGACCTCCACTCTGACCTTGACCCTGACCCTGACCTGTACCCTGACCTTGACCGTAACCCTGACCTTCAGCCTGACCTTGACTTTGACCCTGACCTGCACCCTGACCTTGACTGTGACCCTGACCTCCACCCCTACATTGACCCTGACCCTGACCTCCACCCTGAGCTCCACCCTGACCCTGACCTCCACCCTGACCTTGACCCTGACCCTGACCTCCACCCTGACCTTGACGCTGACCCTGACCTCCTCCTTGACCTCCACCCTGACCTTGACCTCCACTCTAACCTTGATTTTGACCCTGACCTCCACCCTGACCCTGACCCTGACCCTGACCTCCACCCTGACCTTGACCCTGACCCTGACCTCCACCCTGACCTTGACCCTGACCCTGACCTCCACCCTGACCTTGACTTTGACCCTGACCTCCACCCTGACCTTGACCCGGAACGTGACCTCCACTCTGACCTTGACCCTGACTCTGACCTCCACCCTGACCTTGACCTTGACCCTGACCTTCAGCCTGACCTTGACTTTGACCCTGACCTCCACCCTGACCTTGACCTCTACCCTGACCTCCACCCTGACCCTGACCCTGACCCTGACCTCCACCCTGACCTTGACCCTGACGCTGACCTCTACCCTGACCTCCACCTTGACCTTGACTCTGACCCTGACGTCCACCCTGACCTTGACCATGACCCTTACCTCCACCCTGACCTTGACTCTAACCTTGACCTCGACCTTGACGTTGACCCTGACCCTGACCTCCACCCTCACATTGATCCCGACCCTGACCTTCACCCTGACCTTGACCCTGACCTTGACCTCCACCCTAACCTTGACCTTGACCCTGACCTCCACCCTGACCCTGACTCTGACCCTGACCTCCACCCTGACCTTGACCCTGACCCTGACCTCCACCCTGAGCTTGACCCTGACCCTGACCTCTACCCTGACCTTGACTCTGACCCTGACCTCCACCCTGACCTTGACCCTGACCCTGACCTCTACCCTGACCTTGACCCTGACCCTGACCTTTACCCTGACCTTGACCCTGACCCTGACCTCCATCCTGACCTCCACCGTGACCTTGACCCTGACCCTGACCTCCACCCTGACCTTGACCCTGACCCTGACCTTCACCCTGACCTTGACCCTGACCCCGACCTCTTTCTTGACCTCCACCCTGACCTCGACCTCCACTCTGACCTTAATTCTGACCCTGACCTCCACCCCGGCCTTGAATTTGACCCTGACCTCCACCCTGACCTTGACCGTGACCCTGACCTTCACCCTGACCTTGACCCTGATCATGACCTGCACCCTGACCTTGACCCTGACCCTGACCTCCATCCTGACCTCCACCGTGACCTTGACCCTGACCCTGACCTCCACCCTGACCTTGACCCTGACCCTGACCTTCACCCTGACCTTGACCCTGACCCCGACCTCTTTCTTGACCTCCACCCTGACCTCGACCTCCACTCTGACCTTAATTCTGACCCTGACCTCCACCCCGGCCTTGAATTTGACCCTGACCTGTACCCTGACCTTGACCGTGACCCTGACCTTCGGCCTGACCTTGACTTTGACCCTGACCCCCACCCTGACCTTGACTGTGACCCTGACCTTCACCCCTACATTGACCCTGACCCTGACCTCCACCCTGAGCTTGACGCTGACCCTGACCTCCACCCTGACCTTGACCCTGACCCTGACCTCCACCCTGACCTCCACTCTGACTTCGAACCTGACCCTGACCTCCACTCTGACTTCGAACCTGATCCTGACCTTCACCCTGACCTTGACCCTGACCCTGACCTTCACCCTGACCTCCACCCTGACCTTGACCCTGACCCTGACCTCCACCCTGACCTTGACGCTGACCCTGACCTCCTCCTTGACCTCCACCCTGACCTTGACCTCCACTCTAACCTTGACCTTGACCCTGACCTCCACCCTGACCCTGACCCTGACCCTGACCTCCACCCTGACCTTGACCCTGACCCTGACCTCCACCCTGACCTTGACCCTGACCCTCACCTCCACCCTGACCTTGACCCGGAACGTGACCTCCACTCTGACCTTGACCCTGACCCTGACCTCCACCCTGACCTTGACCTTGACCCTGACCTTCAGCCTGACTTTGACTTTGACCCTGACCTCCACCCTGACCTTGACCTCTACCCTGACCTCCACCCTGACCCTGACCCTGACCCTGACCTCCACCCTGACCTTGACCCTGACGCTGACCTCTACCCTGACCTCCACCTTGACCTTGACTCTGACCCTGACGTCCACCCTGACGTTGACCATGACCCTTACCTCCACCCCGACCTTGACCCTCACCCTGACCCCCACCCTGACCTTGACCCTGACCCTGACCTTCACCCTGACCTTGACCCTGACCCTGACCTTCACCCTGACCTTGACCCTGACCCTGACCTCCATCCTGAGCTTGACCCTGACCCTGACCTCCACCCTGACCTTGACCCTGACCCTGACCTCCACCGTGACCTTGACCTCGACCCTGACGTCCAGCGTGACCTTGACTTTGACCCTGACCTCCACCCTGACCTTGACCGTGACCCTGACCTTCACCCTGACCTTGACCCTGACCATGACCTGCACCCTGACCTTGACCCTGACCCCGTCCTCTTTCTTGACCTCCACCCTGACCTTGACCTCCACTCTGACCTTGATTCTGACCCTGACCTCCACCCCGACCTTGACTGTGACACTGACCTCCACCCCTACATGGACCCTGACCCTGACCCTCACCCTGACCTTGACGCTGACCCTGACCTCCTCCTTGACCTCCACGCTGACCTTGACCTCCACTCTAACCTTGACCTTGACCCTGACCTCCACCCTGACCCTGACCCTGACCCTGACCTCCACCCTGACCTTGACCCTGACCCTGACCTCCACCCTGACCTTGACCCTGACCCTGACCTCCACTCTGACCTTGACTTTGACCCTGACCTCCACCCTGACCTTGACCCGGAACGTGACCTCCACTCTGACCTTGACCTTGACCCTGACCTTCAGCCTGACCTTGACTTTGACCCTGACCTCCACCCTGACCTTGACCTCTACCCTGACCTCCACCCTGACCCTGACCCTGACCCTGACCTCCACCCTGACCTTGACCCTGACGCTGACCTCTACCCTGACCTCCACCTTGACCTTGACTCTGACCCTGACGTCCACCCTGACCTTGACCATGACCCTTACCTCCACCCTGACCTTGACTCTAACCTTGACCTCCACCTTGACTTTGACCCTGACCCTGACCTCCACCCTCACCTTGACCCCGACCCTGACCTCCACCCTGACCTTGACCCTGACCTTGACCTCCACCCTAACCTTGACCTTGACCCTGACCTCCACCCTGACCCTGACTCTGACCCTGACCTCCACCCTGACCTTGACCCTGACCCTGACCTCCACCCTGAGCTTGACCCTGACCCTGACCTCTACCCTGACCTTGACTCTGACCCTGACCTCCACCCTGACCTTGACCCTGACCCTGACCTCCAACCTGACCTTGACCCTGACCCTGACCTTTACCCTGACCTTGACCCTGACCCTGACCTCCATCCTGACCTCCACCGTGACCTTGACCCTGACCCTGACCTCCACCCTGACCTTGACCCTGACCCTGACCTTCACCCTGACCTTGACCCTGACCCCGACCTCTTTCTTGACCTCCACCCTGACCTTGACCTCCACTCTGACCTTGATTCTGACCCTGACCTCCACCACGACCTTGAATTTGACCCTGACCTCCACCCTGACCTTGACCGTGACCCTGACCTTCACCCTGACCTTGACCCTGACCATGACCTGCACCCTGACCTTGACCCTGACCCCGACCTCTTTCTTGACCTCCACCCTGACCTTGACCTCCACTCTGACCTTGACCCTGACCATGACCTGCACCCTGACCTTGACCCTGACCCTGACCTTCACCCTGACCTTGACTTTGACCCTGACCGCCACCCTGACCTTGTCCCGGAACCTGACCTCCACTCTGACCTTGACCCTGACCCTGACCTGTACCCTGACCTTGACCGTGACCCTGACCTTGACCTCCACTCTGACCTTGATTCTGACCCTGACCTCCACGCCGACCTTGACTGTGACACTGACCTCCACCCCTACATGGACCCTGACCCTGACCTCCACCCTGACCTTGATTCTGACCCTGACCTCCACCCCGACCTTGACTGTGACACTGACCTCCACCCCTACATGGACCCTGACCCTGACCTCCACCCTGACCTTGACCCTGACCCTGACCTTCACCCTGACCTTGACTTTGACCCTGACCGCCACCCTGACCTTGACCCGGAACCTGACCTCCACTCTGACCTTGACCCTGACCCTGACCTGTACCCTGACCTTGACCGTGACCCTGACCTTCAGCCTGACCTTGACTTTGACCCTGACCCCCACCCTGACCTTGACTGTGACCCTGACCTCCACCCCTACATTGACCCTGACCCTGACCTCCACCCTGAGCTTGACGCTGACCCTGACCTCCACCCTGACCTTGACCCTGACCCTGACCTCCACCCTGACCTCCACTCTGACTTCGAACCTGACCCTGACCTCCACTCTGACTTCGAACCTGATCCTGACCTTCACCCTGACCTTGACCCTGACCCTGACCTCCACCCTGACCTCCACCGTGACCTTGACCCTGACCCTGACCTCCACCCTGACCTTGACGCTGACCCTGACCTCCTCCTTGACCTCCACCCTGACCTTGACCTCCACTCTAACCACGACCTTGACCCTGACCTCCACCCTGACCCTGACCCTGACCCTGACCTCCACCCGGACCTTGACCCTGACCCTGACCTCCACCCTGACCTTGACCCTGACCCTGACCTTTACCCTGACCTTGACCCTGACCCTGACCGCCATCCTGACCTCCACCGTGACCTTGACCCTGACCCTGACCTCCACCCTGACCTTGACCCTGACCCTGACCTTCACCCTGACCTTGACCCTGACCCGTATCTCCACCCCGACCTCCACCCTGACCTTGACCCTGACCCTGACCTCCACCCTGACCTTGACCCTGACCCTGACCTCCTCCTTGACCTCCACCCTGACCTTGACCACCACTCTAACCTTGACCTTGACCCTGACCTCCACCCTGACCCTGACCCTGACCCTGACCTCCACCCTGACCTTGACCCTGACCCTGACCTCCACCCTGACATTGACCCCGACCCTGACCTCCACCCTGACCTTGACCCTGACCTTAACCTCCACCCTGACCTTCACCCTGACCTTGACCCTGACCCTGACCTCCACCCTGAGCTTGACTTTGACCCCGAACTCTACCCTGACCTTGACTCTGACCCTGACCTCCACCCCGACCTTGACCCTGACCCTGACCTCCACCCTGACCTTGACGCTGACCCTGACCTCCTCCTTGACCTCCACCCTGACCTTGACCTCCACTCTAACCTTGATTTTGACCCTGACCTCCACCCTGACCCTGACCCTGACCCTGACCTCCACCCTGACCTTGACCCTGACCCTGACCTCCACCCTGACCTTGACCCTGACCCTGACCTCCACCCTGACCTTGAATTTGACCCTGACCTCCACCCTGACCTTGACCCGGAACGTGACCTCCACTCTGACCTTGACCCTGACCCTGACCTCTACCCTGACCTTGACCTTGACCCTGACCTTCAGCCTGACCTTGACTTTGACCCTGACCTCCACCCTGACCTTGACCTCTACCCTGACCTCCACCCTGACCCTGACCCTGACCCTGACCTCCACCCTGACCTTGACCCTGACGCTGACCTCTACCCTGACCTCCACCTTGACCTTGACTCTGACCCTGACGTCCACCCTGACCTTGACCATGACCCTTACCTCCACCCTGACCTTGACTCTAACCTTGACCTCCACCTTGACGTTGACCCTGACCCTGACCTCCACCCTCACCTTGAACCCGACCCTGACCTCCACCCTGACCTTGACCCTGACCTTGACCTCCACCCTAACCTTGACCTTGACCCTGACCTCCACCCTGACCCTGACTCTGACCCTGACCTTCACCCTGACCTTGACCCTGACCCTGACCTCCACCCTGAGCTTGACCCTGACCCTGACCTCTACCCTGACCTTGACTCTGACCCTGACCTCCACCCTGACCTTGACCCTGACCCTGACCTCCACCCTGACCTTGACCCTGACCCTGACCTCCATCCTGACCTCCACCGTGACCTTGACCCTGACCCTGACCTCCACCCTGACCTTGACCCTGACCCTGACCTTCACCCTGACCTTGACCCTGACCCCGACCTCTTTCTTGACCTCCACCCTGACCTTGACCTCCACTCTGACCTTGATTCTGACCCTGACCTCCACCCCGACCTTGAATTTGACCCTGACCTCCACCCTGACCTTGACCGTGACCCTGACCCTCACCCTGACCTTGACCCTGACCATGACCTGCACCCTGACCTTGACCCTGACCCCGACCTCTTTCTTGACCTCCACCCTGACCTTGACCTCCACTCTGACCTTGATTCTGACCCTGACCTCCACCCCGACCTTGACTGTGACACTGACCTCCACCCCGACCTTGACTGTGACACTGACCTCTACCCCTACATGGACCCTGACCCTGACCTCTACCCTGACCTTGACCCTGACCCTGACCTTCACCCTGACCTTGACTTTGACCCTGACCGCCACCCTGACCTTGACCCGGAACCTGACCTCCACTCTGACCTTACACTGACCCTGACCTGTACCCTGACCTTGACCGTGACCCTGACCTTCAGCCTGACCTTGACTTTGACCCTGACCCCCACCCTGACCATGACTGTGACCCTGACCTCCACCCCTACATTGACCCTGACCCTGACCTCCACCCTGAGCTTGACGCTGACCCTGACCTCCACCCTGACCTTGACCCTGACCCTGACCTCCACCCTGACCTCCACTCTGACTTCGAACCTGAGCCTGACCTTCACCTTGACCTTGAACCTGACCCTGACCTCCACCCTGACCTTGACGCTGACCCTGACCTCCTCCTTGACCTCCACCCTGACCTTGACCTCCACTCTAACCTTGATTTTGACCCTGACCTCCACCCTGACCCTGACCCTGACCCTGACCTCCACCCTGACCTTGACCCTGACCCTGACCTCCACCCTGACCTTGACCCTGACCCTGACCTCCACCCCGAACTTGACCCTGACCCTGACCTTCACCCTGACCTTGACCCTGACCCTGACCTTCACCCTGACCTTGACCCGGACCCTGACCTCCACCCTGACCTTGACCCTGACCCTGACCTCCACCGTGACCTTGACCTCGACCCTGACGTCCAGCGTGACCTTGACTCTGACCCTGACCTCCACCCTGACCTTGACCGTGACCCTGACCTTCACACTGACCTTGACCCCGACCCTGACCTACACCCTGACCTTGACCTCGACCCTCACGTCCAGCGTGACCTTGACTTTGACCCTGACCTCCACCCTGACCTTGACCTGGACCCTGACCTTCACCCTGACCTTGACCCCGACCCTGACCTACACCCTGACCTTGACCCTGACTCTGATTTCGTCCCTGACCTCCACCCTGACCTTGACCCTGACCCTGACCTCCACTCTGACCTCGAACCTGACCCTGACCTCCACCCTGACCTTGACCTTGACCCTGACCTTCAGCCTGACCTTGACTTTGACCCTGACCTCCACCCTGACCTTGAACCTGACTCTGACCTCCACCCTGACCTTGACCCTGACCCAGACCTCCACCCTGACCTTGACCCTGACCCTGACCTTCACCCTGACCTTGACCCTGAGCCTGACCTTCACCCTGACCTTGACCTTGACCCTGACCTCCACCCTGAGCTTGACCCTGACCCTGACCTCTACCCTGACCTTGACTCTGACCCTGACCTCCCTCCCGACCTTGACCCTGACCCTGACCTTCACCCTGACCTTGACCCTGATCCTGTCCTTCACCCTGACCTTGACCCTGACCCTGACCTCCACCCTGACCTCCACCCTGACCTTGACCCTGACCCTGTCCTCCACCCTGACCTTGACCCTGACCCTGACCTCCTCCTTGACCTCCACCCTGACCTTGACCTCCACTCTAACCTTGACCTTGACCCTGACCTCCACCCTGACCCTGACCCTGACCCTGACCTCCACCCTGACCTTGACCCTGACCCTGACCTCAACCCTGACCTTGACACTGACCCTGACCTCCACCCTGACCTTGACTTTGACCCTGACCTCCACCCTGACCTTGACCCGGAACGTGACCTCCACTCTGACCTTGACCCTGACCCTGACCTCCACCCTGACCTTGACCGTGACCCTGACCCTCAGCCTGACCTTGACTTCGACTCTGACCTCCACCCTGACCTTGACCTCTACCCTGACCTCCACCCTGACCCTGACCCTGACCCTGACCTCCACCCTGACCTTGACCCTGACGCTGACCTCTACCCTGACCTCCACCCTGACCTTGACTCTGACCCTGACGTCCACCCTGACCTTGACCATGACCCTTACCTCCACCCTGACCTTGACTCTAAATCTGACCTCCACCTTGACCTTGACCCTGACCCTGACCTCCACCCTGACCTTGACCCTGACCCTGACCTCCGGCCTGACCTTGACCCTGACCCTGACATCCAACCTGACCTTGACTCTGACCCTGACCTCCACCCCGACCTTGACCCTGACCCTGACCTCCACCCTGACCTTGACCCTGATCCTGACCTTCACTTTGACCTTGACCCTGACCCTGACCTCCACCCTGACCTACACCCTGACCTTGAACCTGACCCTGACCTCCACCCTGACCTTGACCCTGACCCTGACCTCCTCCTTGACCTCCACCCTGACCTTGACCCTGACCCTGACCTCCACTCCGACCTCGACCCTCACCCTGACCTCCACCCTGACCTTGACCCTGACCCTGACCTTCACCCTGACCTTGACCCTGACCCTGACCTTCACCCTGACCTTGACCCTGACCCTGACCTCCATCTTGAGCTTGACCCTGAACCTGACCTGTACCCTGACCTTGACCGTGACCCTGACCTTCAGCCTGACCTTGACTTTGAGCTTGACCTCCACTCTGACCTTGATTCTGACCCTGACCTCCACCCCTACATTGACCCTGACCCTGACCTCCTCCTTGACCTCCACCCTGACCTTGACCTCCACTCTAACCTTGACCTTGACCCTGACCTCCACCCTGACCCTGACCCTGACCCTGACCTCCACCCTGACCTTGACCCGGAACGTGACCTCCACTCTGACCTTGACCCTGACCCTGACCTCCACCCTGACCTTGACCTTGACCCTGACCTCCAGCCTGACCTTGACTTCGACCCTGACCTCCACCCTGACCGTGACCTCTACCCTGACCTCCACCCTGACCCTGACCGTGACCCTGACCTCCACCCTGACCTTGACCCTGACGCTGACCTCTACCCTGACCTCCACCCTGACCTTGACTCTGACCCTGACGTCCACCCTGACCTTGACCATGACCCTTACCTCCACCCTGACCTTGACTCTAAATCTGACCTCCACCTTGACCTTGACCCTGACCCTGACCTCCACCCTGACCTTGACCCTGACCCTGACCTCCAGCCTGACCTTGACCCTGACCCTGACCTCCAACCTGACCTTGACTCTGACCCTGACCTCCACCCCGACCTTGACCCTGACCCTGACCTCCACCCCGACCTTGACCCTGACCCTGACCTCCACCCTGACCTTGACCCTGACCCTGACCTTTACCCTGATCTTGACCCTGACCCTGACCTCCATCCTGACCTCCACCCTGACCTTGACCCTGACTCTGACCTCCTCCTTGACCTCCACCCCAAACTTGACCTTCACTCTGACCTTGACTCTGACCCTGACCTCCACCCCGACCTTGACTGTGACACTGACCTCCACCCCTACATGGACCCTGACCCTGACCTCCACCCTGACCTTGACCCTGACCCTGACCTCCACCCTGACCTTGACTCTGACCCTGACCGCCACCCTGACCTTGACCCGGAACCTGCTCTCCACTCTGACCTTGACCCTGAACCTGACCTGTACCCTGACCTTGACCGTGACCCTGACCTTCAGCCTGACCTTGACTTTGACCTTGACCTCCACTCTAACCTTGATTCCGACCCTGACCTCCACCCCTACATTGACCCTGACCCTGACCTCCTCCTTGACCTCCACCCTGACCTTGACCTCCACTCTAACCTTGACCTTGACCCTGACCTCCACCCTGACCCTGACCCTGACCCTGACCTCCACCCTGACCTTGACCCTGACCCTGACCTCCACCCTGACCTTGACCCTGACCCTGACCTCCACCCTGACCTTGACCTTGACCCTGACCTTCAGCCTGACCTTGACTCTGACCCTGACCTCCACCCTGACCTTGACCTCTACCCTGACCTCCACCCTGACCCTGACCCTGACCCTGACCTCCACCCTGACCTTGACCCTGACGCTGATCTCTACCCTGACCTCCACCCTGACCTTGACCCTGACCCTGACCTCCACCCTGACCTCCACTCTGACTTCGAACCTGACCCTGACCTCCACTCTGACTTCGAACCTGAGCCTGACCTTCACCTTGACCTTGAACCTGACCCTGACCTCCACCCTGACCTTGACGCTGACCCTGACCTCCTCCTTGACCTCCACCCTGACCTTGACCTCCACTCTAACCTTGATTTTGACCCTGACCTCCACCCTGACCCTGACCCTGACCCTGACCTCCACCCTGACCTTGACCCTGACCCTGACCTCCACCCTGACCTTGACCCTGACCCTGACCTCCACCCCGAACTTGACCCTGACCCTGACCTTCACCCTGACCTTGACCCTGACCCTGACCTTCACCCTGACCTTGACCCGGACCCTGACCTCCACCCTGACCTTGACCCTGACCCTGACCTCCACCGTGACCTTGACCTCGACCCTGACGTCCAGCGTGACCTTGACTTTGACCCTGACCTCCACCCTGACCTTGACCGTGACCCTGACCTTCACACTGACCTTGACCCCGACCCTGACCTACACCCTGACCTTGACCTCGACCCTCACGTCCAGCGTGACCTTGACTTTGACCCTGACCTCCACCCTGACCTTGACCTGGACCCTGACCTTCACCCTGACCTTGACCCCGACCCTGACCTACACCCTGACCTTGACCCTGACTCTGATTTCGTCCCTGACCTCCACCCTGACCTTGACCCTGACCCTGACCTCCACTCTGACCTCGAACCTGACCCTGACCTCCACCCTGACCTTGACCTTGACCCTGACCTTCAGCCTGACCTTGACTTTGACCCTGACCTCCACCCTGACCTTGAACCTGACCCTGACCTCCACCCTGACCTTGACCCTGACCCAGACCTCCACCCTGACCTTGACCCTGACCCTGACCTTCACCCTGACCTTGACCCTGATCCTGTCCTTCACCCTGACCTTGACCCTGACCCTGACCTCCTCCTTGACCTCCACCCTGACCTTGACCCTGACCCTGACCTCCACTCCGACCTCGACCCTCACCCTGACCTCCACCCTGACCTTGACCCTGACCCTGACCTTCACCCTGACCTTGACCCTGACCCTGACCTTCACCCTGACCTTGACCCTGACCCTGACCTCCATCCTGAGCTTGACCCTGACCCTGACCTCCACCCTGACCTTGACCGTGACCCTGACCTCCTCCTTGACCTCCACCCTGACCTTGACCTCCAGTCTGACCTTGACTCTGACCCTGACCTCCACCCTGACCTTGACTGTGACCCTGACCTCCACCCCTACATTGACCCTGACCCTGACCTCCACCCTGACCTTGACCCTGACCCTGACCTCCACCCCGGACTTGACCCCCACCCTGACCTCCACCCTGTCCTTGACCCTGACCCTGACCTTCACCCTGACCTTGACCTTCACCCTGACCTTGACCCTGACCCTGACCTCCACCCTGAGCTTGACCCTGACCCTGACCTGTACCCTGACCTTGACTCTGACCCTGACCTCCACCCCGACCTTGATCCTGACCCTGACCTCCACCCTGACCTTGACCCTGACCCTGACCTTTACCCTGATCTTGACCCTGACCCTGACCTCCATCCTGACCTCCACCCTGACCTTGACCCTGACCCTGACCTCCTCCTTGACCTTCACCCCGACCTTGACCTCCACTCTGACCTTGACTCTGACCCTGACCTCCACCCCGACCTTGACTGTGACACTGACCTCCACCCCTACATGGACCCTGACCCTGACCTCCACCCTGACCTTGACCCTGACCCTGACCTCCACCCTGACCTTGACTCTGACCCTGACCGCCACCCTGACCTTGACCCGGAACCTGCCCTCCACTCTGACCTTGACCCTGAACCTGACCTGTACCCTGACCTTGACCGTGACCCTGACCTTCAGCCTGACCTTGACTTTGACCTTGACCTCCACTCTGACCTTGATTCTGACCCTGACCTCCACCCCTACATTGACCCTGACCCTGACCTCCTCCTAGACCTCCACCCTGACCTTGACCTCCACTCTAACCTTGACCTTGACCCTGACCTCCACCCTGACCCTGACCCTGACCCTGACCTCCACCCTGACCTTGACCCGGAACGTGACCTCCACTCTGACCTTGACCCTGACCCTGACCTCCACCCTGACCTTGACCTTGACCCTGACCTCCAGCCTGACCTTGACTTCGACCCTGACCTCCACCCTGACCGTGACCTCTACCCTGACCTCCACCCTGACCCTGACCGTGACCCTGACCTCCACCCTGACCTTGACCCTGACGCTGACCTCTACCCTGACCTCCACCCTGACCTTGACTCTGACCCTGACGTCCACCCTGACCTTGACCATGACCCTTACCTCCACCCTGACCTTGACTCTAAATCTGACCTCCACCTTGACCTTGACCCTGACCCTGACCTCCACCCTGACCTTGACCCTGACCCTGACCTCCAGCCTGACCTTGACCCTGACCCTGACCTCCAACCTGACCTTGACTCTGACCCTGACCTCCACCCCGACCTTGACCCTGACCCTGACCTCCACCCCGACCTTGACCCTGACCCTGACCTCCACCCTGACCTTGACCCTGACCCTGACCTTTACCCTGATCTTGACCCTGACCCTGACCTCCATCCTGACCTCCACCCTGACCTTGACCCTGACTCTGACCTCCTCCTTGACCTCCACCCCAAACTTGACCTTCACTCTGACCTTGACTCTGACCCTGACCTCCACCCCGACCTTGACTGTGACACTGACCTCCACCCCTACATGGACCCTGACCCTGACCTCCACCCTGAACTTGACCCTGACCCTGACCTCCACCCTGACCTTGACTCTGACCCTGACCGCCACCCTGACCTTGACCCGGAACCTGCTCTCCACTCTGACCTTGACCCTGAACCTGACCTGTACCCTGACCTTGACCGTGACCCTGACCTTCAGCCTGACCTTGACTTTGACCTTGACCTCCACTCTAACCTTGATTCCGACCCTGACCTCCACCCCTACATTGACCCTGACCCTGACCTCCTCCTTGACCTCCACCCTGACCTTGACCTCCACTCTAACCTTGACCTTGACCCTGACCTCCACCCTGACCCTGACCCTGACCCTGACCTCCACCCTGACCTTGACCCTGACCCTGACCTCCACCCTGACCTTGACCCTGACCCTGACCTCCACCCTGACCTTGACCTTGACCCTGACCTTCAGCCTGACCTTGACTCTGACCCTGACCTCCACCCTGACCTTGACCTCTACCCTGACCTCCACCCTGACCCTGACCCTGACCCTGACCTCCACCCTGACCTTGACCCTGACGCTGATCTCTACCCTGACCTCCACCCTGACCTTGACTCTGACCCTGACGTCCACCCTGACCTTGATCATGACCCTTACCTCCACCCTGACCTTGACTCTATGCCTGACCTCCACCTTGACCTTGACCCTGACCCTGTCCTCCACTCTCACCTTGACCCCGACCCTGACCTCCACCCTGACGTTGACCCTGACCTTGACCTCCACCCTGACCTTGACCTTGACCCTGACCTCCACCCTGACCCTGACTCTGACCCTGACCTTGACCCTGACCCTGACCGCTACCCTGACCTTGACCCGGAACCTGACCTCCACTCTGACCTTGACCCTGACCCTGACCTGTACCCTGACCTTGACCGTGACCCTGACCTTCAGCCTGACCTTGACTTTGACCCTGACCCCCACCCTGACCATGACTGTGACCCTGACCTCCACCCCTACATTGACCCTGACCCTGACCTCCACCCTGAGCTTGACGCTGACCCTGACCTCCACCCTGACCTTGACCCTGACCCTGACCTCCACCCTGACCTCCACTCTGACTTCGAACCTGACCCTGACCTCCACTCTGACTTCGAACCTGAGCCTGACCTTCACCTTGACCTTGAACCTGACCCTGACCTCCACCCTGACCTTGACGCTGACCCTGACCTCCTCCTTGACCTCCACCCTGACCTTGACCTCCACTCTAACCTTGATTTTGACCCTGACCTCCACCCTGACCCTGACCCTGACCCTGACCTCCACCCTGACCTTGACCCTGACCCTGACCTCCACCCTGACCTTGACCCTGACCCTGACCTCCACCCCGAACTTGACCCTGACCCTGACCTTCACCCTGACCTTGACCCTGACCCTGACCTTCACCCTGACCTTGACCCGGACCCTGACCTCCACCCTGACCTTGACCCTGACCCTGACCTCCACCGTGACCTTGACCTCGACCCTGACGTCCAGCGTGACCTTGACTTTGACCCTGACCTCCACCCTGACCTTGACCGTGACCCTGACCTTCACACTGACCTTGACCCCGACCCTGACCTACACCCTGACCTTGACCTCGACCCTCACGTCCAGCGTGACCTTGACTTTGACCCTGACCTCCACCCTGACCTTGACCTGGACCCTGACCTTCACCCTGACCTTGACCCCGACCCTGACCTACACCCTGACCTTGACCCTGACTCTGATTTCGTCCCTGACCTCCACCCTGACCTTGACCCTGACCCTGACCTCCACTCTGACCTCGAACCTGACCCTGACCTCCACCCTGACCTTGACCTTGACCCTGACCTTCAGCCTGACCTTGACTTTGACCCTGACCTCCACCCTGACCTTGAACCTGACCCTGACCTCCACCCTGACCTTGACCCTGACCCAGACCTCCACCCTGACCTTGACCCTGACCCTGACCTTCACCCTGACCTTGACCCTGATCCTGTCCTTCACCCTGACCTTGACCCTGACCCTGACCTCCTCCTTGACCTCCACCCTGACCTTGACCCTGACCCTGACCTCCACTCCGACCTCGACCCTCACCCTGACCTCCACCCTGACCTTGACCCTGACCCTGACCTTCACCCTGACCTTGACCCTGACCCTGACCTTCACCCTGACCTTGACCCTGACCCTGACCTCCATCCTGAGCTTGACCCTGACCCTGACCTCCACCCTGACCTTGACCGTGACCCTGACCTCCTCCTTGACCTCCACCCTGACCTTGACCTCCAGTCTGACCTTGACTCTGACCCTGACCTCCACCCTGACCTTGACTGTGACCCTGACCTCCACCCCTACATTGACCCTGACCCTGACCTCCACCCTGACCTTGACCCTGACCCTGACCTCCACCCCGGACTTGACCCCCACCCTGACCTCCACCCTGTCCTTGACCCTGACCCTGACCTTCACCCTGACCTTGACCCTGACCCTGACCTTCACCCTGACCTTGACCCTGACCCTGACCTCCACCCTGAGCTTGACCCTGACCCTGACCTGTACCCTGACCTTGACTCTGACCCTGACCTCCACCCCGACCTTGATCCTGACCCTGACCTCCACCCTGACCTTGACCCTGACCCTGACCTTTACCCTGATCTTGACCCTGACCCTGACCTCCATCCTGACCTCCACCCTGACCTTGACCCTGACCCTGACCTCCTCCTTGACCTTCACCCCGACCTTGACCTCCACTCTGACCTTGACTCTGACCCTGACCTCCACCCCGACCTTGACTGTGACACTGACCTCCACCCCTACATGGACCCTGACCCTGACCTCCACCCTGACCTTGACCCTGACCCTGACCTCCACCCTGACCTTGACTCTGACCCTGACCGCCACCCTGACCTTGACCCGGAACCTGCCCTCCACTCTGACCTTGACCCTGAACCTGACCTGTACCCTGACCTTGACCGTGACCCTGACCTTCAGCCTGACCTTGACTTTGACCTTGACCTCCACTCTGACCTTGATTCTGACCCTGACCTCCACCCCTACATTGACCCTGACCCTGACCTCCTCCTTGACCTCCACCCTGACCTTGACCTCCACTCTAACCTTGACCTTGACCCTGACCTCCACCCTGACCCTGACCCTGACCCTGACCTCCACCCTGACCTTGACCCGGAACGTGACCTCCACTCTGACCTTGACCCTGACCCTGACCTCCACCCTGACCTTGACCTTGACCCTGACCTCCAGCCTGACCTTGACTTCGACCCTGACCTCCACCCTGACCGTGACCTCTACCCTGACCTCCACCCTGACCCTGACCCTGACCCTGACCTCCACCCTGACCTTGACCCTGACGCTGACCTCTACCCTGACCTCCACCCTGACCTTGACTCTGACCCTGACGTCCACCCTGACCTTGACCATGACCCTTACCTCCACCCTGACCTTGACTCTAAATCTGACCTCCACCTTGACCTTGACCCTGACCCTGACCTCCACCCTGACCTTGACCCTGACCCTGACCTCCAGCCTGACCTTGACCCTGACCCTGACCTCCAACCTGACCTTGACTCTGACCCTGACCTCCACCCCGACCTTGACCCTGACCCTGACCTCCACCCCGACCTTGACCCTGACCCTGACCTCCACCCTGACCTTGACCCTGACCCTGACCTTTACCCTGATCTTGACCCTGACCCTGACCTCCATCCTGACCTCCACCCTGACCTTGACCCTGACTCTGACCTCCTCCTTGACCTCCACCCCAAACTTGACCTTCACTCTGACCTTGACTCTGACCCTGACCTCCACCCCGACCTTGACTGTGACACTGACCTCCACCCCTACATGGACCCTGACCCTGACCTCCACCCTGACCTTGACCCTGACCCTGACCTCCACCCTGACCTTGACTCTGACCCTGACCGCCACCCTGACCTTGACCCGGAACCTGCTCTCCACTCTGACCTTGACCCTGAACCTGACCTGTACCCTGACCTTGACCGTGACCCTGACCTTCAGCCTGACCTTGACTTTGACCTTGACCTCCACTCTAACCTTGATTCCGACCCTGACCTCCACCCCTACATTGACCCTGACCCTGACCTCCTCCTTGACCTCCACCCTGACCTTGACCTCCACTCTAACCTTGACCTTGACCCTGACCTCCACCCTGACCCTGACCCTGACCCTGACCTCCACCCTGACCTTGACCCTGACCATGACCTCCACCCTGACCTTGACCCTGACCCTGACCTCCACCCTGACCTTGACCTTGACCCTGACCTTCAGCCTGACCTTGACTCTGACCCTGACCTCCACCCTGACCTTGACCTCTACCCTGACCTCCACCCTGACCCTGACCCTGACCCTGACCTCCACCCTGACCTTGACCCTGACGCTGATCTCTACCCTGACCTCCACCCTGACCTTGACTCTGACCCTGACGTCCACCCTGACCTTGATCATGACCCTTACCTCCACCCTGACCTTGACTCTATGCCTGACCTCCACCTTGACCTTGACCCTGACCCTGTCCTCCACTCTCACCTTGACCCCGACCCTGACCTCCACCCTGACGTTGACCCTGACCTTGACCTCCACCCTGACCTTGACCTTGACCCTGACCTCCACCCTGACCCTGACTCTGACCCTGACCTTGACCCTGACCCTGACCGCCACCCTGACCTTGACCCGGAACCTGACCTCCACTCTGACCTTGACCCTGACCCTGACCTGTACCCTGACCTTGACCGTGACCCTGACCTTCAGCCTGACCTTGAGTTTGACCCTGACCTCCACCCTGACCTTGACTGTGACCCTGACCTCCACCCCTACATTGACCCTGACTCTGACCACCACCCTGAGCTTGACCCTGACCCTGACCTCCACCCTGACCTTGACCCTGACCCTGACCTTCACCCTGACCTTGACTCTGACCCTGACCTCCACCCTGACCTCCACCCTGACCTCCACCCTGACCTTGACCCTGACCCTGACCTCCACCCTGACCTTGACCCCGACCCTGACCTTCACCCTGATCTTGACCCTGACCCTCACCTTCACCCTGACCTTGACCCTGACCCTGACCTCCACCCTGACCTTGACCCTGACCCCGACCTCCACCCTGACCTTGACTCTGACCCTGACCGCCACCCTGACCTTGATTCGGAACCTGACCTCCACTCTGACCTTGACCCTGACCCTGACCTGTACCCTGACCTTGACCGTAACCCTGACCTTCAGCCTGACCTTGACTTTGACCCTGACCTCCACCCTGACCTTGACTGTGACCCTGACCTCCACCCCTACATTGACCCTGACCCTGACCTCCACCCTGAGCTTGACCCTGACCCTGACCTCCACCCTGACCTTGACCCTGACCCTGACCTCCACCCTGACCTTGACCCCGACCCTGACCTTCACCCTGATCTTGACCCTGACCCTCACCTTCACCCTGACCTTGACCCTGACCCTGACCTCCACCCTGAGCTTGACCCTGACCCTGACCTCCACCCTGACCTTGATCCAGAGCATGACCTCCACCCTGACCTCGACCCTGACCTTGACATCCACCCTGACCTCCACCCTGACCTTGACCCTGACCCTGACCTCCACCCTGACCTCCACTCTGACCTTGAACCTGACCCTGACCTCCACCCTGACCTTGACCTTGACCCTGACGTTCAGCCTGAACTTGACTTTGACCCTGACCTCCACCCTGACCTTGAACCTGACCCTGACCTCCACCCTGACCCTGACCCTGACCCTGACCGCCACCCTGACCTTGACCCTGACGCTGACCTCTACCCTGACCTCCACCCTGACCTTGACTCTGACCCTGACCTCCACCCTGACCTTGACCCTGACCCTGACCTTCACCCTGACCTTGACTCTGACCCTGAACTCCACCCTGACCTCCACCCTGACCTTGACCCTGACCCTGACCCCCACCCTGACCTTGACCCTGACCCTGACCTCCAACCTGAGCTTGACCCTGACCCTGACCTCTACCCTGACCTTGACTATGACCCTGACAACCACCCTGACCTTGACCCTGACCCTGACCTCTACCCTGACCTTGACCCTGACCCTGACCTCCACCCTGACAGTGACCCTGACCTTGACCCTGACCATGACCTGCAATCTGACCTTGACCCTGAACCCGACCTCTTTCTTGACCTCCACCCTGACCTTGACCTCCACTCTGACCTTGATTCTGACCCTGACCTCCACCCCGACCTTGACTGTGACACTGACCTCCACCCCTATATGGACCCTGACCCTGACCTCCACCCTGACCTTGACCCTGACCCTGACCTCCACCCTGACCTTGACTTTGACCCTGACCGCCACCCTGACCTTGACCCGGAACCTGACCTCCACTCTGACCTTGACCCTGACCCTGACCTGTACCCTGACCTTGACCGTGACCCTGACCTTCAGCCTGACCTTGAGTTTGACCCTGACCTCCACCCTGACCTTGACTGTGACCCTGACCTCCACCCCTACATTGACCCTGACCCTGACCACCACCCTGAGCTTGACCCTGACCCTGACCTCCACCCTGACCTTGACCCTGACCCTGACCTTCACCCTGACCTTGACGCTGACCCTGACCTCCACCCTGACCTCCACCCTGACCTCCACCCTGACCTCTACCCTGACCTTTACCCTGACCTTGACCTCCACCCTGACCTTGAACCTGACCCTGACCTCCACCCTGACCTTGACCTTGACCCTGACGTTCAGCCTGAACTTGACTTTGACCGTGACCTCCACCCTAACCTTGACTCTGACCCTGACCTCCACCCTGACCTTGACCCTGACCCTGACCTCCACCCTGACCTTGACCCTGACCCTGACCTCCACCCTGACCTTGACTCTGACCCTGACGGCCACCCTGACCTTGATTCGGAACCTGACCTCCACTCTGACCTTGACCCTGACCCTGACCTGTACCCTGACCTTGACCGTAACCCTGACCTTCAGCCTGACCTTGACTTTGACCCTGACCTGCACCCTGACCTTGACTGTGACCCTGACCTCCACCCCTACATTGACCCTGACCCTGACCTCCACCCTGAGCTTGACCCTGACCCTGACCTCCACCCTGACCTTGACCCTGACCCTGACCTCCACCCTGACCTTGACCCTGACCCTGACCTTCACCCTGATCTTGACCCTGACCCTCACCTTCACCCTGACCTTGACCCTGACCCTGACCTCCACCCTGAGCTTGACTCTGACCCTGAACTCCACCCTGACCTCCACCCTGACTTTGACCCTGACCCTGACCTTCACCCTGACCTTGACTCTGACCCTGACCTCCACCCTGACCTCCACCCTGACCTCCACCCTGACCTTGACCCTGACCCTGACCTCCACCCTGACCTTGACCCCGACCCTGACCTTCACCCTGATCTTGACCCTGACCCTCACCTTCACCCTGACCTTGACCCTGACGCTGACCTCCACCCTGACCTTGACCCTGACCCCGACCTCCACCCTGACCTTGACTCCGACCCTGACCGCCACCCTGACCTTGATTCGGAACCTGACCTCCACTCTGACCTTGACCCTGACCCTGACCTGTACCCTGACCTTGACCGTAACCCTGACCTTCAGCCTGACCTTGACTTTGACCCTGACCTGCACCCTGACCTTGACTGTGACCCTGACCTCCACCCCTACATTGACCCTGACCCTGACCTCCACCCTGAGCTCCACCCTGACCCTGACCTCCACCCTGACCTTGACCCTGACTCTGACCTCCACCCTGACCTTGACCCCGACCCTGACCTTCACCCTGATCTTGACTCTGACCCTCACCTTCACCCTGACCTTGACATCCACCCTGACCTCCACCCTGACCTTGACCCTGACCCTGACCTCCACCCTGACCTCCACTCTGACCTTGAACCTGACCCTGACCTCCACCCTGACCTTGACCTTGACCCTGACGTTCAGCCTGAACTTGACTTTGACCCTGACCTCCACCCTGACCTTGAACCTGACCCTGACCTCCACCCTGACCCTGACCCTGACCCTGACCGCCACCCTGACCTTGACCCTGACGCTGACCTCTACCCTGACCTCCACCCTGACCTTGACTCTGACCCTGACCGCTACCCTGACCTTGACCCTGACCCTGACCTCCAACCTGAGCTTGACCCTGACCCTGACCTCTACCCTGACCTTGACTATGACCCTGACATCCACCCTGACCTTGACCCTGACCCTGACCTCTACCCTGACCTTGACCCTGACCCTGACCTCCACCCTGACCTTGACCCTGACGCTGATCTCTACCCTGACCTCCACCCTGACCTTGACTCTGACCCTGACGTCCACCCTGACCTTGATCATGACCCTTACCTCCACCCTGACCTTGACTCTATGCCTGACCTCCACCTTGACCTTGACCCTGACCCTGTCCTCCACTCTCACCTTGACCCCGACCCTGACCTCCACCCTGACGTTGACCCTGACCTTGACCTCCACCCTGACCTTGACCTTGACCCTGACCTCCACCCTGACCCTGACTCTGACCCTGACCTTGACCCTGACCCTGACCGCCACCCTGACCTTGACCCGGAACCTGACCTCCACTCTGACCTTGACCCTGACCCTGACCTGTACCCTGACCTTGACCGTGACCCTGACCTTCAGCCTGACCTTGAGTTTGACCCTGACCTCCACCCTGACCTTGACTGTGACCCTGACCTCCACCCCTACATTGACCCTGACCCTGACCACCACCCTGAGCTTGACCCTGACCCTGACCTCCACCCTGACCTTGACCCTGACCCTGACCTTCACCCTGACCTTGACTCTGACTCTGACCTCCACCCTGACCTCCACCCTGACCTCCACCCTGACCTTGACCCTGACCCTCACCTCCACCCTGACCTTGACCCCGACCCTGACCTTCACCCTGATCTTGACCCTGACCCTCACCTTCACCCTGACCTTGACCCTGACCCTGACCTCCACCCTGACCTTGACCCTGACCCCGACCTCCACCCTGACCTTGACTCTGACCCTGACCGCCACCCTGACCTTGATTCGGAACCTGACCTCCACTCTGACCTTGACCCTGACCCTGACCTGTACCCTGACCTTGACCGTAACCCTGACCTTCAGCCTGACCTTGACTTTGACCCTGACCTGCACCCTGACCTTGACTGTGACCCTGACCTCCACCCCTACATTGACCCTGACCCTGACCTCTACCCTGAGCTTGACCCTGACCCTGACCTCCACCCTGACCTTGACCCTGACCCTGACCTCCACCCTGACCTTGATCCAGAGCATGACCTCCACCCTGACCTCGACTCTGACCTTGACATCCACCCTGACCTCCACCCTGACCTTGACCCTGACCCTGACCTCCACCCTGACCTCCACTCTGACCTTGAACCTGACCCTGACCTCCACTTTGACCTTGACCTTGACCCTGACGTTCAGCCTGAACTTGACTTTGACCCTGACCTCCACCCTGACCTTGAACCTGACCCTGACCTCCACCCTGACCCTGACCCTGACCCTGACCGCCACCCTGACCTTGACCCTGACGCTGACCTCTACCCTGACCTCCACCCTGACCTTGACTCTGACCCTGACCTCCACCCTGACCTTGACCCTGACCCTGACCTTCACCCTGACCTTGACTCTGACCCTGAACTCCACCCTGACCTCCACCCTGACCTTGACCCTGACCCTGACCCCCACCCTGACCTTGACCCTGACCCTGACCTCCAACCTGAGCTTGACCCTGACACTGACCTCTACCCTGACCTTGACTATGACCCTGACAACCACCCTGACCTTGACCCTGACCCTGACCTCTACCCTGACCTTGACCCTGACCCTGACCTCCACCCTGACAGTGACCCTGACCTTGACCCTGACCATGACCTGCAATCTGACCTTGACCCTGAACCCGACCTCTTTCTTGACCTCCACCCTGACCTTGACCTCCACTCTGACCTTGATTCTGACCCTGACCTCCACCCCGACCTTGACTGTGACACTGACCTCCACCCCTACATGGACCCTGACCCTGACCTCCACCCTGACCTTGACCCTGACCCTGACCTCCACCCTGACCTTGACTTTGACCCTGACCGCCACCCTGACCTTGACCCGGAACCTGACCTCCACTCTGACCTTGACCCTGACCCTGACCTGTACCCTGACCTTGACCGTGACCCTGACCTTCAGCCTGACCTTGAGTTTGACCCTGACCTCCACCCTGACCTTGACTGTGACCCTGACCTCCACCCCTACATTGACCCTGACCCTGACCACCACCCTGAGCTTGACCCTGACCCTGACCTCCACCCTGACCTTGACCCTGACCCTGACCTTCACCCTGACCTTGACTCTGACCCTGACCTCCACCCTGACCTCCACCCTGACCTCCACCCTGACCTTGACCCTGACCTTGACCTCCACCCTGACCTTGAACCTGACCCTGACCTCCACCCTGACCTTGACCTTGACCCTGACGTTCAGCCTGAACTTGACTTTGACCGTGACCTCCACCCTAACCTTGACTCTGACCCTGACCTCCACCCTGACCTTGACCCTGACCCTGACCTCCACCCTGACCTTGACCCTGACCCTGACCTCCACCCTGACCTTGACTCTGACCCTGACCGCCACCCTGACCTTGATTCGGAACCTGACCTCCACTCTGACCTTGACTCTGACCCTGACCTGTACCCTGACCTTGACCGTAACCCTGACCTTCAGCCTGACCTTGACTTTGACCCTGACCTGCACCCTGACCTTGACTGTGACCCTGACCTCCACCCCTACATTGACCCTGACCCTGACCTCCACCCTGAGCTTGACCCTGACCCTGACCTCCACCCTGACCTTGACCCTGACCCTGACCTCCACCCTGACCTTGACCCCGACCCTGACCTTCACCCTGATCTTGACCCTGACCCTCACCTTCACCCTGACCTTGACCCTGACCCTGACCTCCACCCTGAGCTTGACTCTGACCCTGAACTCCACCCTGACCTCCACCCTGACTTTGACCCTGACCCTGACCTTCACCCTGACCTTGACTCTGACCCTGACCTCCACCCTGACCTCCACCCTGACCTCCACCCTGACCTTGACCCTGACCCTGACCTCCACCCTGACCTTGACCCCGACCCTGACCTTCACCCTGATCTTGACCCTGACCCTCACCTTCACCCTGACCTTGACCCTGACGCTGAACTCCACCCTGACCTTGACCCTGACCCCGACCTCCACCCTGACCTTGACTCCGACCCTGACCGCCACCCTGACCTTGATTCAGAACCTGACCTCCACTCTGACCTTGACCCTGACCCTGACCTGTACCCTGACCTTGACCGTAACCCTGACCTTCAGCCTGACCTTGACTTTGACCCTGACCTGCACCCTGACCTTGACTGTGACCCTGACCTCCACCCCTACATTGACCCTGACCCTGACCTCCACCCTGAGCTCCACCCTGACCCTGACCTCCACCCTGACCTTGACCCTGACTCTGACCTCCACCCTGACCTTGACCCCGACCCTGACCTTCACCCTGATCTTGACTCTGACCCTCACCTTCACCCTGACCTTGACCCTGACCCTGACCTCCACCCTGAGCTTGACCCTGACCCTGACCTCCACCCTGACCTTGATCCAGAGCATGACCTCCACCCTGACCTCGACCCTGACCTTGACATCCACCCTGACCTCCACCCTGACCTTGACCCTGACCCTGACCTCCACCCTGACCTCCACTCTGACCTTGAACCTGACCCTGACCTCCACCCTGACCTTGACCTTGACCCTGACGTTCAGCCTGAACTTGACTTTGACCCTGACCTCCACCCTGACCTTGAACCTGACCCTGACCTCCACCCTGACCTTGACTATGACCCTGACATCCACCCTGACCTTGACCCTGACCCTGACCTCTACCCTGACCTTGACCCTGACCCTGACCTCCACCCTGACCTTGACCCTGACCTTGACCCTGACCATGACCTGCAATCTGACCTTGACCCTGACCCCGACCTCTTTCTTGACCTCCACCCTGACCTTGACCTCCACTCTGACCTTGATTCTGACCCTGACCTCCACCCCGACCTTGACTGTGACACTGACCTCCACCCCTACATGGACCCTGACCCTGACCTCCACCCTGACCTTGACCCTGACCCTGACCTCCACCCTGACCTTGACTCTGACCCTGACCGCCACCCTGACCTTGATTCGGAACCTGACCTCCACTCTGACCTTGACCCTGACCCTGACCTGTACCCTGACCTTGACCGTAACCCTGACCTTCAGCCTGACCTTGACTTTGACCCTGACCTGCACCCTGACCTTGACTGTGACCCTGACCTCCACCCCTACATTGACCCTGACCCTGACCTCCACCCTGAGCTTGACCCTGACCCTGACCTCCACCCTGACCTTGACCCTGACCCTGACCTCCACCCTGACCTTGACCCCGACCCTGACCTTCACCCTGATCTTGACCCTGACCCTCACCTTCACCCTGACCTTGACCCTGACCCTGACCTCCACCCTGAGCTTGACTCTGACCCTGAACTCCACCCTGACCTCCACCCTGACTTTGACCCTGACCCTGACCTTCACCCTGACCTTGACTCTGACCCTGACCTCCACCCTGACCTCCACCCTGACCTCCACCCTGACCTTGACCCTGACCCTGACCTCCACCCTGACCTTGACCCCGACCCTGACCTTCACCCTGATCTTGACCCTGACCCTCACCTTCACCCTGACCTTGACCCTGACGCTGACCTCCACCCTGACCTTGACCCTGACCCCGACCTCCACCCTGACCTCGACTCCGACCCTGACCGCCACCCTGACCTTGATTCGGAACCTGACCTCCACTCTGACCTTGACCCTGACCCTGACCTGTACCCTGACCTTGACCGTAACCCTGACCTTCAGCCTGACCTTGACTTTGACCCTGACCTGCACCCTGACCTTGACTGTGACCCTGACCTCCACCCCTACATTGACCCTGACCCTGACCTCCACCCTGAGCTCCACCCTGACCCTGACCTCCACCCTGACCTTGACCCTGACTCTGACCTCCACCCTGACCTTGACCCCGACCCTGACCTTCACCCTGATCTTGACTCTGACCCTCACCTTCACCCTGACCTTGACCCTGACCCTGACCTCCACCCTGAGCTTGACCCTGACCCTGACCTCCACCCTGACCTTGATCCAGAGCATGACCTCCACCCTGACCTCGACCCTGACCTTGACATCCACCCTGACCTCCACCCTGACCTCCACCCTGACCTTGACCCTGACCTTGACCTCCACCCTGACCTTGAACCTGACCCTGACCTCCACCCTGACCTTGACCTTGACCCTGACGTTCAGCCTGAACTTGACTTTGACCGTGACCTCCACCCTAACCTTGACTCTGACCCTGACCTCCACCCTGACCTTGACCCTGACCCTGACCTCCACCCTGACCTTGACCCTGACCCTGACCTCCACCCTGACGTTGACTCTGACCCTGACCGCCACCCTGACCTTGATTCGGAACCTGACCTCCACTCTGACCTTGACTCTGACCCTGACCTGTACCCTGACCTTGACCGTAACCCTGACCTTCAGCCTGACCTTGACTTTGACCCTGACCTGCACCCTGACCTTGACTGTGACCCTGACCTCCACCCCTACATTGACCCTGACCCTGACCTCCACCCTGAGCTTGACCCTGACCCTGACCTCCACCCTGACCTTGACCCTGACCCTGACCTCCACCCTGACCTTGACCCCGACCCTGACCTTCACCCTGATCTTGACCCTGACCCTCACCTTCACCCTGACCTTGACCCTGACCCTGACCTCCACCCTGAGCTTGACTCTGACCCTGAACTCCACCCTGACCTCCACCCTGACTTTGACCCTGACCCTGACCTTCACCCTGACCTTGACTCTGACCCTGACCTCCACCCTGACCTCCACCCTGACCTCCACCCTGACCTTGACCCTGACCCTGACCTCCACCCTGACCTTGACCCCGACCCTGACCTTCACCCTGATCTTGACCCTGACCCTCACCTTCACCCTGACCTTGACCCTGACGCTGAACTCCACCCTGACCTTGACCCTGACCCCGACCTCCACCCTGACCTTGACTCCGACCCTGACCGCCACCCTGACCTTGATTCGGAACCTGACCTCCACTCTGACCTTGACCCTGACCCTGACCTGTACCCTGACCTTGACCGTAACCCTGACCTTCAGCCTGACCTTGACTTTGACCCTGACCTGCACCCTGACCTTGACTGTGACCCTGACCTCCACCCCTACATTGACCCTGACCCTGACCTCCACCCTGAGCTCCACCCTGACCCTGACCTCCACCCTGACCTTGACCCTGACTCTGACCTCCACCCTGACCTTGACCCCGACCCTGACCTTCACCCTGATCTTGACTCTGACCCTCACCTTCACCCTGACCTTGACCCTGACCCTGACCTCCACCCTGAGCTTGACCCTGACCCTGACCTCCACCCTGACCTTGATCCAGAGCATGACCTCCACCCTGACCTCGACCCTGACCTTGACATCCACCCTGACCTCCACCCTGACCTTGACCCTGACCCTGACCTCCACCCTGACCTCCACTCTGACCTTGAACCTGACCCTGACCTCCACCCTGACCTTGACCTTGACCCTGACGTTCAGCCTGAACTTGACTTTGACCCTGACCTCCACCCTGACCTTGAACCTGATCCTGACCTCCACCCTGACCCTGACCCTGACCCTGACCGCCACCCTGACCTTGACCCTGACGCTGACCTCTACCCTGACCTCCACCCTGACCTTGACTGTGACCCTGACCTCCACCCCTACATTGACCCTGACCCTGACCTCCACCCTGAGCTCCACCCTGACCCTGACCTCCACCCTGACCTTGACCCTGACTCTGACCTCCACCCTGACCTTGACCCCGACCCTGACCTTCACCCTGATCTTGACTCTGACCCTCACCTTCACCCTGACCTTGACATCCACCCTGACCTCCACCCTGACCTTGACCCTGACCCTGACCTCCACCCTGACCTCCACTCTGACCTTGAACCTGACCCTGACCTCCACCCTGACCTTGACCTTGACCCTGACGTTCAGCCTGAACTTGACTTTGACCCTGACCTCCACCCTGACCTTGAACCTGACCCTGACCTCCACCCTGACCCTGACCCTGACCCTGACCGCCACCCTGACCTTGACCCTGACGCTGACCTCTACCCTGACCTCCACCCTGACCTTGACTCTGACCCTGACCGCTACCCTGACCTTGACCCTGACCCTGACCTCCAACCTGAGCTTGACCCTGACCCTGACCTCTACCCTGACCTTGACTATGACCCTGACATCCACCCTGACCTTGACCCTGACCCTGACCTCTACCCTGACCTTGACCCTGACCCTGACCTCCACCCTGACCTTGACCCTGACGCTGATCTCTACCCTGACCTCCACCCTGACCTTGACTCTGACCCTGACGTCCACCCTGACCTTGATCATGACCCTTACCTCCACCCTGACCTTGACTCTATGCCTGACCTCCACCTTGACCTTGACCCTGACCCTGTCCTCCACTCTCACCTTGACCCCGACCCTGACCTCCACCCTGACGTTGACCCTGACCTTGACCTCCACCCTGACCTTGACCTTGACCCTGACCTCCACCCTGACCCTGACTCTGACCCTGACCTTGACCCTGACCCTGACCGCCACCCTGACCTTGACCCGGAACCTGACCTCCACTCTGACCTTGACCCTGACCCTGACCTGTACCCTGACCTTGACCGTGACCCTGACCTTCAGCCTGACCTTGAGTTTGACCCTGACCTCCACCCTGACCTTGACTGTGACCCTGACCTCCACCCCTACATTGACCCTGACCCTGACCACCACCCTGAGCTTGACCCTGACCCTGACCTCCACCCTGACCTTGACCCTGACCCTGACCTTCAGCCTGACCTTGACTCTGACTCTGACCTCCACCCTGACCTCCACCCTGACCTCCACCCTGACCTTGACCCTGACCCTCACCTCCACCCTGACCTTGACCCCGACCCTGACCTTCACCCTGATCTTGACCCTGACCCTCACCTTCACCCTGACCTTGACCCTGACCCTGACCTCCACCCTGACCTTGACCCTGACCCCGACCTCCACCCTGACCTTGACTCTGACCCTGACCGCCACCCTGACCTTGATTCGGAACCTGACCTCCACTCTGACCTTGACCCTGACCCTGACCTGTACCCTGACCTTGACCGTAACCCTGACCTTCAGCCTGACCTTGACTTTGACCCTGACCTGCACCCTGACCTTGACTGTGACCCTGACCTCCACCCCTACATTGACCCTGACCCTGACCTCTACCCTGAGCTTGACCCTGACCCTGACCTCCACCCTGACCTTGACCCTGACCCTGACCTCCACCCTGACCTTGACCCCGACCCTGACCTTCACCCTGATCTTGACCCTGACCCTCACCTTCACCCTGACCTTGACCCTGACCCTGACCTCCACCCTGAGCTTGACCCTGACCCTGACCTCCACCCTGACCTTGATCCAGAGCATGACCTCCACCCTGACCTCGACTCTGACCTTGACATCCACCCTGACCTCCACCCTGACCTTGACCCTGACCCTGACCTCCACCCTGACCTCCACTCTGACCTTGAACCTGACCCTGACCTCCACTTTGACCTTGACCTTGACCCTGACGTTCAGCCTGAACTTGACTTTGACCCTGACCTCCACCCTGACCTTGAACCTGACCCTGACCTCCACCCTGACCCTGACCCTGACCCTGACCGCCACCCTGACCTTGACCCTGACGCTGACCTCTACCCTGACCTCCACCCTGACCTTGACTCTGACCCTGACCTCCACCCTGACCTTGACCCTGACCCTGACCTTCACCCTGACCTTGACTCTGACCCTGAACTCCACCCTGACCTCCACCCTGACCTTGACCCTGACCCTGACCCCCACCCTGACCTTGACCCTGACCCTGACCTCCAACCTGAGCTTGACCCTGACACTGACCTCTACCCTGACCTTGACTATGACCCTGACAACCACCCTGACCTTGACCCTGACCCTGACCTCTACCCTGACCTTGACCCTGACCCTGACCTCCACCCTGACAGTGACCCTGACCTTGACCCTGACCATGACCTGCAATCTGACCTTGACCCTGAACCCGACCTCTTTCTTGACCTCCACCCTGACCTTGACCTCCACTCTGACCTTGATTCTGACCCTGACCTCCACCCCGACCTTGACTGTGACACTGACCTCCACCCCTACATGGACCCTGACCCTGACCTCCACCCTGACCTTGACCCTGACCCTGACCTCCACCCTGACCTTGACTTTGACCCTGACCGCCACCCTGACCTTGACCCGGAACCTGACCTCCACTCTGACCTTGACCCTGACCCTGACCTGTACCCTGACCTTGACCGTGACACTGACCTTCAGCCTGACCTTGAGTTTGACCCTGACCTCCACCCTGACCTTGACTGTGACCCTGACCTCCACCCCTACATTGACCCTGACCCTGACCACCACCCTGAGCTTGACCCTGACCCTGACCTCCACCCTGACCTTGACCCTGACCCTGACCTTCACCCTGACCTTGACTCTGACCCTGACCTCCACCCTGACCTCCACCCTGACCTCCACCCTGACCTTGACCCTGACCTTGACCTCCACCCTGACCTTGAACCTGACCCTGACCTCCACCCTGACCTTGACCTTGACCCTGACGTTCAGCCTGAACTTGACTTTGACCGTGACCTCCACCCTAACCTTGACTCTGACCCTGACCTCCACCCTGACCTTGACCCTGACCCTGACCTCCACCCTGACCTTGACCCTGACCCTGACCTCCACCCTGACCTTGACTCTGACCCTGACCGCCACCCTGACCTTGATTCGGAACCTGACCTCCACTCTGACCTTGACTCTGACCCTGACCTGTACCCTGACCTTGACCGTAACCCTGACCTTCAGCCTGACCTTGACTTTGACCCTGACCTGCACCAGACCTTGACTGTGACCCTGACCTCCACCCCGACATTGACCCTGACCCTGACCTCCACCCTGAGCTTGACCCTGACCCTGACCTCCACCCTGACCTTGACCCTGACCCTGACCTCCACCCTGACCTTGACCCCGACCCTGACCTTCACCCTGATCTTGACCCTGACCCTCACCTTCACCCTGACCTTGACCCTGACCCTGACCTCCACCCTGAGCTTGACTCTGACCCTGAACTCCACCCTGACCTCCACCCTGACTTTGACCCTGACCCTGACCTTCACCCTGACCTTGACTCTGACCCTGACCTCCACCCTGACCTCCACCCTGACCTCCACCCTGACCTTGACCCTGACCCTGACCTCCACCCTGACCTTGACCCCGACCCTGACCTTCACCCTGATCTTGACCCTGACCCTCACCTTCACCCTGACCTTGACCCTGACGCTGAACTCCACCCTGACCTTGACCCTGACCCCGACCTCCACCCTGACCTTGACTCCGACCCTGACCGCCACCCTGACCTTGATTCAGAACCTGACCTCCACTCTGACCTTGACCCTGACCCTGACCTGTACCCTGACCTTGACCGTAACCCTGACCTTCAGCCTGACCTTGACTTTGACCCTGACCTGCACCCTGACCTTGACTGTGACCCTGACCTCCACCACTACATTGACCCTGACCCTGACCTCCACCCTGAGCTCCACCCTGACCCTGACCTCCACCCTGACCTTGACCCTGACTCTGACCTCCACCCTGACCTTGACCCCGACCCTGACCTTCACCCTGATCTTGACTCTGACCCTCACCTTCACCCTGACCTTGACCCTGACCCTGACCTCCACCCTGAGCTTGACCCTGACCCTGACCTCCACCCTGACCTTGATCCAGAGCATGACCTCCACCCTGACCTCGACCCTGACCTTGACATCCACCCTGACCTCCACCCTGACCTTGACCCTGACCCTGACCTCCACCCTGACCTCCACTCTGACCTTGAACCTGACCCTGACCTCCACCCTGACCTTGACCTTGACCCTGACGTTCAGCCTGAACTTGACTTTGACCCTGACCTCCACCCTGACCTTGAACCTGACCCTGACCTCCACCCTGACCTTGACTATGACCCTGACATCCACCCTGACCTTGACCCTGACCCTGACCTCTACCCTGACCTTGACCCTGACCCTGACCTCCACCCTGACCTTGACCCTGACCTTGACCCTGACCATGACCTGCAATCTGACCTTGACCCTGACCCCGACCTCTTTCTTGACCTCCACCCTGACCTTGACCTCCACTCTGACCTTGATTCTGACCCTGACCTCCACCCCGACCTTGACTGTGACACTGACCTCCACCCCTACATGGACCCTGACCCTGACCTCCACCCTGACCTTGACCCTGACCCTGACCTCCACCCTGACCTTGACTCTGACCCTGACCGCCACCCTGACCTTGATTCGGAACCTGACCTCCACTCTGACCTTGACCCTGACCCTGACCTGTACCCTGACCTTGACCGTAACCCTGACCTTCAGCCTGACCTTGACTTTGACCCTGACCTGCACCCTGACCTTGACTGTGACCCTGACCTCCACCCCTACATTGACCCTGACCCTGACCTCCACCCTGAGCTTGACCCTGACCCTGACCTCCACCCTGACCTTGACCCTGACCCTGACCTCCACCCTGACCTTGACCCCGACCCTGACCTTCACCCTGATCTTGACCCTGACCCTCACCTTCACCCTGACCTTGACCCTGACCCTGACCTCCACCCTGAGCTTGACTCTGACCCTGAACTCCACCCTGACCTCCACCCTGACTTTGACCCTGACCCTGACCTTCACCCTGACCTTGACTCTGACCCTGACCTCCACCCTGACCTCCACCCTGACCTCCACCCTGACCTTGACCCTGACCCTGACCTCCACCCTGACCTTGACCCCGACCCTGACCTTCACCCTGATCTTGACCCTGACCCTCACCTTCACCCTGACCTTGACCCTGACGCTGACCTCCACCCTGACCTTGACCCTGACCCCGACCTCCACCCTGACCTCGACTCCGACCCTGACCGCCACCCTGACCTTGATTCGGAACCTGACCTCCACTCTGACCTTGACCCTGACCCTGACCTGTACCCTGACCTTGACCGTAACCCTGACCTTCAGCCTGACCTTGACTTTGACCCTGACCTGCACCCTGACCTTGACTGTGACCCTGACCTCCACCCCTACATTGACCCTGACCCTGACCTCCACCCTGAGCTCCACCCTGACCCTGACCTCCACCCTGACCTTGACCCTGACTCTGACCTCCACCCTGACCTTGACCCCGACCCTGACCTTCACCCTGATCTTGACTCTGACCCTCACCTTCACCCTGACCTTGACCCTGACCCTGACCTCCACCCTGAGCTTGACCCTGACCCTGACCTCCACCCTGACCTTGATCCAGAGCATGACCTCCACCCTGACCTCGACCCTGACCTTGACATCCACCCTGACCTCCACCCTGACCTCCACCCTGACCTTGACCCTGACCTTGACCTCCACCCTGACCTTGAACCTGACCCTGACCTCCACCCTGACCTTGACCTTGACCCTGACGTTCAGCCTGAACTTGACTTTGACCGTGACCTCCACCCTAACCTTGACTCTGACCCTGACCTCCACCCTGACCTTGACCCTGACCCTGACCTCCACCCTGACCTTGACCCTGACCCTGACCTCCACCCTGACCTTGACTCTGACCCTGACCGCCACCCTGACCTTGATTCGGAACCTGACCTCCACTCTGACCTTGACTCTGACCCTGACCTGTACCCTGACCTTGACCGTAACCCTGACCTTCAGCCTGACCTTGACTTTGACCCTGACCTGCACCCTGACCTTGACTGTGACCCTGACCTCCACCCCTACATTGACCCTGACCCTGACCTCCACCCTGAGCTTGACCCTGACCCTGACCTCCACCCTGACCTTGACCCTGACCCTGACCTCCACCCTGACCTTGACCCCGACCCTGACCTTCACCCTGATCTTGACCCTGACCCTCACCTTCACCCTGACCTTGACCCTGACCCTGACCTCCACCCTGAGCTTGACTCTGACCCTGAACTCCACCCTGACCTCCACCCTGACTTTGACCCTGACCCTGACCTTCACCCTGACCTTGACTCTGACCCTGACCTCCACCCTGACCTCCACCCTGACCTCCACCCTGACCTTGACCCTGACCCTGACCTCCACCCTGACCTTGACCCCGACCCTGACCTTCACCCTGATCTTGACCCTGACCCTCACCTTCACCCTGACCTTGACCCTGACGCTGAACTCCACCCTGACCTTGACCCTGACCCCGACCTCCACCCTGACCTTGACTCCGACCCTGACCGCCACCCTGACCTTGATTCGGAACCTGACCTCCACTCTGACCTTGACCCTGACCCTGACCTGTACCCTGACCTTGACCGTAACCCTGACCTTCAGCCTGACCTTGACTTTGACCCTGACCTGCACCCTGACCTTGACTGTGACCCTGACCTCCACCCCTACATTGACCCTGACCCTGACCTCCACCCTGAGCTCCACCCTGACCCTGACCTCCACCCTGACCTTGACCCTGACTCTGACCTCCACCCTGACCTTGACCCCGACCCTGACCTTCACCCTGATCTTGACTCTGACCCTCACCTTCACCCTGACCTTGACCCTGACCCTGACCTCCACCCTGAGCTTGACCCTGACCCTGACCTCCACCCTGACCTTGATCCAGAGCATGACCTCCACCCTGACCTCGACCCTGACCTTGACATCCACCCTGACCTCCACCCTGACCTTGACCCTGACCCTGACCTCCACCCTGACCTCCACTCTGACCTTGAACCTGACCCTGACCTCCACCCTGACCTTGACCTTGACCCTGACGTTCAGCCTGAACTTGACTTTGACCCTGACCTCCACCCTGACCTTGAACCTGACCCTGACCTCCACCCTGACCCTGACCCTGACCCTGACCGCCACCCTGACCTTGACCCTGACGCTGACCTCTACCCTGACCTCCACCCTGACCTTGACTCTGACCCTGACCCCTACCCTTACCTTGACCCTGACCCTGACCTCCAACCTGAGCTTGACCCTGACCCTGACCTCTACCCTGACCTTGACTATGACCCTGACATCCACCCTGACCTTGACCCTGACCCTGACCTCTACCCTGACCTTGACCCTGACCCTGACCTCCACCCTGACCTTGACCCTGACCTTGACCCTGACCATGACCTGCAATCTGACCTTGACCCTGACCCCGACCTCTTTCTTGACCTCCACCCTGACCTTGACCTCCACTCTGACCTTGATTCTGACCCTGACCTCCACCCCGACCTTGACTGTGACACTGACCTCCACCCCTACATGGACCCTGACCCTGACCTCCACCCTGACCTTGACCCTGACCCTGACCTCCACCCTGACCTTGACTCTGACCCTGACCGCCACCCTGACCTTGATTCGGAACCTGACCTCCACTCTGACCTTGACCCTGACCCTGACCTGTACCCTGACCTTGACCGTAACCCTGACCTTCAGCCTGACCTTGACTTTGACCCTGACCTGCACCCTGACCTTGACTGTGACCCTGACCTCCACCCCTACATTGACCCTGACCCTGACCTCCACCCTGAGCTTGACCCTGACCCTGACCTCCACCCTGACCTTGACCCTGACCCTGACCTCCACCCTGACCTTGACCCCGACCCTGACCTTCACCCTGATCTTGACCCTGACCCTCACCTTCACCCTGACCTTGACCCTGACCCTGACCTCCACCCTGAGCTTGACTCTGACCCTGAACTCCACCCTGACCTCCACCCTGACTTTGACCCTGACCCTGACCTTCACCCTGACCTTGACTCTGACCCTGACCTCCACCCTGACCTCCACCCTGACCTCCACCCTGACCTTGACCCTGACCCTGACCTCCACCCTGACCTTGACCCCGACCCTGACCTTCACCCTGATCTTGACCCTGACCCTCACCTTCACCCTGACCTTGACCCTGACGCTGACCTCCACCCTGACCTTGACCCTGACCCCGACCTCCACCCTGACCTCGACTCCGACCCTGACCGCCACCCTGACCTTGATTCGGAACCTGACCTCCACTCTGACCTTGACCCTGACCCTGACCTGTACCCTGACCTTGACCGTAACCCTGACCTTCAGCCTGACCTTGACATTGACCCTGACCTGCACCCTGACCTTGACTGTGACCCTGACCTCCACCCCTACATTGACCCTGACCCTGACCTCCACCCTGAGCTCCACCCTGACCCTGACCTCCACCCTGACCTTGACCCTGACTCTGACCTCCACCCTGACCTTGACCCCGACCCTGACCTTCACCCTGATCTTGACTCTGACCCTCACCTTCACCCTGACCTTGACCCTGACCCTGACCTCCACCCTGAGCTTGACCCTGACCCTGACCTCCACCCTGACCTTGATCCAGAGCATGACCTCCACCCTGACCTCGACCCTGACCTTGACATCCACCCTGACCTCCACCCTGACCTTGACCCTGACCCTGACCTCCACCCTGATCTCCACTCTGACCTTGAACCTGACCCTGACCTCCACCCTGACCTTGACCTTGACCCTGACGTTCAGCCTGAACTTGACTTTGACCCTGACCTCCACCCTGACCTTGAACCTGACCCTGACCTCCACCCTGACCCTGACCCTGACCCTGACCGCCACCCTGACCTTGACCCTGACGCTGACCTCTACCCTGACCTCCACCCTGACCTTGACTCTGACCCTGACCCCTACCCTGACCTTGACCCTGACCCTGACCTCCAACCTGAGCTTGACCCTGACCCTGACCTCTACCCTGACCTTGACTATGACCCTGACATCCACTCTGACCTTGACCCTGACCCTGACCTCTACCCTGACCTTGACCCTGACCCTGACCTCCACCCTGACCTTGACCCTGACCTTGACCCTGACCATGACCTGCAATCTGACCTTGACCCTGACCCCGACCTCTTTCTTGACCTCCACCCTGACCTTGACCTCCACTCTGACCTTGATTCTGACCCTGACCTCCACCCCGACCTTGACTGTGACACTGACCTCCACCCCTACATGGACCCTGACCCTGACCTCCACCCTGACCTTGACCCTGACCCTGACCTCCACCCTGACCTTGACTTTGACCCTGACCGCCACCCTGACCTTGAACCGGAACCTGACCTCCACTCTGACCTTGACCCTGACCCTGACCTGTACCCTGACCTTGACCGTGACCCTGACCTTCAGCCTGACCTTGAGTTTGACCCTGACCTCCACCCTGACCTTGACTGTGACCCTGACCTCCACCCCTACATTGACCCTGACCCTGCCCACCACCCTGAGCTTGACCCTGACCCTGACCTCCACCCTGACCTTGACCCTGACCCTGACCTTCACCCTGACCTTGACTCTGACCCTGACCTCCACCCTGACCTCCAGCCTGACCTCCACCCTGACCTTGACCCTGACCCTGACCTCCACCCTGACCTTGACCCCGACCCTGACCTTCACCCTGATCTTGACCCTGACCCTCACCTTCACCCTGACCTTGACCCTGACCCTGACCTCCACCCTGAGCTTGACCCTGACCCTGACCTCCACCCTGACCTTGATCCAGAGCATGACCTCCGCCCTGACCTCCACCCTGACCTTGACCTCGACCCTGACCTCCACTCTGACCTTGAACCTGACCCTGACCTCCACCCTGACCTTGACCCTGACCCTGACCTCGACCCTGACCTTGACCCTGACCCTGACCCCCACCCTGACCTTGACCGTGACCCTGACCTCCTCCTTGACCTCCAACCTGACCTTGACCTCCAGTCTGACCTTGACTCTGACCCTGACCTCCACCCTGACCTTGACTGTGACCCTGACCTCCACCCCTACATTGACCCTGACCCTGACCTCCACCCTGACCTTGACCCTGACCCTGACCTCCACCCCGAACTTGACCCTGACCCTGACCTTCACCCTGACCTTGACCCTGACCCTGACCTTCACCCTGACCTTGACCCTGACCCTGACCTCCATCCTGAGCTTGACCCTGACCCTGACCTCCACCCTGACCTTGACCCCGACACTGACCTCTACCGTGACCTTGACCTCAACCCTGACGTCCAGCGTGACCTTGACTTTGACCCTGACCTCCACCCTGACCTTGACCGTGACCCTGACCTTCACACTGACCTTGACCCCGACCCTGACCTACACCCTGACCTTGACCTCGACCCTGACCTTCAGCCTGACCTTGACTTTGACCCTGACCTCCACCCTGACCTTGAACCTGACCCTGACCTCCACCCTGACCTTGACCCTGACCCTGACCTCCACCCTGACCTTGACCCTGACCCTGACCTTCACCCTGACCTTGACCCTGACCCTGACCTCCACCCTGACCTCCACCCTGACCTTGACCCTGACCCTGTCCTCCACCCTGACCTTGACCCTGACCCTGACCTCCTCCTTGACCTCCACCCTGACCCTGACCCTGACCCTGACCTCCACCCTGACCTTGACCCTGACCCTGACCTCCACCCTGACCGTGACCCTGACCCTGACCTCCACCCTGACCTTGACTTTGACCCTGACCTCCACCCTGACCTTGACCCGGAACGTGACCTCCACTCTGTCCTTGACCCTGACCCTGACCTCCACCCTGACCTTGACCTTGACCCTGACCTTCAGCCTGACCTTTACTTTGACCCTGACCTCCACCTCGACCTTGACATCTACCCTGACCTCCACCCTGACCCTGACCCTGACCCTGACTTCTACCCTGACCTTGACTCTGACCCTGACCTCCACCCTGACCTTGACCCTGACCCTGACCTCCACCCTGACCTTGACCCTGACCCTGACGTTCACCCTGACCTTGACCCTGACCCTGACCTCCACCCTGACCTCCACCCTGACCTTGACCCTTACCCTGACCTCCACCCTGACCTTGACCCTGACCCTGACCTCCTCCTTGACCTCCACCCTGACCTTGAACTCCACTCTGACATTGACCCTGACCCTGACCTCCACCCCGACCTTGACCCTGACCCTGACCGCCACCCTGACCTTGACCCTGATCCTGACCTTGACCCTGACCCTGACCTCCACCCTGACCTTGACCCTGACCCTGACCTCCACCCTGACCTTGACCTTGACCCTGACGTCCTCCTTGATCTCCACCCTGACCTTGAACTCCACTCTAACCTTGACCTTGACCCTGACCTCCACCCTGACCCTGACCCTGACCCTGACCTCCACCCTGACCTTGACCCTGACCCTGACCTCTACCCTGACCTTGACCCTGACCCTGACCTCCACCCTGACCTTGACTTTGACCCTGACCTCCACCCTGACCTTGACCCGGAACGTGAGCTCCACTCTGACCTTGACCCCGACCCTGACCTCCACCCTGACCTTGACCTTGACCCTGACCTTCAGCCTGACCTTGACTTTGACCCTGACCTCCACCCTGACCTTGACCTCTACCCTGACCTCCACCCTGACCCTGACCCTGACGCTGACCTCCACCCTGACCTTGACCCTGACGTTGACCTGTACCCTGACCTCCATCCTGACCTTGACCCTGACCCTGACCTTCACCCTGACCTTGACTCTGACCCTGACCTCCACCCTGACCTCCACCCTGACCTCCACCCTGACCTTGACCCTGACCCTGACCTCCACCCTGACCTCGACCCTGATCCTGACCTCCACCCTGACCTTGACCCTGACCCTGACCTCCTCCTTGACCTCCATCCTGACCTTGACCTCCACTCTGACCTTGACCTTGACCCTGACCTCCACCCTGACCCTGACCCTGACCCTGACCTCCACCCGGACCTTGACCCTGACCCTGACCTCCACCCTGACCTTGACCCCGACCCTGACCTCCACCCTGACCTTGACCCTGACCTTGACCTCCACCCTGACCTTGACCTTGACCCTGACCTCCACCCTGACCCTGACCCTGACCCTGACCTCCACCCTGACCTTGACCCTGACGCTGACCTCCAACCTGAGCTTGACCCTGACCCTATCCTCTACCCTGACCTTGACTCTGAACCTGACCTCCACCCTGACCTTGACCCTGACCCTGACCTCCACCCTGACCTTGACCCTGACCCTGACGTTCACCCTGACCTTGACCCTGACCCTGACCTCCACCCTGACCTCCACCCTGACCTTGACCCTTACCCTGACCTCCACCCTGACCTTGACCCTGACCCTGACCTCCTCCTTGGCCTCCACCCTGACCTTGAACTCCACTCTGACATTGACTCCGACCCTGACCTCCACCCCGACCTTGACTGTGACACTGACCTCCACCCCTACATGGACCCTGACCCTGACCTTCACCCTGACCTTGACCCTGACCCTAACCTCCACCCTGACCCTGACCCTGACCCTGACCGCCACCCTGACCTTGACCCTGACGCTGACCTCTACCCTGACCTCCACCCTGACCTTGACTATGACCCTGACCTCCACCCTGACCTTGACCCTGACCCTGACCTTCACCCTGACCTTGACTCTGACCCTGACCTCCACCCTGACCTTGACCCTGACCCTGACCTCCACCCTGACCTTGACCCTGACCCTGACCTCCACCCTGACCTTGACTTTGACCCTGACTGCCACCCTGACCTTGACCCTGACCCTGACCTCCATTCTGACCTTGACCCTGACCCTGACCGTCACCCTGACCTTGACTCTGACCCTGACCTCCACCCTGACCTCCACCCTGACCTCCACCCTGACCTTGACCCTGACCCTGACCTCCACCCTGACCTTGACCCTGACCCTGACCTCGAACCTGAGCTTGACCCTGACCCTGACCTCTACCCTGACCTTGACTCTGACCCTGACCTCCACCCTGACCTTGACCCTGACCCTGACCTCCACCCTGACCTTGACCCTGACCCTGACCTCCACCCTGACCTTGACCCTGACCTTGACCCTGACCATGACCTGCACCCTGACCTTGACCCTGACCCCGACCTCTTTCTTGACCTCCACCCTGACCTTGACCTCCACTCTGACCTTGATTCTGACCCTGACCTCCACCCCGACCTTGACTGTGACACTGACCTCCAGCCCTACATGGACCCTGACCCTGACCTCCACCCTGACCTTGACCTCCACTCTGACCTCGATTCTGACCCTGACCTCCACCCCGACCTTGACTGTGACACTGACCTCCACCCCTACATGGACCTTGACCCCGACCTCCACCCTGACCTTGACCCTGACCCTGACCTCCTCCTTGACCTCCACCCTGACCTTGACCTCCACTCTGACCTTGACTTTGACCCTGACCTCCACCCTGACCCTGACCCTGACCCTGACCTCCACCGTGACCTTGACCTCAACCCTGACGTCCAGCGTGACCTTGACTTTGACCCTGACCTCCACCCTGACCTTGACCGTGACCCTGACCTTCACACTGACCTTGACCCCGACCCTGACCTACACCCTGACCTTGACCTCGACCCTGACCTCCACCCTGACCTTGACCCGGAACGTGACCTCCACTCTGACCTTGACCCCGACCCTGACCTCCACCCTGACCTTGACCTTGACCCTGACCTTCAGCCTGACCTTGACTTTGACCCTGACCTCCACCCTGACCTTGACCTCTACCCTGACCTCCACCCTGACCCTGACCCTGACGCTGACCTCCACCCTGACCTTGACCCTGACGTTGACCTGTACCCTGACCTCCATCCTGACCTTGACCCTGACCCTGACCTTCACCCTGACCTTGACTCTGACCCTGACCTCCACCCTGACCTCCACCCTGACCTCCACCCTGACCTTGACCCTGACCCTGACCTCCTCCCTGACCTCGACCCTGATCCTGACCTCCACCCTGACCTTGACCCTGACCCTGACCTCCTCCTTGACCTCCATCCTGACCTTGACCTCCACTCTGACCTTGACCTTGACCCTGACCTCCACCCTGACCCTGACCCTGACCCTGACCTCCACCCGGACCTTGACCCTGACCCTGACCTCCACCCTGACCTTGACCCCGACCCTGACCTCCACCCTGACCTTGACCCTGACCTTGACCTCCACCCTGACCTTGACCTTGACCCTGACCTCCACCCTGACCCTGACCCTGACGCTGACCTCCACCCTGACCTTGACCCTGACGCTGACCTCCAACCTGAGCTTGACCCTGACCCTATCCTCTACCCTGACCTTGACTCTGACCCTGACCTCCACCCTGACCTTGACCCTGACCCTGACCTCCACCCTGACCTTGACTTTGACCCTGACCGCCACCCTGACCTTGACCCGGAACCTGACCTCCACTCTGACCTTGACCCTGACCCTGACCTGTACCCTGACCTTGACCGTGACCCTGACCTTCAGCCTGACCTTGAGTTTGACCCTGACCTCCACCCTGACCTTGACTGTGACCCTGACCTCCACCCCTACATTGACCCTGACCCTGACCACCACCCTGAGCTTGACCCTGACCCTGACCTCCACCCTGACCTTGACCCTGACCCTGACCTTCACCCTGACCTTGACTCTGACCCTGACCTCCACCCTGACCTCCACCCTGACCTCCACCCTGACCTTGACCCTGACCTTGACCTCCACCCTGACCTTGAACCTGACCCTGACCTCCACCCTGACCTTGACCTTGACCCTGACGTTCAGCCTGAACTTGACTTTGACCGTGACCTCCACCCTAACCTTGACTCTGACCCTGACCTCCACCCTGACCTTGACCCTGACCCTGACCTCCACCCTGACCTTGACCCTGACCCTGACCTCCACCCTGACCTTGACTCTGACCCTGACCGCCACCCTGACCTTGATTCGGAACCTGACCTCCACTCTGACCTTGACTCTGACCCTGACCTGTACCCTGACCTTGACCGTAACCCTGACCTTCAGCCTGACCTTGACTTTGACCCTGACCTGCACCCTGACCTTGACTGTGACCCTGACCTCCACCCCTACATTGACCCTGACCCTGACCTCCACCCTGAGCTTGACCCTGACCCTGACCTCCACCCTGACCTTGACCCTGACCCTGACCTCCACCCTGACCTTGACCCCGACCCTGACCTTCACCCTGATCTTGACCCTGACCCTCACCTTCACCCTGACCTTGACCCTGACCCTGACCTCCACCCTGAGCTTGACTCTGACCCTGAACTCCACCCTGACCTCCACCCTGACTTTGACCCTGACCCTGACCTTCACCCTGACCTTGACTCTGACCCTGACCTCCACCCTGACCTCCACCCTGACCTCCACCCTGACCTTGACCCTGACCCTGACCTCCACCCTGACCTTGACCCCGACCCTGACCTTCACCCTGATCTTGACCCTGACCCTCACCTTCACCCTGACCTTGACCCTGACGCTGAACTCCACCCTGACCTTGACCCTGACCCCGACCTCCACCCTGACCTTGACTCCGACCCTGACCGCCACCCTGACCTTGATTCGGAACCTGACCTCCACTCTGACCTTGACCCTGACCCTGACCTGTACCCTGACCTTGACCGTAACCCTGACCTTCAGCCTGACCTTGACTTTGACCCTGACCTGCACCCTGACCTTGACTGTGACCCTGACCTCCACCCCTACATTGACCCTGACCCTGACCTCCACCCTGAGCTCCACCCTGACCCTGACCTCCACCCTGACCTTGACCCTGACTCTGACCTCCACCCTGACCTTGACCCCGACCCTGACCTTCACCCTGATCTTGACTCTGACCCTCACCTTCACCCTGACCTTGACCCTGACCCTGACCTCCACCCTGAGCTTGACCCTGACCCTGACCTCCACCCTGACCTTGATCCAGAGCATGACCTCCACCCTGACCTCGACCCTGACCTTGACATCCACCCTGACCTCCACCCTGACCTTGACCCTGACCCTGACCTCCACCCTGACCTCCACTCTGACCTTGAACCTGACCCTGACCTCCACCCTGACCTTGACCTTGACCCTGACGTTCAGCCTGAACTTGACTTTGACCCTGACCTCCACCCTGACCTTGAACCTGACCCTGACCTCCACCCTGACCCTGACCCTGACCCTGACCGCCACCCTGACCTTGACCCTGACGCTGACCTCTACCCTGACCTCCACCCTGACCTTGACTCTGACCCTGACCCCTACCCTGACCTTGACCCTGACCCTGACCTCCAACCTGAGCTTGACCCTGACCCTGACCTCTACCCTGACCTTGACTATGACCCTGACATCCACCCTGACCTTGACCCTGACCCTGACCTCTACCCTGACCTTGACCCTGACCCTGACCTCCACCCTGACCTTGACCCTGACCTTGACCCTGACCATGACCTGCAATCTGACCTTGACCCTGACCCCGACCTCTTTCTTGACCTCCACCCTGACCTTGACCTCCACTCTGACCTTGATTCTGACCCTGACCTCCACCCCGACCTTGACTGTGACACTGACCTCCACCCCTACATGGACCCTGACCCTGACCTCCACCCTGACCTTGACCCTGACCCTGACCTCCACCCTGACCTTGACTCTGACCCTGACCGCTACCCTGACCTTGATTCGGAACCTGACCTCCACTCTGACCTTGACCCTGACCCTGACCTGTACCCTGACCTTGACCGTAACCCTGACCTTCAGCCTGACCTTGACTTTGACCCTGACCTGCACCCTGACCTTGACTGTGACCCTGACCTCCACCCCTACATTGACCCTGACCCTGACCTCCACCCTGAGCTTGACCCTGACCCTGACCTCCACCCTGACCTTGACCCTGACCCTGACCTCCACCCTGACCTTGACCCCGACCCTGACCTTCACCCTGATCTTGACCCTGACCCTCACCTTCACCCTGACCTTGACCCTGACCCTGACCTCCACCCTGAGCTTGACTCTGACCCTGAACTCCACCCTGACCTCCACCCTGACTTTGACCCTGACCCTGACCTTCACCCTGACCTTGACTCTGACCCTGACCTCCACCCTGACCTCCACCCTGACCTCCACCCTGACCTTGACCCTGACCCTGACCTCCACCCTGACCTTGACCCCGACCCTGACCTTCACCCTGATCTTGACCCTGACCCTCACCTTCACCCTGACCTTGACCCTGACCCTGACCTCCACCCTGAGCTTGACTCTGACCCTGAACTCCACCCTGACCTCCACCCTGACTTTGACCCTGACCCTGACCTTCACCCTGACCTTGACTCTGACCCTGACCTCCACCCTGACCTCCACCCTGACCTCCACCCTGACCTTGACCCTGACCCTGACCTCCACCCTGACCTTGACCCCGACCCTGACCTTCACCCTGATCTTGACCCTGACCCTCACCTTCACCCTGACCTTGACCCTGACGCTGAACTCCACCCTGACCTTGACCCTGACCCCGACCTCCACCCTGACCTTGACTCCGACCCTGACCGCCACCCTGACCTTGATTCGGAACCTGACCTCCACTCTGACCTTGACCCTGACCCTGACCTGTACCCTGACCTTGACCGTAACCCTGACCTTCAGCCTGACCTTGACTTTGACCCTGACCTGCACCCTGACCTTGACTGTGACCCTGACCTCCACCCCTACATTGACCCTGACCCTGACCTCCACCCTGAGCTCCACCCTGACCCTGACCTCCACCCTGACCTTGACCCTGACTCTGACCTCCACCCTGACCTTGACCCCGACCCTGACCTTCACCCTGATCTTGACTCTGACCCTCACCTTCACCCTGACCTTGACCCTGACCCTGACCTCCACCCTGAGCTTGACCCTGACCCTGACCTCCACCCTGACCTTGATCCAGAGCATGACCTCCACCCTGACCTCGACCCTGACCTTGACATCCACCCTGACCTCCACCCTGACCTTGACCCTGACCCTGACCTCCACCCTGACCTCCACTCTGACCTTGAACCTGACCCTGACCTCCACCCTGACCTTGACCTTGACCCTGACGTTCAGCCTGAACTTGACTTTGACCCTGACCTCCACCCTGACCTTGAACCTGACCCTGACCTCCACCCTGACCCTGACCCTGACCCTGACCGCCACCCTGACCTTGACCCTGACGCTGACCTCTACCCTGACCTCCACCCTGACCTTGACTCTGACCCTGACCCCTACCCTGACCTTGACCCTGACCCTGACCTCCAACCTGAGCTTGACCCTGACCCTGACCTCTACCCTGACCTTGACTATGACCCTGACATCCACCCTGACCTTGACCCTGACCCTGACCTCTACCCTGACCTTGACCCTGACCCTGACCTCCACCCTGACCTTGACCCTGACCTTGACCCTGACCATGACCTGCAATCTGACCTTGACCCTGACCCCGACCTCTTTCTTGACCTCCACCCTGACCTTGACCTCCACTCTGACCTTGATTCTGACCCTGACCTCCACCCCGACCTTGACTGTGACACTGACCTCCACCCCTACATGGACCCTGACCCTGACCTCCACCCTGACCTTGACCCTGACCCTGACCTCCACCCTGACCTTGACTCTGACCCTGACCGCTACCCTGACCTTGATTCGGAACCTGACCTCCACTCTGACCTTGACCCTGACCCTGACCTGTACCCTGACCTTGACCGTAACCCTGACCTTCAGCCTGACCTTGACTTTGACCCTGACCTGCACCCTGACCTTGACTGTGACCCTGACCTCCACCCCTACATTGACCCTGACCCTGACCTCCACCCTGAGCTTGACCCTGACCCTGACCTCCACCCTGACCTTGACCCTGACCCTGACCTCCACCCTGACCTTGACCCCGACCCTGACCTTCACCCTGATCTTGACCCTGACCCTCACCTTCACCCTGACCTTGACCCTGACCCTGACCTCCACCCTGAGCTTGACTCTGACCCTGAACTCCACCCTGACCTCCACCCTGACTTTGACCCTGACCCTGACCTTCACCCTGACCTTGACTCTGACCCTGACCTCCACCCTGACCTCCACCCTGACCTCCACCCTGACCTTGACCCTGACCCTGACCTCCACCCTGACCTTGACCCCGACCCTGACCTTCACCCTGATCTTGACCCTGACCCTCACCTTCACCCTGACCTTGACCCTGACGCTGACCTCCACCCTGACCTTGACCCTGACCCCGACCTCCACCCTGACCTCGACTCCGACCCTGACCGCCACCCTGACCTTGATTCGGAACCTGACCTCCACTCTGACCTTGACCCTGACCCTGACCTGTACCCTGACCTTGACCGTAACCCTGACCTTCAGCCTGACCTTGACTTTGACCCTGACCTGCACCCTGACCTTGACTGTGACCCTGACCTCCACCCCTACATTGACCCTGACCCTGACCTCCACCCTGAGCTCCACCCTGACCCTGACCTCCACCCTGACCTTGACCCTGACTCTGACCTCCACCCTGACCTTGACCCCGACCCTGACCTTCACCCTGATCTTGACTCTGACCCTCACCTTCACCCTGACCTTGACCCTGACCCTGACCTCCACCCTGAGCTTGACCCTGACCCTGACCTCCACCCTGACCTTGATCCAGAGCATGACCTCCACCCTGACCTCGACCCTGACCTTGACATCCACCCTGACCTCCACCCTGACCTCCACCCTGACCTCCACCCTGACCTTGACCCTGACCTTGACCTCCACCCTGACCTTGAACCTGACCCTGACCTCCACCCTGACCTTGACCTTGACCCTGACGTTCAGCCTGAACTTGACTTTGACCGTGACCTCCACCCTAACCTTGACTCTGACCCTGACCTCCACCCTGACCTTGACCCTGACCCTGACCTTCACCCTGACCTTGACCCTGACCCTGACCTCCACCCTGACCTCCACCCTGACCTTGACCCTGACCCTGTCCTCCACCCTGACCTTGACCCTGACCCTGACCTCCTCCTTGACCTCCACCCTGACCCTGACCCTGACCCTGACCTCCACCCTGACCTTGACCCTGACCCTGACCTCCACCCTGACCGTGACCCTGACCCTGACCTCCACCCTGACCTTGACTTTGACCCTGACCTCCACCCTGACCTTGACCCGGAACGTGACCTCCACTCTGTCCTTGACCCTGACCCTGACCTCCACCCTGACCTTGACCTTGACCCTGACCTTCAGCCTGACCTTTACTTTGACCCTGACCTCCACCTCGACCTTGACATCTACCCTGACCTCCACCCTGACCCTGACCCTGACCCTGACTTCTACCCTGACCTTGACTCTGACCCTGACCTCCACCCTGACCTTGACCCTGACCCTGACCTCCACCCTGACCTTGACCCTGACCCTGACGTTCACCCTGACCTTGACCCTGACCCTGACCTCCACCCTGACCTCCACCCTGACCTTGACCCTTACCCTGACCTCCACCCTGACCTTGACCCTGACCCTGACCTCCTCCTTGACCTCCACCCTGACCTTGAACTCCACTCTGACATTGACCCTGACCCTGACCTCCACCCCGACCTTGACCCTGACCCTGACCGCCACCCTGACCTTGACCCTGATCCTGACCTTGACCCTGACCCTGACCTCCACCCTGACCTTGACCCTGACCCTGACCTCCACCCTGACCTTGACCTTGACCCTGACGTCCTCCTTGATCTCCACCCTGACCTTGAACTCCACTCTAACCTTGACCTTGACCCTGACCTCCACCCTGACCCTGACCCTGACCCTGACCTCCACCCTGACCTTGACCCTGACCCTGACCTCTACCCTGACCTTGACCCTGACCCTGACCTCCACCCTGACCTTGACTTTGACCCTGACCTCCACCCTGACCTTGACCCGGAACGTGAGCTCCACTCTGACCTTGACCCCGACCCTGACCTCCACCCTGACCTTGACCTTGACCCTGACCTTCAGCCTGACCTTGACTTTGACCCTGACCTCCACCCTGACCTTGACCTCTACCCTGACCTCCACCCTGACCCTGACCCTGACGCTGACCTCCACCCTGACCTTGACCCTGACGTTGACCTGTACCCTGACCTCCATCCTGACCTTGACCCTGACCCTGACCTTCACCCTGACCTTGACTCTGACCCTGACCTCCACCCTGACCTCCACCCTGACCTCCACCCTGACCTTGACCCTGACCCTGACCTCCACCCTGACCTCGACCCTGATCCTGACCTCCACCCTGACCTTGACCCTGACCCTGACCTCCTCCTTGACCTCCATCCTGACCTTGACCTCCACTCTGACCTTGACCTTGACCCTGACCTCCACCCTGACCCTGACCCTGACCCTGACCTCCACCCGGACCTTGACCCTGACCCTGACCTCCACCCTGACCTTGACCCCGACCCCGACCTCCACCCTGACCTTGACCCTGACCTTGACCTCCACCCTGACCTTGACCTTGACCCTGACCTCCACCCTGACCCTGACCCTGACCCTGACCTCCACCCTGACCTTGACCCTGACGCTGACCTCCAACCTGAGCTTGACCCTGACCCTATCCTCTACCCTGACCTTGACTCTGAACCTGACCTCCACCCTGACCTTGACCCTGACCCTGACCTCCACCCTGACCTTGACCCTGACCCTGACGTTCACCCTGACCTTGACCCTGACCCTGACCTCCACCCTGACCTCCACCCTGACCTTGACCCTTACCCTGACCTCCACCCTGACCTTGACCCTGACCATGACCTCCTCCTTGGCCTCCACCCTGACCTTGAACTCCACTCTGACATTGACTCCGACCCTGACCTCCACCCCGACCTTGACTGTGACACTGACCTCCACCCCTACATGGACCCTGACCCTGACCTTCACCCTGACCTTGACCCTGACCCTAACCTCCACCCTGACCCTGACCCTGACCCTGACCGCCACCCTGACCTTGACCCTGACGCTGACCTCTACCCTGACCTCCACCCTGACCTTGACTATGACCCTGACCTCCACCCTGACCTTGACCCTGACCCTGACCTTCACCCTGACCTTGACTCTGACCCTGACCTCCACCCTGACCTTGACCCTGACCCTGACCTCCACCCTGACCTTGACCCTGACCCTGACCTCCACCCTGACCTTGACTTTGACCCTGACTGCCACCCTGACCTTGACCCTGACCCTGACCTCCATTCTGACCTTGACCCTGACCCTGACCGTCACCCTGACCTTGACTCTGACCCTGACCTCCACCCTGACCTCCACCCTGACCTCCACCCTGACCTTGACCCTGACCCTGACCTCCACCCTGACCTTGACCCTGACCCTGACCTCGAACCTGAGCTTGACCCTGACCCTGACCTCTACCCTGACCTTGACTCTGACCCAGACCTCCACCCTGACCTTGACCCTGACCCTGACCTCCACCCTGACCTTGACCCTGACCCTGACCTCCACCCTGACCTTGACCCTGACCTTGACCCTGACCATGACCTGCACCCTGACCTTGACCCTGACCCCGACCTCTTTCTTGACCTCCACCCTGACCTTGACCTCCACTCTGACCTTGATTCTGACCCTGACCTCCACCCCGACCTTGACTGTGACACTGACCTCCAGCCCTACATGGACCCTGACCCTGACCTCCACCCTGACCTTGACCTCCACTCTGACCTCGATTCTGACCCTGACCTCCACCCCGACCTTGACTGTGACACTGACCTCCACCCCTACATGGACCTTGACCCCGACCTCCACCCTGACCTTGACCCTGACCCTGACCTCCTCCTTGACCTCCACCCTGACCTTGACCTCCACTCTGACCTTGACCTTGACCCTGACCTCCACCCTGACCCTGACCCTGACCCTGACCTCCACCGTGACCTTGACCTCAACCCTGACGTCCAGCGTGACCTTGACTTTGACCCTGACCTCCACCCTGACCTTGACCGTGACCCTGACCTTCACACTGACCTTGACCCCGACCCTGACCTACACCCTGACCTTGACCTCGACCCTGACCTCCACCCTGACCTTGACCCGGAACGTGACCTCCACTCTGACCTTGACCCCGACCCTGACCTCCACCCTGACCTTGACCTTGACCCTGACCTTCAGCCTGACCTTGACTTTGACCCTGACCTCCACCCTGACCTTGACCTCTACCCTGACCTCCACCCTGACCCTGACCCTGACGCTGACCTCCACCCTGACCTTGACCCTGACGTTGACCTGTACCCTGACCTCCATCCTGACCTTGACCCTGACCCTGACCTTCACCCTGACCTTGACTCTGACCCTGACCTCCACCCTGACCTCCACCCTGACCTCCACCCTGACCTTGACCCTGACCCTGACCTCCACCCTGACCTCGACCCTGATCCTGACCTCCACCCTGACCTTGACCCTGACCCTGACCTCCTCCTTGACCTCCATCCTGACCTTGACCTCCACTCTGACCTTGACCTTGACCCTGACCTCCACCCTGACCCTGACCCTGACCCTGACCTCCACCCGGACCTTGACCCTGACCCTGACCTCCACCCCGACCTTGACCCCGACCCTGACCTCCACCCTGACCTTGACCCTGACCTTGACCTCCACCCTGACCTTGACCTTGACCCTGACCTCCACCCTGACCCTGACCCTGACGCTGACCTCCACCCTGACCTTGACCCTGACGCTGACCTCCAACCTGAGCTTGACCCTGACCCTATCCTCTACCCTGACCTTGACTCTGACCCTGACCTCCACCCTGACCTTGACCCTGACCCTGACCTCCACCCTGACCTTGACTTTGACCCTGACCGCCACCCTGACCTTGACCCGGAACCTGACCTCCACTCTGACCTTGACCCTGACCCTGACCTGTACCCTGACCTTGACCGTGACCCTGACCTTCAGCCTGACCTTGAGTTTGACCCTGACCTCCACCCTGACCTTGACTGTGACCCTGACCTCCACCCCTACATTGACCCTGACCCTGACCACCACCCTGAGCTTGACCCTGACCCTGACCTCCACCCTGACCTTGACCCTGACCCTGACCTTCACCCTGACCTTGACTCTGACCCTGACCTCCACCCTGACCTCCACCCTGACCTCCACCCTGACCTTGACCCTGACCTTGACCTCCACCCTGACCTTGAACCTGACCCTGACCTCCACCCTGACCTTGACCTTGACCCTGACGTTCAGCCTGAACTTGACTTTGACCGTGACCTCCACCCTAACCTTGACTCTGACCCTGACCTCCACCCTGACCTTGACCCTGACCCTGACCTCCACCCTGACCTTGACCCTGACCCTGACCTCCACCCTGACCTTGACTCTGACCCTGACCGCCACCCTGACCTTGATTCGGAACCTGACCTCCACTCTGACCTTGACTCTGACCCTGACCTGTACCCTGACCTTGACCGTAACCCTGACCTTCAGCCTGACCTTGACTTTGACCCTGACCTGCACCCTGACCTTGACTGTGACCCTGACCTCCACCCCTACATTGACCCTGACCCTGACCTCCACCCTGAGCTTGACCCTGACCCTGACCTCCACCCTGACCTTGACCCTGACCCTGACCTCCACCCTGACCTTGACCCCGACCCTGACCTTCACCCTGATCTTGACCCTGACCCTCACCTTCACCCTGACCTTGACCCTGACCCTGACCTCCACCCTGAGCTTGACTCTGACCCTGAACTCCACCCTGACCTCCACCCTGACTTTGACCCTGACCCTGACCTTCACCCTGACCTTGACTCTGACCCTGACCTCCACCCTGACCTCCACCCTGACCTCCACCCTGACCTTGACCCTGACCCTGACCTCCACCCTGACCTTGACCCCGACCCTGACCTTCACCCTGATCTTGACCCTGACCCTCACCTTCACCCTGACCTTGACCCTGACGCTGAACTCCACCCTGACCTTGACCCTGACCCCGACCTCCACCCTGACCTTGACTCCGACCCTGACCGCCACCCTGACCTTGATTCGGAACCTGACCTCCACTCTGACCTTGACCCTGACCCTGACCTGTACCCTGACCTTGACCGTAACCCTGACCTTCAGCCTGACCTTGACTTTGACCCTGACCTGCACCCTGACCTTGACTGTGACCCTGACCTCCACCCCTACATTGACCCTGACCCTGACCTCCACCCTGAGCTCCACCCTGACCCTGACCTCCACCCTGACCTTGACCCTGACTCTGACCTCCACCCTGACCTTGACCCCGACCCTGACCTTCACCCTGATCTTGACTCTGACCCTCACCTTCACCCTGACCTTGACCCTGACCCTGACCTCCACCCTGAGCTTGACCCTGACCCTGACCTCCACCCTGACCTTGATCCAGAGCATGACCTCCACCCTGACCTCGACCCTGACCTTGACATCCACCCTGACCTCCACCCTGACCTTGACCCTGACCCTGACCTCCACCCTGACCTCCACTCTGACCTTGAACCTGACCCTGACCTCCACCCTGACCTTGACCTTGACCCTGACGTTCAGCCTGAACTTGACTTTGACCCTGACCTCCACCCTGACCTTGAACCTGACCCTGACCTCCACCCTGACCCTGACCCTGACCCTGACCGCCACCCTGACCTTGACCCTGACGCTGACCTCTACCCTGACCTCCACCCTGACCTTGACTCTGACCCTGACCCCTACCCTGACCTTGACCCTGACCCTGACCTCCAACCTGAGCTTGACCCTGACCCTGACCTCTACCCTGACCTTGACTATGACCCTGACATCCACCCTGACCTTGACCCTGACCCTGACCTCTACCCTGACCTTGACCCTGACCCTGACCTCCACCCTGACCTTGACCCTGACCTTGACCCTGACCATGACCTGCAATCTGACCTTGACCCTGACCCCGACCTCTTTCTTGACCTCCACCCTGACCTTGACCTCCACTCTGACCTTGATTCTGACCCTGACCTCCACCCCGACCTTGACTGTGACACTGACCTCCACCCCTACATGGACCCTGACCCTGACCTCCACCCTGACCTTGACCCTGACCCTGACCTCCACCCTGACCTTGACTCTGACCCTGACCGCTACCCTGACCTTGATTCGGAACCTGACCTCCACTCTGACCTTGACCCTGACCCTGACCTGTACCCTGACCTTGACCGTAACCCTGACCTTCAGCCTGACCTTGACTTTGACCCTGACCTGCACCCTGACCTTGACTGTGACCCTGACCTCCACCCCTACATTGACCCTGACCCTGACCTCCACCCTGAGCTTGACCCTGACCCTGACCTCCACCCTGACCTTGACCCTGACCCTGACCTCCACCCTGACCTTGACCCCGACCCTGACCTTCACCCTGATCTTGACCCTGACCCTCACCTTCACCCTGACCTTGACCCTGACCCTGACCTCCACCCTGAGCTTGACTCTGACCCTGAACTCCACCCTGACCTCCACCCTGACTTTGACCCTGACCCTGACCTTCACCCTGACCTTGACTCTGACCCTGACCTCCACCCTGACCTCCACCCTGACCTCCACCCTGACCTTGACCCTGACCCTGACCTCCACCCTGACCTTGACCCCGACCCTGACCTTCACCCTGATCTTGACCCTGACCCTCACCTTCACCCTGACCTTGACCCTGACGCTGACCTCCACCCTGACCTTGACCCTGACCCCGACCTCCACCCTGACCTCGACTCCGACCCTGACCGCCACCCTGACCTTGATTCGGAACCTGACCTCCACTCTGACCTTGACCCTGACCCTGACCTGTACCCTGACCTTGACCGTAACCCTGACCTTCAGCCTGACCTTGACTTTGACCCTGACCTGCACCCTGACCTTGACTGTGACCCTGACCTCCACCCCTACATTGACCCTGACCCTGACCTCCACCCTGAGCTCCACCCTGACCCTGACCTCCACCCTGACCTTGACCCTGACTCTGACCTCCACCCTGACCTTGACCCCGACCCTGACCTTCACCCTGATCTTGACTCTGACCCTCACCTTCACCCTGACCTTGACCCTGACCCTGACCTCCACCCTGAGCTTGACCCTGACCCTGACCTCCACCCTGACCTTGATCCAGAGCATGACCTCCACCCTGACCTCGACCCTGACCTTGACATCCACCCTGACCTCCACCCTGACCTCCACCCTGACCTCCACCCTGACCTTGACCCTGACCTTGACCTCCACCCTGACCTTGAACCTGACCCTGACCTCCACCCTGACCTTGACCTTGACCCTGACGTTCAGCCTGAACTTGACTTTGACCGTGACCTCCACCCTAACCTTGACTCTGACCCTGACCTCCACCCTGACCTTGACCCTGACCCTGACCTCCACCCTGACCTTGACCCTGACCCTGACCTCCACCCTGACCTTGACTCTGACCCTGACCGCCACCCTGACCTTGATTCGGAACCTGACCTCCACTCTGACCTTGACTCTGACCCTGACCTGTACCCTGACCTTGACCGTAACCCTGACCTTCAGCCTGACCTTGACTTTGACCCTGACCTGCACCCTGACCTTGACTGTGACCCTGACCTCCACCCCTACATTGACCCTGACCCTGACCTCCACCCTGAGCTTGACCCTGACCCTGACCTCCACCCTGACCTTGACCCTGACCCTGACCTCCACCCTGACCTTGACCCCGACCCTGACCTTCACCCTGATCTTGACCCTGACCCTCACCTTCACCCTGACCTTGACCCTGACCCTGACCTCCACCCTGAGCTTGACTCTGACCCTGAACTCCACCCTGACCTCCACCCTGACTTTGACCCTGACCCTGACCTTCACCCTGACCTTGACTCTGACCCTGACCTCCACCCTGACCTCCACCCTGACCTCCACCCTGACCTTGACCCTGACCCTGACCTCCACCCTGACCTTGACTCTGACCCTGACCGCCACCCTGACCTTGACCCGGAACCTGCCCTCCACTCTGACCTTGACCCTGAACCTGACCTGTACCCTGACCTTGACCGTGACCCTGACCTTCAGCCTGACCTTGACTTTGACCTTGACCTCCACTCTGACCTTGATTCTGACCCTGACCTCCACCCCTACATTGACCCTGACCCTGACCTCCTCCTTGACCTCCACCCTGACCTTGACCTCCACTCTAACCTTGACCTTGACCCTGACCTCCACCCTGACCCTGACCCTGACCCTGACCTCCACCCTGACCTTGACCCGGAACGTGACCTCCACTCTGACCTTGACCCTGACCCTGACCTCCACCCTGACCTTGACCTTGACCCTGACCTCCAGCCTGACCTTGACTTCGACCCTGACCTCCACCCTGACCGTGACCTCTACCCTGACCTCCACCCTGACCCTGACCCTGACCCTGACCTCCACCCTGACCTTGACCCTGACGCTGACCTCTACCCTGACCTCCACCCTGACCTTGACTCTGACCCTGACGTCCACCCTGACCTTGACCATGACCCTTACCTCCACCCTGACCTTGACTCTAAATCTGACCTCCACCTTGACCTTGACCCTGACCCTGACCTCCACCCTGACCTTGACCCTGACCCTGACCTCCAGCCTGACCTTGACCCTGACCCTGACCTCCAACCTGACCTTGACTCTGACCCTGACCTCCACCCCGACCTTGACCCTGACCCTGACCTCCACCCCGACCTTGACCCTGACCCTGACCTCCACCCTGACCTTGACCCTGACCCTGACCTTTACCCTGATCTTGACCCTGACCCTGACCTCCATCCTGACCTCCACCCTGACCTTGACCCTGACTCTGACCTCCTCCTTGACCTCCACCCCAAACTTGACCTTCACTCTGACCTTGACTCTGACCCTGACCTCCACCCCGACCTTGACTGTGACACTGACCTCCACCCCTACATGGACCCTGACCCTGACCTCCACCCTGACCTTGACCCTGACCCTGACCTCCACCCTGACCTTGACTCTGACCCTGACCGCCACCCTGACCTTGACCCGGAACCTGCTCTCCACTCTGACCTTGACCCTGAACCTGACCTGTACCCTGACCTTGACCGTGACCCTGACCTTCAGCCTGACCTTGACTTTGACCTTGACCTCCACTCTAACCTTGATTCCGACCCTGACCTCCACCCCTACATTGACCCTGACCCTGACCTCCTCCTTGACCTCCACCCTGACCTTGACCTCCACTCTAACCTTGACCTTGACCCTGACCTCCAACCTGACCCTGACCCTGACCCTGACCTCCACCCTGACCTTGACCCTGACCATGACCTCCACCCTGACCTTGACCCTGACCCTGACCTCCACCCTGACCTTGACCTTGACCCTGACCTTCAGCCTGACCTTGACTCTGACCCTGACCTCCACCCTGACCTTGACCTCTACCCTGACCTCCACCCTGACCCTGACCCTGACCCTGACCTCCACCCTGACCTTGACCCTGACGCTGATCTCTACCCTGACCTCCACCCTGACCTTGACTCTGACCCTGACGTCCACCCTGACCTTGATCATGACCCTTACCTCCACCCTGACCTTGACTCTATGCCTGACCTCCACCTTGACCTTGACCCTGACCCTGTCCTCCACTCTCACCTTGACCCCGACCCTGACCTCCACCCTGACGTTGACCCTGACCTTGACCTCCACCCTGACCTTGACCTTGACCCTGACCTCCACCCTGACCCTGACTCTGACCCTGACCTTGACCCTGACCCTGACCGCCACCCTGACCTTGACCCGGAACCTGACCTCCACTCTGACCTTGACCCTGACCCTGACCTGTACCCTGACCTTGACCGTGACCCTGACCTTCAGCCTGACCTTGAGTTTGACCCTGACCTCCACCCTGACCTTGACTGTGACCCTGACCTCCACCCCTACATTGACCCTGACCCTGACCACCACCCTGAGCTTGACCCTGACCCTGACCTCCACCCTGACCTTGACCCTGACCCTGACCTTCACCCTGACCTTGACTCTGACCCTGACCTCCACCCTGACCTCCACCCTGACCTCCACCCTGACCTTGACCCTGACCCTGACCTCCACCCTGACCTTGACCCCGACCCTGACCTTCACCCTGATCTTGACCCTGACCCTCACCTTCACCCTGACCTTGACCCTGACCCTGACCTCCACCCTGACCTTGACCCTGACCCCGACCTCCACCCTGACCTTGACTCTGACCCTGACCGCCACCCTGACCTTGATTCGGAACCTGACCTCCACTCTGACCTTGACCCTGACCCTGACCTGTACCCTGACCTTGACCGTAACCCTGACCTTCAGCCTGACCTTGACTTTGACCCTGACCTCCACCCTGACCTTGACTGTGACCCTGACCTCCACCCCTACATTGACCCTGACCCTGACCTCCACCCTGAGCTTGACCCTGACCCTGACCTCCACCCTGACCTTGACCCTGACCCTGACCTCCACCCTGACCTTGACCCCGACCCTGACCTTCACCCTGATCTTGACCCTGACCCTCACCTTCACCCTGACCTTGACCCTGACCCTGACCTCCACCCTGAGCTTGACCCTGACCCTGACCTCCACCCTGACCTTGATCCAGAGCATGACCTCCACCCTGACCTCGACCCTGACCTTGACATCCACCCTGACCTCCACCCTGACCTTGACCCTGACCCTGACCTCCACCCTGACCTCCACTCTGACCTTGAACCTGACCCTGACCTCCACCCTGACCTTGACCTTGACCCTGACGTTCAGCCTGAACTTGACTTTGACCCTGACCTCCACCCTGACCTTGAACCTGACCCTGACCTCCACCCTGACCCTGACCCTGACCCTGACCGCCACCCTGACCTTGACCCTGACGCTGACCTCTACCCTGACCTCCACCCTGACCTTGACTCTGACCCTGACCTCCACCCTGACCTTGACCCTGACCCTGACCTTCACCCTGACCTTGACTCTGACCCTGAACTCCACCCTGACCTCCACCCTGACCTTGACCCTGACCCTGACCCCCACCCTGACCTTGACCCTGACCCTGACCTCCAACCTGAGCTTGACCCTGACCCTGACCTCTACCCTGACCTTGACTATGACCCTGACAACCACCCTGACCTTGACCCTGACCCTGACCTCTACCCTGACCTTGACCCTGACCCTGACCTCCACCCTGACAGTGACCCTGACCTTGACCCTGACCATGACCTGCAATCTGACCTTGACCCTGAACCCGACCTCTTTCTTGACCTCCACCCTGACCTTGACCTCCACTCTGACCTTGATTCTGACCCTGACCTCCACCCCGACCTTGACTGTGACACTGACCTCCACCCCTATATGGACCCTGACCCTGACCTCCACCCTGACCTTGACCCTGACCCTGACCTCCACCCTGACCTTGACTTTGACCCTGACCGCCACCCTGACCTTGACCCGGAACCTGACCTCCACTCTGACCTTGACCCTGACCCTGACCTGTACCCTGACCTTGACCGTGACCCTGACCTTCAGCCTGACCTTGAGTTTGACCCTGACCTCCACCCTGACCTTGACTGTGACCCTGACCTCCACCCCTACATTGACCCTGACCCTGACCACCACCCTGAGCTTGACCCTGACCCTGACCTCCACCCTGACCTTGACCCTGACCCTGACCTTCACCCTGACCTTGACGCTGACCCTGACCTCCACCCTGACCTCCACCCTGACCTCCACCCTGACCTCTACCCTGACCTTTACCCTGACCTTGACCTCCACCCTGACCTTGAACCTGACCCTGACCTCCACCCTGACCTTGACCTTGACCCTGACGTTCAGCCTGAACTTGACTTTGACCGTGACCTCCACCCTAACCTTGACTCTGACCCTGACCTCCACCCTGACCTTGACCCTGACCCTGACCTCCACCCTGACCTTGACCCTGACCCTGACCTCCACCCTGACCTTGACTCTGACCCTGACCGCCACCCTGACCTTGATTCGGAACCTGACCTCCACTCTGACCTTGACCCTGACCCTGACCTGTACCCTGACCTTCAGCCTGACCTTGACTTTGACCCTGACCTGCACCCTGACCTTGACTGTGACCCTGACCTCCACCCCTACATTGACCCTGACCCTGACCTCCACCCTGAGCTTGACCCTGACCCTGACCTCCACCCTGACCTTGACCCTGACCCTGACCTCCACCCTGACCTTGACCCCGACCCTGACCTTCACCCTGATCTTGACCCTGACCCTCACCTTCACCCTGACCTTGACCCTGACCCTGACCTCCACCCTGAGCTTGACTCTGACCCTGAACTCCACCCTGACCTCCACCCTGACTTTGACCCTGACCCTGACCTTCACCCTGACCTTGACTCTGACCCTGACCTCCACCCTGACCTCCACCCTGACCTCCACCCTGACGTTGACCCTGACCCTGACCTCCACCCTGACCTTGACCCCGACCCTGACCTTCACCCTGATCTTGACCCTGACCCTCACCTTCACCCTGACCTTGACCCTGACGCTGACCTCCACCCTGACCTTGACCCTGACCCCGACCTCCACCCTGACCTTGACTCCGACCCTGACCGCCACCCTGACCTTGATTCGGAACCTGACCTCCACTCTGACCTTGACCCTGACCCTGACCTGTACCCTGACCTTGACCGTAACCCTGACCTTCAGCCTGACCTTGACTTTGACCCTGACCTGCACCCTGACCTTGACTGTGACCCTGACCTCCACCCCTACATTGACCCTGACCCTGACCTCCACCCTGAGCTCCACCCTGACCCTGACCTCCACCCTGACCTTGACCCTGACTCTGACCTCCACCCTGACCTTGACCCCGACCCTGACCTTCACCCTGATCTTGACTCTGACCCTCACCTTCACCCTGACCTTGACCCTGACCCTGACCTCCACCCTGAGCTTGACCCTGACCCTGACCTCCACCCTGACCTTGATCCAGAGCATGACCTCCACCCTGACCTCGACCCTGACCTTGACATCCACCCTGACCTCCACCCTGACCTTGACCCTGACCCTGACCTCCACCCTGACCTCCACTCTGACCTTGAACCTGACCCTGACCTCCACCCTGACCTTGACCTTGACCCTGACGTTCAGCCTGAACTTGACTTTGACCCTGACCTCCACCCTGACCTTGAACCTGACCCTGACCTCCACCCTGACCCTGACCCTGACCCTGACCGCCACCCTGACCTTGACCCTGACGCTGACCTCTACCCTGACCTCCACCCTGACCTTGACTCTGACCCTGACCGCTACCATGACCTTGACCCTGACCCTGACCTCCAACCTGAGCTTGACCCTGACCCTGACCTCTACCCTGACCTTGTCTATGACCCTGACATCCACCCTGACCTTGACCCTGACCCTGACCTCTACCCTGAGCTTGACCCTGACCCTGACCTCCACCCTGACCTTGATCCAGAGCATGACCTCCACCCTGACCTCGACTCTGACCTTGACATCCACCCTGACCTCCACCCTGACCTTGACCCTGACCCTGACCTCCACCCTGACCTCCACTCTGACCTTGAACCTGACCCTGACCTCCACTTTGACCTTGACCTTGACCCTGACGTTCAGCCTGAACTTGACTTTGACCCTGACCTCCACCCTGACCTTGAACCTGACCCTGACCTCCACCCTGACCCTGACCCTGACCCTGACCGCCACCCTGACCTTGACCCTGACGCTGACCTCTACCCTGACCTCCACCCTGACCTTGACTCTGACCCTGACCTCCACCCTGACCTTGACCCTGACCCTGACCTTCACCCTGACCTTGACTCTGACCCTGAACTCCACCCTGACCTCCACCCTGACCTTGACCCTGACCCTGACCCCCACCCTGACCTTGACCCTGACCCTGACCTCCAACCTGAGCTTGACCCTGACACTGACCTCTACCCTGACCTTGACTATGACCCTGACAACCACCCTGACCTTGACCCTGACCCTGACCTCTACCCTGACCTTGACCCTGACCCTGACCTCCACCCTGACAGTGACCCTGACCTTGACCCTGACCATGACCTGCAATCTGACCTTGACCCTGAACCCGACCTCTTTCTTGACCTCCACCCTGACCTTGACCTCCACTCTGACCTTGATTCTGACCCTGACCTCCACCCCGACCTTGACTGTGACACTGACCTCCACCCCTACATGGACCCTGACCCTGACCTCCACCCTGACCTTGACCCTGACCCTGACCTCCACCCTGACCTTGACTTTGACCCTGACCGCCACCCTGACCTTGACCCGGAACCTGACCTCCACTCTGACCTTGACCCTGACCCTGACCTGTACCCTGACCTTGACCGTGACCCTGACCTTCAGCCTGACCTTGAGTTTGACCCTGACCTCCACCCTGACCTTGACTGTGACCCTGACCTCCACCCCTACATTGACCCTGACCCTGACCACCACCCTGAGCTTGACCCTGACCCTGACCTCCACCCTGACCTTGACCCTGACCCTGACCTTCACCCTGACCTTGACTCTGACCCTGACCTCCACCCTGACCTCCACCCTGACCTCCACCCTGACCTTGACCCTGACCTTGACCTCCACCCTGACCTTGAACCTGACCCTGACCTCCACCCTGACCTTGACCTTGACCCTGACGTTCAGCCTGAACTTGACTTTGACCGTGACCTCCACCCTAACCTTGACTCTGACCCTGACCTCCACCCTGACCTTGACCCTGACCCTGACCTCCACCCTGACCTTGACCCTGACCCTGACCTCCACCCTGACCTTGACTCTGACCCTGACCGCCACCCTGACCTTGATTCGAAACCTGACCTCCACTCTGACCTTGACTCTGACCCTGACCTGTACCCTGACCTTGACCGTAACCCTGACCTTCAGCCTGACCTTGACTTTGACCCTGACCTGCACCCTGACCTTGACTGTGACCCTGACCTCCACCCCTACATTGACCCTGACCCTGACCTCCACCCTGAGCTTGACCCTGACCCTGACCTCCACCCTGACCTTGACCCTGACCCTGACCTCCACCCTGACCTTGACCCCGACCCTGACCTTCACCCTGATCTTGACCCTGACCCTCACCTTCACCCTGACCTTGACCCTGACCCTGACCTCCACCCTGAGCTTGACTCTGACCCTGAACTCCACCCTGACCTCCACCCTGACTTTGACCCTGACCCTGACCTTCACCCTGACCTTGACTCTGACCCTGACCTCCACCCTGACCTCCACCCTGACCTCCACCCTGACCTTGACCCTGACCCTGACCTCCACCCTGACCTTGACCCCGACCCTGACCTTCACCCTGATCTTGACCCTGACCCTCACCTTCACCCTGACCTTGACCCTGACGCTGAACTCCACCCTGACCTTGACCCTGACCCCGACCTCCACCCTGACCTTGACTCCGACCCTGACCGCCACCCTGACCTTGATTCAGAACCTGACCTCCACTCTGACCTTGACCCTGACCCTGACCTGTACCCTGACCTTGACCGTAACCCTGACCTTCAGCCTGACCTTGACTTTGACCCTGACCTGCACCCTGACCTTGACTGTGACCCTGACCTCCACCCCTACATTGACCCTGACCCTGACCTCCACCCTGAGCTCCACCCTGACCCTGACCTCCACCCTGACCTTGACCCTGACTCTGACCTCCACCCTGACCTTGACCCCGACCCTGACCTTCACCCTGATCTTGACTCTGACCCTCACCTTCACCCTGACCTTGACCCTGACCCTGACCTCCACCCTGAGCTTGACCCTGACCCTGACCTCCACCCTGACCTTGATCCAGAGCATGACCTCCACCCTGACCTCGACCCTAACCTTGACATCCACCCTGACCTCCACCCTGACCTTGACCCTGACCCTGACCTCCACCCTGACCTCCACTCTGACCTTGAACCTGACCCTGACCTCCACCCTGACCTTGACCTTGACCCTGACGTTCAGCCTGAACTTGACTTTGACCCTGACCTCCACCCTGACCTTGAACCTGACCCTGACCTCCACCCTGACCTTGACTATGACCCTGACATCCACCCTGACCTTGACCCTGACCCTGACCTCTACCCTGACCTTGACCCTGACCCTGACCTCCACCCTGACCTTGACCCTGACCTTGACCCTGACCATGACCTGCAATCTGACCTTGACCCTGACCCCGACCTCTTTCTTGACCTCCACCCTGACCTTGACCTCCACTCTGACCTTGATTCTGACCCTGACCTCCACCCCGACCTTGACTGTGACACTGACCTCCACCCCTACATGGACCCTGACCCTGACCTCCACCCTGACCTTGACCCTGACCCTGACCTCCACCCTGACCTTGACTCTGACCCTGACCGCCACCCTGACCTTGATTCGGAACCTGACCTCCACTCTGACCTTGACCCTGACCCTGACCTGTACCCTGACCTTGACCGTAACCCTGACCTTCAGCCTGACCTTGACTTTGACCCTGACCTGCACCCTGACCTTGACTGTGACCCTGACCTCCACCCCTACATTGACCCTGACCCTGACCTCTACCCTGAGCTTGACCCTGACCCTGACCTCCACCCTGACCTTGACCCTGACCCTGACCTCCACCCTGACCTTGACCCCGACCCTGACCTTCACCCTGATCTTGACCCTGACCCTCACCTTCACCCTGACCTTGACCCTGACCCTGACCTCCACCCTGAGCTTGACTCTGACCCTGAACTCCACCCTGACCTCCACCCTGACTTTGACCCTGACCCTGACCTTCACCCTGACCTTGACTCTGACCCTGACCTCCACCCTGACCTCCACCCTGACCTCCACCCTGACCTTGACCCTGACCCTGACCTCCACCCTGACCTTGACCCCGACCCTGACCTTCACCCTGATCTTGACCCTGACCCTCACCTTCACCCTGACCTTGACCCTGACGCTGACCTCCACCCTGACCTTGACCCTGACCCCGACCTCCACCCTGACCTCGACTCCGACCCTGACCGCCACCCTGACCTTGATTCGGAACCTGACCTCCACTCTGACCTTGACTCTGACCCTGACCTGTACCCTGACCTTGACCGTAACCCTGACCTTCAGCCTGACCTTGACTTTGACCCTGACCTGCACCCTGACCTTGACTGTGACCCTGACCTCCACCCCTACATTGACCCTGACCCTGACCTCCACCCTGAGCTTGACCCTGACCCTGACCTCCACCCTGACCTTGACCCTGACCCTGACCTCCACCCTGACCTTGACCCCGACCCTGACCTTCACCCTGATCTTGACCCTGACCCTCACCTTCACCCTGACCTTGACCCTGACCCTGACCTCCACCCTGAGCTTGACTCTGACCCTGAACTCCACCCTGACCTCCACCCTGACTTTGACCCTGACCCTGACCTTCACCCTGACCTTGACTCTGACCCTGACCTCCACCCTGACCTCCACCCTGACCTCCACCCTGACCTTGACCCTGACCCTGACCTCCACCCTGACCTTGACCCCGACCCTGACCTTCACCCTGATCTTGACCCTGACCCTCACCTTCACCCTGACCTTGACCCTGACGCTGAACTCCACCCTGACCTTGACCCTGACTCTGACCTCCACCCTGACCTTGACCCCGACCCTGACCTTCACCCTGATCTTGACTCTGACCCTCACCTTCACCCTGACCTTGACCCTGACCCTGACCTCCACCCTGAGCTTGACCCTGACCCTGACCTCCACCCTGACCTTGATCCAGAGCATGACCTCCACCCTGACCTCGACCCTGACCTTGACATCCACCCTGACCTCCACCCTGACCTTGACCCTGACCCTGACCTCCACCCTGACCTCCACTCTGACCTTGAACCTGACCCTGACCTCCACCCTGACCTTGACCTTGACCCTGACGTTCAGCCTGAACTTGACTTTGACCCTGACCTCCACCCTGACCTTGAACCTGACCCTGACCTCCACCCTGACCCTGACCCTGACCCTGACCGCCACCCTGACCTTGACCCTGACGCTGACCTCTACCCTGACCTCCACCCTGACCTTGACTCTGACCCTGACCCCTACCCTTACCTTGACCCTGACCCTGACCTCCAACCTGAGCTTGACCCTGACCCTGACCTCTACCCTGACCTTGACTATGACCCTGACATCCACCCTGACCTTGACCCTGACCCTGACCTCTACCCTGACCTTGACCCTGACCCTGACCTCCACCCTGACCTTGACCCTGACCTTGACCCTGACCATGACCTGCAATCTGACCTTGACCCTGACCCCGACCTCTTTCTTGACCTCCACCCTGACCTTGACCTCCACTCTGACCTTGATTCTGACCCTGACCTCCACCCCGACCTTGACTGTGACACTGACCTCCACCCCTACATGGACCCTGACCCTGACCTCCACCCTGACCTTGACCCTGACCCTGACCTCCACCCTGACCTTGACTCTGACCCTGACCGCCACCCTGACCTTGATTCGGAACCTGACCTCCACTCTGACCTTGACCCTGACCCTGACCTGTACCCTGACCTTGACCGTAACCCTGACCTTCAGCCTGACCTTGACTTTGACCCTGACCTGCACCCTGACCTTGACTGTGACCCTGACCTCCACCCCTACATTGACCCTGACCCTGACCTCCACCCTGAGCTTGACCCTGACCCTGACCTCCACCCTGACCTTGACCCTGACCCTGACCTCCACCCTGACCTTGACCCCGACCCTGACCTTCACCCTGATCTTGACCCTGACCCTCACCTTCACCCTGACCTTGACCCTGACCCTGACCTCCACCCTGAGCTTGACTCTGACCCTGAACTCCACCCTGACCTCCACCCTGACTTTGACCCTGACCCTGACCTTCACCCTGACCTTGACTCTGACCCTGACCTCCACCCTGACCTCCACCCTGACCTCCACCCTGACCTTGACCCTGACCCTGACCTCCACCCTGACCTTGACCCCGACCCTGACCTTCACCCTGATCTTGACCCTGACCCTCACCTTCACCCTGACCTTGACCCTGACGCTGACCTCCACCCTGACCTTGACCCTGACCCCGACCTCCACCCTGACCTCGACTCCGACCCTGACCGCCACCCTGACCTTGATTCGGAACCTGACCTCCACTCTGACCTTGACCCTGACCCTGACCTGTACCCTGACCTTGACCGTAACCCTGACCTTCAGCCTGACCTTGACTTTGACCCTGACCTGCACCCTGACCTTGACTGTGACCCTGACCTCCACCCCTACATTGACCCTGACCCTGACCTCCACCCTGAGCTCCACCCTGACCCTGACCTCCACCCTGACCTTGACCCTGACTCTGACCTCCACCCTGACCTTGACCCCGACCCTGACCTTCACCCTGATCTTGACTCTGACCCTCACCTTCACCCTGACCTTGACCCTGACCCTGACCTCCACCCTGAGCTTGACCCTGACCCTGACCTCCACCCTGACCTTGATCCAGAGCATGACCTCCACCCTGACCTCGACCCTGACCTTGACATCCACCCTGACCTCCACCCTGACCTTGACCCTGACCCTGACCTCCACCCTGATCTCCACTCTGACCTTGAACCTGACCCTGACCTCCACCCTGACCTTGACCTTGACCCTGACGTTCAGCCTGAACTTGACTTTGACCCTGACCTCCACCCTGACCTTGAACCTGACCCTGACCTCCACCCTGACCCTGACCCTGACCCTGACCGCCACCCTGACCTTGACCCTGACGCTGACCTCTACCCTGACCTCCACCCTGACCTTGACTCTGACCCTGACCCCTACCCTGACCTTGACCCTGACCCTGACCTCCAACCTGAGCTTGACCCTGACCCTGACCTCTACCCTGACCTTGACTATGACCCTGACATCCACTCTGACCTTGACCCTGACCCTGACCTCTACCCTGACCTTGACCCTGACCCTGACCTCCACCCTGACCTTGACCCTGACCTTGACCCTGACCATGACCTGCAATCTGACCTTGACCCTGACCCCGACCTCTTTCTTGACCTCCACCCTGACCTTGACCTCCACTCTGACCTTGATTCTGACCCTGACCTCCACCCCGACCTTGACTGTGACACTGACCTCCACCCCTACATGGACCCTGACCCTGACCTCCACCCTGACCTTGACCCTGACCCTGACCTCCACCCTGACCTTGACTTTGACCCTGACCGCCACCCTGACCTTGAACCGGAACCTGACCTCCACTCTGACCTTGACCCTGACCCTGACCTGTACCCTGACCTTGACCGTGACCCTGACCTTCAGCCTGACCTTGAGTTTGACCCTGACCTCCACCCTGACCTTGACTGTGACCCTGACCTCCACCCCTACATTGACCCTGACCCTGCCCACCACCCTGAGCTTGACCCTGACCCTGACCTCCACCCTGACCTTGACCCTGACCCTGACCTTCACCCTGACCTTGACTCTGACCCTGACCTCCACCCTGACCTCCAGCCTGACCTCCACCCTGACCTTGACCCTGACCCTGACCTCCACCCTGACCTTGACCCCGACCCTGACCTTCACCCTGATCTTGACCCTGACCCTCACCTTCACCCTGACCTTGACCCTGACCCTGACCTCCACCCTGAGCTTGACCCTGACCCTGACCTCCACCCTGACCTTGATCCAGAGCATGACCTCCGCCCTGACCTCCACCCTGACCTTGACCTCGACCCTGACCTCCACTCTGACCTTGAACCTGACCCTGACCTCTACCCTGACCTTGACCCTGACCCTGACCTCGACCCTGACCTTGACCCTGACCCTGACCCCCACCCTGACCTTGACCGTGACCCTGACCTCCTCCTTGACCTCCAACCTGACCTTGACCTCCAGTCTGACCTTGACTCTGACCCTGACCTCCACCCTGACCTTGACTGTGACCCTGACCTCCACCCCGAACTTGACCCTGACCCTGACCTTCACCCTGACCTTGACCCTGACCCTGACCTTCACCCTGACCTTGACCCTGACCCTGACCTCCATCCTGAGCTTGACCCTGACCCTGACCTCCACCCTGACCTTGACCCCGACACTGACCTCTACCGTGACCTTGACCTCAACCCTGACGTCCAGCGTGACCTTGACTTTGACCCTGACCTCCACCCTGACCTTGACCGTGACCCTGACCTTCACACTGACCTTGACCCCGACCCTGACCTACACCCTGACCTTGACCTCGACCCTGACCTTCAGCCTGACCTTGACTTTGACCCTGACCTCCACCCTGACCTTGAACCTGACCCTGACCTCCACCCTGACCTTGACCCTGACCCTGACCTCCACCCTGACCTTGACCCTGACCCTGACCTTCACCCTGACCTTGACCCTGACCCTGACCTCCACCCTGACCTCCACCCTGACCTTGACCCTGACCCTGTCCTCCACCCTGACCTTGACCCTGACCCTGACCTCCTCCTTGACCTCCACCCTGACCCTGACCCTGACCCTGACCTCCACCCTGACCTTGACCCTGACCCTGACCTCCACCCTGACCGTGACCCTGACCCTGACCTCCACCCTGACCTTGACTTTGACCCTGACCTCCACCCTGACCTTGACCCGGAACGTGACCTCCACTCTGTCCTTGACCCTGACCCTGACCCCCACCCTGACCTTGACCTTGACCCTGACCTTCAGCCTGACCTTTACTTTGACCCTGACCTCCACCTCGACCTTGACATCTACCCTGACCTCCACCCTGACCCTGACCCTGACCCTGACTTCTACCCTGACCTTGACTCTGACCCTGACCTCCACCCTGACCTTGACCCTGACCCTGACCTCCACCCTGACCTTGACCCTGACCCTGACGTTCACCCTGACCTTGACCCTGACCCTGACCTCCACCCTGACCTCCACCCTGACCTTGACCCTTACCCTGACCTCCACCCTGACCTTGACCCTGACCCTGACCTCCTCCTTGACCTCCACCCTGACCTTGAACTCCACTCTGACATTGACCCTGACCCTGACCTCCACCCCGACCTTGACCCTGACCCTGACCGCCACCCTGACCTTGACCTTGACCCTGACGTTCAGCCTGAACTTGACTTTGACCCTGACCTCCACCCTGACCTTGAACCTGACCCTGACCTCCACCCTGACCCTGACCCTGACCCTGACCGCCACCCTGACCTTGACCCTGACGCTGACCTCTACCCTGACCTCCACCCTGACCTTGACTCTGACCCTGACCCCTACCCTGACCTTGACCCTGACCCTGACCTCCAACCTGAGCTTGACCCTGACCCTGACCTCTACCCTGACCTTGACTATGACCCTGACATCCACTCTGACCTTGACCCTGACCCTGACCTCTACCCTGACCTTGACCCTGACCCTGACCTCCACCCTGACCTTGACCCTGACCTTGACCCTGACCATGACCTGCAATCTGACCTTGACCCTGACCCCGACCTCTTTCTTGACCTCCACCCTGACCTTGACCTCCACTCTGACCTTGATTCTGACCCTGACCTCCACCCCGACCTTGACTGTGACACTGACCTCCACCCCTACATGGACCCTGACCCTGACCTCCACCCTGACCTTGACCCTGACCCTGACCTCCACCCTGACCTTGACTTTGACCCTGACCGCCACCCTGACCTTGAACCGGAACCTGACCTCCACTCTGACCTTGACCCTGACCCTGACCTGTACCCTGACCTTGACCGTGACCCTGACCTTCAGCCTGACCTTGAGTTTGACCCTGACCTCCACCCTGACCTTGACTGTGACCCTGACCTCCACCCCTACATTGACCCTGACCCTGCCCACCACCCTGAGCTTGACCCTGACCCTGACCTCCACCCTGACCTTGACCCTGACCCTGACCTTCACCCTGACCTTGACTCTGACCCTGACCTCCACCCTGACCTCCAGCCTGACCTCCACCCTGACCTTGACCCTGACCCTGACCTCCACCCTGACCTTGACCCCGACCCTGACCTTCACCCTGATCTTGACCCTGACCCTCACCTTCACCCTGACCTTGACCCTGACCCTGACCTCCACCCTGAGCTTGACCCTGACCCTGACCTCCACCCTGACCTTGATCCAGAGCATGACCTCCGCCCTGACCTCCACCCTGACCTTGACCTCGACCCTGACCTCCACTCTGACCTTGAACCTGACCCTGACCTCCACCCTGACCTTGACCCTGACCCTGACCTCGACCCTGACCTTGACCCTGACCCTGACCCCCACCCTGACCTTGACCGTGACCCTGACCTCCTCCTTGACCTCCAACCTGACCTTGACCTCCAGTCTGACCTTGACTCTGACCCTGACCTCCACCCTGACCTTGACTGTGACCCTGACCTCCACCCCTACATTGACCCTGACCCTGACCTCCACCCTGACCTTGACCCTGACCCTGACCTCCACCCCGAACTTGACCCTGACCCTGACCTTCACCCTGACCTTGACCCTGACCCTGACCTTCACCCTGACCTTGACCCTGACCCTGACCTCCATCCTGAGCTTGACCCTGACCCTGACCTCCACCCTGACCTTGACCCCGACACTGACCTCTACCGTGACCTTGACCTCAACCCTGACGTCCAGCGTGACCTTGACTTTGACCCTGACCTCCACCCTGACCTTGACCGTGACCCTGACCTTCACACTGACCTTGACCCCGACCCTGACCTACACCCTGACCTTGACCTCGACCCTGACCTTCAGCCTGACCTTGACTTTGACCCTGACCTCCACCCTGACCTTGAACCTGACCCTGACCTCCACCCTGACCTTGACCCTGACCCTGACCTCCACCCTGACCTTGACCCTGACCCTGACCTTCACCCTGACCTTGACCCTGACCCTGACCTCCACCCTGACATCCACCCTGACCTTGACCCTGACCCTGTCCTCCACCCTGACATTGACCCTGACCCTGACCTCCTCCTTGACCTCCACCCTGACCCTGACCCTGACCCTGACCTCCACCCTGACCTTGACCCTGACCCTGACCTCCACCCTGACCGTGACCCTGACCCTGACCTCCACCCTGACCTTGACCCTGACCCTGACCTCCACCCTGACCTTGACCTTGACCCTGACGTCCTCCTTGATCTCCACCCTGACCTTGAACTCCACTCTAACCTTGACCTTGACCCTGACCTCCACCCTGACCCTGACCCTGACCCTGACCTCCACCCTGACCTTGACCCTGACCCTGACCTCTACCCTGACCTTGACCCTGACCCTGACCTCCACCCTGACCTTGACTTTGACCCTGACCTCCACCCTGACCTTGACCCGGAACGTGAGCTCCACTCTGACCTTGACCCCGACCCTGACCTCCACCCTGACCTTGACCTTGACCCTGACCTTCAGCCTGACCTTGACTTTGACCCTGACCTCCACCCTGACCTTGACCTCTACCCTGACCTCCACCCTGACCCTGACCCTGACGCTGACCTCCACCCTGACCTTGACCCTGACGTTGACCTGTACCCTGACCTCCATCCTGACCTTGACCCTGACCCTGACCTTCACCCTGACCTTGACTCTGACCCTGACCTCCACCCTGACCTCCACCCTGACCTCCACCCTGACCTTGACCCTGACCCTGACCTCCACCCTGACCTCGACCCTGATCCTGACCTCCACCCTGACCTTGACCCTGACCCTGACCTCCTCCTTGACCTCCATCCTGACCTTGACCTCCACTCTGACCTTGACCTTGACCCTGACCTCCACCCTGACCCTGACCCTGACCCTGACCTCCACCCGGACCTTGACCCTGACCCTGACCTCCACCCTGACCTTGACTTTGACCCTGACCGCCACCCTGACCTTGAACCGGAACCTGACCTCCACTCTGACCTTGACCCTGACCCTGACCTGTACCCTGACCTTGACCGTGACCCTGACCTTCAGCCTGACCTTGAGTTTGACCCTGACCTCCACCCTGACCTTGACTGTGACCCTGACCTCCACCCCTACATTGACCCTGACCCTGCCCACCACCCTGAGCTTGACCCTGACCCTGACCTCCACCCTGACCTTGACCCTGACCCTGACCTTCACCCTGACCTTGACTCTGACCCTGACCTCCACCCTGACCTCCAGCCTGACCTCCACCCTGACCTTGACCCTGACCCTGACCTCCACCCTGACCTTGACCCCGACCCTGACCTTCACCCTGATCTTGACCCTGACCCTCACCTTCACCCTGACCTTGACCCTGACCCTGACCTCCACCCTGAGCTTGACCCTGACCCTGACCTCCACCCTGACCTTGATCCAGAGCATGACCTCCGCCCTGACCTCCACCCTGACCTTGACCTCGACCCTGACCTCCACTCTGACCTTGAACCTGACCCTGACCTCCACCCTGACCTTGACCCTGACCCTGACCTCGACCCTGACCTTGACCCTGACCCTGACCCCCACCCTGACCTTGACCGTGACCCTGACCTCCTCCTTGACCTCCAACCTGACCTTGACCTCCAGTCTGACCTTGACTCTGACCCTGACCTCCACCCTGACCTTGACTGTGACCCTGACCTCCACCCCTACATTGACCCTGACCCTGACCTCCACCCTGACCTTGACCCTGACCCTGACCTCCACCCCGAACTTGACCCTGACCCTGACCTTCACCCTGACCTTGACCCTGACCCTGACCTTCACCCTGACCTTGACCCTGACCCTGACCTCCATCCTGAGCTTGACCCTGACCCTGACCTCCACCCTGACCTTGACCCCGACACTGACCTCTACCGTGACCTTGACCTCAACCCTGACGTCCAGCGTGACCTTGACTTTGACCCTGACCTCCACCCTGACCTTGACCGTGACCCTGACCTTCACACTGACCTTGACCCCGACCCTGACCTACACCCTGACCTTGACCTCGACCCTGACCTTCAGCCTGACCTTGACTTTGACCCTGACCTCCACCCTGACCTTGAACCTGACCCTGACCTCCACCCTGACCTTGACCCTGACCCTGACCTCCACCCTGACCTTGACCCTGACCCTGACCTTCACCCTGACCTTGACCCTGACCCTGACCTCCACCCTGACATCCACCCTGACCTTGACCCTGACCCTGTCCTCCACCCTGACATTGACCCTGACCCTGACCTCCTCCTTGACCTCCACCCTGACCCTGACCCTGACCCTGACCTCCACCCTGACCTTGACCCTGACCCTGACCTCCACCCTGACCGTGACCCTGACCCTGACCTCCACCCTGACCTTGACTTTGACCCTGACCTCCACCCTGACCTTGACCCGGAACGTGACCTCCACTCTGTCCTTGACCCTGACCCTGACCTCCACCCTGACCTTGACCTTGACCCTGACCTTCAGCCTGACCTTTACTTTGACCCTGACCTCCACCTCGACCTTGACATCTACCCTGACCTCCACCCTGACCCTGACCCTGACCCTGACTTCTACCCTGACCTTGACTCTGACCCTGACCTCCACCCTGACCTTGACCCTGACCCTGACCTCCACCCTGACCTTGACCCTGACCCTGACGTTCACCCTGACCTTGACCCTGACCCTGACCTCCACCCTGACCTCCACCCTGACCTTGACCCTTACCCTGAACTCCACCCTGACCTTGACCCTGACCCTGACCTCCTCCTTGACCTCCACCCTGACCTTGAACTCCACTCTGACATTGACCCTGACCCTGACCTCCACCCCGACCTTGACCCTGACCCTGACCGCCACCCTGACCTTGACCCTGATCCTGACCTTGACCCTGACCCTGACCTCCACCCTGACCTTGACCCTGACCCTGACCTCCACCCTGACCTTGACCTTGACCCTGACGTCCTCCTTGATCTCCACCCTGACCTTGAACTCCACTCTAACCTTGACCTTGACCCTGACCTCCACCCTGACCCTGACCCTGACCCTGACCTCCACCCTGACCTTGACCCTGACCCTGACCTCTACCCTGACCTTGACCCTGACCCTGACCTCCACCCTGACCTTGACTTTGACCCTGACCTCCACCCTGACCTTGACCCGGAACGTGAGCTCCACTCTGACCTTGACCCCGACCCTGACCTCCACCCTGACCTTGACCTTGACCCTGACCTTCAGCCTGACCTTGACTTTGACCCTGACCTCCACCCTGACCTTGACCTCTACCCTGACCTCCACCCTGACCCTGACCCTGACGCTGACCTCCACCCTGACCTTGACCCTGACGTTGACCTGTACCCTGACCTCCATCCTGACCTTGACCCTGACCCTGACCTTCACCCTGACCTTGACTCTGACCCTGACCTCCACCCTGACCTCCACCCTGACCTCCACCCTGACCTTGACCCTGACCCTGACCTCCACCCTGACCTCGACCCTGATCCTGACCTCCACCCTGACCTTGACCCTGACCCTGACCTCCTCCTTGACCTCCATCCTGACCTTGACCTCCACTCTGACCTTGACCTTGACCCTGACCTCCACCCTGACCCTGACCCTGACCCTGACCTCCACCCGGACCTTGACCCTGACCCTGACCTCCACCCTGACCTTGACCCCGACCCTGACCTCCACCCTGACCTTGACCCTGACCTTGACCTCCACCCTGACCTTGACCTTGACCCTGACCTCCACCCTGACCCTGACCCTGACCCTGACCTCCACCCTGACCTTGACCCTGACGCTGACCTCCAACCTGAGCTTGACCCTGACCCTATCCTCTACCCTGACCTTGACTCTGAACCTGACCTCCACCCTGACCTTGACCCTGACCCTGACCTCCACCCTGACCTTGACCCTGACCCTGACGTTCACCCTGACCTTGACCCTGACCCTGACCTCCACCCTGACCTCCACCCTGACCTTGACCCTTACCCTGACCTCCACCCTGACCTTGACCCTGACCCTGACCTCCTCCTTGGCCTCCACCCTGACCTTGAACTCCACTCTGACATTGACTCCGACCCTGACCTCCACCCCGACCTTGACTGTGACACTGACCTCCACCCCTACATGGACCCTGACCCTGACCTTCACCCTGACCTTGACCCTGACCCTAACCTCCACCCTGACCCTGACCCTGACCCTGACCGCCACCCTGACCTTGACCCTGACGCTGACCTCTACCCTGACCTCCACCCTGACCTTGACTATGACCCTGACCTCCACCCTGACCTTGACCCTGACCCTGACCTTCACCCTGACCTTGACTCTGACCCTGACCTCCACCCTGACCTTGACCCTGACCCTGACCTCCACCCTGACCTTGACCCTGACCCTGACCTCCACCCTGACCTTGACTTTGACCCTGACTGCCACCCTGACCTTGACCCTGACCCTGACCTCCATTCTGACCTTGACCCTGACCCTGACCGTCACCCTGACCTTGACTCTGACCCTGACCTCCACCCTGACCTCCACCCTGACCTCCACCCTGACCTTGACCCTGACCCTGACCTCCACCCTGACCTTGACCCTGACCCTGACCTCGAACCTGAGCTTGACCCTGACCCTGACCTCTACCCTGACCTTGACTCTGACCCTGACCTCCACCCTGACCTTGACCCTGACCCTGACCTCCACCCTGACCTTGACCCTGACCCTGACCTCCACCCTGACCTTGACCCTGACCTTGACCCTGACCATGACCTGCACCCTGACCTTGACCCTGACCCCGACCTCTTTCTTGACCTCCACCCTGACCTTGACCTCCACTCTGACCTTGATTCTGACCCTGACCTCCACCCCGACCTTGACTGTGACACTGACCTCCAGCCCTACATGGACCCTGACCCTGACCTCCACCCTGACCTTGACCTCCACTCTGACCTCGATTCTGACCCTGACCTCCACCCCGACCTTGACTGTGACACTGACCTCCACCCCTACATGGACCTTGACCCCGACCTCCACCCTGACCTTGACCCTGACCCTGACCTCCTCCTTGACCTCCACCCTGACCTTGACCTCCACTCTGACCTTGACCTTGACCCTGACCTCCACCCTGACCCTGACCCTGACCCTGACCTCCACCGTGACCTTGACCTCAACCCTGACGTCCAGCGTGACCTTGACTTTGACCCTGACCTCCACCCTGACCTTGACCGTGACCCTGACCTTCACACTGACCTTGACCCCGACCCTGACCTACACCCTGACCTTGACCTCGACCCTGACCTCCACCCTGACCTTGACCCGGAACGTGACCTCCACTCTGACCTTGACCCCGACCCTGACCTCCACCCTGACCTTGACCTTGACCCTGACCTTCAGCCTGACCTTGACTTTGACCCTGACCTCCACCCTGACCTTGACCTCTACCCTGACCTCCACCCTGACCCTGACCCTGACGCTGACCTCCACCCTGACCTTGACCCTGACGTTGACCTGTACCCTGACCTCCATCCTGACCTTGACCCTGACCCTGACCTTCACCCTGACCTTGACTCTGACCCTGACCTCCACCCTGACCTCCACCCTGACCTCCACCCTGACCTTGACCCTGACCCTGACCTCCACCCTGACCTCGACCCTGATCCTGACCTCCACCCTGACCTTGACCCTGACCCTGACCTCCTCCTTGACCTCCATCCTGACCTTGACCTCCACTCTGACCTTGACCTTGACCCTGACCTCCACCCTGACCCTGACCCTGACCCTGACCTCCACCCGGACCTTGACCCTGACCCTGACCTCCACCCTGACCTTGACCCCGACCCTGACCTCCACCCTGACCTTGACCCTGACCTTGACCTCCACCCTGACCTTGACCTTGACCCTGACCTCCACCCTGACCCTGACCCTGACGCTGACCTCCACCCTGACCTTGACCCTGACGCTGACCTCCAACCTGAGCTTGACCCTGACCCTATCCTCTACCCTGACCTTGACTCTGACCCTGACCTCCACCCTGACCTTGACCCTGACCCTGACCTCCACCCTGACCTTGACTTTGACCCTGACCGCCACCCTGACCTTGACCCGGAACCTGACCTCCACTCTGACCTTGACCCTGACCCTGACCTGTACCCTGACCTTGACCGTGACCCTGACCTTCAGCCTGACCTTGAGTTTGACCCTGACCTCCACCCTGACCTTGACTGTGACCCTGACCTCCACCCCTACATTGACCCTGACCCTGACCACCACCCTGAGCTTGACCCTGACCCTGACCTCCACCCTGACCTTGACCCTGACCCTGACCTTCACCCTGACCTTGACTCTGACCCTGACCTCCACCCTGACCTCCACCCTGACCTCCACCCTGACCTTGACCCTGACCTTGACCTCCACCCTGACCTTGAACCTGACCCTGACCTCCACCCTGACCTTGACCTTGACCCTGACGTTCAGCCTGAACTTGACTTTGACCGTGACCTCCACCCTAACCTTGACTCTGACCCTGACCTCCACCCTGACCTTGACCCTGACCCTGACCTCCACCCTGACCTTGACCCTGACCCTGACCTCCACCCTGACCTTGACTCTGACCCTGACCGCCACCCTGACCTTGATTCGGAACCTGACCTCCACTCTGACCTTGACTCTGACCCTGACCTGTACCCTGACCTTGACCGTAACCCTGACCTTCAGCCTGACCTTGACTTTGACCCTGACCTGCACCCTGACCTTGACTGTGACCCTGACCTCCACCCCTACATTGACCCTGACCCTGACCTCCACCCTGAGCTTGACCCTGACCCTGACCTCCACCCTGACCTTGACCCTGACCCTGACCTCCACCCTGACCTTGACCCCGACCCTGACCTTCACCCTGATCTTGACCCTGACCCTCACCTTCACCCTGACCTTGACCCTGACCCTGACCTCCACCCTGAGCTTGACTCTGACCCTGAACTCCACCCTGACCTCCACCCTGACTTTGACCCTGACCCTGACCTTCACCCTGACCTTGACTCTGACCCTGACCTCCACCCTGACCTCCACCCTGACCTCCACCCTGACCTTGACCCTGACCCTGACCTCCACCCTGACCTTGACCCCGACCCTGACCTTCACCCTGATCTTGACCCTGACCCTCACCTTCACCCTGACCTTGACCCTGACGCTGAACTCCACCCTGACCTTGACCCTGACCCCGACCTCCACCCTGACCTTGACTCCGACCCTGACCGCCACCCTGACCTTGATTCGGAACCTGACCTCCACTCTGACCTTGACCCTGACCCTGACCTGTACCCTGACCTTGACCGTAACCCTGACCTTCAGCCTGACCTTGACTTTGACCCTGACCTGCACCCTGACCTTGACTGTGACCCTGACCTCCACCCCTACATTGACCCTGACCCTGACCTCCACCCTGAGCTCCACCCTGACCCTGACCTCCACCCTGACCTTGACCCTGACTCTGACCTCCACCCTGACCTTGACCCCGACCCTGACCTTCACCCTGATCTTGACTCTGACCCTCACCTTCACCCTGACCTTGACCCTGACCCTGACCTCCACCCTGAGCTTGACCCTGACCCTGACCTCCACCCTGACCTTGATCCAGAGCATGACCTCCACCCTGACCTCGACCCTGACCTTGACATCCACCCTGACCTCCACCCTGACCTCCACCCTGACCTCCACCCTGACCTTGACCCTGACCTTGACCTCCACCCTGACCTTGAACCTGACCCTGACCTCCACCCTGACCTTGACCTTGACCCTGACGTTCAGCCTGAACTTGACTTTGACCGTGACCTCCACCCTAACCTTGACTCTGACCCTGACCTCCACCCTGACCTTGACCCTGACCCTGACCTCCACCCTGACCTTGACCCTGACCCTGACCTCCACCCTGACCTTGACTCTGACCCTGACCGCCACCCTGACCTTGATTCGGAACCTGACCTCCACTCTGACCTTGACTCTGACCCTGACCTGTACCCTGACCTTGACCGTAACCCTGACCTTCAGCCTGACCTTGACTTTGACCCTGACCTGCACCCTGACCTTGACTGTGACCCTGACCTCCACCCCTACATTGACCCTGACCCTGACCTCCACCCTGAGCTTGACCCTGACCCTGACCTCCACCCTGACCTTGACCCTGACCCTGACCTCCACCCTGACCTTGACCCCGACCCTGACCTTCACCCTGATCTTGACCCTGACCCTCACCTTCACCCTGACCTTGACCCTGACCCTGACCTCCACCCTGAGCTTGACTCTGACCCTGAACTCCACCCTGACCTCCACCCTGACTTTGACCCTGACCCTGACCTTCACCCAGACCTTGACTCTGACCCTGACCTCCACCCTGACCTCCACCCTGACCTCCACCCTGACCTTGACCCTGACCCTGACCTCCACCCTGACCTTGACCCCGACCCTGACCTTCACCCTGATCTTGACCCTGACCCTCACCTTCACCCTGACCTTGACCCTGACGCTGAACTCCACCCTGACCTTGACCCTGACCCCGACCTCCACCCTGACCTTGACTCCGACCCTGACCGCCACCCTGACCTTGATTCGGAACCTTACCTCCACTCTGACCTTGACCCTGACCCTGACCTGTACCCTGACCTTGACCGTAACCCTGACCTTCAGCCTGACCTTGACTTTGACCCTGACCTGCACCCTGACCTTGACTGTGACCCTGACCTCCACCCCTACATTGACCCTGACCCTGACCTCCACCCTGAGCTCCACCCTGACCCTGACCTCCACCCTGACCTTGACCCTGACTCTGACCTCCACCCTGACCTTGACCCCGACCCTGACCTTCACCCTGATCTTGACTCTGACCCTCACCTTCACCCTGACCTTGACCCTGACCCTGACCTCCACCCTGAGCTTGACCCTGACCCTGACCTCCACCCTGACCTTGATCCAGAGCATGACCTCCACCCTGACCTCGACCCTGACCTTGACATCCACCCTGACCTCCACCCTGACCTTGACCCTGACCCTGACCTCCACCCTGACCTCCACTCTGACCTTGAACCTGACCCTGACCTCCACCCTGACCTTGACCTTGACCCTGACGTTCAGCCTGAACTTGACTTTGACCCTGACCTCCACCCTGACCTTGAACCTGACCCTGACCTCCACCCTGACCCTGACCCTGACCCTGACCGCCACCCTGACCTTGACCCTGACAGTGACCTCTACCCTGACCTCCACCCTGACCTTGACTCTGACCCTGACCCCTACCCTGACCTTGACCCTGACCCTGACCTCCAACCTGAGCTTGACCCTGACCCTGACCTCTACCCTGACCTCGACTATGACCCTGACATCCACCCTGACCTTGACCCTGACCCTGACCTCTACCCTGACCTTGACCCTGACCCTGACCTCTACCCTGACCTTGACCCTGACCTTGACCCTGACCATGACCTGCAATCTGACCTTGACCCTGACCCCGACCTCTTTCTTGACCTCCACCCTGACCTTGACCTCCACTCTGACCTTGATTCTGACCCTGACCTCCACCCCGACCTTGACTGTGACACTGACCTCCACCCCTACATGGACCCTGACCCTGACCTCCACCCTGACCTTGACCCTGACCCTGACCTCCACCCTGACCTTGACTCTGACCCTGACCGCCACCCTGACCTTGATTCGGAACCTGACCTCCACTCTGACCTTGACCCTGACCCTGACCTGTACCCTGACCTTGACCGTAACCCTGACCTTCAGCCTGACCTTGACTTTGACCCTGACCTGCACCCTGACCTTGACTGTGACCCTGACCTCCACCCCTACATTGACCCTGACCCTGACCTCCACCCTGAGCTTGACCCTGACCCTGACCTCCACCCTGACCTTGACCCTGACCCTGACCTCCACCCTGACCTTGACCCCGACCCTGACCTTCACCCTGATCTTGACCCTGACCCTCACCTTCACCCTGACCTTGACCCTGACCCTGACCTCCACCCTGAGCTTGACTCTGACCCTGAACTCCACCCTGACCTCCACCCTGACTTTGACCCTGACCCTGACCTTCACCCTGACCTTGACTCTGACCCTGACCTCCACCCTGACCTCCACCCTGACCTCCACCCTGACCTTGACCCTGACCCTGACCTCCACCCTGACCTTGACCCCGACCCTGACCTTCACCCTGATCTTGACCCTGACCCTCACCTTCACCCTGACCTTGACCCTGACGCTGACCTCCACCCTGACCTTGACCCTGACCCCGACCTCCACCCTGACCTCGACTCCGACCCTGACCGCCACCCTGACCTTGATTCGGAACCTGACCTCCACTCTGACCTTGACCCTGACCCTGACCTGTACCCTGACCTTGACCGTAACCCTGACCTTCAGCCTGACCTTGACTTTGACCCTGACCTGCACCCTGACCTTGACTGTGACCCTGACCTCCACCCCTACATTGACCCTGACCCTGACCTCCACCCTGAGCTCCACCCTGACCCTGACCTCCACCCTGACCTTGACCCTGACTCTGACCTCCACCCTGACCTTGACCCCGACCCTGACCTTCACCCTGATCTTGACTCTGACCCTCACCTTCACCCTGACCTTGACCCTGACCCTGACCTCCACCCTGAGCTTGACCCTGACCCTGACCTCCACCCTGACCTTGATCCAGAGCATGACCTCCACCCTGACCTCGACCCTGACCTTGACATCCACCCTGACCTCCACCCTGACCTTGACCCTGACCCTGACCTCCACCCTGATCTCCACTCTGACCTTGAACCTGACCCTGACCTCCACCCTGACCTTGACCTTGACCCTGACGTTCAGCCTGAACTTGACTTTGACCCTGACCTCCACCCTGACCTTGAACCTGACCCTGACCTCCACCCTGACCCTGACCCTGACCCTGACCGCCACCCTGACCTTGACCCTGACGCTGACCTCTACCCTGACCTCCACCCTGACCTTGACTCTGACCCTGACCCCTACCCTGACCTTGACCCTGACCCTGACCTCCAACCTGAGCTTGACCCTGACCCTGACCTCTACCCTGACCTTGACTATGACCCTGACATCCACTCTGACCTTGACCCTGACCCTGACCTCTACCCTGACCTCGACCCTGACCCTGACCTCCACCCTGACCTTGACCCTGACCTTGACCCTGACCATGACCTGCAATCTGACCTTGACCCTGACCCCGACCTCTTTCTTGACCTCCACCCTGACCTTGACCTCCACTCTGACCTTGATTCTGACCCTGACCTCCACCCCGACCTTGACTGTGACACTGACCTCCACCCCTACATGGACCCTGACCCTGACCTCCACCCTGACCTTGACCCTGACCCTGACCTCCACCCTGACCTTGACTTTGACCCTGACCGCCACCCTGACCTTGACCCGGAACCTGACCTCCACTCTGACCTTGACCCTGACCCTGACCTGTACCCTGACCTTGACCGTGACCCTGACCTTCAGCCTGACCTTGAGTTTGACCCTGACCTCCACCCTGACCTTGACTGTGACCCTGACCTCCACCCCTACATTGACCCTGACCCTGCCCACCACCCTGAGCTTGACCCTGACCCTGACCTCCACCCTGACCTTGACCCTGACCCTGACCTTCACCCTGACCTTGACTCTGACCCTGACCTCCACCCTGACCTCCAGCCTGACCTCCACCCTGACCTTGACTCTGACCCTGACCTCCACCCTGACCTTGACTGTGACCCTGACCTCCACCCCTACATTGACCCTGACCCTGACCTCCACCCTGACCTTGACCCTGACCCTGACCTCCACCCCGAACTTGACCCTGACCCTGACCTTCACCCTGACCTTGACCCTGACCCTGACCTTCACCCTGACCTTGACCCTGACCCTGACCTCCATCCTGAGCTTGACCCTGACCCTGACCTCCACCCTGACCTTGACCCCGACACTGACCTCTACCGTGACCTTGACCTCAACCCTGACGTCCAGCGTGACCTTGACTTTGACCCTGACCTCCACCCTGACCTTGACCGTGACCCTGACCTTCACACTGACCTTGACCCCGACCCTGACCTACACCCTGACCTTGACCTCGACCCTGACGTCCAGCGTGACCTTGACTTTGACCCTGACCTCCACCCTGACCTTGACCTGGACCCTGACCTTCACCCTGACCTTGACCCCGACCCTGAACTACACTCTGACCTTGACCCTGACTCTGATTTCGTCCCTGACCTCCACCCTGACCTTGACCCTGACCCTGACCTCCACTCTGACCTCGAACCTGACCCTGACCTCCACCCTGACCTTGACCTTGACCCTGACCTTCAGCCTGACCTTGACTTTGACCCTGACCTCCACCCTGACCTTGAACCTGACCCTGACCTCCACCCTGACCTTGACCCTGACCCTGACCTCCACCCTGACCTTGACCCTGACCCTGACCTTCACCCTGACCTTGACCCTGACCCTGACCTCCACCCTGACCTCCACCCTGACCTTGACCCTGACCCTGTCCTCCACCCTGACCTTGACCCTGACCCTGACCTCCTCCCTGACCTCCACCCTGACCTTGACCTTGACCCTGACCTTCAGCCTGACCTTGACTTTGACCCTGACCTCCACCCTGACCTTGAACCTGACCCTGACCTCCACCCTGACCTTGACCCTGACCCTGACCTCCACCCTGACCTTGACCCTGACCCTGACCTTCACCCTGACCTTGACCCTGACCCTGACCTCCACCCTGACCTCCACCCTGACCTTGACCCTGACCCTGTCCTCCACCCTGACCTTGACCCTGACCCTGACCTCCTCCTTGACCTCCACCCTGACCCTGACCCTGACCCTGACCTCCACCCTGACCTTGACCCTGACCCTGACCTCCACCCTGACCGTGACCCTGACCCTGACCTCCACCCTGACCTTGACTTTGACCCTGACCTCCACCCTGACCTTGACCCGGAACGTGACCTCCACTCTGTCCTTGACCCTGACCCTGACCTCCACCCTGACCTTGACCTTGACCCTGACCTTCAGCCTGACCTTTACTTTGACCCTGACCTCCACCTCGACCTTGACATCTACCCTGACCTCCACCCTGACCCTGACCCTGACCCTGACTTCTACCCTGACCTTGACTCTGACCCTGACCTCCACCCTGACCTTGACCCTGACCCTGACCTCCACCCTGACCTTGACCCTGACCCTGACGTTCACCCTGACCCTGACCCTGACCCTGACCTCCACCCTGACCTTGACCCTGACCCTGACCTCTACCCTGACCTTGACCCTGACCCTGACCTCCACCCTGACCTTGACTTTGACCCTGACCTCCACCCTGACCTTGACCCGGAACGTGAGCTCCACTCTGACCTTGACCCCGACCCTGACCTCCACCCTGACCTTGACCTTGACCCTGACCTTCAGCCTGACCTTGACTTTGACCCTGACCTCCACCCTGACCTTGACCTCTACCCTGACCTCCACCCTGACCCTGACCCTGACGCTGACCTCCACCCTGACCTTGACCCTGACGTTGACCTGTACCCTGACCTCCATCCTGACCTTGACCCTGACCCTGACCTTCACCCTGACCTTGACTCTGACCCTGACCTTCACCCTGACCTCCACCCTGACCTCCACCCTGACCTTGACCCTGACCCTGACCTCCACCCTGACCTCGACCCTGATCCTGACCTCCACCCTGACCTTGACCCTGACCCTGACCTCCTCCTTGACCTCCACCCTGACCCTGACCCTGACCCTGACCTCCACCCTGACCTTGACCCTGACCCTGACCTCCACCCTGACCGTGACCCTGACCCTGACCTCCACCCTGACCTTGACTTTGACCCTGACCTCCACCCTGACCTTGACCCGGAACGTGACCTCCACTCTGTCCTTGACCCTGACCCTGACCTCCACCCTGACCTTGACCTTGACCCTGACCTTCAGCCTGACCTTTACTTTGACCCTGACCTCCACCTCGACCTTGACATCTACCCTGACCTCCACCCTGACCCTGACCCTGACCCTGACTTCTACCCTGACCTTGACTCTGACCCTGACCTCCACCCTGACCTTGACCCTGACCCTGACCTCCACCCTGACCTTGACCCTGACCCTGACGTTCACCCTGACCCTGACCCTGACCCTGACCTCCACCCTGACCTTGACCCTGACCCTGACCTCTACCCTGACCTTGACCCTGACCCTGACCTCCACCCTGACCTTGACTTTGACCCTGACCTCCACCCTGACCTTGACCCGGAACGTGAGCTCCACTCTGACCTTGACCCCGACCCTGACCTCCACCCTGACCTTGACCTTGACCCTGACCTTCAGCCTGACCTTGACTTTGACCCTGACCTCCACCCTGACCTTGACCTCTACCCTGACCTCCACCCTGACCCTGACCCTGACGCTGACCTCCACCCTGACCTTGACCCTGACGTTGACCTGTACCCTGACCTCCATCCTGACCTTGACCCTGACCCTGACCTTCACCCTGACCTTGACTCTGACCCTGACCTCCACCCTGACCTCCACCCTGACCTCCACCCTGACCTTGACCCTGACCCTGACCTCCACCCTGACCTCGACCCTGATCCTGACCTCCACCCTGACCTTGACCCTGACCCTGACCTCCTCCTTGACCTCCATCCTGACCTTGACCTCCACTCTGACCTTGACCTTGACCCTGACCTCCACCCTGACCCTGACCCTGACCCTGACCTCCACCCGGACCTTGACCCTGACCCTGACCTCCACCCTGACCTTGACCCCGACCCTGACCTCCACCCTGACCTTGACCCTGACCTTGACCTCCACCCTGACCTTGACCTTGACCCTGACCTCCACCCTGACCCTGACCCTGACGCTGACCTCCACCCTGTCCTTGACCCTGACGCTGACCTCCAACCTGAGCTTGACCCTGACCCTATCCTCTACCCTGACCTTGACTCTGACCCTGACCTCCACCCTGACCTTGACCCTGACCCTGACCTCCACCCTGACCTTGACCCTGACCCTGACGTTCACCCTGACCTTGACCCTGACCCTGACCTCCACCCTGACCTCCACCCTGACCTTGACCCTTACCCTGACCTCCAGCCTGACCTTGACCCTGACCCTGACCTCCTCCTTGACCTCCACCCTGACCTTGAACTCCACTCTGACATTGACTCCGACCCTGACCTCCACCCCGACCTTGACTGTGACACTGACCTCCACCCCTACATGGACCCTGACCCTGACCTTCACCCTGACCTTGACCCTGACCCTAACCTCCACCCTGACCCTGACCCTGACCCTGACCGCCACCCTGACCTTGACCCTGACGCTGACCTCCACCCTGACCTCCACCCTGACCTTGACTATGAACCTGACCTCCACACTGACCTTGACCCTGACCCTGACCTTCACCCTGACCTTGACTCTGACCCTGACCTCCACCCTGACCTTGACCCTGACCCTGACCTCCACCCTGACCTTGACCCTGACCCTGACCTCCACCCTGACCTTGACTTTGACCCTGACCGCCACCCTGACCTTGAGCCTGACCCTGACCTCCATTCTGACCTTGACCCTGACCCTGACCGTCACCCTGACCTTGACTCTGACCCTGACCTCCACCCTGACCTCCACCCTGACCTTCACCCTGACCTTGACCCTGACCCTGACCTCCACCCTGACCATGACCCTGACCCTGACCTCGAACCTGAGCTTGACCCTGACCCTGACCTCTACCCTGACCTTGACTCTGACCCTGACCTCCACCCTGACCTTGACCCTGACCCTGACCTCCACCCTGACCTTGACCCTGACCCTGACCTCCACCCTGACCTTGACCCTGACCTTGACCCTGACCATGACCTGCACCCTAACCTTGACCCTGACCCCGACCTCTTTCTTGACCTCCACCCTGACCTTGACCTCCACTCTGACCTTGATTCTGACCCTGACCTCCACCCCGACCTTGACTGTGACACTGACCTCCAGCCCTACATGGACCCTGACCCTGACCTCCACCCTGACCTTGACCTCCACTCTGACCTCGATTCTGACCCTGACCTCCACCCCGACCTTGACTCTGACACTGACCTCCACCCCTACATGGACCCTGACCCCGACCTCCACCCTGACCTTGACCCTGACCCTGACCTCCTCCTTGACCTCCACCCTGACCTTGACCTCCACTCTGACCTTGACCTTGACCCTGACCTCCACCCTGACCCTGACCCTGACCCTGACCTCCACCGTGACCTTGACCTCAACCCTGACGTCCAGCGTTACCTTGACTTTGACCCTGACCTCCACCCTGACCTTGACCGTGACCCTGACCTTCACACTGACCTTGACCCCGACCCTGACCTACACCCTGACCTTGACCTCGACCCTGACGTCCAGCGTGACCTTGACTTTGACCCTGACCTCCACCCTGACCTTGACCTGGACCCTGACCTTCACCCTGACCTTGACCCCGACCCTGAACTACACCCTGACCTTGACCCTGACTCTGATTTCGTCCCTGACCTCCACCCTGACCTTGACCCTGACCCTGACCTCCACTCTGACCTCGAACCTGACCCTGACCTCCACCCTGACCTTGACCCTGACCCTGACCTCCACCCTGACCTTGACCCTGACCCTGACGTTCACCCTGACCCTGACCCTGACCCTGACCTTCACCCTGACCTTGACCCTGACCCTGACCTCCACCCTGAGCTTGACCCTGACCCTGACCTCTACCCTGACCTCCACCCTGACCTTGACCTCCACTCTGACCGTGATTCTGACCCTGACCTCCACCCCGACCTTGACTGTGACACTGACCTCCACCCCTACATGGACCCTGACCCTGACCTCCACCCTGACCTTGACCCTGACCCTGACCTCCACCCTGACCTGGACTCTGACCCTGACCGCCACCCTGACCTTGATTCGGAACCTGACCTCCACTCTGACCTTGACCCTGACCCTGACCTGTACCCTGACCTTGACCGTAACCCTGACCTTCAGCCTGACCTTGACTTTGACCCTGACCTGCACCCTGACCTTGACTGTGACCCTGACCTCCACCCCTACATTGACCCTGACCCTGACCTCCACCCTGAGCTTGACCCTGACCCTGACCTCCACCCTGACCTTGACCCTGACCCTGACCTCCACCCTGACCTTGACCCCGACCCTGACCTTCACCCTGATCTTGACCCTGACCCTCACCTTCACCCTGACCTTGACCCTGACCCTGACCTCCACCCTGAGCTTGACCCTGACCCTGACCTCCACCCTGACCTTGATCCAGAGCATGACCTCCGCCCTAAACTCCACCCTGACCTTGACCTTGACCCTGACGTTCAGCCTGAACTTGACTTTAACCCTGACCTCCACCCTGACCTTGAACCTGACCCTGACCTCCACCCTGAGCTTGACACTGACCCTGACCTCCACCCTGACCTTGACCCTGACCCTGACCTTCACCCTGACCTTGACTCTGACCCTGACCTCCACCCTGACCTTGACCTTGACCCTGACCTTCAGCCTGACCTTTACTTTGACCCTGACCTCCACCTCGACCTTGACCTCTACCCTGACCTCCACCCTGACCCTGACCCTGACCCTGACTTCCACCCTGACCTCCACCCTGACCTTGACTATGACCCTGACCTCCACACTGACCTTGACCCTGACCCTGACCTTCACCCTGACCTTGACTCTGACCCTGACCTCCACCCTGACCTTGATTCTGACCCTGACCTCCACCCTGACCTTGACCCTGACCCTGACCTCCACCCTGACCTTGACTTTGACCCTGACCGCCACCCTGACCTTGACCCTGACCCTGACCTCCATTCTGACCTTGACCCTGACCCTGACCGTCACCCTGACCTTGACTCTGACCCTGACCTCCACCCTGACCTCCACCCTGACCTCCACCCTGACCTTGACCCTGACCCTGACCTCCACCCTGACCTTGACCCTGACCCTGACCTCGAACCTGAGCTTGACCCTGACCCTGACCGCCACCCTGACCTTGACCCTGATCCTGACCTTCACCCTGACCTTGACCCTGACCCTGACCTCCACCCTGACCTTGACCCTGACCCTGACCTCCACCCTGACCTTGACCTTGACCCTGACGTCCTCCTTGATCTCCACCCTGACCTTGAACTCCACTCTAACCTTGACCTTGACCCTGACCTCCACCCTGACCCTGACCCTGACCCTGACCTCCACCCTGACCTTGACCCTGACCCTGACCTCTACCCTGACCTTGACCCTGACCCTGACCTCCACCCTGACCTTGACTTTGACCCTGACCTCCACCCTGACCTTGACCCGGAACGTGAGCTCCACTCTGACCTTGACCCCGACCCTGACCTCCACCCTGACCTTGACCTTGACCCTGACCTTCAGCCTGACCTTGACTTTGACCCTGACCTCCACCCTGACCTTGACCTCTACCCTGACCTCCACCCTGACCCTGACCCTGACGCTGACCTCCACCCTGACCTTGACCCTGACGTTGACCTGTACCCTGACCTCCATCCTGACCTTGACCCTGACCCTGACCTTCACCCTGACCTTGACTCTGACCCTGACCTCCACCCTGACCTCCACCCTGACCTCCACCCTGACCTTGACCCTGACCCTGACCTCCACCCTGACCTCGACCCTGATCCTGACCTCCACCCTGACCTTGACCCTGACCCTGACCTCCTCCTTGACCTCCATCCTGACCTTGACCTCCACTCTGACCTTGACCTTGACCCTGACCTCCACCCTGACCCTGACCCTGACCCTGACCTCCACCCGGACCTTGACCCTGACCCTGACCTCCACCCTGACCTTGACCCCGACCCTGACCTCCACCCTGACCTTGACCCTGACCTTGACCTCCACCCTGACCTTGACCTTGACCCTGACCTCCACCCTGACCCTGACCCTGACCCTGACCTCCACCCTGACCTTGACCCTGACGCTGACCTCCAACCTGAGCTTGACCCTGACCCTATCCTCTACCCTGACCTTGACTCTGACCCTGACCTCCACCCTGACCTTGACCCTGACCCTGACCTCCACCCTGACCTTGACCCTGACCCTGACGTTCACCCTGACCTTGACCCTGACCCTGACCTCCACCCTGACCTCCACCCTGACCTTGACCCTTACCCTGACCTCCACCCTGACCTTGACCCTGACCCTGACCTCCTCCTTGGCCTCCACCCTGACCTTGAACTCCACTCTGACATTGACTCCGACCCTGACCTCCACCCCGACCTTGACTGTGACACTGACCTCCACCCCTACATGGACCCTGACCCTGACCTTCACCCTGACCTTGACCCTGACCCTAACCTCCACCCTGACCCTGACCCTGACCCTGACCGCCACCCTGACCTTGACCCTGACGCTGACCTCTACCCTGACCTCCACCCTGACCTTGACTATGACCCTGACCTCCACCCTGACCTTGACCCTGACCCTGACCTTCACCCTGACCTTGACTCTGACCCTGACCTCCACCCTGACCTTGACCCTGACCCTGACCTCCACCCTGACCTTGACCCTGACCCTGACCTCCACCCTGACCTTGACTTTGACCCTGACTGCCACCCTGACCTTGACCCTGACCCTGACCTCCATTCTGACCTTGACCCTGACCCTGACCGTCACCCTGACCTTGACTCTGACCCTGACCTCCACCCTGACCTCCACCCTGACCTCCACCCTGACCTTGACCCTGACCCTGACCTCCACCCTGACCTTGACCCTGACCCTGACCTCGAACCTGAGCTTGACCCTGACCCTGACCTCTACCCTGACCTTGACTCTGACCCTGACCTCCACCCTGACCTTGACCCTGACCCTGACCTCCACCCTGACCTTGACCCTGACCCTGACCTCCACCCTGACCTTGACCCTGACCTTGACCCTGACCATGACCTGCACCCTGACCTTGACCCTGACCCCGACCTCTTTCTTGACCTCCACCCTGACCTTGACCTCCACTCTGACCTTGATTCTGACCCTGACCTCCACCCCGACCTTGACTGTGACACTGACCTCCAGCCCTACATGGACCCTGACCCTGACCTCCACCCTGACCTTGACCTCCACTCTGACCTCGATTCTGACCCTGACCTCCACCCCGACCTTGACTGTGACACTGACCTCCACCCCGACCTTGACTGTGACACTGACCTCCACCCCTACATGGACCTTGACCCCGACCTCCACCCTGACCTTGACCCTGACCCTGACCTCCTCCTTGACCTCCACCCTGACCTTGACCTCCACTCTGACCTTGACCTTGACCCTGACCTCCACCCTGACCCTGACCCTGACCCTGACCTCCACCGTGACCTTGACCTCAACCCTGACGTCCAGCGTGACCTTGACTTTGACCCTGACCTCCACCCTGACCTTGACCGTGACCCTGACCTTCACACTGACCTTGACCCCGACCCTGACCTACACCCTGACCTTGACCTCGACCCTGACCTCCACCCTGACCTTGACCCGGAACGTGACCTCCACTCTGACCTTGACCCCGACCCTGACCTCCACCCTGACCTTGACCTTGACCCTGACCTTCAGCCTGACCTTGACTTTGACCCTGACCTCCACCCTGACCTTGACCTCTACCCTGACCTCCACCCTGACCCTGACCCTGACGCTGACCTCCACCCTGACCTTGACCCTGACATTGACCTGTACCCTGACCTCCATCCTGACCTTGACCCTGACCCTGACCTTCACCCTGACCTTGACTCTGACCCTGACCTCCACCCTGACCTCCACCCTGACCTCCACCCTGACCTTGACCCTGACCCTGACCTCCACCCTGACCTCGACCCTGATCCTGACCTCCACCCTGACCTTGACCCTGACCCTGACCTCCTCCTTGACCTCCATCCTGACCTTGACCTCCACTCTGACCTTGACCTTGACCCTGACCTCCACCCTGACCCTGACCCTGACCCTGAGCTCCACCCGGACCTTGACCCTGACCCTGACCTCCACCCTGACCTTGACCCCGACCCTGACCTCCACCCTGACCTTGACCCTGACCTTGACCTCCACCCTGACCTTGACCTTGACCCTGACCTCCACCCTGACCCTGACCCTGACGCTGACCTCCACCCTGACCTTGACCCTGACGCTGACCTCCAACCTGAGCTTGACCCTGACCCTATCCTCTACCCTGACCTTGACTCTGATCCTGACCTCCACCCTGACCTTGACCCTGACCCTGACCTCCACCCTGACCTTGACCCTGACCCTGACGTTCACCCTGACCTTGACCCTGACCCTGACCTCCACCCTGACCTCCACCCTGACCTTGACCCTTACCCTGACCTCCAGCCTGACCTTGACCCTGACCCTGACCTCCTCCTTGACCTCCACCCTGACCTTGAACTCCACTCTGACATTGACTCCGACCCTGACCTCCACCCCGACCTTGACTGTGACACTGACCTCCACCCCTACATGGACCCTGACCCTGACCTCCACCCTGACCTTGACCCTGACCCTAACCTCCACCCTGACCCTGACCCTGACCCTGACCGCCACCCTGACCTTGACCCTGACGCTGACCTCCACCCTGACCTCCACCCTGACCTTGACTATGAACCTGACCTCCACACTGACCTTGACCCTGACCCTGACCTTCACCCTGACCTTGACTCTGACCCTGACCTCCACCCTGACCTTGACCCTGACCCTGACCTCCACCCTGACCTTGACCCTGACCCTGACCTCCACCCTGACCTTGACTTTGACCCTGACCGCCACCCTGACCTTGACCCTGACCCTGACCTCCATTCTGACCTTGACCCTGACCCTGACCGTCACCCTGACCTTGACTCTGACCCTGACCTCCACCCTGACCTCCACCCTGACCTTGACCCTGACCCTGACCTCCACCCTGACCATGACCCTGACCCTGACCTCGAACCTGAGCTTGACCCTGACCCTGACCTCTACCCTGACCTTGACTCTGACCCTGACCTCCACCCTGACCTTGACCCTGACCCTGACCTCCACCCTGACCTTGACCCTGACCCTGACCCCACCCTGACCTTGACCCTGACCTTGACCCTGACCATGACCTGCACCCTAACCTTGACCCTGACCCCGACCTCTTTCTTGACCTCCACCCTGACCTTGACCTCCACTCTGACCTTGATTCTGACCCTGACCTCCACCCCGACCTTGACTGTGACACTGACCTCCAGCCCTACATGGACCCTGACCCTGACCTCCACCCTGACCTTGACCTCCACTCTGACCTCGATTCTGACCCTGACCTCCACCCCGACCTTGACTGTGACACTGACCTCCACCCCTACATGGACCCTGACCCCGACCTCCACCCTGACCTTGACCCTGACCCTGACCTCCTCCTTGACCTCCACCCTGACCTTGACCTCCACTCTGACCTTGACCTTGACCCTGACCTCCACCCTGACCCTGACCCTGACCCTGACCTCCACCGTGACCTTGACCTCAACCCTGACGTCCAGCGTGACCTTGACTTTGACCCTGACCTCCACCCTGACCTTGACCGTGACCCTGACCTTCACACTGACCTTGACCCCGACCCTGACCTACACCCTGACCTTGACCTCGACCCTGACGTCCAGCGTGACCTTGACTTTGACCCTGACCTCCACCCTGACCTTGACCTGGACCCTGACCTTCACCCTGACCTTGACCCCGACCCTGAACTACACCCTGACCTTGACCCTGACTCTGATTTCGTCCCTGACCTCCACCCTGACCTTGACCCTGACCCTGACCTCCACTCTGACCTCGAACCTGACCCTGACCTCCACCCTGACCTTGACCCTGACCCTGACCTCCACCCTGACCTTGACCCTGACCCTGACGTTCACCCTGACCCTGACCCTGACCCTGACCTTCACCCTGACCTTGACCCTGACCCTGACCTCCACCCTGAGCTTGACCCTGACCCTGACCTCTACCCTGACCTCCACCCTGACCTTGACCTCCACTCTGACCTTGATTCTGACCCTGACCTCCACCCCGACCTTGACTGTGACACTGACCTCCACCCCTACATGGACCCTGACCCTGACCTCCACCCTGACCTTGACCCTGACCCTGACCTCCACCCTGACCTGGACTCTGACCCTGACCGCCACCCTGACCTTGATTCGGAACCTGACCTCCACTCTGACCTTGACCCTGACCCTGACCTGTACCCTGACCTTGACCGTAACCCTGACCTTCAGCCTGACCTTGACTTTGACCCTGACCTGCACCCTGACCTTGACTGTGACCCTGACCTCCACCCCTACATTGACCCTGACCCTGACCTCCACCCTGAGCTTGACCCTGACCCTGACCTCCACCCTGACCTTGACCCTGACCCTGACCTCCACCCTGACCTTGACCCCGACCCTGACCTTCACCCTGATCTTGACCCTGACCCTCACCTTCACCCTGACCTTGACCCTGACCCTGACCTCCACCCTGAGCTTGACCCTGACCCTGACCTCCACCCTGACCTTGATCCAGAGCATGACCTCCGCCCTAAACTCCACCCTGACCTTGACCTTGACCCTGACGTTCAGCCTGAACTTGACTTTAACCCTGATTTCCACCCTGACCTTGAACCTGACCCTGACCTCCACCCTGAGCTTGACACTGACCCTGACCTCCACCCTGACCTTGACCCTGACCCTGACCTTCACCCTGACCTTGACTCTGACCCTGACCTCCACCCTGACCTTGACCTTGACCCTGACCTTCAGCCTGACCTTTACTTTGACGCTGACCTCCACCTCGACCTTGACCTCTACCCTGACCTCCACCCTGACCTTGACCCTGACCCTGACCTTCACCCTGACCTTGACTCTGACCCTGACCTCCACCCTGACCTTGACCCTGACCCTGACCTCCACCCTGACCTTGACCCTGACCCTGACCTCCACCCTGACCTTGACTTTGACCCTGACTGCCACCCTGACCTTGACCCTGACCCTGACCTCCATTCTGACCTTGACCCTGACCCTGACCGTCACCCTGACCTTGACTCTGACCCTGACCTCCACCCTGACCTCCACCCTGACCTCCACCCTGACCTTGACCCTGACCCTGACCTCCACCCTGACCTTGACCCTGACCCTGACCTCGAACCTGAGCTTGACCCTGACCCTGACCTCTACCCTGACCTTGACTCTGACCCTGACCTCCACCCTGACCTTGACCCTGACCCTGACCTCCACCCTGACCTTGACCCTGACCCTGACCTCCACCCTGACCTTGACCCTGACCTTGACCCTGACCATGACCTGCACCCTGACCTTGACCCTGACCCCGACCTCTTTCTTGACCTCCACCCTGACCTTGACCTCCACTCTGACCTTGATTCTGACCCTGACCTCCACCCCGACCTTGACTGTAACACTGACCTCCAGCCCTACATGGACCCTGACCCTGACCTCCACCCTGACCTTGACCTCCACTCTGACCTCGATTCTGACCCTGACCTCCACCCCGACCTTGACTGTGACACTGACCTCCACCCCTACATGGACCTTGACCCCGACCTCCACCCTGACCTTGACCCTGACCCTGACCTCCTCCTTGACCTCCACCCTGACCTTGACCTCCACTCTGACCTTGACCTTGACCCTGACCTCCACCCTGACCCTGACCCTGACCCTGACCTCCACCGTGACCTTGACCTCAACCCTGACGTCCAGCGTGACCTTGACTTTGACCCTGACCTCCACCCTGACCTTGACCGTGACCCTGACCTTCACACTGACCTTGACCCCGACCCTGACCTACACCCTGACCTTGACCTCGACCCTGACCTTGACCTCGACCCTGACCTCCACCCTGACCTTGACCCTGACCCTGACCTCCACCCTGACCATGACCCTGACCCTGACCTCGAACCTGAGCTTGACCCTGACCCTGACCTCTACCCTGACCTTGACTCTGACCCTGACCTCCACCCTGACCTTGACCCTGACCCTGACCTCCACCCTGACCTTGACCCTGACCCTGACCTCCACCCTGACCTTGACCCTGACCTTGACCCTGACCATGACCTGCACCCTAACCTTGACCCTGACCCCGACCTCTTTCTTGACCTCCACCCTGACCTTGACCTCCACTCTGACCTTGATTCTGACCCTGACCTCCACCCCGACCTTGACTGTGACACTGACCTCCAGCCCTACATGGACCCTGACCCTGACCTCCACCCTGACCTTGACCTCCACTCTGACCTCGATTCTGACCCTGACCTCCACCCCGACCTTGACTGTGACACTGACCTCCACCCCTACATGGACCCTGACCCCGACCTCCACCCTGACCTTGACCCTGACCCTGACCTCCTCCTTGACCTCCACCCTGACCTTGACCTCCACTCTGACCTTGACCTTGACCCTGACCTCCACCCTGACCCTGACCCTGACCCTGACCTCCACCGTGACCTTGACCTCAACCCTGACGTCCAGCGTGACCTTGACTTTGACCCTGACCTCCACCCTGACCTTGACCGTGACCCTGACCTTCACACTGACCTTGACCCCGACCCTGACCTACACCCTGACCTTGACCTCGACCCTGACGTCCAGCGTGACCTTGACTTTGACCCTGACCTCCACCCTGACCTTGACCTGGACCCTGACCTTCACCCTGACCTTGACCCCGACCCTGAACTACACCCTGACCTTGACCCTGACTCTGATTTCGTCCCTGACCTCCACCCTGACCTTGACTGTGACCCTGACCTCCACCCCTACATTGACCCTGACCCTGACCTCCACCCCGACCTTGACCCTCACCCTGACCTCCACCCTGACCTTGACCCTGACCCTGACCTTCACCTTGACCTTGACCCTGACCCTGACCTCCACCCCGACCTTGACCCTGACCCTGACCGCCACCCTGACCTTGACCCTGATCCTGACCTTCACCCTGACCTTGACCCTGACCCTGACCTCCACCCTGACCTTGACCCTGACCCTGACCTCCACCCTGACCTTGACCCGGAACGTGACCTCCACTCTGTCCTTGATCCTGACCCTGACCTCCACCCTGACCTTGACCTTGACCCTGACCTTCAGCCTGACCTTTACTTTGACCCTGACCTCCACCTCGACCTTGACCTCTACCCTGACCCTGACCCTGACCTCCACCCTGACCTTGACCCTGACCCGGACCTCCACCCTGAGCTTGAACCTGACCCTGACCTCCACCCTGACCTTGATCCAGAGCATGACCTCCGCCCTGACCTCCACCCTGACCTTGACCTTGACCCTGACCTCCACTCTGACCTTGAACCTGACCCTGACCTCCACCCTGACCTTGACCTTGACCCTGACGTTCAGCCTGAGCTTGACGCTGACCCTCACCTCTACCCTGACCTTGACCCTGACCCTGACCTCCACCCTGACCTCCACTCCGACTTCGAACCTGACCCTGACCTCCACCCTGACCTTGACCTTGACCCTGACCTTCAGCCTGACCTTTACTTTGACCCTGACCTCCACCTCGACCTTGACCTCTACCCTGACCCTGACCCTGACCTCCACCCTGACCTTGACCCTGACCCTGACCTCCACCCTGAGCTTGAACCTGACCCTGACCTCCACCCTGACCTTGATCCAGAGCATGACCTCCGCCCTGACCTCCACCCTGACCTTGACCTTGACCCTGACCTCCACTCTGACCTTGAACCTGACCCTGACCTCCACCCTGACCTTGACCTTGACCCTGACGTTCAGCCTGAGCTTGACGCTGACCCTGACCTCTACCCTGACCTTGACCCTGACCCTGACCTCCACCCTGACCTCCACTCCGACTTCGAACCTGACCCTGACCTCCACCCTGACCTTGACCTTGACCCTGACCTTCAGCCTGACCTTGACTTTGACCCTGACCTCCACCCTGACCTTGAAACTGACCCTGACCTCCACCCTGACCTTGACCCTGACCCTGACCTCGACCCTGACCTTGACCCTGACCCTGACCTCCACCCTGACCTTGACCGTGACCCTGACCTCCTCCTTGACCTCCAACCTGACCTTGACCTCCAGTCTGACCTTGACTCTGACCCTGACCTCCACCCTGACCTTGACTGTGACCCTGACCTCCACCCCTACATTGACCCTGACCCTGACCTCCACCCTGACCTTGACCCTGACCCTGACCTTGACCCCGAACTTGACGCTGACCCTGACCTTCACCCTGACCTTGACCCTGACCCTGACCTTCACCCTGACCTTGACCCTGACCCTGACCTCCATCCTGAGCTTGACCCTGACCCTGACCTCCACCCTGACCTTGACCCTGACCCTGACCTCCACCGTGACCTTGACCTCAACCCTGACGACCAGCGTGACCTTGACTTTGACCCTGACCTCCACCCTGACCTTGACCGTGACCCTGACCTTCACACTGACCCTGACCCTGACCTCCACCCTGACCTTGACCCTGACGCTGACCTCGACCCTGACCTCCACCCTGACCTTGACCCTGACCCTGACCTCCACCCTGACCTCGACTCTGACCCTGACCGCCACCCTGACCTTGACCCGGAACCTGACCTCCACTCTGACCTTGACCCTGACCATGACTTGTACCCTGACCTTGACCGTGACCCTGACCTTCAGCCTGACCTTGACGTTGACCCTGACCTCCACCCTGTCCTTGACTGTGACCCTGACCTCCACCCCTACATTGACCCTGACCCTGACTTCCACCCCGACCTTGACCCTCACCCTGACCTCCACCCTGACCTTGACCCTGACCCTGACCTTCACCCTGACCTTGACCCTGACCCTGACCTCCACCCCGACCTTGACCCTGACCCTGACCGCCACCCTGACCTTGACCCTGATCCTGACCTTCACCCTGACCTTGACCCTGACCCTGACCTCCACCCTGACCTTGACCCTGACCCTGACCTCCACCCTGACCTTGACCTTGACCCTGACCTCCTCCTTGATCTCCACCCTGACCTTGAACTCCACTCTAACCTTGACCTCGACCCTAACCTCCACCCTGACCCTGACCCTGACCCTGACCTCCACCCTGGCTTGACCCTGACCCTGACCTCTACCCTGACCTTGACCCTGACCCTGACCTCCACCCTGACCTTGACTTTGACCCTGACCTCCACCCTGACCTTGACCCGGAACGTGACCTCCACTCTGACCTTGACCCCGACCCTGACCTCCACCCTGACCTTGACCTTGACCCTGACCTTCAGCCTGACCTTGACTTTGACCCTGACCTCCACCCTGACCTTGACCTCTACCCTGACCTCCACCCTGACCCTGACCCTGACGCTGACCTCCACCCTGACCTTGACCCCGACGTTGACCTGTACCCTGACCTCCATCCTGACCTTGACCCTGACCCTGACCTTCACCCTGACCTTGACTCTGACCCTGACCTCCACCCTGACCTCCACCCTGACCTCCACCCTGACCTTGACCCTGACCCTGACCTCCACCCTGACCTCGACCCTGATCCTGACCTCCACCCTGAACTTGACCCTGACCCTGACCTCCTCCTTGACCTCCATCCTGACCTTGACCTCCACTCTGACCTTGACCTTGACCCTGACCTCCACCCTGACCCTGACCCTGACCCTGACCTCCACACGGACCTTGACCCTGACCCTGACCTCCACCCTGACCTTGACCCCGACCCTGACCTCCACCCTGACCTTGACCCTGACCTTGACCTCCACCCTGACCTTGACCTTGACCCTGACCTCCACCCTGACCATGACCCTGACCCTGACCTCCACCCTGACCTTGACCCTGACGCTGACCTCCAACCTGAGCTTGACCCTGACCCTATCCTCTACCCTGACCTTGACTCTGACCCTGACCTCCACCCTGACCTTGACCCTGACCCTGACCTCCACCCTGACCTTGACCCTGACCCTGACGTTCACCCTGACCTTGACCCTGACCCTGACCTCCACCCTGACCTCCACCCTGACCTTGACCCTTACCCTGACCTCCACCCTGACCTTGACCCCGACCCTGACCTCCTCCTTGACCTCCACCCTGACCTTGAACTCCACTCTGACCTTGACTCCGACCCTGACCTCCACCCCGACCTTGACTGTGACACTGACCTCCACCCCTACATGGACCCTGACCCTGACCTCCACCCTGACCTTGACCGTGACCCTAACCTCCACCCTGACCCTGACCCTGACCCTGACCGCCACCCTGACCTTGACCCTGACGCTGACCTCTACCCTGACCTCCACCCTGACCGTGACTATGACCCTGACCTCCACCCTGACCTTGACCCTGACCCTGACCTTCACCCTGACCTTGACTCTGACCCTGACCTCCACCCTGACCTTGACCCTGACCCTGACCTCCACCCTGACCTTGACCCTGACCCTGACCTCCACCCTGACCTTGACTTTGACCCTGACCGCCACCCTGACCTTGACCCTGACCCTGACCTCCATTCTGACCTTGACCCTGACCCTGACCGTCACCCTGACCTTGACTCTGACCCTGACCTCCACCCTGACCTCCACCCTGACCTCCACCCTGACCTTGACCCTGACCCTGACCTCCACCCTGACCTTGACCCTGACCCTGACCTCGAACCTGAGCTTGACCCTGACCCTGACCTCTACCCTGACCTTGACTCTGACCCTGACCTCCACCCTGACCTTGACCCTGACCCTGACCTCCACCCTGACCTTGACCCTGACCCTGACCTCCACCCTGACCTTGACCCTGACCTTGACACTGACCATGACCTGCACCCTGACCTTGACCCTGACCCCGACCTCTTTCTTGACCTCCACCCTGACCTTGACCTCCACTCTGACCTTGATTCTGACCCTGACCTCCACCCCGACCTTGACTGTGACACTGACCTCCAGCCCTACATGGACCCTGACTCTGACCTCCACCCTGACCTTGACCTCCACTCTGACCTCGATTCTGACCCTGACCTCCACCCCGACCTTGACTGTGACACTGACCTCCACCCCTACATGGACCCTGACCCCGACCTCCACCCTGACCTTGACCCTGACCCTGACCTCCTCCTTGACCTCCACCCTGACCTTGACCTCCACTCTGACCTTGACCTTGACCCTGACCTCCACCCTGACCCTGACCCTGACCCTGACCTCCACCGTGACCTTGACCTCAACCCTGACGTCCAGCGTGACCTTGACTTTGACCCTGACCTCCACCCTGACCTTGACCTGGACCCTGACCTTCACTCTGACCTTGACCCCGACCCTGAACTACACCCTGACCTTGACCCTGACTCTGATTTCGTCCCTGACCTCCACCCTGAGCTTGACCCTGACCCTGACCTCCACCCTGACCCTGACCTCCACCCTGACCTTGACCCCGACCCTGACCTTCACCCTGATCTTGACCCTGACCCTCACCTTCACCCTGACCTTGACCCTGACCCTGACCTCCACCCTGAGCTTGACCCTGACCCTGACCTCCACCCTGACCTTGATCCAGAGCATGACCTCCGCCCTAAACTCCACCGTGACCTTGACCTTGACCCTGACGTTCAGCCTGAACTTGACTTTGACCCTGACCTCCACCCTGACCTTGAACCTGACCCTGACCTCCACCCTGACCTTGACCCTGACCCTGACCTCCAGCCTGACCTTGACCCTGACCCTGACCTCCAACCTGAGCTTGACCCTGACCCTGACCTCTACCCTGACCTTGACTCTGACCCTGACCTCCACCCTCACCTTGACCCTGACCCTGACCTCCACCCTGACCTTGACCCTGACCCTGACCGTCACCCTGACCTTGACCCTGACCTTGACCCTGACCATGACCTGCACCCTGACCTTGACCCTGACCCCGACCTCTTTTTTGACCTCCACCCTGACCTTGAACTGCACTCTGACCTTGATTCTGACCCTGACCTCCACCCCGACCTTGACTGTGACACTGACCTCCACCCCTACATGGACCCTGACCCTGACCTCCACCCTGACCTTGACCTCCACTCTGACCTTGATTCTGACCCTGACCTTCACCCCGACCTTGACTGTGACACTGACCTCCACCCCTACATGGACCCTGACCCTGACCTCCACTCTGACCTTGACCCTGACCCTGACCTCCTCCTTGACCTCCACCCTGACCTTGACCTCCACTCTAACCTTGACCTTGACCCTGACCTCCACCCTGACCCTGACCCTGACCCTGACCTCCACCCTGACCTTGACCCTGACCCTGACCTCCACCCTGACCTTGACCCTGACCCTATCCTCTACCCTGACCTTGACTCTGACCCTGACCTCCACCCTGACCTTGACCCTGACCCTGACCTCCATCCTGACCTTGACCCTGACCCTGACGTTCACCCTGACCTTGACCCTGACCCTGACCTCCACCCTGACCTCCACCCTGACCTTGACCCTTACCCTGACCTCCACCCTGACCTTGACCTTGACCCTGACCTCCTCCTTGACCTCCACCCTGACCTTGAACTCCACTCTGACCTTGACTCCGACCCTGACCTCCACCCCGACCTTGACTGTGACACTGACCTCCACCCCTACATGGACCCTGACCCTGACCTCCACCCTGACCTTGACCCTGACCCTAACCGCCACCCTGACCCTGACCCTGACCCTGACCTCCACCCTGACCTCCACCCTGACCTTGACCCTTACCCTGACCTCCACCCTGACCTTGACCCTGACCCTGACCTCCTCCTTGACCTTCACCCTGACCTTGAACTCCACTCTGACCTTGACTCCGACCCTGACCTCCACCCCGACCTTGACTGTGACACTGACCTCCACCCCTATATGGACCCTGACCCTGACCTCCACCCTGACCTTGACCCTGACCCTAACCTCCACCCTGACCCTGACCCTGACCCTGACCGCCACCCTGACCTTGACCCTGACGCTGACCTCTACCCTGACCTCCACCCTGACCTTGACTATGACCCTGACCTCCACCCTGACCTTGACCTTGACCCTGACCTTCAGCCTGACCTTGACTTTGACCCTGACCTCCACCTCGACCTTGACCTCTACCCTGACCTCCACCCTGACCCTGACCCTGACCCTGACCTCCACCCTGACCTTGACCCTGACGCTGACCTCGACCCTGACCTCCACCCTGACCTTGACCCTGACCCTGACCTCCACCCTGACCTCGACTCTGACCCTGACCGCCACCCTGACCTTGACCCGGAACCTGACCTCCACTCTGACCTTGACCCTGACCCTGACTTGTACCCTGACCTTGACCGTGACCCTGACCTTCAGCCTGACCTTGACTTTGACCCTGACCTCCACCCTGACCTTGACTGTGACCCTGACCTCCACCCCTACATTGACCCTGACCCTGACCTCCACCCCGACCTCGACCCTCACCCTGACCTCCACCCTGACCTTGACCCTGACCCTGACCTTCACCCTGACCTTGACCCCGACCCTGAACTACACCCTGACCTTGACCCTGACTCTGATTTCGTCCCTGACCTCCACCCTGACCTTGACCCTGACCCTGACCTCCACTCTGACCTCGAACCTGACCCTGACCTCCACCCTGACCTTGACCTTGACCCTGACCTTCAGCCTGACCTTGACTTTGACCCTGACCTCCACCCCGACCTTGAACCTGACCCTGACGTCCACCCTGACCTTGACCCTGACCCTGACCTTCACCCTGACCTTGACCCTGACCCTGACCTTCACTCTGACCTTGACCCTGACCCTGACCTTCACCCTGACCTTGACCCTGACCCTGACCTCCACCCTGAGCTTGACCCTGACCCTGACCTCTACCCTGACCTTGACTCTGAGCCTGACCTCCACCCCGACCTTGACCCTGACCCTGACCTCCACCCTGACCTTGACCCTGATCCTGACGTTCACCCTGACCTTGACCCTGACCCTGACCTCCACCCTGACCTCCACCCTGACCTTGACCCTGACCCTGTCCTCCACCCTGACATTGACCCTGACCCTGACCTCCTCCTTGACCTTCACCCTGACCTTGACCTCCACTCTAACCTTGACCTTGACCCTGACCTCCACCCTGACCCTGACCCTGACCCTGACCTCCACCCTGACCTTGACCCTGACCCTGACCTCCACCCTGACCTTGACCCTGACCCTATCCTCTACCCTGACCTTGACTCTGACCCTGACCTCCACCCTGACCTTGACCCTGACCCTGACGTCCACCCTGACCTTGACCCTGACCCTGACGTTCACCCTGACCTTGACCCTGACCCTGACCTCCACCCTGACCTCCACCCTGACCTTGACCCTTACCCTGACCTCCACCCTGACCTTGACCCTGACCCTGACCTCCTCCTTGACCTCCACCCTGACCTTGAACTCCACTCTGACCTTGACTCCGACCCTGACCTCCACCCCGACCTTGACTGTGACACTGACCTCCAGCCCTACATGGACCCTGACCCTGACCTCCACCCTGACCTTGACCTCCACTCTGACCTTGATTCTGACCCTGACCTCCACCCCGACCTTGACCGTGACCCTGACCTTCACACTGACCTTGACCCCGTACCTGACCTACACCCTGACCTTGACCTCGACCTTGACGTCCAGCGTGACCTTGACTTTGACCCTGACCTCCACCCTGACCTTGACCTGGACCCTGACCTTCACCCTGACCTTGACCCCGACCCTGAACTACACCCTGACCTTGACCCTGACTCTGATTTCGTCCCTGACCTCCACCCTGACCTTGACCCTGACCCTGACCTCCACTCTGACCTCAAACCTGACCCTGACCTCCACCCTGACCTTGACCCTGACCCTGACCTCCACCCTGACCTTGACCCTGACTCTGACCTTCACCCTGACCTTGACCCTGACCCTGACCTTCACCCTGACCTTGACCCTGACCCTGACCTCCACCCTGACCTTGACCCTGACCCTGACCTCTACCCTGACCTTGACCCTGACCCTGACCTCCACCCTGACCTTGACTTTGACCCTGACCTCCACCCGGACCTTGACCCGGAACGTGACCTCCACTCTGACCTTGACCCCGACCCTGACCTCCACCCTGACCTTGACCTCCACTCTGACCTTGATTCTGACCCTGACCTCCACCCCGACCTTGACTGTGACACTGACCTCCACCCCTACATGGACCCTGACCCCGACCTCCACCCTGACCTCGACCCTGACCCTGACCTCCTCCTTGACCTCCACCCTGACCTTGACCTCCACTCTGACCTTGACCCTGACCCTGACCTCCACCCTGACCTTGACCCTGACCCTGACCTCCACCCTGACCTTGACTTTGACCCTGACCTCCACCCTGACCTTGACCCGGAACGTGACCTCCACTCTGACCTTGACCCTGACCCTGACCTCCACCCTGACCTTGACCTTGACCCTGACCTTCAGCCTGACCTTGACTTTGACCCTGACCTCCACCTCGACCTTGACCTCTACCCTGACCTCCACCCTGACCCTGACCCTGACCCTGACCTCCACCCTGACCTTGACCCTGACGCTGACCTCGACCCTGACCTCCACCCCGACCTTGACCCTGACCCTGACCTCCACCCTGACCTCGACTCTGACCCTGACCGCCACCCTGACCTTGACCCGGAACCTGACCTCCACTCTGACCTTGACCCTGACCCTGACTTGTACCCTGACCTTGACCGTGACCCTGACCTTCAGCCTGACCTTGACTTTGACCCTGACCTCCACCCTGACCTTGACTGTGACATTGACCTCCACCCCTACATTGACCCTGACCCTGACCTCCACCCCGACCTCGACCCTCACCCTGACCTCCACGCTGACCTTGACTTTGACCCTGACCTTCACCCTGACCTTGACCCTGACCCTGACCTCCACCCCGACCTTGACCCTGACCCTGACCGGCACCCTGACCTTGACCCTGATCCTGACCTTCACCCTGACCTTGACCCTGACCCTGACCTCCACCCTGACCTTGACCCTGACCCTGACCTCCACCCTGACCTTGACCTTGACCCTGACCTCCTCCTTGATCTCCACCCTGACCTTGAACTCCACTCTAACCTTGACCTTGACCCTGACCTCCACCCTGACCCTGACCCTGACCCTGACCTCTACCCTGACCTTGACCCTGACCCTGACCTCTACCCTGACCTTGACCCTGACCCTGACCTCGACCCTGACCTTGGCTTTGACCCTGACCTCCACCCGGACCTTGACCCGGAACGTGACCTCCACTCTGACCTTGACCCCGACCCTGACCTCCACCCTGACCTTGACCTTGACCCTGACCTTCAGCCTGACCTTGACTTTGACCCTGACCTCCACCCTGACCTTGACCTCTACCATGACCTCCACCCTGACCCTGACCCTGACGCTGACCTCCACCCTGACCCTGACCCTGACGCTGACCTCCACCCTGACCTTGACCCTGACGTTGACCTCTACCCTGACCTACATCCTGACCTTGACCCTGACCCTGACCTTCACCCTGACCTTGACTCTGACCCTGACCTCCACCCTGACCTCCACCATGACCTCCACCCTGACCTTGACCCTGACCCTGACCTCCACCCTGACCTCGACCCTGATCCTGACCTCCACCCTGACCTTGACCCTGACCCTGACCTCCTCCTTGACCTCCATCCTGACCTTGACCTCCACTCTAACCTTGACCTTGACCCCGACCTCCAACCTAACCCTGACCCTGACCCAGACCTCCACCCGGACCTTGACCCTGACCCTGACCTCCACCCTGACCTTGACCCCGACCCTGACCTCCACCCTGACCTTGACCCTGACCTTGACCTCCACCCTGACCTGGACCTTGACCCTGACCTCCACCCTGACCCTGACCCTGATTCTGACCTCCACCCTGACCTTGACCCTGACGCTGACCTCCAACCTGAGCTTGACCCTGACCCTATCCTCTACCCTGACCTTGACTCTGACCCTGACCTCCACCCTGACCTTGACCCTGACCCTGACCTCCACCCTGACCTTGACCCTGACCCTGACGTTCACCCTGACCTTGACCCTGACCCTGACCTGCACCCTGACCTCCACCCTGACCTTGACCCTTACCCTGACCTCCACCCTGACCTTGACCCTGACCCTGACCTCCTCCTTGACCTCCACCCTGACCTTGACCTCCACTCTGACCTTGACCTTGACCCTGACCTCCACCCTGACCCTGACCCTGACCCTGACCTCCACCCGGACCTTGACCCTGACCCTGACCTCCACCCTGACCCTGACCCTGACCCTGACGTCCACCCTGACCTTGACCCTGACCTTGACCTCCACCCTGATCTTGACCTTGACCCTGACCTCCACCCTGACCCTGACTCTGACCCTGACCTCCACCCTGACCTTGACCCTGACCCTGACCTCCACCCTGAGCTTGACCCTGACCCTGACCTCTACCCTGACCTTGACTCTGACCCTGACCTCCACCCCGACCTTGACCCTGACCCTGACCTCCACCCTGACCTTGACCCTGACCCTGACCTTTACCCTGACCTTGACCCTGACCCTGACCTCCATCCTGACTTCCACCCTGACCTTGACCCTGACCCTGACCTCCACCCTGACCTTGTCCCTGACCCTGACCTTCACCCTGACCTTGACCCTGACCCGTACCTCCACCCCGACCTCCACCCTGACCTTGACCCTGACCATGACCTGCACCCTGACCTTGACCCTGACCCCGACCTCTTTCTTGACCTCCACCCTGACCTTGACCTCCACTCTGACCTTGATTCTGACCCTGACCTCCACCCCGACCTTGACTGTGACACTGACCTCCAGCCCTACATGGACCCTGACCCTGACCTCCACCCTGACCTTGACCTCCACTCTGACCTTGATTCTGACCCTGACCTCCACCCCGACCTTGACTGTGACACTGACCTCCACCCCTACATGGACCCTGACCCCAACCTCCACCCTGACCTTGACCCTGACTCTGACCTCCTCCTTGACCTCCACCCTGACCTTGACCTCCACTCTGACCTTGACCTTGACCCTGACCTCCACCCTGACCCTGACCCTGACCCTGACCTCCACCGTGACCTTGACCTCAACCCTGACGTCCAGCGTGACCTTGACTTTGACCCTGACCTCCACCCTGATCTTGACCGTGACCCTGACCTTCACACTGACCTTGACCCCGACCCTGACCTACACTCTGACCTTGACCTCGACCCTGACGTCCAGCGTGACCTTGACTTTGACCCTGACCTCCACCCTGACCTTGACCTGGACCCTGACCTTCACCCTGACCTTGACCCCGACCCTGAACTACACCCTGACCTTGACCCTGACTCTGATTTCGTCCCTGACCTCCACCCTGACCTTGACCCTGACCCTGACCTCCACTCTGACCTCGAACCTGACCCTGACCTCTACCCTGACCTTGACTCTGACCCTGACCTCCACCCCGACCTTGACCCTGACCCTGACCTCCACCCTGACCTTGACCCTGACCCTGACCTTTACGCTGACCTTGACCCTGACCCTGACCTCCATCCTGACCTCCACCCTGACCTTGACCCTGACCCTGACCTCCACCCTGACCTTGTTCCTGACCCTGACCTTTACCCTGACCTTGACCCTGACCCGTACCTCCACCCCGACCTCCACCCTGACCTTGACCCTGACCCTGACCTCCACCCTGACCTTGACCCCGACCCTGACCTCCACCCTGACCTTGACCCTGACCTTGACCTCCACCCTGACCTTGACCTTGACCCTGACCTCCACCCTGACCCTGACCCTGACCCTGACCTCCACCCTGACCTTGACCCTGACGCTGACCTCCAACCTGAGCTTGACCCTCACCCTATCCTCTACCCTGACCTTGACTCTGACCCTGACCTCCACCCTGACCTTGACCCTGACCCTGACCTCCACCCTGACCTCTACCCTGACCTTGACCCTTACCCTGACCTTGACCCTGACCCTGACCTCCTCCTTGACCTCCACCCTGACCTTGAACTCCACTCTGACCTTGACTCCGACCCTGACCACCACCCCGACCTTGACTGTGACACTGACCTCCACCCCTACATGGACCCTGACCCTGACCTCCACCCTGACCTTGACCCTGACCCTAACCTCCACCCTGACCCTGACCCTGACCCTGACCGCCACCCTGACCTTGACCCTGACCCTGACCTCCACCCTGACCGCCACCCTGACCTTGACCCTGACCCTGACCTCCACCCTGACCTTGACCCTGACCTTGACCCTGACCATGACCTGCACCCTGACCTTGACCCTGACCCCGACCTCTTTCTTGACCTCCACCCTGACCTTGCCCTCCACTCTGACCTTGATTCTGACTCTGACCTCCACTTCGACCTTGAATGTGACACTGAACTCCACCCCTACATGGACCCTGACCCTGACCTCCACCCTGACCTTGACCCTGACCCTGACCTCCACCCTGACCTTGACTTTGACCCTGACCGCCACCCTGACCTTGACCCTGACCCTGACCTCCATTCTGACCTTGACCCTGACCCTGACCTTCACCCTGACCTTGACTCTGACCCTGACCTCCACCCTGACCTCCACCCTGACCTCCACCCTGACCTCCACCCTGACCTTGACCCTGACCCTGACCTCCACCCTGACCTTGACCCTGACCCTGACCTCGAACCTGAGCTTGACCCTGACCCTGACCTTCACCCTGACCTTGACTCTGACCCTGACCTCCACCATGACCTTGACCCTGACCCTGACCTCCACCCTGACCTTGACCCCGACCCTGACCTCCACCCTGACCTTGACCCTGACCTTGACCCTGACCATGACCTGCACCTTGACCTTGACCCTGACCCCGACCTCTTTCTTGACCTCCACCCTGACCTTGACCTCCACTCTGACCTTGATTCTGACCCTGACCTCCACCCCGACCTTGACTGTGACACTGACCTCCACCCCTACATGGACCCTGACCCTGACCTTGACCTCCACTCTGACCTTGATTCTGACCTTGACCTCCACCCCGACCTTGACTGTGACACTGACCTCCACCCCTACATGGACCCCGACCCCGACCTCCACCCTGACCTTGACCCTGACCCTGACCTTCACCCTGACCTTGACCTTGACCCTGACCTTCAGCCTGACCTTGACTTTGACCCTGACCTCCACCCTGACCTTGACCTCTACCCTAACCTCCAGCCTGACCCTGACCCTGACCCTGACGTCCACCCTGACCTTGACCCTGACCTTGACCTCCACCCTGACCTTGACCTTGACCCTGACCTCCACCCTGACCCTGACTCTGACCCTGACCTCCACCCTGACGTTGACCCTGACCCTGACCTCCACCCTGAGCTTGACCCTGACCCTGACGTTCACCCTGACCTTGACCCTGACCCTGACCTCCACCCTGACCTTGACCCTGACCCTGACGTTCACCCTGACCTTGACCCTGACCCTGACCTCCACCCTGACCTCCACCCTGACCTTGACCCTTACCCTGACCTCCACCCTGACCTTGACCCTGACCCTGACCTCCTCCTTGACCTCCACCCTGACCTTGAACTCCACTCTGACCTTGACTCCGACCCTGACCTCCACCCCGACCTTGACTCCGACCCTGACCTCCACCCCGACCTTGACTGTGACACTGACCTCCACCCCTACATGGACCCTGACCCTGACCTCCACCCTGACCTTGACCCTGACCCTAACCTCCACCCTGACCCTGACCCTGACCCTGACCGCCACCCTGACCTTGACCCTGACGCTGACCTCTACCCTGACCTCCACCCTGACCTTGACTATGACCCTGACCTCCACCCTGACCTTGACCCTGACCCTGACCTTCACCCTGACCTTGACTCTGACCCTGACCTCCACCCTGACCTCCACCCTGACCTCCACCCTGACCTTGACCCTGACCCTGACCTCCACCCTGACCTTGACCCTGACCCTGACCTCGAACCTGAGCTTGACCCTGACCCTGACCTCTACCCTGACCTTGACTCTGACCCTGACCTCCACCCTGACCTTGACCCTGACCCTGACCTCCACCCTGACCTTGACCATGACCCTGACCTCCACCCTGACCTTGACCTCCACTCTGACCTTGATTCTGACCCTGACCTCCACCCCGACCTTGACTGTGACACTGACCTCCACCCCTACATGGACCCTGACCCCAAACTCCACCCTGACCTTGACCCTGACCCTGACCTCCTCCTTGACCTCCACCCTGACCTTGACCTCCACTCTGACCTTGACCTTGACCCTGACCTCCACCCTGACCCTGACCCTGACCCTGACCTCCACCGTGACCTTGACCTCAACCCTGACGTCCAGCGTGACCTTGACTTTGACCCTGACCTCCACCCTGATCTTGACCGTGACCCTGACCTTCACACTGACCTTGACCCCGACCCTGACCTACACTCTGACCTTGACCTCGACCCTGACGTCCAGCGTGACCTTGACTTTGACCCTGACCTCCACCCTGACCTTGACCTCGACCCTGACCTTCACCCTGACCTTGACCCCGACCCTGAACTACACCCTGACCTTGACCCTGACACTGATTTCGTCCCTGACCTCCACCCTGACCTTGACCCTGACCCTGACCTCCACTATGACCTCGAACCTGACCCTGACCTCCACCCTGACCTTGACCCTGACCCTGACCTCCACCCTGACCTTGACCCTGACCCTGACCTTCACCCTGACCTTGACCCTGACCCTGACCTTCACCCTGACCTTGACCCTGACCCTGACCTCCACCCTGAGCTTGACCCTGACCCTGACCTCTACCCTGACCTTGACTCTGACCCTGACCTCCACCCTGAGCTTGACCCTGACCCTGACCTCTACCCTGACCTTGACTCTGACCCTGACCTCCACCCCGACCGTGACCCTGACCCTGACCTCCACCCTGACCTTGACCCTGACGCTGACCTCGACCCTGACCTCCACCCTGACCTTGACCCTGACCCTGACCTCCACCCTGACCTCGACTCTGACCCTGACCGCCACCCTGACCTTGACCCGGAACCTGACCTCCACTCTGACCTTGACCCTGACCCTGACTTGTACCCTGACCTTGACCGTGACCCTGACCTTCAGCCTGACCTTGACTTTGACCCTGACCTCCACCCTGACCTTGACTGTGACCCTGACCTCCACCCCTACATTGACCCTGACCCTGACCTCCACCCCGACCTCGACCCTCACCCTGACCTCCACCCTGACCTTGACCCTGACCCTGACCTTCACCCTGACCTTGACCCTGACCCTGACCTCCACCCCGACCTTGACCCTGACCCTGACCGCCACCCTGACCTTGACCCTGATCCTGACCTTCACCCTGACCTTGACCCTGACCCTGACCTCCACCCTGACCTTGACCCTGACCCTGACCTCCACCCTGACCTTGACCTTGACCCTGACCTCCTCCTTGATCTCCACCCTGACCTTGAACTCCACTCTAACCTTGACCTTGACCCTGACCTCCACCCTGACCCTGACCCTGACCCTGACCTCCACCCTGACCTTGACCCTGACCCTGACCTCTACCCTGAACTTGACCCTGACCCTGACCTCCACCCTGACCTTGAATTTGACCCTGACCTCCACCCGGACCTTGACCCGGAACGTGACCTCCACTCTGACCTTGACCCCGACCCTGACCTCCACCCTGACCTTGACCTTGACCCTGACCTTCAGCCTGACCTTGACTTTGACCCTGACCTCCACCCTGACCTTGACCTCCACCCTGACCTCCACCCTTACCCTGACCCTGACGCTGACCTCCACCCTGACCTTGACCCTGACGTTGACCTCTACCCTGACCTCCATCCTGACCTTGACCCTGACCCTGACCTTCACCCTGACCTTGACTCTGACCCTGACCTCCACCCTGACCTCCACCATGACCTCCACCCTGACCTTGACCCTGACCCTGACCTCCACCCTGACCTCGACCCTGATCCTGACCTCCACCCTGACCTTGACCCTGACCCTGACCTCCTCCTTGACCTCCATCCTGACCTTGACCTCCACTCTGACCTTGACCTTGACCCTGACCTCCACCCTGACCCTGACCCTGACCCTGACCTCCACCCGGACCTTGACCCTGACCCTGACCTCCACCCTGACCTTGACCCCGACCCTGACCTCCACCCTGACCTTGACCCTGACCTTGACCTCCACCCTCACCTTGACCTTGACCCTGACCTCCACCCTGACCCTGACCCTGACCCTGACCTCCACCCTGACCTTGACCCTGACGCTGACCTCCAACCTGAGCTTGACCCTGACCCTATCCTCTACCCTGACCTTGACTCTGACCCTGACCTCCACCCTGACCTTGACCCTGACCCTGACCTCCACCCTGACCTTGACCCTGACCCTGACGTTCACCCTGACCTTGACCCTGACCCTGACCTGCACCCTGACCTCCACCCTGACCTTGACCCTTACCCTGACCTCCACCCTGACCTTGACCCTGACCCTGACCTCCTCCTTGACCTCCACCCTGACCTTGAACTCCACTCTGACCTTGACTCCGACCCTGACCTCCACCCCGACCTTGACTGTGACACTGACCTCCACCCCTACATGGACCCTGACCCTGACCTCCACCCTGACCTTGACCTCCACTCTGACCTTGACTCTGACCCTGACCTTCACCCCGACCTTGACTGTGACACTGACCTCCACCCCTACATGGACCCTGACCCTGACCTCCACCCTGACCTTGACCCTGACCCTGACCTCCACCCTGACCATGACTCTGACCCTGACCGCCACCCTGACCTTGACCCGGAACCTGACCTCCACCCTGACCTTGACCCTGACCTTGACCCTGACCATCACCTGCACCCTGACCTTGACCCTGACCCCGACCTCTTTCTTGACCTCCACCCTGACCTTGACCTCCACCCTGAGCTTGACCCTGACCCTGACCTCCACCCTGACCTTGACCCTGACCCTGACCTCCACCCTGACCTTGACCCTGACCCTGACCTCCACCCTGACCTTGACCTCCACTCTGACCTTGATTCTGACCCTGACCTCCACCCCGACCTTGACTGTGACACTGACCTCCTTCCCTACTTGGACCCTGACCCTGACCTCCACCCTGACCTTGACCCTGACCCTGACCTCCACCCTGACCTTGACTCTGACCCTGACCGCCACCCTGACCTTGACCCGGAACCTGACCTCCGGTCTGACCTTCACCCTGACCCCGACCTGTACCCTGACCTTGACCGTGACCCTGACCTTCAGCCTGACCTTGACTTTGACCCTGACCTCCACCCTGAACTTGACTGTGACCCTGACCTCCACCCCTACATTGACCCTGACCCTGACCTCCACCCTGAGCTTGACCCTGACCCTGGCCTCCACCCTGACCTTGACCCTGACCCTGACCTCCACCCTGACCTTGACCCCGAACCTGACCTTCACCCTGATCTTGACCCTGACCCTGACCTTCACCCTGACCTTGACCCTGACCCCGACCTCCACCCTGAGCTTGACCCTGACCCTGACCTTCACCCTGACCTTGATCCAGAGCATGACCTCCGCCCTGACCTTCACCCTGACCTTGACATCCACCCTGACCTCCACCCTGACCTTGACCCTGACCCTGACCTCCACTCTGACCTTGAACCTGACCCTGACCTTCACCCTGACCTTGACCTTGACCCTGACGTTCAGCCTGATCTTGACCCTGAACCTGACCTCCACCCTGACCTTGACCTCCACTCTGACCTTGATTCTGACCCTGACCTCCACCCCGACCTTGACTGTGACACTGACCTCCACCCCTACTTGGACCCTGACCCTGACCTCCACCCTGACCTTGACCCTGACCCTGACCTCCACCCTGACCTTGACTCTGACCCTGACCGCCACCCTGACCTTGACCCGGAACCTGACCTCCGGTCTGACCTTCACCCTGACCCCGACCTGTACCCTGACCTTGACCGTGACCCTGACCTTCAGCCTGACCTTGACTTTGACCCTGACCTCCACCCTGAACTTGACTGTGACCCTGACCTCCACCCCTACATTGACCCTGACCCTGACCTCCACCCTGAGCTTGACCCTGACCCTGACCTCCACCCTGACCTTGACCCTGACCCTGACCTCCACCCTGACCTTGACCCCGAACCTGACCTTCACCCTGATCTTGACCCTGACCCTGACCTTCACCCTGACCTTGACCCTGACCCCGACCTCCACCCTGAGCTTGACCCTGACCCTGACCTTCACCCTGACCTTGATCCAGAGCATGACCTCCGCCCTGACCTTCACCCTGACCTTGACATCCACCCTGACCTCCACCCTGACCTTGACCCTGACCCTGACCTCCACTCTGACCTTGAACCTGACCCTGACCTTCACCCTGACCTTGACCTTGACCCTGACGTTCAGCCTGAACTTGACTGTGACCCTGACCTCCACCCTGACCTTGAACCTGACCCTGAACTCCACCCTGACCTTGAGCCTGACCCTGACCTCTACCCTGACCTTGACCCTGACCCTGACCTCCACCCTGAACTTGACCCTGACCCTGACCTCCATCCTGACCTTGACCCTGACCCTGACCTTCACTCTGACCTTGACTCTGACCCTGACCTCCACCCTGACCTCCACCCTGACCTTGACCTCGACCCTGACGTTCAGCCTGAACTTGACTTTGACCCTGACCTCCACCCTGACCTTGAACCTGACCCTGACCTCCACCCTGACCTTGAGCCTGACCCTGACCTCCACCCTGACCTTGACCCTGACCCTGACCTCCACCCTGACCTTGACCCTGACCCTGACCTCCACCCTGACCTTGACCCCGACCCTGACCTTCACCCTGATCTTGACCCTGACGCTCACCTTCACCCTGACCTTGACCCTGACCCTGACCTCCACCCTGACCTTGACCCTGACCCTGACCTCCACCCTGACCTTGACCCTGACCCCGAACTCCACCCTGACCTTGACCCTGACCCTGACCTTCACCCTGACCTTGACTCTGACCCTGACCTCCACCCTGACCTCCACCCTGACCTCCACCCTGACCTTGACCCTGATCCTGACCTCCAGCCTGACTTTGACCCTGACCCTGACCTCCAACCTGAGCTTGTCCCTGACCCTGACCTTTACCCTGACCTTGACTCTGACCCTGACCTCCACCCCTACATTGACCGTGACCCTGACCTCCACCCTGAGCTTGACCCTGACCCTGACCTCCACCCTGACCTTCACCCTGACCCTGACCTCCACCCTGACCTTGACCCCGACCCTGACCTTCACCCTGATCTTGACCCTGACCCTCACCTTCACCCTGACCTTGACCCTGACCCTGATCTCCACCCTGAGCTTGACCCTGACCCTGACCTCCACCCTGACCATGATCCAGAGCATGACCTCCGCCCTGACCTCCACCCTGACCTTGACATCCACCCTGACCTCCACCCTGACCTTGACCCTGACCCTGACCTCCACCCTGACCTCCACTCTGACCTTGAACCTGACCCTGACCTCCACCCTGACCTCGACCTTGACCCTGACGTTCAGCCTGAACTTGACTTTGACCCTGACCTTCACCCTGACCTTGAACCTGACCCTGACCTGCACCCTGACCTTGAGCCTGACTCTGACCTTCACCCTGACCTTGACCCTGACCCTGACCTCTACCCTGACCTTGACCCTGACCCTGACCCACATCCTGACCTTGACCCTAAACCTGACCTTCACCCTGACCTTGACTCTGACCCTGACCTCCACCCTGACCTCCACCCTTACCTCCACCCTGACATTGAGCCTGACCCTGACCTCCACCCTGACCTCGACCCTGATCGTGACCTCCACCCTGACCTTGACCCTGACCCTGACCTCCTCCTTGACCTCCACTCTGACCTTGACCTCCACTCCGACCTTGACCTTGACCCTGACCTCCACCCTGACCTTGACCCTGACCCTGACCTCCACTCTGACCTTGAACCTGACCCTGACCTTCACCCTGACCTTGACCTTGACCCTGACGTTCAGCCTGAACTTGACTGTGACCCTGACCTCCACCCTGACCTTGACCCTGACCCTGACCTCCTCCTTGACCTCCACCCTGACCTTGACCTCCACTCTGACCTTGACTCCGACCCTGACCTCCACCCCGACCTTGACTGTGACACTGACCTCCACCCCTACATGGACCCTGACCCTGACCTCCACCCTGACCTTGACCCGGACCCTGACCTCCACCCTGACCTTGACTCTGACCCTGACCGCTACCCTGACCTTGACCCGGAACCTGACCTCCACTCCGACCCTGACCTCCACCCCGACCTTGACTGTGACACTGACCTCCACTCCTACATGGACCCTGACCCTGACGTTCAGCCTGACGTTGACTTTGACCCTGACCTCCACCCTGACCTTGACTGTGACCCTGACCTCCACCCCTACATTGACCCTGACCCTGACCTCCACCCTGAGCTTGACCCTGACCCTGACCTCCACCCTGACCTTGACCCTGACCCTGACCTTCACCCTGACCTTGACCCCGACCCTGACCTTCACCCTGATCTTGACCCTGACACTCACCTTCACCCTGACCTTGACCCTGACCCTGACCTCCACCCTGACCTTGACCCTGACCCTGACCTCCACCCTGACCTTGACCCTGACCCCGACCTCCACCCTGAACTTGACCCTGACCCTGACCTTCACCCTGACCTTGACTCTGACCCTGACCTCCACCCTGACCTCCACCCTGACCTTGACCCTGACCCTGACCGCCAGCCTGACCTTGACCCTGACCCTGACCTCCAACCTGAGCTTGTCCCTGACCCTGACCTCTACCCTGACCTTGACTCTGACCCTGACCTCCACCCCTATATTGACCCTGACCCTGACCTCCACCCTGAGCTTGACCCTGACCCTGACCTCCACCCTGACCTTGACCCTGACCCTGACCTCCACCCTGACCTTGACCCCGACCCTGACCTTCACCCTGATCTTGACCCTGACCCTCACCTTCACCCTGACCTTGACCCTGACCCTGATCTCCACCCTGAGCTTGGCCCTGACCCTGACCTCCACCCTGACCTTGACCCTGACGCTGACCTCCACCCTGACCTTGACCCTGACGCTGACCTCGAACCTGAGCTTGACCCTGACCCTATCCTCTACCCTGACCTTGACTCTGACCCTGACCTCCACCCTGACCTTGACCCTGACCCTGACCTCCACCCTGACCTTGACCCTGACCCTGACCTTCACCCTGACCTTGACCCTGACCCTGACCTCCACCCTGACCTCCACCCTGACCTTGACCCCGACCCTGACCTTCACCCTGATCTTGACCCTGACCCTCACCTTCACCCTGACCTTGACCCTGACCCTGATCTCCACCCTGAGCTTGACCCTGACCCTGACCTCCACCCTGACCTTGACCCTGACGCTGACCTCGAACCTGAGCTTGACCCTGACCCTATCCTCTACCCTGACCTTGACTCTGACCCTGACCTCCACCCTGACCTTGACCCTGACCCTGACCTCCACCCTGACCTTGACCCTGACCCTGACCTTCACCCTGACCTTGACCCTGACCCGGACCTCCACCCCGACCTCCACCCTGACCTTGACCCTTACCCTGACCTCCACCCTGACCTTGACCCTGACCCTGACCTCCACCCTGACCTTGACTTTGACCCTGACCTCCACCCTGACCTTGACCCGGAACGTGACCTCCACTCTGACCTTGACCCTGACCCTGACCTCCACCCTGACCTTGACCTTGACCCTGACCTTCAGCCTGACCTTGACTTTGACCCTGACCTCCACCTCGACCTTGACCTCTACCCTGACCTCCACCCTGACCCTGACCCTGACCCTGACCTCCACCCTGACCTTGACCCTGACGCTGACCTCGACCCTGACCTCCACCCCGACCTTGACCCTGACCCTGACCTCCACCCTGACCTCGACTCTGACCCTGACCGCCACCCTGACCTTGACCCGGAACCTGACCTCCACTCTGACCTTGACCCTGACCCTGACTTGTACCCTGACCTTGACCGTGACCCTGACCTTCAGCCTGACCTTGACTTTGACCCTGACCTCCACCCTGACCTTGACTGTGACCCTGACCTCCACCCCTACATTGACCCTGACCCTGACCTCCACCCCGACCTCGACCCTCACCCTGACCTCCACGCTGACCTTGACCCTGACCCTGACCTTCACCCTGACCTTGACCCTGACCCTGACCTCCACCCCGACCTTGACCCTGACCCTGACCGCCACCCTGACCTTGACCCTGATCCTGACCTTCACCCTGACCTTGACCCTGACCCTGACCTCCACCCTGACCTTGACCCTGACCCTGACCTCCACCCTGACCTTGACCTTGACCCTGACCTCCTCCTTGATCTCCACCCTGACCTTGAACTCCACTCTAACCTTGACCTTGACCCTGACCTCCACCCTGACCCTGACCCTGACCCTGACCTCTACCCTGACCTTGACCCTGACCCTGACCTCTACCCTGACCTTGGCCCTGACCCTGACCTCCACCCTGACCTTGACTTTGACCCTGACCTCCACCCGGACCTTGACCCGGAACGTGACCTCCACTCTGACCTTGACCCCGACCCTGACCTCCACCCTGACCTTGACCTTGACCCTGACCTTCAGCCTGACCTTGACTTTGACCCTGACCTCCACCCTGACCTTGACCTCTACCCTGACCTCCACCCTGACCCTGACCCTGACGCTGACCTCCACCCTGACCTTGACCCTGACGTTGACCTCTACCCTGACCTCCATCCTGACCTTGACCCTGACCCTGACCTTCACCCTGACCTTGACTCTGACCCTGACCTCCACCCTGACCTCCACCATGACCTCCACCCTGACCTTGACCCTGACCCTGACCTCCACCCTGACCTCGACCCTGATCCTGACCTCCACCCTGACCTTGACCCTGACCCTGACCTCCTCCTTGACCTCCATCCTAACCTTGACCTCCACTCTGACCTTGACCTTGACCCCGACCTCCAACCTGACCCTGACCCTGACCCTGACCTCCACCCGGACCTTGACCCTGACCCTGACCTCCACCCTGACCTTGACCCCGACCCTGACCTCCACCCTGACCTTGACCCTGACCTTGACCTCCACCCTGACCTTGACCTTGACCCTGACCTCCACCCTGACCCTGACCCTGATTCTGACCTCCACCCTGACCTTGACCCTGACGCTGACCTCCAACCTGAGCTTGACCCTGACCCTATCCTCTACCCTGACCTTGACTCTGACCCTGACCTCCACCCTGACCTTGACCCTGACCCTGACCTCCACCCTGACCTTGACCCTGACCCTGACGTTCACCCTGACCTTGACCCTGACCCTGACCTGCACCCTGACCTCCACCCTGACCTTGACCCTTACCCTGACCTCCACCCTGACCTTGACCCTGACCCTGACCTCCTCCTTGACCTCCACCCTGACCTTGACCTCCACTCTGACCTTGACCTTGACCCTGACCTCCACCCTGACCCTGACCCTGACCCTGACCTCCACCCGGACCTTGACCCTGACCCTGACCTCCACCCTGACCCTGACCCTGACCCTGACGTCCACCCTGACCTTGACCCTGACCTTGACCTCCACCCTGATCTTGAGCTTGACCCTGACCTCCACCCTGACCCTGACTCTGACCCTGACCTCCACCCTGACCTTGACCCTGACCCTGACCTCCACCCTGAGCTTGACCCTGACCCTGACCTCTACCCTGACCTTTACTCTGACCCTGACCTCCACCCCGACCTTGACCCTGACCCTGACCTCCACCCTGACCTTGACCCTGACCCTGACCTTTACCCTGACCTTGACCCTGACCCTGACCTCCATCCTGACCTCCACCCTGACCTTGACCCTGACCCTGACCTCCACCCTGACCTTGTCCCTGACCCTGACCTTCACCCTGACCTTGACCCTGACCCGTACCTCCACCCCGACCTCCACCCTGACCTTGACCCTGACCCTGACCTCCACCCTGACCTTGACCCCGACCCTGACCTCCACCCTGACCTTGACCCTGACCTTGACCCCCACCCTGACCTTGACCTTGACCCTGACCTCCACCCTGACCCTGACCCTGACCCTGACCTCCACCCTGACCTTGACCCTGACGCTGACCTCCAACCTGAGCTTGACCCTGACCCTATCCTCTACCCTGACCTTGACTCTGACCCTGACCTCCACCCTGACCTTGACCCTGACCCTGACCTCCACCCTGACCTCTACCCTGACCTTGACCCTTACCCTGACCTTGACCCTGACCCTGACCTCCTCCTTGACCTCCACCCTGACCTTGAACTCCACTCTGACCTTGACTCCGACCCTGACCACCACCCCGACCTTGACTGTGACACTGACCTCCACCCCTACATGGACCCTGACCCTGACCTCCACCCTGACCTTGACCCTGACCCTAACCTCCACCCTGACCCTGACCCTGACCTTGACCCTGACCCTGACCTCCACCCTGACCTTGACCCTGACCTTGACCCTGACCATGAACTGCACCCTGACCTTGACCCTGACCCCGACCTCTTTCTTGACCTCCACCCTGACCTTGCCCTCCACTCTGACCTTGATTCTGACTCTGACCTCCACTTCGACCTTGAATGTGACACTGAACTCCACCCCTACATGGACCCTGACCCTGACCTCCACCCTGACCTTGACCCTGACCCTGACCTCCACCCTGACCTTGACTTTGACCCTGACCGCCACCCTGACCTTGACCCTGACCCTGACCTCCATTCTGACCTTGACCCTGACCCTGACCTTCACCCTGACCTTGACTCTGACCCTGACCTCCACCCTGACCTCCACCCTGACCTCCACCCTGACCTCCACCCTGACCTTGACCCTGACCCTGACCTCCACCCTGACCTTGACCCTGACCCTGACCTCGAACCTGAGCTTGACCCTGACCCTGACCTTTACCCTGACCTTGACTCTGACCCTGACCTCCACCATGACCTTGACCCTGACCCTGACCTCCACCCTGACCTTGACCCCGACCCTGACCTCCACCCTGACCTTGACCCTGACCTTGACCCTGACCATGACCTGCACCCTGACCTTGACCCTGACCCCGACCTCTTTCTTGACCTCCACCCTGACCTTGACCTCCACTCTGACCTTGATTCTGACCCTGACCTCCACCCCGACCTTGACTGTGACACTGACCTCCACCCCTACATGGACCCTGACCCTGACCTTGACCTCCACTCTGACCTTGATTCTGACCTTGACCTCCACCCCGACCTTGACTGTGACACTGACCTCCACCCCTACATGGACCCCGACCCCGACCTCCACCCTGACCTTGACCCTGACCCTGACCTCCACCCTGACCTTGACCTTGACCCTGACCTTCAGCCTGACCTTGACTTTGACCCTGACCTCCACCCTGACCTTGACCTCTACCCTAACCTCCAGCCTGACCCTGACCCTGACCCTGACGTCCACCCTGACCTTGACCCTGACCTTGACCTCCACCCTGATCTTGACCTTGACCCTGACCTCCACCCTGACCCTGACTCTGACCCTGACCTCCACCCTGACGTTGACCCTGACCTTGACCTCCACCCTGAGCTTGACCCTGACCCTGACGGTCACCCTGACCTTGACCCTGACCCTGACCTCCACCCTGACCTTGACCCTGACCCTGACGTTCACCCTGACCTTGACCCTGACCCTGACCTCCACCCTGACCTCCACCCTGACCTTGACCCTTACCCTGACCTCCACCCTGACCTTGACCCTGACCCTGACCTCCTCCTTGACCTCCACCCTGACCTTGAACTCCACTCTGACCTTGACTCCGACCCTGACCTCCACCCCGACCTTGACTGTGACACTGACCTCCACCCCTACATGGACCCTGACCCTGACCTCCACCCTGACCTTGACCCTGACCCTAACCTCCACCCTGACCCTGACCCTGACCCTGACCGCCACCCTGACCTTGACCCTGACGCTGACCTCTACCCTGACCTCCACCCTGACCTTGACCCTGACCCTGACGTTCACCCTGACCTTGACCCTGACCCTGACCTCCACCCTGACCTCCACCCTGACCTTGACCCTTACCCTGACCTCCACCCTGACCTTGACCCTGACCCTGACCTCCTCCTTGACCTCCACCCTGACCTTGAACTCCACTCTGACCTTGACTCCGACCCTGACCTCCACCCCGACCTTGACTGTGACACTGACCTCCACCCCTACATGGACCCTGACCCTGACCTCCACCCTGACCTTGACCCTGACCCTAACCTCCACCCTGACCCTGACCCTGACCCTGACCGCCACCCTGACCTTGACCCTGACGCTGACCTCTACCCTGACCTCCACCCTGACCTTGACTATGACCCTGACCTCCACCCTGACCTTGACCCTGACCCTGACCTTCACCCTGACCTTGACTCTGACCCTGACCTCCACCCTGACCTCCACCCTGACCTCCACCCTGACCTTGACCCTGACCCTGACCTCCACCCTGACCTTGACCCTGACCCTGACCTCGAACCTGAGCTTGACCCTGACCCTGACCTCTACCCTGACCTTGACTCTGACCCTGACCTCCACCCTGACCTTGACCCTGACCCTGACCTCCACCCTGACCTTGACCCTGACCCTGACCTCCACCCTGACCTTGACCCTGACCTTGACCCTGACCATGACCTGCACCCTGACCTTGACCCTGACCCCGACCTCTTTCTTGACCTCCACCCTGACCTTGACCTCCACTCTGACCTTGATTCTGACCCTGACCTCCACCCCGACCTTGACTGTGACACTGACCTCCAGCCCTACATGGACCCTGACCCTGACCTCCACCCTGACCTTGACCTCCACTCTGACCTTGATTCTGACCCTGACCTCCACCCCGACCTTGACTGTGACACTGACCTCCACCCCTACATGGACCCTGACCCCAACCTCCACCCTGACCTTGACCCTGACCCTGACCTCCTCCTTGACCTCCACCCTGACCTTGACCTCCACTCTGACCTTGACCTTGACCCTGACCTCCACCCTGACCCTGACCCTGACCCTGACCTCCACCGTGACCTTGACCTCAACCCTGACGTCCAGCGTGACCTTGACTTTGACCCTGACCTCCACCCTGATCTTGACCGTGACCCTGACCTTCACACTGACCTTGACCCCGACCCTGACCTACACTCTGACCTTGACCTCGACCCTGACGTCCAGCGTGACCTTGACTTTGACCCTGACCTCCACCCTGACCTTGACCTGGACCCTGACCTTCACCCTGACCTTGACCCCGACCCTGAACTACACCCTGACCTTGACCCTGACTCTGATTTCGTCCCTGACCTCCACCCTGACCTTGACCCTGACCCTGACCTCCACTCTGACCTCGAACCTGACCCTGACCTCCACCCTGACCTTGACCCTGACCCTGACCTCCACCCTGACCTTGACCCTGACCCTGACCTCCACCCTGACCTTGACCCTGACCCTGACCTTCAACCTGACCTTGACCCTGACCCTGACCTCCACCCTGAGCTTGACCCTGACCCTGACCTCTACCCTGACCTTGACTCTGACCCTGACCTCCACCCCGACCTTGACCCTGACCCTGACCTCCACCCTGACCTTGACCCTGACCCTGACCTTTACCCTGACCTTGACCCTGACCCTGACCTCCACCCTGACCTTGACCCCGACCCTGACCTCCACCCTGACCTTGACCCTGACCTTGACCTCCACCCTGACCTTGACCTTGACCCTGACCTCCACCCTGACCCTGACCCTGACCCTGACCTCCACCCTGACCTTGACCCTGACGCTGACCTCCAACCTGAGCTTGACCCTGACCCTATCCTCTACCCTGACCTTGACTCTGACCCTGACCTCCACCCTGACCTTGACCCTGACCCTGACCTCCACCCTGACCTCTACCCTGACCTTGACCCTTACCCTGACCTTGACCCTGACCCTGACCTCCTCCTTGACCTCCACCCTGACCTTGAACTCCACTCTGACCTTGACTCCGACCCTGACCACCACCCCGACCTTGACTGTGACACTGACCTCCACCCCTACATGGACCCTGACCCTGACCTCCACCCTGACCTTGACCCTGATCCTAACCTCCACCCTGACCCTGACCCTGACCCTGACCGCCACCCTGACCTTGACCCTGACCCTGACCTCCACCCTGACCGCCACCCTGACCTTGACCCTGACCCTGACCTCCACCCTGACCTTGACCCTGACCTTGACCCTGACCATGACCTGCACCCTGACCTTGACCCTGACCCCGACCTCTTTCTTGACCTCCACCCTGACCTTGCCCTCCACTCTGACCTTGATTCTGACTCTGACCTCCACTTCGACCTTGAATGTGACACTGAACTCCACCCCTACATGGACCCTGACCCTGACCTCCACCCTGACCTTGACCCTGACCCTGACCTCCACCCTGACCTTGACTTTGACCCTGACCGCCACCCTCACCTTGACCCTGACCCTGACCTCCATTCTGACCTTGACCCTGACCCTGACCTTCACCCTGACCTTGACTCTGACCCTGACCTCCACCCTGACCTCCACCCTGACCTTGACCCTGACCCTGACCTCGAACCTGAGCTTGACCCTGACCCTGACCTTCACCCTGACCTTGACTCTGACCCTGACCTCCACCATGACCTTGACCCTGACCCTGACCTCCACCCTGACCTTGACCCCGACCCTGACCTCCACCCTGACCTTGACCCTGACCTTGACCCTGACCATGACCTGCACCTTGACCTTGACCCTGACCCCGACCTCTTTCTTGACCTTCACCCTGACCTTGACCTCCACTCTGACCTTGATTCTGACCCTGACCTCCACCCCGACCTTGACTGTGACACTGACCTCCACCCCTACATGGACCCTGACCCTGACCTTGACCTCCACTCTGACCTTGATTCTGACCTTGACCTCCACCCCGACCTTGACTGTGACACTGACCTCCACCCCTACATGGACCCCGACCCCGACCTCGACCCTGACCTTGACCCTGACCCTGACCTTCACCCTGACCTTGACCTTGACCCTGACCTTCAGCCTGACCTTGACTTTGACCCTGACCTCCACCCTGACCTTGACCTCTACCCTAACCTCCAGCCTGACCCTGACCCTGACCCTGACGTCCACCCTGACCTTGACCCTGACCTTGACCTCCACCCTGACCTTGACCTTGACCCTGACCTCCACCCTGACCCTGACTCTGACCCTGACCTCCACCCTGACGTTGACCCTGACCCTGACCTCCACCCTGAGCTTGACCCTGACCCTGACGTTCACCCTGACCTTGACCCTGACCCTGACCTTCACCCTGACCTTGACTCTGACCCTGACCTCCACCCTGACCTCCACCCTGACCTTGACCCTGACCCTGACCTCGAACCTGAGCTTGACCCTGACCCTGACCTTCACCCTGACCTTGACTCTGACCCTGACCTCCACCATGACCTTGACCCTGACCCTGACCTCCACCCTGACCTTGACCCCGACCCTGACCTCCACCCTGACCTTGACCCTGACCTTGACCCTGACCCCGACCTCCACCCTGAGCTTGACCCTGACCCTGACCTTCACCCTGACCTTGATCCAGAGCATGACCTCCGCCCTGACCTTCACCCTGACCTTGACATCCACCCTGACCTCCACCCTGACCTTGACCCTGACCCTGACCTCCACTCTGACCTTGAACCTGACCCTGACCTTCACCCTGACCTTGACCTTGACCCTGACGTTCAGCCTGATCTTGACCCTGAACCTGACCTCCACCCTGACCTTGACCTCCACTCTGACCTTGATTCTGACCCTGACCTCCACCCCGACCTTGACTGTGACACTGACCTCCACCCCTACTTGGACCCTGACCCTGACCTCCACCCTGACCTTGACCCTGACCCTGACCTCCACCCTGACCTTGACTCTGATCCTGACCGCCACCCTGACCTTGACCCGGAACCTGACCTCCGGTCTGACCTTCACCCTGACCCCGACCTGTACCCTGACCTTGACCGTGACCCTGACCTTCAGCCTGACCTTGACTTTGACCCTGACCTCCACCCTGAACTTGACTGTGACCCTGACCTCCACCCCTACATTGACCCTGACCCTGACCTCCACCCTGAGCTTGACCCTGACCCTGACCTCCACCCTGACCTTGACCCTGACCCTGACCTCCACCCTGACCTTGACCCCGAACCTGACCTTCACCCTGATCTTGACCCTGACCCTGACCTTCACCCTGACCTTGACCCTGACCCCGACCTCCACCCTGAGCTTGACCCTGACCCTGACCTTCACCCTGACCTTGATCCAGAGCATGACCTCCGCCCTGACCTTCACCCTGACCTTGACATCCACCCTGACCTCCACCCTGACCTTGACCCTGACCCTGACCTCCACTCTGACCTTGAACCTGACCCTGACCTTCACCCTGACCTTGACCTTGACCCTGACGTTCAGCCTGAACTTGACTGTGACCCTGACCTCCACCCTGACCTTGAACCTGACCCTGAACTCCACCCTGACCTTGAGCCTGACCCTGACCTCTACCCTGACCTTGACCCTGACCCTGACCTCCACCCTGAACTTGACCCTGACCCTGACCTCCATCCTGACCTTGACCCTGACCCTGACCTTCACTCTGACCTTGACTCTGACCCTGACCTCCACCCTGACCTCCACCCTGACCTTGACCTCGACCCTGACGTTCAGCCTGAACTTGACTTTGACCCTGACCTCCACCCTGACCTTGAACCTGACCCTGACCTCCACCCTGACCTTGAGCCTGACCCTGACCTCCACCCTGACCTTGACCCTGACCCTGACCTCCACCCTGACCTTGACCCTGACCCTGACCTCCACCCTGACCTTGACCCCGACCCTGACCTTCACCCTGATCTTGACCCTGACGCTCACCTTCACCCTGACCTTGACCCTGACCCTGACCTCCACCCTGACCTTGACCCTGACCCTGACCTCCACCCTGACCTTGACCCTGACCCCGAACTCCACCCTGACCTTGACCCTGACCCTGACCTTCACCCTGACCTTGACTCTGACCCTGACCTCCACCCTGACCTCCACCCTGACCTCCACCCTGACCTTGACCCTGATCCTGACCTCCAGCCTGACTTTGACCCTGACCCTGACCTCCAACCTGAGCTTGTCCCTGACCCTGACCTTTACCCTGACCTTGACTCTGACCCTGACCTCCACCCCTACATTGACCGTGACCCTGACCTCCACCCTGAGCTTGACCCTGACCCTGACCTCCACCCTGACCTTCACCCTGACCCTGACCTCCACCCTGACCTTGACCCCGACCCTGACCTTCACCCTGATCTTGACCCTGACCCTCACCTTCACCCTGACCTTGACCCTGACCCTGATCTCCACCCTGAGCTTGACCCTGACCCTGACCTCCACCCTGACCATGATCCAGAGCATGACCTCCGCCCTGACCTCCACCCTGACCTTGACATCCACCCTGACCTCCACCCTGACCTTGACCCTGACCCTGACCTCCACCCTGACCTCCACTCTGACCTTGAACCTGACCCTGACCTCCACCCTGACCTCGACCTTGACCCTGACGTTCAGCCTGAACTTGACTTTGACCCTGACCTTCACCCTGACCTTGAACCTGACCCTGACCTGCACCCTGACCTTGAGCCTGACTCTGACCTTCACCCTGACCTTGACCCTGACCCTGACCTCTACCCTGACCTTGACCCTGACCCTGACCCACATCCTGACCTTGACCCTAAACCTGACCTTCACCCTGACCTTGACTCTGACCCTGACCTCCACCCTGACCTCCACCCTTACCTCCACCCTGACCTTGAGCCTGACCCTGACCTCCACCCTGACCTCGACCCTGATCGTGACCTCCACCCTGACCTTGACCCTGACCCTGACCTCCTCCTTGACCTCCACTCTGACCTTGACCTCCACTCCGACCTTGACCTTGACCCTGACCTCCACCCTGACCTTGACCCTGACCCTGACCTCCACTCTGACCTTGAACCTGACCCTGACCTTCACCCTGACCTTGACCTTGACCCTGACGTTCAGCCTGAACTTGACTGTGACCCTGACCTCCACCCTGACCTTGACCCTGACCCTGACCTCCTCCTTGACCTCCACCCTGACCTTGACCTCCACTCTGACCTTGACTCCGACCCTGACCTCCACCCCGACCTTGACTGTGACACTGACCTCCACCCCTACATGGACCCTGACCCTGACCTCCACCCTGACCTTGACCCGGACCCTGACCTCCACCCTGACCTTGACTCTGACCCTGACCGCTACCCTGACCTTGACCCGGAACCTGACCTCCACTCCGACCCTGACCTCCACCCCGACCTTGACTGTGACACTGACCTCCACTCCTACATGGACCCTGACCCTGACGTTCAGCCTGACGTTGACTTTGACCCTGACCTCCACCCTGACCTTGACTGTGACCCTGACCTCCACCCCTACATTGACCCTGACCCTGACCTCCACCCTGAGCTTGACCCTGACCCTGACCTCCACCCTGACCTTGACCCTGACCCTGACCTTCACCCTGACCTTGACCCCGACCCTGACCTTCACCCTGATCTTGACCCTGACACTCACCTTCACCCTGACCTTGACCCTGACCCTGACCTCCACCCTGACCTTGACCCTGACCCTGACCTCCACCCTGACCTTGACCCTGACCCCGACCTCCACCCTGAACTTGACCCTGACCCTGACCTTCACCCTGACCTTGACTCTGACCCTGACCTCCACCCTGACCTCCACCCTGACCTTGACCCTGACCCTGACCGCCAGCCTGACCTTGACCCTGACCCTGACCTCCAACCTGAGCTTGTCCCTGACCCTGACCTCTACCCTGACCTTGACTCTGACCCTGACCTCCACCCCTATATTGACCCTGACCCTGACCTCCACCCTGAGCTTGACCCTGACCCTGACCTCCACCCTGACCTTGACCCTGACCCTGACCTCCACCCTGACCTTGACCCCGACCCTGACCTTCACCCTGATCTTGACCCTGACCCTCACCTTCACCCTGACCTTGACCCTGACCCTGATCTCCACCCTGAGCTTGGCCCTGACCCTGACCTCCACCCTGACCTTGACCCTGACGCTGACCTCCACCCTGACCTTGACCCTGACGCTGACCTCGAACCTGAGCTTGACCCTGACCCTATCCTCTACCCTGACCTTGACTCTGACCCTGACCTCCATCCTGACCTCCACCCTGACCTTGACCCTGACCCTGACCTCCACCCTGACCTTGTCCCTGACCCTGACCTTCACCCTGACCTTGACCCTGACCCGTACCTCCACCCCGACCTCCACCCTGACCTTGACCCTGACCCTGACCTCCACCCTGACCTTGACCCCGACCCTGACCTCCACCCTGACCTTGACCCTGACCTTGACCCCCACCCTGACCTTGACCTTGACCCTGACCTCCACCCTGACCCTGACCCTGACCCTGACCTCCACCCTGACCTTGACCCTGACGCTGACCTCCAACCTGAGCTTGACCCTGACCCTATCCTCTACCCTGACCTTGACTCTGACCCTGACCTCCACCCTGACCTTGACCCTGACCCTGACCTCCACCCTGACCTCTACCCTGACCTTGACCCTTACCCTGACCTTGACCCTGACCCTGACCTCCTCCTTGACCTCCACCCTGACCTTGAACTCCACTCTGACCTTGACTCCGACCCTGACCACCACCCCGACCTTGACTGTGACACTGACCTCCACCCCTACATGGACCCTGACCCTGACCTCCACCCTGACCTTGACCCTGACCCTAACCTCCACCCTGACCCTGACCCTGACCTTGACCCTGACCCTGACCTCCACCCTGACCTTGACCCTGACCTTGACCCTGACCATGAACTGCACCCTGACCTTGACCCTGACCCCGACCTCTTTCTTGACCTCCACCCTGACCTTGCCCTCCACTCTGACCTTGATTCTGACTCTGACCTCCACTTCGACCTTGAATGTGACACTGAACTCCACCCCTACATGGACCCTGACCCTGACCTCCACCCTGACCTTGACCCTGACCCTGACCTCCACCCTGACCTTGACTTTGACCCTGACCGCCACCCTGACCTTGACCCTGACCCTGACCTCCATTCTGACCTTGACCCTGACCCTGACCTTCACCCTGACCTTGACTCTGACCCTGACCTCCACCCTGACCTCCACCCTGACCTCCACCCTGACCTCCACCCTGACCTTGACCCTGACCCTGACCTCCACCCTGACCTTGACCCTGACCCTGACCTCGAACCTGAGCTTGACCCTGACCCTGACCTTTACCCTGACCTTGACTCTGACCCTGACCTCCACCATGACCTTGACCCTGACCCTGACCTCCACCCTGACCTTGACCCCGACCCTGACCTCCACCCTGACCTTGACCCTGACCTTGACCCTGACCATGACCTGCACCCTGACCTTGACCCTGACCCCGACCTCTTTCTTGACCTCCACCCTGACCTTGACCTCCACTCTGACCTTGATTCTGACCCTGACCTCCACCCCGACCTTGACTGTGACACTGACCTCCACCCCTACATGGACCCTGACCCTGACCTTGACCTCCACTCTGACCTTGATTCTGACCTTGACCTCCACCCCGACCTTGACTGTGACACTGACCTCCACCCCTACATGGACCCCGACCCCGACCTCCACCCTGACCTTGACCCTGACCCTGACCTCCACCCTGACCTTGACCTTGACCCTGACCTTCAGCCTGACCTTGACTTTGACCCTGACCTCCACCCTGACCTTGACCTCTACCCTAACCTCCAGCCTGACCCTGACCCTGACCCTGACGTCCACCCTGACCTTGACCCTGACCTTGACCTCCACCCTGATCTTGACCTTGACCCTGACCTCCACCCTGACCCTGACTCTGACCCTGACCTCCACCCTGACGTTGACCCTGACCTTGACCTCCACCCTGAGCTTGACCCTGACCCTGACGGTCACCCTGACCTTGACCCTGACCCTGACCTCCACCCTGACCTTGACCCTGACCCTGACGTTCACCCTGACCTTGACCCTGACCCTGACCTCCACCCTGACCTCCACCCTGACCTTGACCCTTACCCTGACCTCCACCCTGACCTTGACCCTGACCCTGACCTCCTCCTTGACCTCCACCCTGACCTTGAACTCCACTCTGACCTTGACTCCGACCCTGACCTCCACCCCGACCTTGACTGTGACACTGACCTCCACCCCTACATGGACCCTGACCCTGACCTCCACCCTGACCTTGACCCTGACCCTAACCTCCACCCTGACCCTGACCCTGACCCTGACCGCCACCCTGACCTTGACCCTGACGCTGACCTCTACCCTGACCTCCACCCTGACCTTGACTATGACCCTGACCTCCACCCTGACCTTGACCCTGACCCTGACCTTCACCCTGACCTTGACTCTGACCCTGACCTCCACCCTGACCTCCACCCTGACCTCCACCCTGACCTTGACCCTGACCCTGACCTCCACCCTGACCTTGACCCTGACCCTGACCTCGAACCTGAGCTTGACCCTGACCCTGACCTCTACCCTGACCTTGACTCTGACCCTGACCTCCACCCTGACCTTGACCCTGACCCTGACCTCCACCCTGACCTTGACCCTGACCCTGACCTCCACCCTGACCTTGACCCTGACCTTGACCCTGACCATGACCTGCACCCTGACCTTGACCCTGACCCCGACCTCTTTCTTGACCTCCACCCTGACCTTGACCTCCACTCTGACCTTGATTCTGACCCTGACCTCCACCCCGACCTTGACTGTGACACTGACCTCCAGCCCTACATGGACCCTGACCCTGACCTCCACCCTGACCTTGACCTCCACTCTGACCTTGATTCTGACCCTGACCTCCACCCCGACCTTGACTGTGACACTGACCTCCACCCCTACATGGACCCTGACCCCAACCTCCACCCTGACCTTGACCCTGACCCTGACCTCCTCCTTGACCTCCACCCTGACCTTGACCTCCACTCTGACCTTGACCTTGACCCTGACCTCCACCCTGACCCTGACCCTGACCCTGACCTCCACCGTGACCTTGACCTCAACCCTGACGTCCAGCGTGACCTTGACTTTGACCCTGACCTCCACCCTGATCTTGACCGTGACCCTGACCTTCACACTGACCTTGACCCCGACCCTGACCTACACTCTGACCTTGACCTCGACCCTGACGTCCAGCGTGACCTTGACTTTGACCCTGACCTCCACCCTGACCTTGACCTGGACCCTGACCTTCACCCTGACCTTGACCCCGACCCTGAACTACACCCTGACCTTGACCCTGACTCTGATTTCGTCCCTGACCTCCACCCTGACCTTGACCCTGACCCTGACCTCCACTCTGACCTCGAACCTGACCCTGACCTCCACCCTGACCTTGACCCTGACCCTGACCTCCACCCTGACCTTGACCCTGACCCTGACCTCCACCCTGACCTTGACCCTGACCCTGACCTTCAACCTGACCTTGACCCTGACCCTGACCTCCACCCTGAGCTTGACCCTGACCCTGACCTCTACCCTGACCTTGACTCTGACCCTGACCTCCACCCCGACCTTGACCCTGACCCTGACCTCCACCCTGACCTTGACCCTGACCCTGACCTTTACCCTGACCTTGACCCTGACCCTGACCTCCACCCTGACCTTGACCCCGACCCTGACCTCCACCCTGACCTTGACCCTGACCTTGACCTCCACCCTGACCTTGACCTTGACCCTGACCTCCACCCTGACCCTGACCCTGACCCTGACCTCCACCCTGACCTTGACCCTGACGCTGACCTCCAACCTGAGCTTGACCCTGACCCTATCCTCTACCCTGACCTTGACTCTGACCCTGACCTCCACCCTGACCTTGACCCTGACCCTGACCTCCACCCTGACCTCTACCCTGACCTTGACCCTTACCCTGACCTTGACCCTGACCCTGACCTCCTCCTTGACCTCCACCCTGACCTTGAACTCCACTCTGACCTTGACTCCGACCCTGACCACCACCCCGACCTTGACTGTGACACTGACCTCCACCCCTACATGGACCCTGACCCTGACCTCCACCCTGACCTTGACCCTGATCCTAACCTCCACCCTGACCCTGACCCTGACCCTGACCGCCACCCTGACCTTGACCCTGACCCTGACCTCCACCCTGACCGCCACCCTGACCTTGACCCTGACCCTGACCTCCACCCTGACCTTGACCCTGACCTTGACCCTGACCATGACCTGCACCCTGACCTTGACCCTGACCCCGACCTCTTTCTTGACCTCCACCCTGACCTTGCCCTCCACTCTGACCTTGATTCTGACTCTGACCTCCACTTCGACCTTGAATGTGACACTGAACTCCACCCCTACATGGACCCTGACCCTGACCTCCACCCTGACCTTGACCCTGACCCTGACCTCCACCCTGACCTTGACTTTGACCCTGACCGCCACCCTCACCTTGACCCTGACCCTGACCTCCATTCTGACCTTGACCCTGACCCTGACCTTCACCCTGACCTTGACTCTGACCCTGACCTCCACCCTGACCTCCACCCTGACCTTGACCCTGACCCTGACCTCGAACCTGAGCTTGACCCTGACCCTGACCTTCACCCTGACCTTGACTCTGACCCTGACCTCCACCATGACCTTGACCCTGACCCTGACCTCCACCCTGACCTTGACCCCGACCCTGACCTCCACCCTGACCTTGACCCTGACCTTGACCCTGACCATGACCTGCACCTTGACCTTGACCCTGACCCCGACCTCTTTCTTGACCTTCACCCTGACCTTGACCTCCACTCTGACCTTGATTCTGACCCTGACCTCCACCCCGACCTTGACTGTGACACTGACCTCCACCCCTACATGGACCCTGACCCTGACCTTGACCTCCACTCTGACCTTGATTCTGACCTTGACCTCCACCCCGACCTTGACTGTGACACTGACCTCCACCCCTACATGGACCCCGACCCCGACCTCGACCCTGACCTTGACCCTGACCCTGACCTTCACCCTGACCTTGACCTTGACCCTGACCTTCAGCCTGACCTTGACTTTGACCCTGACCTCCACCCTGACCTTGACCTCTACCCTAACCTCCAGCCTGACCCTGACCCTGACCCTGACGTCCACCCTGACCTTGACCCTGACCTTGACCTCCACCCTGACCTTGACCTTGACCCTGACCTCCACCCTGACCCTGACTCTGACCCTGACCTCCACCCTGACGTTGACCCTGACCCTGACCTCCACCCTGAGCTTGACCCTGACCCTGACGTTCACCCTGACCTTGACCCTGACCCTGACCTCCACCCTGACCTTGACCCTGACCCTGACGTTCACCCTGACCTTGACCCTGACCCTGACCTCCACCCTGACCTCCACCCTGACCTTGACCCTTACCCTGACCTCCACCCTGACCTTGACCCTGACCCTGACCTCCTCCTTGACCTCCACCCTGACCTTGAACTCCACTCTGACCTTGACTCCGACCCTGACCTCCACCCCGACCTTGACTGTGACACTGACCTCCACCCCTACATGGACCCTGACCCTGACCTCCACCCTGACCCTAACCTCCACCCTGACCCTGACCCTGACCCTGACCGCCACCCTGACCTTGACCCTGACGCTGACCTCTACCCTGACCTCCACCCTGACCTTGACTATGACCCTGACCTCCACCCTGACCTTGACCCTGACCCTGACCTTCACCCTGACCTTGACTCTGACCCTGACCTCCACCCTGACCTCCACCCTGACCCTGACCCTGACCCTGACCTCCACCCTGACCTTGACCCTGACCCTGACCTCTACCCTGAACTTGACCCTGACCCTGACCTCCACCCTGACCTTGACTTTGACCCTGACCTCCACCCGGACCTTGACCCGGAACGTGACCTCCACTCTGACCTTGACCCCGACCCTGACCTCCACCCTGACCTTGACCTTGACCCTGACCTTCAGCCTGACCTTGACTTTGACCCTGACCTCCACCCTGACCTTGACCTCCACCCTGACCTCCACCCTTACCCTGACCCTGACGCTGACCTCCACCCTGACCTTGACCCTGACGTTGACCTCTACCCTGACCTCCATCCTGACCTTGACCCTGACCCTGACCTTCACCCTGACCTTGACTCTGACCCTGACCTCCACCCTGACCTCCACCATGACCTCCACCCTGACCTTGACCCTGACCCTGACCTCCACCCTGACCTCGACCCTGATCCTGACCTCCACCCTGACCTTGACCCTGACCCTGACCTCCTCCTTGACCTCCATCCTGACCTTGACCTCCACTCTGACCTTGACCTTGACCCTGACCTCCACCCTGACCCTGACCCTGACCCTGACCTCCACCCGGACCTTGACCCTGACCCTGACCTCCACCCTGACCTTGACCCCGACCCTGACCTCCACCCTGACCTTGACCCTGACCTTGACCTCCACCCTGACCTTGACCTTGACCCTGACCTCCACCCTGACCCTGACCCTGACCCTGACCTCCACCCTGACCTTGACCCTGACGCTGACCTCCAACCTGAGCTTGACCCTGACCCTATCCTCTACCCTGACCTTGACTCTGACCCTGACCTCCACCCTGACCTTGACCCTGACCCTGACCTCCACCCTGACCTTGACCCTGACCCTGACGTTCACCCTGACCTTGACCCTGACCCTGACCTGCACCCTGACCTCCACCCTGACCTTGACCCTTACCCTGACCTCCACCCTGACCTTGACCCTGACCCTGACCTCCTCCTTGACCTCCACCCTGACCTTGAACTCCACTCTGACCTTGACTCCGACCCTGACCTCCACCCCGACCTTGACTGTGACACTGACCTCCACCCCTACATGGACCCTGACCCTGACCTCCACCCTGACCTTGACCTCCACTCTGACCTTGACTCTGACCCTGACCTTCACCCCGACCTTGACTGTGACACTGACCTCCACCCCTACATGGACCCTGACCCTGACCTCCACCCTGACCTTGACCCTGACCCTGACCTCCACCCTGACCATGACTCTGACCCTGACCGCCACCCTGACCTTGACCCGGAACCTGACCTCCACCCTGACCTTGACCCTGACCTTGACCCTGACCATGACCTGCACCCTGACCTTGACCCTGACCCCGACCTCTTTCTTGACCTCCACCCTGACCTTGACCTCCACCCTGAGCTTGACCCTGACCCTGACCTCCACCCTGACCTTGACCCTGACCCTGACCTCCACCCTGACCTTGACCCTGACCCTGACCTCCACCCTGACCTTGACCTCCACTCTGACCTTGATTCTGACCCTGACCTCCACCCCGACCTTTACTGTGACACTGACCTCCACCCCTACTTGGACCCTGACCCTGACCTCCACCCTGACCTTGACCCTGACCCTGACCTCCACCCTGACCTTGACTCTGACCCTGACCGCCACCCTGACCTTGACCCGGAACCTGACCTCCGGTCTGACCTTCACCCTGACCCCGACCTGTACCCTGACCTTGACCGTGACCCTGACCTTCAGCCTGACCTTGACTTTGACCCTGACCTCCACCCTGAACTTGACTGTGACCCTGACCTCCACCCCTACATTGACCCTGACCCTGACCTCCACCCTGAGCTTGACCCTGACCCTGACCTCCACCCTGACCTTGACCCTGACCCTGACCTCCACCCTGACCTTGACCCCGAACCTGACCTTCACCCTGATCTTGACCCTGACCCTGACCTTCACCCTGACCTTGACCCTGACCCCGACCTCCACCCTGAGCTTGACCCTGACCCTGACCTTCACCCTGACCTTGATCCAGAGCATGACCTCCGCCCTGACCTTCACCCTGACCTTGACATCCACCCTGACCTCCACCCTGACCTTGACCCTGACCCTGACCTCCACTCTGACCTTGAACCTGACCCTGACCTTCACCCTGACCTTGACCTTGACCCTGACGTTCAGCCTGAACTTGACTGTGACCCTGACCTCCACCCTGACCTTGAACCTGACCCTGAACTCCACCCTGACCTTGAGCCTGACCCTGACCTCTACCCTGACCTTGACCCTGACCCTGACCTCCACCCTGAACTTGACCCTGACCCTGACCTCCATCCTGACCTTGACCCTGACCCTGACCTTCACTCTGACCTTGACTCTGACCCTGACCTCCACCCTGACCTCCACCCTGACCTTGACCTCGACCCTGACGTTCAGCCTGAACTTGACTTTGACCCTGACCTCCACCCTGACCTTGAACCTGACCCTGACCTCCACCCTGACCTTGACCCTGACCCTGACCTTCACCCTGACCTTGACTCTGACCCTGACCTCCACCCTGACCTCCACCCTGACCTCCACCCTGACCTTGACCCTGATCCTGACCTCCAGCCTGACTTTGACCCTGACCCTGACCTCCAACCTGAGCTTGTCCCTGACCCTGACCTTTACCCTGACCTTGACTCTGACCCTGACCTCCACCCCTACATTGACCGTGACCCTGACCTCCACCCTGAGCTTGACCCTGACCCTGACCTCCACCCTGACCTTCACCCTGACCCTGACCTCCACCCTGACCTTGACCCCGACCCTGACCTTCACCCTGATCTTGACCCTGACCCTCACCTTCACCCTGACCTTGACCCTGACCCTGATCTCCACCCTGAGCTTGACCCTGACCCTGACCTCCACCCTGACCTTGATCCAGAGCATGACCTCCGCCCTGACCTCCACCCTGACCTTGACATCCACCCTGACCTCCACCCTGACCTTGACCCTGACCCTGACCTCCACCCTGACCTCCACTCTGACCTTGAACCTGACCCTGACCTCCACCCTGACCTCGACCTTGACCCTGACGTTCAGCCTGAACTTGACTTTGACCCTGACCTTCACCCTGACCTTGAACCTGACCCTGACCTGCACCCTGACCTTGAGCCTGACTCTGACCTTCACCCTGACCTTGACCCTGACCCTGACCTCTACCCTGACCTTGACCCTGACCCTGACCTCCATCCTGACCTTGACCCTAAACCTGACCTTCACCCTGACCTTGACTCTGACCCTGACCTCCACCCTGACCTCCACCCTTACCTCCACCCTGACCTTGAGCCTGACCCTGACCTCCACCCTGACCTCGACCCTGATCGTGACCTCCACCCTGACCTTGACCCTGACCCTGACCTCCTCCTTGACCTCCACTCTGACCTTGACCTCCACTCCGACCTTGACCTTGACCCTGACCTCCACCCTGACCTTGACCCTGACCCTGACCTCCACTCTGACCTTGAACCTGACCCTGACCTTCACCCTGACCTTGACCTTGACCCTGACGTTCAGCCTGAACTTGACTGTGACCCTGACCTCCACCCTGACCTTGACCCTGACCCTGACCTCCTCCTTGACCTCCACCCTGACCTTGACCTCCACTCTGACCTTGACTCCGACCCTGACCTCCACCCCGACCTTGACTGTGACACTGACCTCCACCCCTACATGGACCCTGACCCTGACCTCCACCCTGACCTTGACCCGGACCCTGACCTCCACCCTGACCTTGACTCTGACCCTGACCGCTACCCTGACCTTGACCCGGAACCTGACCTCCACTCCGACCCTGACCTCCACCCCGACCTTGACTGTGACACTGACCTCCACTCCTACATGGACCCTGACCCTGACGTTCAGCCTGACGTTGACTTTGACCCTGACGTCCACCCTGACCTTGACTGTGACCCTGACCTCCACCCCTACATTGACCCTGACCCTGACCTCCACCCTGAGCTTGACCCTGACCCTGACCTCCACCCTGACCTTGACCCTGACCCCGACCTCCACCCTGAACTTGACCCTGACCCTGACCTTCACCCTGACCTTGACTCTGACCCTGACCTCCACCCTGACCTCCACCCTGACCTTGACCCTGACCCTGACCGCCAGCCTGACCTTGACCCTGACCCTGACCTCCAACCTGAGCTTGTCCCTGACCCTGACCTCTACCCTGACCTTGACTCTGACCCTGACCTCCACCCCTATATTGACCCTGACCCTGACCTCCACCCTGAGCTTGACCCTGACCCTGACCTCCACCCTGACCTTGACCCTGACCCTGACCTCCACCCTGACCTTGACCCCGACCCTGACCTTCACCCTGATCTTGACCCTGACCCTCACCTTCACCCTGACCTTGACCCTGACCCTGATCTCCACCCTGAGCTTGACCCTGACCCTGACCTCCACCCTGACCTTGACCCTGACGCTGACCTCCACCCTGACCTTGACCCTGACGCTGACCTCGAACCTGAGCTTGACCCTGACCCTATCCTCTACCCTGACCTTGACTGTGACACTGACCTCCACCCCTACTTGGACCCTGACCCTGACCTCCACCCTGACCTTGACCCTGACCCTGACCTCCACCCTGACCTTGACTCTGACCCTGACCGCCACCCTGACCTTGACCCGGAACCTGACCTCCGGTCTGACCTTCACCCTGACCCCGACCTGTACCCTGACCTTGACCGTGACCCTGACCTTCAGCCTGACCTTGACTTTGACCCTGACCTCCACCCTGAACTTGACTGTGACCCTGACCTCCACCCCTACATTGACCCTGACCCTGACCTCCACCCTGAGCTTGACCCTGACCCTGGCCTCCACCCTGACCTTGACCCTGACCCTGACCTCCACCCTGACCTTGACCCCGAACCTGACCTTCACCCTGATCTTGACCCTGACCCTGACCTTCACCCTGACCTTGACCCTGACCCCGACCTCCACCCTGAGCTTGACCCTGACCCTGACCTTCACCCTGACCTTGATCCAGAGCATGACCTCCGCCCTGACCTTCACCCTGACCTTGACATCCACCCTGACCTCCACCCTGACCTTGACCCTGACCCTGACCTCCACTCTGACCTTGAACCTGACCCTGACCTTCACCCTGACCTTGACCTTGACCCTGACGTTCAGCCTGAACTTGACTGTGACCCTGACCTCCACCCTGACCTTGAACCTGACCCTGAACTCCACCCTGACCTTGAGCCTGACCCTGACCTCTACCCTGACCTTGACCCTGACCCTGACCTTCACCCTGAACTTGACCCTGACCCTGACCTCCATCCTGACCTTGACCCTGACCCTGACCTTCACCCTGACCTTGACTCTGACCCTGACCTCCACCCTGACCTCCACCCTGACCTTGACCTCGACCCTGAAGTTTAGCCTGAACTTGACTTTGACCCTGACCTCCACCCTGACCTTGAACCTGACCCTGACCTCCACCCTGACCTTGAGCCTGACCCTGACCTCCACCCTGACCTTGACCCTGACCCTGACCTCCACCCTGACCTTGACCCTGACCCTGACCTCCACCCTGACCTTGACCCCGACCCTGACCTTCACCCTGATCTTGACCCTGACGCTCACCTTCACCCTGACCTTGACCCTGACCCTGACCTCCACCCTGACCTTGACCCTGACCCTGACCTCCACCCTGACCTTGACTCTGACCCCGAACTCCACCCTGACCTTGACCCTGACCCTGACCTTCACCCTGACCTTGACTCTGACCCTGACCTCCACCCTGACCTCCACCCTGACCTCCACCCTGACCTTGACCCTTACCCTGACCTCCACCCTGACCTTGACCCTGACCCTGACCTGCTCCTTGACCTCCACCCTGACCTTGAACTCCACTCTGACCTTGACTCCGACCCTGACCTCCACCCCGACCTTGACTGTGACACTGACCTCCACCCCTACATGGACCCTGACCCTGACCTCCACCCTGACCTTGACCTCCACTCTGACCTTGACTCTGACCCTGACCTTCACCCCGACCTTGACTGTGACACTGACCTCCACCCCTACATGGACCCTGACCCTGACCTCCACCCTGACCTTGACCCTGACCCTGACCTCCACCCTGAGCTTGACCCTGACCCTGACCTCCACCCTGACCTTGACCCTGACCCTGACCTCCACCCTGACCTTGACCCCGAACCTGACCTTCACCCTGATCTTGACCCTGACCCTGACCTTCACCCTGACCTTGACCCTGACCCCGACCTCCACCCTGAGCTTGACCCTGACCCTGACCTTCACCCTGACCTTGATCCAGAGCATGACCTCCGCCCTGACCTTCACCCTGACCTTGACATCCACCCTGACCTCCACCCTGACCTTGACCCTGACCCTGACCTCCACTCTGACCTTGAACCTGACCCTGACCTTCACCCTGACCTTGACCTTGACCCTGACGTTCAGCCTGAACTTGACTGTGACCCTGACCTCCACCCTGACCTTGAACCTGACCCTGAACTCCACCCTGACCTTGAGCCTGACCCTGACCTCTACCCTGACCTTGACCCTGACCCTGACCTCCACCCTGAACTTGACCCTGACCCTGACCTCCATCCTGACCTTGACCCTGACCCTGACCTTCACTCTGACCTTGACTCTGACCCTGACCTCCACCCTGACCTCCACCCTGACCTTGACCTCGACCCTGACGTTCAGCCTGAACTTGACTTTGACCCTGACCTCCACCCTGACCTTGAACCTGACCCTGACCTCCACCCTGACCTTGAGCCTGACCCTGACCTCCACCCTGACCTTGACCCTGACCCTGACCTCCACCCTGACCTTGACCCTGACCCTGACCTCCACCCTGACCTTGACCCCGACCCTGACCTTCACCCTGATCTTGACCCTGACGCTCACCTTCACCCTGACCTTGACCCTGACCCTGACCTCCACCCTGACCTTGACCCTGACCCTGACCTCCACCCTGACCTTGACCCTGACCCCGAACTCCACCCTGACCTTGACCCTGACCCTGACCTTCACCCTGACCTTGACTCTGACCCTGACCTCCACCCTGACCTCCACCCTGACCTCCACCCTGACCTTGACCCTGATCCTGACCTCCAGCCTGACTTTGACCCTGACCCTGACCTCCAACCTGAGCTTGTCCCTGACCCTGACCTTTACCCTGACCTTGACTCTGACCCTGACCTCCACCCCTACATTGACCGTGACCCTGACCTCCACCCTGAGCTTGACCCTGACCCTGACCTCCACCCTGACCTTCACCCTGACCCTGACCTCCACCCTGACCTTGACCCCGACCCTGACCTTCACCCTGATCTTGACCCTGACCCTCACCTTCACCCTGACCTTGACCCTGACCCTGATCTCCACCCTGAGCTTGACCCTGACCCTGACCTCCACCCTGACCTTGATCCAGAGCATGACCTCCGCCCTGACCTCCACCCTGACCTTGACATCCACCCTGACCTCCACCCTGACCTTGACCCTGACCCTGACCTCTACCCTGACCTCCACTCTGACCTTGAACCTGACCCTGACCTCCACCCTGACCTCGACCTTGACCCTGACGTTCAGCCTGAACTTGACTTTGACCCTGACCTTCACCCTGACCTTGAACCTGACCCTGACCTGCACCCTGACCTTGAGCCTGACTCTGACCTTCACCCTGACCTTGACCCTGACCCTGACCTCTACCCTGACCTTGACCCTGACCCTGACCTCCATCCTGACCTTGACCCTAAACCTGACCTTCACCCTGACCTTGACTCTGACCCTGACCTCCACCCTGACCTCCACCCTTACCTCCACCCTGACCTTGAGCCTGACCCTGACCTCCACCCTGACCTCGACCCTGATCGTGACCTCCACCCTGACCTTGACCCTGACCCTGACCTCCTCCTTGACCTCCACTCTGACCTTGACCTCCACTCCGACCTTGACCTTGACCCTGACCTCCACCCTGACCTTGACCCTGACCCTGACCTCCACTCTGACCTTGAACCTGACCCTGACCTTCACCCTGACCTTGACCTTGACCCTGACGTTCAGCCTGAACTTGACTGTGACCCTGACCTCCACCCTGACCTTGACCCTGACCCTGACCTCCTCCTTGACCTCCACCCTGACCTTGACCTCCACTCTGACCTTGACTCCGACCCTGACCTCCACCCCGACCTTGACTGTGACACTGACCTCCACCCCTACATGGACCCTGACCCTGACCTCCACCCTGACCTTGACCCGGACCCTGACCTCCACCCTGACCTTGACTCTGACCCTGACCGCTACCCTGACCTTGACCCGGAACCTGACCTCCACTCCGACCCTGACCTCCACCCCGACCTTGACTGTGACACTGACCTCCACTCCTACATGGACCCTGACCCTGACGTTCAGCCTGACGTTGACTTTGACCCTGACGTCCACCCTGACCTTGACTGTGACCCTGACCTCCACCCCTACATTGACCCTGACCCTGACCTCCACCCTGAGCTTGACCCTGACCCTGACCTCCACCCTGACCTTGACCCTGACCCCGACCTCCACCCTGAACTTGACCCTGACCCTGACCTTCACCCTGACCTTGACTCTGACCCTGACCTCCACCCTGACCTCCACCCTGACCTTGACCCTGACCCTGACCGCCAGCCTGACCTTGACCCTGACCCTGACCTCCAACCTGAGCTTGTCCCTGACCCTGACCTCTACCCTGACCTTGACTCTGACCCTGACCTCCACCCCTATATTGACCCTGACCCCGACCTCCACCCTGAGCTTGACCCTGACCCTGACCTCCACCCTGACCTTGACCCTGACCCTGACCTCCACCCTGACCTTGACCCCGACCCTGACCTTCACCCTGATCTTGACCCTGACCCTCACCTTCACCCTGACCTTGACCCTGACCCTGATCTCCACCCTGAGCTTGACCCTGACCCTGACCTCCACCCTGACCTTGACCCTGACGCTGACCTCCACCCTGACCTTGACCCTGACGCTGACCTCGAACCTGAGCTTGACCCTGACCCTATCCTCTACCCTGACCTTGACTGTGACACTGACCTCCACCCCTACTTGGACCCTGACCCTGACCTCCACCCTGACCTTGACCCTGACCCTGACCTCCACCCTGACCTTGACTCTGACCCTGACCGCCACCCTGACCTTGACCCGGAACCTGACCTCCGGTCTGACCTTCACCCTGACCCCGACCTGTACCCTGACCTTGACCGTGACCCTGACCTTCAGCCTGACCTTGACTTTGACCCTGACCTCCACCCTGAACTTGACTGTGACCCTGACCTCCACTCCTACATTGACCCTGACCCTGACCTCCACCCTGAGCTTGACCCTGACCCTGGCCTCCACCCTGACCTTGACCCTGACCCTGACCTCCACCCTGACCTTGACCCCGAACCTGACCTTCACCCTGATCTTGACCCTGACCCTGACCTTCACCCTGACCTTGACCCTGACCCCGACCTCCACCCTGAGCTTGACCCTGACCCTGACCTTCACCCTGACCTTGATCCAGAGCATGACCTCCGCCCTGACCTTCACCCTGACCTTGACATCCACCCTGACCTCCACCCTGACCTTGACCCTGACCCTGACCTCCACTCTGACCTTGAACCTGACCCTGACCTTCACCCTGACCTTGACCTTGACCCTGACGTTCAGCCTGAACTTGACTGTGACCCTGACCTCCACCCTGACCTTGAACCTGACCCTGAACTCCACCCTGACCTTGAGCCTGACCCTGACCTCTACCCTGACCTTGACCCTGACCCTGACCTCCACCCTGAACTTGACCCTGACCCTGACCTCCATCCTGACCTTGACCCTGACCCTGACCTTCACCCTGACCTTGACTCTGACCCTGACCTCCACCCTGACCTCCACCCTGACCTTGACCTCGACCCTGAAGTTTAGCCTGAACTTGACTTTGACCCTGACCTCCACCCTGACCTTGAACCTGACCCTGACCTCCACCCTGACCTTGAGCCTGACCCTGACCTCCACCCTGACCTTGACCCTGACCCTGACCTCCACCCTGACCTTGACCCTGACCCTGACCTCCACCCTGACCTTGACCCCGACCCTGACCTTCACCCTGATCTTGACCCTGACGCTCACCTTCACCCTGACCTTGACCCTGACCCTGACCTCCACCCTGACCTTGACCCTGACCCTGACCTCCACCCTGACCTTGACTCTGACCCCGAACTCCACCCTGACCTTGACCCTGACCCTGACCTTCACCATGACCTTGACTCTGACCCTGACCTTCACCCTGACCTCCACCCTGACCTCCACCCTGACCTTGACCCTTACCCTGACCTCCACCCTGACCTTGACCCTGACCCTGACCTCCTCCTTGACCTCCACCCTGACCTTGAACTCCACTCTGACCTTGACTCCGACCCTGACCTCCACCCCGACCTTGACTGTGACACTGACCTCCACCCCTACATGGACCCTGACCCTGACCTCCACCCTGACCTTGACCTCCACTCTGACCTTGACTCTGACCCTGACCTTCACCCCGACCTTGACTGTGACACTGACCTCCACCCCTACATGGACCCTGACCCTGACCTCCACCCTGACCTTGACCCTGACCCTGACCTCCACCCTGACCATGACTCTGACCCTGACCGCCACCCTGACCTTGACCCGGAACCTGACCTCCACCCTGACCTTGACCCTGACCTTGACCCTGACCATGACCTGCACCCTGACCTTGACCCTGACCCCGACCTCTTTCTTGACCTCCACCCTGACCTTGACCTCCACCCTGAGCTTGACCCTGACCCTGACCTCCACCCTGACCTTGACCCTGACCCTGACCTCCACCCTGACCTTGACCCTGACCCTGACCTCCACCCTGACCTTGACCTCCACTCTGACCTTGATTCTGACCCTGACCTCCACCCCGACCTTGACTGTGACACTGACCTCCACCCCTACTTGGACCCTGACCCTGACCTCCACCCTGACCTTGACCCTGACCCTGACCTCCACCCTGACCTTGACTCTGACCCTGACCGCCACCCTGACCTTGACCCGGAACCTGACCTCCGGTCTGACCTTCACCCTGACCCCGACCTGTACCCTGACCTTGACCGTGACCCTGACCTTCAGCCTGACCTTGACTTTGACCCTGACCTCCACCCTGAACTTGACTGTGACCCTGACCGCCACCCCTACATTGACCCTGACCCTGACCTCCACCCTGAGCTTGACCCTGACCCTGACCTCCACCCTGACCTTGACCCTGACCCTGACCTCCACCCTGACCTTGACCCCGAACCTGACCTTCACCCTGATCTTGACCCTGACCCTGACCTTCACCCTGACCTTGACCCTGACCCCGACCTCCACCCTGAGCTTGACCCTGACCCTGACCTTCACCCTGACCTTGATCCAGAGCATGACCTCCGCCCTGACCTTCACCCTGACCTTGACATCCACCCTGACCTCCACCCTGACCTTGACCCTGACCCTGACCTCCACTCTGACCTTGAACCTGACCCTGACCTTCACCCTGACCTTGACCTTGACCCTGACGTTCAGCCTGAACTTGACTGTGACCCTGACCTCCACCCTGACCTTGAACCTGACCCTGAACTCCACCCTGACCTTGAGCCTGACCCTGACCTCTACCCTGACCTTGACCCTGACCCTGACCTCCACCCTGAACTTGACCCTGACCCTGACCTCCATCCTGACCTTGACCCTGACCCTGACCTTCACTCTGACCTTGACTCTGACCCTGACCTCCACCCTGACCTCCACCCTGACCTTGACCTCGACCCTGACGTTCAGCCTGAACTTGACTTTGACCCTGACCTCCACCCTGACCTTGAACCTGACCCTGACCTCCACCCTGACCTTGAGCCTGACCCTGACCTCCACCCTGACCTTGACCCTGACCCTGACCTCCACCCTGACCTTGACCCTGACCCTGACCTCCACCCTGACCTTGACCCCGACCCTGACCTTCACCCTGATCTTGACCCTGACGCTCACCTTCACCCTGACCTTGACCCTGACCCTGACCTCCACCCTGACCTTGACCCCGACCCTGACCTCCACCCTGACCTTGACCCTGACCCCGAACTCCACCCTGACCTTGACCCTGACCCTGACCTTCACCCTGACCTTGACTCTGACCCTGACCTCCACCCTGACCTCCACCCTGACCTCCACCCTGACCTTGACCCTGATCCTGACCTCCAGCCTGACTTTGACCCTGACCCTGACCTCCAACCTGAGCTTGTCCCTGACCCTGACCTTTACCCTGACCTTGACTCTGACCCTGACCTCCACCCCTACATTGACCGTGACCCTGACCTCCACCCTGAGCTTGACCCTGACCCTGACCTCCACCCTGACCTTCACCCTGACCCTGACCTCCACCCTGACCTTGACCCCGACCCTGACCTTCACCCTGATCTTGACCCTGACCCTCACCTTCACCCTGACCTTGACCCTGACCCTGATCTCCACCCTGAGCTTGACCCTGACCCTGACCTCCACCCTGACCTTGATCCAGAGCATGACCTCCGCCCTGACCTCCACCCTGACCTTGACATCCACCCTGACCTCCACCCTGACCTTGACCCTGACCCTGACCTCCACCCTGACCTCCACTCTGACCTTGAACCTGACCATGACCTCCACCCTGACCTCGACCTTGACTCTGACGTTCAGCCTGAACTTGACTTTGACCCTGACCTTCACCCTGACCTTGAACCTGACCCTGACCTGCACCCTGACCTTGAGCCTGACTCTGACCTTCACCCTGACCTTGACCCTGACCCTGACCTCTACCCTGACCTTGACCCTGACCCTGACCTCCATCCTGACCTTGACCCTAAACCTGACCTTCACCCTGACCTTGACTCTGACCCTGACCTCCACCCTGACCTCCACCCTTACCTCCACCCTGACCTTGAGCCTGACCCTGACCTCCACCCTGACCTCGACCCTGATCGTGACCTCCACCCTGACCTTGACCCTGACCCTGACCTCCTCCTTGACCTCCACTCTGACCTTGACCTCCACTCCGACCTTGGCCTTGACCCTGACCTCCACCCTGACCTTGACCCTGACCCTGACCTCCACTCTGACCTTGAACCTGACCCTGACCTTCACCCTGACCTTGACCTTGACCCTGACGTTCAGCCTGAACTTGACTGTGACCCTGACCTCCACCCTGACCTTGACCCTGACCCTGACCTCCTCCTTGACCTCCACCCTGACCTTGACCTCCACTCTGACCTTGACTCCGACCCTGACCTCCACCCCGACCTTGACTGTGACACTGACCTCCACCCCTACATGGACCCTGACCCTGACCTCCACCCTGACCTTGACCCGGACCCTGACCTCCACCCTGACCTTGACTCTGACCCTGACCGCTACCCTGACCTTGACCCGGAACCTGACCTCCACTCCGACCCTGACCTCCACCCCGACCTTGACTGTGACACTGACCTCCACTCCTACATGGACCCTGACCCTGACGTTCAGCCTGACGTTGACTTTGACCCTGACGTCCACCCTGACCTTGACTGTGACCCTGACCTCCACCCCTACATTGACCCTGACCCTGACCTCCACCCTGAGCTTGACCCTGACCCTGACCTCCACCCTGACCTTGACCCTGACCCCGACCTCCACCCTGAACTTGACCCTGACCCTGACCTTCACCCTGACCTTGACTCTGACCCTGACCTCCACCCTGACCTCCACCCTGACCTTGACCCTGACCCTGACCGCCAGCCTGACCTTGACCCTGACCCTGACCTCCAACCTGAGCTTGTCCCTGACCCTGACCTCTACCCTGACCTTGACTCTGACCCTGACCTCCACCCCTATATTGACCCTGACCCTGACCTCCACCCTGAGCTTGACCCTGACCCTGACCTCCACCCTGACCTTGACCCTGACCCTGACCTCCACCCTGACCTTGACCCCGACCCTGACCTTCACCCTGATCTTGACCCTGACCCTCACCTTCACCCTGACCTTGACCCTGACCCTGACCTCCACCCTGACCTTGATCTCCACCCTGAGCTTGACCCTGACCCTGACCTCCACCCTGACCTTGACCCTGACCTTGACCCTGACGCTGACCTCGAACCTGAGCTTGACCCTGACCCTATCCTCTACCCTGACCTTGACTCTGACCCTGACCTCCACCCTGACCTTGACCCTGACCCTGACCTCCACCCTGACCTTGACCCTGACCCTGACCTTCACCCTGACCTTGACCCTGACCCTGACCTCCACCCTGACCTTAAACTTGACCCTGACGTTCAGCCTGAACTTGACTGTGACCCTGACCTCCACCCTGACCTTGAACCTGACTCTGACCTCCACCCTGACCTTGAGCCTGACCCTGACCTCTACCCTGACCTTGACCCTGACCCTGACCTCCACCCTGACCTTGACCCTTACACTGACCTCCATCCTGACCTTGACCCTGACCCTGACCTTCACCCTGACCTTGACTCTGACCCTGACCTCAACCCTGACCTCCACCCTGACCTTGACTTCGACCCTGACGTTCAGCCTGAACTTGACTTTGACCCTGACCTCCACCCTGACCTTGAACCTGACCCTGACCTCCACCCTGACCTTGAGCCTGACCCTGACCTCCACCCTGACCTTGAGCCTGACCCTGACCTCTACCCTGACCTTGACCCTGACCCTGACCTCCACCCTGACCTTGACCCTGACCCTGACCTCCATCCTGACCTTGACCCTGACCCTGACCGCTACCCTGACCTTGACCCGGAACCTGACCTCCACCCTGACCTTGACCCTGACCTTGACCCTGACCATGACCTGCACCCTGACCTTGACCCTGACCCCGACCTCTTTCTTGACCTCCACCCTGACCTTGATCTCCACCCTGAGCTTGACCCTGACCCTGACCTCCACCCTGACCTTGACCCTGACCCTGACCTCCACCCTGACCTTGACCCTGACCCTGACCTCCACCCTGACCTTGACCTCCACTCTGACCTTGATTCTGACCCTGACCTCCACCCCGACCTTGAATGTGACACTGACCTCCACCCCTACTTGGACCCTGACCCTGACCTCCACCCTGACCTTGACCCTGACCCTGACCTTCACCCTGACCTTGACTCTGACCCTGACCGCCACCCTGACCTTGACCCTGACCCTGACCTCCACCCTGACCTTGACCCCGAACCTGACCGTCACCCTGATCTTCACCCTGACCCTTACCTTCACCCTGACCTTGACCCTGACCCCGACCTCCACCCTGAGCTTGACCCTGACCCTGACCTTCACCCTGACCTTGATCCAGAGCATGACCTCCGCCCTGACCTCCACCCTGACCTTGACATCCACCCTGACCTCCACCCTGACCTTGAGCCTGACCCTGACCTCCACCCTGACCTCCACCCTGACCTTGACCCTGACCCTGACCTCCTCCTTGACCTCCACCCTGACCTTGACCTCCACTCTGACCTTGACTCTGACCCTGACCTCCACCCTGACCTCCACCCTGACCTTGACCCTGACCCTGACCTCCTCCTTGACCTCCACCCTGACCTTGACCTCCACTCTGACCTTGACTCTGACCCTGACCTTCACCCCGACCTTGACTGTGACACTGACCTTCACCCCTACATGGACCCTGACCCTGACCTCCACCCTGACCTTGACCCTGACCCTGACCTCCACCCTGACCTTGACTCTGACCCTGACCGCCACCCTGACCTTGACCCGGAACCTGACCTCCACTCTGACGTTAACCCTGACCCTGACCTGTACCCTGACCTTGAACGTGACCCTGACCATCAGCCTGACCTTGACTTTGACCCTGACCTCCACCCTGACCTTGACTGTGACCCTGACCTCCACCCCTACATTGACCCTGACCTTGACCTCCACCCTGAGCTTGACCCTGACCCTGACCTTCACCCTGACCTTGACCCTGACCCTGACCTCCACCCTGACCTTGACTTTGACCCTGACCTCCACCCGGACCTTGACCCGGAACGTGACCTCCACTCTGACCTTGACCCCGACCCTGACCTCCACCCTGACCTTGACCTTGACCCTGACCTTCAGCCTGACCTTGACTTTGACCCTGACCTCCACCCTGACCTTGACCTCTACCTTGACCTCCACCCTGACCCTGACCCTGACGCTGACCTCCACCCTGACTTTGACCCTGACGTTGACCTCTACCCTGACCTCCATCCTGACCTTGACCCTGACCCTGACCTTCACCCTGACCTTGACTCTGACCCTGACCTCCACCCTGACCTCCACCATGACCTCCACCCTGACCTTGACCCTGACCCTGACCTCCACCCTGACCTCGACCCTGATCCTGACCTCCACCCTGACCTTGACCCTGACCCTGACCTCCTCCTTGACCTCCATCCTGACCTTGACCTCCACTCTGACCTTGACCTTGACCCCGACCTCCACCCTGACCCTGACCCTGACCCTGACCTCCACCCGGACCTTGACCCTGACCCTGACCTCCACCCTGACCTTGACCCCGACCCTGACCTCCACCCTGACCTTGACCCTGACCTTGACCTCCACCCTGACCTTGACCTTGACCCTGACCTCCACCCTGACCCTGACCCTGACCCTGACCTCCACCCTGACCGTGACCCTGACGCTGACCTCCAACCTGAGCTTGACCCTGACCCTATCCTCTACCCTGACCTTGACTCTGACCCTGACCTCCACCCTGACCTTGACCCTGACCCTGACCTCCACCCTGACCTTGACCCTGACCCTGACGTTCACCCTGACCTTGACCCTGACCCTGACCTGCACCCTGACCTCCACTTTGACCTTGACCCTTACCCTGACCTCCACCCTGACCTTGACCCTGACCCTGACCTCCTCCTTGACCTCCACCCTGACCTTGACCTCCACTCTGACCTTGACCTTGACCCTGACCTCCACCCTGACCCTGACCCTGACCCTGACCTCCACCCTCACCTTGACCCTGACCCTGACCTCCACCCTGACCTTGACCCTGACCCTGACCTCCACCCTAACCTTGACCTTCACTGTGACCTTGATTCTGACCCTGACCTCCACCCCGACCTTGACTGTGACCCTGACCTCCACCCCTACATTGACCCTGACCCTCACCTCCACCCTAAGCTTGACCCTGACCCTGACCTCCACCCTGACCTTGACCCTGACCCTGACCTCCACCCTGACCTTGACCCCGACCCTGACCTTCACCCTGATCTTGACCCTGACCCTCACCTTCACCCTGACCTTGACCCTGACCCTGACCTGTACCCTGACCTTGACCGTGACCCTGACCTTCAGCCTGACCTTGACTTTGACCCTGACCGCCACCCTGACCTTGACTGTGACCCTGACCTCCACCCTGACCTTGACCCTGACCCTGTCCTCCACCCTAACCTTGACCCTGACCCTGACCACTAGCCTGATCTTGACCCTGACCCTGACCTCCACCCTGACCTTGACGGTGACCCTGACCTCCACCCTGACCTTGACTTTGACCCTGACCTCCACCCTGACCTTGACCCGGAACGTGACCTCCACTCTGACCTTGACCCTGATCCTGACCTCCACCCTGACCTTGACCTTGACCCTGACCTTCAGCCTGACCTTGACTTTGACCCTGACCTCCACCCTGACCTTGACCTCTACCCTGACCTCCACCCTGACCCTGACCCTGACGCTGACCTCCACCCTGACTTTGACCCTGACGTTGACCTCTACCCTGACCTCCATCCTGACCTTGACCCTGACCCTGACCTTCACCCTGACCTTGACTCTGACCCTGACCTCCACCCTGACCTCCACCATGACCTCCACCCTGACCTTGACCCTGACCCTGACCTCCACCCTGACCTCGACCCTGATCCTGACCTCCACCCTGACCTTGACCCTGACCCTGACCTCCTCCTTGACCTCCACCATGACCTCCACCCTGACCTTGACCCTGACCCTGACCTCCACCCTGACCTCGACCCTGATCCTGACCTCCACCCTGACCTTGATCCAGAGCATGACCTCCGCCCTGACCTCCACCCTGACCTTGACATCCACCCTGACCTCCACCCTGACCTTGAGCCTGACCCTGACCTCCACCCTGACCTCCACCCTGACCTTGACCCTGACCCTGACCTCCTCCTTGACCTCCACCCTGACCTTGACCTCCACTCTGACCTTGACTCTGACCCTGACCTCCACCCTGACCTCCACCCTGACCTTGACCCTGACCCTGACCTCCTCCTTGACCTCCACCCTGACCTTGACCTCCACTCTGACCTTGACTCTGACCCTGACCTTCACCCCGACCTTGACTGTGACACTGACCTTCACCCCTACATGGACCCTGACCCTGACCTCCACCCTGACCTTGACCCTGACCCTGACCTCCACCCTGACCTTGACTCTGACCCTGACCGCCACCCTGACCTTGACCCGGAACCTGACCTCCACTCTGACGTTAACCCTGACCCTGACCTGTACCCTGACCTTGAACGTGACCCTGACCATCAGCCTGACCTTGACTTTGACCCTGACCTCCACCCTGACCTTGACTGTGACCCTGACCTCCACCCCTACATTGACCCTGACCCTGACCTCCACCCTGAGCTTGACCCTGACCCTGACCTTCACCCTGACCTTGACCCTGACCCTGACCTCCACCCTGACCTTGACTTTGACCCTGACCTCCACCCGGACCTTGACCCGGAACGTGACCTCCACTCTGACCTTGACCCCGACCCTTACCTCCACCCTGACCTTGACCTTGACCCTGACCTTCAGCCTGACCTTGACTTTGACCCTGACCTCCACCCTGACCTTGACCTCTACCCTGACCTCCACCCTGACCCTGACCCTGACGCTGACCTCCACCCTGACTTTGACCCTGACGTTGACCTCTACCCTGACCTCCATCCTGACCTTGACCCTGACCCTGACCTTCACCCTGACCTTGACTCTGACCCTGACCTCCACCCTGACCTCCACCATGACCTCCACCCTGACCTTGACCCTGACCCTGACCTCCACCCTGACCTCGACCCTGATCCTGACCTCCACCCTGACCTTGACCCTGACCCTGACCTCCTCCTTGACCTCCATCCTGACCTTGACCTCCACTCTGACCTTGACCTTGACCCCGACCTCCACCCTGACCCTGACCCTGACCCTGACCTCCACCCGGACCTTGACCCTGACCCTGACCTCCACCCTGACCTTGACCCCGACCCTGACCTCCACCCTGACCTTGACCCTGACCTTGACCTCCACCCTGACCTTGACCTTGACCCTGACCTCCACCCTGACCCTGACCCTGACCCTGACCTCCACCCTGACCTCCACCCTGACCTCCAGCCTGACCTTGACCCTGACCCTGACCTCCACCCTGACCTTGACCCTGACCCTGACCTTCACCCTGACCTCCACCCTGACCTCGACCCTTACACTGCCCTCCACCCTGACCTTGACCCTGACCCTGACCTTCACCCTGACCTTGACCCTGACCCTAACCTCCACCCTGACCTTGACCCTGACCCCGACCATCACCCTGACCTTGACCCTGACCCTGACCTCCACCCTGACCTCCACCCTGACCTCGACCCGGACCCTGACCTCTACCCTGACCTTGACCCTGACCCTGACCTCATCCTTGACCTCCACCCTGACCTTGACCTCCACTCTGACCTTGACCTTGACCCTGACCTCCACCCCGACCTTGACTGTGACACTGACCTTCACCCCTACATGGACCCTGACCCTGACCTCCACCCTGACCTTGACCCTGACCCTGACCCCCACCCTCACCTCCACCCTGACCTTGACCCTGACCCTGACCTCCACCCTGAATTTGACCTTGACCCTGACCTCCACCCTGACCTTGACCCTTACACTGCCCTCCCCCCTGACCTTGACCCTGACCCTGACCTCCACCCTGACCTTGACCCTTACACTGCCCTCCCCCCTGACCTTGACCCTGACCCTGACCTCCACCCTGACCTTGACTTTGACCCTGACCTCCACCCTGATCTTGACCCTGACCCTGACCTCCACCCTGACCTTGACCCTCACCCTGACCTCCACCCTGACCTTGACCCTCACCCTGACCTCTACCCTGACCTTGACCCTGACCCTGACCTTCACCCTGACCTTGACCCTGACCCTGACCTTCACCCTGACCTTGACCCTGACTCTGACCTCCACCTGAGCTTGACCCTGACCCTGACCTCCACCCTGCGCTTGACCCTGACCCTGACCTCTACCCTGACCTTGACTTTGACCCTGACCTCCACCCCGACCTTGACCCTGACCCTGACCTCCACCCTGACCTTGACCCTGACCCTGACCTTCACCCTGACCTTGACCCTGACCCTGACCTCCACCTTGACCTTGACCCTGACCCTGACCTCCAACCTGACCTTGACTGTGACCGTGACCTCCACCCTGACCTGGACCCCGACTTTGACCTTCAGCCTGACCTTGACCCTGACGCTGACCTCCACCCTGACCTTGACCCTGACCTTGACCCTGATCCTGACCTCGTCCTTGACCTCCACCCTGACCTTGACCTCCACTCTGACCTTGACTCCGACCCTGACCTCCACCCTGACCTTGACTGTGACCCAGACCTCCACCCCTACATTGACCCTGACCCTGACCTCCACCCTGACCTCCACCCTGACCTCCAGCCTGACCTTGACCCTGACCCTGACCTCCACCCTGACCTTGACCCTGACCCTGACCTTCACCCTGACCTTGACCCTGATCCTAACCTCCACCCTGACCTTGACCCTGACCCCGACCATCACCCTGACCTTGACCCTGACCCTGACCTCCACCCTGACCTCCACCCTGACCTCGACCCGGACCCTGACCTCCACCCTGACCTTGACCCTGACCCTGACCTCATCCTTGACCTCCACCCTGACCTTGACCTCCACTCTGACCTTGACCTTGACCCTGACCTCCACCCCGACCTTGACTGTGACACTGACCTCCACCCCTACATGGACCCTGACCCTGACCTCCACCCTGACCTTGACCCTGACCCTGACCTCCTCCTTGACCTCCACTCTGACCTTGACTCTGACCCTGACCTCCACCCTGACCTTGACTGTGACACTGACCTCCACCCCTACATGGACCCTGACCCTGACCTCCACCCTGACCTTGACCCTGACCCTGACCTCCACCCTGACCTTGACCCCGACCCTGACCTTCACTTCGATCTTGACCCTGACCCTCACCTTCACCCTGACCTTGACCCTGACCCTGACCTCCACCCTGACCTGGACTCTGACCTTGACCCTGACCCTGACCTCCACCCTGACCTTGACTCTGACCCTGACCTCCATCCTACCCTTGACCTTGACCCTGACGTCCACCCTGACCCTGATCGCCACCCTGACCTCGACCCTGACCCTGACCTCTACCCTGAATTCGACCTTGACCCTGACCTCCATCCTGACGTTGACCCCGACCCTGACTCACACCTTGACCTCCACCCTGACCTTGACTTTGACCCTGACCTTGACTGTGACCCTGACCTCCACCCCTACATTGACCCTGACCCTGACCTTCACCCTGACCCTGACCTCCGGCCTGACCTCCACTCTGACCTTGAACCTGACCCTGACCTCCACCCTGATCTTGACCTTGACCCTGACCTTCAACCTGACCTTGACTTTGACCCTGACCTTGACCCTGACCCTGACCTCCACCCTGACCTCCACTCTGACCTTGAACCTGACCCTGACCTCCACCCTGATCTTGACCTTGACCCTGACCTTCAACCTGACCTTGACTTTGACCCTGACCTCCACCCTGACCCTGACCTTCACCCTGACCTTGACCCTGACCCTGACCTCCACCCTGACCTCCACCCTGACCTCCACCCTGACCTTGACCCTTACCCTGACCTCCACCCTGACCTTGACCCTGACCCTGACCTCCTCCTTGACCTCCACCCTGACCTTGACCTCCACTCTGACCTTGACTCTGACCCTGACCTCCACCCCGACCTTGACTGTGACACTGACCTCCACCCCTACATGGACCCTGACCCTGACCTCCACTCTGACCTTGACCCTGACCCTGACCTCCTCCTTGACCTCCATTCTGACCTTGACTCTGACCCTGACCTCCACCCTGACCTTGACTGTGACACTGACCTCCACCCCTACATGGACCCTGACCCTGACCGTCACCCTGACCTTGACCCTGACCCTGACCTCCACCATGACCTCCACCCTGACCTCGACCCTGACCCTGACGTCCACCCTGACCTTGACCATGACCCTGACCTCCTCCTTGACCTCCACCCTGACCTTGACCTCCACTCTGACCTTGACCTTGACCCTGACCTCCACCCTGACCCTGACCCTAACCCTGACCTCCATCCTGACCTTGACCCTGACCCTGACCTCCAACCTGAGCTTGACCCTGACCCTGACCTCTACCCTGACCTTAACTCTGACCCTGACCTCCACCCTGACCTTGACCCTGACCCTGACCTCCACCCTGACCTTGACCCTGACCCTGACCTTCACCCTGACCTTGACCCTGACCCTGACCTTGACCTCCACTCTGACCTTGACCTTGACCCTGACCTCCACCCATACCCTGACCTCCACCCTGACCTTGACCCTGACCTTGACCCCCACCCTGAATTTGACCTTGACCCTGACCTCCACCCTGACCTTGACCCTTACACTGCCCTCCACCTGACCTTGACCCTGACCCTGACCTTCACCCTGACCTTGACCCTGACCCTGACCTCCACCCTGACCTTTACGGAGACCCTGACCTCGACCCTGACCTTGACCCTGACCTTGACCCTGACCTTGACCTTCACCCTGACCTTGACCTTGACCCTGACCTCCACCCTGACCCTGACCCTGACCCTGACCTCCACCCTGACCTTGACCCTGACCCTGACGTCCAACCTGAGTTTGACCCTGACCCTGACCTCTACCCTGACCTTGACTCTGACCCTGACCTCCACCCTGACCTTGACCCTGACCCTGACTTCCACACTGACCTTGACTCTGACCCTGACCTCCACCCTACCCTTGACCTTGACCCTGACCTCTACCCTGACCTTGACTCTGACCCTGACCTCCACCCTGACCTCGACCCTGACCCTGACCTCCACCCTGAATTTGACCTTGACCCTGACCTCCATCCTGACGTTGACCCCGACCCTGACCTACACCTTGACCTCCACCCCGACCTTGACTTTGACCCTGACCTCCACCCTGACCTTGACTGTGACCCTGACCTCCACCTCTACATTGACCCTGACCCTGACGTCCACCCTGACCTTGACTGTGACCCTGACCTCCACCCCTACATTGACCCTGACCCTGACCTCCACCCTGACCTCCACCCTGACCTCCAGCCTGACCTTGACCCTGACCCTAACCTCCACCCTGACCTTGACCCTGACCCTGACCGTCACCCTGACCTTGACCCTGACCCTGACCTCCACCCTGACCTCCACCCTGACCTCGACCCGGACCCTGACCTCCACCCTGACCTTGACCCTGACCCTGACCTCCTCCTTGACCTCCATCCTGACCTTGACCTCCACTCTGACCTTGACCTTGACCCCGACCTCCACCCTGACCCTGACCCTGACCCTGACCTCCACCCGGACCTTGACCCTGACCCTGACCTCCACCCTGACCTTGACCCCGACCCTGACCTCCACCCTGACCTTGACCCTGACCTTGACCTCCACCCTGACCTTGACCTTGACCCTGACCTCCACCCTGACCCTGACCCTGACCCTGACCTCCACCCTGACCTCCACCCTGACCTCCAGCCTGACCTTGACCCTGACCCTGACCTCCACCCTGACCTTGACCCTGACCCTGACCTTCACCCTGACCTCCACCCTGACCTCGACCCTTACACTGCCCTCCACCCTGACCTTGACCCTGACCCTGACCTTCACCCTGACCTTGACCCTGACCCTAACCTCCACCCTGACCTTGACCCTGACCCCGACCATCACCCTGACCTTGACCCTGACCCTGACCTCCACCCTGACCTCCACCCTGACCTCGACCCGGACCCTGACCTCTACCCTGACCTTGACCCTGACCCTGACCTCATCCTTGACCTCCACCCTGACCTTGACCTCCACTCTGACCTTGACCTTGACCCTGACCTCCACCCCGACCTTGACTGTGACACTGACCTCCACCCCTACATGGACCCTGACCCTGACCTCCACCCTGACCTTGACCCTGACCCTGACCCCCACCCTCACCTCCACCCTGACCTTGACCCTGACCCTGACCTCCACCCTGAATTTGACCTTGACCCTGACCTCCACCCTGACCTTGACCCTTACACTGCCCTCCCCCCTGACCTTGACCCTGACCCTGACCTCCACCCTGACCTTGACCCTTACACTGCCCTCCCCCCTGACCTTGACCCTGACCCTGACCTCCACCCTGACCTTGACTTTGACCCTGACCTCCACCCTGATCTTGACCCTGACCCTGACCTCCACCCTGACCTTGACCCTCACCCTGACCTCCACCCTGACCTTGACCCTCACCCTGACCTCTACCCTGACCTTGACCCTGACCCTGACCTTCACCCTGACCTTGACCCTGACCCTGACCTTCACCCTGACCTTGACCCTGACTCTGACCTCCACCTGAGCTTGACCCTGACCCTGACCTCCACCCTGCGCTTGACCCTGACCCTGACCTCTACCCTGACCTTGACTTTGACCCTGACCTCCACCCCGACCTTGACCCTGACCCTGACCTCCACCCTGACCTTGACCCTGACCCTGACCTTCACCCTGACCTTGACCCTGACCCTGACCTCCACCTTGACCTTGACCCTGACCCTGACCTCCAACCTGACCTTGACTGTGACCGTGACCTCCACCCTGACCTGGACCCCGACTTTGACCTTCAGCCTGACCTTGACCCTGACGCTGACCTCCACCCTGACCTTGACCCTGACCTTGACCCTGATCCTGACCTCGTCCTTGACCTCCACCCTGACCTTGACCTCCACTCTGACCTTGACTCCGACCCAGACCTCCACCCCTACATTGACCCTGACCCTGACCTCCACCCTGACCTCCACCCTGACCTCCAGCCTGACCTTGACCCTGACCCTGACCTCCACCCTGACCTTGACCCTGACCCTGACCTTCACCCTGACCTTGACCCTGACCCTAACCTCCACCCTGACCTTGACCCTGACCCCGACCATCACCCTGACCTTGACCCTGACCCTGACCTCCACCCTGACCTCCACCCTGACCTCGACCCGGACCCTGACCTCCACCCTGACCTTGACCCTGACCCTGACCTCATCCTTGACCTCCACCCTGACCTTGACCTCCACTCTGACCTTGACCTTGACCCTGACCTCCACCCCGACCTTGACTGTGACACTGACCTCCACCCCTACATGGACCCTGACCCTGACCTCCACCCTGACCTTGACCCTGACCCTGACCTCCTCCTTGACCTCCACTCTGACCTTGACTCTGACCCTGACCTCCACCCTGACCTTGACTGTGACACTGACCTCCACCCCTACATGGACCCTGACCCTGACCTCCACCCTGACCTTGACCCTGACCCTGACCTCCACCCTGACCTTGACCCCGACCCTGACCTTCACTTCGATCTTGACCCTGACCCTCACCTTCACCCTGACCTTGACCCTGACCCTGACCTCCACCCTGACCTGGACTCTGACCTTGACCCTGACCCTGACCTCCACCCTGACCTTGACTCTGACCCTGACCTCCATCCTACCCTTGACCTTGACCCTGACGTCCACCCTGACCCTGATCGCCACCCTGACCTCGACCCTGACCCTGACCTCTACCCTGAATTCGACCTTGACCCTGACCTCCATCCTGACGTTGACCCCGACCCTGACTCACACCTTGACCTCCACCCTGACCTTGACTTTGACCCTGACCTTGACTGTGACCCTGACCTCCACCCCTACATTGACCCTGACCCTGACCTTCACCCTGACCCTGACCTCCGGCCTGACCTCCACTCTGACCTTGAACCTGACCCTGACCTCCACCCTGATCTTGACCTTGACCCTGACCTTCAACCTGACCTTGACTTTGACCCTGACCTTGACCCTGACCCTGACCTCCACCCTGACCTCCACTCTGACCTTGAACCTGACCCTGACCTCCACCCTGATCTTGACCTTGACCCTGACCTTCAACCTGACCTTGACTTTGACCCTGACCTCCACCCTGACCCTGACCTTCACCCTGACCTTGACCCTGACCCTGACCTCCACCCTGACCTCCACCCTGACCTCCACCCTGACCTTGACCCTTACCCTGACCTCCACCCTGACCTTGACCCTGACCCTGACCTCCTCCTTGACCTCCACCCTGACCTTGACCTCCACTCTGACCTTGACTCTGACCCTGACCTCCACCCCGACCTTGACTGTGACACTGACCTCCACCCCTACATGGACCCTGACCCTGACCTCCACTCTGACCTTGACCCTGACCCTGACCTCCTCCTTGACCTCCAGTCTGACCTTGACTCTGACCCTGACCTCCACCCTGACCTTGACTGTGACACTGACCTCCACCCCTACATGGACCCTGACCCTGACCGTCACCCTGACCTTGACCCTGACCCTGACCTCCACCATGACCTCCACCCTGACCTCGACCCTGACCCTGACGTCCACCCTGACCTTGACCATGACCCTGACCTCCTCCTTGACCTCCACCCTGACCTTGACCTCCACTCTGACCTTGACCTTGACCCTGACCTCCACCCTGACCCTGACCCTAACCCTGACCTCCATCCTGACCTTGACCCTGACCCTGACCTCCACCCTGACCTTGACCCTGACCCTGACCTCCACCCTCACCTGGACCCTGACCCTGACCTTCACCCTGACCTTGACCCTGACCCTGACCTCCACCCTGACCTCCACCCTGACCTCCACCCTGACCTTGACCCTTACCCTGACCTCCACCCTGACCTTGACCCTGACCCTGACCTCCTCCTTGACCTCCACCCTGACCTTGACCTCCACTCTGACCTTGACTCTGACCCTGACCTCCACCCCGACCTTGACTGTGACACTGACCTCCACCCCTACATGGACCCTGACCCTGACCTCCACCCTGACCTTGACCCTGACCCTGACCTCCTCCTTGACCTCCACTCTGACCTTGACTCTGACCCTGACCTCCACCCTGACCTTGACTGTGACACTGACCTCCACCCCTACATGGACCCTGACCCTGACCTCCACCCTGACCTTGACCCTGACCCTGACCTCCACCCTGACCTTGACCCCGACCCTGACCTTCACTCTGATCTTGACCCTGACCCTCACCTTCACCCTGACCTTGACCCTGACCCTGACCTCCACCCTGACCTGGACTCTGACCTTGACCCTGACCCTGACCTCCACCCTGACCTTGACTCTGACCCTGACCTCCACCCTACCCTTGACCTTGACCCTGACGTCCACCCTGACCCTGACCGCCACCCTGACCTCGACCCTGACCCCGACCTCTACTCTGAATTCGACCTTGACCCTGACCTCCATCCTGACGTTGACCCCGACCCTGACTCACACCTTGACCTCCACCCTGACCTTGACTTTGACCCTGACCTTGACTGTGACCCTGACCTCCACCCCTACATTGACCCTGACCCTGACCTCCACCCTGACCCTGACCTCCACCCTGACCTCAACTCTGACCTTGAACCTGACCCTGACCTCCACCCTGATCTTGACCTTGACCCTGACCTTCAACCTGACCTTGACTTTGACCCTGACCTCCACCCTGACCCTGACCGTGACCCTGACCTCCACCCTGACCTTGACCCTGACCCTGACCTCCACCCTGACCTGGACCCTGACCCTGACCTTCACCCTGACCTTGACCCTGACCCTGACCTCCACCCTGACCTCCACCCTGACCTCCACCCTGACCTTGACCCTGACCCTGACCTCCTCCTTGACCTCCACCCTCACCTTGACCTCCACTCTGACCTTGACTCTGACCCTGACCTCCACCCCGACCTTGACTGTGACACTGACCTCCACCCCTACATGGACCCTGACCCTGACCTCCACCCTGACCTTGACCCTGACCCTGACCTCCTCCTTGACCTCCACTCTGACCTTGACTCTGACCCTGACCTCCACCCTGACCTTGACTGTGACACTGACCTCCACCCCTACATGGACCCTGACCCTGACCGTCACCCTGACCTTGACCCTGACCCTGACCTCCACCATGACCTCCACCCTGACCTCGACCCTGACCCTGACCTCCACCCTGACCTTGACCATGACCCTGACCTCCTCCTTGACCTCCACCCTGACCTTGACCTCCACTCTGACCTTGACCTTGACCCCGACCTCCACCCTGACCCTGACCCTAACCCTGACCTCCATCCTGACCTTGACCCTGACCCTGACCTCCAACCTGAGCTTGACCCTGACCCTGACCTCTATCCTGAATTTGACCTTGACCCTGACCTCCACCCTGACCTTGACCCTGACCCTGACCTCCACCCTGACCTTGACCCTGACCCTGACCTTCACCCTGACCTTGACCCTGACCCTGACCTCCACCCTGAACTCCACCCTGACCTTGACCCTGACCCTGACCCCCACCCTGAATTTGACCTTGACCCTGACCTCCACCCTGACCTTGACCTCCACTCTGACCTTGACCTTGACGCTGACCTCCACCCTGACCCTGACCCTGACCCTGACCTCCACCCTGACCTTGACCCTGACCCTGACCTTCACCCTGACCTTGACCCTGACCCTGACCTCCACCCTGACCTCCACCCTGACCTCCAGCCTGACCTTGACCCTGACCCTGACCTCCACCCTGACCTTGACCCTGACCCTGACCTTCACCCTGACCTTGACCCTGACCCTGACCTCCACCCTGACCTTGACCCTGACCCTGACCTCAACCCTGACCTTGACCCTGACCCTGACCGTCACCCTGATCTTGACCCTGACCCTGACCTCCACCCTGACCTCCACCCTGACCTCGACCCTGACCCTGACCTCCACCCTGACCTTGACCCTGACCCTGACCTCCTCCTTGACCTCCACCCTGACCTTGACCTCCACTCTGACCTTGACCTTGACCCTGACCTCCACCCTGACCCTGACCCTGACCCTGACCTTCACCCTGACCTTGACCCTGACCCTGACCTTCACCCTGACCTTTACACCGACCCTGACCTCCACCCTGACCTTGACCCTGACCTTGACCCTGACCTTGACCTTCACCCTGACCTTGACCTTGACCCTGACCTCCACCCTGACCCTGACCCTGACTCTGACCTCCACCCTGACCTTGACCCTGACCCTGACCTCCAACCTGAGTTTGACCCTGACCCTGACCTCTACCCTGACCTTGACTCTGACCCTGACCTCCACCCTGACCTTGACCCTGACCCTGACGTCCACACTGACCTTGACTCTGACCCTGACCTCCACCCTACCCTTGACCTTGACCCTGACCTTTACCCTGACCTTGACTCTGACCCTGACCTCCACCCTGACCTCGACCCTGACCCTGACCTCCACCCTGAATTTGACCTTGACCCTGACCTCCTCCTGACGTTGACCCCGACCCTGACCTACACCTTGACCTCCACCCCGACCTTGACTTTGACCCTGACCTCCACCCTGACCTTGACTGTGACCCTGACCTCCACCCCTACATTGACCCTGACCCTGACCTCCACTCTGACCTTGACTGTGACCCTGACCTCCACCCCTACATTGACCCTGACCCTGACCTCCACCCTGACCTCCAGCCTGACCTTGACCCTGACCCTGACCTCCACCCTGACCTTGACCCTGACCCTCACCTTCACCCTGACCTTGACCCTGACCCTGACCCCCACCCTCACCTCCACCCTGACCTTGACCCTGACCCTGACCTCCACCCTGAATTTGACCTTGACCCTGACCTCCACCCTGACCTTGACCCTTACACTGCCCTCCACCCTGACCTTGACCCTGACCCTGACCTCCACCCTGACCTTGACTTTGACCCTGACCTCCACCCTGACCTTGAACCTGACCCTGACCTCCACCCTGATCTTGACCCTGACCCTGACCTCCACCCTGATCTTGACCCTGACCCTGACCTCCACCCTGACCTTGACCCTCACCCTGACCTCCACCCTGACCTTGACCCTCACCCTGACCTCTACCCTGACCTTGACCCTGACCCTGACCTTCACCTTGACCTTGACCCTGACCCTGACCTTCACCCTGACCTTGACCCTGACTCTGACCTCCACCTGAGCTTGACCCTGACCCTGACCTCCACCCTGCGCTTGACCCTGACCCTGACCTCTACCCTGACCTTGACTTTGACCCTGACCTCCACCCCGACCTTGACCCTGACCCTGACCTCCACCCTGACCTTGACCCTGACCCTGACCTTCACCCTGACCTTGACCCTGACCCTGACCTCCACCCTGACCTCCACCCTGACCTTGACCCTGACCCCGACCTTGACCCTGACCCTGACCTCCTCCTTGTGCTCCACCCTGACCTTGACCTCCACTCTGACCTTGACTCTGACCCTGACCGCCACCCTGACCTTGACCCGGAACCTGACCTCCACTCTGACCTTGACCCTGACCCTGACCTGTACCCTGACCTTGACCGGGACCCTGACCTTCAGCCTGACCTTGACTTTGACCCTGACCTCCACCCTGACCTTGACCCTTACCCTGACCTCCACCCTGACCTTGACTGTGTCCGTGACCTTCACCCTGACCTTGACCCTGACTTTGACCTTCACCCTGACCTTGACCCTGACGCTGACCTCCACCCTGACCTTGACTGTGACCGAGACCTCCACCCTGACCTTGACCTCCACTCTGACCTTGACCTTGACCCTGACCTCCACCCTGACCCTGACCCTGACCCTGACCTTCACCCTGACCTTGACCCTGACCCTGACCTCCACCCTGACCTTGACCCTGATCCTGACCTCGTCCTTGACCTCCACCCTGACCTTGACCTCCACTCTGACCTTGACTCCGACCCTGACCTCCACCCTGACCTTGACTGTGACCCTGACCTCCACCCCTACATTGACCCTGACCCTGACCTCCACGCTGACCTCCACCCTGACCTCCAGCCTGACCTTGACCCTGACCCTGACCTCCACCCTGACCTTGACCCTGACCCTGACCTTCACCCTGACCTCCACCCTGACCTTGACCCTTACACTGCCCTCCACCCTGACCTTGACCCTGACCCTGACCTTCACCCTGACCTTGACCCTGACCCTAACCTCCACCCTGACCTTGACCCTGACCCTGACCGTCACCCTGACCTTGACCCTGACCCTGACCTCCACCCTGACCTCCACCCTGACCTTGACCCTCACCCTGACCTCTACCCTGACCTTGACCCTGACCCTGACCTTCACCTTGACCTTGACCCTGACCCTGACCTTCACCCTGACCTTGACCCTGACTCTGACCTCCACCTGAGCTTGACCCTGACCCTGACCTCCACCCTGCGCTTGACCCTGACCCTGACCTCTACCCTGACCTTGACTTTGACCCTGACCTCCACCCCGACCTTGACCCTGACCCTGACCTCCACCCTGACCTTGACCCTGACCCTGACCTTCACCCTGACCTTGACCCTGACCCTGACCTCCACCCTGACCTCCACCCTGACCTTGACCCTGACCCCGACCTTGACCCTGACCCTGACCTCCTCCTTGTGCTCCACCCTGACCTTGACCTCCACTCTGACCTTGACTCTGACCCTGACCGCCACCCTGACCTTGACCAGGAACCTGACCTCCACTCTGACCTTGACCCTGACCCTGACCTGTACCCTGACCTTGACCGGGACCCTGACCTTCAGCCTGACCTTGACTTTGACCCTGACCTCCACCCTGACCTTGACCCTTACCCTGACCTCCACCCTGACCTTGACTGTGTCCGTGACCTTCACCCTGACCTTGACCCTGACTTTGACCTTCACCCTGACCTTGACCCTGACGCTGACCTCCACCCTGACCTCGACTGTGACCTTGACCCTCACCCTGACCTCCACCCTGACCTCGACCCTGACCCTGACCTCCACCCTGACCTTGACCTGCACCCTGACCTTGACCCTGACCCTGACCTCCACCCTGACCTTGACCCCGACCCTGACCTCCACCTTGACCTTGACCCTGACCCTGACCTCCAACCTGACCTTGACTGTGACCGTGACCTCCACCCTGACCTGGACCCCGACTTTGACCTTCAGCCTGACCTTGACCCTGACGCTGACCTCCACCCTGACCTTGACCCTGACCTTGACCCTGAGCCTGACCTCCGACCTGACCTTGACCCTAACCGTGACCCTGACCCTGACCTCAAACCTGACCTTGACTGTGACCGTGACCTGCACCCTGACCTTGACTGTGACCCGGACCTCCACCCTGACCTTGACTGTGACCGTGACCTCCACCCTGACCTTGACTGTGACCGAGACCTCCACCCTGACCTTGACCTCCACTCTGACCTTGACCTTGACCCTGACCTCCACCCTGACCCTGACCCTGACCCTGACCTTCACCCTGACCTTGACCCTGACCCTGACCTCCACCCTGACCTTGACCCTGATCCTGACCTCGTCCTTGACCTCCACCCTGACCTTGAACTCCACTCTGACCTTGACTCCGAACCTGACCTCCACCCTGACCTTGACTGTGACCCTGACCTCCACCCCTACATTGCCCCTGACCCGGACCTCCACGCTGACCTCCACCCTGACCTCCAGCCTGACCTTGACCCTGACCCTGACCTCCACCCTGACCTTGACCCTGACCCTGACCTTCACCCTGACCTCCACCCTGACCTTGACCCTTACACTGCCCTCCACCCTGACCTTGACCCTGACCCTGACCTTCACCCTGACCTTGACCCTGACCCTAACCTCCACCCTGACCTTGACCCTGACCCTGACCGTCACCCTGACCTTGACCCTGACCCTGACCTCCACCCTGACCTCCACCCTGACCTCGACCCGGACCCTGACCTCCACCCTGACCTTGACCCTGACCCTGACCTCATCCTTGACCTCCACCCTGACCTTGACCTCCACTCTGACCTTGACCTTGACCCTGACCTCCACCCCGACCTTGACTGTGACACTGACCTCCACCCCTACATGGACCCTGACCCTGACCTCCACCCTGACCTTGACCCTGACGCTGACCTCCTCCTTGACCTCCACTCTGACCTTGACTCTGACCCTGACCTCCACCCTGACCTTGACTGTGACACTGACCTCCACCCCTACATGGACCCTGACCCTGACCTCCACCCTGACCTTGACCCTGACCCTGACCTCCACCCTGACCTTGACTCTGACCCTGACCTCCATCCTACCCTTGACCTTGACCCTGACGTCCACCCTGACCCTGATCGCCACCCTGACCTCGACCCTGACCCTGACCTCTACCCTGAATTCGACCTTGACCCTGACCTCCATCCTGACGTTGACCCCGACCCTGACTCACACCTTGACCTCCACCCTCACCTTGACTTTGACCCTGATCTTGACTGTGACCCTGACCTCCACCCCTACATTGACCCTGACCCTGACCTTCACCCTGACCCTGACCTCCGGCCTGACCTCCACTCTGACCTTGAACCTGACCCTGACCTCCACCCTGATCTTGACCTTGACCCTGACCTTCAACCTGACCTTGACTTTGACCCTGACCTCCACCCTGACCCTGACCGTGACCCTGACCTCCACCCTGACCTTGACCCTGACCCTGACCTCCACCCTGACCTCCACTCTGACCTTGAACCTGACCCTGACCTCCACCCTGATCTTGACCTTGACCCTGACCTTCAACCTGACCTTGACTTTGACCCTGACCTCCACCCTGACCCTGACCTTCACCCTGACCTTGACCCTGACCCTGACCTCCACCCTGACCTCCACCCTGACCTCCACCCTGACCTTGACCCTTACCCTGACCTCCACCCTGACCTTGACCCTGACCCTGACCTCCACCCTGACCTTGACCCTGACCTTGACCTCCACCCTGACCTTGACCTTGACCCTGACCTCCACCCTGACCCTGACCCTGACCCTGACCTCCACCCTGACCTTGACCCTGACCCTGACCTCCACCCTCACCTGGACCCTGACCCTGACCTTCACCCTGACCTTGACCCTGACCCTGACCTCCACCCTGACCTCCACCCTGACCTCCACCCTGACCTTGACCCTCACCCTGACCTCCACCCTGACCTTGACCCTGACCCTGACCTCCTCCTTGACCTCCACCCTGACCTTGACCTCCACTCTGACCTTGACTCTGACCCTGACCTCCACCCCGACCTTGACTGTGACACTGACCTCCACCCCTACATGGACCCTGACCCTGACCTCCACCCTGACCTTGACCCTGACCCTGACCTCCTCCTTGACCTCCACTCTGACCTTGACTCTGACCCTGACCTCCACCCTGACCTTGACTGTGACACTGACCTCCACCCCTACATGGACCCTGACCCTGACCTCCACCCTGACCTTGACCCTGACCCTGACCTCCACCCTGACCTTGACCCCGACCCTGACCTTCACTCTGATCTTGACCCTGACCCTCACCTTCACCCTGACCTTGACCCTGACCCTGACCTCCACCCTGACCTGGACTCTGACCTTGACCCTGACCCTGACCTCCACCCTGACCTTGACTCTGACCCTGACCTCCACCCTACCCTTGACCTTGACCCTGACGTCCACCCTGACCCTGACCGCCACACTGACCTCGACCCTGACCCTGACCTCTACTCTGAATTCGACCTTGACCCTGACCTCCATCCTGACGTTGACCCCGACCCTGACTCACACCTTGACCTCCACCCTGACCTTGACTTTGACCCTGACCTTGACTGTGACCCTGACCTCCACCCCTACATTGACCCTGACCCTGACCTCCACCCTGACCCTGACCTCCACCCTGACCTCAACTCTGACCTTGAACCTGACCCTGACCTCCACCCTGATCTTGACCTTGACCCTGACCTTCAACCTGACCTTGACTTTGACCCTGACCTCCACCCTGACCCTGACCGTGACCCTGACCTCCACCCTGACCTTGACCCTGACCCTGACCTCCACCCTGACCTGGACCCTGACCCTGACCTTCACCCTGACCTTGACCCTGACCCTGACCTCCACCCTGACCTCCACCCTGACCTCCACCCTGACCTTGACCCTGACCCTGACCTCCTCCTTGACCTCCACCCTCACCTTGACCTCCACTCTGACCTTGACTCTGACCCTGACCTCCACCCCGACCTTGACTGTGACACTGACCTCCACCCCTACATGGACCCTGACCCTGACCTCCACCCTGACCTTGACCCTGACCCTGACCTCCTCCTTGACCTCCACTCTGACCTTGACTCTGACCCTGACCTCCACCCTGACCTTGACTGTGACACTGACCTCCACCCCTACATGGACCCTGACCCTGACCGTCACCCTGACCTTGACCCTGACCCTGACCTCCACCATGACCTCCACCCTGACCTCGACCCTGACCCTGACCTCCACCCTGACCTTGACCATGACCCTGACCTCCTCCTTGACCTCCACCCTGACCTTGACCTCCACTCTGACCTTGACCTTGACCCCGACCTCCACCCTGACCCTGACCCTAACCCTGACCTCCATCCTGACCTTGACCCTGACCCTGACCTCCAACCTGAGCTTGACCCTGACCCTGACCTCTATCCTGAATTTGACCTTGACCCTGACCTCCACCCTGACCTTGACCCTGACCCTGACCTCCACCCTGACCTTGACCCTGACCCTGACCTTCACCCTGACCTTGACCCTGACCCTGACCTCCACCCTGAACTCCACCCTGACCTTGACCCTGACCCTGACCCCCACCCTGAATTTGACCTTGACCCTGACCTCCACCCTGACCTTGACCTCCACTCTGACCTTGACCTTGACCCTGACCTCCACCCTGACCCTGACCCTGACCCTGACCTCCACCCTGACCTTGACCCTGACCCTGACCTTCACCCTGACCTTGACCCTGACCCTGACCTCCACCCTGACCTCCACCCTGACCTCCAGCCTGACCTTGACCCTGACCCTGACCTCCACCCTGACCTTGACGCTGACCCTGACCTTCACCCTGACCTTGACCCATACCCTGACCTCCACCCTGACCTCCACCCTGACCTTGACCCTGACCTTGACCCCCACCCTGAATTTGACCTTTACCCTGACCTCCACCCTGACCTTGACCCTTACACTGCCCTCCACCCTGACCTTGACCCTGACCCTGACCTCCACCCTGACCTTGACCCTGACCCTGACCTCAACCCTGACCTTGACCCTGACCCTGACCGTCACCCTGATCTTGACCCTGACCCTGACCTCCACCCTGACCTCCACCCTGACCTCGACCCTGACCCTGACCTCCACCCTGACCTTGACCCTGACCCTGACCTCCTCCTTGACCTCCACCCTGACCTTGACCTCCACTCTGACCTTGACCTTGACCCTGACCTCCACCCTGACCCTGACCCTGACCCTGACCTTCACCCTGACCTTGACCCTGACCCTGACCTTCACCCTGACCTTTACACCGACCCTGACCTCCACCCTGACCTTGACCCTGACCTTGACCCTGACCTTGACCTTCACCCTGACCTTGACCTTGACCCTGACCTCCACCCTGACCCTGACCCTGACTCTGATCTCCACCCTGACCTTGACCCTGACCCTGACCTCCAACCTGAGTTTGACCCTGACCCTGACCTCTACCCTGACCTTGACTCTGACCCTGACCTCCACCCTGACCTTGACCCTGACCCTGACGTCCACACTGACCTTGACTCTGACCCTGACCTCCACCCTACCCTTGACCTTGACCCTGACCTTTACCCTGACCTTGACTCTGACCCTGACCTCCACCCTGACCTCGACCCTGACCCTGACCTCCACCCTGAATTTGACCTTGACCCTGACCTCCTCCTGACGTTGACCCCGACCCTGACCTACACCTTGACCTCCACCCCGACCTTGACTTCGACCCTGACCTCCACCCTGACCTTGACTGTGACCCTGACCTCCACCCCTACATTGACCCTGACCCTGACCTCCACCCTGACCTTGACTGTGACCCTGACCTCCACCCCTACATTGACCCTGACCCTGACCTCCACCCTGACCTCCAGCCTGACCTTGACCCTGACCCTGACCTCCACCCTGACCTTGACCCTGACCCTCACCTTCACCCTGACCTTGACCCTGACCCTGACCCCCACCCTCACCTCCACCCTGACCTTGACCCTGACCCTGACCTCCACCCTGAATTTGACCTTGACCCTGACCTCCACCCTGACCTTGACCCTTACACTGCCCTCCACCCTGACCTTGACCCTGACCCTGACCTCCACCCTGACCTTGACTTTGACCCTGACCTCCACCCTGACCTTGAACCTGACCCTGACCTCCACCCTGATCTTGACCCTGACCCTGACCTCCACCCTGATCTTGACCCTGACCCTGACCTCCACCCTGACCTTGACCCTCACCCTGACCTCCACCCTGACCTTGACCCTCACCCTGACCTCTACCCTGACCTTGACCCTGACCCTGACCTTCACCTTGACCTTGACCCTGACCCTGACCTTCACCCTGACCTTGACCCTGACTCTGACCTCCACCTGAGCTTGACCCTGACCCTGACCTCCACCCTGCGCTTGACCCTGACCCTGACCTCTACCCTGACCTTGACTTTGACCCTGACCTCCACCCCGACCTTGACCCTGACCCTGACCTCCACCCTGACCTTGACCCTGACCCTGACCTTCACCCTGACCTTGACCCTGACCCTGACCTCCACCCTGACCTTGACTGTGACCCTGACCTCCACCTCTACATTGACCCTGACCCTGACGTCCACCCTGACCTTGACTGTGACCCTGACCTCCACCCCTACATTGACCCTGACCCTGACCTCCACCCTGACCTCCACCCTGACCTCCAGCCTGACCTTGACCCTGACCCTAACCTCCACCCTGACCTTGACCCTGACCCTGACCGTCACCCTGACCTTGACCCTGACCCTGACCTCCACCCTGACCTCCACCCTGACCTCGACCCGGACCCTGACCTCCACCCTGACCTTGACCCTGACCCTGACCTCATCCTTGACCTCCACCCTGACCTTGACCTCCACTCTGACCTTGACCTTGACCCTGACCTCCACCCTGACCCTGACCCTGACCCTGACCTTCACCCTGACCTTGACCCTGACCCTGACCTCCACCCTGACCTTTACCCCGACCCTGACCTCCACCCTGACCTTGACCCTGACCTTGACCTCCACCCTGACCTTGACCTTGACCCTGACCTCCACCCTGACCCTGACCCTGACCCTGACCTCCACCCTGACCTTGACCCTGACCCTGACCTCCACCCTCACCTGGACCCTGACCCTGACCTTCACCCTGACCTTGACCCTGACCCTGACCTCCACCCTGACCTCCACCCTGACCTCCACCCTGACCTTGACCCTCACCCTGACCTCCACCCTGACCTTGACCCTGACCCTGACCTCCTCCTTGACCTCCACCCTGACCTTGACCTCCACTCTGACCTTGACTCTGACCCTGACCTCCACCCCGACCTTGACTGTGACACTGACCTCCACCCCTACATGGACCCTGACCCTGACCTCCACCCTGACCTTGACCCTGACCCTGACCTCCTCCTTGACCTCCACTCTGACCTTGACTCTGACCCTGACCTCCACCCTGACCTTGACTGTGACACTGACCTCCACCCCTACATGGACCCTGACCCTGACCTCCACCCTGACCTTGACCCTGACCCTGACCTCCACCCTGACCTTGACCCCGACCCTGACCTTCACTCTGATCTTGACCCTGACCCTCACCTTCACCCTGACCTTGACCCTGACCCTGACCTCCACCCTGACCTGGACTCTGACCTTGACCCTGACCCTGACCTCCACCCTGACCTTGACTCTGACCCTGACCTCCACCCTACCCTTGACCTTGACCCTGACGTCCACCCTGACCCTGACCGCCACCCTGACCTCGACCCTGACCCTGACCTCTACTCTGAATTCGACCTTGACCCTGACCTCCATCCTGACGTTGACCCCGACCCTGACTCACACCTTGACCTCCACCCTGACCTTGACTTTGACCCTGACCTTGACTGTGACCCTGACCTCCACCCCTACATTGACCCTGACCCTGACCTCCACCCTGACCCTGACCTCCACCCTGACCTCAACTCTGACCTTGAACCTGACCCTGACCTCCACCCTGATCTTGACCTTGACCCTGACCTTCAACCTGACCTTGACTTTGACCCTGACCTCCACCCTGACCCTGACCGTGACCCTGACCTCCACCCTGACCTTGACCCTGACCCTGACCTCCACCCTGACCTGGACCCTGACCCTGACCTTCACCCTGACCTTGACCCTGACCCTGACCTCCACCCTGACCTCCACCCTGACCTCCACCCTGACCTTGACCCTGACCCTGACCTCCTCCTTGACCTCCACCCTCACCTTGACCTCCACTCTGACCTTGACTCTGACCCTGACCTCCACCCCGACCTTGACTGTGACACTGACCTCCACCCCTACATGGACCCTGACCCTGACCTCCACCCTGACCTTGACCCTGACCCTGACCTCCTCCTTGACCTCCACTCTGACCTTGACTCTGACCCTGACCTCCACCCTGACCTTGACTGTGACACTGACCTCCACCCCTACATGGACCCTGACCCTGACCGTCACCCTGACCTTGACCCTGACCCTGACCTCCACCATGACCTCCACCCTGACCTCGACCCTGACCCTGACCTCCACCCTGACCTTGACCATGACCCTGACCTCCTCCTTGACCTCCACCCTGACCTTGACCTCCACTCTGACCTTGACCTTGACCCCGACCTCCACCCTGACCCTGACCCTAACCCTGACCTCAACCTGACCTTGACCCTGACCCTGACCTCCAACCTGAGCTTGACCCTGACCCTGACCTCTATCCTGAATTTGACCTTGACCCTGACCTCCACCCTGACCTTGACCCTGACCCTGACCTCCACCCTGACCTTGACCCTGACCCTGACCTTCACCCTGACCTTGACCCTGACCCTGACCTCCACCCTGAACTCCACCCTGACCTTGACCCTGACCCTGACCCCCACCCTGAATTTGACCTTGACCCTGACCTCCACCCTGACCTTGACCTCCACTCTGACCTTGACCTTGACCCTGACCTCCACCCTGACCCTGACCCTGACCCTGACCTCCACCCTGACCTTGACCCTGACCCTGACCTTCACCCTGACCTTGACCCTGACCCTGACCTCCACCCTGACCTCCACCCTGACCTCCAGCCTGACCTTGACCCTGACCCTGACCTCCACCCTGACCTTGACCCTGACCCTGACCTTCACCCTGACCTTGACCCATACCCTGACCTCCACCCTGACCTCCACCCTGACCTTGACCCTGACCTTGACCCCCACCCTGAATTTGACCTTTACCCTGACCTCCACCCTGACCTTGACCCTTACACTGCCCTCCACCCTGACCTTGACCCTGACCCTGACCTCCACCCTGACCTTGACCCTGACCCTGACCTCAACCCTGACCTTGACCCTGACCCTGACCGTCACCCTGATCTTGACCCTGACCCTGACCTCCACCCTGACCTCCACCCTGACCTCGACCCTGACCCTGACCTCCACCCTGACCTTGACCCTGACCCTGACCTCCTCCTTGACCTCCACCCTGACCTTGACCTCCACTCTGACCTTGACCTTGACCCTGACCTCCACCCTGACCCTGACCCTGACCCTGACCTTCACCCTGACCTTGACCCTGACCCTGACCTTCACCCTGACCTTTACACCGACCCTGACCTCCACCCTGACCTTGACCCTGACCTTGACCCTGACCTTGACCTTCACCCTGACCTTGACCTTGACCCTGACCTCCACCCTGACCCTGACCCTGACTCTGACCTCCACCCTGACCTTGACCCTGACCCTGACCTCCAACCTGAGTTTGACCCTGACCCTGACCTCTACCCTGACCTTGACTCTGACCCTGACGTCCACCCTGACCTTGACCCTGACCCTGACGTCCACACTGACCTTGACTCTGACCCTGACCTCCACCCTACCCTTGACCTTGACCCTGACCTTTACCCTGACCTTGACTCTGACCCTGACCTCCACCCTGACCTCGACCCTGACCCTGACCTCCACCCTGAATTTGACCTTGACCCTGACCTCCTCCTGACGTTGACCCCGACCCTGACCTACACCTTGACCTCCACCCCGACTTCGACTTTGACCCTGACCTCCACCCTGACCTTGACTGTGACCCTGACCTCCACCCCTACATTGACCCTGACCCTGACCTCCACCCTGACCTTGACTGTGACCCTGACCTCCACCCCTACATTGACCCTGACCCTGACCTCCACCCTGACCTCCAGCCTGACCTTGACCCTGACCCTGACCTCCACCCTGACCTTGACCCTGACCCTCACCTTCACCCTGACCTTGACCCTGACCCTGACCCCCACCCTCACCTCCACCCTGACCTTGACCCTGACCCTGACCTCCACCCTGAATTTGACCTTGACCCTGACCTCCACCCTGACCTTGACCCTTACACTGCCCTCCACCCTGACCTTGACCCTGACCCTGACCTCCACCCTGACCTTGACTTTGACCCTGACCTCCACCCTGACCTTGAACCTGACCCTGACCTCCACCCTGATCTTGACCCTGACCCTGACCTCCACCCTGATCTTGACCCTGACCCTGACCTCCACCCTGACCTTGACCCTCACCCTGACCTCCACCCTGACCTTGACCCTCACCCTGACCTCTACCCTGACCTTGACCCTGACCCTGACCTTCACCTTGACCTTGACCCTGACCCTGACCTTCACCCTGACCTTGACCCTGACTCTGACCTCCACCTGAGCTTGACCCTGACCCTGACCTCCACCCTGCGCTTGACCCTGACCCTGACCTCTACCCTGACCTTGACTTTGACCCTGACCTCCACCCCGACCTTGACCCTGACCCTGACCTCCACCCTGACCTTGACCCTGACCCTGACCTTCACCCTGACCTTGACCCTGACCCTGACCTCCACCCTGACCTCCAACCTGACCTTGACCCTGACCCCGACCTTGACCCTGACCCTGACCTCCTCCTTGTGCTCCACCCTGACCTTGACCTCCACTCTGACCTTGACTCTGACCCTGACCGCCACCCTGACCTTGACCCGGAACCTGACCTCCACTCTGACCTTGACCCTGACCCTGACCTGTACCCTGACCTTGACCGGGACCCTGACCTTCAGCCTGACCTTGACTTTGACCCTGACCTCCACCCTGACCTTGACCCTTACCCTGACCTCCACCCTGACCTTGACTGTGTCCGTGACCTTCACCCTGACCTTGACCCTGACTTTGACCTTCACCCTGACCTTGAACCTGACGCTGACCTCCACCCTGACCTTGACTGTGACCGAGACCTCCACCCTGACCTTGACCTCCACTCTGACCTTGACCTTGACCCTGACCTCCACCCTGACCCTGACCCTGACCCTGACCTTCACCCTGACCTTGACCCTGACCCTGACCTCCACCCTGACCTTGACCCTGATCCTGACCTCGTCCTTGACCTCCACCCTGACCTTGACCTCCACTCTGACCTTGACTCCGACCCTGACCTCCACCCTGACCTTGACTGTGACCCTGACCTCCACCCCTACATTGACCCTGACCCTGACCTCCACGCTGACCTCCACCCTGACCTCCAGCCTGACCTTGACCCTGACCCTGACCTCCACCCTGACCTTGACCCTGACCCTGACCTTCACCCTGACCTCCACCCTGACCTTGACCCTTACACTGCCCTCCACCCTGACCTTGACCCTGACCCTGACCTTCACCCTGACCTTGACCCTGACCCTAACCTCCACCCTGACCTTGACCCTGACCCTGACCGTCACCCTGACCTTGACCCTGACCCTGACCTCCACCCTGACCTCCACCCTGACCTTGACCCTCACCCTGACCTCTACCCTGACCTTGACCCTGACCCTGACCTTCACCTTGACCTTGACCCTGACCCTGACCTTCACCCTGACCTTGACCCTGACTCTGACCTCCACCTGAGCTTGACCCTGACCCTGACCTCCACCCTGCGCTTGACCCTGACCCTGACCTCTACCCTGACCTTGACTTTGACCCTGACCTCCACCCCGACCTTGACCCTGACCCTGACCTCCACCCTGACCTTGACCCTGACCCTGACCTTCACCCTGACCTTGACCCTGACCCTGACCTCCACCCTGACCTCCACCCTGACCTTGACCCTGACCCCGACCTTGACCCTGACCCTGACCTCCTCCTTGTGCTCCACCCTGACCTTGACCTCCACTCTGACCTTGACTCTGACACTGACCGCCACCCTGACCTTGACCCGGAACCTGACCTCCACTCTGACCCTGACCCTGACCCTGACCTGTACCCTGACCTTGACCGGGACCCTGACCTTCAGCCTGACCTTGACTTTGACCCTGACCTCCACCCTGACCTTGACCCTTACCCTGACCTCCACCCTGACCTTGACTGTGTCCGTGACCTTCACCCTGACCTTGACCCTGACTTTGACCTTCACCCTGACCTTGACCCTGACGCTGACCTCCACCCTGACCTCGACTGTGACCTTGACCCTCACCCTGACCTCCACCCTGACCTCGACCCTGACCCTGACCTCCACCCTGACCTTGACCTGCACCCTGACCTTGACCCTGACCCTGACCTCCACCCTGACCTTGACCCCGACCCTGACCTCCACCTTGACCTTGACCCTGACCCTGACCTCCAACCTGACCTTGACTGTGACCGTGACCTCCACCCTGACCTGGACCCCGACTTTGACCTTCAGCCTGACCTTGACCCTGACGCTGACCTCCACCCTGACCTTGACCCTGACCTTGACCCTGAGCCTGACCTCCGACCTGACCTTGACCCTAACCTTGACCCTGACCCTGACCTCAAACCTGACCTTGACTGTGACCGTGACCTGCACCCTGACCTTGACTGTGACCCGGACCTCCACCCTGACCTTGACTGTGACCGTGACCTCCACCCTGACCTTGACTGTGACCGAGACCTCCACCCTGACCTTGACCTCCACTCTGACCTTGACCTTGACCCTGACCTCCACCCTGACCCTGACCCTGACCCTGACCTTCACCCTGACCTTGACCCTGACCCTGACCTCCACCCTGACCTTGACCCTGATCCTGACCTCGTCCTTGACCTCCACCCTGACCTTGACCTCCACTCTGACCTTGACTCCGACCCTGACCTCCACCCTGACCTTGACTGTGACCCTGACCTCCACCCCTACATTGACCCTGACCCTGACCTCCACGCTGACCTCCACCCTGACCTCCAGCCTGACCTTGACCCTGACCCTGACCTCCACCCTGACCTTGACCCTGACCCTGACCTTCACCCTGACCTCCACCCTGACCTTGACCCTTACACTGCCCTCCACCCTGACCTTGACCCTGACCCTGACCTTCACCCTGACCTTGACCCTGACCCTAACCTCCACCCTGACCTTGACCCTGACCCTGACCGTCACCCTGACCTTGACCCTGACCCTGACCTCCACCCTGACCTCCACCCTGACCTCGACCCGGACCCTGACCTCCACCCTGACCTTGACCCTGACCCTGACCTCATCCTTGACCTCCACCCTGACCTTGACCTCCACTCTGACCTTGACCTTGACCCTGACCTCCACCCCGACCTTGACTGTGACACTGACCTCCACCCCTACATGGACCCTGACCCTGACCTCCACCCTGACCTTGACCCTGACGCTGACCTCCTCCTTGACCTCCACTCTGACCTAGACTCTGACCCTGACCTCCACCCTGACCTTGACTGTGACACTGACCTCCACCCCTACATGGACCCTGACCCTGACCTCCACCCTGACCTTGACCCTGACCCTGACCTCCACCCTGACCTTGACCCCGACCCTGACCTTCACTCTGATCTTGACCCTGACCCTCACCTTCACCCTGACCTTGACCCTGACCCTGACCTCCACCCTGACCTGGACTCTGACCTTGACCCTGACCCTGACCTCCACCCTGACCTTGACTCTGACCCTGACCTCCACCCTACCCTTGACCTTGACCCTGACGTCCACCCTGACCCTGATCGCCACCCTGACCTCGACCCTGACCCTGACCTCTACCCTGAATTCGACCATGACCCTGACCTCCATCCTGACGTTGACCCCGACCCTGACTCACACCTTGACCTCCACCCTGACCTTGACTTTGACCCTGACCTTGACTGTGACCCTGACCTTCACCCCTACATTGACCCTGACCCTGACCTCCACCCTGACCCTGACCTCCACCCTGACCTCCACTCTGACCTTGAACCTGACCCTGACCTCCACCCTGATCTTGACCTTGACCCTGACCTTCAACCTGACCTTGACTTTGACCCTGACCTCCACCCTGACCCTGACCGTGACCCTGACCTCCACCCTGACCTTGACCCTGACCCTGACCTCCACCCTGACCTGGACCCTGACCCTGACCTTCACCCTGACCTTGACCCTGACCCTGACCTCCACCCTGACCTCCACCCTGACCTCCACCCTGACCTTGACCCTTACCCTGACCTCCACCCTGACCTTGACCCTGACCCTGACCTCCTCCTTGACCTCCACCCTGACCTTGACCTCCACTCTGACCTTGACTCTGACCCTGACCTCCACCCCGACCTTGACTGTGACACTGACCTCCACCCCTACATGGACCCTGACCCTGACCTCCACTCTGACCTTGACCCTGACCCTGACCTCCTCCTTGACCTCCATTCTGACCTTGACTCTGACCCTGACCTCCACCCTGACCTTGACTGTGACACTGACCTCTACCCCTACATGGACCCTGACCCTGACCGTCACCCTGACCTTGACCCTGACCCTGACCTCCACCGTGACCTCCACCCTGACCTCGACCCTGACCCTGACCTCCACCCTGACCTTGACCATGACCCTGACCTCCTCCTTGACCTCCACCCTGACCTTGACCTCCACTCTGACCTTGACCTTGACCCTGACCTCCACCCTGACCCTGACCCTAACCCTGACCTCCATCCTGACCTTGACCCTGACCCTGACCTCCAACCTGAGCTTGACCCTGACCCTGACCTCTACCCTGACCTTGACTCTGACCCTGACCTCCACCCTGACCTTGACCCTGACCCTGACCTCCACCCTGACCCTGACCTTCACCCTGACCTTGACCCTGACCCTGACCTCCACCCTGAACTCCACCCTGACCTTGACCCTGACCCTGACCTCCACCCTGACCTTGACCCTGACCCTGACCTCCACACTGACCTTGACTCTGACCCTGACCTCTACCCTACCCTTGACCCTGACCCTGACCTCCACCCTGACCTGGACCCTGACCCTGACCTTCACCCTGACCTTGACCCTGACCCTGACCTCCACCCTGACCTCCACCCTGACCTCCACCCTGACCTTGACCCTGACCCTGACCTCCACCCTGACCTGGACCCTGACCCTGACCTTCACCCTGACCTTGACCCTGACCCTGACCTCCACCCTGACCTCCACCCTGACCTCCACCCTGACCTTGACCCTTACCCTGACCTCCACCCTGACCTTGACCCTGACCCTGACCTCCTCCTTGACCTCCACCCTCACCTTGACCTCCACTCTGACCTTGACTCTGACCCTGACCTCCACCCCGACCTTGACTGTGACACTGACCTCCACCCCTACATGGACCCTGACCCTGACCTCCACCCTGACCTTGACCCTGACCCTGACCTCCTCCTTGACCTCCACTCTGACCTTGACTCTGACCCTGACCTCCACCCTGACCTTGACTGTGACACTGACCTCCACCCCTACATGGACCCTGACCCTGACCGTCACCCTGACCTTGACCCTGACCCTGACCTCCACCATGACCTCCACCCTGACCTTGACCCTGACCCTGACCTCCACCCTGACCTTGACCCCGACCCTGACCGTCACTCTGATCTTGACCCTGACCCTCACCTTCACCCTGACCTTGACCCTGACCCTGACCTCCACCCTGACCTGGACTCTGACCTTGACCCTGACCCTGACCTCCACCCTGACCTTGACTCTGACCCTGACCTCCAGCCTACCCTTGACCTTGACCCTGACGTCCACCCTGACCCTGACCGCCACCCTGACCTCGACCCTGACCCTGACCTCTACCCTGAATTCGACCTTGACCCTGACCTCCATCCTGACGTTGACCCCGACCCTGACTCACACCTTGACCTCCACCCTGACCTTGACTTTGACCCTGACCTTGACTGTGACCCTGACCTCCACCCCTACATTGACCCTGACCCTGACCTCCACCCTGACCCTGACCTCCACCCTGACCTCCACTCTGACCTTGAACCTGACCCTGACCTCCACCCTGATCTTGACCTTGACCCTGACCTTCAACCTGACCTTGACTTTGACCCTGACCTCCACCCTGACCCTGACCGTGACCCTGACCTCCACCCTGACCTTGACCCTGACCCTGACCTCCACCCTGACCTGGACCCTGACCCTGACCTTCACCCTGACCTTGACCCTGACCCTGACCTCCACCCTGACCTCCACCCTGACCTCCACCCTGACCTTGACCCTTACCCTGACCTCCACCCTGACCTTGACCCTGACCCTGACCTCCTCCTTGACCTCCACCCTCACCTTGACCTCCACTCTGACCTTGACTCTGACCCTGACCTCCACCCCGACCTTGACTGTGACACTGACCTCCACCCCTACATGGACCCTGACCCTGACCTCCACCCTGACCTTGACCCTGACCCTGACCTCCTCCTTGACCTCCACTCTGACCTTGACTCTGACCCTGACCTCCACCCTGACCTTGACTGTGACACTGACCTCTACCCCTACATGGACCCTGACCCTGACCGTCACCCTGACCTTGACCCTGACCCTGACCTCCACCATGACCTCCACCCTGACCTCGACCCTGACCCTGACCTCCACCCTGACCTTGACCATGACCCTGACCTCCTCCTTGACCTCCACCCTGACCTTGACCTCCACTCCGACCTTGACCTTGACCCTGACCTCCACCCTGAACCTGACCCTAACCCTGACCTCCATCCTGACCTTGACCCTGACCCTGACCTCCAACCTGAGCTTGACCCTGACCCTGACCTCTACCCTGACCTTGACTCTGACCCTGACCTCCACCCTGACCTTGACCCTGACCCTGACCTCTACCCTGACCTTGACCCTGACCCTGACCTTCACCCTGACCTTGACCCTGACCCTGACCTTCACCCTGAACTCCACCCTGACCTTGACCCTGACCCTGACCCCCACCCTGAATTTGACCTTGACCCTGACCTCCACCCTGACCTTGACCTCCACTCTGACCTTGACCTTGACCCTGACCTCCACCCTGACCCTGACCCTGACCCTGACCTCCACCCTGACCTTGACCCTGACCCTGACCTTCACCCTGACCTTGACCCTGACCCTGACCTCCACCCTGACCTCCACCCTGACCTCCAGCCTGACCTTGACCCTGACCCTGACCTCCACCCTGACCTTGACCCTGACCCTGACCTTCACCCTGACCTTGACCCATACCCTGACCTCCACCCTGACCTCCACCCTGACCTTGACCCTGACCTTGACCCCCACCCTGAATTTGACCTTGACCCTGACCTCCACCCTGACCTTGACCCTTACACTGCCCTCCACCCTGACCTTGACCCTGACCCTGACCTCCACCCTGACCTTGACCCTGACCCTGACCTCAACCCTGACCTTGACCCTGACCCTGACCGTCACCCTGATCTTGACCCTGACCCTGACCTCCACCCTGACCTCCACCCTGACCTCGACCCTGACCCTGACCTCCACCCTGACCTTGACCGTGACCCTGACCTCCTCCTTGACCTCCACCCTGACCTTGACCTCCACTCTGACCTTGACCTTGACCCTGACCTCCACCCTGACCCTGACCCTGACCCTGACCTTCACCCTGACCTTGACCCTGACCCTGACCTCCACCCTGACCTCCAGCCTGACCTTGACCCTGACCCTGACCTCCACCCTGACCTTGACCCTGACCCTCACCTTCACCCTGACCTTGACCCTGACCCTGACCCCCACCCTCACCTCCACCCTGACCTTGACCCTGACCCTGACCTCCACCCTGAATTTGACCTTGACCCTGACCTCCACCCTGACCTTGACCCTTACACTGCCCTCCACCCTGACCTTGACCCTGACCCTGACCTCCACCCTGACCTTGACTTTGACCCTGACCTCCACCCTGACCTTGAACCTGACCCTGACCTCCACCCTGATCTTGACCCTGACCCTGACCTCCACCCTGATCTTGACCCTGACCCTGACCTCCACCCTGACCTTGACCCTCACCCTGACCTCCACCCTGACCTTGACCCTCACCCTGACCTCTACCCTGACCTTGACCCTGACCCTGACCTTCACCCTGACCTTGACCCTGACCCTGACCTTCACCCTGACCTTGACCCTGACTCTGACCTCCACCTGAGCTTGACCCTGACCCTGACCTCCACTCTGCGCTTGACCCTGACCCTGACCTCTACCCTGACCTTGACTTTGACCCTGACCTCCACCCCGACCTTGACCCTGACCCTGACCTCCACCCTGACCTTGACCCTGACCCTGACCTTCACCCTGACCTTGACCCTGACCCTGACCTCCACCCTGACCTCCACCCTGACCTTGACCCTGACCCCGACCTTGACCCTGACCCTGACCTCCTCCTTGTGCTCCACCCTGACCTTGACCTCCACTCTGACCTTGACTCTGACCCTGACCGCCACCCTGACCTTGACCCGGAACCTGACCGCCACTCTGACCTCGACCCTGACCCTGACCTCCACCCTGACCTTGACCTGCACCCTGACCTTGACCCTGACCCTGACCTCCACCCTGACCTTGACCCCGACCCTGACCTCCACCTTGACCTTGACCCTGACCCTGACCTCCAACCTGACCTTGACTGTGACCGTGACCTCCACCCTGACCTGGACCCCGACTTTGACCTTCATCCTGACCTTGACCCTGACGCTGACCTCCACCCTGACCTTGACCCTGACCTTGACCCTGATCCTGACCTCGTCCTTGACCTCCACCCTGACCTTGACCTCCACTCTGACCTTGACTCCGACCCTGACCTCCACCCTGACCTTGACTGTGACCCAGACCTCCACCCCTACATTGACCCTGACCCTGACCTCCACCCTGACCTCCACCCTGACCTCCAGCCTGACCTTGACCCTGACCCTGACCTCCACCCTGACCTTGACCCTGACCCTGACCTTCACCCTGACCTCCACCCTGACCTTGACCCTTACACTGCCCTCCACCCTGACCTTGACCCTGACCCTGACCTTCACCCTGACCTTGACCCTGACCCTAACCTCCACCCTGACCTTGACCCTGACCCCGACCATCACCCTGACCTTGACCCTGACCCTGACCTCCACCCTGACCTCCACCCTGACCTCGACCCGGACCCTGACCTCCACCCTGACCTTGACCCTGACCCTGACCTCATCCTTGACCTCCACCCTGACCTTGACCTCCACTCTGACCTTGACCTTGACCCTGACCTCCACCCCGACCTTGACTGTGACACTGACCTCCACCCCTACATGGACCCTGACCCTGACCTCCACCCTGACCTTGACCCTGACCCTGACCTCCTCCTTGACCTCCACTCTGACCTTGACTCTGACCCTGACCTCCACCCTGACCTTGACTGTGACACTGACCTCCACCCCTACATGGACCCTGACCCTGACCTCCACCCTGACCTTGACCCTGACCCTGACCTCCACCCTGACCTTGACCCCGACCCTGACCTTCACTTTGATCTTGACCCTGACCCTCACCTTCACCCTGACCTTGACCCTGACCCTGACCTCCACCCTGACCTGGACTCTGACCTTGACCCTGACCCTGACCTCCACCCTGACCTTGACTCTGACCCTGACCTCCATCCTACCCTTGACCTTGACCCTGACGTCCACCCTGACCCTGATCGCCACCCTGACCTCGACCCTGACCCTGACCTCTACCCTGAATTCGACCTTGACCCTGACCTCCATCCTGACGTTGACCCCGACCCTGACTCACACCTTGACCTCCACCCTGACCTTGACTTTGACCCTGACCTTGACTGTGACCCTGACCTCCACCCCTACATTGACCCTGACCCTGACCTTCACCCTGACCCTGACCTCCACCCTGACCTCCACTCTGACCTTGAACCTGACCCTGACCTCCACCCTGATCTTGACCTTGACCCTGACCTTCAACCTGACCTTGACTTTGACCCTGACCTCCACCCTGACCCTGACCGTGACCCTGACCTCCACCCTGACCTTGACCCTGACCCTGACCTCCACCCTGACCTCCACTCTGACCTTGAACCTGACCCTGACCTCCACCCTGATCTTGACCTTGACGCTGACCTTCAACCTGACCTTGACTTTGACCCTGACCTCTACCCTGACCCTGACCTTCACCCTGACCTTGACCCTGACCCTGACCTCCACCCTGACCTCCACCCTGACCTCCACCCTGACCTTGACCCTTACCCTGACCTCCACCCTGACCTTGACCCTGACCCTGACCTCCTCCTTGACCTGCACCCTGACCTTGACCTCCACTCTGACCTTGACTCTGACCCTGACCTCCACCCCGACCTTGACTGTGACACTGACCTCCACCCCTACATGGACCCTGACCCTGACCTCCACCCTGACCTGGACCCTGACCCTGACCTTCACCCTGACCTTGACCCTGACCCTGACCTCCACCCTGACCTCCACCCTGACCTCCACCCTGACCTCCACCCTGACCTTGACCCTTACCCTGACCTCCACCCTGACCTTGACCCTGACCCTGACCTCCTCCTTGACCTCCACCCTGACCTTGACCTCCACTCTGACCTTGACCTTGACCCTGACCTCCACCCTGACCCTGACCCTAACCCTGACCTCCATCCTGACCTTGACCCTGACCCTGACCTCCAACCTGAGCTTGACCCTGACCCTGACCTCTACCCTGACCTTGACTCTGACCCTGACCTCCACCCTGACCTTGACCCTGACCCTGACCTCCACCCTGACCTTGACCCTGACCCTGACCTTCACCCTGACCTTGACCCTGACCCTGACCTCCACCCTGAACTCCACCCTGACCTTGACCCTGACCCTGACCTTCACCCTGACCTTGACCCTGACCCTGACCTCCACCCTGACCTTTACACCGACCCTGACCTCCACCCTGACCTTGACCCTGACCTTGACCCTGACCTTGACCTTCACCCTGACCTTGACCTTGACCCTGACCTCCACCCTGACCCTGACCCTGACCCTGACCTCCACCCTGACCTTGACCCTGACCCTGACCTCCAACCTGAGTTTGACCCTGACCCTGACCTCTACCCTGACCTTGACTCTGACCCTGACCTCCACCCTGACCTTGACCCTGACCCTGACCTCCACACTGACCTTGACTCTGACCCTGACCTCCACCCTACCCTTGACCTTGACCCTGACCTCTACCCTGACCTTGACTCTGACCCTGACCTCCACCCTGACCTCGACCCTGACCCTGACCTCCACCCTGAATTTGACCTTGACCCTGACCTCCATCCTGACGTTGACCCCGACCCTGACCTACACCTTGACCTCCACCCCGACCTTGACTTTGACCCTGACCTCCACCCTGACCTTGACTGTGACCCTGACCTCCACCCCTACATTGACCCTGACCCTGACCTCCACCCTGACCTTGACTGTGACCCTGACCTCCACCCCTACATTGACCCTGACCCTGACCTCCACCCTGACCTCCAGCCTGACCTTGACCCTGACCCTAACCTCCACCCTGACCTTGACCCTGACCCTGACCGTCACCCTGACCTTGACCCTGACCCTGACCTCCACCCTGACCTCCACCCTGACCTCGACCCGGACCCTGACCTCCACCCTGACCTTGACCCTGACCCTGACCTCATCCTTGACCTCCACCCTGACCTTGACCTCCACTCTGACCTTGACCTTGACCCTGACCTCCACCCTGACCCTGACCCTGACCCTGACCTTCACCCTGACCTTGACCCTGACCCTGACCTCCACCCTGACCTTTACCCCGACCCTGACCTCCACCCTGACCTCCACCCTGACCTTGACCCTTACCCTGACCTCCACCCTGACCTTGACCCTGACCTTGACCCTTACCCTGACCTCCACCCTGACCTTGACCCTGACCCTGACCTCCACCCTGACCTGGACCCTGACCCTGACCTTCACCCTGACCTTGACCCTGACCCTGACCTCCACCCTGACCTCCACCCTCACCTCCACCCTGACCTTGACCCTTACCCTGACCTCCACCCTGACCTTGACCCTGACCCTGACCTCCTCCTTGACCTCCACCCTGACCTTGACCTCCACTCTGACCTTGACTCTGACCCTGACCTCCACCCCGACCTTGACTGTGACACTGACCTCCACCCCTACATGGACCCTGACCCTGACCTCCACCCTGACCTTGACCCTGACCCTGACCTCCTCCTTGACCTCCACTCTGACCTTGACTCTGACCCTGACCTCCACCCTGACCTTGACTGTGACACTGACCTCCACCCCTACATGGACCCTGACCCTGACCTCCACCCTGACCTTGACCCTGACCCTGACCTCCACCCTGACCTTGACCCCGACCCTGACCTTCACTCTGATCTTGACCCTGACCCTCACCTTCACCCTGACCTTGACCCTGACCCTGACCTCCACCCTGACCTGGACTCTGACCTTGACCCTGACCCTGACCTCCACCCTGACCTTGACTCTGACCCTGACCTCCACCCTACCCTTGACCTTGACCCTGACGTCCACCCTGACCCTGACCGCCACCCTGACCTCGACCCTGACCCTGACCTCTACCCTGAATTCGACCTTGACCCTGACCTCCATCCTGACGTTGACCCCGACCCTGACTCACACCTTGACCTCCACCCTGACCTTGACTTTGACCCTGACCTTGACTGTGACCCTGACCTCCACCCCTACATTGACCCTGACCCTGACCTCCACCCTGACCCTGACCTCCACCCTGACCTCCACTCTGACCTTGAACCTGACCCTGACCTCCACCCTGATCTTGACCTTGACCCTGACCTTCAACCTGACCTTGACTTTGACCCTGACCTCCACCCTGACCCTGACCGTGACCCTGACCTCCACCCTGACCTTGACCCTGACCCTGACCTCCACCCTGACCTGGACCCTGACCCTGACCTTCACCCTGACCTTGACCCTGACCCTGACCTCCACCCTGACCTCCACCCTGACCTCCACCCTGACCTTGACCCTTACCCTGACCTCCACCCTGACCTTGACCCTGACCCTGACCTCCTCCTTGACCTCCACCCTCACCTTGACCTCCACTCTGACCTTGACTCTGACCCTGACCTCCACCCCGACCTTGACTGTGACACTGACCTCCACCCCTACATGGACCCTGACCCTGACCTCCACCCTGACCTTGACCCTGACCCTGACCTCCTCCTTGACCTCCACTCTGACCTTGACTCTGACCCTGACCTCCACCCTGACCTTGACTGTGACACTGACCTCTACCCCTACATGGACCCTGACCCTGACCGTCACCCTGACCTTGACCCTGACCCTGACCTCCACCATGACCTCCACCCTGACCTCGACCCTGACCCTGACCTCCACCCTGACCTTGACCATGACCCTGACCTCCTCCTTGACCTCCACCCTGACCTTGACCTCCACTCCGACCTTGACCTTGACCCTGACCTCCACCCTGAACCTGACCCTAACCCTGACCTCCATCCTGACCTTGACCCTGACCCAGACCTCCAACCTGAGCTTGACCCTGACCCTGACCTCTACCCTGACCTTGACTCTGACCCTGACCTCCACCCTGACCTTGACCCTGACCCTGACCTCTACCCTGACCTTGACCCTGACCCTGACCTTCACCCTGACCTTGACCCTGACCCTGACCTTCACCCTGAACTCCACCCTGACCTTGACCCTGACCCTGACCCCCACCCTGAATTTGACCTTGACCCTGACCTCCACCCTGACCTTGACCTCCACTCTGACCTTGACCTTGACCCTGACCTCCACCCTGACCCTGACCCTGACCCTGACCTCCACCCTGACCTTGACCCTGACCCTGACCTTCACCCTGACCTTGACCCTGACCCTGACCTCCACCCTGACCTCCACCCTGACCTCCAGCCTGACCTTGACCCTGACCCTGACCTCCACCCTGACCTTGACCCTGACCCTGACCTTCACCCTGACCTTGACCCATACCCTGACCTCCACCCTGACCTCCACCCTGACCTTGACCCTGACCTTGACCCCCACCCTGAATTTGACCTTGACCCTGACCTCCACCCTGACCTTGACCCTTACACTGCCCTCCACCCTGACCTTGACCCTGACCCTGACCTCCACCCTGACCTTGACCCTGACCCTGACCTCAACCCTGACCTTGACCCTGACCCTGACCGTCACCCTGATCTTGACCCTGACCCTGACCTCCACCCTGACCTCCACCCTGACCTCGACCCTGACCCTGACCTCCACCCTGACCTTGACCGTGACCCTGACCTCCTCCTTGACCTCCACCCTGACCTTGACCTCCACTCTGACCTTGACCTTGACCCTGACCTCCACCCTGACCCTGACCCTGACCCTGACCTTCACCCTGACCTTGACCCTGACCCTGACCTCCACCCTGACCTCCAGCCTGACCTTGACCCTGACCCTGACCTCCACCCTGACCTTGACCCTGACCCTCACCTTCACCCTGACCTTGACCCTGACCCTGACCCCCACCCTCACCTCCACCCTGACCTTGACCCTGACCCTGACCTCCACCCTGAATTTGACCTTGACCCTGACCTCCACCCTGACCTTGACCCTTACACTGCCCTCCACCCTGACCTTGACCCTGACCCTGACCTCCACCCTGACCTTGACTTTGACCCTGACCTCCACCCTGACCTTGAACCTGACCCTGACCTCCACCCTGATCTTGACCCTGACCCTGACCTCCACCCTGATCTTGACCCTGACCCTGACCTCCACCCTGACCTTGACCCTCACCCTGACCTCCACCCTGACCTTGACCCTCACCCTGACCTCTACCCTGACCTTGACCCTGACCCTGACCTTCACCCTGACCTTGACCCTGACCCTGACCTTCACCCTGACCTTGACCCTGACTCTGACCTCCACCTGAGCTTGACCCTGACCCTGACCTCCACTCTGCGCTTGACCCTGACCCTGACCTCTACCCTGACCTTGACTTTGACCCTGACCTCCACCCCGACCTTGACCCTGACCCTGACCTCCACCCTGACCTTGACCCTGACCCTGACCTTCACCCTGACCTTGACCCTGACCCTGACCTCCACCCTGACCTCCACCCTGACCTTGACCCTGACCCCGACCTTGACCCTGACCCTGACCTCCTCCTTGTGCTCCACCCTGACCTTGACCTCCACTCTGACCTTGACTCTGACCCTGACCGCCACCCTGACCTTGACCCGGAACCTGACCGCCACTCTGACCTCGACCCTGACCCTGACCTCCACCCTGACCTTGACCTGCACCCTGACCTTGACCCTGACCCTGACCTCCACCCTGACCTTGACCCCGACCCTGACCTCCACCTTGACCTTGACCCTGACCCTGACCTCCAACCTGACCTTGACTGTGACCGTGACCTCCACCCTGACCTGGACCCCGACTTTGACCTTCAGCCTGACCTTGACCCTGACGCTGACCTCCACCCTGACCTTGACCCTGACCTTGACCCTGATCCTGACCTCGTCCTTGACCTCCACCCTGACCTTGACCTCCACTCTGACCTTGACTCCGACCCTGACCTCCACCCTGACCTTGACTGTGACCCAGACCTCCACCCCTACATTGACCCTGACCCTGACCTCCACCCTGACCTCCACCCTGACCTCCAGCCTGACCTTGACCCTGACCCTGACCTCCACCCTGACCTTGACCCTGACCCTGACCTTCACCCTGACCTCCACCCTGACCTTGACCCTTACACTGCCCTCCACCCTGACCTTGACCCTGACCCTGACCTTCACCCTGACCTTGACCCTGACCCTAACCTCCACCCTGACCTTGACCCTGACCCTGACCTCCACCCTGACCTTGACCCCGACCCTGACCTTCACTTTGATCTTGACCCTGACCCTCACCTTCACCCTGACCTTGACCCTGACCCTGACCTCCACCCTGACCTGGACTCTGACCTTGACCCTGACCCTGACCTCCACCCTGACCTTGACTCTGACCCTGACCTCCATCCTACCCTTGACCTTGACCCTGACGTCCACCCTGACCCTGATCGCCACCCTGACCTCGACCCTGACCCTGACCTCTACCCTGAATTCGACCTTGACCCTGACCTCCATCCTGACGTTGACCCCGACCCTGACTCACACCTTGACCTCCACCCTGACCTTGACTTTGACCCTGACCTTGACTGTGACCCTGACCTCCACCCCTACATTGACCCTGACCCTGACCTTCACCCTGACCCTGACCTCCACCCTGACCTCCACTCTGACCTTGAACCTGACCCTGACCTCCACCCTGATCTTGACCTTGACCCTGACCTTCAACCTGACCTTGACTTTGACCCTGACCTCCACCCTGACCCTGACCGTGACCCTGACCTCCACCCTGACCTTGACCCTGACCCTGACCTCCACCCTGACCTCCACTCTGACCTTGAACCTGACCCTGACCTCCACCCTGATCTTGACCTTGACGCTGACCTTCAACCTGACCTTGACTTTGACCCTGACCTCCACCCTGACCCTGACCTTCACCCTGACCTTGACCCTGACCCTGACCTCCACCCTGACCTCCACCCTGACCTCCACCCTGACCTTGACCCTTACCCTGACCTCCACCCTGACCTTGACCCTGACCCTGACCTCCTCCTTGACCTGCACCCTGACCTTGACCTCCACTCTGACCTTGACTCTGACCCTGACCTCCACCCCGACCTTGACTGTGACACTGACCTCCACCCCTACATGGACCCTGACCCTGACCTCCACCCTGACCTGGACCCTGACCCTGACCTTCACCCTGACCTTGACCCTGACCCTGACCTCCACCCTGACCTCCACCCTGACCTCCACCCTGACCTCCACCCTGACCTTGACCCTTACCCTGACCTCCACCCTGACCTTGACCCTGACCCTGACCTCCTCCTTGACCTCCACCCTGACCTTGACCTCCACTGTGACCTTGACCTTGACCCTGACCTCCACCCTGACCCTGACCCTAACCCTGACCTCCATCCTGACCTTGACCCTGACCCTGACCTCCAACCTGAGCTTGACCCTGACCCTGACCTCTACCCTGACCTTGACTCTGACCCTGACCTCCACCCTGACCTTGACCCTGACCCTGACCTCCACCCTGACCTTGACCCTGACCCTGACCTTCACCCTGACCTTGACCCTGACCCTGACCTCCACCCTGAACTCCACCCTGACCTTGACCCTGACCCTGACCTTCACCCTGACCTTGACCCTGACCCTGACCTCCACCCTGACCTTTACACCGACCCTGACCTCCACCCTGACCTTGACCCTGACCTTGACCCTGACCTTGACCTTCACCCTGACCTTGACCTTGACCCTGACCTCCACCCTGACCCTGACCCTGACCCTGACCTCCACCCTGACCTTGACCCTGACCCTGACCTCCAACCTGAGTTTGACCCTGACCCTGACCTCTACCCTGACCTTGACTCTGACCCTGACCTCCACCCTGACCTTGACCCTGACCCTGACCTCTACACTGACCTTGACTCTGACCCTGACCTCCACCCTACCCTTGACCTTGACCCTGACCTCTACCCTGACCTTGACTCTGACCCTGACCTCCACCCTGACCTCGACCCTGACCCTGACCTCCACCCTGAATTTGACCTTGACCCTGACCTCCATCCTGACGTTGACCCCGACCCTGACCTACACCTTGACCTCCACCCCGACCTTGACTTTGACCCTGACCTCCACCCTGACCTTGACTGTGACCCTGACCTCCACCCCTACATTGACCCTGACCCTGACCTCCACCCTGACCTTGACTGTGACCCTGACCTCCACCCCTACATTGACCCTGACCCTGACCTCCACCCTGACCTCCACCCTGACCTCCAGCCTGACCTTGACCCTGACCCTAACCTCCACCCTGACCTTGACCTTGACCCTGACCGTCACCCTGACCTTGACCCTGACCCTGACCTCCACCCTGACCTCCACCCTGACCTCGACCCGGACCCTGACCTCCACCCTGACCTTGACCCTGACCCTGACCTCATCCTTGACCTCCACCCTGACCTTGACCTCCACTCTGACCTTGACCTTGACCCTGACCTCCACCCTGACCCTGACCCTGACCCTGACCTTCACCCTGACCTTGACCCTGACCCTGACCTCCACCCTGACCTTTACCCCGACCCTGACCTCCACCCTGACCTCCACCCTGACCTTGACCCTTACCCTGACCTCCACCCTGACCTTGACCCTGACCTTGACCCTTACCCTGACCTCCACCCTGACCTTGACCCTGACCCTGACCTCCACCCTGACCTGGACCCTGACCCTGACCTTCACCCTGACCTTGACCCTGACCCTGACCTCCACCCTGACCTCCACCCTCACCTCCACCCTGACCTTGACCCTTACCCTGACCTCCACCCTGACCTTGACCCTGACCCTGACCTCCTCCTTGACCTCCACCCTGACCTTGACCTCCACTCTGACCTTGACTCTGACCCTGACCTCCACCCCGACCTTGACTGTGACACTGACCTCCACCCCTACATGGACCCTGACCCTGACCTCCACCCTGACCTTGACCCTGACCCTGACCTCCTCCTTGACCTCCACTCTGACCTTGACTCTGACCCTGACCTCCACCCTGACCTTGACTGTGACACTGACCTCCACCCCTACATGGACCCTGACCCTGACCTCCACCCTGACCTTGACCCTGACCCTGACCTCCACTCTGACCTTGACCCCGACCCTGACCTTCACTCTGATCTTGACCCTGACCCTCACCTTCACCCTGACCTTGACCCTGACCCTGACCTCCACCCTGACCTGGACTCTGACCTTGACCCTGACCCTGACCTCCACCCTGACCTTGACCCTTGGCCTGACCTCCACCCTGACCTTGACCCTGACCCTGACCTCCTCCTTGACCTCCACCCTCACCTTGACCTCCACTCTGACCTTGACTCTGACCCTGACCTCCACCCCGACCTTGACTGTGACACTGACCTCCACCCCTACATGGACCCTGACCCTGACCTCCACCCTGACCTTGACCCTGACCCTGACCTCCTCCTTGACCTCCACTCTGACCTTGACTCTGACCCTGACCTCCACCCTGACCTTGACTGTGACACTGACCTCCACCCCTACATGGACCCTGACCCTGACCGTCACCCTGACCTTGACCCTGACCCTGACCTCCACCATGACCTCCACCCTGACCTTGACCCTGACCCTGACCTCCACCCTGACCTTGACCCCGACCCTGACCGTCACTCTGATCTTGACCCTGACCCTCACCTTCACCCTGACCTTGACCCTGACCCTGACCTCCACCCTGACCTGGACTCTGACCTTGACCCTGACGTTGACCTCCACCCTGACCTTGACTCTGACCCTGACCTCCACCCTACCCTTGACCTTGACCCTGACGTCCACCCTGACCCTGACCGCCACCCTGACCTCGACCCTGACCCTGACCTCTACCCTGAATTCGACCTTGACCCTGACCTCCATCCTGACGTTGACCCCGACCCTGACTCACACCTTGACCTCCACCCTGACCTTGACTTTGACCCTGACCTTGACTGTGACCCTGACCTCCACCCCTACATTGACCCTGACCCTGACCTCCACCCTGACCCTGACCTCCACCCTGACCTCCACTCTGACCTTGAACCTGACCCTGACCTCCACCCTGATCTTGACCTTGACCCTGACCTTCAACCTGACCTTGACTTTGACCCTGACCTCCACCCTGACCCTGACCGTGACCCTGACCTCCACCCTGACCTTGACCCTGACCCTGACCTCCACCCTGACCTCCACCCTGACCTCCACCCTGACCTTGACCCTTACCCTGACCTCCACCCTGACCTTGACCCTGACCCTGACCTCCTCCTTGACCTCCACCCTCACCTTGACCTCCACTCTGACCTTGACTCTGACCCTGACCTCCACCCCGACCTTGACTGTGACACTGACCTCCACCCCTACATGGACCCTGACCCTGACCTCCACCCTGACCTTGACCCTGACCCTGACCTCCTCCTTGACCTCCACTCTGACCTTGACTCTGACCCTGACCTCCACCCTGACCTTGACTGTGACACTGACCTCCACCCCTACATGGACCCTGACCCTGACCGTCACCCTGACCTTGACCCTGACCCTGACCTCCACCATGACCTCCACCCTGACCTCGACCCTGACCCTGACCTCCACCCTGACCTTGACCATGACCCTGACCTCCTCCTTGACCTCCACCCTGACCTTGACCTCCACTCCGACCTTGACCTTGACCCTGACCTCCACCCTGAACCTGACCCTAACCCTGACCTCCATCCTGACCTTGACCCTGACCCTGACCTCCAACCTGAGCTTGACCCTGACCCTGACCTCTACCCTGACCTTGACTCTGACCCTGACCTCCACCCTGACCTTGACCCTGACCCTGACCTCTACCCTGACCTTGACCCTGACCCTGACCTTCACCCTGACCTTGACCCTGACCCTGACCTCCACCCTGAACTCCACCCTGACCTTGACCCTGACCCTGACCCCCACCCTGAATTCGACCTTGACCCTGACCTCCACCCTGACCTTGACCTCCACTCTGACCTTGACCTTGACCCTGACCTCCACCCTGACCCTGACCCTGACCCTGACCTCCACCCTGACCTTGACCCTGACCCTGACCTTCACCCTGACCTTGACCCTGACCCTGACCTCCACCCTGACCTCCACCCTGACCTCCAGCCTGACCTTGACCCTGACCCTGACCTCCACCCTGACCTTGACCCTGACCCTGACCTTCACCCTGACCTTGACCCATACCCTGACCTCCACCCTGACCTCCACCCTGACCTTGACCCTGACCTTGACCGCCACCCTGAATTTGACCTTGACCCTGACCTCCACCCTGACCTTGACCCTTACACTGCCCTCCACCCTGACCTTGACCCTGACCCTGACCTCCACCCTGACCTTGACCCTGACCCTGACCTCAACCCTGACCTTGACCCTGACCCTGACCGTCACCCTGATCTTGACCCTGACCCTGACCTCCACCCTGACCTCCACCCTGACCTTGACCCTCACCCTGACCTCTACCCTGACCTTGACCCTGACCCTGACCTTCACCCTGACCTTGACCCTGACCCTGACCTTCACCCTGACCTTGACCCTGACTCTGACCTCCACCTGAGCTTGACCCTGACCCTGACCTCCACCCTGCGCTTGACCCTGACCCTGACCTCTACCCTGACCTTGACTTTGACCCTGACCTCCACCCCGACCTTGACCCTGACCCTGACCTCCACCCTGACCTTGACCCTGACCCTGACCTTCACCCTGACCTTGACCCTGACCCTGACCTCCACCCTGACCTCCACCCTGACCTTGACCCTGACCCCGACCTTGACCCTGACCCTGACGTCCTCCTTGTGCTCCACCCTGACCTTGACCTCCACTCTGACCTTGACTCTGACCCTGACCGCCACCCTGACCTTGACCCGGAACCTGACCTCCACTCTGACCTCGACCCTGACCCTGACCTCCACCCTGACCTTGACCTGCACCCTGACCTTGACCCTGACCCTGACCTCCACCCTGACCTTGACCCCGACCCTGACCTCCACCTTGACCTTGACCCTGACCCTGACCTCCAACCTGACCTTGACTGTGACCGTGACCTCCACCCTGACCTGGACCCCGACTTTGACCTTCAGCCTGACCTTGACCCTGACGCTGACCTCCACCCTGACCTTGACCCTGACCTTGACCCTGATCCTGACCTCGTCCTTGACCTCCACCCTGACCTTGACCTCCACTCTGACCTTGACTCCGACCCTGACCTCCACCCTGACCTTGACTGTGACCCAGACCTCCACCCCTACATTGACCCTGACCCTGACCTCCACCCTGACCCCCACCCTGACCTCCAGCCTGACGTTGACCCTGACCCTGACCTCCACCCTGACCTTGACCCTGACCCTGACCTTCACCCTGACCTCCACCCTGACCTTGACCCTTACACTGCCCTCCACCCTGACCTTGACCCTGACCCTGACCTTCACCCTGACCTTGACCCTGACCCTAACCTCTACCCTGACCTTGACCCTGACCCCGACCATCACCCTGACCTTGACCCTGACCCTGACCTCCACCCTGACCTCCACCCTGACCTCGACCCGGACCCTGACCTCCACCCTGACCTTGACCCTGACCCTGACCTCCACCCTGACCTTGACCCTGACCCTGACCTTCACCCTGACCTCCACCCTGACCTTGACTCTGACCCTGACCTCCACCCTACCCTTGACCTTGACCCTGACGTCCACCCTGACCCTGACCGCCACCCTGACCTCGACCCTGACCCTGACCTCTACTCTGAATTCGACCTTGACCCTGACCTCCATCCTGACGTTGACCCCGACCCTGACTCACACCTTGACCTCCACCCTGACCTTGACTTTGACCCTGACCTTGACTGTGACCCTGACCTCCACCCCTACATTGACCCTGACCCTGACCTCCACCCTGACCCTGACCTCCACCCTGACCTCAACTCTGACCTTGAACCTGACCCTGACCTCCACCCTGAATTTGACCTTGACCCTGACCTTCAACCTGACCTTGACTTTGACCCTGACCTCCACCCTGACCCTTACCGTGACCCTGACCTCCACCCTGACCTTGACCCTGACCCTGACCTCCACCCTGACCTGGACCCTGACCCTGACCTTCACCCTGACCTTGACCCTGACCCTGACCTCTACCCTGACCTCCACCCTGACCTCCACCCTGACCTTGACCCTGACCCTGACCTCCTCCTTGACCTCCACCCTCACCTTGACCTCCACTCTGACCTTGACTCTGACCCTGACCTCCACCCCGACCTTGACTGTGACACTGACCTCCACCCCTACATGGACCCTGACCCTGACCTCCACCCTGACCTTGACCCTGACCCTGACCTCCTCCTTGACCTCCACTCTGACCTTGACTCTGACCCTGACCTCCACCCTGACCTTGACTGTGACACTGACCTCCACCCCTACATGGACCCTGACCCTGACCGTCACCCTGACCTTGACCCTGACCCTGACCTCCACCATGACCTCCACCCTGACCTCGACCCTGACCCTGACCTCCACCCTGACCTTGACCATGACCCTGACCTCCTCCTTGACCTCGACCCTGACCTTGACCTCCACTCTGACCTTGACCTTGACCCCGACCTCCACCCTGACCCTGACCCTAACCCTGACCTCCATCCTGACCTTGACCCTGACCCTGACCTCCACCCTGACCTGGACTCTGACCTTGACCCTGACCCTGACCTCCACCCTGACCTTGACTCTGACCCTGACCTCCATCCTACCCTTGACCTTGACCCTGACGTCCACCCTGACCCTGATCGCCACCCTGACCTCGACCCTGACCCTGACCTCTACCCTGAATTCGACCTTGACCCTGACCTCCATCCTGACGTTGACCCCGACCCTGACTCACACCTTGACCTCCACCCTGACCTTGACTTTGACCCTGACCTTGACTGTGACCCTGACCTCCACCCCTACATTGACCCTGACCCTGACCTTCACCCTGACCCTGACCTCCACCCTGACCTCCACTCTGACCTTGAACCTGACCCTGACCTCCACCCTGATCTTGACCTTGACCCTGACCTTCAACCTGACCTTGACTTTGACCCTGACCTCCACCCTGACCCTGACCGTGACCCTGACCTCCACCCTGACCTTGACCCTGACCCTGACCTCCACCCTGACCTCCACTCTGACCTTGAACCTGACCCTGACCTCCACCCTGATCTTGACCTTGACCCTGTCCTTCAACCTGACCTTGACTTTGACCCTGACCTCCACCCTGACCCTGACCTTCACCCTGACCTTGACCCTGACCCTGACCTCCACCCTGACCTCCACCCTGACCTCCACCCTGACCTTGACCCTTACCCTGACCTCCACCCTGACCTTGACCCTGACCCTGACCTCCTCCTTGACCTCCACCCTGACCTTGACCTCCACTCTGACCTTGACTCTGACCCTGACCTCCACCCCGACCTTGACTGTGACACTGACCTCCACCCCTACATGGACCCTGACCCTGACCTCCACCCTGACCTTGACCCTGACCCTGACCTCCTCCTTGACCTCCATTCTGACCTTGACTCTGACCCTGACCTCCACCCTGACCTTGACTGTGACACTGACCTCCACCCCTACATGGACCCTGACCCTGACCGTCACCCTGACCTTGACCCTGACCCTGACCTCCACCATGACCTCCACCCTGACCTCGACCCTGACCCTGACCTCCACCCTGACCTTGACCATGACCCTGACCTCCTCCTTGACCTCCACCCTGACCTTGACCTCCACTCTGACCTTGACCTTGACCCTGACCTCCACCCTGACCCTGACCCTAACCCTGACCTCCATCCTGACCTTGACCCTGACCCTGACCTCCAACCTGAGCTTGACCCTGACCCTGACCTCTACCCTGACCTTAACTCTGACCCTGACCTCCACCCTGACCTTGACCCTGACCTTGACCCCCGGCCTGAATTTGACCTTGACCCTGACCTCCACCCTGACCTTGACCCTTACACTGCCCTCCACCTGACCTTGACCCTGACCCTGACCTTCACCCTGACCTTGACCCTGACCCTGACCTCCACCCTGACCTTTACACCGACCCTGACCTCCACCCTGACCTTGACCCTGACCTTGACCCTGACCTTGACCTTCACCCTGACCTTGACCTTGACCCTGACCTCCACCCTGACCCTGACCCTGACCCTGACCTCCACCCTGACCTTGACCCTGACCCTGACGTCCAACCTGAGTTTGACCCTGACCCTGACCTCTACCCTGACCTTGACTCTGACCCTGACCTCCACCCTGACCTTGACCCTGACCCTGACTTCCACACTGACCTTGACTCTGACCCTGACCTCCACCCTACCCTTGACCTTGACCCTGACCTCTACCCTGACCTTGACTCTGACCCTGACCTCCACCCTGACCTCGACCCTGACCCTGACCTCCACCCTGAATTTGACCTTGACCCTGACCTCCATCCTGACGTTGACCCCGACCCTGACCTACACCTTGACCTCCACCCCGACCTTGACTTTGACCCTGACCTCCACCCTGACCTTGACTGTGACCCTGACCTCCACCCCTACATTGACCCTGACCCTGACGTCCACCCTGACCTTGACTGTGACCCTGACCTCCACCCCTACATTGACCCTGACCCTGACCTCCACCCTGACCTCCACCCTGACCTCCAGCCTGACCTTGACCCTGACCCTAACCTCCACCCTGACCTTGACCCTGACCCTGACCGTCACCCTGACCTTGACCCTGACCCTGACCTCCACCCTGACCTCCACCCTGACCTCGACCCGGACCCTGACCTCCACCCTGACCTTGACCCTGACCCTGACCTCATCCTTGACCTCCACCCTGACCTTGACCTCCACTCTGACCTTGACCTTGACCCTGACCTCCACCCTGACCCTGACCCTGACCCTGACCTTCACCCTGACCTTGACCCTGACCCTGACCTCCACCCTGACCTTTACCCCGACCCTGACCTCCACCCTGACCTTGACCCTGACCTTGACCTCCACCCTGACCTTGACCTTGACCCTGACCTCCACCCTGACCCTGACCCTGACCCTGACCTCCACCCTGACCTTGACCCTGACCCTGACCTCCACCCTCACCTGGACCCTGACCCTGACCTTCACCCTGACCTTGACCCTGACCCTGACCTCCACCCTGAACTCCACCCTGACCTTGACCCTGACCCTGACCCCCACCCTGAATTTGACCTTGCCCCTGACCTCCACCCTGACCTTGACCTCCACTCTGACCTTGACCTTGACCCTGACCTCCACCCTGACCCTGACCCTGACCCTGACCTCCACCCTGACCTTGACCCTGAGCCTGACCTTCACCCTGACCTTGACCCTGACCCTGACCTCCACCCTGACCTCCACCCTGACCTCCAGCCTGACCTTGACCCTGACCCTGACCTCCACCCTGACCTTGACCCTGACCCTGACCTTCACCCTGACCTTGACCCATACCCTGACCTCCACCCTGACCTCCACCCTGACCTTGACCCTGACCTTGACCCCCACCCTGAATTTGACCTTGACCCTGACCTCCACACTGACCTTGACCCTTACACTGCACTCCACCCTGACCTTGACCCTGACCCTGACCTCCACCCTGACCTTGACCCTGACCCTGACCTCAACCCTGACCTTGACCCTGACCCTGACCGTCACCCTGATCTTGACCCTGACCCTGACCTCCACCCTGACCTCCACCCTGACCTCGACCCTGACCTCGACCCTGACCCTGACCTCCACCCTGACCTTGACCCTGACCCTGACCCCCACCCTCACCTCCACCCTGACCTTGACCCTGACCCTGACCTCCACCCTGAATTTGACCTTGACCCTGACCTCCACCCTGACCTTGACCCTTACACTGCCCTCCACCCTGACCTTGACCCTGACCCTGACCTCCACCCTGACCTTGACTTTGACCCTGACCTCCACCCTGACCTTGAACCTGACCCTGACCTCCACCCTGATCTTGACCCTGACCCTGACCTCCACCCTGATCTTGACCCTGACCCTGACCTCCGCCCTGACCTTGACCCTCACCCTGACCTCCACCCTGACCTTGACCCTCACCCTGACCTCTACCCTGACCTTGACCCTGACCCTGACCTTCACCCTGACCTTGACCCTGACCCTGACCTTCACCCTGACCTTGACCCTGACTCTGACCTCCACCTGAGCTTGACCCTGACCCTGACCTCCACCCTGCGCTTGACCCTGACCCTGACCTCTACCCTGACCTTGACTTTGACCCTGACCTCCACCCCGACCTTCACCCTGACCCTGACCTCCACCCTGACCTTGACCCTGACCCTGACCTTCACCCTGACCTTGACCCTGACCCTGACCTCCACCCTGACCTCCACCCTGACCTTGACCCTGACCCCGACCTTGACCCTGACCCTGACCTCCTCCTTGTGCTCCACCCTGACCTTGACCTCCACTCTGACCTTGACTCTGACCCTGACCGCCACCCTGACCTTGACCCGGAACTTGACCTCCACTCTGACCTTGACCCTGACCCTGACCTGTACCCTGACCTTGACCGGGACCCTGACCTTCAGCCTGACCTTGACTTTGACCCTGACCTCCACCCTGACCTTGACCCTGACCCTGACCTCCACCCTGACCTTGACTGTGTCCGTGACCTTCACCCTGACCTTGACCCTGACTTTGACCTTCACCCTGACCTTGACCCTGACGCTGACCTCCACCCTGACCTCGACTGTGACCTTGACCCTCACCCTGACCTCCACCCTGACCTCGACCCTGACCCTGACCTCCACCCTGACCTTGACCTGCACCCTGACCTTGACCCTGACCCAGACCTCCACCCTGACCTTGACGCTGACCCTGACCTGCACCCTGACCTTGACTGTGACCGTGACCTCCACCCTGACCTTGACCCTGACCTTGACCCTGACCCTGACCTCCACCCTGACCTCGACTCTGACCCGGACCTCCACCCTGACCTTGACTGTGACCGTGACCTCCACCCTGACCTTGACCCTGACCCTGACCTCCACCCTGACCTTGACTCCGACCCTGGCTTCCACCCTGACATTGACTGTGACCGTAACCTCCACCCTGACCTTGACCCTGACCCTGACCCAAACCCTGACCTAGACCCTGACCCTGACCTCTACCCTGACCTTGACTGTGACCCCGACCTCGACCCAGACCTTGACCCTGACGCTGACCCCAACCCTGACCTTCACCCTGACCTTGACTGTGACCGTGACCTCCACCCTGACCTTGACCCTGACCCTGACCTCCACCCTGACCTTGACCCTGACCCTGACCTCCACCCTGACTTTGACTCTGACCGTAACCTCGACCCCGACCACGACCCGGACCTTGACCCTGACGCTGACCTTCACCCTGACCTTCACCCTGACCTTGACCTCGACCCTGACCTCCACCTTGACCTTGACCCAGACCCTGACCTCCAACCTGACCTCGACTGTGACCGTGACCTCCACCCTGACCTTGACCGTGACCCTGACCTTGACGTTGACCCCAACCTCTAACCTGACTTTGACTGTGACCGTGACCCCCACTCTGACCTTCACCCTGACCTTGACCTTGACCCTGACCTCCACCCTGACCTTGACCCCGACCCTGACCTCCACCTTGACCTTGACCCTGACCCTGACCTCCAACCTGACCTTGACTGTGACCGTGACCTCCACCCTGACCTGGACCCCGACTTTGACCTTCAGCCTGACCTTGACCCTGACGCTGACCTCCACCCTGACCTTGACCCTGACCTTGACCCTGAGCCTGACCTCCGACCTGACCTTGACCCTAACCTTGACCCTGACCCTGACCTCCAACCTGACCTTGACTGTGACCGTGACCTGCACCCTGACCTTGACTGTGACCCGGACCTCCACCCTGACCTTGACTGTGACCGTGACCTCCACCCTGACCTTGACTGTGACCGAGACCTCCACCCTGACCTTGACCCTGACCTTGACCCTGACCCTGACCATCAGCCTGACCTTGACTTTGACCCTGACCTCCACCCTGACCTTGACCCTTACCCTGACCTTCAGCCTGACCTTGACTTTGACCCTGACCTCCACCCTGACCTTGACCCTTACCCTGACCTCCACCCTGACCTTGACTTTGACCCTAACCTCCACTCTGACCTTGACCCTGACCCTGACCGTCACCCTGACCTTGACCCTGACCCTGACCTCCACCCTGACCTCCACCCTGACCTCGACCCTGACCCTGACCTCCACCCTGACCTTGACCATGACCCTGACCTCCTCCTTGACCTCCACCCTGACCTTGACCTCGACTCTGACCTTGACCTTGACCCTGACCTTCACCCTGACCCTGACCCTGACCCTGACCTTCACCCTGACCTTGACCCTGACCCTGACCTCCACCCTGACCTTGACCCTGACCCTGACCTCCTCCTTGACCTCCACCCTGACCCCGACCTCCACTCTGACCTTGACTCTGACCCTGACCTCCACCCTGACCTTGACCCTGACCCTGACCTACACCCTGACCTTGACCCTGACCCTGACCTCCACCCTGACCTTGACCGTGACCCTGACCTCGTCCTTGACCTCCACCCTGACCTTGACCTCCACTCTGACCTTGACTCCGACCCTGACCTCCACCCTGACCTTGACTGTGACCCTGACCTCCACCCCTACATTGACCCTGACCCTGACCTCCACCGTGACCTCCACCCTGACCTCCAGCCTGACCTTGACCCTGACCCTGACCTCCTCCTTGACCTCCACTCTGTCCTTGACTCTGACCCTGACCTCCACCCTGACCTTGACTGTGACACTGACCTCCACCCCTACATGGACCCTGACCCTGACCTCCACCCTGACCTTGACCCTGACCCTGACCTCCACCCTGACCTTCACCCCGACCCTGACCTTCACTCTGATCTTGACCCTGACCCTCACCTTCACCCTGACCTTGACCCTGACCCTGACCTCCACCCTGACCTGGACTCTGACCTTGACCCTGACCCTGACCTCCACCCTGACCTTGACTCTGACCCTGACCTCCACCCTACCCTTGACCTTGACCCTGACGTCCACCCTGACGTTGACCCCGACCCTGACTCACACCTTGACCTCCACCCTGACCTTGACTTTGACCCTGACCTTGACTGTGACCCTGACCTCCACCCCTACATTGACCCTGACCCTGACCTCCACCCTGACCCTGACCTCCACCCTGACCTCCACTCTGACCTTGAACCTGACCCTGACCTCCACCCTGATCTTGACCTTGACCCTGACCTTCAACCTGACCTTGACTTTGACCCTGACCTCCACCCTGACCTTGAACCTGACCCTGACCTCCACCCTGATCTTGACCCTGACCCTGACCTCCACCCTGATCTTGACCCTGACCCTGACCTCCACCCTGACCTTGACGCTCACCCTGACCTCCACCCTGACCTTGACCCTCACCCTGACCTCTACCCTGACCTTGACCCTGACCCTGACCTTCACCCTGACCTTGACCATGACCCTGACCTCCTTCTTGACCTCCACCCTGACCTTGACCTCCACTCTGACCTTGACCTTGACCCTGACCTCCACCCTGACCCTGACCCTAACCCTGACCTCCACCCTTACCTTGACCCTGAGACTGACCTCCAACCTGAGCTTGACCCTGACCCTGACCTCTACCCTGACCTTGACTCTGACCCTGACCTCCACCCTGACCTTGACCCTGACCCTGACCTCCACCCTGACCTTGACCCTGACCCTGACCTTCACCCTGACCTTGACCCTGACCCTGACCTCCACCCTGACCTCCACCCTGACCTTGACCCTGACCCTGACCCCCACCCTGAATTTGACCTTGACCCTGACCTCCACCCTGACCTTGACCTCCACTCTGACCTTGACCTTGACCCTGACCTCCACCCTGACCCTGACCCTGACCCTGACCTCCACCCTGACCTTGACCCTGACCCTGACGTTCACCCTGACCTTGACCCTGACCCTGACCTCCACACTGACCTCCACCCTGACCTCCAGCCTGACCTTGACCCTGACCCTGACCTCCACCCTGACCTTGACCCTGACCCTGACCTTCACCCTGACCTTGACCCATACCCTGACCTCCACCCTGACCTCCACCCTGACCTTGACCCTGACCTTGACCCCCACCCTGAATTTGACCTTGACCCTGACCTCCACCCTGACCTTGACCCTTACACTGCCCTCCACCCTGACCTTGACCCTGACCCTGACCTTCACCCTGACCTTGACCCTGACCCTGACCTCCACCCTGACCTTTACACCGACCCTGACCTCCACCCTGACCTTGACCCTGACCTTGACCCTGACCTTGACCTTCACCCTGACCTTGACCTTGACCCTGACCTCCACCCTGACCCTGACCCTGACCCTGACCTCCACCCTGACCTTGACCCTGACCCTGACCTCCAACCTGAGTTTGACCCTGACCCTGACCTCTACCCTGACCTTGACTCTGACCCTGACCTCCACCCTGACCTTGACCCTGACCCTGACCTCCACACTGACCTTGACTCTGACCCTGACCTTCACCCTACCCTTGACCTTGACCCTGACCTCTACCCTGACCTTGACCCTGACCCTGACCTCCACCCTGACCTTGACTGTGACCCTGACCTCCACCCCTACATTGACCCTGACCCTGACCTCCACCCTGACCTCCACCCTGACCTCCAGCCTGACCTTGACCCTGACCCTAACCTCCACCCTGACCTTGACCCTGACCCTGACCGTCACCCTGACCTTGACCCTGACCCTGACCTCCACCCTGACCTCCACCCTGACCTCGACCCGGACCCTGACCTCCACCCTGACCTTGACCCTGACCCTGACCTCATCCTTGACCTCCACCCTGACCTTGACCTCCACCCTGACCTTGACTTTGACCCTGACCTTGACTGTGACCCTGACCTCCACCCCTACATTGACCCTGACCCTGACCTCCACCCTGACCCTGACCTCCACCCTGACCTCCACTCTGACCTTGAACCTGACCCTGACCTCCACCCTGATCTTGACCTTGACCCTGACCTTCAACCTGACCTTGACTTTGACCCTGACCTCCACCCTGACCCTGACCGTGACCCTGACCTCCACCCTGACCTTGACCCTGACCCTGACCTCCACCCTGACCTGGACCCTGACCCTGACCTTCACCCTGACCTTGACCCTGACCCTGACCTCCACCCTGACCTCCACCCTGACCTCCACCCTGACCTTGACCCTTACCCTGACCTCCACCCTGACCTTGACCCTGACCCTGACCTCCTCCTTGACCTCCACCCTCACCTTGACCTCCACTCTGACCTTGACTCTGACCCTGACCTCCACCCCGACCTTGACTGTGACACTGACCTCCACCCCTACATGGACCCTGACCCTGACCTCCACCCTGACCTTGACCCTGACCCTGACCTCCTCCTTGACCTCCACTCTGACCTTGACTCTGACCCTGACCTCCACCCTGACCTTGACTGTGACACTGACCTCCACCCCTACATGGACCCTGACCCTGACCGTCACCCTGACCTTGACCCTGACCCTGACCTCCACCATGACCTCCACCCTGACCTCGACCCTGACCCTGACCTCCACCCTGACCTTGACCATGACCCTGACCTCCTCCTTGACCTCCACCCTGACCTTGACCTTGATTCTGATTAGCACCCTGACATCGACCCTGACCTTGACCTCCACTCTGACCACCACCCTGAACTTGACCTTGACCCTGACCTCAACCCTGAACTTGAGATCGACCCCGACCTCCACCTTGACCTTGACCCTGACCCTGACCTCCACCCTGACCTTGACTGTGACCGTGACCACCACCGTGACCTTGACCCTGACCTTGACCCTGACCCTGACCTCCACCCTGACCTTGACTCTGACCTTGACTGTGACCGTGACCTGCACCCTGACCTTGACCTTGACCCTGACCTCCACCCTGACCGTGACTATGACCGTGACTCTGACCGTCACTCTGACCGTCACTCTGACCGTCACTCTGACCATCACTCTGACCGAGACTCTGACCGTGATTCTGAGCGTGACTCTGACGGTGACTCTGTCCGTAACTCCGACAGTAACTCCGACCGTGACTTTGACCGTGACTGCGACAGTGACTCTGACCGTGACTCTGACCGTGGATCCGACCGTGACTCTGACCGTGACTCTGACCGTGACTATGACCGTGACTCAGACCGTGCCTTTGACCTTGCCTCTGACCGTGACTTCGACCGTGACTCTGACTTTGACTCTGACCGTGATGCTCACCGTGACTCTGACAGTTTCTCTGACCATGACTCCGACCGTTTCGCTGACCGTGACTCTGACCACGAAGAGTCATGAGAGAACCGTGACTCCGAACGTGAGTGCGAACATGACTCTGTCCGTGACTGCGACCGTGGCTCCGACCCTGACTCCGACCGTGACTCTGACCGTGACTCTGACCGTGACTCTGAACGAGACTCCGACCCTGACTCTGACCGTGACTCTTATCGTGACTCTGACCGTGACTCTGACGGTGACTCTAACAGTGACACTGATCGTGACTCTGACCGTGACTCTGACCGTGACTCTGTCCATAACTCCGACCGTAACTTCGACCGTGACTGCGACCGTGGCTCCGACCCTGACTCCGACCGTGACTCTGACCGTGTCTCTGACCGTGAGTCTGACCGAGACTCTGACCCTGACTCTGACCGTGACTCTTATCGTGACTCTGACCGTGACTCTGACGGTGACTCTAACAGTGACACTGATCGTGACTCTGACCGTGACTCTGACCTTGACTCTGACCGTGACTCTGACCGTGACTCTGACCGTCACTCTGACCGTCGCTCTGACCGTGACTCTGACCGTGACTCTGACCGTGACTCTGACCGAGACTCTAACCGTGACTCTGACTTAGAATCTAACAGTGAAACTCACCGTGACTCTGATCGTGACTCTGACCGTCACTCTGACCGTGACTCTGACCGTGACTCTGACCGTAACTCCGACCGTGACTTTGACGGTGACTGTGACCGTGACTCTGACCGTGACTCTGACCGTGGATCCTACCGTGACTCTGACCGTGACTCTGACTGTGACTCTGACCAAGACTCTGTCCGTGACTCTGCCCGTCACTCTGCTTGTGACTCTGACCGTGACTCCGACCGTGATGCTGACCGTGACTCTGACTCCGACTCCGAATCTGACAGTGCTACTGACCGTGACTTCGATCGTGACAATGATCGTTACTCTGACCGTGACTTTTACCGTGACTCTGACCGTGAGTCTGACCGTGACTCTGACCGTGACTGTGACCGTCACTCTGACCGCGACTCTGACCGAGGCTCTGACCGTGACTCTGACCGTGACTCTGTCCGTAACTCCGACCGTAACTCCGACCGTGAATCGTACCGTGACTCTGACCGTAACTCTGACCGTGACTCTGACCGTGACTCTGACCATGACTCTGACCGTGACTCTGACTTCGAATCTGCCAGTGACACTGACCGTGACTCTGACCGTGGCTTTGAACGTGAATCTGGCTGTGACTTTGACCGTGACTCTGAGCGTCAATCTGACTCTGACTCTGACTTTGACTCTGACTCCTTCTCTGACTTTGAATCTGACTCTGTCTCTGACTCCGACTTTGACTTTGACTTTGACCCTGACTCTGACTCTGACTCTGACTCTGATTCTAACTCTGACTCTGACTCTCACTCTGACTCCGACTCTGACTTTGACTCTGACTCTGACTTCAGGACTCTGACTCTGACGCTGACTATGACTCTGATTCTGACGCTGACTATCACCCAGACTCTGACTCTGACTCTGACTCTGAGTCTTTCTTCATGACTCTGACGCTACCTCTTACTCTGACTCTGACTCTGACTCTGACCCAGACTCTGACTCTGACTTTGACTCTAACTTTGACTCTGACTCTGACTCTGACTCAGACTCTGACTTCATGACTCTGAATCTGACTCTGACTATGACTCTAACTCCATGATCCTGAAACTCACTTTGACCCTGACTTTGACTCTGACTCTGACTCTGACTCTTACTTCATGACTCTGACTCTGACTCTGACTCTGACACTGACTCTGACTGTGTCTCGGACTCTGACTCCGACTCTGAGTCTAACTTCATGACTCTGAATCTGACTCTGACCATGATTTTATGACTCTGACTTCGACTCCGACTCTGACTCTGACTCTGACTCTGACTCTGAGTCTTTCTTCATGACTCTGACGCTACCTCTGACTCTGACTCTGTCTCTGACTGTGACTCCGACTCTGACTCTAACTTCATGACTCTGAATCTGACTCTGACTATGATTTTATTACTCTGACTCTGACTCCGACTCTGACTCTGACTCTGACTTTGACTCTGACTTTGACTCTGACTCTGACTATGACTCCGACTCTGACTATGTCTCTGACTCTGACTCTGACTCTGACTCTGACTTCATGACTCTGAATCTGACTCTGACTTTGACTTTAACTTCATGATCCTGAAACTGACTTTGACTCTGACGTTGACTTCATGACTCTGACTCTGACTGTGACTCTGACCCTGACTCTGACTCTGACTCTGACTCTGAATCTGACTCTTACTCCATGACTCTGACTTTGACTTTGACTTTGACTCTGACTCTGACTCTGACTCTGACTCTGACTCTGACTCTGACTCTGACTCTGTCTCTGACTGTGACTCCGACTCTGACTCTAACTTCATGACTCTGAATCTGACGCTGACTATGATTTTATGACTCTGACTCTGACTCCGACTCTGACTCTGACTCTGACTCCGACTCTGACTTTAACTCCGACTCAGACTCTGACTCTGACTCTGACTTCATGACTCTGAATCTGACTCTGACTTTGACTCTAACTCCATGATCCTGAAACTCAATTTGACCCTGACTCTGACTCTGACTCTGACTTTGACTTTGACTTTGACTCTGTCTCTGACTCTGACTCTGACTCTGATTCTAACTCTGACTCTGACTCTCACTCTGACTCCGGCTCTGACTTTGACTCTGACTCTGACTTCAGGACTCTGACTCTGACGCTGACTCTGACTCTGACTCTGACGCTGACTATCACCTAGACTCTGACTCTGACTCAGGGTCTGACTCTGAGTCTGACCGTGACTCTGACTCCAAGACGCTGACTTTGAATCTGACTCTAAATTCATGACTGTGACTCTGACTTCAACTCCACGACTCTGACTCTGACTCTGACTATGATTTTACGACTCTGACTCTGACTCTCAGTCTGACTCTGACTCTAAATCTGACTCTGTCTTCATGACTCTGACGCTGACTCTAACTCTGACTCTGACTCCGACTCTGACCCAGACTCTGACTCTGACTCTGCCTCTGACTCTGACTCTGACTCCGACTTTGACTCCGACTCTGACTCTGACTCTGACTCTGACTCTGACTTCATGACTCTGAATCTGACTCTTACTTTGACTCTAACTTCATGATCCTGAAAATGACTTTGACTCTGACTTTGACTTTATGACTCTGACTCTGACTCTGACTCTGACCCTGACTCTGACTCTGACGCTGACTGTGACTCTTATTTCATGACTCTGACTTTGACTTTGACTTTGACTCTGACTCTGACTCTGACTCTGACTCTGACTCTGTCTCTGACTCTGACTCTGACTCTGAATCTGACTTCATGACTCTGAATCTGACTCTGACTATGATTTTATGACTCCGACTCTGACTCTGACTCTGACCCTGACTGTGACTCTGACTCTGACTCTGACACTGACTCTGACTGTGTCTCTGACTCTGACTCCGACTCTGACTCTAACTTCATGACTCTGAATCTGACTCTGACTATGATTTTATGACTCTGACTCCGACTCCGACTCTGACTCTGACTCTGACTATGACTCTGAGTCTTTCTTCATGACTCTGACGCTACCTCTGACTCTGACTCTGACTCTGACTCTGACAGTGACTCTGACTCTGACTCTGAATCCGACTGTGACTCTGACTCTGACTCTGACTCTGACTCTGACTTTATGACTCTGAATCTGACTCTGACTTTGACTCTAACTTCATGATCCTGAAACTGACTTTGACTCTGACTTCGAGTTCATGACTCTGACTCTGACTGTGACTGTGACCCTGACTCTGACTCTGACTCTGACTCTGTCTTCACGACTCTGACGCTGACTCTGACTCTAACTCTGACTCCGACTCTGACCCAGAATCTGACTCTGACTCTCACTCCGACTCTGACTCTGACTCTGACTCTGACTCCGACTTTGACTTTGCCTCTGACTCTGACTCTGTCTCTGACTTCATGACTCTGAATCTGACTCTGACTATGATTTTATGACTCTGACTCTGACTTTGGATCTGACCCTGACTCTGACTCTGACTCTGACTCTGACTCTTACCCCATGACTCTGACTTCGACTTGCACTCTGACTCTGGCTCTGACTCTGACTCTGACTCTGACTCTGTCTCTGACTGTGACTCCGAAGCTGACTCTAACTTCATGACTCTGAATCTCACTCTGACTATGATTTTATGACTCTAACTCTGACTCCGACTCTGACTCTGACTCTGACTTCATGACTCTGAATCTGACTCTTACTTTGACTCTAACTTCATGATCCTGAAAATGACTTTGACTTTATGACTCTGACTCTGACTCTGACTCTGACCCTGACTCGGACTCTGACGCTGACTCTGACTCTTATTTCATGACTCTGACTTTGACTTTGACTTTGACTCTGACTCTGACTCTGACTCTGACTCTGACTCTGTCTCTGACTCTGACTCTGAGTCTGAATCTGACTTCATGACTCTGAATCTGACTCTGACTATGATTCTATGACTCCGACTCTGACTCTGACTCTGACCCTGACTGTGACTCTGACTCTGACTCCGACTCTGACTTTATCTCCGACTCTGACTCTGACTCTGATTCTGACTTCATGACTCTGAATCTGACGCTGACTCTGACTCTAACTCTGACTCCGACTCTGACCCAGAATCTGACTCTGACTCTCACTCTGACTTTGACTCTGACTCTGACTCTGACTCCGACTTTGAGTTTGACTCGGACTCTGACTCTGACTCTGACTTCATGACTCTGAATCTGACTCTGACTATGATTTTATGACTCTGACTCTGACTTTGACTCTGACCCTGACTCTGACTCTGACTCTGACTCTGACTCTTACTTCATGACTCTGACATCGACTTTGACTCTGACTCTGGCTCTGACTCTGACTCTGACTCTGACTCTGTCTCTGACTGTGACTCCGAAGCTGACTCTAACTTTATGACTCTGAATCTGACTCTGACTATGATTTTATGACTCTGACTCTGACTCCGACTCTGACTCTGACCCTGACTCTGACTCTGAGTCTTTCTCCATGACTCTGACGCTAACTCTGACTCTGACTTTGACTCTGACTCTGACCTGGACTCTGACTCTGACTCTGACTCTGACTTTGACTTTGACTCTGACTCTGACTCTGACTTCATGACTCTGAATCTGACTCTGACTATGATTTTATGACTCTGACTCCGACTCCGACTCTGACCCTGACTCTGACTCTGACTCTGACTCTGACTCTTACTTCATGACTCTGACTTCGACTTTGACTCTGACTCTGGCTCTGATTCTGACACTGACTCTGACTGTGTCTCTGACTCTGACTCCGACTCTGACTCTAACTTCATGACTCTGAATCTGACTCTGACTATGATTTTATGACTCTGACTCCGACTCCGACTCTGACTCTGACTCTGACTCTGACTCTGAGTCTTTCTTCATGACTCTGACGCTACCTCTGACTCTGACTCTGACTCTGACTCTGACAGTGACTCTGACTCTGACTTTGACTCCGACTTTGACTCTGACTCTGACTCTGACTCTGACTCTGACTTCATGACTCTGAATCTGACTCTGACTTTGACTCTAACTTCATGATCCTGAAACTGACTTTGACTCTGACTTCGAGTTCATGACTCTGACTCTGACTGTGACTGTGACCCTGACTCTGACTCTGACTCTGACTCTGTCTTCACGACTCTGACGCTGACTCTGACTCTAACTCTGACTCCGACTCTGACCCAGAATCTGACTCTGACTCTCACTCCGACTCTGACTCTGACTTCGACTCTGACTCCGACTTTGACTTTGCCTCTGACTCTGACTCTGTCTCTGACTTCATGACTCTGAATCTGACTCTGACTATGATTTTATGACTCTGTCTCTGACTTTGACTCTGACCCTGACTCTGACTCTGACTCTGACTCTGACTCTTACTTCATGACTCTGACTTCGACTTGGACTTTGACTCTGGCTCTGACTCTGACTCTGACTCTGACTCTGTCTCTGACTGTGACTCCGAAGCTGACTCTAACTTCATGACTCTGAATCTGACTCTGACTATGATTTTATGACTCTAACTCTGACTCCGACTCTGACTCTGACTCTGACTCTGACTCTGACTCTGAGTCTTTCTCCATGACTCTGACACTAACTCTGACTCTGACTTTGACTCTGACTCTGACCTGGACTCTGACTCTGACTCTGACTCTGACTTTGACTCTGACTCTGACTCTGACTCTGACTTCATGACTCTAAATCTGACTCTGACTTTGACTCTAACTCCATGATCCTGATACTGACCTTGACCCTAACTCTGACTCTGACTCTGACTATGACTCTTACATCACGACTCTGACTTTGACTTTGACTCTGACTCTGACTCTGACTCTGACTCTGACTCCGACTCTGACTATGTCTCTGACTCTGACTCTGACTCTGACTCTGACTTCATGACTCTGAATCTGACTCTGACTTTGACTTTAACTTCATGATCCTCAAACTGACTTTGACTCTGACTTTGACTTCATGACTGTGACTCTGACTGTGACTCTGACCCTGACTCTGACTCTGACTCTGAATCTTACTCTTACTCCATGACTCTGACTTTGACTTTGACTTTGACTCTGACTCTGACTCTGACTCGGACTCTGACTCTGCTTCGGTCTCTGACTCTGACTCTGACTCTGAATCTGACTTCATGACTCTGAATCTGACTCTAACTATGATTTTATGACTCTGACGCTGACTCTGACTCTGACTCTGACTCTGACTCTGTCTCTGACTGTGACTCCGACTCTGACTCTAACTTCATGACTCTGAATCTGACTCTGACTATGATTTTATGACTCTGACTCTGACTCCGACTCTGACTCTGACTCTGACTCCGACTCTGACTTTATCTCCGACTCTGACTCTGACTCTGATTCTGACTTCATGACTCTGAATCTGACGCTGACTCTGACTCTAACTCTGACTCCGACTCTGACCCAGAATCTGACTCTGACTCTCACTCTGACTCTGACTCTGACTCTGACTCTGACTCCGACTTTGAGTTTGACTCTGACTCTGACTCTGACTCTGACTTCATGACTCTGAATCTGACTCTGACTATGATTTTATGACTCTGACTCTGACTTTGACTCTGACCCTGACTCTGACTCTGACTCTGACTCTGACTCTTACTTCATGACTCTGACTTCGACTTTGACTCTGACTCTGGCTCTGACTCTGACTCTGACTCTGACTCTGTCTCTGACTGTGACTCCGAAGCTGACTCTAACTTTATGACTCTGAATCTGACTCTGACTATGATTTTATGACTCTGACTCTGACTCCGACTCTGACTCTGACTTTGACTCTGACTCTGAGTCTTTCTCCATGACTCTGACGCTAACTCTGACTCTGACTTTGACTCTGACTCTGACCTGGACTCTGACTCTGACTCTGACTCTGACTTTGACTCTGACTCTGACTCTGACTCTGACTTCATGACTCTGAATCTGACTCTGACTTTGACTCTAACTCCATGATCCTGATACTGACCTTGACCCTAACTCTGACTCTGACTCTGACTCTGACTCTTACATCACGACTCTGACTTTGACTTTGACTCTGACTCTGAATCTGACTCTGACTCTGACTCCGACTCTGACTATGTCTCTGACTCTGACTCTGACTCTGACTCTGACTTCATGACTCTGAATCTGACTCTGACTTTGACTTCAACTTCATGATCCTCAAACTGACTTTGACTCTGACTTTGACTTCATGACTCTGACTCTGACTCTGACTCTGACCCTGACTCTGACTCTGACTCTGAATCTTACTCTTACTCCATGACTCTGACTTTGACTTCGACTTTGACTCTGACTCTGACTCTGACTCTGACTCGGTCTCTGACTCTGACTCTGACTCTGAATCTGACTTCATGACTCTGAATCTGACTCTAACTATGATTTTATGACTCTGACGCTGACTCTGACTCTGACTCTGACTCTGACTCTGTCTCTGACTGTGACTCCGACTCTGACTCTAACTTCATGACTCTGAATCTGACTTTGACTATGATTTTATGACTCTGACTCTGACTCCGACTCTGACTCTGACTCTGACTCCGACTCTGACTTTAACTCCGACTCTGACTCTGACTCTGATTCTGACTTCATAACTCTGAATCTGACGCTGACTTTGACTCTAACTCCATGATCTTGAAACTCACTTTGACCCTGACTCTGACTCTGACTCTGACTCTGACTCTTATTTCATGACTCTGACTTTGACTCTGACTCTGACTCTGACTATGACTCTGACTCCGACTCTGACTATGTCTCTGACTCTGACTCTGACTCTGACTCTGACTCCATGACTCTGAATCTGACTCTGACTTTGACTACAACTTCATGATCCTGAAACTGACTTTGACTCTGACTTTGAGTTCATGACTCTGACTCTGACTGTGACTCTGACCCTGACTCTGACTCTGACTCTGACTCTGACTCTTACTTCATGACTCTGACTCTGATTCTGACTCTGACTTTGACTCTGACTCTGACTCTGACTTTATGACTCTGAATCTGACTCTGACTTTGACTCTAACTCCATGATCCTGAAACTCACTTTGACCCTGACTCTGACTCTGACTCTGACTCTGACTCTTACTTCATGACTCTGACTTTGACTTTGACTCTGACACTGACTCTGACTCTGACTCTGACTCTGACTCTGACTCCGACTCTGACTATGTCTCCGCCTCTGACTCTGACTCTGACTCTGACTTCATGACTCTGAAGCTGACTCTGACTTTGACTCTCACTTCATGATCCCGAAAGTGACTTTGACTCTGACTTTGTGTTCATGACTCTGACTCTGACTCTGACTCTGACTCTGACTCTGACTCTTACTTCATGGCTCTGACTTTGGCTTCGACTTTGACTCTGACTCTGACTCTGACTCTGACTCTCACTCTGACTCTGTCTCTGACTCTGACTCTGACTCTGAATCTGACTTCATGACTCTGACTCTGACTCTGACTCTGTCTTCACGACTCTGACTCTGACTCTGTCTTCACGACTCTGACTCTGACTCTGACTCTGACTCTGACTCTGTCTCTGACTCTGACTCTGACTCTGACTCTGACTTCATGACTCTGAATCTGACTCTGACTTTGACTCTAACTCCATGATCCTGAAACTCACTTTGACCCTGACTCTGACTCTGACTCTGACTCTGACTCTTACTTCATGACTCTGACTTTGACTTTGACTCTGACACTGACTCTGACTCTGACTCTGACTCTGACTCTGACTCCGACTCTGACTATGTCTCTGACTCTGACTCTGACTCTGACTCTCACTTCATGACTCTGAAGCTGACTCTGACTTTGACTCTCACTTCATGATCCTAAAACTGACTTTGACTCTGACTTTGAGTTCATGACTCTGACTCTGACTGTGACTCTGACCCTGACTCTGACTCTGACTCTGACTCTGACTCTTACTCCATGACTCTGACTCTGATTCTGACTCTGACTTTGACTCTGACTCTGACTCTGACTTCATGACTCTGAATCTGACTCTGACTTTGACTTTAACTCCATGATCCTGAAACTCACTTTGACCCTGACTCTGACTCTGACTCTGACTCTGTCTCTTACTTTATGACTCTGACTTTGACTTTGACTTTGACTCTGACTCTGACTCTGACTCTGACTCTGACTCTGACTCCGACTCTGACTATGTCTCTGACTCTGACTCTGACTCTGACTCTGACTCTGACTCTGACTCTGACTCTGACTCTGACTCAGACTCTGACTCCGACTTTGACTCTGACTCTGACTCTGACTCTGACTCTGACTCCAACTCTGACTATGTCTCTGACTCTGACTCTGACTCTGACTCCGACATCATGACTCTGAATCTGACTCTGACTTTGACTTCAACTTCATGATCCTGAAACTGACTTTGACTCTGACGTTGACTTCATGACTCTGACTCTGACTGTGACTCTGACCCTGACTCTGACTCTGACTCTGACTCTGACTCTTACTTCATGACTCTGACTTTGGCTTTGAATTTGACTCTGACTCTGACTCTGACTCTGACTCTGACTCTGACTCTGACTCTGTCTCTGACTCTGACTCTGACTCTGACTCTGACTCTGACTTCATGACTCTAAATCTGACTCTGACTTTGACTTTCACTTCATGATCCTGAAACTGACTTTGACTCTGACTTTGAGTTCATGACTCTGACTCTGACTGTGACTCTGACCCTGACTCTGACTCTGACTCTGACTCTGACTCCTACTTCATGACTCTGACTTTGGCTTTGACTTTGACTCTGACTCTGACTCTGACTCTGACTCTGACTCTGACTCTGTCTCTGACTCTGACTCTGACTCTGAATCTGACTTCATGACTCTGACTCTGACTCTGACTCTGTCTTCACGACTCTGACGCTGACTCTGACTCTAACTCTGACTCCGACTCTGACCCAGACTCTGACTCTGACTCTGACTCTGACTCTGACTCTGACTATGACACTGTCTTCACGACTCTGACGCTGACTCTGACTCTAACTCTGACTCTGACTCTGACTCTGACTCTGACTATGACTCTGAATCCGACTTTATGACGCTGAATCTGACTTTCACTATGATTTTATGACTCTGACTCTGACTCTGAATCAGATCCTGACTCTGACTCTGACTCTGACTCTGACTCTTACTTCATGACTCTGACTCTGACTCTGACTTTGACTCTGACTCTGACTCTGACTCTGACTCTGACTTCATGACTCTGAATCTGAATCTGACTTTGACTCAAACTTCATGATCCTGAAACTGACTTTGACTTTGACTTTGAGTTCATGACTCTGACTCTGACTGTGACTCTGACCCTGACTCTGACTCTGACTCTGACTCTGACTCTTACTTCATGACTCTGACTTTGGCTTTGACTTTGACTCTGACTCTGACTCTGACTCTGACTCTGACTCTGACTCTGTCTCTGACTCTGACTCTGACTCTGACTCTGACTTCATGACTCTAAATCTGACTCTGACCTTGACTCTCACTTCATGATCCTCAAACTGACTTTGACTCTGACTTTGAGTTCATGACTCTGACTCTGACTGTGACTCTGACCCTGACTCTGACTCTGACTCTGACTCTGACTCTTACTTCATGACTCTGAATCTGATTCTGACTCTGACTTTGACTCTGACTCTGACTCTGACTTCATGACTCTGAATCTGACTCTGACTTTGACTTTAACTCCATAATCCTGAAACTCACTTTGACCCTGACTCTGACTCTGACTCTGACTCTGTCTCTTACTTTATGACTCTGACTTTGACTTTGACTTTGACTCTGACTCTGACTCTGACTCTGACTCTGACTCTGACTCTGACTCTGACTCCAACTCTGACTATGTCTCTGACTCTGACTCTGACTCTGACTCCGACATCATGACTCTGAATCTGACTCTGACTTTGACTTCAACTTCATGATCCTGAAACTGACTTTGACTCTGACGTTGACTTCATGACTCTGACTCTGACTGTGACTCTGACCCTGACTCTGACTCTGACTCTGACTCTGACTCTTACTTCATGACTCTGACTTTGGCTTTGAATTTGACTCTGACTCTGACTCTGACTCTGACTCTGACTCTGACTCTGACTCTGTCTCTGACTCTGACTCTGACTCTGACTCTGACTCTGACTTCATGACTCTAAATCTGACTCTGACTTTGACTTTCACTTCATGATCCTGAAACTGACTTTGACTTTGACTTTGAGTTCATGACTCTGACTCTGACTGTGACTCTGACCCTGACTCTGACTCTGACTCTGACTCTGACTCTTACTTCATGACTCTGACTTTGGCTTTGACTTTGACTCTGACTCTGACTCTGACTCTGACTCTGACTCTGACTCTGTCTCTGACTCTGACTCTGACTCTGACTCTGACTTCATGACTCTGAATCTGACTCTGACCTTGACTTTCACTTCATGATCCTCAAACTGACTTTGACTCTGACTTTGAGTTCATGACTCTGACTCTGACTGTGACTCTGACCCTGACTCTGACTCTGACTCTGACTCTGACTCCTACTTCATGACTCTGACTTTGGCTTTGACTTTGACTCTGACTCTGACTCTGACACTGACTCTGACTCTGACTCTGTCTGTGACTCTGATTCTGACTCTGAATCTGACTTCATGACTCTGACTCTGACTCTGACTCTGTCTTCACGACTCTGACGCTGACTCTGACTCTAACTCTGACTCCGACTCTGACCCAGACTCTGACTGTGACTCTGACTCTGACTCTGACTCTGACTCTGTCTCTGACTCTGACTCTGACTCTGACTCTGACTTCATGACTCTAAATCTGACTCTGACTTTGACTCTCACTTCATGATCCTGAAACTGACTTTGACTCTGACTTTCAGTTCATGACTCTGACTCTGACTGTGACTCTGACCCTGACTCTGACTCTGACGCTGACTCTGACTCTTATTTCATGACTCTGACTTTGACTTTGACTTTGACTTTGACTCTGACTCCGACTCTGACTCTGACTCTGTCTCTGACTCTGACTCTGACTCTGAATCTGACGTCATGACTCTGAATCTGACTCTGACTATGATTTTATGACTCCGACTCTGACTCTGACTCTGACCCTGACTCTGACTCTGACTCTGACTCTGACACTGACTCTGATTGTGTCTCTGACTCTGACTCCGACTCTGACTCTAACTTCATGACTCTGAATCTGACTCTGACTATGATTTTATGACTCTGACTCCGACTCCGACTCTGACTCTGACCCTGACTCTGACTCTGAGTCTTTCTTCATGACTCTGACGCTACCTCTGACTCTGACTCTGACTCTGACTCTGACTGTGACTCTGACTCTGACTCTAACTCCGACTTTGACTCTGACTCTGACTCTGACTCTGACTCTGACTTCATGACTCTGAATCTGACTCTGACTTTGACTCTAACTTCATGATCCTGAAACTGACTTTGACTCTGACTTCGAGTTCATGACTCTGACTCTGACTGTGACTCTGACCCTGACTCTGACTCTGACTCTGACTCTTACTTCATGACTCTGACTTTGGGTTTGACTTTGACTCTGACTCTGACTCTGACTCCGACTCTGACTCTGACTCTTTCTCTGACTCTGACTCTGACTCTGAATCTGACTTCATGACTCTGACTCCGACTCTGACTCTGTCTTCACGACTCTGACGCTGACTCTGACTCTAACTCTGACTCCGACTCTGACCCAGAATCTGACTCTGACTCTCACTCTGACTCTGACTCTGACTCTGACTCTGACTCCGACTTTGACTTTGACTCTGATTATGACTCTGACTCTGACTTCATGACTCTGAATCTGACTCTGACTATGATTTCATGACTCTGACTCTGACTTTGACTCTGACCCTGACTCTGACTCTGACTCTGACTCTGACTCTTACTTCATGACTCTGACTTCGACTTTGACTCTGACTCTGGCTCTGACTCTGACTCTGACTCTGACTCTGTCTCTGACTGTGACTCCGAAGCCTACTCTAACTTCATGACTCTGAATCTGACTCTGACTATGATTTTATGACTCTAACTCTGACTCCGACTCTGACTCTGACTCTGACTCTGACTCTGACTTCATGACTCTGAATCTGACTCTGACTTTGACTCTAACTCCATGATCCTGATACCGACCTTGACCCTGACTCTGACTCTGACTCTGACTCTGACTCTTACATCACGACTCTGACTTTGACTTTGACTCTGACTCTGACTCTGACTCTGACTCTGACTCCGACTCTGACTATGTCTCTGACTCTGACTCTGACTCTGACTCTGACTTCATGACTCTGAATCTGACTCTGACTTTGACTTTAACTTCATGATCCTCAAACTGACTTTGACTCTGACTTTGACTTCATGACTCTGACTCTGACTGTGACTCTGACCCTGACTCTGACTCTGACTCTGAATCTTACTCTTACTCCATGACTCTGACTTTGACTTTGACTTTGACTCTGACTCTGACTCTGACTCTGACTCTGACTCTGACTATGACTCTGACTCTTACTTCATGACTCTGACTCTGACTCTGACTTTGACTCTGACTCTGACTCTGACTCTGACTCTGACTTCATGACTCTGAATCTGACTCTGACTTTGACTCTAACTTCATGATCCTGAAACTGACTTTGACTTTGACTTTGAGTTCATGACTCTGACTCTGACTGTGACTCTGACCCTGACTCTGACTCTGACTCTGACTCTGAATCTTACTTCATGACTCTGACTTTGGCTTTGAATTTGACTCTGACTCTGACTCTGACTCTGATTCTGACTCTGACTCTGACTCTGAATCTGACTTCATGACTCTGACTCTGACTATGACTCTGTCTTCACGACTCTGACGCTGACTCTGACTCTAACTCTGACTCTGACTCTTACTTCATGACTCTGACTTTGGCTTTGACTTTGACTCTGACTCTGACTCTGACTCTGACTCTGACTTCATGACTCTGAATCTGACTCTGACTATGATTTTATGACTCTGACTCTGACTTTGACTCTGACCCTGACTCTGACTCTGACTCTGACTCTGACTTTGACTCTTACTTCATGACTCTGACTTCGACTTCGACTCTGACCTGGACTCTGACTCTGACTCTGACTCTGACTTTGACTCTGACTCTGACTCTGACTCTGACTTCATGACTCTGAATCTGACTCTGACTTTGACTCTAACTCCAATGATCCTGAAACTCACTTTGACCCTGACTCTGACGCTGACACTGACTCTGACTCTTACTTCATGACTCTGACTTTGACTTTCACTCTGACTCTGACTCTGACTCTGACTCTGACTCTGACTCTGACTCCGACTCTGACTATGTCTCTGACTCTGACTCTGACTCTGACTCTGACTCTGACTCTGACTCTGACTCTGACTCCGACTTTGACTCTGACTCTGACTCTGACTCTGACTCTGACTCCAACTCTGACTATGTCTCTGACTCGGACTCTGACTCTGACTCCGACTTCATGACTCTGAATCTGACTCTGACTTTGACTTTAACTTCATGATCCTGAAACTGACTTTGACTCTGACGTTGACTTCATGACTCTGACTCTGACTGTGACTCTGACCCTGACTCTGACTCTGACTCTGAATCTGACTCTTACTCCATGACTCTGACTTTGACTTTGACTTTGACTCTGACTCTGACTCTGACTCCGACTCTGACTCTGACTCTGACTCTGACTCTGACTCTGACTCTGAATCTGACTTCATGACTCTGAATCTGACTTTCACTATGATTTTATGACTCTGACTCTGACTCTGAAGCAGATCCTAACTCTGACTCTGACTCTGACTCTGACTCTTACTTCATGACTCTGACTCTGACTCCGACTCTGACTCTGACTCTGACTCTGACTCTAAATCTGACTCTAACTTCATGTCTCTGAATCTGACTCTGACTATGATTTTATGACTCTGACTCTGACTCCGACTCTGACTCTCACTCTGACTCTGACTCTGAGTCTTTCTCCATGACTCTGACGGTAACTCTGACTCTGACTCTGACTCTGACTCTGACCCAGACTCTGACTCTGACTCTGACTCTGACTTTGACTCTAACTCTGACTCTGACTCTGACTCTGAGTCTTTCTCAATGACTCTGACGGTAACTCTGACTCTGACTGTGACTCTGACTCTGACCCAGACTCTGACTCTGACTCTGACTCTGACTTTGACTCTGACTCTGACTCTGACTCTGACTCTGACTCCATGACTCTGAATCTGACTCTGACTTTGACTCTAACTACATCAACCTGAAACCGACCTTGACCCTGACTCTGACTCTGACTCTGACTCTGACTATTACTTCATGACTCTGACTTTGACTTTGACTCTGACTCTGACTCTGACTATGACTCTGATTTCGACTCTGACTCTGTCTCTGACTCTGACTCTGACTCTGAATCTGACTTTATGACTCTGAATCTGACTCTGACTATGATTTTATGACTCTGACTCTGACTCTGACTCTGACTCTGACTTTGACCTCATGACTCTGACTCTGACTCTGACTCTAACTCTGACTCTGACTCTGACTCTGACTCTGAATCTGACTTCATGACTCTGAATCTGACTCTGACTATGATTTTATGACTCTGACTCTGACTCCGACTCTGACTCTCACTCTGACTCTGACTCTGAGTCTTTCTCCATGACTCTGACGGTAACTCTGACTCTGACTCTGACTCTGACTCTGACCCAGACTCTGACTCTGACTCTGACTCTGACTTTGACTCTAACTCTGACTCTGACTCTGACTCTGAGTCTTTCTCAATGACTCTGACGGTAACTCTGACTCTGACTGTGACTCTGACTCTGACCCAGACTCTGACTCTGACTCTGACTCTGACTTTGACTCTGACTCTGACTCTGACTCTGACTCTGACTCCATGACTCTGAATCTGACTCTGACTTTGACTCTAACTACATGATCCTGAAACCGACCTTGACCCTGACTCTGACTCTGACTCTGACTCTGACTATTACTTCATGACTCTGACTTTGACTTTGACTCTGACTCTGACTCTGACTATGACTCTGACTTCGACTCTGACTCTGTCTCTGACTCTGACTCTGACTCTGAATCTGACTTTATGACTCTGAATCTGACTCTGACTATGATTTTATGACTCTGACTCTGACTCTGACTCTGACTATGACTCTGACTCTGAATGCATGACTCTGAATCTGACTCTGACTTTGACTTTGACTATGAATCTGACTCTGACTCTGACTCTGACTCTAACTCTGTCTCTGACTGTGACTCCGACTCTAACTCTAACTTCATGAGTCTGAATCTGACTCTGACTATGATTTTATGACTCTGACTATGATTTTATGACTCTGACTCTGACTCCGACTCTGACTATGACTCTGACTCTGACTCTGAGTCTTTCTCCATGACTCTGACACTAACTCTGACTCTGACTCTGACTCTGACTCTGTCCCAGACTCTGACTCTGACTCTGACTCTGACTTTGACTCTGACTCCGACTCCGACTCTGAATGCATGACTCTGAATCTGACTATGACTTTGACTTTAACTTCATGATTCTGAAACTGGCTCTGACTCTGACTTTGACCTCATGACTCTGACTATGTCTCTGACTCTGACTCTGACTCTGATTCTGACTTCATGACTCTGAATCTGACTCGGACTTTGACTCTAACTTCATGATCCTGGAACTGACTTTGACTCTGACTTTGACCTTATGACTTTGACTCTGACTGTGACTCTGACCCTGACTCTGACTCTGACTCTGACTCTGACTCTTACTCCATGACTCTGACTTCGACTTTGACTTTGACTCTGACTCTGACTCTGACTCTGACCCTGACTCTGACTCTGTCTCTGACTTTGACTCTGACTCTGAATCTGACTTTATGACTCTGAACCTGACTCTGACTATGATTTTATGACTCTGACTCTGACTCCGACTCTGACTATGACTCTGACTCTGACTCTGAGTCTTTCTCCATGACTCTGACGCTAACTCTGACTCTGACTGTGACTCTGACTCTGACCCAGACTCTGACTCTGACTCTGACTCTGACTCTGAATGCATGACTCTGAATCTGACTATGACTTTGACTTTAACTTCACGATTCTGAAACTGACTCTGACTCTGACTTTGACCTCATGACTCTGACTCTGACTCTGACTCTAACTCTGACTCTGACTCTGACTCTGACTCTGAATCTGACTTCATGACTCTGACTCTGACTCTGACTCTGTCTTCACGACTCTGACGCTGACTCTGACTCTAACTCTGACTCCGACTCTGACCCAGACTCTGACTCTGACTCTGACTCTGCCTTTGACTCTGACTGTGACTCTGAATCTGACTTCATGACTCTGACTCTGACTCTGACTGTGCCTGCACGACTCTGACGCTGACTCTGACTCTAACTCTGACTCCGACTCTGACCCTGACTCTGACTCTGACTCTTACTTCATGACTCTGACTTTGACTTTGACTATGAATCTGACTCTGACTCTGACTCTGACTCTAACTCTGTCTCTGACTGTGACTCCGACTCTAACTCTAACTTCATGAGTCTGAATCTGACTCTGACTATGATTTTATGACTCTGACTATGATTTTATGACTCTGACTCTGACTCCGACTCTGACTATGACTCTGACTCTGACTCTGAGTCTTTCTCCATGACTCTGACGCTAACTCTGACTCTGACTCTGACTCTGACTCTGTCCCAGACTCTGACTCTGACTCTGACTCTGACTTTGACTCTGACTCCGACTCCGACTCTGAATGCATGACTCTGAATCTGACTATGACTTTGACTTTAACTTCATGATTCTGAAACTGGCTCTGACTCTGACTTTGACCTCATGACTCTGACTATGTCTCTGACTCTGACTCTGACTCTGACTCTGACCCTGACTCTGACTCTGTCTCTGACTTTGACTCTGACTCTGAATCTGACTTTATGACTCTGAACCTGACTCTCACTATGATTTTATGACTCTGACCCTGACTCTGACTCTGACCCTGACTCTGACTCTGACTCTGACTCTGACTCTTACTTCATGACTCTGACTCTGACTTTGACTCTGACTCTGACTCTGACTCTGACTCTGACTCTGACTCTGACTCTGACTCTGACTATGACTTTGACTTTAACTTCATGATTCTGAAACTGACTCTGACTCTGACTTTGACCTCATGACTCTGACTCTGACTCTGACTCTAACTCTGACTTTGACTCTGACTCTGAGTCTTTCTCCATGACTCTGACGGTAACTTTGACTCTGACTCTGACTCTGACTCTGACCCAGACTCTGACTCTGACTCTGACTCTGACTTCATGACTCTGAATCTGACTCTGACAATGATTTTATGACTCTGACTCTGACTCTGACTCCGACTCTGACTCTGACTCTGACTCTGACTCTGACTCTGTCTCTGACTGTGACTCCGACTCTGACTCTAACTTCATGTCTCTGAATCTGACTCTGACTATGATTTTATGACTCTGACTCTGAATCCGACTCTGACTCTCACTCTGACTCTGACTCTGAGTCTTTCTCCATGACTCTGACGGTAACTCTGACTCTGACTCTGACTCTGACTCTGACCCAGACTCTGACTCTGACTCTGACTCTGACTTTGACTCTAACTCTGACTCTGACTCTGACTCTGAGTCTTTCTCAATGACTCTGACGGTAACTCTGACTCTGACTGTGACTGCGACTCTGACCCAGACTCTGACTCTGACTCTGTCTCTGACTTTGACTCTGACTCTGACTCTGACTCTGACTCTGACTTCATGACTCTGAATCTGACTCTGACTTTGACTCTAACTACATGATCCTGAAACCGACCTTGACCCTGACTCTGACTCTGACTCTGACTCTGACTATTACTTCATGACTCTGACTTTGACTTTGACTCTGACTCTGACTCTGACTATGACTCTGATTTCGACTCTGACTCTGTCTCTGACTCTGACTCTGACTCTGAATCTGACTTTATGACTCTGAATCTGACTCTGACTATGATTTTATGACTCTGACTCTGACTCTGACTCTGACTATGACTCTGACTCTGAATGCATGACTCTGAATCTGACTATGACTTTGACTTTAACTTCATGATTCTGAAACTGACTCTGACTCTGACTTTGACCTCATGACTCTGACTCTGACTCTGACTCTAACTCTGACTCTGACTCTGACTCTGACTCTGACTCTGAATCTGACTTCATGACTCTGACTCTGACTCTGACTCTGTCTTCACGACTCTGACGCTGACTCTGACTCTAACTCTGACTCCGACTCTGACCCAGACTCTGACTCTGACTCTGACTCTGCCTTTGACTCTGACTGTGACTCTGAATCTGACTTCATGACTCTGACTCTGACTCTGACTGTGTCTTCACGACTCTGACGCTGACTCTGACTCTAACTCTGACTCCGACTCTGACCCTGACTCTGACTCTGACTCTTACTTCATGACTCTGACTTTGACTTTGACTATGAATCTGACTCTGACTCTGACTCTGACTCTAACTCTGTCTCTGACTGTGACTCCGACTCTAACTCTAACTTTATGAGTCTGAATCTGACTCTGACTATGATTTTATGACTCTGACTCTGACTCCGACTCTGACTATGACTCTGACTCTGACTCTGAGTCTTTCTCCATGACTCTGACGCTAACTCTGACTCTGACTGTGACTCTGACTCTGACCCAGACTCTGACTCTGACTCTGACTCTGACTCTGAATGCATGACTCTGAATCTGACTATGACTTTGACTTTAACTTCACGATTCTGAAACTGACTCTGACAATGATTTTATGACTCTGACTCTGACTCTGACTCCGACTCTGACTCTGACTCTGACTCTGACTCTGACTCTGTCTCTGACTGTGACTCCGACTCTGACTCTAACTTCATGTCTCTGAATCTGACTCTGACTATGATTTTATGACTCTGACTCTGACTCCGACTCTGACTCTCACTCTGACTCTGACTCTGAGTCTTTCTCCATGACTCTGACGGTAACTCTGACTCTGACTCTGACTCTGACTCTGACCCAGACTCTGACTCTGACTCTGACTCTGACTTTGACTCTAACTCTGACTCTGACTCTGACTCTGAGTCTTTCTCAATGACTCTGACGGTAACTCTGACTCTGACTGTGACTGTGACTCTGACCCAGACTCTGACTCTGACTCTGTCTCTGACTTTGACTCTGACTCTGACTCTGACTCTGACTCTGACTTCATGACTCTGAATCTGACTCTGACTTTGACTCTAACTACATGATCCTGAAACCGACCTTGACCCTGACTCTGACTCTGACTCTGACTCTGACTATTACTTCATGACTCTGACTTTGACTTTGACTCTGACTCTGACTCTGACTATGACTCTGATTTCGACTCTGACTCTGTCTCTGACTCTGACTCTGACTCTGAATCTGACTTTATGACTCTGAATCTGACTCTGACTATGATTTTATGACTCTGACTCTGACTCTGACTCTGACTATGACTCTGACTCTGAATGCATGACTCTGAATCTGACTATGACTTTGACTTTAACTTCATGATTCTGAAACTGACTCTGACTCTGACTTTGACCTCATGACTCTGACTCTGACTCTGACTCTAACTCTGACTCTGACTCTGACTCTGACTCTGACTCTGAATCTGACTTCATGACTCTGACTCTGACTCTGACTCTGTCTTCACGACTCTGACGCTGACTCTGACTCTAACTCTGACTCCGACTCTGACCCAGACTCTGACTCTGACTCTGACTCTGCCTTTGACTCTGACTGTGACTCTGAATCTGACTTCATGACTCTGACTCTGACTCTGACTGTGTCTTCACGACTCTGACGCTGACTCTGACTCTAACTCTGACTCCGACTCTGACCCTGACTCTGACTCTGACTCTTACTTCATGACTCTGACTTTGACTTTGACTATGAATCTGACTCTGACTCTGACTCTGACTCTAACTCTGTCTCTGACTGTGACTCCGACTCTAACTCTAACTTTATGAGTCTGAATCTGACTCTGACTATGATTTTATGACTCTGACTCTGACTCCGACTCTGACTATGACTCTGACTCTGACTCTGAGTCTTTCTCCATGACTCTGACGCTAACTCTGACTCTGACTGTGACTCTGACTCTGACCCAGACTCTGACTCTGACTCTGACTCTGACTCTGAATGCATGACTCTGAATCTGACTATGACTTTGACTTTAACTTCACGATTCTGAAACTGACTCTGACAATGATTTTATGACTCTGACTCTGACTCTGACTCCGACTCTGACTCTGACTCTGACTCTGACTCTGACTCTGTCTCTGACTGTGACTCCGACTCTGACTCTAACTTCATGTCTCTGAATCTGACTCTGACTATGATTTTATGACTCTGACTCTGACTCCGACTCTGACTCTCACTCTGACTCTGACTCTGACTCTGACTCTGAATCTGACTTCATGACTCTGACTCTGACTCTGACTCTGTCTTCACGACTCTGACGCTGACTCTGACTCTAACTCTGACTCCGACTCTGACCCAGACTCTGACTCTGACTCTGACTCTGCCTTTGACTCTGACTGTGACTCTGAATCTGACTTCATGACTCTGACTCTGACTCTGACTGTGTCTGCACGACTCTGACGCTGACTCTGACTCTAACTCTGACTCCGACTCTGACCCTGACTCTGACTCTGACTCTTACTTCATGACTCTGACTTTGACTTTGACTATGAATCTGACTCTGACTCTGACTCTGACTCTAACTCTGTCTCTGACTGTGACTCCGACTCTAACTCTAACTTCATGAGTCTGAATCTGACTCTGACTATGATTTTATGACTCTGACTATGATTTTATGACTCTGACTCTGACTCCGACTCTGACTATGACTCTGACTCTGACTCTGAGTCTTTCTCCATGACTCTGACGCTAACTCTGACTCTGACTCTGACTCTGACTCTGTCCCAGACTCTGACTCTGACTCTGACTCTGACTCTGACTCTGACTCTGACTCTTACTCCATGACTCTGACTTCGACTTTGACTTTGACTCTGACTCTGACTCTGACTCTGACCCTGACTCTGACTCTGTCTCTGACTCTGACTCTGACTCTGAATCTGACTTTATGACTCTGAACCTGACTCTCACTATGATTTTATGACTCTGACCCTGACTCTGACTCTGACCCTGACTCTGACTCTGACTCTGACTCTGACTCTTACTTCATGACTCTGACTCTGACTTTGACTCTGACTCTGACTCTGACTCTGACTCTGACTCTGACTCTGACTCTGTCTCTGACTGTGACGCCGACTGTGACTTTAACTTCATGTCTTTGAATCTGACTCTGACTATGATTTTATGACTCTGACTCTGACTCCGACTCTGACTCTGATTGCATGACTCTGAATCTGACTATGACTTTGACTTTAACTTCATGATTCTGAAACTGACTCTGACTCTGACTTTGACCTCATGACTCTGACTCTGACTCTGACTCTAACTCTGACTCTGACTCTGACTCTGAGTCTTTCTCCATGACTCTGACGGTAACTTTGACTCTGACTCTGACTCTGACTCTGACCCAGACTCTGACTCTGACTCTGACTTTGACTCTGACTCTGACTCCGACTTTGACTTTGACTCTGACTCTGACTCTGACTCTGACTTCATGACTCTGAATCTGACTCTGACAATAATTTTATGACTCTGACTCTGACTCTGACTCCGACTCTGACTCTGACTCTGACTCTGACTCTGACCCAGACTCTGACTCTGACTCTGACTCTGACTTTGACTCTAACTCTGACTCTGACTCTGACTCTGAGTCTTTCTCAATGACTCTGACGGTAACTCTGACTCTGACTGTGACTCTGACTCTGACCCAGACTCTGACTCTGACTCTGTCTCTGACTTTGACTCTGACTCTGACTCTGACTCTGACTCTGACTTCATGACTCTAAATCTGACTCTGACTTTGACTCTAACTACATGATCCTGAAACCGACCTTGACCCTGACTCTGACTCTGACTCTGACTCTGACTATTACTTCATGACTCTGACTTTGACTTTGACTCTGACTCTGACTCTGACTATGACTCTGATTTCGACTCTAACTCTGTCTCTGACTCTGACTCTGACTCTGAATCTGACTTTATGACTCTGAATCTGACTCTGACTATGATTTTATGACTCTGACTATGACTCTGACTCTGACTATGACTCTGACTCTGAATGCATGACTCTGAATCTGACTATGACTTTGACTTTAACTTCATGATTCTGAAACTGACTCTGACTCTGACTTTGACCTCATGACTCTGACTCTGACTCTGACTCTAACTCTGACTCTGACTCTGACTCTGACTCTGATTCTGAATCTGACTTCATGACTCTGACTCTGACTCTGACTCTGTCTTCACGACTCTGACGCTGACTCTGACTCTAACTCTGACTCCGACTCTGACCCAGACTCTGACTCTGACTCTGACTCTGCCTTTGACTCTGACTGTGACTCTGAATCTGACTTCATGACTCTGACTCTGACTCTGACTGTGTCTGCACGACTCTGACGCTGACTCTGACTCTAACTCTGACTCCGACTCTGACCCTGACTCTGACTCTGACTCTTACTTCATGACTCTGACTTTGACTTTGACTATGAATCTGACTCTGACTCTGACTCTGACTCTAACTCTGTCTCTGACTGTGACTCCGACTCTGACTCTAACTTCATGAGTCTGAATCTGACTCTGACTATAATTTTATGACTCTGACTATGATTTTATGACTCTGACTCTGACTCCGACTCTGACTATGACTCTGACTCTGACTCTGAGTCTTTCTCCATGACTCTGACGCTAACTCTGACTCTGACTCTGACTCTGACTCTGTCCCAGACTCTGACTCTGACTCTGACTCTGACTTTGACTCTGACTCCGACTCCGACTCTGAATGCATGACTCTGAATCTGACTATGACTTTGACTTTAACTTCATGATTCTGAAACTGGCTCTGACTCTGACTTTGACCTCATGACTCTGACTATGTCTCTGACTCTGACTCTGACTCTGACTCTGACTTCATGACTCTGAATCTGACTCGGACTTTGACTCTAACTTCATGATCCTGGAACTGACTTTGACTCTGACTTTGACCTTATGACTTTGACTCTGACTGTGACTCTGACCCTGACTCTGACTCTGACTCTGACTCTGACTCTTACTCCATGACTCTGACTTCGACTTTGACTTTGACTCTGACTCTGACTCTGACTCTGACCCTGACTCTGACTCTGTCTCTGACTTTGACTCTGACTCTGAATCTGACTTTATGACTCTGAACCTGACTCTCACTATGATTTTATGACTCTGACCCTGACTCTGACTCTGACCCTGACTCTGACTCTGACTCTGACTCTGACTCTTACTTCATGACTCTGACTCTGACTTTGACTCTGACTCTGACTCTGACTCTGACTCTGACTCTGACTCTGACTCTGTCTCTGACTGTGACGCCGACTCTGACTTTAACTTCATGTCTCTGAATCTGACTCTGACTATGATTTTAAGACTCTGACTCTGACTCCGACTCTGACTCTGATTGCATGACTCTGAATCTGACTATGACTTTGACTTTAACTTCATGATTCTGAAACTGGCTCTGACTCTGACTTTGACCTAATGACTCTGACTATGTCTCTGACTCTGACTCTGACTCTGACTCTGACTTCATGACTCTGAATCTGACTCGGACTTTGACTCTAACTTCATGATCCTGGAACTGACTTTGACTCTGACTTTGACCTTATGACTTTGACTCTGACTGTGACTCTGACCCTGACTCTGACTCTGACTCTGACTCTGACTCTTACTCCATGACTCTGACTTCGACTTTGACTTTGACTCTGACTCTGACTCTGACTCTGACCCTGACTCTGACTCTGTCTCTGACTTTGACTCTGACTCTGAATCTGACTTTATGACTCTGAACCTGACTCTCACTATGATTTTATGACTCTGACCCTGACTCTGACTCTGACCCTGACTCTGACTCTGACTCTGACTCTGACTCTTACTTCATGACTCTGACTCTGACTTTGACTCTGACTCTGACTCTGACTCTGACTCTGACTCTGACTCTGACTCTGTCTCTGACTGTGACGCCGACTCTGACTTTAACTTCATGTCTCTGAATCTGACTCTGACTATGATTTTAAGACTCTGACTCTGACTCCGACTCTGACTCTGATTGCATGACTCTGAATCTGACTATGACTTTGACTTTAACTTCATGATTCTGAAACTGACTCTGACTCTGACTTTGACCTCATGACTCTGACTCTGACTCTGACTCTAACTCTGACTCTGACTCTGACTTTGAGTCTTTCTCCATGACTCTGACGGTAACTTTGACTCTGACTCTGACTCTGACTCTGACCCAGACTCTGACTCTGACTCTGACTTTGACTCTGACTCTGACTCCGACTTTGACTTTGACTCTGACTCTGACTCTGACTCTGACTTCATGACTCTGAATCTGACTCTGACAATGATTTTATGACTCTGACTCTGACTCTGACTCCGACTCTGACTCTGACTCTGACTCTGACTCTGACTCTGTCTCTGACTGTGACTCCGACTCTGACTCTAACTTCATGTCTCTGAATCTGACTCTGACTATGATTTTATGACTCTGACTCTGACTCCGACTCTGACTCTCACTCTGACTCTGACTCTGAGTCTTTCTCCATGACTCTGACGGTAACTCTGACTCTGACTCTGACTCTGACTCTGACCCAGACTCTGACTCTGACTCTGACTCTGACTTTGACTCTAACTCTGACTCTGACTCTGACTCTGAGTCTTTCTCAATGACTCTGACGGTAACTCTGACTCTGACTGTGACTCTGACTCTGACCCAGACTCTGACTCTGACTCTGTCTCTGACTTTGACTCTGACTCTGACTCTGACTGTGACTCTGACTTCATGACTCTGAATCTGACTCTGACTTTGACTCTAACTACATGATCCTGAAACCGACCTTGACCCTGACTCTGACTCTGACTCTGACTCTGACTATTACGTCATGACTCTGACTTTGACTTTGACTCTGACTCTGACTCTGACTATGACTCTGATTTCGACTCTAACTCTGTCTCTGACTCTGACTCTGACTCTGAATCTGACTTTATGACTCTGAATCTGACTCTGACTATGATTTTATGACTCTGACTATGACTCTGACTCTGACTATGACTCTGACTCTGAATGCATGACTCTGAATCTGACTATGACTTTGACTTTAACTTCATGATTCTGAAACTGACTCTGACTCTGACTTTGACCTCATGACTCTGACTCTGACTCTGACTCTAACTCTGACTCTGACTCTGACTCTGACTCTGACTCTGTATCTGACTTCATGACTCTGACTCTGACTCTGACTCTGTCTTCACGACTCTGACGCTGACTCTGACTCTAACTCTGACTCCGACTCTGACCCAGACTCTGACTCTGACTCTGACTCTGCCTTTGACTCTGACTGTGTCTCTGAATCTGACTTTATGACTCTGACTCTGACTCTGACTGTGTCTTCACGACTCTGACGCTGACTCTGACTCTAACTCTGACTCCGACTCTGACCCTGACTCTGACTCCGACTCTTACTTCATGACTCTGACTTTGACTTTGACTATGAATCTGACTCTGACTCTGACTCTGACTCTAACTCTGTCTCTGACTGTGACTCCGACTCTAACTCTAACTTCATGAGTCTGAATCTGACTCTGACTATGATTTTATGACTCTGACTCTGACTCCGACTCTGACTATGACTCTGACTCTGACTCTGAGTCTTTCTCCATGACTCTGACGCTAACTCTGACTCTGACTGTGACTCTGACTCTGACCCAGACTCTGACTCTGACTCTGACTCTGACTCTGAATGCATGACTCTGAATCTGACTATGACTTTGACTTTAACTTCATGATTCTGAAACTGACTCTGACTCTGACTTTGACCTCATGACTCTGACTCCGACTCTGACTCTAACTCTGACTCTGACTCTGACTCTGACTCTGAATCTGACTTCATGACTCTGACTCTGACTCTGACTCTGTCTTTACGACTCTGACGCTGACTCTGACTCTAACTCTGACTCCGACTCTGACCCAGACTCTGACTCTGACTCTGACTCTGCCTTTGACTCTGACTGTGACTCTGAATCTGACTTCATGACTCTGACTCTGACTCTGACTGTGTCTGCACGACTCTGACGCTGACTCTGACTCTAACTCTGACTCCGACTCTGACCCTGACTCTGACTCTGACTCTTACTTCATGACTCTGACTTTGACTTTGACTATGAATCTGACTCTGACTCTGACTCTGACTCTGACTCTAACTCTGTCTCTGACTGTGACTCCGACTCTGACTCTAACTTCATGAGTCTGAATCTGACTCTGACTATGATTTTATGACTCTGACTATGATTTTATGACTCTGACTCTGACTCCGACTCTGACTATGACTCTGACTCTGACTCTGAGTCTTTCTCCATGACTCTGACGCTAACTCTGACTCTGACTCTGACTCTGACTCTGTCCCAGACTCTGACTCTGACTCTGACTCTGACTTTGACTCTGACTCCGACTCCGACTCTGAATGCATGACTCTGAATCTGACTATGACTTTGACTTTAACTTCATGATTCTGAAACTGGCTCTGACTCTGACTTTGACCTCATGACTCTGACTATGTCTCTGACTCTGACTCTGACTCTGACTCTGACTTCATGACTCTGAATCTGACTCGGACTTTGACTCTAACTTCATGATCCTGGAACTGACTTTGACTCTGACTTTGACCTTATGACTTTGACTCTGACTGTGACTCTGACCCTGACTCTGACTCTGACTCTGACTCTGACTCTTACTCCATGACTCTGACTTCGACTTTGACTTTGACTCTGACTCTGACTCTGACTCTGACCCTGACTCTGACTCTGTCTCTGACTTTGACTCTGACTCTGTATCTGACTTTATGACTCTGAACCTGACTCTCACTATGATTTTATGACTCTGACCCTGACTCTGACTCTGACCCTGACTCTGACTCTGACTCTGACTCTGACTCTTACTTCATGACTCTGACTCTGACTTTGACTCTGACTCTGACTCTGACTCTGACTCTGACTCTGACTCTGACTCTGTCTCTGACTGTGACGCCGACTCTGACTTTAACTTCATGTCTCTGAATCTGACTCTGACTATTATTTTATGACTCTGACTCTGACTCCGACTCTGACTCTGATTGCATGACTCTGAATCTGACTATGACTTTGACTTTAACTTCATGATTCTGAAACTGACTCTGACTCTGACTTTGACCTCATGACTCTGACTCTGACTCTGACTCTAACTCTGACTCTGACTCTGACTCTGAGTCTTTCTCCATGACTCTGACGGTAACTTTGACTCTGACTCTGACTCTGACTCTGACCCAGACTCTGACTCTGACTCTGACTTTGACTCTGACTCTGACTCCGACTTTGACTTTGACTCTGACTCTGACTCTGACTCTGACTTCATGACTCTGAATCTGACTCTGACAATGATTTTATGATTCTGACTCTGACTCTGACTCCGACTCTGACTCTGACTCTGACTCTGACTCTGACTCTGTCTCTGACTGTGACTCCGACTCTGACTCTAACTTCATGTCTCTGAATCTGACTCTGACTATGATTTTATGACTCTGACTCTGACTCCGACTCTGACTCTCACTCTGACTCTGACTCTGAGTCTTTCTGCATGACTCTGACGGTAACTCTGACTCTGACTCTGACTCTGACTCTGACCCAGACTCTGACTCCGACTCTGACTCTGACTTTGACTCTAACTCTGACTCTGACTCTGACTCTGAGTCTTTCTCAATGACTCTGACGGTAACTCTGACTCTGACTGTGACTCTGACTCTGACCCAGACTCTGACTCTGACTCTGTCTCTGACTTCGACTCTGACTCTGACTCTGACTCTGACTCTGACTTCATGACTCTGAATCTGACTCTGACTTTGACTCTAACTACATGATCCTGAAACCGACCTTGACCCTGACTCTGACTCTGACTCTGACTCTGACTATTACTTCATGACTCTGACTTTGACTTTGACTCTGACTCTGACTCTGACTATGACTCTGATTTCGACTCTAACTCTGTCTCTGACTCTGACTCTGACTCTGAATCTGACTTTATGACTCTGAATCTGACTCTGACTATGATTTTATGACTCTGACTCTGACTCTGACTCTGACTATGACTCTGACTCTGAATGCATGACTCTGAATCTGACTATGACTTTGACTTTAACTTCATGATTCTGAAACTGACTCTGACTCTGACTTTGACCTCATGACTCTGACTCTGACTCTGACTCTAACTCTGACTCTGACTCTGACTCTGACTCTGACTCTGAATCTGACTTCATGACTCTGACTCTGACTCTGACTCTGTCTTCACGACTCTGACGCTGACTCTGACTCTAACTCTGACTCCGACTCTGACCCAGACTCTGACTCTGACTCTGACTCTGCCTTTGACTCTGACTGTGACTCTGAATCTGACTTCATGACTCTGACTCTGACTCTGACTGTGTCTTCACGACTCTGACGCTGACTCTGACTCTAACTCTGACTCCGACTCTGACCCTGACTCTGACTCTGACTCTTACTTCATGACTCTGACTTTGACTTTGACTATGAATCTGACTCTGACTCTGACTCTGACTCTAACTCTGTCTCTGAATGTGACTCCGACTCTAACTCTAACTTCATGAGTCTGAATCTGACTCTGACTATGATTTTATGACTCTGACTCTGACTCCGACTCTGACTATGACTCTGACTCTGACTCTGAGTCTTTCTCCATGACTCTGACGCTAACTCTGACTCTGACTGTGACTCTGACTCTGACCCAGACTCTGACTCTGACTCTGACTCTGACTCTGAATGCATGACTCTGAATCTGACTATGACTTTGACTTTAACTTCATGATTCTGAAACTGACTCTGACTCTGACTTTGACCTCATGACTCTGACTCTGACTCTGACTCTAACTCTGACTCTGACTCTGACTCTGACTCTGAATCTGACTTCATGACTCTGACTCTGACTCTGACTCTGTCTTTACGACTCTGACGCTGACTCTGACTCTAACTCTGACTCCGACTCTGACCCAGACTCTGACTCTGACTCTGACTCTGCCTTTGACTCTGACTGTGACTCTGATTCTGACTTCATGACTCTGACTCTGACTCTGACTGTGTCTGCACGACTCTGACGCTGACTCTGACTCTAACTCTGACTCCGACTCTGACCCTGACTCTGACTCTGACTCTTACTTCATGACTCTGACTTTGACTTTGACTATGAATCTGACTCTGACTCTGACTCTGACTCTAACTCTGTCTCTGACTGTGACTCCGACTCTGACTCTAACTTCATGAGTCTGAATCTGACTCTGACTATGATTTTATGACTCTGACTATGATTTTATGACTCTGACTCTGACTCCGACTCTGACTATGACTCTGACTCTGACTCTGAGTCTTTCTCCATGACTCTGACGCTAACTCTGACTCTGACTCTGACTCTGACTCTGTCCCAGACTCTGACTCTGACTCTGACTCTGACTTTGACTCTGACTCCGACTCCGACTCTGAATGCATGACTCTGAATCTGACTATGACTTTGACTTTAACTTCATGATTCTGAAACTGGCTCTGACTCTGACTTTGACCTCATGACTCTGACTATGTCTCTGACTCTGACTCTGACTCTGACTCTGACTTCATGACTCTGAATCTGACTCGGACTTTGACTCTAACTTCATGATCCTGGAACTGACTTTGACTCTGACTTTGACCTTATGACTTTGACTCTGACTGTGACTCTGACCCTGACTCTGACTCTGACTCTGACTCTGACTCTTACTCCATGACTCTGACTTCGACTTTGACTTTGACTCTGACTCTGACTCTGACTCTGACCCTGACTCTGACTCTGTCTCTGACTTTGACTCTGACTCTGAATCTGACTTTATGACTCTGAACCTGACTCTCACTATGATTTTATGACTCTGACCCTGACTCTGACTCTGACCCTGACTCTGACTCTGACTCTGACTCTGACTCTTACTTCATGACTCTGACTCTGACTTTGACTCTGACTCTGACTCTGACTCTGACTCTGACTCTGACTCTGACTCTGTCTCTGACTGTGACGCCGACTCTGACTTTAACTTCATGTCTCTGAATCTGACTCTGACTATGATTTTATGACTCTGACTCTGACTCCGACTCTGACTCTGATTGCATGACTCTGAATCTGACTATGACTTTGACTTTAACTTCATGATTCTGAAACTGACTCTGACTCTGACTTTGACCTCATGACTCTGACTCTGACTCTGACTCTAGCTCTGACTCTGACTCTGACTCTGAGTCTTTCTCCATGACTCTGACAGTAACTTTGACTCTGACTCTGACTCTGACTCTGACCCAGACTCTGACTCTGACTCTGACTTTGACTCTGACTCTGACTCCGACTTTGACTTTGACTCTGACTCTGACTCTGACTCTGACTTCATGACTCTGAATCTGACTCTGACAATGATTTTATGATTCTGACTCTGACTCTGACTCCGACTCTGACTCTGACTCTGACTCTGACTCTGACTCTGTCTCTGACTGTGACTCCGACTCTGACTCTAACTTCATGTCTCTGAATCTGACTCTGACTATGATTTTATGACTCTGACTCTGACTCCGACTCTGACTCTCACTCTGACTCTGACTCTGAGTCTTTCTCCATGACTCTGACGGTAACTCTGACTCTGACTCTGACTCTGACTCTGACCCAGACTCTGACTCTGACTCTGACTCTGACTTTGACTCTAACTCTGACTCTGACTCTGACTCTGAGTCTTTCTCAATGACTCTGACGGTAACTCTGACTCTGACTGTGACTCTGACTCTGACCCAGACTCTGACTCTGACTCTGACTCTGACTCTGACTCTGACTCTGACTTCATGACTCTGAATCTGACTCTGACTTTGACTCTAACTACATGATCCTGAAACCGACCTTGACCCTGACTCTGACTCTGACTCTGACTCTGACTATTACTTCATGACGCTGACTTTGACTTTGACTCTGACTCTGACTCTGACTATGACTCTGATTTCGACTCTGACTTTGTCTCTGACTCTGACTCTGACTCTGAATCTGACTTTATGACTCTGAATCTGACTCTGACTATGATTTTATGACTCTGACTCTGACTCTGACTCTGACTATGACTCTGACTCTGAATGCATGACTCTGAATCTGACTATGACTTTGACTTTAACTTCATGATTCTGAAACTGACTCTGACTTTGACTTTGACCTCATGACTCTGACTCTGACTCTGACTCTAACTCTGACTCTGACTCTGACTCTGACTCTGAATCTGACTTCATGACTCTGACTCTGACTCTGACTCTGTCTTCACGACTCTGACGCTGACTCTGACTCTAACTCTGACTCCGACTCTGACCCAGACTCTGACTCTGACTCTGACTCTGCCTTTGACTCTGACTGTGACTCTGAATCTGACTTCATGACTCTGACTCTGACTCTGACTGTGTCTTCACGACTCTGACGCTGACTCTGACTCTAACTCTAAATCCGACTCTGACCCTGACTCTGACTCTGACTCTTACTTCATGACTCTGACTTTGACTTTGACTATGAATCTGACTCTGACTCTGACTCTGACTCTAACTCTGTCTCTGACTGTGACTCCGACTCTAACTCTAACTTCATGAGTCTGAATCTGACTCTGACTATTATTTTATGACTCTGACTCTGACTCCGACTCTGACTATGACTCTGACTCTGACTCTGAGTCTTTCTCCATGACTCTGACGGTAACTCTGACTCTGACTCTGACTCTGACTCTGACCCAGACTCTGACTCTGACTCTCACTCTGACTCTGACTCTGAGTCTTTCTCAATGACTCTGACGGTAACTCTGACTCTGACTGTGACTCTGACTCTGACCCAGACTCTGACTCTGACTCTGACTCTGACTTTGACTCTGACTCTGACTCTGACTCTGACTCTGACTTCATGACTCTGAATCTGACTCTGACTTTGACTCTAACTACATGATCCTGAAACCGACCTTGACCCTGACTCTGACTCTGACTCTGACTCTGACTATTACTTCATGACTCTGACTTTGACTTTGACTCTGACTCTGACTCTGACTATGACTCTGATTTCGACTCTGACTCTGTCTCTGACTCTGACTCTGACTCTGAATCTGACTTTATGACTCTGAATCTGACTCTGACTATGATTTTATGACTCTGACTCTGACTCTGACTCTGACTATGACTCTGACTCTGAATGCATGACTCTGAATCTGACTATGACTTTGACTTTAACTTCATGATTCTGAAACTGACTCTGACTCTGACTTTGACCTCATGACTCTGACTCTGACTCTGACTCTAACTCTGACTCTGACTCTGACTCTGACTCTGAATCTGACTTCATGACTCTGACTCTGACTCTGACTCTGTCTTCACGACTCTGACGCTGACTCTGACTCTAACTCTGACTCCGACTCTGACCCAGACTCTGACTCTGACTCTGACTCTGCCTTTGACTCTGACTGTGACTCTGAATCTGACTTCATGACTCTGACTCTGACTCTGACTGTGTCTTCACGACTCTGACGCTGACTCTGACTCTAACTCTGACTCCGACTCTGACCCTGACTCTGACTCTGACTCTTACTTCATGACTCTGACTTTGACTTTGACTATGAATCTGACTCTGACTCTGACTCTGACTCTAACTCTGTCTCTGACTGTGACTCCGACTCTAACTCTAACTTCATGAGTCTGAATCTGACTCTGACTATTATTTTATGACTCTGACTCTGACTCCGACTCTGACTATGACTCTGACTCTGACTCTGAGTCTCTCTCCATGACTCTGACGCTAACTCTGACTCTGACTGTGACTCTGACTCTGACCCAGACTCTGACTCTGACTCTGACTCTGACTCTGAATGCATGACTCTGAATCTGACTATGACTTTGACTTTAACTTCATGATTCTGAAACTGACTCTGACTCTGACTTTGACCTCATGACTCTGACTCTGACTCTGACTCTAACTCTGACTCTGACTCTGACTCTGACTCTGAATCTGACTTCATGACTCTGACTCTGACTCTGACTCTGTCTTCACGACTCTGACGCTGACTCTGACTCTAACTCTGACTCCGACTCTGACCCAGACTCTGACTCTGACTCTGACTCTGCCTTTGACTCTGACTGTGACTCTGAATCTGACTTCATGACTCTGACTCTGACTCTGACTGTGTCTGCACGACTCTGACGCTGACTCTGACTCTAACTCTGACTCCGACTCTGACCCTGACTCTGACTCTGACTCTTACTTCATGACTCTGACTTTGACTTTGACTATGAATCTGACTCTGACTCTGACTCTGACTCTAACTCTGTCTCTGACTGTGACTCCGACTCTAACTCTAACTTCATGAGTCTGAATCTGACTCTGACTCTGACTCCGACTCTGACTATGACTCTGACTCTGACTCTGAGTCTTTCTCCATGACTCTGACGCTAACTCTGACTCTGACTCTGACTCTGACTCTGTCCCAGACTCTGACTCTGACTCTGACTCTGACTTTGACTCTGACTACGACTCTGACTCTGAATGCATGACTCTGAATCTGACTATGACTTTGACTTTAACTTCATGATTCTGAAACTGGCTCTGACTCTGACTTCATGACTCTGAATCTGACTCTGACAATGATTTCATGACTCTGACTCTGACTCTGACTCCGACTCTGACTCTGACTCTGTTTCTGACTCTGACTCTGTCTCTGATTGTGACTCCGACTCTGACTCTAACTTCATGTCTCTGAATCTGACTCTGACTATGATTTTATGACTCTGACTCTGACTCCGACTCTGACTCTCACTCTGACTCTGACTCTGAGTCTTTCTCCATGACTCTGACGGTAACTCTGACTCTGACTCTGACTCTGACTCTGACCCAGACTCTGACTCTGAGTCTGACTCTGACTTTGACTCTAACTCTGACTCTGACTCTGACTCTGAGTCTTTCTCAATGACTCTGACGGTAACTCTGACTCTGACTGTGACTCTGACTCTGACCCAGACTCTGACTCTGACTCTGACTCTGACTTTGACTCTGACTCTGACTTTGACTCTGACTCTGACTTCATGACTCTGAATCTGACTCTGACTTTGACTCTAACTACATGATCCTGAAACCGACCTTGATCCTGAATCTGACTCTGACTCTGACTCTGACTATTACTTCATGACTCTGACTTTGACTTTGACTCTGACTCTGACTCTGACCCAGACTCTGACTCTGACTCTGACTCTGACTTTGACTCTGACTCTGACTCTGACTCTGACTCTGACTTCATGACTCTGAATCTGACTCTGACTTTGACTCTAACTACATGATCCTGAAACCGACCTTGACCCTGACTCTGACTCTGACTCTGACTCTGACTATTACTTCATGACTCTGACTTTGACTTTGACTCTGACTCTGACTCTGACTATGACTCCGACTCCGACTCTGACTCTGTCTCTGACTCTGACTCTGACTCTGAATCTGACTTTATGACTCTGAATCTGACTCTGACTATGATTTTATGACTCTGACTCTGATTCTGACTCGGACTCTGACTCTGACTCTGACTTCATGACTCTGAATCTGACTCCGACGTTGACTCTCACTCCATGATCCTGGAACTGACCTTGACCCTGACTCTGACTCTGACTCTGACTCTGACTCTTACTTCATGACTCTGACTTTGACTTTGACTGTGACTCTGACTCTGACTGTGACTCTGACTCCGACTCTGACTATGTCTCTGACTCTGACTCTGACTTTGACTCTGACTTCATGACTCTGACTCTGACTCTGAGTCTGTCTTCACGACTCTGACGCTGACTCTGACTCTAACTCTGACTCCGACTCTGACCCAGACTCTGACTCTGACTCTGACTCTGACTCTGGCTCTGACTCCGACTTTGACTTTGACTCTGACTCTGACTCTGACTCTGACTTCATAACTCTGAATCTGACTCTGACTATGATTTCATGACTCTGACTCTGACTCTGACTCTGACCCTGACTCTGACTCTGACTCTGACTCTGACTCCATGACTCTGAATCTGACTATGACTATGATTCTATGACTGTGACGCTGACTTTGACTATGATTTTATGACTCTGACCCTGACTCTGACTGTGTCTTCACGACTCTGACGCTGTATCTGACTCTAACTCTGACTCCGACTCTGACCCAGACTCTGACTCTGACTCTGACTTTGCCTTTGACTCTGACTGCGACTCTGAATCTGACTTCATGCCTCTGACTCTGACTCTGACTGTGTCTTCACGAATCTGACTCTGACTCTGACTTTGACTCTGACTCTGACTCCGACTTTGACTTTGACTCTGACTCTGACTCTGACTCTGGCTTCATGACTCTGAATCTGACTCTGACAATGATTTTATGACTCTGACTCCGACTCTGACTCTGACTCTGACTCTGACTCTGACTCTGACTCTGTCTCTGACTGTGACTCATACTCTGACTCTAACTTCATGTCTCTGAATCTGACTCTGACTATGATTTTATGACTCTGACTCTGACTCCGACTCTGACTCTGACTCTGACTCTGACTCTGAGTCTTTCTCCATGACTCTGACGGTAACTCTGACTCTGACTGTGACTCTGACTCTGACCCAGACTCTGACTCTGACTCTAACTCTGACTTTGACTCTGACTCTGACTCTGACTCTGACTCTGACTCTGACTTCATGACTCTGAATCTGACTCTGACTTTGACTCTAATTACATGATCCTGAAACCGACCTTGACCCTGACTCTGACTCTGACTCTGACTTTGACTTTGACTCTGACTCTGACTCTGACTATGACTCTGATTTCGACTCTGACTCTGTCTCTGACTCTGTCTCTGACTCTGAATCTGACTTTATGACTCTGAATCTGACTCTGACTATGATTTTATGACTCTGACTCTGACTCTGACTCTGACTATAACTCTGACTCTGAATGCATGACTCTGAATCTGACTATGACTTTGACTTTAACTTCATGATTCTGAAACTGACTCTGACTCTGACTTTGACCTCATGACTCTGACTCTGACTCTGACTCTAACTCTGACTCTGACTCTGACTCTGACTCTGAATCTGACTTCATGACTCTGACTCTGACTCTGACTCTGTCTTCACGACTCTGACGCTGACTCTGACTCTAACTCTGACTCCGACTCTGACCCAGACTCTGACTCTGACTCTGACTCTGCCTTTGACTCTGACTGTGACTCTGAATCTGACTTCATGACTCTGACTCTGACTCTGACTGTGTCTTCACGACTCTGACGATGACTCTGACTCTAACTCTGACTCCGACTCTGACCCAGACTCTGACTCTGACTCTGACTCTGACTCTGACTCTGACTCCGACTTTGACTTTGACTCTGACTCTGACTCTGACTCTGACTTCATGACTCTGAATCTGACTCTGACGATGATTTTATGACTCTAACTCTGACTCCGACTCTGACCCTGACTCTGACTCTGACTCTTACTTCATGACTCTGACTTTGACTTCGACTATGAATCTGACTCTGACTCTGACTCTGACTCTAACTCTGTCTCTGACTGTGAATCCGACTCTAACTCTAACTTCATTAGTCTGAATCTGACTCTGACTATGATTTTATGACTCTGACTCTGACTCCGACTCTGACTATGACTCTGACTCTGACTCTGAGTCTTTCTCCATGACTCTGACGCTAACTCTGACTCTGACTCTGACTCTGACTCTGTCCCAGACTCTGACTCTGACTCTGACTCTGACTTTGACTCTGACTCCGACTCTGACTCTGAATGCATGACTCTGAATCTGACTATGACTTTGACTTTAACTTCATGATTCTGAAACTGACTCCGACTCTGACTTTGACCTCATGACTCTGACTCTGACTCTGACTCTAACTCTGACTTTGACTCTGACTCTGAGTCTTTCTCCATGACTCTGACGGTAACTTTGACTCTGACTCTGACTCTGACTCTGACCCAGACTCTGACTCTGACTCTGACTCTGACTTTGACTCTGACTCTGACTCTGACTCTGACTCTGACTTCATGACTCTGAATCTGACTCTGACTTTGACTCTAACTACATGATCCTGAAACCGACCTTGACCCTGACTCTGACTCTGACTCTGACTCTGACTATTACTTCATGACTCTGACTTTGACTTTGACTCTGACTCTGACTCTGACTATGACTCCGACTCCGACTCTGACTCTGTCTCTGACTCTGACTCTGACTCTGAATCTGACTTTATGACTCTGAATCTGACTCTGACTATGATTTTATGACTCTGACTCTGATTCTGACTCGGACTCTGACTCTGACTCTGACTTCATGACTCTGAATCTGACTCCGACTTCGACGCTCACTCCATGATCCTGGAACTGACCTTGACCCTGACTCTGACTCTGACTCTGACTCTGACTCTAACTTCATGACTCTGACTTTGACTTTGACTCTGACTCTGACTCTGACTCTGACTCTGACTCCGACTCTGACTATGTCTCTGACTCTGACTCTGACTATGACTCTGACTTCATGACTCTGACTCTGACTCTGAGTCTGTCTTCACGACTCTGACGCTGACTCTGACTCTAACTCTGACTCCGACTCTGACCCAGACTCTGACTCTGACTCTGACTCTGACTCTGGCTCTGACTCCGACTTTGACTTTGACTCTGACTCTGACTCTGACTCTGACTTCATAACTCTGAATCTGACTCTGACTATGATTTTATGACTCTGACTCTGACTCTGACTCTGACCCTGACTCTGACTCTGACTCTGACTCTGACTCCATGACTCTGAATCTGACTATGACTATGATTCTATGACTGTGACGCTGACTCTGACTATGATTTTATGACTCTGACTCTGACTCTGACTGTGTCTTCACGACTCTGACGCTGTATCTGACTCTAACTCTGACTCCGACTCTGACCCAGACTCTGACTCTGACTCTGACTTTGCCTTTGACTCTGACTGCGACTCTGAATCTGACTTCATGCCTCTGACTCTGACTCTGACTGTGTCTTCACGAATCTGACTCTGACTCTGACTTTGACTCTGACTCTAACTCCGACTTTGACTTTGACTCTGACTCTGACTCTGACTCTGGCTTCATGACTCTAAATCTGACTCTGACAATGATTTTATGACTCTGACTCTGACTCTGACTCCGACTCTGACTCTGACTCTGACTCTGACTCTGACTCTGACTCCGACTCTGACTCTGATTCTGACTCTGACTCTGAGTCTTTCTCCATGACTCTGACGGTAACTCTGACTCTGACTGTGACTCTGACTCTGACCCAGACTCTGACTCTGACTCTGACTCTGACTTTGACTCTGACTCTGACTCTGACTCTGACTCTGACTCTGACTTCATGACTCTGAATCTGAATCTGACTTTGACTCTAATTACATGATCCTGAAACCGACCTTGACCCTGACTCTGACTCTGACTCTGACTTTGACTTTGACTCTGACTCTGACTCTGACTATGACTCTGATTTCGACTCTGACTCTGTCTCTGACTCTGACTCTGACTCTGAATCTGACTTTATGACTCTGAATCTGACTCTGACTATGATTTTATGACTCTGACTCTGACTCTGACTCTGACTATAACTCTGACTCTGAATGCATGACTCTGAATCTGACTATGACCTTGACTTTAACTTCATGATTCTGAAACTGACTCTGACTCTGACTTTGACCTCATGACTCTGACTCTGACTCTGACTCTAACTCTGACTCTGACTCTGACTCTGACTCTGAATCTGACTTCATGACTCTGACTCTGACTCTGACTCTGTCTTCACGACTCTGACGCTGACTCTGACTCTAACTCTGACTCCGACTCTGACCCAGACTCTGACTCTGACTCTGACTCTGCCTTTGACTCTGACTGTGACTCTGAATCTGACTTCATGACTCTGACTCTGACTCTGACTGTGTCTTCACGACTCTGACGCTGACTCTGACTCTAACTCTGACTCCGACTCTGACCCAGACTCTGACTCTGACTCTGACTCTGACTCTGACTCCGACTTTGACTTTGACTCTGACTCTGACTCTGACTCTGACTTCATGACTCTGAATCTGACTCTGACAATGATTTTATGACTCTGACTCTGACTCTGACTCCGACTCTGACTCTGACTCTGACTCTGACTCTGACTCTGACTCTGTCTCTGACTGTGACTCCTACTCTGACTCTAACTTCATGTCTCTGAATCTGACTCTGACTATGATTTTATGACTCTGACTCTGACTCCGACACTGACTCTGACTCTGACTCTGACTCTGAGTCTTTCTCCATGACTCTGACGGTAACTCTGACTCTGACTGTGACTCTGACTCTGACCCAGACTCTGACTCTGACTCTGACTCTGACTTTGACTCTGACTCTGACCCTGACTCTGACTCTGACTTCATGACTCTGAATCTGACTCTGACTTTGACTCTAATTACATGATCCTGAAACCGACCTTGACCCTGACTCTGACTCTGACTCTGATTTTGACTTTGACTCTGACTCTGACTCTGACTATGACTCTGATTTCGACTCTGACTCTGTCTCTGACTCTGACTCTGACTCTGAATCTGACTTTATGACTCTGAATCTGACTTTGACTATGATTTTATGACTCTGACTCTGACTCTGACTCTGACTCTGACTCTGACTCTGAATGCATGACTCTGAATCTGACTATGACTTTGACTTTAACTTCATGATTCTGAAACTGACTCTGACTCTGACTTTGACCTCATGACTCTGACTCTGACTCTGACTCTAACTCTGACTCTGACTCTGACTCTGACTCTGAATCTGACTTCATGACTCTGACTCTGACTCTGACTCTGTCTTCACGACTCTGACGCTGACTCTGACTCTAACTCTGACTCCGACTCTGACCCAGACTCAGACTCTGACTCTGACTCTGCCTTTGACTCTGACTGTGACTCTGAATCTGACTTCATGACTCTGACTCTGACTCTGACTGTGTCTTCACGACTCTGACGCTGACTCTGACTCTAACTCTGACTAGGACTCTGACCCAGACTCTGACTCTGACTCTGACTCTGACTCTGACTCTGACTCCGACTTTGACTTTGACTCTGACTCTGACTCTGACTCTGACTTCATGACTCTGAATCTGACTCTGACGATGATTTTATGACTCTGACTCTGACTCTGACTCTGACCCTGACTCTGACTCTGACTCTTACTTCATGACTCTGACTTTGACTCTGACTATGAATCTGACTCTGACTCTGACTCTGACTCTGACTCTGTCTCTGACTGTGACTCCGACTCTAACTCTAACTTCATGAGTCTGAATCTGACTCTGACTATGATTTCATGACTCTGACTCTGACTCCGACTCTGGCTATGACTCTGACTCTGACTCTGAGTCTTTCTCCATGACTCTGACGCTAACTCTGACTCTGACTCTGACTCTGACTCTGACCCAGACTCTGACTCTGACTCTGACTCTGACTTTGACTCTGACTCGGACTCTGACTCTGACTCTGACTTCATGACTCTGAATCTGACTCTGACTTTGACTCTCACTCCATGATCCTGGAACTGACCTTGACCCTGACTCTGACTCTGACTCTGACTCTGACTCTTACTTCATGACTCTGACTTCGACTTTGACTCTGACTCTGACTCTGACTCTGACTCTGACTCCGACTCTGACTATGTCTCTGACTCTGACTCTGACTATGACTCTGACTTCATGACTCTGAATCTGACTCGGACTTTGACTCTAACTTCATGATCCTGGAACTGACTTTGACTCTGACTTTGACCTTATGACTTTGACCCTGACTGTGACTCTGAACCTGACTCTGACTCTGACTCTGACTCTGACTCTTACTCCATGACTCTGACTTTGACTTTGACTTTGACTCTGACTCTGACTCTGACTCTGACCCTGACTCTGACTCTGTCTCTGACTTTGACTCTGACTCTGAATCTGACTTTATGACTCTGAACCTGACTCTCACTATGATTTTATGACTCTGACTCTGACTCTGACTCTGACCCTGACTCTGACTCTGACTCTGACTCTGACTCTTACTTCATGACTCTGACTCTGACTTTGACTCTGACTCTGACTCTGACTCTGACTCTGACTCTGACTCTGACTCTGTCTCTGACTGTGACTCCGACTCTGACTTTAACTTCATGTCTCTGAATCTGACTCTGACTATGATTTTATGACTCTGACTCTGACTCCGACTCTGACTCTGAATGCATGACTCTGAATCTGACTATGACTTTGACTTTAACTTCATGATTCTGAAACTGACTCTGAGTCTGACTTTGACCTCATGACTCTGACTCTGACTCTGACTCTGACTCTGAATGCATGACTCTGAATCTGACTATGACTTTGACTTTAACTTCATGATTCTGAAACTGACTCTGAATCTGACTTTGACCTCATGACTCTGACTCTGACTCTGACTCTAACTCTGACTCTGACTCTGACTCTGACTCTGAATCTGACTTCATGACTCTGACTCTGACTCTGACTCTGTCTTCACGACTCTGACGCTGACTCTGACTCTAACTCTGACTCCGACTCTGACCCAGACTCTGACTCTGACTCTGACTCTGCCTTTGACTCTGACTGTGACTCTGAATCTGACTTCATGACTCTGACTCTGACTCTAACTGTGTCTTCACGACTCTGACGCTGAATCTGACTCTAACTCTGACTCCGACTCTGACCCAGACTCTGACTCTGACTCTGACTCTGACTCTGACTCTGACTCCGACTTTGACTTTGACTCTGACTCTGACTCTGACTTCATGACTCTGAATCTGACTCCGACTTTGACTCTCACTCCATGATCCTGGAACTGACCTTGACCCTGACTCTGACTCTGACTCTGACTCTGACTCTTACTTCATGACTCTGACTTTGACTTTGACTCTGACTCTGACTCTGACTCTGACTCTGACTCCGACTTTGACTATGTCTCTGACTCTGACTCTGACTATGACTCTGACTTCATGACTCTGACTCTGACTCTGAGTCTGTCTTCACGACTCTGACGCTGACTCTGACTCTAACTCTGACTCCGACTCTGACCCAGACTCTGACTCTGACTCTGACTCTGACTGTGTCTTGACGAATCTGACTCTGACTCTGACTTTGACTCTGACTCTGACTCCGACTTTGACTTTGACTCTGACTCTGACTCTGACTCTGACTTCATGACTCTGAATCTGACTCTGACAATGATTTTATGACTCTGACTCTGACTCTGACTCCGACTCTGACTCTGACTCTGACTCTGACTCTGACTCTGACTCTGTCTTTGACTGTGACTCCTACTCTGACTCTTACTTCATGTCTCTGAATCTGACTCTGACTATGATTTTATGACTCTGACTCTGACTCCGACACTGACTCTGACTCTGACTCTGACTCTGAGTCTTTCTCCATGACTCTGACGGTAACTTTGACTCTGACTGTGACTCTGACTCTGACCCAGACTCTGACTCTGACTCTGACTCTGACTTGGACTCTGACTCTGACTCTGACTCTGACTCTGACTCTGACTATGACTCTGACTCTGAATGCATGACTCTGAATCTGACTATGACTTTGACTTTAACTTCATGATTCTGAAACTGACTCTGACTCTGACTTTGACCTCATGACTCTGACTCTGACTCTGACTCTAACTCTGACTCTGACTCTGACGCTGACTCTGACTCTGAATCTGACTTCATGACTCTGACTCTGACTCTGACTCTGTCTTCACGACTCTGACGCTGACTCTGACTCTAACTCTGACTCCGACTCTGACCCAGACTCTGACTCTGACTCTGACTCTGCCTTTGACTCTGACTGTGACTCTGAATCTGACTTCATGACTCTGACTCTGACTCTGACTGTGTCTTCACGACTCTGACGCTGACTCTGACTCTAACTCTGACTCCGACTCTGACCCTGACTCTGACTCTGACTCTTACTTCATGACTCTGACTTTGACTTTGACTATGAATCTGACTCTGACTCTGACTCTGACTCTAACTCTGTCTCTGACTGTGACTCCGACTCTAACTCTAACTTTATGAGTCTGAATCTGACTCTGACTATGATTTTATGACTCTGACTCTGACTCCGACTCTGACTATGACTCTGACTCTGACTCTGAGTCTTTCTCCATGACTCTGACGCTAACTCTGACTCTGACTGTGACTCTGACTCTGACCCAGACTCTGACTCTGACTCTGACTCTGACTCTGAATGCATGACTCTGAATCTGACTATGACTTTGACTTTAACTTCACGATTCTGAAACTGACTCTGACAATGATTTTATGACTCTGACTCTGACTCTGACTCCGACTCTGACTCTGACTCTGACTCTGACTCTGACTCTGTCTCTGACTGTGACTCCGACTCTGACTCTAACTTCATGTCTCTGAATCTGACTCTGACTATGATTTTATGACTCTGACTCTGACTCCGACTCTGACTCTCACTCTGACTCTGACTCTGACTCTGACTCTGAATCTGACTTCATGACTCTGACTCTGACTCTGACTCTGTCTTCACGACTCTGACGCTGACTCTGACACTAACTCTGACTCCGACTCTGACCCAGACTCTGACTCTGACTCTGACTCTGCCTTTGACTCTGACTGTGACTCTGAATCTGACTTCATGACTCTGACTCTGACTCTGACTGTGTCTGCACGACTCTGACGCTGACTCTGACTCTAACTCTGACTCCGACTCTGACCCTGACTCTGACTCTGACTCTTACTTCATGACTCTGACTTTGACTTTGACTATGAATCTGACTCTGACTCTGACTCTGACTCTAACTCTGTCTCTGACTGTGACTCCGACTCTAACTCTAACTTCATGAGTCTGAATCTGACTCTGACTATGATTTTATGACTCTGACTATGATTTTATGACTCTGACTCTGACTCCGACTCTGACTATGACTCTGACTCTGACTCTGAGTCTTTCTCCATGACTCTGACGCTAACTCTGACTCTGACTCTGACTCTGACTCTGTCCCAGACTCTGACTCTGACTCTGACTCTGACTCTGACTCTGACTCTGACTCTTACTCCATGACTCTGACTTCGACTTTGACTTTGACTCTGACTCTGACTCTGACTCTGACCCTGACTCTGACTCTGTCTCTGACTCTGACTCTGACTCTGAATCTGACTTTATGACTCTGAACCTGACTCTCACTATGATTTTATGACTCTGACCCTGACTCTGACTCTGACCCTGACTCTGACTCTGACTCTGACTCTGACTCTTACTTCATGACTCTGACTCTGACTTTGACTCTGACTCTGACTCTGACTCTGACTCTGACTCTGACTCTGTCTCTGACTGTGACGCCGACTGTGACTTTAACTTCATGTCTTTGAATCTGACTCTGACTATGATTTTATGACTCTGACTCTGACTCCGACTCTGACTCTGATTGCATGACTCTGAATCTGACTATGACTTTGACTTTAACTTCATGATTCTGAAACTGACTCTGACTCTGACTTTGACCTCATGACTCTGACTCTGACTCTGACTCTAACTCTGACTCTGACTCTGACTCTGAGTCTTTCTCCATGACTCTGACGGTAACTTTGACTCTGACTCTGACTCTGACTCTGACCCAGACTCTGACTCTGACTCTGACTTTGACTCTGACTCTGACTCCGACTTTGACTTTGACTCTGACTCTGACTCTGACTCTGACTTCATGACTCTGAATCTGACTCTGACAATGATTTTATGACTCTGACTCTGACTCTGACTCCGACTCTGACTCTGACTCTGACTCTGACTCTGACCCAGACTCTGACTCTGACTCTGACTCTGACTTTGACTCTAACTCTGACTCTGACTCTGACTCTGAGTCTTTCTCAATGACTCTGACGGTAACTCTGACTCTGACTGTGACTCTGACTCTGACCCAGACTCTGACTCTGACTCTGTCTCTGACTTTGACTCTGACTCTGACTCTGACTCTGACTCTGACTTCATGACTCTAAATCTGACTCTGACTTTGACTCTAACTACATGATCCTGAAACCGACCTTGACCCTGACTCTGACTCTGACTCTGACTCTGACTATTACTTCATGACTCTGACTTTGACTTTGACTCTGACTCTGACTCTGACTATGACTCTGATTTCGACTCTAACTCTGTCTCTGACTCTGACTCTGACTCTGAATCTGACTTTATGACTCTGAATCTGACTCTGACTATGATTTTATGACTCTGACTATGACTCTGACTCTGACTATGACTCTGACTCTGAATGCATGACTCTGAATCTGACTATGACTTTGACTTTAACTTCATGATTCTGAAACTGACTCTGACTCTGACTTTGACCTCATGACTCTGACTCTGACTCTGACTCTAACTCTGACTCTGACTCTGACTCTGACTCTGATTCTGAATCTGACTTCATGACTCTGACTCTGACTCTGACTCTGTCTTCACGACTCTGACGCTGACTCTGACTCTAACTCTGACTCCGACTCTGACCCAGACTCTGACTCTGACTCTGACTCTGCCTTTGACTCTGACTGTGACTCTGAATCTGACTTCATGACTCTGACTCTGACTCTGACTGTGTCTGCACGACTCTGACGCTGACTCTGACTCTAACTCTGACTCCGACTCTGACCCTGACTCTGACTCTGACTCTTACTTCATGACTCTGACTTTGACTTTGACTATGAATCTGACTCTGACTCTGACTCTGACTCTAACTCTGTCTCTGACTGTGACTCCGACTCTGACTCTAACTTCATGAGTCTGAATCTGACTCTGACTATAATTTTATGACTCTGACTATGATTTTATGACTCTGACTCTGACTCCGACTCTGACTATGACTCTGACTCTGACTCTGAGTCTTTCTCCATGACTCTGACGCTAACTCTGACTCTGACTCTGACTCTGACTCTGTCCCAGACTCTGACTCTGACTCTGACTCTGACTTTGACTCTGACTCCGACTCCGACTCTGAATGCATGACTCTGAATCTGACTATGACTTTGACTTTAACTTCATGATTCTGAAACTGGCTCTGACTCTGACTTTGACCTCATGACTCTGACTATGTCTCTGACTCTGACTCTGACTCTGACTCTGACTTCATGACTCTGAATCTGACTCGGACTTTGACTCTAACTTCATGATCCTGGAACTGACTTTGACTCTGACTTTGACCTTATGACTTTGACTCTGACTGTGACTCTGACCCTGACTCTGACTCTGACTCTGACTCTGACTCTTACTCCATGACTCTGACTTCGACTTTGACTTTGACTCTGACTCTGACTCTGACTCTGACCCTGACTCTGACTCTGTCTCTGACTTTGACTCTGACTCTGAATCTGACTTTATGACTCTGAACCTGACTCTCACTATGATTTTATGACTCTGACCCTGACTCTGACTCTGACCCTGACTCTGACTCTGACTCTGACTCTGACTCTTACTTCATGACTCTGACTCTGACTTTGACTCTGACTCTGACTCTGACTCTGACTCTGACTCTGACTCTGACTCTGTCTCTGACTGTGACGCCGACTCTGACTTTAACTTCATGTCTCTGAATCTGACTCTGACTATGATTTTAAGACTCTGACTCTGACTCCGACTCTGACTCTGATTGCATGACTCTGAATCTGACTATGACTTTGACTTTAACTTCATGATTCTGAAACTGGCTCTGACTCTGACTTTGACCTCATGACTCTGACTATGTCTCTGACTCTGACTCTGACTCTGACTCTGACTTCATGACTCTGAATCTGACTCGGACTTTGACTCTAACTTCATGATCCTGGAACTGACTTTGACTCTGACTTTGACCTTATGACTTTGACTCTGACTGTGACTCTGACCCTGACTCTGACTCTGACTCTGACTCTGACTCTTACTCCATGACTCTGACTTCGACTTTGACTTTGACTCTGACTCTGACTCTGACTCTGACCCTGACTCTGACTCTGTCTCTGACTTTGACTCTGACTCTGAATCTGACTTTATGACTCTGAACCTGACTCTCACTATGATTTTATGACTCTGACCCTGACTCTGACTCTGACCCTGACTCTGACTCTGACTCTGACTCTGACTCTTACTTCATGACTCTGACTCTGACTTTGACTCTGACTCTGACTCTGACTCTGACTCTGACTCTGACTCTGACTCTGTCTCTGACTGTGACGCCGACTCTGACTTTAACTTCATGTCTCTGAATCTGACTCTGACTATGATTTTAAGACTCTGACTCTGACTCCGACTCTGACTCTGATTGCATGACTCTGAATCTGACTATGACTTTGACTTTAACTTCATGATTCTGAAACTGACTCTGACTCTGACTTTGACCCCATGACTCTGACTCTGACTCTGACTCTAACTCTGACTCTGACTCTGACTTTGAGTCTTTCTCCATGACTCTGACGGTAACTTTGACTCTGACTCTGACTCTGACTCTGACCCAGACTCTGACTCTGACTCTGACTTTGACTCTGACTCTGACTCCGACTTTGACTTTGACTCTGACTCTGACTCTGACTCTGACTTCATGACTCTGAATCTGACTCTGACAATGATTTTATGACTCTGACTCTGACTCTGACTCGGACTCTGACTCTGACTCTGACTCTGACTCTGACTCTGTCTCTGACTGTGACTCCGACTCTGACTCTAACTTCATGTCTCTGAATCTGACTCTGACTATGATTTTATGACTCTGACTCTGACTCCGACTCTGACTCTCACTCTGACTCTGACTCTGAGTCTTTCTCCATGACTCTGACGGTAACTCTGACTCTGACTCTGACTCTGACTCTGACCCAGACTCTGACTCTGACTCTGACTCTGACTTTGACTCTAACTCTGACTCTGACTCTGACTCTGAGTCTTTCTCAATGACTCTGACGGTAACTCTGACTCTGACTGTGACTCTGACTCTGACCCAGACTCTGACTCTGACTCTGTCTCTGACTTTGACTCTGACTCTGACTCTGACTCTGACTCTGACTTCATGACTCTGAATCTGACTCTGACTTTGACTCTAACTACATGATCCTGAAACCGACCTTGACCCTGACTCTGACTCTGACTCTGACTCTGACTATTACTTCATGACTCTGACTTTGACTTTGACTCTGACTCTGACTCTGACTATGACTCTGATTTCGACTCTAACTCTGTCTCTGACTCTGACTCTGACTCTGAATCTGACTTTATGACTCTGAATCTGACTCTGACTATGATTTTATGACTCTGACTATGACTCTGACTCTGACTATGACTCTGACTCTGAATGCATGACTCTGAATCTGACTATGACTTTGACTTTAACTTCATGATTCTGAAACTGACTCTGACTCTGACTTTGACCTCATGACTCTGACTCTGACTCTGACTCTAACTCTGACTCTGACTCTGACTCTGACTCTGACTCTGTATCTGACTTCATGACTCTGACTCTGACTCTGACTCTGTCTTCACGACTCTGACGCTGACTCTGACTCTAACTCTGACTCCGACTCTGACCCAGACTCTGACTCTGACTCTGACTCTGCCTTTGACTCTGACTGTGTCTCTGAATCTGACTTTATGACTCTGACTCTGACTCTGACTGTGTCTTCACGACTCTGACGCTGACTCTGACTCTAACTCTGACTCCGACTCTGACCCTGACTCTGACTCCGACTCTTACTTCATGACTCTGACTTTGACTTTGACTATGAATCTGACTCTGACTCTGACTCTGACTCTAACTCTGTCTCTGACTGTGACTCCGACTCTAACTCTAACTTCATGAGTCTGAATCTGACTCTGACTATGATTTTATGACTCTGACTCTGACTCCGACTCTGACTATGACTCTGACTCTGACTCTGAGTCTTTCTCCATGACTCTGACGCTAACTCTGACTCTGACTGTGACTCTGACTCTGACCCAGACTCTGACTCTGACTCTGACTCTGACTCTGAATGCATGACTCTGAATCTGACTATGACTTTGACTTTAACTTCATGATTCTGAAACTGACTCTGACTCTGACTTTGACCTCATGACTCTGACTCCGACTCTGACTCTAACTCTGACTCTGACTCTGACTCTGACTCTGAATCTGACTTCATGACTCTGACTCTGACTCTGACTCTGTCTTTACGACTCTGACGCTGACTCTGACTCTAACTCTGACTCCGACTCTGACCCAGACTCTGACTCTGACTCTGACTCTGCCTTTGACTCTGACTGTGACTCTGAATCTGACTTCATGACTCTGACTCTGACTCTGACTGTGTCTGCACGACTCTGACGCTGACTCTGACTCTAACTCTGACTCCGACTCTGACCCTGACTCTGACTCTGACTCTTACTTCATGACTCTGACTTTGACTTTGACTATGAATCTGACTCTGACTCTGACTCTGACTCTGACTCTAACTCTGTCTCTGACTGTGACTCCGACTCTGACTCTAACTTCATGAGTCTGAATCTGACTCTGACTATGATTTTATGACTCTGACTATGATTTTATGACTCTGACTCTGACTCCGACTCTGACTATGACTCTGACTCTGACTCTGAGTCTTTCTCCATGACTCTGACGCTAACTCTGACTCTGACTCTGACTCTGACTCTGTCCCAGACTCTGACTCTGACTCTGACTCTGACTTTGACTCTGACTCCGACTCCGACTCTGAATGCATGACTCTGAATCTGACTATGACTTTGACTTTAACTTCATGATTCTGAAACTGGCTCTGACTCTGACTTTGACCTCATGACTCTGACTATGTCTCTGACTCTGACTCTGACTCTGACTCTGACTTCATGACTCTGAATCTGACTCGGACTTTGACTCTAACTTCATGATCCTGGAACTGACTTTGACTCTGACTTTGACCTTATGACTTTGACTCTGACTGTGACTCTGACCCTGACTCTGACTCTGACTCTGACTCTGACTCTTACTCCATGACTCTGACTTCGACTTTGACTTTGACTCTGACTCTGACTCTGACTCTGACCCTGACTCTGACTCTGTCTCTGACTTTGACTCTGACTCTGTATCTGACTTTATGACTCTGAACCTGACTCTCACTATGATTTTATGACTCTGACCCTGACTCTGACTCTGACCCTGACTCTGACTCTGACTCTGACTCTGACTCTTACTTCATGACTCTGACTCTGACTTTGACTCTGACTCTGACTCTGACTCTGACTCTGACTCTGACTCTGACTCTGTCTCTGACTGTGACGCCGACTCTGACTTTAACTTCATGTCTCTGAATCTGACTCTGACTATTATTTTATGACTCTGACTCTGACTCTGACTCTGACTCTGATTGCATGACTCTGAATCTGACTATGACTTTGACTTTAACTTCATGATTCTGAAACTGACTCTGACTCTGACTTTGACCTCATGACTCTGACTCTGACTCTGACTCTAACTCTGACTCTGACTCTGACTCTGAGTCTTTCTCCATGACTCTGACGGTAACTTTGACTCTGACTCTGACTCTGACTCTGACCCAGACTCTGACTCTGACTCTGACTTTGACTCTGACTCTGACTCCGACTTTGACTTTGACTCTGACTCTGACTCTGACTCTGACTTCATGACTCTGAATCTGACTCTGACAATGATTTTATGATTCTGACTCTGACTCTGACTCCGACTCTGACTCTGACTCTGACTCTGACTCTGACTCTGTCTCTGACTGTGACTCCGACTCTGACTCTAACTTCATGTCTCTGAATCTGACTCTGACTATGATTTTATGACTCTGACTCTGACTCCGACTCTGACTCTCACTCTGACTCTGACTCTGAGTCTTTCTGCATGACTCTGACGGTAACTCTGACTCTGACTCTGACTCTGACTCTGACCCAGACTCTGACTCCGACTCTGACTCTGACTTTGACACTAACTCTGACTCTGACTCTGACTCTGAGTCTTTCTCAATGACTCTGACGGTAACTCTGACTCTGACTGTGACTCTGACTCTGACCCAGACTCTGACTCTGACTCTGTCTCTGACTTTGACTCTGACTCTGACTCTGACTCTGACTCTGACTTCATGACTCTGAATCTGACTCTGACTTTGACTCTAACTACATGATCCTGAAACCGACCTTGACCCTGACTCTGACTCTGACTCTGACTCTGACTATTACTTCATGACTCTGACTTTGACTTTGACTCTGACTCTGACTCTGACTATGACTCTGATTTCGACTCTAACTCTGTCTCTGACTCTGACTCTGACTCTGAATCTGACTTTATGACTCTGAATCTGACTCTGACTATGATTTTATGACTCTGACTCTGACTCTGACTCTGACTATGACTCTGACTCTGAATGCATGACTCTGAATCTGACTATGACTTTGACTTTAACTTCATGATTCTGAAACTGACTCTGACTCTGACTTTGACCTCATGACTCTGACTCTGACTCTGACTCTAACTCTGACTCTGACTCTGACTCTGACTCTGACTCTGAATCTGACTTCATGACTCTGACTCTGACTCTGACTCTGTCTTCACGACTCTGACGCTGACTCTGACTCTAACTCTGACTCCGACTCTGACCCAGACTCTGACTCTGACTCTGACTCTGCCTTTGACTCTGACTGTGACTCTGAATCTGACTTCATGACTCTGACTCTGACTCTGACTGTGTCTTCACGACTCTGACGCTGACTCTGACTCTAACTCTGACTCCGACTCTGACCCTGACTCTGACTCTGACTCTTACTTCATGACTCTGACTTTGACTTTGACTATGAATCTGACTCTGACTCTGACTCTGACTCTAACTCTGTCTCTGAATGTGACTCCGACTCTAACTCTAACTTCATGAGTCTGAATCTGACTCTGACTATGATTTTATGACTCTGACTCTGACTCCGACTCTGACTATGACTCTGACTCTGACTCTGAGTCTTTCTCCATGACTCTGACGCTAACTCTGACTCTGACTGTGACTCTGACTCTGACCCAGACTCTGACTCTGACTCTGACTCTGACTCTGAATGCATGACTCTGAATCTGACTATGACTTTGACTTTAACTTCATGATTCTGAAACTGACTCTGACTCTGACTTTGACCTCATGACTCTGACTCTGACTCTGACTCTAACTCTGACTCTGACTCTGACTCTGACTCTGAATCTGACTTCATGACTCTGACTCTGACTCTGACTCTGTCTTTACGACTCTGACGCTGACTCTGACTCTAACTCTGACTCCGACTCTGACCCAGACTCTGACTCTGACTCTGACTCTGCCTTTGACTCTGACTGTGACTCTGATTCTGACTTCATGACTCTGACTCTGACTCTGACTGTGTCTGCACGACTCTGACGCTGACTCTGACTCTAACTCTGACTCCGACTCTGACCCTGACTCTGACTCTGACTCTTACTTCATGACTCTGACTTTGACTTTGACTATGAATCTGACTCTGACTCTGACTCTGACTCTAACTCTGTCTCTGACTGTGACTCCGACTCTGACTCTAACTTCATGAGTCTGAATCTGACTCTGACTATGATTTTATGACTCTGACTATGATTTTATGACTCTGACTCTGACTCCGACTCTGACTATGACTCTGACTCTGACTCTGAGTCTTTCTCCATGACTCTGACGCTAACTCTGACTCTGACTCTGACTCTGACTCTGTCCCAGACTCTGACTCTGACTCTGACTCTGACTTTGACTCTGACTCCGACTCCGACTCTGAATGCATGACTCTGAATCTGACTATGACTTTGACTTTAACTTCATGATTCTGAAACTGGCTCTGACTCTGACTTTGACCTCATGACTCTGACTATGTCTCTGACTCTGACTCTGACTCTGACTCTGACTTCATGACTCTGAATCTGACTCGGACTTTGACTCTAACTTCATGATCCTGGAACTGACTTTGACTCTGACTTTGACCTTATGACTTTGACTCTGACTGTGACTCTGACCCTGACTCTGACTCTGACTCTGACTCTGACTCTTACTCCATGACTCTGACTTCGACTTTGACTTTGACTCTGACTCTGACTCTGACTCTGACCCTGACTCTGACTCTGTCTCTGACTTTGACTCTGACTCTGAATCTGACTTTATGACTCTGAACCTGACTCTCACTATGATTTTATGACTCTGACCCTGACTCTGACTCTGACCCTGACTCTGACTCTGACTCTGACTCTGACTCTTACTTCATGACTCTGACTCTGACTTTGACTCTGACTCTGACTCTGACTCTGACTCTGACTCTGACTCTGACTCTGTCTCTGACTGTGACGCCGACTCTGACTTTAACTTCATGTCTCTGAATCTGACTCTGACTATGATTTTATGACTCTGACTCTGACTCCGACTCTGACTCTGATTGCATGACTCTGAATCTGACTATGACTTTGACTTTAACTTCATGATTCTGAAACTGACTCTGACTCTGACTTTGACCTCATGACTCTGACTCTGACTCTGACTCTAGCTCTGACTCTGACTCTGACTCTGAGTCTTCCTCCATGACTCTGACAGTAACTTTGACTCTGACTCTGACTCTGACTCTGACCCAGACGCTGACTCTGACTCTGACTTTGACTCTGACTCTGACTCCGACTTTGACTTTGACTCTGACTCTGACTCTGACTCTGACTTCATGACTCTGAATCTGACTCTGACAATGATTTTATGATTCTGACTCTGACTCTGACTCCGACTCTGACTCTGACTCTGACTCTGACTCTGACTCTGACTCTGACTCTGACCCAGACTCTGACTCTGACTCTGACTCTGACTTTGACTCTAACTCTGACTCTGACTCTGACTCTGAGTCTTTCTCAATGACTCTGACGGTAACTCTGACTCTGACTGTGACTCTGACTCTGACCCAGACTCTGACTCTGACTCTGACTCTGACTCTGACTCTGACTCTGACTTCATGACTCTGAATCTGACTCTGACTTTGACTCTAACTACATGATCCTGAAACCGACCTTGACCCTGACTCTGACTCTGACTCTGACTCTGACTATTACTTCATGACGCTGACTTTGACTTTGACTCTGACTCTGACTCTGACTATGACTCTGATTTCGACTCTGACTCTGTCTCTGACTCTGACTCTGACTCTGAATCTGACTTTATGACTCTGAATCTGACTCTGACTATGATTTTATGACTCTGACTCTGACTCTGACTCTGACTATGACTCTGACTCTGAATGCATGACTCTGAATCTGACTATGACTTTGACTTTAACTTCATGATTCTGAAACTGACTCTGACTCTGACTTTGACCTCATGACTCTGACTCTGACTCTGACTCTAACTCTGACTCTGACTCTGACTCTGACTCTGAATCTGACTTCATGACTCTGACTCTGACTCTGACTCTGTCTTCACGACTCTGACGCTGACTCTGACTCTAACTCTGACTCCGACTCTGACCCAGACTCTGACTCTGACTCTGACTCTGCCTTTGACTCTGACTGTGACTCTGAATCTGACTTCATGACTCTGACTCTGACTCTGACTGTGTCTTCACGACTCTGACGCTGACTCTGACTCTAACTCTAAATCCGACTCTGACCCTGACTCTGACTCTGACTCTTACTTCATGACTCTGACTTTGACTTTGACTATGAATCTGACTCTGACTCTGACTCTGACTCTAACTCTGTCTCTGACTGTGACTCCGACTCTAACTCTAACTTCATGAGTCTGAATCTGACTCTGACTATTATTTTATGACTCTGACTCTGACTCCGACTCTGACTATGACTCTGACTCTGACTCTGAGTCTTTCTCCATGACTCTGACGGTAACTCTGACTCTGACTCTGACTCTGACTCTGACCCAGACTCTGACTCTGACTCTCACTCTGACTCTGACTCTGAGTCTTTCTCAATGACTCTGACGGTAACTCTGACTCTGACTGTGACTCTGACTCTGACCCAGACTCTGACTCTGACTCTGACTCTGACTTTGACTCTGACTCTGACTCTGACTCTGACTCTGACTTCATGACTCTGAATCTGACTCTGACTTTGACTCTAACTACATGATCCTGAAACCGACCTTGACCCTGACTCTGACTCTGACTCTGACTCTGACTATTACTTCATGACTCTGACTTTGACTTTGACTCTGACTCTGACTCTGACTATGACTCTGATTTCGACTCTGACTCTGTCTCTGACTCTGACTCTGACTCTGAATCTGACTTTATGACTCTGAATCTGACTCTGACTATGATTTTATGACTCTGACTCTGACTCTGACTCTGACTATGACTCTGACTCTGAATGCATGACTCTGAATCTGACTATGACTTTGACTTTAACTTCATGATTCTGAAACTGACTCTGACTCTGACTTTGACCTCATGACTCTGACTCTGACTCTGACTCTAACTCTGACTCTGACTCTGACTCTGACTCTGAATCTGACTTCATGACTCTGACTCTGACTCTGACTCTGTCTTCACGACTCTGACGCTGACTCTGACTCTAACTCTGACTCCGACTCTGACCCAGACTCTGACTCTGACTCTGACTCTGCCTTTGACTCTGAGTGTGACTCTGAATCTGACTTCATGACTCTGACTCTGACTCTGACTGTGTCTTCACGACTCTGACGCTGACTCTGACTCTAACTCTGACTCCGACTCTGACCCTGACTCTGACTCTGACTCTTACTTCATGACTCTGACTTTGACTTTGACTATGAATCTGACTCTGACTCTGACTCTGACTCTAACTCTGTCTCTGACTGTGACTCCGACTCTAACTCTAACTTCATGAGTCTGAATCTGACTCTGACTATTATTTTATGACTCTGACTCTGACTCCGACTCTGACTATGACTCTGACTCTGACTCTGAGTCTCTCTCCATGACTCTGACGCTAACTCTGACTCTGACTGTGACTCTGACTCTGACCCAGACTCTGACTCTGACTCTGACTCTGACTCTGAATGCATGACTCTGAATCTGACTATGACTTTGACTTTAACTTCATGATTCTGAAACTGACTCTGACTCTGACTTTGACCTCATGACTCTGACTCTGACTCTGACTCTAACTCTGACTCTGACTCTGACTCTGACTCTGAATCTGACTTCATGACTCTGACTCTGACTCTGACTCTGTCTTCACGACTCTGACGCTGACTCTGACTCTAACTCTGACTCCGACTCTGACCCAGACTCTGACTCTGACTCTGACTCTGCCTTTGACTCTGACTGTGACTCTGAATCTGACTTCATGACTCTGACTCTGACTCTGACTGTGTCTGCACGACTCTGACGCTGACTCTGACTCTAACTCTGACTCCGACTCTGACCCTGACTCTGACTCTGACTCTTACTTCATGACTCTGACTTTGACTTTGACTATGAATCTGACTCTGACTCTGACTCTGACTCTAACTCTGTCTCTGACTGTGACTCCGACTCTAACTCTAACTTCATGAGTCTGAATCTGACTCTGACTATGATTTTATGACTCTGACTCTGACTCCGACTCTGACTATGACTCTGACTCTGACTCTGAGTCTTTCTCCATGACTCTGACGCTAACTCTGACTCTGACTCTGACTCTGACTCTGTCCCAGACTCTGACTCTGACTCTGACTCTGACTTTGACTCTGACTCCGACTCTGACTCTGAATGCATGACTCTGAATCTGACTATGACTTTGACTTTAACTTCATGATTCTGAAACTGGCTCTGACTCTGACTTCATGACTCTGAATCTGACTCTGACAATGATTTCATGACTCTGACTCTGACTCTGACTCCGACTCTGACTCTGACTCTGTTTCTGACTCTGACTCTGTCTCTGATTGTGACTCCGACTCTGACTCTAACTTCATGTCTCTGAATCTGACTCTGACTATGATTTTATGACTCTGACTCTGACTCCGACTCTGACTCTCACTCTGACTCTGACTCTGAGTCTTTCTCCATGACTCTGACGGTAACTCTGACTCTGACTCTGACTCTGACTCTGACCCAGACTCTGACTCTGAGTCTGACTCTGACTTTGACTCTAACTCTGACTCTGACTCTGACTCTGAGTCTTTCTCAATGACTCTGACGGTAACTCTGACTCTGACTGTGACTCTGACTCTGACCCAGACTCTGACTCTGACTCTGACTCTGACTTTGACTCTGACTCTGACTTTGACTCTGACTCTGACTTCATGACTCTGAATCTGACTCTGACTTTGACTCTAACTACATGATCCTGAAACCGACCTTGATCCTGAATCTGACTCTGACTCTGACTCTGACTATTACTTCATGACTCTGACTTTGACTTTGACTCTGACTCTGACTCTGACCCAGACTCTGACTCTGACTCTGACTCTGACTTTGACTCTGACTCTGACTCTGACTCTGACTCTGACTTCATGACTCTGAATCTGACTCTGACTTTGACTCTAACTACATGATCCTGAAACCGACCTTGACCCTGACTCTGACTCTGACTCTGACTCTGACTATTACTTCATGACTCTGACTTTGACTTTGACTCTGACTCTGACTCTGACTATGACTCCGACTCCGACTCTGACTCTGTCTCTGACTCTGACTCTGACTCTGAATCTGACTTTATGACTCTGAATCTGACTCTGACTATGATTTTATGACTCTGACTCTGATTCTGACTCGGACTCTGACTCTGACTCTGACTTCATGACTCTGAATCTGACTCCGACGTTGACTCTCACTCCATGATCCTGGAACTGACCTTGACCCTGACTCTGACTCTGACTCTGACTCTGACTCTTACTTCATGACTCTGACTTTGACTTTGACTGTGACTCTGACTCTGACTGTGACTCTGACTCCGACTCTGACTATGTCTCTGACTCTGACTCTGACTATGACTCTGACTTCATGACTCTGACTCTGACTCTGAGTCTGTCTTCACGACTCTGACGCTGACTCTGACTCTAACTCTGACTCCGACTCTGACCCAGACTCTGACTCTGACTCTGACTCTGACTCTGGCTCTGACTCCGACTTTGACTTTGACTCTGACTCTGACTCTGACTCTGACTTCATAACTCTGAATCTGACTCTGACTATGATTTCATGACTCTGACTCTGACTCTGACTCTGACCCTGACTCTGACTCTGACTCTGACTCTGACTCCATGACTCTGAATCTGACTATGACTATGATTCTATGACTGTGACGCTGACTTTGACTATGATTTTATGACTCTGACCCTGACTCTGACTGTGTCTTCACGACTCTGACGCTGTATCTGACTCTAACTCTGACTCCGACTCTGACCCAGACTCTGACTCTGACTCTGACTTTGCCTTTGACTCTGACTGCGACTCTGAATCTGACTTCATGCCTCTGACTCTGACTCTGACTGTGTCTTCACGAATCTGACTCTGACTCTGACTTTGACTCTGACTCTGACTCCGACTTTGACTTTGACTCTGACTCTGACTCTGACTCTGGCTTCATGACTCTGAATCTGACTCTGACAATGATTTTATGACTCTGACTCTGACTCTGACTCCGACTCTGACTCTGACTCTGACTCTGACTCTGACTCTGACTCTGTCTCTGACTGTGACTCATACTCTGACTCTAACTTCATGTCTCTGAATCTGACTCTGACTATGATTTTATGACTCTGACTCTGACTCCGACTCTGACTCTGACTCTGACTCTGACTCTGAGTCTTTCTCCATGACTCTGACGGTAACTCTGACTCTGACTGTGACTCTGACTCTGACCCAGACTCTGACTCTGACTCTAACTCTGACTTTGACTCTGACTCTGACTCTGACTCTGACTCTGACTCTGACTTCATGACTCTGAATCTGACTCTGACTTTGACTCTAATTACATGATCCTGAAACCGACCTTGACCCTGACTCTGACTCTGACTCTGACTTTGACTTTGACTCTGACTCTGACTCTGACTATGACTCTGATTTCGACTCTGACTCTGTCTCTGACTCTGTCTCTGACTCTGAATCTGACTTTATGACTCTGAATCTGACTCTGACTATGATTTTATGACTCTGACTCTGACTCTGACTCTGACTATAACTCTGACTCTGAATGCATGACTCTGAATCTGACTATGACTTTGACTTTAACTTCATGATTCTGAAACTGACTCTGACTCTGACTTTGACCTCATGACTCTGACTCTGACTCTGACTCTAACTCTGACTCTGACTCTGACTCTGACTCTGAATCTGACTTCATGACTCTGACTCTGACTCTGACTCTGTCTTCACGACTCTGACGCTGACTCTGACTCTAACTCTGACTCCGACTCTGACCCAGACTCTGACTCTGACTCTGACTCTGCCTTTGACTCTGACTGTGACTCTGAATCTGACTTCATGACTCTGACTCTGACTCTGACTGTGTCTTCACGACTCTGACGATGACTCTGACTCTAACTCTGACTCCGACTCTGACCCAGACTCTGACTCTGACTCTGACTCTGACTCTGACTCTGACTCCGACTTTGACTTTGACTCTGACTCTGACTCTGACTCTGACTTCATGACTCTGAATCTGACTCTGACGATGATTTTATGACTCTAACTCTGACTCCGACTCTGACCCTGACTCTGACTCTGACTCTTACTTCATGACTCTGACTTTGACTTCGACTATGAATCTGACTCTGACTCTGACTCTGACTCTAACTCTGTCTCTGACTGTGAATCCGACTCTAACTCTAACTTCATGAGTCTGAATCTGACTCTGACTATGATTTTATGACTCTGACTCTGACTCCGACTCTGACTATGACTCTGACTCTGACTCTGAGTCTTTCTCCATGACTCTGACGCTAACTCTGACTCTGACTCTGACTCTGACTCTGTCCCAGACTCTGACTCTGACTCTGACTCTGACTTTGACTCTGACTCCGACTCTGACTCTGAATGCATGACTCTGAATCTGACTATGACTTTGACTTTAACTTCATGATTCTGAAACTGACTCTGACTCTGACTTTGACCTCATGACTCTGACTCTGACTCTGACTCTAACTCTGACTTTGACTCTGACTCTGAGTCTTTCTCCATGACTCTGACGGTAACTTTGACTCTGACTCTGACTCTGACTCTGACCCAGACTCTGACTCTGACTCTGACTCTGACTTTGACTCTGACTCTGACTCTGACTCTGACTCTGACTTCATGACTCTGAATCTGACTCTGACTTTGACTCTAACTACATGATCCTGAAACCGACCTTGACCCTGACTCTGACTCTGACTCTGACTCTGACTATTACTTCATGACTCTGACTTTGACTTTGACTCTGACTCTGACTCTGACTATGACTCCGACTCCGACTCTGACTCTGTCTCTGACTCTGACTCTGACTCTGAATCTGACTTTATGACTCTGAATCTGACTCTGACTATGATTTTATGACTCTGACTCTGATTCTGACTCGGACTCTGACTCTGACTCTGACTTCATGACTCTGAATCTGACTCCGACTTCGACGCTCACTCCATGATCCTGGAACTGACCTTGACCCTGACTCTGACTCTGACTCTGACTCTGACTCTAACTTCATGACTCTGACTTTGACTTTGACTCTGACTCTGACTCTGACTCTGACTCTGACTCCGACTCTGACTATGTCTCTGACTCTGACTCTGACTATGACTCTGACTTCATGACTCTGACTCTGACTCTGAGTCTGTCTTCACGACTCTGACGCTGACTCTGACTCTAACTCTGACTCCGACTCTGACCCAGACTCTGACTCTGACTCTGACTCTGACTCTGGCTCTGACTCCGACTTTGACTTTGACTCTGACTCTGACTCTGACTCTGACTTCATAACTCTGAATCTGACTCTGACTATGATTTTATGACTCTGACTCTGACTCTGACTCTGACCCTGACTCTGACTCTGACTCTGACTCTGACTCCATGACTCTGAATCTGACTATGACTATGATTCTATGACTGTGACGCTGACTCTGACTATGATTTTATGACTCTGACTCTGACTCTGACTGTGTCTTCACGACTCTGACGCTGTATCTGACTCTAACTCTGACTCCGACTCTGACCCAGACTCTGACTCTGACTCTGACTTTGCCTTTGACTCTGACTGCGACTCTGAATCTGACTTCATGCCTCTGACTCTGACTCTGACTGTGTCTTCACGAATCTGACTCTGACTCTGACTTTGACTCTGACTCTAACTCCGACTTTGACTTTGACTCTGACTCTGACTCTGACTCTGGCTTCATGACTCTGAATCTGACTCTGACAATGATTTTATGACTCTGACTCTGACTCTGACTCCGACTCTGACTCTGACTCTGACTCTGACTCTGACTCTGACTCCGACTCTGACTCTGATTCTGACTCTGACTCTGAGTCTTTCTCCATGACTCTGACGGTAACTCTGACTCTGACTGTGACTCTGACTCTGACCCAGACTCTGACTCTGACTCTGACTCTGACTTTGACTCTGACTCTGACTCTGACTCTGACTCTGACTCTGACTTCATGACTCTGAATCTGAATCTGACTTTGACTCTAATTACATGATCCTGAAACCGACCTTGACACTGACTCTGACTCTGACTCTGACTTTGACTTTGACTCTGACTCTGACTCTGACTATGACTCTGATTTCGACTCTGACTCTGTCTCTGACTCTGACTCTGACTCTGAATCTGACTTTATGACTCTGAATCTGACTCTGACTATGATTTTATGACTCTGACTCTGACTCTGACTCTGACTATAACTCTGACTCTGAATGCATGACTCTGAATCTGACTATGACCTTGACTTTAACTTCATGATTCTGAAACTGACTCTGACTCTGACTTTGACCTCATGACTCTGACTCTGACTCTGACTCTAACTCTGACTCTGACTCTGACTCTGACTCTGAATCTGACTTCATGACTCTGACTCTGACTCTGACTCTGTCTTCACGACTCTGACGCTGACTCTGACTCTAACTCTGACTCCGACTCTGACCCAGACTCTGACTCTGACTCTGACTCTGCCTTTGACTCTGACTGTGACTCTGAATCTGACTTCATGACTCTGACTCTGACTCTGACTGTGTCTTCACGACTCTGACGCTGACTCTGACTCTAACTCTGACTCCGACTCTGACCCAGACTCTGACTCTGACTCTGACTCTGACTCTGACTCCGACTTTGACTTTGACTCTGACTCTGACTCTGACTCTGACTTCATGACTCTGAATCTGACTCTGACAATGATTTTATGACTCTGACTCTGACTCTGACTCCGACTCTGACTCTGACTCTGACTCTGACTCTGACTCTGACTCTGTCTCTGACTGTGACTCCTACTCTGACTCTAACTTCATGTCTCTGAATCTGACTCTGACTATGATTTTATGACTCTGACTCTGACTCCGACACTGACTCTGACTCTGACTCTGACTCTGAGTCTTTCTCCATGACTCTGACGGTAACTCTGACTCTGACTGTGACTCTGACTCTGACCCAGACTCTGACTCTGACTCTGACTCTGACTTTGACTCTGACTCTGACCCTGACTCTGACTCTGACTTCATGACTCTGAATCTGACTCTGACTTTGACTCTAATTACATGATCCTGAAACCGACCTTGACCCTGACTCTGACTCTGACTCTGATTTTGACTTTGACTCTGACTCTGACTCTGACTATGACTCTGATTTCGACTCTGACTCTGTCTCTGACTCTGACTCTGACTCTGAATCTGACTTTATGACTCTGAATCTGACTTTGACTATGATTTTATGACTCTGACTCTGACTCTGACTCTGACTCTGACTCTGACTCTGAATGCATGACTCTGAATCTGACTATGACTTTGACTTTAACTTCATGATTCTGAAACTGACTCTGACTCTGACTTTGACCTCATGACTCTGACTCTGACTCTGACTCTAACTCTGACTCTGACTCTGACTCTGACTCTGAATCTGACTTCATGACTCTGACTCTGACTCTGACTCTGTCTTCACGACTCTGACGCTGACTCTGACTCTAACTCTGACTCCGACTCTGACCCAGACTCAGACTCTGACTCTGACTCTGCCTTTGACTCTGACTGTGACTCTGAATCTGACTTCATGACTCTGACTCTGACTCTGACTGTGTCTTCACGACTCTGACGCTGACTCTGACTCTAACTCTGACTAGGACTCTGACCCAGACTCTGACTCTGACTCTGACTCTGACTCTGACTCTGACTCCGACTTTGACTTTGACTCTGACTCTGACTCTGACTCTGACTTCATGACTCTGAATCTGACTCTGACGATGATTTTATGACTCTGACTCTGACTCTGACTCTGACCCTGACTCTGACTCTGACTCTTACTTCATGACTCTGACTTTGACTCTGACTATGAATCTGACTCTGACTCTGACTCTGACTCTGACTCTGTCTCTGACTGTGACTCCGACTCTAACTCTAACTTCATGAGTCTGAATCTGACTCTGACTATGATTTCATGACTCTGACTCTGACTCCGACTCTGGCTATGACTCTGACTCTGACTCTGAGTCTTTCTCCATGACTCTGACGCTAACTCTGACTCTGACTCTGACTCTGACTCTGACCCAGACTCTGACTCTGACTCTGACTCTGACTTTGACTCTGACTCGGACTCTGACTCTGACTCTGACTTCATGACTCTGAATCTGACTCTGACTTTGACTCTCACTCCATGATCCTGGAACTGACCTTGACCCTGACTCTGACTCTGACTCTGACTCTGACTCTTACTTCATGACTCTGACTTCGACTTTGACTCTGACTCTGACTCTGACTCTGACTCTGACTCCGACTCTGACTATGTCTCTGACTCTGACTCTGACTATGACTCTGACTTCATGACTCTGAATCTGACTCGGACTTTGACTCTAACTTCATGATCCTGGAACTGACTTTGACTCTGACTTTGACCTTATGACTTTGACCCTGACTGTGACTCTGAACCTGACTCTGACTCTGACTCTGACTCTGACTCTTACTCCATGACTCTGACTTTGACTTTGACTTTGACTCTGACTCTGACTCTGACTCTGACCCTGACTCTGACTCTGTCTCTGACTTTGACTCTGACTCTGAATCTGACTTTATGACTCTGAACCTGACTCTCACTATGATTTTATGACTCTGACTCTGACTCTGACTCTGACCCTGACTCTGACTCTGACTCTGACTCTGACTCTTACTTCATGACTCTGACTCTGACTTTGACTCTGACTCTGACTCTGACTCTGACTCTGACTCTGACTCTGACTCTGTCTCTGACTGTGACTCCGACTCTGACTTTAACTTCATGTCTCTGAATCTGACTCTGACTATGATTTTATGACTCTGACTCTGACTCCGACTCTGACTCTGAATGCATGACTCTGAATCTGACTATGACTTTGACTTTAACTTCATGATTCTGAAACTGACTCTGAGTCTGACTTTGACCTCATGACTCTGACTCTGACTCTGACTCTGACTCTGAATGCATGACTCTGAATCTGACTATGACTTTGACTTTAACTTCATGATTCTGAAACTGACTCTGAATCTGACTTTGACCTCATGACTCTGACTCTGACTCTGACTCTAACTCTGACTCTGACTCTGACTCTGACTCTGAATCTGACTTCATGACTCTGACTCTGACTCTGACTCTGTCTTCACGACTCTGACGCTGACTCTGACTCTAACTCTGACTCCGACTCTGACCCAGACTCTGACTCTGACTCTGACTCTGCCTTTGACTCTGACTGTGACTCTGAATCTGACTTCATGACTCTGACTCTGACTCTAACTGTGTCTTCACGACTCTGACGCTGAATCTGACTCTAACTCTGACTCCGACTCTGACCCAGACTCTGACTCTGACTCTGACTCTGACTCTGACTCTGACTCCGACTTTGACTTTGACTCTGACTCTGACTCTGACTTCATGACTCTGAATCTGACTCCGACTTTGACTCTCACTCCATGATCCTGGAACTGACCTTGACCCTGACTCTGACTCTGACTCTGACTCTGACTCTTACTTCATGACTCTGACTTTGACTTTGACTCTGACTCTGACTCTGACTCTGACTCTGACTCCGACTTTGACTATGTCTCTGACTCTGACTCTGACTATGACTCTGACTTCATGACTCTGACTCTGACTCTGAGTCTGTCTTCACGACTCTGACGCTGACTCTGACTCTAACTCTGACTCCGACTCTGACCCAGACTCTGACTCTGACTCTGACTCTGACTGTGTCTTGACGAATCTGACTCTGACTCTGACTTTGACTCTGACTCTGACTCCGACTTTGACTTTGACTCTGACTCTGACTCTGACTCTGACTTCATGACTCTGAATCTGACTCTGACAATGATTTTATGACTCTGACTCTGACTCTGACTCCGACTCTGACTCTGACTCTGACTCTGACTCTGACTCTGACTCTGTCTCTGACTGTGACTCCTACTCTGACTCTTACTTCATGTCTCTGAATCTGACTCTGACTATGATTTTATGACTCTGACTCTGACTCCGACACTGACTCTGACTCTGACTCTGACTCTGAGTCTTTCTCCATGACTCTGACGGTAACTTTGACTCTGACTGTGACTCTGACTCTGACCCAGACTCTGACTCTGACTCTGACTCTGACTTGGACTCTGACTCTGACTCTGACTCTGACTCTGACTTCATGACTCTGAATCTGACTCTGACTTTGACTCTAATTACATGATCCTGAAACCGACCTTGACCCTGACTCTGACTCTGACTCTGACTTTGACTTTGACTCTGACTCTGACTCTGACTATGACTCTGATTTCGACTCTGACTCTGTCTCTGACTCTGACTCTGACTCTGAATCTGACTTTATGACTTTGAATCTGACTCTGACTATGATTTTATGACTCTGACTCTGACTCTGACTCTGACTCTGACTCTGACTCTGAATGCATGACTCTGAATCTGACTATGACTTTGACTTTAACTTCATGATTCTGAAACTGACTCTGACTCTGACTTTGACCTCATGACTCTGACTCTGACTCTGACTCTAACTCTGACTCTGACTCTGACTCTGACTCTGAATCTGACTTCATGACTCTGACTCTGACTCTGACTCTGTCTTCACGACTCTGACGCTGACTCTGACTCTAACTCTGACTCCGACTCTGACCCAGACTCTGACTCTGACTCTGACTCTGCCTTTGACTCTGACTGTGACTCTGAATCTGACTTCATGACTCTGACTCTGACTCTGACTGTGTCTTCACGACTCTGACGCTGACTCTGACTCTAACTCTGACTAGGACTCTGACCCAGACTCTGACTCTGACTCTGACTCTGACTCTGACTCTGACTCCGACTTTGACTTTGACTCTGACTCTGACTCTGACTCTGACTTCATGACTCTGAATCTGACTCTTACGATGATTTTATGACTCTGACTCTGACTCTGACTCTGACCCTGACTCTGACTCTGACTCTTACTTCATGACTCTGACTTTGACTCTGACTATGAATCTGACTCTGACTCTGACTCTGACTCTGACTCTGTCTCTGACTGTGACTCCGACTCTAACTCTAACTTCATGAGTCTGAATCTGACTCTGACTATGATTTCATGACTCTGACTCTGACTCCGACTCTGGCTATGACTCTGACTCTGACTCTGAGTCTTTCTCCATGACTCTGACGCTAACTCTGACTCTGACTCTGACTCTGACTCTGACCCAGACTCTGACTCTGACTCTGACTCTGACTTTGACTCTGACTCGGACTCTGACTCTGACTCTGACTTCATGACTCTGAATCTGACTCTGACTTTGACTCTCACTCCATGATCCTGGAACTGACCTTGACCCTGACTCTGACTCTGACTCTGACTCTGACTCTTACTTCATGACTCTGACTTTGACTTTGACTCTGACTCTGACTCTGACTCTGACTCTGACTCCGACTTTGACTATGTCTCTGACTCTGACTCTGACTATGACTCTGACTTCATGACTCTGACTCTGACTCTGAGTCTGTCTTCACGACTCTGACGCTGACTCTGACTCTAACTCTGACTCCGACTCTGACCCAGACTCTGACTCTGACTCTGACTCTGACTCTGGCTCTGACTCCGACTTTGACTTTGACACTGACTCTGACTCTGACTCTGACTTCATAACTCTGAATCTGACTCTGACTATGATTTTATGACTTTGACTCTGACTCCGACTCTGACCCTGACTCTGACTCTGACTCTGACTCTGACTTCATGACTCTGAATCTGACTCTGACAATGATTTTATGACTCTGACTCTGACTCTGACTCCGACTCTGACTCTGACTCTGACTCTGACTCTGACTCTGACTCTGTCTCTGACTGTGACTCCTACTCTGACTCTAACTTCATGTCTCTGAATCTGACTCTGACTATGATTTTATGACTCTGACTCTGACTCCGACACTGACTCTGACTCTGACTCTGACTCTGAGTCTTTCTCCATGACTCTGACGGTAACTCTGACTCTGACTGTGACTCTGACTCTGACCCATACTCTGACTCTGACTCTGACTCTGACTTTGACTCTGACTCTGACTCTGACTCTGACTCTGACTTCATGACTCTGAATCTGACTCTGACTTTGACTCTAATTACATGATCCTGAAACCGACCTTGACCCTGACTCTGACTCTGACTCTGACTTTGACTTTGACTCTGACTCTGACTCTGACTATGACTCTGATTTCGACTCTGACTCTGTCTCTGACTCTGACTCTGACTCTGAATCTGACTTTATGACTCTGAATCTGACTCTGACTATGATTTTATGACTCTGACTCTGACTCTGACTCTGAATCTGACTCTGACTCTGAATGCATGACTCTGAATCTGACTATGACTTTGACTTTAACTTCATGATTCTGAAACTGACTCTGACTCTGACTTTGACCTCATGACTCTGACTCTGACTCTGACTCTAACTCTGACTCTGACTCTGACTCTGACTCTGAATCTGACTTCATGACTCTGACTCTGACTCTGACTCTGTCTTCACGACTCTGACGCTGACTCTGACTCTAACTCTGACTCCGACTCTGACCCAGACTCTGACTCTGACTCTGACTCTGCCTTTGACTCTGACTGTGACTCTGAATCTGACTTCATGACTCTGACTCTGACTCTGACTGTGTCTTCACGACTCTGACGCTGACTCTGACTCTAACTCTGACTAGGACTCTGACCCAGACTCTGACTCTGACTCTGACTCTGACTCTGACTCTGACTCCGACTTTGACTTTGACTCTGACTCTGACTCTGACTTCATGACTCTGAATCTGACTCCGACTTTGACTCTCACTCCATGATCCTGGAACTGACGTTGACCCTGACTCTGACTCTGACTCTGACTCTGACTCTGACTCTTACTTCATGACTCTGACTTTGACTTTGACTCTGACTCTGACTCTGACTCTGACTCTGACTCCGACTTTGACTATGTCTCTGACTCTGACTCTGACTATGACTCTGACTTCATGACTCTGACTCTGACTCTGAGTCTGTCTTCACGACTCTGACGCTGACTCTGACTCTAACTCTGACTCCGACTCTGACCCAGACTCTGACTCTGACTCTGACTCTGACTCTGGCTCTGACTCCGACTTTGACTTTGACTCTGACTCTGACTCTGACTCTGACTTCATAACTCTGAATCTGACTCTGACTATGATTTTATGACTTTAACTCTGACTCCGACTCTGACCCTGACTCTGACTCTGACTCTGACTCTGACTCCATGACTCTGAATCTGACTATGACTATGATTCTATGACTGTGACGCTGACTCTGACTATGATTTTATGACTCTGACTCTGACTCTGACTGTGTCTTCACGACTCTGACGCTGTATCTGACTCTAACTCTGACTCCGACTCTGACCCAGACTCTGACTCTGACTCTGACTTTGCCTTTGACTCTGACTGCGACTCTGAATCTGACTTCATGCCTCTGACTCTGACTCTGACTGTGTCTTCACGAATCTGACTCTGACTCTGACTTTGACTCTGACTCTGACTCCGACTTTGACTTTGACTCTGACTCTGACTCTGACTCTGACTCTGACTTCATGACTCTGAATCTGACTCTGACAATGATTTTATGACTCTGACTCTGACTCTGACTCCGACTCTGACTCTGACTCTGACTCTGACTCTGACTCTGAATCTGACTTCATGACTCTGACTCTGACTCTAACTCTGTCTTCACGACTCTGACGCTGACTCTGACTCTAACTCTGACTCCGACTCTGACCCAGACTCTGACTCTGACTCTGACTCTGACTCTGACGCTGACTCCGACTTTGACTTTGACTCTGACTCTGACTCTGACTTCATGACTCTAAATCTGACTCCAACTTTGACTCTTACTCCATGATCCTGGAACTGACCTTGACCCTGACTCTGACTCTGACTCTGACTCTGACTCTTACTTCATGACTCTGACTTTGACTTTGACTCTGACTCTGACTCTGACTCTGACTCTGATTCCGACTTTGACTATGTCTCTGACTCTGACTCTGACTATGACTCTGACTTCATGACTCTGACTCTGACTCTGAGTCTGTCTTCACGACTCTGACGCTGACTCTGACTCTAACTCTGACTCCGACTCTGACCCAGACTCTGACTCTGACTCTGACTCTGACTCTGGCTCTGACTCTGACTCTGACTCTGACTTCATAACTCTGAATCTGACTCTGACTATGATTTTATGACTCTGACTCTGACTCCGACTCTGACCCTGACTCTGACTCTGACTCTGACTCTGACTCCATGACTCTGAATCTGACTATGACTATGATTCTATGACTGTGACGCTGACTCTGACTATGATTTTATGACTCTGACTCTGACTCTGACTGTGTCTTCACGACTCTGACGCTGTATCTGACTCTAACTCTGACTCCGACTCTGACCCAGACTCTGACTCTGACTCTGACTTTGCCTTTGACTCTGACTGCGACTCTGAATCTGACTTCATGCCTCTGACTCTGACTCTGACTGTGTCTTCACGAATCTGACTCTGACTCTGACTTTGACTCTGACTCTGACTCCGACTTTGACTTTGACTCTGACTCTGACTCTGACTCTGACTTCATGACTCTGAATCTGACTCTGACAATGATTTTATGACTCTGACTCTGACTCTGACTCCGACTCTGACTCTGACTCTGACTCTGACTCTGACTCTGACTCTGTCTCTGACTGTGACTCCTACTCTGACTCTAACTTCATGTCTCTGAATCTGACTCTGACTATGATTTCATGACTCTGACTCTGACTCCGACTCTGACTCTGACTCTGACTCTGACTCTGAGTCTTTCTCCATGACTCTGACGGTAACTCTGACTCTGACTGTGACTCTGACTCTGACCCAGACTCTGACTCTGACTCTGACTCTGACTTTGACTCTGACTCTGACTCTGACTCTGACTCTGACTTCATGACTCTGAATCTGACTCTGACTTTGACTCTAATTACATGATCCTGAAACCGACCTTGACCCTGACTCTGACTCTGACTCTGACTTTGACTTTGACTCTGACTCTGACTCTGACTATGACTCTGATTTCGACTCTGACTCTGTCTCTGACTCTGACTCTGACTCTGAATCTGACTTTATGACTCTGAATCTGACTCTGACTATGATTTTATGACTCTGACTCTGACTCTGACTCTGACTATGACTCTGACTCTGAATGCATGACTCTGAATCTGACTATGACTTTGACTTTAACTTCATGATTCTGAAACTGACTCTGACTTTGACTTTGACCTCATGACTCTGACTCTGACTCTGACTCTAACTCTGACTCTGACTCTGACTCTGACTCTGACTCTGACTCTGACTCTTACTTCATGACTCTGACTCTGACTTTGACTCTGATTCTGACTCTGACTCTGACTCTGACTCTGACTCTGACTCTGTCTCTGACTGTGACTCCGACTCTGACTTTAACTTCATGTCTCTGAATCTGACTCTGACTATGATTTTATGACTCTGACTCTGACTCCGACTCTGACTCTGAATGCATGACTCTGAATCTGACTATGACTTTGACTTTAACTTCATGATTCTGAAACTGACTCTGAGTCTGACTTTGACCTCATGACTCTGACTCTGACTCTGACTCTAACTCTGACTCTGACTCTGACTCTGACTCTGAATCTAACTTCATGACTCTGACTCTGACCCTGACTCTGTCGTCACGATTCTGACGCTGACTCTGACTCTAACTCTGACTCCGACTCTGACCCAGACTCTGAATCTGACTCTGACTCTGCCTTTGACTCTGACTGTGACTCTGAATCTGACTTCGTGACTCTGACTCTGACTCTAACTGTGTCTTCACGACTCTGACGCTGACTCTGACTCTAACTCTGACTCCGACTCTGACCCAGACTCTGACTCTGACTCTGACTCTGACTCTGACTCTGACTCCGACTTTGACTCTGACTCGGACTCTGACTCTGACTCTGACTTCATGACTCTGAATCTGACTCTGACTTTGACTCTCACTCCATGATCCTGGAACTGACCTTGACCCTGACTCTGACTCTGACTCTGACTCTGACTCTTACTTCATGACTCTGACTTTGACTTTGACTCTGACTCTGACTCTGACTCTGACTCTGACTCCGACTCTGACTATGTCTCTGACTCTGACTCTGACTCTGACTCTGACTTCATGACTCTGAATCTGACTCGGTCTTTGACTCTAACTTCATGATCCTGGAACTGACTTTGACTCTGAATTTGACCTTATGACTTTGACTCTGACTGTGACTCTGACCCTGACTCTGACTCTGACTCTGACTCTGACTCTTACTCCATGACTCTGACTTTGACTTTGACTTTGACTCTGACTCTGACTCTGACTCTGACCCTGACTCTGACTCTGTCTCTGACTTTGACTCTGACTCTGAATCTGACTTTATGACTCTGAACCTGACTCTCACTATGATTTTATGACTCTGACCCTGACTCTGACTCTGACCCTGACTCTGACTCTGACTCTGACTCTGACTCTCACTTCATGACTCTGACTCTGACTTTGACTCTGACTCTGACTCTGACTCTGACTCTGACTCTGACTCTGACTCTGTCTCTGACTGTGACTCCGACTCTGACTTTAACTTCATGTCTCTGAATCTGACTCTGACTATGATTTTATGACTCTGACTCTGACTCCGACTCTGACTCTGAATGCATGACTCTGAATCTGACTATGACTTTGACTTTAACTTCATGATTCTGAAACTGACTCTGACTCTGCCTTTGACCTCATGACTCTGACTCTGACTCTGACTCTAACTCTGACTCTGACTCTGACTCTGAGTCTTTCTCCATGACTCTGACGGTAACTTTGACTCTGACTCTGACTCTGACTCTGACCCAGACTCTGACTCTGACTCTGACCTTGACTCTGACTCTGACTCCGACTTTGACTTTGACTCTGACTCTGACTCTGACTCTAACTTCATGATCCTGGAACTGACTTTGACTCTGAATTTGACCTTATGACTTTGACTCTGACTGTGACTCTGACCCTGACTCTGACTCTGACTCTGACTCTGACTCTTACTCCATGACTCTGACTTTGACTTTGACTTTGACTCTGACTCTGACTCTGACTCTGACCCTGACTCTGACTCTGTCTCTGACTTTGACTCTGACTCTGAATCTGACTTTATGACTCTGAACCTGACTCTCACTATGATTTTATGACTCTGACCCTGACTCTGACTCTGACCCTGACTCTGACTCTGACTCTGACTCTGACTCTCACTTCATGACTCTGACTTTGACTTTGACTCTGACTCTGACTCTGACTCTGACTCTGACTCTGACTCTGACTCTGTCTCTGACTGTGGCTCCGACTCTGACTTTAACTTCATGTCTCTGAATCTGACTCTGACTATGATTTGATGACTCTGACTCTGACTCCGACTCTGACTCTGAATGCATGACTCTGAATCTGACTATGACTTTGACTTTAACTTCATGATTCTGAAACTGACTCCGACTCTGCCTTTGACCTCATGACTCTGACTCTGACTCTGACTCTAACTCTGACTCTGACTCTGACTTTGAGTCTTTCTCAATGACTCTGACGGTAACTCTGACTCTGACTGTGACTCTGACTCTGACCCAGACTCTGACTCTGACTCTGACTCTGACTTTGACTCTGACTCTGACTCTGACTCTGACTCTGACTTCATGACTCTGAATCTGACTCTGACTTTGACTCTAACTACATGATCCTGAAACCGACCTTGACCCTGACTCTGACTCTGACTCTGACTTTGACTTTGACTCTGACTCTGACTCTGACTATGACTCTGATTTCGACTCTGACTCTGTCTCTGACTCTGACTTTGACTCTGACTCTGACTCTGACTATGACTCTGATTTCGACTCTGACTCTGTCTCTGACGCTAACTCTGACTCTGACTCTGACTCTGACTCTGACCCAGACTCTGACTCTGACTCTGACTCTGGCTTTGACTCTGACTCGGACTCTGACTCTGACTCTGACTTCATGACTCTGAATCTGACTCTGACTTTGACTCTCACTCCATGATCCTGGAACTGACCTTGACCCTGACTCTGACGCTGACTCTGACTCTGACTCTTACTTCATGACTCTGACTTTGACTTTGACTCTAACTCTGACTCTGACTCTGACTCTGACTCCGACTCTGACTATGTCTCTGACTCTGACTCTGACTCTGACTCTGACTTCATGACTCTGAATCTGACTCGGTCTTTGACTCTAACTTCATGATCCTGGAACTGACTTTGACTCTGAATTTGACCTTATGACTTTGACTCTGACTGTGACTCTGACCCTGACTCTGACTCTGACTCTGACTCTGACTCTTACTCCATGACTCTGACTTTGACTTTGACTTTGACTCTGACTCTGACTCTGACTCTGACCCTGACTCTGACTCTGTCTCTGACTTTGACTCTGACTCTGAATCTGACTTTATGACTCTGAACCTGACTCTCACTATGATTTTATGACTCTGACCCTGACTCTGACTCTGACCCTGACTCTGACTCTGACTCTGACTCTGACTCTTACTTCATGACTCTGACTCTGACTTTGACTCTGACTCTGACTCTGACTCTGACTCCGACTCTGACTCTGACTCTGTCTCTGACTGTGACTCCGACTCTGACTTTAACTTCATGTCTCTGAATCTGACTCTGACTATGCTTTTATGACTCTGACTCTGACTCCGACTCTGACTCTGAATGCATGACTCTGAATCTGACTATGACTTTGACTTTAACTTCATGATTCTGAAACTGACTCTGACTCTGACTTTGACCTCATGACTCTGACTCTGACTCTGACTCTAACTCTGACTCTGACTCTGACTCTGAGTCTTTCTCCATGACTCTGACGGTAACTTTGACTCTGACTCTGACTCTGACTCTGACCCAGACTCTGACTCTGACTCTGACTTTGACTCTGACTCTGACTCCGACTTTGACTTTGACTCTGACTCTGACTCTGACTCTGACTTCATGACTCTGAATCTGACTCTGACAATGATTTTATGACTCTGACTCTGACTCTGACTCTGACTATGTCTCTGACTGTGACTCCGACTCTGACTTTAACTTCATGTCTCTGAATCTGACTCTGACTATGATTTTATGACTCTGACTCTGACTCCGACTCTGACTCTGAATGCATGACTCTGAATCTGACTATGACTTTGACTTTAACTTCATGATTCTGAAACTGACTCTGAGTTTGACTTTGACCTCATGACTCTGACTCTGACTCTGACTCTAACTCTGACTCTGACTCTGAATCTGACTTCATGACTCTGACTCTGACTCTGACTCTGTCTTCACGACTCTGACGCTGACTCTGACTCTAACTCTGACTCCGACTCTGACCCAGACTCTGACTCTGACTCTGACTCTGCCTTTGACTCTGACTGTGACTCTGAATCTGACTTCATGACTCTGACTCTGACTCTAACTGTGTCTTCACGACTCTGACGCTGACTCTGACTCTAACTCTGACTCCGACTCTGACCCAGACTCTGACTCTGACTCTGACTCTGACTCTGACTCTGACTCCGACTTTGACTTTGACTCTGACTCTGACTCTGACTCTGACTTCATGACTCTGAATCTGACTCTGACGATGATTTTATGACTCTGACTCTGACTCTGACTCTGACCCTGACTCTGACTCTGACTCTGACTCTGACTCCATGACTCCGAATCTGACTATGACTATGATTCTATGACTGTGACGCTGACTCTGACTATGATTTTATGACTCTGACTCTGACTCTGACTGTGACTCTGACTCTGACTGTGTCTTTACGACTCTGACGCTGTATCTGACTCTAACTCCGACTCCGACTCTGACCCAGACTCTGACTCTGACTCTGACTTTGCCTTTGACTCTGACTGCGACTCTGAATCTGACTTCATGCCTCTGACTCTGACTCTGACTGTGTCTTCACGAATCTGACGCTGACTCTGACTCTAACTCTGACTCCGACTCTGACCCAGACTCTGACTCTGACTCTGACTTTGACTCTGACTCTGACTCCGACTTTGACTTTGACTCTGACTCTGACTCTGACTCTGACTTCATGACTCTGAATCTGACTCTGACAATGATTTTATGACTCTGACTCTGACTCTGACTCCGACTCTGACTCTGACTCTGACTCTGACTCTGACTCTGACTCTGTCTCTGACTGTGACTCCTACTCTGACTCTAACTTCATGTCTCTGAATCTGACTCTGACTATGATTTTATGACTCTGACTCTGACTCCGACTCTGACTCTGACTCTGACTCTGACTCTGAGTCTTTCTCCATGACTCTGACGGTAACTTTGACTCTGACTCTGACTCTGACTCTGACCCAGACTCTGACTCTGACTCTGACTCTGACTTTGACCCTAACTCTGACTCTGACTCTGACTTTGAGTCTTTCTCAATGACTCTGACGGTAACTCTGACTCTGACTGTGACTCTGACTCTGACCCAGACTCTGACTCTGACTCTGACTCTGACTTTGACTCTGACTCTGACTCTGACTCTGACTCTGACCTCATGACTCTGAATCTGACTCTGACTTTGACTCTAACTACATGATCCTGAAACCGACCTTGACCCTGACTCTGACTCTGACTCTGACTTTGACTTTGACTCTGACTCTGACTCTGACTATGACTCTGATTTCGACTCTGACTCTGTCTCTGACTCTGACTCTGACTCTGAATCTGACTTTATGACTCTGAATCTGACTCTGACTATGATGTTATGACTCTGACTCTGACTCTGACTCTGACTATGACTCTGACTCTGAATGCATGACTCTGAATCTGACAATGACTTTGACTTTAACTTCATGATTCTGAAACTGACTCTGACTCTGACTTTGACCTCATGACTCTGACTCTGACTCTGACTCTAACTCTGACTCTGACTCTGACTCTGAATCTGAATCTGACTTCATGACTCTGACTCTGACTCTGACTCTGTCTTCACGACTCTGACGCTGACTCTGACTCTAACTCTGACTCCGACTCTGACCCAGACTCTGACTCTGACTCTGACTCTGCCTTTGACTCTGACTGTGACTCTGAATCTGACTTCATGACTCTGACTCTGACTCTGACTGTGTCTTCACGACTCTGACGCTGACTCTGACTCTAACTCTGACTCCGACTCTGACCCAGACTCTGACTCTGACTCTGACTCTGACTCTGACTCTGACTCCGACTTTGACTTTGACTCTGACTCTGACTCTGACTCTGACTTCATGACTCTGAATCTGACTCTGACGATGATTTTATGACTCTGACTCTGACTCTGACTCTGACCCTGACTCTGACTCTGACTCTTACTTCATGACTCTGACTTTGACTTTGACTATGAATCTGACTCTGACTCTGACTCTGACTCTGACTCTGTCTCTGACTGTGACTCCGACTCTAACTCTAACTTCATGAGTCTGAACCTGACTCTGACTATGATTTCATGACTCTGACTCTGACTCCGACTCTGACTATGACTCTGACTCTGACTCTGAGTCTTTCTCCATGACTCTGACGCTAACTCTGACTCTGACTCTGACTCTGACCCTGACCCAGACTCTGACTCTGACTCTGACTCTGACTTTGACTCTGACTCGGACTCTGACTCTGACTCTGACTTCATGACTCTGAATCTGACTCTGACTTTGACTCTCACTCCATGATCCTGGAACTGACCTTGACCCTGACTCTGACTCTGACTCTGACTCTGACTCTTACTTCATGACTCTGACTTTGACTTTGACTCTGACTCTGACTCTGACTCTGACTCTGACTCCGACTCTGACTATGTCTCTGACTCTGACTCTGACTATGACTCTGACTTCATGACTCTGAATCTGACTCGGACTTTGACTCTAACTTCATGATCCTGGAACTGACTTTGACTCTGACTTTGACCTTATGACTTTGACCCTGACTGTGACTCTGACCCTGACTCTGACTCTGACTCTGACTCTGACTCTTACTCCATGACTCTGACTTTGACTTTGACTTTGACTCTGACTCTGACTCTGACTCTGACCCTGACTCTGACTCTGTCTCTGACTTTGACTCTGACTCTGAATCTGACTTTATGACTCTGAACCTGACTCTCACTATGATTTTATGACTCTGACTCTGACTCTGACTCTGACCCTGACTCTGACTCTGACTCTGACTCTGACTCTTACTTCATGACTCTGACTCTGACTTTGACGCTGAATCTGACTTCATGACTCTGACTCTGACTCTAACTGTGTCTTCACGACTCTGACGCTGACTCTGACTTTAACTCTGACTCCGACTCTGACCCAGACTCTGACTCTGACTCTGACTCTGACTCTGACTCTGACTCCGACTTTGACTTTGACTCTGACTCTGACTCTGACTCTGACTTCATGACTCTGAATCTGACTCTGACGATGATTTTATGACTCTGACTCTGACTCTGACCCTGACCCTGACTCTGACTCTGACTCTGACTCTGACTCCATGACTCTGAATCTGACTATGACTATGATTCTATGACTGTGACGCTGACTCTGACTATGATTTTATGACTCTGACTCTGACTCTGACTCTGACTCTGTCTTCACGACTCTGACGCTGACTCTGACTCTAACTCTGACTCCGACTCTGACCCAGACTCTGACTCTGACTCTGACTCTGCCTTTGACTCTGACTGTGACTCTGAATCTGACTTCATGACTCTGACTCTGACTCTAACTGTGTCTTCACGACTCTGACGCTGACTCTGACTCTAACTCTGACTCCGACTCTGACCCAGACTCTGACTCTGACTCTGACTCTGACTCTGACTCTGACTCCGACTTTGACTTTGACTCTGACTCTGACTCTGACTCTGACTTCATGACTCTGAATCTGACTCTGACGATGATTTTATGACTCTGACTCTGACTCTGACTCTGACCCTGACTCTGACTCTGACTCTGACTCTGACTCCATGACTCCGAATCTGACTATGACTATGATTCTATGACTGTGACGCTGACTCTGACTATGATTTTATGACTCTGACTCTGACTCTGACTGTGACTCTGACTCTGACTGTGTCTTTACGACTCTGACGCTGTATCTGACTCTAACTCCGACTCCGACTCTGACCCAGACTCTGACTCTGACTCTGACTTTGCCTTTGACTCTGACTGCGACTCTGAATCTGACTTCATGCCTCTGACTCTGACTCTGACTGTGTCTTCACGAATCTGACGCTGACTCTGACTCTAACTCTGACTCCGACTCTGACCCAGACTCTGACTCTGACTCTGACTTTGACTCTGACTCTGACTCCGACTTTGACTTTGACTCTGACTCTGACTCTGACTCTGACTTCATGACTCTGAATCTGACTCTGACAATGATTTTATGACTCTGACTCTGACTCTGACTCCGACTCTGACTCTGACTCTGACTCTGACTCTGACTCTGACTCTGTCTCTGACTGTGACTCCTACTCTGACTCTAACTTCATGTCTCTGAATCTGACTCTGACTATGATTTTATGACTCTGACTCTGACTCCGACTCTGACTCTGACTCTGACTCTGACTCTGAGTCTTTCTCCATGACTCTGACGGTAACTTTGACTCTGACTCTGACTCTGACTCTGACCCAGACTCTGACTCTGACTCTGACTCTGACTTTGACCCTAACTCTGACTCTGACTCTGACTTTGAGTCTTTCTCAATGACTCTGACGGTAACTCTGACTCTGACTGTGACTCTGACTCTGACCCAGACTCTGACTCTGACTCTGACTCTGACTTTGACTCTGACTCTGACTCTGACTCTGACTCTGACCTCATGACTCTGAATCTGACTCTGACTTTGACTCTAACTACATGATCCTGAAACCGACCTTGACCCTGACTCTGACTCTGACTCTGACTTTGACTTTGACTCTGACTCTGACTCTGACTATGACTCTGATTTCGACTCTGACTCTGTCTCTGACTCTGACTCTGACTCTGAATCTGACTTTATGACTCTGAATCTGACTCTGACTATGATGTTATGACTCTGACTCTGACTCTGACTCTGACTATGACTCTGACTCTGAATGCATGACTCTGAATCTGACAATGACTTTGACTTTAACTTCATGATTCTGAAACTGACTCTGACTCTGACTTTGACCTCATGACTCTGACTCTGACTCTGACTCTAACTCTGACTCTGACTCTGACTCTGAATCTGAATCTGACTTCATGACTCTGACTCTGACTCTGACTCTGTCTTCACGACTCTGACGCTGACTCTGACTCTAACTCTGACTCCGACTCTGACCCAGACTCTGACTCTGACTCTGACTCTGCCTTTGACTCTGACTGTGACTCTGAATCTGACTTCATGACTCTGACTCTGACTCTGACTGTGTCTTCACGACTCTGACGCTGACTCTGACTCTAACTCTGACTCCGACTCTGACCCAGACTCTGACTCTGACTCTGACTCTGACTCTGACTCTGACTCCGACTTTGACTTTGACTCTGACTCTGACTCTGACTCTGACTTCATGACTCTGAATCTGACTCTGACGATGATTTTATGACTCTGACTCTGACTCTGACTCTGACCCTGACTCTGACTCTGACTCTTACTTCATGACTCTGACTTTGACTTTGACTATGAATCTGACTCTGACTCTGACTCTGACTCTGACTCTGTCTCTGACTGTGACTCCGACTCTAACTCTAACTTCATGAGTCTGAACCTGACTCTGACTATGATTTCATGACTCTGACTCTGACTCCGACTCTGACTATGACTCTGACTCTGACTCTGAGTCTTTCTCCATGACTCTGACGCTAACTCTGACTCTGACTCTGACTCTGACCCTGACCCAGACTCTGACTCTGACTCTGACTCTGACTTTGACTCTGACTCGGACTCTGACTCTGACTCTGACTTCATGACTCTGAATCTGACTCTGACTTTGACTCTCACTCCATGATCCTGGAACTGACCTTGACCCTGACTCTGACTCTGACTCTGACTCTGACTCTTACTTCATGACTCTGACTTTGACTTTGACTCTGACTCTGACTCTGACTCTGACTCTGACTCCGACTCTGACTATGTCTCTGACTCTGACTCTGACTATGACTCTGACTTCATGACTCTGAATCTGACTCGGACTTTGACTCTAACTTCATGATCCTGGAACTGACTTTGACTCTGACTTTGACCTTATGACTTTGACCCTGACTGTGACTCTGACCCTGACTCTGACTCTGACTCTGACTCTGACTCTTACTCCATGACTCTGACTTTGACTTTGACTTTGACTCTGACTCTGACTCTGACTCTGACCCTGACTCTGACTCTGTCTCTGACTTTGACTCTGACTCTGAATCTGACTTTATGACTCTGAACCTGACTCTCACTATGATTTTATGACTCTGACTCTGACTCTGACTCTGACCCTGACTCTGACTCTGACTCTGACTCTGACTCTTACTTCATGACTCTGACTCTGACTTTGACGCTGAATCTGACTTCATGACTCTGACTCTGACTCTAACTGTGTCTTCACGACTCTGACGCTGACTCTGACTTTAACTCTGACTCCGACTCTGACCCAGACTCTGACTCTGACTCTGACTCTGACTCTGACTCTGACTCCGACTTTGACTTTGACTCTGACTCTGACTCTGACTCTGACTTCATGACTCTGAATCTGACTCTGACGATGATTTTATGACTCTGACTCTGACTCTGACCCTGACCCTGACTCTGACTCTGACTCTGACTCTGACTCCATGACTCTGAATCTGACTATGACTATGATTCTATGACTGTGACGCTGACTCTGACTATGATTTTATGACTCTGACTCTGACTCTGACTGTGACTCTGACTCTGACTGTGTCTTTACGACTCTGACGCTGTATCTGACTCTAACTCTGACTCCGACTCTGACCCAGACTCTGACTCTGACTCTGACTTTGCCTTTGACTCTGACTGCGACTCTGAATCTGACTTCATGCCGCTGACTCTGACTTTGACTCTGACCCATACTCTGACTCTGACTCTGACTTTGACTCTGACTCTGACTCCGACTTTGACTTTGACTCTGACTCTGACCCTGACTCTGACTTTGACTCTAACTCTGACTCTGACTCTGACTTTGAGTCTGTCTCAATGACTCTGACGGTAACTCTGACTCTGACTGTGACTCTGACTCTGACCCAGACTCTGACTCTGACTCTGACTCTGACTTTGACTCTGACTCTGACTCTGACTCTGACTCTAACTTCATGACTCTGAATCTGACTCTGACTTTGACTCTAACTACATGATCCTGAAACCGACCTTGACCCTGACTCTGACTCTGACTCTGACTTTGACTTTGACTCTGACTCTGACTCTGACTATGACTCTGATTTCGACTCTGACTCTGTCTCTGACTCTGACTCTGACTCTGAATCTGACTTTATGACTCTGAATCTGACTCTGACTATGATTTTATGACTCTGACTCCGACTCTGACCCAGACTCTGACTCTGACTCTGACTCTGACTCTGACTCTGACTCCGGCTTCGACTTTGACTCTGACTCTGACTCTGACTCTGACTTCATGACTCTGAATCTGACTCTGACGATGATTTTATGACTCTGACTCTGACTCTGACTCTGACCCTGACTCTGACTCTGACTCTTACTTCATGACTCTGACTTTGACTTTGACTATGAATCTGACTCTGACTCTGACTCTGACTCTGACTCTGTCTCTGACTGTGACTCCGACTCTAACTCTAACTTCATGAGTCTGAATCTGACTCTGACTATGATTTCATGACTCTGACTCTGACTCCGACTCTGACTATGACTCTGACTCTGACTCTGAGTCTTTCTCCATGACTCTGACGCTAACTCTGACTCTGACTCTGACTCTGACTCTGACCTAGACTCTGACTCTGACTCTGACTCTGACTTTGACTCTGACTCGGACTCTGACTCTGACTCTGACTTCATGACTCTGAATCTGACTCTGACTTTGACTCTCACTCCATGATCCTGGAACTGACCTTGACCCTGACTCTGACTCTGACTCTGACTCTGACTCTTACTTCATGACTCTGACTTTGACTTTGACTCTGAATCTGACTCTGACTCTGACTCTGACTCCGACTCTGACTATGTCTCTGACTCTGACTCTGACTATGACTCTGACTTCATGACTCTGAATCTGACTCGGACTTTGACTCTAACTTCATGATCCTGGAACTGACTTTGACTCTGACTTTGACCTTATGACTTTGAACCTGACTGTGACTCTGACCCTGACTCTGACTCTGACTCTGACTCTGACTCTTACTCCATGACTCTGACTTTGACTTTGACTTTGACTCTGACTCTGACTCTGACTCTGACCCTGACTCTGACTCTGTCTCTGACTTTGACTCTGACTCTGAATCTGACTTTATGACTCTGAACCTGACTCTCACTATGATTTTATGACTCTGACTCTGACTCTGACTCTGACCCTGACTCTGACTCTGACTCTGACTCTGACTCTCACTTCATGACTCTGACTCTGACTTTGACTCTGACTCTGACTCTGACTCTGACTCTGACTCTGACTCTGACTCTGTCTCTGACTGTGACTCCGACTCTGACTTTAACTTCATGTCTCTGAATCTGACTCTGACTATGATTTTATGACTCTGACTCTGACTCCGACTCTGACTCTGAATGCATGACTCTGAATCTGACTATGACTTTGACTTTAACTTCATGATTCTGAAACTGACTCTGACTCTGACTTTGACCTCATGACTCTGACTCTGACTCTGACTCTAACTCTGACTCTGACTCTGACTCTGAGTCTTTCTCCATGACTCTGACGGTAACTTTGACTCTGACTCTGACTCTGACTCCGACCCAGACTCTGACTCTGACTCTGACTTTGACTCTGACTCTGACTCCGACTTTGACTTTGACTCTGACTCTGACTCTGACTCTGACTTCATGACTCTGAATCTGACTCTGACAATGATTTTATGACTCTGACTCTGACTCTGACTCTGACTCTGACTCTGAATGCATGACTCTGAATCCGACTATGACTTTGACTTTAACTTCATGATTCTGAAACTGACTCTGAGTCTGACTTTGACCTCATGACTCTGGCTCTGACTCTGACTCTAACTCTGACTCTGACTCTGACTCTGACTCTGAATCTGACTTCATGACTCTGACTCTGACTCTGACTCTGTCTTCACGACTCTGACGCTGACTCTGACTCTAACTCTGACTCCGACTCTGACCCAGACTCTGACTCTGACTCTGACTCTGCCTTTGACTCTGACTGTGACTCTGAATCTGACTTCATGACTCTGACTCTGACTCTAACTGTGTCTTCACGACTCTGACGCTGACTCTGACTCTAACTCTGACTCCGACTCTGACCCAAACTCTGACTCTGACTCTGACTCTGACTCTGACTCTGACTCCGACTTTGACTTTGACTCTGACTCTGACTCTGACTCTGACTTCATGACTCTGAATCTGACTCTGACGATGATTTTATGACTCTGACTCTGACTCTGACTCTGACCCCGACTCTGACTCTGACTCTGACTCTGACTCCATGACTCTGAATCTGACTATGACTATGATTCTATGACTGTGACGCTGACTCTGACTATGATTTTATGACTCTGACTCTGACTCTGACTCTGACTCTGACTCTGACTGTGTCTTCACGAATCTGACGCTGACTTTGACTCTAACTCTGACTCCGACTCTGACCCAGACTCTGACTCTGACTCTGACTTTGACTCTGACTCTGACTCCGACTTTGACTTTGACTCTGACTCTGACTCTGACTCTGACTTCATGACTCTGAATCTGACTCTGACAATGATTTTATGACTCTGACTCTGACTCTGACTCCGACTCTGACTCTGACTCTGACTCTGACTCTGACTCTGACTCTGTCTCTGACTGTGACTCCTACTCTGACTCTAACTTCATGTCTCTGAATCTGAATCTGACTATGATTTTATGACTCTGACTCTGACTCCGACTCTGACTCTGACTCTGACTCTGACTCTGAGTCTTTCTCCATGACTCTGACAGTAACTCTGACTCTGACTCTGACTCTGACTCTGACCCAGACTCTGACTCTGACTCTGACTCTGACTTTGACTCTAACTCTGACTCTGACTCTGACTTTGAGTCTTTCTCAATGACTCTGACGGTAACTCTGACTCTGACTGTGACTCTGACTCTGATAAAGACTCTGACTCTGACTCTGACTCTGACTTTGACTCTGACTCTGACTCTGACTCTGACTCTGACTTCATGACTCTGAATCTGACTCTGACTTTGACTCTAACTACATGATCCTGAAACCGACCTTGACCCTGACTCTGACTCTGACTCTGACTTTGACTTTGACTCTGACTCTGACTCTGACTATGACTCTGATTTCGACTCTGACTCTGTCTCTGACTCTGACTCTGACTCTGAATCTGACTTTATGACTCTGAATCTGACTCTGACTATGATTTTATGACTCTGAATCTGACTCTGACTCTGACTATGACTCTGACTCTGACTATGACTCTGACTCTGAATGCATGACTCTGAATCTGACTATGACTTTGACTTTAACTTCATGATTCTAAAACTGACTCTGACTCTGACTTTGACCTCATGACTCTGACTCTGACTCTGACTCTAACTCTGACTCCGACTCTGACTCTGACTCTGAATCTGACTTCATGACTCTGACCCTGACTCTGACTCTGACTCTGACTCTGACTCTTACTCCATGACTCTGACTTTGACTTTGACTTTGACTCTGACTCTGACTCTGACTCTGACCCTGACTCTGACTCTGTCTCTGTCTTTGACTCTGACTCTGAATCTGACTTTATGACTCTGAACCTGACTCTCACTATGATTTTATGACTCTGACTCTGACTCTGACTCTGACCCTGACTCTGACTCTGACTCTGACTCTGACTCTTACTTCATGACTCTGACTCTGACTTTGACGCTGAATCTGACTTCATGACTCTGACTCTTACTTCATGACTCTGACTCTGACTTTGATGCTGAATCTGACTTCATGACTCTGACTCTGACTCTAACTGTGTCTTCACGACTCTGACGCTGACTCTGACTTTAACTCTGACTCCGACTCTGACCCAGACTCTGACTCTGACTCTGACTCTGACTCTGACTCTGACTCCGACTTTGACTTTGACTCTGACTCTGACTCTGACTCTGACTTCATGACTCTGAATCTGACTCTGACGATGATTTTATGACTCTGACTCTGACTCTGACTCTGACCCTGACTCTGACTCTGACTCTGACTCTGACTCCATGACTCTGAATCTGACTATGACTATGATTCTATGACTGTGACGCTGACTCTGACTATGATTTTATGACTCTGACTCTGACTCTGACTGTGACTCTGACTCTGACTGTGTCTTTACGACTCTGACGCTGTATCTGACTCTAACTCTGACTCCGACTCTGACCCAGACTCTGACTCTGACTCTGACTTTGCCTTTGACTCTGACTGCGACTCTGAATCTGACTTCATGCCTCTGACTCTGACTCCGACTCTGACCCAGACTCTGACTCTGACTCTGACTTTGACTCTGACTCTGACTCCGACTTTGACTTTGACTCTGACTCTGACTCTGACTCTGACTTTGACTCTAACTCTGACTCTGACTCTGACTTTGAGTCTTTCTCAATGACTCTGACGGTAACTCTGACTCTGACTGTGACTCTGACTCTGACCCAGACTCTGACTCTGACTCTGACTCTGACTTTGACTCTGACTCTGACTCTGACTCTGACTCTGACTTCATGACTCTGAATCTGACTCTGACTTTGACTCTAACTACATGATCCTGAAACCGACCTTGACCCTGACTCTGACTCTGACTCTGACTTTGACTTTGACTCTGACTCTGACTCTGACTATGACTCTGATTTCGACTCTGACTCTGTCTCTGACTCTGACTCTGACTCTGAATCTGACTTTATGACTCTGAATCTGACTCTGACTATGATTTTATGACTCTGAGTCTGACTCTGACTCTGACTATGACTCTGACTCTGAATGCATGACTCTGAATCTGACTATGACTTTGACTTTAACTTCATGATTCTAAAACTGACTCTGACTCTGACTTTGACCTCATGACTCTGACTCTGACTCTGACTCTAACTCTGACTCTGACTCTGACTCTGACTCTGAATCTGACTTCATGACTCTGACTCTGACTCTGACTCTGTCTTCACGACTCTGACGCTGACTCTGACTCTAACTCTGACTCCGACTCTGACCCAGACTCTGACTCTGACTCTGACTCTGCCTTTGACTCTGACTGTGACTCTGAATCTGACTTCATGACTCTGACTCTGACTCTGACTGTGTCTTCACGACTCTGACGCTGACTCTGACTCTAACTCTGACTCCGACTCTGACCCAGACTCTGACTCTGACTCTGACTCTGACTCTGACTCTGACTCCGGCTTTGACTTTGACTCTGACTCTGACTCTGACTCTGACTTCATGACTCTGAATCTGACTCTGACGATGATTTTATGACTCTGACTCTGACTCTGACTCTGACCCTGACTCTGACTCTGACTCTTACTTCATGACTCTGACTTTGACTTTGACTATGAATCTGACTCTGACTCTGACTCTGACTCTGACTCTGTCTCTGACTGTGACTCCGACTCTAACTCTAACTTCATGAGTCTGAATCTGACTCTGACTATGATTTCATGACTCTGACTCTGACTTCGACTCTGACTATGACTCTGACTCTGACTCTGAGTCTTTCTCCATGACTCTGACGCTAACTCTGACTCTGACTCTGACTCTGACTCTGACCCAGACTCTGACTCCGACTCTGACTCTGACTTTGACTCTGACTCGGACTCTGACTCTGACTCTGACTTCATGACTCTGAATCTGACTCTGACTTTGACTCTCACTCCATGATCCTGGAACTGACCTTGACCCTGACTCTGACTCTGACTCTGACTCTGACTCTTACTTCATGACTCTGACTTTGACTTTGACTCTGAATCTGACTCTGACTCTGACTCTGACTCCGACTCTGACTATGTCTCTGACTCTGACTCTGACTATGACTCTGACTTCATGACTCTGAATCTGACTCGGACTTTGACTCTAACTTCATGATCCTCGAACTGACTTTGACTCTGACTTTGACCTTATGACTTTGACCCTGACTGTGACTCTGACCCTGACTCTGACTCTGACTCTGACTCTGACTCTTACTCCATGACTCTGACTTTGACTTTGACTTTGACTCTGACTCTGACTCTGACTCTGACCCTGACTCTGACTCTGTCTCTGACTTTGACTCTGACTCTGAATCTGACTTTATGACTCTGAACCTGACTCTCACTATGATTTTATGACTCTGACTCTGACTCTGACTCTGACCCTGACTCTGACTCTGACTCTGACTCTGACTCTTACTTCATGACTCCGACTCTGACTCTAACTGTGTCTTCACGACTCTGACGCTGACTCTGACTTTAACTCTGACTCCGACTCTGACCCAGACTCTGACTCTGACTCTGACTCTGACTCTGACTCTGACTCCGACTTTGACTTTGACTCTGACTCTGACTCTGACTCTGACTTCATGACTCTGAATCTGACTCTGACGATGATTTTATGACTCTGACTCTGACTCTGACTCTGACCCTGACTCTGACTCTGACTCTGACTCTGACTCCATGACTCTGAATCTGACTATGACTATGATTCTATGACTGTGACGCTGACTCTGACTATGATTTTATGACTCTGACTCTGACTCTGACTGTGACTCTGACTCTGACTGTGTCTTTACGACTCTGACGCTGTATCTGACTCTAACTCTGACTCCGACTCTGACATAGACTCTGACTCTGACTCTGACTTTGCCTTTGACTCTGACTGCGACTCTGAATCTGACTTCATGCCTCTGACTCTGACTCCGACTCTGACCCAGACTCTGACTCTGACTCTGACTTTGACTCTGACTCTGACTCCGACTTTGACTTTGACTCTGACTCTGACTCTGACTCTGACTTTGACTCTAACTCTGACTCTGACTCTGACTTTGAGTCTTTCTCAATGACTCTGACGGTAACTCTGACTCTGACTGTGACTCTGACTCTGACCCAGACTCTGACTCTGACTCTGACTCTGACTTTGACTCTGACTCTGACTCTGACTCTGACTCTGACTTCATGACTCTGAATCTGACTCTGACTTTGACTCTAACTACATGATCCTGAAACCGACCTTGACCCTGACTCTGACTCTGACTCTGACTCTGACTCTTACTTCATGACTCTGACTCTGACTTTGACTCTGACTCTGACTCTAACTCTGACTCTGACTCTGAGTCTGACTCTGTCTCTGACTGTGACTCCGACTCTGACTTTAACTTCATGTCTCTGAATCTGACTCTGACTATGATTTTATGACTCTGACTCTGACTCCGACTCTGACTCTGAATGCATGACTCTGAATCTGACTATGACTTTGACTTTAACTTTATGATTCTGAAACTGACTCTGACTCTGACTTTGACCTCATGACGCTGACTCTGACTCTGACTCTAACTCTGACTCTGACTCTGACTCTGAGTCTTTCTCCATGACTCTGACGGTAACTTTGACTCTGACTCTGACTCTGACTCTGACCCAGACTCTGACTCTGACTCTGACTCTGACTTTGACTCTGACTCTGACTCTGACTCTGACTCTGACTTCATGACTCTGAATCTGACTCTGACTTTGACTCTAACTACATGATCCTGAAACCGACCTTGACCCTGACTCTGACTCTGACTCTGACTCTGACTATTACTTCATGACTCTGACTTTGACTTTGACTCTGACTCTGACTCTGACTATGACTCTGACTCCGACTCTGACTCTGTCTCTGACTCTGACTCTGACTCTGAATCTGACTTTATGACTCTGAATCTGACTCTGACTATGATTTTATGACTCTGACTCTGATTCTGACTCTGACTATGACTCTGACTCTGAATGCATGACTCTGAATTGGACTATGACTTTGACTTTAACTTCATGATTCTGAAACTGACTCTGACTCTGACTTTGACCTCATGACTCTGACTCTTACTCTGACTCTAACTCTGACTCTGACTCTGACTCTGACTCTGACTGTGACTCTGACTCTGAATCTGACTTTATGACTCTGACTCTGACTCTGACTCTGTCTTCACGACTCTGACGCTGACTCTGACTCTAACTCTGACTCCGACTCTGACCCAGACTCTGACTCTGACTCTGACTCTGACTCTGGCTCTGACTCCGACTTTGACTTTGACTCTGACTCTGACTCTGACTCTGACTTCATAACTCTGAATCTGACTCTGACTATGATTTTATGACTCTGACTCTGTCTCTGACTGTGACTCCGACTCTAACTCTAACTTCATGTCTCTGAATCTGACTCTGACTATGATTTTATGACTCTGACTCTGACTCCGACTCTGACTCTGACTCTGACTCTGACTCTGAGTCTTTCTCCATGACTCTGACGGTAACTCTGACTCTGACTCTGACTCTGACTCTGACCCAGACTCTGACTCTGACTCTGACTCTGACTTTGACTCTAACTCTGATTCTGACTCTGACTCTGAGTCTTTCTCAATGACTCTGACGGTAACTCTGACTCTGACTGTGACTCTGACTCTGACCCAGACTCTGACTCTGACTCTGACTCTGACTTTGACTCTTATCCTGACTCTGACTCTGACTCTGACTTCACGACTCTGAATCTGACTCTGACTTTGACTCTAACTACATGATCCTGAAACTGACCTTGACCCTGACTCTGACTCTGACTCTGACTCTGACTCTGACTCTGACTCCGACTTTGACTTTGACTCTGACTCTGACTCTGACTTTGACTCCATGACTCTGAATCTGACTATGACTATGATTTTATGACTGTGACTCTGACTCTGACTATGATTTTATGACTCTGACTCTGACTCTGACTGTGACTCTGACTCTGACTCTGTCTTCACGACTCTGACGCTGACTCTGACTCTAACTCTGACTCCGACTCTGACCCAGACTCTGACTCTGACTCTGACTCTGCCTTTGACTCTGACTGTGACTCTGAATCTGACTTCATGACTCTGACTCTGACTCTGAGTCATTCTCCATGACTCTGATGGTAACTCTGACTCTGACTCTGACTCTGACTCTGACCCAGACTCTGACTCTGACTCTGACTCTGACTTTGACTCTGACTCGGACTCTGACTCTGACTCTGACTTCATGACTCTGAATCTGACTCTGACTTTGACTCTCACTCCATGATCCTGAAACTGACCTTGACCCTGACTCTGACTCTGACTCTGACTCTGACTCTTCCTTCATGACTCTGACTTTGACTTTGACTCTGACTCTGACTCTGACTCTGACTCTGACTCCGACTCTGACTATGTCTCTGACTCTGACTCTGACTATGACTCTGACTTCATGACTCTGAATCTGACTCGGACTTTGACTCTAACTTCATGATCCTGGAACTGACTTTGACTCTGACTTTGACCTTATGACTTTGACTCTGACTGTGACTCTGACCCTGACTCTAACTCTGACTCTGACTCTGACTTTTACTCCATGACTCTGACTTTGACTTTGACTTTGACTCTGACTCTGACTCTGACTCTGACCCTGACTCTGACTCTGTCTCTGACTTTGACTCTGACTCTGAATCTGACTTTATGACTCTGAACCTGACTCTCACTATGATTTTATGACTCTGACTCTGACTCTGACTCTGACCCTGACTCTGACTCTGACTCTGACTCTGACTCTTACTTCATGACTCTGACTCTGACTTTGACTCTGACTCTGACTCTGACTCTGACTCTGACTCTGACTCTGACTCTGTCTCTGACTGTGACTCCGACTCTGACTTCAACTTCATGTCTCTGAATCTGACTCTGACTATGATTTTATGACTCTGACTCTGACTCCGACTCTGACTCTGAATGCATGACTCTGAATCTGACTATGACTTTGACTTTAACTTCATGATTCTGAAACTGACTCTGACTCTGACTTTGACCTCATGACTCTGACTCTGACTCTGACTCTAACTCTGACTCTGACTCTGACTCTGAGTCTTTCTCCATGACTCTGACGGTAACTTTGACTCTGACTCTGACTCTGACTCTGACCCAGACTCTGACTCTGACTCTGACTTTGACTTTGACTCTGACTCCGACTTTGACTTTGACTCTGACTCTGACTCTGACTCTGACTTCATGACTCTGAATCTGACTCTGACAATGATTTTATGACTCTGACTCTGACTCTGACTCCGACTCTGACTCTGACTCTGACTCTGACTCTGACTCTGTCTCTGACTGTGACTCCGACTCTGACTCTAACTTGATGTCTCTGAATCTGACTCTGACTATGATTTTATGACTCTGACTCTGACTCCGACTCTGACTCTGACTCTGACTCTGACTCGGACTCTTTCTCCATGACTCTGACGGTAACTCTGACTCTGACTCTGACTCTGACTCTGACCCAGACTCTGACTCTGACTCTGACTCTGACTTTGACTCTAACTCTGACTCTGACTCTGACTCTGAGTCTTTTTCAATGACTCTGACGGTAACTCTGACTCTGACTGTGACTCTGACTCTGACCCAGACTCTGACTCTGACTCTGACTCTGACTTTGACTCTGACTCTGACTATGACTCTGACTCTGACTTCATGACTCTGAATCTGACTCTGACTTTGACTCTAACTACATGATCCTGAAACCGACCTTGACCCTGACTCTGACTCTGACTCTGGCTCTGACTATTACTACATGACTCTGACTTTGACTTTGACTCTGACTCTGACTCTGACTATGACTCTGATTTCGAATCTGACTCTGTCTCTGACTCTGACTTTGACTCTGAATCTGACTTTATGACTCTGAATCTGACTCTGACTATGATTTTATGACTCTGACTCTGACTCTTATGCTGACTTTATGACTCTGAATCTGACTCTGACTATGATTTTATGACTCTGACTCTGACTCTGACTCTGACTATGACTCTGACTCTGAATGCATGACTCTGAATCTGACTATGACTTTGACTTTAACTTCATAATTCTGAAACTGACTCTGACTCTGACTTTGACCTCATGACTCTGACTCTGACTCTGACTCTAACTCTGACTCTGACTCTGACTCTAACTCTGAATCTGACTTCATGACTCTGACTCTAACTCTGACTCTGTCTTCACGACTCTGACGCTGACTCTGACTCTAACTCTGACTCCGACTCTGACCCAGACTTTGACTCTGACTCTGACTCTGCCATTGACTCTGACTGTGACTCTGAATCTGACTTCATGACTCTGACTCTGACTCTGACTGTGTCTTCACGACTCTGACGCTGACTCTGACTCTGACTCTGACTCTGTCGCTGACTATGACTTCGACTCTGACTCTGACTTCATGACTCCTCATCTGACTCTGACTATGATTTTATGACTCTGACTCAGACTCTGACTCTGACTCTAACTCTGACTCTGTCTTTACGACTCTGACGCTGACTCTGACTCTAACTCTGACTCCGACTCTTACCCAGACTCTGACTCTGACTCTGACTCGGCCTTTGACTCTGACTGTGACTCTGAATCTGACTTCATGACTCTGACTCCGACTCTGACTGTGTCTTTACGACTCTGACGCTGACTCTGACTCTAACTCTGACTCCGACTCTGACTATGACTTTGACTCTGACTCTGAGTCTTTCTCCATGACTCTGACGCTAACTCTGACTCTGACTCTGACTCTGACTCTGACCCAGACTCTGACTCTGACTCTGAATCTGAATTTGACTCCGACTCGGACTCTGACTCTGACTCTGACTTCATGACTCTGAATCTGACTCGGACTTTGACTCTAACTTCATGATCCTGGAACTGACTTTGACTCTGACTTTGACCTTATGATTTTGACTCTGACTGTGACTCTGACCCTGACTCTGACTCTGACTCTGACTCTGACTCTTAGTCCATGACTCTGACTTTGACTTTGACTTCGACTCTGACTCTGACTCTGACTCTGACCCTGACTCTGACTCTGTCTCTGACTTTGACTCTGACTCTGAATCTGACTTCATGACTCTGAACCTGACTGTCACTATGATTTTATGACTCTGACTCTGACTCTGATTCTGACCCTGACTCTGACTCTGACTCTGACTCTGACTCTTACTTCATGACTCTGACTCTGACTTTGGCTCTGACTCTGACTCTAACTCTGACTCTGACTCTGAGTCTGACTCTGTCTCTGACTGTGACTCCGACTCTGACTTTAACTTCATGTCTCTGAATCTGACTCTGACTATGATTTTATGACTCTGACTCTGACTCCGACTCTGACTCTGAATGCATGACTCTGATTCTGACTATGACTTCGACTTTAACTTCATGATTCTGAAACTGACTCTGACTCTGACTTTGACCTCATGACGCTGACTCTGACTCTGACTCTAACTCTGACTCTGACTCTGACTCTGAGTCTTTCTCCATGACTCTGACGGTAACTTTGACTCTGACTCTGACTCTGACTCTGACCCAGACTCTGACTCTGACTCTGACTCTGACTTTGACTCTGACTCTGACTCTGACTCTGACTCTGACTTCATGACTCTGAATCTGACTCTGACTTTGACTCTAACTACATGATCCTGAAACCGACCTTGACCCTGACTCTGACTCTGACTCTGACTCTGACTATTACTTCATGACTCTGACTTTGACTTTGACTCTGACTCTGACTCTGACTATGACTCTGACTCCGACTCTGACTCTGTCTCTGACTCTGACTCTGACTCTGAATCTGACTTTATGACTCTGAATCTGACTCAGACTATGATTTTATGACTCTGACTCTGATTCTGACTCTGACTATGACTCTGACTCTGAATGCATGACTCTGAATTTGACTATGACTTTGACTTTAACTTCATGATTCTGAAACTGACTCTGACTCTGACTTTGACCTCATGACTCTGACTCTTACTCTGACTCTAACTCTGACTCTGACTCTGACTCTGACTCTGACTGTGACTCTGACTCTGAATCTGACTTTATGACTCTGACTCTGACTCTGACTCTGTCTTTACGACTCTGACGCTGACTCTGACTCTAACTCTGACTCCGACTCTGACCCAGACTCTGACTCTGACTCTGACTCTGACTCTGGCTCTGACTCCGACTTTGACTTTGACTCTGACTCTGACTCTGACTCTGACTTCATAACTCTGAATCTGACTCTGACTATGATTTTATGACTCTGACTCTGTCTCTGACTGTGACTCCGACTCTAACTCTAACTTCATGTCTCTGAATCTGACTCTGACAATGATTTTATGACTCTGACTCTGACTCCGACTCTGACTCTGACTCTGACTCTGACTCTGAGTCTTTCTCCATGACTCTGACGGTAACTCTGACTCTGACTCTGACTCTGACTCTGACCCAGACTCTGACTCTGACTCTGACTCTGACTTTGACTCTAACTCTGACTCTGACTCTGACTCTGAGTCTTTCTCAATGACTCTGACGGTAACTCTGACTCTGACTGTGACTCTGACTCTGACCCAGACTCTGACTCTGACTCTGACTCTGACTTTGACTCTGACTCTGACTCTGACTCTGACTCTGACTTCACGACTCTGAATCTGACTCTGACTTTGACTCTAACTACATGATCCTGAAACTGACCTTGACCCTGACTCTGACTCTGACTCTGACTCTGACTCTGACTCTGACTCCGACTTTGACTTTGACTCTGACTCTGACTCTGACTTTGACTCCATGACTCTGAATCTGACTATGACTATGATTTTATGACTGTGACTCTGACTCTGACTATGATTTTATGACTCTGACTCTGACTCTGACTGTGACTCTGACTCTGACTCTGTCTTTACGACTCTGACGCTGACTCTGACTCTAACTCTGACTCCGACTCTGACCCAGACTCTGACTCTGACTCTGACTCTGCCTTTGACTCTGACTGTGACTCTGAATCTGACTTCATGACTCTGACTCTGACTCTGACTGTGTCTTCACGACTCTGACGCTGACTCTGACTCTAACTCTGACTCCGACTCTGACCCAGACTCTGACTCTGACTCTGACTCTGACTCTGACTCTGACTCCGACTTTGACTTTGACTCTGACTCTGACTCTGACTCTGACTTCATGACTCTGAATCTGACTCTGACGATGATTTTATGACTCTGACTCTGACTCTGACTCTGACCCTGACTCTGACTCTGACTCTTACTTCATGACTCTGACTTTGACTTTGACTATGAATCTGACTCTGACTCTGACTCTGACTCTGACTCTGTCTCTGACTGTGACTCCGACTCTGACTCCAACTTCATGAGTCTGAATCTGACTCTGACTATGATTTTATGACTCTGACTCTGACTCCGACTCTGACTATGACTCTGACTCTGACTCTGAGTCTTTCTCCATGACTCTGACGCTAACTCTGACTCTGACTCTGACTCTGACTCTGACCCAGACTCTGACTCTGACTCTGACTCTGACTTTGACTCCGACTCGGACTCTGACTCTGACTCTGACTTCATGACTCTGAATCTGACTCGGACTTTGACTCTAACTTCATGATCCTGGAACTGACTTTGACTCTGACTTTGACCTTATGATTTTGACTCTGACTGTGACTCTGACCCTGACTCTGACTCTGACTCTGACTCTGACCCTTACTTCATGACTCTGACTTTGACTTTGACTTTGACTCTGACTCTGACTCTGACTCTGACCCTGACTCTGACTCTGTCTCTGACTTTGACTCTGACTCTGAATCTGACTTTATGACTCTGAACCTGACTCTCACTATGATTTTATGACTCTGACTCCGACTCTGATTCTGACCCTGACTCTGACTCTGACTCTGACTCTGACTTTTACTTCATGACTCTGACTCTGACTTTGACTCTGACTCTGACTCTGACTCTGACTCTGACTCTGAGTCTGACTCTATCTCTGACTGTGACTCCGACTCTGACTTTAACTTCATGTCTCTGAATCTGACTCTGACTATGATTTTATGACTCTGACTCTGACTCCGACTCTGACTCTGAATGCATGACTCTGAATCTGACTATGACTTTGACTCTAACTTCATGATTCTGAAACTGACTCTGACTCTGACTTTGACCTCATGACTCTGACTCTGACTCTGACTCTAACTCTGACTCTGACTCTGACTCTGAGTCTTTCTCCATGACTCTGACGGTAACTTTGACTCTGACTCTGACTCTGACTCTGACCCAGACTCTGACTCTGACTCTGACTCTGACTTTGACTCTGACTCCGACTCTGACTCTGACTCTGACTTCATGACTCTGAATCTGACTTTGACTTTGACTCCAACTACATGATCCTGTAACCGACCTTGACCCTGACACTGACTCTGACTCTGACTCTGACTATTACTTCATGACTCTGACTTTGACTTTGACTCTGACTCTGACTCTGACTATGACTCTGACTCCGACTCTGACTCTGTCTCTGACTCTGACTCTGACTCTGAATCTGACTTTATGACTCTGAATCTGACTCTGACTATGATTTTATGACTCTGACTCTGATTCTGACTCTGACTATGACTCTGACTCTGAATGCATGACTCTGAATTTGACTATGACTTTGACTTTAACTTCATGATTCTGAAACTGACTCTGACTCTGACTTTGACGTCATGACTCTGACTCTTACTCTGACTCTAACTCTGACTCTGACTCTGACTCTGACTCTGACTGTGACTCTGACTCTGAATCTGACTTCATGACTCTGACTCTGACTCTGACTCTGTCTTCACGACTCTGACGCTGACTCTGACTCTAACTCTGACTCCGACTCTGACCCAGACTCTGACTCTGACTCTGACTCTGACTCTGGCTCTGACTCCGACTTTGACTCTGACTCTGACTCTGACTCTGACTCTGACTTCATAACTCTGAATCTGACTCTGACTATGATTTTATGACTCTGACTCTGACTCTGACTCTGACCCTGACTCTGACTCTGACTCTGACTCTGACTCCATGACTCTGAATCTGACTATGACTATGATTTTATGACTGTGACGCTGACTCTGACTATGATTTTATGACTCTGACTCTGACTCTGACTGTGACTCTGACTCTGACTGTGTCTTTACGACTCTGACGCTGTATCTGACTCTAACTCTGACTCCGACTCTGACCCAGACTCTGACTCTGACTCTGACTTTGCCTTTGACTCTGACTGCGACTCTGAATCTGACTTCATGCCTCTGACTCTGACTCTGACTGTGTCTTCACGACTCTGACGCTGACTCTGACTCTAACTCTGACTCCGACTCTGACCCAGACTCTGACTCTGACTCTGACTCTGAGTCTGTCTCCATGACTCTGACGGTAACTCTGACTCTGACTCTGACTCTGACTTTGACCCAGACTCTGACTCTGACTCTGACTCTGACTTTGACTCTGACTCTGACTCTGACTCTGACTCTGACTCCGAGTCTTTCTCCATGACTCCGACGCTAACTCTGACTCTGACTCTGACTCTGACTCTGACTTTGAATCTCACTACATGATCCTGGAACTGACCTTGACCCTGACTCTGACTCTGACTCTGACTCTGACTCTTACTTCATGACTCTGACTTCGACTTTAACTCTGACTCTGACTCTGACTCTGACTCCGACTCTGACTATGTCTTTGACTCTGACTCTGACTCTGACTCTGACTTCATGACTCTGAATCTGACTCTGACTTTGAATCCAACTTCATGATCCTGGAACTGACTTTGACTCTGACTTTGACCTTATGACTTTGACTCTGACTGCGACTCTGACCCTGACTCTGACTCTGACTCTGACTCTGACTCTTACTCCATGACTCTGACTTTGACTTTGACTTTGATTCTGACTCTGACTCTGACTCTGACCCTGACTCTGACTCTGACTCTGACTCTGACTCCATGACTCTGAATGTGACTATGACTATGATTTTATGACTGTGACGCTGACTCTGACTATGATTTTATGACTGTGACTCTGACTCTGACTGTGTCTTTACGACTCTGACGCTGTATCCGACTCTAACTCTGACTCCGACTCTGACCCAGACTCTGACTCTGACTCTGACTCTGCCTTTGACTCTGACTGCGACTCTGAATCTGACTTTATGCCTCTGACTCTGACTCTGACTGTGTCTTCACGACTCTGACGCTGACTCTGACTCTAACTCTGACTCCGACTCTGACCCAGACTCTGACTCTGACTCTGACTCTGACTCCGACTTTGACTTTGACTCTGACTCTGACTCTGACTCTGACTTCATGACTCTGAATCTGACTCTGACAATGATTTTATGACTCTGACTCTGACTCTGACTCCGACTCTGACTCTGACTCTGACTCTGACTCTGACTCTGACTCTGTCTCTGACTGTGACTCCGACTCTGACTCTAACTTCATGTCTCTGAATCTGACTCTGACTATGTTTTTATGACTCTGACTCTGACTCCGACTCTGACTCTGACTCTGACTCTGACTCTGAGTCTTTCTCCATAACTCTGACGGTACTTCCGACTCTGACTCTGACTCTGACTCTGACCCAGACTCTGACACTGACTCTGACTCTGACTTTGACTCTAACTCTGACTCTGACTCTGACTCTGAGTCTTTCTCCATGACTCTGACGGTAACTCTGACTCTGACTCTGACTCTGACTCTGACCCAGACTTTGACTCTGACTCTGACTCTGACTCTGACTCGGACTTCATGACTCTGAATCTGACTCTGACTTTGACTCCAACTACATGATCCTGAAACCGACCTTGACCCTGACTCTGACTCTGACTCTGACTCTGACTATTACTTCATGACTCTGATTTCGACTTTGACTCTGACTCTGACTCTGACTATGACTCTGACTCCGACTCTGACTCTGTCTCTGACTCTGACTCTGACTCTGTATCTGACTTTATGACTCTGAATCTGACTCTGACTATGATTTTATGACTCTGACTCTGACTCTGACTCTGACTATGACTCTGACTCTGAATGCATGACTCTAAATCTGACTATGACTTTGACTTTAACTTCATGATTCTGAAACTGACTCTGACTCTGACTTTGACCTCATGACTCTGACTCTGACTCTGACTCTAACTCTGACTCCGACTGTGACTCTGACTCTGAATCTGACTTCATGACTCTGACTCTGACTCTGACTCTGTCTTCACTACTCTGACGCTGACTCTGACTCTAACTCTGACTCCGACTCTGACCCAGACTCTGACTCTGACTCTGACTCTGACTCTGGCTCTGACTCCGACTTTGACTTTGACTCTGACTCTGACTCTGACTCTGACTTCATAACTCTGAATCTGACTCTGACTATGATTTTATGACTCTGACTCTGACTCTGACTCTGACCCTGACTCTGACTCTGACTCTGACTCTGACTCCATGACTCTGAATCTGACTATGACTATGATTTTATGACTGTGACGCTGACTCTGACTATGATTTTATGACTCTGACTCTGACTCTGACTGTGACTCTGACTCTGACTCTGTCTTTACGACTCTGACGCTGACTCCGACTCTCACTCTGACTCCGACTCTGACCCAGACGCTGACTCTGACTCTGACTCTGCCTCTGACTCTGACTCTGACTCTGAATCTGACTTCATGAATCTGCCTCTGACTCTGACTGTGTCTTCACGACTCTGACGCTGACTCTGACTCTAACTCTGACTCCGACTCTGACCCCGACTCTGACCCAGACTCTGACTCTGACCCTGACTCTGACTCTGACTCTGACTCTGACTATTACTTCATGACTCTGACTTTGACTTTGACTCCGACTCTGACTCTGACTCTAACTCTGACTTCGACTCTGACTATGTCTCTGACTCTGACTGTGACTCTGACTCTGACTCTGACTTCATGACTCTGAATCTGACTGTGACTTTGACTCTAACTTCATGATCCTGAAACTGACTTTGACTCTGACTTTGAGTTCATGACTCTGACTTTGACTGTGACTCTGACCCTGACTCTGACTCTGACTTTTACTTCATGACTCTGACTTTGGCTCCGACTTTGACTCGGAATCTGACTCTGACTCTGACTCTGACTCTGACTCTGACTCTGTCGCTGACTATGACTTCGACTCTGACTCTGACTTCATGACTCTGCATCTTACTCTGACTATGATTTTATGACTCTGACTCTGAGTCTGACTCTGACTCTGTCTATGACTCTGACTCCGACTCTGACTCTGTCTCTGACTCTGACTCTGACTCTGAATCTGACTTTATGACTCTGAATCTGACTCTGACTATGATTTTATGACTCTGACTCTGACTCTGACTCTGACTATGACTCTGACTCTGAATGCATGACTCTGAATCTGACTATGTCTTTGACTTTAACTTCGTGATTCTGAAACTGACTCTGACTCTGACTTTGACCTCATGACTCTAACTCTGACTCTGACTCTAACTCTGACTCTGACTCTGACTCTGACTCTGACTCTGACTGTGACTCTGACTCTGACTCTGACTCCGACTTTGACTCTGACTATGACTCTGATTCTGACTCTGACTTCATGACTCTGAATCTGACTCTGACTTTGACTCTGACTATGACTCTGATTCTGACTCTGACTTCATGACTCTAAATCTGACTCTGACCCAGACTCTGACTCTGACTCTGACTCTGACTCTGACTCTGACTCCGACTTTGACTTTGACTCTGACTCTGACTCTGACTCTGACTTCATGACTCTGAATCTCACGCTGACTATGATTTTATGACTCTGACTCTGACTCTGACTCTGACCCTGACTCTGAGTCTGACTCTGACTCTGACTCCATGACTCTGAATCTGACTATGACTATGATTTTATGACTGTGACGCTGACTCTGACTATGATTTTATGACTCTGACTCTGACTCTGACTGTGACTCTGACTCTGACTCTGTCTTTACGACTCTGACGCTGCATCTGACTCCAACTCTGACTCCGACTCTGACCCAGACTCTGACTCTGACTCTGACTCTGCCTTTGACTCTGACTGTGACTCTGAATCTGACTTCATGCCTCTGACTCTGACTCTGACTGTGTCTTCACGACTCTGACGCTGACTCTGACTCTAACTCTGACTCCGACTCTGACCCAGACTCTGACTCTGACTCTGACTCTGACTCTGACTCTGACTCCGACTTTGACTTTGACTCTGACTCCGACTCTGACTCTGACTTCATGACTCTGAATCTGACTCTGACAATGATTTTATGACTCAGACTCTGACTCTGACTCCGACTCTGACTCTGACTCTGACTCTGACTTTGACTCTGACTCTGACTCTGACTCTGACTCTGACTTCATGACTCTGAATCTGACTCTAACTTTGACTCTAACTACATGATCCTGAATCCGACCTTGACCCTGACTCTGACTCTGACATTGACTCTGACTATTACTTCATGACTGTGACTTTGACTTTGACTCTGACTCTGACTCTGACTATGACTCTGACTCCGACTCTGACTCTGTCTCTGACTCTGACTCTGACTCTGAATCTGACTTTATGACTCTGAATCTGACTCTGACTATGATTTTATGACTCTGACTCTGACTCTGACTCTGACTATGACTCTGACTCTGAATGCATGACTCTGAATCTGACTATGACTTTGACTTTAACTTCATGATTCTGAAACTGACTCTGACTCTGACTTTGACCTCATGACTCTGACTCTGACTCTGACTCGAACTCTGACTCTGACTCTGACTCTGACTCTGACTGTGACTCTGACTCTGACTCTGACTCCGACTTTGACTCGGACTATGACTCTGATTTTGACTCTGACTTCATGACTCTGAATCTGACTATGACTTTGACTCTGACTATGACTCTGATTCTGACTCTGACTTCATGACTCTGAATCTGACTCTCACTTTGACTCTAACTTCATGATCCTGAAACTGAATTTGACTCCGACTTCGACTTCACGACTCTGACTCTGACTATGACTCTGACCCCGACTCCGACTCTGACTCTGACTTTGACTTTTACTTCATGACTCTGACTCTGACTTTGACTCTGACTCTGACTCTGACTCTGACTCTGACTCTGACTCTGTCTCTGACTGTGACTCCGACTCTGACTCTAACTTCATGACTCTGAATCTGACTCTGACTATGATTTTATGACTCTGACTCTGACTCCGACTCTGACTCTGACTCTGACTCTGACTCTAACTCTGACTCTGACTCTGACTCTGAGTCTTTCTCCATGACTCTGACGGTAACTTTGACTCTGACTCTGACTCTGACTCTGACCCAGACTCTGACTCTGACTCTGACTCTGACTTTGACTCTGACTCTGACTCTGACTCTGACTCTGACTTCATGACTCTGAATCTGACTCTGACTTTGACTCTAACTACATGATCCTGAAACCGACCTTGACCCTGACACTGACTCTGACTCTGACTCTGACTATTACTTCATGACTCTGACTTTGACTTTGACTCTGACTCTGACTCTGACTATGACTCTGACTCCGACTCTGACTCTGTCTCTGACTCTGACTCTGACTCTGAATCTGACTTTATGACTCTGAATCTGACTCTGACTATGATTTTATGACTCTGACTCTGATTCTGACTCTGACTATGACTCTGACTCTGAATGCATGACTCTGAATTTGACTATGACTTTGACTTTAACTTCATGATTCTGAAACTGACTCTGACTCTGACTTTGACCTCATGACTCTGACTCTTACTCTGACTCTAACTCTGACTCTGACTCTGACTCTGACTCTGACTGTGACTCTGACTCTGAATCTGACTTCATGACTCTGACTCTGACTCTGACTCTGTCTTCACGACTCTGACGCTGACTCTGACTCTAACTCTGACTCCGACTCTGACCCAGACTCTGACTCTGACTCTGACTCTGACTCTGGCTCTGACTCCGACTTTGACTCTGTCTCTGACTCTGACTCTGACTCTGACTTCATAACTCTGAATCTGACTCTGACTATGATTTTATGACTCTGACTCTGACTCTGACTCTGACCCTGACTCTGACTCTGACTCTGACTCTGACTCCATGACTCTGAATCTGACTATGACTATGATTTTATGACTGTGACGCTGACTCTGACTATGATTTTATGACTCTGACTCTGACTCTGACTGTGACTCTGACTCTGACTGTGTCTTTACGACTCTGACGCTGTATCCGACTCTAACTCTGACTCCGACTCTGACCCAGACTCTGACCCAGACTCTGACTCTGACTCTGACTCTGCCTTTGACTCTGACTGCGACTCTGAATCTGACTTTATGCCTCTGACTCTGACTCTGACTGTGTCTTCACGACTCTGACGCTGACTCTGACTCTAACTCTGACTCCGACTCTGACCCAGACTCTGACTCTGACTCTGACTCTGACTCCGACTTTGACTTTGACTCTGACTCTGACTCTGACTCTGACTTCATGACTCTGAATCTGACTCTGACAATGATTTTATGACTCTGACTCTGACTCTGACTCCGACTCTGACTCTGACTCTGACTCTGACTCTGACTCTGACTCTGTCTCTGACTGTGACTCCGACTCTGACTCTAACTTCATGTCTCTGAATCTGACTCTGACTATGTTTTTATGACTCTGACTCTGACTCCGACTCTGACTCTGACTCTGACTCTGACTCTGAGTCTTTCTCCATGACTCTGACGGTACTTCCGACTCTGACTCTGACTCTGACTCTGACCCAGACTCTGACACTGACTCTGACTCTAACTTTGACTCTAACTCTGACTCTGACTCTGACTCTGAGTCTTTCTCCATGACTCTGACGGTAACTCTGACTCTGACTCTGACTCTGACTCTGACCCAGACTCTGACTCTGACTCTGACTCTGACTCTGACTCTGACTTCATGACTCTGAATCTGACTCTGACTTTGACTCCAACTACATGATCCTGAAACCGACCTTGACTCTGACTCTGACTCTGACTCTGACTCTGACTATTACTTCATGACTCTGATTTCGACTTTGACTCTGACTCTGACTCTGACTATGACTCTGACTCCGACTCTGACTCTGTCTCTGACTCTGACTCTGACTCTGAATCTGACTTTATGACTCTGAATCTGACTCTGACTATGATTTTATGACTCTGACTCTGACTCTGACTCTGACTATGACTCTGACTCTGAATGCATGACTCTGAATCTGACTATGACTTTGACTTTAACTTCATGATTCTGAAACTGACTCTGACTCTGACTTTGACCTCATGACTCTGACTCTGACTCTGACTCTAACTCTGACTCCGACTGTGACTCTGACTCTGAATCTGACTTCATGACTCTGACTCTGACTCTGACTCTGTCTTCACTACTCTGACGCTGACTCTGACTCTAACTCTGACTCCGACTCTGACCCAGACTCTGACTCTGACTCTGACTCTGACTCTGGCTCTGACTCCGACTTTGACTTTGACTCTGACTCTGACTCTGACTCTGACTTCATAACTCTGAATCCGACTCTGACTATGATTTTATGACTCTGACTCTGACTCTGACTCTGACCCTGACTCTGACTCTGACTCTGACTCTGACTCCATGACTCTGAATCTGACTATGACTATGATTTTATGACTGTGACGCTGACTCTGACTATGATTTTATGACTCTGACTCTGACTCTGACTGTGACTCTGACTCTGACTGTATCTTTACGACTCTGACGCTGTATCTGACTCTAACTCTGACTCCGACTCTGACCCAGACTCTGACTCTGACTCTGACTCTGCCTTTGACTCTGACTGCGACTCTGAATCTGACTTTATGCCTCTGACTCTGACTCTGACTGTGTCTTCACGACTCTGACGCTGACTCTGACTCTAACTCTGACTCCAACTCTGACCCAGACTCTGACTCTGACTCTGACTCTAACTCCGACTTTGACTTTGACTCTGACTCTGACTCTGACTCTGACTTCATGACTCTGAATCTGACTCTGACAATGATTTTATGACTATGACTCTGACTCTGACTCCGACTCTGACTCTGACTCTGACTCTGACTCTGACTCTGACTCCGACTTTGACTTTGACTCTGACTCTGACTCTGACTTCATGACTCTGAATCTGACTCTGACTATGATTTTATGACTCTGACGCTGACTCTGACTCTGACCCTGACTCTGACTCTGACTCTGACTCTGACTCCATGACTCTGAATCCGACTATGACTATGATTTTATGACTGTGACGCTGACTCTGACTATGATTTTATGACTCTGACTCTGACTCTGACTGTGACTCTGACTCTGACTGTGTCTTTACGACTCTGACTGTGTCTTTACGACTCTGACGCTGTACCTGACTCTAACTCTGACTCCGACTCTGCCCCAGACTCTGACTCTGACTCTGACTCTGCCATTGACTCTGACTGTGACTCTGAATCTGACTTCATGCCTCTGACTCTGACTCTGACTGTGTCTTTACGACTCTGACGCTGACTCTGACTCTAACTCTGACTCCGACTCTGACCCAGACTCTGACTCTGACTCTGACTCTGACTCTGACTCTGACTCCGACTCTGACTTTGACTCTGACTCTGACTCTGACTCAGACTTCATGACTCTGAATCTGACTCTGACAATGATTTTATGACTCTGACTCTGACTTTGACTCCGACTCTGACTCTGACTCTGACTCTGACTCTGACTCTTACTTCATGACTCTGACTTTGACTTTGACTCTGACTCTGACTCTGACTCTGACTCTGACTCCGACTCTGACTATGTCTCTGACTCTGACTCTGACTCTGACTCTGACTCTGAGTCTTTCTCCATGACTCTGACGCTAACTCTGACTCTGACTCTGACTCTGACTCTGACCCAGACTCTGACTCTGACTCTGACTCTGACTTTGACTCTGACTCTGACTCTGACTCTGACTCTGACTTCATGACTCTGAATCTGACTCTGACTTTGAATCTAACTACATGATCCTGAAACCGACCTTGACCCTGACTCTGACTCTGACTCTGACTCTGACTATTACTTCATGACTCTGACTTTGACTTTGACTCTGACTCTGAATCTGACTATGATCCTGACCCCGACTCTGACTCTGTCTCTGACTCTGACTCTGACTCTGAATCTGACTTTATGACTCTGAATCTGACTCTGACTATGATTTTATGACTCTGACTCTGATTCTGACTCTGACTATGACTCTGACTCTGAATGCATGACTTTGAATTTGACTATGACTTTGACTTTAACTTCATGATTCTGAAACTGATTCTGACTCTGATTTTGACCTCCTGACTCTTACCCTGACTCTGACTCTAACTCTGACTCTGACTCTGACTCTGACTCTGACTGTGACTCTGACTCTGAATCTGACTTCATGACTCTGACTCTGACTCTGACTCTGTCTTCACGACTCTGACGCTGACTCTGACTCTAACTCTGACTCCGACTTTGACCCAGACTCTGACTCTGACTCTGACTCTGACTCTGGCTCTGACTCCGACTTTGACTTTGACTCTGACTCTGAATTCATAACTCTGAATCTGACTCTGACTATGATTTTATGACTCTGACTCTGACTCTGACTCTGACCCTGACTCTGACTCTGACTCTGACTCTGACTCCATGACTCTGAATCTGACTATGACTATGATTTTATGACTGTGACGCTGACTCTGACTATGATTTTATGACTCTGACTCTGACTCTGACTCTGACTGTGTCTTTACGACTCTGACGCTGTATCTGACTCCAACTCTGACTCCGACTCTGACCCTGACTCTGACTCTGACTCTGACTCTGCCTTTGACTCTGACTGCGACTCTGACTCTGACTCTGACTCTGACTCTGACTCTGACTCCGACTTTGACTTTGACTCTGACTCTGACTCTGACTCTGACTTCATGACTCTGAATCTGACTCTGACAATGATTTTATGACTCTGACTCTGACTCTGACTCCGACTTTGACTCTAACTACATGATCCTGAAACCGACCTTGACCCTGACTCTGACTCTGACTCTCACTCTGACTCTTACTTCATGACTCTGACGTTGACTTTGACTCTGACTCTGACTCTGACTCTGACTCTGACTCCGACTCTGACTATGTCTTTGACTCTGACTCTAACTCTGACTCTGACTTCATGACTCTGAATCTGACTCTGACTTTGACTCCAACTTCATGATCCTGGAACTGACTTTGACTCTGACTTTGACCTTATGACTTTGACTCTGACTGTGACTCTGACCCTGACTCTGACTCTGACTCTGACTCTGACTCTTACTCCATGACTCTGACTTTGACTTTGACTTTGACTCTGACTCTGACTCTGACTCTGACCCTGACTCTGACTCTGTCTCTGACTTTGACTCTGACTCTGACTCTGACTCCGACTCTGACTCTGACTCTGACGTTATGACTCTGAACCTGACTCTCACTATGATTTTATGACTCTGACTCTGACTCTGACTCTGACCCTGACTCTGACTCTGACTCTGACTCTGACTCTTACTTCATGACTCTGACTCTGACTTTGACTCTGACTCTGACTCTGACTCTGACTCTGACTCTGACTCTGACTCTGTCTCTGACTGTGACTCCGACTCTGACTTTAACTTCATGTCTCTGAATCTGACTCTGACTATGATTTTATGACTCTGACTCTGACTCTGACTCTGACTCTGACTCTGAATGCATGACTCTGAATCTGACTATGACTTTGACTTTAACTTCATGATTCTGAAACTGACTCTGACCCTGACTTTGACCTCATGACTCTGACTCTGACTCTGACTCTAACTCTGACTCTGACTCTGACTCTGAGTCTTTCTCCATGACTCTGACAGTAACTCTGACTCTGACTCTGACTCTGACTCTGACCCAGACTCTGACTCTGACTCTGACTCTGACTTTGACTCTGACTCTGACTCTGACTCTGACTCTGACTTCATGACTCTGAATCTGACTCTGACTTTGAATCTAACTACATGATCCTGAAACCGACCTTGACCCTGACTCTGACTCTGACTCTGACTCTGACTATTACTTCATGACTCTGACTTTGACTTTGACTCTGACTCTGAATCTGACTATGATCCTGACTCCGACTCTGACTCTGTCTCTGACTCTGACTCTGACTCTGAATCTGACTTTATGACTCTGAATCTGACTCTGACTATGATTTTATGACTCTGACTCTGATTCTGACTCTGACTATGACTCTGACTCTGAATGCATGACTTTGAATTTGACTATGACTTTGACTTTAACTTCATGATTCTGAAACTGATTCTGACTCTGACTCTGACTGTGTCTTTACGACTCTGACGCTGTATCTGACTCTAACTCTGACTCCGACTCTGACCCAGACTCTGACTCTGACTCTGACTCTGCCTTTGACTCTGACTGCGACTCTGAATCTGACTTCATGCCTCTGACTCTGACTCTGACTGTGTCTTCACGACTCTGACGCTGACTCTGACTCAAACTCTGACTCCGACTCTGACCCAGACTCTGACTCTGACTCTGAGTCTGACTCTGACTTTGACTCTGACTCTGACTCTGACTCTGACTTCATGACTCTGAATCTGACTCTGACTATGATTTTATGACTCTGACTCTGACTCTGACTCTGACTATGACTCTGACTCTGAATGCATGACTCTGAATCTGACTATGACTTTGACTTTAACTTCATGATTCTGAAACTGACTCTGACTCTGACTTTGACCTCATGACTCTAACTCTGACTCTGACTCTAACTCTGACTCTGACTCTGACTCTGACTCTGACTCTGACTGTGACTCTGACTCTGACTCTGACTCCGACTTTGACTCTGACTATGACTCTGATTCTGACTCTGACTTCATGACTCTGAATCTGACTCTGACTTTGACTCTGACTATGACTCTGATTCTGACTCTGACTTCATGACTCTAAATCTGACTCTGACCCAGACTCTGACTCTGACTCTGACTCTGACTCTGACTCTGACTCCGACTTTGACTTTGACTCTTACTCTGACTCTGACTCTGACTTCATGACTCTGAATCTGACGCTGACTATGATTTTATGACTCTGACTCTGACTCTGACTCTGACCCTGACTCTGAGTCTGACTCTGACTCTGACTCCATGACTCTGAATCTGACTCTGACTATGATTTTATGACTCTGACTCTGACTCTGACTATGATTTTATGACTCTGACTCTGACTCTGACTGTGACTCTGACTCTGACTCTGTCTTTACGACTCTGACGCTGACTCCGACTCTCACTCTGACTCCGACTCTGACCCAGACGCTGACTCTGACTCTGACTCTGCCTCTGACTCTGACTCTGACTCTGAATCTGACTTCATGAATCTGCCTCTGACTCTGACTGTATTCACGACTCTGACGCTGACTCTGACTCTAACTCTGACTCCGACTCTGACCCCGACTCTGACCCAGACTCTGACTCTGACCCTGACTCTGACTCTGACTCTGACTCTGACTCTGACTCTTACTTCATGACTCTGACTTTGACTTTGACTCCGACTCTGACTCTGACTCTAACTCTGACTTCGACTCTGACTATGTCTCTGACTCTGACTGTGACTCTGACTCTGACTCTGATTTCATGACTCTGAATCTGACTCTGACTTTGACTCTAACTTCATGATCCTGAAACTGACTTTGACTCTGACTTTGAGTTCATGACTCTGACTTTGACTGTGACTCTGACCCTGACTCTGACTCTGTTTTTTACTTCATGACTCTGACTTTGGCTCCGACTTTGACTCGGACTCTGACTCTGACTCTGACTCTGACTCTGACTCTGACTCGGTCGCTGACTATGACTTCGACTCTGACTCTGACTTCATGACTCTGCATCTTACTCTGACTATGATTTTATGACTCTGACTCTGAGTCTGACTCTGACTCTGTCTATGACTCTGACTCCGACTCTGACTCTGTCTCTGACTCTGACTCTGACTCTGAATCTGACTTTATGACTCTGAATCTGACTCTGACTATGATTTTATGACTCTGACTCTGACTCTGACTCTGACTCTGACTCCGACTTTGACTTTGACTCTGACTCCGACTCTGACTCTGACTTCATGACTCTGAATCTGACTCTGACAATGATTTTATGACTCAGACTCTGACTCTGACTCCGACTCTGACTCTGACTCTGACTCTGACTTTGACTCTTACTCTGACTCTGACTTCATGACTCTGAATCTGACTCTAACTTTGACTCTAACTACATGATCCTGAATCCGACCTTGACCCTGACTCTGACTCTGACATTGACTCTGACTATTACTTCATGACTGTGACTTTGACTTTGACTCTGACTCTGACTCTGACTATGACTCTGACTCCGACTCTGACTCTGTCTCTGACTCTGACTCTGACTCTGAATCTGACTTTATGACTCTGAATCTGACTCTGACTATGATTTTATGACTCTGACTCTGACTCTGACTCTGACTATGACTCTGACTCTGAATGCATGACTCTGAATCTGACTATGACTTTGACTTTAACTTCATGATTCTGAAACTGACTCTGACTCTGACTTTGACCTCATGAATCTGACTCTGACTCTGACTCGAACTCTGACTCTGACTCTGACTCTGACTCTGACTGTGACTCTGACTCTGACTCTGACTCCGACTTTGACTCGGACTATGACTCTGAATCTGACTCTGACTTCATGACTCTCAATCTGACTCTGACTTTGACTCTGACTATGACTCTGATTCTGACTCTGACTTCATGACTCTGAATCTGACTCTCACTTTGACTCTAACTTCATGATCCTGAAACTGAATTTGACTCCGACTTCGACTTCACGACTCTGACTCTGACTATGACTCTGACCCCGACTCCGACTCTGACTCTGACTCTGACTTTTACTTCATGACTCTGACTCTGACTTTGACTCTGACTCTGACTCTGACTCTGACTCTGACTCTGACTCTGTCTCTGACTGTGACTCCGACTCTGACTCTAACTTCATGACTCTGAATCTGACTCTGACTATGATTTTATGACTCTGACTCTGACTCCGACTCTGACTCTGACTCTGACTCTGTCGCTGACTATGACTTCGACTCTGACTCTCACTTCATGACTCTGCATCTGACTCTGACTATGATTTCATGACTCTGACTCTGACTCTGACTCTGACTCTGACTCTGACTGTGACTCTGACTCTGACCCTGAGTCTTTCTTCATGACTCTGACGCTGACTCTGACTCTGACTCTGAATCTGACTTTATGACTCTGAATCTGACTCTGACTATGATTTTATGACTCTGACTCTGACTCTGACTTTGACTATGACTCTGACTCTGAATGCATGACTCTGAATCTGACTATGACTTTGACTTTAACTTCATGATTCTGAAACTGACTCTGACTCTGACTTTGACCTCATGACTCTAACTCTGACTCTGACTATAACTCTGACTCTGACTCTGACTCTGACTCTGACTCTGACTGTGACTCTGACTCTGACTCTGACTCTGACTTCATGACTCTAAATCTGACTCTGACTTTGACTCTAACTTCATGATCCTGAAACTGAGTTTGACTCCGACTTCGACTTCGTGACTCTGACTCTGACCATGACTCTGACCCCGACTCCGACTCTGACTCTGACTCTTACTCTTACTTCATGACTCTGACTTCGACTTTGACTCTGACGCTTACTTCATGACTCTGACCTTGACTTTGACTGTGACTCTGACTCTGAGTCTGACTCCGACTCTGACTCTGTCGCTGACTATGACTTCGACTCTGACTCTGACTTCATGACTCTGCATCTGACTCTGACTATGATTTTATGACTCTGACTCTGACTCTGACTCTGACTCTGACTCTGACTTCATGACTCTGAATCTGACTCTAACTTTGACTCTAACTACATGATCCTGAATCCGACCTTGACCCTGACTCTGACTCTGACATTGACTCTGACTATCACTTCATGACTGTGACTTTGACTTTGACTCTGACTCTGACTCTGACTATGACTCTGACTCCGACTCTGACTCTGTCTCTGACTCTGACTCTGACTCTGAATCTGACTTTATGACTCTGAATCTGACTCTGACTATGATTTAATGACTCTGACTCTGACTCTGACTCTGACTATGACTCTGACTCTGAATGCATGACTCTGAATCTGACTATGACTTTGACTTTAACTTCATGATTCTGAAACTGACTCTGACTCTGACTTTGACCTCATGACTCTGACTCTGACTCTGACTCGAACTCTGACTCTGACTCTGACTCTGACTCTGACTGTGACTCTGACTCTGACTCTGACTCCGACTTTGACTCGGACTATGACTCTGATTCTGACTCTGACTTCATGACTCTGAATCTGACTCTGACTTTGACTCTGACTATGACTCTGATTCTGACTCTGACTTCATGACTCTGAATCTGACTCTCACTTTGACTCTAACTTCATGATCCTGAAACTGAATTTGACTCCGACTTCGACTTCACGACTCTGACTCTGACTATGACCCTGACCCCGACTCCGACTCTGACTCTGACTCTGACTTTTACTTCATGACTCTGACTCTGACTTTGACTCTGACTCTGACTCTGACTCTGACTCTGACTGTGACTCTGACTCTGTCTCTGACTGTGACTCCGACTCTGACTCTAACTTCATGACTCTGAATCTGACTCTGACTATGATTTTATGACTCTGACTCTGACTCCGACTCTGACTCTGACTCTGACTCTGACTCTGAGTCTTTCTCCATGACTCTGACGGTAACTCTGACTCTGACTCTGACTCTGACTCTGACCCAGACTCTGACTCTGACTCTGACTCTGACTTTGACTCTGACTCTGACTCTGACTCTGACTCTGACTCTGACTTCATGACTCTGAATCTGACTCTGACTTTGACTCTAACTACATGATCCTGAAACCGACCTTGACCCTGACTCTGACTCTGACTCTGATTCTGACTATTACTTTATGACTCTGACTTTGACTTTGACTCTGACTCTGACTCTGACTATGACTCTGACTCCGACTCTGACTCTGTCTCTGACTCTGACTCTGACTCTGAATCTGACTTTATGACTCTGAATCTTACTCTGACTATGATTTTATGACTCTGACTCTGACTCTGACTTTGACTATGACTCTGACTCTGAATGCATGACTCTGAATCTGACTATGACTTTGACTTTAACTTCATGATTCTGAAACTGACTCTGACTCTGACTTTGACCTCATGACTCTAACTCTGACTCTGACTCTAACTCTGACTCTGACTCTGACTCTGACTCTGACTCTGACTGTGACTCTGACTCTGTCTCTGACTCCGACTTTGACTCTGACTATGACTCTGATTCTGACTCTGACTTCATGACTCTGAATCTGACTCTGACTTTGACTCTGACTATGACTCTGATTCTGACTCTGACTTCATGACTCTAAATCTGACTCTGACTTTGACTCTAACTTCATGATCCTGAAACTGAGTTTGACTCCGACTTCGACTTCGTGACTCTGACTCTGACTATGACTCTGACCCCGACTCCGACTCTGACTCTGACTCTTACTCTTACTTCATGACTCTGACTTCGACTTTGACTCTGACGCTTACTTCATGACTCTGACCTTGACTTTGACTGTGACTCTGACTCTGAGTCTGACTCTGACTCTGACTCTGTCGCTGACTATGACTTCGACTCTGACTCTGACTTCATGACTCTGCATCTGACTCTGACTATGATTTCATGACTCTGACTCTGACTCTGACTCTGACTCTGACTCTGACTGTGACTCTGACTCTGACCCTGAGTCTTTCTTCATGACTCTGACGCTGACTCTGACTCTGACTCTGAATCTGACTTTATCACTCTGAATCTGACTCTGACTATGATTTTATGACTCTGACTCTGACTCTGACTTTGACTATGACTCTGACTCTGAATGCATGACTCTGAATCTGACTATGACTTTGACTTTAACTTCATGATTCTGAAACTGACTCTGACTCTGACTTTGACCTCATGACTCTAACTCTGACTCTGACTATAACTCTGACTCTGACTCTGACTCTGACTCTGACTCTGACTGTGACTCTGACTCTGACTCTGACTTCATGACTCTAAATCTGACTCTGACTTTGACTCTAACTTCATGATCCTGAAACTGAGTTTGACTCCGACTTCGACTTCGTGACTCTGACTCTGACCATGACTCTGACCCCGACTCCGACTCTGACTCTGACTCTTACTCTTACTTCATGACTCTGACTTCGACTTTGACTCTGACGCTTACTTCATGACTCTGACCTTGACTTTGACTGTGACTCTGACTCTGAGTCTGACTCCGACTCTGACTCTGTCGCTGACTATGACTTCGACTCTGACTCTGACTTCATGACTCTGCATCTGACTCTGACTATGATTTTATGACTCTGACTCTGACTCTGACTCTGACTCTGACTCTGACTTCATGACTCTGAATCTGACTCTAACTTTGACTCTAACTACATGATCCTGAATCCGACCTTGACCCTGACTCTGACTCTGACATTGACTCTGACTATCACTTCATGACTGTGACTTTGACTTTGACTCTGACTCTGACTCTGACTATGACTCTGACTCCGACTCTGACTCTGTCTCTGACTCTGACTCTGACTCTGAATCTGACTTTATGACTCTGAATCTGACTCTGACTATGATTTTATGACTCTGACTCTGACTCTGACTCTGACTATGACTCTGACTCTGAATGCATGACTCTGAATCTGACTATGACTTTGACTTTAACTTCATGATTCTGAAACTGACTCTGACTCTGACTTTGACCTCATGACTCTGACTCTGACTCTGACTCGAACTCTGACTCTGACTCTGACTCTGACTCTGACTGTGACTCTGACTCTGACTCTGACTCCGACTTTGACTCGGACTATGACTCTGATTCTGACTCTGACTTCATGACTCTGAATCTGACTCTGACTTTGACTCTGACTATGACTCTGATTCTGACTCTGACTTCATGACTCTGAATCTGACTCTCACTTTGACTCTAACTTCATGATCCTGAAACTGAATTTGACTCCGACTTCGACTTCACGACTCTGACTCTGACTATGACCCTGACCCCGACTCCGACTCTGACTCTGACTCTGACTTTTACTTCATGACTCTGACTCTGACTTTGACTCTGACTCTGACTCTGACTCTGACTCTGACTCTGACTCTGACTCTGTCTCTGACTGTGACTCCGACTCTGACTCTAACTTCATGACTCTGAATCTGACTCTGACTATGATTTTATGACTCTGACTCTGACTCCGACTCTGACTCTGACTCTGACTCTGACTCTGAGTCTTTCTCCATGACTCTGACGGTAACTCTGACTCTGACTCTGACTCTGACTCTGACCCAGACTCTGACTCTGACTCTGACTCTGACTTTGACTCTGACTCTGACTCTGACTCTGACTCTGACTCTGACTTCATGACTCTGAATCTGACTCTGACTTTGACTCTAACTACATGATCCTGAAACCGACCTTGACCCTGACTCTGACTCTGACTCTGATTCTGACTATTACTTTATGACTCTGACTTTGACTTTGACTCTGACTCTGACTCTGACTATGACTCTGACTCCGACTCTGACTCTGTCTCTGACTCTGACTCTGACTCTGAATCTGACTTTATGACTCTGAATCTTACTCTGACTATGATTTTATGACTCTGACTCTGACTCTGACTTTGACTATGACTCTGACTCTGAATGCATGACTCTGAATCTGACTATGACTTTGACTTTAACTTCATGATTCTGAAACTGACTCTGACTCTGACTTTGACCTCATGACTCTAACTCTGACTCTGACTCTAACTCTGACTCTGACTCTGACTCTGACTCTGACTCTGACTGTGACTCTGACTCTGTCTCTGACTCCGACTTTGACTCTGACTATGACTCTGATTCTGACTCTGACTTCATGACTCTGAATCTGACTCTGACTTTGACTCTGACTATGACTCTGATTCTGACTCTGACTTCATGACTCTAAATCTGACTCTGACTTTGACTCTAACTTCATGATCCTGAAACTGAGTTTGACTCCGACTTCGACTTCGTGACTCTGACTCTGACTATGACTCTGACCCCGACTCCGACTCTGACTCTGACTCTTACTCTTACTTCATGACTCTGACTTCGACTTTGACTCTGACGCTTACTTCATGACTCTGACCTTGACTTTGACTGTGACTCTGACTCTGAGTCTGACTCTGACTCTGACTCTGTCGCTGACTATGACTTCGACTCTGACTCTGACTTCATGACTCTGCATCTGACTCTGACTATGATTTCATGACTCTGACTCTGACTCTGACTCTGACTCTGACTCTGACTGTGACTCTGACTCTGACCCTGAGTCTTTCTTCATGACTCTGACGCTGACTCTGACTCTGACTCTGAATCCGACTTTATCACTCTGAATCTGACTCTGACTATGATTTTATGACTCTGACTCTGACTCTGACTTTGACTATGACTCTGACTCTGAATGCATGACTCTGAATCTGACTATGACTTTGACTTTAACTTCATGATTCTGAAACTGACTCTGACTCTGACTTTGACCTCATGACTCTAACTCTGACTCTGACTATAACTCTGACTCTGACTCTGACTCTGACTCTGACTCTGACTGTGACTCTGACTCTGACTCTGACTCTGACTTCATGACTCTAAATCTGACTCTGACTTTGACTCTAACTTCATGATCCTGAAACTGAGTTTGACTCCGACTTCGACTTCGTGACTCTGACTCTGACTATGACTCTGACCCCGACTCCGACTCTGACTCTGACTCTTACTCTTACTTCATGACTCTGACTTCGACTTTGACTCTGACGCTTACTTCATGACTCTGACCTTGACTTTGACTGTGACTCTGACTCTGAGTCTGACTCTGACTCTGACTCTGTCGCTGACTATGACTTCGACTCTGACTCTGACTTCATGACTCTGCATCTGACTCTGACTATGATTTTATGACTCTGACTCCGACTTTGACTCCGACTCTGACTCTGACTCTGACTCTGACTCCATGACTCTGAATCTGACTCTGACTATGATTTTATGACTCTGACTCTGACTCTGACTATGATTTTATGACTCTGACTCTGACTCTGACTGTGACTCTGACTCTGACTCTGTCTTTACGACTCTGACGCTGACTCCGACTCTCACTTTGACTCCGACTCTGACCCAGACGCTGACTCTGACTCTGACTCTGCCTCTGACTCTGACTCTGACTCTGAATCTGACTTCATGAATCTGCCTCTGACTCTGACTGTGTCCTCACGACTCTGACGCTGACTCTGACTCTACCTCTGACTCCGACTCTGACCCCGACTCTGACCCAGACTCTGACTCTGACCCTGACTCTGACTCTGACTCTGACTCTGACTCTGACTCTTACTTCATGACTCTGACTTTGACTTTGACTCCGACTCTGACTCTGACTCTAACTCTGACTTCGACTCTGACTATGTCTCTGACTCTGACTGTGACTCTGACTCTGACTCTGACTTCATGACTCTGAATCTGACTCTGACTTTGACTCTAACTTCATGATCCTGAAACTGACTTTGACTCTGACTTTGAGTTCATGACTCTGACTTTGACTGTGACTCTGACCCTGACTCTGACTCTGACTTTTACTTCATGACTCTGACTTCGGCTCCGACTTTGACTCGGACTCTGACTCTGACTCTGACTCTGACTCTGACTCTGACTCTGTCGCTGACTATGACTTCGACTCTGACTCTGACTTCATGACTCTGCATCTTACTCTGACTATGATTTTATGACTCTGACTCTGAGTCTGACTCTGACTCTGTCTATGACTCTGACTCCGACTCTGACTCTGTCTCTGACTCTGACTCTGACTCTGAATCTGATTTTATGACTCTGAATCTGACTCTGACTATGATTTTATGACTCTGACTCTGACTCTGACTCTGACCATGACTCTGACTCTGAATGCATGACTCTGAATCTGACTATGTCTTTGACTTTAACTTCATGATTCTGGAACTGACTCTGACTCTGACTTTGACCTCATGACTCTAACTCTGACTCTGACTCTAACTCTGACTCTGACTCTGACTCTGACTCTGACTCTGACTGTGACTCTGACTCTGACTCTGACTCCGACTTTGACTCTGACTATGACTCTGATTCTGACTCTGACTTCATGACTCTGAATCTGACTGTGACTTTGACTCTGACTATGACTCTGATTCTGACTCTGACTTCATGACTCTAAATCTGACTCTGACCCAGACTCTGACTCTGACTCTGACTCTGACTCTGACTCTGACTCTGACTTCATGACTCTGAATCTGACGCTGACTATGATTTTATGACTCTGACTCTGACTCTGACTCTGACTGTGACTCTGACTCTGACTCTGTCTTTACGACTCTGACGCTGACTCCGACTCTCACTTTGACTCCGACTCTGACCCAGACGCTGACTCTGACTCTGACTCTGCCTCTGACTCTGACTCTGACTCTGAATCTGACTTCATGAATCTGCCTCTGACTCTGACTGTGTCTTCACGACTCTGACGCTGACTCTGACTCTAACTCTGACTCCGACTCTGACCCCGACTCTGACCCAGACTCTGACTCTGACCCTGACTCTGACTCTGACTCTGACTCTGACTCTGACTCTTACTTCATGACTCTGACTTTGACTTTGACTCCGACTCTGACTCTGACTCTAACTCTGACTTCGACTCTGACTATGTCTCTGACTCTGACTGTGACTCTGACTCTGACTCTGACTTCATGACTCTGAATCTGACTCTGACTTTGACTCTAACTTCATGATCCTGAAACTGACTTTGACTCTGACTTTGAGTTCATGACTCTGACTTTGACTGTGACTCTGACCCTGACTCTGACTCTGACTTTTACTTCATGACTCTGACTTTGGCTCCGACTTTGACTCGGACTCTGACTCTGACTCTGACTCTGACTTTGACTCTGACTCTGTCGCTGACTATGACTTCGACTCCGACTCTGACTTCATGACTCTGCATCTTACTCTGACTATGATTTTATGACTCTGACTCTGAGTCTGACTCTGACTCTGTCTATGACTCTGACTCCGACTCTGACTCTGTCTCTGACTCTGACTCTGACTCTGAATCTGACTTTATGACTCTGAATCTGACTCTGACTATGATTTTATGACTCTGACTCTGACTCTGACTCTGACTATGACTCTGACTCTGAATGCATGACTCTGAATCTGACTATGTCTTTGACTTTAACTTCATGATTCTGAAACTGACTCTGACTCTGACTTTGACCTCATGACTCTAACTCTGACTCTGACTCTGACTCTGACTCTGACTCTGACTCTGACTCTGACTCTGACTCTGACTCCGACTCTGACTTTGACTCTGACTCTGACTCTGACTCTGACTTCATGACTCTGAATCTGACTCTGACAATGATTTTATGACTCTGACTCTGACTCTGACTCCGACTCTGACTCTGACTCTGACTCTGACTCCGACTCTGACTCTGACTCTGACTCCATGACTCTGAATCTGACTATGACTATGATTTTATGACTGTGACGCTGACTCTGACTATGATTTTATGACTCTGACTCTGACTCTGACTGTGTCTTTACGACTCTGACGCTGTATCTGACTCTAACTCTGACTCCGACTCTGACCCAGACTCTGACTCTGACTCCAACTCTGACTCCGACTCTGACCCAGACTCTGACTCTGACTCTGAGTCTGACTCTGACTTTGACTCTGACTCTGACTCTGACTCTGACTTCATGACTCTGAATCTGACTCTGACTATGATTTTATGACTCTGACTCTGACTCTGACTCTGACTATGACTCTGACTCTGAATGCATGACTCTGAATCTGACTATGACTTTGACTTTAACTTCATGATTCTGAAACTGACTCTGACTCTGACTTTGACCTCATGACTCTAACTCTGACTCTGACTCTAACTCTGACTCTGACTCTGACTCTGACTCTGACTCTGACTGTGACTCTGACTCTGACTCTGACTCTGACTTTGACTCTGACTATGACTCTGATTCTGACTCTGACTTCATGACTCTGAATCTGACTCTGACTTTGACTCTGACTATGACTCTGATTCTGACTCTGACTTCATGACTCTAAATCTGACTCTGACCCAGACTCTGACTCTGACTCTGACTCTGACTCTGACTCTGACTCCGACTTTGACTTTGACTCTTACTCTGACTCTGACTCTGACTTCATGACTCTGAATCTGACGCTGACTATGATTTTATGACTCTGACTCTGACTCTGACTCTGACCCTGACTCTGAGTCTGACTCTGACTCTGACTCCATGACTCTGAATCTGACTCTGACTATGATTTTATGACTCTGACTCTGACTCTGACTATGATTTTATGACTCTGACTCTGACTCTGACTGTGACTCTGACTCTGACTCTGTCTTTACGACTCTGACGCTGACTCCGACTCTCACTCTGACTCCGACTCTGACCCAGACGCTGACTCTGACTCTGACTCTGCCTCTGACTCTGACTCTGACTCTGAATCTGACTTCATGAATCTGCCTCTGACTCTGACTGTATTCACGACTCTGACGCTGACTCTGACTCTAACTCTGACTCCGACTCTGACCCCGACTCTGACCCAGACTCTGACTCTGACCCTGACTCTGACTCTGACTCTGACTCTGACTCTGACTCTTACTTCATGACTCTGACTTTGACTTTGACTCCGACTCTGACTCTGACTCTAACTCTGACTTCGACTCTGACTATGTCTCTGACTCTGACTGTGACTCTGACTCTGACTCTGACTTCATGACTCTGAATCTGACTCTGACTTTGACTCTAACTTCATGATCCTGAAACTGACTTTGACTCTGACTTTGAGTTCATGACTCTGACTTTGACTGTGACTCTGACCCTGACTCTGACTCTGACTTTTACTTCATGACTCTGACTTTGGCTCCGACTTTGACTCGGACTCTGACTCTGACTCTGACTTTGACTCTGACTCTGACTCTGTCGCTGACTATGACTTCGACTCTGACTCTGACTTCATGACTCTGCATCTTACTCTGACTATGATTTTATGACTCTGACTCTGAGTCTGACTCTGACTCTGTCTATGACTCTGACTCCGACTCTGACTCTGTCTCTGACTCTGACTCTGACTCTGAATCTGACTTTATGACTCTGAATCTGACTCTGACTATGATTTTATGACTCTGACTCTGACTCTGACTATGACTCTGACTCTGAATGCATGACTCTGAATCTGACTATGTCTTTGACTTTAACTTCATGATTCTGAAACTGACTCTGACTCTGACTTTGACCTCATGACTCTAACTCTGACTCTGACTCTAACTCTGACTCTGACTCTGACTCTGACTCTGACTCTGACTGTGACTCTGACTCTGACTCTGACTCCGACTTTGACTCTGACTATGACTCTGATTCTGACTCTGACTTCATGACTCTGAATCTGACGCTGACTATGATTTTATGACTCTGACTCTGACTCTGACTCTGACCCTGACTCTGAGTCTGACTCTGACTCTGACTCCATGACTCTGAATCTCACTATGACTATGATTTTATGACTGTGACGCTGACTCTGACTATGATTTTATGACTCTGACTCTGACTCTGACTGTGACTCTGACTCTGACTCTGTCTTTACGACTCTGACGCTGCATCTGACTCCAACTCTGACTCCGACTCTGACCCAGACTCTGACTCTGACTCTGACTCTGACTCTGACTCTGACTCCGACTTTGACTTTGACTCTGACTCCGACTCTGACTCTGACTTCATGACTCTGAATCTGACTCTGACAATGATTTTATGACTCAGACTCTGACTCTGACTCCGACTCTGACTCTGACTCTGACTCTGACTTTGACTCTTACTCTGACTCTGACTTCATGACTCTGAATCTGACTCTAACTTTGACTCTAACTACATGATCCTGAATCCGACCTTGACCCTGACTCTGACTCTGACATTGACTCTGACTATTACTTCATGACTGTGACTTTGACTTTGACTCTGACTCTGACTCTGACTATGACTCTGACTCCGACTCTGACTCTGTCTCTGACTCTGACTCTGACTCTGAATCTGACTTTATGACTCTGAATCTGACTCTGACTATGATTTTATGACTCTGACTCTGACTCTGACTCTGACTATGACTCTGACTCTGAATGCATGACTCTGAATCTGACTATGACTTTGACTTTAACTTCATGATTCTGAAACTGACTCTGACTCTGACTTTGACCTCATGAATCTGACTCTGACTCTGACTCGAACTCTGACTCTGACTCTGACTCTGACTCTGACTGTGACTCTGACTCTGACTCTGACTCCGACTTTGACTCGGACTATGACTCTGAATCTGACTCTGACTTCATGACTCTCAATCTGACTCTGACTTTGACTCTGACTATGACTCTGATTCTGACTCTGACTTCATGACTCTGAATCTGACTCTCACTTTGACTCTAACTTCATGATCCTGAAACTGAATTTGACTCCGACTTCGACTTCACGACTCTGACTCTGACTATGACTCTGACCCCGACTCCGACTCTGACTCTGACTCTGACTTTTACTTCATGACTCTGACTCTGACTTTGACTCTGACTCTGACTCTGACTCTGACTCTGACTCTGACTCTGTCTCTGACTGTGACTCCGACTCTGACTCTAACTTCATGACTCTGAATCTGACTCTGACTATGATTTTATGACTCTGACTCTGACTCCGACTCTGACTCTGACTCTGACTCTGTCGCTGACTATGACTTCGACTCTGACTCTGACTTCATGACTCTGCATCTGACTCTGACTATGATTTCATGACTCTGACTCTGACTCTGACTCTGACTCTGACTCTGACTGTGACTCTGACTCTGACCCTGAGTCTTTCTTCATGACTCTGACGCTGACTCTGACTCTGACTCTGAATCTGACTTTATGACTCTGAATCTGACTCTGACTATGATTTTATGACTCTGACTCTGACTCTGACTTTGACTATGACTCTGACTCTGAATGCATGACTCTGAATCTGACTATGACTTTGACTTTAACTTCATGATTCTGAAACTGACTCTGACTCTGACTTTGACCTCATGACTCTAACTCTGACTCTGACTATAACTCTGACTCTGACTCTGACTCTGACTCTGACTCTGACTGTGACTCTGACTCTGACTCTGACTCTGACTTCATGACTCTAAATCTGACTCTGACTTTGACTCTAACTTCATGATCCTGAAACTGAGTTTGACTCCGACTTCGACTTCGTGACTCTGACTCTGACCATGACTCTGACCCCGACTCCGACTCTGACTCTGACTCTTACTCTTACTTCATGACTCTGACTTCGACTTTGACTCTGACGCTTACTTCATGACTCTGACCTTGACTTTGACTGTGACTCTGACTCTGAGTCTGACTCTGACTCTGACTCTGTCGCTGACTATGACTTCGACTCTGACTCTGACTTCATGACTCTGCATCTGACTCTGACTATGATTTTATGACTCTGACTCTGACTCTGACTCTGACTCTGACTCTGACTCTGACTTCATGACTCTGAATCTGACTCTAACTTTGACTCTAACTACATGATCCTGAATCCGACCTTGACCCTGACTCTGACTCTGACATTGACTCTGACTATTACTTCATGACTGTGACTTTGACTTTGACTCTGACTCTGACTCTGACTATGACTCTGACTCCGACTCTGACTCTGTCTCTGACTCTGACTCTGACTCTGAATCTGACTTTATGACTCTGAATCTGACTCTGACTATGATTTTATGACTCTGACTCTGACTCTGACTCTGACTATGACTCTGACTCTGAATGCATGACTCTGAATCTGACTATGACTTTGACTTTAACTTCATGATTCTGAAACTGACTCTGACTCTGACTTTGACCTCATGACTCTGACTCTGACTCTGACTCGAACTCTGATTCTGACTCTGACTCTGACTCTGACTGTGACTGTGACTCTGACTCTGACTCCGACTTTGACTCGGACTATGACTCTGATTCTGACTCTGACTTCATGACTCTGAATCTGACTCTGACTTTGACTCTGACTATGACTCTGATTCTGACTCTGACTTCATGACTCTGAATCTGACTCTCACTTTGACTCTAACTTCATGATCCTGAAACTGAATTTGACTCCGACTTCGACTTCACGACTCTGACTCTGACTATGACCCTGACCCCGACTCCGACTCTGACTCTGACTCTGACTTTTACTTCATGACTCTGACTCTGACTTTGACTCTGACTCTGACTCTGACTCTGACTCTGACTCTGACTCTGACTCTGACTCTGTCTCTGACTGTGACTCCGACTCTGACTCTAACTTCATGACTCTGAATCTGACTCTGACTATGATTTTATGACTCTAACTCTGACTCCGACTCTGACTCTGACTCTGACTCTGAGTCTTTCTCCATGACTCTGACGGTAACTCTGACTCTGACTCTGACTCTGACTCTGACCCAGACTCTGACTCTGACTCTGACTCTGACTTTGACTCTGACTCTGACTCTGACTCTGACTCTGACTCTGACTTCATGACTCTGAATCTGACTCTGACTTTGACTCTAACTACATGATCCTGAAACCGACCTTGACCCTGACTCTGACTCTGACTCTGATTCTGACTATTACTTCATGACTCTGACTTTGACTTTGACTCTGACTCTGACTCTGACTATGACTCTGACTCCGACTCTGACTCTGTCTCTGACTCTGACTCTGACTCTGAATCTGACTTTATGACTCTGAATCTTACTCTGACTATGATTTTATGACTCTGACTCTGACTCTGACTTTGACTATGACTCTGACTCTGAATGCATGACTCTGAATCTGACTATGACTTTGACTTTAACTTCATGATTCTGAAACTGACTCTGACTCTGACTTTGACCTCATGACTCTAACTCTGACTCTGACTCTAACTCTGACTCTGACTCTGACTCTGACTCTGACTCTGACTGTGACTCTGACTCTGTCTCTGACTCCGACTTTGACTCTGACTATGACTCTGATTCTGACTCTGACTTCATGACTCTGAATCTGACTCTGACTTTGACTCTGACTATGACTCTGATTCTGACTCTGACTTCATGACTCTAAATCTGACTCTGACTTTGACTCTAACTTCATGATCCTGAAACTGAGTTTGACTCCGACTTCGACTTCGTGACTCTGACTCTGACTATGACTCTGACCCCGACTCCGACTCTGACTCTGACTCTTACTCTTACTTCATGACTCTGACTTCGACTTTGACTCTGACGCTTACTTCATGACTCTGACCTTGACTTTGACTGTGACTCTGACTCTGAGTCTGACTCTGACTCTGACTCTGTCGCTGACTATGACTTCGACTCTGACTCTGACTTCATGACTCTGCATCTGACTCTGACTATGATTTCATGACTCTGACTCTGACTCTGACTCTGACTCTGACTCTGACTGTGACTCTGACTCTGACCCTGAGTCTTTCTTCATGACTCTGACGCTGACTCTGACTCTGACTCTGAATCTGACTTTATCACTCTGAATCTGACTCTGACTATGATTTTATGACTCTGACTCTGACTCTGACTTTGACTATGACTCTGACTCTGAATGCATGACTCTGAATCTGACTATGACTTTGACTTTAACTTCATGATTCTGAAACTGACTCTGACTCTGACTTTGACCTCATGACTCTAACTCTGACTCTGACTATAACTCTGACTCTGACTCTGACTCTGACTCTGACTCTGACTGTGACTCTGACTCTGACTCTGACTCTGACTTCATGACTCTAAATCTGACTCTGACTTTGACTCTCACTTCATGATCCTGAAACTGAGTTTGACTCCGACTTCGACTTCGTGACTCTGACTCTGACTATGACTCTGACCCCGACTCCGACTCTGACTCTGACTCTTACTCTTACTTCATGACTCTGACTTCGACTTTGACTCTGACGCTTACTTCATGACTCTGACCTTGACCTTGACTGTGACTCTGACTCTGAGTCTGACTCTGACTCTGACTCTGTCGCTGACTATGACTTCGACTCTGACTCTGACTTCATGACTCTGCATCTGACTCTGACTATGATTTTATGACTCTGACTCTGACTCTGACTCTGACTCTGACTCTGACTGTGCCTCTGACTCTGACCCTGAGTCTTTCTTCATGACTCTGACGCTGACTCTGACTCTGACTCTGACTCTGACTCTGACTCTGACTCCGACTTTGACTCCGACTCTGACTCTGACTCTGACTCTGACTCCATGACTCTGAATCTGACTCTGACTATGATTTTATGACTCTGACTCTGACTCTGACTATGATTTTATGACTCTGACTCTGACTCTGACTGTGACTCTGACTCTGACTCTGTCTTTACGACTCTGACGCTGACTCCGACTCTCACTTTGACTCCGACTCTGACCCAGACGCTGACTCTGACTCTGACTCTGCCTCTGACTCTGACTCTGACTCTGAATCTGACTTCATGAATCTGCCTCTGACTCTGACTGTGTCTTCACGACTCTGACGCTGACTCTGACTCTAACTCTGACTCCGACTCTGACCCCGACTCTGACCCAGACTCTGACTCTGACCCTGACTCTGACTCTGACTCTGACTCTGACTCTGACTCTTACTTCATGACTCTGACTTTGACTTCGACTCCGACTCTGACTCTGACTCTAACTCTGACTTCGACTCTGACTATGTCTCTGACTCTGACTGTGACTCTGACTCTGACTCTGACTTCATGACTCTGAATCTGACTCTGACTTTGACTCTAACTTCATGATCCTGAAACTGACTTTGACTCTGACTATGATTTTATGACTCTGACTCTGAGTCTGACTCTGACTCTGTCTATGACTCTGACTCCGACTCTGACTCTGTGTCTGACTCCGACTCTGACTCTGAATCTGACTTTATGACTCTGAATCTGACTCTGACTATGATTTTATGACTCTGACTCTGACTCTGACTCTGACTATGACTCTGACTCTGAATGCATGACTCTGAATCTGACTATGTCTTTGACTTTAACTTCATGATTCTGAAACTGACTCTGACTCTGACTTTGACCTCATGACTCTAACTCTGACTCTGACTCTAACTCTGACTCTGACTCTGACTCTGACTCTGACTCTGACTGTGACTCTGACTCTGACTCTGACTCCGACTTTGACTCTGACTATGACTCTGATTCTGACTCTGACTTCATGACTCTGAATCTGACTGTGACTTTGACTCTGACTATGACTCTGATTCTGACTCTGACTTCATGACTCTAAATCTGACTCTGACCCAGACTCTGACTCTGACTCTGACTCTGACTCTGACTCTGACTCTGACTCCGACTTTGACTTTGACTCTGACTCTGACTCTGACTCTGACTCCATGACTCTGAATCTGACGCTGACTATGATTTTATGACTCTGACTCTGACTCTGACTCTGACTCTGACTCTGAGTCTGACTCTGACTCTGACTCCATGACTCTGAATCTGACTATGACTATGATTTTATGACTGTGACGCTGACTCTGACTATGATTTTATGACTCTGACTCTGACTCTGACTTTGACTATGACTCTGACTCTGAATGCATGACTCTGAATCTGACTATGACTTTGACTTTAACTTCATGATTCTGAAACTGACTCTGACTCTGACTTTGACCTCATGACTCTAACTCTGACTCTGACTATAACTCTGACTCTGACTCTGACTCTGACTCTGACTCTGACTGTGACTCTGACTCTGACTCTGACTCTGACTTCATGACTCTAAATCTGACTCTGACTTTGACTCTCACTTCATGATCCTGAAACTGAGTTTGACTCCGACTTCGACTTCGTGACTCTGACTCTGACTATGACTCTGACCCCGACTCCGACTCTGACTCTGACTCTTACTCTTACTTCATGACTCTGACTTCGACTTTGACTCTGACGCTTACTTCATGACTCTGACCTTGACCTTGACTGTGACTCTGACTCTGAGTCTGACTCTGACTCTGACTCTGTCGCTGACTATGACTTCGACTCTGACTCTGACTTCATGACTCTGCATCTGACTCTGACTATGATTTTATGACTCCGACTTTGACTCTGACTATGACTCTGATTCTGAATCTGACTTCATGAATCTGCCTCTGACTCTGACTGTGTCTTCACGACTCTGACGCTGACTCTGACTCTAACTCTGACTCCGACTCTGACCCCGACTCTGACCCAGACTCTGACTCTGACCCTGACTCTGACTCTGACTCTGACTCTGACTCTGACTCTTACTTCATGACTCTGACTTTGACTTCGACTCCGACTCTGACTATGACTCTAACTCTGACTTCGACTCTGACTATGTCTCTGACTCTGACTGTGACTCTGACTCTGACTCTGACTTCATGACTCTGAATCTGACTCTGACTTTGACTCTAACTTCATGATCCTGAAACTGACTTTGACTCTGACTATGATTTTATGACTCTGACTCTGAGTCTGACTCTGACTCTGTCTATGACTCTGACTCCGACTCTGACTCTGTGTCTGACTCCGACTCTGACTCTGAATCTGACTTTATGACTCTGAATCTGACTCTGACTATGATTTTATGACTCTGACTCTGACTCTGACTCTGACTATGACTCTGACTCTGAATGCATGACTCTGAATCTGACTATGTCTTTGACTTTAACTTCATGATTCTGAAACTGACTCTGACTCTGACTTTGACCTCATGACTCTAACTCTGACTCTGACTCTAACTCTGACTCTGACTCTGACTCTGACTCTGACTCTGACTGTGACTCTGACTCTGACTCTGACTCCGACTTTGACTCTGACTATGACTCTGATTCTGACTCTGACTTCATGACTCTGAATCTGACTGTGACTTTGACTCTGACTATGACTCTGATTCTGACTCTGACTTCATGACTCTAAATCTGACTCTGACCCAGACTCTGACTCTGACTCTGACTCTGACTCTGACTCTGACTCTGACTCCGACTTTGACTTTGACTCTGACTCTGACTCTGACTCTGACTCCATGACTCTGAATCTGACGCTGACTATGATTTTATGACTCTGACTCTGACTCTGACTCTGACTCTGACTCTGAGTCTGACTCTGACTCTGACTCCATGACTCTGAATCTGACTATGACTATGATTTTATGACTGTGACGCTGACTCTGACTATGATTTTATGACTCTGACTCTGACTCTGACTGTGACTCTGACTCTGACTCTGTCTTTACGACTCTGACGCTGCATCTGACTCCAACTCTGACTCCGACTCTGACCCAGACTCTGACTCTGACTCTGACTCTGACTCTGACTCTGACTCCGACTTTGACTTTGACTCTGACTCCGACTCTGACTCTGACTTCATGACTCTGAATCTGACTCTGACAATGATTTTATGACTCAGACTCTGACTCTGACTCCGACTCTGACTCTGACTCTGACTCTGACTTTGACTCTTACTCTGACTCTGACTTCATGACTCTGAATCTGACTCTAACTTTGACTCTAACTACATGATCCTGAATCCGACCTTGACCCTGACTCTGACTCTGACATTGACTCTGACTATTACTTCATGACTGTGACTTTGACTTTGACTCTGACTCTGACTCTGACTATGACTCTGACTCCGACTCTGACTCTGTCTCTGACTCTGACTCTGACTCTGAATCTGACTTTATGACTCTGAATCTGACTCTGACTATGATTTTATGACTCTGACTCTGACTCTGACTCTGACTATGACTCTGACTCTGAATGCATGACTCTGAATCTGACTATGACTTTGACTTTAACTTCATGATTCTGAAACTGACTCTGACTCTGACTTTGACCTCATGAATCTGACTCTGACTCTGACTCGAACTCTGACTCTGACTCTGACTCTGACTCTGACTGTGACTCTGACTCTGACTCTGACTCCGACTTTGACTCGGACTATGACTCTGAATCTGACTCTGACTTCATGACTCTCAATCTGACTCTGACTTTGACTCTGACTATGACTCTGATTCTGACTCTGACTTCATGACTCTGAATCTGACTCTCACTTTGACTCTAACTTCATGATCCTGAAACTGAATTTGACTCCGACTTCGACTTCACGACTCTGACTCTGACTATGACTCTGACCCCGACTCCGACTCTGACTCTGACTCTGACTTTTACTTCATGACTTTGACTCTGACTTTGACTCTGACTCTGACTCTGACTCTGACTCTGACTCTGACTCTGTCTCTGACTGTGACTCCGACTCTGACTCTAACTTCATGACTCTGAATCTGACTCTGACTATGATTTTATGACTCTGACTCTGACTCCGACTCTGACTCTGACTCTGACTCTGTCGCTGACTATGACTTCGACTCTGACTCTGACTTCATGACTCTGCATCTGACTCTGACTATGATTTCATGACTCTGACTCTGACTCTGACTCTGACTCTGACTCTGACTGTGACTCTGACTCTGACCCTGAGTCTTTCTTCATGACTCTGACGCTGACTCTGACTCTGACTCTGAATCTGACTTTATGACTCTGAATCTGACTCTGACTATGATTTTATGACTCTGACTCTGACTCTGACTTTGACTATGACTCTGACTCTGAATGCATGACTCTGAATCTGACTATGACTTTGACTTTAACTTCATGATTCTGAAACTGACTCTGACTCTGACTTTGACCTCATGACTCTAACTCTGACTCTGACTATAACTCTGACTCTGACTCTGACTCTGACTCTGACTCTGACTGTGACTCTGACTCTGACTCTGACTCTGACTTCATGACTCTAAATCTGACTCTGACTTTGACTCTAACTTCATGATCCTGAAACTGAGTTTGACTCCGACTTCGACTTCGTGACTCTGACTCTGACCATGACTCTGACCCCGACTCCGACTCTGACTCTGACTCTTACTCTTACTTCATGACTCTGACTTCGACTTTGACTCTGACGCTTACTTCATGACTCTGACCTTGACTTTGACTGTGACTCTGACTCTGAGTCTGACTCTGACTCTGACTCTGTCGCTGACTATGACTTCGACTCTGACTCTGACTTCATGACTCTGCATCTGACTCTGACTATGATTTTATGACTCTGACTCTGACTCTGACTCTGACTCTGACTCTGACTTCATGACTCTGAATCTGACTCTAACTTTGACTCTAACTACATGATCCTGAATCCGACCTTGACCCTGACTCTGACTCTGACATTGACTCTGACTATTACTTCATGACTGTGACTTTGACTTTGACTCTGACTCTGACTCTGACTATGACTCTGACTCCGACTCTGACTCTGTCTCTGACTCTGACTCTGACTCTGAGTCTTTCTCCATGACTCTGACGGTAACTCTGACTCTGACTCTGACTCTGACTCTGACCCAGACTCTGACTCTGACTCTGACTCTGACATTGACTCTGACTCTGACTCTGACTCTGACTCTGACTCTGACTTCATGACTCTGAATCTGACTCTGACTTTGTCTCTAACTACATGATCCTGAAACCGACCTTGACCCTGACTCTGACTCTGATTCTGATTCTGACTATTACTTTATGACTCTGACTTTGACTTTGACTCTGACTCTGACTCTGACTATGACTCTGACTCCGACTCTGACTCTGTCTCTGACTCTGACTCTGACTCTGAATCTGACTTTATGACTCTGAATCTTACTCTGACTATGATTTTATGACTCTGACTATGACTCTGACCCCGACTCCGACTCTGACTCTGACTCTGACTTTTACTTCATGACTGTGACTTTGACTTTGACTCTGACTCTGACTCTGACTATGACTCTGACTCCGACTCTGACTCTGTCTCTGACTCTGACTCTGACTCTGAATCTGACTTTATGACTCTGAATCTGACTCTGACTATGATTTTATGACTCTGACTCTGACTCTGACTCTGACTATGACTCTGACTCTGAATGCATGACTCTGAATCTGACTATGACTTTGACTTTAACTTCATGATTCTGAAACTGACTCTGACTCTGACTTTGACCTCATGACTCTGACTCTGACTCTGACTCGAACTCTGACTCTGACTCTGACTCTGACTCTGACTGTGACTGTGACTCTGACTCTGACTCCGACTTTGACTCGGACTATGACTCTGATTCTGACTCTGACTTCATGACTCTGAATCTGACTCTGACTTTGACTCTGACTATGACTCTGATTCTGACTCTGACTTCATGACTCTGAATCTGACTCTCACTTCGACTCTAACTTCATGATCCTGAAACTGAATTTGACTCCGACTTCGACTTCACGACTCTGACTCTGACTATGACCCTGACCCCGACTCCGACTCTGACTCTGACTCTGACTTTTACTTCATGACTCTGACTCTGACTTTGACTCTGACTCTGACTCTGACTCTGACTCTGACTCTGACTCTGACTCTGTCTCTGACTGTGACTCCGACTCTGACTCTAACTTCATGACTCTGAATCTGACTCTGACTATGATTTTATGACTCTGACTCTGACTCCGACTCTGACTCTGACTCTGACTCTGACTCTGAGTCTTCCTCCATGACTCTGACGGTAACTCTGACTCTGACTCTGACTCTGACTCTGACCCAGACTCTGACTCTGACTCTGACTCTGACATTGACTCTGACTCTGACTCTGACTCTGACTCTGACTCTGACTTCATGACTCTGAATCTGACTCTGACTTTGTCTCTAACTACATGATCCTGAAACCGACCTTGACCCTGACTCTGACTCTGATTCTGATTCTGACTATTACTTTATGACTCTGACTTTGACTTTGACTCTGACTCTGACTCTGACTATGACTCTGACTCCGACTCTGACTCTGTCTCTGACTCTGACTCTGACTCTGAATCTGACTTTATGACTCTGAATCTTACTCTGACTATGATTTTATGACTCTGACTCTGACTCTGACTTTGACTATGACTCTGACTCTGAATGCATGACTCTGAATCTGACTATGACTTTGACTTTAACTTCATGATTCTGAAACTGACTCTGACTCTGACTTTGACCTCATGACTCTAACTCTGACTCTGACTCTAACTCTGACTCTGACTCTGACTCTGACTCTGACTCTGACTGTGACTCTGACTCTGTCTCTGACTCCGACTTTGACTCTGACTATGACTCTGATTCTGACTCTGACTTCATGACTCTGAATCTGACTCTGACTTTGACTCTGACTATGACTCTGATTCTGACTCTGACTTCATGACTCTAAATCTGACTCTGACTTTGACTCTAACTTCATGATCCTGAAACTGAGTTTGACTCCGACTTCGACTTCGTGACTCTGACTCTGACTATGACTCTGACCCCGACTCCGACTCTGACTCTGACTCTTACTCTTACTTCATGACTCTGACTTCGACTTTGACTCTGACGCTTACTTCATGACTCTGACCTTGACTTTGACTGTGACTCTGACTCTGAGTCTGACTCTGACTCTGACTCTGTCGCTGACTATGACTTCGACTCTGACTCTGACTTCATGACTCTGCATCTGACTCTGACTATGATTTTATGACTCTGACTCTGACTCTGACTCTGACTCTGACTCTGACTGTGCCTCTGACTCTGACCCTGAGTCTTTCTTCATGACTCTGACGCTGACTCTGACTCTGACTCTGACTCTGACTCTGACTCTGACTCCGACTTTGACTCCGACTCTGACTCTGACTCTGACTCTGACTCCATGACTCTGAATCTGACTCTGACTATGATTTTATGACTCTGACTCTGACTCTGACTATGATTTTATGACTCTGACTCTGACTCTGACTGTGACTCTGACTCTGACTCTGTCTTTACGACTCTGACGCTGACTCCGACTCTCACTTTGACTCCGACTCTGACTCTGTCGCTGACTATGACTTCGACTCTGACTCTGACTTCATGACTCTGCATCTTACTCTGACTATGATTTTATGACTCTGACTCTGAGTCTGACTCTGACTCTGTCTATGACTCTGACTCCGACTCTGACTCTGTCTCTGACTCTGACTCTGACTCTGAATCTGACTTTATGACTCTGAATCTGACTCTGACTATGATTTTATGACTCTGACTCTGACTCTGACTCTGACTATGACTCTGACTCTGAATGCATGACTCTGAATCTGACTATGTCTTTGACTTTAACTTCATGATTCTGAAACTGACTCTGACTCTGACTTTGACCTCATGACTCTAACTCTGACTCTGACTCTAACTCTGACTCTGACTCTGACTCTGACTCTGACTCTGACTGTGACTCTGACTCTGACTCTGACTCCGACTTTGACTCTGACTATGACTCTGATTCTGACTCTGACTTCATGACTCTGAATCTGACTGTGACTTTGACTCTGACTATGACTCTGATTCTGACTCTGACTTCATGACTCTAAATCTGACTCTGACCCAGACTCTGACTCTGACTCTGACTCTGACTCTGACTCTGACTCTGACTCCGACTTTGACTTTGACTCTGACTCTGACTCTGACTCTGACTTCATGACTCTGAATCTGACGCTGACTATGATTTTATGACTCTGACTCTGACTCTGACTCTGACTGTGACTCTGACTCTGACTCTGTCTTTACGACTCTGACGCTGACTCCGACTCTCACTTTGACTCCGACTCTGACCCAGACGCTGACTCTGACTCTGACTCTGCCTCTGACTCTGACTCTGACTCTGAATCTGACTTCATGAATCTGCCTCTGACTCTGACTGTGTCTTCACGACTCTGACGCTGACTCTGACTCTAACTCTGACTCCGACTCTGACCCCGACTCTGACCCAGACTCTGACTCTGACCCTGACTCTGACTCTGAATCTGACTCTGACTCTGACTCTGACTTCATGACTCTGACTTTGACTTTGACTCCGACTCTGACTCTGACTCTAACTCTGACTTCGACTCTGACTATGTCTCTGACTCTGACTGTGACTCTGACTCTGACTCTGACTTCATGACTCTGAATCTGACTCTGACTTTGACTCTAACTTCATGATCCTGAAACTGACTTTGACTCTGACTTTGAGTTCATGACTCTGACTTTGACTGTGACTCTGACCCTGACTCTGACTCTGACTTTTACTTCATGACTCTGAGTTTGGCTCCGACTTTGACTCGGACTCTGACTCTGACTCTGACTCTGACTCTGACTCTGACTCTGTCGCTGACTATGACTTCGACTCTGACTCTGACTTCATGACTCTGCATCTTACTCTGAATATGATTTTATGACTCTGACTCTGAGTCTGACTCTGACTCTGTCTATGACTCTGACTCCGACTCTGACTCTGTCTCTGACTCTGACTCTGACTCTGAATCTGACTTCATGACTCTGAATCTGACTCTGATTATGATTTTATGACTCTGACTCTGACTCTGACTCTGACTATGACTCTGACTCTGAATGCATGACTCTGAATCTGACTATGTCTTTGACTTTAACTTCATGATTCTGAAACTGACTCTGACTCTGACTTTGACCTCATGACTCTAACTCTGACTCTGACTCTAACTCTGACTCTGACTCTGACTCTGACTCTGACTCTGACTGTGACTCTGACTCTGACTCTGACTCCGACTTTGACTCTGACTATGACTCTGATTCTGACTCTGACTTCATGACTCTGAATCTGACTGTGACTTTGACTCTGACTATGACTCTGATTCTGACTCTGACTTCATGACTCTAAATCTGACTCTGACCCAGACTCTGACTCTGACTCTGACTCTGACTCTGACTCTGACTCTGACTCCGACTTTGACTTTGACTCTGACTCTGACTCTGACTCTGACTTCATGACTCTGAATCTGACGCTGACTATGATTTTATGACTCTGACTCTGACTCTGACTCTGACCCTGACTCTGAGTCTGACTCTGACTCTGACTCCATGACTCTGAATCTGACTATGACTATGATTTTATGACTGTGACGCTGACTCTGACTATGATTTTATGACTCTGACTCTGACTCTGACTGTGACTCTGACTCTGACTCTGTCTTCACGACTCTGACGCTGCATCTGACTCCAACTCTGACTCCGACTCTGACCCAGACTCTGACTCTGACTCTGACTCTGCCTTTGACTCTGACTGTGACTCTGAATCTGACTTCATGCCTCTGACTCTGACTCTGACTGTGTCTTCACGACTCTGACGCTGACTCTGACTCTAACTCTGACTCCGACTCTGACCCAGACTCTGACTCTGACTCTGACTCTGACTCTGACTCTAACTCCGACTTTGACTTTGACTCTGACTCCGACTCTGACTCTGACTTCATGACTCTGAATCTGACTCTGACAATGATTTTATGACTCAGACTCTGACTCTGACTCCGACTCTGACTCTGACTCTGACTCTGACTTTGACTCTGACTCTGACTCTGACTTTGACCTCATGACTCTAACTCTGACTCTGACTCTAACTCTGACTCTGACTCTGACTCTGACTCTGACTCTGACTCTGACTCTGACTCTGTCGCTGACTCCGACTTTGACTCTGACTATGACTCTGATTCTGACTCTGACTTCATGACTCTGAATCTGACTCTGACTTTGACTCTGACTATGACTCTGATTCTGACTCTGACTTCATGACTCTAAATCTGACTCTGACTTTGACTCTAACTTCATGATCCTGAAACTGAGTTTGACTCCGACTTCGACTTAGTGACTCTGACTCTGACTATGACTCTGACCCCGACTCCGACTCTGACTCTGACTCTTACTCTTACTTCATGACTCTGACTTCGACTTTGACTCTGACGCTTACTTCATGACTCTGACCTTGACTTTGACTGTGACTCTGACTCTGAGTCTGACTCTGACTCTGACTCTGTCGCTGACTATGACTTCGACTCTGACTCTGACTTCATGACTCTGCATCTGACTCTGACTATGATTTCATGACTCTGACTCTGACTCTGACTCTGACTCTGACTCTGACTGTGACTCTGACTCTGACCCTGAGTCTTTCTTCATGACTCTGACGCTGACTCTGACTCTGACTCTGAATCTGACTTTATCACTCTGAATCTGACTCTGACTATGATTTTATGACTCTGACTCTGACTCTGACTTTGACTATGACTCTGACTCTGAATGCATGACTCTGAATCTGACTATGACTTTGACTTTAACTTCATGATTCTGAAACTGACTCTGACTCTGACTTTGACCTCATGACTCTAACTCTGACTCTGACTATAACTCTGACTCTGACTCTGACTCTGACTCTGACTCTGACTGTGACTCTGACTCTGACTCTGACTCTGACTTCATGACTCTAAATCTGACTCTGACTTTGACTCTCACTTCATGATCCTGAAACTGAGTTTGACTCCGACTTCGACTTCGTGACTCTGACTCTGACTATGACTCTGACCCCGACTCCGACTCTGACTCTGACTCTTACTCTTACTTCATGACTCTGACTTCGACTTTGACTCTGACGCTTACTTCATGACTCTGACCTTGACCTTGACTGTGACTCTGACTCTGAGTCTGACTCTGACTCTGACTCTGTCGCTGACTATGACTTCGACTCTGACTCTGACTTCATGACTCTGCATCTGACTCTGACTATGATTTTATGACTCTGACTCTGACTCTGACTCTGACTCTGACTCTGACTGTGCCTCTGACTCTGACCCTGAGTCTTTCTTCATGACTCTGACGCTGACTCTGACTCTGACTCTGACTCTGACTCTGACTCTGACTCCGACTTTGACTCCGACTCTGACTCTGACTCTGACTCTGACTCCATGACTCTGAATCTGACTCTGACTATGATTTTATGACTCTGACTCTGACTCTGACTATGATTTTATGACTCTGACTCTGACTCTGACTGTGACTCTGACTCTGACTCTGTCTTTACGACTCTGACGCTGACTCCGACTCTCACTTTGACTCCGACTCTGACCCAGACGCTGACTCTGACTCTGACTCTGCCTCTGACTCTGACTCTGACTCTGAATCTGACTTCATGAATCTGCCTCTGACTCTGACTGTGTCTTCACGACTCTGACGCTGACTCTGACTCTAACTCTGACTCCGACTCTGACCCCGACTCTGACCCAGACTCTGACTCTGACCCTGACTCTGACTCTGACTCTGACTCTGACTCTGACTCTTACTTCATGACTCTGACTTTGACTTCGACTCCGACTCTGACTCTGACTCTAACTCTGACTTCGACTCTGACTATGTCTCTGACTCTGACTGTGACTCTGACTCTGACTCTGACTTTGACTCCGACTCTGACCCAGACGCTGACTCTGACTCTGACTCTGCCTCTGACTCTGACTCTGACTCTGAATCTGACTTCATGAATCTGCCTCTGACTCTGACTGTGTCTTCACGACTCTGACGCTGACTCTGACTCTAACTCTGACTCCGACTCTGACCCCGACTCTGACCCAGACTCTGACTCTGACTCTGACTCTGACTCTGACTCTAACTCCGACTTTGACTTTGACTCTGACTCCGACTCTGACTCTGACTTCATGACTCTGAATCTGACTCTGACAATGATTTTATGACTCAGACTCTGACTCTGACTCCGACTCTGACTCTGACTCTGACTCTGACTTTGACTCTGACTCTGACTCTGACTTTGACCTCATGACTCTAACTCTGACTCTGACTCTAACTCTGACTCTGACTCTGACTCTGACTCTGACTCTGACTCTGACTCTGACTCTGTCGCTGACTCCGACTTTGACTCTGACTATGACTCTGATTCTGACTCTGACTTCATGACTCTGAATCTGACTCTGACTTTGACTCTGACTATGACTCTGATTCTGACTCTGACTTCATGACTCTAAATCTGACTCTGACTTTGACTCTAACTTCATGATCCTGAAACTGAGTTTGACTCCGACTTCGACTTAGTGACTCTGACTCTGACTATGACTCTGACCCCGACTCCGACTCTGACTCTGACTCTTACTCTTACTTCATGACTCTGACTTCGACTTTGACTCTGACGCTTACTTCATGACTCTGACCTTGACTTTGACTGTGACTCTGACTCTGAGTCTGACTCTGACTCTGACTCTGTCGCTGACTATGACTTCGACTCTGACTCTGACTTCATGACTCTGCATCTGACTCTGACTATGATTTCATGACTCTGACTCTGACTCTGACTCTGACTCTGACTCTGACTGTGACTCTGACTCTGACCCTGAGTCTTTCTTCATGACTCTGACGCTGACTCTGACTCTGACTCTGAATCTGACTTTATCACTCTGAATCTGACTCTGACTATGATTTTATGACTCTGACTCTGACTCTGACTTTGACTATGACTCTGACTCTGAATGCATGACTCTGAATCTGACTATGACTTTGACTTTAACTTCATGATTCTGAAACTGACTCTGACTCTGACTTTGACCTCATGACTCTAACTCTGACTCTGACTATAACTCTGACTCTGACTCTGACTCTGACTCTGACTCTGACTGTGACTCTGACTCTGACTCTGACTCTGACTTCATGACTCTAAATCTGACTCTGACTTTGACTCTCACTTCATGATCCTGAAACTGAGTTTGACTCCGACTTCGACTTCGTGACTCTGACTCTGACTATGACTCTGACCCCGACTCCGACTCTGACTCTGACTCTTACTCTTACTTCATGACTCTGACTTCGACTTTGACTCTGACGCTTACTTCATGACTCTGACCTTGACCTTGACTGTGACTCTGACTCTGAGTCTGACTCTGACTCTGACTCTGTCGCTGACTATGACTTCGACTCTGACTCTGACTTCATGACTCTGCATCTGACTCTGACTATGATTTTATGACTCTGACTCTGACTCTGACTCTGACTCTGACTCTGACTGTGCCTCTGACTCTGACCCTGAGTCTTTCTTCATGACTCTGACGCTGACTCTGACTCTGACTCTGACTCTGACTCTGACTCTGACTCCGACTTTGACTCCGACTCTGACTCTGACTCTGACTCTGACTCCATGACTCTGAATCTGACTCTGACTATGATTTTATGACTCTGACTCTGACTCTGACTATGATTTTATGACTCTGACTCTGACTCTGACTGTGACTCTGACTCTGACTCTGTCTTTACGACTCTGACGCTGACTCCGACTCTCACTTTGACTCCGACTCTGACCCAGACGCTGACTCTGACTCTGACTCTGCCTCTGACTCTGACTCTGACTCTGAATCTGACTTCATGAATCTGCCTCTGACTCTGACTGTGTCTTCACGACTCTGACGCTGACTCTGACTCTAACTCTGACTCCGACTCTGACCCCGACTCTGACCCAGACTCTGACTCTGACCCTGACTCTGACTCTGACTCTGACTCTGACTCTGACTCTTACTTCATGACTCTGACTTTGACTTCGACTCCGACTCTGACTCTGACTCTAACTCTGACTTCGACTCTGACTATGTCTCTGACTCTGACTGTGACTCTGACTCTGACTCTGACTTCATGACTCTGAATCTGACTCTGACTTTGACTCTAACTTCATGATCCTGAAACTGACTTTGACTCTGACTATGATTTTATGACTCTGACTCTGAGTCTGACTCTGACTCTGTCTATGACTCTGACTCCGACTCTGACTCTGTGTCTGACTCCGACTCTGACTCTGAATCTGACTTTATGACTCTGAATCTGACTCTGACTATGATTTTATGACTCTGACTCTGACTCTGACTCTGACTATGACTCTGACTCTGAATGCATGACTCTGAATCTGACTATGTCTTTGACTTTAACTTCATGATTCTGAAACTGACTCTGACTCTGACTTTGACCTCATGACTCTAACTCTGACTCTGACTCTAACTCTGACTCTGACTCTGACTCTGACTCTGACTCTGACTGTGACTCTGACTCTGACTCTGACTCCGACTTTGACTCTGACTATGACTCTGATTCTGACTCTGACTTCATGACTCTGAATCTGACTGTGACTTTGACTCTGACTATGACTCTGATTCTGACTCTGACTTCATGACTCTAAATCTGACTCTGACCCAGACTCTGACTCTGACTCTGACTCTGACTCTGACTCTGACTCTGACTCCGACTTTGACTTTGACTCTGACTCTGACTCTGACTCTGACTCCATGACTCTGAATCTGACGCTGACTATGATTTTATGACTCTGACTCTGACTCTGACTCTGACTCTGACTCTGAGTCTGACTCTGACTCTGACTCCATGACTCTGAATCTGACTATGACTATGATTTTATGACTGTGACGCTGACTCTGACTATGATTTTATGACTCTGACTCTGACTCTGACTGTGACTCTGACTCTGACTCTGTCTTTACGACTCTGACGCTGCATCTGACTCCAACTCTGACTCCGACTCTGACCCAGACTCTGACTCTGACTCTGACTCTGACTCTGACTCTGACTCCGACTTTGACTTTGACTCTGACTCCGACTCTGACTCTGACTTCATGACTCTGAATCTGACTCTGACAATGATTTTATGACTCAGACTCTGACTCTGACTCCGACTCTGACTCTGACTCTGACTCTGACTTTGACTCTTACTCTGACTCTGACTTCATGACTCTGAATCTGACTCTAACTTTGACTCTAACTACATGATCCTGAATCCGACCTTGACCCTGACTCTGACTCTGACATTGACTCTGACTATTACTTCATGACTGTGACTTTGACTTTGACTCTGACTCTGACTCTGACTATGACTCTGACTCCGACTCTGACTCTGTCTCTGACTACGACTCTGACTCTGAATCTGACTTTATGACTCTGAATCTGACTCTGACTATGATTTTATGACTCTGACTCTGACTCTGACTCTGACTATGACTCTGACTCTGAATGCATGACTCTGAATCTGACTATGACTTTGACTTTAACTTCATGATTCTGAAACTGACTCTGACTCTGACTTTGACCTCATGAATCTGACTCTGACTCTGACTCGAACTCTGACTCTGACTCTGACTCTGACTCTGACTCTGACTGTGACTCTGACTCTGACTCTGACTCCGACTTTGACTCGGACTATGACTCTGAATCTGACTCTGACTTCATGACTCTCAATCTGACTCTGACTTTGACTCTGACTATGACTCTGATTCTGACTCTGACTTCATGACTCTGAATCTGACTCTCACTTTGACTCTAACTTCATGATCCTGAAACTGAATTTGACTCCGACTTCGACTTCACGACTCTGACTCTGACTATGACTCTGACCCCGACTCCGACTCTGACTCTGACTCTGACTTTTACTTCATGACTTTGACTCTGACTTTGACTCTGACTCTGACTCTGACTCTGACTCTGACTCTGACTCTGTCTCTGACTGTGACTCCGACTCTGACTCTAACTTCATGACTCTGAATCTGACTCTGACTATGATTTTATGACTCTGACTCTGACTCCGACTCTGACTCTGACTCTGACTCTGTCGCTGACTATGACTTCGACTCTGACTCTGACTTCATGACTCTGCATCTGACTCTGACTATGATTTCATGACTCTGACTCTGACTCTGACTCTGACTCTGACTCTGACTGTGACTCTGACTCTGACCCTGAGTCTTTCTTCATGACTCTGACGCTGACTCTGACTCTGACTCTGAATCTGACTTTATGACTCTGAATCTGACTCTGACTATGATTTTATGACTCTGACTCTGACTCTGACTTTGACTATGACTCTGACTCTGAATGCATGACTCTGAATCTGACTATGACTTTGACTTTAACTTCATGATTCTGAAACTGACTCTGACTCTGACTTTGACCTCATGACTCTAACTCTGACTCTGACTATAACTCTGACTCTGACTCTGACTCTGACTCTGACTCTGACTGTGACTCTGACTCTGACTCTGACTCTGACTTCATGACTCTAAATCTGACTCTGACTTTGACTCTAACTTCATGATCCTGAAACTGAGTTTGACTCCGACTTCGACTTCGTGACTCTGACTCTGACTATGACTCTGACCCCGACTCCGACTCTGACTCTGACTCTTACTCTTACTTCATGACTCTGACTTCGACTTTGACTCTGACGCTTACTTCATGACTCTGACCTTGACTTTGACTGTGACTCTGACTCTGAGTCTGACTCTGACTCTGACTCTGTCGCTGACTATGACTTCGACTCTGACTCTGACTTCATGACTCTGCATCTGACTCTGACTATGATTTCATGACTCTGACTCTGACTCTGACTCTGACTCTGACTCTGACTTCATGACTCTGAATCTGACTCTAACTTTGACTCTAACTACATGATCCTGAATCCGACCTTGACCCTGACTCTGACTCTGACATTGACTCTGACTATTACTTCATGACTGTGACTTTGACTTTGACTCTGACTCTGACTCTGACTATGACTCTGACTCCGACTCTGACTCTGTCTCTGACTCTGACTCTGACTCTGAGTCTTTCTCCATGACTCTGACGGTAACTCTGACTCTGACTCTGACTCTGACTCTGACCCAGACTCTGACTCTGACTCTGACTCTGACATTGACTCTGACTCTGACTCTGACTCTGACTCTGACTCTGACTTCATGACTCTGAATCTGACTCTGACTTTGTCTCTAACTACATGATCCTGAAACCGACCTTGACCCTGACTCTGACTCTGATTCTGATTCTGACTATTACTTTATGACTCTGACTTTGACTTTGACTCTGACTCTGACTCTGACTATGACTCTGACTCCGACTCTGACTCTGTCTCTGACTCTGACTCTGACTCTGAATCTGACTTTATGACTCTGAATCTTACTCTGACTATGATTTTATGACTCTGACTATGACTCTGACCCCGACTCCGACTCTGACTCTGACTCTGACTTTTACTTCATGACTGTGACTTTGACTTTGACTCTGACTCTGACTCTGACTATGACTCTGACTCCGACTCTGACTCTGTCTCTGACTCTGACTCTGACTCTGAATCTGACTTTATGACTCTGAATCTGACTCTGACTATGATTTTATGACTCTGACTCTGACTCTGACTCTGACTATGACTCTGACTCTGAATGCATGACTCTGAATCTGACTATGACTTTGACTTTAACTTCATGATTCTGAAACTGACTCTGACTCTGACTTTGACCTCATGACTCTGACTCTGACTCTGACTCGAACTCTGACTCTGACTCTGACTCTGACTCTGACTGTGACTGTGACTCTGACTCTGACTCCGACTTTGACTCGGACTATGACTCTGATTCTGACTCTGACTTCATGACTCTGAATCTGACTCTGACTTTGACTCTGACTATGACTCTGATTCTGACTCTGACTTCATGACTCTGAATCTGACTCTCACTTCGACTCTAACTTCATGATCCTGAAACTGAATTTGACTCCGACTTCGACTTCACGACTCTGACTCTGACTATGACCCTGACCCCGACTCCGACTCTGACTCTGACTCTGACTTTTACTTCATGACTCTGACTCTGACTTTGACTCTGACTCTGACTCTGACTCTGACTCTGACTCTGACTCTGACTCTGTCTCTGACTGTGACTCCGACTCTGACTCTAACTTCATGACTCTGAATCTGACTCTGACTATGATTTTATGACTCTGACTCTGACTCCGACTCTGACTCTGACTCTGACTCTGACTCTGAGTCTTTCTCCATGACTCTGACGGTAACTCTGACTCTGACTCTGACTCTGACTCTGACCCAGACTCTGACTCTGACTCTGACTCTGACATTGACTCTGACTCTGACTCTGACTCTGACTCTGACTCTGACTTCATGACTCTGAATCTGACTCTGACTTTGTCTCTAACTACATGATCCTGAAACCGACCTTGACCCTGACTCTGACTCTGATTCTGATTCTGACTATTACTTTATGACTCTGACTTTGACTTTGACTCTGACTCTGACTCTGACTATGACTCTGACTCCGACTCTGACTCTGTCTCTGACTCTGACTCTGACTCTGAATCTGACTTTATGACTCTGAATCTTACTCTGACTATGATTTTATGACTCTGACTCTGACTCTGACTTTGACTATGACTCTGACTCTGAATGCATGACTCTGAATCTGACTATGACTTTGACTTTAACTTCATGATTCTGAAACTGACTCTGACTCTGACTTTGACCTCATGACTCTAACTCTGACTCTGACTCTAACTCTGACTCTGACTCTGACTCTGACTCTGACTCTGACTGTGACTCTGACTCTGTCTCTGACTCCGACTTTGACTCTGACTATGACTCTGATTCTGACTCTGACTTCATGACTCTGAATCTGACTCTGACTTTGACTCTGACTATGACTCTGATTCTGACTCTGACTTCATGACTCTAAATCTGACTCTGACTTTGACTCTAACTTCATGATCCTGAAACTGAGTTTGACTCCGACTTCGACTTCGTGACTCTGACTCTGACTATGACTCTGACCCCGACTCCGACTCTGACTCTGACTCTTACTCTTACTTCATGACTCTGACTTCGACTTTGACTCTGACGCTTACTTCATGACTCTGACCTTGACTTTGACTGTGACTCTGACTCTGAGTCTGACTCTGACTCTGACTCTGTCGCTGACTATGACTTCGACTCTGACTCTGACTTCATGACTCTGCATCTGACTCTGACTATGATTTCATGACTCTGACTCTGACTCTGACTCTGACTCTGACTCTGACTGTGACTCTGACTCTGACCCTGAGTCTTTCTTCATGACTCTGACGCTGACTCTGACTCTGACTCTGAATCTGACTTTATCACTCTGAATCTGACTCTGACTATGATTTTATGACTCTGACTCTGACTCTGACTTTGACTATGACTCTGACTCTGAATGCATGACTCTGAATCTGACTATGACTTTGACTTTAACTTCATGATTCTGAAACTGACTCTGACTCTGACTTTGACCTCATGACTCTAACTCTGACTCTGACTATAACTCTGACTCTGACTCTGACTCTGACTCTGACTCTGACTGTGACTCTGACTCTGACTCTGACTCTGACTTCATGACTCTAAATCTGACTCTGACTTTGACTCTAACTTCATGATCCTGAAACTGAGTTTGACTCCGACTTCGACTTCGTGACTCTGACTCTGACTATGACTCTGACCCCGACTCCGACTCTGACTCTGACTCTTACTCTTACTTCATGACTCTGACTTCGACTTTGACTCTGACGCTTACTTCATGACTCTGACCTTGACTTTGACTGTGACTCTGACTCTGAGTCTGACTCTGACTCTGACTCTGTCGCTGACTATGACTTCGACTCTGACTCTGACTTCATGACTCTGCATCTGACTCTGACTATGATTTTATGACTCTGACTCTGACTCTGACTCTGACTCTGACTCTGACTGTGCCTCTGACTCTGACCCTGAGTCTTTCTTCATGACTCTGACGCTGACTCTGACTCTGACTCTGACTCTGACTCTGACTCTGACTCCGACTTTGACTCCGACTCTGACTCTAACTCTGACTCTGACTCCATGACTCTGAATCTGACTCTGACTATGATTTTATGACTCTGACTCTGACTCTGACTATGATTTTATGACTCTGACTCTGACTCTGACTGTGACTCTGACTCTGACTCTGTCTTTACGACTCTGACGCTGACTCCGACTCTCACTTTGACTCCGACTCTGACTCTGTCGCTGACTATGACTTCGACTCTGACTCTGACTTCATGACTCTGCATCTTACTCTGACTATGATTTTATGACTCTGACTCTGAGTCTGACTCTGACTCTGTCTATGACTCTGACTCCGACTCTGACTCTGTCTCTGACTCTGACTCTGACTCTGAATCTGACTTTATGACTCTGAATCTGACTCTGACTATGATTTTATGACTCTGACTCTGACTCTGACTCTGACTATGACTCTGACTCTGAATGCATGACTCTGAATCTGACTATGTCTTTGACTTTAACTTCATGATTCTGAAACTGACTCTGACTCTGACTTTGACCTCATGACTCTAACTCTGACTCTGACTCTAACTCTGACTCTGACTCTGACTCTGACTCTGACTCTGACTGTGACTCTGACTCTGACTCTGACTCCGACTTTGACTCTGACTATGACTCTGATTCTGACTCTGACTTCATGACTCTGAATCTGACTGTGACTTTGACTCTGACTATGACTCTGATTCTGACTCTGACTTCATGACTCTAAATCTGACTCTGACCCAGACTCTGACTCTGACTCTGACTCTGACTCTGACTCTGACTCTGACTCCGACTTTGACTTTGACTCTGACTCTGACTCTGACTCTGACTTCATGACTCTGAATCTGACGCTGACTATGATTTTATGACTCTGACTCTGACTCTGACTCTGACTGTGACTCTGACTCTGACTCTGTCTTTACGACTCTGACGCTGACTCCGACTCTCACTTTGACTCCGACTCTGACCCAGACGCTGACTCTGACTCTGACTCTGCCTCTGACTCTGACTCTGACTCTGAATCTGACTTCATGAATCTGCCTCTGACTCTGACTGTGTCTTCACGACTCTGACGCTGACTCTGACTCTAACTCTGACTCCGACTCTGACCCCGACTCTGACCCAGACTCTGACTCTGACCCTGACTCTGACTCTGACTCTGACTCTGACTCTGACTCTTACTTCATGACTCTGACTTTGACTTTGACTCCGACTCTGACTCTGACTCTAACTCTGACTTCGACTCTGACTATGTCTCTGACTCTGACTGTGACTCTGACTCTGACTCTGACTTCATGACTCTGAATCTGACTCTGACTTTGACTCTAACTTCATGATCCTGAAACTGACTTTGACTCTGACTTTGAGTTCATGACTCTGACTTTGACTGTGACTCTGACCCTGACTCTGACTCTGACTTTTACTTCATGACTCTGAGTTTGGCTCCGACTTTGACTCGGACTCTGACTTTATGACTCTGAATCTGACTCTGATTATGATTTTATGACTCTGACTCTGACTCTGACTCTGACTATGACTCTGACTCTGAATGCATGACTCTGAATCTGACTATGTCTTTGACTTTAACTTCATGATTCTGAAACTGACTCTGACTCTGACTTTGACCTCATGACTCTAACTCTGACTCTGACTCTAACTCTGACTCTGACTCTGACTCTGACTCTGACTCTGACTGTGACTCTGACTCTGACTCTGACTCCGACTTTGACTCTGACTATGACTCTGATTCTGACTCTGACTTCATGACTCTGAATCTGACTGTGACTTTGACTCTGACTATGACTCTGATTCTGACTCTGACTTCATGACTCTAAATCTGACTCTGACCCAGACTCTGACTCTGACTCTGACTCTGACTCTGACTCTGACTCTGACTCCGACTTTGACTTTGACTCTGACTCTGACTCTGACTCTGACTTCATGACTCTGAATCTGACGCTGACTATGATTTTATGACTCTGACTCTGACTCTGACTCTGACCCTGACTCTGAGTCTGACTCTGACTCTGACTCCATGACTCTGAATCTGACTATGACTATGATTTTATGACTGTGACGCTGACTCTGACTATGATTTTATGACTCTGACTCTGACTCTGACTGTGACTCTGACTCTGACTCTGTCTTCACGACTCTGACGCTGCATCTGACTCCAACTCTGACTCCGACTCTGACCCAGACTCTGACTCTGACTCTGACTCTGCCTTTGACTCTGACTGTGACTCTGAATCTGACTTCATGCCTCTGACTCTGACTCTGACTGTGTCTTCACGACTCTGACGCTGACTCTGACTCTAACTCTGACTCCGACTCTGACCCAGACTCTGACTCTGACTCTGACTCTGACTCTGACTCTAACTCCGACTTTGACTTTGACTCTGACTCCGACTCTGACTCTGACTTCATGACTCTGAATCTGACTCTGACAATGATTTTATGACTCAGACTCTGACTCTGACTCCGACTCTGACTCTGACTCTGACTCTGACTTTGACTCTGACTCTGACTCTGACTTTGACCTCATGACTCTAACTCTGACTCTGACTCTAACTCTGACTCTGACTCTGACTCTGACTCTGACTCTGACTCTGACTCTGACTCTGTCGCTGACTCCGACTTTGACTCTGACTATGACTCTGATTCTGACTCTGACTTCATGACTCTGAATCTGACTCTGACTTTGACTCTGACTATGACTCTGATTCTGACTCTGACTTCATGACTCTAAATCTGACTCTGACTTTGACTCTAACTTCATGATCCTGAAACTGAGTTTGACTCCGACTTCGACTTAGTGACTCTGACTCTGACTATGACTCTGACCCCGACTCCGACTCTGACTCTGACTCTTACTCTTACTTCATGACTCTGACTTCGACTTTGACTCTGACGCTTACTTCATGACTCTGACCTTGACTTTGACTGTGACTCTGACTCTGAGTCTGACTCTGACTCTGACTCTGTCGCTGACTATGACTTCGACTCTGACTCTGACTTCATGACTCTGCATCTGACTCTGACTATGATTTCATGACTCTGACTCTGACTCTGACTCTGACTCTGACTCTGACTGTGACTCTGACTCTGACCCTGAGTCTTTCTTCATGACTCTGACGCTGACTCTGACTCTGACTCTGAATCTGACTTTATCACTCTGAATCTGACTCTGACTATGATTTTATGACTCTGACTCTGACTCTGACTTTGACTATGACTCTGACTCTGAATGCATGACTCTGAATCTGACTATGACTTTGACTTTAACTTCATGATTCTGAAACTGACTCTGACTCTGACTTTGACCTCATGACTCTAACTCTGACTCTGACTATAACTCTGACTCTGACTCTGACTCTGACTCTGACTCTGACTGTGACTCTGACTCTGACTCTGACTCTGACTTCATGACTCTAAATCTGACTCTGACTTTGACTCTCACTTCATGATCCTGAAACTGAGTTTGACTCCGACTTCGACTTCGTGACTCTGACTCTGACTATGACTCTGACCCCGACTCCGACTCTGACTCTGACTCTTACTCTTACTTCATGACTCTGACTTCGACTTTGACTCTGACGCTTACTTCATGACTCTGACCTTGACCTTGACTGTGACTCTGACTCTGAGTCTGACTCTGACTCTGACTCTGTCGCTGACTATGACTTCGACTCTGACTCTGACTTCATGACTCTGCATCTGACTCTGACTATGATTTTATGACTCTGACTCTGACTCTGACTCTGACTCTGACTCTGACTGTGCCTCTGACTCTGACCCTGAGTCTTTCTTCATGACTCTGACGCTGACTCTGACTCTGACTCTGACTCTGACTCTGACTCTGACTCCGACTTTGACTCCGACTCTGACTCTGACTCTGACTCTGACTCCATGACTCTGAATCTGACTCTGACTATGATTTTATGACTCTGACTCTGACTCTGACTATGATTTTATGACTCTGACTCTGACTCTGACTGTGACTCTGACTCTGACTCTGTCTTTACGACTCTGACGCTGACTCCGACTCTCACTTTGACTCCGACTCTGACTCTGTCGCTGACTATGACTTCGACTCTGACTCTGACTTCATGACTCTGCATCTTACTCTGACTATGATTTTATGACTCTGACTCTGAGTCTGACTCTGACTCTGTCTATGACTCTGACTCCGACTCTGACTCTGTCTCTGACTCTGACTCTGACTCTGAATCTGACTTTATGACTCTGAATCTGACTCTGACTATGATTTTATGACTCTGACTCTGACTCTGACTCTGACTATGACTCTGACTCTGAATGCATGACTCTGAATCTGACTATGTCTTTGACTTTAACTTCATGATTCTGAAACTGACTCTGACTCTGACTTTGACCTCATGACTCTAACTCTGACTCTGACTCTAACTCTGACTCTGACTCTGACTCTGACTCTGACTCTGACTGTGACTCTGACTCTGACTCTGACTCCGACTTTGACTCTGACTATGACTCTGATTCTGACTCTGACTTCATGACTCTGAATCTGACTGTGACTTTGACTCTGACTATGACTCTGATTCTGACTCTGACTTCATGACTCTAAATCTGACTCTGACCCAGACTCTGACTCTGACTCTGACTCTGACTCTGACTCTGACTCTGACTCCGACTTTGACTTTGACTCTGACTCTGACTCTGACTCTGACTTCATGACTCTGAATCTGACGCTGACTATGATTTTATGACTCTGACTCTGACTCTGACTCTGACTGTGACTCTGACTCTGACTCTGTCTTTACGACTCTGACGCTGACTCCGACTCTCACTTTGACTCCGACTCTGACCCAGACGCTGACTCTGACTCTGACTCTGCCTCTGACTCTGACTCTGACTCTGAATCTGACTTCATGAATCTGCCTCTGACTCTGACTGTGTCTTCACGACTCTGACGCTGACTCTGACTCTAACTCTGACTCCGACTCTGACCCCGACTCTGACCCAGACTCTGACTCTGACCCTGACTCTGACTCTGACTCTGACTCTGACTCTGACTCTTACTTCATGACTCTGACTTTGACTTTGACTCCGACTCTGACTCTGACTCTAACTCTGACTTCGACTCTGACTATGTCTCTGACTCTGACTGTGACTCTGACTCTGACTCTGACTTCATGACTCTGAATCTGACTCTGACTTTGACTCTAACTTCATGATCCTGAAACTGACTTTGACTCTGACTTTGAGTTCATGACTCTGACTTTGACTGTGACTCTGACCCTGACTCTGACTCTGACTTTTACTTCATGACTCTGAGTTTGGCTCCGACTTTGACTCGGACTCTGACTCTGACTCTGACTCTGACTCTGACTCTGACTCTGTCGCTGACTATGACTTCGACTCTGACTCTGACTTCATGACTCTGCATCTTACTCTGACTATGATTTTATGACTCTGACTCTGAGTCTGACTCTGACTCTGTCTATGACTCTGACTCCGACTCTGACTCTGTCTCTGACTCTGACTCTGACTCTGAATCTGACTTTATGACTCTGAATCTGACTCTGATTATGATTTTATGACTCTGACTCTGACTCTGACTCTGACTATGACTCTGACTCTGAATGCATGACTCTGAATCTGACTATGTCTTTGACTTTAACTTCATGATTCTGAAACTGACTCTGACTCTGACTTTGACCTCATGACTCTAACTCTGACTCTGACTCTAACTCTGACTCTGACTCTGACTCTGACTCTGACTCTGACTGTGACTCTGACTCTGACTCTGACTCCGACTTTGACTCTGACTATGACTCTGATTCTGACTCTGACTTCATGACTCTGAATCTGACTGTGACTTTGACTCTGACTATGACTCTGATTCTGACTCTGACTTCATGACTCTAAATCTGACTCTGACCCAGACTCTGACTCTGACTTCATGACTCTGAATCTGACTCTGACTTCGACTCTAACTTCATGATCCTGAAACTGACTTTGACTCTGACTTTGAGTTCATGACTCTGACTTTGACTGTGACTCTGACCCTGACTCTGACTCTGACTTTTACTTCATGACTCTGAGTTTGGCTCCGACTTTGACTCGGACTCTGACTTTATGACTCTGAATCTGACTCTGATTATGATTTTATGACTCTGACTCTGACTCTGACTCTGACTATGACTCTGACTCTGAATGCATGACTCTGAATCTGACTATGTCTTTGACTTTAACTTCATGATTCTGAAACTGACTCTGACTCTGACTTTGACCTCATGACTCTAACTCTGACTCTGACTCTAACTCTGACTCTGACTCTGACTCTGACTCTGACTCTGACTGTGACTCTGACTCTGACTCTGACTCCGACTTTGACTCTGACTATGACTCTGATTCTGACTCTGACTTCATGACTCTGAATCTGACTGTGACTTTGACTCTGACTATGACTCTGATTCTGACTCTGACTTCATGACTCTAAATCTGACTCTGACCCAGACTCTGACTCTGACTCTGACTCTGACTCTGACTCTGACTCTGACTCCGACTTTGACTTTGACTCTGACTCTGACTCTGACTCTGACTTCATGACTCTGAATCTGACGCTGACTATGATTTTATGACTCTGACTCTGACTCTGACTCTGACCCTGACTCTGAGTCTGACTCTGACTCTGACTCCATGACTCTGAATCTGACTATGACTATGATTTTATGACTGTGACGCTGACTCTGACTATGATTTTATGACTCTGACTCTGACTCTGACTGTGACTCTGACTCTGACTCTGTCTTCACGACTCTGACGCTGCATCTGACTCCAACTCTGACTCCGACTCTGACCCAGACTCTGACTCTGACTCTGACTCTGCCTTTGACTCTGACTGTGACTCTGAATCTGACTTCATGCCTCTGACTCTGACTCTGACTGTGTCTTCACGACTCTGACGCTGACTCTGACTCTAACTCTGACTCCGACTCTGACCCAGACTCTGACTCTGACTCTGACTCTGACTCTGACTCTAACTCCGACTTTGACTTTGACTCTGACTCCGACTCTGACTCTGACTTCATGACTCTGAATCTGACTCTGACAATGATTTTATGACTCAGACTCTGACTCTGACTCCGACTCTGACTCTGACTCTGACTCTGACTTTGACTCTGACTCTGACTCTGACTTTGACCTCATGACTCTAACTCTGACTCTGACTCTAACTCTGACTCTGACTCTGACTCTGACTCTGACTCTGACTCTGACTCTGACTCTGTCGCTGACTCCGACTTTGACTCTGACTATGACTCTGATTCTGACTCTGACTTCATGACTCTGAATCTGACTCTGACTTTGACTCTGACTATGACTCTGATTCTGACTCTGACTTCATGACTCTAAATCTGACTCTGACTTTGACTCTAACTTCATGATCCTGAAACTGAGTTTGACTCCGACTTCGACTTAGTGACTCTGACTCTGACTATGACTCTGACCCCGACTCCGACTCTGACTCTGACTCTTACTCTCACTTCATGACTCTGACTTCGACTTTGACTCTGACGCTTACTTCATGACTCTGACCTTGACTTTGACTGTGACTCTGACTCTGAGTCTGACTCTGACTCTGACTCTGTCGCTGACTATGACTTCGACTCTGACTCTGACTTCATGACTCTGCATCTGACTCTGACTATGATTTCATGACTCTGACTCTGACTCTGACTCTGACTCTGACTCTGACTGTGACTCTGACTCTGACCCTGAGTCTTTCTTCATGACTCTGACGCTGACTCTGACTCTGACTCTGAATCTGACTTTATGACTCTGAATCTGACTCTGACTATGATTTTATGACTCTGACTCTGACTCTGACTTTGACTATGACTCTGACTCTGAATGCATGACTCTGAATCTGACTATGACTTTGACTTTAACTTCATGATTCTGAAACTGACTCTGACTCTGACTTTGACCTCATGACTCTAACTCTGACTCTGACTATAACTCTGACTCTGACTCTCACTCTGACTCTGACTCTGACTGTGACTCTGACTCTGACTCTGACTCTGACTTCATGACTCTAAATCTGACTCTGACTTTGACTCTAACTTCATGATCCTGAAACTGAGTTTGACTCCGACTTCGACTTCGTGACTCTGACTCTGACTATGACTCTGACCCCGACTCCGACTCTGACTCTGACTCTTACTCTTACTTCATGACTCTGACTTCGACTTTGACTCTGACGCTTACTTCATGACTCTGACCTTGACTTTGACTGTGACTCTGACTCTGAGTCTGACTCTGACTCTGACTCTGTCGCTGACTATGACTTCGACTCTGACTCTGACTTCATGACTCTGCATCTGACTCTGACTATGATTTTATGACTCTGACTCTGACTCTGACTCTGACTATGACTCTGACTGTGCCTCTGACTCTGACCCTGAGTCTTTCATCATGACTCTGACGCTGACTCTGACTCTGACTCTGACTCTGACTCTGACTCTGACTCCGACTTTGACTCCGACTCTGACTCTGACTCTGACTCTGACTCCATGACTCTGAATCTGACTCTGACTATGATTTTATGACTCTGACTCTGACTCTGACTATGATTTTATGACTCTGACTCTGACTCTGACTGTGACTCTGACTCTGACTCTGTCTTTACGACTCTGACGCTGACTCCGACTCTCACTCTGACTCCGACTCTGACCCAGACTCTGACTCTGACTCTGACTCTGCCTCTGACTCTGACTCTGACTCTGAATCTGACTTCATGAATCTGCCTCTGACTCTGACTGTGTCTTCACGACTCTGACGCTGACTCTGACTCTAACTCTGACTCCGACTCTGACCCCGACTCTGACCCAGACTCTGACTCTGACCCTGACTCTGACTCTGACTCTGACTCTGACTCTTACTTCATGACTCTGACTTTGACTTTGACTCCGACTCTGACTCTGACTCTAACTCTGACTTCGACTCTGACTATGTCTCTGACTCTGACTGTGACTCTGACTCTGACTGTGACTTCATGACTCTGAATCTGACTCTGACTTTGACTCTAACTTCATGATCCTGAAACTGACTTTGACTCTGACTTTGAGTTCATGACTCTGACTTTGACTGTGACTCTGACCCTGACTCTGACTCTGACTTTCACTTCATGACTCTGACTTTGGCTCCGACTTTGACTCGGACTCTGACTCTGACTCTGACTCTGACTCTGACTCTGACTCTGTCGCTGACTATGACTTCGACTCTGACTCTGACTTCATGACTCTGCATCTTACTCTGACTATGATTTTATGACTCTGACTCTGAGTCTGACTCTGACTCTGTCTATGACTCTGACTCCGACTCTGACTCTGTCTCTGACTCTGACTCTGACTCTGAATCTGACTTTATGACTCTGAATCTGACTCTGACTATGATTTTATGACTCTGACTCTGACTCTGACTCTGACTATGACTCTGACTCTGAATGCATGACTCTGAATCTGACTATGTCTTTGACTTTAACTTCGTGATTCTGAAACTGACTCTGACTCTGACTTTGACCTCATGACTCTAACTCTGACTCTGACTCTAACTCTGACTCTGACTCTGACTCTGACTCTGACTCTGACTGTGACTCTGACTCTGACTCTGACTCTGACTTTGACTCTGACTATGACTTTGATTCTGACTCTGACTTCATGACTCTGAATCTGACTCTGACTTTGACTCTGACTATGACTCTGATTCTGACTCTGACTTCATGACTCTAAATCTGACTCTGACCCAGACTCTGACTCTGACTCTGACTCTGACTCTGACTCTGACTCCGACTTTGACTTTGACTCTGACTCTGACTCTGACTCTGACTTCATGACTCTGAATCTGACGCTGACTATGATTTTATGACTCTGACTCTGACTCTGACTCTGACCCTGACTCTGAGTCTGACTCTGACTCCGACTCCATGACTCTGAATCTGACTATGACTATGATTTTATGACTGTGACGCTGACTCTGACTATGATTTTATGACTCTGACTCTGACTCTGACTGTGACTCTGACTCTGACTCTGTCTTTACGACTCTGACGCTGCATCTGACTCCAACTCTGACTCCGACTCTGACCCAGACTCTGACTCTGACTCTGACTCTGTCTTTGACTCTGACTGTGATTCTGAATCTGACTTCATGCCTATGACTCTGACTCTGACTGTGTCTTCACGACTCTGACGCTGACTCTGACTCTAACTCTGACTCCGACTCTGACCCAGACTCTGACTCTGACTCTGAATCTGACTCTGACTCTGACTCCGACTTTGACTTTGACTCTGACTCCGACTCTGACTCTGACTTCATGACTCTGAATCTGACTCTGACAATGATTTTATGACTCAGACTCTGACTCTGACTCCGACTCTGACTCTGACTCTGACTCTGACTTTGACTCTGACTCTGACTCTGACTCTGACTCAGACTTCATGACTCTGAATCTGACTCTAACTTTGACTCTAACTACATGATCCTGAATCCGACCTTGACCCTGACTCTGACTCTGACATTGACTCTGACTATTACTTCATGACTGTGACTTTGACTTTGACTCTGACTCTGACTCTGACTATGACTCTGACTCCGACTCTGACTCTGTCTCTGACTCTGACTCTGACTCTGAATCTGACTTTATGACTCTGAATCTGACTCTGACTATGATTTTATGACTCTGACTCTGACTCTGACTCTGACTATGACTCTGACTCTGAATGCATGACTCTGAATCTGACTATGACTTTGACTTTAACTTCATGATTCTGAAACTGACTCTGACTCTGACTTTGACCTCATGACTCTGACTTTGACTCTGACTCGAACTCTGACTCTGACTCTGACTCTGACTCTGACTGTGACTCTGACTCTGACTCTGACTCCGACTTTGACTCGGACTATGACTCTGATTCTGACTCTGACTTCATGACTCTGAATCTGACTCTGACTTTGACTCTGACTATGACTCTGATTCTGACTCTGACTTCATGACTCTGAATCTGACTCTCACTTTGACTCTAACTTCATGATCCTGAAACTGAATTTGACTCCGACTTCGACTTCACGACTCTGACTCTGACTATGACTCTGACCCCGACTCCGACTCTGACTCTGACTCTGACTTTTACTTCATGACTCTGACTCTGACTTTGACTCTGACTCTGACTCTGACTCTGACTCTGACTCTGACTCTGTCTCTGACTGTGACTCCGACTCTGACTCTAACTTCATGACTCTGAATCTGACTCTGACTATGATTTTATGACTCTGACTCTGACTCCGACTCTGACTCTGACTCTGACTCTGACTCTGAGTCTTTCTCCATGACTCTGACGGTAACTCTGACTCTGACTCTGACTCTGACTCTGACCCAGACTCTGACTCTGACTCTGACTCTGACTTTGACTCTGACTCTGACTCTGACTCTGACTCTGACTCTGACTTCATGACTCTGAATCTGACTCTGACTTTGACTCTAACTACATGATCCTGAAACCGACCTTGACCCTGACTCTGACTCTGACTCTGATTCTGACTATTACTTCATGACTCTGACTTTGACTTTGACTCTGACTCTGACTCTGACTATGACTCTGACCCCGACTCCGACTCTGACTCTGACTCTTACTCTTACTTCATGACTCTGACTTCGACTTTGACTCTGACGCTTACTTCATGACTCTGACCTTGACTTTGACTGTGACTCTGACTCTGAGTCTGACTCTGACTCTGACTCTGTCGCTGACTATGACTTCGACTCTGACTCTGACTTCATGACTCTGCATCTGACTCTGACTATGATTTCATGACTCTGACTCTGACTCTGACTCTGACTCTGACTCTGACTGTGACTCTGACTCTGACCCTGAGTCTTTCTTCATGACTCTGACGCTGACTCTGACTCTGACTCTGACTCTGACTCTGGCTCTGACTCCGACTTTGACTCCGACTCTGACTCTGACTCTGACTCTGACTCCATGACTCTGAATCTGACTCTGACTATGATTTTATGACTCTGACTCTGACTCTGACTATGATTTTATGACTCTGACTCTGACTCTGACTGTGACTCTGACTCTGACTCTGTCTTTACGACTCTGACGCTGACTCCGACTCTAACTCTGACTCCGACTCTGACCCAGACTTTGACTCTGACTCTGACTCTGCCTCTGACTCTGACTCTGACTCTGAATCTGACTTCATGAATCTGACTCTGACTCTGACTGTGTCTTCACGACTCTGACGCTGACTCTGACTCTAACGCTGACTCCGACTCTGACCCCGACTCTGACCCAGACTCTGACTCTGACCCTGACTCTGACTCTGACTCTGACTCTGACTCTTACTTCATGACTCTGACTTTGACTTTGACTCTGACTCTGACTCTGACTCTAACTCTGACTTCGACTCTGACTATGTCTCTGACTCTGACTGTGACTCTGACTCTGACTCTGACTTCATGACTCTGAATCTGACTCTGACTTTGACTCTAACTTCATGATCCTGAAACTGACTTTGACTCTGTCTTTGAGTTCATGACTCTGACTTTGACTGTGACTCTGATCCTGACTCTGACTCTGACTTTTACTTCATGACTCTGACTTTGGCTTCGACTTTGACTCGGACTCTGACTCTGACTCTGACTCTGACTCTGACTCTGACTCTGTCGCTGACTATGACTTCGACTCTGACTCTGACTTCATGACTCTGCATCCTACTCTGACTATGATTTTATGACTCCGACTCTGACTCTGACTCTGACCCTGACTATGACTCTGACTCCGACTCTGACTCTGTCTCTGACTCTGTCTCTGACTCTGACTCTGACTCTGAATCTGACTTTATGACTCTGAATCTGACTCTGATTATGATTTTATGACTCTGACTCTGACTCTGACTCTGACTATGACTCTGACTCTGAATGCATGACTCTGAATCTGACTATGTCTTTGACTTTAACTTCATGATTCTGAAACTGACTCTGACTCTGACTTTGACCTCATGACTCTAACTCTGACTCTGACTCTAACTCTGACTCTGACTCTGACTCTGACTCTGACTCTGACTGTGACTCTGACTCTGACTCTGACTCCGACTTTGACTCTGACTATGACTCTGATTCTGACTCTGACTCTGACTCTGACTCTGACTCTGACTCTGACTGTGACTCTGACTCTGACTCTGACTCCGACTTTGACTCTGACTATGACTCTGATTCTGACTCTGACTTCATGACTCTGAATCTGACTGTGACTTTGACTCTGACTATGACTCTGATTCTGACTCTGACTTCATGACTCTAAATCTGACTCTGACCCAGACTCTGACTCTGACTCTGACTCTGACTCTGACTCTGACTCTGACTCCGACTTTGACTTTGACTCTGACTCTGACTCTGACTCTGACTTCATGACTCTGAATCTGACGCTGACTATGATTTTATGACTCTGACTCTGACTCTGACTCTGACCCTGACTCTGAGTCTGACTCTGACTCTGACTCCATGACTCTGAATCTGACTATGACTATGATTTTATGACTGTGACGCTGACTCTGACTATGATTTTATGACTCTGACTCTGACTCTGACTGTGACTCTGACTCTGACTCTGTCTTTACGACTCTGACGCTGCATCTGACTCCAACTCTGACTCCGACTCTGACCCAGACTCTGACTCTGACTCTGACTCTGCCTTTGACTCTGACTGTGACTCTGAATCTGACTTCATGCCTCTGACTCTGACTCTGACTGTGTCTTCACGACTCTGACGCTGACTCTGACTCTAACTCTGACTCCGACTCTGACCCAGACTCTGACTCTGACTCTGACTCTGACTCTGACTCTAACTCCGACTTTGACTTTGACTCTGACTCCGACTCTGACTCTGACTTCATGACTCTGAATCTGACTCTGACAATGATTTTATGACTCAGACTCTGACTCTGACTCCGACTCTGACTCTGACTCTGACTCTGACTTTGACTCTGACTCTGACTCTGACTTTGACCTCATGACTCTAACTCTGACTCTGACTCTAACTCTGACTCTGACTCTGACTCTGACTCTGACTCTGACTCTGACTCTGACTCTGTCGCTGACTCCGACTTTGACTCTGACTATGACTCTGATTCTGACTCTGACTTCATGACTCTGAATCTGACTCTGACTTTGACTCTGACTATGACTCTGATTCTGACTCTGACTTCATGACTCTAAATCTGACTCTGACTTTGACTCTAACTTCATGATCCTGAAACTGAGTTTGACTCCGACTTCGACTTAGTGACTCTGACTCTGACTATGACTCTGACCCCGACTCCGACTCTGACTCTGACTCTTACTCTCACTTCATGACTCTGACTTCGACTTTGACTCTGACGCTTACTTCATGACTCTGACCTTGACTTTGACTGTGACTCTGACTCTGAGTCTGACTCTGACTCTGACTCTGTCGCTGACTATGACTTCGACTCTGACTCTGACTTCATGACTCTGCATCTGACTCTGACTATGATTTCATGACTCTGACTCTGACTCTGACTCTGACTCTGACTCTGACTGTGACTCTGACTCTGACCCTGAGTCTTTCTTCATGACTCTGACGCTGACTCTGACTCTGACTCTGAATCTGACTTTATGACTCTGAATCTGACTCTGACTATGATTTTATGACTCTGACTCTGACTCTGACTTTGACTATGACTCTGACTCTGAATGCATGACTCTGAATCTGACTATGACTTTGACTTTAACTTCATGATTCTGAAACTGACTCTGACTCTGACTTTGACCTCATGACTCTAACTCTGACTCTGACTATAACTCTGACTCTGACTCTGACTCTGACTCTGACTCTGACTGTGACTCTGACTCTGACTCTGACTCTGACTTCATGACTCTAAATCTGACTCTGACTTTGACTCTAACTTCATGATCCTGAAACTGAGTTTGACTCCGACTTCGACTTCGTGACTCTGACTCTGACTATGACTCTGACCCCGACTCCGACTCTGACTCTGACTCTTACTCTTACTTCATGACTCTGACTTCGACTTTGACTCTGACGCTTACTTCATGACTCTGACCTTGACTTTGACTGTGACTCTGACTCTGAGTCTGACTCTGACTCTGACTCTGTCGCTGACTATGACTTCGACTCTGACTCTGACTTCATGACTCTGCATCTGACTCTGACTATGATTTTATGACTCTGACTCTGACTCTGACTCTGACTATGACTCTGACTGTGCCTCTGACTCTGACCCTGAGTCTTTCATCATGACTCTGACGCTGACTCTGACTCTGACTCTGACTCTGACTCTGACTCTGACTCCGACTTTGACTCCGACTCTGACTCTGACTCTGACTCTGACTCCATGACTCTGAATCTGACTCTGACTATGATTTTATGACTCTGACTCTGACTCTGACTATGATTTTATGACTCTGACTCTGACTCTGACTGTGACTCTGACTCTGACTCTGTCTTTACGACTCTGACGCTGACTCCGACTCTCACTCTGACTCCGACTCTGACCCAGACTCTGACTCTGACTCTGACTCTGCCTCTGACTCTGACTCTGACTCTGAATCTGACTTCATGAATCTGCCTCTGACTCTGACTGTGTCTTCACGACTCTGACGCTGACTCTGACTCTAACTCTGACTCCGACTCTGACCCCGACTCTGACCCAGACTCTGACTCTGACCCTGACTCTGACTCTGACTCTGACTCTGACTCTTACTTCATGACTCTGACTTTGACTTTGACTCCGACTCTGACTCTGACTCTAACTCTGACTTCGACTCTGACTATGTCTCTGACTCTGACTGTGACTCTGACTCTGACTGTGACTTCATGACTCTGAATCTGACTCTGACTTTGACTCTAACTTCATGATCCTGAAACTGACTTTGACTCTGACTTTGAGTTCATGACTCTGACTTTGACTGTGACTCTGACCCTGACTCTGACTCTGACTTTCACTTCATGACTCTGACTTTGGCTCCGACTTTGACTCGGACTCTGACTCTGACTCTGACTCTGACTCTGACTCTGACTCTGTCGCTGACTATGACTTCGACTCTGACTCTGACTTCATGACTCTGCATCTTACTCTGACTATGATTTTATGACTCTGACTCTGAGTCTGACTCTGACTCTGTCTATGACTCTGACTCCGACTCTGACTCTGTCTCTGACTCTGACTCTGACTCTGAATCTGACTTTATGACTCTGAATCTGACTCTGACTATGATTTTATGACTCTGACTCTGACTCTGACTCTGACTATGACTCTGACTCTGAATGCATGACTCTGAATCTGACTATGTCTTTGACTTTAACTTCGTGATTCTGAAACTGACTCTGACTCTGACTTTGACCTCATGACTCTAACTCTGACTCTGACTCTAACTCTGACTCTGACTCTGACTCTGACTCTGACTCTGACTGTGACTCTGACTCTGACTCTGACTCTGACTTTGACTCTGACTATGACTTTGATTCTGACTCTGACTTCATGACTCTGAATCTGACTCTGACTTTGACTCTGACTATGACTCTGATTCTGACTCTGACTTCATGACTCTAAATCTGACTCTGACCCAGACTCTGACTCTGACTCTGACTCTGACTCTGACTCTGACTCCGACTTTGACTTTGACTCTGACTCTGACTCTGACTCTGACTTCATGACTCTGAATCTGACGCTGACTATGATTTTATGACTCTGACTCTGACTCTGACTCTGACCCTGACTCTGAGTCTGACTCTGACTCCGACTCCATGACTCTGAATCTGACTATGACTATGATTTTATGACTGTGACGCTGACTCTGACTATGATTTTATGACTCTGACTCTGACTCTGACTGTGACTCTGACTCTGACTCTGTCTTTACGACTCTGACGCTGCATCTGACTCCAACTCTGACTCCGACTCTGACCCAGACTCTGACTCTGACTCTGACTCTGTCTTTGACTCTGACTGTGATTCTGAATCTGACTTCATGCCTATGACTCTGACTCTGACTGTGTCTTCACGACTCTGACGCTGACTCTGACTCTAACTCTGACTCCGACTCTGACCCAGACTCTGACTCTGACTCTGACTCTGACTCTGACTCTGACTCCGACTTTGACTTTGACTCTGACTCCGACTCTGACTCTGACTTCATGACTCTGAATCTGACTCTGACAATGATTTTATGACTCAGACTCTGACTCTGACTCCGACTCTGACTCTGACTCTGACTCTGACTTTGACTCTGACTCTGACTCTGACTCTGACTCAGACTTCATGACTCTGAATCTGACTCTAACTTTGACTCTAACTACATGATCCTGAATCCGACCTTGACCCTGACTCTGACTCTGACATTGACTCTGACTATTACTTCATGACTGTGACTTTGACTTTGACTCTGACTCTGACTCTGACTATGACTCTGACTCCGACTCTGACTCTGTCTCTGACTCTGACTCTGACTCTGAATCTGACTTTATGACTCTGAATCTGACTCTGACTATGATTTTATGACTCTGACTCTGACTCTGACTCTGACTATGACTCTGACTCTGAATGCATGACTCTGAATCTGACTATGACTTTGACTTTAACTTCATGATTCTGAAACTGACTCTGACTCTGACTTTGACCTCATGACTCTGACTTTGACTCTGACTCGAACTCTGACTCTGACTCTGACTCTGACTCTGACTGTGACTCTGACTCTGACTCTGACTCCGACTTTGACTCGGACTATGACTCTGATTCTGACTCTGACTTCATGACTCTGAATCTGACTCTGACTTTGACTCTGACTATGACTCTGATTCTGACTCTGACTTCATGACTCTGAATCTGACTCTCACTTTGACTCTAACTTCATGATCCTGAAACTGAATTTGACTCCGACTTCGACTTCACGACTCTGACTCTGACTATGACTCTGACCCCGACTCCGACTCTGACTCTGACTCTGACTTTTACTTCATGACTCTGACTCTGACTTTGACTCTGACTCTGACTCTGACTCTGACTCTGACTCTGACTCTGTCTCTGACTGTGACTCCGACTCTGACTCTAACTTCATGACTCTGAATCTGACTCTGACTATGATTTTATGACTCTGACTCTGACTCCGACTCTGACTCTGACTCTGACTCTGACTCTGAGTCTTTCTCCATGACTCTGACGGTAACTCTGACTCTGACTCTGACTCTGACTCTGACCCAGACTCTGACTCTGACTCTGACTCTGACTTTGACTCTGACTCTGACTCTGACTCTGACTCTGACTCTGACTTCATGACTCTGAATCTGACTCTGACTTTGACTCTAACTACATGATCCTGAAACCGACCTTGACCCTGACTCTGACTCTGACTCTGATTCTGACTATTACTTCATGACTCTGACTTTGACTTTGACTCTGACTCTGACTCTGACTATGACTCTGACCCCGACTCCGACTCTGACTCTGACTCTTACTCTTACTTCATGACTCTGACTTCGACTTTGACTCTGACGCTTACTTCATGACTCTGACCTTGACTTTGACTGTGACTCTGACTCTGAGTCTGACTCTGACTCTGACTCTGTCGCTGACTATGACTTCGACTCTGACTCTGACTTCATGACTCTGCATCTGACTCTGACTATGATTTCATGACTCTGACTCTGACTCTGACTCTGACTCTGACTCTGACTGTGACTCTGACTCTGACCCTGAGTCTTTCTTCATGACTCTGACGCTGACTCTGACTCTGACTCTGACTCTGACTCTGGCTCTGACTCCGACTTTGACTCCGACTCTGACTCTGACTCTGACTCTGACTCCATGACTCTGAATCTGACTCTGACTATGATTTTATGACTCTGACTCTGACTCTGACTATGATTTTATGACTCTGACTCTGACTCTGACTGTGACTCTGACTCTGACTCTGTCTTTACGACTCTGACGCTGACTCCGACTCTAACTCTGACTCCGACTCTGACCCAGACTTTGACTCTGACTCTGACTCTGCCTCTGACTCTGACTCTGACTCTGAATCTGACTTCATGAATCTGACTCTGACTCTGACTGTGTCTTCACGACTCTGACGCTGACTCTGACTCTAACGCTGACTCCGACTCTGACCCCGACTCTGACCCAGACTCTGACTCTGACCCTGACTCTGACTCTGACTCTGACTCTGACTCTTACTTCATGACTCTGACTTTGACTTTGACTCTGACTCTGACTCTGACTCTAACTCTGACTTCGACTCTGACTATGTCTCTGACTCTGACTGTGACTCTGACTCTGACTCTGACTTCATGACTCTGAATCTGACTCTGACTTTGACTCTAACTTCATGATCCTGAAACTGACTTTGACTCTGTCTTTGAGTTCATGACTCTGACTTTGACTGTGACTCTGACCCTGACTCTGACTCTGACTTTTACTTCATGACTCTGACTTTGGCTTCGACTTTGACTCGGACTCTGACTCTGACTCTGACTCTGACTCTGACTCTGACTCTGTCGCTGACTATGACTTCGACTCTGACTCTGACTTCATGACTCTGCATCCTACTCTGACTATGATTTTATGACTCCGACTCTGACTCTGACTCTGACCCTGACTATGACTCTGACTCCGACTCTGACTCTGTCTCTGACTCTGACTCTGACTCCATGACTCTGAATCTGACTCTGACTATGATTTTATGACTCTGACTCTGACTCTGACTATGATTTTATGACTCTGACTCTGACTCTGACTGTGACTCTGACTCTGACTCTGTCTTTACGACTCTGACGCTGACTCCGACTCTAACTCTGACTCCGACTCTGACCCAGACTCTGACTTTGACTCTGACTCTGCCTCTGACTCTGACTCTGACTCTGAATCTGACTTCATGAATCTGCCTGTGACTCTGACTGTGTCTTCACGACTCTGACGCTGACTCTGACTCTAACTCTGACTCCGACTCTGACCCCGACTCTGACCCAGACTCTGACTCTGACCCTGACTCTGACTCTGACTCTGACTTTGACTCTTACTTCATGACTCTGACTTTGACTTTGACTCTGACTCTGACTCTGACTCTAACTCTGACTTCGACTCTGACTATGTCTCTGACTCTGACTGTGACTCTGACTCTGACTCTGACTTCATGACTCTGAATCTGATTCCGACTTTGACTCTGACTATGACTCTGATTCTGACTCTGACTTCATGACTCTAAATCTGACTCTGACTCTGACTCTAACTTCATGATCCTGAAACTGAGTCTAACTCCGACTTCGACTTCGTGACTCTGACTCTGACTATGACTCTGACCCCGACTCCGACTCTGACTCTGACTCTGACTCTGACTTCATGACTCTGACTTCGACTTTGACTCTGACGCTTACTTCATGACTCTGACCTTGACTTTGACTGTGACTCTGACTCTGAGTCTGACTCTGACTCTGACTCTGTCGCTGACGATGACTTCGACTCTGACTCTGAGTTCATGACTCTGCATCTGACTCTGACTATGATTTTATGACTCTGACTCTGACTCTGACTGTGACTCTGACTCTGACCCTGAGTCTTTCTTCATGACTATGACGCTGACTCTGACTCTGACTCTGACTCTGACTCTGACTCTGACTCCGACTTTGACTCCGACTCTGACTCTGACTCTGACTCTGACTCCATGACTCTGAATCTGACTCTGACTATGATTTTATGACTCTGACTCTGACTCTGACTATGATTTTATGACTCTGACTCTGACTCTGACTCTGTCTTTACGACTCTGACGCTGACTCCGACTCTAACTCTGACTCCGACTCTGACCCAGACTCTGACTCTGACTCTGACTCTGACTCTTACTTCATGACTCTGACTCTTACTTCATGACTCTGACTTTGACTTTGACTCTGACTCTGACTCTGACTCTAACTCTGACTTCGACTCTGACTCTGACTATGACTCTGACTCCGACTCTGACTCTGTCTCTGACTCTGACTCTGACTCTGACTCTGACTTCATGACTCTGAATCTGACTCTGACTATGATTTTATGACTCTGACTCTGACTCTGACTCCGACCCTGACTCTGACTCTGACTCTGACCCTGACTCTGACTCTGACTCTGACTCTGACTCCATGACTCTGAATCTGACTATGATTTTATGACTGTGACGCTGACTCTGACTATGATTTTATGACTCTGACTCTGACTCTGACTGTTACTCTGACTCTGACTCTGTCTTTACGACTCTGACGCTGTATCTGACTCCAACTCTGACTCCGACTCTGACCCAGACTCTGACTCTGACTCTGACTCTGCCTTTGACTCTGACTGTGACTCTGAATCTGACTTAATGCCTCTGACTCTGACTCTGACTGTGTCTTCACGACTCTGACGCTGACTCTGACTCTAACTCTGACTCCGACTCTGACCCAGACTCCGACTCTGACTCTGACTCTGACTCTGACTCTGACTCCGACTTTGACTTTGACTCTGACTCTGACTCTGACTCTGACTTCCTGACTCTGACAATGATTATATGACTCTGACTCTGACTCTGACTCCGACTCTGACTCTGACTCTGACTCTGACTCTGACTCTGACTCTGTCTCTGACTGTGACTCCGACTCTGACTCTAACTTCATGTCTGTGAATCTGACTCTGACCATGATTTTATGACTCTGACTCTGACTCCGACTCTGACTCTGACTCTGACTCTGACTCTGAGTCTTTCTCCATGACTCTGACGGTAACTCTGACTCTGACTCTGACTCTGACTCTGACCCAGACTCTGACTCTGACTCTGACTCTGACTTTGACTCTGACTCTGACTCTGACTCTGACTCTGACTTTATGACTCTGAATCTGACTCTGACTTTGACTCTAACTACATGATCTTGAATCTGACCTTGACCCTGACTCTGGCTCTGACATTGACTCTGACTATTACTTCATGACTCTGACTTTGACTTTGACTCTGACTCTGACTCCGACTTTGACTTTGACTCTGACTCTGACTCTGACTCTGACTTTACGACTCTGACGCTGACGCCGACTCTAACTCTAACTCCGACTCTGACCCAGACTCTGACTCTGACTCTGACTCTGCCTCTGACTCTGACTCTGACTCTGAATCTGACTTCATGAATCTGACTCTGACTCTGACTGTGTCTTCACGACTCTGACGCTGACTCTGACTCTAACTCTGACTCCGACTCTGACCCCGACTCTGACCCAGACTCTGACTCTGACCCTGACTCTGACTCTGACTCTGACTCTGACTCTCACTTCATGACTCTGACTTTGACTTTGACTCTGACTCTGACTCTGACTCTAACTCTGACTCCGACTCTGACTATGTCTCTGACTTCATGACTCTGAATCTGACTCTGACTATGATTTTATGACTCTGACTCTGACTCTGACTCTGACCCTGACTCTGACTCTGACTCTGACTCTGACTCCATGACTCTGAATCTGACTATGATTTTATGACTGTGACGCTGACTCTGACTATGATTTTATGACTCTGACTCTGACTCTGACTGTTACTCTGACTCTGACTCTGTCTTTACGACTCTGACGCTGTATCTGACTCCAACTTTGACTCCGACTCTGACCCAGACTCTGACTCTGACTCTGACTCTGCCTTTAACTCTGACTGTGACTCTGGATCTGACTTCATGCCTCTGACTCTGACTCTGACTGTGTCTTCACGACTCTGACGCTGACTCGGACTCTAACTCTGACTCCGACTCTGACTATGTCTCTGACTCTGACTGTGACTCTGACTCTGACTCTGACTTCATGACTCTGAATCTGACTCTGACTTTGACTCTAACTTCATGATCCTGAAACTGACTTTGACTCTGACTTTGAGTTCATGACTCTGACTTTGACTGTGACTCTGACCCTGACTCTGACTCTGACTCTTACTTCATGACTCTGACTTTGGCTTCGACTTTGACTCCGACTCTGACTCTGACTCTGACTCTGACTCTGACTCTGACTCTGTCGCTGACTATGAGTTCGACTCTGACTCTGACTTCATGACTCTGCATCTTACTCAGACTATGATTTTATGACTCTGACTCTGACTCTGACTCTGACTCTGACTATGACTCTGACTCCGACTCTGACTCTGTCTCTGACTCTGACTCTGACTCTGACTCTGACTTCATGACTCTGAATCTGACTCTGACTATGATTTTATGACTCTGACTCTGACTCTGACTCTGACCCTGACTCTGACTCTGACTCTGACTCTGACTCCATGACTCTGAATCTGACTATGACTATGATTTTATGACTGTGACGCTGACTCTGACTATGATTTTATGACTCTGACTCTGACTCTGACTGTGACTCTGACTCTGACTCTGACTTTACGACTCTGACGCTGACTCCGACTCTAACTCTGACTCCGACTCTGACCCAGACTCTGACTCTGACTCTGACTCTGCCTCTGACTCTGACTCTGACTCTGAATCTGACTTCATGAATCTGACTCTGACTCTGACTGTGTCTTCACGACTCTGACGCTGACTCTGACTCTAACTCTGACTCCGACTCTGACCCCGACTCTGACCCAGACTCTGACTCTGACCCTGACTCTGACTCTGACTCTGACTCTGACTCTTACTTCATGACTCTGACTTTGACTTTGACTCTGACTCTGACTCTAACTCTAACTCTGACTCCGACTCTGACTATGTCTCTGACTCTGACTGTGACTCTGACTCTGACTCTGACTTCATGACTCTGAATCTGACTCTGACTTTGACTCTAACTTCATGATCCTGAAACTGACTTTGACTCTGACTTTGAGTTCATGACTCTGACTTTGACTGTGACTCTGACCCTGACTCTGACTCTGACTCTTACTTCATGACTCTGACTTTGGCTTCGACTTTGACTCCGACTCTGACTCTGACTCTGACTCTGACTCTGACTCTGACTCTGTCGCTGACTATGACTTCGACTCTGACTCTGACTTCATGACTCTGCATCTTACTCTGACTATGATTTTATGACTCTGACTCTGACTCTGACTCTGACTCTGACTATGACTCTGACTCCGACTCTGACTCTGTCTCTGACTCTGACTCTGACTCTGACTCTGACTTCATGACTCTGAATCTGACTCTGACTATGATTTTATGACTCTGACTTTGACTCTGACTCTGACCCTGACTCTGACTCTGACTCTGACTCTGACTCCATGACTCTGAATCTGACTATGACTATGATTTTATGACTGTGACGCTGACTCTGACTCTGACTGTGACTCTGACTCTGACTCTGTCTTTACGACTCGGACGCTGTATCTGACTCCAGCTCTGATTCCGACTCTGACCCAGACTCAGACTCTGACTCTGACTCTGCCTTTGACTCTGACTGTGACTCTGAATCTGACTTCATGCCTCTGACTCTGACTCTGACTGTGTCTTCACGACTCTGACGCTGACTCTGACTCTAACTCTGACTCCGACTCTGACCCAGACTCTGACTCTGACTCTGACTCTGACTCTGACCCTGACTCCGACTTTGACTTTGACTCTGACTCTGACTCTGACTCTGACTTCATGACTCTGAATCTGACTCTGACAAAGATTTTATGACTCTGACTCTAACTCTGACTCCGACTCTGACTCTGACTCTGACTCTGACTCTGACTCTGACTCTGTCTCTGACTGTGACTCCGACTCTGACTCTAACTTCATGTCTCTGAATCTGACTCTGACTATGATTTTATGACTCTGACTCTGACTCTGAGTCTTTCTCCATGACTCTGACGCTAACTCTGACTCTGACTCTGACTCTGACTCTGACTCTGACCCAGACTCTGACTCTGACTCTGACTCTGACTTTGACTCTGAATCGGACTCTGACTCTGACTCTGACTTCATGACTCTGAATCTGACTCTGACTTTGACTCTCACTCCATGACCCTGGAACTGACCTTAACCCTGACTCTGACTCTGACTCTGACTCTGACTCTTACTTCATGACTCTGACTTCGACTTTGACTGTGACTTTGACTCTGACTCTGACTCTGACTCCGACTCTGACTATGTCTCTGACTCTGACTCTGACTCTGACTTCATGACTCTGAATCTGACTCTGACAATGATTTTATGACTCTGACTCTCACTCTGACTCTGATTCTTACTTCATGACTCTGACTTTGACTTTGACTCTGAATCTGACTCTGACTCTGACTCTGACTATGACTCTGTCTCTCACTGTGACTCCGACTCTGACTCTATCTTCTTGAGTCTGAATCTGACTCTGACTATGATTTTATGACTCTGACTCTGACTCCGACTCTGACTCTGACTCTGACTCTGAGTCTTTCTCCATGACTCTAACGCTAACTCTGACTCTGACTCTGACTCTGACTCTGACCCAGACTCTGACTCTGATTCTGACTCTGACTTTGACTCTGACTCGGACTCTGACTCTGACTCTGACTTCATGACTCCGAATCTGACTCTGACTTTGACTCTCACTCCATGATTCTGGAACTGACCTTGACCCTGACTCTGACTCTGACTCTGACTCCGACTCTGACTCTGACTCTGACTCTGACTCTGAGTCTTTCTCCATGACTCTGACGGTAACTCTGACTCTGACTCTGACTCTGACTCTGATCCAGACTCTGACTCTGACTCTGACTCTGACTTTGACTCTGACTCTGACTCTGACTCTGACTCTGACTTCATGACTCTGAATCGGACTTTGACTTTGACTCTAACTACATGATCCTGAAACCGACCTTGACCCTGACTCTGACTCTGACTCTGACTCTGACTCTTACGTCATGACTCTGACTTTGACTTTGACTTTGACTCTGACTCTGACTATGACTCCGACTCCGACTCTGACTCTGTCTCTGACTCTGACTCTGACTCTGAATCTGACTTTATGACTCTGAATCTGACTCTGACTTTGATTTTATGACTCTGACTCTGACTCTGACTCTGACTATGACTCTGACTCTGAATGCATGACTCTGAATCTGACTATGACTTTGACTTTAACTTCATGATTCTGAAACTGACTCTGACTCTGACTTTGACCTCATGACTCTGACTCTGACTCTGACTCTAACTCTGACTCTGACTCTGACTCTGACTCTGACTCTGACTGTGACTCTGACTCTGACTCAGACTCCGACTTTAACTCTGACTATGACTCTGATTCTGACTCTGACTTCATGACTCTGAATCTGACTCTGACTTTGACTCTGACTATGACTCTGATTCTGACTCTGACTTCATGACTCTGAATCTGACTCTGACTATGATTTTATGACTCTGACTCTGACTCTGACTCTGACTCCGACTCTGACTCTGACTCTGAGTCTTTCTTCATGACTATGACGCTGACTCTGACTCTGACTCTGACTCCGACTCTGACCCAGACTCTGACTTTGACTCTAACTCTGACTCTTACTTCATGACTCTGACTCTGACTCTAACTCTGACTCCGAATCCGACCCAGGCTCTGACTCTGACTCTGACTCTGACTCTTACTCTGACTCCGACTTTGACTTTGACTCTGACTCTGACTCTGACTCTGACTTCATGACTCTGAATCTGACTCTGACTATGATTTTATGACTCTGACTATGACTCTGACTCTGACCCTGACTCTGACTCTGACTCTGACTCTGACTCTTACTTCATGACTCTGACTTTGACTTTGACTCTGACTCTGGCTCTGACTCTGACTCTGACTCTGACTCTGTCTCTTACTGTGACTCCGACTCTGACTCCAACTTCATGACTCTGAATCTGACTCTGACTATGATTTTATGACTCTGACTCTGACTCCGACTCAGACTCTGACTCTGACTCTGACTCTGAGTCTTTCTCCATGACTCTGACGCTAACTCTGACTCTGACTCTCACTCTGACTCTGACCTAGACTCTGACTCTGACTCTGACTCTGACTCCGACTCTGACTATGTCTCTGACTCTGACTCGGACTCTGACTCTGACTTCATGACTCTGAATCTGACTCCGACTTTGACTCTTACTTCATGATCCTGGAACTGACTTTGACTTCATGACTTTGACTCTGACTGTGACTCTGACCCTGACTCTTACTCTGACTCTTACTCCATGACTCTGACTGTGACTCTGACCCTGACTCTGACTCTGACTCTTACTCCATGACTCTGACTTTGACTTTGACTTTGACTCTGACTCTGACTCTGACTCTGACCCTGACTCTGACTCTGTCTCTGACTTTGACTCTGACTCTGAATCTGACTTTATGACTCTGAACCTGACTCTCACTATGATTTTATGACTCTGACTCTGACTCTGACTCGGACCCTGACTCTGACTCTGACTCTGACTCTGACTCTTACTTCATGACTCTGACTCTGACTTTGACTCTGACTCTGACTCTGACTCTGACTCTGACTCTGACTCTGACTCTGTCTCTGACTGTGACTCCGACTCTGACTCTAACTTCATGTCTCTGAATCTGATTCTGACTATGATTTCATGACTCTGACTCTGACTCCGACTCTGACTCTGAATGCATGACTCTGAATCTGACTATGACTTTGACTTTAACTTCATGATTCTGACACTGACTCTGACTCTGACTTTGACCTCATGACTCTGACTCTGACTCTGACTCTAACTCTGACTCTGACTCTGACTCTGAGTCTTTCTCCATGACTCTGACGGTAACTCTGACTCTGACTCTGAATCTGACTCTGACCCAGACTCTGACTCTGACTCTGACTCTGACTTTGACTCTGACTCTGACTCTGACTCTGACTCTGACTTCATGACACTGAATCTGACTCTGACTTTGACTCTAACTACATGATCCTGAAACCGACCTTGACCCTGACTCTGACTCTGACTCCAACTCTGACTATTACTCCATGACTCTGACTTTGACTTTGACTCTGACTCTGACTCTGACTATGACTCTGACTCCGACTCTGACTCTGTCTCTGACTCTGACTCTGACTCTGAATCTGACTTTATGACTCTGAATCTGACTCTGACCATGATTTTATGACTCTGACTCTGACTCTGACTCTGACTATGACTCTGACTCTGAATGCATGACTCTGAATCTGACTATGACTTTGACTTTAACTTCATGATTCTGAAACTGACTCTGACTCTGACTTTGACCTCATGACTCTGACTCTGACTCTGACTCTGACCCATACTCTGACTCTGACTCTGACTCTGACTTTGACTCTGACTCGGACTCTGACTCTGACTCTGACTCTGACTCTGACTCCATGACTCTGAATCTGACTATGACTATGATTTTATGACTGTGACTCTGACTCTGACTATGATTTTATGACTCTGACTCTGACTCTGACTCTGACTGTGACTCTGACTCTGACTCTGTCTTTACGACTCTGACGCTGACTCTGACTCTAACTCTGACTCCGACTCTGACCCAGACTCTGACTCTGACTCTGACTCTGCCTTTGACTCTGACTGTGACTCTGAATCTGACTTCATGACTCTGACTCTGACTCTGACTGTGTCTTCACGACTCTGACGCTGACTCTGACTCTAACTCTGACTCCGACTCTGACCCAGACTATGACTCTGACTCTGACTCTGACTCTGACTCTGACTCCGACTTTTACTTTGACTCTTACTCTGACTCTGACTCTGACTTCATGACTCTGAATCTGACTCTGACAATGATTTTATGACTCTGACTCTGACTCCGACTTTGACTTTGACTATGACTCTGACTCTGACTCTGACTTCATGACTCTGAATCTGACTCTGACAATGGTTTTATGACTCTGACTCTGACTCTGACTGACTCTAACTTCATGATCCTGGAACTGACTTTGACTCTGACTTTGACTTCATGACTCTGACTCTGACTGTGACTCTGACCCTGACTCTGACTCTGACTCTGACTCTGACTCTTACTTCATGACTCTGACTTTGACTTTGATTCTGACTCTGGCTCTGACTCTGACTCTGACTCTGACTCTGTCTCTTACTGTGACTCCGACTCTGACTCTAACTTCATGACTCTGAATCTGACTCTGACTATGATTTTATGACTCTGACTCTGACTCCGACTCAGACTCTGACTCTGACTCTGACTCTGAGTCTTTCTCCATGACTCTGACGCTAACTCTGACTCTGACTCTCACTCTGACTCTGATCTAGACTCTGAGTCTGACTCTGACGCTGACTTTGACTTTGACTTTGACTTTGACTCTGACTCTGACTGTGACTCTGACCCTGACTCTGACTCTGACTCTTACTCCATGACTCTGACTTTGACTTTGACTTTGACTCTGACTCTGACTGTGACTCTGTCTCTGACTTTGACTCTGACTCTGAATCTGACTTTATGACTCTGAACCTGACTCTCACTATGATTTTATGACTCTGACTCCGACTCTGAGTCTTTCTCCATGACTCTGACGCTAACTCTGACTCTGACTCCGACTCTGACTCTGACCCATACTCTGACTCTGACTTTGACTCTGACTTTGACTCTGTCTCCGACTTTGACTCTGACTCGGACTCCGACTCTGACTCTGACTTCATGACTCTGAATCTGAGTCTGACTTTGACTCTAACTCCATGATCCTGGAACTGACCTTGACCCTGACTCTGACTCTGACTCTGACCCTGACTCTTACTTCATGACTCTGACTTTGACTTTGACTCTGACTCTGACTCTGACTCTGACTCTGACTCCGACTCTGACTATGTCTCTGACTCTGACTCGGACTCTGACTCTGACTTCATGACTTTGAATCTGACTCTGACTTTGACTCTAACTTCATGATCCTGGAACTGACTTTGACTCTGACTTTGACTTCATGACTTTGACTCTGACTGTGACTCTGACCCTGACTCTGACTCTGACTCTTACTCCATGACTCTGACTTTGACTTTGACTTTGACTCTGACTCTGACTCTGACTCTGACCCTGACTCTGACTCTGTCTCTGACTTTGACTCTGACTCTGATTCTGACTTTATGACTCTGAACCTGACTTTCACTATGATTTTATGACTCTGACTCTGCCTTTGACTCTGACTGTGACTCTGAATCTGACTTCATGACTCTGACTCTGACTCTGACTGTGTCTTCACGACTGTGACGCTGACTCTGACTCTAACTCTGACTCCGACTCTGACCCAGACTCTGACTCTGACTATGACTCTGACTCTGACTTCATGACTCTGAATCTGACTCTGACAATGATTTTATGACTCTGACTCTGACTCTGACTCCGACCCTGACTCTGACTCTGACTCTGACTTTGACTCTGACTCTGTCTCTGACTGTGACTCCGACGCTGACTCAAACTTCATGTCTCTGAATCTGACTCTGACTATGATTTTATGACTCTGACTTTGACTCTGACTGTGACTGTGACTCTGACTCTGTCTTTACGACTCTGACGCTGACTCCGACTCTAACTCTGACTCCGACTCTGACCCAGACTCTGACTCTGACTCTGACTCTGAATCTGACTCCATGAATCTGACTCTGACTCTGACTGTGTCTTCACGACTCTGACGCTGACTCTGACTCTAACTCTGACTCCGACTCTGACCGCGACTCTGACCCAGACTCTGACTCTGACTCTGACTCTGACTCTGACTCTGACTCCGACTTTGACTTTGACTATGACTCTGACTCTGACTCTGACTTCATGACTCTGAATCTGACTCTGACAATGGTTTTATGACTCTGACTCTGACTCTGACTGACTCTAACTTCATGATCCTGGAACTGACTTTGACTCTGACTTTGACTTCATGACTCTGACTCTGACTGTGACTCTGACCCTGACTCTGACTCTGACTCTGACTCTGACTCTTACTTCATGACTCTGACTTTGACTTTGACTCTGACTCTGGCTCTGACTCTGACTCTGACTCTGACTCTGTCACTTACTGTGACTCCGACTCTTACTCTAACTTCATGACTCTGAATCTGACTCTGACTATGATTTTATGACTCTGACTCTGACTCCGACTCAGACTCTGACTCTGACTCTGACTCTGAGTCTTTCTCCATGACTCTGACGCTAACTCTGACTCTGACTCTCACTCTGACTCTGACCTAGACTCTGAGTCTGACTCTGACGCTGACTTTGACTCTGACTCTGACTCTGACTCTGACTCCGACTCTGACTATGTCTCTGACTCTGACTCGGACTCTGACTCTGACTTCATGACTCTGAATCTGACTCTGACTTTGACTCTAACTTCATGATCCTGGAACTGACTTTGACTTCATGACTTTGACTCTGACTGTGACTCTGACCCTGACTCTGACTCTGACTCTTACTCCATGACTCTGACTGTGACTCTGACCCTGACTCTGACTCTGACTCTTACTCCATGACTCTGACTTTGACTTTGACTTTGACTCTGACTCTGACTGTGACTCTGACCCTGACTCTGACTCTGTCTCTGACTTTGACTCTGACTCTGAATCTGACTTTATGACTCTGAACCTGACTCTCACTATGATTTTATGACTCTGACTCTGACTCTGACTCTGACCCTGACTCTGACTCTGACTCTGACTCTGACTCTTACTTCATGACTCTGACTCTGACTTTGACTCTGACTCTGACTCTGACTCTGACTCTGACTCTGACTCTGTCTCTGACTGTGACTCCGACTCTGACTCTAACTTCATGTCTCTGAATCTGACTCTGACTATGATTTTATGACTCTGACTCTGACTCCGACTCTGACTCTGAATGCATGACTCTGAATCTGACTATGACTTTGACTTTAACTTCATGATTCTGACACTGACTCTGACTCTGACTTTGACCTCATGACTCTGACTCTGACTCTGACTCTAACTCTGACTCTGACTCTGACTCTGAGTCTTTCTCCATGACTCTGTCGGTAACTCTGACTCTGACTCTGACTCTGACTCTGACCCAGACTCTGACTCTGACTCTGACTCTGACTTTGACTCTGACTCTGACTCTGACTCTGACTCTGACTCCGATTCTGACTCTGCCTCTGACTCTGACTCTGACTCTGAATCTGACTTTATGACTCTGAATCTGACTCTGACTATGATTTTATGACTCTGACTCTGACTCTGACTCTGACTATGACTCTGACTCTGAATGCATGACTCTGAATCTGACTATGACTTTGACTTTAACTTCATGATTCTGAAACTGACTCTGACTCTGACTTTGACGTCATGACTCTGACTCTGACTCTGACTCTAACTCTGACTCTGACTCTGACTCTGACTCTGACTGTGACTCTGACTCTGAATCTGACTTCATGACTCTGACTCTGACTCTGACTCTGTCTTCACGACTCTGACGCTGACTCTGACTCTAACTCTGACTCCGACGCTGACCCAGACTCTGACGCTGACTCTGACTCTGACTCTGACTCTGACTCCGACTTTGACTTTGACTCTGACTCTGACTCTGACTCTGACCCTGACTCTGACTCTGACTCTGACTCTGACTCTTACTTCATGACTCTGACTCTGACTTTGACTCTGACTCTGACTCCGACTCTGACTCTGACTCTGACTCTGTCTCTGACTGTGACTCCGACTCTGACTCTAACTTCATGACTCTGATCTGACTCTGACTATGATTTTATGACTCTGACTCTGACTCCGACTCTGACTCTGACTCTGACTCTGACTCTGAGTCTTTCTCCATGACTCTGACGGTAACTCTGACTCTGACTCTGACTCTGACTCTGATCCAGACTCTGACTCTGACTCTGACTCTGACTCTGACTTTGACTCTGACTCTGACTCTGACTCTGACTCTGACTTCATGACTCTGAATCTGACTCTGACTTTGACTCTAACTACATGATCCTGAAACCGACCTTGACCCTGACTCTGACTCTGACTCTGACTCTGACTCTTACGTCATGACTCTGACTTTGACTTTGACTCTGACTCTGACTCTGACTATGACTCTGACTCCGACTCTGACTCTGTCTCTGACTCTGACTCTGACTCTTACTTCATGACTCTGACTTCGACTTTGACTCTGACGCTTACTTCAAGACTCTGACCTTGACTTTGACTGTGACTCTGACTCTGACTCTGACTCTGTCGCTGACTATGACTTCGACTCTGACTCTGACTTCATGACTCTGCATCTGACTCTGACTATGATTTTATGACTCTGACTCTGACTCTGACTCTGACTTTGACTCTGACTGTGACTCTGACTCTGACCCTGAGTCTTTCTCCATGACTCTGACGCTGACTCTGACTCTGACTGTGACTCTTACTTCATGACTCTGACTTTGACTTTGACTCTGAATCTGACTCTGACTCTGAATCTGACTCTGACTCTGTCTCTGACTGTGACTCCGACTCTGACTCTAACTTCATGAGTCTGAATCTGACTCTGACTATGATTTTATGACTCTGACTCTGACTCCGACTCGGACTCTGACTCTGACTCTGACTCTGACTCTGACCCAGACTCTGACTCTGACTCTGACTCTGACTTTGACTCTGACTCGGACTCTGACTCTGACTCTGACTTCATGACTCTGAATCTGACTCTGACTTTGACTCTCACTCCATGATCCTGGAACTGACCTTAAGCCTGACTCTGACTCTGACTCTGACTCTGACTCTTACTTCATGACTCTGACTTTGACTTTGACTCTGACTTTGACTCTGACTTTGACTCTGACTCTGACTCTGACTCTGACTCTGACTCTGACTCTGACTCTGACTCTGACTCTGTCGCTGACTATGACTTCGACTCTGACTCTGACTTCATGACTCCTCATCTGACTCTGACTATGATTTTATGACTCTGACTCTGACTCTGACTCTGACTCCGACTCTGACCCCGACTCTGACCCAGACTCTGACTCTGACCCTGACTCTGACTCTGACTCTGACTCTGACTCTGACTCTTACTTCATGACTCTGACTTTGACTTTGACTCCGACTCTGACTCTGACTCTAACTCTGACTTCGACTCTGACTATGTCTCTGACTCTGACTGTGACTCTGACTCTGACTCTGACTTCATGACTCTGAATCTGACTCTGACTTTGACTCTAACTTCATGATCCTGAAACTGACTTTGACTCTGACCTTGAGTTCATGACTCTGACTTTGACTGTGACTCTGACCCTGACTCTGACTCTGACTTTTACTTCATGACTCTGACTTTTGCTCCGACTTTGACTCGGACTCTGACTCTGACTCTGACTCTGACTCTGTCGCTGACTATGACTTCGACTCTGACTCTGACTTCATGACTCTGCATCGTACTCTGACTATGATTTTATGACTCTGACTCTGAGTCTGACTCTGACTCTGTCTATGACTCTGACTCCGACTCTGACTCTGTCTCTGACTCTGACTCTGACTCTGAATCTGACTTTATGACTCTGAATCTGACTCTGACTATGATTTTATGACTCTGACTCTGACTCTGACTCTGACTATGACTCTGACTCTGAATGCATGACTCTGAATCTGACTATGTCTTTGACTTTAACTTCATGATTCTGGAACTGACTCTGACTCTGACTTTGACCTCATGACTCTAACTCTGACTCTGACTCTAACTCTGACTCTGACTCTGACTCTGACTCTGACTCTGACTGTGACTCTGACTCTGACTCTGACTCCGACTTTGACTCTGACTATGACTCTGATTCTGACTCTGACTTCATGACTCTGAATCTGACTGTGACTTTGACTCTGACTATGACCTTGATTCTGACTCTGACTTCATGACTCTAAATCTGACTCTGACCCAGACTCTGACTCTGACTCTGACTCTGACTCTGACTCTGACTCTGACTCCGACTTTGACTTTGACTCTGACTCTGACTCTGACTCTGACTTCATGACTCTGAATCTGACGCTGACTATGATTTTATGACTCTGACTCTGACTCTGACTCTGACTGTGACTCTGACTCTGACTCTGTCTTTACGACTCTGACGCTGACTCCGACTCTCACTTTGACTCCGACTCTGACCCAGACGCTGACTCTGACTCTGACTCTGCCTCTGAATCTGACTCTGACTCTGAATCTGACTTCATGAATCTGCCTCTGACTCTGACTGTGTCTTCACGACTCTGACGCTGACTCTGACTCTAACTCTGACTCCGACTCTGACCCCGACTCTGACCCAGACTCTGACTCTGACCCTGACTCTGACTCTGACTCTGACTCTGACTCTGACTCTTACTTCATGACTCTGACTTTGACTTTGACTCCGATTCTGACTCTGACTCTAACTCTGACTTCGACTCTGACTATGTCTCTGACTCTGACTGTGACTCTGACTCTGACTCTGACTTCATGACTCTGAATCTGACTCTGACTTTGACTCTAACTTCATGATCCTGAAACTGACTTTGACTCTGACTTTGAGTTCATGACTCTGACTTTGACTGTGACTCTGACCCTGACTCTGACTCTGACTTTTACTTCATGACTCTGACTTTGGCTCCGACTTTGACTCGGACTCTGACTCTGACTCTGACTCTGACTTTGACTCTGACTCTGTCGCTGACTATGACTTCGACTCTGACTCTGACTTCATGACTCTGCATCTTACTCTGACTATGATTTTATGACTCTGACTCTGAGTCTGACTCTGACTCTGTCTATGACTCTGACTCCGACTCTGACTCTGTCTCTGACTCTGACTCTGACTCTGAATCTGACTTTATGACTCTGAATCTGAATCTGACTATGATTTTATGACTCTGACTCTGACTCTGACTCTGACTATGACTCTGACTCTGAATGCATGACTCTGAATCTGACTATGTCTTTGACTTTAACTTCATGATTCTGAAACTGACTCTGACTCTGACTTTGACCTCATGACTCTAACTCTGACTCTGACTCTGACTCTGACTCTGACTCTGACTCTGACTCCGACTCTGACTTTGACTCTGACTCTGACTCTGACTCTGACTTCATGACTCTGAATCTGACTCTGACAATGATTTTATGACTCTGACTCTGACTCTGACTCCGACTCTGACTCTGACTCTGACTCTGACTCCGACTCTGACTCTGACTCTGACTCCATGACTCTGAATCTGACTATGACTATGATTTTATGACTGTGACGCTGACTCTGACTATGATTTTATGACTCTGACTCTGACTCTGACTGTGTCTTTACGACTCTGACGCTGTATCTGACTCTAACTCTGACTCCGACTCTGACCCAGACTCTGACTCTGACTCCAACTCTGACTCCGACTCTGACCCAGACTCTGACTCTGACTCTGAGTCTGACTATGACTCTGACTCTGAATGCATGACTCTGAATCTGACTATGACTTTGACTTTAACTTCATGATTCTGAAACTGACTCTGACTCTGACTTTGACCTCATGACTCTAACTCTGACTCTGACTCTAACTCTGACTCTGACTCTGACTCTGACTCTGACTCTGACTGTGACTCTGACTCTGACTCTGACTCTGACTTTGACTCTGACTATGACTCTGATTCTGACTCTGACTTCATGACTCTGAATCTGACTCTGACTTTGACTCTGACTATGACTCTGATTCTGACTCTGACTTCATGACTCTCAATCTGACTCTGACCCAGACTCTGACTCTGACTCTGACTCTGACTCTGACTCTGACTCCGACTTTGACTTTGACTCTTACTCTGACTCTGACTCTGACTTCGTGACTCTGAATCTGACGCTGACTATGATTTTATGACTCTGACTCTGACTCTGACTCTGACCCTGACTCTGAGTCTGACTCTGACTCTGACTCCATGACTCTGAATCTGACTCTGACTATGATTTTATGACTCTGACTCTGACTCTGACTATGATTTTATGACTCTGACTCTGACTCTGACTGTGACTCTGACTCTGACTCTGTCTTTACGACTCTGACGCTGACTCCGACTCTCACTCTGACTCCGACTCTGACCCAGACGCTGACTCTGACTCTGACTCTGCCTCTGACTCTGACTCTGACTCTGAATCTGACTTCATGAATCTCCCTCTGACTCTGACTGTATTCACGACTCTGACGCTGACTCTGACTCTAACTCTGACTCCGACTCTGACCCCGACTCTGACCCAGACTCTGACTCTGACCCTGACTCTGACTCTGACTCTGACTCTGACTCTGACTCTTACTTCATGACTCTGACTTTGACTTTGACTCCGACTCTGACTCTGACTCTAACTCTGACTTCGACTCTGACTATGTCTCTGACTCTGACTGTGACTCTGACTCTGACTCTGACTTCATGACTCTGAATCTGACTCTGACTTTGACTCTAACTTCATGATCCTGAACCTGACTTTGACTCTGACTTTGAGTTCATGACTCTGACTTTGACTGTGACTCTGACCCTGACTCTGACTCTGACTTTTACTTCATGACTCTGACTTTGGCTCCGACTTTGACTCGGACTCTGACTCTGACTCTGACTCTGACTCTGACTCTGACTCTGTCGCTGACTATGACTTCGACTCTGACTCTGACTTCATGACTCTGCATCTTACTCTGACTATGATTTTATGACTCTGACTCTGAGTCTGACTCTGACTCTGTCTATGACTCTGACTCCGACTCTGACTCTGTCTCTGACTCTGACTCTGACTCTGAATCTGAGTTTATGACTCTGAATCTAACTCTGACTATGATTTTATGACTCTGACTCTGACTCTGACTATGACTCTGACTCTGAATGCATGACTCTGAATCTGACTATGTCTTTGACTTTAACTTCATGATTCTGAAACTGACTCTGACTCTGACTTTGACCTCATGACTCTAACTCTGACTCTGACTCTAACTCTGACTCTGACTCTGACTCTGACTCTGACTCTGACTGTGACTCTGACTCTGACTCTGACTCCGACTTTGACTCTGACTATGACTCTGATTCTGACTCTGACTTCATGACTCTGAATCTGACTGTGACTTTGACTCTGACTATGACTCTGATTCTGACTCTGACTTCATGACTCTAAATCTGACTCTGACCCAGACTCTGACTCTGACTCTGACTCTGACTCTGACTCCGACTCTGACTCCGACTTTGACTTTGACTCTGACTCTGACTCTGACTCTGACTTCATGACTCTGAATCTGACGCTGACTATGATTTTATGACTCTGACTCTGACTCTGACTCTGACCCTGACTCTGAGTCTGACTCTGACTCTGACTCCATGACTCTGAATCTGACTATGACTATGATTTTATGACTGTGACGCTGACTCTGACTATGATTTTATGACTCTGACTCTGACTCTGACTGTGACTCTGACTCTGACTCTGTCTTTACGACTCTGACGCTGCATCTGACTCCAACTCTGACTCCGACTCTGACCCAGACTCTGACTCTGACTCTGACTCTGACTCTGACTCTGACTCCGACTTTGACTTTGACTCTGACTCCGACTCTGACTCTGACTTCATGACTCTGAATCTGACTCTGACAATGATTTTATGACTCAGACTCTGACTCTGACTCCGACTCTGACTCTGACTCTGACTCTGACTTTGACTCTTACTCTGACTCTGACTTCATGACTCTGAATCTGACTCTAACTTTGACTCTAACTACATGATCCTGAATCCGACCTTGACCCTGACTCTGACTCTGACATTGACTCTGACTATTACTTCATGACTGTGACTTTGACTTTGACTCTGACTCTGACTCTGACTATGACTCTGACTCCGACTCTGACTCTGTCTCTGACTCTGACTCTGACTCTGAATCTGACTTTATGACTCTGAATCTGACTCTGACTATGATTTTATGACTCTGACTCTGACTCTGATTCTGACTATGACTCTGACTCTGAATGCATGACTCTGAATCTGACTATGACTTTGACTTTAACTTCATGATTCTGAAACTGACTCTGACTCTGACTTTGACCTCATGAATCTGACTCTGACTCTGACTCGAACTCTGACTCTGACTCTGACTCTGACTCTGACTGTGACTCTGACTCTGACTCTGACTCCGACTTTGACTCGGACTATGACTCTGAATCTGACTCTGACTTCATGACTCTCAATCTGACTCTGACTTTGACTCTGACTATGACTCTGATTCTGACTCTGACTTCATGACTCTGAATCTGACTCTCACTTTGACTCTAACTTCATGATCCTGAAACTGAATTTGACTCCGACTTCGACTTCACGACTCTGACTCTGACTATGACTCTGACCCCGACTCCGACTCTGACTCTGACTCTGACTTTTACTTCATGACTCTGACTCTGACTTTGACTCTGACTCTGACTCTGACTCTGACTCTGACTCTGACTCTGTCTCTGACTGTGACTCCGACTCTGACTCTAACTTCATGACTCTGAATCTGACTCTGACTATGATTTTATGACTCTGACTCTGACTCCGACTCTGACTCTGACTCTGACTCTGTCGCTGACTATGACTTCGACTCTGACTCTGACTTCATGACTCTGCATCTGACTCTGACTATGATTTCATGACTCTGACTCTGACTCTGACTCTGACTCTGACTCTGACTGTGACTCTGACTCTGACCCTGAGTCTTTCTTCATGACTCTGACGCTGACTCTGACTCTGACTCTGAATCTGACTTTATGACTCTGAATCTGACTCTGACTATGATTTTATGACTCTGACTCTGACTCTGACTTTGACTATGACTCTGACTCTGAATGCATGACTCTGAATCTGACTATGACTTTGACTTTAACTTCATGATTCTGAAACTGACTCTGACTCTGACTTTGACCTCATGACTCTAACTCTGACTCTGACTATAACTCTGACTCTGACTCTGACTCTGACTCTGACTCTGACTGTGACTCTGACTCTGACTCTGACTCTGACTTCATGACTCTACATCTGACTCTGACTTTGACTCTAACTTCATGATCCTGAAACTGAGTTTGACTCCGACTTCGACCTCGTGACTCTGACTCTGACCATGACTCTGACCCCGACTCCGACTCTGACTCTGACTCTTACTCTTACTTCATGACTCTGACTTCGACTTTGACTCTGACGCTTACTTCATGACTCTGACCTTGACTTTGACTGTGACTCTGACTCTGAGTCTGACTCTGACTCTGACTCTGTCGCTGACTATGACTTCGACTCTGACTCTGACTTCATGACTCTGCATCTGACTCTGACTATGATTTTATGACTCTGACTCTGACTCTGACTCTGACTCTGACTCTGACTTCATGACTCTGAATCTGACTCTAACTTTGACTCTAACTACATGATCCTGAATCCGACCTTGACCCTGACTCTGACTCTGACATTGACTCTGACTATTACTTCATGACTGTGACTTTGACTTTGACTCTGACTCTGACTCTGACTATGACTCTGACTCCGACTCTGACTCTGTCTCTGACTCTGACTCTGACTCTGAATCTGACTTTATGACTCTGAATCTGACTCTGACTATGATTTTATGACTCTGACTCTGACTCTGACTCTGACTATGACTCTGACTCTGAATGCATGACTCTGAATCTGACTATGACTTTGACTTTAACTTCATGATTCTGAAACTGACTCTGACTCTGACTTTGACCTCATGACTCTGACTCTGACTCTGACTCGAACTCTGACTCTGACTCTGACTCTGACTCTGACTGTGACTGTGACTCTGACTCTGACTCCGACTTTGACTCGGACTATGACTCTGATTCTGACTCTGACTTCATGACTCTGAATCTGACTCTGACTTTGACTCTGACTATGACTCTGATTCTGACTCTGACTTCATGACTCTGAATCTGACTCTCACTTTGACTCTAACTTCATGATCCTGAAACCGAATTTGACTCCGACTTCGACTTCACGACTCTGACTCTGACTATGACCCTGACCCCGACTCCGACTCTGACTCTGACTCTGACTTTTACTTCATGACTCTGACTCTGACTTTGACTCTGACTCTGACTCTGACTCTGACTCTGACTCTGACTCTGACTCTGTCTCTGACTGTGACTCCGACTCTGACTCTAACTTCATGACTCTGAATCTGACTCTGACTATGATTTTATGACTCTGACTCTGACTCCGACTCTGACTCTGACTCTGACTCTGACTCTGAGTCTTTCTCCATGACTCTGACGGTAACTCTGACTCTGACTCTGACTCTGACTCTGACCCAGACTCTGACTCTGACTCTGACTCTGACTTTGACTCTGACTCTGACTCTGACTCTGACTCTGACTCTGACTTCATGACTCTGAATCTGACTCTGACTTTGACTCTAACTACATGATCCTGAAACCGACCTTGACCCTGACTCTGACTCTGACTCTGATTCTGACTATTACTTTATGACTCTGACTTTGACTTTGACTCTGACTCTGACTCTGACTATGACTCTGACTCCGACTCTGACTCTGTCTCTGACTCTGACTCTGACTCTGAATCTGACTTTATGACTCTGAATCTTACTCTGACTATGATTTTATGACTCTGACTCTGACTCTGACTTTGACTATGACTCTGACTCTGAATGCATGACTCTGAATCTGACTATGACTTTGACTTTAACTTCATGATTCTGAAACTGACTCTGACTCTGACTTTGACCTCATGACTCTAACTCTGACTCTGACTCTAACTCTGACTCTGACTCTGACTCTGACTCTGACTCTGACTGTGACTCTGACTCTGTCTCTGACTCCGACTTTGACTCTGACTATGACTCTGATTCTGACTCTGACTTCATGACTCTGAATCTGACTCTGACTTTGACTCTGACTATGACTCTGATTCTGACTCTGACTTCATGACTCTAAATCTGACTCTGACTTTGACTCTAACTTCATGATCCTGAAACTGAGTTTGACTCCGACTTCGACTTCGTGACTCTGACTCTGACTATGACTCTGACCCCGACTCCGACTCTGACTCTGACTCTTACTCTTACTTCATGACTCTGACTTCGACTTTGACTCTGACGCTTAATTCATGACTCTGACCTTGACTTTGACTGTGACTCTGACTCTGAGTCTGACTCTGACTCTGACTCTGTCGCTGACTATGACTTCGACTCTGACTCTGACTTCATGACTCTGCATCTGACTCTGACTATGATTTCATGACTCTGACTCTGACTCTGACTCTGACTCTGACTCTGACTGTGACTCTGACTCTGACCCTGAGTCTTTCTTCATGACTCTGACGCTGACTCTGACTCTGACTCTGAATCTGACTTTATCACTCTGAATCTGACTCTGACTATGATTTTATGACTCTGACTCTGACTCTGACTTTGACTATGACTCTGACTCTGAATGCATGACTCTGAATCTGACTATGACTTTGACTTTAACTTCATGATTCTGAAACTGACTCTGACTCTGACTTTGACCTCATGACTCTAACTCTGACTCTGACTATAACTCTGACTCTGACTCTGACTCTGACTCTGACTCTGACTGTGACTCTGACTCTGACTCTGACTCTGACTTCATGACTCTAAATCTGACTCTGACTTTGACTCTAACTTCATGATCCTGAAACTGAGTTTGACTCCGACTTCGACTTCGTGACTCTGACTCTGACTATGACTCTGACCCCGACTCCGACTCTGACTCTGACTCTTACTCTTACTTCATGACTCTGACTTCGACTTTGACTCTGACGCTTACTTCATGACTCTGACCTTGACCTTGACTGTGACTCTGACTCTGAGTCTGACTCTGACTCTGACTCTGTCGCTGACTATGACTTCGACTCTGACTCTGACTTCATGACTCTGCATCTGACTCTGACTATGATTTTATGACTCTGACTCTGACTCTGACTCTGACTCTGACTCTGACTGTGCCTCTGACTCTGACCCTGAGTCTTTCTTCATGACTCTGACGCTGACTCTGACTCTGACTCTGACTCTGACTCTGACTCTGACTCCGAATTTGACTCCGACTCTGACTCTGACTCTGACTCTGACTCCATGACTCTGAATCTGACTCTGACTATGATTTTATGACTCTGACTCTGACTCTGACTATGATTTTATGACTCTGACTCTGACTCTGACTGTGACTCTGACTCTGACTCTGTCTTTACGACTCTGACGCTGACTCCGACTCTCACTTTGACTCCGACTCTGACCCAGACGCTGACTCTGACTCTGACTCTGCCTCTGACTCTGACTCTGACTCTGAATCTGACTTCATGAATCTGCCTCTGACTCTGACTGTGTCTTCACGACTCTGACGCTGACTCTGACTCTAACTCTGACTCCGACTCTGACCCCGACTCTGACCCAGACTCTGACTCTGACCCTGACTCTGACTCTGACTCTGACTCTGACTCTGACTCTTACTTCATGACTCTGACTTTGACTTCGACTCCGACTCTGACTCTGACTCTAACTCTGACTTCGACTCTGACTATGTCTCTGACTCCGACTGTGACTCTGACTCTGACTCTGACTTCATGACTCTGAATCTGACTCTGACTTTGACTCTAACTTCATGATCCTGAAACTGACTTTGACTCTGACTATGATTTTATGACTCTGACTCTGAGTCTGACTCTGACTCTGTCTATGACTCTGACTCCGACTCTGACTCTGTGTCTGACTCCGACTCTGACTCTGAATCTGACTTTATGACTCTGAATCTGACTCTGACTATGATTTTATGACTCTGACTCTGACTCTGACTCTGACTATGACTCTGACTCTGAATGCATGACTCTGAATCTGACTATGTCTTTGACTTTAACTTCATGATTCTGAAACTGACTCTGACTCTGACTTTGACCTCATGACTCTAACTCTGACTCTGACTCTAACTCTGACTCTGACTCTGACTCTGACTCTGACTCTGACTGTGACTCTGACTCTGACTCTGACTCCGACTTTGACTCTGACTATGACTCTGATTCTGACTCTGACTTCATGACTCTGAATCTGACTGTGACTTTGACTCTGACTATGACTCTGATTCTGACTCTGACTTCATGACTCTAAATCTGACTCTGACCCAGACTCTGACTCTGACTCTGACTCTGACTCTGACTCTGACTCTGACTCCGACTTTGACTTTGACTCTGACTCTGACTCTGACTCTGACTTCATGACTCTGAATCTGACGCTGACTATGATTTTATGACTCTGACTCTGACTCTGACTCTGACCCTGACTCTGAGTCTGACTCTGACTCTGACTCCATGACTCTGAATCTGACTATGACTATGATTTTATGACTGTGACGCTGACTCTGACTATGATTTTATGACTCTGACTCTGACTCTGACTGTGACTCTGACTCTGACTCTGTCTTTACGACTCTGACGCTGCATCTGACTCCAACTCTGACTCCGACTCTGACCCAGACTCTGACTCTGACTCTGACTCTGACTCTGACTCTGACTCCGACTTTGACTTTGACTCTGACTCCGACTCTGACTCTGACTTCATGACTCTGAATCTGACTCTGACAATGATTTTATGACTCAGTCTCTGACTCTGACTCCGACTCTGACTCTGACTCTGACTCTGACTTTGACTCTTACTCTGACTTTGACTTCATGACTCTGAATCTGACTCTAACTTTGACTCTAACTACATGATCCTGAATCCGACCCTGACCCTGACTCTGACTCTGACATTGACTCTGACTATTACTTCATGACTGTGACTTTGACTTTGACTCTGACTCTGACTCTGACTATGACTCTGACTCCGACTCTGACTCTGTCTCTGACTCTGACTCTGACTCTGAATCTGACTTTATGACTCTGAATCTGACTCTGACTATGATTTTATGACTCTGACTCTGACTCTGACTCTGACTATGACTCTGACTCTGAATGCATGACTCTGAATCTGACTATGACTTTGACTTTAACTTCATGATTCTGAAACTGACTCTGACTCTGACTTTGACCTCATGAATCTGACTCTGACTCTGACTCGAACTCTGACTCTGACTCTGACTCTGACTCTGACTGTGACTCTGACTCTGACTCTGACTCCGACTTTTACTCGGACTATGACTCTGAATCTGACTCTGACTTCATGACTCTCAATCTGACTCTGACTTTGACTCTGACTATGACTCTGATTCTGACTCTGACTTCATGACTCTGAATCTGACTCTCACTTTGACTCTAACTTCATGATCCTGAAACTGAATTTGACTCCGACTTCGACTTCACGACTCTGACTCTGACTATGACTCTGACCCCGACTCCGACTCTGACTCTGACTCTGACTTTTACTTCATGACTCTGACTCTGACTTTGACTCTGACTCTGACTCTGACTCTGACTCTGACTCTGACTCTGTCTCTGACTGTGACTCCGACTCTGACTCTAACTTCATGACTCTGAATCTGACTCTGACTATGATTTTATGACTCTGACTCTGACTCCGACTCTGACTCTGACTCTGACTCTGTCGCTGACTATGACTTCGACTCTGACTCTGACTTCATGACTCTGCATCTGACTCTGACTATGATTTCATGACTCTGACTCTGACTCTGACTCTGACTCTGACTCTGACTGTGACTCTGACTCTGACCCTGAGTCTTTCTTCATGACTCTGACGCTGACTCTGACTCTGACTCTGAATCTGACTTTATGACTCTGAATCTGACTCTGACTATGATTTTATGACTCTGACTCTGACTCTGACTTTGACTATGACTCTGACTCTGAATGCATGACTCTGAATCTGACTATGACTTTGACTTTAACTTCATGATTCTGAAACTGACTCTGACTCTGACTTTGACCTCATGACTCTAACTCTGACTCTGACTATAACTCTGACTCTGACTCTGACTCTGACTCTGACTCTGACTGTGACTCTGACTCTGACTCTGACTCTGACTTCATGACTCTAAATCTGACTCTGACTTTGACTCTAACTTCATGATCCTGAAACTGAGTTTGACTCCGACTTCGACTTCGTGACTCTGACTCTGACCATGACTCTGACCCCGACTCCGACTCTGACTCTGACTCTTACTCTTACTTCATGACTCTGACTTCGACTTTGACTCTGACGCTTACTTCATGACTCTGACCTTGACTTTGACTGTGACTCTGACTCTGAGTCTGACTCTGACTCTGACTCTGTCGCTGACTATGACTTCGACTCTGACTCTGACTTCATGACTCTGCATCTGACTCTGACTATGATTTTATGACTCTGACTCTGACTCTGACTCTGACTCTGACTCTGACTTCATGACTCTGAATCTGACTCTAACTTTGACTCTAACTACATGATCCTGAATCCGACCTTGACCCTGACTCTGACTCTGACATTGACTCTGACTATTACTTCATGACTGTGACTTTGACTTTGACTCTGACTCTGACTCTGACTATGACTCTGACTCCGACTCTGACTCTGTCTCTGACTCTGACTCTGACTCTGAATCTGACTTTATGACTCTGAATCTGACTCTGACTATGATTTTATGACTCTGACTCTGACTCTGACTCTGACTATGACTCTGACTCTGAATGCATGACTCTGAATCTGACTATCACTTTGACTTTAACTTCATGATTCTGAAACTGACTCTGACTCTGACTTTGACCTCATGACTCTTACTCTGACTCTGACTCGAACTCTGACTCTGACTCTGACTCTGACTCTGACTGTGACTGTGACTCTGACTCTGACTCCGACTTTGACTCGGACTATGACTCTGATTCTGACTCTGACTTCATGACTCTGAATCTGACTCTGACTTTGACTCTGACTATGACTCTGATTCTGACTCTGACTTCATGACTCTGAATCTGACTCTCACTTTGACTCTAACTTCATGATCCTGAAACTGAATTTGACTCCGACTTCGACTTCACGACTCTGACTCTGACTATGACCCTGACCCCGACTCCGACTCTGACTCTGACTCTGACTTTTACTTCATGACTCTGACTCTGACTTTGACTCTGACTCTGACTCTGACTCTGACTCTGACTCTGACTCTGTCTCTGACTGTGACTCCGACTCTGACTCTAACTTCATGACTCTGAATCTGACTCTGACTATGATTTTATGACTCTGACTCTGACTCCGACTCTGACTTTGACTCTGACTCTGACTCTGAGTCTTTCTCCATGACTCTGACGGTAACTCTGACTCTGACTCTGACTCTGACTCTGACCCAGACTCTGACTCTGACTCTGACTCTGACATTGACTCTGACTCTGACTCTGACTCTGACTCTGACTCTGACTTCATGACTCTGAATCTGACTCTGACTTTGTCTCTAACTACATGATCCTGAAACCGACCTTGACCCTGACTCTGACTCTGACTCTGATTCTGACTATTACTTTATGACTCTGACTTTGACTTTGACTCTGACTCTGACTCTGACTATGACTCTGACTCCGACTCTGACTCTGTCTCTGACTCTGACTCTGACTCTGAATCTGACTTTATGACTCTGAATCTTACTCTGACTATGATTTTATGACTCTGACTCTGACTCTGACTGTGACTCTGACTCTGACTCTGTCTTTACGACTCTGACGCTGACTCCGACTCTAACTCTGACTCCGACTCTGACCCAGACTCTGACTTTGACTCTGACTCTGCCTTTGACTCTGACTCTGACTCTGAATCTGACTTCATGAATCTGCCTGTGACTCTGACTGTGTCTTCACGACTCTGACGCTGACTCTGACTCTAACTCTGACTCCGACTCTGACCCCGACTCTGACCCAGACTCTGACTCTGACCCTGACTCTGACTCTGACTCTGACTCTGACTCTTACTTCATGACTCTGACTTTGACTTTGACTCTGACTCTGACTCTGACTCTAACTCTGACTTCGACTCTGACTATGTCTCTGACTCTGACTGTGACTCTGACTCTGACTCTGACTTCATGACTCTGAATCTGACTCCGACTTTGACTCTGACTATGACTCTGATTCTGACTCTGACTTCATGACTCTAAATCTGACTCTGACTCTGACTCTAACTTCATGATCCTGAAACTGAGTCTAACTCCGACTTCGACTTCGTGACTCTGACTCTGACTATGACTCTGACCCCGACTCCGACTCTGACTCTGACTCTGACTCTGACTTCATGACTCTGACTTCGACTTTGACTCTGACGCTTACTTCATGACTCTGACCTTGACTTTGACTGTGACTCTGACTCTGAGTCCGACTCTGACTCTGACTCTGTCGCTGACGATGACTTCGACTCTGACTCTGAGTTCATGACTCTGCATCTGACTCTGACTATGATTTTATGACTCTGACTCTGACTCTGACTGTGACTCTGACTCTGACCCTGAGTCTTTCTTCATGACTATGACGCTGACTCTGACTCTGACTCTGACTCTGACTCTGACTCTGACTCCGACTTTGACTCCGACTCTGACTCTGACTCTGACTCTGACTCCATGACTCTGAATCTGACTTTGACTATGATTTTATGACTCTGACTCTGACTCTGACTATGATTTTATGACTCTGACTCTGACTCTGACTCTGTCTTTACGACTCTGACGCTGACTCCGACTCTAACTCTGACTCCGACTCTGACCCAGACTCTGACTCTGACTCTGACTCTGCCTCTGACTCTGACTCTGACTCTGAATCTGACTTCATGAATCTGACTCTGACTCTGAGTTTGTCTTCACGACTCTGACGCTGACTCTGACTTTAACTCTGACTCCGACTCTGACCCCGACTCTGACCCAGACTCTGACTCTGACCCTGACTCTGACTCTGACTCTGACTCTGACTCTTACTTCATGACTCTGACTTTGACTTTGACTCTGACTCTGACTCTGACTCTAACTCTGACTTCGACTCTGACTCTGACTATGACTCTGACTCCGACTCTGACTCTGTCTCTGACTCTGACTCTGACTCTGACTCTGACTTCATGACTCTGAATCTGACTCTGACTATGATTTTATGACTCTGACTCTGACTCTGACTCCGACCCTGACTCTGACTCTGACTCTGACCCTGACTCTGACTCTGACTCTGACTCTGACTCCATGACTCTGAATCTGACTATGATTTTATGACTGTGACGCTGACTCTGACTATGATTTTATGACTCTGACTCTGACTCTGACTGTTACTCTGACTCTGACTCTGTCTTTACGACTCTGACGCTGTATCTGACTCCAACTCTGACTCCGACTCTGACCCAGACTCTGACTCTGACTCTGACTCTGCCTTTGACTCTGACTGTGACTCTGAATCTGACTTCATGCCTCTGACTCTGACTCTGACTGTGTCTTCACGACTCTGACGCTGACTCTGACTCTAACTCTGACTCCGACTCTGACCCAGACTCCGACTCTGACTCTGACTCTGACTCTGACTCTGACTCCGACTTTGACTTTGACTCTGACTCTGACTCTGACTCTGACTTCCTGACTCTGACAATGATTATATGACTCTGACTCTGACTCTGACTCCGACTCTGACTCTGACTCTGACTCTGACTCTGACTCTGACTCTGTCTCTGACTGTGACTCCGACTCTGACTCTAACGTCATGTCTGTGAATCTGACTCTGACCATGATTTTATGACTCTGACTCTGACTCCGACTCTGACTCTGACTCTGACTCCGACACTGAGTCTTTCTCCATGACTCTGACGGTAACTCTGACTCTGACTCTGACTCTGACTCTGACCCAGACTCTGACTCTGACTCTGACTCTGACTTTGACTCTGACTCTGACTCTGACTCTGACTCTGACTTTATGACTCTGAATCTGACTCTGACTTTGACTCTAACTGCATGATCTTGAATCTGACCTTGACCCTGACTCTGGCTCTGACATTGACTCTGACTATTACTTCATGACTCTGACTTTGACTTTGACTCTGAGTCTGACTCCGACTTTGACTTTGACTCTGACTCTGACTCTGACTCTGACTTTACGACTCTGACGCTGACGCCGACTCTAACTCTGACTCCGACTCTGACCCAGACTCTGACTCTGACTCTGACTCTGCCTCTGACTATGACTCTGACTCTGAATCTGACTTCATGAATCTGACTCTGACTCTGACTGTGTCTTCACGACTCTGACGCTGACTCTGACTCTAACTCTGACTCCGACTCTGACCCCGACTCTGACCCCGACTCTGACCCAGACTCTGACTCTGACCCTGACTCTGACTCTGACTCTGACTCTGACTCTTACTTCATGACTCTGACTTTGACTTTGACTCTGACTCTGACTCTGACTCTAACTCTGACTCCGACTCTGACTATGTCTCTGACTTCATGACTCTGAATCTGACTCTGACTATGATTTTATGACTCTGACTCTGACTCTGACTCTGACCCTGACTCTGACTCTGACTCTGACTCTGACTCCATGACTCTGAATCTGACTATGATTTTATGACTGTGACGCTGACTCTGACTATGATTTTATGACTCTGACTCTGACTCTGACTGTTACTCTGACTCTGACTCTGTCTTTACGACTCTGACGCTGTATCTGACTCCAACTCTGACTCCGACTCTGACCCAGACTCTGACTCTGACTCTGACTCTGCCTTTAACTCTGACTGTGACTCTGGATCTGACTTCATGCCTCTGACTCTGACTCTGACTGTGTCTTCACGACTCTGACGCTGACTCTGACTCTAACTCTGACTCCGACTCTGACTATGTCTCTGACTCTGACTGTGACTCTGACTCTGACTCTGACTTCATGACTCTGAATCTGACTCTGACTTTGACTCTAACTTCATGATCCTGAAACTGACTTTGACTCTGACTTTGAGTTCATGACTCTGACTTTGGCTTCGACTTTGACTCCGACTCTGACTCTGACTCTAACTCTGACTCTGACTCTGACTCTGTCGCTGACTATGACTTCGACTCCGACTCTGACTTCATGACTCTGCATCTTACTCTGACTATGATTTTATGACTCTGACTCTGACTCTGACTCTGACTCTGACTATGACTCTGACTCCGACTCTGACTCTGTCTCTGACTCTGACTCTGACTCTGACTCTGACTTCATGACTCTGAATCTGACTCTGACTATGATTTTATGACTCTGACTCTGACTCTGACTCTGACCCTGACTCTGACTCTGACTCTGACTCTGACTCCATGACTCTGAATCTGACTATGACTATGATTTTATGACTGTGACGCTGACTCTGACTATGATTTTATGACTCTGACTCTGACTCTGACTGTGACTCTGACTCTGACTCTGACTTTACGACTCTGACGCTGACTCCGACTCTAACTCCGACTCCGACTCTGACCCAGACTCTGACTCTGACTCTGACTCTGCCTCTGACTCTGACTCTGACTCTGAATCTGACTTCATGAATCTGACTCTGACTCTGACTGTGTCTTCACGACTCTGACGCTGACTCTGACTCTAACTCTGACTCCGACTCTGACCCCGACTCTGACCCAGACTCTGACTCTGACCCTGACTCTGACTCTGACTCTGACTCTGACTCTTACTTCATGACTCTGACTATGACTTTGACTCTGACTCTGACTCTAACTCTAACTCTGACTCCGACTCTGACTATGTCTCTGACTCTGACTGTGACTCTGACTCTGACTCTGACTTCATGACTCTGAATCTGACTCTGACTTTGACTCTAACTTCATGATCCTGAAACTGACTTTGACTCTGACTTTGAGTTCATGACTCTGACTTTGACTGTGACTCTCACCCTGACTCTGACTCTGACTCTTACTTCATGACTCTGACTTTGGCTTCGACTTTGACTCCGACTCTGACTCTGACTCTGACTCTGACTCTGACTCTGACTCTGTCGCTGACTATGACTTCGACTCTGACTCTGACTTCATGACTCTGCATCTTACTCTGACTATGATTTTATGACTCTGACTCTGACTCTGACTCTGACTCTGACTATGACTCTGACTCCGACTCTGACTCTGTCTCTGACTCTGACTCTGACTCTGACTCTGACTTCATGACTCTGAATCTGACTCTGACTCTGACTCTGACTCTGACTCTGTCGCTGACTATGACTTCGACTCTGACTCTGACTTCATGACTCTGCATCTTACTCTGACTATGATTTTATGACTCTGACTCTGACTCTGACTCTGACTCTGACTATGACTCTGACTCCGACTCTGACTCTGTCTCTGACTCTGACTCTGACTCTGACTCTGACTTCATGACTCTGAATCTGACTCTGACTATGATTTTATGACTCTGACTCTGACTCTGACTCTGACCCTGACTCTGACTCTGACTCTGACTCTGACTCCATGACTCTGAATCTGACTATGACTATGATTTTATGACTGTGACGCTGACTCTGACTATGATTTTATGACTCTGACTCTGACTCTGACTGTGACTCTGACTCTGACTCTGACTTTACGACTCTGACGCTGACTCCGACTCTAACTCTGACTCCGACTCTGACCCAGACTCTGACTCTGACTATGACTCTGCCTCTGACTCTGACTCTGACTCTGAATCTGACTTCATGAATCTGACTCTGACTCTGACTGTGTCTTCACGACTCTGACGCTGACTCTGACTCTAACTCTGACTCCGACTCTGACCCCGACTCTGACCCAGACTCTGACTCTGACCCTGACTCTGACTCTGACTCTGACTCTGACTCTTACTTCATGACTCTGACTTTGACTTTGACTCTGACTCTGACTCTAACTCTAACTCTGACTCCGACTCTGACTATGTCTCTGACTCTGACTGTGACTCTGACTCTGACTCTGACTTCATGACTCTGAATCTGACTCTGACTTTGACTCTAACTTCATGATCCTGAAACTGACTTTGACTCTGACTTTGAGTTCATGACTCTGACTTTGACTGTGACTCTGACCCTGACTCTGACTCTGACTCTTACTTCATGACTCTGACTTTGGCTTCGACTTTGACTCCGACTCTGACTCTGACTCTGACTCTGACTCTGACTCTGACTCTGTCGCTGACTATGACTTCGACTCTGACTCTGACTTCATGACTCTGCATCTTACTCTGACTATGATTTTATGACTCTGACTCTGACTCTGACTCTGACTCTGACTATGACTCTGACTCCGACTCTGACTCTGTCTCTGACTCTGACTCTGACTCTGACTCTGACTTCATGACTCTGAATCTAAATCTGACTATGATTTTATGACTCTGACTTTGACTCTGACTCTGACCCTGACTCTGACTCTGACTCTGACTCTGACTCCATGACTCTGAATCTGACTATGACTATGATTTTATGACTGTGACGCTGACTCTGACTCTGACTGTGACTCTGACTCTGACTCTGTCTTTACGACTCTGACGCTGTATCTGACTCCAACTCTGATTCCGACTCTGACCCAGACTCAGACTCTGACTCTGACTCTGCCTTTGACTCTGACTGTGACTCTGAATCTGACTTCATGCCTCTGACTCTGACTCTGACTGTGTCTTCACGACTCTGACGCTGACTCTGACTCTAACTCTGACTCCGACTCTGACCTAGACTCTGACTCTGACTCTGACTCTGACTCTGACTCTGACTCCGACTTTGACTTTGACTCTGACTCTGACTCTGACTCTGACTTCATGACTCTGAATCTGACTCTGACAAAGATTTTATGACTCTGACTCTAACTCTGACTCCGACTCTGACTCTGACTCTGACTCTGACTCTGACTCTGACTCTGTCTCTGACTGTGACTCCGACTCTGACTCTAACTTCATGTCTCTGAATCTGACTCTGACTATGATTTTATGACTCTGACTCTGACTCTGAGTCTTTCTCCATGACTCTGACGCTAACTCTGACTCTGACTCTGACTCTGACTCTGACTCTGACCCAGACTCTGACTCTGACTCTGACTCTGACTTTGACTCTGAATCGGACTCTGACTCTGACTCTGACTTCATGACTCTGAATCTGACTCTGACTTTGACTCTCACTCCATGACCCTGGAACTGACCTTAACCCTGACTCTGACTCTGACTCTGACTCTGACTCTTACTTCATGACTCTGACTTCGACTTTGACTGTGACTTTGACTCTGACTCTGACTCTGACTCCGACTCTGACTATGTCTCTGACTCTGACTCTGACTCTGACTCTGACTTCATGACTCTGACTCTGACTCTGACTCTGACTCTGACTCTGACTACGACTTTGACTCTGACTCTGACTCTGACTCTGACTCCGACTCTGACTATGTCTCTGACTCTGACTCTGACTCTGACTCTGACTTCATGACTCTGACTCTGACTCTGACTTCATGACTCTGACTCTGACTCTGACTCTGACTCTGACTCTGACTCTGACTCTGACTCTGACTTCGACTCTGACTATGTCTCTGACTCTGACTCTGACTCTGACTCTGACTTCATGACTCTGAATCTGACTGTGACTTTGACTCTGACTATGACTCTGATTCTGACTCTGACTTCATGACTCTGAATCTGACTCTGACTTTGACTCTAACTTCATGATCCTGAAACTGACTTTGACTCCGACTTCGACTTCATGACTCTGACTCTGACTATGACTCTGACCCCGACTCCGACTCTGACTCTGACTCTGACTCTTACTTCATGACTCTGACTCTGACTTTGACTCTGACTCTGACTCTGACTCTGACTCTGACTCTGACTCTGACTCTGTCTCTGATTGTAACTCCGACTCTGACTCTAACTTCATGACTCTGAATCTGACTCTGACTATGATTTTATGACTCTGACTCTGACTCCGACTCTGACTCTGACTCTGACTATGACTCTGAGTCTTTCTCCATCACTCTGACGGTAACTCTGACTCTGACTCTGACTCTGACTCTGACCCAGACTCTGACTCTGACTCTGACTCTGACTTTGACTCTAACTACATGATCCTGAAACCGACCTTGACCCTGACTCTGACTCTGACTCTGAGTCTGACTATTACTTCATGACTCTGACTTTGACTTTGACTCTGACTCTGACTCTGACTATGACTCTGACTCCGACTCTGACTCTGTCTCTGACTCTGACTCTGACTCTGAATCTGACTTTATGACTCTGAATCTGACTCTGACTATGATTTTATGACTCTGACTCTGACTCTGACTCTGACTCCGACTCTGACTCTAACTTCATGTCTCTGAATCTGACTCTGACTATGATTTTATGACTCTGACTCTGACTCTGAGTCTTTCTCCATGACTCTGACGCTAACTCTGACTCTGACTCTGACTCTGACTCTGACTCTGACCCAGACTCTGACTCTGACTCTGACTCTGACTTTGACTCTGAATCGGACTCTGACTCTGACTCTGACTTCATGACTCTGAATCTGACTCTGACTTTGACTCTCACTCCATGACCCTGGAACTGACCTTAACCCTGACTCTGACTCTGACTCTGACTCTGACTCTTACTTCATGACTCTGACTTCGACTTTGACTGTGACTTTGACTCTGACTCTGACTCTGACTCCGACTCTGACTATGTCTCTGACTCTGACTCTGACTCTGACTCTGACTTCATGACTCTGACTCTGACTTCATGACTCTGACTCTGACTCTGACTTCATGACTCTGACTCTGACTCTGACTCTGACTCTGACTCTGACTCTGACTCTGACTCTGACTTCGACTCTGACTATGTCTCTGACTCTGACTCTGACTCTGACTCTGACTTCATGACTCTGAATCTGACTGTGACTTTGACTCTGACTATGACTCTGATTCTGACTCTGACTTCATGACTCTGAATCTGACTCTGACTTTGACTCTAACTTCATGATCCTGAAACTGACTTTGACTCCGACTTCGACTTCATGACTCTGACTCTGACTATGACTCTGACCCCGACTCCGACTCTGACTCTGACTCTGACTCTTACTTCATGACTCTGACTCTGACTTTGACTCTGACTCTGACTCTGACTCTGACTCTGACTCTGACTCTGACTCTGTCTCTGATTGTAACTCCGACTCTGACTCTAACTTCATGACTCTGAATCTGACTCTGACTATGATTTTATGACTCTGACTCTGACTCCGACTCTGACTCTGACTCTGACTATGACTCTGAGTCTTTCTCCATCACTCTGACGGTAACTCTGACTCTGACTCTGACTCTGACTCTGACCCAGACTCTGACTCTGACTCTGACTCTGACTTTGACTCTAACTACATGATCCTGAAACCGACCTTGACCCTGACTCTGACTCTGACTCTGAGTCTGACTATTACTTCATGACTCTGACTTTGACTTTGACTCTGACTCTGACTCTGACTATGACTCTGACTCCGACTCTGACTCTGTCTCTGACTCTGACTCTGACTCTGAATCTGACTTTATGACTCTGAATCTGACTCTGACTATGATTTTATGACTCTGACTCTGACTCTGACTCTGACTATGACTCTGACTGTGAATGCATGACTCTGAATCTGACTATGAGTTTGACTCTGAATGTGACTCTGACTCTGACTCTGACTCCGACTTTGACTCTGACTATGACTCTGATTCTGACTCTGACTTCATGACTCTGAATCTGACTCTGACAATGATTTTATGACTCTGACTCTCACTCTGACTCTGATTCTTACTTCATGACTCTGACTTTGACTTTGACTCTGAATCTGACTCTGACTCTGACTCTCACTATGACTCTGTCTCTCACTGTGACTCCGACTCTGACTCTATCTTCTTGAGTCTGAATCTGACTCTGACTATGATTTCATGACTCTGACTCTGACTCCGACTCTGACTCTGACTCTGACTCTGAGTCTTTCTCCATGACTCTAACGCTAACTCTGACTCTGACTCTGACTCTGACTCTGACCCAGACTCTGACTCTGATTCTGACTCTGACTTTGACTCTGACTCGGACTCTGACTCTGACTCTGACTTCATGACTCCGAATCTGACTCTGACTTTGACTCTCACTCCATGATTCTGGAACTGACCTTGACCCTGACTCTGACTCTGACTCTGACTCCGACTCTGACTCTGACTCTGACTCTGACTCTGAGTCTTTCTCCATGACTCTGACGGTAACTCTGACTCTGACTCTGACTCTGACTCTGATCCAGACTCTGACTCTGACTCTGACTCTGACTTTGACTCTGACTCTGACTCTGACTCTGACTCTGACTTCATGACTCTGAATCGGACTTTGACTTTGACTCTAACTACATGATCCTGAAACCGACCTTGACCCTGACTCTGACTCTGACTCTGACTCTGACTCTTACGTCATGACTCTGACTTTGACTTTGACTCTGACTCTGACTCTGACTATGACTCCGACTCCGACTCTGACTCTGTCTCTGACTCTGACTCTGACTCTGAATCTGACTTTATGACTCCGAATCTGACTCTGACTTTGATTTTATGACTCTGACTCTGACTCTGACTCTGACTATGACTCTGACTCTGAATGCATGACTCTGAATCTGACTATGACTTTGACTTTAACTTCATGATTCTGAAACTGACTCTGATTCTGACTTTGACCTCATGACTCTGACTCTGACTCTGACTCTAACTCTGACTCTGACTCTGACTCTGACTCTGACTCTGACTGTGACTCTGACTCTGACTCAGACTCCGACTTTAACTCTGACTATGACTCTGATTCTGACTCTGACTTCATGACTCTGAATCTGACTCTGACTTTGACTCTGACTATGACTCTGATTCTGACTCTGACTTCATGACTCTGAATCTGACTCTGACTATGATTTTATGACTCTGACTCTGACTCTGACTCTGACTCCGACTCTGACTCTGACTCTGAGTCTTTCTTCATGACTATGACGCTGACTCTGACTCTGACTCTGACTCCGACTCTGACCCAGACTCTGACTCTGACTCTAACTCTGACTCTTACTTCATGACTCTGACTCTGACTCTAACTCTGACTCCGAATCCGACCCAGGCTCTGACTCTGACTCTGACTCTGACTCTTACTCTGACTCCGACTTTGACTTTGACTCTGACTCTGACTCTGACTCTGACTTCATGACTCTGAATCTGACTCTGACTATGATTTTATGACTCTGACTATGACTCTGACTCTGACCCTGACTCTGACTCTGACTCTGACTCTGACTCTTACTTCATGACTCTGACTTTGACTTTGACTCTGACTCTGGCTCTGACTCTGACTCTGACTCTGACTCTGTCTCTTACTGTGACTCCGACTCTGACTCTAACTTCATGACTCTGAATCTGACTCTGACTTTGACTCCAATTTCATGATCCTGAAACTGACTATGACTCTGACTTTGAGTTCATGACTCTGACTCTGACTGTGACTCTGACCCTGACTCTGACTCTGACTCTGACTGTCACTTCATGACTCTGACTTTGGCTTTGACTTTGACTCTGACTCTGACTCTGACTCTGACTCTGACTCTGACTCTGTCTCTGACTCTGACTCTGACTCTGAATCTGACTTCATGACCCAGTCTCTGACTCTGACTATGATTTTATGACTCTGACTCTGACTCTGACTCTGACTCTGTCTCTGACTCTGACTCTGACTCTGAATCTGACTTCATGACTCTGAATCTGACTCTGACTATGATTTTATGACTCTGACTCTGACTCTGACTCTGACTCTGACTCTGACTCTGTCTCTGACTGTGACTCCGACTCTGACTCTAACTTCATGACTCTGAATCTGACTCTGACTATGATTTTATGACTCTGACTCTGACTCCGACTCTGACTCTGACTCTGACTCTGACTCTGAGTCTTTCTTCGTGACTCTGACGCCAACTCTGACTCTGACTCTGACTCTGACTCTGACCCAGACTCTGACTCTGACTCTGACTCTGACTTTGACTCTGACTCTGACTCTGACTCTGACTCTGACTTCATGACTCTGAATCTGACTCTGACTGTGACTCTAACTCCATGATCCTGAAACTCAGTTTGACCCTGACTCTGACTTTGACTCTGACTGTGACTCTTACTTCATGACTCTGAGTTTGACTTTGACTCTGACTCTGACTCTGACTCCAACTCTGACTCCGACTCTGACTCTGACTCCGACTCTGACTCTGACTCCGACTCTGACTCTGACTCTGACTTCATGACTCTGAATCTGACTCTGACTTCATGACTCTGAATCTGACTCTGACTTTGACTCCAACTTCATGATCCTGAAACTGACTATGACTCTGACTTTGGCTCTGACTCTGACTCTGACTCTGACTCTGTCTCTGACTGTGACTCCGACTCTGACTCTAACTTCATGACTCTGAATCTGATTCTGACTATGATTTTATGACTCTGACTCTGACTCCGACTCTGACTCCGACTCTGACTCTGACTCTGAGTCTTTCTCCATTACTCTGACGCTAACTCTGACTCTGACTTTGACTCTGACTCTGACCTAGACTCTGACTCTGACTCTGACTCTGAATTTGACTCTGACTCCGACTCTGGATCTGACTCTGACTTCATGACTCTGAATCTGACTCTGACTTTGACTCTAACTCCATGATCCTGGAACTGACCTTGACCCTGACTCTGACTCTGACTCTGACTCTGACTCTTACTTTACGACTCTGACTTTGACTCTGACTCTGACTCTGACTCTGACTCTTACTCTGACTCCGACTCTGACTATGTCTCTGACTCTGACTCTGACTCTGACTCTGAATGCATGACTCTGAATCTGACTATGACTTTGACTTTAACTTCATGATTCTGAAACTAACTCTGACTCTGACTTTGACCTCATGACTCTGACTCTGACTCTGACTCTAACTCTGACTCTGACTCTGACTCTGACTCTGACTCTGACTGTGACTCTGACTCTGACTCTGACTCCGACTTTGACTCTGACTATGACTCTGATTCTGACTCTGACTTCATGACTCTGAATCTGACTCTGACTTTGACTCTGACTATGACTCTGATTCTGACTCTGACTTCATGACTCTCAATCTGACTCTGACTATGATTTTATGACTCTGACTCTAATTCTGACTCCGACTCTGACTCTGACTCTGAGTCTTTCTTCATGACTATGACGCTGACTCTGACTCTGACTCTGACTCCGACTCTGACCCAGACTCTGACTCTGACTCTAACTCTGACTCTTACTTCATGACTCTGACTCTGACTCTAACTCTGACTCCGACTCTGACCCAGACTCTGACTCTGACTCTGACTCTGACTCTTACTCTGACTCCGACTTTGACTTTGACTCTGACTCTGACTCTAACTCTGACTTCATGACTCTGAATCTGACTCTGACTATGATTTTATGACTCTGACTCTGACTCTGACTCTGACCCTGACTCTGACTCTGACTCTGACTCTGACTCTCACTTCATGACTCTGACTTTGACTTTGACTCCGACTCTGGCTCTGACTCTGACTCTGACTCTGACTCTGTCTCTGACTGTGACTCCGACTCTGACTCTAACTTCATGACTCTGAATCTGACTCTGACTATGATTTTATGACTCTGACTCTGACTCCGACTCTGACTCTGACTCTGACTCTGACTCTGAGTCTTTCTCCATGACCCTGACGCTAACTCTGACTCTGACTTTGACTCTGACTCTAACCTAGACTCTGACTCTGACTCTGACTCTGACTTTGACTCTGACTCTGACTCTGACTCTGACTCTGACTTCATGACTCTGAATCTGACTCTGACTTTGACTCTAACTCCATGATCCTGAAACTGACCTTGACCCGGACTCTGACTCTGACTCTGACTCTGACTCTGACTCTGACTCTGACTCCGTCTCTGACTCCGACTCTGACTATGTCTCTGACTCTGACTCTGACTCTGACTCTGACTTCATGACTCTGAATCTGACTCTGACTTTGACTCCAATTTCATGATCCTGAAACTGACTATGACTCTGACTTTGAGTTCATGACTCTGACTCTGACTGTGACTCTGACCCTGACTCTGACTCTGACTCTGACTGTTACTTCATGACTCTGACTTTGGCTTTGACTTTGACTCTGACTCTGACTCTGACTCTGACTCTGACTCTGACTCTGTCTCTGACTCTGACTCTGACTCTGAATCTGACTTCATGACTCTGAATCTGACTCTGACTATGATTTTATGACTCTGACTCTGACTCTGACTCTGACTCTGTCTCTGACTCTGACTCTGACTCTGAATCTGACTTCATGACTCTGAATCTGACTCTGACTATGATTTTATGACTCTGACTCTGACTCTGACTCTGACTCTGACTCTGACTCTGTCTGTGACTGTGACTCCGACTCTGACTCTAACTTCATGACTCTGAATCTGACTCTGACTATGATTTTATGACTCTGACTCTGACTCCGACTCTGACTCTGACTCTGACTCCGAATCTGACTCTGACTCTGACTCTGACTCTGAGTCTTTCTTCGTGACTCTGACGCCAACTCTGACTCTGACTCTGACTCTGACTCTGACCCAGACTCTGACTCTGACTCTGACTCTGACTTTGACTCTGACTCTGACTCTGACTCTGACTCTGACTCTGACTTCATGACTCTGAATCTGACTCTGACTTCGACTCTAACTCCATGATCCTGAAACTCAGTTTGACCCTGACTCTGACTTTGACTCTGACTGTGACTCTTACTTCATGACTCTGACTTTGACTTTGACTCTGACTCTGACTCTGACTCCGACTCTGACTCCGACTCTGACTCTGACTCTGACTTCATGACTCTGAATCTGACTCTGACTTTGACTCCAACTTCATGATCCTGAAACTGACTATGACTCTGACTTTGAGTTCATGACTCTGACTCTGACTGTGACTCTGACCCTGACTCTGACTCTGACTCTGACTGTTACTTCATGACTCTGACTTTGGCTTTGACTTTGACTCTGACTCTGACTCTGACTCTGACTCTGTCGTCACGACTCTGACGCTAACTCTGACTCTAACTCTGACTCCGACTCTGACCCAGACTCTGACTCTGACTCTGACTCTGACTCTGACTTTGACTCCGACTTTGACTTTGACTCTGACTCTGACTCTGACTCTGACTTCATGACTCTGAATCTGACTCGGACTATGATTTTAAGACTCCGACTCTGACTCTGACTCTGATCCTGACTCTGACTCTGACTCTGACTCTGACTCTTACTTCATGACTCTGACTTTGACTTTGACTCTGACTCCGGCTCTGACTCTGACTCTGACTCTGACTCTGTCTCTGACTCTGACTCTGACTCCGACTCTGACTCTGACTCTGACTCTGACTCTGAGTCTTTCTCCATGACCCTGACGCTAACTCTGACTCTGACTTTGACTCTGACGCTAACCTAGACTCTGACTCTGACTCTGACTCTGACTTTGACTCTGACTCTGACTCTGACTCTGACTCTGACTTCATGACTCTGAATCTGACTCTGACTTTGACTCTAACTCCATGATCCTGAAACTGACCTTGACCCGGACTCTGACTCTGACTCTGACTCTGACTCTGACTCTGACTCTGACTCCGTCTCTGACTCCGACTCTGACTATGTCTCTGACTCTGACTCTGACTCTGACTCTGACTTCATGACTCTGAATCTGACTCTGACTTTGACTCCAATTTCATGATCCTGAAACTGACTATGACTCTGACTTTGAGTTCATGACTCTGACTCTGACTGTGACTCTGACCCTGACTCTGACTCTGACTCTGACTGTTACTTCATGACTCTGACTTTGGCTTTGACTTTGACTCTGACTCTGACTCTGACTCTGACTCTGACTCTGACTCTGTCTCTGACTCTGACTCTGACTCTGAATCTGACTTCATGACTCTGAATCTGACTCTGACTATGATTTTATGACTCTGACTCTGACTCTGACTCTGACTCTGTCTCTGACTCTGACTCTGACTCTGAATCTGACTTCATGACTCTGAATCTGACTCTGACTATGATTTTATGACTCTGACTCTGACTCTGACTCTGACTCTGACTCTGACTCTGTCTGTGACTGTGACTCCGACTCTGACTCTAACTTCATGACTCTGAATCTGACTCTGACTATGATTTTATGACTCTGACTCTGACTCCGACTCTGACTCTGACTCTGACTCCGAATCTGACTCTGACTCTGACTCTGACTCTGAGTCTTTCTTCGTGACTCTGACGCCAACTCCGACTCTGACTCTGACTCTGACTCTGACCCAGACTCTGACTCTGACTCTGACTCTGACTTTGACTCTGACTCTGACTCTGACTCTGACTCTGACTCTGACTCTGACTTCATGACTCTGAATCTGACTCTGACTTCGACTCTAACTCCATGATCCTGAAACTCAGTTTGACCCTGACTCTGACTTTGACTCTGACTGTGACTCTTACTTCATGACTCTGACTTTGACTTTGACTCTGACTCTGACTCTGACTCCGACTCTGACTCCGACTCTGACTCTGACTCTGACTTCATGACTCTGAATCTGACTCTGACTTTGACTCCAACTTCATGATCCTGAAACTGACTATGACTCTGACTTTGAGTTCATGACTCTGACTCTGACTGTGACTCTGACCCTGACTCTGACTCTGACTCTGACTGTTACTTCATGACTCTGACTTTGGCTTTGACTTTGACTCTGACTCTGACTCTGACTCTGACTCTGTCGTCACGACTCTGACGCTAACTCTGACTCTAACTCTGACTCCGACTCTGACCCAGACTCTGACTCTGACTCTGACTCTGACTCTGACTTTGACTCCGACTTTGACTTTGACTCTGACTCTGACTCTGACTCTGACTTCATGACTCTGAATCTGACTCGGACTATGATTTTAAGACTCCGACTCTGACTCTGACTCTGATCCTGACTCTGACTCTGACTCTGACTCTGACTCTTACTTCATGACTCTGACTTTGACTTTGACTCTGACTCCGGCTCTGACTCTGACTCTGACTCTGACTCTGTCTCTGACTCTGACTCTGACTCCGACTCTGACTCTGACTCTGACTCTGACTCTGAGTCTTTCTCCATGACCCTGACGCTAACTCTGACTCTGACTTTGACTCTGACTCTAACCTAGACTCTGACTCTGACTCTGACTCGGACTTTGACTCTGACTCTGACTCTGACTCTGACTCTGACTTCATGACTCTGAATCTGACTCTGACTTTGACTCTAACTCCATGATCCTGAAACTGACCTTGACCCGGACTCTGACTCTGACTCTGACTCTGACTCTGACTCTGACTCTGACTCCGTCTCTGACTCCGACTCTGACTATGTCTCTGACTCTGACTCTGACTCTGACTCTGACTTCATGACTCTGAATCTGACTCTGACTTTGACTCCAATTTCATGATCCTGAAACTGACTATGACTCTGACTTTGAGTTCATGACTCTGACTCTGACTGTGACTCTGACCCTGACTCTGACTCTGACTCTGACTGTTACTTCATGACTCTGACTTTGGCTTTGACTTTGACTCTGACTCTGACTCTGACTCTGACTCTGACTCTGACTCTGTCTCTGACTCTGACTCTGACTCTGAATCTGACTTCATGACTCTGAATCTGACTCTGACTATGATTTTATGACTCTGACTCTAACTCTGACTCTGACTCTGACTCTGACTCTGTCTGTGACTGTGACTCCGACTCTGACTCTAACTTCATGACTCTGAATCTGACTCTGACTATGATTTTATGACTCTGACTCTGACTCCGACTCTGACTCTGACTCTGACTCCGAATCTGACTCTGACTCTGACTCTGACTCTGAGTCTTTCTTCGTGACTCTGACGCCAACTCTGACTCTGACTCTGACTCTGACTCTGACCCAGACTCTGACTCTGACTCTGACTCTGACTTTGACTCTGACTCTGACTCTGACTCTGACCCAGACTCTGACTCTGACTCTGACTCTGACTTTGACTCTGACTCTGACTCTGACTCTGACTCTGACTCTGACTTCATGACTCTGAATCTGACTCTGACTTTGACTCTAACTCCATGATTCAGGAACTGACCTGAACCCTGACTCTGACACTGACTCTGACTCTGACTCTTACTTCATGACTCTGACTCTGACTTTGACTCTGACTCTGACTCTGACTCTGACTCTGACTCCGACTCTGACTATATCTCTGACTCTGACCCTGACTCTGACTCTGACTCTGACTCTGACTCTTACTTCATGACTCTGACTATGACTTTGACTCTGACTCTGACTCTGACTCTGACTCTGAATCTGACTCTGTCTCTGACTCTGACTCTAACTCTGAATCTGACTCTGACTATGATTTTATGACTCTGACTCTGACTCCGACTCTGACTCTAACTCTGACTCTGTCTCTGAGTCTTTCTTCTTGACTCCGACGCCAACTCTGACTCTGACACTGACTCTGACCCAGACTCTGACTGACTCTGACTTCATGACTCTGAATCTGACTCTGACTGTGACTCTAACTCCATGATCCTGAAACTCAGTTTGACCCTGACGCTGACTCTGACTCTGACTGTGACTCTTACTTCATGACTCTGACTTTGACTTTGACTCTGACTCTGACTCTGACTCTGACTCTTACTCTGACTCCGACTCTGACTATGTCTCTGACTCTGACTCTGACTCTGACTCTGAATGCATGACTCTGAATCTGACTATGACTTTGACTTTAACTTCATGATTCTGAAACTAACTCTGACTCTGACTTTGACCTCATGACTCTGACTCTGACTCTGACTCTAACTCTGACTCTGACTCTGACTCTGACTCTGACTCTGACTGTGACTCTGACTCTGACTCTGACTCCGACTTTGACTCTGACTATGACTCTGATTCTGACTCTGACTTCATGACTCTGAATCTGACTCTGACTTTGACTCTGACTATGACTCTGATTCTGACTCTGACTTCATGACTCTCAATCTGACTCTGACTATGATTTTATGACTCTGACTCTAATTCTGACTCCGACTCTGACTCTGACTCTGAGTCTTTCTTCATGACTATGACGCTGACTCTGACTCTGACTCTGACTCCGACTCTGACCCAGACTCTGACTCTGACTCTAACTCTGACTCTTACTTCATGACTCTGACTCTGACTCTAACTCTGACTCCGACTCTGACCCAGACTCTGACTCTGACTCTGACTCTGACTCTTACTCTGACTCCGACTTTGACTTTGACTCTGACTCTGACTCTAACTCTGACTTCATGACTCTGAATCTGACTCTGACTATGATTTTATGACTCTGACTCTGACTCTGACTCTGACCCTGACTCTGACTCTGACTCTGACTCTGACTCTTACTTCATGACTCTGACTTTGACTTTGACTCCGACTCTGGCTCTGACTCTGACTCTGACTCTGACTCTGTCTCTGACTGTGACTCCGACTCTGACTCTAACTTCATGACTCTGAATCTGACTCTGACTATGATTTTATGACTCTGACTCTGACTCCGACTCTGACTCTGACTCTGACTCTGACTCTGAGTCTTTCTCCATGACCCTGACGCTAACTCTGACTCTGACTTTGACTCTGACTCTAACCTAGACTCTGACTCTGACTCTGACTCTGACTTTGACTCTGACTCTGACTCTGACTCTGACTCTGACTTCATGACTCTGAATCTGACTCTGACTTTGACTCTAACTCCATGATCCTGAAACTGACCTTGACCCGGACTCTGACTCTGACTCTGACTCTGACTCTGACTCTGACTCTGACTCCGTCTCTGACTCCGACTCTGACTATGTCTCTGACTCTGACTCTGACTCTGACTCTGACTTCATGACTCTGAATCTGACTCTGACTTTGACTCCAATTTCATGATCCTGAAACTGACTATGACTCTGACTTTGAGTTCATGACTCTGACTCTGACTGTGACTCTGACCCTGACTCTGACTCTGACTCTGACTGTTACTTCATGACTCTGACTTTGGCTTTGACTTTGACTCTGACTCTGACTCTGACTCTGACTCTGACTCTGACTCTGTCTCTGACTCTGACTCTGACTCTGAATCTGACTTCATGACTCTGAATCTGACTCTGACTATGATTTTATGACTCTGACTCTGACTCTGACTCTGACTCTGTCTCTGACTCTGACTCTGACTCTGAATCTGACTTCATGACTCTGAATCTGACTCTGACTATGATTTTATGACTCTGACTCTGACTCTGACTCTGACTCTGACTCTGACTCTGTCTGTGACTGTGACTCCGACTCTGACTCTAACTTCATGACTCTGAATCTGACTCTGACTATGATTTTATGACTCTGACTCTGACTCCGACTCTGACTCTGACTCTGACTCCGAATCTGACTCTGACTCTGACTCTGACTCTGAGTCTTTCTTCGTGACTCTGACGCCAACTCTGACTCTGACTCTGACTCTGACTCTGACCCAGACTCTGACTCTGACTCTGACTCTGACTTTGACTCTGACTCTGACTCTGACTCTGACTCTGACTCTGACTTCATGACTCTGAATCTGACTCTGACTTCGACTCTAACTCCATGATCCTGAAACTCAGTTTGACCCTGACTCTGACTTTGACTCTGACTGTGACTCTTACTTCATGACTCTGACTTTGACTTTGACTCTGACTCTGACTCTGACTCCGACTCTGACTCCGACTCTGACTCTGACTCTGACTTCATGACTCTGAATCTGACTCTGACTTTGACTCCAACTTCATGATCCTGAAACTGACTATGACTCTGACTTTGAGTTCATGACTCTGACTCTGACTGTGACTCTGACCCTGACTCTGACTCTGACTCTGACTGTTACTTCATGACTCTGACTTTGGCTTTGACTTTGACTCTGACTCTGACTCTGACTCTGACTCTGTCGTCACGACTCTGACGCTAACTCTGACTCTAACTCTGACTCCGACTCTGACCCAGACTCTGACTCTGACTCTGACTCTGACTCTGACTTTGACTCCGACTTTGACTTTGACTCTGACTCTGACTCTGACTCTGACTTCATGACTCTGAATCTGACTCGGACTATGATTTTAAGACTCCGACTCTGACTCTGACTCTGATCCTGACTCTGACTCTGACTCTGACTCTGACTCTTACTTCATGACTCTGACTTTGACTTTGACTCTGACTCCGGCTCTGACTCTGACTCTGACTCTGACTCTGTCTCTGACTCTGACTCTGACTCCGACTCTGACTCTGACTCTGACTCTGACTCTGAGTCTTTCTCCATGACCCTGACGCTAACTCTGACTCTGACTTTGACTCTGACGCTAACCTAGACTCTGACTCTGACTCTGACTCTGACTTTGACTCTGACTCTGACTCTGACTCTGACTCTGACTTCATGACTCTGAATCTGACTCTGACTTTGACTCTAACTCCATGATCCTGAAACTGACCTTGACCCGGACTCTGACTCTGACTCTGACTCTGACTCTGACTCTGACTCTGACTCCGTCTCTGACTCCGACTCTGACTATGTCTCTGACTCTGACTCTGACTCTGACTCTGACTTCATGACTCTGAATCTGACTCTGACTTTGACTCCAATTTCATGATCCTGAAACTGACTATGACTCTGACTTTGAGTTCATGACTCTGACTCTGACTGTGACTCTGACCCTGACTCTGACTCTGACTCTGACTGTTACTTCATGACTCTGACTTTGGCTTTGACTTTGACTCTGACTCTGACTCTGACTCTGACTCTGACTCTGACTCTGTCTCTGACTCTGACTCTGACTCTGAATCTGACTTCATGACTCTGAATCTGACTCTGACTATGATTTTATGACTCTGACTCTGACTCTGACTCTGACTCTGTCTCTGACTCTGACTCTGACTCTGAATCTGACTTCATGACTCTGAATCTGACTCTGACTATGATTTTATGACTCTGACTCTGACTCTGACTCTGACTCTGACTCTGACTCTGTCTGTGACTGTGACTCCGACTCTGACTCTAACTTCATGACTCTGAATCTGACTCTGACTATGATTTTATGACTCTGACTCTGACTCCGACTCTGACTCTGACTCTGACTCCGAATCTGACTCTGACTCTGACTCTGACTCTGAGTCTTTCTTCGTGACTCTGACGCCAACTCCGACTCTGACTCTGACTCTGACTCTGACCCAGACTCTGACTCTGACTCTGACTCTGACTTTGACTCTGACTCTGACTCTGACTCTGACTCTGACTCTGACTCTGACTTCATGACTCTGAATCTGACTCTGACTTCGACTCTAACTCCATGATCCTGAAACTCAGTTTGACCCTGACTCTGACTTTGACTCTGACTGTGACTCTTACTTCATGACTCTGACTTTGACTTTGACTCTGACTCTGACTCTGACTCCGACTCTGACTCCGACTCTGACTCTGACTCTGACTTCATGACTCTGAATCTGACTCTGACTTTGACTCCAACTTCATGATCCTGAAACTGACTATGACTCTGACTTTGAGTTCATGACTCTGACTCTGACTGTGACTCTGACCCTGACTCTGACTCTGACTCTGACTGTTACTTCATGACTCTGACTTTGGCTTTGACTTTGACTCTGACTCTGACTCTGACTCTGACTCTGTCGTCACGACTCTGACGCTAACTCTGACTCTAACTCTGACTCCGACTCTGACCCAGACTCTGACTCTGACTCTGACTCTGACTCTGACTTTGACTCCGACTTTGACTTTGACTCTGACTCTGACTCTGACTCTGACTTCATGACTCTGAATCTGACTCGGACTATGATTTTAAGACTCCGACTCTGACTCTGACTCTGATCCTGACTCTGACTCTGACTCTGACTCTGACTCTTACTTCATGACTCTGACTTTGACTTTGACTCTGACTCCGGCTCTGACTCTGACTCTGACTCTGACTCTGTCTCTGACTCTGACTCTGACTCCGACTCTGACTCTGACTCTGACTCTGACTCTGAGTCTTTCTCCATGACCCTGACGCTAACTCTGACTCTGACTTTGACTCTGACTCTAACCTAGACTCTGACTCTGACTCTGACTCGGACTTTGACTCTGACTCTGACTCTGACTCTGACTCTGACTTCATGACTCTGAATCTGACTCTGACTTTGACTCTAACTCCATGATCCTGAAACTGACCTTGACCCGGACTCTGACTCTGACTCTGACTCTGACTCTGACTCTGACTCTGACTCCGTCTCTGACTCCGACTCTGACTATGTCTCTGACTCTGACTCTGACTCTGACTCTGACTTCATGACTCTGAATCTGACTCTGACTTTGACTCCAATTTCATGATCCTGAAACTGACTATGACTCTGACTTTGAGTTCATGACTCTGACTCTGACTGTGACTCTGACCCTGACTCTGACTCTGACTCTGACTGTTACTTCATGACTCTGACTTTGGCTTTGACTTTGACTCTGACTCTGACTCTGACTCTGACTCTGACTCTGACTCTGTCTCTGACTCTGACTCTGACTCTGAATCTGACTTCATGACTCTGAATCTGACTCTGACTATGATTTTATGACTCTGACTCTGACTCTGACTCTGACTCTGACTCTGACTCTGTCTGTGACTGTGACTCCGACTCTGACTCTAACTTCATGACTCTGAATCTGACTCTGACTATGATTTTATGACTCTGACTCTGACTCCGACTCTGACTCTGACTCTGACTCCGAATCTGACTCTGACTCTGACTCTGACTCTGAGTCTTTCTTCGTGACTCTGACGCCAACTCCGACTCTGACTCTGACTCTGACTCTGACCCAGACTCTGACTCTGACTCTGACTCTGACTTTGACTCTGACTCTGACTCTGACTCTGACTCTGACTCTGACTCTGACTTCATGACTCTGAATCTGACTCTGACTTCGACTCTAACTCCATGATCCTGAAACTCAGTTTGACCCTGACTCTGACTTTGACTCTGACTGTGACTCTTACTTCATGACTCTGACTTTGACTTTGACTCTGACTCTGACTCTGACTCCGACTCTGACTCCGACTCTGACTCTGACTCTGACTTCATGACTCTGAATCTGACTCTGACTTTGACTCCAACTTCATGATCCTGAAACTGACTATGACTCTGACTTTGAGTTCATGACTCTGACTCTGACTGTGACTCTGACCCTGACTCTGACTCTGACTCTGACTGTTACTTCATGACTCTGACTTTGGCTTTGACTTTGACTCTGACTCTGACTCTGACTCTGACTCTGTCGTCACGACTCTGACGCTAACTCTGACTCTAACTCTGACTCCGACTCTGACCCAGACTCTGACTCTGACTCTGACTCTGACTCTGACTTTGACTCCGACTTTGACTTTGACTCTGACTCTGACTCTGACTCTGACTTCATGACTCTGAATCTGACTCGGACTATGATTTTAAGACTCCGACTCTGACTCTGACTCTGATCCTGACTCTGACTCTGACTCTGACTCTGACTCTTACTTCATGACTCTGACTTTGACTTTGACTCTGACTCCGGCTCTGACTCTGACTCTGACTCTGACTCTGTCTCTGACTCTGACTCTGACTCCGACTCTGACTCTGACTCTGACTCTGACTCTGAGTCTTTCTCCATGACCCTGACGCTAACTCTGACTCTGACTTTGACTCTGACTCTAACCTAGACTCTGACTCTGACTCTGACTCGGACTTTGACTCTGACTCTGACTCTGACTCTGACTCTGACTTCATGACTCTGAATCTGACTCTGACTTTGACTCTAACTCCATGATCCTGAAACTGACCTTGACCCGGACTCTGACTCTGACTCTGACTCTGACTCTGACTCTGACTCTGACTCCGTCTCTGACTCCGACTCTGACTATGTCTCTGACTCTGACTCTGACTCTGACTCTGACTTCATGACTCTGAATCTGACTCTGACTTTGACTCCAATTTCATGATCCTGAAACTGACTATGACTCTGACTATGATTTTATGACTCTGACTCTGACTCCGACTCTGACTCTGACTCTGACTCCGAATCTGACTCTGACTCTGACTCTGACTCTGAGTCTTTCTTCGTGACTCTGACGCCAACTCCGACTCTGACTCTGACTCTGACTCTGACCCAGACTCTGACTCTGACTCTGACTCTGACTTTGACTCTGACTCTGACTCTGACTCTGACTCTGACTCTGACTCTGACTTCATGACTCTGAATCTGACTCTGACTTCGACTCTAACTCCATGATCCTGAAACTCAGTTTGACCCTGACTCTGACTTTGACTCTGACTGTGACTCTTACTTCATGACTCTGACTTTGACTTTGACTCTGACTCTGACTCTGACTCCGACTCTGACTCCGACTCTGACTCTGACTCTGACTTCATGACTCTGAATCTGACTCTGACTTTGACTCCAACTTCATGATCCTGAAACTGACTATGACTCTGACTTTGAGTTCATGACTCTGACTCTGACTGTGACTCTGACCCTGACTCTGACTCTGACTCTGACTGTTACTTCATGACTCTGACTTTGGCTTTGACTTTGACTCTGACTCTGACTCTGACTCTGACTCTGACTCCGACTCTGACCCAGACTCTGACTCTGACTCTGACTCTGACTCTGACTTTGACTCCGACTTTGACTTTGACTCTGACTCTGACTCTGACTCTGACTTCATGACTCTGAATCTGACTCGGACTATGATTTTAAGACTCCGACTCTGACTCTGACTCTGATCCTGACTCTGACTCTGACTCTGACTCTGACTCTTACTTCATGACTCTGACTTTGACTTTGACTCTGACTCCGGCTCTGACTCTGACTCTGACTCTGACTCTGTCTCTGACTCTGACTCTGACTCCGACTCTGACTCTGACTCTGACTCTGACTCTGAGTCTTTCTCCATGACCCTGACGCTAACTCTGACTCTGACTTTGACTCTGACTCTAACCTAGACTCTGACTCTGACTCTGACTCGGACTTTGACTCTGACTCTGACTCTGACTCTGACTCTGACTTCATGACTCTGAATCTGACTCTGACTTTGACTCTAACTCCATGATCCTGAAACTGACCTTGACCCGGACTCTGACTCTGACTCTGACTCTGACTCTGACTCTGACTCTGACTCCGTCTCTGACTCCGACTCTGACTATGTCTCTGACTCTGACTCTGACTCTGACTCTGACTTCATGACTCTGAATCTGACTCTGACTTTGACTCCAATTTCATGATCCTGAAACTGACTATGACTCTGACTTTGAGTTCATGACTCTGACTCTGACTGTGACTCTGACCCTGACTCTGACTCTGACTCTGACTGTTACTTCATGACTCTGACTTTGGCTTTGACTTTGACTCTGACTCTGACTCTGACTCTGACTCTGACTCTGACTCTGTCTCTGACTCTGACTCTGACTCTGAATCTGACTTCATGACTCTGAATCTGACTCTGACTATGATTTTATGACTCTGACTCTGACTCTGACTCTGACTCTGACTCTGACTCTGTCTGTGACTGTGACTCCGACTCTGACTCTAACTTCATGACTCTGAATCTGACTCTGACTATGATTTTATGACTCTGACTCTGACTCCGACTCTGACTCTGACTCTGACTCCGAATCTGACTCTGACTCTGACTCTGACTCTGAGTCTTTCTTCGTGACTCTGACGCCAACTCTGACTCTGACTCTGACTCTGACTCTGACCCAGACTCTGACTCTGACTCTGACTCTGACTTTGACTCTGACTCTGACTCTGACTCTGACCCAGACTCTGACTCTGACTCTGACTCTGACTTTGACTCTGACTCTGACTCTGACTCTGACTCTGACTCTGACTTCATGACTCTGAATCTGACTCTGACTTTGACTCTAACTCCATGATTCAGGAACTGACCTGAACCCTGACTCTGACACTGACTCTGACTCTGACTCTTACTTCATGACTCTGACTCTGACTTTGACTCTGACTCTGACTCTGACTCTGACTCTGACTCCGACTCTGACTATATCTCTGACTCTGACCCTGACTCTGACTCTGACTCTGACTCTGACTCTTACTTCATGACTCTGACTATGACTTTGACTCTGACTCTGACTCTGACTCTGACTCTGAATCTGACTCTGTCTCTGACTCTGACTCTAACTCTGAATCTGACTCTGACTATGATTTTATGACTCTGACTCTGACTCCGACTCTGACTCTAACTCTGACTCTGTCTCTGAGTCTTTCTTCTTGACTCCGACGCCAACTCTGACTCTGACACTGACTCTGACCCAGACTCTGACTGACTCTGACTTCATGACTCTGAATCTGACTCTGACTGTGACTCTAACTCCATGATCCTGAAACTCAGTTTGACCCTGACGCTGACTCTGACTCTGACTGTGACTCTTACTTCATGACTCTGACTTTGACTTTGACTCTGACTCTGACTCTGACTCTGACTCTTACTCTGACTCCGACTCTGACTATGTCTCTGACTCTGACTCTGACTCTGACTCTGAATGCATGACTCTGAATCTGACTATGACTTTGACTTTAACTTCATGATTCTGAAACTAACTCTGACTCTGACTTTGACCTCATGACTCTGACTCTGACTCTGACTCTAACTCTGACTCTGACTCTGACTCTGACTCTGACTCTGACTGTGACTCTGACTCTGACTCTGACTCCGACTTTGACTCTGACTATGACTCTGATTCTGACTCTGACTTCATGACTCTGAATCTGACTCTGACTTTGACTCTGACTATGACTCTGATTCTGACTCTGACTTCATGACTCTCAATCTGACTCTGACTATGATTTTATGACTCTGACTCTAATTCTGACTCCGACTCTGACTCTGACTCTGAGTCTTTCTTCATGACTATGACGCTGACTCTGACTCTGACTCTGACTCCGACTCTGACCCAGACTCTGACTCTGACTCTAACTCTGACTCTTACTTCATGACTCTGACTCTGACTCTAACTCTGACTCCGACTCTGACCCAGACTCTGACTCTGACTCTGACTCTGACTCTTACTCTGACTCCGACTTTGACTTTGACTCTGACTCTGACTCTAACTCTGACTTCATGACTCTGAATCTGACTCTGACTATGATTTTATGACTCTGACTCTGACTCTGACTCTGACCCTGACTCTGACTCTGACTCTGACTCTGACTCTTACTTCATGACTCTGACTTTGACTTTGACTCCGACTCTGGCTCTGACTCTGACTCTGACTCTGACTCTGTCTCTGACTGTGACTCCGACTCTGACTCTAACTTCATGACTCTGAATCTGACTCTGACTATGATTTTATGACTCTGACTCTGACTCCGACTCTGACTCTGACTCTGACTCTGACTCTGAGTCTTTCTCCATGACCCTGACGCTAACTCTGACTCTGACTTTGACTCTGACTCTAACCTAGACTCTGACTCTGACTCTGACTCTGACTTTGACTCTGACTCTGACTCTGACTCTGACTCTGACTTCATGACTCTGAATCTGACTCTGACTTTGACTCTAACTCCATGATCCTGAAACTGACCTTGACCCGGACTCTGACTCTGACTCTGACTCTGACTCTGACTCTGACTCTGACTCCGTCTCTGACTCCGACTCTGACTATGTCTCTGACTCTGACTCTGACTCTGACTCTGACTTCATGACTCTGAATCTGACTCTGACTTTGACTCCAATTTCATGATCCTGAAACTGACTATGACTCTGACTTTGAGTTCATGACTCTGACTCTGACTGTGACTCTGACCCTGACTCTGACTCTGACTCTGACTGTTACTTCATGACTCTGACTTTGGCTTTGACTTTGACTCTGACTCTGACTCTGACTCTGACTCTGACTCTGACTCTGTCTCTGACTCTGACTCTGACTCTGAATCTGACTTCATGACTCTGAATCTGACTCTGACTATGATTTTATGACTCTGACTCTGACTCTGACTCTGACTCTGTCTCTGACTCTGACTCTGACTCTGGATCTGACTTCATGACTCTGAATCTGACTCTGACTATGATTTTATGACTCTGACTCTGACTCTGACTCTGACTCTGACTCTGACTCTGTCTGTGACTGTGACTCCGACTCTGACTCTAACTTCATGACTCTGAATCTGACTCTGACTATGATTTTATGACTCTGACTCTGACTCCGACTCTGACTCTGACTCTGACTCCGAATCTGACTCTGACTCTGACTCTGACTCTGAGTCTTTCTTCGTGACTCTGACGCCAACTCTGACTCTGACTCTGACTCTGACTCTGACCCAGACTCTGACTCTGACTCTGACTCTGACTTTGACTCTGACTCTGACTCTGACTCTGACTCTGACTCTGACTTCATGACTCTGAATCTGACTCTGACTTCGACTCTAACTCCATGATCCTGAAACTCAGTTTGACCCTGACTCTGACTTTGACTCTGACTGTGACTCTTACTTCATGACTCTGACTTTGACTTTGACTCTGACTCTGACTCTGACTCCGACTCTGACTCCGACTCTGACTCTGACTCTGACTTCATGACTCTGAATCTGACTCTGACTTTGACTCCAACTTCATGATCCTGAAACTGACTATGACTCTGACTTTGAGTTCATGACTCTGACTCTGACTGTGACTCTGACCCTGACTCTGACTCTGACTCTGACTGTTACTTCATGACTCTGACTTTGGCTTTGACTTTGACTCTGACTCTGACTCTGACTCTGACTCTGTCGTCACGACTCTGACGCTAACTCTGACTCTAACTCTGACTCCGACTCTGACCCAGACTCTGACTCTGACTCTGACTCTGACTCTGACTTTGACTCCGACTTTGACTTTGACTCTGACTCTGACTCTGACTCTGACTTCATGACTCTGAATCTGACTCGGACTATGATTTTAAGACTCCGACTCTGACTCTGACTCTGATCCTGACTCTGACTCTGACTCTGACTCTGACTCTTACTTCATGACTCTGACTTTGACTTTGACTCTGACTCCGGCTCTGACTCTGACTCTGACTCTGACTCTGTCTCTGACTCTGACTCTGACTCCGACTCTGACTCTGACTCTGACTCTGACTCTGAGTCTTTCTCCATGACCCTGACGCTAACTCTGACTCTGACTTTGACTCTGACGCTAACCTAGACTCTGACTCTGACTCTGACTCTGACTTTGACTCTGACTCTGACTCTGACTCTGACTCTGACTTCATGACTCTGAATCTGACTCTGACTTTGACTCTAACTCCATGATCCTGAAACTGACCTTGACCCGGACTCTGACTCTGACTCTGACTCTGACTCTGACTCTGACTCTGACTCCGTCTCTGACTCCGACTCTGACTATGTCTCTGACTCTGACTCTGACTCTGACTCTGACTTCATGACTCTGAATCTGACTCTGACTTTGACTCCAATTTCATGATCCTGAAACTGACTATGACTCTGACTTTGAGTTCATGACTCTGACTCTGACTGTGACTCTGACCCTGACTCTGACTCTGACTCTGACTGTTACTTCATGACTCTGACTTTGGCTTTGACTTTGACTCTGACTCTGACTCTGACTCTAACTCTGACTCTGACTCTGTCTCTGACTCTGACTCTGACTCTGAATCTGACTTCATGACTCTGAATCTGACTCTGACTATGATTTTATGACTCTGACTCTGACTCTGACTCTGACTCTGTCTCTGACTCTGACTCTGACTCTGAATCTGACTTCATGACTCTGAATCTGACTCTGACTATGATTTTATGACTCTGACTCTGACTCTGACTCTGACTCTGACTCTGACTCTGTCTGTGACTGTGACTCCGACTCTGACTCTAACTTCATGACTCTGAATCTGACTCTGACTATGATTTTATGACTCTGACTCTGACTCCGACTCTGACTCTGACTCTGACTCCGAATCTGACTCTGACTCTGACTCTGACTCTGAGTCTTTCTTCGTGACTCTGACGCCAACTCCGACTCTGACTCTGACTCTGACTCTGACCCAGACTCTGACTCTGACTCTGACTCTGACTTTGACTCTGACTCTGACTCTGACTCTGACTCTGACTCTGACTCTGACTTCATGACTCTGAATCTGACTCTGACTTCGACTCTAACTCCATGATCCTGAAACTCAGTTTGACCCTGACTCTGACTTTGACTCTGACTGTGACTCTTACTTCATGACTCTGACTTTGACTTTGACTCTGACTCTGACTCTGACTCCGACTCTGACTCCGACTCTGACTCTGACTCTGACTTCATGACTCTGAATCTGACTCTGACTTTGACTCCAACTTCATGATCCTGAAACTGACTATGACTCTGACTTTGAGTTCATGACTCTGACTCTGACTGTGACTCTGACCCTGACTCTGACTCTGACTCTGACTGTTACTTCATGACTCTGACTTTGGCTTTGACTTTGACTCTGACTCTGACTCTGACTCTGACTCTGTCGTCACGACTCTGACGCTAACTCTGACTCTAACTCTGACTCCGACTCTGACCCAGACTCTGACTCTGACTCTGACTCTGACTCTGACTTTGACTCCGACTTTGACTTTGACTCTGACTCTGACTCTGACTCTGACTTCATGACTCTGAATCTGACTCGGACTATGATTTTAAGACTCCGACTCTGACTCTGACTCTGATCCTGACTCTGACTCTGACTCTGACTCTGACTCTTACTTCATGACTCTGACTTTGACTTTGACTCTGACTCCGGCTCTGACTCTGACTCTGACTCTGACTCTGTCTCTGACTCTGACTCTGACTCCGACTCTGACTCTGACTCTGACTCTGACTCTGAGTCTTTCTCCATGACCCTGACGCTAACTCTGACTCTGACTTTGACTCTGACTCTAACCTAGACTCTGACTCTGACTCTGACTCGGACTTTGACTCTGACTCTGACTCTGACTCTGACTCTGACTTCATGACTCTGAATCTGACTCTGACTTTGACTCTAACTCCATGATCCTGAAACTGACCTTGACCCGGACTCTGACTCTGACTCTGACTCTGACTCTGACTCTGACTCTGACTCCGTCTCTGACTCCGACTCTGACTATGTCTCTGACTCTGACTCTGACTCTGACTCTGACTTCATGACTCTGAATCTGACTCTGACTTTGACTCCAATTTCATGATCCTGAAACTGACTATGACTCTGACTTTGAGTTCATGACTCTGACTCTGACTGTGACTCTGACCCTGACTCTGACTCTGACTCTGACTGTTACTTCATGACTCTGACTTTGGCTTTGACTTTGACTCTGACTCTGACTCTGACTCTGACTCTGACTCTGACTCTGTCTCTGACTCTGACTCTGACTCTGAATCTGACTTCATGACTCTGAATCTGACTCTGACTATGATTTTATGACTCTGACTCTGACTCTGACTCTGACTCTGACTCTGACTCTGTCTGTGACTGTGACTCCGACTCTGACTCTAACTTCATGACTCTGAATCTGACTCTGACTATGATTTTATGACTCTGACTCTGACTCCGACTCTGACTCTGACTCTGACTCCGAATCTGACTCTGACTCTGACTCTGACTCTGAGTCTTTCTTCGTGACTCTGACGCCAACTCTGACTCTGACTCTGACTCTGACTCTGACCCAGACTCTGACTCTGACTCTGACTCTGACTTTGACTCTGACTCTGACTCTGACTCTGACCCAGACTCTGACTCTGACTCTGACTCTGACTTTGACTCTGACTCTGACTCTGACTCTGACTCTGACTCTGACTTCATGACTCTGAATCTGACTCTGACTTTGACTCTAACTCCATGATTCAGGAACTGACCTGAACCCTGACTCTGACACTGACTCTGACTCTGACTCTTACTTCATGACTCTGACTCTGACTTTGACTCTGACTCTGACTCTGACTCTGACTCTGACTCCGACTCTGACTATATCTCTGACTCTGACCCTGACTCTGACTCTGACTCTGACTCTGACTCTTACTTCATGACTCTGACTATGACTTTGACTCTGACTCTGACTCTGACTCTGACTCTGAATCTGACTCTGTCTCTGACTCTGACTCTAACTCTGAATCTGACTCTGACTATGATTTTATGACTCTGACTCTGACTCCGACTCTGACTCTAACTCTGACTCTGTCTCTGAGTCTTTCTTCTTGACTCCGACGCCAACTCTGACTCTGACACTGACTCTGACCCAGACTCTGACTGACTCTGACTTCATGACTCTGAATCTGACTCTGACTGTGACTCTAACTCCATGATCCTGAAACTCAGTTTGACCCTGACGCTGACTCTGACTCTGACTGTGACTCTTACTTCATGACTCTGACTTTGACTTTGACTCTGACTCTGACTCTGACTCCGACTCTGACTCCGACTCTGACTATGTCTCTGACTCTGACTCTGACTTCATGACTCTGAATCTGACTCTGACTTTGACTCTAACTTCATGATCCGGAAACAGACTTTGACTCTCACTTCGAGTTCATCACTCTGACTCTGACTGTGACTCTGACCCTGACTCTGACTTTGACTCTGACTGTTACTTCATGACTCTGACTTTGGCTTTGACTTTGACTCTGACTCTGACTCTGACTGTGACTCTGACTCTGATTCTGTCTCTGACTCTGACTCTGACTCTGAATCTGACTTCATGACTCTGAATCTGACTCTGACTATGATTTTATGACTCTACTCTGACTCTGACTCTGACTCTGACTCTGACTCTGTATCTGACTGTGACTCCGACTCTGACTCTAACTTCATGACTCTGAATCTGACTCTGACTATTATTTTATGACTCTGACTCTGACTCCGACTCTGACTCTGACTCTGACTCTGACTCTGAGTCTTTCTTCGTGACTCTGACGCCAACTCTGACTCTGACTCTGACTCTGACTCTGACCCAGACTCTGACTCTGACTCTGACTCTGACTTTGACTCTGACTCTGACCCGGACTCTGACTCTGACTTCATGACTCTGACTCTGACTCTGACTTCATGACTCTGAATCTGACTCTGACTTTGACTCTAACTCCATGATCCTGAAACTCACTTTGACCCTGACTCTGACTATGACTCTGACTCTGACTCCGACTCTGACTATGTCTCTGACTCTGACTCTGACTCTGACTCTGACTTCATGACTCTGAATCTGACTCTGACTTTGACTTTAACTTCATGATCTTGAAACTGACTTTGACTCTGACTTTGACTTCATGACTCTGACTCTGACTGTGACTCTGACCCTGACTCTGACTCTGACTCTGAATCTGACTCTTACTCCATGACTCTGACTTTGACTTTGACTTTGACTCTGACTCTGACTCTGTCTCTGACTCTGAATCTGACTTTATGACTCTGAATCTGACTCTCACTATGATTTTATGACTTTGACTCTGACTCTGACTGTGACTCTTACTTCATGACTCTGACTTTGACTTTGACTCTGACTCTGACTCCGACTTTGACTCCGACTCTGACTATGTCTCTGACTCTGACTTTGACTCTGACTCTGACTTCATGACTCTGAATCTGACTCTGACTTTGACTCTAACTTCATGATCCTGAAACAGACTTTGACTCCGACTTTGAGTTCATCACTCTGACTCTGACTGTGACTCTGACCCTGACTCTGACTTTGACTCTGACTGTTACTTCATGACTCTGACTTTGGCTTTGACTTTGACTCTGACTCTGACTCTGACTCTGACTCTGACTCTGTCTCTGACTCTGACTCTGACTCTAAATCTGACTTCATGACTCTGACTCTGACTCTGACTCTGACTTCATGACTCTGAATCTGACTCTGACTATGATTTTAAGACTCCGACTCTGACTCTGACTCTGACCCTGACTTTGACTCTGACTCTGACTCTGACTCTTACTTCATGACTCTGACTTTGACTTTGACTCAGACTCTGGCTCTGACTCTGACTCTGACTTTGACTCTGTCTCTGACTGTGACTCCGACTCTGACTCTAACTTCATGACTCTGAATCTGACTCTGACTATGATTTTATGACTCTGACGCTGACTCCGACTCTGACTCTGACTCTGAGTCTTTCTCCATGACTCTGACGCTAACTCTGACTCTGACTTTGAATCTGATTCTGACCTAGACTCTGACTCTGACTCTGACTCTGACTTTGACTCTGACTCTGACTCTGACTCTGACTCTGACTTCATGACTCTGAATCTGACTCTGACTTTGATTCTAACTCCATGGTCCTGAAACTGACCTTGACCCTGACTCTGACTCTGACTCTGACTCTGACTCTTACTTCACGACTCTGACTTTGACTTTGACTCTGACTCTGACTCTGACTCTGACTCTGACTCTTACTTCACGACTCTGACTTTGACTTTGACTCTGACTCTGCTCTGACTCTGACTCTGACTCTTACTTCACGACTCTGACTTTGACTTTGACTCTGACTCTGACTCTGACTCTGACTCTGACTCTGACTTTGACTCTGACTCTGACTCTGACTCTGACTCTGACTTCATGACGCTGAATCTGACTCTGACTTTGACTCTAACTTCATGATTCTGGAACTGACCTGAACCCTGACTCTGACTCTGACTCTGACTCTGACTTTTACTACATGACTCTGACTCTGACTTTGACTCTGACTCTGACTCTGACTCTGACTCTGACTCCGACTCTGACTATATCTCTGACTCTGACCCTGACTCTGACTCTGACTCTGACTCTGACTCTTACTTCATGACTCTGACTATGACTTTGACTCTGACTCTGACTCTGACTCTGACTCTGAATCTGACTCTGTCTCTGACTCTGACTCTGACTCTGAATCTGACTCTGACTATGATTTTATGACTCTGACTCTGACCTCGACTCTGACTCTAACTCTGACTCTGTCTCTGAGTCTTTCTTCTTGACTCCGACGCCAACTCTGACTCTGACACTGACTCTGACCCAGACTCTGACTGACTCTGACTTCATGACTCTGAATCTGACTCTGACTGTGACTCTAACTTCATGATCCTGAAACTGACCTTGACCCTGACTCTGACTCTGACTCTGACTCTGACTCTTACTTCACGACTCTGACTTTGACTTTGACTCTGACTCTGACTCTGACTCTGAATCTGACTCCGACTCTGACTATGTCTCCGACTCTGACTCTGACTCTGACTCTGACTTCATGACTCTGAATCTGAATCTGACTCTGACTTTAACTTCATGATCCTGAAACTGACTTTGACTCTGACTTTGACTTCATGACTCTGACTCTGACTGTGACTCTGACCCTGATTCTGACTCTGACTCCGAATCTGACTCTTACTCCATGACTCTGACTTTGACTTTGACTTGGACTCTGACTCTGACTCTGACTGTGACTCTGACTCTGACTCTGTCTCTGACTCTGACTCTGACTCTGAATCTGACTTCATGACTCTGAATCTGACTCTGACTATGATTTTATGACTCTGACTCTGACTCTGACTCTGACTCTGACTCTGACTCTGACTCTGTATCTGACTGTGACTCCGACTCTGACTCCAACTTCATGACTCTGAATCTGACTCTGACTATTATTTTATGACTCTGACTCTGACTCTGACTCTGACTAGTATTTTATGACTCTGACTCTGACTCTGACTCTGACTCTGAGTCTTTCTTCGTGACTCTGACGCCAACTCTGACTCTGACTCTGACTCTGACTCTGACCCAGACTCTGACTCTGACTCTGACTCTGACTTTGACTCTGACTCTGACTCTGACTATGACTCTGACTTCATGACTCTGAATCTGACTCTGACTTTGAATCTAACTCCATGATCCTGAAACTCACTTTGACGCTGACTCTGACTCTGACTCTGACACTGACTCTTACTTCATGACTCTGACTTTGACTTTGACTCTGACTCTGACTCTGACTCTGACTCCGAATCTGACTATGTCTCTGACTCTGACTCTGACTCTGACTCTGACTTCATGACTCTGAATCTGACTCTGACTTTGACTCTAACTTCATGATCCTGAAACTGACTTTGATTCTGACTCTGAGTTCATGACTCTGACTCTGACTGTGACTCTGACCCTGACTCTGACTCTGACTCTGACTCTGACTCTTACTTCATGACTCTGACTCTGACTCTGACTCTGACTTTGACTCTGACTCTGACTCTGACTCTGACTCCGACTTCATGACTCTGAATCTGACTCTGACTTTGACTCCAACTTCATGATCCTGAAACTGACTATGACTCTGACTTTGAGTTCATGACTCTGACTCTGACTGTGACTCTGACCCTGACTCTGACTCTGACTCTGACTGTTACTTCATGACTCTGACTTTGGCTTTGACTTTGACTCTGACTCTGACTCTGACTCTGACTCTGACTCTGACTCTGTCTCTGACTCTGACTCTGACTCTGAATCTGACTTCATGACTCTGAATCTGACTCTGACTATGATTTTATAACTCTGACTCTGACTCTGACTCTGACTCTGTCTCTGACTCTGACTCTGACTCTGAATCTGACTTCATGACTCTGAATCTGACTCTGACTATGATTTTATGACTCTGACTCTGACTCTGACTCTGACTCTGACTCTGACTCTGTCTCTGACTGTGACTCCGACTCTGACTCTAACTTCATGACTCTGAATCTGACTCTGACTATGATTTTATGACTCTGACTCTGACTCCGACTCTGACTCTGACTCTGACTATGACTCTGAGTCTTTCTTCGTGACTCTGACGCCAACTCTGACTCTGACTCTGACTCTGACTCTGACCCAGACTCTGACTCTGACTCTGACTCTGACTTTGACTCTGACTCTGACTCTGACTATGACTCTGACTTCATGACTCTGAATCTGACTCTGTCTGTGACTCTAACTCCATGATCCTGAAACTCAGTTTGACCCTGACTCTGACTTTGACTCTGACTGTGACTCTTACTTCATGACTTTGACTTTGACTTTAACTCTGACTCTGACTCTGACTCCGACTCTGACTCCGACTCTGACTCTGACTCTGACTTCATGACTCTGAATCTGACTCTGACTTCTACTCCAACTTCATGATCCTGAAACTGACTATGACTCTGACTTTGAGTTCATGACTCTGACTCTGACTGTGACTCTGACCCTGACTCTGACTCTGACTCTTACTGTTACTTCATGACTCTGACGTTGGCTTTGACTTCGACTCTGACTCTGACTCTGACTCTGACTCTGTCTTCACGACTCTGACGCTGACTCTGACTCTAACTCTGACTCCGACTCTGACCCAGACTCTGACTCTGACTCTGACTCTGACTCTGACTCTGACTCCGACTTTGACTTTGACTCTGACTCTGACTCTGACTCTGACTTCATGACTCTGAATCTGACTCTGACTATGATTTTAAGACTCCGACTCTGACTCTGACTCTGATCCTGACTCTGACTCTGACTCTGACTCTGACTCTTACTTCATGACTCTGACTTTGACTTTGACACTGACTCCGGCTCTGACTCTGACTCTGACTCTGACTCTGTCTCTGACTGTGACTCCGACTCTGACTCTAACTTCATGACTCTGAATCTGACTCTGACTATGATTGTATGACGCTGACTCTGACTCCGACTCTGACTCTGACTCTGAGTCTTTCTCCATGACTCTGACGCTAACTCTGACTATGACTTTGAATCTGACTCTGACCTAGACTCTGACTCTGACTCTGACTCTGACTTTGACTCTGACTCTGACTCTGACTCTGACTCTGACTCTGACTTCATGACTCTGACTCTGACTCTGACTCTAACTTTGACTCTGACTCTGACTCTGACTCTGACTCTGACTTCATGACTCTGAATCTGACTCTGACTTTGACTTTAACTTCATGATCCTGAAACTGACTTTGACTCTGACTTTGACTTCATGACTCTGACTCTGACTGTGACTCTGACCCTGACTCTGACTCTGACTCTGAATCCGACTCTTACTCCATGACTCTGACTTTGACTTTGACTTTGACTCTGACTCTGACTTTGACTCTGACTCTGTCTCTGACTGCGACTCCGACTCTGACTCTAACTTCATGACTCTGAATCTGACTCTGACTATGATTTTATGACTCTGACTCTGACTCCGACTCTGACTCTGACTCTGACTCTGACTCTGAGTCTTTCTTCGTGACTCTGACGCCAACTCTGACTCTGACTCTGACTCTGACTCTGACCCAGACTCTGACTCTGACTCTGACTCTGACTTTGACTCTGGCTCTGACTCTGACTCTGACTCTGACTTTGAGTATAACTCCATGATCCTGAAACTCACTTTGACCCTGACTCTGACTCTGACTCTGACTCTGACTCTTACTTCATGACAATGACTTTGACTTTGACTCTGACTCTGACTATAACTCTGACTCTGACTTCATGACTCTGAATCTGACTCTGACTTTGACTCTAACTCCATGATCCTGGAACTCACCTTGACCCTGACTCTGACTCTGACTCTGACTCTGACTCTCACTTCATGACTCTGACTTTGACTTTGACTCTGACTCTGACTCTGACTCTGACTCTGACTCTGACTCTGACTATGACTCCGACTCTGACTATGTCTCTGACTCTGACTCTGACTCTGACTCTGACTCTTACTTCATGACTCTGACTTTGGCTTTGACTTTTACTCTGACTCTGACTGTGACTCTGACTCTGACTCTGACTCTGTCTCTGACTCTGACTCTCACTCTGAATCTGACTTCATGACTCTGACTCTGACTCTGACTCTGTCTTCACGACTCTGACGCTGACTCTGACTCTAACTCTGACTCCGACTCTGACCCAGACTCTGACTCTGACTCTGGCTCTGACTCTGACTCTGACTCCGACTTTGACTCTGACTCTGGCTCTGACTCTGACTCTGACTTTGACTCTGTCTCTGGCTGTGACTCCGACTTTGACTCTAACTTCATGACTCTGAATCTGACGCTGACTATGATTTTATGACTCTGACTCTGACTCTGACTCTGACTCTGACTCTGACTCTGACTGTGAGTCTTTCTCCATGACTCTGACGCTAACTCTGACTCTGACTCTGACTCTGACTCTGACTTTGACTCTGACTCTGACTCTGACTCTGACTCTGACTTCATGACTCTGAATCTGACTCTGACTTTGACTCTAACTCCATGATCCTGGAACTGACCTTGACCCTGACTCTGACTCTGACTCTGACTCTGACTCTTAGTTCATGACTCTGACTCTGACTTTGACTCTGACTCTGACTCTGACTCTGACTCTGACTGCGACTCTGACTATTTCTCTGACTCTGACTCTGACTCTGACTCTGACTTCATGACTCTGAATCTGACTCTGACTTTGACTTTAACTTCATGATCCTGAAACTGACTTTGACTCTGACTTTGACTTCATGACTCTGACTCTGACTGTGACTCTGACCCTGACTCTGACTCTGACTCTGACTGCGACTCTGACTATGTCTCTGACTCTGAATCTGACTCTCACTATGATTTTATGACTTTGACTCTGACTCTGACTCTGACCCTGACTCTGACTCTGACTCTGACTCTGACTCTTACTTCATGACTCTGACTATGACTTTGACTCTGACTCTGACGCTGACTCTGACTCTGAATCTGACTCTGTCTCTGACTGTGACTCTGACTCTGAATCTGACTCTGACTATGATTTCATGACTCTGACCTTGACTCCGACTCTGACTCTGACTCTGACTCTGTCTCTGAGTCTTTCTTCTTGACTCCGACGCCAACTCTGACTCTGACACTGACTCTGACCCAGACTCTGACTGACTCTGACTTCATGACTCTGAATCTGACTCTGACTGTGACTCTAACTCCATGATCCTGAAACTCAGTTTGACCCTGAGGCTGACTCTGACTCTGACTGTGACTCTTACTTCATGACTCTGACATTGACTTTTACTCTGACTCTGACTCTGACTCCGACTCTGACTCCGACTCTGACTATGTCTCTGACTCTGACTTTGACTCTGACTCTGACTTCATGACTCTGAATCTGACTCTGACTTTGACTCTAACTTCATGATCCTGGAACAGACTTTGACTCCGACTTTGAGTTCATCACTCTGACTCTGACTGTGACTCTGACCCTGACTCTGACTTTGACTCTGACTGTTACTTCATGACTCTGACTTTGGCTTTGACTTTGACTCTGACTCTGACTCTGACTCTGACTCTGACTCTGACTCTGTCTCTGACTCTGACTCTGACTCTGAATCTGACTTCATGACTCTGACTCTGACTCTGACTATGACTTCATGACTCTGAATCTGACTCTGACTATGACTCTAACTTCATGATCCTGAAACTGACTTTGACTCTGACTCTGAGTTCATGACTCTGACTCTGACTGTGACTCTGACCCTGACTCTGACTCTGACTCTGACTCTGACTCTTACTTCATGACTCTGACTCTGACTCTGACTCTGACTTTGACTCTGACTCTGACTCTGACTCTGACTCTGACTTCATGACTCTGAATCTGACTCTGACTTTGACTCCAACTTCATGATCCTGAAACTGACTATGACTCTGACTTTGAGTTCATGACTCTGACTCTGACTGTGACTCTGACCCTGACTCTGACTCTGACTCTGACTGTTACTTCATGACTCTGAATTTGGCTTTGACTTTGACTCTGACTCTGACTCTGACTCTGACTCTGACTCTGACTCTGACTCTGTCTCTGACTCTGACTCTGACTCTGAATCTGACTTCATGACTCTGAATCTGACTCTGACTATGATTTTATGACTCTGACTCTGACTCTGACTCTGACTCTGTCTCTGACTCTGACTCTGACTCTGAATCTGACTTCATGACTCTGAATCTGACTCTGACTATGATTTTATGACTCTGACTCTGACTCTGACTCTGACTCTGACTCTGACTCTGTCTCTGACTGTGACTCCGACTCTGACTCTAAGTTCATGACTCTGAATCTGACTCTGACTATGATTTTATGACTCTGACTCTGACTCCGACTCTGACTCTGACTCTGACTATGACTCTGAGTCTTTCTTCGTGACTCTGACGCCAACTCTGACTCTGACTCTGACTCTGACTCTGACCCAGACTCTGACTCTGACTCTGACTCTGACTTTGACTCTGACTCTGACTCTGACTATGACTCTGACTTCATGACTCTGAATCTGACTCTGACTGTGACTCTAACTCCATGATCCTGAAACTCAGTTTGACCCTGACTCTGACTTTGACTCTGACTGTGACTCTTACTTCATGACTTTGACTTTGACTTTAACTCTGACTCTGACTCTGACTCCGACTCTGACTCCGACTCTGACTCCGACTCTGACTCTGACTCTGACTTCATGACTCTGAATCTGACTCTGACTTTGACTCCAACTTCATGATCCTGAAACTGACTATGACTCTGACTTTGAGTTCATGACTCTGACTCTGACTGTGACTCTGACCCTGACTCTGACTCTGACTCTTACTGTTACTTCATGACTCTGACTTTGGCTTTGACTTCGACTCTGACTCTGACTCTGACTCTGACTCTGTCTTCACGACTCTGACGCTGACTCTGACTCTAACTCTGACTCCGACTCTGACCCAGACTCTGACTCTGACTCTGACTCTGACTCTGACTCTGACTCCGACTTTGACTTTGACTCTGACTCTGACTCTGACTCTGACTTCATGACTCTGAATCTGACTCTGACTATGATTTTAAGACTCCGACTCTGACTCTGACTCTGATCCTGACTCTGACTCTGACTCTGACTCTGACTCTTACTTCATGACTCTGACTTTGACTTTGACTCTGACTCCGGCTCTGACTCTGACTCTGACTCTGACTCTGTCTCTGACTGTGACTCCGACTCTGACTCTAACTTCATGACTCTGAATCTGACTCTGACTATGATTGTATGACTCTGACTCTGACTCCGACTCTGACTCTGACTTTGAGTCTTTCTCCATGACTCTGACGCTAACTCTAACTCTGACTTTGAATCTGACTCTGACCTAGACTCTGACTCTGACTCTGACTCTGACTTTGACTCTGACTCTGACTCTGACTCTGACTCTGACTTCATGACTCTGACTCTGACTCTGACTTTGACTCTGACTCTGACTCTGACTCTGACTCTGACTTCATGACTCTGAATCTGACTCTGACTTTGACTTTAACTTCATGATCCTGACACTGACTTTGACTCTGACTTTGACTTCATGACTCTGACTCTGACTGTGACTCTGACCCTGACTCTGACTCTGACTTTGATTCCGACTCTTACTCCATGACTCTGACTTTGACTTTGACTTTGACTCTGACTCTGACTTTGAGTCTGACTCTGTCTCTGACTGTGACTCCGACTCTGACTCTAACTTCATGACTCTGAATCTGACTCTGACTATGATTTTATGACTCTGACTCTGACTCCGACTCTGACTCTGACTCTGACTCTGAGTCTTTCTTCGTGACTCTGACGCCAACTCTGACTCTGACTCTGACTCTGACTCTGACCCAGACTCTGACTCTGACTCTGACTCTGACTTTGACTCTGGCTCTGACTCTGACTCTGACTCTGAATCTGACTCTGACTTTGACTATAACTCCATGATCCTGAAACTCACTTTGACCCTGACTCTGACTCTGACTCTGACTCTGACTCTGACTTCATGACAATGACTTTGACTTTGACTCTGACTCTGACTATAACTCTGACTCTGACTTCATGACTCTGAATCTGACTCTGACTTTGACTCTAACTCCATGATACTGAAACTCACCTTGACCCTGACTCTGACTCTGACTCTGACTCTGACTCTCACTTCATGACTCTGACTTTGACTTTGACTCTGACTCTGACTCTGACTCTGACTCTGACTCTGACTCTGACTATGACTCCGACTCTGACTATGTCTCTGACTCTGACTCTAACTCTGACTCTGACTCTTACTTCATGACTCTGACTTTGGCTTTGACTTTTACTCTGACTCTGACTGTGACTCTGACTCTGACTCTGACTCTGTCTCTGACTCTGACTCTTACTCTGAATCTGACTTCATGACTCTGACTCTGACTCTGACTCTGTCTTCACGACTCTGACGCTGACTCTGACTCTGACCCAGACTCTGACTCTGACTCTGACTCTGACTCTGACTCTGACTCCGACTTTGACTTTGACTCTGACTCTGACTCTGACTCTGACTTCATGACTCTGAATCTGACTCTGACTATGATTTTATGACTCTCACTCTGACTCTGACTCTGACCCTGACTCTGACTCTGACTCTGACTCTGACTCTTACTTCATGACTCTGACTTTGACTTTGACTCTGACTCTGGCTCTGACTCTGACTCTGACTTTGACTCTGTCTCTGGCTGTGACTCCGACTTTGACTCTAACTTCATGACTCTGAATCTGACGCTGACTATGATTTTATGACTCTGACTCTGACTCTGACTCTGACTCTGACTCTGACTCTGACTGTGAGTCTTTCTCCATGACTCTGACGCTAACTCTGACTCTGACTCTGACTCTGACTCTGACTTTGACTCTGACTCTGACTCTGACTCTGACTCTGACTTCATGACTCTGAATCTGACTCTGACTTTGACTCTAACTCCATGATCCTGGAACTGACCTTGACCCTGACTCTGACTCTGACTCTGACTCTGACTCTTACTTCATGACTCTGACTCTGACTTTGACTCTGACTCTGAATCTGACTCTGACTCTGACTGCGACTCTGACTATGTCTCTGACTCTGACTCTGACTCTGACTCTGACTTCATGACTCTGAATCTGACTCTGACTTTGACTTTAACTTCATGATCCTGAAACTGACTTTGACTCTGACTTTGACTTCATGACTCTGACTCTGACTGTGACTCTGACCCTGACTCTGACTCTGACTCTGAATCTGACTCTTACTCCATGACTCTGACTTTGACTTTGACTTTGACTCTGACTCTGACTTTGTCTCTGACTCTGAATCTGACTTTATGACTCTGAATCTGACTCTCACTATGATTTTATGACTTCGACTCTGACTCTGACTCTGACCCTGACTCTGACTCTGACTCTGACTCTGACTCTTACTTCATGACTCTGACTATGACTTTGACTCTGACTCTGACTCTGACTCTGACTCTGAATCTGACTCTGTCTCTGACTCTGACTCTGACTCTGAATCTGACTCTGACTATGATTTTATGACTCTGACTCTGACTCCGACTCTGACTCTGACTCTGACTCTGTCTCTGAGTCTTTCTTCTTGACTCCGACGCCAACTCTGACTCTGACACTGACTCTGACCCAGACTCTGACTGACTCTGACTTCATGACTCTGAATCTGACTCTGACTGTGACTCTAACTCCATGATCCTGAAACTCAGTTTGACCCTGAGGCTGACTCTGACTCTGACTGTGACTCTTACTTCATGACTCTGACTTTGACTTTTACTCTGACTCTGACTCTGACTCCGACTCTGACTCCGACTCTGACTATGTCTCTGACTCTGACTTTAACTCTGACTCTGACTTCATGACTCTGAATCTGACTCTGACTTTGACTCTAACTTCATGATCCTGGAACAGACTTTGACTCCGACTTTGAGTTCATCACTCTGACTCTGACTGTGACTCTGACCCTGACTCTGACTTTGACTCTGACTGTGACTCTGACCCTGACTCTGACTTTGACTCTGACTGTTACTTCATGACTCTGACTTTGGCTTCGACTTTGACTCTGACTCTGACTCCGACTCTGACTCTGACTCTGACTATGACTCTGAGTCTTTCTTCGTGACTCTGACGCCAACTCTGACTCTGACTCTGACTCTGACTCTGACCCAGACTCTGACTCTGACTCTGACTCTGACTTTGACTCTGACTCTGACTCTGACTATGACTCTGACTTCATGACTCTGAATCTGACTCTGACTGTGACTCTAACTCCATGATCCTGAAACTCAGTTTGACCCTGACTCTGACTTTGACTCTGACTGTGACTCTTACTTCATGACTTTGACTTTGACTTTAACTCTGACTCTGACTCTGACTCCGACTCTGACTCCGACTCTGACTCCGACTCTGACTCTGACTCTGACTTCATGACTCTGAATCTGACTCTGACTTTGACTCCAACTTCATGATCCTGAAACTGACTATGACTCTGACTTTGAGTTCATGACTCTGACTCTGACTGTGACTCTGACCCTGACTCTGACTCTGACTCTTACTGTTACTTCATGACTCTGACTTTGGCTTTGACTTCGACTCTGACTCTGACTCTGACTCTGACTCTGTCTTCACGACTCTGACGCTGACTCTGACTCTAACTCTGACTCCGACTCTGACCCAGACTCTGACTCTGACTCTGACTCTGACTCTGACTCTGACTCCGACTTTGACTTTGACTCTGACTCTGACTCTGACTCTGACTTCATGACTCTGAATCTGACTCTGACTATGATTTTAAGACTCCGACTCTGACTCTGACTCTGATCCTGACTCTGACTCTGACTCTGACTCTGACTCTTACTTCATGACTCTGACTTTGACTTTGACTCTGACTCCGGCTCTGACTCTGACTCTGACTCTGACTCTGTCTCTGACTGTGACTCCGACTCTGACTCTAACTTCATGACTCTGAATCTGACTCTGACTATGATTGTATGACTCTGACTCTGACTCCGACTCTGACTCTGACTTTGAGTCTTTCTCCATGACTCTGACGCTAACTCTAACTCTGACTTTGAATCTGACTCTGACCTAGACTCTGACTCTGACTCTGACTCTGACTTTGACTCTGACTCTGACTCTGACTCTGACTCTGACTTCATGACTCTGACTCTGACTCTGACTTTGACTCTGACTCTGACTCTGACTCTGACTCTGACTTCATGACTCTGAATCTGACTCTGACTTTGACTTTAACTTCATGATCCTGACACTGACTTTGACTCTGACTTTGACTTCATGACTCTGACTCTGACTGTGACTCTGACCCTGACTCTGACTCTGACTTTGAATCCGACTCTTACTCCATGACTCTGACTTTGACTTTGACTTTGACTCTGACTCTGACTTTGAGTCTGACTCTGTCTCTGACTGTGACTCCGACTCTGACTCTAACTTCATGACTCTGAATCTGACTCTGACTATGATTTTATGACTCTGACTCTGACTCCGACTCTGACTCTGACTCTGACTCTGAGTCTTTCTTCGTGACTCTGACGCCAACTCTGACTCTGACTCTGACTCTGACTCTGACCCAGACTCTGACTCTGACTCTGACTCTGACTTTGACTCTGGCTCTGACTCTGACTCTGACTCTGAATCTGACTCTGACTTTGACTATAACTCCATGATCCTGAAACTCACTTTGACCCTGACTCTGACTCTGACTCTGACTCTGACTCTGACTTCATGACAATGACTTTGACTTTGACTCTGACTCTGACTATAACTCTGACTCTGACTTCATGACTCTGAATCTGACTCTGACTTTGACTCTAACTCCATGATACTGAAACTCACCTTGACCCTGACTCTGACTCTGACTCTGACTCTGACTCTCACTTCATGACTCTGACTTTGACTTTGACTCTGACTCTGACTCTGACTCTGACTCTGACTCTGACTCTGACTATGACTCCGACTCTGACTATGTCTCTGACTCTGACTCTAACTCTGACTCTGACTCTTACTTCATGACTCTGACTTTGGCTTTGACTTTTACTCTGACTCTGACTGTGACTCTGACTCTGACTCTGACTCTGTCTCTGACTCTGACTCTGACTCTGAATCTGACTTCATGACTCTGACTCTGACTCTGACTCTGTCTTCACGACTCTGACGCTGACTCTGACTCTGACCCAGACTCTGACTCTGACTCTGACTCTGACTCTGACTCTGACTCCGACTTTGACTTTGACTCTGACTCTGACTCTGACTCTGACTTCATGACTCTGAATCTGACTCTGACTATGATTTTATGACTCTCACTCTGACTCTGACTCTGACCCTGACTCTGACTCTGACTCTGACTCTGACTCTTACTTCATGACTCTGACTTTGACTTTGACTCTGACTCTGGCTCTGACTCTGACTCTGACTTTGACTCTGTCTCTGGCTGTGACTCCGACTTTGACTCTAACTTCATGACTCTGAATCTGACGCTGACTATGATTTTATGACTCTGACTCTGACTCTGACTCTGACTCTGACTCTGACTCTGACTGTGAGTCTTTCTCCATGACTCTGACGCTAACTCTGACTCTGACTCTGACTCTGACTCTGACTTCGACTCTGACTCTGACTCTGACTCTGACTCTGACTTCATGACTCTGAATCTGACTCTGACTTTGACTCTAACTCCATGATCCTGGAACTGACCTTGACCCTGACTCTGACTCTGACTCTGACTCTGACTCTTACTTCATGGCTCTGACTCTGACTTTGACTCTGACTCTGAATCTGACTCTGACTCTGACTGCGACTCTGACTATGTCTCTGACTCTGACTCTGACTCTGACTCTGACTTCATGACTCTGAATCTGACTCTGACTTTGACTTTAACTTCATGATCCTGAAACTGACTTTGACTCTGACTTTGACTTCATGACTCTGACTCTGACTGTGACTCTGACCCTGACTCTGACTCTGACTCTGAATCTGACTCTTACTCCATGACTCTGACTTTGACTTTGACTTTGACTCTGACTCTGACTTTGTCTCTGACTCTGAATCTGACTTTATGACTCTGAATCTGACTCTCACTATGATTTTATGACTTCGACTCTGACTCTGACTCTGACCCTGACTCTGACTCTGACTCTGACTCTGACTCTTACTTCATGACTCTGACTATGACTTTGACTCTGACTCTGACTCTGACTCTGACTCTGAATCTGACTCTGTCTCTGACTCTGACTCTGACTCTGAATCTGACTCTGACTATGATTTTATGACTCTGACTCTGACTCCGACTCTGACTCTGACTCTGACTCTGTCTCTGAGTCTTTCTTCTTGACTCCGACGCCAACTCTGACTCTGACACTGACTCTGACCCAGACTCTGACTGACTCTGACTTCATGACTCTGAATCTGACTCTGACTGTGACTCTAACTCCATGATCCTGAAACTCAGTTTGACCCTGAGGCTGACTCTGACTCTGACTGTGACTCTTACTTCATGACTCTGACTTTGACTTTTACTCTGACTCTGACTCTGACTCCGACTCTGACTCCGACTCTGACTATGTCTCTGACTCTGACTTTAACTGTGACTCTGACTTCATGACTCTGAATCTGACTCTGACTTTGACTCTAACTTCATGATCCTGGAACAGACTTTGACTCCGACTTCGAGTTCATCACTCTGACTCTGACTGTGACTCTGACCCTGACTCTGACTTTGACTCTGACTGTGACTCTGACCCTGACTTTGACTCTGACTCTGACTCTGACTCTTACTTCATGACTCTGACTTTGACTTTGACTCAGACTCTGGCTCTGACTCTGACTCTGACTTTGACTCTGTCTCTGACTGTGACTCCGACTCTGACTCTAACTTCGTGACTCTGAATCTGACTCTGACTATGATTTTATGACTCTGACGCTGACTCCGACTCTGACTCTGACTCTGAGTCTTTTTCCATGACTCTGACGCTAACTCTGACTCTGACTTTGAATCTGATTCTGACCTAGACTCTGACTCTAACTCTGACTCTGACTCTGACTTTGACTCTAACTCTGACTCTGACTCTGACTCTGACTTCATGACTCTGAATCTAACTCTGACTTTGATTCTAACTCCATGGTCCTGAAACTGACCTTGACCCTGACTCTGACTCTGACTCTGACTCTGACTCTTACTTCACGACTCTGACTTTGACTTTGACTTGGACTCTGACTCTGACTCTGACTGTGACTCTGACTCTGACTCTGTCTCTGACTCTGACTCTGACTCTGAATCTGACTTCATGACTCTGAATCTGACTCTGACTATGATTTTGTGACCCTGACTCTGACTCTGACTCTGACTCTGACTCTGACTCTGACTCTTTATCTGACTGTGACTCCGACTCTGACTCTAACTTCATGACTCTGAATCTGACTCTGACTATTATTTTATGACTCTGACTCTGACTCTGACTCTGACTCTGACTCTGACTCTGACTCTGAGTCTTTCTTCGTGACTCTGACGCCAACTCTGACTCTGACTCTGACTCTGACTCTGACCCAGACTCTGACTCTGACTCTGACTCTGACTTTGACTCTGACTCTGACTCTGACTCTGACTCTGACTTCATGACTCTGAATCTGACTCTGACTTTGACTCTAACTCCATGATCCTGAAACTCACTTTTACCCTGACTCTGACTCTGACTGTGACTCTGACTCTTACTTCATGACTCTGACTTTGACTTTGACTCTGACTCTGACTATGACTCTGACTCCGACTCTGACTATGTCTCTGACTCTGACTCTGACGCTGACTCTGACTTCATGACTCTGAATCTGACTCTGACTTTGACTATAACTTCATGATCCTGAAACTGACTTTGACTCTGACTTTGAGTTCATGACTCGGACTCTGACTGTGACTCTGACCCTGACTCTGACTCTGACTCTGACTCTGACTCTTACTTCATGACTCTGACTCTGACTCTGACTCTGACTTTGACTCTGACTCTGACTCTGACTCTGACTCTGACTTCATGACCATGAATCTGACTCTGACTTTGACTCTAACTCCATGATCCTGAAACTCACCTTGACCCTGACTCTGACTCTGACTCTGACTCTGACTCTCACTTCATGACTCTGACTTTGACTTTGACTCTGACTCTGACTCTGACTCTGACTCTGACTCTGACTCTGACTCCGACTCTGACTATGTCTCTGACTTTGACTCTGACTCTGACTCTGACTCTTACTTCATGACTCTGACTTTGGCTTTGACTTTTACTCTGACTCTGACTGTGACTCTGACTCTGACTCTGACTCTGTCTCTGACTCTGACTCTGACTCTGAATCTGACTTCATGACTCTAACTCTGACTCTGACTCTGTCTTCACGACTCTGACGCTGACTCTGACTCTAACTCTGACTCCGACTCCGACCCAGACTCTGACTCTGACTCTGACTCTGACTTCGACTTTGACTTCGACTCTGACTCTGACTCTGACTCTGACTTCATGACTCTGAATCTGACTCTGACTATGATTTTATGACTCTCACTCTGACTCTGACTCTGACCCTGACTCTGACTCTGACTCTGACTCTGACTCTTACTTCATGACTCTGACTTTGACTTTGACTCTGACTCTGGCTCTGACTCTGACTCTGACTTTGACTCTGTCTCTGGCTGTGACTCCGACTTTGACTCCAAATTCATGACTCTGAATCTGACGCTGACTATGATTTTATGACTCTGACTCTGACTCTGACTCTGACTCTGACTCTGACTCTGACTCTGAGTCTTTCTCCATGACTCTGACGCTAACTCTGACTCTGACTCTGACTCTGACTCTGACTTTGACTCTGACTCTGACTCTGACTCTGACTCTGACTCTGACTTCATGACTCTAAATCTGACTCTGACTTCGACTCTAACTCCATGATCCTGAAACTGACCCTGACTCTGACTCTGACTCTGACTCTTACTTCATGACTCTGACTTTGACTGTGACTCAGATTCTGGCTCTGACTCTGACTCTGACTTTGACTCTGTCTATGGCTGTGACTCCGACTTTGACTCTAACTTCATGACTCCGAATCTGACGCTGACTATGATTTTATGACTCTGACTCTGACTCCGACTCTGACTTTGACACTGACTTTGACTCTGACTCTGACTCTGACTCCGACTCTGACTACGTCTCTGACTCTGACTCTGACTCTGACTCTGACTTCATGACTCTGAATCTGACTCTGACTTTGACTTTAACTTCATGATCCTGAAACTGACTTTGACTCTGACTTTGACTTCATGACTCTGACTCTGACTGTGACTCTGACCCTGACTCTGACTGTGACTCTGACCCTGACTCTGACTCTGACTCTGACTCTGACTGTTACTTCATGACTCTGACTTTGGCTTTGACTTTGACTCTGACTCTGACTCTGACTCTGACTCTGACTCTGACTTTATGACTCTGAATCTGACTCTCACTATGATTTTATGACTTCGACTCTGACTCTGACTCTGACCCTGACTCTGACTCTGACTCTGACTCTGACTCTTACTTCATGACTCTGACTATGACTTTGACTCTGACTCTGACTCTGACTCTGACTCTGAATCTGACTCTGTCTCTGACTCTGACTCTGACTCTGAATCTGACTCTGACTATGATTTTATGACTCTGACTCTGACTCCGACTCTGACTCTGACTCTGACTCTGTCTCTGAGTCTTTCTTCTTGACTCCGACGCCAACTCTGACTCTGACACTGACTCTGACCCAGACTCTGACTGACTCTGACTTCATGACTCTGAATCTGACTCTGACTGTGACTCTAACTCCATGATCCTGAAACTCAGTTTGACCCTGAGGCTGACTCTGACTCTGACTGTGACTCTTACTTCATGACTCTGACTTTGACTTTTACTCTGACTCTGACTCTGACTCCGACTCTGACTCCGACTCTGACTATGTCTCTGACTCTGACTTTAACTGTGACTCTGACTTCATGACTCTGAATCTGACTCTGACTTTGACTCTAACTTCATGATCCTGGAACAGACTTTGACTCCGACTTTGAGTTCATCACTCTGACTCTGACTGTGACTCTGACCCTGACTCTGACTTTGACTCTGACTGTGACTCTGACCCTGACTTTGACTCTGACTCTGACTCTGACTCTTACTTCATGACTCTGACTTTGACTTTGACTCAGACTCTGGCTCTGACTCTGACTCTGACTTTGACTCTGTCTCTGACTGTGACTCCGACTCTGACTCTAACTTCGTGACTCTGAATCTGACTCTGACTATGATTTTATGACTCTGACGCTGACTCCGACTCTGACTCTGACTCTGAGTCTTTTTCCATGACTCTGACGCTAACTCTGACTCTGACTTTGAATCTGATTCTGACCTAGACTCTGACTCTAACTCTGACTCTGACTCTGACTTTGACTCTAACTCTGACTCTGACTCTGACTCTGACTTCATGACTCTGAATCTAACTCTGACTTTGATTCTAACTCCATGGTCCTGAAACTGACCTTGACCCTGACTCTGACTCTGACTCTGACTCTGACTCTTACTTCACGACTCTGACTTTGACTTTGACTTGGACTCTGACTCTGACTCTGACTGTGACTCTGACTCTGACTCTGTCTCTGACTCTGACTCTGACTCTGAATCTGACTTCATGACTCTGAATCTGACTCTGACTATGATTTTGTGACCCTGACTCTGACTCTGACTCTGACTCTGACTCTGACTCTGACTCTTTATCTGACTGTGACTCCGACTCTGACTCTAACTTCATGACTCTGAATCTGACTCTGACTATTATTTTATGACTCTGACTCTGACTCTGACTCTGACTCTGACTCTGACTCTGACTCTGAGTCTTTCTTCGTGACTCTGACGCCAACTCTGACTCTGACTCTGACTCTGACTCTGACCCAGACTCTGACTCTGACTCTGACTCTGACTTTGACTCTGACTCTGACTCTGACTCTGACTCTGACTTCATGACTCTGAATCTGACTCTGACTTTGACTCTAACTCCATGATCCTGAAACTCACTTTTACCCTGACTCTGACTCTGACTGTGACTCTGACTCTTACTTCATGACTCTGACTTTGACTTTGACTCTGACTCTGACTATGACTCTGACTCCGACTCTGACTATGTCTCTGACTCTGACTCTGACGCTGACTCTGACTTCATGACTCTGAATCTGACTCTGACTTTGACTATAACTTCATGATCCTGAAACTGACTTTGACTCTGACTTTGAGTTCATGACTCGGACTCTGACTGTGACTCTGACCCTGACTCTGACTCTGACTCTGACTCTGACTCTTACTTCATGACTCTGACTCTGACTCTGACTCTGACTTTGACTCTGACTCTGACTCTGACTCTGACTCTGACTTCATGACCATGAATCTGACTCTGACTTTGACTCTAACTCCATGATCCTGAAACTCACCTTGACCCTGACTCTGACTCTGACTCTGACTCTGACTCTCACTTCATGACTCTGACTTTGACTTTGACTCTGACTCTGACTCTGACTCTGACTCTGACTCTGACTCTGACTCCGACTCTGACTATGTCTCTGACTTTGACTCTGACTCTGACTCTGACTCTTACTTCATGACTCTGACTTTGGCTTTGACTTTTACTCTGACTCTGACTGTGACTCTGACTCTGACTCTGACTCTGTCTCTGACTCTGACTCTGACTCTGAATCTGACTTCATGACTCTAACTCTGACTCTGACTCTGTCTTCACGACTCTGACGCTGACTCTGACTCTAACTCTGACTCCGACTCCGACCCAGACTCTGACTCTGACTCTGACTCTGACTTCGACTTTGACTTCGACTCTGACTCTGACTCTGACTCTGACTTCATGACTCTGAATCTGACTCTGACTATGATTTTATGACTCTCACTCTGACTCTGACTCTGACCCTGACTCTGACTCTGACTCTGACTCTGACTCTTACTTCATGACTCTGACTTTGACTTTGACTCTGACTCTGGCTCTGACTCTGACTCTGACTTTGACTCTGTCTCTGGCTGTGACTCCGACTTTGACTCCAAATTCATGACTCTGAATCTGACGCTGACTATGATTTTATGACTCTGACTCTGACTCTGACTCTGACTCTGACTCTGACTCTGACTCTGAGTCTTTCTCCATGACTCTGACGCTAACTCTGACTCTGACTCTGACTCTGACTCTGACTTTGACTCTGACTCTGACTCTGACTCTGACTCTGACTCTGACTTCATGACGCTAAATCTGACTCTGACTTCGACTCTAACTCCATGATCCTGAAACTGACCCTGACTCTGACTCTGACTCTGACTCTTACTTCATGACTCTGACTTTGACTGTGACTCAGATTCTGGCTCTGACTCTGACTCTGACTTTGACTCTGTCTATGGCTGTGACTCCGACTTTGACTCTAACTTCATGACTCTGAATCTGACGCTGACTATGATTTTATGACTCTGACTCTGACTCCGACTCTGACTTTGACACTGACTTTGACTCTGACTCTGACTCTGACTCCGACTCTGACTACGTCTCTGACTCTGACTCTGACTCTGACTCTGACTTCATGACTCTGAATCTGACTCTGACTTTGACTTTAACTTCATGATCCTGAAACTGACTTTGACTCTGACTTTGACTTCATGACTCTGACTCTGACTGTGACTCTGACCCTGACTCTGACTGTGACTCTGACCCTGACTCTGACTCTGACTCTGACTCTGACTGTTACTTCATGACTCTGACTTTGGCTTTGACTTTGACTCTGACTCTGACTCTGACTCTGACTCTGACTCTGACTCTGTCTCTGACTCTGACTCTGACTCTGAATCTGACTTCATGACTCTGACTCTGACTCTGACTCTGTCTTCACGACTCTGACGCTGACTCTGACTCTGATTCTGACTCTGACTCTGACCCAGACTCTGACTCTGACTCTGACTCTGACTCTGACTCTGACTCTGACTCTGTATCTGACTGTGACTCCGACTCTGACTCTAACTTCATGACTCTGAATCTGACTCTGACTATTATTTTATGACTCTGACTCTGACTCTGACTCTGACTAGTATTTTATGACTCTGACTCTGACTCTGACTCTGACTCTGAGTCTTTCTTCGTGACTCTGACGCCAACTCTGACTCTGACTCTGACTCTGACTCTGACCCAGACTCTGACTCTGACTCTGACTCTGACTTTGACTCTGACTCTGACTCTGACTATGACTCTGACTTCATGACTCTGAATCTGACTCTGACTTTGAATCTAACTCCATGATCCTGAAACTCACTTTGACGCTGACTCTGACTCTGACTCTGACTCTGACTCTTACTTCATGACTCTGACTTTGACTTTGACTCTGACTCTGACTCTGACTCTGACTCCGAATCTGACTATGTCTCTGACTCTGACTCTGACTCTGACTCTGACTTCATGACTCTGAATCTGACTCTGACTTTGACTCTAACTTCATGATCCTGAAACTGACTTTGACTCTGACTCTGAGTTCATGACTCTGACTCTGACTGTGACTCTGACCCTGACTCTGACTCTGACTCTGACTCTGACTCTTACTTCATGACTCTGACTCTGACTCTGACTCTGACTTTGACTCTGACTCTGACTCTGACTCTGACTCCGACTTCATGACTCTGAATCTGACTCTGACTTTGACTCCAACTTCATGATTCTGAAACTGACTATGACTCTGACTTTGAGTTCATGACTCTGACTCTGACTGTGACTCTGACCCTGACTCTGACTCTGACTCTGACTGTTACTTCATGACTCTGACTTTGGCTTTGACTTTGACTCTGACTCTGACTCTGACTCTGACTCTGACTCTGACTCTGTCTCTGACTCTGAGTCTGACTCTGAATCTGACTTCATGACTCTGAATCTGACTCTGACTATGATTTTATAACTCTGACTCTGACTCTGACTCTGACTCTGTCTCTGACTCTGACTCTGACTCTGAATCTGACTTCATGACTCTGAATCTGACTCTGACTATGATTTTATGACTCTGACTCTGACTCTGACTCTGACTCTGACTCTGACTCTGTCTCTGACTGTGACTCCGACTCTGACTCTAAGTTCATGACTCTGAATCTGACTCTGACTATGATTTTATGACTCTGACTCTGACTCCGACTCTGACTCTGACTCTGACTATGACTCTGAGTCTTTCTTCGTGACTCTGACGCCAACTCTGACTCTGACTCTGACTCTGACTCTGACCCAGACTCTGACTCTGACTCTGACTCTGACTTTGACTCTGACTCTGACTCTGACTATGACTCTGACTTCATGACTCTGAATCTGACTCTGACTGTGACTCTAACTCCATGATCCTGAAACTCAGTTTGACCCTGACTCTGACTTTGACTCTGACTGTGACTCTTACTTCATGACTTTGACTTTGACTTTAACTCTGACTCTGACTCTGACTCCGACTCTGACTCCAACTCTGACTCCGACTCTGACTCTGACTCTGACTTCATGACTCTGAATCTGACTCTGACTTTGACTCCAACTTCATGATCCTGAAACTGACTATGACTCTGACTTTGAGTTCATGACTCTGACTCTGACTGTGACTCTGACCCTGACTCTGACTCTGACTCTTACTGTTACTTCATGACTCTGACTTTGGCTTTGACTTCGACTCTGACTCTGACTCTGACTCTGACTCTGTCTTCACGACTCTGACGCTGACTCTGACTCTAACTCTGACTCCGACTCTGACCCAGACTCTGACTCTGACTCTGACTCTGACTCTGACTCTGACTCCGACTTTGACTTTGACTCTGACTCTGACTCTGACTCTGACTTCATGACTCTGAATCTGACTCTGACTATGATTTTAAGACTCCGACTCTGACTCTGACTCTGATCCTGACTCTGACTCTGACTCTGACTCTGACTCTTACTTCATGACTCTGACTTTGACTTTGACTCTGACTCCGGCTCTGACTCTGACTCTGACTCTGACTCTGTCTCTGACTGTGACTCCGACTCTGACTCTAACTTCATGACTCTGAATCTGACTCTGACTATGATTGTATGACTCTGACTCTGACTCCGACTCTGACTCTGACTTTGAGTCTTTCTCCATGACTCTGACGCTAACTCTAACTCTGACTTTGAATCTGACTCTGACCTAGACTCTGACTCTGACTCTGACTCTGACTTTGACTCTGACTCTGACTCTGACTCTGACTCTGACTTCATGACTCTGACTCTGACTCTGACTTTGACTCTGACTCTGACTCTGACTCTGACTCTGACTTCATGACTCTGAATCTGACTCTGACTTTGACTTTAACTTCATGATCCTGACACTGACTTTGACTCTGACTTTGACTTCATGACTCTGACTCTGACTGTGACTCTGACCCTGACTCTGACTCTGACTCTGAATCCGACTCTCACTCCATGACTCTGACTTTGACTTTGACTTTGACTCTGACTCTGACTTTGAGTCTGACTCTGTCTCTGACTGTGACTCCGACTCTGACTCTAACTTCATGACTCTGAATCTGACTCTGACTATGATTTTATGACTCTGACTCTGACTCTGAGTCTTTCTTCGTGACTCTGACGCCAACTCTGACTCTGACTCTGACTCTGACTCTGACCCAGACTCTGACTCTGACTCTGACTCTGACTTTGACTCTGGCTCTGACTCTGACTCTGACTCTGAATCTGACTCTGACTTTGACTATAACTCCATGATCCTGAAACTCACTTTGACCCTGACTCTGACTCTGACTCTGACTCTGACTCTGACTTCATGACAATGACTTTGACTTTGACTCTGACTCTGACTATAACTCTGACTCTGACTTCATGACTCTGAATCTGACTCTGACTTTGACTCTAACTCCATGATACTGAAACTCACCTTGACCCTGACTCTGACTCTGACTCTGACTCTGACTCTCACTTCATGACTCTGACTTTGACTTTGACTCTGACTCTGACTCTGACTCTGACTCTGACTCTGACTCTGACTATGACTCCGACTCTGACTATGTCTCTGACTCTGACTCTAACTCTGACTCTGACTCTTACTTCATGACTCTGACTTTGGCTTTGACTTTTACTCTGACTCTGACTGTGACTCTGACTCTGACTCTGACTCTGTCTCTGACTCTGACTCTGACTCTGAATCTGACTTCATGACTCTGACTCTGACTCTGACTCTGTCTTCACGACTCTGACGCTGACTCTGACTCTGACCCAGACTCTGACTCTGACTCTGACTCTGACTCTGACTCTGACTCCGACTTTGACTTTGACTCTGACTCTGACTCTGACTCTGACTTCATGACTCTGAATCTGACTCTGACTATGATTTTATGACTCTCACTCTGACTCTGACTCTGACCCTGACTCTGACTCTGACTCTGACTCTGACTCTTACTTCATGACTCTGACTTTGACTTTGACTCTGACTCTGGCTCTGACTCTGACTCTGACTTTGACTCTGTCTCTGGCTGTGACTCCGACTTTGACTCTAACTTCATGACTCTGAATCTGACGCTGACTATGATTTTATGACTCTGACTCTGACTCTGACTCTGACTCTGACTCTGACTCTGACTGTGAGTCTTTCTCCATGACTCTGACGCTAACTCTGACTCTGACTCTGACTCTGACTCTGACTTTGACTCTGACTCTGACTCTGACTCTGACTCTGACTTCATGACTCTGAATCTGACTCTGACTTTGACTCTAACTCCATGATCCTGGAACTGACCTTGACCCTGACTCTGACTCTGACTCTGACTCTGACTCTTACTTCATGACTCTGACTCTGACTTTGACTCTGACTCTGAATCTGACTCTGACTCTGACTGCGACTCTGACTATGTCTCTGACTCTGACTCTGACTCTGACTCTGACTTCATGACTCTGAATCTGACTCTGACTTTGACTTTAACTTCATGATCCTGAAACTGACTTTGACTCTGACTTTGACTTCATGACTCTGACTCCGACTGTGACTCTGACCCTGACTCTGACTCTGACTCTGAATCTGACTCTTACTCCATGACTCTGACTTTGACTTTGACTTTGACTCTGACTCTGACTCTGTCTCTGACTCTGAATCTGACTTTATGACTCTGAATCTGACTCTCACTATGATTTTATGACTTCGACTCTGACTCTGACTCTGACCCTGACTCTGACTCTGACTCTGACTCTGACTCTTACTTCATGACTCTGACTATGACTTTGACTCTGACTCTGACTCTGACTCTGACTCTGAATCTGACTCTGTCTCTGACTCTGACTCTGACTCTGAATCTGACTCTGACTATGATTTTATGACTCTGACTCTGACTCCGACTCTGACTCTGACTCTGACTCTGTCTCTGAGTCTTTCTTCTTGACTCCGACGCCAACTCTGACTCTGACACTGACTCTGACCCAAACTCTGACTGACTCTGACTTCATGACTCTGAATCTGACTCTGACTGTGACTCTAACTCCATGATCCTGAAACTCAGTTTGACCCTGAGGCTGACTCTGACTCTGACTGTGACTCTTACTTCATGACTCTGACTTTGACTTTTACTCTGACTCTGACTCTGACTCCGACTCTGACTCCGACTCTGACTATGTCTCTGACTCTGACTTTAACTCTGACTCTGACTTCATGACTCTGAATCTCACTCTGACTTTGACTCTAACTTCATGATCCTGGAACAGACTTTGACTCCGACTTTGAGTTCATCACTCTGACTCTGACTGTGACTCTGACCCTGACTCTGACTTTGACTCTGACTGTTACTTCATGACTCTGACTTTGGCTTCGACTTTGACTCTGACTCTGACTCTGACTCTGACTCTGACTCTGACTCTGTCTCTGACTCTGACTCTGACTCTGAATCTGACTTCATGACTCTGAATCTGACTCTGACTCTGACTTCATGACTCTGAATCTGACTCTGACTATGATTTTAAGACTCCGACTCTGACTCTGACTCTGACCCTGACTTTGACTCTGACTCTGACTCTGACTCTTACTTCATGACTCTGACTTTGACTTTGACTCAGACTCTGGCTCTGACTCTGACTCTGACTTTGACTCTGTCTCTGACTGTGACTCCGACTCTGACTCTAACTTCGTGACTCTGAATCTGACTCTGACTATGATTTTATGACTCTGACGCTGACTCCGACTCTGACTCTGACTCTGAGTCTTTTTCCATGACTCTGACGCTAACTCTGACTCTGACTTTGAATCTGATTCTGACCTAGACTCTGACTCTAACTCTGACTCTGACTCTGACTTTGACTCTAACTCTGACTCTGACTCTGACTCTGACTTCATGACTCTGAATCTAACTCTGACTTTGATTCTAACTCCATGGTCCTGAAACTGACCTTGACCCTGACTCTGACTCTGACTCTGACTCTGACTCTTACTTCACGACTCTGACTTTGACTTTGACTCTGACTCTGACTCTGACTCTGACTCTGACTCCGACTCTGACTATGTCTCTGACTCTGACTCTGACTCTGACTCTGACTTCAACTTCATGATCCTGAAACTGACTTCGACTCTGACTTTGACTTCATGACTCTGACTCTGACTGTGACTCTGACTCTGATTCTGACTCTGACTCCGAATCTGACTCTTACTCCATGACTCTGACTTTGACTTTGACTTGGACTCTGACTCTGACTCTGACTGTGACTCTGACTCTGACTCTGTCTCTGACTCTGACTCTGACTCTGAATCTGACTTCATGACTCTGAATCTGACTCTGACTATGATTTTGTGACCCTGACTCTGACTCTGACTCTGACTCTGACTCTGACTCTGACTCTTTATCTGACTGTGACTCCGACTCTGACTCTAACTTCATGACTCTGAATCTGACTCTGACTATTATTTTATGACTCTGACTCTGACTCTGACTCTGACTCTGACTCTGACTCTGACTCTGAGTCTTTCTTCGTGACTCTGACGCCAACTCTGACTCTGACTCTGACTCTGACTCTGACCCAGACTCTGACTCTGACTCTGACTCTGACTTTGACTCTGACTCTGACTCTGACTCTGACTCTGACTTCATGACTCTGAATCTGACTCTGACTTTGACTCTAACTCCATGATCCTGAAACTCACTTTTACCCTGACTCTGACTCTGACTGTGACTCTGACTCTTACTTCATGACTCTGACTTTGACTTTGACTCTGACTCTGACTATGACTCTGACTCCGACTCTGACTATGTCTCTGACTCTGACTCTGACGCTGACTCTGACTTCATGACTCTGAATCTGACTATGACTTTGACTATAACTTCATGATCCTGAAACTGACTTTGACTCTGACTTTGAGTTCATGACTCGGACTCTGACTGTGACTCTGACCCTGACTCTGACTCTGACTCTGACTCTGACTCTTACTTCATGACTCTGACTCTGACTCTGACTCTGACTTTGACTCTGACTCTGACTCTGACTCTGACTCTGACTTCTTGACCATGAATCTGACTCTGACTTTGACTCTAACTCCATGATCCTGAAACTCACCTTGACCCTGACTCTGACTCTGACTTTGACTCTGACTCTCACTTCATGACTCTGACTTTGACTTTGACTCTGACTCTGACTCTGACTCTGACTCTGACTCTGACTCTGACTTCGACTCTGACTATGTCTCTGACTTTGACTCTGACTCTGACTCTGACTCTTACTTCATGACTCTGACTTTGGCTTTGACTTTTACTCTGACTCTGACTGTGACTCTGACTCTGACTCTGACTCTGTCTCTGACTCTGACTCTGACTCTGAATCTGACTTCGTGACTCTAACTCTGACTCTGACTCTGACTTCACGACTCTGACGCTGACTCTGACTCTAACTCTGACTCCGACTCCGACCCAGACTCTGACTCTGACTCTGACTCTGACTTCGACTTTGACTTCGACTCTGACTCTGACTCTGACTCTGACTTCATGACTCTGAATCTGACTCTGACTATGATTTTATGACTCTCACTCTGACTCTGACTCTGACCCTGACTCTGACTCTGACTCTGACTCTGACTCTTACTTCATGACTCTGACTTTGACTTTGACTCTGACTCTGGCTCTGACTCTGACTCTAACTTTGACTCTGTCTCTGGCTGTGACTCCGACTTTGACTCCAACTTCATGACTCTGAATCTGACGCTGACTATGATTTTATGACTCTGACTCTGACTCTGACTCTGACTCTGACTCTGACTCTGACTCTGAGTCTTTCTCCATGACTCTGACGCTAACTCTGACTCTGACTCTGACTCTGACTCTGACTTTGACTCTGACTCTGACTCTGACTCTGACTCTGACTCTGACTTCATGACTCTAAATCTGACTCTGACTTCGACTCTAACTCCATGATCCTGAAACTGACCCTGACTCTGACTCTGACTCTGACTCTGACTCTTACTTCATGACTCTGACTTTGACTTTGACTCAGATTCTGGCTCTGACTCTGACTCTGACTTTGACTCTGTCTATGGCTGTGACTCCGACTTTGACTCTAACTTCATGACTCTGAATCTGACGCTGACTATGATTTTATGACTCTGACTCTGACTCCGACTCTGACTTTGACACTGACTTTGACTCTGACTCTGACTCTGACTCCGACTCTGACTACGTCTCTGACTCTGACTCTGACTCTGACTCTGACTTCATGACTCTGAATCTGACTCTGACTTTGACTTTAACTTCATGATCCTGAAACTGACTTTGACTCTGACTTTGACTTCATGACTCTGACTCTGACTGTGACTCTGACCCTGACTCTGACTGTGACTCTGACCCTGACTCTGACTCTGACTCTGACTCTGACTGTTACTTCATGACTCTGACTTTGGCTTTGACTTTGACTCTGACTCTGACTCTGACTCTGACTCTGACTCTGACTCTGTCTCTGACTCTGACTCTGACTCTGAATCTGACTTCATGACTCTGACTCTGACTCTGACTCTGTCTTCACGACTCTGACGCTGACTCTGACTCTGATTCTGACTCTGACTCTGACCCAGACTCTGACTCTGACTCTGACTCTGACTCTGACTCTGACTCCGACTTTGACTTTGACTCTGACTCTGACTCTGACTCTGACTCTGACTTCATGACTCTGAATCTGACTCTGACTATGATTTTAAGACTCCGACTCTGACTCTGACTCTGATCCTGACTCTGACTCTGACTCTGACTCTGACTCTGACTTCATGACTCTGACTCTGACTCTGACTCTGACTTTGACTCTGACTCTGACTCTGACTCTGACTCTGACTTCATGACTCTGAATCCGACTCTGACTTTGACATTAACTTCATGATCCTGAAACTGACTTTGACTCTGACTTTGACTTCATGACTCTGACTCTGACTGTGACTCTGACCCTGACTCTGACTCTGACTCTGAATCTGACTATTACTCCATGACTCTGACTTTGACTTTGACTTTGACTCTGACTCTGACTTTGACTGTGACTCTGTCTCTGACTGTGACTCCGACTCTGACTCTAACTTCATGAATCTGAATCTGACTCTGACTATGATTTTATGACTCTGACTCTGACTCCGACTTCGACTCTGACTCTGACTCTGACTCTGACTCTGAGTCTTTCTTCGTGACTCTGACGCCAACTCTGACTCTGACTCTGACTCTGACTCTGACCCAGACTCTGACTCTGACTCTGACTCTGACTTTGACTCTGGCTCTGACTCTGACTCTGACTCTGAATCTGACTCTGACTTTGACTATAACTCCATGATCCTGAAACTCACTTTGACCCTGACTCTGACACTGACTCTGACTCTGACTCTTACTTCATGACAATGACTTTGACTTTGACTCTGACTCTGACTATAACTCTGACTCCGACTCTGACTATGTCTCTGACTCTGACTCTGACTCTGACTCTGACTTCATGACTCTGAATCTGACTCTGACTTTGACTCTAACTTCATGATCCTAAAACAGACTTTGACTCTGACTTTGAGTGCATCACTCTGACTCTGACTGTGACTCTGACCCTGACTCTGACTTTGACTCTGACTGTTACTTCATGACTCTGACTTTGGATTTGACTTTGACTCTGACTCTGACTCTGACTCTGACTCTGACTCTGACTCTGTCTCTGACTCTGACTCTGACTCTGAATCTGACTTCATGACTCTGACTCTGACTCTGACTCTGACTTCATGACTCTGAATCTGACTCTGACTATGATTTTAAGACTCCGACTCTGACTCTGACTCTGACCCTGACTTTGACTCTGACTCTGACTCTGACTCTTACATCATGACTCTGACTTTGACTTTGACTCAGACTCTGGCTCTGACTCTGACTCTGACTCTGACTCTGTCTCTGACTGTGACTCCGACTCTGACTCTAACTTCATGACTCTGAATCTGACTCTGACTATGATTTTATGACTCTGACGCTGACTCCGACTCTGACTCTGACTCTGAGTCGTTCTCCATGACTCTGACGCTAACTCTGACTCTGACTTTGAATCTGACTCTGACCTAGACTCTGACTCTGACTCTGACTCTGACTTTCACTCTGACTCTGACTCTGACTCTGACTCTGACTTCATGACTCTGAATCTGACTCTGACTTTGATTCTAACTCCATGGTCCTGAAACTGACCTTGACCCTGACTCTGACTCTGACTCTGACTCTGACTCTTACTTCACGACTCTGACTTTGACTTTGACTCTGACTCTGACTCTGACTCTGACTCTGACTCCGACTCTGACTATGTCTCTGACTCTGACTCTGACTCTGACTCTGACTTCATGACTCTGAATCTGACTCTGACTCTGACTTTAACTTCATGATCCTGAAACTGACTTTGACTCTGACTTTGACTTCATGACTCTGACTCTGACTGTGACTCTGACCCTGATTCTGACTCTGACTCTGAATCTGACTCTTACTCCATGACTCTGACTTTGACTTTGACTTGGACTCTGACTCTGACTCTGACTGTGACTCTGACTCTGACTCTGTCTCTGACTCTGACTCTGACTCTGAATCTGACTTCATGACTCTGAATCTGACTCTGACTATGACTTTATGACTCTGACTCTGACTCTGACTCTGACTCTGACTCTGACTCTGTATCTGACTGTGACTCCGACTCTGACTCTAACTTCATGACTCTGAATCTGACTCTGACTCTGACTCTGAATCTGACTTCATGACTGTGACTCTGACTCTGACTCTGACTTCATGACTCTGAATCTGACTCTGACTATGATTTTAAGACTCCGACTCTGACTCTGACTCTGACCCTGACTTTGACTCTGACTCTGACTCTGACTCTGACTCTGTATCTGACTGTGACTCCGACTCTGACTCTAACTTCATGACTCTGAATCTGACTCTGACTATTATTTTATGACTCTGACTCTGACTCTGACTCTGACTCTGACTCTGACTCTGACTCTGAGTCCTTCTTCGTCACTCTGACGCCAACTCTGGCTCTGACTCTGACTCTGACTCTGACCCAGACTCTGACTCTGACTCTGACTCTGACTTTGACTCTGACTCTGACTCTGACTCTGACTCTGACTTCATGACTCTGAATCTGACTCTGACTTTGACTCTAACTCCATGATCCTGAAACTCACTTTGACCATGACTCTGACTCTGACTCTGACTCTGACTCTTACTTCATGACTCTGACTTTGACTTTGACTCTGACTCTGACTCTGACTCTGACTCCGAATCTGACTATGTCTCTGACTCTGAATCTGACTCTGACTCTGACTCCATGACTCTGAATCTGACTCTGACTTTGACTCTAACTTCATGATCCTGAAACTGACTTTGACTCTGACTCTGAGTTCATGACTCTGACTCTGACTGTGACTCTGACCCTGACTCTGACTTTGACTCTGACTCTGACTCTGACTCTGACTCTGTCTCTGAGTCTTTCTTCTTGACTCCGACGCCAACTCTGACTCTGACACTGACTCTGACCCAGACTCTGACTGACTCTGACTTCATGACTCTGAAACTGACTCTGACTGTGACTCTAACTACATGATCCTGAAACTCAGTTTGACCCTGAGGCTGACTCTGACTCTGACTGTGACTCTTACTTCATGACTCTGACTTTGACTTTGACTCTGACTCTGACTCTGACTCCGACTCTGACTCCGACTCTGACTATGTCTCTGACTCTGACTTTGACTCTGACTCTGACTTCATGACTCTGAATCTGACTCTGACTTTGACTCTAACTTCATGATCCTGAAACAGACTTTGACTCCGACTTTGAGTTCATCACTCTGACTCTGACTGTGACTCTGACCCTGACTCTGACTTTGACTCTGACTGTTACTTCATGACTCTGACTTTGGCTTTGACTTTGACTCTGACTCTGACTCTGACTCTGACTCTGACTCTGACTCTGTCTCTGACTCTGACTCTGACTCTGAATCTGACTTCATGACTCTGACTCTGACTCTGACTCTGACTTCATGACTCTGAATCTGACTCTGACTATGATTTTAAGACTCCGACTCTGACTCTGACTCTGACCCTGACTTTGATTCTGACTCTGACTCTGACTCTTACTTCATGACTCTGACTTTGACTTTGACTCAGACTCTGGCTCTGACTCTGACTCTAACTTTGACTCTGTCTCTGACTGTGACTCCGACTCTGACTCTAACTTCGTGACTCTAAATCTGACTCTGACTATGATTTTATGACTCTGACGCTGACTCCGACTCTGACTCTGACTCAGAGTCTTTCTCCATGACTCTGACGCTAACTCTGACTCTGACTTTGAATCTGATTCTGACCTAGACTCTGACTCTGACTCTGACTCTGACTCTGACTTTGACTCTGACTCTGACTCTGACTCTGACTCTGACTTCATGACTCTGAATCTGACTCTGACTTTGATTCTAACTCCATGGTCCTGAAACTGACCTTGAGCCTGACTCTGACTCTGACTCTGACTATGACTCTTACTTCACGACTCTGACTTTGACTTTGACTCTGACTCTGACTCTGACTCTGACTCTGACTCCGACTCTGACTCTGTCTCTGACTCTGACTCTGACTCTGAATCTGACTTCATGACTCTGAATCTGACTCTGACTATGATTTTATGACTCTGACTCTGACTCTGACTCTGACTCTGACTCTGTATCTGACTGTGACTCCGACTCTGACTCTAACTTCATGACTCTGAATCTGACTCTGACTATTATTTTATGACTCTGACTCTGACTCTGACTCTGACTCTGACTCTGACTCTGAGTCTTTCTTCGTGACTCTGACGCCAACTCTGTCTCTGACTCTGACTCTGACTCTGACCCAGACTCTGACTCTGACTCTGACACTGACTTTGACTCTGACTCTGACTCTGACTCTGACTCTGACTTCATGACTCTGAATCTGACTCTGACTTTGACTCTAACTCCATAATCCTGAAACTCACTTTGACCCTGACTCTGACTCTGACTCTGACTCTGACTCTTACTTCATGACTCTGACTTTGACTTTGACTCTGACTCTGACTCTGACTCTGACTCCGAATCTGACTATGTCTCCGACTCTGAATCTGACTCTGACTCTGACTTCATGACTCTGAATCTGACTCTGACTGTGACTCTACCTTCATGATCCTGAAACTGACTTTGACTCTGACTCTGAGTTCATGACTCTGACTCTGACTGTGACTCTGACCCTGACTCTGACTCTGACTCTGACTCTGACTCTTACTTCATGACTCTGACTCTGACTCTGACTCTGACTCTGACTCTGACTCTGACTCTGACTCCGACTCTGACTATGTCTCTGACTCTGACTCTGACTCTGACTCTGACTCTTACTTCATGACTCTGACTTTGGCTTTGACTTTTACTCTGACTCTGACTGTGACTCTGACTCTGACTCTGACTCTGTCTCTGACTCTGACTCTGACTCTGAATCTGACTTCATGACTCCAACTCTGACTCTGACTCTGTCTTCACGACTCTGACGCTGACTCTGACTCTAACTCTGACTCCGACTCTGACCCAGACTCTGACTCTGACTCTGACTCTGACTCTGACTCTGACTTCGACTTTGACTTTGACTCTGACTCTGACTCTGACTCTGACTTCATGACTCTGAATCTGACTCTGACTATGATTTTATGACTCTCACTTTGACTCTGACTCTGACCCTGACTCTGACTCTGACTCTGACTTCATGACTCTGAATCTGACTCTGACTCTGACTTCAACTTCATGATCCTGAAACTGACTTCGACTCTGACTTTGACTTCATGACTCTGACTCTGACTGTGACTCTGACTCTGATTCTGACTCTGACTCCGAATCTGACTCTTACTTCATGACTCTGACTTTGACTTTGACTTGGACTCTGACTCTGACTCTGACTCTGACTGTGACTCTGACTCTGACTCTGTCTCTGACTCTGACTCTGACTCTGAATCTGACTTCATGACTCTCAATCTGACTCTGACTATGATTTTATGACTCTGACTCTGACTCTGACTCTGACTCTGACTCTGACTCTGACTCTGTCTCTGACTCTGACTCTGACTCTGAATCTGACTTCATGACTCTGAATCTGACTCTGACTATGACTTTATGACTCTGACTCTGACTCTGACTCTGACTCTGACTCTGACTCTGTATCTGACTGTGACTCCGACTCTGACTCTAACTTCATGACTCTGAATCTGACTCTGACTATGATTTTATGACTCTGACGCTGACTCCGACTCTGACTCTGACTCTGAGTCGTTCTCCATGACTCTGACGCTAACTCTGACTCTGACTTTGAATCTGACTCTGACCTAGACTCTGACTCTGACTCTGACTCTGACTTTCACTCTGACTCTGACTCTGACTCTGACTCTGACTTCATGACTCTGAATCTGACTCTGACTTTGATTCTAACTCCATGGTCCTGAAACTGACCTTGACCCTGACTCTGACTCTGACTCTGACTCTGACTCTTACTTCACGACTCTGACTTTGACTTTGACTCTGACTCTGACTCTGACTCTGACTCTGACTCCGACTCTGACTATGTCTCTGACTCTGACTCTGACTCTGACTCTGACTTCATGACTCTGAATCTGACTCTGACTCTGACTTTAACTTCATGATCCTGAAACTGACTTTGACTCTGACTTTGACTTCATGACTCTGACTCTGACTGTGACTCTGACCCTGATTCTGACTCTGACTCTGAATCTGACTCTTACTCCATGACTCTGACTTTGACTTTGACTTGGACTCTGACTCTGACTCTGACTGTGACTCTGACTCTGACTCTGTCTCTGACTCTGACTCTGACTCTGAATCTGACTTCATGACTCTGAATCTGACTCTGACTATGACTTTATGACTCTGACTCTGACTCTGACTCTGACTCTGACTCTGACTCTGTATCTGACTGTGACTCCGACTCTGACTCTAACTTCATGACTCTGAATCTGACTCTGACTCTGACTCTGAATCTGACTTCATGACTGTGACTCTGACTCTGACTCTGACTTCATGACTCTGAATCTGACTCTGACTATGATTTTAAGACTCCGACTCTGACTCTGACTCTGACCCTGACTTTGACTCTGACTCTGACTCTGACTCTGACTCTGTATCTGACTGTGACTCCGACTCTGACTCTAACTTCATGACTCTGAATCTGACTCTGACTATTATTTTATGACTCTGACTCTGACTCTGACTCTGACTCTGACTCTGACTCTGACTCTGAGTCCTTCTTCGTCACTCTGACGCCAACTCTGACTCTGACTCTGACTCTGACTCTGACCCAGACTCTGACTCTGACTCTGACTCTGACTTTGACTCTGACTCTGACTCTGACTCTGACTCTGACTTCATGACTCTGAATCTGACTCTGACTTTGACTCTAACTCCATGATCCTGAAACTCACTTTGACCATGACTCTGACTCTGACTCTGACTCTGACTCTTACTTCATGACTCTGACTTTGACTTTGACTCTGACTCTGACTCTGACTCTGACTCCGAATCTGACTATGTCTCTGACTCTGAATCTGACTCTGACTCTGACTCCATGACTCTGAATCTGACTCTGACTTTGACTCTAACTTCATGATCCTGAAACTGACTTTGACTCTGACTCTGAGTTCATGACTCTGACTCTGACTGTGACTCTGACCCTGACTCTGACTTTGACTCTGACTCTGACTCTGACTCTGACTCTGTCTCTGAGTCTTTCTTCTTGACTCCGACGCCAACTCTGACTCTGACACTGACTCTGACCCAGACTCTGACTGACTCTGACTTCATGACTCTGAAACTGACTCTGACTGTGACTCTAACTACATGATCCTGAAACTCAGTTTGACCCTGAGGCTGACTCTGACTCTGACTGTGACTCTTACTTCATGACTCTGACTTTGACTTTGACTCTGACTCTGACTCTGACTCCGACTCTGACTCCGACTCTGACTATGTCTCTGACTCTGACTTTGACTCTGACTCTGACTTCATGACTCTGAATCTGACTCTGACTTTGACTCTAACTTCATGATCCTGAAACAGACTTTGACTCCGACTTTGAGTTCATCACTCTGACTCTGACTGTGACTCTGACCCTGACTCTGACTTTGACTCTGACTGTTACTTCATGACTCTGACTTTGGCTTTGACTTTGACTCTGACTCTGACTCTGACTCTGACTCTGACTCTGACTCTGTCTCTGACTCTGACTCTGACTCTGAATCTGACTTCATGACTCTGACTCTGACTCTGACTCTGACTTCATGACTCTGAATCTGACTCTGACTATGATTTTAAGACTCCGACTCTGACTCTGACTCTGACCCTGACTTTGATTCTGACTCTGACTCTGACTCTTACTTCATGACTCTGACTTTGACTTTGACTCAGACTCTGGCTCTGACTCTGACTCTAACTTTGACTCTGTCTCTGACTGTGACTCCGACTCTGACTCTAACTTCGTGACTCTAAATCTGACTCTGACGCTAACTCTGACTCTGACTTTGAATCTGATTCTGACCTAGACTCTGACTCTGACTCTGACTCTGACTCTGACTTTGACTCTGACTCTGACTCTGACTCTGACTCTGACTTCATGACTCTGAATCTGACTCTGACTTTGATTCTAACTCCATGGTCCTGAAACTGACCTTGAGCCTGACTCTGACTCTGACTCTGACTCTGACTCTTACTTCACGACTCTGACTTTGACTTTGACTCTGACTCTGACTCTGACTCTGACTCTGACTCCGACTCTGACTCTGTCTCTGACTCTGACTCTGACTCTGAATCTGACTTCATGACTCTGAATCTGACTCTGACTATGATTTTATGACTCTGACTCTGACTCTGACTCTGACTCTGACTCTGTATCTGACTGTGACTCCGACTCTGACTCTAACTTCATGACTCTGAATCTGACTCTGACTATTATTTTATGACTCTGACTCTGACTCTGACTCTGACTCTGACTCTGACTCTGAGTCTTTCTTCGTGACTCTGACGCCAACTCTGTCTCTGACTCTGACTCTGACTCTGACCCAGACTCTGACTCTGACTCTGACACTGACTTTGACTCTGACTCTGACTCTGACTCTGACTCTGACTTCATGACTCTGAATCTGACTCTGACTTTGACTCTAACTCCATAATCCTGAAACTCACTTTGACCCTGACTCTGACTCTGACTCTGACTCTGACTCTTACTTCATGACTCTGACTTTGACTTTGACTCTGACTCTGACTCTGACTCTGACTCCGAATCTGACTATGTCTCCGACTCTGAATCTGACTCTGACTCTGACTTCATGACTCTGAATCTGACTCTGACTGTGACTCTAACTTCATGATCCTGAAACTGACTTTGACTCTGACTCTGAGTTCATGACTCTGACTCTGACTGTGACTCTGACCCTGACTCTGACTCTGACTCTGACTCTGACTCTTACTTCATGACTCTGACTCTGACTCTGACTCTGACTCTGACTCTGACTCTGACTCTGACTCCGACTCTGACTATGTCTCTGACTCTGACTCTGACTCTGACTCTGACTCTTACTTCATGACTCTGACTTTGGCTTTGACTTTTACTCTGACTCTGACTGTGACTCTGACTCTGACTCTGACTCTGTCTCTGACTCTGACTCTGACTCTGAATCTGACTTCATGACTCTGAATCTGACTCTGACTATGACTTTATGACTCTGACTCTGACTCTGACTCTGACTCTGACTCTGACTCTGTATCTGACTGTGACTCCGACTCTGACTCTAACTTCATGACTCTGAATCTGACTCTGACTCTGACTCTGAATCTGACTTCATGACTGTGACTCTGACTCTGACTCTGACTTCATGACTCTGAATCTGACTCTGACTATGATTTTAAGACTCCGACTCTGACTCTGACTCTGACCCTGACTTTGACTCTGACTCTGACTCTGACTCTGACTCTGTATCTGACTGTGACTCCGACTCTGACTCTAACTTCATGACTCTGAATCTGACTCTGACTATTATTTTATGACTCTGACTCTGACTCTGACTCTGACTCTGACTCTGACTCTGACTCTGAGTCCTTCTTCGTCACTCTGACGCCAACTCTGACTCTGACTCTGACTCTGACTCTGACCCAGACTCTGACTCTGACTCTGACTCTGACTTTGACTCTGACTCTGACTCTGACTCTGACTCTGACTTCATGACTCTGAATCTGACTCTGACTTTGACTCTAACTCCATGATCCTGAAACTCACTTTGACCATGACTCTGACTCTGACTCTGACTCTGACTCTTACTTCATGACTCTGACTTTGACTTTGACTCTGACTCTGACTCTGACTCTGACTCCGAATCTGACTATGTCTCTGACTCTGAATCTGACTCTGACTCTGACTCCATGACTCTGAATCTGACTCTGACTTTGACTCTAACTTCATGATCCTGAAACTGACTTTGACTCTGACTCTGAGTTCATGACTCTGACTCTGACTGTGACTCTGACCCTGACTCTGACTTTGACTCTGACTCTGACTCTGACTCTGACTCTGTCTCTGAGTCTTTCTTCTTGACTCCGACGCCAACTCTGACTCTGACACTGACTCTGACCCAGACTCTGACTGACTCTGACTTCATGACTCTGAAACTGACTCTGACTGTGACTCTAACTACATGATCCTGAAACTCAGTTTGACCCTGAGGCTGACTCTGACTCTGACTGTGACTCTTACTTCATGACTCTGACTTTGACTTTGACTCTGACTCTGACTCTGACTCCGACTCTGACTCCGACTCTGACTATGTCTCTGACTCTGACTTTGACTCTGACTCTGACTTCATGACTCTGAATCTGACTCTGACTTTGACTCTAACTTCATGATCCTGAAACAGACTTTGACTCCGACTTTGAGTTCATCACTCTGACTCTGACTGTGACTCTGACCCTGACTCTGACTTTGACTCTGACTGTTACTTCATGACTCTGACTTTGGCTTTGACTTTGACTCTGACTCTGACTCTGACTCTGACTCTGACTCTGACTCTGTCTCTGACTCTGACTCTGACTCTGAATCTGACTTCATGACTCTGACTCTGACTCTGACTCTGACTTCATGACTCTGAATCTGACTCTGACTATGATTTTAAGACTCCGACTCTGACTCTGACTCTGACCCTGACTTTGATTCTGACTCTGACTCTGACTCTTACTTCATGACTCTGACTTTGACTTTGACTCAGACTCTGGCTCTGACTCTGACTCTAACTTTGACTCTGTCTCTGACTGTGACTCCGACTCTGACTCTAACTTCGTGACTCTAAATCTGACTCTGACTATGATTTTATGACTCTGACGCTGACTCCGACTCTGACTCTGACTCAGAGTCTTTCTCCATGACTCTGACGCTAACTCTGACTCTGACTTTGAATCTGATTCTGACCTAGACTCTGACTCTGACTCTGACTCTGACTCTGACTTTGACTCTGACTCTGACTCTGACTCTGACTCTGACTTCATGACTCTGAATCTGACTCTGACTTTGATTCTAACTCCATGGTCCTGAAACTGACCTTGAGCCTGACTCTGACTCTGACTCTGACTCTGACTCTTACTTCACGACTCTGACTTTGACTTTGACTCTGACTCTGACTCTGACTCTGACTCTGACTCCGACTCTGACTCTGTCTCTGACTCTGACTCTGACTCTGAATCTGACTTCATGACTCTGAATCTGACTCTGACTATGATTTTATGACTCTGACTCTGACTCTGACTCTGACTCTGACTCTGTATCTGACTGTGACTCCGACTCTGACTCTAACTTCATGACTCTGAATCTGACTCTGACTATTATTTTATGACTCTGACTCTGACTCTGACTCTGACTCTGACTCTGACTCTGAGTCTTTCTTCGTGACTCTGACGCCAACTCTGTCTCTGACTCTGACTCTGACTCTGACCCAGACTCTGACTCTGACTCTGACACTGACTTTGACTCTGACTCTGACTCTGACTCTGACTCTGACTTCATGACTCTGAATCTGACTCTGACTTTGACTCTAACTCCATAATCCTGAAACTCACTTTGACCCTGACTCTGACTCTGACTCTGACTCTGACTCTTACTTCATGACTCTGACTTTGACTTTGACTCTGACTCTGACTCTGACTCTGACTCCGAATCTGACTATGTCTCCGACTCTGAATCTGACTCTGACTCTGACTTCATGACTCTGAATCTGACTCTGACTCTGACTCTGACTCTTACTTCATGACTCTGACTCTGACTCTGACTCTGACTCTGACTCTGACTCTGACTCTGACTCCGACTCTGACTATGTCTCTGACTCTGACTCTGACTCTGACTCTGACTCTTACTTCATGACTCTGACTTTGGCTTTGACTTTTACTCTGACTCTGACTGTGACTCTGACTCTGACTCTGACTCTGTTTCTGACTCTGACTCTGACTCTGAATCTGACTTCATGACTCCAACTCTGACTCTGACTCTGTCTTCACGACTCTGACGCTGACTCTGACTCTAACTCTGACTCCGACTCTGACCCAGACTCTGACTCTGACTCTGACTCTGACTCTGACTCTGACTTCGACTTTGACTTTGACTCTGACTCTGACTCTGACTCTGACTTCATGACTCTGAATCTGACTCTGACTATGATTTTATGACTCTCACTTTGACTCTGACTCTGACCCTGACTCTGACTCTGACTCTGACTTCATGACTCTGAATCTGACTCTGACTCTGACTTCAACTTCATGATCCTGAAACTGACTTCGACTCTGACTTTGACTTCATGACTCTGACTCTGACTGTGACTCTGACTCTGATTCTGACTCTGACTCCGAATCTGACTCTTACTTCATGACTCTGACTTTGACTTTGACTTGGACTCTGACTCTGACTCTGACTGTGACTCTGACTCTGACTCTGTCTCTGACTCTGACTCTGACTCTGAATCTGACTTCATGACTCTCAATCTGACTCTGACTATGATTTTATGACTCTGACTCTGACTCTGACTCTGACTCTGACTCTGACTCTGACTCTGTATCTGACTGTGACTCCGACTCTGACTCTAACTTCATGACTCTGAATCTGACTCTGACTATTATTTTATGACTCTGACTCTGACTCTGACTCTGACTGTGACTCTGACTCTGACTCTGACTCTGACTCTGAGTCTTTCTTCGTGACTCTGACGCCAACTCTGACTCTGACTCTGACTCTGACTCTGACCCAGACTCTGACTCTGACTCTGACTCTGACTTTGACTCTGACTCTGACTCTGACTCTGACTCTGACTTCATGACTCTGAATCTGACTCTGACTTTGACTCTAACTCCATGATCCTGAAACTCACTTTGACCATGAATCTGACTCTGACTCTGACTCTGACTCTTACGTCATGACTCTGACTTTGACTTTGACTCTGACTCTGACTCTGACTCTGACTCCGAATCTGACTATGTCTCTGACTCTGACTCTGACTCTGACTCTGACTTCATGACTCTGAATCTGACTCTGACTTTGACTCTAACTTCATGATCCTGAAACTGACTTTGACTCTGACTCTGAGTTCATGACTCTGACTCTGACTGTGACTCTGACCCTGACTCTGACTCTGACTCTGACTCTGACTCTGACTCTGACTCTGTCTCTGAGTCTTTCTTCTTGACTCCGACGCCAACTCTGACTCTGACACTGACTCTGACCCAGACTCTGACTGACTCTGACTTCATGACTCTGAAACTGACTCTGACTGTGACTCTAACTACATGATCCTGAAACTCAGTTTGACCCTGAGGCTGACTCTGACTCTGACTGTGACTCTTACTTCATGACTCTGACTTTGACTTTGACTCTGACTCTGACTCTGACTCTGACTCCGAATCTGACTATGTCTCCGACTCTGAATCTGACTCTGACTCTGACTTCATGACTCTGAATCTGACTCTGACTGTGACTCTAACTTCATGATCCTGAAACTGACTTTGACTCTGACTCTGAGTTCATGACTCTGACTCTGACTGTGACTCTGACCCTGACTCTGACTCTGACTCTGACTCTGACTCTTACTTCATGACTCTGACTCTGACTCTGACTCTGACTCTGACTCTGACTCTGACTCTGACTCCGACTCTGACTATGTCTCTGACTCTGACTCTGACTCTGACTCTGACTCTTACTTCATGACTCTGACTTTGGCTTTGACTTTTACGCTGACTCTGACTGTGACTCTGACTCTGACTCTGACTCTGTCTCTGACTCTGACTCTGACTCTGAATCTGACTTCATGACTCCAACTCTGACTCTGACTCTGTCTTCACGACTCTGACGCTGACTCTGACTCTAACTCTGACTCCGACTCTGACCCAGACTCTGACTCTGACTCTGACTCTGACTCTGACTCTGACTTCGACTTTGACTTTGACTCTGACTCTGACTCTGACTCTGACTTCATGACTCTGAATCTGACTCTGACTATGATTTTATGACTCTCACTTTGACTCTGACTCTGACCCTGACTCTGACTCTGACTCTGACTTCATGACTCTGAATCTGACTCTGACTCTGACTTCAACTTCATGATCCTGAAACTGACTTCGACTCTGACTTTGACTTCATGACTCTGACTCTGACTGTGACTCTGACTCTGATTCTGACTCTGACTCCGAATCTGACTCTTACTTCATGACTCTGACTTTGACTTTGACTTGGACTCTGACTCTGACTCTGACTGTGACTCTGACTCTGACTCTGTCTCTGACTCTGACTCTGACTCTGAATCTGACTTCATGACTCTCAATCTGACTCTGACTCTGTATCTGACTGTGACTCCGACTCTGACTCTAACTTCATGACTCTGAATCTGACTCTGACTATTATTTTATGACTCTGACTCTGACTCTGACTCTGACTGTGACTCTGACTCTGACTCTGACTCTGACTCTGAGTCTTTCTTCGTGACTCTGACGCCAACTCTGACTCTGACTCTGACTCTGACTCTGACCCAGACTCTGACTCTGACTCTGACTCTGACTTTGACTCTGACTCTGACTCTGACTCTGACTCTGACTTCATGACTCTGAATCTGACTCTGACTTTGACTCTAACTCCATGATCCTGAAACTCACTTTGACCATGAATCTGACTCTGACTCTGACTCTGACTCTTACGTCATGACTCTGACTTTGACTTTGACTCTGACTCTGACTCTGACTCTGACTCCGAATCTGACTATGTCTCTGACTCTGACTCTGACTCTGACTCTGACTTCATGACTCTGAATCTGACTCTGACTTTGACTCTAACTTCATGATCCTGAAACTGACTTTGACTCTGACTCTGAGTTCATGACTCTGACTCTGACTGTGACTCTGACCCTGACTCTGACTCTGACTCTGACTCTGACTCTGACTCTGACTCTGTCTCTGAGTCTTTCTTCTTGACTCCGACGCCAACTCTGACTCTGACACTGACTCTGACCCAGACTCTGACTGACTCTGACTTCATGACTCTGAGACTGACTCTGACTGTGACTCTAACTACATGATCCTGAAACTCAGTTTGACCCTGAGGCTGACTCTGACTCTGACTGTGACTCTTACTTCATGACTCTGACTTTGACTTTGACTCTGACTCTGACTCTGACTCTGACTCCGAATCTGACTATGTCTCCGACTCTGAATCTGACTCTGACTCTGACTTCATGACTCTGAATCTGACTCTGACTGTGACTCTAACTTCATGATCCTGAAACTGACTTTGACTCTGACTCTGAGTTCATGACTCTGACTCTGACTGTGACTCTGACCCTGACTCTGACTCTGACTCTGACTCTGACTCTTACTTCATGACTCTGACTCTGACTCTGACTCTGACTCTGACTCTGACTCTGACTCTGACTCCGACTCTGACTATGTCTCTGACTCTGACTCTGACTCTGACTCTGACTCTTACTTCATGACTCTGACTTTGGCTTTGACTTTTACTCTGACTCTGACTGTGACTCTGACTCTGACTCTGACTCTGTCTCTGACTCTGACTCTGACTCTGAATCTGACTTCATGACTCCAACTCTGACTCTGACTCTGTCTTCACGACTCTGACGCTGACTCTGACTCTAACTCTGACTCCGACTCTGACCCAGACTCTGACTCTGACTCTGACTCTGACTCTGACTCTGACTTCGACTTTGACTTTGACTCTGACTCTGACTCTGACTCTGACTTCATGACTCTGAATCTGACTCTGACTATGATTTTATGACTCTCACTTTGACTCTGACTCTGACCCTGACTCTGACTCTGACTCTGACTTCATGACTCTGAATCTGACTCTGACTCTGACTTCAACTTCATGATCCTGAAACTGACTTCGACTCTGACTTTGACTTCATGACTCTGACTCTGACTGTGACTCTGACTCTGATTCTGACTCTGACTCCGAATCTGACTCTTACTTCATGACTCTGACTTTGACTTTGACTTGGACTCTGACTCTGACTCTGACTGTGACTCTGACTCTGACTCTGTCTCTGACTCTGACTCTGACTCTGAATCTGACTTCATGACTCTCAATCTGACTCTGACTATGATTTTATGACTGTGACTCCGACTCTGACTCTAACTTCATGACTCTGAATCTGACTCTGACTATTATTTTATGACTCTGACTCTGACTCTGACTCTGACTGTGACTCTGACTCTGACTCTGACTCTGACTCTGAGTCTTTCTTCGTGACTCTGACGCCAACTCTGACTCTGACTCTGACTCTGACTCTGACCCAGACTCTGACTCTGACTCTGACTCTGACTTTGACTCTGACTCTGACTCTGACTCTGACTCTGACTTCATGACTCTGAATCTGACTCTGACTTTGACTCTAACTCCATGATCCTGAAACTCACTTTGACCATGAATCTGACTCTGACTCTGACTCTGACTCTTACGTCATGACTCTGACTTTGACTTTGACTCTGACTCTGACTCTGACTCTGACTCCGAATCTGACTATGTCTCTGACTCTGACTCTGACTCTGACTCTGACTTCATGACTCTGAATCTGACTCTGACTTTGACTCTAACTTCATGATCCTGAAACTGACTTTGACTCTGACTCTGAGTTCATGACTCTGACTCTGACTGTGACTCTGACCCTGACTCTGACTCTGACTCTGACTCTGACTCTGACTCTGACTCTGTCTCTGAGTCTTTCTTCTTGACTCCGACGCCAACTCTGACTCTGACACTGACTCTGACCCAGACTCTGACTGACTCTGACTTCATGACTCTGAAACTGACTCTGACTGTGACTCTAACTACATGATCCTGAAACTCAGTTTGACCCTGAGGCTGACTCTGACTCTGACTGTGACTCTTACTTCATGACTCTGACTTTGACTTTGACTCTGACTCTGACTCTGACTCCGACTCTGACTCCGACTCTGACTATGTCTCTGACTCTGACTTTGACTCTGACTCTGACTTCATGACTCCGAATCTGACTCTGACTTTGACTCTAACTTCATGATCCTGAAACAGACTTTGACTCCGACTTTGAGTTCATCACTCTGACTCTGACTGTGACTCTGACCCTGACTCTGACTTTGACTCTGACTGTTACTTCATGACTCTGACATTGGCTTTGACTTTGACTCTGACTCTGACTCTGACTCTGACTCTGACTCTGACTCTGTCTCTGACTCTGACTCTGACTCTGAATCTGACTTCATGACTCTGACTCTGACTCTGACTCTGACTTCATGACTCTGAATCTGACTCTGACTATGATTTTAAGACTCCGACTCTGACTCTGACTCTGACCCTGACTTTGACTCTGACTCTGACTCTGACTCTTACTTCATGACTCTGACTTTGACTTTGACTCAGACTCTGGCTCTGACTCTGACTCTGACTTTGACTCTGTCTCTGACTGTGACTCCGACTCTGACTCTAACTTCGTGACTCTGAATCTGACTCTGACTATGATTTTATGACTCTGACGCTGACTCCGACTCTGACTCTGACTCTGAGTCGTTCTCCATGACTCTGACGCTAACTCTGACTCTGACTTTGAATCTGATTCTGACCTAGACTCTGACTCTGACTCTGACTTTGACTCTGACTCTGACTCTGACTCTGACTCTGACTTCATGACTCTGAATCTGACTCTGACTTTGATTCTAACTCCATGGTACTGAAACTGACCTTGACCCTGACTCTGACTCTGACTCTGACTCTGACTCTTACTTCACGACTCTGACTTTGACTTTGACTCTGACTCTGACTCTGACTCTGACTCTGACTCCGACTCTGACTATGTCTCTGACTCTGACTCTGACTCTGACTCTGACTTCATGACTCTGAATCTGACTCTGACTCTGACTTCAACTTCATGATCCTGAAACTGACTTCGACTCTGACTTTGACTTCATGACTCTGACTCTGACTGTGACTCTGACTCTGATTCTGACTCTGACTCCGAATCTGACTCTTACTCCATGACTCTGACTTTGACTTTGACTTGGACTCTGACTCTGGCTCTGACTGTGACTCTGACTCTGACTCTGTCTCTGACTCTGACTCTGACTCTGAATCTGACTTCATGACTCTGAATCTGACTCTGACTATGATTTTATGACTCTGACTCTGACTCTGACTCTGACTCTGACTCTGACTCTGACTCTGACTCTGACTCTGACTCTGTATCTGACTGTGACTCCGACTCTGACTCTAACTTCATGACTCTGAATCTGACTCTGACTATTATTTTATGACTCTGACTCTGACGCCAACTCTGACTCTGACTCTGACTCTGACTCTGACCCAGACTCTGACTCTGACTCTGACTCTGACTTTGACTCTGACTCTGACTCTGACTCTGACTCTGACTTCATGACTCTGAATCTGACTCTGACTTTGACTCTAACTCCATGATCCTGAAACTCACTTTGACCCTGACTCTGACTCTGACTCTGACTCTGACTCTTACTTCATGACTCTGACTTTGACTTTGACTCTGACTCTGACTCTGACTCTGACTCCGAATCTGACTATGTCTCTGACTCTGAATCTGACTCTGACTCTGACTTCATGACTCTGAATCTGACTCTGACTTTGACTCTAACTTCATGATCCTGAAACTGACTTTGACTCTGACTCTGAGTTCATGAATCTGACTCTGACTGTGACTCTGACCCTGACTCTGACTCTGACTCTGACTCTGACTCTTACTTCATGACTCTGACTCTGAGTCTGACTCTGACTTTGACTCTGACTCTGACTCTGACTCTGACTCTGACTTCATGACTCTGAATCTGACTCTGACTTTGACTTTAACTTCATGATCCTGAAACTGACTTTGACTCTGACTTTGACTGCATGACTCTGACTCTGACTGTGACTCTGACCCTGACTCTGACTCTGACTCTGAATCTGACTCTTACTCCATGACTCTGACTTTGATTCTGACTTTGACTCTGACTCTGACTCTGACTCTGACGCTGTCTCTGACAGTCACTCCGACTCTGACTCTAACTTCATGACTCTGAATCTGACTCTGACTATGATTTTATGACTCTGACTCTGACTCCGACTCTGACTCTGACTCTGACTCTGACTCTGAGTCTTTCTTCGTGACTCTGACGCCAACTCTGACTCTGACTCTGACTCTGACTCTGACCCAGACTCTGACTCTGACTCTGACTCTGACTTTGACTCTGACTCTGACCCTGACTCTGACTCTGAATCTGACTCTGACTTTGACTCTACCTCCATGATCCTGAAACTCACTTTGACCCTGACTCTGACTCTGACTCTGACTCTGACTCTTACTTCATGACTCTGACTTTAACTTTGACTCTGACTCTGACTATGACTCTGACTCCGACTCTGACTATGTCTCTGACTCTGACTCTGACTCTGACTCTGACTTCATGACTCTGAATCTGACTCTGACTTTGACTATAACTTCATGATCCTGAAACTGACTTTGACTCTGACTTTGAGTTCATGACTCTGACTCTGACTGTGACTCTGACCCTGACTCTGACTCTGACTCTGACTCTGACTCTTACTTCATGACTCTGACTCTGACTCCGACTCTGACTCTGACTCTGACTCTGACTCTGACTCTGACTCTGACTTCATGACTCTGAATCTGACTCTGACTTTGACTCTAACTCCATGATCCTGAAACTCACCTTGACCCTGACTCTGACTCTGACTCTGACTCTGACTCTCACTTCATGACTCTGACTTTGACTTTGACTCTGACTCTGACTCTGACTCTGACTCTGACTCTGACTCTGACTCCGACTCGGACTATGTCTCTGACTCTGACTCTGACTCTGACTCTGACTCTTACTTCATGACTCTGACTTTGGCTTTGACTTTTACTCTGACTCTGACTGTGACTCTGACTCTGACTCTGACTCTGTCTCTGACTCTGACTCTGACTCTGAATCTGACTTCATGACTCTAACTCTGACTCTGACTCTGTCTTCACGACTTTGACGCTGACTCTGACTCTAACTCTGACTCCGACTCTGACCCAGACTCTGACTCTGACTCTGACTCTGACTCTGACTCTGACTTCGACTTTGACTTTGACTCTGACTCTGACTCTGACTCTGACTTCATGACTCTGAATCTGACTCTGACTATGATTTTATGACTCTCACTCTGACTCTGACTCTGACCCTGACTCTGACTCTGACTCTGACTCTGACTCTTACTTCATGACTCTGACTTTGACTTTGACTCTGACTCTGGCTCTGACTCTGACTCTGACTTTGACTCTGTCTCTGGCTGTGACTCCGACTTTGACTCTAACTTCATGACTCTGAATCTGACGCTGACTATGATTTTATGACTCTGACTCTGACTCTGACTCTGACTGTGACTCTGACTCTGACTCTGACTCTGTCTCTGACTCTGACTCTGACTCTGAATCTGACTTCATGACGCCAACTCTGACTCTGACACTGACTCTGACCCAGACTCTGACTGACTCTGACTTCATGACTCTGAAACTGACTCTGACTGTGACTCTAACTACATGATCCTGAAACTCAGTTTGACCCTGAGGCTGACTCTGACTCTGACTGTGACTCTTACTTCATGACTATGACTTTGACTTTGACTCTGACTCTGACTCTGACTCTGACTCTGACTCCGACTCTGACTATGTCTCTGACTCTGACTTTGACTCTGACTCTGACTTCATGACTCCGAATCTGACTCTGACTTTGACTCTAACTTCATGATCCTGAAACAGACTTTGACTCCGACTTTGAGTTCATCACTCTGACTCTGACTGTGACTCTGACCCTGACTCTGACTTTGACTCTGACTGTTACTTCATGACTCTGACATTGGCTTTGACTTTGACTCTGACTCTGACTCTGACTCTGACTCTGACTCTGACTCTGTCTCTGACTCTGACTCTGACTCTGAATCTGACTTCATGACTCTGACTCTGACTCTGACTCTGACTTCATGACTCTGAATCTGACTCTGACTATGATTTTAAGACTCCGACTCTGACTCTGACTCTGACCCTGACTTTGACTCTGACTCTGACTCTGACTCTTACTTCATGACTCTGACTTTGACTTTGACTCAGACTCTGGCTCTGACTCTGACTCTGACTTTGATTCTGTCTCTGACTGTGACTCCGACTCTGACTCTAACTTCGTGACTCTGAATCTGACTCTGACTATGATTTTATGACTCTGACGCTGACTCCGACTCTGACTCTGACTCTGAGTCTTTCTCCATGACTCCGACGCTAACTCTGACTCTGACTTTGAATCTGATTCTGACCTAGACTCTGACTCTGACTCTGACTCTGACTCTGAATTTGACTCTGACTCTGACTCTGACTCTGACTCTGACTTCATGACTCTGAATCTGACTCTGACTTTGATTCTAACTCCATGGTACTGAAACTGACCTTGACCCTGACTCTGACTCTGACTCTGACTCTGACTCTTACTTCACGACTCTGACTTTGACTTTGACTCTGACTCTGACTCTGACTCTGACTCTGACTCCGACTCTGACTATGTCTCTGACTCTGACTCTGACTCTGACTCTGACTTCATGACTCTGAATCTGACTCTGACTCTGACTTCAACTTCATGATCCTGAAACTGACTTCGACTCTGACTTTGACTTCATGACTCTGACTCTGACTGTGACTCTGACTCTGATTCTGACTCTGACTCCGAATCTGACTCTTACTCCATGACTCTGACTTTTACTTTGACTTGGACTCTGACTCTGGCTCTGACTGTGACTCTGACTCTGACTCTGTCTCTGACTCTGACTCTGACTCTGAATCTGACTTCATGACTCTGAATCTGACTCTGACTATGATTTTATGACTCTGACTCTGACTCTGACTCTGACTCTGACTCTGACTCTGACTCTGACTCTGACTCTGTATCTGACTGTGACTCCGACTCTGACTCTAACTTCATGACTCTGAATCTGACTCTGACTATTATTTTATGACTCTGACTCTGACGCCAACTCTGACTCTGACTCTGACTCTGACTCTGACCCAGACTCTGACTCTGACTCTGACTCTGACTTTGACTCTGACTCTGACTCTGACTCTGACTCTGACTTCATGACTCTCAATCTGACTCTGACTTTGACTCTAACTCCATGATCCTGAAACTCACTTTGACCCTGACTCTGACTCTGACTCTGACTCTGACTCTTACTTCATGACTCTGACTTTGACTTTGACTCTGACTCTGACTCTGACTCTGACTCCGATTCTGACTATGTCTCTGACTCTGAATCTGACTCTGACTCTGACTTCATGACTCTGAATCTGACTCTGACTTTGACTCTAACTTCATGATCCTGAAACTGACTTTGACTCTGACTCTGAGTTCATGAATCTGACTCTGACTGTGACTCTGACCCTGACTCTGACTCTGACTCTGACTCTGACTCTTACTTCATGACTCTGACTCTGACTCTGACTCTGACTTTGACTCTGACTATGACTCTGACTCTGACTCTGACTTCATGACTCTGAATCTGACTCTGACTTTGACTTTAACTTCATGATCCTGAAACTGACTTTGACTCTGACTTTGACTGCATGAGTCTGACTCTGACTGTGACTCTGACCCTGACTCTGACTCTGACTCTGAATCTGACTCTTACTCCATGACTCTGACTTTGATTCTGACTTTGACTCTGACTCTGACTCTGACTCTGACGCTGTCTCTGACAGTGACTCCGACTCTGACTCTAACTTCATGACTCTGAATCTGACTCTGACTATGATTTTATGACTCTGACTCTGACTCCGACTCTGACTCTGACTCTGACTCTGACTCTGAGTCTTTCTTCGTGACTCTGACGCCAACTCTGACTCTGACTCTGACTCTGACTCTGACCCAGACTCTGACTCTGACTCTGACTCTGACTTTGACTCTGACTCTGACCCTGACTCTGACTCTGAATCTGACTCTGACTTTGACTCTACCTCCATGATCCTGAAACTCACTTTGACCCTGACTCTGACTCTGACTCTGACTCTGACTCTTACTTCATGACTCTGACTTTGACTTTGACTCTGACTCTGACTATGACTCTGACTCCGACTCTGACTATGTCTCTGACTCTGACTCTGACTCTGACTCTGACTTCATGACTCTGAATCTGACTCTGACTTTGACTATAACTTCATGATCCTGAAACTGACTTTGACTCTGACTTTGAGTTCATGACTCTGACTCTGACTGTGACTCTGACCCTGACTCTGACTCTGACTCTGACTCTGACTCTTACTTCATGACTCTGACTCTGACTCCGACTCTGACTCTGACTCTGACTCTGACTCTGACTCTGACTCTGACTTCATGACTCTGAATCTGACTCTGACTTTGACTCTAACTCCATGATCCTGAAACTCACCTTGACCCTGACTCTGACTCTGACTCTGACTCTGACTCTCACTTCATGACTCTGACTTTGACTTTGACTCTGACTCTGACTCTGACTCTGACTCTGACTCTGACTCTGACTCCGACTCGGACTATGTCTCTGACTCTGACTCTGACTCTGACTCTGACTCTTACTTCATGACTCTGACTTTGGCTTTGACTTTTACTCTGACTCTGACTGTGACTCTGACTCTGACTCTGACTCTGTCTCTGACTCTGACTCTGACTCTGAATCTGACTTCATGACTCTAACTCTGACTCTGACTCTGTCTTCACGACTTTGACGCTGACTCTGACTCTAACTCTGACTCCGACTCTGACCCAGACTCTGACTCTGACTCTGACTCTGACTCTGACTCTGACTTCGACTTTGACTTTGACTCTGACTCTGACTCTGACTCTGACTTCATGACTCTGAATCTGACTCTGACTATGATTTTATGACTCTCACTCTGACTCTGACTCTGACCCTGACTCTGACTCTGACTCTGACTCTGACTTTGACTTTGACTCTGACTCTGGCTCTGACTCTGACTCTGACTTTGACTCTGTCTCTGGCTGTGACTCCGACTTTGACTCTAACTTCATGACTCTGAATCTGACGCTGACTATGATTTTATGACTCTGACTCTGACTCTGACTCTGACTCTGACTCTGACTCTGACTCTGACTTTGACTCTGACTCTGACTCTGACTCTGACTCTGACTCTGACTTCATGACTCTGAATCTGACTCTGACTTTGCCTCTAACTCCATGATCCTGAAACTGACCCTGACTCTGACTCTGACTCTGACTCTGACTCTTACTTCATGACTCTGACTTTGACTTTGACTCTGACTCTGGCTCTGACTCTGACTCTGACTTTGACTCTGTCTCTGGCTGTGACTCCGACTCTGACTCTAACTTCATAACTCTGAATCTGACGCTGACTATGATTTTATGACTCTGACTCTGGCTCTGACTCTGACTTTGACTCTGACTTTGACTCTGACTCTGACTCTGACTCTGACTTTGACTTCATGACTCTGAATCTGACTCTGACTTTGACTCTGACTCCATGATCCTGAAACTCACTTTGACCCAGACTCTGACTCTGACTCTGACTCTGACTCTTACTTCATGACTTTGACTTTGACTTTGACTCTGACTCTGACTCTGACTCTAACTCTGACTCCGACTCTGACTATGTCTCTGACTCTGACTCTGACTCTGACTCTGACTCTGACTTCATGACTCTGAATCTGACTCTGACTTTGACTCTAACTTCATGATCCAGAAACTGGCTTTGACTCTGACTTTGAGTTCATGACTCTGACTCTGACTGTCACTCTGACCCTGACTCTGACTCTGACTCTGACTCTGACTCTTACTTCATGACTTTGACTTTGGCTTTGACTTCGACTCTGACTCTGACTCTGACCCTGACTCTGACTCTGACTCTGTCTCTGAGTCTGACTCTGACTCTGAATCTGACTTCATGACTCTGACTCTGACTCTGACTCTGACTCTAACTCTGACTCCGACTCTGACCCAGACTCTGACTCTGACTCTGACTCTGACTCTGACTCTGACTCTGACTCTAACTCTGACTCCGACTCTGACCCAGACTCTGACACTGACTCTGACTATGACTCTGACTCTGACAGCGTGACGCTGAATCTGACTATGACTTTGACTTCAACTTCATGATCCTGAAACTGACTCTGACTCTGACTTTGACCTCATGACTCTGACTCTGACTCTGACTCTGACTCTGACTCTGACTCTGACTCTGACTCTGACTCTGACTCTGACTCTGATTCTGACTCTGACTCTGACTCCGACTTTGACTCTGACTCTGAATCTGATTCTGACTCTGACTTCATGACTCTGAATCTGACTCTGACTTTGACTCTAACTTCATGATCCTGAAACTGACTTTGTCTCTGACTTCGACTGCATGACTCTGACTCTGACTATGACTCTGACCCCGACGCCGATTCTGACTCTGACTCTGACTCTTACTTCATGACTCTGACTTTGACTTGACTCTGACTCGTACTTCATGACTCTGACTTTGACTTTGACTCTGACTCCCACTCTGACTCTGACTCTGACTGTGACTCTGACCCTGACTCTGACTCTGACTCTGACTCTGACTCTTACTTCATGACTCTGACTCTGACTCTGACTCTGACTTTGACTCTGACTCTGACTCTGACTCTGACTCTGACTTCATGACTCTGAATCTGACTCTGACTTTGACTCTAACTCGATGATCCTGAAACTCACTTTGACCCAGACTCTGACTCTGACTCTGACTCTGACTCTGACTCTGACTCTGACTCTGACTCTGTCTCTGACTCTGACTCTGACTCTGAATCTGACTTCATGACTCTGACTCTGACTCTGACTCTGACTTCATGACTCTGAATCTGACTCTGACTATGATTTTAAGACTCCGACTCTGACTCTGACTCTGACCCTGACTTTGACTCTGACTCTGACTCTGACTCTTACTTCATGACTCTGACTTTGACTTTGACTCAGACTCTGGCTCTGACTCTGACTCTGACTTTGACTCTGTCTCTGACTGTGACTCCGACTCTGACTCTAACTTCGTGACTCTGAATCTGTCTCTGACTATGATTTTATGACTCTGACGCTGACTCCGACTCTGACTCTGACTCTGAGTCTTTCTCCATGACTCTGACGCTAACTCTGACTCTGACTTTGAATCTGATTCTGACCTAGACTCTGACTCTGACTCTGACTCTGAGTCTTTCTCCATGACTCTGACGCTAACTCTGACTCTGACTTTGAATCTGATTCTGACCTAGACTCTGACTCTGACTCTGACTTTGACTCTGACTCTGACTCTGACTCTGACTCTGACTTCATGACTCTGAATCTGACTCTGACTTTGATTCTAACTCCATGGTACTGAAACTGACCTTGACCCTGACTCTGACTCTGACTCTGACTCTGACTCTTACTTCACGACTCTGACTTTGACTTTGACTCTGACTCTGACTCTGACTCTGACTCTGACTCCGACTCTGACTATGTCTCTGACTCTGACTCTGACTCTGACTCTGACTTCATGACTCTGAATCTGACTCTGACTCTGACTTCAACTTCATGATCCTGAAACTGACTTCGACTCTGACTTTGACTTCATGACTCTGACTCTGACTGTGACTCTGACTCTGATTCTGACTCTGACTCCGAATCTGACTCTTACTCCATGACTCTGACTTTGACTTTGACTTTGACTTGGACTCTGACTCTGGCTCTGACTGTGACTCTGACTCTGACTCTGTCTCTGACTCTGACTCTGACTCTGAATCTGACTTCATGACTCTGAATCTGACTCTGACTATGATTCTATGACTCTGACTCTGACTCTGACTCTGACTCTGACTCTGACTCTGACTCTGTATCTGACTGTGACTCCGACTCTGACTCTAACTTCATGACTCTGAATCTGACTCTGACTATTATTTTATGACTCTGACTCTGACGCCAACTCTGACTCTGACTCTGACTCTGACTCTGACCCAGACTCTGACTCTGACTCTGACTCTGACTTTGACTCTGACTCTGACTCTGACTCTGACTCTGACTTCATGACTCTGAATCTGACTCTGACTTTGACTCTAACTCCATGATCCTGAAACTCACTTTGACCCTGACTCTGACTCTGACTCTGACTCTGACTCTTACTTCATGACTCTGACTTTGACTTTGACTCTGACTCTGACTCTGACTCTGACTCCGAATCTGACTATGTCTCTGACTCTGAATCTGACTCTGACTCTGACTTCATGACTCTGAATCTGACTCTGACTTTGACTCTAACTTCATGATCCTGAAACTGACTTTGACTCTGACTCTGAGTTCATGAATCTGACTCTGACTGTGACTCTGACCCTGACTCTGACTCTGACTCTGACTCTGACTCTTACTTCATGACTCTGACTCTGACTCTGACTCTGACTTTGACTCTGACTCTGACTCTGACTCTGACTCTGACTTCATGACTCTGAATCTGACTCTGACTTTGACTTTAACTTCATGATCCTGAAACTGACTTTGACTCTGACTTTGACTGCATGACTCTGACTCTGACTGTGACTCTGACCCTGACTCTGACTCTGACTCTGAATCTGACTCTTACTCCATGACTCTGACTTTGATTCTGACTTTGACTCTGACTCTGACTCTGACTCTGACGCTGTCTCTGACAGTCACTCCGACTCTGACTCTAACTTCATGACTCTGAATCTGACTCTGACTATGATTTTATGACTCTGACTCTGACTCCGACTCTGACTCTGACTCTGACTCTGACTCTGAGTCTTTCTTCGTGACTCTGACGCCAACTCTGACTCTGACTCTGACTCTGACTCTGACCCAGACTCTGACTCTGACTCTGACTCTGACTTTGACTCTGACTCTGACCCTGACTCTGACTCTGAATCTGACTCTGACTTTGACTCTACCTCCATGATCCTGAAACTCACTTTGACCCTGACTCTGACTCTGACTCTGACTCTGACTCTTACTTCATGACTCTGACTTTGACTTTGACTCTGACTCTGACTATGACTCTGACTCCGACTCTGACTATGTCTCTGACTCTGACTCTGACTCTGACTCTGACTTCATGACTCTGAATCTGACTCTGACTTTGACTATAACTTCATGATCCTGAAACTGACTTTGACTCTGACTTTGAGTTCATGACTCTGACTCTGACTGTGACTCTGACCCTGACTCTGACTCTGACTCTGACTCTGACTCTTACTTCATGACTCTGACTCTGACTCCGACTCTGACTCTGACTCTGACTCTGACTCTGACTCTGACTCTGACTTCATGACTCTGAATCTGACTCTGACTTTGACTCTAACTCCATGATCCTGAAACTCACCTTGACCCTGACTCTGACTCTGACTCTGACTCTGACTCTCACTTCATGACTCTGACTTTGACTTTGACTCTGACTCTGACTCTGACTCTGACTCTGACTCTGACTCTGACTCCGACTCGGACTATGTCTCTGACTCTGACTCTGACTCTGACTCTGACTCTTACTTCATGACTCTGACTTTGGCTTTGACTTTTACTCTGACTCTGACTGTGACTCTGACTCTGACTCTGACTCTGTCTCTGACTCTGACTCTGACTCTGAATCAGACTTCATGACTCTAACTCTGACTCTGACTCTGTCTTCACGACTTTGACGCTGACTCTGACTCTAACTCTGACTCCGACTCTGACCCAGACTCTGACTCTGACTCTGACTCTGACTCTGACTCTGACTTCGACTTTGACTTTGACTCTGACTCTGACTCTGACTCTGACTTCATGACTCTGAATCTGACTCTGACTATGATTTTATGACTCTCACTCTGACTCTGACTCTGACCCTGACTCTGACTCTGACTCTGACTCTGACTCTTACTTCATGACTCTGACTTTGACTTTGACTCTGACTCTGGCTCTGACTCTGACTCTGACTTTGACTCTGTCTCTGGCTGTGACTCCGACTTTGACTCTAACTTCATGACTCTGAATCTGACGCTGACTATGATTTTATGACTCTGACTCTGACTCTGACTCTGACTGTGACTCTGACTCTGACTCTGACTCTGTCTCTGACTCTGACTCTGACTCTGAATCTGACTTCATGACGCCAACTCTGACTCTGACACTGACTCTGACCCAGACTCTGACTGACTCTGACTTCATGACTCTGAAACTGACTCTGACTGTGACTCTAACTACATGATCCTGAAACTCAGTTTGACCCTGAGGCTGACTCTGACTCTGACTGTGACTCTTACTTCATGACTCTGACTTTGACTTTGACTCTGACTCTGACTCTGACTCTGACTCTGACTCCGACTCTGACTATGTCTCTGACTCTGACTTTGACTCTGACTCTGACTTCATGACTCCGAATCTGACTCTGACTTTGACTCTAACTTCATGATCCTGAAACAGACTTTGACTCCGACTTTGAGTTCATCACTCTGACTCTGACTGTGACTCTGACCCTGACTCTGACTTTGACTCTGACTGTTACTTCATGACTCTGACATTGGCTTTGACTTTGACTCTGACTCTGACTCTGACTCTGACTCTGACTCTGACTCTGTCTCTGACTCTGACTCTGACTCTGAATCTGACTTCATGACTCTGACTCTGACTCTGACTCTGACTTCATGACTCTGAATCTGACTCTGACTATGATTTTAAGACTCCGACTCTGACTCTGACTCTGACCCTGACTTTGACTCTGACTCTGACTCTGACTCTTACTTCATGACTCTGACTTTGACTTTGACTCAGACTCTGGCTCTGACTCTGACTCTGACTTTGATTCTGTCTCTGACTGTGACTCCGACTCTGACTCTAACTTCGTGACTCTGAATCTGACTCTGACTATGATTTTATGACTCTGACGCTGACTCCGACTCTGACTCTGACTCTGAGTCTTTCTCCATGACTCCGACGCTAACTCTGACTCTGACTTTGAATCTGATTCTGACCTAGACTCTGACTCTGACTCTGACTCTGACTCTGAATTTGACTCTGACTCTGACTCTGACTCTGACTCTGACTTCATGACTCTGAATCTGACTCTGACTTTGATTCTAACTCCATGGTACTGAAACTGACCTTGACCCTGACTCTGACTCTGACTCTGACTCTGACTCTTACTTCACGACTCTGACTTTGACTTTGACTCTGACTCTGACTCTGACTCTGACTCTGACTCCGACTCTGACTATGTCTCTGACTCTGACTCTGACTCTGACTCTGACTTCATGACTCTGAATCTGACTCTGACTCTGACTTCAACTTCATGATCCTGAAACTGACTTCGACTCTGACTTTGACTTCATGACTCTGACTCTGACTGTGACTCTGACTCTGATTCTGACTCTGACTCCGAATCTGACTCTTACTCCATGACTCTGACTTTTACTTTGACTTGGACTCTGACTCTGGCTCTGACTGTGACTCTGACTCTGACTCTGTCTCTGACTCTGACTCTGACTCTGAATCTGACTTCATGACTCTGAATCTGACTCTGACTATGATTTTATGACTCTGACTCTGACTCTGACTCTGACTCTGACTCTGACTCTGACTCTGACTCTGACTCTGTATCTGACTGTGACTCCGACTCTGACTCTAACTTCATGACTCTGAATCTGACTCTGACTATTATTTTATGACTCTGACTCTGACGCCAACTCTGACTCTGACTCTGACTCTGACTCTGACCCAGACTCTGACTCTGACTCTGACTCTGACTTTGACTCTGACTCTGACTCTGACTCTGACTCTGACTTCATGACTCTCAATCTGACTCTGACTTTGACTCTAACTCCATGATCCTGAAACTCACTTTGACCCTGACTCTGACTCTGACTCTGACTCTGACTCTTACTTCATGACTCTGACTTTGACTTTGACTCTGACTCTGACTCTGACTCTGACTCCGATTCTGACTATGTCTCTGACTCTGAATCTGACTCTGACTCTGACTTCATGACTCTGAATTTGACTCTGACTTTGACTCTAACTTCATGATCCTGAAACTGACTTTGACTCTGACTCTGAGTTCATGAATCTGACTCTGACTGTGACTCTGACCCTGACTCTGACTCTGACTCTGACTCTGACTCTTACTTCATGACTCTGACTCTGACTCTGACTCTGACTTTGACTCTGACTATGACTCTGACTCTGACTCTGACTTCATGACTCTGAATCTGACTCTGACTTTGACTTTAACTTCATGATCCTGAAACTGACTTTGACTCTGACTTTGACTGCATGACTCTGACTCTGACTGTGACTCTGACCCTGACTCTGACTCTGACTCTGAATCTGACTCTTACTCCATGACTCTGACTTTGATTCTGACTTTGACTCTGACTCTGACTCTGACTCTGACGCTGTCTCTGACAGTGACTCCGACTCTGACTCTAACTTCATGACTCTGAATCTGACTCTGACTATGATTTTATGACTCTGACTCTGACTCCGACTCTGACTCTGACTCTGACTCTGACTCTGAGTCTTTCTTCGTGACTCTGACGCCAACTCTGACTCTGACTCTGACTCTGACTCTGACCCAGACTCTGACTCTGACTCTGACTCTGACTTTGACTCTGACTCTGACCCTGACTCTGACTCTGAATCTGACTCTGACTTTGACTCTACCTCCATGATCCTGAAACTCACTTTGACCCTGACTCTGACTCTGACTCTGACTCTGACTCTTACTTCATGACTCTGACTTTGACTTTGACTCTGACTCTGACTATGACTCTGACTCCGACTCTGACTATGTCTCTGACTCTGACTCTGACTCTGACTCTGACTTCATGACTCTGAATCTGACTCTGACTTTGACTATAACTTCATGATCCTGAAACTGACTTTGACTCTGACTTTGAGTTCATGACTCTGACTCTGACTGTGACTCTGACCCTGACTCTGACTCTGACTCTGACTCTGACTCTTACTTCATGACTCTGACTCTGACTCCGACTCTGACTCTGACTCTGACTCTGACTCTGACTCTGACTCTGACTTCATGACTCTGAATCTGACTCTGACTTTGACTCTAACTCCATGATCCTGAAACTCACCTTGACCCTGACTCTGACTCTGACTCTGACTCTGACTCTCACTTCATGACTCTGACTTTGACTTTGACTCTGACTCTGACTCTGACTCTGACTCTGACTCTGACTCTGACTCCGACTCGGACTATGTCTCTGACTCTGACTCTGACTCTGACTCTGACTCTTACTTCATGACTCTGACTTTGGCTTTGACTTTTACTCTGACTCTGACTGTGACTCTGACTCTGACTCTGACTCTGTCTCTGACTCTGACTCTGACTCTGAATCTGACTTCATGACTCTAACTCTGACTCTGACTCTGTCTTCACGACTTTGACGCTGACTCTGACTCTAACTCTGACTCCGACTCTGACCCAGACTCTGACTCTGACTCTGACTCTGACTCTGACTCTGACTTCGACTTTGACTTTGACTCTGACTCTGACTCTGACTCTGACTTCATGACTCTGAATCTGACTCTGACTATGATTTTATGACTCTCACTCTGACTCTGACTCTGACCCTGACTCTGACTCTGACTCTGACTCTTACTTCATGACTCTGACTCTGACTCTCACTTTGACTTTGACTCTGACTCTGACTCTGACTCTGACTCTGACTTCATGACTCTGAATCTGACTCTGACTTTGACTCTAACTACATGATCCTGAAACTCACCTTGACCCTGGCTCTGACTCTGACTCTGACTCTGGCTCTCACTTCATGACTCTGACTTTGACTTTGACTCTGACTCTGACTCTGACTCTGACTCTGACTCTGACTCTGACTCCGACTCTGACTATGTCTCTGACTCTGACTCTGACTCTGACTCTGACTTCATGACTCTGAATCTGACTCTGACTTTGACTCTCACTTCATGATCGTGAAACTGACTGTGACTCTGACTTTGAATTCATGACTCTGACTCTGACTGTGACTCTGACCCTGACTCTGACTCTGACTCTGACTCTGACTCTTACTTCATGACTCTGACTTTGGCTTTGACTTTGACTCTGACTCTGACTGTGACTCTGACTCTGACTCTGACTCTGTCTCTGACTCTGACTCTGACTCTGAATCTGACTTCATGACTCTGAATCTGATTCTGACTTTGACTCTCACTTCATGATCCTGAAACTGACTTTGACTCTGACTTTGAATTCATGACTCTGACTCTGACTGTGACTCTGACCCTGACTCTGACTCTGACTCTGACTCTGACTCCTACTTCATGACTCTGACTTTGGCTTTGACTTTGACTCTGACTCTGACTGTGACTCTGACTCTGACTTTGACTCTGTCTCTGACTCTGACTCTGACTCTAAATCTGACTTCATGACTCTGACTCTGACTCTGACTCTGTCTTCACGACTCTGACGCTGACTCTGACTCTAACTCTGACTCCGACTCTGACCCAGACCCTGACTCTGACTCTGACTCTGACTCTGACTCTGACTCCGACTTTGACTTTGACTCTGACTCTGAGTCTGACTCTGACTTCATGACTCTGAATCTGACTCTGACTTTGACTCTAACTTTATGATCCTGAAACTGACTTTGTCTCTGACTTCGACTGCATGACTCTGACTTTGACTCTGACTCTGACTCTGACTCTTACTTCATGACTCTGACTTTAGCTTTGACTTTGACTCTGACTCTGACTGTGACTCTGACTCTGACTGTGACTCTGACTCTGACTCCGACTCTGTCTCTGACTCTGACTCTGACTCTGACTCTAACTCTGACTCCGACTCTGACCCAGACTCTGACTCTGACTCTGACTCTGACTCTGACTCTGACTCTGACTCTAACTCTGACTCCGACTCTGACCCAGACTCTGACACTGACTCTGACTATGACTCTGACTCTGACAGCGTGACGCTGAATCTGACTATGACTTTGACTTTAACTTCATGATCCTGAAACTGACTCTGACTCTGACTCTGACTTCATGACTCTGAATCTGACTCTGACTTTGACTCTAACTCGATGATCCTGAAACTCACTTTGACCCAGACTCTGACTCTGACTCTGACTCTGACTCTTACTTCATGACTTTGACTTTGACTTTGACTCTGACTCTGACTCTGACTCTAACTCTGACTCCGACTCTGACTATGTCTCTGACTCTGCCTCTGACTCTGACTCTGACTCTGACTCCATGACTCTGAATCTGACTCTGACTTTGACTCTAACTTCATGATCCAGAAACTGGCTTTGACTCTGACTTTGAGTTCATGACTCTGACTCTGACTGTGACTCTGACCCTGACTCTGACTCTGACTCTGACTCTGACTCTGACTCTTACTTCATGACTTTGACTTTGGCTTTGACTTCGACTCTGACTCTGACTCTGACTCTGACTCTGACTCTGACTCTGTCTCTGAGTCTGACTCTGACTCTGAATCTGACTTCATGACTCTGACTCTGACTCTGACTCTGACTCTAACTCTGACTCCGACTCTGACCCAGAGTCTGACTCTGACTCTGACTCTGACTCTGACTCTGACTCTGACTCTAACTCTGACTCCGACTCTGACCCAGACTCTGACACTGACTCTGACTATGACTCTGACTCTGACAGCGTGACGCTGAATCTGACTATGACTTTGACTTTAACTTCATGATCCTGAAACTGACTCTGACTCTGACTTTGACCTCATGACTCTAACTCTGACTCTGACTCTGACTCTGACTCTGACTCTGACTCTGACTCTGACTCTGACTCTGATTCTGACTCTGACTCTGACTCTGACTTTGACTCTAACTCTGAATCTGATTCTGACTCTGACTTCATGACTCTGAAACTGACTCTGACTTTGACTCGAACTTCATGATCCTGAAACTGACTTTGACTCTGACTTTGAGTTCATGACTCTGACTCTGACTGTGACTCTGACCCTGACTCTGACTCTGACTCTGACTCTGACTCTTACTTCATGACTCTGACTCTGACTCTGACTTTGACTTTGACTCTGACTCTGACTCTGACTCTGACTCTGACTTCATGACTCTGAATCTGACTCTGACTTTGAGTCTAACTCCATGATCCTGAAACTCACCTTGACCCTGACTCTGACTCTGACTCGGACTCTGACTCTGGCTCTCACTTCATGACTCTGACTTTGACTTTGACTCTGACTCTGACTCTGACTCTGACTCTGACTCTGACTCTGACTCCGACTCTGACTCTGATTTTGACTCTGACTCTGACTCTGACTCTGACTCTTACTTCATGACTCCGAATCTGACTTTGACTTTGACTCTAACTTCATGATCCTGAAACTGACTTTGACTATGACTTTGAGTTCATGACTCTGACTCTGACTGTGACTCTGACCCTGACTCTGACTCTGACTCTGACTCTGACTCTTACTTCATGACTCTGACTCTGACTCTGACTCTGACTTTGACTCTGACTCTGACTCTGACTCTGACTCTGACTTCATGACTCTGAATCTGACTCTGACTTTGACTCTAACTCTATGATCCTGAAACTCACTTTGACCCAGACTCTGACTCTGACTCTGACTCTGACTCTCACTTCATGACTTTGACTTTGACTTTGACTCTGACTCTGACTCTGACTCTAACTCTGACTCCGACTCTGACTATGTCTCTGACTCTGACTCTGACTCTGACTCTGACTCTGACTTCATGACTCTGACTCTGACTCTGTCTCTGAGTCTGACTCTGACTCTGAGTCTGACTTCATGACTCTGACTCTGACTCTGACTCTGACTCTAACTCTGACTCCCACTCTGACCCAGACTCTGACTCTGACTCTGACTCTGACTCTTACTTCATGACTCTGACTTTGGCTTTGACTTTGACTCTGACTCTGACTGTGACTCTGACTCTGACTCTGACTCTGTCTCTGACTCTGACTCTGACTCTGAATCTGACTTCATGACTCTGAATCTGACTCTGACTTTGACTCTCACTTCATGATCCTGAAACTGACTTTGACTCTGACTTTGAATTCATGACTCTGACTCTGACTGTGACTCTGACCCTGACTCTGACTCTGACTCTGACTCTGACTCCTACTTCATGACTCTGACTTTGGCTTTGACTTCGACTCTGACTCTGACTGTGACTCTGACTCTGACTTTGACTCTGTCTCTGACTCTGACTCTGACTCTAAATCTGACTTCATGACTCTGACTCTGACTCTGACTCTGTCTTCACGACTCTGACGCTGACTCTGACTCTAACTCTGACTCCGACTCTGACCCAGACCCTGACTCTGACTCTGACTCTGACTCTGACTCTGACTCCGACTTTGACTTTGACTCTGACTCTGAGTCTGACTCTGACTTCATGACTCTGAATCTGACTCTGACTTTGACTCTAACTTCATGATCCTGAAACTGACTTTGTCTCTGACTTCGACTGCATGACTCTGACTCTGACTCTGACTCTGACTCTGACTCTTACTTCATGACTCTGACTTTGGCTTTGACTTTGACTCTGACTCTGACTGTGACTCTGACTCTGACTGTGACTCTGACTCTGACTCTGACTCTGTCTCTGACTCTGACTCTGACTTTGACTCTAATTCTGACTCCGACTCTGACCCAGACTCTGACTCTGACTCTGACTCTGACTCTGACTCTGACTCTGACTCTAACTCTGACTCCGACTCTGACCCAGACTCTGACACTGACTCTGACTATGACTCTGACTCTGACAGCGTGACGCTGAATCTGACTATGACTTTGACTTTAACTTCATGATCCTGAAACTGACTCTGACTCTGACTTTGACGTCATGACTCTGACTCTGAATCTGACTCTGACTCTGACTCTGACTCTGACTCTGACTCTGACTCTGACTCTGACTCTGATTCTGACTCTGACTCTGACTCCGACTTTGACTCTGACTCTGAATCTGATTCTGACTCTGGCTTCATGACTCTGAATCTGACTCTGACTTTGACTCTAACTTCATGTACCTGAAACTGACTTTGTCTCTGACTTCGACTGCATGACTCTGACTCTGACTATGACTCTGACCCCGACTCCGATTCTGACTCTGACTCTGACTCTTACTTCATGACTCTGACTGTGACTTTGACTCTGACTCGTACTTCATGACTCTGAATTTGACTTTGACTCTGACTCTGACTCTGACTCTGACTCTTACTTCATGACTCTGACTCTGACTCTGACTTTGACTTTGACTCTGACTCTGACTCTGACTCTGACTCTGACTTCATGACTCTGAATCTGACTCTGACTTTGACTCTAACTCCATGATCCTGAAACTCACTTTGACCTTGACTCTGACTCTGACTCTGACTCTGACTCTTACTTCATGACTCTGAATCTGACTCTGACTTTGATTCTAACTTCATGATCCTGAAACCGACTTTGACTATGACTTTGAGTTCATGACTCTGACTCTGACTGTGACTCTGACCCTGACTCTGACTCTGACTCTGACTCTGACTCTTACTTCATGACTCTGACTCTGACTCTGACTCTGACTCTGACTCTGACTTCATGACTCTGAATCTGACTCTGACTTTGACTCTAACTCCATGATCCTGAAACTCACTTTGACCCAGACTCTGACTCTGACTCTGACTCTGACTCTTACTTCATGACTTTGACTTCGACTTTGACTCTGACTCTGACTCTGACTCTAACTCTGACTCCGACTCTGACTATGTCTCTGACTCTGACTCTGACTCTGACTCTGACTCTGACTTCATGACTCTGAATCTGACTCTGACTTTGACTCTAACTTCATGATCCAGAAACTGGCTTTCACTCTGACTTTGAGTTCATGACTCTGACTCTGACTGTCACTCTGACCCTGACTCTGACTCTGACTCTGACTCTGACTTTTACTTCATGACTCTGACTTTGGCTTTGACTTCGACTCTGACTCTGACTCTGACTCTGACTCTGACTCTGACTCTGTCTCTGAGTCTGACTCTCACTCTGAATCTGACTTCATGACTCTGACTCTGACTCTGACTCTGACTCGAACTCTGACTCCGACTCTGACCCAGACTCTGAGTCTGACTCTGACTCTGATTCTGACTCTGACTCTGACTCTAACTCTGACTCCGCGTCTGACCCAGACTCTGACACTGACTCTGACTATGACTCTGACTCTGACAGCGTGACGCTGAATCTGACTATGACTTTGACTTTAACTTGATGATCCTGAAACTGACTCTGACTCTGACTTTGTCCTCATGACTGTGACTCTGACTCTGACTCTCACTCTGACTCTGACTCTGACTCTGACTCTGACTCTGACTCTGATTCTGACTCTGACTCTGACTCCGACTTTGACTCTGACTCTGAATCTGATTCTGACTCTGACTTCATGACTCTGAAACTGACTCTGACTTTGACTCGAACTTCATGATCCTGAAACTGACTTTGACTCTGACTTTGAGTTCATGACTCTGACTCTGACTGTGACTCTGACCCTGACTCTGACTCTGACTCTGACTCTGACTCTTACTTCATGACTCTGACTCTGACTCTGACTTTGACTTTGACTCTGACTCTGACTCTGAATCTGACTCTGACTTCATGACTCTGAATCTGACTCTGACTTTGACTCTAGCTCCATGATCCTGAAACTCACCTTGACCCTGACTCTGACTCTGACTCTGACTCTGACTCTCACTTCATGACTCTGACTTTGACTTTGATTCTGACTCTGACTCCGACTCTGACTCTGACTCTGACTCTGACTCCGACTCTGACTATGTCTCTGACTCTGACTCTGACTCTGACTCTGACTTCATGACTCTGAATCTGACTCTGACTTTGACTCTCACTTCATGATCGTGAAACTGACTGTGACTCTGACTTTGAATTCATGACTCTGACTCTGACTGTGACTCTGACCCTGACTCTGACTCTGACTCTGAATCTGACTCTTACTTCATGACTCTGACTTTGGCTTTGACTTTGACTCTGACTCTGACTGTGACTCTGACTCTGACTCTGACTCTGTCTCTGACTCTGACTCTGACTCTGAATCTGACTTCATGACTCTGAATCTGACTCTGACTTTGACTCTCACTTCATGATCCTGAAACTGACTTTGACTCTGACTTTGAATTCATGACTCTGACTCTGACTGTGACTCTGACCCTGACTCCGACTCTGACTCTGACTCTGACTCTTACTTCATGACTCTGACTTTGGCTTTGACTTTGACTCTGACTCTGACTGTGACTCTGACTCTGACTCTGACTCTGTCGCTGACTCTGACTCTGACTCTGAATCTGACTTCATGACTCTGACTCTGACTCTGACTCTGTGTTCACGACTCTGACGCTGACTCTGTCTCTAACTCTGACTCCGACTCTGACCCAGACTCTGACTCTGACTCTGACTCTGACTCTGACTCTGACTCTGACTCTGACTCCGACTTTGACTTTGACTCTGACTCTGACTCTGACTCTGACTTCATGACTCCGAATCTGACTCTGACTATGATTTTATAACTCTGACTCTGACTCTGACTCTGACCCTGACTCTGACTCTGACTCTGACTCTGACTCTTACTTCATGACTCTGACGTTGGCTTTGACTTTGACTCTGACTCTGACTGTGACTCTGACTCTGACTCTGACTCTGTCTCTGACTCTGACTCTGACTCTGAATCTGACTTCATGACTCTGACTCTGACTCTGACTCTGTCTTCACGACTCTGACGCTGACTCTGACTCTAACTCTGACTCCGACTCTGACCCAGACTCTGACTCTGACTCTGACTCTGACTCTGACTCTGACTCCGACTTTGACTTTGACTCTGACTCTGACTCTGACTCTGACTTCATGACTCCGAATCTGACTCTGACTATGATTTTATAACTCTGACTCTGACTCTGACTCTGACTCCGACTCTTACTTCATGACTTTGACTTTGGCATTGACTTCGACTCTGACTCTGACTCTGACTCTGATTCTGACTCTGACTCTGACTCTTACTTCATGACTCTGACTTTGGCTTTGACTTCGACTCTGACTCTGACTCTGACTCTGATTCTGACTCTGACTCTGTCTCTGAGTCTGACTCTGACTCTGAATCTGACTTCATGACTCTGACTCTGACTCTGACTCTGACTCGAACTCTGACTCCGACTCTGACCCAGACTCTGACTCTGACTCTGACTCTGACTCTGACTCTGACTCTGACTCTGACTCTGACTTCATGACTCTGAATCTGACTCTGACTTTGACTCTAACTCCATGATCCTGAAACTCACCTTGACCCTGACTCTGACTCTGACTCTGACTCTGACTCTCACTTCATGACTCTGACTTTGACTTTGACTCTGACTCTGACTCTGACTCTGACTTTGACTCTGACTCTGACTCCGACTCTGACTATGTCTCTGACTCTGACTCTGACTCTGACTCTGACTTCATGACTCTGAATCTGACTCTGACTTTGACTCTCACTTCATGATCGTGAAACTGACTGTGACTCTGACTTTAAATTCATGACTCTGACTCTGACTGTGACTCTGACCCTGACTCTGACTCTGACTCTGACTCTGACTCTTACTTCATGACTCTGACTTTGGCTTTGACTTCGACTCTGACTCTGACTGTGACTCTGACTCTGACTCTGACTCTGACTCTGACTCTGACTCCGACTCTGACTATGTCTCTGACTCTGAGTCTGACTCTGACTCTGACTTCATGACTCTGAATCTGACACTGACTTTGACTCTCACTTCATGATCGTGAAACTGACTTTGACTCTGACTTTGATTGCATGACTCTGACTCTGACTGTGAATCTGACCCTGACTCTGACGCTGACTCTGACTCTGACTCTTACTTCATGACTCTCACTTTGGCTTTGACTTTGACTCCGACTCTGACTGTGACTCTGACTCTGACTCTGACTCTGTCTCTGACTCTGACTCTGACTCTGAATCTGACTTCATGACTCTGAATCTGACTCTGACTTTGACTCTCACTTCATGATCCTGGAACTGACTTTGACTCTGACTTTGAATTCATGACTCTGACTCTGACTGTGACTCTGACCCTGACTCTGACTCTGACTCTGAATCTGACTTCATGACTCTGAATCTGACTCTGACTTTGACTCTCACTTCATGATCCTGGAACTGACTTTGACTCTGACTTTGAATTCATGACTCTGACTCTGACTGTGACTCTGACCCTGACTCTGACTCTGACTCTGACTCTGACTCTTACTTCATGACTCTGACTTTGGCTTTGACTTCGACTCTGACTCTGACTGTGACTCTGACCCTGACTCTGACTCTGACTCTGACTCTGACTCTTACTTCATGACTCTGACTTTGGCTTTGACTATGACTCTCACTCTGCCTGTGACTCTGACTCTGACTCTGACGCTGTCTCTGACTCTGACTCTGACTCTGAATCTGACTTCATGACTCTGACTCTGACTCTGACTCTGTCTTCACGACTCTGACGCTGACTCTGACTCTAACTCTGACTCCGACTCTGACCCAGACTCTGACTCTGACTCTGACTCTGACTCCGACTTTGACTTTGACTCTGACTCTGACTCTGACTCTGACTTCATGACTCTGAATCTGACTATGACTATGATTTTATGACTGTGACGCTGACTCTGACTATGATTTTATGACTCTGACTCTGACTCTGACTGTGACTCTGACTCTGACTCTGTCTTTACGACTCTGACGCTGCATCTGACTCCAACTCTGACTCCGACTCTGACCCAGACTCTGACTCTGACTCTGACTCTGCCTTTGACTCTGACTGTGACTCTGAATTTGACTCCATGCCTCTGACTCTGACTCTGACTGTGTCTTCACGACTCTGACGCTGACTCTGACTCTAACTCTGACTCCGACTCTGACCCAGACTCTGACTCTGACTCTGACTCTGACTCTGACTCTGACTCCGACTTTGACTTTGACTCTGACTCCGACTCTGACTCTGACTTCATGACTCTGAATCTGACTCTGACAATGAATTTATGACTCAGACTCTGACTCTGACTCCGACTCTGACTCTGACTCTGACTCTGACTCTGACTCTGACTCTGTCTCTGACTGTGACTCCGACTCTGACTCTAACTTCATGTCTCTGAATCTGACTCTGACTATGATTTTATGACTCTGACTCGGACTCCGACTCTGACTCTGACTCTGACTCTGACTCTGAGTCTTTCTCCATGACTCTGACGGTAACTCTGACACTGACTCTGACTCTGACTCTGACCCAGACTCTGACTCTGACTCTGACTCTGACTTTGACTCTGACTCTGACTCTGACTCTGACTCTGACTTCATGACTCTGAATCTGACTCTGACTTTGACTCTAACTACATGATCCTGAATCCGACCTTGACCCTGACTCTGACTCTGACATTGACTCTGACTATTACTTCATGACTCTGACTTTGACTTTGACTCTGACTCTGACTCTGACTATGACTCTGACTCCGACTCTGACTCTGTCTCTGACTCTGACTCTGACTCTGAATCTGACTTTATGACTCTGAATCTGACTCTGACTCTGACTATGACTCTGACTCTGAATGCATGACTTTGAATCTGACTATGACTTTGACTTTAACTTCATGATTCTGAAACTGACTCTGACTCTGACTTTGACCTCATGACTCTGACTCTGACTCTGACTCGAACTCTGACTCTGACTCTGACTCTGACTCTGACTCTGACTGTGACTCTGACTCTGACTCTGACTCCGACTTTGACTCTGACTATGACTCTGATTCTGACTCTGACTTCATGACTCTGAATCTGACTCTGACTTTGACTCTGACTATGACTCTGATTCTGACTCTGACTCCATGACTCTGAATCTGACTCTCACTTTGACTCTAACTTCATGATCCTGAAACTGAATTTGACTCCGTCTTCGACTTCACGACTCTGACTCTGACTATAACTCTGACCCCGACTCCGACTCTGACTCTGACTCTGACTTTTACTTCATGACTCTGACTCTGACTTTGACTCTGACTCTGACTCTGACTCTGACTCTGACTCTGACTCTGTCTCTGATTGTGACTCCGACTCTGACTCTAACTTCATGACTCTGAATCTGACTCTGACTATGATTTTATGACTCTGACTCTGACTCCGACTCTGACGCTGACTCTGACTCTGACTCTGACCCAGACTCTGACTCTGACTCTGACTCTGACTTTGTTTCTGACTCTGACTCTGACTCTGACTCTGACTTCATGACTCTGAATCTGACTCTGACTTTGACTCTAACTACATGATCCTGAAACCGACCTTGACCCTGACTCTGACTCTGACTCTGACTCTGACTATTACTTCATGACTCTGACTTTGACTTTGACTCTGACTCTGACTCTGACTATGACTCTGACTCCGACTCTGACTCTGTCTCTGACTCTGACTCTGACTCTGAATCTGACTTTATGACTCTGAATCTGACTCTGACTATGATTTTATGACTCTGACTCTGACTCTGACTTTGACTATGACTCTGACTCTGAATGCATGACTCTGAATCTGACTATGACTTTGACTTTGACTTCATGATTCTGAAACTGACTCTGACTACGACTCTGACCCCGACTCTGACCCAGACTCTGACTCTGACCCTGACTCTGACTCTGACTCTGACTCTGACTCTTACTTCATGACTCTGACTTTGACTTTGACTCCGACTCTGACTCTGACTCTAACTCTGACTTCGACTCTGACTATGTCTCTGACTCTGACTGTGACTCTGACTCTGACTCTGACTTCATGACTCTGAATCTGACTCTGACTTTGACTCTAACTTCATGATCCTGAAACTGACTTTGACTCTGACTTTGAGTTCATGACTCTGACTTTGACTGTGACTCTGACCCTGACTCTGACTCTGACTTTTACTTCATGACTCTGACTTTGGCTCCGACTTTGACTCGGACTCTGACTCTGACTCTGACTCTGACTCTGACTCTGATTCTGTCGCTGACTATGACTTCGACTCTGACTCTGACTTCATGACTCTGCATCTTACTCTGACTATGATTTTATGACTCTGACTCTGAGTCTGACTCTGACTCTGTCTATGACTCTGACTCCGACTCTGACTCTGTCTCTGACTCTGACTCTGACTCTGAATCTGACTTTATGACTCTGAATCTGACTCTGACTATGATTTTATGACTCTGACTCTGACTCTGACTCTGACTATGACTCTGACTCTGAATGCATGACTCTGAATCTGACTATGTCTTTGACTTTAACTTCGTGATTCTGAAACTGACTCTGACTCTGACTTTGACCTCATGACTCTAACTCTGACTCTGACTCTAACTCCGACTCTGACTCTGACTCTGACTCTGACTCTGACTGTGACTCTGACTCTGACTCTGACTCCGACTTTGACTCTGACTATGACTCTGATTCTGACTCTGACTTCATGACTCTGAATCTGACTCTGACTTTGACTCTGACTATGACTCTGATTCTGACTCTGACTTCATGACTCTAAATCTGACTCTGACCCAGACTCTGACTCTGACTCAGACTCTGACTCTGACTCTGACTCCGACTTTGACTTTGACTCTGACTCTGACTCTGACTCTGACTTCATGACTCTGAATCTGACGCTGACTATGATTTTATGACTCTGACTCTGACTCTGACTCTGACCCTGACTCTGAGTCTGACTCTGACTCTGACTCCATGACTCTGAATCTGACTATGACTATGATTTTATGACTGTGACGCTGACTCTGACTATGATTCTATGACTCTGACTCTGACTCTGACTGTGACTCTGACTCTGACTCTGTCTTTACGACTCTGACGCTGCATCTGACTCCAACTCTGACTCCGACTCTGACCCAGACTCTGACTCTGACTCTGACTCTGCCTTTGACTCTGACTGTGACTCTGAATCTGACTTCATGCCTCTGACTCTGACTCTGACTGTGTCTTCACGACTCTGACGCTGACTCTGACTCTAACTCTGACTCCGACTCTGACCCGGACTCTGACTCTGACTCTGACTCTGACTCTGACTCTGACTCCGACTTTGACTTTGACTCTGACTCCGACTCTGACTCTGACTTCATGACTCTGAATCTGACTCTGACAATGATTTTATGACTCAGACTCTGACTCTGACTCCGACTCTGACTCTGACTCTGACTCTGACTTTGACTCTGACTCTGACTCTGACTCTGACTCTGACTTCATGACTCTGAATCTGACTCTAACTTTGACTCTAACTACATGATCCTGAATCCGACCTTGACCCTGACTCTGACTCTGACATTGACTCTGACTATTACTTCATGACTGTGACTTTGACTTTGACTCTGACTCTGACTCTGCCTATGACTCTGACTCCGACTCTGACTCTGTCTCTGACTCTGACTCTGACTCTGAATCTGACTTTATGACTCTGAATCTGACTCTGACTATGATTTTATGACTCTGACTCTGACTCTGACTCTGACTATGACTCTGACTCTGAATGCATGACTCTGAATCTGACTATGACTTTGACTTTAACTTCATGATTCTGAAACTGACTCTGACTCTGACTTTGACCTCATGACTCTGACTCTGACTCTGACTCGAACTCTGACTCTGACTCTGACTCTGACTCTGACTGTGACTCTGACTCTGACTCTGACTCCGACTTTGACTCGGACTATGACTCTGATTCTGACTCTGACTTCATGACTCTGAATCTGACTCTGACTTTGACTCTGACTATGACTCTGATTCTGACTCTGACTTCATGACTCTGAATCTGACTCTCACTTTGACTCTAACTTCATGATCCTGAAACTGAATTTGACTCCGACTTCGACTTCACGACTCTGACTCTGACTATGACTCTGACCCCGACTCCGACTCTGACTCTGACTCTGACTTTTACTTCATGACTCTGACTCTGACTTTGACTCTGACTCTGACTCTGACTCTGACTCTGACTCTGACTCTGTCTCTGACTGTGACTCCGACTCTGACTCTAACTTCATGACTCTGAATCTGACTATGACTATGATTTTATGACTGTGACGCTGACTCTGACTATGATTTTATGACTCTGACTCTGACTCTGACTGTGACTCTGACTCTGACTGTGTCTTTACGACTCTGACGCTGTATCCGACTCTAACTCTGACTCCGACTCTGACCCAGACTCTGACTCTGACTCTGACTCTGCCTTTGACTCTGACTGCGACTTCGAATCTGACTTTATGCCTCTGACTCTGACTCTGACTGTGTCTTCACGACTCTGACGCTGACTCTGACTCTAACTCTGACTCCGACTCTGACCCAGACTCTGACTCTGACTCTGACTCTGACTCCGACTTTGACTTTGACTCTGACTCTGACTCTGACTCTGACTTCATGACTCTGAATCTGACTCTGACAATGATTTTATGACTCTGACTCTGACTCTGACTCCGACTCTGACTCTGACTCTGACTCTGACTCTGACTCTGACTCTGTCTCTGACTGTGACTCCGACTCTGACTCTAACTTCATGTCTCTGAATCTGACTCTGACTATGTTTTTATGACTCTGACTCTGACTCTGACTCCGACTCTGACTCTGACTCTGACTCTGAGTCTTTCTCCATGACTCTGACGGTACTTCTGACTCTGACTCTGACTCTGACTCTGACCCAGACTCTGACACTGACTCTGACTCTGACTTTGACTCTAACTCTGACTCTGACTCTGACTCTGAGTCTTTCTCCATGACTCTGACGGTAACTCTGACTCTGACTCTGACTCTGACTCTGACCCAGACTCTGACTCTGACTCTGAATCTGACTCTGACTCTGACTTCATGACTCTGAATCTGACTCTGACTTTGACTCTAACTACATGATCCTGAAACCGACCTTGACCCTGACTCTGACTCTGACTCTGACTCTGACTATTACTTCATGACTCTGATTTCGACTTTGACTCTGACTCTGACTCTGACTATGACTCTGACTCCGACTCTGACTCTGTCTCTGACTCTGACTCTGACTCTGAATCTGACTTTATGACTCTGAATCTGACTCTGACTATGATTTTATGACTCTGACTCTGACTCTGACTCTGACTATGACTCTGACTCTGAATGCATGACTCTGAATCTGACTATGACTTTGACTTTAACTTCATGATTCTGAAACTGACTCTGACTCTGACTTTGACCTCATGACTCTGACTCTGACTCTGACTCTAACTCTGACTCCGACTGTGACTCTGACTCTGAATCTGACTTCATGACTCTGACTCTGACTCTGACTCTGTCTTCACTACTCTGACGCTGACTCTGACTCTAACTCTGACTCCGACTCTGACCCAGACTCTGACTCTGACTCTGACTCTGACTCTGGCTCTGACTCCGACTGTGACTTTGACTCTGACTCTGACTCTGACTCTGACTTTATAACTCTGAATCTGACTCTGACTATGATTTTATGACTCTGACTCTGACTCTGACTCTGACCCTGACTCTGACTCTGACTCTGACTCTGACTCCATGACTCTGAATCTGACTATGACTATGATTTTATGACTGTGACGCTGACTCTGACTATGATTTTATGACTCTGACTCTGACTCTGACTGTGACTCTGACTCTGACTGTATCTTTACGACTCTGACGCTGTATCTGACTCTAACTCTGACTCCGACTCTGACCCAGACTCTGACTCTGACTCTGACTCTGCCTTTGACTCTGACTGCGACTCTGAATCTGACTTTATGCCTCTGACTCTGACTCTGACTGTGTCTTCACGACTCTGACGCTGACTCTGACTCTAACTCTGACTCCGACTCTGACCCAGACTCTGACTCTGACTCTGACTCTGACTCCGACTTTGACTTTGACTCTGACTCTGACTCTGACTCTGACTTCATGACTCTGAATCTGACTCTGACAATGATTTTATGACTATGACTCTGACTTTGACTCCGACTCTGACTCTGACTCTGACTCTGACTCTGACTCTGACTCCGACTTTGACTTTGACTCTGACTCTGACTCTGACTCTGACTTCATGACTCTGAATCTGACTCTGACTATGATTTTATGACTCTGACGCTGACTCTGACTCTGACCCTGACTCTGACTCTGACTCTGACTCTGACTCCATGACTCTGAATCCGACTATGACTATGATTTTATGACTGTGACGCTGACTCTGACTATGATTTTATGACTCTGACTCTGACTCTGACTGTGACTCTGACTCTGACTGTGTCTTTACGACTCTGACTGTGTCTTTACGACTCTGACGCTGTACCTGACTCTAACTCTGACTCCGACTCTGCCCCAGACTCTGACTCTGACTCTGACTCTGCCATTGACTCTGACTGTGACTCTGAATCTGACTTCATGCCTCTGACTCTGACTCTGACTGTGTCTTTACGACTCTGACGCTGACTCTGACTCTAACTCTGACTCCGACTCTGACCGAGACTCTGACTCTGACTCTGACTCTGACTCTGACTCTGACTCCGACTCTGACTTTGACTCTGACTCTGACTCTGACTCTGACTTCATGACTCTGAATCTGACTCTGACAATGATTTTATGACTCTGACTCTGACTTTGACTCCGACTCTGACTCTGACTCTGACTCTGACTCTGACTCTTACTTCATGACTCTGACTTTGACTTTGACTCTGACTCTGACTCTGACTCTGACTCTGACTCCGACTCTGACTATGTCTCTGACTCTGACTCTGACTCTGACTCTGACTCTGAGTCTTTCTCCATGACTCTGACGCTAACTCTGACTCTGACTCTGACTCTGACTCTGACCCAGACTCTGACTCTGACTCTGACTCTGACTTTGACTCTGACTCTGACTCTGACTCTGACTCTGACTTCATGACTCTGAATCTGACTCTGACTTTGACTCTAACTACATGATCCTGAAACCGACCTTGACCCTGACTCTGACTCTGACTCTCACTCTGACTCTTACTTCATGACTCTGACTTTGACTTTGACTCTGACTCTGACTCTGACTCTGACTCTGACTCCGACTCTGACTATGTCTTTGACTCTGACTCTGACTCTGACTCTGACTTCATGACTCTGAATCTGACTCTGACTTTGACTCCAACTTCATGATCCTGGAACTGACTTTGACTCTGACTTTGACCTTATGACTTTGACTCTGACTGTGACTCTGACCCTGACTCTGACTCTGACTCTGACTCTGACTCTTACTCCATGACTCTGACTTTGACTTTGACTTTGACTCTGACTCTGACTCTGACTCTGTCTCTGACTGTGACTCCGACTCTGACTTTAACTTCATGTCTCTGAATCTGACTCTGACTATGATTTTATGACTCTGACTCTGACTCTGACTCTGACTCTGAATGCATGACTCTGAATCTGACTATGACTTTGACTTTAACTTCATGATTCTGAAACTGACTCTGACTCTGACTTTGACCTCATGACTCTGACTCTGACTCTGACTCTAACTCTGACTCTGACTCTGACTCTGACTGTGTCCTCACGACTCTGCCGCTGACTCTGACTCGAACTCTGACTCCGACTCTGACCCAGACTCTGACTCTGACTCTGACTCTGACTCTGACTCTGACTCCGACTCTGACTTTGACTCTGACTCTGACTCTGACTCTGACTTCATGACTCTGAATCTGACTCTGACAATGATTTTATGACTCTGAGTCTGACTCTGACTCCGACTCTGACTCTGACTCTGACTCTGACTCCGACTCTGACTCTGACTCTGACTCTGACTCTGACTCTTACTTCATGACTCTGACTTTGACTTTGACTCTGACTCTGACTCTGACTCTGACTCTGACTCCGACTCTGACCCAGACTCTGACTCTGACTCTGACTCTGCCTTTGACTCTGACTGTGACTCTGAATCTGACTTCATGCCTCTGACTCTGACTCTGACTGTGTCTTCACGACTCTGACGCTGACTCTGACTCTAACTCTGACTCCGACTCTGACCCAGACTCTGACTCTGACTCTGACTCTGACTCTGACTCTGACTCCGACTTTGACTTTGACTCTGACTCTGACTCTGACTCTGACTTCATGACTCTGAATCTGACTCTGACAATGATTTTATGACTCTGACTCTGACTCTGACTCCGACTCTGACTCTGACTCTGACTCTGACTCTGACTCTGACTTTATGACTCTGAACCTGACTCTCACTATGATTTTATGACTCTGACTCTGACTCTGACTCTGACTCTGACTGTGACTCTGACTCTGAATCTGACTTCATGACTCTGACTCTGACTCTGACTCTGTCTTCACGACTCTGACGCTGACTCTGACTCTAACTCTGACTCCGACTCTGACCCAGACTCTGACTCTGACTCTGACTCTGACTCTGGCTCTGACTCCGACTTTGACTTTGACTCTGACTCTTACTCTGACTCTGACTTCATAACTCTGAATCTGACTCTGACTATGATTTTATGACTCTGCCTCTGACTCTGACTCTGACCCTGACTCTGACTGTGACTCTGACTCTGACTCCATGACTCTGAATCTGACTATGACTATGATTTTATGACTGTGACGCTGACTCTGACTATGATTTTATGACTCTGACTCTGACTCTGACTGTGACTCTGACTCTGACTGTGTCTTTACGACTCTGACGCTGTATCTGACTCTAACTCTGACTCCGACTCTGACCCAGACTCTGACTCTGACTCTGACTCTGCCTTTGACTCTGACTGCGACTCTGAATCTGACTTCATGCCTCTGACTCTGACTCTGACTGTGTCTTCACGACTCTGACGCTGACTCTGACTCCAACTCTGACTCCGACTCTGACCCAGACTCTGACTCTGACTCTGACTCTGACTCTGACTCTGACTCCGACTTTGACTTTGACTCTGACTCTGACTCTGACTCTGACTTCATGACTCTGAATCTGACTCTGACTCTGACTCTGACTCCGACTCTGACTCTGACTCTGACTCTGACTCTGACTCTGACTCTGTCTCTGACTGTGACTCCGACTCTGACTCTAACTTCATGTCTCTGACTCTGACTCTGACTCTGACTCCGACTCTGACTCTGACTCTGACTCCGACTCTGACTCTGACTTCATGACTCTGAATCTGACTCTGACAATGAATTTATGACTCAGACTCTGACTCTGACTCCGACTCTGACTCTGACTCTGACTCTGACTCTGACTCTGACTCTGTCTCTGACTGTGACTCCGACTCTGACTCTAACTTCATGTCTCTGAATCTGACTCTGACTATGATTTTATGACTCTGACTCGGACTCCGACTCTGACTCTGACTCTGACTCTGAGTCTTTCTCCATGACTCTGACGGTAACTCTGACTCTGACTCTGACTCTGACTCTGACCCAGACTCTGACTCTGACTCTGACTCTGACTCTGACTTTGACTCTGACTCTGACTCTGACTCTGACTCTGACTTCATGACTCTGAATCTGACTCTGACTTCGACTCTAACTACATGATCCTGAATCCGACCTTGACCCTGACTCTGACTCTGACATTGACTCTGACTATTACTTCATGACTCTGACTTTGACTTTGACTCTGACTCTGACTCTGACTATGACTCTGACTCCGACTCTGACTCTGTCTCTGACTCTGACTCTGACTCTGAATCTGACTTTATGACTCTGAATCTGACTCTGACTATGATTTTATGACTCTGACTCTGACTCTGACTCTGACTATGACTCTGACTCTGAATGCATGACTCTGAATCTGACTATGACTTTGACTTTAACTTCATGATTCTGAAACTGACTCTGACTCTGACTTTGACCTCATGACTCTGACTCTGACTCTGACTCGAACTCTGACTCTGACTCTGACTCTGACTCTGACTGTGACTCTGACTCTGACTCTGACTCCGACTTTGACTCTGACTATGACTCTGATTCTGACTCTGACTTCATGACTCTGAATCTGACTCTGACTTTGACTCTGACTATGACTCTGATTCTGACTCTGACTTCATGACTCTGAATCTGACTCTCACTTTGACTCTAACTTCATGATCCTGAAACTGAATTTGACTCCGACTTCGACTTCACGACTCTGACTCTGACTATGACTCTGACCCCGACTCCGACTCTGACTCTGACTCTGACTTTTACTTCATGACTCTGACTCTGACTTTGACTCTGACTCTGACTCTGACTCTGACTCTGACTCTGACTCTGTCTCTGACTGTGACTCCGACTCTGACTCTAACTTCATGACTCTGAATCTGACTCTGACTATGATTTTATGACTCTGACTCTGACTCCGACTCTGACGCTGACTCTGACTCTGACTCTGAGTCTTTCTCCATGACTCTGACGGTAACTCTGACTCTGACTCTGACTCTGACTCTGACCCAGACTCTGACTCTGACTCTGACTCTGACTTTGACTCTGACTCTGACTCTGACTCTGACTCTGACTTCATGACTCTGAATCTGACTCTGACTTTGACTCTAACTACATGATCCTGAAACCGACCTTGACCCTGACTCTGACTCTGACTCTGACTCTGACTCTGACTCTGACCCAGACTCTGACTCTGACTCTGACTCTGACTTTGACTCTGACTCTGACTCTGACTCTGACTCTGACTTCATGACTCTGAATCTGACTCTGACTTTGACTCTAACTACATGATTCTGAAACCGAGCTTGACCCTGACTCTGACTCTGACTCTCACTCTGACTCTTACTTCATGACTCTGACTTTGACTTTGACTCTGACTCTGACTCTGACTCTGACTCTGACTCCGACTCTGACTATGTCTTTGACTCTGACTCTGACTCTGACTCTGACTTCATGACTCTGAATCTGACTCTGACTTTGACTCCAACTTCATGATCCTGGAACTGACTTTGACTCTGACTTTGACCTTATGACTTTGACTCTGACTGTGACTCTGACCCTGACTCTGACTCTGACTCTGACTCTGACTCTTACTCCATGACTCTGACTTTGACTTTGACTTTGACTCTGACTCTGACTCTGACTCTGACCCTGACTCTGACTCTGTCTCTGACTTTGACTCTGACTCTGACTCTGACTCCGACTCTGACTCTGACTCTGACGTTATGACTCTGAACCTGACTCTCACTATGATTTTAGGACTCTGACTCTGACTCTGACTCTGACCCTGACTCTGACTCTGACTCTGACTCTGACTCTTACTTCATGACTCTGACTCTGACTTTGACTCTGACTCTGACTCTGACTCTGACTCTGACTCTGACTCTGACTCTGTCTCTGACTGTGACTCCGACTCTGACTTTAACTTCATGTCTCTGAATCTGACTCTGACTATGATTTTATGACTCTGACTCTGACTCTGACTCTGACTCTGAATGCATGACTCTGAATCTGACTATGACTTTGACTTTAACTTCATGATTCTGAAACTGACTCTGACTCTGACTTTGACCTCATGACTCTGACTCTGACTCTGACTCTAACTCTGACTCTGACTCTGACTCTGAGTCTTTCTCCATGACTCTGACAGTAACTCTGACTCTGACTCTGACTCTGACTCTGACCCAGACTCTGACTCTGACTCTGACTCTGACTTTGACTCTGACTCTGACTCTGACTCTGACTCTGACTTCATGACTCTGAATCTGACTCTGACTTTGAATCTAACTACATGATCCTGAAACCGACATTGACCCTGACTCTGACTCTGACTCTGACTCTGACTATTACTTCATGACTCTGACTTTGACTTTGACTCTGACTCTGAATCTGACTATGATCCTGACTCCGACTCTGACTCTGTCTCTGACTCTGACTCTGACTCTGAATCTGACTTTATGACTCTGAATCTGACTCTGACTATGATTTTATGACTCTGACTCTGACTCTGACTTTGACTATGACTCTGACTCTGAACGCATGACTCTGAATCTGACTATGACTTTGACTTTAACTTCATGATTCTGAAACTGACTCTGACTCTGACTTTGACCTCATGACTCTAACTCTGACTCTGACTCTAACTCTGACTCTGACTCTGACTCTGACTCTGACTCTGACTCTGACTCTGACTGTGACTCTGACTCTGTCTCTGACTCCGACTTTGACTCTGACTATGACTCTGATTTTGAATCTGACTTCATGACTCTGAATCTGACTCTGACTGTGTCTTCACGACTCTGACGCTGACTCTGACTCTAACTCTGACTCCGACTCTGACCCCGACTCTGACCCAGACTCTGACTCTGACCCTGACTCTGACTCTGACTCTGACTCTGACTCTTACTTCATGACTCTGACTTTGACTTTGACTCCGACTCTGACTCTGACTCTAACTCTGACTTCGACTCTGACTATGTCTCTGACTCTGACTGTGACTCTGACTCTGACTCTGACTTCATGACTCTAAATCTGACTCTGACTTTGACTCTAACTTCATGATCCTGAAACTTACTTTGACTCTGACTTTGAGTTCATGACTCTGACTTTGACTGTGACTCTGACCCTGACTCTGACTCTGACTTTTACTTCATGACTCTGACTTTGGCTCCGACTTGGACTCGGACTCTGACTCTGACTCTGACTCTGACTCTGACTCTGACTCTGTCGCTGACTATGACTTCGACTCTGACTCTGACTTCATGACTCTGCATCTTACTCTGACTATGATTTTATGACTCTGACTCTGAGTCTGACTCTGACTCTGTCTATGACTCTGACTCCGACTCTGACTCTGTCTCTGACTCTGACTCTGACTCTGAATCTGACTTTACGACTCTGAATCTGACTCTGACTATGATTTTATGACTCTGACTCTGACTCTGACTCTGACTATGACTCTGACTCTGAATGCATGACTCTGAATCTGACTATGTCTTTGACTTTAACTTCATGATTCTGAAACTGACTCTGACTCTGACTTTGACCTCATGACTCTAACTCTGACTCTGACTCTAACTCTGACTCTGACTCTGACTCTGACTCTGACTCTGACTCTGACTCTGACTCTGACTCTGACTCCGACTTTGACTCTGACTATGACTCTGATTCTGACTCTGACTTCATGACTCTGAATCTGACTGTGACTTTGACTCTGACTATGACTCTGATTCTGACTCTGACTTCATGACTCTAAATCTGACTCTGACCCAGACTCTGACTCTGACTCTGACTCTGACTCTGACTCTGACTCTGACTCCGACTTTGACTTTGACTCTGACTCTGACTCTGACTCTGACTTCATGACTCTGAATCTGACGCTGACTATGATTTTATGACTCTGACTCTGACTCTGACTCTGACCCTGACTCTGAGTCTGACTCTGACTCTGACTCCATGACTCTGAATCTGACTATGACTATGATTTTATGACTGTGACGCTGACTCTGACTATGATTTTATGACTCTGACTCTGACTCTGACTGTGACTCTGACTCTGACTCTGTCTTTACGACTCTGACGCTGCATCTGACTCCAACTCTGACTCCGACTCTGACCCAGACTCTGACTCTGACTCTGACTCTGCCTTTGACTCTGACTGTGACTCTGAATCTGACTTCATGCCTCTGACTCTGAATCTGACTGTGTCTTCACGACTCTGACGCTGACTCTGACTCTAACTCTGACTCCGACTCTGACCCAGACTCTGACTCTGACTCTGACTCTGACTCTGACTCTGACTCCGACTTTGACTTTGACTCTGACTCCGACTCTGACTCTGACTTCATGACTCTGAATCTGACTCTGACAATGATTTTATGACTCAGACTCTGACTCTGACTCCGACTCTGACTCTGACTCTGACTCTGACTTTGACTCTGACTCTGACTCTGACTCTGACTCTGACTTCATGACTCTGAATCTGACTCTAACTTTGACTCTAACTACATGATCCTGAATCCGACCTTGACCCTGACTCTGACTCTGACATTGACTCTGACTATTACTTCATGACTGTGACTTTGACTTTGACTCTGACTCTGACTCTGACTATGACTCTGACTCCGACTCTGACTCTGTCTCTGACTCTGACTCTGACTCTGAATCTGACTTTATGACTCTGAATCTGACTCTGACTATGATTTTATGACTCTGACTCTGACTCTGTCTCTGACTATGACTCTGACTCTGAATGCATGACTCTGAATCTGACTATGACTTTGACTTTAACTTCATGATTCTGAAACTGACTCTGACTCTGACTTTGACCTCATGACTCTGACTCTGACTCTGACTCGAACTCTGACTCTGACTCTGACTCTGACTCTGACTGTGACTCTGACTCTGACTCTGACTCCGACTTTGACTCGGACTATGACTCTGATTCTGACTCTGACTTCATGACTCTGAATCTGACTCTGACTTTGACTCTGACTATGACTCTGATTCTGACTCTGACTTCATGACTCTGAATCTGACTCTCACTTTGACTCTAACTTCATGATCCTGAAACTGAATTTGACTCCGACTTCCACTTCACGACTCTGACTCTGACTATGACTCTGACCCCGACTCCGACTCTGACTCTGACTCTGACTTTTACTTCATGACTCTGACTCTGACTTTGACTCTGACTCTGACTCTGACTCTGACTCTGACTCTGACTCTGTCTCTGACTGTGACTCCGACTCTGACTCTAACTTCATGACTCTGAATCTGACTCTGACTATGATTTTATGACTCTGACTCTGACTCCGACTCTGACTCTGACTCTGACTCTGACTCTGAGTCGTTTTCCATGACTCTGACATTAACTCTGACTCTGACTCTGACTCTGACTCTGACCCAGACTCTGACTATGACTCTGACTCTGACTTTGACTCTGACTCTGACTCTGACTCTGACTCTGACTCTGACTTCATGACTCTGAATCTGACTCTGACTTTGACTCTAACTACATGATCCTGAAACCGACCTTGACCCTGACTCTGACTCTGACTCTGATTCTGACTATTACTTCATGACTCTGACTTTGACTTTGACACTGACTCTGACTCTGACTATGACTCTGACTCCGACTCTGACTCTGTCTCTGACTCTGACTCTGACTCTGAATCTGACTTTATGACTCTGAATCTGACTCTGACTATGATTTTATGACTCTGACTCTGACTCTGACTTTGACTATGACTCTGACTCTGAACGCATGACTCTGAATCTGACTATGACTTTGACTTTAACTTCATGATTCTGAAACTGACTCTGACTCTGACTTTGACCTCATGACTCTAACTCTGACTCTGATTCTGACTATTACTTCATGACTCTGACTTTGACTTTGACACTGACTCTGACTCTGACTATGACTCTGACTCCGACTCTGACTCTGTCTCTGACTCTGACTCTGACTCTGAATCTGACTTTATGACTCTGAATCTGACTCTGACTATGATTTTATGACTCTGACTCTGACTCTGACTCTAACTCTGACTCTGACTCTGACTCTGACTCTGACTCTGACTGTGACTCTGACTCTGTCTCTGACTCCGACTTTGACTCTGACTATGACTCTGATTCTGACTCTGACTTCATGACTCTGAATCTGACTCTGACTTTGACTCTGACTATGACTCTGATTCTGACTCTGACTTCATGACTCTAAATCTGACTCTGACTTTGACTCTAACTTCATGATCCTGAAACTGAGTTTGACTCCGACTTCGACTTTGTGACTCTGACTCTGACTATGACTCTGACCCCGACTCCGACTCTGACTCTGACTCTTACTCTTACTTCATGACTCTGACTTCGACTTTGACTCTGACGCTTACTTCATGACTCTGACCTTGACTTTGACTGTGACTCTGACTCTGAGTCTGACTCTGACTCTGACTCTGTCGCTGACTATGACTTCGACTCTGACTCTGACTTCATGACTCTGCATCTGACTCTGACTATGATTTCATGACTCTGACTCTGACTCTGACTCTGACTCTGACTCTGACTGTGACTCTGACTCTGACCCTGAGTCTTTCTTCATGACTCTGACGCTGACTCTGACTCTGACTCTGACTCTGACTCTGGCTCTGACTCCGACTTTGACTCCGACTCTGACTCTGACTCTGACTCTGACTCCATGACTCTGAATCTGACTCTGACTATGATTTTATGACTCTGACTCTGACTCTGACTATGATTTTATGACTCTGACTCTGACTCTGACTGTGACTCTGACTCTGACTCTGTCTTTACGACTCTGACGCTGACTCCGACTCTAACTCTGACTCCGACTCTGACCCAGACTTTGACTCTGACTCTGACTCTGCCTCTGACTCTGACTCTGACTCTGAATCTGACTTCATGAATCTGACTCTGACTCTGACTGTGTCTTCATGACTCTGACGCTGACTCTGACTCTAACTCTGACTCCGACTCTGACCCCGACTCTGACCCAGACTCTGACTCTGACCCTGACTCTGACTCTGACTCTGACTCTGACTCTTACTTCATGACTCTGACTTTGACTTTGACTCTGACTCTGACTCTGACTCTAACTCTGACTTCGACTCTGACTATGTCTCTGACTCTGACTGTGACTCTGACTCTGACTCTGACTTCATGACTCTGAATCTGACTCTGACTTTGACTCTAACTTCATGATCCTGAAACTGACTTTGACTCTGACTTTGAGTTCATGACTCTGACTTTGACTGTGACTCTGACCCAGACTCTGACTCTGACTTTTACTTCATGACTCTGACTTTGGCTTCGACTTTTACTGGGACTCTGACTCTGACTCTGACTCTGACTCCGACTCTGACTCTGTCGCTGACTATGACTTCGACTCTGACTCTGACTTCATGACTCTGCATCCTACTCTGACTATGATTTTATGACTCCGACTCTGACTCTGACTCTGACCCTGACTATGACTCTGACTCCGACTCTGACTCTGTCTCTGACTCTGACTCTGACTCCATGACTCTGAATCTGACTCTGACTATGATTTTATGACTCTGACTCTGACTCTGACTATGATTTTATGACTCTGACTCTGACTCTGACTGTGACTCTGACTCTGACTCTGTCTTTACGACTCTGACGCTGACTTCGACTCTAACTCTGACTCCGACTCTGACCCAGACTCTGACTTTGACTCTGACTCTGCATCTGACTCTGACTCTGACTCTGAATCTGACTTCATGAATCTGCCTCTGACTCTGACTGTGTCTTCACGACTCTGACGCTGACTCTGACTCTAACTCTGACTCCGACTCTGACCCCGACTCTGACCCAGACTCTGACTCTGACCCTGACTCTGACTCTGACTCTGACTCTGACTCTTACTTCATGACTCTGACTTTGACTTTGACTCTGACTCTGACTCTGACTCTAACTCTGACTTCGACTCTGACTATGTCTCTGACTCTGACTGTGACTCTGACTCTGACTCTGACTTCATGACTCTGAATCTGACTCTGACTTTGACTCTAACTTCATGATCCTGAAACTGACTTTGACTCTGACTTTGAGTTCATGACTCTGACTTTGACTGTGACTCTGACCCAGACTCTGACTCTGACTTTTACTTCATGACTCTGACTTTGGCTTCGACTTTTACTGGGACTCTGACTCTGACTCTGACTCTGACTCCGACTCTGACTCTGTCGCTGACTATGACTTCGACTCTGACTCTGACTTCATGACTCTGCATCCTACTCTGACTATGATTTTATGACTCCGACTCTGACTCTGACTCTGACCCTGACTATGACTCTGACTCCGACTCTGACTCTGTCTCTGACTCTGACTCTGACTCCATGACTCTGAATCTGACTCTGACTATGATTTTATGACTCTGACTCTGACTCTGACTATGATTTTATGACTCTGACTCTGACTCTGACTGTGACTCTGACTCTGACTCTGTCTTTACGACTCTGACGCTGACTTCGACTCTAACTCTGACTCCGACTCTGACCCAGACTCTGACTTTGACTCTGACTCTGCATCTGACTCTGACTCTGACTCTGAATCTGACTTCATGAATCTGCCTCTGACTCTGACTGTGTCTTCACGACTCTGACGCTGACTCTGACTCTAACTCTGACTCCGACTCTGACCCCGACTCTGACCCAGACTCTGACTCTGACCCTGACTCTGACTCTGACTCTGACTCTGACTCTTACTTCATGACTCTGACTTTGACTTTGACTCTGACTCTGACTCTGACTCTAACTCTGACTTCGACTCTGACTATGTCTCTGACTCTGACTGTGACTCTGACTCTGACTCTGACTTCATGACTCTGAATCTGACTCCGACTTTGACTCTGACTATGACTCTGATTCTGACTCTGACTTCATGACTCTAAATCTGACTCTGACTCTGACTCTAACTTCATGATCCTGAAACTGAGTCTGACTCCGACTTCGACTTCGTGACTCTGACTCTGACTATGACTCTGACCCTGACTCCGACTCTGACTCTGACTCTGACTCTGACTTCATGACTCTGACTTCGACTTTGACTCTGACGCTTACTTCATGACTCTGACCTTGACTTTGACTGTGACTCTGACTCTGAGTCTGACTCTGATTTTGACTCTGTCGCTGACGATGACTTCGACTCTGACTCTGAGTTCATGACTCTGCATCTGACTCTGACTATGATTTCATGACTCTGACTCTGACTCTGACTGTGACTCTGACTCTGACCCTGAGTCTTTCTTCATGACTATGACGCTGACTCTGACTCTGACTCTGACTCTGACTCTGACTCTGACTCCGACTTTGACTCCGACTCTGACTCTGACTCTGACTCTGACTCCATGACTCTGACTCTGACTCTGTCTTTACGACTCTGACGCTGACTCCGACTCTAACTCTGACTCCGACTCTGACCCAGACTCTGACTCTGACTCTGACTCTGCCTCTGACTCTGACTCTGACTCTGAATCTGACTTCATGAATCTGACTCTGACTCTGAGTTTGTCTTCACGACTCTGACGCTGACTCTGACTCTAACTCTGACTCCGACTCTGACCCCGACTCTGACCCAGACTCTGACTCTGACCCTGACTCTGACTCTGACTCTGACTCTGACTCTTACTTCATGACTCTGACTTTGACTTTGACTCTGACTCTGACTCTGACTCTAACTCTGACTTCGACTCTGACTCTGACTATGACTCTGACTCCGACTCTGACTCTGTCTCTGACTCTGACTCTGACTCTGACTCTGACTTCATGACTCTGAATCTGACTCTGACTCTGACTCCGACCCTGACTCTGACTCTGACTCTGACCCTGACTCTGACTATGACTCTGACTCTGACTCCATGACTCTGAATCTGACTACGATTTTATGACTGTGACGCTGACTCTGACTATGATTTTATGACTCTGACTCAGACTCTGACTGTTACTCTGACTCTGACTCTGTCTTTACGACTCTGACGCTGTATCTGACTCCAACTCTGACTCCGACTCTGACCCCGACTCTGACTCTGACTCTGACTCTGCCTTTGACTCTGACTGTGACTCTGAATCTGACTTCATGCCTCTGACTCTGACTCTGACTGTGTCTTCACGACTCTGACGCTGACTCTGACTCTAACTCTGACTCCGACTCTGACCCAGACTCCGACTCTGACTCTGACTCTGACTCTGACTCTGACTCCGACTTTGACTTTGACTCTGACTCTGACTCTGACTCTGACTTCCTGACTCTGACAATGATTATATGACTCTGACTCTGACTCTGACTCCGACTGTGACTCTGACTCTGACTCTGACTCTGACTCTGACTCTGTCTCTGACTGTGACTCCGACTCTGACTCTAACTTCATGTCTCTGAATCTGACTCTGACTATGATTTTATGACTCTGACTACGACTCCGACTCTGACTCTGACTCTGACTCTGACTCTGAGTCTTTCTCCATGACTCTGACGGTAACTCTGACTCTGACTCTGACTCTGACTCTGACCCAGACTCTGACTCTGACTCTGACTCTGACTTTGACTCTGACTCTGACTCTGACTCTGACTCTGACTTTATGACTCTGAATCTGACTCTGACTTTGACTCTAACTACATGATCCTGAATCTGACCTTGACCCTGACTCTGGCTCTGACATTGACTCTGACTATTACTTCATGACTCTGACTTTGACTTTGACTCTGACTCTGACTCCGACTTTGACTTTGACTCTGACTCTGACTCTGACTCTGACTTTACGACTCTGACGCTGACTCCGACTCTAACTCTGACTCCGACTCTGACCCAGACTCTGACTCTGACTCTGACTCTGCCTCTGACTCTGACTCTGACTCTGAATCTGACTTCATGAATCTGACTCTGACTCTGACTGTGTCTTCACGACTCTGACGCTGACTCTGACTCTAACTCTGACTCCGACTCTGACCCCGACTCTGACCCAGACTCTGACTCTGACCCTGACTCTGACTCTGACTCTGACTCTGACTCTTACTTCATGACTCTGTCTTTGACTTCGACTCTGACTCTGACTCTGACTCTAACTCTGACTCCGACTCTGACTATGTCTCTGACTTCATGACTCTGAATCTGACTCTGACTATGATTTTATGACTCTGACTCTGACTCTGACTCTGACCCTGACTCTGACTCTGACTCTGACTCTGACTCCATGACTCTGAATCTGACTATGATTTTATGACTGTGACGCTGACTCTGACTATGATTTTATGACTCTGACTCTGACTCTGACTGTTACTCTGACTCTGACTCTGTCTTTACGACTCTGACGCTGTATCTGACTCCAACTCTGACTCCGACTCTGACCCAGACTCTGACTCTGACTCTGACTCTGCCTTTGACTCTGACTGTGACTCTGAATCTGACTTCATGCCTCTGACTCTGACTCTGACTGTGTCTTCACGACTCTGACGCTGACTCTGACTCCCACTCTGACTCCGACTCTGACCCAGACTCCGACTCTGACTCTGACTCTGACTCTGACTCTGACTTTGACTTTGACTCTGACTCTGACTCTGACTCTGACTTCCTGACTCTGACAATGATTATATGACTCTGACTCTGACTCTGACTCCGACTCTGACTCTGACTCTGACTCTGACTCTGACTCTGACTCTGTCTCTGACTGTGACTCCGACTCTGACTCTAACTTCATGTCTCTGAATCTGACTCTGACTATGATTTTATGACTCTGACCCTGACTCCGACTCTGACTCTGACTCTGACTCTGACTCTGAGTCTTTCTCCATGACTCTGACGGTAACTCTGACTCTGACTCTGACTCTGACTCTGACCCAGACTCTGACTCTGACCCTGACTCTGACTCTGACTCTGACTCTGACTCTTACTTCATGACTCTGACTTTGACTTTGACTCTGACTCTGACTCTGACTCTAACTCTGACTCCGACTCTGACTATGTCTCTGACTCTGACTGTGACTCTGACTCTGACTCTGACTTCATGACTCTGAATCTGACTCTGACTTTGACTCTAACTTCATGATCCTGAAACTGACTTTGACTCTGACTTTGAGTTCATGACTCTGACTTTGACTGTGACTCTGACCCTGACTCGGACTCTGACTCTTACTTCATGACTCTGACTTTGGCTTCGACTTTGACTCCGACTCTGACTCTGACTCTGACTCTGACTCTGACTCTGACTCTGTCGCTGACTATGACTTCGACTCTGATTCTGACTTCATGACTCTGCATCTTACTCTGACTATGATTTTATGACTCTGACTCTGACTCTGACTCTGACTCTGACTATGACTCTGACTCCGACTCTGACTCTGTCTCTGACTCTGACTCTGACTCTGACTCTGACTTCATGACTCTGAATCTGACTCTGACTATGATTTTATGACTCTGACTCTGACTCTGACTCTGACCCTGACTCTGACTCTGACTCTGACTCTGACTCCATGACTCTGAATCTGACTATGACTATGATTTTATGACTGTGACGCTGACTCTGACTATGATTTTATGACTCTGACTCTGACTCTGACTGTGACTCTCACTCTGACGCTGACTTTACGACTCTGACGCTGACTCCGACTCTAACTCTGACTCCGACTCTGACCCAGACTCTGACTCCGACTCTGACTCTGCCTCTGACTCTGACTCTGACTCTGAATCTGACTTCATGAATCTGACTCTGACTCTGACTGTGTCTTCACGACTCTGACGCTGACTCTGACTCTAACTCTGACTCCGACTCTGACCCCGACTCTGACCCAGACTCTGACTCTGACCCTGACTCTGACTCTGACTCTGACTCTGACTCTTACTTCATGACTCTGACTTTGACTTTGACTCTGACTCTGACTCTGACTCTAACTCTGACTCCGACTCTGACTATGTCTCTGACTCTGACTGTGACTCTGACTCTGACTCTGACTTCATGACTCTGAATCTGACTCTGACTTTGACTCTAACTTCATGATCCAGAAACTGGCTTTGACTCTGACTTTGAGTTCATGACTCTGACTCTGACTGTGACTCTGACCCTGACTCTGACTCTGACTCTGACTCTGACTCTGACTCTGAGTCTGACTCTGACTCTGAATCTGACTTCATGACTCTGACTCTGACTCTGACTCTGACTCTAACTCTGACTCCGACTCTGAACCAGACTCTGACTCTGACTCTGACTCTGACTCTGACTCTGACTCTGACTCTAACTCTGACTCCGACTCTGACCCAGACTCTGACACTGACTCTGACTATGACTCTGACTCTGACAGCGTGACGCTGAATCTGACTATGACTTTGACTTTAACTTCATGATCCTGAAACTGACTCTGACTCTGACTTCGACCTCATGACTCTCACTCTGACTCTGACTCTGACTCTGACTCTGACTCTGACTCTGACTCTGACTCTGACTCTGATTCTGACTCTGACTCTGACTCTGACTTTGACTCTAACTCTGAATCTGATTCTGACTCTGACTTCATGACTCTGAAACTGACTCTGACTTTGACTCGAACTTCATGATCCTGAAACTGACTTTGACTCTGACTTTGAGTTCATGACTCTGACTCTGACTGTGACTCTGACCCTGACTCTGACTCTGACTCTGACTCTGACTCTTACTTCATGACTCTGACTCTGACTCTGACTTTGACTTTGACTCTGACTCTGACTCTGACTCTGACTCTGACTTCATGACTCTGAATCTGACTCTGACTTTGAGTCTAACTCCATGATCCTGAAACTCACCTTGACCCTGACTCTGACTCTGACTCTGACTCTGACTCTGGCTCTCACTTCATGACTCTGACTTTGACTTTGACTCTGACTCTGACTCTGACTCTGACTCTGACTCTGACTCTGACTCCGACTCTGACTCTGACTTTGACTCTGACTCTGACTCTGACTCTGACTCTTACTTCATGACTCTGAATCTGACTTTGACTTTGACTCTAACTTCATGATCCTGAAACTGACTTTGACTATGACTTTGAGTTCATGACTCTGACTCTGACTGTGACTCTAACCCTGACTCTGACTCTGACTCTGACTCTGACTCTTACTTCATGACTCTGACTCTGACTCTGACTCTGACTTTGACTCTGACTCTGACTCTGACTCTGACTCTGACTTCATGACTCTGAATCTGACTCTGACTTTGACTCTAACTCTATGATCCTGAAACTCACTTTGACCCAGACTCTGACTCTGACTCTGACTCTGACTCTCACTTCATGACTTTGACTTTGACTTTGACTCTGACTCTGACTCTGACTCTAACTCTGACTCCGACTCTGACTATGTCTCTGACTCTGACTCTGACTCTGACTCTGACTCTGACTTCATGACTCTGACTCTGACTCTGTCTCTGAGTCTGACTCTGACTCTGAATCTGACTTCATGACTCTGACTCTGACTCTGACTCTGACTTTAACTCTGACTCCGACTCTGACCCAGACTCTGACTCTGACCCTGACTCTGACTCTGACTCTGACTCTGACTCTAACTCTGACTCCGACTCTGACCCAGACTCTGACACTGACTCTGACTATGACTCTGACTCTGACAGCGTGACGCTGAATCTGACTATGACTTTGACTTTAACTTCATGATCCTGAAACTGACTCTGACTCTGACTTTGACCTCATGACTCTAACTCTGACTCTGACTCTGACTATGACTCTGACTCTGACTCTGACTCTGACTCTGACTCTGATTCTGACTCTGACTCTGACTCCGACTTTGACTCTGACTCTGAATCTGATTCTGACTCTGACTTCATGACTCTGAAACTGACTCTGACTTTGACTCGAACTTCATGATCCTGAAACTGACTTTGACTCTGACTTTGAGTTCATGACTCTGACTCTGACTGTGACTCTGACCCTGACTCTGACGCTGACTCTGACTCTGACTCTTACTTCATGACTCTGACTCTGACTCTGACTTTGACTTTGACTCTGACTCTGACTCTGACTCTGACTCTGACTTCATGACTCTGAATCTGACTCTGACTTTGACTCCAACTCCATGATCCTGAAACTCACCTTGACCCTGACTCTGACTCTGACTCTGACTCTGGCTCTCACTTCATGACTCTGACTTTGACTTTGACTCTGACTCTGACTCTGACTCTGACTCTGACTCTGACTCTGACTCCGACTCTGACTCTGACTTTGACTCTGACTCTGACTCTGACTCTGACTCTTACTTCATGACTCTGAATCTGACTTTGAGTTTGACTCTAACTTCATGATCCTGAAACTGACTTTGACTATGACTTTGAGTTCATGACTCTGACTCTGACTGTGACTCTGACCCTGACTCTGACTCTGACTCTGACTCTGACTCTTACTTCATGACTCTGACTCTGACTCTGACTCTGACGTTGACTCTGACTCTGACTCTGACTCTGACTCTGACTTCATGACTCTGAATCTGACTCTGACTTTGACTCTAACTCTATGATCCTGAAACTCACTTTGACCCAGACTCTGACTCTGACTCTGACTCTGACTCTTACTTCATGACTTTGACTTTGACTTTGACTCTGACTCTGACTCTGACTCTGACTCTGACTCTGGATCTGACTCTGACTCTGACTCTGATTCTGACTCTGACTCTGACTCCGACTTTGACTCTGACTCTGAATCTGATTCTGACTCTGACTTCATGACTTTGAATCTGACTCTGACTTTGACTCTAACTTCATGATCCTGAAACTGACTTTGTCTCTGACTCCGACTGCATGACTCTGACTCTGACTATGACTCTGCCCCGACTCCGATTCTGACTCTGACTCTGACTCGTACTTCATGACTCTGACTGTGACTTTGACTCTGACTCGTACTTCATGACTCTCACTTTGACTTTGACTCTGACTCCCACTCTGACTCTGACTCTGACTCTGACTCTGACTCTTACTTCATGACTCTGACTCTGACTCTGACTTTGACTTTGACTCTGACTCTGACTCTGACTCTGACTCTGACTTCATGACTCTGAATCTGACTCTGACTTTGACTCTAACTCCATGATCCTGAAACTCACTTTGACCTTGACTCTGACTCTGACTCTGACTCTGACTCTTACTTCATGACTCTGAATCTGACTCTGACTTTGATTCTAACTTCATGATCCTGTAACTGACTTTGACTATGACTTTGAGTTCATGACTCTGACTCTGACTGTGACTCTGACCCTGACTCTGACTCTGACTCTGACTCTGACTCTTACTTCATGACTCTGACTCTGACTCTGACTCTGACTCTGACTCTGACTTCATGACTCTGAATCTGACTCTGACTTTGACTCTAACTCCATGATCCTGAAACTCACTTTGACCCAGACTCTGACTCTGACTCTGACTCTGACTCTTACTTCATGACTTTGACTTCGACTTTGACTCTGACTTTGACTCTGACTCTAACTCTGACTCCGACTCTGACTATGTCTCTGACTCTGACTCTGACTCTGACTCTGACTCTGACTTCATGACTCTGAATCTGACTCTGACTTTGACTCTAACTTCATGATCCAGAAACTGGCTTTCACTCTGACTTTGAGTTCATGACTCTGACTCTGACTGTCACTCTGACCCTGACTCTGACTCTGACTCTGACTCTGACTCTTACTTCATGACTCTGACTTTGGCTTTGACTTCGACTCTGACTCTGACTCTGACTCTGACTCTGACTCTGACTCTGTCTCTGAGTCTGACTCTCACTCTGAATCTGACTTCATGACTCTGACTCTGACTCTGACTCTGACTCGAACTCTGACTCCGACTCTGACCCAGACTCTGAGTCTGACTCTGACTCTGACTCTGACTCTGACTCTGACTCTAACTCTGACTCCGCGTCTGACCCAGACTCTGACACTGACTCTGACTATGACTCTGACTCTGACAGCGTGACGCTGAATCTGATTATGACTTTGACTTTAACTTGATGATCCTGAAACTGACTCTGACTCTGACTTCGTCCTCATGACTCTGACTCTGACTCTGACTCTGACTCTGACTCTGACTCTGACTCTGACTCTGACTCTGACTCTGATTCTGACTCTGACTCTGACTCCGACTTTGACTCTGACTCTGAATCTGATTCTGACTCTGACTTCATGACTCTGAAACTGACTCTGACTTTGACTCGAACTTCATGATCCTGAAACTGACTTTGACTCTGACTTTGAGTTCATGACTCTGACTCTGACTGTGACTCTGACCCTGACTCTGACTCTGACTCTGACTCTGACTCTTACTTCATGACTCTGACTCTGACTCTGACTTTGACTTTGACTCTGACTCTGACTCTGACTCTGACTCTGACTTCATGACTCTGAATCTGACTCTGACTTTGACTCTAACTCCATGATCCTGAAACTCACCTTGACCCTGACTCTGACTCTGACTCTGACTCTGACTCTCACTTCATGACTCTGACTTTGACTTTGATTCTGACTCTGACTCCGACTCTGACTCTGACTCTGACTCTGACTCCGACTCTGACTATGTCTCTGACTCTGACTCTGACTCTGACTCTGACTTCATGACTCTGAATCTTACTCTGACTTTGACTCTCACTTCATGATCGTGAAACTGACTGTGACTCTGACTTTGAATTCATGACTCTGACTCTGACTGTGACTCTGACCCTGACTCTGACTCTGACTCTGACTCTGACTCTTACTTCATGACTCTGACTTTGGCTTTGACTTTGACTCTGACTCTGACTGTGACTCTGACTCTGACTCTGACTCTGTCTCTGACTCTGACTCTGACTCTGAATCTGACTTCATGACTCTGAATCTGACTCTGACTTTGACTCTCACTTCATGATCCTGAAACTGACTTTGACTCTGACTTTGAATTCATGACTCTGACTCTGACTCTGACTTTGACTCTCACTTCATGATCCTGAAACTGACTTTGACTCTGACTTTGAATTCATGACTCTGACTCTGACTGTGACTCTGACCCTGACTCCGACTCTGACTCTGACTCTGACTCTTACTTCATGACTCTGACTTTGGCTTTGACTTTGACTCTGACTCTGACTGTGACTCTGACTCTGACTCTGACTCTGTCGCTGACTCTGACTCTGACTCTGAATCTGACTTCATGACTCTGACTCTGACTCTGACTCTGTGTTCACGACTCTGACGCTGACTCTGACTCTAACTCTGACTCCGACTCTGACCCAGACTCTGACTCTGACTCTGACTCTGACTCTGACTCTGACTCTGACTCTGACTCCGACTTTGACTTTGACTCTGACTCTGACTCTGACTCTGACTTCATGACTCCGAATCTGACTCTGACTATGATTTTATAACTCTGACTCTGACTCTGACTCTGACCCTGACTCTGACTCTGACTATGACTCTGACTCTTACTTCATGACTCTGACGTTGGCTTTGACTTTGACTCTGACTCTGACTGTGACTCTGACTCTGACTCTGACTCTGTCTCTGACTCTGACTCTGACTCTGAATCTGACTTCATGACTCTGACTCTGACTCTGACTCTGTCTTCACGACTCTGACGCTGACTCTGACTCTAACTCTGACTCCGACTCTGACCCAGACTCTGACTCTGACTCTGACTCTGACTCTGACTCTGACTCCGACTTTGACTTTGACTCTGACTCTGACTCTGACTCTGACTTCATGACTCCGAATCTGACTCTGACTATGATTTTATAACTCTGACTCTGACTCTGACTCTGACCCTGACTCTGACTCTGACTATGACTCTGACTCTTACTTCATGACTCTGACGTTGGCTTTGACTTTGACTCTGACTCTGACTGTGACTCTGACTCTGACTCTGACTCTGTCTCTGACTCTGACTCTGACTCTGAATCTGACTTCATGACTCTGACTCTGACTCTGACTCTGTCTTCACGACTCTGACGCTGACTCTGACTCTAACTCTGACTCCGACTCTGACCCAGACTCTGACTCTGACTCTGACTCTGACTCTGACTCTGACTCCGACTTTGACTTTGACTCTGACTCTGACTCTGACTCTGACTTCATGACTCCGAATCTGACTCTGACTATGATTTTATAACTCTGACTCTGACTCTGACTCTGACTCCGACTCTTACTTCATGACTTTGACTTTGGCTTTGACTTCGACTCTGACTCTGACTCTGACTCTGATTCTGACTCTGACTCTGACTCTTACTTCATGACTCTGACTTTGGCTTTGACTTCGACTCTGACTCTGACTCTGACACTGACTCTGACTCTGACTCTGTCTCTGAGTCTGACTCTGACTCTGAATCTGACTTCATGACTCTGACTCTGACTCTGACTCTGACTCTGACTCTAACTCTGACTCCGCGTCTGACCCAGACTCTGACACTGACTCTGACTATGACTCTGACTCTGACAGCGTGACGCTGAATCTGACTATGACTTTGACTTTAACTTCATGATCCTGAAACTGACTCTGACTCTGACTTTGACCTCATGACTCTGACTCTGACTCTGACTCTGACTCTGACTCTGACTCTGACTCTGACTGCGACTCTGACTCTGATGCTGACTCTGACTCTGACTCCGACTTTGACTCTGACTCTGAATCTGATTCTGACTCTGACTTCATGACTCTGACTTTGACTCGAACTTCATGATCCTGAAACTGACTTTGACTCTGACTTTGAGTTCACGACTCTGACTCTGACTGTGACTCTGACCCTGACTCTGACTCTGACTCTGACTCTGACTCTTACTTCATGACTCTGACTCTGACTCTGACTTTGACTTTGACTCTGACTCTGACTCTGACTCTGACTCTGACTTCATGACTCTGAATCTGACTCTGACTTTGACTCTAACTCCATGATCCTGAAACTCACCTTGACCCTGACTCTGACTCTGACTCTGACTCTGACTCTCACTTCATGACTCTGACTTTGACTTTGACTCTGACTCTGACTCTGACTCTGACTCTGACTTTGACTCTGACTCTGACTCCGACTCTGACTATGTCTCTGACTCTGACTCTGACTCTGACTCTGACTTCATGACTCTGAATCTGACTCTGACTTTGACTCTCACTTCATGATCGTGAAACTGACTGTGACTCTGACTTTGAATTCATGACTCTGACTCTGACTGTGACTCTGACCCTGACTCTGACTCTGACACTGACTCTGACTCTTACTTCATGACTCTGACTTTGGCTTTGACTTTGACTCTGACTCTGACTGTGACTCTGACTCTGACTCTGACTCTGACTCTGACTCTGACTCCGACTCTGACTATGTCTCTGACTCTGAGTCTGACTCTGACTCTGACTTCATGACTCTGAATCTGACACTGACTTTGACTCTTACTTCATGATCGTGAAACTGACTTTGACTCTGACTTTGATTGCATGACTCTGACTCTGACTGTGACTCTGACCCTGACTCTGACTCTGACTCTGACTCTGACTCTTACTTCATGACTCTCACTTTGGCTTTGACTTTGACTCCGACTCTGACTGTGACTCTGACTCTGACTCTGACTCTGTCTCTGACTCTGACTCTGACTCTGAATCTGACTTCATGACTCTGAATCTAACTCTGACTTTGACTCTCACTTCATGATCCTGGAACTAACTTTGACTCTGACTTTGAAATCATGACTCTGACTCTGACTGTGACTCTGACCCTGACTCTGACTCTGACTCTGAATCTGACTTCATGACTCTGAATCTGACTCTGACTTTGACTCTCACTTCATGATCCTGGAACTGACTTTGACTCTGACTTTGAATTCATGACTCTGACTCTGACTGTGACTCTGACCGTGACTCTGACTCTGACTCTGACTCTGACTCTTACTTCATGACTCTGACTTTGGCTTTGACTTTGACTCTGACTCTGACTGTGACTCTGACCCTGACTCTGACTCTGACTCTGACTCTGACTCTTACTTCATGACTCTGACTTTGGCTTTGACTTTGACTCTCACTCTGACTGTGACTCTGACTCTGACTCTGACGCTGTCTCTGACTCTGACTCTGACTCTGAATCTGACTTCATGACTCTGACTCTGACTCTGACTCTGTCTTCACGACTCTGACGCTGACTCTGACTCTAACTCTGACTCCGACTCTGACCCAGACTCTGACTCTGACTCTGACTCTGACTCTGACTCTGACTTCGACTTTGACTTTGACTCTGACTCTGACTCTGACTCTGACTTCATGACTCTGAATCTGACTATGACTTTGACTCTAACTCCGTAGTCCTGAAACTGACCTTGACCCTGACTCTGACTCTGACTCTGACTCTGACTTCATGACTCTGACTCTGACTGTGACTCTGACCCTGAATCTGACTCTGACTCTGACTCTGACTCTTACTTCATGACTCTGACTCTGACTCTGACTCTGACTTTGACTCTGACTCTGACTCTGACTCTGACTCTGACTTCATGACTCCGAATCTGACTCTGACTATGATTTTATAACTCTGACTCTGACTCTGACTCTGAATCCGACTCTTACTTCATGACTTTGACTTTGGCTTTGACTTCGACTCTGACTCTGACTCTGACTCTGATTCTGACTCTGACTCTGACTCTTACTTCATGACTCTGACTTTGGCTTTGACTTCGACTCTGACTCTGACTCTGACTCTGACTCTGACTCTGACTCTGTCTCTGAGTCTGACTCTGACTCTGAATCTGACTTCATGACTCTGACTCTGACTCTGACTCTGACTCTGACTCTAACTCTGACTCCGCGTCTGACCCAGACTCTGACACTGACTCTGACTATGACTCTGACTCTGACAGCGTGACGCTGAATCTGACTATGACTTTGACTTTAACTTGATGATCCTGAAACTGACTCTGACTCTGACTTTGTCCTCATGACTCTGACTCTGACTCTGACTCTGACTCTGACTCTGACTCTGACTCTGACTCTGACTCTGACTCTGATTCTGACTCTGACTTTGACTCCGACTTTGACTCTGACTCTGAATCTGATTCTGACTCTGACTTCATGACTCTGAAACTGACTCTGACTTTGACTCGAACTTCATGATTCTGAAACTGACTTTGACTCTGACTTTGAGTTCATGACTCTGACTCTGACTGTGACTCTGACCCTGACTCTGACTCTGACTCTGACTCTGACTCTTACTTCATGACTCTGACTCTGACTCTGACTTTGACTTTGACTCTGACTCTGACTCTGACTCTGACTCTGACTTCATGACTCTGAATCTGACTCTGACTTTGACTCTAACTCCATGATCCTGAAACTCACCTTGACCCTGACTCTGACTCTGACTCTGACTCTGACTCTCACTTCATGACTCTGACTTTGACTTTGATTCTGACTCTGACTCCGACTCTGACTCTGACTCTGACTCTGACTCCGACTCTGACTATGTCTCTGACTCTGACTCTGACTCTGACTCTGACTTCATGACTCTGAATCTTACTCTGACTTTGACTCTCACTTCATGATCGTAAAACTGACTGTGACTCTGACTTTGAATTCATGACTCTGACTCTGACTGTGACTCTGACCCTGACTCTGACTCTGACTCTGACTCTGACTCTTACTTCATGACTCTGACTTTGGCTCTGACTTTGACTCTGACTCTGACTGTGACTCTGACTCTGACTCTGACTCTGTCTCTGACTCTGACTCTGACTCTGAATCTGACTTCATGACTCTGAATCTGACTCTGACTTTGACTCTCACTTCATGATCCTGAAACTGACTTTGACTCTGACTTTGAATTCATGACTCTGACTCTGACTGTGACTCTGACCCTGACTCCGACTCTGACTCTGACTCTGACTCTTACTTCATGACTCTGACTTTGGCTTTGACTTTGACTCTGACTCTGACTGTGACTCTGACTCTGACTCTGACTCTGTCGCTGACTCTGACTCTGACTCTGAATCTGACTTCATGACTATGACTCTGACTCTGACTCTGTGTTCACGACTCTGACGCTGACTCTGACTCTAACTCTGACTCCGACTCTGACCCAGACTCTGACTCTGACTCTGACTCTGACTCTGACTCTGACTCTGACTCTGACTCCGACTTTGACTTTGACTCTGACTCTGACTCTGACTCTGACTTCATGACTCCGAATCTGACTCTGACTATGATTTTATAACTCTGACTCTGACTCTGACTCTGACCCTGACTCTGACTCTGACTATGACTCTGACTCTTACTTCATGACTCTGACGTTGGCTTTGACTTTGACTCTGACTCTGACTGTGACTCTGACTCTGACTCTGACTCTGTCTCTGACTCTGACTCTGACTCTGAATCTGACTTCATGACTCTGACTCTGACTCTGACTCTGTCTTCACGACTCTGACGCTGACTCTGACTCTAACTCTGACTCCGACTCTGACCCAGACTCTGACTCTGACTCTGACTCTGACTCTGACTCTGACTGTGACTCTGACTCTGACTCTGACTCTGAATCTGACTTCATGACTCTGACTCTGACTCTGACTCTGTCTTCACGACTCTGACGCTGACTCTGACTCTAACTCTGACTCCGACTCTGACCCAGACTCTGACTCTGACTCTGACTCTGACTCTGACTCTGACTTCGACTTTGACTTTGACTCTGACTCTGACTCTGACTCTGACTTCATGACTCTGAATCTGACTATGACTTTGACTCTAACTCCGTAGTCCTGAAACTGACCTTGACCCTGACTCTGACTCTGACTCTGACTCTGACTTCATGACTCTGACTCTGACTGTGACTCTGACCCTGAATCTGACTCTGACTCTGACTCTGACTCTTACTTCATGACTCTGACTCTGACTCTGACTCTGACTTTGACTCTGACTCTGACTCTGACTCTGACTCTGACTTCATGACTCCGAATCTGACTCTGACTATGATTTTATAACTCTGACTCTGACTCTGACTCTGACTCCGACTCTTACTTCATGACTTTGACTTTGGCTTTGACTTCGACTCTGACTCTGACTCTGACTCTGATTCTGACTCTGACTCTGACTCTTACTTCATGACTCTGACTTTGGCTTTGACTTCGACTCTGACTCTGACTCTGACTCTGACTCTGACTCTGACTCTGTCTCTGAGTCTGACTCTGACTCTGAATCTGACTTCATGACTCTGACTCTGATTCTGACTCTGACTCTGACTCTAACTCTGACTCCGCGTCTGACCCAGACTCTGACACTGACTCTGACTATGACTCTGACTCTGACAGCGTGACGCTGAATCTGACTATGACTTTGACTTTAACTTGATGATCCTGAAACTGACTCTGACTCTGACTTTGTCCTCATGACTCTGACTCTGACTCTGACTCTGACTCTGACTCTGACTCTGACTCTGACTCTGACTCTGACTCTGATTCTGACTCTGACTTTGACTCCGACTTTGACTCTGACTCTGAATCTGATTCTGACTCTGACTTCATGACTCTGAAACTGACTCTGACTTTGACTCGAACTTCATGATTCTGAAACTGACTTTGACTCTGACTTTGAGTTCATGACTCTGACTCTGACTGTGACTCTGACCCTGACTCTGACTCTGACTCTGACTCTGACTCTTACTTCATGACTCTGACTCTGACTCTGACTTTGACTTTGACTCTGACTCTGACTCTGACTCTGACTCTGACTTCATGACTCTGAATCTGACTCTGACTTTGACTCTAACTCCATGATCCTGAAACTCACCTTGACCCTGACTCTGACTCTGACTCTGACTCTGACTCTCACTTCATGACTCTGACTTTGACTTTGATTCTGACTCTGACTCCGACTCTGACTCTGACTCTGACTCTGACTCCGACTCTGACTATGTCTCTGACTCTGACTCTGACTCTGACTCTGACTTCATGACTCTGAATCTTACTCTGACTTTGACTCTCACTTCATGATCGTAAAACTGACTGTGACTCTGACTTTGAATTCATGACTCTGACTCTGACTGTGACTCTGACCCTGACTCTGACTCTGACTCTGACTCTGACTCTTACTTCATGACTCTGACTTTGGCTCTGACTTTGACTCTGACTCTGACTGTGACTCTGACTCTGACTCTGACTCTGTCTCTGACTCTGACTCTGACTCTGAATCTGACTTCATGACTCTGAATCTGACTCTGACTTTGACTCTCACTTCATGATCCTGAAACTGACTTTGACTCTGACTTTGAATTCATGACTCTGACTCTGACTGTGACTCTGACCCTGACTCCGACTCTGACTCTGACTCTGACTCTTACTTCATGACTCTGACTTTGGCTTTGACTTTGACTCTGACTCTGACTGTGACTCTGACTCTGACTCTGACTCTGTCGCTGACTCTGACTCTGACTCTGAATCTGACTTCATGACTATGACTCTGACTCTGACTCTGTGTTCACGACTCTGACGCTGACTCTGACTCTAACTCTGACTCCGACTCTGACCCAGACTCTGACTCTGACTCTGACTCTGACTCTGACTCTGACTCTGACTCTGACTCCGACTTTGACTTTGACTCTGACTCTGACTCTGACTCTGACTTCATGACTCCGAATCTGACTCTGACTATGATTTTATAACTCTGACTCTGACTCTGACTCTGACCCTGACTCTGACTCTGACTATGACTCTGACTCTTACTTCATGACTCTGACGTTGGCTTTGACTTTGACTCTGACTCTGACTGTGACTCTGACTCTGACTCTGACTCTGTCTCTGACTCTGACTCTGACTCTGAATCTGACTTCATGACTCTGACTCTGACTCTGACTCTGTCTTCACGACTCTGACGCTGACTCTGACTCTAACTCTGACTCCGACTCTGACCCAGACTCTGACTCTGACTCTGACTCTGACTCTGATTCTGACTCCGACTTTGACTTTGACTCTGACTCTGACTCTGACTCTGACTTCATGACTCCGAATCTGACTCTGACTATGATTTTATAACTCTGACTCTGACTCTGACTCTGACCCTGACTCTGACTCTGACTATGACTCTGACTCTTACTTCATGACTCTGACGTTGGCTTTGACTTTGACTCTGACTCTGACTGTGACTCTGACTCTGACTCTGACTCTGACTCTGAATCTGACTTCATGACTCTGACTCTGACTCTGACTCTGTCTTCACGACTCTGACGCTGACTCTGACTCTAACTCTGACTCCGACTCTGACCCAGACTCTGACTCTGACTCTGACTCTGACTCTGACTCTGACTCCGACTTTGACTTTGACTCTGACTCTGACTCTGACTCTGACTTCATGACTCCGAATCTGACTCTGACTATGATTTTATAACTCTGACTCTGACTCTGACTCTGACTCCGACTCTTACTTCATGACTTTGACTTTGGCTTTGACTTCGACTCTGACTCTGACTCTGACTCTGATTCTGACTCTGACTCTGACTCTTACTTCATGACTATGACTTTGGCTTTGACTTCGACTCTGACTCTGACTCTGACTCTGACTCTGACTCTGACTCTGTCTCTGAGTCTGACTCTGACTCTGAATCTGACTTCATGACTCTGACTCTGACTCTGACTCTGACTCTGACTCTAACTCTGACTCCGCGTCTGACCCAGACTCTGACACTGACTCTGACTATGACTCTGACTCTGACAGCGTGACGCTGAATCTGACTATGACTTTGACTTTAACTTCATGATCCTGAAACTGACTCTGACTCTGACTTTGACCTCATGACTCTGACTCTGACTCTGACTCTGACTCTGACTCTGACTCTGACTCTGACTCTGACTCTGACTCTGATTCTGACTCTGACTCTGACTCCGACTTTGACTCTGACTCTGAATCTGATTCTGACTCTGACTTCATGACTCTGAAACTGACTCTGACTTTGACTCGAACTTCATGATCCTGAAACTGACTTTGACTCTGACTTTGAGTTCACGACTCTGACTCTGACTGTGACTCTGACCCTGACTCTGACTCTGACTCTGACTCTGACTCTTACCTCATGACTCTGACTCTGACTCTGACTTTGACTTTGACTCTGACTCTGACTCTGACTCTGACTCTGACTTCATGACTCTGAATCTGACTCTGACTTTGACTCTAACTCCATGATCCTGAAACTCACCTTGACCCTGACTCTGACTCTGACTCTGACTCTGACTCTCACTTCATGACTCTGACTTTGACTTTGACTCTGACTCTGACTCTGACTCTGACTCTGACTTTGACTCTGACTCTGACTCCGACTCTGACTATGTCTCTGACTCTGACTCTGACTCTGACTCTGACTTCATGACTCTGAATCTGACTCTGACTTTGACTCTCACTTCATGATCGTGAAACTGACTGTGACTCTGACTTTGAATTCATGACTCTGACTCTGACTGTGACTCTGACCCTGACTCTGACTCTGACACTGACTCTGACTCTTACTTCATGACTCTGACTTTGGCTTTGACTTTGACTCTGACTCTGACTGTGACTCTGACTCTGACTCTGACTCTGACTCTGACTCTGACTCCGACTCTGACTATGTCTCTGACTCTGAGTCTGACTCTGACTCTGACTTCATGACTCTGAATCTGACACTGACTTTGACTCTCACTTCATGATCGTGAAACTGACTTTGACTCTGACTTTAATTGCATGACTCTGACTCTGACTGTGACTCTGACCCTGACTCTGACTCTGACTCTGACTCTGACTCTTACTTCATGACTCTCACTTTGGCTTTGACTTTGACTCCGACTCTGACTGTGACTCTGACTCTGACTCTGACTCTGTCTCTGACTCTGACTCTGACTCTGAATCTGACTTCATGACTCTGAATCTGACTCTGACTTTGACTCTCACTTCATGATCCTGGAACTGACTTTGACTCTGACTTTGAAATCATGACTCTGACTCTGACTGTGACTCTGACCCTGACTCTGACTCTGACTCTGAATCTGACTTCATGACTCTGAATCTGACTCTGACTTTGACTCTCACTCCATGATCCTGGAACTGACTTTGACTCTGACTTTGAATTCATGACTCTGACTCTGACTGTGACTCTGACCCTGACTCTGACTCTGACTCTGACTCTGACTCTTACTTCATGACTCTGACTTTGGCTTTGACTTTGACTCTGACTCTGACTGTGACTCTGACCCTGACTCTGACTCTGACTCTGACTCTGACTCTTACTTCATGACTCTGACTTTGGCTTTGACTTTGACTCTCACTCTGACTGTGACTCTGACTCTGACTCTGACGCTGTCTCTGACTCTGACTCTGACTCTGAATCTGACTTCATGACTCTGACTCTGACTCTGACTCTGTCTTCACGACTCTGACGCTGACTCTGACTCTAACTCTGACTCCGACTCTGACCCAGACTCTGACTCTGACTCTGACTCTGACTCTGACTCTGACTCCGACTTTGACTTTGACTCTGACTCTGACTCCGACTCTGACTATGTCTCTGACTCTGAGTCTGACTCTGACTCTGACTACATGACTCTGAATCTGACACTGACTTTGACTCTCACTTCATGATCGTGAAACTGACTTTGACTCTGACTTTGAATGCATGACTCTGACTCTGACTGTGACTCCGACCCTGACTCTGACTCTGACTCCGACTCTGACTCTTACTTCATGACTCTGACTTTGGCTTTGACTTTGACTCTGACTCTGACTGTGACTCTGACTCTGACTCTGCCTCTGTCTCTGACTCTGACTCTGACTCTGACTCTGACTGCATGACTCTGAATCTGGCTCTGACTTTGACTCTAACTCCATGGTCCTGAAACTGACCTTGACCCTGACTCTGACTCTGACTCTGACTCTGACTCTTACTTCACGACTCTGACTTTGACTTTGACTCTGACTCTGACTCTGACTCTGACTCTGACTCCGACTCTGACTATGTCTCTGACTCTGACTCTGACTCTGACTCTGACTTCATGACTCTGAATCTGACTCTGACTTTGACTTTAACTTCATGATCCTGAAACTGACTTTGACTCTGACTTTGACTTCATGACTCTGACTCTGACTGTGACTCTGACCCTGATTCTGACTCTGACTCCAAATCAGACTCTTACTCCATGACTCTGACTTTGACTTTGACTTGGACTCTGACTCGACTCTGACTGTGACTCTGACTCTGACTCTGTCTTTGACTCTGACCCTGACTCTGAATCTGACTTCATGACTCTGAATCTGACTCTGACTATGATTTTATGACTCTGACTCTGACTCTGACTCTGTATCTGACTGTGACTCCGACTCTGTATCTGACTGTGACTCCGACTCTGAAACTTACTTCATGACTCTGAATCTGACTCTGACTATTATTTTATGACTCTGACTCTGACTCCGACTCTGACTCTGACTCTGACTCTGACTCTGACTTTGACTCTAACTCCATGATCCTGAAACTGACCTTGACCCTGACGCTGACTTTGACTCTGACTCTGACTCTTACTTCATGACTCTGACTTTGACTTTGACTCTGACTCTGACTCTGACTTTGACTCTGACTCCGACTCTGACTATGTCTCTGACTCTGACTCTGACTCTGACTCTGACTCTGAGTCTAACTCTGACTCCGACTCTGACCCAGACTCTGACTCTGACTCTGACTCTAACTCTGACTCCGACTTTGACCCAGACTCTGACTCTGACTCTGACTCTGACTCTGACTGTGGCTGTGACTCTGACTCCGACTCTGACCCAGACTCTGACTCTGATTCTGACTCTAACTCTGACTCCGACTTTGACCCAGTTTCTGACTCTGACTCTGACTCTGACTCTGACTCTGACTGTGACTGTGACTCCGACTCTGACTATGTCTCTGACTCTGACTCTGACTCTGACTCTGACTCTGACTCTAACTCTGACTCCGACTTTGACCCAGACTCTGACTCTGACTCTGACTCTGACTCTGACTCTGACTCTGACTCTGACTCTAACTCTGACTCCGACTTTGACCCAGCCTCTGACTCTGACTCTGACTCTGACTCTGACTCTGACTGTGAATCTGACTCTGACTCTGTCTTTGACTCTGACCCTGACTCTGAATGTGACTTCATGACTCTGAATCTGACTCTGACTATGATTTTATGACTCTGACTATGATTTTATGACTCTGACTCTGACTCTGACTCTGACTCTGTATCTGACTGTGACTCCGACTCTGACTCTAACTTCATGACTCTTAATCTGACTCTGACTATTATTTTATGACTCTGACTCTGACTCCGACTCTGACTCTGACTCTGACTCTGACTCTGAGTCTTTCTCCATGACTCTGACGGTAACTCTGATTCTGACTTTGAATCTGACTCTGACCTAGACTATGACTCTGACTCTGACTCTGACTTCATGACTCTGAATCTGACTCTGACTTTGACTCTAACTCCATGGTCCTGAAACTGACCTTGACCCTGACTCTGACTCTGACTCTGACTCTGACTCTTACTTCACGACTTTGACTTTGACTTTGACTTTGACTCTGACTCTTACTCTGACTCCGACTCTGACTATGTCTCTGACTCTGCCTCTGACTCTGACTCTGACTTCATGACTCTGAATCTGACTCTGACTCTGACTTTAACTTCATGATCCTGAAACTGACTTTGACTCTGACTTTGACTCCATGAATCTGACTCTGACTGTGACTCTGACGCTGACTCTGACTCTGACTCTGTCTTTGACTCTGACCCTGACTCTGAATCTGACTTCATGACTCTGAATCTGACTCTGACTATGATTTTATGACTCTGACTCTGACTCTGACTCTGACTCTGACTCTGACTCTGACTCTGTATCTGACTGTGACTCCGACTCTGACTCTAACTTCATGACTCTTAATCTGACTCTGACTATTATTTTATGACTCTGACTCTGACTCCGACTCTGACTCTGACTCTGACTCTGACTCTGAGTCTTTCTCCATGACTCTGACGCTAACTCTGATTCTGACTTTGAATCTGACTCTGACCTAGACTCTGACTCTGACTCTGACTCTGACTTCATGACTCTGAATCTGACTCTGACTTTGACTCTAACTCCATGGTCCTGAAACTGACCTTGACCCTGACTCTGACTCTGACTCTGACTCTGACTCTGACTCTGACTTCATGACTCTGAATCTGACTCTGACTCTGGCTTTAACTTCATGATCCTGAAACTGACTTTGACTCTGACTTTGACTTCATGAATCTGACTCTGACTGTGACTCTGACCCTGACTCTGACTCTGACTCTGACTCCGACTTCATGACTCTGAATCTGACTCTGACTTTGACTCTAACTCCATGATCCTCAAACTGACCTTGACCCTGACTCTGACTCTGACTCTGACTCTGACTTCATGACTCTGACTCTGACTGTGACTCTGACCCTGAATCTGACTCTGACTCTGACTCTGACTCTTACTTCATGACTCTGACTCTGACTCTGACTCTGACTTTGACTCTGACTCTGACTCTGACTCTGACTCTGACTTCATGACTCTGAATCTGACTCTGACTTTGACTCTAACTTCATGATCCTGAAACTCACCTTGACCCTGACTCTGACTCTGACTCTGACCCTGACTCTCACTTCATGACTCTGACTTTGACGTTGACTCTGACTCTGACTCTGACTCTGACTCTGACTCTGACTCTGACTCCGACTCTGACTATGTCTCTGACTCTGAGTCTGACTCTGACTCTGACTTCATGACTCTGAATCTGACACTGACTTTGACTCTCACTTCATGATCGTGAAACTGACTTTGACTCTGACTTTGAATGCATGACTCTGACTCTGACTGTGACTCTGACCCTGACTCTGACTCTGACTCTGACTCTTACTTCACGACTCTGACTTTGGCTTTGACTTTGACTCAGACTCTGACTGTGACTCTGACTCTGACTCTGACTCTGTCTCTGACTTTGACTCTGACTCTGAATCTGACTTCATGACTCTGACTCTGACTCTGACTTTGTCTTCACGACTCTGACGCTGACTCTGACTCTAACTCTGACTCCGACTCTGACCCAGACTCTGACTCTGACTCTGACTCTGACTCTGACTCTGACTCCGACTTTGACTTTGACTCTGACTCTGACTCTGACTCTGACTCTGACTTCATGACTCTGAATCTGACTCTGACTTCGACTCTAACTCCATGGTCCTGAAACTGACCTTGACCCTGACTCTGACTCTGACTCTGACTCTGACTTCATGACTCTGACTCTGACTGTGACTCTGACCCTGAATCTGACTCTGACTCTGACTCTGACTCTTACTTCATGACTCTGACTCTGACTCTGACTCTGACTTTGACTTTGACTCTGACTCTGACTCTGACTCTGACTTCATGACTCTGAATCTGACTCTGACTTTGACTCTAACTTCATGATCCTGAAACTCACCTTGACCCTGACTCTGACTCTGACTGTGACTCTGACTCTCACTTCATGACTCTGACTTTGACGTTGACTCTGACTCTGACTCTGACTCTGACTCTGACTCTGACTCTGACTCTGACTCTGACTCTGACTCTGACTCTTACTTCATGACTCTGACTTTGGCTTTGACTTTGACTCTGACTCTGACTGTGACTCTGACCCTGACTCTGACTCTGACTCTGACTCTGACTCTTACTTCATGACTCTGACTTTGGCTTTGACTTTGACTCTGAATCTGACTGTGACTCTGACTTTGACTCTGACTCTGTCTCTGACTCTGACTCTGACTCTGAATCTGACTTCATGACTCTGACTCTGACTCTGACTCTGTCTTCACGACTCTGACGCTGACTCTGACTCTAACTCTGACTCCGACTCCGACCCAGACTCTGACTCTGACTCTGACTCTGACTCTGATTCTGACTCCGACTTTGACTTTGACTCTGACTCTGACTCTGACTCTGACTTCATGACTCTGAATCTGACTCTGACTATGATTTTATGACTCTGACTCTGACTCTGACTCTGACCCTGACTCTGACTCTGACTCTGACTCTGACTCTTACTTCATGACTCTGACTTTGACTTTGACTCTGACTCTGGCTCCGACTCTGACTCTGACTTTGACTCTGTTTTTGGCTGTGACTCCGACTCTGACTCTAACTTCATGACTCTGAATCTGACGCTGACTATGATTTTATGACTCTGACTCTGACTTCGACTCTGACTCTGACTCTGAGTCTTTCTCCATGACTCTGACGCTGACTCTGACTCTGACTCTGACTCTGACTCTGACTTTGACTCTGACTCTGACTCTGACCCTGACTCTGACTTCATGACTCTGAATCTGACTCTGACTTTGACTCTAACTTCATGATCCTGAAACTGACCTTGACCCTGACTCTGGCTCTGACTCTGACTCTGACTCTTACTTCATGACTCTGACTTTGACATTGACTCTGTTTCTGACTCTGACTCTGACTCTGACTCCGACTCTGACTATGTCTCTGACTCTGACTCTGACTCTGACTCTGACTCTGAGTCTAACTCTGACTCCGACTCTGACCCAGACTCTGACTCTGACTCTGACTCTAACTCTGACTCCGACTTTGACCCAGACTCTGACTCTGACTCTGACTCTGACTCTGACTCTGGCTGTGACTCTGACTCCGACTCTGACCCAGACTCTGACTCTGATTCTGACTCTAACTCTGACTCCGACTTTGACCCAGACTCTGACTCTGACTCCGACTCTGACTCTGACTCTGACTCTGACTGTGACTCCGACTCTGACTATGTCTCTGACTCTGACTCTGACTCTGACTCTGACTCTGACTCTAACTCTGACTCCGACTTTGACCCAGACTCTGACTCTGACTCTGACTCTGACTCTGACTCTGACTCTAACTCTGACTCCGACTTTGACCCAGACTCTGACTCTGACTCTGACTCTGACTCTGACTCTGACCCTGACTCTGAGTCTGACTCTGACTCTGACTCTTACTTCATGGCTCTGACTCTGACTTTGACTCTGACTCTGACTCTTACTCTGACTCTGGCTCTGACTCTGTCTCTGACTGTGACTCCGACTCTGACTCTAACTTCATGACTCTGAATCTGACTCTGACTATGATTTTATGACTCTGACTCTGACTCTGACTCTGACTCTGACTCTGTCTCTGACTGTGACTCCGACTCTGACTCTAACTTCATGACGCTGAATCTGACTCTGACTATGATTTCATGACTCTAACTCTGACTCCGACTCTGACTCTGACTCTGACTCTGAGTCTTTCTCCATGACTCTGACGGTAACCCTGACTCTGACTCTGACTCTGACTCTGACCCAGACTCTGACTCTGACTCTGACTCAGACTTTGACTCTGACTCTGACTCTGACTCTGACTCTGACTTCATGACTCTGAATCTGACTCTGACTTTGACTCTAACTACATGATCCTGAAACCGACCTTGACCCTGACTCTGACTCTGACTCTGACTCTGACTCTTACCTCATGACTCTGACTTTGACTTTGACTCTGACTCTGACTCTGACTCTGACTATGACTGTGACTCCGACTTTGACTCTGTCTCTGACTCTGACTCTGACTCTGAATCTGACTTTATGTCTCTGAATCTGACTCTGACTTTGATTTTATGACTCTGACTCTGACTCTGACTCTGACTATGACTCTGACTCTGAATGCATGACTCTGAATCTGACTATGACTTTGACGTTAACTTCATGATTCTGAAACTGACTCTGACTCTGACTTTGACCTCATGACTCTGACTCTGACTCTGACTCTAACTCTGACTCTGACTCTGACTCTGACTCTGACTCTGACTGTGACTCTGACTCTGACTCTGACTCCGACTTTGACTCTGACTATGACTCTGATTCTGACTCTGACTTCATGATTTTGAATCGGACTCTGACTCTGACTCTGACTCTGACTCTGGCTGTGACTCTGACTCTGACTCTGACTCTGACTCTGACTCTGGCTGTGACTCTGACTCCGACTCTGACCCAGACTCTGACTCTGATTCTGACTCTAACTCTGACTCCGACTTTGACCCAGACTCTGACTCTGACTCCGACTCTGACTCTGACTCTGACTCTGACTGTGACTCCGACTCTGACTATGTCTCTGACTCTGACTCTGACTCTGACTCTGACTCTGACTCTAACTCTGACTCCGACTTTGACCCAGACTCTGACTCTGACTCTGACTCTGACTCTGACTCTGACTCTAACTCTGATTCCGACTTTGACCCAGACTCTGACTCTGACTCTGACTCTGACTCTGACTCTGACCCTGACTCTGACTCTGACTCTGACTCTGACTCTTACTTCATGGCTCTGACTCTGACTTTGACTCTGACTCTGACTCTGACTCTGACTCTGGCTCTGACTCTGTCTCTGACTGTGACTCCGACTCTGACTCTAACTTCATGACTCTGAATCTGACTCTAACTATGATTTTATGACTCTGACTCTGACTCTGACTCTGACTCTGACTCTGTCTCTGACTGTGACTCCGACTCTGACTCTAACTTCATGACGCTGAATCTGACTCTGACTATGATTTCATGACTCTAACTCTGACTCCGACTCTGACTCTGACTCTGACTCTCAGTCTTTCTCCATGACTCTGACGGTAACTCTGACTCTGACTCTGACTCTGACTCTGACCCAGACTCTGACTCTGACTCTGACTCAGACTTTGACTCTGACTCTGACTCTGACTCTGACTCTGACTTCATGACTCTGAATCTGACTCTGACTTTGACTCTAACTACATGATCCTGAAACCGACCTTGACCCTGACTCTGACTCTGACTCTGACTCTGACTCTTACGTCATGACTCTGACTTTGACTTTGACTCTGACTCTGACTCTGACTCTGACTATGACTGTGACTCCGACTTTGACTCTGTCTCTGACTCTGACTCTGACTCTGAATCTGACTTTATGTCTCTGAATCTGACTCTGACTTTGATTTTATGACTCTGACTCTGACTCTGACTCTGACTATGACTCTGACTCTGAATGCATGACTCTGAATCTGACTATGACTTTGACTTTAACTTCATGATTCTGAAACTGACTCTGACTCTGACTTTGACCTCATGACTCTGACTCTGACTCTGACTCTAACTCTGACTCTGACTCTGACTCTGACTCTGACTGTGACTGTGACTCTGACTCTGACTCTGACTCCGACTTTGACTCTGACTATGACTCTGATTCTGACTCTGACTTCATGATTTTGAATCTGACTCTGACTTTGACTCTGACTATGACTCTGATTCTGACTCTGACTTCATGACTCTTAATCTGACTCTGACTATGATTTTATGACTCTGACTCTAATTCTGACTCCGACTCTGACTCTGACTCTGAGTCTTTCTTCATGACTATGACGCTGACTCTGACTCTGACTCTGACTCCGACTCTGACTCCGACTTTGACTTTGACTCTGACTCTGACTCTGACTCTGACTTCATGACTCTGAATCTGACTCGGACTATGATTTTAAGACTCCGACTCTGACTCTGACTCTGATCCTGACTCTGACTCTGACTCTGACTCTGACTCTTACTTCATGACTCTGACTTTGGCTTTGACTTTGACTCTGAATCTGACTGTGACTCTGACTTTGACTCTGACTCTGTCTCTGACTCTGACTCTGACTCTGAATCTGACTTCATGACTCTGACTCTGACTCTGACTCTGTCTTCACGACTCTGACGCTGACTCTGACTCTAACTCTGACTCCGACTCCGACCCAGACTCTGACTCTGACTCTGACTCTGACTCTGATTCTGACTCCGACTTTGACTTTGACTCTGACTCTGACTCTGACTCTGACTTCATGACTCTGAATCTGACTCTGACTATGATTTTATGACTCTGACTCTGACTCTGACTCTGACCCTGACTCTGACTCTGACTCTGACTCTGACTCTTACTTCATGACTCTGACTTTGACTTTGACTCTGACTCTGGCTCTGACTCTGACTCTGACTTTGACTCTGTTTTTGGCTGTGACTCCGACTCTGACTCTAACTTCATGACTCTGAATCTGACGCTGACTATGAATTTATGACTCTGACTCTGACTTCGACTCTGACTCTGACTCTGAGTCTTTCTCCATGACTCTGACGCTAACTCTGACTCTGACTCTGACTCTGACTCTGACTTCGACTCTGACTCTGACTCTGACCCTGACTCTGACTTCATGACTCTGAATCTGACTCTGACTTTGACTCTAACTCCATGATCCTGAAACTGACCTTGACCCTGACTCTGGCTCTGACTCTGACTCTGACTCTTACTTCATGACTCTGACTTTGACATTGACTCTGTTTCTGACTCTGACTCTGACTCTGACTCCGACTCTGACTATGTCTCTGACTCTGACTCTGACTCTGACTCTGACTCTGAGTCTAACTCTGACTCCGACTCTGACCCAGACTCTGACTCTGACTCTGACTCTAACTCTGACTCCGACTTTGACCCAGACTCTGACTCTGACTCTGACTCTGACTCTGACTCTGGCTGTGACTCTGACTCCGACTCTGACCCAGACTCTGACTCTGATTCTGACTCTAACTCTGACTCCGACTTTGACCCAGACTCTGACTCTGACTCCGACTCTGACTCTGACTCTGACTCTGACTGTGACTCCGACTCTGACTATGTCTCTGACTCTGACTCTGACTCTGACTCTGACTCTGACTCTAACTCTGACTCCGACTTTGACCCAGATTCTGACTCTGACTCTGACTCTGACTCTGACTCTGACTCTAACTCTGACTCCGACTTTGACCCAGACTCTGACTCTGACTCTGACTTTGACTCTGACTCTGACCCTGACTCTGAGTCTGACTCTGACTCTGACTCTTACTTCATGGCTCTGACTCTGACTTTGACTCTGACTCTGACTCTGACTCTGACTCTGGCTCTGACTCTGTCTCTGACTGTGACTCCGACTCTGACTCTAACTTCATGACTCTGAATCTGACTCTGACTATGATTTTATGACTCTGACTCTGACTCTGACTCTGACTCTGACTCTGTCTCTGACTGTGACTCCGACTCTGACTCTAACTTCATGACGCTGAATCTGACTCTGACTATGATTTCATGACTCTAACTCTGACTCCGACTCTGACTCTGACTCTGACTCTGAGTCTTTCTCCATGACTCTGACGGTAACCCTGACTCTGACTCTGACTCTGACTCTGACCCAGACTCTGACTCTGACTCTGACTCAGACTTTGACTCTGACTCTGACTCTGACTCTGACTCTGACTTCATGACTCTGAATCTGACTCTGACTTTGACTCTAACTACATGATCCTGAAACCGACCTTGACCCTGACTCTGACTCTGACTCTGACTCTGACTCTTACGTCATGACTCTGACTTTGACTTTGACTCTGACTCTGACTCTGACTCTGACTATGACTGTGACTCCGACTTTGACTCTGTCTCTGACTCTGACTCTGACTCTGAATCTGACTTTATGTCTCTGAATCTGACTCTGACTTTGATTTTATGACTCTGACTCTGACTCTGACTCTGACTATGACTCTGACTCTGAATGCATGACTCTGAATCTGACTATGACTTTGACGTTAACTTCATGATTCTGAAACTGACTCTGACTCTGACTTTGACCTCATGACTCTGACTCTGACTCTGACTCTAACTCTGACTCTGACTCTGACTCTGACTCTGACTCTGACTGTGACTCTGACTCTGACTCTGACTCCGACTTTGACTCTGACTATGACTCTGATTCTGACTCTGACTTCATGATTTTGAATCTGACTCTGACTCTGACTCTGACTCTGACTCTGGCTGTGACTCTGACTCTGACTCTGACTCTGACTCTGACTCTGGCTGTGACTCTGACTCCGACTCTGACCCAGACTCTGACTCTGATTCTGACTCTAACTCTGACTCCGACTTTGACCCAGACTCTGACTCTGACTCCGACTCTGACTCTGACTCTGACTCTGACTGTGACTCCGACTCTGACTATGTCTCTGACTCTGACTCTGACTCTGACTCTGACTCTGACTCTAACTCCGACTCCGACTTTGACCCAGACTCTGACTCTGACTCTGACTCTGACTCTGACTCTGACTCTAACTCTGACTCCGACTTTGACCCAGACTCTGACTCTGACTCTGACTCTGACTCTGACTCTGACCCTGACTCTGACTCTGACTCTGACTCTGACTCTTACTTCATGGCTCTGACTCTGACTTTGACTCTGACTCTGACTCTGACTCTGACTCTGGCTCTGACTCTGTCTCTGACTGTGACTCCGACTCTGACTCTAACTTCATGACTCTGAATCTGACTCTAACTATGATTTTATGACTCTGACTCTGACTCTGACTCTGACTCTGACTCTGTCTCTGACTGTGACTCCGACTCTGACTCTAACTTCATGACGCTGAATCTGACTCTGACTATGATTTCATGACTCTAACTCTGACTCCGACTCTGACTCTGACTCTGACTCTGAGTCTTTCTCCATGACTCTGACGGTAACTCTGACTCTGACTCTGACTCTGACTCTGACCCAGACTCTGACTCTGACTCTGACTCAGACTTTGACTCTGACTCTGACTCTGACTCTGACTCTGACTTCATGACTCTGAATCTGACTCTGACTTTGACTCTAACTACATGATCCTGAAACCGACCTTGACCCTGACTCTGACTCTGACTCTGACTCTGACTCTTACGTCATGACTCTGACTTTGACTTTGACTCTGACTCTGACTCTGACTCTGACTATGACTGTGACTCCGACTTTGACTCTGTCTCTGACTCTGACTCTGACTCTGAATCTGACTTTATGTCTCTGAATCTGACTCTGACTTTGATTTTATGACTCTGACTCTGACTCTGACTCTGACTATGACTCTGACTCTGAATGCATGACTCTGAATCTGACTATGACTTTGACTTTAACTTCATGATTCTGAAACTGACTCTGACTCTGACTTTGACCTCATGACTCTGACTCTGACTCTGACTCTAACTCTGACTCTGACTCTGACTCTGACTCTGACTGTGACTGTGACTCTGACTTTGACTCTGACTCCGACTTTGACTCTGACTATGACTCTGATTCTGACTCTGACTTCATGATTTTGAATCTGACTCTGACTTTGACTCTGACTATGACTCTGATTCTGACTCTGACTTCATGACTCTTAATCTGACTCTGACTATGATTTTATGACTCTGACTCTAATTCTGACTCCGACTCTGACTCTGACTCTGAGTCTTTCTTCATGACTATGACGCTGACTCTGACTCTGACTCTGACTCCGACTCTGACTCCGACTTTGACTTTGACTCTGACTCTGACTCTGACTCTGACTTCATGACTCTGAATCTGACTCGGACTATGATTTTAAGACTCCGACTCTGACTCTGACTCTGATCCTGACTCTGACTCTGACTCTGACTCTGACTCTTACTTCATGACTCTGACTTTGGCTTTGACTTTGACTCTGAATCTGACTGTGACTCTGACTTTGACTCTGACTCTGTCTCTGACTCTGACTCTGACTCTGAATCTGACTTCATGACTCTGACTCTGACTCTGACTCTGACTTTGACTCTGACTCTGACCCTGACTCTGAGTCTGACTCTGACTCTGACTCTTACTTCATGGCTCTGACTCTGACTTTGACTCTGACTCTGACTCTGACTCTGACTCTGGCTCTGACTCTGTCTCTGACTGTGACTCCGACTCTGACTCTAACTTCATGACTCTGAATCTGACTCTGACTATGATTTTATGACTCTGACTCTGACTCTGACTCTGACTCTGACTCTGTCTCTGACTGTGACTCCGACTCTGACTCTAACTTCATGACGCTGAATCTGACTCTGACTATGATTTCATGACTCTAACTCTGACTCCGACTCTGACTCTGACTCTGACTCTGAGTCTTTCTCCATGACTCTGACGGTAACCCTGACTCTGACTCTGACTCTGACTCTGACCCAGACTCTGACTCTGACTCTGACTCAGACTTTGACTCTGACTCTGACTCTGACTCTGACTCTGACTTCATGACTCTGAATCTGACTCTGACTTTGACTCTAACTACATGATCCTGAAACCGACCTTGACCCTGACTCTGACTCTGACTCTGACTCTGACTCTTACGTCATGACTCTGACTTTGACTTTGACTCTGACTCTGACTCTGACTCTGACTATGACTGTGACTCCGACTTTGACTCTGTCTCTGACTCTGACTTTGACTCTGAATCTGACTTTATGTCTCTGAATCTGACTCTGACTTTGATTTTATGACTCTGACTCTGACTCTGACTCTGACTATGACTCTGACTCTGAATGCATGACTCTGAATCTGACTATGACTTTGACGTTAACTTCATGATTCTGAAACTGCCTCTGACTCTGACTTTGACCTCATGACTCTGACTCTGACTCTGACTCTAACTCTGACTCTGACTCTGACTCTGACTCTGACTCTGACTGTGACTCTGACTCTGACTCTGACTCCGACTTTGACTCTGACTATGACTCTGATTCTGACTCTGACTTCATGATTTTGAATCTGACTCTGACTCTGACTCTGACTCTGACTCTGGCTGTGACTCTGACTCTGACTCTGACTCTGACTCTGACTCTGGCTGTGACTCTGACTCCGACTCTGACCCAGACTCTGACTCTGATTCTGACTCTAACTCTGACTCCGACTTTGACCCAGACTCTGACTCTGACTCCGACTCTGACTCTGACTCTGACTCTGACTGTGACTCCGACTCTGACTATGTCTCTGACTCTGACTCTGACTCTGACTCTGACTCTGACTCTAACTCCGACTCCGACTTTGACCCAGACTCTGACTCTGACTCTGACTCTGACTCTGACTCTGACTCTAACTCTGACTCCGACTTTGACCCAGACTCTGACTCTGACTCTGACTCTGACTCTGACTCTGACCCTGACTCTGACTCTGACTCTGACTCTGACTCTTACTTCATGGCTCTGACTCTGACTTTGACTCTGACTCTGACTCTGACTCTGACTCTGGCTCTGACTCTGTCTCTGACTGTGACTCCGACTCTGACTCTAACTTCATGACTCTGAATCTGACTCTAACTATGATTTTATGACTCTGACTCTGACTCTGACTCTGACTCTGACTCTGTCTCTGACTGTGACTCCGACTCTGACTCTAACTTCATGACGCTGAATCTGACTCTGACTATGATTTCATGACTCTAACTCTGACTCCGACTCTGACTCTGACTCTGACTCTGAGTCTTTCTCCATGACTCTGACGGTAACTCTGACTCTGACTCTGACTCTGACTCTGACCCAGACTCTGACTCTGACTCTGACTCAGACTTTGACTCTGACTCTGACTCTGACTCTGACTCTGACTTCATGACTCTGAATCTGACTCTGACTTTGACTCTAACTACATGATCCTGAAACCGACCTTGACCCTGACTCTGACTCTGACTCTGACTCTGACTCTTACGTCATGACTCTGACTTTGACTTTGACTCTGACTCTGACTCTGACTCTGACTATGACTGTGACTCCGACTTTGACTCTGTCTCTGACTCTGACTCTGACTCTGAATCTGACTTTATGTCTCTGAATCTGACTCTGACTTTGATTTTATGACTCTGACTCTGACTCTGACTCTGACTATGACTCTGACTCTGAATGCATGACTCTGAATCTGACTATGACTTTGACTTTAACTTCATGATTCTGAAACTGACTCTGACTCTGACTTTGACCTCATGACTCTGACTCTGACTCTGACTCTAACTCTGACTCTGACTCTGACTCTGACTCTGACTGTGACTGTGACTCTGACTTTGACTCTGACTCCGACTTTGACTCTGACTATGACTCTGATTCTGACTCTGACTTCATGATTTTGAATCTGACTCTGACTTTGACTCTGACTATGACTCTGATTCTGACTCTGACTTCATGACTCTTAATCTGACTCTGACTATGATTTTATGACTCTGACTCTAATTCTGACTCCGACTCTGACTCTGACTCTGAGTCTTTCTTCATGACTATGACGCTGACTCTGACTCTGACTCTGACTCCGACTCTGACTCCGACTTTGACTTTGACTCTGACTCTGACTCTGACTCTGACTTCATGACTCTGAATCTGACTCGGACTATGATTTTAAGACTCCGACTCTGACTCTGACTCTGATCCTGACTCTGACTCTGACTCTGACTCTGACTCTTACTTCATGACTCTGACTTTGGCTTTGACTTTGACTCTGAATCTGACTGTGACTCTGACTTTGACTCTGACTCTGTCTCTGACTCTGACTCTGACTCTGAATCTGACTTCATGACTCTGACTCTGACTCTGACTCTGTCTTCACGACTCTGACGCTGACTCTGACTCTAACTCTGACTCCGACTCCGACCCAGACTCTGACTCTGACTCTGACTCTGACTCTGATTCTGACTCCGACTTTGACTTTGACTCTGACTCTGACTCTGACTCTGACTTCATGACTCTGACTCTGACTCTGACTCTGACTCTGACTCTGACTCTGACCCAGACTCTGACTCTGACTCTGACTCAGACTTTGACTCTGACTCTGACTCTGACTCTGACTCTGACTTCATGACTCTGAATCTGACTCTGACTTTGACTCTAACTACATGATCCTGAAACCGACCTTGACCCTGACTCTGACTCTGACTCTGACTCTGACTCTTACGTCATGACTCTGACTTTGACTTTGACTCTGACTCTGACTCTGACTCTGACTATGACTGTGACTCCGACTTTGACTCTGTCTCTGACTCTGACTCTGACTCTGAATCTGACTTTATGTCTCTGAATCTGACTCTGACTTTGATTTTATGACTCTGACTCTGACTCTGACTCTGACTATGACTCTGACTCTGAATGCATGACTCTGAATCTGACTATGACTTTGACTTTAACTTCATGATTCTGAAACTGACTCTGACTCTGACTTTGACCTCATGACTCTGACTCTGACTCTGACTCTAACTCTGACTCTGACTCTGACTCTGACTCTGACTGTGACTGTGACTCTGACTCTGACTCTGACTCCGACTTTGACTCTGACTATGACTCTGATTCTGACTCTGACTTCATGATTTTGAATCTGACTCTGACTTTGACTCTGACTATGACTCTGATTCTGACTCTGACTTCATGACTCTTAATCTGACTCTGACTATGATTTTATGACTCTGACTCTAATTCTGACTCCGACTCTGACTCTGACTCTGAGTCTTTCTTCATGACTATGACGCTGACTCTGACTCTGACTCTGACTCCGACTCTGACTCCGACTTTGACTTTGACTCTGACTCTGACTCTGACTCTGACTTCATGACTCTGAATCTGACTCGGACTATGATTTTAAGACTCCGACTCTGACTCTGACTGTGATCCTGACTCTGACTCTGACTCTGACTCTGACTCTTACTTCATGACTCTGACTTTGGCTTTGACTTTGACTCTGAATCTGACTGTGACTCTGACTTTGACTCTGACTCTGTCTCTGACTCTGACTCTGACTCTGAATCTGACTTCATGACTCTGACTCTGACTCTGACTCTGTCTTCACGACTCTGACGCTGACTCTGACTCTAACTCTGACTCCGACTCCGACCCAGACTCTGACTCTGACTCTGACTCTGACTCTGATTCTGACTTCGACTTTGACTTTGACTCTGACTCTGACTCTGACTCTGACTTCATGACTCTGACTCTGACTCTGACTCTGACTTTGACTCTGACTCTGACTCTGACTCTGACTCTGACTTCATGACTCTGAATCTGACTCTGACTTTGACTTTAACTTCATGATCCTGAAACTGACTTGAACTCTGACTTTGACTTCATGACTCTGACTCTGACTGTGACTCTGACCCTGACTCTGACTCTGACTCTGACTCTGACTCTGACTCTGACTCCGACTTTGACTTTGACTCTGACTCTGACTCTGACTCTGACTCTGACTCTGACCCAGACTCTGACTCTGACTCTGACTCAGACTTTGACTCTGACTCTGACTCTGACTCTGACTCTGACTTCATGACTCTGAATCTGACTCTGACTTTGACTCTAACTACATGATCCTGAAACCGACCTTGACCCTGACTCTGACTCTGACTCTGACTCTGACTCTTACGTCATGACTCTGACTTTGACTTTGACTCTGACTCTGACTCTGACTATGACTGTGACTCCGACTCTGACTCTGTCTCTGACTCTGACTCTGACTCTGAATCTGACTTTATGTCTCTGAATCTGACTCTGACTTTGATTTTATGACTCTGACTCTGACTCTGACTCTTACTTTGACTCCGACTTTGACTTTGACTCTGACTCTGACTCTAACTCTGACTTCATGACTCAGAATCTGACTCTGACTATGATTTCATGACTCTGACTCTGACTCTGACTCTGACCCTGACTCTGACTCTGACTCTGACTCTGACTCTTATTTCATGACTCTGACTTTGACTTTGACTCCGACTCTGGCTCTGACTCTGACTCTGACTCTGACTCTGTCTCTGACTGTGACTCCGACTCTGACTCTAACTTCATGACTCTGAATCTGACTCTGACTATGATTTTATGACTCGGACTCTGACTCCGACTCTGACTCTGACTCTGACTCTGACTCTGACTGTTACTTCATGACTCTGACTTTGGCTTTGACTTTGACTCTGACTCTGACTCTGACTCTGACTCTGACTCTGACTCTGTCTCTGACTCTGACTCTGACTCTGAATCTGACTTCATGACTCTGAATCTGACTCTGACTATGATTTTATGACTCTGACTCTGACTCTGACTCTGACTCTGACTCTGTCTCTGACTCTGACTCTGACTCTGAATCTGACTTCATGACTCTGAATCTGACTCTGACTATGATTTTATGACTCTGACTCTGACTCTGACTCTGACTCTGACTCTGACTCTGTCTCTGACTGTGACTCCGACTCTGACTCTAACTTCATGACTCTGAATCTGACTCTGACTATGATTTTATGACTCTGACTCTGACTCCGACTCTGACTCTGACTCTGACTCCGACTCTGACTCTGACTCTGACTCTGACTCTTACTTCATGACTCTGACTTTGACTTTGACTCTGACTCTGGCTCTGACTCTGACTCTGACTTTGACTCTGTCTCTGGCTGTGACTCCGACTCTGACTCTAACTTCATGACTCTGAATCTGACGCTGACTATGATTTTATGACTCTGACTCTGACTCTGACTCTGACTCTGACTCTGACTCTGACTCTGACTCTGAGTCTTTCTCTATGACTCTGACGCTAACTCTGACTCTGACTCTGACTCTGACTCTGACCCAGACTCTGACTCTGACTCTGACTCTGACTTTGACTCTGACTCTGACTCTGACTCTGACTCTGACTTCATGACTCTGAATCTGACTCTGACTGTGACTCTAACTCCATGATCCTGAAACTCAGTTTGACCATGACTCTGACTTTGACTCTGACTGTGACTCTTACTTCATGACTCTGACTTTGACTTTGACTCTGACTCTGACTCTGACTCCGACTCTGACTCCGACTCTGACTCTGACTCTGACTTCATGACTCTGAATCTGACTCTGACTTTGACTCCAACTTCATGATCCTGAAACTGACTATGACTCTGACTTTGAGGTCATGACTCTGACTCTGACTGTGACTCTGACCCTGACTCTGACTCTGACTCTGACTGTTACTTCATGACCCTGACTTTGGCTTTGACTTTGACTCTGACTCTGACTTTGACTCTGACTCTGTCTTCACGACTCTGACGCTGACTCTGACTCTAACTCTGACTCCGACTCTGACCCAGACTCTGACTCTGACTCTGACTCTGACTCTGACTCTGACTCCGACTTTGACTTTGACTCTGACTCTGACTCTGACTCTGACTTCATGACTCTGAATCTGACTCGGACTATGATTTTAAGACTCCGACTCTGACTCTGACTCTGATCCTGACTCTGACTCTGACTCTGACTCTGACTCTTACTTCATGACTCTGACTTTGACTTTGACTCTGACTCCGGCTCTGACTCTGACTCTGACTCTGACTCTGTCTCTGACTGTGACTCTGACTCTGACTCTAACTTCATGACTCTGAATCTGAATCTGACTATGATTGTATGACTCTGACTCTGACTCCGACTCTGACTCTGACTCTGAGTCTTTCTCCATGACTCTGACGCTAACTCTGACTCTGACTTTGAATCTGACTCTGACCTAGACTCTGACTCTGACTCTGACTCTGACTTTGACTCTGACTCTGACTCTGACTCTGACTCTGACTTCATGACTCTGACTCTGACTCTGACTCTGACTTTGACTCTGACTCTGACTCTGACTCTGACTCTGATTTCATGACTCTGAATCTGACTCTGACTTTGACTTTAACTTCATGATCCTGAAACTGACTTTGACTCTGACTTTGACTTCATGACTCTGACTCTGACTGTGACTCTGACCCTGACTCTGACTCTGACTCTGACTCTGACTCTGACTCTGACTCCGACTTTGACTTTGACTTTGACTCTGACTCTGAATCTGACTTCATGACTCTGAATCTGACTCTGACTATGATTTTATGACTCTCACTCTGACTCTGACTCTGACCCTTACTCTGACTCTGACTCTGACTCTGACTCTGACTTTGACTCTGACTCTGACTCTGACTCTGACTCTGACTTCATGACTCTGAATCTGACTCTGACTTTGACTCTAACTCCATGATTCTGGAACTGACCTTGACCCTGACTCTGACTCTGACTCTGACTCTGACTCTTACTTCATGACTCTGACTCTGACTTTGACTCTGACTCTGACTCTGACTCTGACTCTGACTCCGACTCTGACTATGTCTCTGACTCTGACTCTGACTCTGACTCTGACTTCATGACTCTGAAACTGACTCTGACTTTGACTTTAACTTCATGATCCTGAAACTGACTTTGACTCTGACTTTGACTTCATGACTCTGACTCTGACTGTGACTCTGACCCTGACTCTGACTCTGACTCTGAATCTGACTCTTACTCCATGACTCTGACTTTGACTTTGACTTTGACTCTGACTCTGACTCTGTCTCTGACTCTGAATCTGACTTTATGACTCTGAATCTGACTCTCACTATGATTTTTTGACTTTGACTCTGACTCTGACTCTGACCCTGACTCTGACTCTGACTCTGACTCTGACTCTTACTTCATGACTCTGACTATGACTTTGACTCTGACTCTGACTCTGACTCTGACTCTGAATCTGACTCTGTCTCTGACTCTGACTCTGACTCTGAATCTGACTCTGACTATGATTTTATGACTCTGACTCTGACTCCGACTCTGACTTTAACTCTGACTCTGTCTCTGAGTCTTTCTTCTTGACTCCGACGCCAACTCTGACTCTGACACTGACTCTGACCCAGACTCTGACTGACTCTGACTCTGACTCTGACTCTGACTCTGACTCTGACTCTGTCTCTGACTCTGACTCTGACTCTGACTTCATGACTCTGAATCTGACTCTGACTTTGACTTTAACTTCATGATCCTGAAACTGACTTCGACTCTGACTCTGAGTTCATGACTCTGACTCTGACTGTGACTCTGACCCTGACTCTGACTCTGACTCTGACTCTGACTCTTACTTTATGACTCTGACTCTGACTCTGACTCTGACTCTGACACTGACTCTGACCCAGACTCTGACTGACTCTGACTTCATGACTCTGAATCTGACTCTGACTGTGACTCCAACTCCATGATCCTGAAACTCAGTTTGACCCTGACGCTGACTCTGACTCTGACTGTGACTCTTACTTCATGACTCTGACTTTGACTTTGACTCTGACTCTGACTCTGACTCCGACTCTGACTCCGACTCTGACTATGTCTCTGACTCTGACTCTGACTCTGACTCCGACTTCATGACTCTGAATCTGACTCTGACTTTGACTCTAACTTCATGATCCTGGAACAGACTTTGACTCTTACTTTGAGTTCATCACTCTTACTCTGACTGTGACTCTGACCCTGACTCTGACTTTGACTCTGACTGTTACTTCATGACTCTGACTTTGGCTTCGACTTTGACTCTGACTCTGACTCTGACTCTGACTCTGACTCTGACTCTGTCTATGACTCTGACTCTGACTCTGAATCTGACTTCATGACTCTGACTCTGACTCTGACTCTGACTTCATGACTATAAATCTGACTCTGACTATGATTTTAAGACTCCGACTCTGACTCTGACTCTGACCCTGACTTTGACTCTGACTCTGACTCTGACTCTTACTTCATGACTCTGACTTTGACTTTGACTCAGACTCTGGCTCCGACTCTGACTCTGACTCTGACTCTGTCTCTAACTGTGACTCCGACTCTGACTCTAACTTCATGACTCTGAATCTGACTCTGACTATGATTTTATGACTCTGACGCTGACTCCGACTCTGACTCTGACTCTGAGTCTTTCTCCACGACTCTGACGCTAACTCTGACTCTGACTTTGAATCTGACTCTGACCTAGACTCTGACTCTGACTCTGACTCTGACTTTGACTCTGACTCTGACTCTGACTCTGACTCTGACTTCATGACTCTGAATCTGACTCTGACTTTGATTCTAACTCCATGGTCCTGAAACTGACCTTGACCCTGACTCTGACTCTGACTCTGACTCTGACTCTTACTTCACGACTCTGACTTTGACTTTGACTCTGACTCTGACTCTGACTCTGACTCTGACTCCGACTCTGACTATGTCACTGACTCTGACTCTGACTCTGACTCTGACTTCATGACTCTGAATCTGACTCTGACTCTGACTTTAACTTCATGATCCTGAAACTGACTTTGACTCTGACTTTGACTTCATGACTCTGACTCTGACTGTGACTCTGACTCTGATTCTGACTCTGACTCCGAATCTGACTCTTACTCCATGACTCTGAGTTTGACTTTGACTTGGACTCTGACTCTGACTCTGACTGTGACTCTGACTCTGACTCCGTCTCTGACTCTGACTCTGACTCTGAATCTGACTTCATGACTCTGAAACTGACTCTGACTATGATTTTATGACTCTGACTCTGACTCTGACTCTGACTCTGTATCTGACTGTGACTCCGACTCTGACTCTAACTTCATGACTCTGAAACTGACTCTGACTATGATTTTATGACTCTGACTCTGACTCTGACTCTGACTCTGTATCTGACTGTGACTCCGACTCTGACTCTAACTTCATGACTCTGACTCTGACTCTGACTCTGACTCTGTCTCTGAGTCTTTCTTCTTGACTCCGACGCCAACTCTGACTATGACACTGACTCTGACCCAGACTCTGACTGACTCTGACTTCATGACTCTGAATCTGACTCTGACTCTGACTCTGACTCTGACCCTGACTCTGAGTCTTCCTTCGTGACTCTGACGCCAACTCTGACTCTGACTCTGACTCTGACTCTGACCCAGACTCTGACTCTGACTCCGACTCTGACTTTGACTCTGACTCTGACTCTGACTCTGACTCTGACTTCATGACTCTGAATCTGACTCTGACTTTGACTCTAACTCCATGATCCTGAAACTCACTTTGACCCTGACTCTGACTCTGACTGCGACTCTGACTCTTACTTCATGACTCTGACTTTGACTTTGACTCTGACTCTGACTCTGACTCTGACTCCGAATCTGACTATGTCTCTGACTCTGACTCTGACTCTGACTCTGACTCTGACTCTGACTTCATGACTCTGAATCTGACTCTGACTATGACTCTAACTTCATGATCCTGAAACTGACTTTGACTCTGACTCTGAGTTCATGACTCTGACTCTGACTGTGACTCCGACCCTGACTCTGACTCTGACTCTGACTCTGACTCTTACTTCATGACTCTGACTCTGACTCTGACTCTGACTTTGACTCTGACTCTGACTCTGACTCTGACTCTGACTTCATGACTCTGAATCTGACTCTGACTTTGACTTTAACTTCATGATCCTGAAACTGACTTTGACTCTGACTTTGACTGCATGACTCTGACTCTGACTGTGACTCTGACCCTGACTCTGACTCTGACTCTGAAACTGACTCTTACTCCATGACTCTGACATTGATTCTGACTTTGACTCTGACTCTGACTCTGACTCTGACGCTGTCTCTGACAGTGACTCCGACTCTGACTCTAACTTCATGACTCTGAATCTGACTCTGACTATGATTTTATGACTCTGACTCTGACTCCGACTCTGACTCTGACTCTGACTCTGACCCAGACTCTGACTCTGACTCTGACTCTGACTTTGACTCTGACTCTGACCCTGACTCTGACTCTGAATCTGACTCCGACTTTGACTCTAACTCCATGATCCTGAAACTCACTTTGACCCTGACTCTGACTCTGACTCTGTCTCTGACTCTTACTTCATGACTCTGACTTTGACTTTGACTCTGACTCTGACTATGACTCTGACTCTGACTCTGACTATGTCTCTGACTCTGACTCTAACTCTGACTCTGACTTCATGACTCTGAATCTGACTCTGACTTTGACTATAACTTCATGATCCTGACCCTGACTCTGACTCTGACTCTTACTTCATGACTCTGACTCTGACTCTGACTCTGACTTTGACTCTGACTCTGACTCTGACTCTGACTCTGACTTCATGACTCTGAATCTGACTCTGACTGTGACTCTAACTCCATGATCCTGAAACTCACGTTGACCCTGACTCTGACTCTGACTCTGACTCTGACTCTCACTTCATGATTCTGACTTTGACTTTGACTCTGACTCTGACTCTGACTCTGACTCTGACTCCGACTCTGACTCTGACTCTGACTCCGACTCTGACTCTGACTCTGACTCTGACTCTTACTTCATGACTCTGACTTTGACTTTGACTCTGACTCTGGCTCTGACTCTGACTCTGACTTTGACTCTGTCTCTGGCTGTGACTCCGACTCTGACTCTAACTTCATGACTCTGAATCTGACGCTGACTATGATTTTATGACTCTGACTCTGACTCTGACTCTGACTCTGACTCTGACTCTGACTCTGACTCTGAGTCTTTCTCTATGACTCTGACGCTAACTCTGACTCTGACTCTGACTCTGACTCTGACCCAGACTCTGACTCTGACTCTGACTCTGACTTTGACTCTGACTCTGACTCTGACTCTGACTCTGACTTCATGACTCTGAATCTGACTCTGACTGTGACTCTAACTCCATGATCCTGAAACTCAGTTTGACCATGACTCTGACTTTGACTCTGACTGTGACTCTTACTTCATGACTCTGACTTTGACTTTGACTCTGACTCTGACTCTGACTCCGACTCTGACTCCGACTCTGACTCTGACTCTGACTTCATGACTCTGAATCTGACTCTGACTTTGACTCCAACTTCATGATCCTGAAACTGACTATGACTCTGACTTTGAGGTCATGACTCTGACTCTGACTGTGACTCTGACCCTGACTCTGACTCTGACTCTGACTGTTACTTCATGACCCTGACTTTGGCTTTGACTTTGACTCTGACTCTGACTTTGACTCTGACTCTGTCTTCACGACTCTGACGCTGACTCTGACTCTAACTCTGACTCCGACTCTGACCCAGACTCTGACTCTGACTCTGACTCTGACTCTGACTCTGACTCCGACTTTGACTTTGACTCTGACTCTGACTCTGACTCTGACTTCATGACTCTGAATCTGACTCGGACTATGATTTTAAGACTCCGACTCTGACTCTGACTCTGATCCTGACTCTGACTCTGACTCTGACTCTGACTCTTACTTCATGACTCTGACTTTGACTTTGACTCTGACTCCGGCTCTGACTCTGACTCTGACTCTGACTCTGTCTCTGACTGTGACTCTGACTCTGACTCTAACTTCATGACTCTGAATCTGAATCTGACTATGATTGTATGACTCTGACTCTGACTCCGACTCTGACTCTGACTCTGAGTCTTTCTCCATGACTCTGACGCTAACTCTGACTCTGACTTTGAATCTGACTCTGACCTAGACTCTGACTCTGACTCTGACTCTGACTTTGACTCTGACTCTGACTCTGACTCTGACTCTGACTTCATGACTCTGACTCTGACTCTGACTCTGACTTTGACTCTGACTCTGACTCTGACTCTGACTCTGATTTCATGACTCTGAATCTGACTCTGACTTTGACTTTAACTTCATGATCCTGAAACTGACTTTGACTCTGACTTTGACTTCATGACTCTGACTCTGACTGTGACTCTGACCCTGACTCTGACTCTGACTCTGACTCTGACTCTGACTCTGACTCCGACTTTGACTTTGACTTTGACTCTGACTCTGAATCTGACTTCATGACTCTGAATCTGACTCTGACTATGATTTTATGACTCTCACTCTGACTCTGACTCTGACCCTGACTCTGACTCTGACTCTGACTCTGACTCTGACTTTGACTCTGACTCTGACTCTGACTCTGACTCTGACTTCATGACTCTGAATCTGACTCTGACTTTGACTCTAACTCCATGATTCTGGAACTGACCTTGACCCTGACTCTGACTCTGACTCTGACTCTGACTCTTACTTCATGACTCTGACTCTGACTTTGACTCTGACTCTGACTCTGACTCTGACTCTGACTCCGACTCTGACTATGTCTCTGACTCTGACTCTGACTCTGACTCTGACTTCATGACTCTGAAACTGACTCTGACTTTGACTTTAACTTCATGATCCTGAAACTGACTTTGACTCTGACTTTGACTTCATGACTCTGACTCTGACTGTGACTCTGACCCTGACTCTGACTCTGACTCTGAATCTGACTCTTACTCCATGACTCTGACTTTGACTTTGACTTTGACTCTGACTCTGACTCTGTCTCTGACTCTGAATCTGACTTTATGACTCTGAATCTGACTCTCACTATGATTTTTTGACTTTGACTCTGACTCTGACTCTGACCCTGACTCTGACTCTGACTCTGACTCTGACTCTCACTTCATGACTCTGACTATGACTTTGACTCTGACTCTGACTCTGACTCTGACTCTGAATCTGACTCTGTCTCTGACTCTGACTCTGACTCTGAATCTGACTCTGACTATGATTTTATGACTCTGACTCTGACTCCGACTCTGACTCTAACTCTGACTCTGTCTCTGAGTCTTTCTTCTTGACTCCGACGCCAACTCTGACTCTGACACTGACTCTGACCCAGACTCTGACTGACTCTGACTTCATGACTCTGAATCTGACTCTGACTGTGACTCCAACTCCATGATCCTGAAACTCAGTTTGACCCTGACGCTGACTCTGACTCTGACTGTGACTCTTACTTCATGACTCTGACTTTGACTTCGACTCTGACTCTGACTCTGACTCCGACTCTGACTCCGACTCTGACTATGTCTCTGACTCTGACTCTGACTCTGACTCCGACTTCATGACTCTGAATCTGACTCTGACTTTGAGTCTAACTTCATGATCCTGGAACAGACTTTGACTCTTACTTTGAGTTCATCACTCTTACTCTGACTGTGACTCTGACCCTGACTCTGACTTTGACTCTGACTGTTACTTCATGACTCTGACTTTGGCTTCGACTTTGACTCTGACTCTGACTCTGACTCTGACTCTGACTCTGACTCTGTCTATGACTCTGACTCTGACTCTGAATCTGACTTCATGACTCTGACTCTGACTCTGACTCTGACTTCATGACTATAAATCTGACTCTGACTATGATTTTAAGACTCCGACTCTGACTCTGACTCTGACCCTGACTTTGACTCTGACTCTGACTCTGACTCTTACTTCATGACTCTGACTTTGACTTTGACTCAGACTCTGGCTCCGACTCTGACTCTGACTCTGACTCTGTCTCTGACAGTGACTCCGACTCTGACTCTAACTTCATGACTCTGAATCTGACTCTGACTATGATTTTATGACTCTGACGCTGACTCCGACTCTGACTCTGACTCTGAGTCTTTCTCCACGACTCTGACGCTAACTCTGACTCTGACTTTGAATCTGACTCTGACCTAGACTCTGACTCTGACTCTGACTCTGACTTTGACTCTGACTCTGACTCTGACTCTGACTCTGACTTCATGACTCTGAATCTGACTCTGACTTTGATTCTAACTCCATGGTCCTGAAACTGACCTTGACCCTGACTCTGACTCTGACTCTGACTCTGACTCTTACTTCACGACTCTGACTTTGACTTTGACTCTGACTCTGACTCTGACTCTGACTCTGACTCCGACTCTGACTATGTCACTGACTCTGACTCTGACTCTGACTCTGACTTCATGACTCTGAATCTGACTCTGACTCTGACTTTAACTTCATGATCCTGAAACTGACTTTGACTCTGACTTTGACTTCATGACTCTGACTCTGACTGTGACTCTGACCCTGATTCTGACTCTGACTCCGAATCTGACTCTTACTCCATGACTCTGAGTTTGACTTTGACTTGGACTCTGACTCTGACTCTGACTCCGTCTCTGACTCTGACTCTGACTCTGAATCTAACTTCATGACTCTGAAACTGACTCTGACTATGATTTTATGACTCTGACTCTGACTCTGACTCTGACTCTGACTCTGACTCTGACTCTGTATCTGACTGTGACTCCGACTCTGACTCTAACTTCATGACTCTGAATCTGACTCTGACTATTATTTTATGACTCTGACTCTGACTCTGACTCTGAGTCTTTCTTCGTGACTCTGACGCCAACTCTGACTCTGACTCTGACTCTGACTCTGACCCAGACTCTGACTCTGACTCTGACTCTGACTTTGACTCTGACTGTGACTCTGACTGTGACTCTGACTTCATGACTCTGAATCTGACTCTGACTTTGACTCTAACTCCATGATCCTGAAACTCACTTTGACCCTGACTCTGACTCTGACTCTGACTCTGACTCTTACTTCATGACTTTGACTTTGACTTTGACTCTGACTCTGACTCTGACTCTGACTCCGAATCTGACTATGTCTCTGACTCTGACTCTGACTCTGACTCTGACTTCATGACTCTGAATCTGACTCTGACTTTGACTCTAACTTCATGATCCTGAAACTGACTTTGACTCTGACTCTGAGTTCATGACTCTGACTCTGACTGTGACTCTGACCCTGACTCTGACTCTGACTCTGACTCTGACTCTTACTTCATGACTCTGACTCTGACTCTGACTCTGACTTTGACTCTGACTCTGACTCTGACTCTGACTCTGACTTCATGACTCTGAATCTGACTCTGACTTTGACTCCAACTTCATGATCCTGAAACTGACTATGACTCTGACTTTAAGTTCATGACTCTGACTCTGACTGTGACTCTGACCCTGACTCTGTCTCTGACTCTGACTGTCACTTCATGACTCTGACTTTGGCTTTGACTTTGACTCTGACTCTGACTCTGACTCTGACTCTGACTCTGACTCTGTCTCTGACTCTGACTCTGACTCTGACTTCATGACTCTGAATCTGACTCTGACTTTGACTTTAACTTCATGATCCTGAAACTGACTTCGACTCTGACTCTGAGTTCATGACTCTGACTCTGACTGTGACTCTGACCCTGACTCTGACTCTGACTCTGACTCTGACTCTTACTTTATGACTCTGACTCTGACTCTGACTCTGACTTTGACTCTGACTCTGACTCTGACTCTGACTCTGACTTCATGACTCTGAATCTGACTCTGACTTTGACTTTAACTTCATGATCCTGAAACTGACTTTGACTCTGACTTTGACTGCATGACTCTGACTCTGACTGTGACTCTGACCCTGACTCTGACTGTGACTCTGACCCTGACTCTGACTCTGACTCTGAATCTGACTCTTACTCCATGACTCTGACTTTGATTCTGACTTTGACTCTGACTCTGACTCTGACTGTGACGCTGTCTCTGACAGTAACTCCGACTCTGACTCTAACTTCATGACTCTGAATCTGACTCTGACTATGATTTTATGACTCTGACTCTGACTCCGACTCTGACTCTGACTCTGACTCTGACTCTGAGTCTTTCTTCGTGACTCTGACGCCAACTCTGACTCTGACTCTGACGCCAACTCTGACTCTGACTCTGACTCTGACTCTGACTCTGACTCTGACTTTGATTCTGACTCTGACTCTGACTCTGACTCTGACGTCATGACTCTGAATCTGACTCTGACTTTGACTTTAACTTCATGATCCTGAAACTGACTTTGACTCTGACTTTGACTTCATGACTCTGACTCTGACTGTGACTCTGACCCTGACTCTGACTCTGACTCTGGATCCGACTCTTACTCCATGACTCTGACTTTGACTTTGACTTTGACTCTGACTCTGACTTTGACTCTGACTCTGTCTCTGACTGTGACTCCGACTCTGACTCTAACTTCATGACTCTGAATCTGACTCTGACTATGATTTTATGACTCTGACTCTGACTCCGACTCTGACTCTGACTCTGACTCTGACTGTGACTCTGACCCTGACTCTGACTCTGACTCTGACTCTGACTCTGACTCTGACTCTGTCTCTGAGTCTTTCTTCTTGACTCCGACGCCAACTCTGACTATGACACTGACTCTGACCCAGACTCTGACTGACTCTGACTTCATGACTCTGAATCTGACTCTGACTCTGACTCTGACTCTGACCCTGACTCTGAGTCTTTCTTCGTGACTCTGACGCCAACTCTGACTCTGACTCTGACTCTGACTCTGACCCAGACTCTGACTCTGACTCCGACTCTGACTTTGACTCTGACTCTGACTCTGACTCTGACTCTGACTTCATGACTCTGAATCTGACTCTGACTTTGACTCTAACTCCATGATCCTGAAACTCACTTTGACCCTGACTCTGACTCTGACTCTGACTCTGACTCTTACTTCATGACTCTGACTTTGACTTTGACTCTGACTCTGACTCTGACTCTGACTCCGAATCTGACTATGTCTCTGACTCTGACTCTGACTCTGACTCTGACTTCATGACTCTGAATCTGACTCTGACTATGACTCTAACTTCATGATCCTGAAACTGACTTTGACTCTGACTCTGAGTTCATGACTCTGACTCTGACTGTGACTCCGACCCTGACTCTGACTCTGACTCTGACTCTGACTCTTACTTCATGACTCTGACTCTGACTCTGACTCTGACTTTGACTCTGACTCTGACTCTGACTCTGACTCTGACTTCATGACTCTGAATCTGACTCTGACTTTGACTTTAACTTCATGATCCTGAAACTGACTTTGACTCTGACTTTGACTGCATGACTCTGACTCTGACTGTGACTCTGACCCTGACTCTGACTCTGACTCTGAAACTGACTCTTACTCCATGACTCTGACATTGATTCTGACTTTGACTCTGACTCTGACTCTGACTCTGACGCTGTCTCTGACAGTGACTCCGACTCTGACTCTAACTTCATGACTCTGAATCTGACTCTGACTATGATTTTATGACTCTGACTCTGACTCCGACTCTGACTCTGACTCTGACTCTGACCCAGACTCTGACTCTGACTCTGACTCTGACTTTGACTCTGACTCTGACCCTGACTCTGACTCTGAATCTGACTCTGACTTTGACTCTAACTCCATGATCCTGAAACTCACTTTGACCCTGACTCTGACTCTGACTCTGTCTCTGACTCTTACTTCATGACTCTGACTTTGACTTTGACTCTGACTCTGACTATGACTCTGACTCTGACTCTGACTATGTCTCTGACTCTGACTCTAACTCTGACTCTGACTTCATGACTCTGAATCTGACTCTGACTTTGACTATAACTTCATGATCCTGACCCTGACTCTGACTCTGACTCTGACTCTGACTTCATGACTCTGAATCTGACTCTGAATTTGACTCTAACCTCATGATCCTGAAACTGACTTTGACTCTGACTTTGAGTTCATGACTCTGTCTCTGACTGTGACTCTGACCCTGACTCTGACGCTGACTCTGACTCTGACTCTTACTTCATGACTTTGACTCTGACTCTGACTCTGACTTTGACTCGGACTCTGACTCTGACTCTGACTCTGAGTTCATGACTCTGAATCTGACTCTGACTTTGACTCTGACTCCATGATCCTGAAACTCACCTTGACCCTGACTCTGACTCTGACTCTGACTCTGACTCTCACTTCATGACTCTGACTTTGACTTTGACTCTGACTCTGACTCTGACTCTGACTCTGACTCTGACTCTGTCTCTGACTCTGACTCTGACTCTGAATCTGACTTCATGACTCTGAATCTGACTCTGACTATGATTTTATGACTCTGACTCTGACTCTGACTCTGACTCTGTATCTGACTGTGACTCCGACTCTGACTCTAACTTCATGACTCTGAATCTGACTCTGACTATTATTTTATGACTCTGACTCTGACTCTGACTCTGACTCTGACTCTGACTCTGAGTCTTTCTTCGTGACTCTGACGCCAACTCTGACTCTGACTCTGACTCTGACTCTGACCCAGACTCTGACTCTGACTCTGACTCTGACTCCGAATCTGACTCTTACTCCATGACTCTGACTTTGACTTTGACTTGGACTCTGACTCTGACTCTGACTGTGACTCTGACTCTGACTCTGTCTCTGACTCTGACTCTGACTCTGAATCTGACTTCATGACTCTGAATCTGACTCTGACTATGATTTTATGACTCTGACTCTGACTCTGACTCTGACTCTGTATCTGACTGTGACTCCGACTCTGACTCTAACATCATGACTCTGAATCTGACTCTGACTATTATTTTATGACTCTGACTCTGACTCCGACTCTGACTCTGACTCTGACTCTGACTATGAGTCTTTCTTCGTGACTCTGACGCCAACTCTGACTCTGACTCTGACTCTGACTCTGACCCAGACTCTGACTCTGACTCTGACTCTCACTTTGACTCTTACTCTGACTCTGACTCCGACTCTGACTTCATGACTCTGAATCTGACTCTGACTTTGACTCTAACTCCATGATCCTGAAACTCACTTTGACCCTGACTCTGACTCTGACTCTGACTCTGACTCCGACTCTGACTATGTCTCTGACTCTGACTGTGTCTCCGACTCTGACTCTGACTCCATGACTCTGAATCTGACTCTGACTATGATTTAATGACTCTAACTCTGACTCCGACTCTGACTCTGACTCTGACTCTGAGTCTGTCTCCATGACTCTGACGCTAACTCTGACTCTGACTCTGACTCTGACTCTGACTCCATGACTCTGAATCTGACTCTGACTATGATTTTATGACTCTGACTCTGACTCTGACTCGGACTCCGACTCTGTATCTGACTCTGAGTCTTTCTTCATGACTATGACGCTGACTCTGACTCTGACTCTGACTCCGACTCTGACCCAGACTCTGACTCTGACTCTAACTCTGACTTCGACTATGACTCGGACTCAGACTCTGACTCTGACTCTGACTCTGACTTCGACTCTGACTCTGACTCTGACTCTGACTCTGACTTCATGACTCTGACTCTAACTCTGACTCCGACTCTGACCCAGACTCTGACTCTGACTCTAACTCTGACTTCGACTATGACTCTGACTCAGACTCTGACTCTGACTCTGACTCTGACTTTGACTCTGACTCTGACTCTGACTCTGACTCTGACTTCATGACTCTGACTCTAACTCTGACTCCGACTCTGACCCAGACTCTGACTCTGACTCTGACTCTGCCTCTGACTCTGACTCTGACTCTGAATCTGACTTCATGACTCTGACTCTGACTCTGACTGTGTCTCCACGACTCTGACGCTGACTCTGACTCTAACTCTGACTCCGACTCTGACCCAGACTCTGACTCTGACTCTGACTCTCACTCTGACTCTGACTCCGACTTTGACTTTGACTCTGACTCTGACCCTGACTTTGACTCTGACTCTGACTCTGACTCTTACTTCATGACTCTGACTTTGACTTTGACTCAGACTCTGGCTCTGACTCTAACTCTGACTTTGACTCTGTCTCTGACTGTGACTCCGACTCTGACTCTAACTTCATGACTCTGAATCTGCCGTTGACTATGATTTTATGACTCTGACGCTGACTCCGACTCTGACTCTGACTCTGAGTCTTTCTCCATGACTCTGACGCTAACTCTGACTCTGACTTTAAATCTGACTCTGACCTAGACTCTGACTCTGACTCTGAAACTGACTTTGACTCTGACTCTGACTCTGACTCTGACTCTGACTCCGACTCTGACCCAGACTCTGACTCTGACTCTAACTCTGACTTCGACTATGACTCTGACTCAGACTCGAACTCTGACTCTGACTCTGACGTTGACTCTGACTCTGACTCTGACTCTGACTCTTACTTCATGACTCTGACTTTGACTTTGACTCTGACTCTGACTCTGACTCTGACTCTGACTCTGACTCTGACTCTGAGTCTGTCTCCATGACTCTGACGCTTACTCTGACTCTGACTCTGACTCTGACTCTGACTCCATGACTCTGAATCTGACTCTGACTATGATTTCATGACTCTGACTCTGACTCCGACTCTGACTCTGACTCTGACTCTGACTCTGAGTCTTTCTTCGTGACTCTGACGCCAACTCTGACTCTGACTCTGACTCTTACTCTGACCCGGACTCTGACTCTGACTCTGACTCTGACTTTGACTCTGACTCTGACTCATTCTGACTCTGACTTCATGACTCTGAATCTGACTCTGACTATGATTTTATGACTCTGACTCTGACTCTGACTCGGACTCCGAATCTGTATCTGACTCTGAGTCTTTCTTCATGACTATGACGCTGACTCTGACTCTGACTCTGACTCCGACTCTGACCCAGACTCTGACTCTGACTCTAACTCTGACTTCGACTATGACTCGGACTCAGACTCTGACTCTGACTCTGACTCTGACTTTGACTCTGACTCTGACTCTGACTCTGACTCTGACTTCATGACTCTGACTCTAACTCTGACTCCGACTCTGACCCAGACTCTGACTCTGACTCTAACTCTGACTTCGACTATGACTCTGACTCAGACTCTGACTCTGACTCTGACTCTGACTTTGACTCTGACTCTGACTCTGACTCTGACTCTGACTTCATGACTCTGACTCTAACTCTGACTCCGACTCTGACCCAGACTCTGACTCTGACTCTGACTCTGCCTCTGACTCTGACTCTGACTCTGAATCTGACTTCATGACTCTGACTCTGACTCTGACTGTGTCTCCACGACTCTGACGCTGACTCTGACTCTAACTCTGACTCCGACTCTGACCCAGACTCTGACTCTGACTCTGACTCTCACTCTGACTCTGACTCCGACTTTGACTTTGACTCTGACTCTGACTCTGACTCTGACTTCATGACTCTGAATCTGACTCTGACAATGATTTTACGACTCTGACTCTGACTCTGACTCTGACACTGACTCTGACTCTGACTCTGACTCTGACTCTTACTTCATGACTCTGACTTTAAATTTGACTCTGAATCTGACTCTGACTCTGACTCTGACTCTGACTCTGTCTCTGACTGTGACTCCGACTCTGACTCTAACTTCATGATCCTGAAACTGACTTTCACTCTGACTTTGACTTCATCACTCTGACTCTGACTGTGACTCCGACCCTGACTCTGACTCTGACTCTGACTCTGACTCTTACTCCATGACTCTGATTTTGACTTTGACTTTGACTCTGACTCTGACTCTGACTCTGACTCTGACTCTGACTCTGTCTCTGACTCTGACTGTGACTCTGAATCTGACTTCATGACTCTGAATTTGACTCTGACTATGATTTTATGACTCTGACTCTGACTCTGACTCTGACTCTGACTCTGACTCTGACCCAGACTCTGACTCTGACTCTGACTCTGACTTTGACTCTGACTCTGACTCTGACTCTGACTCTGACTCTAACTGCATGACTCTGAATCTGACTCTGACTCTTACTTCATAACTCTGACTTTGACTTTGACTCTGACTCTGACTCTGACTCTAACTCTGACTCTGACTCCGACTCGGACTATGTCTCTGACTCTGACTCTGACTCTGACTCTGAGTTCATGACTCTGAATCTGACTCTGACTTTGACTCTAACTTCATGATCCTGAAACTGACTTTGACTCTGACTTTGACTTCATGACTCTGACTCTGACTGTGACTCTGACCCTGACTCTGACTCTGACGCTGAATCTGACTTTATGACTCTGAATCTGACTCTCACTATGATCTTATGACTCTGACTCTGACTCTTACTTCATGACTATGACTCTGACTTTGACTCTGACTCTGACTCTGACTCTGACTCTGTCTCTGACTGTGACTCCGACTCTGACTCTTACTTCATGACTCTGAATCTGACTCTGACTATGATTGTATGACTCTGACTCTGACTCCGACTCTGACTCTGACTCTGACTCTGACTCTGAGTCTTTCTTCGTGACTCTGATGCCAACTTCGACTCTGACTCTGACTCTGACCCAGACTCTGACTCTGACTCTGACTCTGACTTTGACTCTGACTCTGACTCTGACTCTGACTTTGACTCTGACTCTGACTCTGACTCTGACTCTGACTCTGACTCCATGACTCTGAATCTGACTCTGACTATGATTTTATGACTCTGACTCTGACTCCGACTCTGACTCTGACTCTGACTCTGACTCTGAGTCTTTCTTCGTGACTCTGACGCCAACTCTGACTCTGACTCTGACTCTTACTCTGACCCGGACTCTGACTCTGACTCTGACTCTGACTTTGACTCTGACTCTGACTCATTCTGACTCTGACTTCATGACTCTGAATCTGACTCTGACTATGATTTTATGACTCTGACTCTGACTCTGACTCGGACTCCGACTCTGTATCTGACTCTGAGTCTTTCTTCATGACTATGACGCTGACTCTGACTCTGACTCTGACTCCGACTCTGACCCAGACTCTGACTATGACTCTAACTCTGACTTCGACTATGACTCGGACTCAGACTCTGACTCTGACTCTGACTCTGACTTTGACTCTGACTCTGACTCTGACTCTGACTCTGACTCTGACTTCATGACTCTGACTCTAACTCTGACTCCGACTCTGACCCAGACTCTGACTCTGACTCTGACTCTGCCTCTGACTCTAACTCTGACTCTGAATCTGACTTCATGACTCTGACTCTGACTCTGACTGTGTCTCCACGACTCTGACGCTGACTCTGACTCTAACTCTGACTCCGACTCTGACCCAGACTCTGACTCTGACTCTGACTCTCACTCTGACTCTGACTCCGACTTTGACTTTGACTCTGACTCTGACTCTGACTCTGACTTCATGACTCTGAATCTGACTCTGACAATGATTTTACGACTCTGACTCTGACTCTGACTCTGACCCTGACTCTGACTCTGACTCTGACTCTGACTCTTACTTCATGACACTGACTTTAAATTTGACTCTGAATCTGACTCTGACTCTGACTCTGACTCTGACTCTGTCTCTGACTGTGACTCCGACTCTGACTCTAACTTCATGATCCTGAAACTGACTTTCACTCTGACTTTGACTTCATCACTCTGACTCTGACTGTGACTCCGACCCTGACTCTGACTCTGACTCTGACTCTGACTCTTACTCCATGATTCTGATTTTGACTTTGACTTTGACTCTGACTTTGACTCTGACTCTGACTCTGACTCTGACTCTGTCTCTGACTCTGACTGTGACTCTGAATCTGACTTCATGACTCTGAATCTGACTCTGACTATGATTTTATGACTCTGACTCTGACTCTGACTCTGACTCTGACTCTGACTCTGACCCAGACTCTGACTCTGACTCTGACTCTGACTTTGACTCTGACTCTGACTCTGACTCTGACTCTGAATTCATGACTCTGACTCTAACTCTGACTCCGACTCTGACCCAGACTCTGACTCTGACTCTGACTCTGGATCTGCCTCTGACTCTGACTCTGACTCTGAATCTGACTTCATGACTCTGACCCTGACTCTGACTATGATTTTATGACTCTGACTCTGACTCCGACCCTGACTCTGACTTTGACTCTGACTCTGAGTCTTTCTTCGTGACTCTGACGCCAACTCTGACTCTGACTCTGACTCTTACTCTGACCCAGACTCTGACTATGTCTCTGACTCTGACTCTGACTCTGACTCTGACTTCATGACTCTGAATCTGACTCTGAATCTGACTCTGACTTTGACTCTAACTTCATGATTCTGAAACTGACTTTCACTCTGACTTTGACTTCATCACTCTGACTCTGACTGTGACTCCGACCCTGACTCTGACTCTGACTCTGACTCTGACTCTTACTCCATGACTCTGACTTTGACTTTGACTGTGACTCTGACTCTGACTCTGACTCTGACTCTGACTCTGACTCTGTCTCTGACTCTGACCGTGACTCTGAATCTGACTTCATGACTCTGAATCTGACTCTGACTATGATTTTATGACTCTGACTCTGACTCTGACTCTGACTCTGACTCTGACTCTGACCCAGACTCTGACTCTGACTCTGACTCTGACTTTGACTCTGACTCTGACTCCGACTTTGACTCTGACTCTGACTCTGACTCTGACTCCGACTTCATGACTCTGAATCTGATTCTGACTTTGACTCTAACTCCATGATCCTGAAACTCACTTTGACCCTGACTCTAACTCTGACTCTGACTCTGACTCTTACTTCATGACTTTGACTTTGACTTTTACTCTGACTCTGACTCTGACTCTAACTCTGACTCCGACTCTGACTATGTCTCTGACTCTGACTCTGACCCTGACTCTGACTCTCACTCTGACTCTGACTTCATGACTCTGACTCTGACTCCGACTCTGACTCTGACTCTGACTCTGACTCTGAGTCTTTCTTAGTGACTCTGACGCCAACTCTGACTCTGACTCTGACCCGGACTCTGACTCTGACTCTGACTCTGACTTTGACTCTCACTCTGACTCATTCTGACTCTGACTTCATGACTCTGAATCTGACTCTGACTATGATTTTATGACTCTGACTCTGACTCTGACTCGGACTCCGACTCTGTATCTGACTCTGAGTCTTTCTTCATGACTATGACGCTGACTCTGACTCTGACTCTGACTCCGACTCTGACCCAGACTCTGACTCTGATTCTATCTCTGACTTCGACTATGACTCGGACTCAGACTCTGACTCTGACTCTGACTCTGACTTTGACTCTGACTCTGACACTGACTCTGACTCTGACTTCATGACTCTGACTCTAACTCTGACTCCGACTCTGACCCAGACTCTGACTCTGACTCTAACTCTGACTTCGACTATGACTCTGACTCAGACTCTGACTCTGACTCTGACTCTGACTTTGACTCTGACTCTGACTCTGACTCTGACTCTGACTTCATGACTCTGACTATAACTCTGACTCCGACTTTGACCCAGACTCTGACTCTGACTCTGACTCTGCCTCTGACTCTGACTCTGACTCTGAATCTGACTTCATGACTCTGACTCTGACTCTGACTGTGTCTCCACGACTCTGACGCTGACTCTGACTCTAACTCTGACTCCGACTCTGACCCAGACTCTGACTCTGACTCTGACTCTCACTCTGACTCTGACTCCGACTTTGACTTTGACTCTGACTCTGACTCTGACTCTGACTTCATGACTCTGAATCTGACTCTGACAATGATTTTACGACTCTGACTCTGACTCTGACTCTGACCCTGACTCTGACTCTGACTCTGACTCTGACTCTTACTTCATGACTCTGACTTCAAATTTGACTCTGCATCTGACTCTGACTCTGACTCTGACTCTGACTCTGTCTCTGACTGTGACTCCGACTCTGACTGTCACTTCATGATCCTGAAACTGACTTTCACTCTGACTTTGACTTCATCACTCTGACTCTGACTGTGACTCCGACCCTGACTCTGACTCTGACTCTGACTCTGACTCTTACTCCATGACTCTGATTTTGACTTTGACTTTGACTCTGACTCTGACTCTGACTCTGACTCTGACTCTGACTCTGTCTCTGACTCCGACTGTGACTCTGAATCTGACTTCATGACTCTGAATCTGACTCTGACTATGATTTTATGACTCTGACTCTGACTCTGACTCTGATTCTGACTCTGACTCTGACCCAGACTCTGACTCTGACTCTGACTCTGACTTTGACTCTGACTCTGACTCTGACTCTGACTCTGACTCTAACTGCATGACTCTGAATCTGACTCTGACTCTTACTTCATAACTCTGACTTTGACTTTGACTCTGACTCTGACTCTGACTCTGTCTCTGACTGTGACTCCGACTCTGACTCTTACTTCATGACTCTGAATCTGACTCTGACTATGATTGTATGACTCTGACTCTGACTCTGACTCTGACTCTGACTCTGAGTCTGTCTTCGTGACTCTGGCGCCAACTTTGACTCTGACTCTTACTCTGACCCAGTATCTGACTCTGACTCTGAAACCGACTTTGACTCTGACTCTGACTCTGACTCTGACTCCGACTTCATGACTCTGAATCTGACTCTGACTTTGACTCTAACTCCATGATCCTGAAACTCACTTTGACCCTGACTCTAACTCTGACTCTGACTCTGACTCTTACTTCATGACTTTGACTTTGACTTTGACTCTGACTCTGACTCTGACTCTAACTCTGACTCCGACTCTGACTATGTCTCTGACTCTGACTCTGACTCTGACTCTGACTCTCACTCTGACTCTGACTTCATGACTCTGAATCTGACTCTGACTTTGACTCTAACTTCATGATCCTGAAACTGACTTTGACTCTGACTTTGAGTTCATGACTCTGACTCTGACTGTGACTCTGACCCTGACTCTGACTCTGACTCTGACTCTGACTCTTACTTCATGACTCTGACTTTGGCTTTGACTTTGACTTTGACTCTGACTCTGACTCTGACTCTGACTCTGACTCTGTCTCTGACTGTGACTCCGACTCTGACTCTAACTTCAAGACTCTGAATCTGACTCTGACTATGATTTTATGACTCTGACTCTGACTCCGACTCTGACTCTGACTCTGACTCTGACTCTGGGTCTTTCTTCGTGATTCTGACGCCAACTCTGACTCTGACTCTGACTCTTACTCTGACCCAGACTCTGACTCTGACTCTGACTCTGACTTTGACTCTGACTCTGACTCTGACTCTGACTTTGACTCTGACTCTGACTCTGACTCCATGACTCTGAATCTGACTCTGACTATGATTTTATGACTGTGACTCTGACTCCGACTCTGACTCTGACTCTGACTCTGACTCTGAGTCTTTCTTCGTGACTCTGACGCCAACTCTGACTCTGACTCTGACTCTTACTCTGACCCGGACTCTGACTCTGACTCTGACTCTGACTTTGACTCTCACTCTGACTCATTCTGACTCTGACTTCATGACTCTGAATCTGACTCTGACTATGATTTTATGACTCTGACTCTGACTCTGACTCGGACTCCGACTCTGTATCTGACTCTGAGTCTTTCTTCATGACTATGACGCTGACTCTGACTCTGACTCTGACTCCGACTCTGACCCAGACTCTGACTCTGACTCTATCTCTGACTTCGACTATGACTCGGACTCAGACTCTGACTCTGACTCTGACTCTGACTTTGACTCTGACTCTGACTCTGACTCTGACTCTGACTTCATGACTCTGACTCTAACTCTGACTCCGACTCTGACCCAGACTCTGACTCTGACTCTAACTCTGATTTCGACTATGACTCTGACTCAGACTCTGACTCTGACTCTGACTCTGACTTTGACTCTGACTCTGACTCTGACTCTGACTCTGACTTCATGACTCTGACTCTAACTCTGACTCCGACTCTGACCCAGACTCTGACTCTGACTCTGACTCTGCCTCTGACTCTGACTCTGACTCTAAATCTGACTTCATGACTCTGACTCTGAGTCTTTCTTCGTGATTCTGACGCCAACTCTGACTCTGACTCTGACTCTTACTCTGACCCAGACTCTGACTCTGACTCTGACTCTGACTTTGACTCTGACTCTGACTCTGACTCTGACTTTGACTCTGACTCTGACTCTGACTCTGACTCTGACTCTGACTCCATGACTCTGAATCTGACTCTGACTATGATTTTATGACTCTGACTCTGACTCCGACTCTGACTCTGACTCTGACTCTGACTCTGAGTCTTTCTTCGTGACTCTGACGCCAACTCTGACTCTGACTCTGACCCGGACTCTGACTCTGACTCTGACTCTGACTTTGACTCTCACTCTGACTCATTCTGACTCTGACTTCATGACTCTGAATCTGACTCTGACTATGATTTTATGACTCTGACTCTGACTCTGACTCGGACTCCGACTCTGTATCTGACTCTGAGTCTTTCTTCATGACTATGACGCTGACTCTGACTCTGACGCTGACTCCGACTCTGACCCAGACTCTGACTCTGACTCTATCTCTGACTTCGACTATGACTCGGACTCAGACTCTGACTCTGACTCTGACTCTGACTTTGACTCTGACTCTGACTCTGACTCTGACTCTGACTTCATGACTCTGACTCTAACTCTGACTCCGACTCTGACCCAGACTCTGACTCTGACTCTAACTCTGACTTCGACTATGACTCTGACTCAGACTCTGACTCTGAGTCTGACTCTGACTTTGACTCTGACTCTGACTCTGACTCTGACTCTGACTTCATGACTCTGACTCTAATTCTGACTCCGACTCTGACCCAGACTCTGACTCTGACTCTGACTCTGCCTCTGACTCTGACTCTGACTCTGAATCTGACTTCATGACTCTGACTCTGACTCTGACTGTGTCTCCACGACTCTGACGCTGACTCTGACTCTAACTCTGACTCCGACTCTGACCCAGACTCTGACTCTGACTCTGACTCTCACTCTGACTCTGACTCCGACTTTGACTTTGACTCTGACTCTGACTCTGACTTCATGACTCTGAATCTGACTCTGACAATGATTTTACGACTCTGACTCTGACTCTGACTCTGACCCTGGCTCTGACTCTGACTCTGACTCTGACTCTTACTTCATGACTCTGACTTTAAATTTGACTCTGCATCTGACTCTGACTCTGACTCTGACTCTGACTCTGTCTCTGACTGTGACTTCGACTCTGACTCTCACTTCATGATCCTGAAACTGACTTTCACTCTGACTTTGACTTCATCACTCTGACTCTGACTGTGACTCCGACCCTGACTCTGACTCTGACTCTGACTCTGACTCTTACTCCATGACTCTGATTTTGACTTTGACTTTGACTCTGACTCTGACTCTGACTCTGACTCTGACTCTGACTCTGTCTCTGACTCTGACTGTGACTCTGAATCTGACTTCATGACTCTGAATCTGACTCTGACTATGATTTTATGACTCTGACTCTGACTCTGACTCTGACTCTGACTCTGACTCTGACCCAGACTCTGACTCTGACTCTGACTCTGACTTTGACTCTGACTCTGACTCTGACTCTGACTCTGACTCTAACTGCATGACTCTGAATCTGACTCTGACTCTTACTTCATAACTCTGACTTTGACTTTGACTCTGACTCTGACTCTGACTCTGTCTCTGACTGTGACTCCGACTCTGACTCTTACTTCATGACTCTGAATCTGACTCTGACTATGATTGTATGACTCTGACTCTGACTCTGACTCTGACTCTGACTCTGAGTCTGTCTTCGTGACTCTGGCGCCAACTTTGACTCTGACTCTTACTCTGACCCAGTATCTGACTCTGACTCTGACTCCGACTTTGACTCTGACTCTGACTCTGACTCTGACTCCGACTTCATGACTCTGAATCTGACGCTGACTTTGACTCTAACTCCATGATCCTGAAACTCACTTTGACCCTGACTCTAACTCTGACTCTGACTCTGACTCTTACTTCATGACTTTGACTTTGACTTTGACTCTGACTCTGACTCTGACTCTAACTCTGACTCCGACTCTGACTATGTCTCTGACTCTGACTCTGACTCTGACTCTGACTCTCACTCTGACTCTGACTTCATGACTCTGAATCTGACTCTGACTTTGACTCTAACTTCATGATCCTGAAACTGACTTTGACTCTGACTTTGAGTTCATGACTCTGACTCTGACTGTGACTCTGACCCTGACTCTGACTCTGACTCTGACTCTGACTCTTACTTCATGACTCTGACTTTGGCTTTGACTTTGACTTTGACTCTGACTCTGACTCTGACTCTGACTCTGACTCTGTCTCTGACTGTGACTCCGACTCTGACTCTAACTTCAAGACTCTGAATCTGACTCTGACTATGATTTTATGACTCTGACTCTGACTCCGACTCTGACTCTGACTCTGACTCTGACTCTGAGTCTTTTTTCGTGACTCTGACGCCAACTCTGACTCTGACTCTGACTCTTACTCTGACCCGGACTCTGACTCTGACTCTGACTCTGACTTTGACTCTCACTCTGACTCATTCTGACTCTGACTTCATGACTCTGAATCTGACTCTGACTATGATTTTATGACTCTGACTCTGACTCTGACTCGGACTCCGACTCTGTATCTGACTCTGAGTCTTTCTTCATGACTATGACGCTGACTCTGACTCTGACTCTGACTCCGACTCTGACCCAGACTCTGACTCTGACTCTATCTCTGACTTCGACTATGACTCGGACTCAGACTCTGACTCTGACTCTGACTCTGACTTTGACTCTGACTCTGACTCTGACTCTGACTCTGACTTCATGACTCTGACTCTAACTCTGACTCCGACTCTGACCCAGACTCTGACTCTGACTCTAACTCTGATTTCGACTATGACTCTGACTCAGACTCTGACTCTGACTCTGACTCTGACTTTGACTCTGACTCTGACTCTGACTCTGACTCTGACTTCATGACTCTGACTCTAACTCTGACTCCGACTCTGACCCAGACTCTGACTCTGACTCTGACTCTGCCTCTGACTCTGACTCTGACTCTAAATCTGACTTCATGACTTTGACTCTGAGTCTTTCTTCGTGATTCTGACGCCAACTCTGACTCTGACTCTGACTCTTACTCTGACCCAGACTCTGACTCTGACTCTGACTCTGACTTTGACTCTGACTCTGACTCTGACTCTGACTTTGACTCTGACTCTGACTCTGACTCTGACTCTGACTCTGACTCCATGACTCTGAATCTGACTCTGACTATGATTTTATGACTCTGACTCTGACTCCGACTCTGACTCTGACTCTGACTCTGACTCTGAGTCTTTCTTCGTGACTCTGACGCCAACTCTGACTCTGACTCTGACCCGGACTCTGACTCTGACTCTGACTCTGACTTTGACTCTCACTCTGACTCATTCTGACTCTGACTTCATGACTCTGAATCTGACTCTGACTATGATTTTATGACTCTGACTCTGACTCTGACTCGGACTCCGACTCTGTATCTGACTCTGAGTCTTTCTTCATGACTATGACGCTGACTCTGACTCTGACGCTGACTCCGACTCTGACCCAGACTCTGACTCTGACTCTATCTCTGACTTCGACTATGACTCGGACTCAGACTCTGACTCTGACTCTGACTCTGACTTTGACTCTGACTCTGACTCTGACTCTGACTCTGACTTCATGACTCTGACTCTAACTCTGACTCCGACTCTGACCCAGACTCTGACTCTGACTCTAACTCTGACTTCGACTATGACTCTGACTCAGACTCTGACTCTGAGTCTGACTCTGACTTTGACTCTGACTCTGACTCTGACTCTGACTCTGACTTCATGACTCTGACTCTAATTCTGACTCCGACTCTGACCCAGACTCTGACTCTGACTCTGACTCTGCCTCTGACTCTGACTCTGACTCTGAATCTGACTTCATGACTCTGACTCTGACTCTGACTGTGTCTCCACGACTCTGACGCTGACTCTGACTCTAACTCTGACTCCGACTCTGACCCAGACTCTGACTCTGACTCTGACTCTCACTCTGACTCTGACTCCGACTTTGACTTTGACTCTGACTCTGACTCTGACTTCATGACTCTGAATCTGACTCTGACAATGATTTTACGACTCTGACTCTGACTCTGACTCTGACCCTGGCTCTGACTCTGACTCTGACTCTGACTCTTACTTCATGACTCTGACTTTAAATTTGACTCTGCATCTGACTCTGACTCTGACTCTGACTCTGACTCTGTCTCTGACTGTGACTTCGACTCTGACTCTCACTTCATGATCCTGAAACTGACTTTCACTCTGACTTTGACTTCATCACTCTGACTCTGACTGTGACTCCGACCCTGACTCTGACTCTGACTCTGACTCTGACTCTTACTCCATGACTCTGATTTTGACTTTGACTTTGACTCTGACTCTGACTCTGACTCTGACTCTGACTCTGACTCTGTCTCTGACTCTGACTGTGACTCTGAATCTGACTTCATGACTCTGAATCTGACTCTGACTATGATTTTATGACTCTGACTCTGACTCTGACTCTGACTCTGACTCTGACTCTGACCCAGACTCTGACTCTGACTCTGACTCTGACTTTGACTCTGACTCTGACTCTGACTCTGACTCTGACTCTAACTGCATGACTCTGAATCTGACTCTGACTCTTACTTCATAACTCTGACTTTGACTTTGACTCTGACTCTGACTCTGACTCTGTCTCTGACTGTGACTCCGACTCTGACTCTTACTTCATGACTCTGAATCTGACTCTGACTATGATTGTATGACTCTGACTCTGACTCTGACTCTGACTCTGACTCTGAGTCTGTCTTCGTGACTCTGGCGCCAACTTTGACTCTGACTCTTACTCTGACCCAGTATCTGACTCTGACTCTGACTCCGACTTTGACTCTGACTCTGACTCTGACTCTGACTCCGACTTCATGACTCTGAATCTGACGCTGACTTTGACTCTAACTCCATGATCCTGAAACTCACTTTGACCCTGACTCTAACTCTGACTCTGACTCTGACTCTTACTTCATGACTTTGACTTTGACTTTGACTCTGACTCTGACTCTGACTCTAACTCTGACTCCGACTCTGACTATGTCTCTGACTCTGACTCTGACTCTGACTCTGACTCTCACTCTGACTCTGACTTCATGACTCTGAATCTGACTCTGACTTTGACTCTAACTTCATGATCCTGAAACTGACTTTGACTCTGACTTTGAGTTCATGACTCTGACTCTGACTGTGACTCTGACCCTGACTCTGACTCTGACTCTGACTCTGACTCTTACTTCATGACTCTGACTTTGGCTTTGACTTTGACTTTGACTCTGACTCTGACTCTGACTCTGACTCTGACTCTGTCTCTGACTGTGACTCCGACTCTGACTCTAACTTCAAGACTCTGAATCTGACTCTGACTATGATTTTATGACTCTGACTCTGACTCCGACTCTGACTCTGACTCTGACTCTGACTCTGAGTCTTTTTTCGTGACTCTGACGCCAACTCTGACTCTGACTCTGACTCTTACTCTGACCCGGACTCTGACTCTGACTCTGACTCTGACTTTGACTCTCACTCTGACTCATTCTGACTCTGACTTCATGACTCTGAATCTGACTCTGACTATGATTTTATGACTCTGACTCTGACTCTGACTCGGACTCCGACTCTGTATCTGACTCTGAGTCTTTCTTCATGACTATGACGCTGACTCTGACTCTGACTCTGACTCCGACTCTGACCCAGACTCTGACTCTGACTCTATCTCTGACTTCGACTATGACTCGGACTCAGACTCTGACTCTGACTCTGACTCTGACTTTGACTCTGACTCTGACTCTGACTCTGACTCTGACTTCATGACTCTGACTCTAACTCTGACTCCGACTCTGACCCAGACTCTGACTCTGACTCTAACTCTGATTTCGACTATGACTCTGACTCAGACTCTGACTCTGACTCTGACTCTGACTTTGACTCTGACTCTGACTCTGACTCTGACTCTGACTTCATGACTCTGACTCTAACTCTGACTCCGACTCTGACCCAGACTCTGACTCTGACTCTGACTCTGCCTCTGACTCTGACTCTGACTCTAAATCTGACTTCATGACTTTGACTCTGAGTCTTTCTTCGTGATTCTGACGCCAACTCTGACTCTGACTCTGACTCTTACTCTGACCCAGACTCTGACTCTGACTCTGACTCTGACTTTGACTCTGACTCTGACTCTGACTCTGACTTTGACTCTGACTCTGACTCTGACTCTGACTCTGACTCTGACTCCATGACTCTGAATCTGACTCTGACTATGATTTTATGACTCTGACTCTGACTCCGACTCTGACTCTGACTCTGACTCTGACTCTGAGTCTTTCTTCGTGACTCTGACGCCAACTCTGACTCTGACTCTGACCCGGACTCTGACTCTGACTCTGACTCTGACTTTGACTCTCACTCTGACTCATTCTGACTCTGACTTCATGACTCTGAATCTGACTCTGACTATGATTTTATGACTCTGACTCTGACTCTGACTCGGACTCCGACTCTGTATCTGACTCTGAGTCTTTCTTCATGACTATGACGCTGACTCTGACTCTGACGCTGACTCCGACTCTGACCCAGACTCTGACTCTGACTCTATCTCTGACTTCGACTATGATTCGGACTCAGACTCTGACTCTGACTCTGACTCTGACTTTGACTCTGACTCTGACTCTGACTCTGACTCTGACTTCATGACTCTGACTCTAACTCTGACTCCGACTCTGACCCAGACTCTGACTCTGACTCTAACTCTGACTTCGACTATGACTCTGACTCAGACTCTGACTCTGAGTCTGACTCTGACTTTGACTCTGACTCTGACTCTGACTCTGACTCTGACTTCATGACTCTGACTCTAATTCTGACTCCGACTCTGACCCAGACTCTGACTCTGACTCTGACTCTGCCTCTGACTCTGACTCTGACTCTGAATCTGACTTCATGACTCTGACTCTGACTCTGACTGTGTCTCCACGACTCTGACGCTGACTCTGACTCTAACTCTGACTCCGACTCTGACCCAGACTCTGACTCTGACTCTGACTCTCACTCTGACTCTGACTCCGACTTTGACTTTGACTCTGACTCTGACTCTGACTTCATGACTCTGAATCTGACTCTGACAATGATTTTACGACTCTGACTCTGACTCTGACTCTGACCCTGACTCTGACTCTGACTCTGACTCTGACTCTTACTTCATGACTCTGACTTTAAATTTGACTCTGCATCTGACTCTGACTCTGACTCTGACTCTGACTCTGTCTCTGACTGTGACTCCGACTCTGACTCTCACTTCATGATCCTGAAACTGACTTTCACTCTGACTTTGACTTCATCACTCTGACTCTGACTGTGACTCCGACCCTGACTCTGACTCTGACTCTGACTCTGACTCTTACTCCATGACTCTGATTTTGACTTTGACTTTGACTCTGACTCTGACTCTGACTCTGACTCTGACTCTGACTCTGTCTCTGACTCTGACTGTGACTCTGAATCTGACTTCATGACTCTGAATCTGACTCTGACTATGATTTTATGACTCTGACTCTGACTCTGACTCTGACTCTGACTCTGACTCTGACCCAGACTCTGACTCTGACTCTGACTCTGACTTTGACTCTGACTCTGACTCTGACTCTGACTCTGACTCTAACTGCATGACTCTGAATCTGACTCTGACTCTTACTTCATAACTCTGACTTTGACTTTGACTCTGACTCTGACTCTGACTCTGTCTCTGACTGTGACTCCGACTCTGACTCTTACTTCATGACTCTGAATCTGACTCTGACTATGATTGTATGACTCTGACTCTGACTCTGACTCTGACTCTGACTCTGAGTCTGTCTTCGTGACTCTGGCGCCAACTTTGACTCTGACTCTTACTCTGACCCAGTATCTGACTCTGACTCTGACTCCGACTTTGACTCTGACTCTGACTCTGACTCTGACTCCGACTTCATGACTCTGAATCTGACTCTGACTTCGACTCTAACTCCATGATCCTGAAACTCACTTTGACCCTGACTCTAACTCTGACTCTGACTCTGACTCTTACTTCATGACTTTGACCTTGACTTTGACTCTGACTCTGACTCTGACTCTAACTCTGACTCCGACTCTGACTATGTCTCTGACTCTGACTCTGACTCTGACTCTGACTCTCACTCTGACTCTGACTTCATGACTCTGAATCTGACTCTGACTTTGACTCTAACTTCATGATCCTGAAACTGACTTTGACTCTGACTTTGAGTTCATGACTCTGACTCTGACTGTGACTCTGACCCTGACTCTGACTCTGACTCTGACTCTGACTCTTACTTCATGACTCTGACTTTGGCTTCGACTTTGACTTTGACTCTGACTCTGACTCTGACTCTGACTCTGACTCTGTCTCTGACTGTGACTCCGACTCTGACCCTAACTTCAAGACTCTGAATCTGACTCTGACTATGATTTTATGACTCTGACTCTGACTCCGACTCTGACTCTGACTCTGACTCTGACTCTGAGTCTTTCTTCGTGACTCTGACGCCAACTCTGACTCTGACTCTGACTCTTACTCTGACCCGGACTCTGACTCTGACTCTGACTCTGACTTTGACTCTCACTCTGACTCATTCTGACTCTGACTTCATGACTCTGAATCTGACTCTGACTATGATTTTATGACTCTGACTCTGACTCTGACTCGGACTCCGACTCTGTATCTGACTCTGAGTCTTTCTTCATGACTATGACGCTGACTCTGACTCTGACTCTGACTCCGACTCTGACCCAGACTCTGACTCTGACTCTATCTCTGACTTCGACTATGACTCGGACTCAAACTCTGACTCTGACTCTGACTCTGACTTTGACTCTGACTCTGACTCTGACTCTGACTCTGACTTCATGACTCTGACTCTAACTCTGACTCCGACTCTGACCCAGACTCTGACTCTGACTCTAACTCTGATTTCGACTATGACTCTGACTCAGACTCTGACTTTGACTCTGACTCTGACTTTGACTCTGACTCTGACTCTGACTCTGACTCTGACTTCATGACTCTGACTCTAACTCTGACTCCGACTCTGACCCAGACTCTGACTCTGACTCTGACTCTGCCTCTGACTCTGACTCTGACTCTGAATCTGACTTCATGACTCTGACTCTGACTCTGACTGTGTCTCCACGACTCTGACGCTGACTCTGACTCTAACTCTGACTCCGACTCTGACCCAAACTCTGACTCTGACTCTGACTCTCACTCTGACTCTGACTCCGACTTTGACTTTGACTCTGACTCTGACTCTGACTCTGACTTCATGACTTTGAATCTGACTCTGACAATGATTTTACGACTCTGACTCTGACTCTGACTCTGACCCTGACTCTGACTCTGACTCTGACTCTGACTCTTACTTCATGACTCTGACTTTAAATTTGACTCTGCATCTGACTCTGACTCTGACTCTGACTCTGACTCTGTCTCTGACTGTGACTCCGACTCTGACTCTCACTTCATGATCCTGAAACTGACTTTCACTCTGACTTTGACTTCATCACTCTGACTCTGACTGTGACTCCGACCCTGACTCTGACTCTGACTCTGACTCTGACTCTTACTCCATGACTCTGATTTTGACTTTGACTTTGACTCTGACTCTGACTCTGACTCTGACTCTGACTCTGACTCTGTCTCTGACTCTGACTGTGACTCTGAATCTGACTTCATGACTCTGAATCTGACTCTGACTATGATTTTATGACTCTGACTCTGACTCTGACTCTGACTCTGACTCTGACTCTGACCCAGACTCTGACTCTGACTCTGACTCTGACTTTGACTCTGACTCTGACTCTGACTCTGACTCTGACTCTAACTGCATGACTCTGAATCTGACTCTGACTCTTACTTCATAACTCTGACTTTGACTTTGACTCTGACTCTGACTCTGACTCTGACTCTTACTTCATGACTCTGACTTTGGCTTTGACTTTGACTTTGACTCTGACTCTGACTCTGACTCTGACTCTGACTCTGTCTCTGACTGTGACTCCGACTCTGACTCTAACTTCAAGACTCTGAATCTGACTCTGACTATGATTTTATGACTCTGACTCTGACTCCGACTCTGACTCTGACTCTGACTCTGACTCTGAGTCTTTCTTCGTGACTCTGACGCCAACTCTGACTCTGACTCTGACTCTTACTCTGACCCGGACTCTGACTCTGACTCTGACTCTGACTTTGACTCTCACTCTGACTCATTCTGACTCTGACTTCATGACTCTGAATCTGACTCTGACTATGATTTTATGACTCTGACTCTGACTCTGACTCGGACTCCGACTCTGTATCTGACTCTGAGTCTTTCTTCATGACTATGACGCTGACTCTGACTCTGACTCTGACTCCGACTCTGACCCAGACTCTGACTCTGACTCTATCTCTGACTTCGACTATGACTCGGACTCAAACTCTGACTCTGACTCTGACTCTGACTTTGACTCTGACTCTGACTCTGACTCTGACTCTGACTTCATGACTCTGACTCTAACTCTGACTCCGACTCTGACCCAGACTCTGACTCTGACTCTAACTCTGATTTCGACTATGACTCTGACTCAGACTCTGACTTTGACTCTGACTCTGACTTTGACTCTGACTCTGACTCTGACTCTGACTCTGACTTCATGACTCTGACTCTAACTCTGACTCCGACTCTGAACCAGACTCTGACTCTGACTCTGACTCTGCCTCTGACTCTGACTCTGACTCTGAATCTGACTTCATGACTCTGACTCTGACTCTGACTGTGTCTCCACGACTCTGACGCTGACTCTGACTCTAACTCTGACTCCGACTCTGACCCAGACTCTGACTCTGACTCTGACTCTCACTCTGACTCTGACTCCGACTTTGACTTTGACTCTGACTCTGACTCTGACTCTGACTTCATGACTCTGAATCTGACTCTGACAATGATTTTACGACTCTGACTCTGACTCTGACTCTGACCCTGACTCTGACTCTGACTCTGACTCTGACTCTTACTTCATGACTCTGACTTTAAATTTGACTCTGCATCTGACTCTGACTCTGACTCTGACTCTGACTCTGTCTCTGACTGTGACTCCGACTCTGACTCTCACTTCATGATCCTGAAACTGACTTTCACTCTGACTTTGACTTCATCACTCTGACTCTGACTGTGACTCCGACCCTGACTCTGACTCTGACTCTGACTCTGACTCTTACTCCATGACTCTGATTTTGACTTTGACTTTGACTCTGACTCTGACTCTGACTCTGACTCTGACTCTGACTCTGTCTCTGACTCTGACTGTGACTCTGAATCTGACTTCATGACTCTGAATCTGACTCTGACTATGATTTTATGACTCTGACTCTGACTCTGACTCTGACTCTGACTCTGACTCTGACCCAGACTCTGACTCTGACTCTGACTCTGACTTTGACTCTGACTCTGACTCTGACTCTGACTCTGACTCTAACTGCATGACTCTGAATCTGACTCTGACTCTTACTTCATAACTCTGACTTTGACTTTGACTCTGACTCTGACTCTGACTCTAACTCTGACTCTGACTCCGACTCGGACTATGTCTCTGACTCTGACTCTGACTCTGACTCTGACTTCATGACTCTGAATCTGACTCTGACTTTGACTCTAACTTCATGATCCTGAAACTGACTTTGACTCTGACTTTGAGTTCATGACTCCGACTCTGACTGTGACTCTGACCCTGACTCTGACTCTGACTCTGACTCTGACTCTTACTTCATGACTCTGACTTTGGCTTTGACTTTGACTTTGACTCTGACTCTGACTCTGACTCTGACTCTGACTCTGTCTCTGACTGTGACTCCGACTCTGACTCTGACTTCAAGACTCTGAATCTGACTCTGACTATCATTTTATGACTCTGACTCTGACTCCGACTCTGACTCTGACTCTGACTCTGACTCTGAGTCTTTCTTCGTGATTCTGACGCCAACTCTGACTCTGACTCTGACTCTTACTCTGACCCAGACTCTGACTCTGACTCTGACTCTGACTTTGACTCTGACTCTGACTCTGACTCTGACTTTGACTCTGACTCTGACTCTGACTCTGACTCTGACTCTGACTCCATGACTCTGAATCTGACTCTGACTATGACTTTATGACTCTGACTCTGACTCCGACTCTGACTCTGACTCTGACTCTGAGTCTTTCTTCGTGACTCTGACGCCAACTCTGACTCTGACTCTGACTCTTACTCTGACCCGGACTCTGACTCTGACTCTGACTCTGACTTTGACTCTGAGTCTGACTCATTCTGACTCTGACTTAATGACTCTGAATCTGACTCTGACTATGATTTTATGACTCTGACTTTTATGACTCTGACTCCGACTCTGTATCTGACTCTGAGTCTTTCTTCATGACTATGACGCTGACTCTGACTCTGACTCTGACTCCGACTCTGACCCAAACTCTGACTCTGACTCTAACTCTGACTTCGACTATGACTCGGACTCAGACTCTGACTCTGACTCTGACTTTGACTTTGACTCTGACTCTGACTCTGACTCTGACTCTGACTTCATGACTCTGACTCTAACTCTGACTCCGACTCTGACCCAGACTCTGACTCTGACTCTAACTCTGACTTCGACTATGACTCTGACTCAGACTCTGACTCTGACTCTGACTCTGACTTTGACTCTGACTCTGACTCTGACTCTGACTCTGACTTCATGACTCTGACTCTAACTCTGACTCCGACTCTGACTCAGACTCTGACTCTGACTCTAACTCTGACTTCGACTATGACTCTGACTCAGACTCTGACTCTGACTCTGACTCTGACTCTGACTCTTACTTCATGAATCTGACTTTGACTTTGACTCTGACTCTGACTCTGACTCTAACTCAGACTCTGACTCCGACTCGGACTATGTCTATGACTCTGACTCTGACTCTGACTCTGACTTCATGACTCTGAATCTGACTCTGACTTTGACTCTAACTTCATGATCCTGAAACTGACTTTGACTCTGACTTTGACTCCATGACTCTGACTCTGACTGTGACTCTGACCCAGACTCTGACTCTGACTCTGACTCTGACTCTTACTCCATGACTCTGACTTTGACTTTGACTTTGACTCTGACTCTGACTCTGACTCTGACTCTGACTCTGACTCTGACTCTGTCTCTGACTCTGACTCTGACGCTGAATCTGACATTATGACTCTGAATCTGACTCTCACTATGATTTTATGACTCTGACTCTGACTCTGACTCTGACTCTTTCTTCATGACTCTGACTCTGACTTCGACTCTGACTCTGACTCTGACTCTGACTCTGTCTCTGACTGTGACTCGGATTCTGACTCTAACTTCATGACTCTGAATCTGACTCTGACTATGATTTTATGACTCTGACTCTGACTCCGACTCTGACTCTGACTCTGACTCTGACTCTGAGTCTTTCTTCGTGTTTCTGACGCCAACTCTGACCCTGACTGTGACTCTGACCCTGACTCTGACTCTGACTCTGACTCTGACACTTACTTCATGACTCTGACTTTGGCTTTGACTTTGACTCTGACTCTAACTCTGACTCTGACTCTGACTCTGACTCTGACTCTGTCAAAGACTGTGACTCCGACTCTGACTCTAACTTCATGACTCTGAATCTGACTCTGACCCTCACTCTGACCCAGACTCTGACTCTGACTCTGACTCTGACTTTGACTCTGACTCTGACTCTGACTCTGACTCTGACTCTGACTCTGACTTCATGACTCTGACTATGATTTTATGACTCTGACTCTGACTCTGACTCGGACTCCGACTCTGTATCTGACTCTGAGTCTTTCTTCATGACTATGACGCTGACTCTGACTCTGACTCTGACTCCGACTCTGACCCAGACTCTGACTCTGACTCTAACTCTGACTTCGACTATGACTCTGACTCAGACTCTGACTCTGACTCTGACTCTGACTTTGACTCTGACTCTGACTCTGACTCTGACTCTGACTTCATGACTCTGACTCTAACTCTGACTCCGACTCTGACCCAGACTCTGACTCTGACTCTAACTTTGACTTCGACTATGACTCTGACTCAGACTCTGACTCTGACTCTGACTCTGACTTTGACTCTGACTCTGACTCTGACTATGACTCTGACCCTGACTCTGACTTTGACTCAGACTCTGACTCTGACTCTGACTCTGACTTCATGACTCTGAATCTGACTCTGACAATGATTTTATGACTCTGACTCTGACTCTCACTCTGACCCTGACTCTGACTCTGACTCTGACTCTGTCTCTGACTGTGACTCCGACTCTGACTCTAACTCCATGACTCTGAATCTGACTCTGACTATGACTTTATGACTCTGACTCTGACTACGACTCTGACTCTGACTCTGACTCTGACTCTGAGTCTTTCTCCATGACTCTGACGCTAACTCTGACTCTGACTCTGACTCTGACTCTGCCTCTGACTCTGACTCTGACTCTGAATCTGACTTCATGACTCTGACTCTGACTCTGACTGTGTCTTCACGACTCTGACGCTGACTCTGACTCTAACTCTGACTCCGACTCTGACCCAGACTCTGACTCTCACTCTGACTCTCACTCTGACTCTGACTCCGACTTTGACTTTGACTCTGACTCTGACTCTGACTCTGACTTCATGACTCTGAATCTGATTCTGACAATGATTTTATGACTCTGACTCTGACTCTCACTCTGACCCTGACTCTGACTCTGACTCTGACTCTGTCTCTGACTGTGACTCCGACTCTGACTCTAACTCCATGACTCTGAATCTGACTCTGACTATGACTTTATGACTCTGACTCTGACTCCGACTCTGACTCTGACTCTGACTCTGACTCTGAGTCTTTCTCCATGACTCTGACGCTAACTCTGACTCTGACTCTGACTCTGACTCTGCCTCTGACTCTGACTCTGACTCTGAATCTGACTTCATGACTCTGACTCTGATTCTGACTGTGTCTTCACGACTCTGACGCTGACTCTGACTCTAACTCTGACTCCGACTCTGACCCAGACTCTGACTCTCACTCTGACTCTCACTCTGACTCTGACTCCGACTTTGACTTTGACTCTGACTCTGACTCTGACTCTGACTTCATGACTCTGAATCTGATTCTGACAATGATTTTATGACTCTGACTCTGACTCTGACTTTGACCCTGACTCTGACTCTGACTCTGACTCTGACTTCATGACTCTGACTATGATTTTATGACTCTGACTCTGACTCTGACTCGGACTCCGACTCTGTATCTGACTCTGAGTCTTTCTTCATGACTATGACGCTGACTCTGACTCTGACTCTGACTCCGACTCTGACCCAGACTCTGACTCTGACTCTAACTCTGACTTCGACTATGACTCTGACTCAGACTCTGACTCTGACTCTGACTCTGACTTTGACTCTGACTCTGACTCTGACTCTGACTCTGACTTCATGACTCTGACTCTAACTCTGACTCCGACTCTGACTCAGACTCTGACTCTGACTCTAACTCTGACTTCGACTATGACTCTGACTCAGACTCTGACTCTGACTCTGACTCTGACTCTGACTTTGACTCTGACTCTGACTCTGACTCTGACTCTGAATTCATGACTCTGACTCTAACTCTGACTCCGACTCTGACCCAGACTCTGACTCTGACTCTGACTCTGACACTGCCTCTGACTCTGACTCTGACTCTGAATCTGACTTCATGACTCTGACCCTGACTCTGACTATGATTTTATGACTCTGACTCTGACTCCGACCCTGACTCTGACTTTGACTCTGACTCTGAGTCTTTCTTCGTGACTCTGACGCCAACTCTGACTCTGACTCTGACTCTTACTCTGACCCAGACTCTGACTCTGACTCTGACTCTGACTTTGACTCTGCCTCTGACTCTGACTCTGACTCTGACTTCATGACTCTAAATCTGACTCTGACTATGATATTATGACTCTGGCTCTGACTCTGACTCGGACTCCGACTCTGACTCTGTCTCTGAGTCTTTCTTCATGACTATGACGCTGACTCTGACTCTGACTCTGACTCCGACTCTGACCCAGACTCTGACTCTGACTCTAACTCTGACTTTGACTATGACTCTGACTCAGACTCAGACTCTGACTCTGACTCTGACTTTGACTCTGACTCTGACTCTGACTCTGACTCTTACTTCATGACTCTGACTTTGACTTTGACTCCGACTCTGACTCTGACTCTGACTCTGACTCTGACTCTGTCTCTGACTGTGACTCCGGCTCTGACTCTAACTCCATGACTCTGAATCTGACTCTGACTATGATTTTATGACTCTGACTCTGACTCCGACTCTGACTCTGACTCTGACTCTCAGTCTTTCTCCATGACTCTGACGCTAACTCTGACTCTGACTCTGACTCTGACTCTGACCCAGACTCTGACTCTGTCTCTGACTCTGACTTTGACTCTGACTCTGACTCTGACTCTGACTCTGACTTCATGACTCTGAATCTGACTCTGACTTTGACTCTAACTACATGATCCTGAAACTGACCTTGACCCTGACTCTGACTCTGACTCTGACTCTGACTCTTACTTCATTACTCTGACTCTGACTCGGACTTCATGACTCTGAATCTGACTCTGACTTTGACTCTAACTCCATGATCCTGAAACTGACCTTGACCCTGACTCTGACTCTGACTCTGACTCTGACTCTTACTTCATGAATCTGACTTTGACTTTGACTCTGACTCTGACTCTGACTCTAACTCAGACTCTGACTCCGACTCGGACTATGTCTATGACTCTGACTCTGACTCTGACTCTGACTTCATGACTCTGAATCTGACTCTGACTTTGACTCTAACTTCATGATCCTGAAACTGACTTTGACTCTGACTTTGACTCCATGACTCTGACTCTGACTGTGACTCTGACCCAGACTCTGACTCTGACTCTGACTCTGACTCTTACTCCATGACTCTGACTTTGACTTTGACTTTGACTCTGACTCTGACTCTGACTCTGACTCTGACTCTGACTCTGACTCTGTCTCTGACTCTGACTCTGACGCTGAATCTGACATTATGACTCTGAATCTGACTCTCACTATGATTTTATGACTCTGACTCTGACTCTGACTCTGACTCTTTCTTCATGACTCTGACTCTGACTTCGACTCTGACTCTGACTCTGACTCTGACTCTGTCTCTGACTGTGACTCGGATTCTGACTCTAACTTCATGACTCTGAATCTGACTCTGACTATGATTTTATGACTCTGACTCTGACTCCGACTCTGACTCTGACTCTGACTCTGACTCTGAGTCTTTCTTCGTGTTTCTGACGCCAACTCTGACCCTGACTGTGACTCTGACCCTGACTCTGACTCTGACTCTGACTCTGACACTTACTTCATGACTCTGACTTTGGCTTTGACTTTGACTCTGACTCTAACTCTGACTCTGACTCTGACTCTGACTCTGACTCTGTCAAAGACTGTGACTCCGACTCTGACTCTAACTTCATGACTCTGAATCTGACTCTGACCCTCACTCTGACCCAGACTCTGACTCTGACTCTGACTCTGACTTTGACTCTGACTCTGACTCTGACTCTGACTCTGACTCTGACTCTGACTTCATGACTCTGACTATGATTTTATGACTCTGACTCTGACTCTGACTCGGACTCCGACTCTGTATCTGACTCTGAGTCTTTCTTCATGACTATGACGCTGACTCTGACTCTGACTCTGACTCCGACTCTGACCCAGACTCTGACTCTGACTCTAACTCTGACTTCGACTATGACTCTGACTCAGACTCTGACTCTGACTCTGACTCTGACTTTGACTCTGACTCTGACTCTGACTCTGACTCTGACTTCATGACTCTGACTCTAACTCTGACTCCGACTCTGACCCAGACTCTGACTCTGACTCTAACTTTGACTTCGACTATGACTCTGACTCAGACTCTGACTCTGACTCTGACTCTGACTTTGACTCTGACTCTGACTCTGACTATGACTCTGACCCTGACTCTGACTTTGACTCAGACTCTGACTCTGACTCTGACTCTGACTTCATGACTCTGAATCTGACTCTGACAATGATTTTATGACTCTGACTCTGACTCTCACTCTGACCCTGACTCTGACTCTGACTCTGACTCTGTCTCTGACTGTGACTCCGACTCTGACTCTAACTCCATGACTCTGAATCTGACTCTGACTATGACTTTATGACTCTGACTCTGACTACGACTCTGACTCTGACTCTGACTCTGACTCTGAGTCTTTCTCCATGACTCTGACGCTAACTCTGACTCTGACTCTGACTCTGACTCTGCCTCTGACTCTGACTCTGACTCTGAATCTGACTTCATGACTCTGACTCTGACTCTGACTGTGTCTTCACGACTCTGACGCTGACTCTGACTCTAACTCTGACTCCGACTCTGACCCAGACTCTGACTCTCACTCTGACTCTCACTCTGACTCTGACTCCGACTTTGACTTTGACTCTGACTCTGACTCTGACTCTGACTTCATGACTCTGAATCTGATTCTGACAATGATTTTATGACTCTGACTCTGACTCTCACTCTGACCCTGACTCTGACTCTGACTCTGACTCTGTCTCTGACTGTGACTCCGACTCTGACTCTAACTCCATGACTCTGAATCTGACTCTGACTATGACTTTATGACTCTGACTCTGACTCCGACTCTGACTCTGACTCTGACTCTGACTCTGAGTCTTTCTCCATGACTCTGACGCTAACTCTGACTCTGACTCTGACTCTGACTCTGCCTCTGACTCTGACTCTGACTCTGAATCTGACTTCATGACTCTGACTCTGATTCTGACTGTGTCTTCACGACTCTGACGCTGACTCTGACTCTAACTCTGACTCCGACTCTGACCCAGACTCTGACTCTCACTCTGACTCTCACTCTGACTCTGACTCCGACTTTGACTTTGACTCTGACTCTGACTCTGACTCTGACTTCATGACTCTGAATCTGATTCTGACAATGATTTTATGACTCTGACTCTGACTCTGACTTTGACCCTGACTCTGACTCTGACTCTGACTCTGACTTCATGACTCTGACTATGATTTTATGACTCTGACTCTGACTCTGACTCGGACTCCGACTCTGTATCTGACTCTGAGTCTTTCTTCATGACTATGACGCTGACTCTGACTCTGACTCTGACTCCGACTCTGACCCAGACTCTGACTCTGACTCTAACTCTGACTTCGACTATGACTCTGACTCAGACTCTGACTCTGACTCTGACTCTGACTTTGACTCTGACTCTGACTCTGACTCTGACTCTGACTTCATGACTCTGACTCTAACTCTGACTCCGACTCTGACTCAGACTCTGACTCTGACTCTAACTCTGACTTCGACTATGACTCTGACTCAGACTCTGACTCTGACTCTGACTCTGACTCTGACTTTGACTCTGACTCTGACTCTGACTCTGACTCTGAATTCATGACTCTGACTCTAACTCTGACTCCGACTCTGACCCAGACTCTGACTCTGACTCTGACTCTGACACTGCCTCTGACTCTGACTCTGACTCTGAATCTGACTTCATGACTCTGACCCTGACTCTGACTATGATTTTATGACTCTGACTCTGACTCCGACCCTGACTCTGACTTTGACTCTGACTCTGAGTCTTTCTTCGTGACTCTGACGCCAACTCTGACTCTGACTCTGACTCTTACTCTGACCCAGACTCTGACTCTGACTCTGACTCTGACTTTGACTCTGCCTCTGACTCTGACTCTGACTCTGACTTCATGACTCTAAATCTGACTCTGACTATGATATTATGACTCTGGCTCTGACTCTGACTCGGACTCCGACTCTGACTCTGTCTCTGAGTCTTTCTTCATGACTATGACGCTGACTCTGACTCTGACTCTGACTCCGACTCTGACCCAGACTCTGACTCTGACTCTAACTCTGACTTTGACTATGACTCTGACTCAGACTCAGACTCTGACTCTGACTCTGACTTTGACTCTGACTCTGACTCTGACTCTGACTCTTACTTCATGACTCTGACTTTGACTTTGACTCCGACTCTGACTCTGACTCTGACTCTGACTCTGACTCTGTCTCTGACTGTGACTCCGGCTCTGACTCTAACTCCATGACTCTGAATCTGACTCTGACTATGATTTTATGACTCTGACTCTGACTCCGACTCTGACTCTGACTCTGACTCTCAGTCTTTCTCCATGACTCTGACGCTAACTCTGACTCTGACTCTGACTCTGACTCTGACCCAGACTCTGACTCTGTCTCTGACTCTGACTTTGACTCTGACTCTGACTCTGACTCTGACTCTGACTTCATGACTCTGAATCTGACTCTGACTTTGACTCTAACTACATGATCCTGAAACTGACCTTGACCCTGACTCTGACTCTGACTCTGACTCTGACTCTTACTTCATTACTCTGACTCTGACTCGGACTTCATGACTCTGAATCTGACTCTGACTTTGACTCTAACTCCATGATCCTGAAACTGACCTTGACCCTGACTCTGACTCTGACTCTGACTCTGACTCTTACTTCATGAATCTGACTTTGACTTTGACTCTGACTCTGACTCTGACTCTAACTCAGACTCTGACTCCGACTCGGACTATGTCTATGACTCTGACTCTGACTCTGACTCTGACTTCATGACTCTGAATCTGACTCTGACTTTGACTCTAACTTCATGATCCTGAAACTGACTTTGACTCTGACTTTGACTCCATGACTCTGACTCTGACTGTGACTCTGACCCAGACTCTGACTCTGACTCTGACTCTGACTCTTACTCCATGACTCTGACTTTGACTTTGACTTTGACTCTGACTCTGACTCTGACTCTGACTCTGACTCTGACTCTGACTCTGTCTCTGACTCTGACTCTGACGCTGAATCTGACATTATGACTCTGAATCTGACTCTCACTATGATTTTATGACTCTGACTCTGACTCTGACTCTGACTCTTTCTTCATGACTCTGACTCTGACTTCGACTCTGACTCTGACTCTGACTCTGACTCTGTCTCTGACTGTGACTCGGATTCTGACTCTAACTTCATGACTCTGAATCTGACTCTGACTATGATTTTATGACTCTGACTCTGACTCCGACTCTGACTCTGACTCTGACTCTGACTCTGAGTCTTTCTTCGTGTTTCTGACGCCAACTCTGACCCTGACTGTGACTCTGACCCTGACTCTGACTCTGACTCTGACTCTGACACTTACTTCATGACTCTGACTTTGGCTTTGACTTTGACTCTGACTCTAACTCTGACTCTGACTCTGACTCTGACTCTGACTCTGTCAAAGACTGTGACTCCGACTCTGACTCTAACTTCATGACTCTGAATCTGACTCTGACCCTCACTCTGACCCAGACTCTGACTCTGACTCTGACTCTGACTTTGACTCTGACTCTGACTCTGACTCTGACTCTGACTCTGACTCTGACTTCATGACTCTGACTATGATTTTATGACTCTGACTCTGACTCTGACTCGGACTCCGACTCTGTATCTGACTCTGAGTCTTTCTTCATGACTATGACGCTGACTCTGACTCTGACTCTGACTCCGACTCTGACCCAGACTCTGACTCTGACTCTAACTCTGACTTCGACTATGACTCTGACTCAGACTCTGACTCTGACTCTGACTCTGACTTTGACTCTGACTCTGACTCTGACTCTGACTCTGACTTCATGACTCTGACTCTAACTCTGACTCCGACTCTGACCCAGACTCTGACTCTGACTCTAACTTTGACTTCGACTATGACTCTGACTCAGACTCTGACTCTGACTCTGACTCTGACTTTGACTCTGACTCTGACTCTGACTATGACTCTGACCCTGACTCTGACTTTGACTCAGACTCTGACTCTGACTCTGACTCTGACTTCATGACTCTGAATCTGACTCTGACAATGATTTTATGACTCTGACTCTGACTCTCACTCTGACCCTGACTCTGACTCTGACTCTGACTCTGTCTCTGACTGTGACTCCGACTCTGACTCTAACTCCATGACTCTGAATCTGACTCTGACTATGACTTTATGACTCTGACTCTGACTACGACTCTGACTCTGACTCTGACTCTGACTCTGAGTCTTTCTCCATGACTCTGACGCTAACTCTGACTCTGACTCTGACTCTGACTCTGCCTCTGACTCTGACTCTGACTCTGAATCTGACTTCATGACTCTGACTCTGACTCTGACTGTGTCTTCACGACTCTGACGCTGACTCTGACTCTAACTCTGACTCCGACTCTGACCCAGACTCTGACTCTCACTCTGACTCTCACTCTGACTCTGACTCCGACTTTGACTTTGACTCTGACTCTGACTCTGACTCTGACTTCATGACTCTGAATCTGATTCTGACAATGATTTTATGACTCTGACTCTGACTCTCACTCTGACCCTGACTCTGACTCTGACTCTGACTCTGTCTCTGACTGTGACTCCGACTCTGACTCTAACTCCATGACTCTGAATCTGACTCTGACTATGACTTTATGACTCTGACTCTGACTCCGACTCTGACTCTGACTCTGACTCTGACTCTGAGTCTTTCTCCATGACTCTGACGCTAACTCTGACTCTGACTCTGACTCTGACTCTGCCTCTGACTCTGACTCTGACTCTGAATCTGACTTCATGACTCTGACTCTGATTCTGACTGTGTCTTCACGACTCTGACGCTGACTCTGACTCTAACTCTGACTCCGACTCTGACCCAGACTCTGACTCTCACTCTGACTCTCACTCTGACTCTGACTCCGACTTTGACTTTGACTCTGACTCTGACTCTGACTCTGACTTCATGACTCTGAATCTGATTCTGACAATGATTTTATGACTCTGACTCTGACTCTGACTTTGACCCTGACTCTGACTCTGACTCTGACTCTGACTTCATGACTCTGACTATGATTTTATGACTCTGACTCTGACTCTGACTCGGACTCCGACTCTGTATCTGACTCTGAGTCTTTCTTCATGACTATGACGCTGACTCTGACTCTGACTCTGACTCCGACTCTGACCCAGACTCTGACTCTGACTCTAACTCTGACTTCGACTATGACTCTGACTCAGACTCTGACTCTGACTCTGACTCTGACTTTGAGTCTGACTCTGACTCTGACTCTGACTCTGACTTCATGACTCTGACTCTAACTCTGACTCCGACTCTGACCCAGACTCTGACTCTGACTCTAACTTTGACTTCGACTATGACTCTGACTCAGACTCTGACTCTGACTCTGACTCTGACTTTGACTCTGACTCTGACTCTGACTATGACTCTGACTTCATGACTCTGACTCTAACTCTGACTCCGACTCTGACCCAGACTCTGACTCTGACTCTGACTCTGCCTCTGACTCTGACTCTGACTCTGAATCTGACTTCATGACTCTGACTCTGACTCTGACTGTGTCTTCACGACTCTGACGCTGACTCTGACTCTAACTCTGACTCCGACTCTGACCCAGACTCTGACTCTCACTCTGACTCTCACTCTGACTCTGACTCCGACTTTGACTTTGACTCTGACTCTGACTCTGACTCTGACTTCATGACTCTGAATCTGATTCTGACAATGATTTTATGACTCTGAGTCTGACTCTGACTCTGACCCTGACTCTGACTCTGACTCTGACTCTGACTCTTACTTCATGACTCTGACTTTGACTTTGACTCTGAATCTGACTCTGACTCTGACTCTGACTCTGACTCTGTCTCTGACTGTGACTCCGACTCTGACTCTAACTTCATGAGTCTGAATCTGACTCTGACTATGATTTTATGACTCTGACTCTGACTCCGACTCTGACTCTGACTCTGACTCTGATTCTGAGTCTTTCTCCATGACTCTGACGCTAACTCTGACTCCGAATCTGACTATGTCTCTGACTCTGACTCTGACTCTGACTCTGACTTTATGAGTCTGAATCTGACTCTGAATCTGACTCTGACTTTGACTCTAACTTCATGATCCTGAAACTGACTTCCACTCTGACTTTGACTTCATCACTCTGACTCTGACTGTGACGCCGACCCTGACTCTGACTCTGACTCTGACTCTGACTCTTACTCCATGACTCTGACTTTGACTTTGACTTTGACTCTGACTCTGACTCTGACTCTGACTCTGACTCTGACTCTGTCTCTGACTCTGACTGTGACTCTGAATCTGAATTCATGACTCTGAATCTGACTCTGACTATGATTTTATGACTCTGACTCTGACTCTGACTCTGACTTTGACTCTGACTCTGACCCAGACTCTGACTCTGACTCTGACTCTGACTTTGACTCTGACTCTGACTCTGACTCTGACTCTGACTTCATGACTCTGAATCTGACTCTGACTCTCACTTCATGACTCTGACTCTGACTCTGACTTCATGACTCTGAATCTGACTCTGACTTTGACTCTAACTACATGATCCTGAAACTGACCTTGACCCTGACTCTGACTCTGACTCTGACTCTGACTCTGACTTTGACTCTGACTCTGACTCTGACTCTGACTCTGACTCCATGACTCTGACTCTAACTCTGACTCCGACTCTGACTCCGACTCTGACTCAGACTCTGACTCTGACTCTAACTCTTACTTCGACTATGACTGTGACTCAGACTCTGACTCTGACTCTGACTCTGACTTTGACTCTGACTCTGACTCTGACTCTGACTCTGACTTCATGACTCTGACTCTAACTCTGACTCCGACTCTGACCCAGACTCTGACTCTGACTCTGACTCTGACACTGCCTCTGACTCTGACTCTGACTCTGAATCTGACTTCATGACTCTGACCCTGACTCTGACTATGATTTTATGACTCTGACTCTGACTCCGACCCTGACTCTGACTTTGACTCAGACTCTGACGCTGACTCTGACTCTGACTTCATGACTCTGAATCTGACTCTGACAATGATTTTATGACTCTGACTCTGACTCTCACTCTGACCCTGACTCTGACTCTGACTCTGACTCTGTCTCTGACTGTGACTCCGACTCTGACTCTAACTCCATGACTCTGAATCTGACTCTGACTATGACTTTATGACTCTGACTCTGACTCCGACTCTGACTCTGACTCTGACTCTGACTCTGAGTCTTTCTCCATGACTCTGACGCTAACTCTGACTCTGACTCTGACTCTGACTCTGCCTCTGACTCTGACTCTGACTCTGAATCTGACTTCATGACTCTGACTCTGACTCTGACTGTGTCTTCACGACTCTGACGCTGACTCTGACTCTAACTCTGACTCCGACTCTGACCCAGACTCTGACTCTCACTCTGACTCTCACTCTGACTCTGACTCCGACTTTGACTTTGACTCTGACTCTGACTCTGACTCTGACTTCATGACTCTGAATCTGATTCTGACAATGATTTTATGACTCTGACTCTGACTCTGACTTTGACCCTGACTCTGACTCTAACTCTGACTCTGACTCTTACTTCATGACTCTGACTTTGACTTTGACTCTGAATCTGACTCTGACTCTGACTCTGACTCTGACTCTGTCTCTGACTGTGACTCCGACTCTGACTCTAACTTCATGAGTCTGAATCTGACTCTGACTATGATTTTATGACTCTGACTCTGACTCCGACTCTGACTCTGACTCTGACTCTGATTCTGAGTCTTTCTCCATGACTCTGACGCTAACTCTGACTCCGAATCTGACTATGTCTCTGACTCTGACTCTGACTCTGACTCTGACTTTATGACTCTGAATCTGACTCTGAATCTGACTCTGACTTTGACTCTCACTTCATGATCCTGAAACTGACTTCCACTCTGACTTTGACTTCATCACTCTGACTCTGACTGTGACGCCGACCCTGACTCTGACTCTGACTCTGACTCTGACTCTGACTCTTACTCCATGACTCTGACTTTGACTTTGACTTTGACTCTGACTCTGACTCTGACTCTGACTCTGACTCTGACTCTGTCTCTGACTCTGACTGTGACTCTGAATCTGGATTCATGACTCTGAATCTGACTCTGACTATGATTTCATGACTCTGACTCTGACTCTGACTCTGACTTTGACTCTGACTCTGACCCGGACTCTGACTCTGACTCTCACTCTGACTTTGACTCTGACTCTGACTCTGACTCTGACTCTGACTTCATGACTCTGAATCTGACTCTGACTCTCACTTCATGACTCTGACTCTGACTCTGACTTCATGACTCTGAATCTGACTCTGACTTTGACTCTAACTACATGATCCTGAAACTGACCTTGACCCTGACTCTGACTCTGACTCTGACTCTGACTCTGACTTTGACTCTGACTCTGACTCTGACTCTGACTCTGACTTCATGACTCTGACTCTAACTCTGACTCCGACTCTGACTCAGACTCTGACTCTGACTCTAACTCTGACTTCGACTATGACTGTGACTCAGACTCTGACTCTGACTCTGACTCTGACTTTGACTCTGACTCTGACTCTGACTCTGACTCTGACTTCATGACTCTGACTCTAACTCTGACTCCGACTCTGACCCAGACTCTGACTCTGACTCTGACTCTGACACTGCCTCTGACTCTGACTCTGACTCTGAATCTGACTTCATGACTCTGACCCTGACTCTGACTATGATTTTATGACTCTGACTCTGACTCCGACCCTGACTCTGACTTTGACTCAGACTCTGACTCTGACTCTGACTCTGACTTCATGACTCTGAATCTGACTCTGACAATGATTTTATGACTCTGACTCTGACTTTCACTCTGACCCTGACTCTGACTCTGACTCTGACTCTGTCTCTGACTGTGACTCCGACTCTGACTCTAACTCCATGACTCTGAATCTGACTCTGACTATGACTTTATGACTCTGACTCTGACTCCGACTCTGACTCTGACTCTGACTCTGACTCTGAGTCTTTCTCCATGACTCTGACGCTAACTCTGACTCTGAATCTGACTCTGACTCTGACCCAGACTCTGACTCTGACTCTGACTCTGACTTTGACTCTGACTCTGACTCTGACTCTGACTCTGACTCCGACTCTGACTCTGACTCTGACTCTGACTCTGAGTCTTTCTCCATGACTCTGACGCTAACTCTGACTCTGACTCTGACTCTGACTCTGCCTCTGACTCTGACTCTGACTCTGAATCTGACTTCATGACTCTGACTCTGACTCTGACTGTGTCTTCACGACTCTGACGCTGACTCTGACTCTAACTCTGACTCCGACTCTGACCCAGACTCTGACTCTCACTCTGACTCTCACTCTGACTCTGACTCCGACTTTGACTTTGACTCTGACTCTGACTCTGACTCTGACTTCATGACTATGAATCTGATTCTGACAATGATTTTATGACTCTGACTCTGACTCTGACTCTGACCCTGACTCTGACTCTGACTCTGACTCTGACTCTTACTTCATGACTCTGACTTTGACTTTGACTCTGAATCTGACTCTGACTCTGACTCTGACTCTGACTCTGTCTCTGACTGTGACTCCGACTCTGACTCTAACTTCATGAGTCTGAATCTGACTCTGACTATGATTTTATGACTCTGACTCTGACTCCGACTCTGACTCTGACTCTGACTCTGATTCTAAGTCTTTCTCCATGACTCTGACGCTAACTCTGACTCCGAATCTGACTATGTCTCTGACTCTGACTCTGACTCTGACTTTATGACTCTGAATCTGACTCTGAATCTGACTCTGACTTTGACTCTAACTTCATGATCCTGAAACTGACTTCCACTCTGACTTTGACTTCATCACTCTGACTCTGACTGTGACGCCGACCCTGACTCTGACTCTGACTCTGACTCTGACTCTTACTCCATGACTCTGACTTTGACTTTGACTTTGACTCTGACTCTGACTCTGACTCTGACTCTGACTCTGACTCTGTCTCTGACTCTGACTGTGACTCTGAATCTGAATTCATGACTCTGAATCTGACTCTGACTATGATTTCATGACTCTGACTCTGACTCTAAATCTGACTTTGACTCTGACTCTGACCCGGACTCTGACTCTGACTCCGACTCTGACTTTGACTCTGACTCTGACTCTGACTCTGACTCTGACTTCATGATTCTGAATCTGACTCTGACTCTCACTTCATGACTCTGACTCTGACTCTGACTTCATGACTCTGAATCTGACTCTGACTTTGACTCTAACTACATGATCCTGAAACTGACCTTGACCCTGACTCTGACTCTGACTCTGACTCTGACTCTGACTTTGACTCTGACTCTGACTCTGACTCTGACTCTGACTTCATGACTCTGACTCTAACTCTGACTCCGACTCTGACTCAGACTCTGACTCTGACTCTAACTCTGACTTCGACTATGACTGTGACTCAGACTCTGACTCTGACTCTGACTCTGACTTTGACTCTGACTCTGACTCTGACTCTGACTCTGACTTCATGACTCTGACTCTAACTCTGACTCCGACTCTGACCCAGACTCTGACTGTGACTCTGACTCTGACACTGCCTCTGACTCTGACTCTGACTCTGAATCTGACTTCATGACTTTGACCCTGACTCTGACTATGATTTTATGACTCTGACTCTGACTCCGACCCTGACTCTGACTTTGACTCAGACTCTGACTCTGACTCTGACTCTGACTTCATGACTCTGAATCTGACTCTGACAATGATTTTATGACTCTGACTCTGACTCTCACTCTGACCCTGACTCTGACTCTGACTCTGACTCTGTCTCTGACTGTGACTCCGACTCTGACTCTAACTCCATGACTCTGAATCTGACTCTGACTATGACTTTATGACTCTGACTCTGACTCCGACTCTGACTCTGACTCTGACTCTGACTCTGAGTCTTTCTCCATGACTCTGACGCTAACTCTGACTCTGACTCTGACTCTGACTCTGACCCAGACTCTGACTCTGACTCTGACTCTGACTTTGACTCTGACTCTGACTCTGACTCTGACTCTGACTCTGACTTCATGACTCTGAATCTGACTCTGACTTTGACTCTAACTACATGATCCTGGAACTGACCTTGACCCTGACTCTGACTCTGACTCTGACTCTGACTCTTACTTCATGACTCTGACTCTGACTCGGACTTCATGACTCTGAATCTGACTCTGACTTTGACTCTAACTACATGATCCTGAAACTGACCTTGACCCTGACTCTGACTCTGACTCTGACTCTGACTCTTACCTCATGAATCTGACTTTGTCTTTGTCTCTGACTCTGACTCTGACTCTCACTCTGACTCTGACTCTGAATCTGACTTCATGACTCTGACTCTGACTCTGACTGTGTCTTCACGACTCTGACGCTGACTCTGACTCTAACTCTGACTCCGACTCTGACCCAGACTCTGACTCTCACTCTGACTCTCACTCTGACTCTGACTCCGACTTTGACTTTGACTCTGACTCTGACTCTGACTCTGACTTCATGACTCTGAATCTGATTCTGACAATGATTTTATGACTCTGACTCTGACTCTGACTCTGACCCTGACTCTGACTCTGACTCTGACTCTGACTCTTACTTCATGACTCTGACTTTGACTTTGACTCTGAATCTGACTCTGACTCTGACTCTGACTCTGACTCTGTCTCTGACTGTGACTCCGACTCTGACTCTAACTTCATGAGTCTGAATCTGACTCTGACTATGATTTTATGACTCTGACTCTGACTCCGACTCTGACTCTGACTCTGACTCTGATTCTGAGTCTTTCTCCATGACTCTGACGCTAACTCTGACTCCGAATCTGACTATGTCTCTGACTCTGACTCTGACTCTGACTCTGACTTTATGACTCTGAATCTGACTCTGAATCTGACTCTGACTTTGACTCTAACTTCATGATCCTGAAACTGACTTCCACTCTGACTTTGACTTCATCACTCTGACTCTGACTGTGACGCCGACCCTGACTCTGACTCTGACTCTGACTCTGACTCTTACTCCATGACTCTGACTTTGACTTTGACTTTGACTCTGACTCTGACTCTGACTCTGACTCTGTCTCTGACTCTGACTGTGACTCTGAATCTGAATTCATGACTCTGAATCTGACTCTGACTATGATTTCATGACTCTGACTCTGACTCTGACTCTGACTTTGACTCTGACTCTGACCCAGACTCTGACTCTGACTCTGACTCTGACTTTGACTCTGACTCTGACTCTGACTCTGACTCTGACTTCATGACTCTGAATCTGACTCTGACTCTCACTTCATGACTCTGACTCTGACTCTGACTCCATGACTCTGAATCTGACTCTGACTTTGACTCTAACTACATGATCCTGAAACTGACCTTGACCCTGACTCTGACTCTGACTCTGACTCTGACTCTGACTTTGACTCTGACTCTGACTCTGACTCTGACTCTGACTTCATGACTCTGACTCTAACTCTGACTCCGACTCTGACTCAGACTCTGACTCTGACTCTAACTCTGACTTCGACTATGACTGTGACTCAGACTCTGACTCTGACTCTGACTCTGACTTTGACTCTGACTCTGACTCTGACTCTGACTCTGACTTCATGACTCTGACTCTAACTCTGACTCCGACTCTGACCCAGACTCTGACTCTGACTCTGACTCTGACACTGCCTCTGACTCTGACTCTGACTCTGAATCTGACTTCATGACTCTGACCCTGACTCTGACTATGATTTTATGACTCTGACTCTGACTCCGACCCTGACTCTGACTTTGACTCAGACTCTGACTCTGACTCTGACTCTGACTTCATGACTCTGAATCTGACTCTGACAATGATTTTATGACTCTGACTCTGACTCTCACTCTGACCCTGACTCTGACTCTGACTCTGACTCTGTCTCTGACTGTGACTCCGACTCTGACTCTAACTCCATGACTCTGAATCTGACTCTGACTATGACTTTATGACTCTGACTCTGACTCCGACTCTGACTCTGACTCTGACTCTGACTCTGAGTCTTTCTCCATGACTCTGACGCTAACTCTGACTCTGACTCTGACTCTGACTCTGACCCAGACTCTGACTCTGACTCTGACTCTGACTTTGACTCTGACTCTGACTCTGACTCTGACTCTGACTCTGACTTCATGACTCTGAATCTGACTCTGTCTTTGACTCTAACTACATGATCCTGAAACTGACCTTGACCCTGACTCTGACTCTGACTCTGACTCTGACTCCTACTTCATGACTCTGACTCTGACTCGGACTTCATGACTCTGAATCTGACTCTGACTTTGACTCTAACTACATGATCCTGAAACTGACCTTGACCCTGACTCTGACTCTGACTCTGACTCTGACTCTTACCTCATGAATCTGACTTTGTCTTTGTCTCTGACTCTGACTCTGACTCTCACTCTGACTCTGACTCTGAATCTGACTTCATGACTCTGACTCTGACTCTGACTGTGTCTTCACGACTCTGACGCTGACTCTGACTCTAACTCTGACTCCGACTCTGACCCAGACTCTGACTCTCACTCTGACTCTCACTCTGACTCTGACTCCGACTTTGACTTTGACTTTGACTCTGACTCTGACTCTGACTCTGACTTCATGACTCTGAATCTGATTCTGACAATGATTTTATGACTCTGACTCTGACTCTGACTCTGACCCTGACTCTGACTCTGACTCTGACTCTGACTCTTACTTCATGACTCTGACTTTGACTTTGACTCTGAATCTGACTCTGACTCTGACTCTGACTCTGACTCTGTCTCTGACTGTGACTCCGACTCTGACTCTAACTTCATGAGTCTGAATCTGACTCTGACTATGATTTTATGACTCTGACTCTGACTCTGACTCTGACTTTGACTCTGACTCTGACCCAGACTCTGACTCTGACTCTGACTCTGACTTTGACTCTGACTCTGACTCTGACTCTGACTCTGAGTTCATGACTCTGAATCTGACTCTGACTCTTACTTCATGACTTTGACTCTGACTCTGACTCCATGACTCTGAATCTGACTCTGACTTCGACTCTAACCACATGATCCTGAAACTGACCTTGACCCTGACTCTGACTCTGACTCTGACTCTGACTCTGACTCTTACTTCATGACTCTGACTTTGACTTTGACTCTGACTCTGACTCTGACTCTAACTCTGACTCTGACTCCGACTCGGACTATGTCTCTGACTCTGACTCTGACTCTGACTCTGAATTCATGACTCTGAATCTGACTCTGACTTTGACTCTAACTCCATGATCCTGAAACTGACTTTGACTCTGACTTCGACTTCATGACTCTGACTCTGACTGTGACTCTGACCCTGACTCTGACTCTGACTCTGACTCTTACTCCATGACTCTGACTTTGACTTTGACTTTGACTCTGACTCTGACTCTGACTCTGACTCTGACTCTGACTCTGTCTCTGACTCTGACTCTGACGCTGAATCTGACTTTATGACTCTGAATCCGACTCTCACTATGATTTTATGACTCTGACTCTGACTCTGACTCTGACTCTTACTTCATGACACTGACTCTGACTTTGACTCTGACTCTGACTCTGACTCTGACTCTGTCTCTGACTGTGACTCCGACTCTGACTCTAACTTTATGACTCTGAATCTGACTCTGACTATGATTTTAGGACTCTGACTCTGACTTCGACTCTGACTCTGACTCTGACTCTGACTCTGAGTCTTTCTTCGTGACTCTGACGCCAACTCTGACTCTGACTCTGACTCTAACCCAGAATCTGACTCTGACTCTGAATCTGACTTTGACTCTGACTCTGACTCTGACTCTGACTCTGACTTCATGACTCCGAATCTGATTCTGACTCTAACTTCATGACTCTGAATGTGACTCTGACTATGATTTTATGACTCTGACTCTGACTCCGACTCTGACTCTGACTCTGACTCTGACTCTGAGTCTTTCGTCGTGACTCTGACGCCAACTCTGACTCTGACTCTGACTCTTACTCTGACCCAGACTCTGACTCTGACTCTGACTCTGACTTTGACTCTGACTCTGACCCAGACTCTGACTCTGACTCTGACTCTGACTTTGACTCTGACTCTGACTCTGACTCTGACTCTGACTTCATGACTCCGAATCTGACTCTGACTCTCACTTCATGACTCTGACTCTGACTCTGACTCCATGACTCTGAATCTGACTCTGACTTTGACTCTAACTACATGATCCTGAAACTGACCTTCACCCTGACTCTGACTCTGACTCTGACTCTGACTCTGACTTTGACTCTGACTCTGACTCTGACTCTGACTCTGACTTCATGACTCTGACTCTAACTCTGACTCCGACTCTGACTCTGACTCTAACTCTGACTTCGACTATGACTGTGACTCAGACTCTGACTCTGACTCTGACTCTGACTTTGACTCTGACTCTGACTCTGACTCTGACTCTGACTTCATGACTCTGACTCTAACTCTGACTCCGACTCTGACCCAGACTCTGACTCTGACTCTGACTCTGACACTGCCTCTGACTCTGACTCTGACTCTGAATCTGACTTCATGACTCTGACCCTGACTCTGACTATGATTTTATGACTCTGACTCTGACTCCGACCCTGACTCTGACTTTGACTCAGACTCTGACTCTGACTCTGACTCTGACTTCATGACTCTGAATCTGACTCTGACAATGATTTTATGACTCTGACTCTGACTCTCACTCTGACCCTGACTCTGACTCTGACTCTGACTCTGTCTCTGACTGTGACTCCGACTCTGACTCTAACTCCATGACTCTGAATCTGACTCTGACTATGACTTTATGACTCTGACTCTGACTCTGACTCTGACTCTGACTCTGACTCTGACTCTGAGTCTTTCTCCATGACTCTGACGCTAACTCTGACTCTGACTCTGACTCTGACTCTGACCCAGACTCTGACTCTGACTCTGACTCTGACTTTGACTCTGACTCTGTCTCTGACTGTGACTCCGACTCTGACTCTAACTTCATGACTCTGAATCTGACTCTGACTCTCACTCTGACCCAGACTCTGACTCTGACTCTGACTCTGACTTTGACTCTGACTCTGACTCTGACTCTGACTCTGACTCTGACTTCATGACTCTGAATCTGACTCTGACTATGATTTTATGACTCTGACTCTGACTCTGACTCGGACTCCGACTCTGTATCTGACTCTGAGTCTTTCTTCATTACTATGACGCTGACTCTGACTCTGACTCTGACTCCGACTCTGACCCAGACTCCGACTCTGACTCTAACTCTGACTTCGACTATGACTCTGACTCAGACTCTGACTCTGACTCTGACTCTGACTTTGACTCTGACTCTGACTCTGACTCTGACTCTGACTTCATGACTCTGACTCTAACTCTGACTCCGACTCTGACCCAGACTCTGACTCTGACTCTAACTCTGACTTCGACTATGACTCTGACTCAGACTCTGACTCTGACTCTGACTCTGACTTTGACTCTGACTCTGACTCTGACTCTGACTCTGACTTCATGACTCTGACTCTAACTCTGAATCTGACTTCATGACTCTGACTCTGACTCTGACTGTGTCTTCACGACTCTGACGCTGACCCTGACTCTAACTCTGACTCCGACTCTGACCCAGACTCTGACTCTCACTCTGACTCTCACTCTGACTCTGACTCCGACTTTGACTTTGACTCTGACTCTGACTCTGACTCTGACTTCATGACTCTGAATCTGACTCTGACAATGATTTTATGACTCTGACTCTGACTCTCACTCTGACCCTGACTCTGACTCTGACTCTGACTCTGACTCTTACTTCATGACTCTGACTTTGACTTTGACTCTGAATCTGACTCTGACTCTGACTCTGACTCTGACTCTGTCTCTGACTGTGACTCCGACTCTGACTCTAACTTCATGAGACTGAATCTGACTCTGTCTCTGACTGTGACTCCGACTCTGACTCTAACTTCATGAGTCTGAATCTGACTCTGTCTATGATTTTATGACTCTGACTCTGACTCCGACTCTGACTCTGACTCTGACTCTGACTCTGAGTCTGTCTCTGACTGTGACTCCGACTCTGACTCTAACTTCATGAGTCTGAATCTGACTCTGACTATGATTTTATGACTCTGACTCTGACTCCGACTCTGACTCTGACTCTGACTCTGACTCTGAGTCTTTCTCCATGACTCTGACGCTAACTCTGACTCCGACTCTGACTATGTCTCTGACTCTGACTCTGACTCTGACTCTGACTTCATGACTCTGAATCTGACTCTGAATCTGACTCTGACTTTGACTCTAACTTCATGATCCAGAAACTGACTTCCACTCTGACTTTGACTTCATCACTCTGACTCTGACTGTGACTCCGACCCTGACTCTGACTCTGACTCTGACTCTGACTCTTACTCCATGACTCTGACTTTGACTTTGACTTTGACTCTGACTCTGACTCTGACTCTGACTCTGACTCTGACTCTGTCTCTGACTCTGACTGTGACTCTGAATCTGAATTCATGACTCTGAATCTGACTCTGACTATGATTTTATGACTCTGACTCTGACTCTGACTCTGACGTTGACTCTGACTCTGACCCAGACTCTGACTCTGACTCTGACTCTGACTTTGACTCTGACTCTGACTCTGACTCTGACTCTGAGTTCATGACTCTGAATCTGACTCTGACTCTTACTTCATGACTTTGACTCTGACTCTGACTCCATAACTCTGAATCTGACTCTGACTTCGACTCTAACCACATGATCCTGAAACTGACCTTGACCCTGACTCTGACTCTGACTCTGACTCTGACTCTGACTCTTACTTCATGACTCTGACTTTGACTTTGACTCTGACTCTGACTCTGACTCTAACTCTGACTCTGACTCCGACTCGGACTATGTCTCTGACTCTGACTCTGACTCTGACTCTGAATTCATGACTCTGAATCTGACTCTGACTTTGACACTAACTCCATGATCCTGAAACTGACTTTGACTCTGACTTTGACTTCATGACTCTGACTCTGACTGTGACTCTGACCCTGACTCTGACTCTGACTCTGACTCTTACTCCATGACTCTGACTTTGACTTTGACTTTGACTCTGACTCTGACTCTGACTCTGACTCTGACTCTGACTCTGACTCTGAGTCTTTCTCCATGACTCTGACGCTAACTCTGACTCTGACTCTGACTCTGACTCTGACCCAGACTCTGACTCTGACTCTGACTCTGACTTTGACTCTGACTCTGACTCTGACTCTGACTCTGACTTCATGACTCTGAATCTGACTCTGTCTTTGACTCTAACTACATGATCCTGAAACTGACCTTGACCCTGACTCTGACTCTGACTCTGACTCTGACTCTTACTTCATGACTCTGACTCTGACTCGGACTTCATGACTCTGAATCTGACTCTGACTTTGACTCTAACTACATGATCCTGAAACTGACCTTGACCCTGACTCTGACTCTGACTCTGACTCTGACTCTTACCTCATGAATCTGACTTTGTCTTTGTCTCTGACTCTGACTCTGACTCTCACTCTGACTCTGACTCTGAATCTGACTTCATGACTCTGACTCTGACTCTGACTGTGTCTTCACGACTCTGACGCTGACTCTGACTCTAACTCTGACTCCGACTCTGACCCAGACTCTGACTCTCACTCTGACTCTCACTCTGACTCTGACTCCGACTTTGACTTTGACTCTGACTCTGACTCTGACTTCATGACTCTGAATCTGACTCTGACTTTGACTCTAACTACATGATCCTGGAACTGACCTTGACCCTGACTCTGACTCTGACTCTGACTCTGACTCTTACTTCATGACTCTGACTCTGACTCGGACTTCATGACTCTGAATCTGACTCTGACTTTGACTCTAACTACATGATCCTGAAACTGACCTTGACCCTGACTCTGACTCTGACTCTGACTCTGACTCTTACCTCATGAATCTGACTTTGTCTTTGTCTCTGACTCTGACTCTGACTCTCACTCTGACTCTGACTCTGAATCTGACTTCATGACTCTGACTCTGACTCTGACTGTGTCTTCACGACTCTGACGCTGACTCTGACTCTAACTCTGACTCCGACTCTGACCCAGACTCTGACTCTCACTCTGACTCTCACTCTGACTCTGACTCCGACTTTGACTTTGACTCTGACTCTGACTCTGACTCTGACTTCATGACTCTGAATCTGATTCTGACAATGATTTTATGACTCTGACTCTGACTCTGACTCTGACCCTGACTCTGACTCTGACTCTGACTCTGACTCTTACTTCATGACTCTGACTTTGACTTTGACTCTGAATCTGACTCTGACTCTGACTCTGACTCTGACTCTGTCTCTGACTGTGACTCCGACTCTGACTCTAACTTCATGAGTCTGAATCTGACTCTGACTATGATTTTATGACTCTGACTCTGACTCCGACTCTGACTCTGACTCTGACTCTGATTCTGAGTCTTTCTCCATGACTCTGACGCTAACTCTGACTCCGAATCTGACTATGTCTCTGACTCTGACTCTGACTCTGACTCTGACTTTATGACTCTGAATCTGACTCTGAATCTGACTCTGACTTTGACTCTAACTTCATGATCCTGAAACTGACTTCCACTCTGACTTTGACTTCATCACTCTGACTCTGACTGTGACGCCGACCCTGACTCTGACTCTGACTCTGACTCTGACTCTTACTCCATGACTCTGACTTTGACTTTGACTTCGACTCTGACTCTGACTCTGACTCTGACTCTGACTCTGACTCTGTCTCTGACTCTGACTGTGACTCTGAATCTGAATTCATGACTCTGAATCTGACTCTGACTATGATTTCATGACTCTGACTCTGACTCTGACTCTGACTTTGACTCTGACTCTGACCCAGACTCTGACTCTGACTCTGACTCTGACTTTGACTCTGACTCTGACTCTGACTCTGACTCTGACTTCATGACTCTGAATCTGACTCTGACTCTCACTTCATGACTCTGACTCTGACTCTGACTCCATGACTCTGAATCTGACTCTGACTTTGACTCTAACTACATGATCCTGAAACTGACCTTGACCCTGACTCTGACTCTGACTCTGACTCTGACTCTGACTTTGACTCTGACTCTGACTCTGACTCTGACTCTGACTTCATGACTCTGACTCTAACTCTGACTCCGACTCTGACTCAGACTCTGACTCTGACTCTAACTCTGACTTCGACTATGACTGTGACTCAGACTCTGACTCTGACTCTGACTCTTACTTTGACTCTGACTCTGACTCTGACTCTGACTCTGACTTCATGACTCTGACTCTAACTCTGACTCCGACTCTGACCCAGACTCTGACTCTGACTCTGACTCTGACACTGCCTCTGACTCTGACTCTGACTCTGAATCTGACTTCATGACTCTGACCCTGACTCTGACTATGATTTTATGACTCTGACTCTGACTCCGACCCTGACTCTGACTTTGACTCAGACTCTGATTTGACTCTGACTCTGACTTCATGACTCTGAATCTGACTCTGACAATGATTTTATGACTCTGACTCTGACTCTCACTCTGACCCTGACTCTGACTCTGACTCTGACTCTGTCTCTGACTGTGACTCCGACTCTGACTCTAACTCCATGACTCTGAATCTGACTCTGACTATGACTTTATGACTCTGACTCTGACTCCGACTCTGACTCTGACTCTGACTCTGACTCTGAGTCTTTCTCCATGACTCTGACGCTAACTCTGACTCTGACTCTGACTCTGACTCTGACCCAGACTCTGACTCTGACTCTGACTCTGACTTTGACTCTGACTCTGACTCTGACTCTGACTCTGACTTCATGACTCTGAATCTGACTCTGTCTTTGACTCTAACTACATGATCCTGAAACTGACCTTGACCCTGACTCTGACTCTGACTCTGACTCTGACTCCTACTTCATGACTCTGACTCTGACTCGGACTTCATGACTCTGAATCTGACTCTGACTTTGACTCTAACTACATGATCCTGAAACTGACCTTGACCCTGACTCTGACTCTGACTCTGACTCTGACTCTTACCTCATGAATCTGACTTTGTCTTTGTCTCTGACTCTGACTCTGACTCTCACTCTGACTCTGACTCTGAATCTGACTTCATGACTCTGACTCTGACTCTGACTGTGTCTTCACGACTCTGACGCTGACTCTGACTCTAACTCTGACTCCGACTCTGACCCAGACTCTGACTCTCACTCTGACTCTCACTCTGACTCTGACTCCGACTTTGACTTTGACTCTGACTCTGACTCTGACTCTGACTTCATGACTCTGAATCTGATTCTGACAATGATTTTATGACTCTGACTCTGACTCTGACTCTGACCCTGACTCTGACTCTGACTCTGACTCTGACTCTTACTTCATGACTCTGACTTTGACTTTGACTCTGAATCTGACTCTGACTCTGACTCTGACTCTGACTCTGTCTCTGACTGTGACTCCGACTCTGACTCTAACTTCATGAGTCTGAATCTGACTCTGACTATGATTTTATGACTCTGACTCTGACTCTGACTCTGACTTTGACTCTGACTCTGACCCAGACTCTGACTCTGACTCTGACTCTGACTTTGACTCTGACTCTGACTCTGACTCTGACTCTGAGTTCATGACTCTGAATCTGACTCTGACTCTTACTTCATGACTTTGACTCTGACTCTGACTCCATGACTCTGAATCTGACTCTGACTTCGACTCTAACCACATGATCCTGAAACTGACCTTGACCCTGACTCTGACTCTGACTCTGACTCTGACTCTGACTCTTACTTCATGACTCTGACTTTGACTTTGACTCTGACTCTGACTCTGACTCTAACTCTGACTCTGACTCCGACTCGGACTATGTCTCTGACTCTGACTCTGACTCTGACTCTGAATTCATGACTCTGAATCTGACTCTGACTTTGACTCTAACTCCATGATCCTGAAACTGACTTTGACTCTGACTTCGACTTCATGACTCTGACTCTGACTGTGACTCTGACCCTGACTCTGACTCTGACTCTGACTCTTACTCCATGACTCTGACTTTGACTTTGACTTTGACTCTGACTCTGACTCTGACTCTGACTCTGACTCTGACTCTGTCTCTGACTCTGACTCTGACGCTGAATCTGACTTTATGACTCTGAATCCGACTCTCACTATGATTTTATGACTCTGACTCTGACTCTGACTCTGACTCTTACTTCATGACACTGACTCTGACTTTGACTCTGACTCTGACTCTGACTCTGACTCTGTCTCTGACTGTGACTCCGACTCTGACTCTAACTTTATGACTCTGAATCTGACTCTGACTATGATTTTAGGACTCTGACTCTGACTTCGACTCTGACTCTGACTCTGACTCTGACTCTGAGTCTTTCTTCGTGACTCTGACGCCAACTCTGACTCTGACTCTGACTCTAACCCAGAATCTGACTCTGACTCTGAATCTGACTTTGACTCTGACTCTGACTCTGACTCTGACTCTGACTTCATGACTCCGAATCTGATTCTGACTCTAACTTCATGACTCTGAATGTGACTCTGACTATGATTTTATGACTCTGACTCTGACTCCGACTCTGACTCTGACTCTGACTCTGACTCTGAGTCTTTCGTCGTGACTCTGACGCCAACTCTGACTCTGACTCTGACTCTTACTCTGACCCAGACTCTGACTCTGACTCTGACTCTGACTTTGACTCTGACTCTGACCCAGACTCTGACTCTGACTCTGACTCTGACTTTGACTCTGACTCTGACTCTGACTCTGACTCTGACTTCATGACTCCGAATCTGACTCTGACTCTCACTTCATGACTCTGACTCTGACTCTGACTCCATGACTCTGAATCTGACTCTGACTTTGACTCTAACTACATGATCCTGAAACTGACCTTGACCCTGACTCTGACTCTGACTCTGACTCTGACTCTGACTTTGACTCTGACTCTGACTCTGACTCTGACTCTGACTTCATGACTCTGACTCTAACTCTGACTCCGACTCTGACTCTGACTCTAACTCTGACTTCGACTATGACTGTGACTCAGACTCTGACTCTGACTCTGACTCTGACTTTGACTCTGACTCTGACTCTGACTCTGACTCTGACTTCATGACTCTGACTCTAACTCTGACTCCGACTCTGACCCAGACTCTGACTCTGACTCTGACTCTGACACTGCCTCTGACTCTGACTCTGACTCTGAATCTGACTTCATGACTCTGACCCTGACTCTGACTATGATTTTATGACTCTGACTCTGACTCCGACCCTGACTCTGACTTTGACTCAGACTCTGACTCTGACTCTGACTCTGACTTCATGACTCTGAATCTGACTCTGACAATGATTTTATGACTCTGACTCTGACTCTCACTCTGACCCTGACTCTGACTCTGACTCTGACTCTGTCTCTGACTGTGACTCCGACTCTGACTCTAACTCCATGACTCTGAATCTGACTCTGACTATGACTTTATGACTCTGACTCTGACTCTGACTCTGACTCTGACTCTGACTCTGACTCTGAGTCTTTCTCCATGACTCTGACGCTAACTCTGACTCTGACTCTGACTCTGACTCTGACCCAGACTCTGACTCTGACTCTGACTCTGACTTTGACTCTGACTCTGACTCTGACTCTGACTCTGACTTCATGACTCTGAATCTGACTCTGTCTTTGACTCTAACTACATGATCCTGAAACTGACCTTGACCCTGACTCTGACTCTGACTCTGACTCTGACTCTTACTTCATGACTCTGACTCTGACTCGGACTTCATGACTCTGAATCTGACTCTGCCTTTGACTCTAACTACATGATCCTGAAACTGACCTTGACCCTGACTCTGACTCTGACTCTGACTCTGACTCTTACCTCATGAATCTGACTTTGTCTTTGTCTCTGACTCTGACTCTGACTCTCACTCTGACTCTGACTCTGAATCTGACTTCATGACTCTGACTCTGACTCTGACTGTGTCTTCACGACTCTGACGCTGACTCTGACTCTAACTCTGACTCCGACTCTGACCCAGACTCTGACTCTCACTCTGACTCTCACTCTGACTCTGACTCCGACTTCGACTTTGACTCTGACTCTGACTCTGACTCTGACTTCATGACTCTGAATCTGATTCTGACAATGATTTTATGACTCTGACTCTGACTCTGCCTCTGACCCTGACTCTGACTCTGACTCTGACTCTGACTCTTACTTCATGACTCTGACTTTGACTTTGACTCTGAATCTGACTCTGACTCTGACTCTGACTCTGACTCTGTCTCTGACTGTGACTCCGACTCTGACTCTAATTTCATGAGTCTGAATCTGACTCTGACTATGATTTTATGACTCTGACTCTGACTCCGACTCTGACTCTGACTCTGACTCTGATTCTGAGTCTTTCTCCATGACTCTGACGCTAACTCTGACTCCGAATCTGACTATGTCTCTGACTCTGACTCTGACTCTGACTCTGACTTTATGACTCTGAATCTGACTCTGACTTCGACTCTAACTTCATGATCCTGAAACTGACTTCCACTCTGACTTTGACTTCATCACTCTGACTCTGACTGTGACGCCGACCCTGACTCTGACTCTGACTCTGACTCTGACTCTGACTCTTACTCCATGACTCTGACTTTGACTTTGACTTTGACTCTGACTCTGACTCTGACTCTGACTCTGACTCTGACTCTGTCTCTGACTCTGACTCTGACGCTGAATCTGACTTTATGACTCTGAATCTGACTCTCACTATGATTTTATGACTCTGACTCTGACTCTGACTCTGACTCTTTCTTCATGACTCTGACTCTGACTTCGACTCTGACTCTGACTCTGACTCTGACTATGTCTCTGACTGTGACTCGGATTCTGACTCTAACTTCATGACTCTGAATCTGACTCCGACTATGATTTTATGACTCTGACTCTGACTCCGACTCTGACTCGGACTCTGACTCTGACTCTGAGTCTTTCTTCGTGTTTCTGACGCCAACTCTGACTCTGACTGTGACTCTGACCCTGACTCTGACTCTGACTCTGACTCTGACACTTACTTCATGACTCTGGCTTTGGCTTTGACTTTGTCTCCTACTCTGACTCTGACTCTGACTCTGACTTTGACTCTGACTCTGTCTCTGACTGTGACTCCGACTCTGACTCTAACTTCATGACTCTGAATCTGACTCTGACTCTCACTCTGACCCAGACTCTGACTCTGACTCTGACTCTGACTTTGACTCTGACTCTGACTCTGACTCTGACTCTGACTCTGACTTCATGACTCTGAATCTGACTCTGACTATGATTTTATGACTCTGACTCTGACTCTGACTCGGACTCCGACTCTGTATCTGACTCTGAGTCTTTCTTCATTACTATGACGCTGACTCTGACTCTGACTCTGACTCCGACTCTGACCCAGACTCCGACTCTGACTCTAACTCTGACTTCGACTATGACTCTGACTCAGACTCTGACTCTGACTCTGACTCTGACTTTGACTCTGACTCTGACTCTGACTCTGACTCTGACTTCATGACTCTGACTCTAACTCTGACTCCGACTCTGACCCAGACTCTGACTCTGACTCTAACTCTGACTTCGACTATGACTCTGACTCAGACTCTGACTCTGACTCTGACTCTGACTTTGACTCTGACTCTGACTCTGACTCTGACTCTGACTTCATGACTCTGACTCTAACTCTGACTCCGACTCTGACCCAGACTCTGACTCTGACTCTGACTCTGCCTCTGACTCTGACTCTGACTCTGAATCTGACTTCATGACTCTGACTCTGACTCTGACTGTGTCTTCACGACTCTGACGCTGACCCTGACTCTAACTCTGACTCCGACTCTGACCCAGACTCTGACTCTCACTCTGACTCTCACTCTGACTCTGACTCCGACTTTGACTTTGACTCTGACTCTGACTCTGACTCTGACTTCATGACTCTGAATCTGACTCTGACAATGATTTTATGACTCTGACTCTGACTCTCACTCTGACCCTGACTCTGACTCTGACTCTGACTCTGACTCTTACTTCATGACTCTGACTTTGACTTTGACTCTGAATCTGACTCTGACTCTGACTCTGACTCTGACTCTGTCTCTGACTGTGACTCCGACTCTGACTCTAACTTCATGAGACTGAATCTGACTCTGTCTCTGACTGTGACTCCGACTCTGACTCTAACTTCATGAGTCTGAATCTGACTCTGTCTATGATTTTATGACTCTGACTCTGACTCCGACTCTGACTCTGACTCTGACTCTGACTCTGAGTCTGTCTCTGACTGTGACTCCGACTCTGACTCTAACTTCATGAGTCTGAATCTGACTCTGACTATGATTTTATGACTCTGACTCTGACTCCGACTCTGACTCTGACTCTGACTCTGACTCTAAGTCTTTCTCCATGACTCTGACGCTAACTCTGACTCCGACTCTGACTATGTCTCTGACTCTGACTCTGACTCTGACTCTGACTCTGTCTCTGACTCTGACTGTGACTCTGAATCTGAATTCATGACTCTGAATCTGACTCTGACTATGATTTTATGACTCTGACTCTGACTCTGACTCTGACTTTGACTCTGACTCTGACCCAGACTCTGACTCTGACTCTGACTCTGACTTTGACTCTGACTCTGACTCTGACTCTGACTCTGAGTTCATGACTCTGAATCTGACTCTGACTCTTACTTCATGACTTTGACTCTGACTCTGACTCCATAACTCTGAATCTGACTCTGACTTCGACTCTAACCACATGATCCTGAAACTGACCTTGACCCTGACTCTGACTCTGACTCTGACTCTGACTCTGACTCTTACTTCATGACTCTGACTTTGACTTTGACTCTGACTCTGACTCTGACTCTAACTCTGACTCTGACTCCGACTCGGACTATGTCTCTGACTCTGACTCTGACTCTGACTCTGAATTCATGACTCTGAATCTGACTCTGACTTTGACACTAACTCCATGATCCTGAAACTGACTTTGACTCTGACTTTGACTTCATGACTCTGACTCTGACTGTGACTCTGACCCTGACTCTGACTCTGACTCTGACTCTTACTCCATGACTCTGACTTTGACTTTGACTTTGACTCTGACTCTGACTCTGACTCTGACTCTGACTCTGACTCTGACTCTGAGTCTTTCTCCATGACTCTGACGCTAACTCTGACTCTGACTCTGACTCTGACTCTGACCCAGACTCTGACTCTGACTCTGACTCTGACTTTGACTCTGACTCTGACTCTGACTCTGACTCTGACTTCATGACTCTGAATCTGACTCTGTCTTTGACTCTAACTACATGATCCTGAAACTGACCTTGACCCTGACTCTGACTCTGACTCTGACTCTGACTCTTACTTCATGACTCTGACTCTGACTCGGACTTCATGACTCTGAATCTGACTCTGACTTTGACTCTAACTACATGATCCTGAAACTGACCTTGACCCTGACTCTGACTCTGACTCTGACTCTGACTCTGACTCTTACCTCATGAATCTGACTTTGTCTTTGTCTCTGACTCTGACTCTGACTCTCACTCTGACTCTGACTCTGAATCTGACTTCATGACTCTGACTCTGACTCTGACTGTGTCTTCACGACTCTGACGCTGACTCTGACTCTAACTCTGACTCCGACTCTGACCCAGACTCTGACTCTCACTCTGACTCTCACTCTGACTCTGACTCCGACTTTGACTTTGACTCTGACTCTGACTCTGACTCTGACTTCATGACTCTGAATCTGATTCTGACAATGATTTTATGACTCTGACTCTGACTCTGACTCTGACCCTGACTCTGACTCTGACTCTGACTCTGACTCTTACTTCATGACTCTGACTTTGACTTTGACTCTGAATCTGACTCTGACTCTGACTCTGACTCTGACTCTGTCTCTGACTGTGACTCCGACTCTGACTCTAATTTCATGAGTCTGAATCTGACTCTGACTATGATTTTATGACTCTGACTCTGACTCCGACTCTGACTCTGACTCTGACTCTGATTCTGAGTCTTTCTCCATGACTCTGACGCTAACTCTGACTCCGAATCTGACTATGTCTCTGACTCTGACTCTGACTCTGACTCTGACTTTATGACTCTGAATCTGACTCTGACTTTGACTCTAACTTCATGATCCTGAAACTGACTTCCACTCTGACTTTGACTTCATCACTCTGACTCTGACTGTGACGCCGACCCTGACTCTGACTCTGACTCTGACTCTGACTCTGACTCTTACTCCATGACTCTGACTTTGACTTTGACTTTGACTCTGACTCTGACTCTGACTCTGACTCTGACTCTGACTCTGTCTCTGACTCTGACTCTGACGCTGAATCTGACTTTATGACTCTGAATCTGACTCTCACTATGATTTTATGACTCTGACTCTGACTCTGACTCTGACTCTTTCTTCATGACTCTGACTCTGACTTCGACTCTGACTCTGACTCTGACTCTGACTATGTCTCTGACTGTGACTCGGATTCTGACTCTAACTTCATGACTCTGAATCTGACTCCGACTATGATTTTATGACTCTGACTCTGACTCCGACTCTGACTCGGACTCTGACTCTGACTCTGAGTCTTTCTTCGTGTTTCTGACGCCAACTCTGACTCTGACTGTGACTCTGACCCTGACTCTGACTCTGACTCTGACTCTGACACTTACTTCATGACTCTGGCTTTGGCTTTGACTTTGTCTCCTACTCTGACTCTGACTCTGACTCTGACTTTGACTCTGACTCTGTCTCTGACTGTGACTCCGACTCTGACTCTAACTTCATGACTCTGAATCTGACTCTGACTCTCACTCTGACCCAGACTCTGACTCTGACTCTGACTCTGACTTTGACTCTGACTCTGACTCTGACTCTGACTCTGACTCTGACTTCATGACTCTGAATCTGACTCTGACTATGATTTTATGACTCTGACTCTGACTCTGACTCGGACTCCGACTCTGTATCTGACTCTGAGTCTTTCTTCATTACTATGACGCTGACTCTGACTCTGACTCTGACTCCGACTCTGACCCAGACTCCGACTCTGACTCTAACTCTGACTTCGACTATGACTCTGACTCAGACTCTGACTCTGACTCTGACTCTGACTTTGACTCTGACTCTGACTCTGACTCTGACTCTGACTTCATGACTCTGACTCTAACTCTGACTCCGACTCTGACCCAGACTCTGACTCTGACTCTAACTCTGACTTCGACTATGACTCTGACTCAGACTCTGACTCTGACTCTGACTCTGACTTTGACTCTGACTCTGACTCTGACTCTGACTCTGACTTCATGACTCTGACTCTAACTCTGACTCCGACTCTGACCCAGACTCTGACTCTGACTCTGACTCTGCCTCTGACTCTGACTCTGACTCTGAATCTGACTTCATGACTCTGACTCTGACTCTGACTGTGTCTTCACGACTCTGACGCTGACCCTGACTCTAACTCTGACTCCGACTCTGACCCAGACTCTGACTCTCACTCTGACTCTCACTCTGACTCTGACTCCGACTTTGACTTTGACTCTGACTCTGACTCTGACTCTGACTTCATGACTCTGAATCTGACTCTGACAATGATTTTATGACTCTGACTCTGACTCTCACTCTGACCCTGACTCTGACTCTGACTCTGACTCTGACTCTTACTTCATGACTCTGACTTTGACTTTGACTCTGAATCTGACTCTGACTCTGACTCTGACTCTGACTCTGTCTCTGACTGTGACTCCGACTCTGACTCTAACTTCATGAGACTGAATCTGACTCTGTCTCTGACTGTGACTCCGACTCTGACTCTAACTTCATGAGTCTGAATCTGACTCTGTCTATGATTTTATGACTCTGACTCTGACTCCGACTCTGACTCTGACTCTGACTCTGACTCTGAGTCTGTCTCTGACTGTGACTCCGACTCTGACTCTAACTTCATGAGTCTGAATCTGACTCTGACTATGATTTTATGACTCTGACTCTGACTCCGACTCTGACTCTGACTCTGACTCTGACTCTGAGTCTTTCTCCATGACTCTGACGCTAACTCTGACTCCGACTCTGACTATGTCTCTGACTCTGACTCTGACTCTGACTCTGACTTCATGACTCTGAATCTGACTCTGAATCTGACTCTGACTTTGACTCTAACTTCATGATCCAGAAACTGACTTCCACTCTGACTTTGACTTCATCACTCTGACTCTGACTGTGACTCCGACCCTGACTCTGACTCTGACTCTGACTCTGACTCTTACTCCATGACTCTGACTTTGACTTTGACTTTGACTCTGACTCTGACTCTGACTCTGACTCTGACTCTGACTCTGTCTCTGACTCTGACTGTGACTCTGAATCTGAATTCATGACTCTGAATCTGACTCTGACTATGATTTTATGACTCTGACTCTGACTCTGACTCTGACTTTGACTCTGACTCTGACCCAGACTCTGACTCTGACTCTGACTCTGACTTTGACTCTGACTCTGACTCTGACTCTGACTCTGAGTTCATGACTCTGAATCTGACTCTGACTCTTACTTCATGACTTTGACTCTGACTCTGACTCCATAACTCTGAATCTGACTCTGACTTCGACTCTAACCACATGATCCTGAAACTGACCTTGACCCTGACTCTGACTCTGACTCTGACTCTGACTCTGACTCTTACTTCATGACTCTGACTTTGACTTTGACTCTGACTCTGACTCTGACTCTAACTCTGACTCTGACTCCGACTCGGACTATGTCTCTGACTCTGACTCTGACTCTGACTCTGAATTCATGACTCTGAATCTGACTCTGACTTTGACACTAACTCCATGATCCTGAAACTGACTTTGACTCTGACTTTGACTTCATGACTCTGACTCTGACTGTGACTCTGACCCTGACTCTGACTCTGACTCTGACTCTTACTCCATGACTCTGACTTTGACTTTGACTTTGACTCTGACTCTGACTCTGACTCTGACTCTGACTCTGACTCTGACTCTGAGTCTTTCTCCATGACTCTGACGCTAACTCTGACTCTGACTCTGACTCTGACTCTGACCCAGACTCTGACTCTGACTCTGACTCTGACTTTGACTCTGACTCTGACTCTGACTCTGACTCTGACTTCATGACTCTGAATCTGACTCTGTCTTTGACTCTAACTACATGATCCTGAAACTGACCTTGACCCTGACTCTGACTCTGACTCTGACTCTGACTCTTACTTCATGACTCTGACTCTGACTCGGACTTCATGACTCTGAATCTGACTCTGACTTTGACTCTAACTACATGATCCTGAAACTGACCTTGACCCTGACTCTGACTCTGACTCTGACTCTGACTCTGACTCTTACCTCATGAATCTGACTTTGTCTTTGTCTCTGACTCTGACTCTGACCCTCACTCTGACTCTGACTCTGAATCTGACTTCATGACTCTGACTCTGACTCTGACTGTGTCTTCACGACTCTGACGCTGACTCTGACTCTAACTCTGACTCCGACTCTGACCCAGACTCTGACTCTCACTCTGACTCTCACTCTGACTCTGACTCCGACTTTGACTTTGACTCTGACTCTGACTCTGACTCTGACTTCATGACTCTGAATCTGATTCTGACAATGATTTTATGACTCTGACTCTGACTCTGACTCTGACCCTGACTCTGACTCTGACTCTGACTCTGACTCTTACTTCATGACTCTGACTTTGACTTTGACTCTGAATCTGACTCTGACTCTGACTCTGACTCTGACTCTGTCTCTGACTGTGACTCCGACTCTGACTCTAATTTCATGAGTCTGAATCTGACTCTGACTATGATTTTATGACTCTGACTCTGACTCCGACTCTGACTCTGACTCTGACTCTGATTCTGAGTCTTTCTCCATGACTCTGACGCTAACTCTGACTCCGAATCTGACTATGTCTCTGACTCTGACTCTGACTCTGACTCTGACTTTATGACTCTGAATCTGACTCTGACTTTGACTCTAACTTCATGATCCTGAAACTGACTTCCACTCTGACTTTGACTTCATCACTCTGACTCTGACTGTGACGCCGACCCTGACTCTGACTCTGACTCTGACTCTGACTCTGACTCTTACTCCATGACTCTGACTTTGACTTTGACTTTGACTCTGACTCTGACTCTGACTCTGACTCTGACTCTGACTCTGTCTCTGACTCTGACTCTGACGCTGAATCTGACTTTATGACTCTGAATCTGACTCTCACTATGATTTTATGACTCTGACTCTGACTCTGACTCTGACTCTTTCTTCATGACTCTGACTCTGACTTCGACTCTGACTCTGACTCTGACTCTGACTATGTCTCTGACTGTGACTCGGATTCTGACTCTAACTTCATGACTCTGAATCTGACTCCGACTATGATTTTATGACTCTGACTCTGACTCCGACTCTGACTCGGACTCTGACTCTGACTCTGAGTCTTTCTTCGTGTTTCTGACGCCAACTCTGACTCTGACTGTGACTCTGACCCTGACTCTGACTCTGACTCTGACTCTGACACTTACTTCATGACTCTGGCTTCGGCTTTGACTTTGACTCCTACTCTGACTCTGACTCTGACTCTGACTTTGACTCTGACTCTGTCTCTGACTGTGACTCCGACTCTGACTCTAACTTCATGACTCTGAATCTGACTCTGACTCTCACTCTGACCCAGACTCTGACTCTGACTCTGACTCTGACTTTGACTCTGACTCTGACTCTGACTCTGACTCTGACTCTGACTTCATGACTCTGAATCTGACTCTGACTATGATTTTATGACTCTGACTCTGACTCTGACTCGGACTCCGACTCTGTATCTGACTCTGAGTCTTTCTTCATTACTATGACTCTGTCTCAGACTCTGACTCTGACTCTGACTCTGACTCTGACTTTGACTCTGACTCTGACTCTGACTCTGACTCTGACTTCATGACTCTGACTCTAACTCTGACTCCGACTCTGACCCAGACTCTGACTCTGACTCTGACTCTGCCTCTGACTCTGACTCTGACTCTGAATCTGACTTCATGACTCTGACTCTGACTCTGACTGTGTCTTCACGACTCTGACGCTGACCCTGACTCTAACTCTGACTCCGACTCTGACCCAGACTCTGACTCTCACTCTGACTCTCACTCTGACTCTGACTCCGACTTTGACTTTGACTCTGACTCTGACTCTGACTCTGACTTCATGACTCTGAATCTGACTCTGACAATGATTTTATGACTCTGACTCTGACTCTGTCTCTGACTGTGACTCCGACTCTGACTCTAACTTCATGAGACTGAATCTGACTCTGTCTCTGACTGTGACTCCGACTCTGACTCTAACTTCATGAGTCTGAATCTGACTCTGTCTATGATTTTATGACTCTGACTCTGACTCCGACTCTGACTCTGACTCTGACTCTGACTCTGAGTCTGTCTCTGACTGTGACTCCGACTCTGACTCTAACTTCATGAGTCTGAATCTGACTCTGACTATGATTTTATGACTCTGACTCTGACTCCGACTCTGACTCTGACTCTGACTCTGACTCTGAGTCTTTCTCCATGACTCTGACGCTAACTCTGACTCCGACTCTGACTATGTCTCTGACTCTGACTCTGACTCTGACTCTGACTTCATGACTCTGAATCTGACTCTGAATCTGACTCTGACTTTGACTCTAACTTCATGATCCAGAAACTGACTTCCACTCTGACTTTGACTTCATCACTCTGACTCTGACTGTGACTCCGACCCTGACTCTGACTCTGACTCTGACTCTGACTCTTACTCCATGACTCTGACTTTGACTTTGACTTTGACTCTGACTCTGACTCTGACTCTGACTCTGACTCTGACTCTGTCTCTGACTCTGACTGTGACTCTGAATCTGAATTCATGACTCTGAATCTGACTCTGACTATGATTTTATGACTCTGACTCTGACTCTGACTCTGACTTTGACTCTGACTCTGACCCAGACTCTGACTCTGACTCTGACTCTGACTTTGACTCTGACTCTGACTCTGACTCTGACTCTGAGTTCATGACTCTGAATCTGACTCTGACTCTTACTTCATGACTTTGACTCTGACTCTGACTCCATAACTCTGAATCTGACTCTGACTTCGACTCTAACCACATGATCCTGAAACTGACCTTGACCCTGACTCTGACTCTGACTCTGACTCTGACTCTGACTCTTACTTCATGACTCTGACTTTGACTTTGACTCTGACTCTGACTCTGACTCTAACTCTGACTCTGACTCCGACTCGGACTATGTCTCTGACTCTGACTCTGACTCTGACTCTGAATTCATGACTCTGAATCTGACTCTGACTTTGACACTAACTCCATGATCCTGAAACTGACTTTGACTCTGACTTTGACTTCATGACTCTGACTCTGACTGTGACTCTGACCCTGACTCTGACTCTGACTCTGACTCTTACTCCATGACTCTGACTTTGACTTTGACTTTGACTCTGACTCTGACTCTGACTCTGACTCTGACTCTGACTCTGACTCTGAGTCTTTCTCCATGACTCTGACGCTAACTCTGACTCTGACTCTGACTCTGACTCTGACCCAGACTCTGACTCTGACTCTGACTCTGACTTTGACTCTGACTCTGACTCTGACTCTGACTCTGACTTCATGACTCTGAATCTGACTCTGTCTTTGACTCTAACTACATGATCCTGAAACTGACCTTGACCCTGACTCTGACTCTGACTCTGACTCTGACTCTTACTTCATGACTCTGACTCTGACTCGGACTTCATGACTCTGAATCTGACTCTGACTTTGACTCTAACTACATGATCCTGAAACTGACCTTGACCCTGACTCTGACTCTGACTCTGACTCTGACTCTTACCTCATGAATCTGACTTTGTCTTTGTCTCTGACTCTGACTCTGACTCTCACTCTGACTCTGACTCTGAATCTGACTTCATGACTCTGACTCTGACTCTGACTGTGTCTTCACGACTCTGACGCTGACTCTGACTCTAACTCTGACTCCGACTCTGACCCAGACTCTGACTCTCACTCTGACTCTCACTCTGACTCTGACTCCGACTTTGACTTTGACTCTGACTCTGACTCTGACTCTGACTTCATGACTCTGAATCTGATTCTGACAATGATTTTATGACTCTGACTCTGACTCTGACTCTGACCCTGACTCTGACTCTGACTCTGACTCTGACTCTTACTTCATGACTCTGACTTTGACTTTGACTCTGAATCTGACTCTGACTCTGACTCTGACTCTGACTCTGTCTCTGACTGTGACTCCGACTCTGACTCTAATTTCATGAGTCTGAATCTGACTCTGACTATGATTTTATGACTCTGACTCTGACTCCGACTCTGACTCTGACTCTGACTCTGATTCTGAGTCTTTCTCCATGACTCTGACGCTAACTCTGACTCCGAATCTGACTATGTCTCTGACTCTGACTCTGACTCTGACTCTGACTTTATGACTCTGAATCTGACTCTGACTTTGACTCTAACTTCATGATCCTGAAACTGACTTCCACTCTGACTTTGACTTCATCACTCTGACTCTGACTGTGACGCCGACCCTGACTCTGACTCTGACTCTGACTCTGACTCTGACTCTTACTCCATGACTCTGACTTTGACTTTGACTTTGACTCTGACTCTGACTCTGACTCTGACTCTGACTCTGACTCTGTCTCTGACTCTGACTCTGACGCTGAATCTGACTTTATGACTCTGAATCTGACTCTCACTATGATTTTATGACTCTGACTCTGACTCTGACTCTGACTCTTTCTTCATGACTCTGACTCTGACTTCGACTCTGACTCTGACTCTGACTCTGACTATGTCTCTGACTGTGACTCGGATTCTGACTCTAACTTCATGACTCTGAATCTGACTCCGACTATGATTTTATGACTCTGACTCTGACTCCGACTCTGACTCGGACTCTGACTCTGACTCTGAGTCTTTCTTCGTGTTTCTGACGCCAACTCTGACTCTGACTGTGACTCTGACCCTGACTCTGACTCTGACTCTGACTCTGACACTTACTTCATGACTCTGGCTTCGGCTTTGACTTTGACTCCTACTCTGACTCTGACTCTGACTCTGACTTTGACTCTGACTCTGTCTCTGACTGTGACTCCGACTCTGACTCTAACTTCATGACTCTGAATCTGACTCTGACTCTCACTCTGACCCAGACTCTGACTCTGACTCTGACTCTGACTTTGACTCTGACTCTGACTCTGACTCTGACTCTGACTCTGACTTCATGACTCTGAATCTGACTCTGACTATGATTTTATGACTCTGACTCTGACTCTGACTCGGACTCCGACTCTGTATCTGACTCTGAGTCTTTCTTCATTACTATGACGCTGACTCTGACTCTGACTCTGACTCCGACTCTGACCCAGACTCCGACTCTGACTCTAACTCTGACTTCGACTATGACTCTGACTCAGACTCTGACTCTGACTCTGACTCTGACTTTGACTCTGACTCTGACTCTGACTCTGACTCTGACTTCATGACTCTGACTCTAACTCTGACTCCGACTCTGACCCAGACTCTGACTCTGACTCTAACTCTGACTTCGACTATGACTCTGACTCAGACTCTGACTCTGACTCTGACTCTGACTTTGACTCTGACTCTGACTCTGACTCTGACTCTGACTTCATGACTCTGACTCTAACTCTGACTCCGACTCTGACCCAGACTCTGACTCTGACTCTGACTCTGCCTCTGACTCTGACTCTGACTCTGAATCTGACTTCATGACTCTGACTCTGACTCTGACTGTGTCTTCACGACTCTGACGCTGACCCTGACTCTAACTCTGACTCCGACTCTGACCCAGACTCTGACTCTCACTCTGACTCTCACTCTGACTCTGACTCCGACTTTGACTTTGACTCTGACTCTGACTCTGACTCTGACTTCATGACTCTGAATCTGACTCTGACAATGATTTTATGACTCTGACTCTGACTCTCACTCTGACCCTGACTCTGACTCTGACTCTGACTCTGACTCTTACTTCATGACTCTGACTTTGACTTTGACTCTGAATCTGACTCTGACTCTGACTCTGACTCTGACTCTGTCTCTGACTGTGACTCCGACTCTGACTCTAACTTCATGAGACTGAATCTGACTCTGTCTCTGACTGTGACTCCGACTCTGACTCTAACTTCATGAGTCTGAATCTGACTCTGTCTATGATTTTATGACTCTGACTCTGACTCCGACTCTGACTCTGACTCTGACTCTGACTCTGAGTCTGTCTCTGACTGTGACTCCGACTCTGACTCTAACTTCATGAGTCTGAATCTGACTCTGACTATGATTTTATGACTCTGACTCTGACTCCGACTCTGACTCTGACTCTGACTCTGACTCTGAGTCTTTCTCCATGACTCTGACGCTAACTCTGACTCCGACTCTGACTATGTCTCTGACTCTGACTCTGACTCTGACTCTGACTTCATGACTCTGAATCTGACTCTGAATCTGACTCTGACTTTGACTCTAACTTCATGATCCAGAAACTGACTTCCACTCTGACTTTGACTTCATCACTCTGACTCTGACTGTGACTCCGACCCTGACTCTGACTCTGACTCTGACTCTGACTCTTACTCCATGACTCTGACTTTGACTTTGACTTTGACTCTGACTCTGACTCTGACTCTGACTCTGACTCTGACTCTGTCTCTGACTCTGACTGTGACTCTGAATCTGAATTCATGACTCTGAATCTGACTCTGACTATGATTTTATGACTCTGACTCTGACTCTGACTCTGACTTTGACTCTGACTCTGACCCAGACTCTGACTCTGACTCTGACTCTGACTTTGACTCTGACTCTGACTCTGACTCTGACTCTGAGTTCATGACTCTGAATCTGACTCTGACTCTTACTTCATGACTTTGACTCTGACTCTGACTCCATAACTCTGAATCTGACTCTGACTTCGACTCTAACCACATGATCCTGAAACTGACCTTGACCCTGACTCTGACTCTGACTCTGACTCTGACTCTGACTCTTACTTCATGACTCTGACTTTGACTTTGACTCTGACTCTGACTCTGACTCTAACTCTGACTCTGACTCCGACTCGGACTATGTCTCTGACTCTGACTCTGACTCTGACTCTGAATTCATGACTCTGAATCTGACTCTGACTTTGACACTAACTCCATGATCCTGAAACTGACTTTGACTCTGACTTTGACTTCATGACTCTGACTCTGACTGTGACTCTGACCCTGACTCTGACTCTGACTCTGACTCTTACTCCATGACTCTGACTTTGACTTTGACTTTGACTCTGACTCTGACTCTGACTCTGACTCTGACTCTGACTCTGTCTCTGACTCTGACTCTGACGCTGAATCTGACTTTATGACTCTGAATCCGACTCTCACTATGATTTTATGACTCTGACTCTGACTCTGACTCTGACTCTTACTTCATGACACTGACTCTGACTTTGACTCTGACTCTGACTCTGACTCTGACTCTGTCTCTGACTGTGACTCCGACTCTGACTCTAACTTCATGACTCTGAATCTGACTCTGACTATGATTTTAGGACTCTGACTCTGACTTCGACTCTGACTCTGACTCTGACTCTGACTCTGAGTCTTTCTTCGTGACTCTGACGCCAACTCTGACTCTGACTCTGACTCTAACCCAGAATCTGACTCTGACTCTGACTCTGACTTTGACTCTGACTCTGACTCTGACTCTGACTCTGACTTCATGACTCCGAATCTGACTCTGACTCTAACTTCATGACTCTGAATCTGACTCTGACTATGATTTTATGACTCTGACTCTGACTCCGACTCTGACTCTGACTCTGACTCTGACTCTGAGTCTTTCTTCGTGACTCTGACGCCAACTCTGACTCTGACTCTGACTCTTACTCTGACCCAGACTCTGACTCTGACTCTGACTCTGACGTTGACTCTGACTCTGACTCTGACTCTGACTCTGACTCTGACTTCATGACTCTGAATCTGACTCTGACTATGATTTCATGACTCTGACTCTGACTCTGACTCGGACTCTGACCCAGACTCCGACTCTGACTCTAACTCTGACTTCGACTATGACTCTGACTCAGACTCTGACTCTGACTCTGACTCTGACTTTGACTATGACTCTGACTCTGACTCTGACTCTGACTTCATGACTCTGACTCTAACTCTGACTCCGACTCTGACCCAGACTCTGACTCTGACTCTAACTCTGACTTCGACTATGACTCTGACTCAGACTCTGACTCTGACTCTGACTCTGACTTTGACTCTGAATCTGACTCTGACTCTGACTCTGACTTTGACTTTGACTCTGACTCTGACTCTGACTCTGACTTCATGACTCTGAATCTGACTCTGACAATGATTTTATGACTCTGACTCTGACTCTCACTCTGACCCTGACTCTGACTCTGACTCTGACTCTGACTCTTACTTCATGACTCTGACTTTGACTTTGACTCTGACTTCATGACTCTGAATCTGACTTTGACAATGATTTTATGACTCTGACTCTGACTCTCACTCTGACCCTGACTCTGACTCTGACTCTGACTCTGACTCTTACTTCATGACTCTGACTTTGACTTTGACTCTGAATCTGACTCTGACTCTTACTCTGACTCTGACTCTGTCTCTGACTGTGACTCCGACTCTGACTCTAACTTCATGAGACTGAATCTGACTCTGTCTCTGACTGTGACTCCGACTCTGACTCTAACTTCATGAGTCTGAATCTGACTCTGACTATGATTTTATGACTCTGACTCTGACTCCGACTCTGACTCTGACTCTGACTCTGACTCTGAGTCTTTCTCCATGACTCTGACGCTAACTCTGACTCCGACTCTGACTATGTCTCTGACTCTGACTCTGACTCTGACTCTGACTCTGACTTCATGACTCTGAATCTGACTCTGACTTTGACTCTAACTTCATGATCCAGAAACTGACTCCCACTCTGACTTTGACTTCATCACTCTGACTCTGACTGTGACTCCGACCCTGACTCTGACTCTGACTCTGACTCTGACTCTTACTCCATGACTCTGACTTTGACTTTGACTTTGACTCTGACTCTGACTCTGACTCTGACTCTGACTCTGACTCTGTCTCTGACTCTGACTGTGACTCTGAATCTGAATTCATGACTCTGAATCTGACTCTGACTATGATTTTATGACTCTGACTCTGACTCTGACTCTGACTTTGACTCTGACTCTGACCCAGACTCTGACTCTGACTCTGACTCTGACTTTGACTCTGACTCTGACTCTGACTCTGACTCTGAGTTCATGACTCTGAATCTGACTCTGACTCTTACTTCATGACTTTGACTCTGACTCTGACTCCATGACTCTGAATCTGACTCTGACTTCGACTCTAACTACATGATCCTGAAACTGACCTTGACCCTGACTCTGACTCTGACTCTGACTCTGTCTCTGACTCTTACTTCATGACTCTGACTTTGACTTTGACTCTGACTCTGACTCTGACTCTAACTCTGACTCTGACTTCGACTCGGACTATGTCTCTGACTCTGACTCTGACTCTGACTCTGAATTCATGACTCTGAATCTGACTCTGACTTTGACTCTAACTCCATGATCCTGAAACTGACTTTGACTCTGACTTTGACTTCATGACTCTGACTCTGACTGTGACTCTGACCCTGACTCTGACTCTGACTCTGACTCTTACTCCATGACTCTGACTTTGACTTTGACTTTGACTCTGACTCTGACTCTGACTCTGACTCTGACTCTGACTCTGTCTCTGACTCTGACTCTGACGCTGAATCTGACTTTATGACTCTGAATCTGACTCTCACTATGATTTTATGACTCTGACTCTGACTCTGACTCTGACTCTTACTTCATGACACTGACTCTGACTTTGACTCTGACTCTGACTCTGACTCTGACTCTGTCTCTGACTGTGACTCCGACTATAACTCTAACTTCATGACTCTGAATCTGACTCTGACTATGATTTTAGGACTCTGACTCTGACTTCGACTCTGACTCTGACTCTGACTCTGACTCTGAGTCTTTCTTCGTGACTCTGACGCCAACTCTGACTCTGACTCTGACTCTAACCCAGAATCTGACTCTGACTCTGACTCTGACTTTGACTCTGACTCTGACTCTGACTCTGACTCTGACTTCATGACTCTGAATCTGACTCTGACAATGATTTTATGACTCTGACTCTGACTCTCACTCTGACCCTGACTCTGACTCTGACTCTGACTCTGACTCTTACTTCATGACTCTGACTTTGACTTTGACTCTGAATCTGACTGTGACTCTGACTCTGACTCTGACTCCTACTCTGTCGCTGACTGTGACTCCGACTCTGACTCTGACTTCATGAGTCTGAATCTGACTCTGTCTCTGACTGTGACTCCGACTCTGACTCTAACTTCATGAGTCTGAATCTGACTCTGACTATGATTTTATGACTCTGACTCTGACTCCGACTCTGACTCTGACTCTGACTCTGACTCTGAGTTTTTCTCCATGACTCTGACGCTAACTCTGACTCCGACTCTGACTATGTCTCTGACTCTGACTCTGACTCTGACTCTGACTTCATGACTCTGAATCTGACTCTGAATCTGACTCTGACTTTAACTCTAACTTCATGATCCTGAAACTGACTTCCACTCTGACTTTGACTTCATCACTCTGACTCTGACTGTGACTCCGACCCTGACTCTGACTCTGACTCTGACTCTGACTCTTACTCCATGACTCTGACTTTGACTTTGACTTTGACTCTGACTCTGACTCTGACTCTGACTCTGACTCTGACTCTGTCTCTGACTCTGACTGTGACTCCGAATCTGAATTCATGACTCTGAATCTGACTCTGACTATGATTTTAGGACTCTGACTCTGACTTCGACTCTGACTCTGACTCTGACTCTGACTCTGAGTCTTTCTTCGTGACTCTGACGCCAACTCTGACTCTGACTCTGACTCTAACCCAGAATCTGACTCTGACTCTGACTCTGACTTTGACTCTGACTCTGACTCTGACTCTGACTCCGACTTCATGACTCTGAATCTGACTCTGACTCTAACTTCATGACTCTGAATCTGACTCTGACTATGATTTTATGACTCTGACTCTGACTCCGACTCTGACTCTGACTCAGACTCTGACTCTGACTCTGACTCTGACTTTGACTCTGACTCTGACTCTGACTCTGACTCTGACTTCATGACTCTGACTCTAACTCTGACTCCGACTCTGACCCAGACTCTGACTCTGACTCTAACTCTGACTTCGACTATGACTCTGACTCAGACTCTGACTCTGACTCTGACTCTGACTTTGACTCTGACTCTGACTCTGACTCTGACTCTGACTTTGACTTTGACTCTGACTCTGACTCTGACTCTGACTTCATGACTCTGAATCTGACTCTGACAATGATTTTATGACTCTGACTCTGACTCTCACTCTGACCCTGACTCTGACTCTGACTCTGACTCTGACTCTTACTTCATGACTCTGACTTTGACTTTGACTCTGACTTCATGACTCTGAATCTGACTTTGACAATGATTTTATGACTCTGACTCTGACTCTCACTCTGACCCTGACTCTGACTCTGACTCTGACTCTGACTCTTACTTCATGACTCTGACTTTGACTTTGACTCTGAATCTGACTCTGACTCTTACTCTGACTCTGACTCTGTCTCTGACTGTGACTCCGACTCTGACTCTAACTTCATGAGACTGAATCTGACTCTGTCTCTGATTGTGACTCCGACTCTGACTCTAACTTCATGAGTCTGAATCTGACTCTGACTATGATTTTATGACTCTGACTCTGACTCCGACTCTGACTCTGACTCTGACTCTGACTCTGAGTCTTTCTCCATGACTCTGACGCTAACTCTGACTCCGACTCTGACTATGTCTCTGACTCTGACTCTGACTCTGACTCTGACTCTGACTTCATGACTCTGAATCTGACTCTGAATCTGACTCTGACTTTGACTCTAACTTCATGATCCAGAAACTGACTTCCACTCTGACTTTGACTTCATCACTCTGACTCTGACTGTGACTCCGACCCTGACTCTGACTCTGACTCTGACTCTGACTCTTACTCCATGACTCTGACTTTGACTTTGACTTTGACTCTGACTCTGACTCTGACTCTGACTCTGACTCTGACTCTGTCTCTGACTCTGACTGTGACTCTGAATCTGAATTCATGACTCTGAATCTGACTCTGACTATGATTTTATGACTCTGACTCTGACTCTGACTCTGACTTTGACTCTGACTCTGACCCAGACTCTGACTCTGACTCTGACTCTGACTTTGACTCTGACTCTGACTCTGACTCAGACTCTGACTCTGACTCTGACTCTGACTTTGACTCTGACTCTGACTCTGACTCTGACTCTGACTTAATGACTCTGACTCTAACTCTGACTCCGACTCTGACCCAGACTCTGACTCTGACTCTAACTCTGACTTCGACTATGACTCTGACTCAGACTCTGACTCTGACTCTGACTCTGACTTTGACTCTGACTCTGACTCTGACTCTGACTCTGACTTCATGACTCTGACTCTAACTGTGACTCCGACTCTGACCCAGACTCTGACTCTGACTCTGACTCTGCCTCTGACTCTGACTCTGACTCTGAATCTGACTTCATGACTCTGACTCTGACTCTGACTGTGTCTTCACGACTCTGACGCTAACTCTGACTCTAACTCTGACTCCGAATCTGACCCAGACTCTGACTCTCACTCTGACTCTCACTCTGACCCTGACTCCGACTTTGACTTTGACTCTGACTCTGACTTCATGACTCTGAATCTGACTCTGAATCTGACTCTGACTTTGACTCTAACTTCATGATCCTGAAACTGACTTCCACTCTGACTTTGACTTCATCACTCTGACTCTGACTGTGACTCCGACCCTGACTCTGACTCTGACTCTGACTCTGACTCTTACTTCATGACTCTGACTTTGACTTTGACTCTGAATCTGACTCTGACTCTGACTCTGACTCTGACTCTGTCTCTGACTGTGACTCCGACTCTGACTCTAACTTCATGAGTCTGAATCTGACTCTGTCTCTGACTGTGACTCCGACTCTGACTCTAACTTCATGAGTCTGAATCTGACTCTGACTATGATTTTATGACTCTGACTCTGACTCCGACTCTGACTCTGACTCTGACTCTGACTCTGAGTCTTTCTCCATGACTCTGACGCTAACTCTGACTCCGACTCTGACTATGTCTCTGACTCTGACTCTGACTCTGACTCTGACTTCATGACTCTGAATCTGACTCTGAATCTGACTCTGACTTTGACTCTAACTTCATGATCCTGAAACTGACTTCCACTCTGACTTTGACTTCATCACTCTGACTCTGACTGTGACTCCGACCCTGACTCTGACTCTGACTCTGACTCTGACTCTTACTCCATGACTCTGACTTTGACTTTGACTTTGACTCTGACTCTGACTCTGACTCTGACTCTGACTCTGACTCTGTCTCTGACTCTGACTGTGACTCTGAATCTGAATTCATGACTCTGAATCTGACTCTGACTATGATTTTATGACTCTGACTCTGACTCTGACTCTGACTTTGACTCTGACTCTGACGCAGACTCTGACTCTGACTCTGACTCTGACTTTGACTCTGACTCTGACTCTGACTCTGACTCTGACTTCATGACTCTGAATCTGACTCTGACTCTCACTTCATGACTCTGACTCTGACTCTGACTTCATGACTCTGAATCTGACTCTGACTTTGACTCTAACTACATGATCCTGAAACTGACCTTGACCCTGACTCTGACTCTGACTCTGACTCTGACTCTGACTTTGACTCTGACTCTGACTCTGACTCTGACTCTGACTTCATGACTCTGACTCTAACTCTGACTCCGACTCTGACTCAGACTCTGACTCTGACTCTAACTCTGACTTCGACTATGACTCTGACTCAGACTCTGACTCTGACTCTGACTCTGACTTTGACTCTGACTCTGACTCTGACTCTGACTCTGACTTCATGACTCTGACTCTAACTCTGACTCCGACTCTGACCCAAACTCTGACTCTGACTCTGACTCTGACACTGCCTCTGACTCTGACTCTGACTCTGAATCTGACTTCATGACTCTGACCCTGACTCTGACTATGATTTTATGACTCTGACTCTGACTGCGACCCTGACTCTGACTTTGACTCAGACTCTGACTCTGACTCTGACTCTGACTTCATGACTCTGAATCTGACTCTGACAATGATTTTATGACTCTGACTCTGACTCTCACTCTGACCCTGACTCTGACTCTGACTCTGACTCTGTCTCTGACTGTGACTCCGACTCTGACTCTAACTCCATGACTCTGAATCTGACTCTGACTATGACTTTATGACTCTGACTCTGACTCCGACTCTGACTCTGACTCTGACTCTGACTCTGAGTCTTTCTCCATGACTCTGACGCTAACTCTGACTCTGACTCTGACTCTGACTCTGACCCAGACTCTGACTCTGACTCTGACTCTGACTTTGACTCTGACTCTGTCTCTGACTCTGACTCTGACTTCATGACTCTGAATCTGACTCTGACTTTGACTCTAACTACATGATCCTGAAACTGACCTTGACCCTGACTCTGACTCTGACTCTGACTCTGACTCTTACTTCATGACTCTGACTCTGACTCGGACTTCATGACTCTGAATCTGACTCTGACTTTGACTCTAACTACATGATCCTGAAACTGACCTTGACCCTGACTCTGACTCTGACTCTGACTCTGACTCTTACCTCATGAATCTGACTTTGTCTTTGTCTCTGACTCTGACTCTGACTCTAACTCTGACTCTGACTCCGACTCGGACTATGTCAATGACTCTGACTCTGACTCTGACTCTGACTTCATGACTCTGACTCTAACTCTGACTCCGACTCTGACCCAGACTCTGACTCTGACTCTAACTCTGACTTCGACTATGACTCTGACTCAGACTCTGACTCTGACTCTGACTCTGACTTTGACTCTGACTCTGACTCTGACTCTGACTCTGACTTCATGACTCTGACTCTAACTCTGACTCCGACTCTGACCCAGACTCTGACTCTGACTCTGACTCTGCCTCTGACTCTGACTCTGACTCTGAATCTGACTTCATGACTCTGACTCTGACTCTGACTGTGTCTTCACGACTCTGACGCTGACTCTGACTCTAACTCTGACTCCGACTCTGACCCAGACTCTGACTCTCACTCTGAATCTCACTCTGACTCTGACTCCGACTTTGACTTTGACTCTGACTCTGACTCTGACTCTGACTTCATGACTCTGAATCTGACTCTGACAATGATTTTATGACTCTGACTCTGACTCTCACTCTGTCCCTGACTCTGACTCTGACTCTGACTCTGACTCTTACTTCATGACTCTGACTTTGACTTTGACTCTGAATCTGACTCTGACTCTGACTCTGACTCTGACTCTGTCTCTGACTGTGACTCCGACTCTGACTCTAACTTCATGAGTCTGAATCTGACTCTGTCTCTGACTGTGACTCCGACTCTGACTCTAACTTCATGAGTCTGAATCTGACTCTGACTATGATTTTATGACTCTGACTCTGACTCCGACTCTGACTCTGACTCTGACTCTGACTCTGAGTCTTTCTCCATGACTCTGACGCTAACTCTGACTCCGACTCGGACTATGTCTCTGACTCTAACTCTGACTCTGACTCTGACTTCATGACTCTGAATCTGACTCTGAATCTGACTCTGACTTTGACTCTAACTTCATGATCCAGAAACTGACTTCCACTCTGACTTTGACTTCATTACTCTGACTCTGACTGTGACTCCGACCCTGACTCTGACTCTGACTCTGACTCTGACTCTTACTCCATGACTCTGACTTTGACTTTGACTTTGACTCTGACTCTGACTCTGACTCTGACTCTGACTCTGACTCTGTCTCTGACTCTGACTGTGACTCTGAATCTGAATTCATGACTCTGAATCTGACTCTGACTATGATTTTATGACTCTGACTCTGACTCTGACTCTGACTTTGACTCTGACTCTGACCCAGACTCTGACTCTGACTCTGACTCTGACTTTGACTCTGACTCTGACTCTGACTCTGACTCTGAGTTCATGACTCTGAATCTGACTCTGACTCTTACTTCATGACTCTGACTCTGACTCTGACTCCATGACTCTGAATCTGACTCTGACTTCGACTCTAACTACATGATCCTGAAACTGACCTTGACCCTGACTCTGACTCTGACTCTGACTCTGACTCTGACTCTTACTTCATGACTCTGACTTTGACTTTGACTCTGACTCTGACTCTGACTCTAACTCTGACTCTGACTCCGACTCGGACTATGTCTCTGACTCTGACTCTGACTCTGACTCTGAATTCATGATTCTGAATCTGACTCTGACTTTGACTCTAACTCCATGATCCTGAAACTGACTTTGACTCTGACTTTGACTTCATGACTCTGACTCTGACTGTGACTCTGACACTGACTCTGACTCTGACTCTGACTCTTACTCCATGACTCTGACTTTGCCTTTGACTTTGACTTTGACTCTGACTCTGACTCTGACTCTGACTCTGACTCTGTCTCTGACTCTGACTCTGACGCTGAATCTGACTTTATGACTCTGAATCTGACTCTCACTATGATTTTATGACTCTGACTCTGACTCTGACTCTGACTCTTACTTCATGACACTGACTCTGACTTTGACTCTGACTCTGACTCTGACTCTGACTCTGTCTCTGACTGTGACTCCGACTCTGACTCTAACTTCATGACTCTGAATCTGACTCTGACTATGATTTTAGGACTCTGACTCTGACTTCGACTCTGACTCTGACTCTGACTCTGACTCTGAGTCTTTCTTCGTGACTCTGACGCCAACTCTGACTCTGACTCTGACTCTAACCCAGAATCTGACTCTGACTCTGACTCTGACTTTGACTCTGACTCTGACTCTGACTCTGACTCTGACTTCATGACTCTGAATCTGACTCTGACAATGATTTTATGACTCTGACTCTGACTCTCACTCTGACCCTGACTCTGACTCTGACTCTGACTCTGACTCTTACTTCATGACTCTGACTTTGACTTTGACTCTGAATCTGACTCTGACTCTGACTCTGACTCTGACTCTGTCTCTGACTGTGACTCCGACTCTGACTCTAACTTCATGAGTCTGAATCTGACTCTGTCTCTGACTGTGACTCCGACTCTGACTCTAACTTCATGAGTCTGAATCTGACTCTGACTATGATTTTATGACTCTGACTCTGACTCCGACTCTGACTCTGACTCTGACTCTGACTCTGAGTATTTCTCCATGACTCTGACGCTAACTCTGACTCCGACTCTGACTATGTCTCTGACTCTGACTCTGACTCTGACTCTGACTTCATGACTCTGAATCTGACTCTGAATCTGACTCTGACTTTAACTCTAACTTCATGATCCTGAAACTGACTTCCACTCTGACTTTGACTTCATCACTCTGACTCTGACTGTGACTCCGACCCTGACTCTGACTCTGACTCTGACTCTGACTCTTACTCCATGACTCTGACTTTGACTTTGACTTTGAATCTGATTCTGACTCTGACTCTGACTCTGACTCTGACTCTGTCTCTGACTCTGACTCTGACGCTGAATCTGACTTTATGACTCTGAATCTGACTCTCACTATGATTTTATGACTCTGACTCTGACTCTGACTCTGACTCTTACTTCATGACACTGACTCTGACTTTGACTCTGACTCTGACTCTGACTCTGACTCTGTCTCTGACTGTGACTCCGACTCTGACTCTAACTTCATGACTCTGAATCTGACTCTGACTATGATTTTAGGACTCTGACTCTGACTTCGACTCTGACTCTGACTCTGACACTGACTCTGAGTCTTTCATCGTGACTCTGACGCCAACTCTGACTCTGACTCTGACTCTAACCCAGAATCTGACTCTGACTCTGACTCTGACTTTGACTCTGACTCTGACTCTGACTCTGACTCTGACTTCATGACTCTGAATCTGACTCTGACAATGATTTTATGACTCTGACTCTGACTCTCACTCTGACCCTGACTCTGACTCTGACTCTGACTCTGACTCTTACTTCATGACTCTGACTTTGACTTTGACTCTGAATCTGACTCTGACTCTGACTCTGACTCTGACTCTGTCTCTGACTGTGACTCCGACTCTGACTCTAACTTCATGAGTCTGAATCTGACTCTGTCTCTGACTGTGACTCCGACTCTGACTCTAACTTCATGAGTCTGAATCTGACTCTGACTATGATTTTATGACTCTGACTCTGACTCCGACTCTGACTCTGACTCTGACTCTGACTCTGAGTCTTTCTCCATGACTCTGACGCTAACTCTGACTCCGACTCTGACTATGTCTCTGACTCTGACTCTGACTCTGACTCTGACTTCATGACTCTGAATCTGACTCTGAATCTGACTCTGGCTTTAACTCTAACTTCATGATCCTGAAACTGACTTCCACTCTGACTTTGACTTCATCACTCTGACTCTGACTGTGACTCCGACCCTGACTCTGACTCTGACTCTGACTCTGACTCTTACTCCATGACTCTGACTTTGACTTTGACTTTGACTCTGACTCTGACTCTGACTCTGACTCTGACTCTGACTCTGTCTCTGACTCTGACTGTGACTCCGAATCTGAATTCATGACTCTGAATCTGACTCTGACTATGATTTTATGACTCTGACTCTGACTCTGACTCTGACTTTGACTCTGACTCTGACCCAGACTCTGACTCTGACTCTGACTCTGACTTTGACTCTGACTCTGACTCTGACTCTGACTCTGACTCCATGACTCTGAATCTGACTCTGACTCTTACTTCATGACTCTGACTCTGACTCTGACTCCATGACTCTGAATCTGACTCTGACTTTGACTCTAACTACATGATCCTGAAACTGACCTTGACCCTGACTCTGACTCTGACTCTGACTCTGACTCTGACTCTTACTTCATGACTCTGACTTTGACTTTGACTCTGACTCTGACTCTGACTCTAACTCTGACTCTGACTCCGACTCGGACTATGTCTCTGACTCTGACTCTGACTCTGACTCTGAATTCATGACTCTGAATCTGACTCTGACTTTTACTCTAACTCCATGATCCTGAAACTGACTTTGACTCTGACTTTGACTTCATGACTCTGACTCTGACTGTGACTCTGACCCTGACTCTGACTCTGACTCTGACTCTTACTCCATGACTCTGACTTTGACTTTGACTTTGACTCTGACTCTGACTCTGACTCTGACTCTGACTCTGACTCTGTCTTTGACTCTGACTCTGACGCTGAATCTGACTTTATGACTCTGAATCTGACTCTCACTATGATTTTATGACTCTGACTCTGACTCTGACTCTGACTCGTACTTCATGACTCTGACTCTGACTTTGACTCTGACTCTGACTCTGACTCTGACTCTGTCTCTGACTGCGACTCCGACTCTGACTCTAATTTCATGACTCTGAATCTGACTCTGACTATGATTTTAGGACTCTGACTCTGACTTCGACTCTGACTCTGACTCTGACTCTGACTCTGAGTCTTTCTTCGTGACTCTGACGCCAACTCTGACTCTGACTCTGACTCTAACCCAGAATCTGACTCTGACTCTGACTCTGACTTTGACTCTGACTCTGACTCTGACTCTGACTCTGACTTCATGACTCTGAATCTGACTCTGACTCTAACTTCATAACTCTGAATCTGACTCTGACTATGATTTTATGACTCTGACTCTGACTCCGACTCTGACTTTGACTCTGACTCTGACTCTGAGTCTTTCTTCGTGACTCTGACGCCAACTCTGACTCTGACTCTGACTCTTACTCTGACCCAGACTCTGACTCTGACTCTGACTCGGACGTTGACTCTGACTCTGACTCTGACTCTGACTCTGACTCTGACTTCATGACTCTGAATCTGACTCTGACTATGATTTCATGACTCTGACTCTGACTCTGACTCGGACTCTGACCCAGACTCCGACTCTGACTCTAACTCTGATTTCGACTATGACTCTGACTCAGACTCTGACTCTGACTCTGACTCTGACTTTGACTCTGACTCTGACTCTGACTCTGACTCTGACTTCATGACTCTGACTCTAACTCTGACTCCGACTCTGACCCAGACTCTGACTCTGACTCTAACTCTGACTTCGACTATGACTCTGACTCAGACTCTGACTCTGACTCTGACTCTGACTTTGACTCTGACTCTGACTCTGACTCTGACTCTTACTCCATGACTCTGACTTTGACTTTGACTTTGACTCTGACTCTGACTCTGACTCTGACTCTGACTCTGACTCTGTCTCTGACTCTGACTGTGACTCTGAATCTGAATTCATGACTCTGAATCTGACTCTGACTATGATTTTATGACTCTGACTCTGACTCTGACTCTGACTTTGACTCTGCCTCTGACCCAGACTCTGACTCTGACTTTGACTCTGACTTTGACTCTGACTCTGACTCTGACTCTGACTCTGACTTCATGACTCTGAATCTGACTCTGACTCTTACTTCATGACTCTGACTCTGACTCTGACTCCATGACTCTGAATCTGACTCTGACTTTGACTCTAACTACATGATCCCGAAACTGACCTTGACCCTGACTCTGACTCTGACTCTGACTCTGACTCTGACTCTTACTTCATGACTCTGACGTTGACTTTGACTCTGACTCTGACTCTGACTCTAACTCTGACTCTGACTCCGACTCGGACTATGTCTCTGACTCTGACTCGGACTCCGACTCTGTATCTGACTTTGAGTCTTTCTTCATGACTATGACGCTGACTCTGACTCTGACTCCGACTCTGACCCAGACTCTGACTCTGACTCTGACTCTGCATCTGACTCTGACTCTGACTCTGAATCTGACTTCATGACTCTAAATCTGACTCTGACTATGATTTTATGACTCTGACTCGAACTCCGACTCTGACTCTGACTTTGACTCTGACTCTGAGTCTTTCTTCGTGACTCTGACGCCAACTCTGACTCTGACTCTGACTCTTACTCTGACCCAGACTCTGACTCTGACTCTGACTCTGACTTTGACTTTGCCTCTGACTCTGACTCAGACTCTGACTTCATGACACTGAATCTGACTCTGACTATGATTTTATGACTCCGACTCTGACTCTGACTCGGACTCCGACTCTGACTCTGACTCTGAGTCTTTCTTCATGACTATGACGCTGACTCTGACACTGACTCTGACTCCGACTCTGACCCAGACCCTGACTCTGACTCTAACTCTGACTTCGACTATGACTCTGACTCAGACTCAGACTCTGACTCTGACTCTGACTTCGACTCTGAATCTGACTCTGACTCTCACTCTTACTTCATGACTCTGACTCTCACTCTGACTCTAACTCTGACTTTGACTATGACTCTGACTCAGACTCAGACTCGGACTCTGACTCTGACTTTGACTCTGAATCTGACTCTGACTCTGACTCTTACTTCATGACTCTGACTCTGACTCTGACTTCATGACTCTGACTCTGACTCTGACTCTTACTTCATGACTCTGACTTTGACTTTGACTTTGACTCTGACTCTGACTCTGACTCTAACTCTGACTCTGACTCCGACTCGGACTATGGCTCTGACTCTGACTCTGACTCTGACCCTGACTTCATGACTCTGAATCTGACTCTGACTTTGACTCTAACTTCATGATCCTGAAACTGACTTTGACTCTGACTTTGACTTCATGACTCTGACTCTGACTGTGACTCTGACCCTGACTCTGACTCTGACTCTGACTCTGACTCTTACTCCATGACTCTGACTTTGACTTTGACTTTGACTCTGACTCTGACTCTGACTCTGACTCTGACTTCATGACTCTGAATCTGACTGTGACTTTGACTCTAACTCCATGATCCTGAAACTCACTTTGACCCTGACTCTGACTCTGACTCTGACTCTGACTCTTACTTCATGACTTTGACTTTGACTTTGACTCTGACTCTGACTCTGACTCTAACTCTGACTCCGACTCTGACTATGTCTCTGACTCTGACTCTGACTCTGACTCTGACTCTGACTCTGACTCTTACTCTGACCCAGACTCTGACTCTGACTCTGACTCTGACGTTGACTCTGACTTTGACTCTGACTCTGAATCTGACTCTGACTTCATGACTCTGAATCTGACTCTGACTATGATTTCATGACTCTGACTCTGACTCTGACTCGGACTCTGACCCAGACTCCGACTCTGACTCTAACTCTGACTCCGACTATGACTCTGACTCAGACTCTGACTCTGACTCTGACTCTGACTTTGACTCTGACTCTGACTCTGACTCTGACTCTGACTTCATGACTCTGACTCTAACTCTGACTCCGACTCTGACCCAGACTCTGACTCTGACTCTAACTCTGACTTCGACTATGACTCTGACTCAGACTCTGACTCTGACGCTGACTCTGACTTTGACTCTGACTCTGACTCTGACTCTGACTCTGACTTCATGACTCTGACTCTAACTCTGACTCCGACTCTGACCCAGACTCTGACTCTGACTCTGACTCTGCCTCTGACTCTGACTCTGACTCTGAATCTGACTTCATGACTCTGACTCTGACTCTGACTCTGTCTCTGACTGTGACTCCGACTCTGACTCTAACTTCATGAGTCTGAATCTGACTCTGTCTCTGACTGTGACTCCGACTCTGACTCTAACTTCATGAGTCTGAATCTGACTCTGACTATGATTTTATGACTCTGACTCTGACTCCGACTCTGACTCTGACTCTGAATCTGACTCTGAGTCTTTCTCCATGACTCTGACGCTAACTCTGACTCCGACTCTGACTATGTCTCTGACTCTGACTCTGACTCTGACTCTGACTTCATGACTCTGAATCTGACTCTGAATCTGACTCTGACTTTGACTCTAACTTCATGATCCTGAAACTGACTTCCACTCTGACTTTGACTACATCACTCTGACTCTGACTGTGACTCCGACCCTGACTCTGACTTTGACTCTGACTCTGACTCTTACTCCATGACTCTGACTTTGACTTTGACTTTGACTCTGACTCTGACTCTGACTCTGACTCTGACTCTGACTCTGTCTCTGACTCTGACTGTGACTCTGAATCTGAATTCATGACTCTGAATCTGACTCTGACTATGATTCTATGACTCTGACTCTGACTCTGACTCTGACTTTGACTCTGACTCTGACCCAGACTCTGACTCTGACTCTGACTCTGACTTTGACTCTGACTCTGACTCTGACTCTGAATCTGACTCTGACTCTTACTTCATGACTCTGACTCTGACTCTGACACCATGACTCTGAATCTGACTCTGACTTTGACTCTAACTACATGATCCCGAAACTGACCTTGACCCTGACTCTGACTCTGACTCTGACTCTGACTCTGACTCTTACTTCATGACTCTGACTTTGACTTTGACTCTGACTCTGACTCTGACTCTAACTCTGTCTCTGACTCCGACTCGGACTATGTCTCTGACTCTGACTCGGACTCCGACTCTGTATCTGACTTTGAGTCTTTCTTCATGACTATGACGCTGACTCTGACTCTGACTCCGACTCTGACCCAGACTCTGACTCTGACTCTGACTCTGACTCTGAATCTGACTTCATGACTCTAAATCTGACTCTGACTATGATTTTATGACTCTGACTCTGACTCCGACTCTGACTTTGACTTTGACTCTGACTCTGAGTCTTTCTTCGTGACTCTGACGCCAACTCTGACTCTGACTCTGACTCTTACTCTGACCCAGACTCTGACTCTGACTCTGACTCTGACTTTGACTTTGCCTCTGACTCTGACTCTGACTCTGACTTCATGACTCTGAATCTGACTCTGACTTTGACTCTAACTACATGATGCTGAAACTGACCTTGACCCTGACTCTGACTCTGACTCTGACTCTGACTCTGACTCTTACTTCATGACTCTGACTTTGACTTTGACTCTGACTCTGACTCTGACTCTAACTCTGACTCTGACTCCGACTCGGACTATGGCTCTGACTCTGACTCTGACTCTGACTCTGACTTCATGACTCTGAATCTGACTCTCACTTTGACTCTAACTTCATGATCCTGAAACTGACTTTGACTCTGACTTTGACTTAATGACTCTGACTCTGACTGTGACTCCGACCCTGACTCTGACTCTGACTCTGACTCTGACTCTTACTCCATGACTCTGACTTTGACTTTGACTTTGACTCTGACTCTGACTCTGACTCTGACTCTGACTCTGACTCTGTCTCTGACTCTGACTCTGACGCTGAATCTGACTTTATGACTCTGAATCTGACTCTCACTATGATTTTATGACTCTGACTCTGACTCTGACTCTGACTCTTACTTCATGACTCTGACTCTGACTTTGACTCTGACTCTGACTCTGACTCTGACTTTGTCTCTGACTGTGACTCCGACTCTGACTCTAACTTCATGACTCTGAATCTGACTCTGACTATGATTTTATGACTTTGACTCTGACTCCGACTCTGACTCTGACTCTGACTCTGACTCTGAGTCTTTCTTCGTGACTCTGACGCCAACTCTGACTCTGACTCTGACTCTGACCCAGAATCTGACTCTGACTCTGACTCTGACTTTGACTCTGACTCTGACTCTGACTCTGACTCTGACTTCATGACTCTGAATCTGACTCTGACTTTGACTCTAACTCCATGATCCTGAAACTCACTTTGACCCTGACTCTGACTCTGACTCTGACTCTGACTATTACTTCATGACTTTGACTTTGACTTTGACTTTGACTCTGACTCTGACTCTGACTCTAACTCTGACTCCGACTCTGACTATGTCTCTGACTCTGACTCTGACTCTGACTCTGACTCTGACTTCATGACTCTGAATCTGACTCTGACTTTGACTCTAACTTCATGATCCTGAAACTGACTTTGACTCTGACTTTGAGTTCATGACTCTGACTCTGACTGTGACTCTGACCCTGACCCTGACTCTGACTTTGACTCTGACTCTTACTTCATGACTCTGACTTTGGCTTTGACTTTGACTTTGACTCTGACTCTGACTCTGACTCTGACTCTGTCTCTGACTGTGACTCCGACTCTGACTCTAACTTCAAGACTCTGAATCTGACTCTGACTATGATTTTATGACTCTGACTCTGACTCCGACTCTGACTCTGACTCTGACTCTGACTCTGAGTCTTTCTTCGTTACTCTGACGCCAACTCTGACTCTGACTCTGACTCTTACTCTGACCCAGACTCTGACTCTGACTCTGACTCTGACTTTGACTCTGACTCTGACTCTGACTCTGACTTCATGACTCTGAATCTGACTCTGTCTATGATTTTATGACTCTGACTCTGACTCTGACTCGGACTCCGACTCTGTATCTGACTTTGAGTCTTTCCTCATGACTATGACGCTGACTCTGACTCTGACTCCGACTCTGACCGAGACTCTGACTCTGACTCTGACTCTGCCTCTGACTCTGACTCTGACTCTGAATCTGACTTCATGACTCTGACTATGATTTTATGACTCTGACTCTGACTCCGACTCTGACTCTGACTTTGACCATGACTCTGAGTCTTTCTTCGTGACTCTGACGCCAACTCTGACTGTGACTCTGACTCTTACTCTGACCCAGACTCTGACTCTGACTCTGACTCTGACCTTGACTCTGCCTCTGACTCTGACTCTGACTCTGACTTCATGACTCTGAATCTGACTCTGACTATGATTTTATGACTCTGACTCTGACTCTGACTCGGACTCCGACTCTGACTCTGACTCTGAGTCTTTCTTCATGACTATGACGCTGACTCTGACTCTGACTCTGACTCCGACTCTGACCCAGACTCTGACTCTGACTCTAACTCTGACTTCGACTATGACTCTGACTCAGACTCAGACTCTGACTCTGACTCTGACGTTGACTCTGACTCTGACTCTGACTCTGACTCTTACTTCATGACTCTGACTTTGACTTTGACTCTGACTCTGACTCTGACTCTGACTCTGACTCTGACTCTGTCTCTGACTGTGACTCCGACTCTGACTCTAACTCCATGACTCTGAATCTGACTCTGACTATGATTTAATGACTAACTCTGACTCCGACTCTGACTCTGACTCTGACTCTGACTCTGAGTCTGTCTCCATGACTCTGACGCTAACTCTGACTCTGACTTTGACTCTGACTCTGACCCAGACTCTGACTCTGACTCTGACTCTGACTTTGACTCTGACTCTGACTCTGACTCTGACTCTGACTTTATGACTCTGAATCTGACTCTGACTTTGACTCTAACTACATGATCCTGAAACTGACCTTGACCCTGACTCTGACTCTGACTGTGACTCTGACTCTTACTTCATGACTCTGACTCTGACTCTGACTTCATGACTCTGAATCTGACTCTGACTTTGACTCTAACTACATGATCCTGAAACTGACCTTGACCCTGACTCTGACTCTGACTCTGACTCTGACTCTTACTTCATGACTCTGACTTTGACTTTGACTCTGACTCTGACTCTGACCCAGACTCTGACTCTGACTCTGACTCTGACTTTGACTCTGACTCTGACTCTGACTCTGACTCTGACTTCATGACTCTGAATCTGACTCTGACTTTGACTCTAACTACATGATCCTGAAACTGACCTTGACCCTGACTCTGACTCTGACTCTGACTCTGACTCTTACTTCATGAATCTGACTTTGACTTTGACTTTGACTCTGACTATGACTCTAACTCTGACTCTGACTCCGACTCGGACTATGTCTATGACTCTGACTCTGACTCTGACTCTGACTTCATGACTCTGAATCTGACTCTGACTTTGACTCCAACTTCATGATCCTGAAACTGACTTTGACTCTGACTTTGACTTCATGACTCTGACTCTGACTGTGACTCTGACCCAGACTCTGACTCTGACTCTGACTCTGACTCTTACTCCATGACTCTGACTTTGACTTTGACTTTGACTCCGACTCTGACTCTGACTCTGACTCTGACTCTGACTCTGACTCTGTCTCTGACTCTGACTGTGACGCTGAATCTGACTTTATGACTATGAATCTGACTCTCACTATGATTTTATGACTCTGACTCTGACTCTGACTCTGACTCTGTCGTCATGACTCTGACTCTGACTTCGACTCTGACTCTGACTCTGACTCTGACTCTGACTCTGACTCTGTCTCTGACTGTGACTTGGATTCTGACTCTAACTTCATGACTCTGAATCTGACTCTGATTATGATTTTATGACTCTGACTCTGACTCCGACTCTGACTCTGACTCTGACTCTGACTCTGAGTCTTTCTTCGTGACTCTGACGCCAACTCTGACTCTGACTGTGACTCTGACCCTGACTCTGACTCTGACTCTGACTCTGACACTTACTTCATGACTCTGACTTTGGCTTTGAATTTGACTCTGACTCTGACTCTGACTCTGACTCTGACTCTGACTCTGTCTCTGACTGTAACTCCGACTCTGACTCTAACTTCATGACTCTGAATCTGACTATGACTCTCACTCTGACCCAGACTCTGACTCTGACTCTGACTCTGACTTTGACTCTGACTCTGACTCTGACTCTGACTCTGACTCTGACTTCATGACTCTGAATCTGACTCTGACTATGATTTTATGACTCTGACTCTGACTTTGACTCGGACTCCGACTCTGTATCTGACTCTGAGTCTTTCTTCATGACTATGACGCTGACTCTGACTCAGACTCTGACTCCGACTCTGACCCAGACTCTGACTTTGACTCTAACTCTGACTTCGACTATGACTCTGACTCAGACTCTGACTCTGACTCTGACTCCGACTTTGACTCTGACTCTGACTCTGACTCTGACTCTGACTTCATGACTCTGACTCTAACTCTGACTCCGACTCTGACCCAGACTCTGACTCTGACTCTAACTCTGACTTCGACTATGACTCTGACTCAGACTCTGACTCTGACTCTGACTCTGACTTTGACTCTGACTCTGACTCTGACTCTGACTCTGACTTCATGACTCTGACTCTAACTCTGACTCCGACTCTGACCCAGACTCTGACTCTGACTCTGACTCTGCCTCTGCCTCTGACTCTGACTCTGAATCTGACTTCATGACTCTGACTCTGACTCTGACTGTGTCTTCACGACTCTGACGCTGACTCTGACTCTAACTCTGACTCCGACTCTGACCCAGACGCTGACTCTCACTCTGACTCTCACTCTGACTCTGACTCCGACTTTGACTTTGACTCTGACTCTGACTCTGACTCTGACTTCATGACTCTGAATCTTACTCTGACAATGATTTTATGACTCTGACTCTGACTCTGACTCTGACCCTGACTCTGACTCTGACTCTGACTCTGACTCTTACTTCATGACTCTGACTTTGACTTTGACTCTGAATCTGACTCTGACTCTGACTCTGACTCTGACTCTGTCTCTGACTGTGACTCCGACTCTGACTCTAACTTCATGAGTCTGAATTTGACTCTGACTATGATTTTATGACTCTGACTCTGACTCCGACTCTGACTCTGACTCTGAGTCTTTCTCCATGACTCTGACGCTAACTCTGACTCCGACTCTGACTATGTCTCCGACTCTGACTCTGACTCTGACTCTGACTTCATGACTCTGAATCTGACTCTGAATCTGACTCTGACTTTGACTCTAACTTCATGATCCTGAAACTGACTTTCACTCTGACTTTGACTTCATCACTATGACACTGACTGTGACTCCGACCCTGACTCTGACTCTGACTCTGACTCTGACTCTTACTCCATGACTCTGACTTTGACTTTGACTTTGACTGTGACTCTGACTCTGACTCTGACTCTGACTCTGACTCTGTCTCTGACTCTGACTGTGACTCTGAATCTGAATTCATGACTCTGAATCTGACTCTGACTATGATTTTATGACTCTGACTCTGACTCTGACTCTGACTTTGACTCTGACTCTGACCCAGACTCTGACTCTGACTCTGACTCTGACTCTGACTCTGACTCTGACTTCATGACTCTGAATCTGACTCTGACTCTTACTTCATGACTCTGACTCTGACTCTGACTTCATGACTCTGAATCTGACTCTGACTTTGACTCTAACTACATGATCCTGAAACTGACCTTGACCCTGACTCTGACTCTGACTCTGACTCTGAATCTGACTCTTACTTCATGACTCTGACTTTGACTTCGACTCTGACTCTGACTCCGACTCTACTTCTGACTCTGACTCCGACTCGGACTATGTCCCTGACTCTGACTCTGACTCTGACTTGGAATTCATGACTCTGAATCTGACTCTGACTTTGATTCTAACTCCATGATCCTGAAACTGACTTTGACTCTGACTTTGACTTCATGACTCTGACTCTGACTGTGACTCTGACCCTGACTCTGACTCTGACTCTGACTCTGACTCTTACTCCATGACTCTGACTTTGACTTTGACTTTGACTTTGACTCTGACTCTGACTCTGACTCTGACTCTGACTCTGACTCTGTCTCTGACTCTGACTCTGGCTCTGACTCTGACTTTGACTCTGCCTCTGACTCTGACTCTGACTCTGACTTCATGACTCTGAATCTGACTCTGACTATGATTTTATGACTCTGACTCTGACTCTGACTCGGACTCCGACTCTGACTCTGACTCTGAGTCTTTCTTCATGACTATGACGCTGACTCTGACTCTGACTCTGACTCCGACTCTGACCCAGACTCTGACTCTGACTCTGACTCTGACTTTGACTCTGACTCTGACTCTGACTCTGACTCTGACTTTATGACTCTGAATCTGACTCTGACTTTGACTCTAACTACATGATCCTGAAACTGACCTCGACCCTGACTCTGACTCTGACTGTGACTCTGACTCTTACTTCATGACTCTGACTCTGAATCTGACTTCATGACTCTGAATCTGACTCTGACTTTGACTCTAACTACATGATCCTGAAACTGACCTTGACCCTGACTCTGACTCTGACTCTGACTCTGACTCTTACTTCATGACTCTGACTTTGACTTTGACTCTGACTCTGACTCTGACTCTAACTCTGACTCTGACTCCGACTCGGACTATGTCTATGACTCTGACTCTGACTCTGACTCTGAGTTCATGACTCTGAATCTGACTCTGACTTTGACTCTAACTTCATGATCCTGAAACTGACTTTGACTCTGACTTTGACTTCATGACTCTGACTCTGACTGTGACTCTGACCCAGACTCTGACTCTGACTCTTACTCCATGACTCTGACTTTGACATTGACTTTGACTCTGACTCTGACTCTGACTCTGACTCTGACTGTCGCTGACTCTGACTCTGACGCTGAATCTGACTTTATGACTCTGAATCTGACTCTCACTATGATTTTATGACTCTGACTCTGACTCTGACTCTGACTCTTTCTTCATGACTCTGACTCTGACTTTGACTCTGACTCTGACTCTGACTCTGACTCTGTCTCTGACTGTGACTCGGACTCTGACTCTAACTTCATGACTCTGAATCTGACTCTGACTATGATTTTATGACTCTGACTCTGACTCCGACTCTGACTCTGACTCTGACTCTGACTCTGAGTCTTTCTTCGTGACTCGGACGCCAACTCTGACTCTGACTGTGACTCTGACCCTGACTCTGACTCTGACTCTGACTCTGACACTTACTTCATGACTCTGACTTTGGCTTTGACTTTGACTCTGACTCTGACTCTGACACTTACTTCATGACTTTGACTTTGGCTTTGACTTTGACTCTGACTCTGACTCTGACTCTGACTCTGACTCTGACTCTGTCTCTGACTGTGACTCCGACTCTGACTCTAACTTCATGACTCTGAATCTGACTCTGACTCTCACTCTGACCCAGACTCTGACTCTGACTCTGACTCTGACTTTGACTCTGACTCTGACTCTGACTCTGACTCTGACTCTGACTTCATGACTCTGAATCTGACTCTGACTATGATTTTATGACTCTGACTCTGACTCTGACTCGGACTCCGACTCTGTATCTGACTCTGAGTCTTTCTTCATGACTATGACGCTGACTCTGACTCAGACTCTGACTCCGACTCTGACCCAGACTCTGACTCTGACTCTAACTCTGACTTCGACTATGACTCTGACTCAGACTCTGACTCTGACTCTGACTCTGACTTTGACTCTGACTCTGACTCTGACTCTGACTCTGACTCTGACTTCATGACTCTGACTCTAACTCTGACTCCGACTCTGACCCAGACTCTGACTCTGACTCTGACTCTGCCTCTGACTCTGACTCTGACTCTGAATCTGACTTCATGACTCTGACTCTGACTCTGACTGTGTCTTCACGACTCTGACGCTGACTCCGACTCTAACTCTGACTCCGACTCTGACCCAGACGCTGACTCTCACTCTGACTCTCACTCTGACTCTGACTCTGACTCTGTCTCTGACTCTGACTGTGACTCTGAATCTGAATTCATGACTCTGAATCTGACTCTGACTATGATTTTATGACTCTGACTCTGACTCTGACTCTGACTTTGACTCTGACTCTGACCCAGACTCTGACTCTGGCTCTGACTCTGACTCTGACTCTGACTCTGACTTCATGACTCTGAATCTGACTCTGACTCTTACTTCATGACTCTGACTCTGACTCTGACTTCATGACTCTGAATCTGACTCTGACTTTGACTCTAACTACATGATCCTGAAACTGACCTTGACCCTGACTCTGACTCTGACTCTGACTCTGAATCTGACTCTTACTTCATGACTCTGACTTTGACTTCGACTCTGACTCTGACTCCGACTCTACTTCTGACTCTGACTCCGACTCGGACTATGTCCCTGACTCTGACTCTGACTCTGACTCTGAATTCATGACTCTGAATCTGACTCTGACTTTGACTCTAACTCCATGATCCTGAAACTGACTTTGACTCTGACTTTGACTTCATGACTCTGACTCTGACTGTGACTCTGACCCTGACTCTGACTCTGACTCTGACTCTGACTCTGACTCTTACTCCATGACTCTGACTTTGACTTTGACTTTGACTCTGACTCTGACTCTGACTCTGACTCTGACTCTGACTCTGACTCTGTCTCTGACTCTGACTCTGACTCTGACTCTGACTTTGACTCTGCCTCTGACTCTGACTCTGACTCTGACTTCATGACTCTGAATCTGACTCTGACTATGATTTTATGACTCTGACCCTGACTCTGACTCGGACTCCGACTCTGACTCTGACTCTGAGTCTTTCTTCATGACTATGACGCTGACTCTGACTCTGACTCTGACTCCGACTCTGACCCAGACTCTGACTCTGACTCTGACTCTGACTTTGACTCTGACTCTGACTCTGACTCTGACTCTGACTCTGACTCTGACTTTATGACTCTGAATCTGACTCTGACTTTGACTCTAACTACATGATCCTGAAACTGACCTTGACCCTGACTTTGACTTCATGACTCTGACTCTGACTGTGACTCTGACCCAGACTCTGACTCTGACTCTTACTCCATGACTCTGACTTTGACATTGACTTTGACTCTGACTCTGACTCTGACTCTGACTCTGACTCTGACTTTGACTCTGTCGCTGACTCTGACTCTGACGCTGAATCTGACTTTATGACTCTGACTCTGACTCTGACTCTGACTCTTTCTTCATGACTCTGACTCTGACTTTGACTCTGACTCTGACTCTGACTCTGACTCTGTCTCTGACTGTGACTCGGACTCTGACTCTAACTTCATGACTCTGAATCTGACTCTGACTATGATTTTATGACTCTGACTCTGACTCCGACTCTGACTCTGACTCTGACTCTGACTCTGAGTCTTTCTTCGTGACTCGGACGCCAACTCTGACTCTGACTGTGACTCTGACCCTGACTCTGACTCTGACTCTGACTCTGACACTTACTTCATGACTCTGACTTTGGCTTTGACTTTGACTCTGACTCTGACTCTGACACTTACTTCATGACTTTGACTTTGGCTTTGACTTTGACTCTGACTCTGACTCTGACTCTGACTCTGACTCTGACTCTGTCTCTGACTGTGACTCCGACTCTGACTCTAACTTCATGACTCTGAATCTGACTCTGACTCTCACTCTGACCCAGACTCTGACTCTGACTCTGACTCTGACTTTGACTCTGACTCTGACTCTGACTCTGACTCTGACTCTGACTTCATGACTCTGAATCTGACTCTGACTATGATTTTATGACTCTGACTCTGACTCTGACTCGGACTCCGACTCTGTATCTGACTCTGAGTCTTTCTTCATGACTATGACGCTGACTCTGACTCAGACTCTGACTCCGACTCTGACCCAGACTCTGACTCTGACTCTAACTCTGACTTCGACTATGACTCTGACTCAGACTCTGACTCTGACTCTGACTCTGACTTTGACTCTGACTCTGACTCTGACTCTGACTCTGACTCTGACTTCATGACTCTGACTCTAACTCTGACTCCGACTCTGACCCAGACTCTGACTCTGACTCTGACTCTGCCTCTGACTCTGACTCTGACTCTGAATCTGACTTCATGACTCTGACTCTGACTCTGACTGTGTCTTCACGACTCTGACGCTGACTCCGACTCTAACTCTGACTCCGACTCTGACCCAGACGCTGACTCTCACTCTGACTCTCACTCTGACTCTGACTCTGACTCTGTCTCTGACTCTGACTGTGACTCTGAATCTGAATTCATGACTCTGAATCTGACTCTGACTATGATTTTATGACTCTGACTCTGACTCTGACTCTGACTTTGACTCTGACTCTGACCCAGACTCTGACTCTGGCTCTGACTCTGACTCTGACTCTGACTCTGACTTCATGACTCTGAATCTGACTCTGACTCTTACTTCATGACTCTGACTCTGACTCTGACTTCATGACTCTGAATCTGACTCTGACTTTGACTCTAACTACATGATCCTGAAACTGACCTTGACCCTGACTCTGACTCTGACTCTGACTCTGAATCTGACTCTTACTTCATGACTCTGACTTTGACTTCGACTCTGACTCTGACTCCGACTCTACTTCTGACTCTGACTCCGACTCGGACTATGTCCCTGACTCTGACTCTGACTCTGACTCTGAATTCATGACTCTGAATCTGACTCTGACTTTGACTCTAACTCCATGATCCTGAAACTGACTTTGACTCTGACTTTGACTTCATGACTCTGACTCTGACTGTGACTCTGACCCTGACTCTGACTCTGACTCTGACTCTGACTCTGACTCTTACTCCATGACTCTGACTTTGACTTTGACTTTGACTCTGACTCTGACTCTGACTCTGACTCTGACTCTGACTCTGACTCTGTCTCTGACTCTGACTCTGACTCTGACTCTGACTTTGACTCTGCCTCTGACTCTGACTCTGACTCTGACTTCATGACTCTGAATCTGACTCTGACTATGATTTTATGACTCTGACCCTGACTCTGACTCGGACTCCGACTCTGACTCTGACTCTGAGTCTTTCTTCATGACTATGACGCTGACTCTGACTCTGACTCTGACTCCGACTCTGACCCAGACTCTGACTCTGACTCTGACTCTGACTTTGACTCTGACTCTGACTCTGACTCTGACTCTGACTCTGACTCTGACTTTATGACTCTGAATCTGACTCTGACTTTGACTCTAACTACATGATCCTGAAACTGACCTTGACCCTGACTTTGACTTCATGACTCTGACTCTGACTGTGACTCTGACCCAGACTCTGACTCTGACTCTTACTCCATGACTCTGACTTTGACATTGACTTTGACTCTGACTCTGACTCTGACTCTGACTCTGACTCTGACTTTGACTCTGTCGCTGACTCTGACTCTGACGCTGAATCTGACTTTATGACTCTGAATCTGACTCTCACTATGATTTTATGACTCTGACTCTGACTCTGACTCTGACTCTTTCTTCATGACTCTGACTCTGACTTTGACTCTGACTCTGACTCTGACTCTGACTCTGTCTCTGACTGTGACTCGGACTCTGACTCTAACTTCATGACTCTGAATCTGACTCTGACTATGATTTTATGACTCTGACTCTGACTCCGACTCTGACTCTGACTCTGACTCTGACTCTGAGTCTTTCTTCGTGACTCTGACGCCAACTCTGACTCTGACTGTGACTCTGACCCTGACTCTGACTCTGACTCTGACTCTGACACTTACTTCATGACTCTGACTTTGGCTTTGACTTTGACTCTGACTCTGACTCTGACACTTACTTCATGACTCTGACTTTGGCTTTGACTTTGACTCTGACTCTGACTCTGACTCTGACTCTGACTCTGACTCTGTCTCTGACTGTGACTCCGACTCTGACTCTAACTTCATGACTCTGAATCTGACTCTGACTCTTACTCTGACCCAGACTCTGACTCTGACTGTAACTCTGACTTCGACTATGACTCTGACTCAGACTCTGACTCTGACTCTGACTCTGACTTTGACTCTGACTCTGACTCTGACTCTGACTCTGACTTTATGACTCTGACTCTAACTCTGACTCCGACTCTGACCCAGACTCTGACTCTGACTCTGACTCTGCCTCTGACTCTGACTCTGACTCTGAATCTGACTTCATGACTCTGACTCTGACTCTGACTGTGTCTTCACGACTCTGACTTTGACTCTGACTCTAACTCTGACTCTGACTCTGACCCAGACTCTGACTCTGACTCTGACTCTCACTCTAACTCTGAGTCTTTCATCATGACTATGACGCTGACTCTGACTCTGACTCTGACTTCGACTCTGACCCAGACTCTGACTCTGACTCTAACTCTGGCTTCGACTATGACTCTGACTCAGACTCTGACTCTGACTCTGACTCTGACTTTGACTCTGACTCTGACTCTGACTCTGACTCTGACTTCATGACTCTGACTCTAACTCTGACTCCGACTCTGACTCAGACTCTGACTCTGACTCTAACTCTGACTTCGACTATGACTCTGACTCAGACTCTGACTCTGACTCTGACTCTGACTTTGACTCTGACTCTGACTCTGACTCTGACTCTTACTTCATGACTCTGACTTTGACTTTGACTCCGACTCTGACTCTGACTCTGACTCTGACTCTGACTCTGTCTCTGACTGTGACTCCGACTCTGACTTCAACTCCATGACTCTGAATCTGACTAAGACTATGATTTTATGACTCTGACTCTGACTCCGACTCTGACTCTGACTCTGACTCTGACTCTGAGTCTTTCTCCATGACTCTAACGCTAACTCTGACTCTGACTCTAACTCTGACTCTGACTCCGACTCGGACTATGTCTATGACTCTGACTCTGACTCTGACTCTGACTTCATGACTCTGAATCTGACTCTGACTTTGACTCTAACTTCATGATCCTGAAACTGACTTTGACTCTGACTTTGACTTCATGACTCTGACTCTGACTGTGACTCTGACCCAGACTCTGACTCCGACTCTGACTCTGACTCTGACTCCATGACTCTGACTTTGACTTTGACTTTGACTCTGACTCTGACTCTGACTCTGACTCTGACTCTGACTCTGACTCTGTCTCTGACTCTGACTCTGACGCTGAATCTGACTTTATGACTATGAATCTGACTGTCACTATGATTTTATGACTCTGACTCTGACTCTGACTCTGACTCTTTCTTCATGACTCTGACTCTGACTCTTTCTTCATGACTCTGACTCTGACTTCGACTCTGACTCTGACTCTGACTCTGACTCTGTCTCTGACTGTGACTTGGATTCTGACTCTAACTTCATGACTCTGAATCTGACTCTGACTATGATTTTATGACTCTGACTCTGACTCCGACTCTGACTCTGACTCTGACTCTGACTCTGAGTCTTTCTTCGTGACTCTGACGCCAACTCTGACTCTGACTGTGACTCTGACCCTGACTCTGACTCTGACTCTGACTCTGACACTTACTTCATGACTCTGACTTTGGCTTTGACTTTGACTCTGACTTTGACTCTGACTCTGACTCTGACTCTAACTCTGTCTCTGACTCTGACTCTTACTCTGAATCTGACTTCATGACTCTGACTCTGACTCTGACTCTGTCTTCACGACTCTGACGCTGACTCTGACTCTAACTCTGACTCCGACTTTGACCCAGACTCTGACTCTGACTCTGACTCTGACTCTGACTCTGACTCCGACTTTGACTTTGACTCTGACTCTGACTCTGTCTCTAACTTCATGACTCTGGATCTGACTCTGACTATGATTTTATGACTCTGACTCTGACTCTGACTCTGACTCTGACTCTGACTCTGACTCTGACTCTGAGTCTTTCTCCATGACTCTGACGCTAACTCTCACTCCGACTCTGACTCTGACTCTCACCCAGACTCTGACTCTGACTCCTATTCTGACTTTGACTCTGACTCTGACTCTGACTCTGACTCTGACTATGACTCCGACTCGGACTATGTCCCTGACCCTGACTCTGACTTCATGACTCTGAATCTGACTCTGACTTTGACTCTAACTTCCTGATCCTGAAACTCACGTTGACTCCGACTTTGACTTCATGACTCTGACTCTGACTGTGACTCTGACCCTGACTCTGACTCTGACTCTGACTCTGACTCTTACTCCATGACTCTGACTTTGACTTTGACTTTGACTCTGACTCTGACTTTGACTCTGACTCTGACTCTGACTCTGTCTCTGACTCTGACTCTGACTCTGAATCTGACTTTTTGACTCTGAATCTGACTCTCACTATGATTTTATGACTCTGACTCTGATTCTGACTCTGACTCTGACTCTTACTTCATGACTCTGACTCTGACTTTGACTCTGACTCTGACTTTGACTCTGACTCTGTCTCTGACTGTGACTCCGACTCTGACTCTGACTCTAACTTCATGACTCTGAATCTGACTCTGACTATGATTTTATGACTCTGACTCTGACTCTGACTCTGACTCTGACTCTGACTCTGAGTCTTTCTCCATGACTCTGACGCTAACTCTCACTCTGACTCTGACTCTGACTCTGACCCAGACTCTGACTCTGACTCTGACTCTGACTTTGACTCTGACTCTGACTCTGACTCTGACTCTGACTTCATGACTCTGAATCTGACTCTGACTTTGACTCTAACTACATGATCCTGAAACTGACCTTGACCCTGACTCTGACTCTGACTCTGACTCTGACTCTTACTTCATGACTCTGAATTTGACTTTGACTCTGACTCTGACTCTGACTCTGACTCTGAATCTGACTCCGACTCGGACTATGTCTCTGACTCTGACTCTGACTCTGACTCTGACTTCATGACTCTGAATCTGACTCTGACTTTGACTCTAACTTCATGATCCTGAAACTCACTTTGACTCTGACTTTGACTCCATGACTCTGACTCTGACTGTGACTCTGACCCTGACTCTGACTCTGACTCCATGACTCTGACTTTGACTTTGACTTTTACTCTGACTCTGACTCTGACTCTGACTCTGACTCTGACTCTGACTCTGACTCTGACGCTGACTCTGAGTCTTTCTTCGTTACTCTGACGCCAACTCTGACTCTGACTCTGACTCTGACCCAGAATCTGACTCTGACTCTGACTCTGACTTTGACTCTGACTCTGACTCTGGCTCCGACTCTGACTCTGACTCTGACTCTGACTCTTACTTCATGACTTTGACTTTGACTTTGACTTTGACTCTGACTCTGACTCTGACTCTAACTCTGACTCCGACTCTGACTAAGTCTCTGTCTCTGACTCTGACTGTGACTCTGACTCTGACTTCATGACTCTGAATCTGACTCTGACTTTGACTCTAACTTCATGATCCTGAAACTGACTTCGACTCTGACTTTGAGTTCATGACTCTGACTCTGACTGTGACTCTGACCCTGACTCTGACTCTGACTCTGACTCTGACTCTTACTTCATGACTCTGACTTTGGCTTTCACTGTGACTCTGACTCTGACTCTGACTCTGACTCTGACTCTGACTCTGTCTCTGACTCTGACACTGACTCTGAATATGACTTCATGACTCTGACTCTGACTCTGACACTGTCTTCACGACTCTGACGCTGACTCTGACTCTAACTCTGACTCCGACTCTGACCCAGACTCTGACTCTGACGCCGACTGTGACTCTGACTCTGACTCCGACTTTGACTTCGACTCTGACTCGGACTCTGACTCTGACTTCATGACTCTGAATCTGACTCTGACTATGATTTTATGACTCTGACTCTGACTCTTACTTTATGACTCTGACTTTGACTTTGACTCTGACTTTGACTCTGACTCTGACTCTAACTTCAAGACTCTGAATCTGACTTTGACTATGATTTTATGACTCTGACTCTGACTCTGACTCTGACTCTGACTCTGACTCTGACTCTGACTCTGAGTCTTTCTCCATGACTCTGACGCTAACTCTCACTCTGACTCTGACTCTGACTCTGACCCAGACTCTGACTCTGACTCTGACTCTGACTTTGACTCTGACTCTGACTCTGACTCTGACTCTGACTTCATGACTCTGAATCTGACTCTGACTTTGACTCTAACTACATGATCCTGAAACTGACCTTGACCCTGACTCTGACGCTGACTCTGACTCTGACTCTTACTTCATGACTCTGACTTTGACTTTGACTCTGACTCTGACTCTGACTCTGACTCTGACTCTGACTCCGACTCGGACTATGTCTCTGACTCTGACTCTGACTCTGACTCTGACTTCATGACTCTGAATCTGACTCTGACTTTGACTCTAACTTCATGATCCTGAAACTCACTTTGACTCTGACTTCGACTTCATGACTCTGACTCTGACTGTGACTCTGACCCTGACTCTGACTCTGACTCTGACTCTGACTCTTACTCCATGACTTTGACTTTGACTCTGACTCTGACTCTGACTCTGACTCTGACTCTGACTCTGTCTCTGACTCTGACTGTGACTCTGAATCTGACTTCATGACTCTGAATCTGACTCTGACTATGATTTTATGACTCTGACTCTGACTCTGACTCTGACTCTGACTCTGACTCTGACCCAGATTCTGACTCTGACTCTGACTCTGACTTTGACTCTGACTCTGACTCTGACTCTGACTTCATGACTCTGAATCTGACTCTGACTTTGACTCTAACTCCATGATCCTGAAACTCATTCTGACGCTGACTCTGACTCTGACTCTGACTTTGACTCTGACTCTGACTCTGACTCTTACTTCATGACTCTGACTTTGGCTTTGACTTTTACTCTGACTCTGACTCTGACTCTGACTCTGACTCTGACTCTGTCTCTGACTCTGACTCTGACTCTGAATCTGACTTCATGACTCTGACTCTAACTCTGACTCTTTCTTCACGACTCTGACGCTGACTATGACTCTAACTCTGACTCCGACTTTGACCCAGACTCTGACTCTGAATCTGACTCTGACTATGATTTTATGACTCTGACTCTGACTCTGTCTCTGACTCTGACTCTGACGCTGAATCTGACTTTATGACTATGAATCTGACTGTCACTATGATTTTATGACTCTGACTCTGACTCTGACTCTGACTCTTTCTTCATGACTCTGACTCTGACTCTTTCTTCATGACTCTGACTCTGACTTCGACTCTGACTCTGACTCTGACTCTGACTCTGTCTCTGACTGTGACTTGGATTCTGACTCTAACTTCATGACTCTGAATCTGACTCTGACTATGATTTTATGACTCTGACTCTGACTCCGACTCTGACTCTGACTCTGACTCTGACTCTGAGTCTTTCTTCGTGACTCTGACGCCAACTCTGACTCTGACTGTGACTCTGACCCTGACTCTGACTCTGACTCTGACTCTGACACTTACTTCATGACTCTGACTTTGGCTTTGACTTTGACTCTGACTTTGACTCTGACTCTGACTCTGACTCTAACTCTGTCTCTGACTCTGACTCTTACTCTGAATCTGACTTCATGACTCTGACTCTGACTCTGACTCTGTCTTCACGACTCTGACGCTGACTCTGACTCTAACTCTGACTCCGACTTTGACCCAGACTCTGACTCTGACTCTGACTCTGACTCTGACTCTGACTCCGACTTTGACTTTGACTCTGACTCTGACTCTGTCTCTAACTTCATGACTCTGGATCTGACTCTGACTATGATTTTATGACTCTGACTCTGACTCTGACTCTGACTCTGACTCTGACTCTGACTCTGACTCTGAGTCTTTCTCCATGACTCTGACGCTAACTCTCACTCCGACTCTGACTCTGACTCTCACCCAGACTCTGACTCTGACTCCTATTCTGACCTTGACTCTGACTCTGACTCTGACTCTGACTCTGACTATGACTCCGACTCGGACTATGTCCCTGACCCTGACTCTGACTTCATGACTCTGAATCTGACTCTGACTTTGACTCTAACTTCCTGATCCTGAAACTCACGTTGACTCCGACTTTGACTTCATGACTCTGACTCTGACTGTGACTCTGACCCTGACTCTGACTCTGACTCTGACTCTGACTCTTACTCCATGACTCTGACTTTGACTTTGACTTTGACTCTGACTCTGACTTTGACTCTGACTCTGACTCTGACTCTGTCTCTGACTCTGACTCTGACTCTGAATCTGACTTTTTGACTCTGAATCTGACTCTCACTATGATTTTATGACTCTGACTCTGATTCTGACTCTGACTCTGACTCTTACTTCATGACTCTGACTCTGACTTTGACTCTGACTCTGACTTTGACTCTGACTCTGTCTCTGACTGTGACTCCGACTCTGACTCTGACTCTAACTTCATGACTCTGAATCTGACTCTGACTATGATTTTATGACTCTGACTCTGACTCTGACTCTGACTCTGACTCTGACTCTGAGTCTTTCTCCATGACTCTGACGCTAACTCTCACTCTGACTCTGACTCTGACTCTGACCCAGACTCTGACTCTGACTCTGACTCTGACTTTGACTCTGACTCTGACTCTGACTCTGACTCTGACTTCATGACTCTGAATCTGACTCTGACTTTGACTCTAACTACATGATCCTGAAACTGACCTTGACCCTGACTCTGACTCTGACTCTGACTCTGACTCTTACTTCATGACTCTGAATTTGACTTTGACTCTGACTCTGACTCTGACTCTGACTCTGACTCTGACTCCGACTCGGACTATGTCTCTGACTCTGACTCTGACTCTGACTCTGACTTCATGACTCTGAATCTGACTCTGACTTTGACTCTAACTTCATGATCCTGAAACTCACTTTGACTCTGACTTTGACTCCATGACTCTGACTCTGACTGTGACTCTGACCCTGACTCTGACTCTGACTCCATGACTCTGACTTTGACTTTGACTTTTACTCTGACTCTGACTCTGACTCTGACTCTGACTCTGACTCTGACTCTGACTCTGACGCTGACTCTGAGTCTTTCTTCGTTACTCTGACGCCAACTCTGACTCTGACTCTGACTCTGACCCAGAATCTGACTCTGACTCTGACTCTGACTTTGACTCTGACTCTGACTCTGGCTCCGACTCTGACTCTGACTCTGACTCTGACTCTTACTTCATGACTTTGACTTTGACTTTGACTTTGACTCTGACTCTGACTCTGACTCTAACTCTGACTCCGACTCTGACTAAGTCTCTGTCTCTGACTCTGACTGTGACTCTGACTCTGACTTCATGACTCTGAATCTGACTCTGACTTTGACTCTAACTTCATGATCCTGAAACTGACTTCGACTCTGACTTTGAGTTCATGACTCTGACTCTGACTGTGACTCTGACCCTGACTCTGACTCTGACTCTGACTCTGACTCTTACTTCATGACTCTGACTTTGGCTTTCACTGTGACTCTGACTCTGACTCTGACTCTGACTCTGACTCTGACTCTGTCTCTGACTCTGACACTGACTCTGAATATGACTTCATGACTCTGACTCTGACTCTGACACTGTCTTCACGACTCTGACGCTGACTCTGACTCTAACTCTGACTCCGACTCTGACCCAGACTCTGACTCTGACGCCGACTGTGACTCTGACTCTGACTCCGACTTTGACTTCGACTCTGACTCGGACTCTGACTCTGACTTCATGACTCTGAATCTGACTCTGACTATGATTTTATGACTCTGACTCTGACTCTTACTTTATGACTCTGACTTTGACTTTGACTCTGACTTTGACTCTGACTCTGACTCTAACTTCAAGACTCTGAATCTGACTTTGACTATGATTTTATGACTCTGACTCTGACTCTGACTCTGACTCTGACTCTGACTCTGACTCTGACTCTGAGTCTTTCTCCATGACTCTGACGCTAACTCTCACTCTGACTCTGACTCTGACTCTGACCCAGACTCTGACTCTGACTCTGACTCTGACTTTGACTCTGACTCTGACTCTGACTCTGACTCTGACTTCATGACTCTGAATCTGACTCTGACTTTGACTCTAACTACATGATCCTGAAACTGACCTTGACCCTGACTCTGACGCTGACTCTGACTCTGACTCTTACTTCATGACTCTGACTTTGACTTTGACTCTGACTCTGACTCTGACTCTGACTCTGACTCTGACTCCGACTCGGACTATGTCTCTGACTCTGACTCTGACTCTGACTCTGACTTCATGACTCTGAATCTGACTCTGACTTTGACTCTAACTTCATGATCCTGAAACTCACTTTGACTCTGACTTCGACTTCATGACTCTGACTCTGACTGTGACTCTGACCCTGACTCTGACTCTGACTCTGACTCTGACTCTTACTCCATGACTTTGACTTTGACTCTGACTCTGACTCTGACTCTGACTCTGACTCTGACTCTGTCTCTGACTCTGACTGTGACTCTGAATCTGACTTCATGACTCTGAATCTGACTCTGACTATGATTTTATGACTCTGACTCTGACTCTGACTCTGACTCTGACTCTGACTCTGACCCAGATTCTGACTCTGACTCTGACTCTGACTTTGACTCTGACTCTGACTCTGACTCTGACTCTGACTTCATGACTCTGAATCTGACTCTGACTTTGACTCTAACTCCATGATCCTGAAACTCATTCTGACGCTGACTCTGACTCTGACTCTGACTTTGACTCTGACTCTGACTCTGACTCTTACTTCATGACTCTGACTTTGGCTTTGACTTTTACTCTGACTCTGACTCTGACTCTGACTCTGACTCTGACTCTGTCTCTGACTCTGACTCTGACTCTGAATCTGACTTCATGACTCTGACTCTAACTCTGACTCTTTCTTCACGACTCTGACGCTGACTATGACTCTAACTCTGACTCCGACTTTGACCCAGACTCTGACTCTGAATCTGACTCTGACTATGATTTTATGACTCTGACTCTGACTCTAACTCTGACTCTGACTCTAACTTCATGACTCTGAATCTGACTCTGACTATGATTTTATGACTCTGACTCTGACTCTGACTCTGACTCTGACTCTGACTCTCGATTCATGACTCTGACTTTGACTTTGACTTCGACTCTGACTCTGACTCTGACTCTGACTCTGACTCTGTCTCTGACTGTGACTCCGACTCTGACTCTAACTCCATGACTCTGAATCTGACTCTCACTATGATTTTATGACTCTGACTCTGACTCCGACTCTGACTGTGACTCTGACTCTGACTCTGAGTCTTTCTCCATGGCTCTGACGCTAACTCTGACTCTGACTCTGACTCTGACTCTGACCCAGACTCTGACTCTGACTCTGACTCTGACTTTGACTCTGACTCTGACTCTAACTCTGACTTCATGACTCTGAATTTGACTCTGACTTTGACTCTAACTACATGATCCTGAAACTGACCTTGACCCTGACTCTGACGCTGACTCTGACTCTGACTCTTACTTCATGACTCTGACTTTGACTTTGACTCTGACTCTGACTCTGACTCTGACTCTGACTCTGACTCTGACTTCATGACTCTGAATCTGACTCTGACTTTGACTCTAACTTCATGATCCTGAAACTCACTTTGACTCTGACTTTGACTTCATGACTCTGACTCTGACTGTGACTCTGACCCTGACTCTGAATCTGACTCTGACTCTGACTCTTACTGCATGACATTGACTTTGACTCTGACTCTGACTCTGACTCTGACTCTGACTCTGACTCTGTCTCTGACTCTGACTGTGACTCTGAATCTGACTTCATGACTCTGAATCTGACTCTGACTATGATTTTATGACTCTGACTCTGACTCTGACTCTGACTCTGACTCTGACTCTGACTCTGACCCAGACTCTGACTCTGACTCTGACTCTGACTTTGACTCTGACTCTGACTCTGACTCTGACTCTTACTTCATGACTCTGACTTTGACTTTGACTTTGACTCTGACTCTGACTCTGACTCTGACTCTGACTGTGTCTCTGACTGTGACTCCGACTCTGACTCTAACTCCATGACTCTGAATCTGACTCTCACTATGATTTTATGACTCTGACTCTGACTCCGACTCTGACTCTGACTCTGACTCTGACTCTGAGTCTTTCTCCATGACTCTGACGCTAACTCTGACTCTGACTCTGTCTCTGACTCTGACCCAGACTCTGACTCTGACTCTGACTCTGACTTTGACTCTGACTCTGACTCTGACTCTGACTTCATGACTCTGAATCTGACTCTGACTTTGACTCTAACTACATGATCCTGAAACTGACCTTGACCCTGACTCTGACGCTGACTCTGACTCTGACTCTTACTTCATGACTCTGACTTTGACTTTGACTCTGACTCTGACTCTGACTCTGACTCTGACTTCATGACTCTGAATCTGTTTCTGACTTTGACTCTAACTTCATGATCCTGAAACTCACTTTGACTCTGACTTTGACTTCATGACTCTGACTCTGACTGTGACTCTGACCCTGACTCTGACTCTGACTCTGACTCTGACTCTTACTCCATGACTTTGACTTTGACTCTGACTCTGACTCTGACTCTGACTCTGACTCTGACTTTGTCTCTGACTCTGACTGTGACTCTGAATCTGACTTCATGACTCTGAATCTGACTCTGACTATGATTTCATGACTCTGACTCTGACTCTGACTCTGACTCTGACTCTGACTCTGACTTTGACCCAGACTCTGACTCTGACTCTGACTCTGACTTTGACTCTGACTCTGACTCTGACTCTGACTCTGACTTCATGACTCTGAATCTGACTCTGACTTTGACTCTAACTCCATGATCCTGAAACTCATTCTGACCCTGACTCTGACTCTGACTCTGACTTTGACTCTGACTCTGACTCTGACTCTTACTTCATGACTCTGACTTTGGCTTTGACTTTTACTCTGACTCTGACTCTGACTCTGACTCTGACTCTGACTCTGACTCTGACTCTGACGCTGACTCTGAGTCTTTCTTCGTTACTCTGACGCCAACTCTGACTCTGACTCTGACTCTGACCCAGAATCTGACTCTGACTCTGACTCTGACTTTGACTCTGACTCTGACTCTGGCTCCGACTCTGACTCTGACTCTGACTCTGACTCTTACTTCATGACTTTGACTTTGACTTTGACTCTGACTCTGACTCTGACTCTCACTCTGACTCCGACTCTGACTAAGTCTCTGTCTCTGACTCTGACTGTGACTCTGACTCTGACTTCATGACTCTGAATCTGACTCTGACTCTGAGTCTTTCTCCATGGCTCTGACGCTAACTCTGACTCTGACTCTGACTCTGACTCTGACCCAGACTCTGACTCTGACTCTGACTCTGACTTTGACTCTGACTCTGACTCTAACTCTGACTTCATGACTCTGAATTTGACTCTGACTTTGACTCTAACTACATGATCCTGAAACTGACCTTGACCCTGACTCTGACGCTGACTCTGACTCTGACTCTTACTTCATGACTCTGACTTTGACTTTGACTCTGACTCTGACTCTGACTCTGACTCTGACTCTGACTCTGACTTCATGACTCTGAATCTGACTCTGACGTTGACTCTAACTTCATGATCCTGAAACTCACTTTGACTCTGACTTTGACTTCATGACTCTGACTCTGACTGTGACTCTGACCCTGACTCTGAATCTGACTCTGACTCTGACTCTTACTGCATGACATTGACTTTGACTCTGACTCTGACTCTGACTCTGACTCTGACTCTGACTATGTCTCTGACTCTGACTGTGACTCTGAATCTGACTTCATGACTCTGAATCTGACTCTGACTATGATTTTATGACTCTGACTCTGACTCTGACTCTGACTCTGACTCTGACTCTGACTCTGACCCAGACTCTGACTCTGACTCTGACTCTGACTTTGACTCTGACTCTGACTCTGACTCTGACTCTGACTTCATGACTCTGAATCTGACTCTGACTTTGACTCTAACTCCATGATCCTGAAACTCACTTTGACCCTGACTCTGACTCTGACTCTGACTCTGACTCTGACTCTGACTCTGACTCCTACTTCATGACTCTGACTTTGGCTTTGACTTTTAGCCTGACTCTGACTCTGACTCTGACTCTGACTCTGACTCTTTCTTCAGGACTCTGACGCTGACTCTGACTCTAACTCTGACTCCGACTTTGACCCAGACTCTGACTCTGAATCTGACTCTGACTATCATTTTATGACTCTGACTCTGACTCTAACTCTGACTCTGACTCTAACTTCATGACTCTGAATCTGACTCTGACTATGATTTTATGACTCTGACTCTGACTCTGACTCTGACTCTTACTTCATGACTCTGACTTTGACTTTGACTTTGACTCTGACTCTGACTCTGACTCTGACTCTGACTGTGTCTCTGACTGTGACTCCGACTCTGACTCTAACTCCATGACTCTGAATCTGACTCTCACTATGATTTTATGACTCTGACTCTGACTCCGACTCTGACTCTGACTCTGACTCTGACTCTGAGTCTTTCTCCATGACTCTGACGCTAACTCTGACTCTGACTCTGTCTCTGACTCTGACCCAGACTCTGACTCTGACTCTGACTCTGACTTTGACTCTGACTCTGACTCTGACTCTGACTTCATGACTCTGAATCTGACTCTGACTTTGACTCTAACTACATGATCCTGAAACTGACCTTGACCCTGACTCTGACGCTGACTCTGACTCTGACTCTTACTCCATGACTTTGACTTTGACTCTGACTCTGACTCTGACTCTGACTCTGACTCTGACTTTGTCTCTGACTCTGACTGTGACTCTGAATCTGACTTCATGACTCTGAATCTGACTCTGACTATGATTTCATGACTCTGATTCTGACTCTGACTCTGACTCTGACTCTGATTCTGACTCTGACCCAGACTCTGACTCTGACTCTGACTCTGACTTTGACTCTGACTCTGACTCTGACTCTGACTCTGACTTCATGACTCTGAATCTGACTCTGACTTTGACTCTAACTCCATGATCCTGAAACTCATTCTGACCCTGACTCTGACTCTGACTCTGACTTTGACTCTGACTCTGACTCTGACTCTTACTTCATGACTCTGACTTTGGCTTTGACTTTTACTCTGACTCTGACTCTGACTCTGACTCTGACTCTGACTCTGACTCTGACTCTGACGCTGACTCTGAGTCTTTCTTCGTTACTCTGACGCCAACTCTGACTCTGACTCTGACTCTGACCCAGAATCTGACTCTGACTCTGACTTTGACTTTGACTCTGACTCTGACTCTGGCTCCGACTCTGACTCTGACTCTGACTCTGACTCTTACTTCATGACTTTGACTTTGACTTTGACTCTGACTCTGACTCTGACTCTCACTCTGACTCCGACTCTGACTAAGTCTCTGTCTCTGACTCTGACTGTGACTCTGACTCTGACTTCATGACTCTGAATCTGACTCTGACTTTGACTCTAACTTCATGATCCTGAAACTGACTTCGACTCTGACTTTGAGTTCATGACTCTGACTCTGACTGTGACTCTGACCCTGACTCTGACTCTGATTCTGACTCTGACTCTTACTTCATGACTCTGACTTTGGCTTTCACTGTGACTCTGACTCTGACTCTGACTCTGACTCTGACTCTGACTCTGTCTCTGACTCTGACACTGACTCTGAATATGACTTCATGACTCTGACTCTGACTCTGACACTGTCTTCACGACTCTGACGCTGACTCTGACTCTAACTCTGACTCCGACTCTGACCCAGACTCTGACTCTGACTCCGACTGTGACTCTGACTCTGACTCCGACTTTGACTTCGACTCTGACTCGGACTCTGACTCTGACTTCATGACTCTGAATCTGACTCTGACTATGATTTTATGACTCTGACTCTGACTCTTACTTTATGACTTTGACTTTGACTTTGACTCTGACTTTGACTCTGACTCTGACTCTAACTTCATGACTCTGAATCTGACTTTGACTATGATTTTATGACTCTGACTCTGACTCTGACTCTGACTCTGACTCTGACTCTGACTCTGACTCTGAGTCTTTCTCCATGACTCTGACGCTAACTCTCACTCTGACTCTGACTCTGACTCTGACCCAGACTCTGACTCTGACTCTGACTCTGACTTTGACTCTGACTCTGACTCTGACTCTGACTCTGACTTCATGACTCTGAATCTGACTCTGACTTTGACTCCAACTACATGATCCTGAAACTGACCTTGACCCTGACTCTGACGCTGACTCTGACTCTGACTCTTACTTCATGACTCTGACTTTGACTTTGACTCTGACTCTGACTCTGACTCTGACTCTGACTCTGACTCCGACTCGGACTATGTCTCTGACTCTGACTCTGACTCTGACTCTGACTTCATGACTCTGAATCTGACTCTGACTTTGACTCTAACTTCATGATCCTGAAACTCACTTTGACTCTGACTTTGACTTCATGACTCTGACTCTGACTGTGACTCTGACCCTGACTCTGACTCTGACTCTGACTCTGACTCTTACTCCATGACTGTGACTTTGACTCTGACTCTGACTCTGACTCTGACTCTGACTCTGACTCTGTCTCTGACTCTGACTGTGACTCTGAATCTGACTTCATGACTCTGAATCTGACTCTGACTATGATTTTATGACTCTGACTCTGACTCTGACTCTGACTCTGACTCTGACTCTGACTCTGACCCAGACTCTGACTCTGACTCTGACTCTGACTTTGACTCTGACTCTGACTCTGACTCTGACTCTGACTTCATGACTCTGAATCTGACTCTGACTTTGACTCTAACTCCATGATCCTGAAACTCATTCTGACCCTGACTCTGACTCTGACTCTGACTTTGACTCTGACTCTGACTCTGACTCTTACTTCATGACTCTGACTTTGGTTTTGACTTTTACTCTGACTCTGACTCTGACTCTGACTCTGACTCTGACTCTGTCTCTGACTCTGACTCTGACTCTGAATCTGACTCTGACTTTGACTCTGACTCTGACTCTGACTCTGACTCTGACTTCATGACTCTGAATCTGACTCTGACTTTGACTCTAACTCCATGATCCTGAAACTCATTCTGACCCTGACTCTGACTCTGACTCTGACTTTGACTCTGACTCTGACTCTGACTCTTACTTCATGACTCTGACTTTGGCTTTGACTTTTACTCTGACTCTGACTCTGACTCTGACTCTGACTCTGACTCTGACTCTGACTCTGACGCTGACTCTGAGTCTTTCTTCGTTACTTTGACGCCAACTCTGACTCTGACTCTGACTCTGACCCAGAATCTGACTCTGACTCTGACTCTGACTTTGACTCTGACTCTGACTCTGGCTCCGACTCTGACTCTGACTCTGACTCTGACTCTTACTTCATGACTCTGACTTCGACTTTGACTCTGAATCTGACTCTGACTCTGACTCTGACTCTGACTCTGTCTCTGACTGTGACCCCGACTCTGACTCTAACTTCATGATTCTGAGTCTGACTCTGACTATGGTTTTATGACTCTGACTCTGACTCCGACTCTGACTCTGACTCTGACTCTGACTCTGAGTCTTTCTCCATGACTCTGACGCTGACTCTGACTCCGACTCTGACTATGTCTCTGACTCTGACTCTATCTCTGACTCTGACTTCATGACTCTGAATCTGACTCTGAATCTGACTCTGACTTTGACTCCAACTTCATGATCCTGAAACTGACTTTCACTCTGACTTTGACTATGACTCCGACTCGGACTATGTCCCTGACTCTGACTCTGACTTCATGACTCTGAATCTGACTCCGACTTTGACTCTAACTTCCTGATCCTGAAACTCACTTTGACACCGACTTTGACTTCATGACTCTGACTCTGACTGTGACTCTGACCCTGACTCTGACTCTGACTCTGACTCTGACTCTTACTCCATGACTCTGACTTTGACTTTGACTTTGACTCTGACTCTGACTCTGACTCTGACTCTGACTCTGACTCTGTCTCTGACTCTGACTCTGACTCTGAATCTGACTTTATGACTCTGAATCTGACTCTCACTATGATTTTATGACTCTGACTCTGATTCTGACTCTAACTCTGACTCTTACTTCATGACTCTGACTCTGACTTTGACTCTGACTCTGACTTTGACTCTGACTCTGTCTCTGACTGTGACTCCGACTCTGACTCTGACTCTAACTTCATGACTCTGAATCTGACTCTGACTATGATTTTATGACTCTGACTCTGACTCTGACTCTGACTCTGACTCTGACTCTGACTCTGAGTCTTTCTCCATGACTCTGACGCTAACTCTCACTCTGACTCTGACTCTGACTCTGACCCAGACTCTGACTCTGACTCTGACTCTGACTTTGACTCTGACTCTGACTCTGACTCTGACTCTGACTTCATGACTCTGAATCTGACTCTGACTTTGACTCTAACTACATGATCCTGAAACTGACCTTGACCCTGCCTCTGACTCTGACTCTGACTCTGACTCTTACTTCATGACTCTGACTTTGACTTTGACTCTGACTCTGACTCTGAATCTGACTCTGACTCTGACTCCGACTCGGACTATGTCTCTGACTCTAACTCTGACTCTGACTCTGAATCTGACTCTGACTTTGACTCTAACTTCATGATCCTGAAACTCACTTTGACTCTGACTTTGACTTCATGACTCTGACTCTGACTGTGACTCTGACCCTGACTCTGACTCTGACTCTGACTCTGACTCTTACTCCATGACTCTGACTTTGACTTTGACTTTTACTCTGACTCTGACTCTGACTCTGACTCTGACTCTGACTCTGTCTCTGACTCTGACTCTGACTCTGAATCTGACTTTATGACTCTGAATCTGACTCTCACTATGATTTTATGACTCTGACTCTGATTCTGACTCTGACTCTGACTCTTACTTCATGACTCTGACTCTGACTTCGACTCTGACTCTGACTCTGACTCTGACTCTGTCTCTGACTGTGACTCCGACTCTGACTCTCACTTCATGACTCTGAATGTGACTCTGACTCTGACTTCATGACTCTGAATCTGACTCTGACTATGATTTTATGACTCTGACTCTGACTCGTACTTTATGACTCTGACTTTGACTTTGACTCTGACTTTGACTCTGACTCTGACTCTGACTCTAACTCTGTCTCTGACTCTGACTCTTACTCTGAATCTGACTTCATGACTCTGACTCCGACTCTGACTCTGTCTTCACGACTCTGACGCTGACTCTGACTCTAACTCTGACTCCGACTTTGACCCAGACTCTGACTCTGACTCTGACTCTGACTCTGACTCTGACTCCGACTTTGACTTTGACTCTGACTCTGACTCTGTCTCTAACTTCATGACTCTGGATCTGACTCTGACTATGATTTTATGACTCTGACTCTGACTCTGACTCTGACTCTGACTCTGACTCTGACTCTGACTCTGAGTCTTTCTCCATGACTCTGACGCTAACTCTCACTCTGACTCTGACTCTGACTCTCACCCAGACTCTGACTCTGACTCCTATTCTGACTTTGACTCTGACTCTGACTCTGACTCTGACTCTGACTATGACTCCGACTCGGACTATGTCCCTGACCCTGACTCTGACTTCATGACTCTGAATCTGACTCTGACTTTGACTCTAACTTCCTGATCCTGAAACTCACGTTGACTCCGACTTTGACTTCATGACTCTGACTCTGACTGTGACTCTGACCCTGACTCTGACTCTGACTCTGACTCTGACTCTTACTCCATGACTCTGACTTTGACTTTGACTTTGACTCTGACTCTGACTCTGACTCTGACTCTGACTCTGACTCTGTCTCTGACTCTGACTCTGACTCTGAATCTGACTTTTTGACTCTGAATCTGACTCTCACTATGATTTTATGACTCTGACTCTGATTCTGACTCTGACTCTGACTCTTACTTCATGACTCTGACTCTGACTTTGACTCTGACTCTGACTTTGACTCTGACTCTGTCTCTGACTGTGACTCCGACTCTGACTCTGACTCTAACTTCATGACTCTGAATCTGACTCTGACTATGATTTTATGACTCTGACTCTGACTCTGACTCTGACTCTGACTCTGACTCTGAGTCTTTCTCCATGACTCTGACGCTAACTCTCACTCTGACTCTGACTCTGACTCTGACCCAGACTCTGACTCTGACTCTGACTCTGACTTTGACTCTGACTCTGACTCTGACTCTGACTCTGACTTCATGACTCTGAATCTGACTCTGACTTTGACTCTAACTACATGATCCTGAAACTGACCTTGACCCTGACTCTGACTCTGACTCTGACTCTGACTCTTACTTCATGACTCTGAATTTGACTTTGACTCTGACTCTGACTCTGACTCTGACTCTGACTCTGACTCCGACTCGGACTATGTCTCTGACTCTGACTCTGACTCTGACTCTGACTTCATGACTCTGAATCTGACTCTGACTTTGACTCTAACTTCATGATCCTGAAACTCACTTTGACTCTGACTTTGACTCCATGACTCTGACTCTGACTGTGACTCTGACCCTGACTCTGACTCTGACTCCATGACTCTGACTTTGACTTTGACTTTTACTCTGACTCTGACTCTGACTCTGACTCTGACTCTGACTCTGACTCTGACTCTGACGCTGACTCTGAGTCTTTCTTCGTTACTCTGACGCCAACTCTGACTCTGACTCTGACTCTGACCCAGAATCTGACTCTGACTCTGACTCTGACTTTGACTCTGACTCTGACTCTGGCTCCGACTCTGACTCTGACTCTGACTCTGACTCTTACTTCATGACTTTGACTTTGACTTTGACTTTGACTCTGACTCTGACTCTGACTCTAACTCTGACTCCGACTCTGACTAAGTCTCTGTCTCTGACTCTGACTGTGACTCTGACTCTGACTTCATGACTCTGAATCTGACTCTGACTTTGACTCTAACTTCATGATCCTGAAACTGACTTCGACTCTGACTTTGAGTTCATGACTCTGACTCTGACTGTGACTCTGACCCTGACTCTGACTCTGACTCTGACTCTGACTCTTACTTCATGACTCTGACTTTGGCTTTCACTGTGACTCTGACTCTGACTCTGACTCTGACTCTGACTCTGACTCTGTCTCTGACTCTGACACTGACTCTGAATATGACTTCATGACTCTGACTCTGACTCTGACACTGTCTTCACGACTCTGACGCTGACTCTGACTCTAACTCTGACTCCGACTCTGACCCAGACTCTGACTCTGACGCCGACTGTGACTCTGACTCTGACTCCGACTTTGACTTCGACTCTGACTCGGACTCTGACTCTGACTTCATGACTCTGAATCTGACTCTGACTATGATTTTATGACTCTGACTCTGACTCTTACTTTATGACTCTGACTTTGACTTTGACTCTGACTTTAACTCTGACTCTGACTCTAACTTCAAGACTCTGAATCTGACTTTGACTATGATTTTATGACTCTGACTCTGACTCTGACTCTGACTCTGACTCTGACTCTGACTCTGACTCTGAGTCTTTCTCCATGACTCTGACGCTAACTCTCACTCTGACTCTGACTCTGACTCTGACCCAGACTCTGACTCTGACTCTGACTCTGACTTTGACTCTGACTCTGACTCTGACTCTGACTCTGACTTCATGACTCTGAATCTGACTCTGACTTTGACTCTAACTACATGATCCTGAAACTGACCTTGACCCTGACTCTGACGCTGACTCTGACTCTGACTCTTACTTCATGACTCTGACTTTGACTTTGACTCTGACTCTGACTCTGACTCTGACTCTGACTTTGACTCCGACTCGGACTATGTCTCTGACTCTGACTCTGACTCTGACTCTGACTTCATGACTCTGAATCTGACTCTGACTTTGACTCTAACTTCATGATCCTGAAACTCACTTTGACTCTGACTTCGACTTCATGACTCTGACTCTGACTGTGACTCTGACCCTGACTCTGACTCTGACTCTGACTCTGACTCTTACTCCATGACTTTGACTTTGACTCTGACTCTGACTCTGACTCTGACTCTGACTCTGACTCTGTCTCTGACTCTGACTGTGACTCTGAATCTGACTTCATGACTCTGAATCTGACTCTGACTATGATTTTATGACTCTGACTCTGACTCTGACTCTGACTCTGACTCTGACTCTGACCCAGACTCTGACTCTGACTCTGACTCTGACTTTGACTCTGACTCTGACTCTGACTCTGACTCTGACTTCATGACTCAGAATCTGACTCTGACTTTGACTCTAACTCCATGATCCTGAAACTCATTCTGACGCTGACTCTGACTCTGACTCTGACTTTGACTCTGACTCTGACTCTGACTCTTACTTCATGACTCTGACTTTGGCTTTGACTTTTACTCTGACTCTGACTCTGACTCTGACTCTGACTCTGACTCTGTCTCTGACTCTGACTCTGACTCTGAATCTGACTTCATGACTCTGACTCTAACTCTGACTCTTTCTTCACGACTCTGACGCTGACTATGACTCTAACTCTGACTCCGACTTTGACCCAGACTCTGACTCTGAATCTGACTCTGACTATGATTTTATGACTCTGACTCTGACTCTAACTCTGACTCTGACTCTAACTTCATGACTCTGAATCTGACTCTGACTATGATTTTATGACTCTGACTCTGACTCTGACTCTGACTCTGACTCTGACCCTCGATTCATGACTCTGACTTTGACTTTGACTTCGACTCTGACTCTGACTCTGACTCTGACTCTGACTCTGTCTCTGACTGTGACTCCGACTCTGACTCTAACTCCATGACTCTGAATCTGACTCTCACTATGATTTTATGACTCTGACTCTGACTCCGACTCTGACTGTGACTCTGACTCTGACTCTGAGTCTTTCTCCATGGCTCTGACGCTAACTCTGACTCTGACTCTGACTCTGACTCTGACCCAGACTCTGACTCTGACTCTGACTCTGACTTTGACTCTGACTCTGACTCTAACTCTGACTTCATGACTCTGAATTTGACTCTGACTTTGACTCTAACTACATGATCCTGAAACTGACCTTGACCCTGACTCTGACGCTGACTCTGACTCTGACTCTTACTTCATGACTCTGACTTTGACTTTGACTCTGACTCTGACTCTGACTCTGACTCTGACTCTGACTCTGACTTCATGACTCTGAATCTGACTCTGACTTTGACTCTAACTTCATGATCCTGAAACTCACTTTGACTCTGACTTTGACTTCATGACTCTGACTCTGACTGTGACTCTGACCCTGACTCTGAATCTGACTCTGACTCTGACTCTTACTGCATGACATTGACTTTGACTCTGACTCTGACTCTGACTCTGACTCTGACTCTGACTCTGTCTCTGACTCTGACTGTGACTCTGAATCTGACTTCATGACTCTGAATCTGACTCTGACTATGATTTTATGACTCTGACTCTGACTCTGACTCTGACTCTGACTCTGACTCTGACTCTGACCCAGACTCTGAATCTGACTCTGACTCTGACTTTGACTCTGACTCTGACTCTGACTCTGACTCTTACTTCATGACTCTGACTTTGACTTTGACTTTGACTCTGACTCTGACTCTGACTCTGACTCTGACTGTGTCTCTGACTGTGACTCCGACTCTGACTCTAACTCCATGACTCTGAATCTGACTCTCACTATGATTTTATGACTCTGACTCTGACTCCGACTCTGACTCTGACTCTGACTCTGACTCTGAGTCTTTCTCCATGACTCTGACGCTAACTCTGACTCTGACTCTGTCTCTGACTCTGACCCAGACTCTGACTCTGACTCTGACTCTGACTTTGACTCTGACTCTGACTCTGACTCTGACTTCATGACTCTGAATCTGACTCTGACTTTGACTCTAACTACATGATCCTGAAACTGACCTTGACCCTGACTCTGACGCTGACTCTGACTCTGACTCTTACTTCATGACTCTGACTTTGACTTTGACTCTGACTCTGACTCTGACTCTGACTCTGACTCTGACTTCATGACTCTGAATCTGTTTCTGACTTTGACTCTAACTTCATGATCCTGAAACTCACTTTGACTCTGACTTTGACTTCATGACTCTGACTCTGACTGTGACTCTGACCCTGACTCTGACTCTGACTCTGACTCTGACTCTTACTCCATGACTTTGACTTTGACTCTGACTCTGACTCTGACTCTGACTCTGACTCTGACTTTGTCTCTGACTCTGACTGTGACTCTGAATCTGACTTCATGACTCTGAATCTGACTCTGACTATGATTTCATGACTCTGACTCTGACTCTGACTCTGACTCTGACTCTGACTCTGACTTTGACCCAGACTCTGACTCTGACTCTGACTCTGACTTTGACTCTGACTCTGACTCTGACTCTGACTCTGACTTCATGACTCTGAATCTGACTCTGACTTTGACTCTAACTCCATGATCCTGAAACTCATTCTGACCCTGACTCTGACTCTGACTCTGACTTTGACTCTGACTCTGACTCTGACTCTTACTTCATGACTCTGACTTTGGCTTTGACTTTTACTCTGACTCTGACTCTGACTCTGACTCTGACTCTGACTCTGACTCTGACTCTGACGCTGACTCTGAGTCTTTCTTCGTTACTCTGACGCCAACTCTGACTCTGACTCTGACTCTGACCCAGAATCTGACTCTGACTCTGACTCTGACTTTGACTCTGACTCTGACTCTGGCTCCGACTCTGACTCTGACTCTGACTCTGACTCTTACTTCATGACTTTGACTTTGACTTTGACTCTGACTCTGACTCTGACTCTCACTCTGACTCCGACTCTGACTAAGTCTCTGTCTCTGACTCTGACTGTGACTCTGACTCTGACTTCATGACTCTGAATCTGACTCTGACTCTGAGTCTTTCTCCATGGCTCTGACGCTAACTCTGACTCTGACTCTGACTCTGACTCTGACCCAGACTCTGACTCTGACTCTGACTCTGACTTTGACTCTGACTCTGACTCTAACTCTGACTTCATGACTCTGAATTTGACTCTGACTTTGACTCTAACTACATGATCCTGAAACTGACCTTGACCCTGACTCTGACGCTGACTCTGACTCTGACTCTTACTTCATGACTCTGACTTTGACTTTGACTCTGACTCTGACTCTGACTCTGACTCTGACTCTGACTCTGACTTCATGACTCTGAATCTGACTCTGACGTTGACTCTAACTTCGTGATCCTGAAACTCACTTTGACTCTGACTTTGACTTCATGACTCTGACTCTGACTGTGACTCTGACCCTGACTCTGAATCTGACTCTGACTCTGACTCTTACTGCATGACATTGACTTTGACTCTGACTCTGACTCTGACTCTGACTCTGACTCTGACTCTGTCTCTGACTCTGACTGTGACTCTGAATCTGACTTCATGACTCTGAATCTGACTCTGACTATGATTTTATGACTCTGACTCTGACTCTGACTCTGACTCTGACTCTGACTCTGACTCTGACCCAGACTCTGACTCTGACTCTGACTCTGACTTTGACTCTGACTCTGACTCTGACTCTGACTCTGACTTCATGACTCTGAATCTGACTCTGACTTTGACTCTAACTCCATGATCCTGAAACTCACTTTGACCCTGACTCTGACTCTGACTCTGACTCTGACTCTGACTCTGACTCTGACTCCTACTTCATGACTCTGACTTTGGCTTTGACTTTTAGCCTGACTCTGACTCTGACTCTGACTCTGACTCTGACTCTTTCTTCAGGACTCTGACGCTGACTCTGACTCTAACTCTGACTCCGACTTTGACCCAGACTCTGACTCTGAATCTGACTCTGACTATCATTTTATGACTCTGACTCTGACTCTAACTCTGACTCTGACTCTAACTTCATGACTCTGAATCTGACTCTGACTATGATTTTATGACTCTGACTCTGACTCTGACTCTGACTCTTACTTCATGACTCTGACTTTGACTTTGACTTTGACTCTGACTCTGACTCTGACTCTGACTCTGACTGTGTCTCTGACTGTGACTCCGACTCTGACTCTAACTCCATGACTCTGAATCTGACTCTCACTATGATTTTATGACTCTGACTCTGACTCCGACTCTGACTCTGACTCTGACTCTGACTCTGAGTCTTTCTCCATGACTCTGACGCTAACTCTGACTCTGACTCTGTCTCTGACTCTGACCCAGACTCTGACTCTGACTCTGACTCTGACTTTGACTCTGACTCTGACTCTGACTCTGACTTCATGACTCTGAATCTGACTCTGACTTTGACTCTAACTACATGATCCTGAAACTGACCTTGACCCTGACTCTGACGCTGACTCTGACTCTGACTCTTACTTCATGACTCTGACTTTGACTTTGACTCTGACTCTGACTCTGACTCTGACTCTGACTTCATGACTCTGAATCTGACTCTGACTTTGACTCTAACTTCATGATCCTGAAACTCACTTTGACTCTGACTTTGACTTCATGACTCTGACTCTGACTGTGACTCTGACCCTGACTCTGACTCTGACTCTGACTCTGACTCTTACTCCATGACTTTGACTTTGACTCTGACTCTGACTCTGACTCTGACTCTGACTCTGACTTTGTCTCTGACTCTGACTGTGACTCTGAATCTGACTTCATGACTCTGAATCTGACTCTGACTATGATTTCATGACTCTGATTCTGACTCTGACTCTGACTCTGACTCTGACTCTGACTCTGACCCAGACTCTGACTCTGACTCTGACTCTGACTTTGACTCTGACTCTGACTCTGACTCTGACTCTGACTTCATGACTCTGAATCTGACTCTGACTTTGACTCTAACTCCATGATCCTGAAACTCATTCTGACCCTGACTCTGACTCTGACTCTGACTTTGACTCTGACTCTGACTCTGACTCTTACTTCATGACTCTGACTTTGGCTTTGACTTTTACTCTGACTCTGACTCTGACTCTGACTCTGACTCTGACTCTGACTCTGACTCTGACGCTGACTCTGAGTCTTTCTTCGTTACTCTGACGCCAACTCTGACTCTGACTCTGACTCTGACCCAGAATCTGACTCTGACTCTGACTTTGACTTTGACTCTGACTCTGACTCTGGCTCCGACTCTGACTCTGACTCTGACTCTGACTCTTACTTCATGACTTTGACTTTGACTTTGACTCTGACTCTGACTCTGACTCTCACTCTGACTCCGACTCTGACTAAGTCTCTGTCTCTGACTCTGACTGTGACTCTGACTCTGACTTCATGACTCTGAATCTGACTCTGACTTTGACTCTAACTTCATGATCCTGAAACTGACTTCGACTCTGACTTTGAGTTCATGACTCTGACTCTGACTGTGACTCTGACCCTGACTCTGACTCTGATTCTGACTCTGACTCTTACTTCATGACTCTGACTTTGGCTTTCACTGTGACTCTGACTCTGACTCTGACTCTGACTCTGACTCTGACTCTGTCTCTGACTCTGACACTGACTCTGAATATGACTTCATGACTCTGACTCTGACTCTGACACTGTCTTCACGACTCTGACGCTGACTCTGACTCTAACTCTGACTCCGACTCTGACCCAGACTCTGACTCTGACTCCGACTGTGACTCTGACTCTGACTCCGACTTTGACTTCGACTCTGACTCGTACTCTGACTCTGACTTCATGACTCTGAATCTGACTCTGACTATGATTTTATGACTCTGACTCTGACTCTTACTTTATGACTTTGACTTTGACTTTGACTCTGACTTTGACTCTGACTCTGACTCTAACTTCATGACTCTGAATCTGACTTTGACTATGATTTTATGACTCTGACTCTGACTCTGACTCTGACTCTGACTCTGACTCTGACTCTGACTCTGAGTCTTTCTCCATGACTCTGACGCTAACTCTCACTCTGACTCTGACTCTGACTCTGACCCAGACTCTGACTCTGACTCTGACTCTGACTTTGACTCTGACTCTGACTCTGACTCTGACTCTGACTTCATGACTCTGAATCTGACTCTGACTTTGACTCCAACTACATGATCCTGAAACTGACCTTGACCCTGACTCTGACGCTGACTCTGACTCTGACTCTTACTTCATGACTCTGACTTTGACTTTGACTCTGACTCTGACTCTGACTCTGACTCTGACTCTGACTCCGACTCGGACTATGTCTCTGACTCTGACTCTGACTCTGACTCTGACTTCATGACTCTGAATCTGACTCTGACTTTGACTCTAACTTCATGATCCTGAAACTCACTTTGACTCTGACTTTGACTTCATGACTCTGACTCTGACTGTGACTCTGACCCTGACTCTGACTCTGACTCTGACTCTGACTCTTACTCCATGACTGTGACTTTGACTCTGACTCTGACTCTGACTCTGACTCTGACTCTGACTCTGTCTCTGACTCTGACTGTGACTCTGAATCTGACTTCATGACTCTGAATCTGACTCTGACTATGATTTTATGACTCTGACTCTGACTCTGACTCTGACTCTGACTCTGACTCTGACTCTGACCCAGACTCTGACTCTGACTCTGACTCTGACTTTGACTCTGACTCTGACTCTGACTCTGACTCTGACTTCATGACTCTGAATCTGACTCTGACTTTGACTCTAACTCCATGATCCTGAAACTCATTCTGACCCTGACTCTGACTCTGACTCTGACTTTGACTCTGACTCTGACTCTGACTCTTACTTCATGACTCTGACTTTGGCTTTGACTTTTACTCTGACTCTGACTCTGACTCTGACTCTGACTCTGACTCTGTCTCTGACTCTGACTCTGACTCTGAATCTGACTCTGACTTTGACTCTGACTCTGACTCTGACTCTGACTCTGACTTCATGACTCTGAATCTGACTCTGACTTTGACTCTAACTCCATGATCCTGAAACTCATTCTGACCCTGACTCTGACTCTGACTCTGACTTTGACTCTGACTCTGACTCTGACTCTTACTTCATGACTCTGACTTTGGCTTTGACTTTTACTCTGACTCTGACTCTGACTCTGACTCTGACTCTGACTCTGACTCTGACTCTGACGCTGACTCTGAGTCTTTCTTCGTTACTTTGACGCCAACTCTGACTCTGACTCTGACTCTGACCCAGAATCTGACTCTGACTCTGACTCTGACTTTGACTCTGACTCTGACTCTGGCTCCGACTCTGACTCTGACTCTGACTCTGACTCTTACTTCATGACTTTGACTTTGACTTTGACTCTGACTCTGACTCTGACTCTAACTCTGACTCCGACTCTGACTAAGTCTCTGTCTCTGACTCTGACTGTGACTCTGACTCTGACTTCATGACTCTGAATCTGACTCTGACTTTGACTCTAACTTCATGATCCTGAAACTGACTTCGACTCTGACTTTGAGTTCATGACTCTGACTCTGACTGTGACTCTGACCCTGACTCTGACTCTGACTCTGACTCTGACTCTTACTTCATGACTCTGACTTTGGCTTTCACTGTGACTCTGACTCTGACGCTGACTCTGACTCTGACTCTGACTCTGTCTCTGACTCTGACACTGACTCTGAATATGACTTCATGACTCTGACTCTGACTCTGACACTGTCTTCACGAATCTGACGCTGACTCTGACTCTCACTCTGACTCCGACTCTGACCCAGACTCTGACTCTGACTCCGACTGTGACTCTGACTCTGACTCCGACTTTGACTTCGACTCTGACTCGGACTCTGACTCTGACTTCATGACTCTGAATCTGACTCTGACTATGATTTTATGACTTTGACTCTGACTCTTACTTTATGACTCTGACTTTGACTTTGACTCTGACTTTGACTCTGACTCTGACTCTAACTTCATGACTCTGAATCTGACTTTGACTATGATTTTATGATTCTGACTCTGACTCTGACTCTGACTCTGACTCTGACTCTGACTCTGACTCTGAGTCTTTCTCCATGACTCTGACGCTAACTCTCACTCTGACTCTGACTCTGACTCTGACCCAGACTCTGACTCTGACTCTGACTCTGACTTTGACTCTGACTCTGACTCTGACTCTGACTCTGACTTCATGACTCTGAATCTGACTCTGACTTTGACTCTAACTACATGATCCTGAAACTGACCTTGACCCTGACTTTGACGCTGACTCTGACTCTGACTCTTACTTCATGACTCTGACTTTGACTTTGACTCTGACTCTGACTCTGACTCTGACTCTGACTCTGACTCCGACTCGGACTATGTCTCTCACTCTGACTCTGACTCTGACTCTGACTTCATGACTCTGAATCTGACTCTGACTTTGACTCTAACTTCATGATCCTGAAACTCACTTTGACTCTGACTTTGACTTCATGACTCTGACTCTGACTGTGACTCTGACCCTGACTCTGACTCTGACTCTGACTCTGACTCTTACTCCATGACTTTGACTTTGACTCTGACTCTGACTCTGACTCTGACTCTGACTCTGACTCTGTCTCTGACTCTGACTGTGACTCTGAATCTGACTTCATGACTCTGAATCTGACTCTGACTATGATTTTATGACTCTGACTCTGACTCTGACTCTGACTCTGACTCTGACTCTGACCCAGACTCTGACTCTGACTCTGACTCTGACTTTGACTCTGACTCTGACTCTGACTCTGACTCCGACTTCATGACTCTGAATCTGACTCTGACTTTGACTCTAACTCCATGATCCTGAAACTCATTCTGACCCTGACTCTGACTCTGACTCTGACTTTGACTCTGACTCTGACTCTGACTCTTACTTCATGACTCTGACTTTGGCTTTGACTTTTACTCTGACTCTGACTCTGACTCTGACTCTGACTCTGTCTCTGACTCTGACTCTGACTCTGAATCTGACTTCATGACTCTGACTCTAACTCTGACTCTTTCTTCACGACTCTGACGCTGACTATGACTCTAACTCTGACTCCGACTTTGACCAAGACTCTGACTCTGAATCTGACTCTGACTATGATTTTATGACTCTGACTCTGACTCTAACTCTGACTCTGACTCTAACTTCATGACTCTGAATCTGACTCTGACTATGATTTTATGACTCTGACTCTGACTCTGACTCTGACTCTGACTCTGACTCTCACTTCATGACTCTGACTTTGACTTTGACTTCGACTCTGACTCTGACTCTGACTCTGACTCTGACTCTGACTCTTACTCCATGACATTGACTTTGACTCTGACTCTGACTCTGACTCTGACTCTGACTCTGACTCTGTCTCTGACTCTGACTGTGACTCTGAATCTGACTTCATGACTCTGAATCTGACTCTGACTATGATTTTATGACTCTGACTCTGACTCTGACTCTGACTCTGACTCTGACTCTGACTCTGACCCAGACTCTGACTCTGACTCTGACTCTGACTTTGACTCTGACTCTGACTCTGACTCTGACTCTGACTTCATGACTCTGAATCTGACTCTGACTTTGACTCTAACTCCATGATCCTGAAACTCACTTTGACCCTGACTCTGACTCTGACTCTGACTCTGACTCTGACTCTGACTCTGACTCCTACTTCATGACTCTGACTTTGGCTTTGACTTTTAGCCTGACTCTGACTCTGACTCTGACTCTGACTCTGACTCTGTCTCTGACTCTGACTCTGACTCTGAATCTGACTTCATGACTCTGACTCTGACTCTGACTCTCTCTTCAGGACTCTGACGCTGACTCTGACTCTAACTCTGACTCCGACTCTGACTCTGACTCTGACTCTTACTTCATGACTTTGACTTTGACTTTGACTCTGACTCTGACTCTGACTCTCACTCTGACTCCGACTCTGACTAAGTCTCTGTCTCTGACTCTGACTGTGACTCTGACTCTGACTTCATGACTCTGAATCTGACTCTGACTCTGAGTCTTTCTCCATGGCTCTGACGCTAACTCTGACTCTGACTCTGACTCTGACTCTGACCCAGACTCTGACTCTGACTCTGACTCTGACTTTGACTCTGACTCTGACTCTAACTCTGACTTCATGACTCTGAATTTGACTCTGACTTTGACTCTAACTACATGATCCTGAAACTGACCTTGACCCTGACTCTGACGCTGACTCTGACTCTGACTCTTACTTCATGACTCTGACTTTGACTTTGACTCTGACTCTGACTCTGACTCTGACTCTGACTCTGACTCTGACTTCATGACTCTGAATCTGACTCTGACGTTGACTCTAACTTCATGATCCTGAAACTCACTTTGACTCTGACTTTGACTTCATGACTCTGACTCTGACTGTGACTCTGACCCTGACTCTGAATCTGACTCTGACTCTGACTCTTACTGCATGACATTGACTTTGACTCTGACTCTGACTCTGACTCTGACTCTGACTCTGACTCTGTCTCTGACTCTGACTGTGACTCTGAATCTGACTTCATGACTCTGAATCTGACTCTGACTATGATTTTATGACTCTGACTCTGACTCTGACTCTGACTCTGACTCTGACTCTGACTCTGACCCAGACTCTGACTCTGACTCTGACTCTGACTTTGACTCTGACTCTGACTCTGACTCTGACTCTGACTTCATGACTCTGAATCTGACTCTGACTTTGACTCTAACTCCATGATCCTGAAACTCACTTTGACCCTGACTCTGACTCTGACTCTGACTCTGACTCTGACTCTGACTCTGACTCCTACTTCATGACTCTGACTTTGGCTTTGACTTTTAGCCTGACTCTGACTCTGACTCTGACTCTGACTCTGACTCTTTCTTCAGGACTCTGACGCTGACTCTGACTCTAACTCTGACTCCGACTTTGACCCAGACTCTGACTCTGAATCTGACTCTGACTATCATTTTATGACTCTGACTCTGACTCTAACTCTGACTCTGACTCTAACTTCATGACTCTGAATCTGACTCTGACTATGATTTTATGACTCTGACTCTGACTCTGACTCTGACTCTTACTTCATGACTCTGACTTTGACTTTGACTTTGACTCTGACTCTGACTCTGACTCTGACTCTGACTGTGTCTCTGACTGTGACTCCGACTCTGACTCTAACTCCATGACTCTGAATCTGACTCTCACTATGATTTTATGACTCTGACTCTGACTCCGACTCTGACTCTGACTCTGACTCTGACTCTGAGTCTTTCTCCATGACTCTGACGCTAACTCTGACTCTGACTCTGTCTCTGACTCTGACCCAGACTCTGACTCTGACTCTGACTCTGACTTTGACTCTGACTCTGACTCTGACTCTGACTTCATGACTCTGAATCTGACTCTGACTTTGACTCTAACTACATGATCCTGAAACTGACCTTGACCCTGACTCTGACGCTGACTCTGACTCTGACTCTTACTTCATGACTCTGACTTTGACTTTGACTCTGACTCTGACTCTGACTCTGACTCTGACTTCATGACTCTGAATCTGACTCTGACTTTGACTCTAACTTCATGATCCTGAAACTCACTTTGACTCTGACTTTGACTTCATGACTCTGACTCTGACTGTGACTCTGACCCTGACTCTGACTCTGACTCTGACTCTGACTCTTACTCCATGACTTTGACTTTGACTCTGACTCTGACTCTGACTCTGACTCTGACTCTGACTTTGTCTCTGACTCTGACTGTGACTCTGAATCTGACTTCATGACTCTGAATCTGACTCTGACTATGATTTCATGACTCTGATTCTGACTCTGACTCTGACTCTGACTCTGACTCTGACTCTGACCCAGACTCTGACTCTGACTCTGACTCTGACTTTGACTCTGACTCTGACTCTGACTCTGACTCTGACTTCATGACTCTGAATCTGACTCTGACTTTGACTCTAACTCCATGATCCTGAAACTCATTCTGACCCTGACTCTGACTCTGACTCTGACTTTGACTCTGACTCTGACTCTGACTCTTACTTCATGACTCTGACTTTGGCTTTGACTTTTACTCTGACTCTGACTCTGACTCTGACTCTGACTCTGACTCTGACTCTGACTCTGACGCTGACTCTGAGTCTTTCTTCGTTACTCTGACGCCAACTCTGACTCTGACTCTGACTCTGACCCAGAATCTGACTCTGACTCTGACTTTGACTTTGACTCTGACTCTGACTCTGGCTCCGACTCTGACTCTGACTCTAACTTCATGACTCTGAATCTGACTCTGACTATGATTTTATGACTCTGACTCTGACTCTGACTCTGACTCTTACTTCATGACTCTGACTTTGACTTTGACTTTGACTCTGACTCTGACTCTGACTCTGACTCTGACTGTGTCTCTGACTGTGACTCCGACTCTGACTCTAACTCCATGACTCTGAATCTGACTCTCACTATGATTTTATGACTCTGACTCTGACTCCGACTCTGACTCTGACTCTGACTCTGACTCTGAGTCTTTCTCCATGACTCTGACGCTAACTCTGACTCTGACTCTGTCTCTGACTCTGACCCAGACTCTGACTCTGACTCTGACTCTGACTTTGACTCTGACTCTGACTCTGACTCTGACTTCATGACTCTGAATCTGACTCTGACTTTGACTCTAACTACATGATCCTGAAACTGACCTTGACCCTGACTCTGACGCTGACTCTGACTCTGACTCTTACTTCATGACTCTGACTTTGACTTTGACTCTGACTCTGACTCTGACTCTGACTCTGACTTCATGACTCTGAATCTGACTCTGACTTTGACTCTAACTTCATGATCCTGAAACTCACTTTGACTCTGACTTTGACTTCATGACTCTGACTCTGACTGTGACTCTGACCCTGACTCTGACTCTGACTCTGACTCTGACTCTTACTCCATGACTTTGACTTTGACTCTGACTCTGACTCTGACTCTGACTCTGACTCTGACTTTGTCTCTGACTCTGACTGTGACTCTGAATCTGACTTCATGACTCTGAATCTGACTCTGACTATGATTTCATGACTCTGATTCTGACTCTGACTCTGACTCTGACTCTGACTCTGACTCTGACCCAGACTCTGACTCTGACTCTGACTCTGACTTTGACTCTGACTCTGACTCTGACTCTGACTCTGACTTCATGACTCTGAATCTGACTCTGACTTTGACTCTAACTCCATGATCCTGAAACTCATTCTGACCCTGACTCTGACTCTGACTCTGACTTTGACTCTGACTCTGACTCTGACTCTTACTTCATGACTCTGACTTTGGCTTTGACTTTTACTCTGACTCTGACTCTGACTCTGACTCTGACTCTGACTCTGACTCTGACTCTGACGCTGACTCTGAGTCTTTCTTCGTTACTCTGACGCCAACTCTGACTCTGACTCTGACTCTGACCCAGAATCTGACTCTGACTCTGACTTTGACTTTGACTCTGACTCTGACTCTGGCTCCGACTCTGACTCTGACTCTGACTCTGACTCTTACTTCATGACTTTGACTTTGACTTTGACTCTGACTCTGACTCTGACTCTCACTCTGACTCCGACTCTGACTAAGTCTCTGTCTCTGACTCTGACTGTGACTCTGACTCTGACTTCATGACTCTGAATCTGACTCTGACTTTGACTCTAACTTCATGATCCTGAAACTGACTTCGACTCTGACTTTGAGTTCATGACTCTGACTCTGACTGTGACTCTGACCCTGACTCTGACTCTGATTCTGACTCTGACTCTTACTTCATGACTCTGACTTTGGCTTTCACTGTGACTCTGACTCTGACTCTGACTCTGACTCTGACTCTGACTCTGTCTCTGACTCTGACACTGACTCTGAATATGACTTCATGACTCTGACTCTGACTCTGACACTGTCTTCACGACTCTGACGCTGACTCTGACTCTAACTCTGACTCCGACTCTGACCCAGACTCTGACTCTGACTCCGACTGTGACTCTGACTCTGACTCCGACTTTGACTTCGACTCTGACTCGGACTCTGACTCTGACTTCATGACTCTGAATCTGACTCTGACTATGATTTTATGACTCTGACTCTGACTCTTACTTTATGACTTTGACTTTGACTTTGACTCTGACTTTGACTCTGACTCTGACTCTAACTTCATGACTCTGAATCTGACTTTGACTATGATTTTATGACTCTGACTCTGACTCTGACTCTGACTCTGACTCTGACTCTGACTCTGACTCTGAGTCTTTCTCCATGACTCTGACGCTAACTCTCACTCTGACTCTGACTCTGACTCTGACCCAGACTCTGACTCTGACTCTGACTCTGACTTTGACTCTGACTCTGACTCTGACTCTGACTCTGACTTCATGACTCTGAATCTGACTCTGACTTTGACTCCAACTACATGATCCTGAAACTGACCTTGACCCTGACTCTGACGCTGACTCTGACTCTGACTCTTACTTCATGACTCTGACTTTGACTTTGACTCTGACTCTGACTCTGACTCTGACTCTGACTCTGACTCCGACTCGGACTATGTCTCTGACTCTGACTCTGACTCTGACTCTGACTTCATGACTCTGAATCTGACTCTGACTTTGACTCTAACTTCATGATCCTGAAACTCACTTTGACTCTGACTTTGACTTCATGACTCTGACTCTGACTGTGACTCTGACCCTGACTCTGACTCTGACTCTGACTCTGACTCTTACTCCATGACTGTGACTTTGACTCTGACTCTGACTCTGACTCTGACTCTGACTCTGACTCTGTCTCTGACTCTGACTGTGACTCTGAATCTGACTTCATGACTCTGAATCTGACTCTGACTATGATTTTATGACTCTGACTCTGACTCTGACTCTGACTCTGACTCTGACTCTGACTCTGACCCAGACTCTGACTCTGACTCTGACTCTGACTTTGACTCTGACTCTGACTCTGACTCTGACTCTGACTTCATGACTCTGAATCTGACTCTGACTTTGACTCTAACTCCATGATCCTGAAACTCATTCTGACCCTGACTCTGACTCTGACTCTGACTTTGACTCTGACTCTGACTCTGACTCTTACTTCATGACTCTGACTTTGGCTTTGACTTTTACTCTGACTCTGACTCTGACTCTGACTCTGACTCTGACTCTGTCTCTGACTCTGACTCTGACTCTGAATCTGACTCTGACTTTGACTCTGACTCTGACTCTGACTCTGACTCTGACTTCATGACTCTGAATCTGACTCTGACTTTGACTCTAACTCCATGATCCTGAAACTCATTCTGACCCTGACTCTGACTCTGACTCTGACTTTGACTCTGACTCTGACTCTGACTCTTACTTCATGACTCTGACTTTGGCTTTGACTTTTACTCTGACTCTGACTCTGACTCTGACTCTGACTCTGACTCTGACTCTGACTCTGACGCTGACTCTGAGTCTTTCTTCGTTACTTTGACGCCAACTCTGACTCTGACTCTGACTCTGACCCAGAATCTGACTCTGACTCTGACTCTGACTTTGACTCTGACTCTGACTCTGGCTCCGACTCTGACTCTGACTCTGACTCTGACTCTTACTTCATGACTTTGACTTTGACTTTGACTCTGACTCTGACTCTGACTCTAACTCTGACTCCGACTCTGACTAAGTCTCTGTCTCTGACTCTGACTGTGACTCTGACTCTGACTTCATGACTCTGAATCTGACTCTGACTTTGACTCTAACTTCATGATCCTGAAACTGACTTCGACTCTGACTTTGAGTTCATGACTCTGACTCTGACTGTGACTCTGACCCTGACTCTGACTCTGACTCTGACTCTGACTCTTACTTCATGACTCTGACTTTGGCTTTCACTGTGACTCTGACTCTGACGCTGACTCTGACTCTGACTCTGACTCTGTCTCTGACTCTGACACTGACTCTGAATATGACTTCATGACTCTGACTCTGACTCTGACACTGTCTTCACGAATCTGACGCTGACTCTGACTCTAACTCTGACTCCGACTCTGACCCAGACTCTGACTCTGACTCCGACTGTGACTCTGACTCTGACTCCGACTTTGACTTCGACTCTGACTCGGACTCTGACTCTGACTTCATGACTCTGAATCTGACTCTGACTATGATTTTATGACTCTGACTCTGACTCTTACTTTATGACTCTGACTTTGACTTTGACTCTGACTTTGACTCTGACTCTGACTCTAACTTCATGACTCTGAATCTGACTTTGACTATGATTTTATGACTCTGACTCTGACTCTGACTCTGACTCTGACTCTGACTCTGACTCTGACTCTGAGTCTTTCTCCATGACTCTGACGCTAACTCTCACTCTGACTCTGACTCTGACTCTGACCCAGACTCTGACTCTGACTCTGACTCTGACTTTGACTCTGACTCTGACTCTGACTCTGACTCTGACTTCATGACTCTGAATCTGACTCTGACTTTGACTCTAACTACATGATCCTGAAACTGACCTTGACCCTGACTTTGACGCTGACTCTGACTCTGACTCTTACTTCATGACTCTGACTTTGACTTTGACTCTGACTCTGACTTTGACTCTGACTCTGACTCTGACTCCGACTCGGACTATGTCTCTCACTCTGACTCTGACTCTGACTCTGACTTCATGACTCTGAATCTGACTCTGACTTTGACTCTAACTTCATGATCCTGAAACTCACTTTGACTCTGACTTTGACTTCATGACTCTGACTCTGACTGTGACTCTGACCCTGACTCTGACTCTGACTCTGACTCTGACTCTTACTCCATGACTTTGACTTTGACTCTGACTCTGACTCTGACTCTGACTCTGACTCTGACTCTGTCTCTGACTCTGACTGTGACTCTGAATCTGACTTCATGACTCTGAATCTGACTCTGACTATGATTTTATGACTCTGACTCTGACTCTGACTCTGACTCTGACTCTGACTCTGACCCAGACTCTGACTCTGACTCTGACTCTGACTTTGACTCTGACTCTGACTCTGACTCTGACTCCGACTTCATGACTCTGAATCTGACTCTGACTTTGACTCTAACTCCATGATCCTGAAACTCATTCTGACCCTGACTCTGACTCTGACTCTGACTTTGACTCTGACTCTGACTCTGACTCTTACTTCATGACTCTGACTTTGGCTTTGACTTTTACTCTGACTCTGACTCTGACTCTGACTCTGACTCTGTCTCTGACTCTGACTCTGACTCTGAATCTGACTTCATGACTCTGACTCTAACTCTGACTCTTTCTTCACGACTCTGACGCTGACTATGACTCTAACTCTGACTCCGACTTTGACCAAGACTCTGACTCTGAATCTGACTCTGACTATGATTTTATGACTCTGACTCTGACTCTAACTCTGACTCTGACTCTAACTTCATGACTCTGAATCTGACTCTGACTATGATTTTATGACTCTGACTCTGACTCTGACTCTGACTCTGACTCTGACTCTCACTTCATGACTCTGACTTTGACTTTGACTTCGACTCTGACTCTGACTCTGACTCTGACTCTGACTCTGACTCTTACTCCATGACATTGACTTTGACTCTGACTCTGACTCTGACTCTGACTCTGACTCTGACTCTGTCTCTGACTCTGACTGTGACTCTGAATCTGACTTCATGACTCTGAATCTGACTCTGACTATGATTTTATGACTCTGACTCTGACTCTGACTCTGACTCTGACTCTGACTCTGACTCTGACCCAGACTCTGACTCTGACTCTGACTCTGACTTTGACTCTGACTCTGACTCTGACTCTGACTCTGACTTCATGACTCTGAATCTGACTCTGACTTTGACTCTAACTCCATGATCCTGAAACTCACTTTGACCCTGACTCTGACTCTGACTTTGACTCTGACTCTGACTCTGACTCTGACTCCTACTTCATGACTCTGACTTTGGCTTTGACTTTTAGCCTGACTCTGACTCTGACTCTGACTCTGACTCTGACTCTTTCTTCAGGACTCTGACGCTGACTCTGACTCTAACTCTGACTCCGACTTTGACCCAGACTCTGACTCTGAATCTGACTCTGACTATCATTTTATGACTCTGACTCTGACTCTAACTCTGACTCTGACTCTAACTTCATGACTCTGAATCTGACTCTGACTATGATTTTATGACTCTGACTCTGACTCTGACTCTGACTCTTACTTCATGACTCTGACTTTGACTTTGACTTTGACTCTGACTCTGACTCTGACTCTGACTCTGACTGTGTCTCTGACTGTGACTCCGACTCTGACTCTAACTCCATGACTCTGAATCTGACTCTCACTATGATTTTATGACTCTGACTCTGACTCCGACTCTGACTCTGACTCTGACTCTGACTCTGAGTCTTTCTCCATGACTCTGACGCTAACTCTGACTCTGACTCTGTCTCTGACTCTGACCCAGACTCTGACTCTGACTCTGACTCTGACTTTGACTCTGACTCTGACTCTGACTCTGACTTCATGACTCTGAATCTGACTCTGACTTTGACTCTAACTACATGATCCTGAAACTGACCTTGACCCTGACTCTGACGCTGACTCTGACTCTGACTCTTACTTCATGACTCTGACTTTGACTTTGACTCTGACTCTGACTCTGACTCTGACTCTGACTTCATGACTCTGAATCTGACTCTGACTTTGACTCTAACTTCATGATCCTGAAACTCACTTTGACTCTGACTTTGACTTCATGACTCTGACTCTGACTGTGACTCTGACCCTGACTCTGACTCTGACTCTGACTCTGACTCTTACTCCATGACTTTGACTTTGACTCTGACTCTGACTCTGACTCTGACTCTGACTCTGACTTTGTCTCTGACTCTGACTGTGACTCTGAATCTGACTTCATGACTCTGAATCTGACTCTGACTATGATTTCATGACTCTGATTCTGACTCTGACTCTGACTCTGACTCTGACTCTGACTCTGACCCAGACTCTGACTCTGACTCTGACTCTGACTTTGACTCTGACTCTGACTCTGACTCTGACTCTGACTTCATGACTCTGAATCTGACTCTGACTTTGACTCTAACTCCATGATCCTGAAACTCATTCTGACCCTGACTCTGACTCTGACTCTGACTTTGACTCTGACTCTGACTCTGACTCTTACTTCATGACTCTGACTTTGGCTTTGACTTTTACTCTGACTCTGACTCTGACTCTGACTCTGACTCTGACTCTGACTCTGACTCTGACGCTGACTCTGAGTCTTTCTTCGTTACTCTGACGCCAACTCTGACTCTGACTCTGACTCTGACCCAGAATCTGACTCTGACTCTGACTTTGACTTTGACTCTGACTCTGACTCTGGCTCCGACTCTGACTCTGACTCTGACTCTGACTCTTACTTCATGACTTTGACTTTGACTTTGACTCTGACTCTGACTCTGACTCTCACTCTGACTCCGACTCTGACTAAGTCTCTGTCTCTGACTCTGACTGTGACTCTGACTCTGACTTCATGACTCTGAATCTGACTCTGACTTTGACTCTAACTTCATGATCCTGAAACTGACTTCGACTCTGACTTTGAGTTCATGACTCTGACTCTGACTGTGACTCTGACCCTGACTCTGACTCTGATTCTGACTCTGACTCTTACTTCATGACTCTGACTTTGGCTTTCACTGTGACTCTGACTCTGACTCTGACTCTGACTCTGACTCTGACTCTGTCTCTGACTCTGACACTGACTCTGAATATGACTTCATGACTCTGACTCTGACTCTGACACTGTCTTCACGACTCTGACGCTGACTCTGACTCTAACTCTGACTCCGACTCTGACCCAGACTCTGACTCTGACTCCGACTGTGACTCTGACTCTGACTCCGACTTTGACTTCGACTCTGACTCGGACTCTGACTCTGACTTCATGACTCTGAATCTGACTCTGACTATGATTTTATGACTCTGACTCTGACTCTTACTTTATGACTTTGACTTTGACTTTGACTCTGACTTTGACTCTGACTCTGACTCTAACTTCATGACTCTGAATCTGACTTTGACTATGATTTTATGACTCTGACTCTGACTCTGACTCTGACTCTGACTCTGACTCTGACTCTGACTCTGAGTCTTTCTCCATGACTCTGACGCTAACTCTCACTCTGACTCTGACTCTGACTCTGACCCAGACTCTGACTCTGACTCTGACTCTGACTTTGACTCTGACTCTGACTCTGACTCTGACTCTGACTTCATGACTCTGAATCTGACTCTGACTTTGACTCCAACTACATGATCCTGAAACTGACCTTGACCCTGACTCTGACGCTGACTCTGACTCTGACTCTTACTTCATGACTCTGACTTTGACTTTGACTCTGACTCTGACTCTGACTCTGACTCTGACTCTGACTCCGACTCGGACTATGTCTCTGACTCTGACTCTGACTCTGACTCTGACTTCATGACTCTGAATCTGACTCTGACTTTGACTCTAACTTCATGATCCTGAAACTCACTTTGACTCTGACTTTGACTTCATGACTCTGACTCTGACTGTGACTCTGACCCTGACTCTGACTCTGACTCTGACTCTGACTCTTACTCCATGACTGTGACTTTGACTCTGACTCTGACTCTGACTCTGACTCTGACTCTGACTCTGTCTCTGACTCTGACTGTGACTCTGAATCTGACTTCATGACTCTGAATCTGACTCTGACTATGATTTTATGACTCTGACTCTGACTCTGACTCTGACTCTGACTCTGACTCTGACTCTGACCCAGACTCTGACTCTGACTCTGACTCTGACTTTGACTCTGACTCTGACTCTGACTCTGACTCTGACTTCATGACTCTGAATCTGACTCTGACTTTGACTCTAACTCCATGATCCTGAAACTCATTCTGACCCTGACTCTGACTCTGACTCTGACTTTGACTCTGACTCTGACTCTGACTCTTACTTCATGACTCTGACTTTGGCTTTGACTTTTACTCTGACTCTGACTCTGACTCTGACTCTGACTCTGACTCTGTCTCTGACTCTGACTCTGACTCTGAATCTGACTCTGACTTTGACTCTGACTCTGACTCTGACTCTGACTCTGACTTCATGACTCTGAATCTGACTCTGACTTTGACTCTAACTCCATGATCCTGAAACTCATTCTGACCCTGACTCTGACTCTGACTCTGACTTTGACTCTGACTCTGACTCTGACTCTTACTTCATGACTCTGACTTTGGCTTTGACTTTTACTCTGACTCTGACTCTGACTCTGACTCTGACTCTGACTCTGACTCTGACTCTGACGCTGACTCTGAGTCTTTATTCGTTACTTTGACGCCAACTCTGACTCTGACTCTGACTCTGACCCAGAATCTGACTCTGACTCTGACTCTGACTTTGACTCTGACTCTGACTCTGGCTCCGACTCTGACTCTGACTCTGACTCTGACTCTTACTTCATGACTTTGACTTTGACTTTGACTCTGACTCTGACTCTGACTCTAACTCTGACTCCGACTCTGACTAAGTCTCTGTCTCTGACTCTGACTGTGACTCTGACTCTGACTTCATGACTCTGAATCTGACTCTGACTTTGACTCTAACTTCATGATCCTGAAACTGACTTCGACTCTGACTTTGAGTTCATGACTCTGACTCTGACTGTGACTCTGACCCTGACTCTGACTCTGACTCTGACTCTGACTCTTACTTCATGACTCTGACTTTGGCTTTCACTGTGACTCTGACTCTGACGCTGACTCTGACTCTGACTCTGACTCTGTCTCTGACTCTGACACTGACTCTGAATATGACTTCATGACTCTGACTCTGACTCTGACACTGTCTTCACGAATCTGACGCTGACTCTGACTCTAACTCTGACTCCGACTCTGACCCAGACTCTGACTCTGACTCCGACTGTGACTCTGACTCTGACTCCGACTTTGACTTCGACTCTGACTCGGACTCTGACTCTGACTTCATGACTCTGAATCTGACTCTGACTATGATTTTATGACTCTGACTCTGACTCTTACTTTATGACTCTGACTTTGACTTTGACTCTGACTTTGACTCTGACTCTGACTCTAACTTCATGACTCTGAATCTGACTTTGACTATGATTTTATGACTCTGACTCTGACTCTGACTCTGACTCTGACTCTGACTCTGACTCTGACTCTGAGTCTTTCTCCATGACTCTGACGCTAACTCTCACTCTGACTCTGACTCTGACTCTGACCCAGACTCTGACTCTGACTCTGACTCTGACTTTGACTCTGACTCTGACTCTGACTCTGACTCTGACTTCATGACTCTGAATCTGACTCTGACTTTGACTCTAACTACATGATCCTGAAACTGACCTTGACCCTGACTTTGACGCTGACTCTGACTCTGACTCTTACTTCATGACTCTGACTTTGACTTTGACTCTGACTCTGACTCTGACTCTGACTCTGACTCTGACTCCGACTCGGACTATGTCTCTCACTCTGACTCTGACTCTGACTCTGACTTCATGACTCTGAATCTGACTCTGACTTTGACTCTAACTTCATGATCCTGAAACTCACTTTGACTCTGACTTTGACTTCATGACTCTGACTCTGACTGTGACTCTGACCCTGACTCTGACTCTGACTCTGACTCTGACTCTTACTCCATGACTTTGACTTTGACTCTGACTCTGACTCTGACTCTGACTCTGACTCTGACTCTGTCTCTGACTCTGACTGTGACTCTGAATCTGACTTCATGACTCTGAATCTGACTCTGACTATGATTTTATGACTCTGACTCTGACTCTGACTCTGACTCTGACTCTGACTCTGACCCAGATTCTGACTCTGACTCTGACTCTGACTTTGACTCTGACTCTGACTCTGACTCTGACTCCGACTTCATGACTCTGAATCTGACTCTGACTTTGACTCTAACTCCATGATCCTGAAACTCATTCTGACCCTGACTCTGACTCTGACTCTGACTTTGACTCTGACTCTGACTCTGACTCTTACTTCATGACTCTGACTTTGGCTTTGACTTTTACTCTGACTCTGACTCTGACTCTGACTCTGACTCTGTCTCTGACTCTGACTCTGACTCTGAATCTGACTTCATGACTCTGACTCTAACTCTGACTCTTTCTTCACGACTCTGACGCTGACTATGACTCTAACTCTGACTCCGACTTTGACCAAGACTCTGACTCTGAATCTGACTCTGACTATGATTTTATGACTCTGACTCTGACTCTAACTCTGACTCTGACTCTAACTTCATGACTCTGAATCTGACTCTGACTATGATTTTATGACTCTGACTCTGACTCTGACTCTGACTCTGACTCTGACTCTCACTTCATGACTCTGACTTTGACTTTGACTTCGACTCTGACTCTGACTCTGACTCTGACTCTGACTCTGACTCTTACTCCATGACATTGACTTTGACTCTGACTCTGACTCTGACTCTGACTCTGACTCTGACTCTGTCTCTGACTCTGACTGTGACTCTGAATCTGACTTCATGACTCTGAATCTGACTCTGACTATGATTTTATGACTCTGACTCTGACTCTGACTCTGACTCTGACTCTGACTCTGACTCTGACCCAGACTCTGACTCTGACTCTGACTCTGACTTTGACTCTGACTCTGACTCTGACTCTGACTCTGACTTCATGACTCTGAATCTGACTCTGACTTTGACTCTAACTCCATGATCCTGAAACTCACTTTGACCCTGACTCTGACTCTGACTCTGACTCTGACTCTGACTCTGACTCTGACTCCTACTTCATGACTCTGACTTTGGCTTTGACTTTTAGCCTGACTCTGACTCTGACTCTGACTCTGACTCTGACTCTGTCTCTGACTCTGACTCTGACTCTGAATCTGACTTCATGACTCTGACTCTGACTCTGACTCTCTCTTCAGGACTCTGACGCTGACTCTGACTCTAACTCTGACTCCGACTTTGACCCAGACTCTGACTCTGAATCTGACTCTGACTATCATTTTATGACTCTGACTCTGACTCTAACTCTGACTCTGACTCTACCTTCATGACTCTGAATCTGACTCTGACTATGATTTTATGACTCTGACTCTGACTCTGACTCTGACTCTTACTTCATGACTCTGACTTTGACTTTGACTTTGACTCTGACTCTGACTCTGACTCTGACTCTGACTGTGTCTCTGACTGTGACTCCGACTCTGACTCTAACTCCATGACTCTGAATCTGACTCTCACTATGATTTTATGACTCTGACTCTGACTCCGACTCTGACTCTGACTCTGACTCTGACTCTGAGTCTTTCTCCATGACTCTGACGCTAACTCTGACTCTGACTCTGTCTCTGACTCTGACCCAGACTCTGACTCTGACTCTGACTCTGACTTTGACTCTGACTCTGACTCTGACTCTGACTTCATGACTCTGAATCTGACTCTGACTTTGACTCTAACTACATGATCCTGAAACTGACCTTGACCCTGACTCTGAAGCTGACACTGACTCTGACTCTTACTTCATGACTCTGACTTTGACTTTGACTCTGACTCTGACTCTGACTCTGACTCTGACTCTGACTCTGACTCGGACTATGTCTCTGACTCTGACTCTGACTCTGACTCTGACTTCATGACTCTGAATCTGACTCTGACTTTGACTCTAACTTCATGATCCTGAAACTCACTTTGACTCTGACTTTGACTTCATGACTCTGACTCTGACTGTGACTCTGACCCTGACTCTGACTCTGACTCTGACTCTGACTCTTACTCCATGACTTTGACTTTGACTCTGACTCTGACTCTGACTCTGACTCTGACTCTGACTCTGTCTCTGACTCTGACTGTGACTCTGAATCTGACTCTGACTATGATTTTATGACTCTGACTCTGACTCTGACTCTGACTCTGACTCTGACTCTGACTCTGACCCAGACTCTGACTCTGACTCTGACTCTGACTTTGACTCTGACTCTGACTCTGACTCTGACTCTGACTTCATGACTCTGAATCTGACTCTGACTTTGACTCTAACTCCATGATCCTGAAACTCACTTTGACCCTGACTCTGACTCTGACTCTGACTCTGACTCTGACTCTGACTCTGACTCTTACTTCATGACTCTGACTTTGGCTTTGACTTTTACTCTGACTCTGACTCTGACTCTGATTCTGACTCTGACTCTGTCTCTGACTCTGACTCTGACTCTGAATCTGACTTCATGACTCTGACTCTGACTCTGACTCTTTCTTCACGACTCTGACGCTGACTCTGACTCTAACTCCGACTCCGACTTTGACCTAGACTCTGACTCTGAATCTGACTCTGACTATGATTTTATGACTCTGACTCTGACTCTAACTCTGACTCTGTCTCTAACTTCATGACTCTGAATCTGACTCTGACTATGATTTTATGACTCTGACTCTGACTCTGACTCTGACTCTGACTCTGACTCTTACTTCATGACTCTGACCTTGACCCTGACTCTGACTCTGACTCTGACTCTGACACTTACTTCATGACTCTGACTTTGACTTTGACTCTGACTCTGACTCTGACTCTGACTCTGACTCTGACTCCGACTCGGACTATGTCTCTGACTCTGACTCTGACTCTGACTCTGACTTCATGACTCTGAATCTGACTCTGACTTTGACTCTAACTTCATGATCCTGAAACTCACTTTGACTCTGACTTTGACTTCATGACTCTGACTCTGACTGTGACTCTGACCCTGACTCTGACTCTGACTCTGACTCTTACTCCATGACTTTGACTTTGACTCTGACTCTGACACTGACTCTGACTCTGACTCTGACTCTGTCTCTGACTCTGACTGTGACTCTGAATCTGACTTTATGACTCTGAATCTGACTCTGACTATGATTTTATGACTCTGACTCTGACTCTGACTCTGACTCTGACCCAGACTCTGACTTTGACTCTGACTCTGACTTTGACTCTGACTCTGACTCTGACTGTGACTCTGACTTCATGACTCTGAATCTGACTCTGACTTTGGCTCTAACTCCATGATCCTGAAACTCACTTTGACCCTGACTCTGACTCTGACTCTGACTCTGACTCTTACTTCATGACTTTGACTTCGACTTTGACTCTGACTCTGACTCTGACTCTAACTCTGACTCCGACTCTGACTATGTCTCTGACTCTGACTCTGACTCTGACTCTGACTCTGACTTCATGACTCTGATTCTAAATCTGACTTTAACTCTAACTTCATGATCCTGGAACTGACTTTGACTCTGACTTTGAGTTCATGATTCTGACTCTGACTGTGACTCTGACCCTGACTCTGACTCTGACTCTGACTCTGACTCTTACTTCATGACTCTGACTTTGCCTTTAACTTTTACTCTGACTCTGACTCTGACTCTGACTCTGACTCTGACTCTGTCTCTGACTCTGACTCTGACTCTGAATCTGACTTCATGACTCTGACTCTGACTCTGACTCTGTCTTCATGACTCTGACGCTGACTCTGACTCTAACTCTGACTCCGACTTTGACCCAGACTCTGACTCTAACTCTGAATCTGACTCTGACTCCGACTTTGACTTTGACTCTGACTCTGACTCTGACTCTAACTTCATGACTCTGTATCTGACTCTGACTATGATTTTATGACTCTGACTCTGACTCTGACTCCGACTCTGACTCTGACTCTTACTTCATGACTCTGACTTTGACTTTGACTTTGACTCTGACTCTGACTCTTTCTTCACGACTCTGACGCAGACTCTGACTCTAACTCTGACTCCGACTTTGACCCAGACTCTGACTCTGAATCTGACTCTGACTATGAATTTATGACTCTGACTCTGACTCTAACTCTGACTCTGACTCTAACTTCATGACTCTGAATCTGACTCTGACTATGATTTTATGACTCTGACTCTGACTCCGACTCTGACCTTGACCCTGACTCTGACTCTGACTCTGACTCTGACACTTACTTCATGACTCTGACTTTGACTTTGACTCTGACTCTGACTCTGACTCTGACTCTGACTCTGACTCCGACTCGGACTATGTCTCTGACTCTGACTCTGACTCTGACTCTGACTTCATGACTCTGAATCTGACTCTGACTCTGACTCTAACTTCATGATCCTGAAACTCACTTTGACTCTGACTTTGACTTCATGACTCTGACTCTGACTGTGACTCTGACCCTGACTCTGACTCTGACTCTGACTCTTACTCCATGACTTTGACTTTGACTCTGACTCTGACTCTGACTCTGACTCTGACTCTGACTCTGACTCTGACTCTGTCTCTGACTCTGACTGTGACTCTGAATCTGACTTTATGACTCTGAATCTGACTCTGACTATGATTTTATGACTCTGACTCTGACTCTGACTCTGACTCTGACCCAGACTCTGACTTTGACTCTGACTCTGACTTTGACTCTGACTCTGACTCTGACTGTGACTCTGACTTCATGACTCTGAATCTGACTCTGACTTTGACTCTAACTCCATGATCCTGAAACTCACTTTGACCCTGACTCTGACTCTGACTCTGACTCTGACTCTTACTTCATGACTTTGACTTCGACTTTGACTCTGACTCTGACTCTGACTCTAACTCTGACTCCGACTCTGACTATGTCCCTGACTCTGACTCTGACTCTGACTCTGACTCTGACTTCATGACTCTGATTCTAAATCTGACTTTAACTCTAACTTCATGATCCTGGAACTGACTTTGACTCTGACTTCGAGTTCATGACTCTGACTCTGACTGTTACTCTGACCCTGACTCTGACTCTGACTCTGACTCTGACTCTTACTTCATGACTCTGACTTTGCCTTTAACTTTTACTCTGACTCTGACTCTGACTCTGACTCTGACTCTGACTCTGTCTCTGACTCTGACTCTGACTCTGAATCTGACTTCATGACTCTGACTCTGACTCTGACTCTGTCTTCATGACTCTGACGCTGACTCTGACTCTAACTCTGACTCCGACTTTGACCCAGACTCTGACTCTGAATCTGACTCTGACTATGAATTTATGACTCTGACTCTGACTCTAACTCTGACTCTGACTCTAACTTCATGACTCTGAATCTGACTCTGACTATGATTTTATGACTCTGACTCTGACTCTGACTCTGACTCTGACTCTGACTCCGACTCGGACTATGTCTCTGACTCTGACTCTGACTCTGACTCTGACTTCATGACTCTGAATCTGACTCTGACTTTGACTCTAACTTCATGATCCTGAAACTCACTTTGACTCTGACTTTGACTTCATGACTCTGACTCTGACTGTGACTCTGACCCTGACTCTGACTCTGACTCTGACTCTTACTCCATGACTTTGACTTTGACTCTGACTCTGACTCTGACTCTGACTCTGACTCTGACTCTGTCTCTGACTCTGACTGTGACTCTGAATCTGACTTTATGACTCTGAATCTGACTCTGACTATGATTTTATGACTCTGACTCTGACTCTGACTCTGACTCTGACCCAGACTCTGACTTTGACTCTGACTCTGACTTTGACTCTGACTCTGACTCTGACTGTGACTCTGACTTCATGACTCTGAATCTGACTCTGACTTTGGCTCTAACTCCATGATCCTGAAACTCACTTTGACCCTGACTCTGACTCTGACTCTGACTCTGACTCTTACTTCATGACTTTGACTTCGACTTTGACTCTGACTCTGACTCTGACTCTAACTCTGACTCCGACTCTGACTATGTCTCTGACTCTGACTCTGACTCTGACTCTGACTCTGACTTCATGACTCTGATTCTAAATCTGACTTTAACTCTAACTTCATGATCCTGGAACTGACTTTGACTCTGACTTTGAGTTCATGACTCTGACTCTGACTGTGACTCTGACCCTGACTCTGACTCTGACTCTGACTCTGACTCTTACTTCATGACTCTGACTTTGCCTTTACCTTTTACTCTGACTCTGACTCTGACTCTGACTCTGACTCTGACTCTGTCTCTGACTCTGACTCTGACTCTGAATCTGACTTCATGACTCTGACTCTGACTCTGACTCTGTCTTCATGACTCTGACGCTGACTCTGACTCTAACTCTGACTCCGACTTTGACCCAGACTCTGACTCTAACTCTGACTCTGACTCTGACTCCGACTTTGACTTTGACTCTGACTCTGACTCTGACTCTAACTTCATGACTCTGTATCTGACTCTGACTATGATTTTATGACTCTGACTCTGACTCTGACTCCGACTCTGACTCTGACTCTTACTTCATGACTCTGACTTTGACTTTGACTTTGACTCTGACTCTGACTCTTTCTTCACGACTCTGACGCAGACTCTGACTCTAACTCTGACTCCGACTTTGACCCAGACTCTGACTCTGAATCTGACTCTGACTATGAATTTATGACTCTGACTCTGACTCTAACTCTGACTCTGACTCTAACTTCATGACTCTGAATCTGACTCTGACTATGATTTTATGACTCTGACTCTGACTCCGACTCTGACCTTGACCCTGACTCTGACTCTGACTCTGACTCTGACACTTACTTCATGACTCTGACTTTGACTTTGACTCTGACTCTGACTCTGACTCTGACTCTGACTCTGACTCCGACTCGGACTATGTCTCTGACTCTGACTCTGACTCTGACTCTGACTTCATGACTCTGAATCTGACTCTGACTCTGACTCTAACTTCATGATCCTGAAACTCACTTTGACTCTGACTTTGACTTCATGACTCTGACTCTGACTGTGACTCTGACCCTGACTCTGACTCTGACTCTGACTCTTACTCCATGACTTTGACTTTGACTCTGACTCTGACTCTGACTCTGACTCTGACTCTGACTCTGACTCTGACTCTGTCTCTGACTCTGACTGTGACTCTGAATCTGACTTTATGACTCTGAATCTGACTCTGACTATGATTTTATGACTCTGACTCTGACTCTGACTCTGACTCTGACCCAGACTCTGACTTTGACTCTGACTCTGACTTTGACTCTGACTCTGACTCTGACTGTGACTCTGACTTCATGACTCTGAATCTGACTCTGACTTTGACTCTAACTCCATGATCCTGAAACTCACTTTGACCCTGACTCTGACTCTGACTCTGACTCTGACTCTTACTTCATGACTTTGACTTCGACTTTGACTCTGACTCTGACTCTGACTCTAACTCTGACTCCGACTCTGACTATGTCCCTGACTCTGACTCTGACTCTGACTCTGACTCTGACTTCATGACTCTGATTCTAAATCTGACTTTAACTCTAACTTCATGATCCTGGAACTGACTTTGACTCTGACTTCGAGTTCATGACTCTGACTCTGACTGTTACTCTGACCCTGACTCTGACTCTGACTCTGACTCTGACTCTTACTTCATGACTCTGACTTTGCCTTTAACTTTTACTCTGACTCTGACTCTGACTCTGACTCTGACTCTGACTCTGTCTCTGACTCTGACTCTGACTCTGAATCTGACTTCATGACTCTGACTCTGACTCTGACTCTGTCTTCATGACTCTGACGCTGACTCTGACTCTAACTCTGACTCCGACTTTGACCCAGACTCTGACTCTGAATCTGACTCTGACTATGAATTTATGACTCTGACTCTGACTCTAACTCTGACTCTGACTCTAACTTCATGACTCTGAATCTGACTCTGACTATGATTTTATGACTCTGACTCTGACTCTGACTCTGACTCTGACTCTGACTCTTACTTTATGACTCTGACTTTGACTTTGACTTTGACTCTGACTCTGACTCTGACTCTGACTCTGACTCTGTCTCTGACTGTGACTCCGACTCTGACTCTAACTCCATGACTCTGAATCTGACTCTCACTATGATTTTATGACTCTGACTCTGACTCTGACTCTGACTCTGAGTCTTTCTCCATGACTCTGACGCTAACTCTGACTCTGACTCTGACTCTGACTCTGACCCAGACTCTGACTCTGACTCTGACTCTGACTTTGACTCTGACTCTGACTCTGACTCTGACTCTGACTTCATGACTCTGAATCTGACTCTGACTTCGACGCTGACTACATGATCCTGAAACTGACCTTGACCCTGACTCTGACTCTGACTCTGACTCTGACACTTACTTCATGACTCTGACTTTGACTTTGACTCTGACTCTGACTCTGACTCTGACTCTGACTCTGACTCCGACTCGGACTATGTCTCTGACTCTGACTCTGACTCTGACTCTGACTTCATGACTCTGAATCTGACTCTGACTTTGACTCTAACTTCATGATCCTGAAACTCACTTTGACTCTGACTTTGACTTCATGACTCTGACTCTGACTGTGACTCCGACCCTGATTCTGACTCTGACTCTGACTCTGACTCTTACTCCATGACTTTGACTTTGACTCTGACTCTGACTCTGACTCTGACTTTGACTCTGACTCTGTCTCTGACTCTGACTGTGACTCTGAATCTGACTTTATGACTCTGAATCTGACTCTGACTATGATTTTATGACTCTGACTCTGACTCTGACTCTGACTCTGACCCAGACTCTGACTTTGACTCTAACTCTGACTTTGACTCTGACTCTGACTCTGACTCTGACTCTGACTTCATGACTCTGAATCTGACTCTGACTATGACTCTAACTCCATGATCCTGAAACTCACTTTGACCCTGACTCTGACTCTGACTCTGACTCTGACTCTTACTGCATGACTTTGACTTCGACTTTGAATCTGACTCTGACTCTGACTCTAACTCTGACTCCGACTCTGACTATGTCTCTGACTCTGACTCTGACTCTGACTCTGACTCTGACTTCATGACTCTGATTCTAAATCTGACTTTAACTCTAACTTCATGATCCTGGAACTGACTTTGACTCTGACTTTGAGTTCATGACTCTGACTCTGACTGTGACTCTGACCCTGACTCTGACTCTGACTCTGACTCTGACTCTTACTTCATGACTCTGACTTTGCCTTTAACTTTTACTCTGACTCTGACTCTGACTCTGACTCTGACTCTGACTCTGTCTCTGACTCTGACTCTGACTCTGAATCTGACTTTATGACTGTGACTCTGACTCTGACTCTGTCTTCATGACTCTGACGCTGACTCTGACTCTAACTCTGACTCCGACTTTGACCCAGACTCTGACTCTAACTCTGACTCTGACTCTGACTCTGACTCCGACTTTCACTTTGAATCTGACTCTGACTCTGACTCTAACTTCATGACTCTGTATCTGACTCTGACTATGATTTTATGACTCTGACTCTGACTCTGACTCCGACTCTGACTCTGACTCTGACTCTGACTTTGAGTCTTTCTCCATGACTCTGACGCTAACTCTGACTCGGACTCTGACTCTGACTCTGACCCAGACTCTGACTCTGACTCTGACTCTGACTTTGACTCTGACTCTGACTCTGACTCCGACTCTGACTTCATGACTCTGAATCTGACTCTGACTTTGACTCTAACTACATGATCCTGAAACTGACCTTGACTCTGACTCTGACTCTGACTCTGACTCTGACTCTTACTTCATGACTCTGACTTTGACTTTGACTCTGACTCTGACTCGGACTCTGACTCTGACTCTGACTCTTACTCCATGACTCTGACTTTGACTTTGACTTTGACTCTGACTCTGACTCTGACTCTGACTCTGACTCTGACTCTGTCTCTGACCCTGACTCTGACTCTGAATCTGACTTTATGACTCTGAATCTGACTCTCACTATGATTTTATGACTCTGACTCTGATTCCGACTCTGACTCTGACTCTTACTTTATGACTCTGACTCTGACTTCGACTGTGACTCTGACTCTGACTCTTTCTTCACGACTCTGACGCTGACTCTGACTCTAACTCCGACTCCGACTTTGACCTAGACTCTGACTCCGAATCTGACTCTGACTATGATTTTATGACTCTGACTCTGACTCTAACTCTGACTCTGTCTCTAACTTCATGACTCTGAATCTGACTCTGACTATGATTTTATGACTCTGACTCTGACTCTGACTCTGACTCTGACTCTGACTCTTACTTCATGACTCTGACTTTGACTTCGACTTTGACTCTGACTCTGACTCTGACTCTGACTCTGACTCTGTCTCTGACTGTGACTCCGACTCTGACTCTAACTCCATGACTCTGAATCTGACGCTCACTATGATTTTATGACTCTGACTCTGACTCCGACTCTGACTCTGACTCTGACTCTGACTCTGAGTGTTTCTCCATGACTCTGACGCTAACTCTGACTCTGACTCTGACTCTGACTCTGACCCAGACTCTGACTCTGACTCTGACTCTGACTTTGACTCTGACTCTGACTCTGACTCTGACTCTGACTTCATGACTGAATCTGACTCTGACTTTGACTCTAACTCCATGATCCTGAAACTCACTTTGACCCTGACTCTGACTCTGACTCTGACTCTGACTCTGACTCTGACTCTGACTCTTACTTCATGACTCTGACTTTGGCTTTGACTTTTACTCTGACTCTGACTCTGACTCTGACTCTGACGCTGACTCTGTCTCTGACTCTGACTCTGACTCTAAATCTGACTTCATGACTCTGACTCTGACTCTGACTCTTTCTTCACGACTCTGACGCTGACTCTGACTCTAACTCTGACTCCGACTTTGACCCAGACTCTGACTCTGAATCTGACTCTGACTATGAATTTATGACTCTGACTCTGACTCTAACTCTGACTCTGACTCTAACTTCATGACTCTGAATCTGACTCTGACTATGATTTTATGACTCTGACTCTGACTCTGACTCTGACTCTGACTCTGACTCTTACTTTATGACTCTGACTTTGACTTTGACTTTGACTCTGACTCTGACTCTGACTCTGACTCTGACTCTGTCTCTGACTGTGACTCCGACTCTGACTCTAACTCCATGACTCTGAATCTGACTCTCACTATGATTTTATGACTCTGACTCTGACTCTGACTCTGACTCTGAGTCTTTCTCCATGACTCTGACGCTAACTCTGACTCTGACTCTGACTCTGACTCTGACCCAGACTCTGACTCTGACTCTGACTCTGACTTTGACTCTGACTCTGACTCTGACTCTGACTCTGACTTCATGACTCTGAATCTGACTCTGACTTCGACTCTGACTACATGATCCTGAAACTGACCTTGACCCTGACTCTGACTCTGACTCTGACTCTGACACTTACTTCATGACTCTGACTTTGACTTTGACTCTGACTCTGACTCTGACTCTGACTCTGACTCTGACTCCGACTCGGACTATGTCTCTGACTCTGACTCTGACTCTGACTCTGACTTCATGACTCTGAATCTGACTCTGACTTTGACTCTAACTTCATGATCCTGAAACTCACTTTGACTCTGACTTTGACTTCATGACTCTGACTCTGACTGTGACTCTGACCCTGACTCTGACTCTGACTCTGACTCTGACTCTTACTCCATGACTTTGACTTTGACTCTGACTCTGACTCTGACTCTGACTTTGACTCTGACTCTGTCTCTGACTCTGACTGTGACTCTGAATCTGACTTTATGACTCTGAATCTGACTCTGACTATGATTTTATGACTCTGACTCTGACTCTGACTCTGACTCTGACCCAGACTCTGACTTTGACTCTGACTCTGACTTTGACTCTGACTCTGACTCTGACTCTGACTCTGACTTCATGACTCTGAATCTGACTCTGACTTTGACTCTAACTCCATGATCCTGAAACTCACTTTGACCCTGACTCTGACTCTGACTCTGACTCTGACTCTTACTGCATGACTTTGACTTCGACTTTGACTCTGACTCTGACTCTGACTCTAACTCTGACTCCGACTCTGACTATGTCTCTGACTCTGACTCTGACTCTGACTCTGACTCTGACTTCATGACTCTGATTCTAAATCTGACTTTAACTCTAACTTCATGATCCTGGAACTGACTTTGACTCCGACTTTGAGTTCATGACTCTGACTCTGACTGTGACTCTGACCCTGACTCTGACTCTGACTCTGACTCTGACTCTTACTTCATGACTCTGACTTTGCCTTTAACTTTTACTCTGACTCTGACTCTGACTCTGACTCTGACTCTGACTCTGTCTCTGACTCTGACTCTGACTCTGAATCTGACTTCATGACTCTGACTCTGACTCTGACTCTGTCTTCATGACTCTGACGCTGACTCTGACTCTAACTCTGACTCCGACTTTGACCCAGACTCTGACTCTAACTCTGACTCTGACTCTGACTCTGACTCCGACTTTCACTTTGACTCTGACTCTGACTCTGACTCTAACTTCATGACTCTGTATCTGACTCTGACTATGATTTTATGACTCTGACTCTGACTCTGACTCCGACTCTGTATCTGACTCTGAGTCTTTCTTCATGACTATGACGCTGACTCTGACTCTGACTCTGACTCCGACTCTGACCCAGACTCTGACTCTGACTCTAACTCTGACTTCGACTATGACTCGGACTCAGACTCTGACTCTGACTCTGACTCTGACTTCGACTCTGACTCTGACTCTGACTCTGACTCTGACTTCATGACTCTGACTCTAACTCTGACTCCGACTCTGACCCAGACTCTGACTCTGACTCTAACTCTGACTTCGACTATGACTCTGACTCAGACTCTGACTCTGACTCTGACTCTGACTTTGACTCTGACTCTGACTCTGACTCTGACTCTGACTTCATGACTCTGACTCTAACTCTGACTCCGACTCTGACCCAGACTCTGACTCTGACTCTGACTCTGCCTCTGACTCTGACTCTGACTCTGAATCTGACTTCATGACTCTGACTCTGACTCTGACTGTGTCTCCACGACTCTGACGCTGACTCTGACTCTAACTCTGACTCCGACTCTGACCCAGACTCTGACTCTGACTCTGACTCTCACTCTGACTCTGACTCCGACTTTGACTTTGACTCTGACTCTGACCCTGACTTTGACTCTGACTCTGACTCTGACTCTTACTTCATGACTCTGACTTTGACTTTGACTCAGACTCTGGCTCTGACTCTAACTCTGACTTTGACTCTGTCTCTGACTGTGACTCCGACTCTGACTCTAACTTCATGACTCTGAATCTGCCGTTGACTATGATTTTATGACTCTGACGCTGACTCCGACTCTGACTCTGACTCTGAGTCTTTCTCCATGACTCTGACGCTAACTCTGACTCTGACTTTGAATCTGACTCTGACCTAGACTCTGACTCTGACTCTGAAACTGACTTTGACTCTGACTCTGACTCTGACTCTGACTCTGACTCCGACTCTGACCCAGACTCTGACTCTGACTCTAACTCTGACTTCGACTATGACTCTGACTCAGACTCGAACTCTGACTCTGACTCTGACGTTGACTCTGACTCTGACTCTGACTCTGACTCTTACTTCATGACTCTGACTTTGACTTTGACTCTGACTCTGACTCTGACTCTGACTCTGACTCTGACTCTGTCTCTGACTGTGACTCCGACTCTGACTCTGACTCCATGACTCTGAATCTGACTCTGACTATGATTTAATGACTCTAACTCTGACTCCGACTCTGACTCTGACTCTGACTCTGACTCTGAGTCTGTCTCCATGACTCTGACGCTTACTCTGACTCTGACTCTGACTCTGACTCTGACTCCATGACTCTGAATCTGACTCTGACTATGATTTCATGACTCTGACTCTGACTCCGACTCTGACTCTGACTCTGACTCTGACTTTGACTCTGACTCTGTCTCTGACTCTGACTGTGACTCTGAATCTGACTTTATGACTCTGAATCTGACTCTGACTATGATTTTATGACTCTGACTCTGACTCTGACTCTGACTCTGACCCAGACTCTGACTTTGACTCTAACTCTGACTTTGACTCTGACTCTGACTCTGACTCTGACTCTGACTTCATGACTCTGAATCTGACTCTGACTATGACTCTAACTCCATGATCCTGAAACTCACTTTGACCCTGACTCTGACTCTGACTCTGACTCTGACTCTTACTGCATGACTTTGACTTCGACTTTGAATCTGACTCTGACTCTGACTCTAACTCTGACTCCGACTCTGACTATGTCTCTGACTCTGACTCTGACTCTGACTCTGACTCTGACTTCATGACTCTGATTCTAAATCTGACTTTAACTCTAACTTCATGATCCTGGAACTGACTTTGACTCTGACTTTGAGTTCATGACTCTGACTCTGACTGTGACTCTGACCCTGACTCTGACTCTGACTCTGACTCTGACTCTTACTTCATGACTCTGACTTTGCCTTTAACTTTTACTCTGACTCTGACTCTGACTCTGACTCTGACTCTGACTCTGTCTCTGACTCTGAATCTGACTTCATGACTGTGACTCTGACTCTGACTCTGTCTTCATGACTCTGACGCTGACTCTGACTCTAACTCTGACTCCGACTTTGACCCAGACTCTGACTCTAACTCTGACTCTGACTCTGACTCTGACTTCGACTTTCACTTTGAATCTGACTCTGACTCTGACTCTAACTTCATGACTCTGTATCTGACTCTGACTATGATTTTATGACTCTGACTCTGACTCTGACTCCGACTCTGACTCTGACTCTGACTCTGACTTTGAGTCTTTCTCCATGACTCTGACGCTAACTCTGACTCGGACTCTGACTCTGACTCTGACCCAGACTCTGACTCTGACTCTGACTCTGACTTTGACTCTGACTCTGACTCTGACTCCGACTCTGACTTCATGACTCTGAATCTGACTCTGACTTTGACTCTAACTACATGATCCTGAAACTGACCTTGACTCTGACTCTGACTCTGACTCTGACTCTGACTCTTACTTCATGACTCTGACTTTGACTTTGACTCTGACTCTGACTCGGACTCTGACTCTGACTCTGACTCTTACTCCATGACTCTGACTTTGACTTTGACTTTGACTCTGACTCTGACTCTGACTCTGACTCTGACTCTGACTCTGTCTCTGACCCTGACTCTGACTCTGAATCTGACTTTATGACTCTGAATCTGACTCTCACTATGATTTTATGACTCTGACTCTGATTCCGACTCTGACTCTGACTCTTACTTCATGACTCTGACTCTGACTTCGACTGTGACTCTGACTCTGACTCTTTCTTCACGACTCTGACGCTGACTCTGACTCTAACTCCGACTCCGACTTTGACCTAGACTCTGACTCCGAATCTGACTCTGACTATGATTTTATGACTCTGACTCTGACTCTAACTCTGACTCTGTCTCTAACTTCATGACTCTGAATCTGACTCTGACTATGATTTTATGACTCTGACTCTGACTCTGACTCTGACTCTGACTCTGACTCTTACTTCATGACTCTGACTTTGACTTTGACTTTGACTCTGACTCTGACTCTGACTCTGACTCTGACTCTGTCTCTGACTGTGATTCCGACTCTGACTCTAACTCCATGACTCTGAATCTGACGCTCACTATGATTTTATGACTCTGACTCTGACTCCGACTCTGACTCTGACTCTGACTCTGACTCTGAGTGTTTCTCCATGACTCTGACGCTAACTCTGACTCTGACTCTGACTCTGACTCTGACCCAGACTCTGACTCTGACTCTGACTCTGACTTTGACTCTGACTCTGACTCTGACTCTGACTTTGACTCTGACTCTGACTCTGACTCTGACTCTGACTTCATGACTGAATCTGACTCTGACTTTGACTCTAACTCCATGATCCTGAAACTCACTTTGACCCTGACTCTGACTCTGACTCTGACTCTGACTCTGACTCTGACTCTGACTCTTACTTCATGACTCTGACTTTGGCTTTGACTTTTACTCTGACTCTGACTCTGACTCTGACTCTGACTCTGACTCTGTCTCTGACTCTGACTCTGACTCTAAATCTGACTTCATGACTCTGACTCTGACTCTGACTCTTTCTTCACGACTCTGACGCTGACTCTGACTCTAACTCTGACTCCGACTTTGACCCAGACTCTGACTCTGAATCTGACTCTGACTATGAATTTATGACTCTGACTCTGACTCTAACTCTGACTCTGACTCTAACTTCATGACTCTGAATCTGACTCTGACTATGATTTTATGACTCTGACTCTGACTCCGACTCTGACCTTGACCCTGACTCTGACTCTGACTCTGACTCTGACACTTACTTCATGACTCTGACTTTGACTTTGACTCTGACTCTGACTCTGACTCTGACTCTGACTCTGACTCCGACTCGGACTATGTCTCTGACTCTGACTCTGACTCTGACTCTGACTTCATGACTCTGAATCTGACTCTGACTCTGACTCTAACTTCATGATCCTGAAACTCACTTTGACTCTGACTTTGACTTCATGACTCTGACTCTGACTGTGACTCTGACCCTGACTCTGACTCTGACTCTGACTCTTACTCCATGACTTTGACTTTGACTCTGACTCTGACTCTGACTCTGACTCTGACTCTGACTCTGACTCTGACTCTGTCTCTGACTCTGACTGTGACTCTGAATCTGACTTGATGACTCTGAATCTGACTCTGACTATGATTTTATGACTCTGACTCTGACTCTGACTCTGACTCTGACCCAGACTCTGACTTTGACTCTGACTCTGACTTTGACTCTGACTCTGACTCTGACTGTGACTCTGACTTCATGACTCTGAATCTGACTCTGACTTTGACTCTAACTCCATGATCCTGAAACTCACTTTGACCCTGACTCTGACTCTGACTCTGACTCTGACTCTTACTTCATGACTTTGACTTCGACTTTGACTCTGACTCTGACTCTGACTCTAACTCTGACTCCGACTCTGACTATGTCCCTGACTCTGACTCTGACTCTGACTCTGACTCTGACTTCATGACTCTGATTCTAAATCTGACTTTAACTCTAACTTCATGATCCTGGAACTGACTTTGACTCTGACTTCGAGTTCATGACTCTGACTCTGACTGTTACTCTGACCCTGACTCTGACTCTGACTCTGACTCTGACTCTTACTTCATGACTCTGACTTTGCCTTTAACTTTTACTCTAACTCTGACTCTGACTCTGACTCTGACTCTGACTCTGTCTCTGACTCTGACTCTGACTCTGAATCTGACTTCATGACTCTGACTCTGACTCTGACTCTGTCTTCATGACTCTGACGCTGACTCTGACTCTAACTCTGACTCCGACTTTGACCCAGACTCTGACTCTAACTCTGACTCTGACTCTGACTCCGACTTTGACTTTGACTCTGACTCTGACTCTGACTCTAACTTCATGACTCTGTATCTGACTCTAACTATGATTTTATGACTCTGACTCTGACTCTGACTCCGACTCTGACTCTGACTCTTACTTCATGACTCTGACTTTGACTTTGACTTTGACTCTGACTCTGACTCTGACTCTGACTCTGACTCTGTCTCTGACTGTGACTCCGACTCTGACACTAACTCCATGACTCTGTATCTGACTCTGACTATGTTTTTATGACTCTGACTCTGACTCCGACTCTGACTCTGACTCTGACTCTGACTCTGAGTCTTTCTCCATGGCTCTGACGCTAACTCTGACTCTGACTCTGACTATGACTCTGACCCAGACTCTGACTCTGACTCTGACCCAGACTCTGACTCTGAGTCTGACTCTGACTTTGACTCTGACTCTGACTCTGACTCTGACTCTGACTTCATGACTCTGAATCTGACTCTGACTTTGACTCTAACTCCATGATCCTGAAACTCACTTTGACCCTGACTCTGACTCTGACTCTGACTCTGACTCTGACTCTGACTCTGACTCTTACTTCATGACTCTGACTTTGGCTTTGACTTTTACTCTGACTCTGACTCTGACTCTGACTCTGACTCTGTCTCTGACTCTAACTCTGACTCTAAATCTGACTTCATGACTCTGACTCTGACTCTGACTCTTTCTTCACGACTCTGACGCTGACTCTGACTCTAACTCTGACTCCGACTTTGACCCAGACTCTGACTCTGAATCTGACTCTGACTATGAATTTATGACTCTGACTCTGACTCTAACTCTGACTCTGACTCTAACTTCATGACTCTGAATCTGACTCTGACTATGATTTTATGACTCTGACTCTGACTCTGACTCTGACTCTGACTCTGACTCTTACTTTATGACTCTGACTTTGACTTTGACTTTGACTCTGACTCTGACTCTGACTCTGACTCTGACTCTGTCTCTGACTGTGACTCCGACTCTGACTCTAACTCCATGACTCTGAATCTGACTCTCACTATGATTTTATGACTCTGACTCTGACTCTGACTCTGACTCTGAGTCTTTCTCCATGACTCTGACGCTAACTCTGACTCTGACTCTGACTCTGACTCTGACCCAGACTCTGACTCTGACTCTGACTCTGACTTTGACTCTGACTCTGACTCTGACTCTGACTCTGACTTCATGACTCTGAATCTGACTCTGACTTCGACTCTGACTACATGATCCTGAAACTGACCTTGACCCTGACTCTGACTCTGACTCTGACTCTGACACTTACTTCATGACTCTGACTTTGACTTTGACTCTGACTCTGACTCTGACTCTGACTCTGACTCTGACTCCGACTCGGACTATGTCTCTGACTCTGACTCTGACTCTGACTCTGACTTCATGACTCTGAATCTGACTCTGACTTTGACTCTAACTTCATGATCCTGAAACTCACTTTGACTCTGACTTTGACTTCATGACTCTGACTCTGACTGTGACTCTGACCCTGACTCTGACTCTGACTCTGACTCTGACTCTTACTCCATGACTTTGACTTTGACTCTGACTCTGACTCTGACTCTGACTTTGACTCTGACTCTGTCTCTGACTCTGACTGTGACTCTGAATCTGACTTTATGACTCTGAATCTGACTCTGACTATGATTTTATGACTCTGACTCTGACTCTGACTCTGACTCTGACCCAGACTCTGACTTTGACTCTGACTCTGACTTTGACTCTGACTCTGACTCTGACTCTGACTCTGACTTCATGACTCTGAATCTGACTCTGACTTTGACTCTAACTCCATGATCCTGAAACTCACTTTGACCCTGACTCTGACTCTGACTCTGACTCTGACTCTTACTGCATGACTTTGACTTCGACTTTGACTCTGACTCTGACTCTGACTCTAACTCTGACTCCGACTCTGACTATGTCTCTGACTCTGACTCTGACTCTGACTCTGACTCTGACTTCATGACTCTGATTCTAAATCTGACTTTAACTCTAACTTCATGATCCTGGAACTGACTTTGACTCCGACTTTGAGTTCATGACTCTGACTCTGACTGTGACTCTGACCCTGACTCTGACTCTGACTCTGACTCTGACTCTTACTTCATGACTCTGACTTTGCCTTTAACTTTTACTCTGACTCTGACTCTGACTCTGACTCTGACTCTGACTCTGTCTCTGACTCTGACTCTGACTCTGAATCTGACTTCATGACTCTGACTCTGACTCTGACTCTGTCTTCATGACTCTGACGCTGACTCTGACTCTAACTCTGACTCCGACTTTGACCCAGACTCTGACTCTAACTCTGACTCTGACTCTGACTCTGACTCCGACTTTCACTTTGACTCTGACTCTGACTCTGACTCTAACTTCATGACTCTGACTCTGACTCTAACTTCATGACTCTGTATCTGACTCTGACTATGATTTTATGACTCTGACTCTGACTCTGACTCCGACTCTGTATCTGACTCTGAGTCTTTCTTCATGACTATGACGCTGACTCTGACTCTGACTCTGACTCCGACTCTGACCCAGACTCTGACTCTGACTCTAACTCTGACTTCGACTATGACTCGGACTCAGACTCTGACTCTGACTCTGACTCTGACTTCGACTCTGACTCTGACTCTGACTCTGACTCTGACTTCATGACTCTGACTCTAACTCTGACTCCGACTCTGACCCAGACTCTGACTCTGACTCTAACTCTGACTTCGACTATGACTCTGACTCAGACTCTGACTCTGACTCTGACTCTGACTTTGACTCTGACTCTGACTCTGACTCTGACTCTGACTTCATGACTCTGACTCTAACTCTGACTCCGACTCTGACCCAGACTCTGACTCTGACTCTGACTCTGCCTCTGACTCTGACTCTGACTCTGAATCTGACTTCATGACTCTGACTCTGACTCTGACTGTGTCTCCACGACTCTGACGCTGACTCTGACTCTAACTCTGACTCCGACTCTGACCCAGACTCTGACTCTGACTCTGACTCTCACTCTGACTCTGACTCCGACTTTGACTTTGACTCTGACTCTGACCCTGACTTTGACTCTGACTCTGACTCTGACTCTTACTTCATGACTCTGACTTTGACTTTGACTCAGACTCTGGCTCTGACTCTAACTCTGACTTTGACTCTGTCTCTGACTGTGACTCCGACTCTGACTCTAACTTCATGACTCTGAATCTGCCGTTGACTATGATTTTATGACTCTGACGCTGACTCCGACTCTGACTCTGACTCTGAGTCTTTCTCCATGACTCTGATGCTAACTCTGACTCTGACTTTGAATCTGACTCTGACCTAGACTCTGACTCTGACTCTGAAACTGACTTTGACTCTGACTCTGACTCTGACTCTGACTCTGACTCCGACTCTGACCCAGACTCTGACTCTGACTCTAACTCTGACTTCGACTATGACTCTGACTCAGACTCGAACTCTGACTCTGACTCTGACGTTGACTCTGACTCTGACTCTGACTCTGACTCTTACTTCATGACTCTGACTTTGACTTTGACTCTGACTCTGACTCTGACTCTGACTCTGACTCTGACTCTGTCTCTGACTGTGACTCCGACTCTGACTCTGACTCCATGACTCTGAATCTGACTCTGACTATGATTTAATGACTCTAACTCTGACTCCGACTCTGACTCTGACTCTGACTCTGACTCTGAGTCTGTCTCCATGACTCTGACGCTTACTCTGACTCTGACTCTGACTCTGACCTGACTCCATGACTCTGAATCTGACTCTGACTATGATTTCATGACTCTGACTCTGACTCCGACTCTGACTCTGACTCTGACTCTGACTCTGAGTCTTTCTTCGTGACTCTGACGCCAACTCTGACTCTGACTCTGACTCTTACTCTGACCCGGACTCTGACTCTGACTCTGACTCTGACTTTGACTCTGACTCTGACTCATTCTGACTCTGACTTCATGACTCTGAATCTGACTCTGACTATGATTTTATGACTCTGACTCTGACTCTGACTCGGACTCCGAATCTGTATCTGACTCTGAGTCTTTCTTCATGACTATGACGCTGACTCTGACTCTGACTCTGACTCCGACTCTGACCCAGACTCTGACTCTGACTCTAACTCTGACTTCGACTATGACTCGGACTCAGACTCTGACTCTGACTCTGACTCTGACTTTGACTCTGACTCTGACTCTGACTCTGACTCTGACTTCATGACTCTGACTCTAACTCTGACTCCGACTCTGACCCAGACTCTGACTCTGACTCTAACTCTGACTTCGACTATGACTCTGACTCAGACTCTGACTCTGACTCTGACTCTGACTTTGACTCTGACGCTGACTCTGACTCTGACTCTGACTTCATGACTCTGACTCTAACTCTGACTCCGACTCTGACCCAGACTCTGACTCTGACTCTGACTCTGCCTCTGACTCTGACTCTGACTCTGAATCTGACTTCATGACTCTGACTCTGACTCTGACTGTGTCTCCACGACTCTGACGCTGACTCTGACTCTAACTCTGACTCCGACTCTGACCCAGACTCTGACTCTGACTCTGACTCTCACTCTGACTCTGACTCCGACTTTGACTTTGACTCTGACTCTGACTCTGACTCTGACTTCATGACTCTGAATCTGACTCTGACAATGATTTTACGACTCTGACTCTGACTCTGACTCTGACACTGACTCTGACTCTGACTCTGACTCTGACTCTTACTTCATGACTCTGACTTTAAATTTGACTCTGAATCTGACTCTGACTCTGACTCTGACTCTGACTCTGACTCTGTCTCTGACTGTGACTCCGACTCTGACTCTAACTTCATGATCCTGAAACTGACTTTCACTCTGACTTTGACTTCATCACTCTGACTCTGACTGTGACTCCGACCCTGACTCTGACTCTGACTCTGACTCTGACTCTTACTCCATGACTCTGATTTTGACTTTGACTTTGACTCTGACTCTGACTCTGACTCTGACTCTGACTCTGACTCTGTCTCTGACTCTGACTGTGACTCTGAATCTGACTTCATGACTCTGAATTTGACTCTGACTATGATTTTATGACTCTGACTCTGACTCTGACTCTGACTCTGACTCTGACTCTGACCCAGACTCTGACTCTGACTCTGACTCTGACTTTGACTCTGACTCTGACTCTGACTCTGACTCTGACTCTAACTGCATGACTCTGAATCTGACTCTGACTCTTACTTCATAACTCTGACTTTGACTTTGACTCTGACTCTGACTCTGACTCTAACTCTGACTCTGACTCCGACTCGGACTATGTCTCTGACTCTGACTCTGACTCTGACTCTGAGTTCATGACTCTGAATCTGACTCTGACTTTGACTCTAACTTCATGATCCTGAAACTGACTTTGACTCTGACTTTGAATTCATGACTCTGACTCTGACTGTGACTCTGACCCTGACTCTGACTCTGACGCTGAATCTGACTTTATGACTCTGAATCTGACTCTCACTATGATCTTATGACTCTGACTCTGACTCTTACTTCATGACTATGACTCTGACTTTGACTCTGACTCTGACTCTGACTCTGACTCTGTCTCTGACTGTGACTCCGACTCTGACTCTTACTTCATGACTCTGAATCTGACTCTGACTATGATTGTATGACTCTGACTCTGACTCCGACTCTGACTCTGACTCTGACTCTGACTCTGAGTCTTTCTTCGTGACTCTGATGCCAACTTCGACTCTGACTCTGACTCTGACCCAGACTCTGACTCTGACTCTGACTCTGACTTTGACTCTGACTCTGACTCTGACTCTGACTTTGACTCTGACTCTGACTCTGACTCTGACTCTGACTCTGACTCCATGACTCTGAATCTGACTCTGACTATGATTTTATGACTCTGACTCTGACTCCGACTCTGACTCTGACTCTGACTCTGACTCTGAGTCTTTCTTCGTGACTCTGACGCCAACTCTGACTCTGACTCTGACTCTTACTCTGACCCGGACTCTGACTCTGACTCTGACTCTGACTTTGACTCTGACTCTGACTCATTCTGACTCTGACTTCATGACTCTGAATCTGACTTTGACTATGATTTTATGACTCTGACTCTGACTCTGACTCGGACTCCGACTCTGTATCTGACTCTGAGTCTTTCTTCATGACTATGACGCTGACTCTGACTCTGACTCTGACTCCGACTCTGACCCAGACTCTGACTATGACTCTAACTCTGACTTCGACTATGACTCGGACTCAGACTCTGACTCTGACTCTGACTCTGTTTTTGACTCTGACTCTGACTCTGACTCTGACTCTGACTTCATGACTCTGACTCTAACTCTGACTCCGACTCTGACCCAGACTCTGACTCTGACTCTAACTCTGACTTCGACTATGACTCTGACTCAGACTCTGACTCTGACTCTGACTCTGACTTTGACTCTGACTCTGACTCTGACTCTGACTCTGACTCTGACTTCATGACTCTGACTCTAACTCTGACTCCGACTCTGACCCAGACTCTGACTCTGACTCCGACTCTGCCTCTGACTCTAACTCTGACTCTGAATCTGACTTCATGACTCTGACTCTGACTCTGACTGTGTCTCCACGACTCTGACGCTGACTCTGACTCTAACTCTGACTCCGACTCTGACCCAGACTCTGACTCTGACTCTGACTCTCACTCTGACTCTGACTCCGACTTTGACTTTGACTCTGACTCTGACTCTGACTCTGACTTCATGACTCTGAATCTGACTCTGACAATGATTTTACGACTCTGACTCTGACTCTGACTCTGACCCTGACTCTGACTCTGACTCTGACTCTGACTCTTACTTCATGACTCTGACTTTAAATTTGACTCTGAATCTGACTCTGACTCTGACTCTGACTCTGACTCTGTCTCTGACTGTGACTCCGACTCTGACTCTAACTTCATGATCCTGAAACTGACTTTCACTCTGACTTTGACTTCATCACTCTGACTCTGACTGTGACTCCGACCCTGACTCTGACTCTGACTCTGACTCTGACTCTTACTCCATGATTCTGATTTTGACTTTGACTTTGACTCTGACTTTGACTCTGACTCTGACTCTGACTCTGACTCTGTCTCTGACTCTGACTGTGACTCTGAATCTGACTTCATGACTCTGAATCTGACTCTGACTATGATTTTATGACTCTGACTCTGACTCTGACTCTGACTCTGACTCTGACTCTGACCCAGACTCTGACTCTGACTCTGACTCTGACTTTGACTCTGACTCTGACTCTGACTCTGACTCTGAATTCATGACTCTGACTCTAACTCTGACTCCGACTCTGACCCAGACTCTGACTCTGACTCTGACTCTGGATCTGCCTCTGACTCTGACTCTGACTCTGAATCTGACTTCATGACTCTGACCCTGACTCTGACTATGATTTTATGACTCTGACTCTGACTCCGACCCTGACTCTGACTTTGACTCTGACTCTGAGTCTTTCTTCGTGACTCTGACGCCAACTCTGACTCTGACTCTGACTCTTACTCTGACCCAGACTCTGACTATGTCTCTGACTCTGACTCTGACTCTGACTCTGACTTCATGACTCTGAATCTGACTCTGAATCTGACTCTGACTTTGACTCTAACTTCATGATTCTGAAACTGACTTTCACTCTGACTTTGACTTCATCACTCTGACTCTGACTGTGACTCCGACCCTGACTCTGACTCTGACTCTGACTCTGACTCTTACTCCATGACTCTGACTTTGACTTTGACTGTGACTCTGACTCTGACTCTGACTCTGACTCTGACTCTGACTCTGTCTCTGACTCTGACCGTGACTCTGAATCTGACTTCATGACTCTGAATCTGACTCTGACTATGATTTTATGACTCTGACTCTGACTCTGACTCTGACTCTGACTCTGACTCTGACCCAGACTCCGACTCTGACTCTGACTCTGACTTTGACTCTGACTCTGACTCCGACTTTGACTCTGACTCTGACTCTGACTCTGACTCCGACTTCATGACTCTGAATCTGATTCTGACTTTGACTCTAACTCCATGATCCTGAAACTCACTTTGACCCTGACTCTAACTCTGACTCTGACTCTGACTCTTACTTCATGACTTTGACTTTGACTTTTACTCTGACTCTGACTCTGACTCTAACTCTGACTCCGACTCTGACTATGTCTCTGACTCTGACTCTGACCCTGACTCTGACTCTCACTCTGACTCTGACTTCATGACTCTGACTCTGACTCCGACTCTGACTCTGACTCTGACTCTGACTCTGAGTCTTTCTTCGTGACTCTGACGCCAACTCTGACTCTGACTCTGACCCGGACTCTGACTCTGACTCTGACTCTGACTTTGACTCTCACTCTGACTCATTCTGACTCTGACTTCATGACTCTGAATCTGACTCTGACTATGATTTTATGACTCTGACTCTGACTCTGACTCGGACTCCGACTCTGTATCTGACTCTGAGTCTTTCTTCATGACTATGACGCTGACTCTGACTCTGACTCTGACTCCGACTCTGACCCAGACTCTGACTCTGACTCTATCTCTGACTTCGACTATGACTCGGACTCAGACTCTGACTCTGACTCTGACTCTGAGTTTGACTCTGACTCTGACACTGACTCTGACTCTGACTTCATGACTCTGACTCTAACTCTGACTCCGACTCTGACCCAGACTCTGACTCTGACTCTAACTCTGACTTCGACTATGACTCTGACTCAGACTCTGACTCTGACTCTGACTCTGACTTTGACTCTGACTCTGACTCTGACTCTGACTCTGACTTCATGACTCTGACTATAACTCTGACTCCGACTTTGACCCAGACTCTGACTCTGACTCTGACTCTGCCTCTGACTCTGACTCTGACTCTGAATCTGACTTCATGACTCTGACTCTGACTCTGACTGTGTCTCCACGACTCTGACGCTGACTCTGACTCTAACTCTGACTCCGACTCTGACCCAGACTCTGACTCTGACTCTGACTCTCACTCTGACTCTGACTCCGACTTTGACTTTGACTCTGACTCTGACTCTGACTCTGACTTCATGACTCTGAATCTGACTCTGACAATGATTTTACGACTCTGACTCTGACTCTGACTCTGACCCTGACTCTGACTCTGACTCTGACTCTGACTCTTACTTCATGACTCTGACTTCAAATTTGACTCTGCATCTGACTCTGACTCTGACTCTGACTCTGACTCTGTCTCTGACTGTGACTCCGACTCTGACTGTCACTTCATGATCCTGAAACTGACTTTCACTCTGACTTTGACTTCATCACTCTGACTCTGACTGTGACTCCGACCCTGACTCTGACTCTGACTCTGACTCTGACTCTTACTCCATGACTCTGATTTTGACTTTGACTTTGACTCTGACTCTGACTCTGACTCTGACTCTGACTCTGACTTTGTCTCTGACTCCGACTGTGACTCTGAATCTGACTTCATGACTCTGAATCTGACTCTGACTATGATTTTATGACTCTGACTCTGACTCTGACTCTGATTCTGACTCTGACTCTGACCCAGACTCTGACTCTGACTCTGACTCTGACTTTGACTCTGACTCTGACTCTGACTCTGACTCTGACTCTAACTGCATGACTCTGAATCTGACTCTGACTCTTACTTCATAACTCTGACTTTGACTTTGACTCTGACTCTGACTCTGACTCTGTCTCTGACTGTGACTCCGACTCTGACTCTTACTTCATGACTCTGAATCTGACTCTGACTATGATTGTATGACTCTGACTCTGACTCTGACTCTGACTCTGACTCTGAGTCTGTCTTCGTGACTCTGGCGCCAACTTTGACTCTGACTCTTACTCTGACCCAGTATCTGACTCTGACTCTGAAACCGACTTTGACTCTGACTCTGACTCTGACTCTGACTCCGACTTCATGACTCTGAATCTGACTCTGACTTTGACTCTAACTCCATGATCCTGAAACTCACTTTGACCCTGACTCTAACTCTGACTCTGACTCTGACTCTTACTTCATGACTTTGACTTTGACTTTGACTCTGACTCTGACTCTGACTCTAACTCTGACTCCGACTCTGACTATGTCTCTGACTCTGACTCTGACTCTGACTCTGACTCTCACTCTGACTCTGACTTCATGACTCTGAATCTGACTCTGACTTTGACTCTAACTTCATGATCCTGAAACTGACTTTGACTCTGACTTTGAGTTCATGACTCTGACTCTGACTGTGACTCTGACCCTGACTCTGACTCTGACTCTGACTCTGACTCTTACTTCATGACTCTGACTTTGGCTTTGACTTTGACTTTGACTCTGACTCTGACTCTGACTCTGACTCTGACTCTGTCTCTGACTGTGACTCCGACTCTGACTCTAACTTCAAGACTCTGAATCTGACTCTGACTATGATTTTATGACTCTGACTCTGACTCCGACTCTGACTCTGACTCTGACTCTGACTCTGGGTCTTTCTTCGTGATTCTGACGCCAACTCTGACTCTGACTCTGACTCTTACTCTGACCCAGACTCTGACTCTGACTCTGACTCTGACTTTGACTCTGACTCTGACTCTGACTCTGACTTTGACTCTGACTCTGACTCTGACTCCATGACTCTGAATCTGACTCTGACTATGATTTTATGACTGTGACTCTGACTCCGACTCTGACTCTGACTCTGACTCTGACTCTGAGTCTTTCTTCGTGACTCTGACGCCAACTCTGACTCTGACTCTGACTCTTACTCTGACCCGGACTCTGACTCTGACTCTGACTCTGACTTTGACTCTCACTCTGACTCATTCTGACTCTGACTTCATGACTCTGAATCTGACTCTGACTATGATTTTATGACTCTGACTCTGACTCTGACTCGGACTCCGACTCTGTATCTGACTCTGAGTCTTTCTTCATGACTATGACGCTGACTCTGACTCTGACTCTGACTCCGACTCTGACCCAGACTCTGACTCTGACTCTATCTCTGACTTCGACTATGACTCGGACTCAGACTCTGACTCTGACTCTGACTCTGACTTTGACTCTGACTCTGACTCTGACTCTGACTCTGACTTCATGACTCTGACTCTAACTCTGACTCCGACTCTGACCCAGACTCTGACTCTGACTCTAACTCTGATTTCGACTATGACTCTGACTCAGACTCTGACTCTGACTCTGACTCTGACTTTGACTCTGACTCTGACTCTGACTCTGACTCTGACTTCATGACTCTGACTCTAACTCTGACTCCGACTCTGACCCAGACTCTGACTCTGACTCTGACTCTGCCTCTGACTCTGACTCTGACTCTAAATCTGACTTCATGACTCTGACTCTGAGTCTTTCTTCGTGATTCTGACGCCAACTCTGACTCTGACTCTGACTCTTACTCTGACCCAGACTCTGACTCTGACTCTGACTCTGACTTTGACTCTGACTCTGACTCTGACTCTGACTTTGACTCTGACTCTGACTCTGACTCTGACTCTGACTCTGACTCCATGACTCTGAATCTGACTCTGACTATGATTTTATGACTCTGACTCTGACTCCGACTCTGACTCTGACTCTGACTCTGACTCTGAGTCTTTCTTCGTGACTCTGACGCCAACTCTGACTCTGACTCTGACCCGGACTCTGACTCTGACTCTGACTCTGACTTTGACTCTCACTCTGACTCATTCTGACTCTGACTTCATGACTCTGAATCTGACTCTGACTATGATTTTATGACTCTGACTCTGACTCTGACTCGGACTCCGACTCTGTATCTGACTCTGAGTCTTTCTTCATGACTATGACGCTGACTCTGACTCTGACGCTGACTCCGACTCTGACCCAGACTCTGACTCTGACTCTATCTCTGACTTCGACTATGACTCGGACTCAGACTCTGACTCTGACTCTGACTCTGACTTTGACTCTGACTCTGACTCTGACTCTGACTCTGACTTCATGACTCTGACTCTAACTCTGACTCCGACTCTGACCCAGACTCTGACTCTGACTCTAACTCTGACTTCGACTATGACTCTGACTCAGACTCTGACTCTGAGTCTGACTCTGACTTTGACTCTGACTCTGACTCTGACTCTGACTCTGACTTCATGACTCTGACTCTAATTCTGACTCCGACTCTGACCCAGACTCTGACTCTGACTCTGACTCTGCCTCTGACTCTGACTCTGACTCTGAATCTGACTTCATGACTCTGACTCTGACTCTGACTGTGTCTCCACGACTCTGACGCTGACTCTGACTCTAACTCTGACTCCGACTCTGACCCAGACTCTGACTCTGACTCTGACTCTCACTCTGACTCTGACTCCGACTCTGACTCTGACCCTGACTCTGACTCTGACTCTGACTCTGACTCTTACTTCATGACTCTGACTTTAAATTTGACTCTGCATCTGACTCTGACTCTGACTCTGACTCTGACTCTGTCTCTGACTGTGACTCCGACTCTGACTCTCACTTCATGATCCTGAAACTGACTTTCACTCTGACTTTGACTTCATCACTCTGACTCTGACTGTGACTCCGACCCTGACTCTGACTCTGACTCTGACTCTGACTCTTACTCCATGACTCTGATTTTGACTTTGACTTTGACTCTGACTCTGACTCTGACTCTGACTCTGACTCTGACTCTGTCTCTGACTCTGACTGTGACTCTGAATCTGACTTCATGACTCTGAATCTGACTCTGACTATGATTTTATGACTCTGACTCTGACTCTGACTCTGACTCTGACTCTGACTCTGACCCAGACTCTGACTCTGACTCTGACTCTGACTTTGACTCTGACTCTGACTCTGACTCTGACTCTGACTCTAACTGCATGACTCTGAATCTGACTCTGACTCTTACTTCATAACTCTGACTTTGACTTTGACTCTGACTCTGACTCTGACTCTGACTCTTACTTCATGACTCTGACTTTGGCTTTGACTTTGACTTTGACTCTGACTCTGACTCTGACTCTGACTCTGACTCTGTCTCTGACTGTGACTCCGACTCTGACTCTAACTTCAAGACTCTGAATCTGACTCTGACTATGATTTTATGACTCTGACTCTGACTCCGACTCTGACTCTGACTCTGACTCTGACTCTGAGTCTTTCTTCGTGACTCTGACGCCAACTCTGACTCTGACTCTGACTCTTACTCTGACCCGGACTCTGACTCTGACTCTGACTCTGACTTTGACTCTCACTCTGACTCATTCTGACTCTGACTTCATGACTCTGAATCTGACTCTGACTATGATTTTATGACTCTGACTCTGACTCTGACTCGGACTCCGACTCTGTATCTGACTCTGAGTCTTTCTTCATGACTATGACGCTGACTCTGACTCTGACTCTGACTCCGACTCTGACCCAGACTCTGACTCTGACTCTATCTCTGACTTCGACTATGACTCGGACTCAAACTCTGACTCTGACTCTGACTCTGACTTTGACTCTGACTCTGACTCTGACTCTGACTCTGACTTCATGACTCTGACTCTAACTCTGACTCCGACTCTGACCCAGACTCTGACTCTGACTCTAACTCTGATTTCGACTATGACTCTGACTCAGACTCTGACTTTGACTCTGACTCTGACTTTGACTCTGACTCTGACTCTGACTCTGACTCTGACTTCATGACTCTGACTCTAACTCTGACTCCGACTCTGACCCAGACTCTGACTCTGACTCTGACTCTGCCTCTGACTCTGACTCTGACTCTGAATCTGACTTCATGACTCTGACTCTGACTCTGACTGTGTCTCCACGACTCTGACGCTGACTCTGACTCTAACTCTGACTCCGACTCTGACCCAGACTCTGACTCTGACTCTGACTCTCACTCTGACTCTGACTCCGACTTTGACTTTGACTCTGACTCTGACTCTGACTCTGACTTCATGACTTTGAATCTGAATCTGACAATGATTTTACGACTCTGACTCTGACTCTGACTCTGACCCTGACTCTGACTCTGACTCTGACTCTGACTCTTACTTCATGACTCTGACTTTAAATTTGACTCTGCATCTGACTCTGACTCTGACTCTGACTCTGACTCTGTCTCTGACTGTGACTCCGACTCTGACTCTCACTTCATGATCCTGAAACTGACTTTCACTCTGACTTTGACTTCATCACTCTGACTCTGACTGTGACTCCGACCCTGACTCTGACTCTGACTCTGACTCTGACTCTTACTCCATGACTCTGATTTTGACTTTGACTTTGACTCTGACTCTGACTCTGACTCTGACTCTGACTCTGACTCTGTCTCTGACTCTGACTGTGACTCTGAATCTGACTTCATGACTCTGAATCTGACTCTGACTATGATTTTATGACTCTGACTCTGACTCTGACTCTGACTCTGACTCTGACTCTGACCCAGACTCTGACTCTGACTCTGACTCTGACTTTGACTCTGACTCTGACTCTGACTCTGACTCTGACTCTAACTGCATGACTCTGAATCTGACTCTGACTCTTACTTCATAACTCTGACTTTGACTTTGACTCTGACTCTGACTCTGACTCTGACTCTTACTTCATGACTCTGACTTTGGCTTTGACTTTGACTTTGACTCTGACTCTGACTCTGACTCTGACTCTGACTCTGTCTCTGACTGTGACTCCGACTCTGACTCTAACTTCAAGACTCTGAATCTGACTCTGACTATGATTTTATGACTCTGACTCTGACTCCGACTCTGACTCTGACTCTGACTCTGACTCTGAGTCTTTCTTCGTGACTCTGACGCCAACTCTGACTCTGACTCTGACTCTTACTCTGACCCGGACTCTGACTCTGACTCTGACTCTGACTTTGACTCTCACTCTGACTCATTCTGACTCTGACTTCATGACTCTGAATCTGACTCTGACTATGATTTTATGACTCTGACTCTGACTCTGACTCGGACTCCGACTCTGTATCTGACTCTGAGTCTTTCTTCATGACTATGACGCTGACTCTGACTCTGACTCTGACTCCGACTCTGACCCAGACTCTGACTCTGACTCTATCTCTGACTTCGACTATGACTCGGACTCAAACTCTGACTCTGACTCTGACTCTGACTTTGACTCTGACTCTGACTCTGACTCTGACTCTGACTTCATGACTCTGACTCTAACTCTGACTCCGACTCTGACCCAGACTCTGACTCTGACTCTAACTCTGATTTCGACTATGACTCTGACTCAGACTCTGACTTTGACTCTGACTCTGACTTTGACTCTGACTCTGACTCTGACTCTGACTCTGACTTCATGACTCTGACTCTAACTCTGACTCCGACTCTGACCCAGACTCTGACTCTGACTCTGACTCTGCCTCTGACTCTGACTCTGACTCTGAATCTGACTTCATGACTCTGACTCTGACTCTGACTGTGTCTCCACGACTCTGACGCTGACTCTGACTCTAACTCTGACTCCGACTCTGACCCAGACTCTGACTCTGACTCTGACTCTCACTCTGACTCTGACTCCGACTTTGACTTTGACTCTGACTCTGACTCTGACTCTGACTTCATGACTCTGAATCTGACTCTGACAATGATTTTACGACTCTGACTCTGACTCTGACTCTGACCCTGACTCTGACTCTGACTCTGACTCTGACTCTTACTTCATGACTCTGACTTTAAATTTGACTCTGCATCTGACTCTGACTCTGACTCTGACTCTGACTCTGTCTCTGACTGTGACTCCGACTCTGACTCTCACTTCATGATCCTGAAACTGACTTTCACTCTGACTTTGACTTCATCACTCTGACTCTGACTGTGACTCCGACCCTGACTCTGACTCTGACTCTGACTCTGACTCTTACTCCATGACTCTGATTTTGACTTTGACTTTGACTCTGACTCTGACTCTGACTCTGACTCTGACTCTGACTCTGTCTCTGACTCTGACTGTGACTCTGAATCTGACTTCATGACTCTGAATCTGACTCTGACTATGATTTTATGACTCTGACTCTGACTCTGACTCTGACTCTGACTCTGACTCTGACCCAGACTCTGACTCTGACTCTGACTCTGACTTTGACTCTGACTCTGACTCTGACTCTGACTCTGACTCTAACTGCATGACTCTGAATCTGACTCTGACTCTTACTTCATAACTCTGACTTTGACTTTGACTCTGACTCTGACTCTGACTCTAACTCTGACTCTGACTCCGACTCGGACTATGTCTCTGACTCTGACTCTGACTCTGACTCTGACTTCATGACTCTGAATCTGACTCTGACTTTGACTCTAACTTCATGATCCTGAAACTGACTTTGACTCTGACTTTGAGTTCATGACTCCGACTCTGACTGTGACTCTGACCCTGACTCTGACTCTGACTCTGACTCTGACTCTTACTTCATGACTCTGACTTTGGCTTTGACTTTGACTTTGACTCTGACTCTGACTCTGACTCTGACTCTGACTCTGTCTCTGACTGTGACTCCGACTCTGACTCTAACTTCAAGACTCTGAATCTGACTCTGACTATCATTTTATGACTCTGACTCTGACTCCGACTCTGACTCTGACTCTGACTCTGACTCTGAGTCTTTCTTCGTGATTCTGACGCCAACTCTGACTCTGACTCTGACTCTTACTCTGACCCAGACTCTGACTCTGACTCTGACTCTGACTTTGACTCTGACTCTGACTCTGACTCTGACTTTGACTCTGACTCTGACTCTGACTCTGACTCTGACTCTGACTCCATGACTCTGAATCTGACTCTGACTATGACTTTATGACTCTGACTCTGACTCCGACTCTGACTCTGACTCTGACTCTGAGTCTTTCTTCGTGACTCTGACGCCAACTCTGACTCTGACTCTGACTCTTACTCTGACCCGGACTCTGACTCTGACTCTGACTCTGACTTTGACTCTGAGTCTGACTCATTCTGACTCTGACTTCATGACTCTGAATCTGACTCTGACTATGATTTTATGACTCTGACTTTTATGACTCTGACTCCGACTCTGTATCTGACTCTGAGTCTTTCTTCATGACTATGACGCTGACTCTGACTCTGACTCTGACTCCGACTCTGACCCAAACTCTGACTCTGACTCTAACTCTGACTTCGACTATGACTCGGACTCAGACTCTGACTCTGACTCTGACTTTGACTTTGACTCTGACTCTGACTCTGACTCTGACTCTGACTTCATGACTCTGACTCTAACTCTGACTCCGACTCTGACCCAGACTCTGACTCTGACTCTAACTCTGACTTCGACTATGACTCTGACTCAGACTCTGACTCTGACTCTGACTCTGACTTTGACTCTGACTCTGACTCTGACTCTGACTCTGACTTCATGACTCTGACTCTAACTCTGACTCCGACTCTGACTCAGACTCTGACTCTGACTCTAACTCTGACTTCGACTATGACTCTGACTCAGACTCTGACTCTGACTCTGACTCTGACTCTGACTTTGACTCTGACTCTGACTCTGACTCTGACTCTGAATTCATGACTCTGACTCTAACTCTGACTCCGACTCTGACCCAGACTCTGACTCTGACTCTGACTCTGACACTGCCTCTGACTCTGACTCTGACTCTGAATCTGACTTCATGACTCTGACTTTGACTTTGACTTTGACTCTGACTCTGACTCTGACTCTGACTCTGACTCTGACTCTGTCTCTGACTCTGACTGTGACTCTGAATCTGAATTCATGACTCTGAATCTGACTCTGACTATGATATCATGACTCTGACTCTGACTCTGACTCTGACTTTGACTCTGACTCTGACCCGGACTCTGACTCTGACTCTCACTCTGACTTTGACTCTGACTCTGACTCTGACTCTGACTCTGACTTCATGACTCTGAATCTGACTCTGACTCTCACTTCATGACTCTGACTCTGACTCTGACTTCATGACTCTGAATCTGACTCTGACTTTGACTCTAACTACATGATCCTGAAACTGACCTTGACCCTGACTCTGACTCTGACTCTGACTCTGACTCTGACTTTGACTCTGACTCTGACTCTGACTCTGACTCTGACTTCATGACTCTGACTCTAACTCTGACTCCGACTCTGACTCAGACTCTGACTCTGACTCTAACTCTGACTTCGACTATGACTGTGACTCAGACTCTGACTCTGACTCTGACTCTGACTTTGACTCTGACTCTGACTCTGACTCTGACTCTGACTTCATGACTCTGACTCTAACTCTGACTCCGACTCTGACCCAGACTCTGACTCTGACTCTGACTCTGACACTGCCTCTGACTCTGACTCTGACTCTGAATCTGACTTCATGACTCTGACCCTGACTCTGACTATGATTTTATGACTCTGACTCTGACTCCGACCCTGACTCTGACTTTGACTCAGACTCTGACTCTGACTTCATGACTCTGAATCTGACTCTGACAATGATTTTATGACTCTGACTCTGACTTTCACTCTGACCCTGACTCTGACTCTGACTCTGACTCTGTCTCTGACTGTGACTCCGACTCTGACTCTAACTCCATGACTCTGAATCTGACTCTGACTATGACTTTATGACTCTGACTCTGACTCCGACTCTGACTCTGACTCTGACTCTGACTCTGAGTCTTTCTCCATGACTCTGACGCTAACTCTGACTCTGAATCTGACTCTGACTCTGACCCAGACTCTGACTCTGACTCTGACTCTGACTTTGACTCTGACTCTGACTCTGACTCTGACTCTGACTCCGACTCTGACTCTGACTCTGACTCTGAGTCTTTCTCCATGACTCTGACGCTAACTCTGACTCTGACTCTGACTCTGACTCTGCCTCTGACTCTGACTCTGACTCTGAATCTGACTTCATGACTCTGACTCTGACTCTGACTGTGTCTTCACGACTCTGACGCTGACTCTGACTCTAACTCTGACTCCGACTCTGACCCAGACTCTGACTCTCACTCTGACTCTCACTCTGACTCTGACTCCGACTTTGACTTTGACTCTGACTCTGACTCTGACTCTGACTTCATGACTCTGAATCTGATTCTGACAATGATTTTATGACTCTGACTCTGACTCTGACTCTGACCCTGACTCTGACTCTGACTCTGACTCTGACTCTTACTTCATGACTCTGACTTTGACTTTGACTCTGAATCTGACTCTGACTCTGACTCTGACTCTGACTCTGACTCTGACTGTGACTCCGACTCTGACTCTAACTTCATGAGTCTGAATCTGACTCTGACTATGATTTTATGACTCTGACTCTGACTCCGACTCTGACTCTGACTCTGACTCTGATTCTGAGTCTTTCTCCATGACTCTGACGCTAACTCTGACTCCGAATCTGACTATGTCTCTGACTCTGACTCTGACTCTGACTTTATGACTCTGAATCTGACTCTGAATCTGACTCTGACTTTGACTCTAACTTCATGATCCTGAAACTGACTTCCACTCTGACTTTGACTTCATCACTCTGACTCTGACTGTGACGCCGACCCTGACTCTGACTCTGACTCTGACTCTGACTCTTACTCCATGACTCTGACTTTGACTTTGACTTTGACTCTGACTCTGACTCTGACTCTGACTCTGACTCTGACTCTGTCTCTGACTCTGACTGTGACTCTGAATCTGAATTCATGACTCTGAATCTGACTCTGACTATGATTTCATGACTCTGACTCTGACTCTAAATCTGACTTTGACTCTGACTCTGACCCGGACTCTGACTCTGACTCCGACTCTGACTTTGACTCTGACTCTGACTCTGACTCTGACTCTGACTTCATGACTCTGAATCTGACTCTGACTCTCACTTCATGACTCTGACTCTGACTCTGACTTCATGACTCTGAATCTGACTCTGACTTTGACTCTAACTACATGATCCTGAAACTGACCTTGACCCTGACTCTGACTCTGACTCTGACTCTGACTCTGACTTTGACTCTGACTCTGACTCTGACTCTGACTCTGACTTCATGACTCTGACTCTAACTCTGACTCCGACTCTGACTCAGACTCTGACTCTGACTCTAACTCTGACTTCGACTATGACTGTGACTCAGACTCTGACTCTGACTCTGACTCTGACTTTGACTCTGACTCTGACTCTGACTCTGACTCTGACTTCATGACTCTGACTCTAACTCTGACTCCGACTCTGACCCAGACTCTGACTGTGACTCTGACTCTGACACTGCCTCTGACTCTGACTCTGACTCTGAATCTGACTTCATGACTTTGACCCTGACTCTGACTATGATTTTATGACTCTGACTCTGACTCCGACCCTGACTCTGACTTTGACTCAGACTCTGACTCTGACTCTGACTCTGACTTCATGACTCTGAATCTGACTCTGACAATGATTTTATGACTCTGACTCTGACTCTCACTCTGACCCTGACCCTGACTCTGACTCTGACTCTGTCTCCGACTGTGACTCCGACTCTGACTCTAACTCCATGACTCTGAATCTGACTCTGACTATGACTTTATGACTCTGACTCTGACTCCGACTCTGACTCTGACTCTGACTCTGACTCTGATTCTTTCTCCATGACTCTGACGCTAACTCTGACTCTGACTCTGACTCTGACTCTGACCCAGACTCTGACTCTGACTCTGACTCTGACTTTGACTCTGACTCTGACTCTGACTCTGACTCTGACTCTGACTTCATGACTCTGAATCTGACTCTGACTTTGACTCGAACTACATGATCCTGGAACTGACCTTGACCCTGACTCTGACTCTGACTCTGACTCTGACTCTTACTTCATGACTCTGACTCTGACTCGGACTTCATGACTCTGAATCTGACTCTGACTTTGACTCTAACTACATGATCCTGAAACTGACCTTGACCCTGACTCTGACTCTGACTCTGACTCTGACTCTTACCTCATGAATCTGACTTTGTCTTTGTCTCTGACTCTGACTCTGACTCTCACTCTGACTCTGACTCTGAATCTGACTTCATGACTCTGACTCTGACTCTGACTGTGTCTTCACGACTCTGACGCTGACTCTGACTCTAACTCTGACTCCGACTCTGACCCAGACTCTGACTCTCACTCTGACTCTCACTCTGACTCTGACTCCGACTTTGACTTTGACTCTGACTCTGACTCTGACTCTGACTTCATGACTCTGAATCTGATTCTGACAATGATTTTATGACTCTGACTCTGACTCTGACTCTGACCCTGACTCTGACTCTGACTCTGACTCTGACTCTTACTTCATGACTCTGACTTTGACTTTGACTCTGAATCTGACTCTGACTCTGACTCTGACTCTGACTCTGTCTCTGACTGTGACTCCGACTCTGACTCTAACTTCATGAGTCTGAATCTGACTCTGACTATGATTTTATGACTCTGACTCTGACTCCGACTCTGACTCTGACTCTGACTCTGATTCTGAGTCTTTCTCCATGACTCTGACGCTAACTCTGACTCCGAATCTGACTATGTCTCTGACTCTGACTCTGACTCTGACTCTGACTTTATGACTCTGAATCTGACTCTGAATCTGACTCTGACTTTGACTCTAACTTCATGATCCTGAAACTGACTTCCACTCTGACTTTGACTTCATCACTCTGACTCTGACTGTGACGCCGACCCTGACTCTGACTCTGACTCTGACTCTGACTCTTACTCCATGACTCTGACTTTGACTTTGACTTTGACTCTGACTCTGACTCTGACTCTGACTCTGACTCTGACTCTGTCTCTGACTCTGACTGTGACTCTGAATCTGAATTCATGACTCTGAATCTGACTCTGACTATGATTTCATGACTCTGACTCTGACTCTGACTCTGACTTTGACTCTGACTCTGACCCAGACTCTGACTCTGACTCTGACTCTGACTTTGACTCTGACTCTGACTCTGACTCTGACTCTGACTTCATGACTCTGAATCTGACTCTGACTCTCACTTCATGACTCTGACTCTGACTCTGACTTCATGACTCTGAATCTGACTCTGACTTTGACTCTAACTACATGATCCTGAAACTGACCTTGACCCTGACTCTGACTCTGACTCTGACTCTGACTCTGACTTTGACTCTGACTCTGACTCTGACTCTGACTCTGACTTCATGACTCTGACTCTAACTCTGACTCCGACTCTGACTCAGACTCTGACTCTGACTCTCACTCTGACTTCGACTATGACTGTGACTCAGACTCTGACTCTGACTCTGACTCTGACTTTGACTCTGACTCTGACTCTGACTCTGACTCTGACTTCATGACTCTGACTCTAACTCTGACTCCGACTCTGACCCAGACTCTGACTCTGACTCTGACTCTGACACTGCGACTGACTCTGACTCTGACTCTGAATCTGACTTCATGACTCTGACCCTGACTCTGACTATGATTTTATGACTCTGACTCTGACTCCGACCCTGACTCTGACTTTGACTCAGACTCTGACTCTGACTCTGACTCTGACTTCATGACTCTGAGTCTGACTCTGACAATGATTTTATGACTCTGACTCTGACTCTCACTCTGACCCTGACTCTGACTCTGACTCTGACTCTGTCTCTGACTGTGACTCCGACTCTGACTCTAACTCCATGACTCTGAATCTGACTCTGACTATGACTTTATGACTCTGACTCTGACTCCGACTCTGACTCTGACTCTGACTCTGACTCTGAGTCTTTCTCCATGACTCTGACGCTAACTCTGACTCTGACTCTGACTCTGACTCTGACCCAGACTCTGACTCTGACTCTGACTCTGACTTTGACTCTGACTCTGACTCTGACTCTGACTCTGACTTCATGACTCTGAATCTGACTCTGACTTTGACTCTAACTACATGATCCTGAAACTGACCTTGACCCTGACTCTGACTCTGACTCTGACTCTGACTCTTACTTCATGACTCTGACTCTGACCCGGACTTTATGACTCTGAATCTGACTCTGACTTTGACTCTAACTACATGATTCTGAAACTGACCTTGACCCTGACTCTGACTCTGACTCTGACTCTGACTCTTACCTCATGAATCTGACTTTGTCTTTGTCTCTGACTCTGACTCTGACTCTCACTCTGACTCTGACTCCGACTCGGACTATGTCTATGACTCTGACTCTGGCTCTGACTCTGACTTCATGACTCTGAATCTGACTCTGACTTTGACTCTAACTTCATGATCCTGAAACTGACTTTGACTCTGACTTTGACTTCATGACTCTGACTCTGACTGTAACTCTGACCCAGACTCTGACTCTGACTCTGACTCTGACTCTTACTCCATGACTCTGACTTTGACTTTGACTTTGACTCTGACTCTGACTCTGACTCTGACTCTGACTCTGACTCTGACTCTGTCTCTGACTCTGACTCTGACGCTGAATCTGACTTTATGACTCTGAATCTGACTCTCACTATGATTTTATGACTCTGACTCTGACTTTGACTCTGACTCTTTCTTCATGACTCTGACTCTGACTTCGACTCTGACTCTGACTCTGACTCTGACTATGTCTCTGACTGTGACTCGGATTCTGACTCTAACTTCATGACTCTGAATCTGACTCCGACTATGATTTTATGACTCTGACTCTGACTCCGACTCTGACTCTGACTCTGACTCTGACTCTGAGTCTTTCTTCGTGTTTCTGACGCCAACTCTGACTCTGACTGTGACTCTGACCCTGACTCTGACTCTGACTCTGACTCTGACACTTACTTCATGACTCTGGCTTTGGCTTTGACTTTGACTCTGACTCTGACTCTGAATCTGACTCTGACTTTGACTCTGACTCTGTCTCTGACTGTGACTCCGACTCTGACTCTAACTTCATGACTCTGAATCTGACTCTGACTCTCACTCTGACCCAGACTTTGACTCTGACTCTGACTCTGACTTTGACTCTGACTCTGACTCTGACTCTGACTCTGACTCTGACTTCATGACTCTGAATCTGACTCTGACTATGATTTTATGACTCTGACTCTGACTCTGACTCGGACTCCGACTCTGTATCTGACTCTGAGTCTTTCTTCATTACTATGACGCTGACTCTGACTCTGACTCTGACTCCGACTCTGACCCAGACTCCGACTCTGACTCTAACTCTGACTTCGACTATGACTCTGACTCAGACTCTGATTCTGACTCTGACTCTGACTTTGACTCTGACTCTGACTCTGACTCTGACTCTGACTTCATGACTCTGACTCTAACTCTGACTCCGACTCTGACCCAGACTCTGACTCTGACTCTAACTCTGACTTCGACTATGACTCTGACTCAGACTCTGACTCTGACTCTCACTCTGACTTCGACTATGACTGTGACTCAGACTCTGACTCTGACTCTGACTCTGACTTTGACTCTGACTCTGACTCTGACTCTGACTCTGACTTCATGACTCTGACTCTAACTCTGACTCCGACTCTGACCCAGACTCTGACTCTGACTCTGACTCTGACACTGCGACTGACTCTGACTCTGACTCTGAATCTGACTTCATGACTCTGACCCTGACTCTGACTATGATTTTATGACTCTGACTCTGACTCCGACCCTGACTCTGACTTTGACTCAGACTCTGACTCTGACTCTGACTCTGACTTCATGACTCTGAGTCTGACTCTGACAATGATTTTATGACTCTGACTCTGACTCTCACTCTGACCCTGACTCTGACTCTGACTCTGACTCTGTCTCTGACTGTGACTCCGACTCTGACTCTAACTCCATGACTCTGAATCTGACTCTGACTATGACTTTATGACTCTGACTCTGACTCCGACTCTGACTCTGACTCTGACTCTGACTCTGAGTCTTTCTCCATGACTCTGACGCTAACTCTGACTCTGACTCTGACTCTGACTCTGACCCAGACTCTGACTCTGACTCTGACTCTGACTTTGACTCTGACTCTGACTCTGACTCTGACTCTGACTTCATGACTCTGAATCTGACTCTGACTTTGACTCTAACTACATGATCCTGAAACTGACCTTGACCCTGACTCTGACTCTGACTCTGACTCTGACTCTTACTTCATGACTCTGACTCTGACCCGGACTTTATGACTCTGAATCTGACTCTGACTTTGACTCTAACTACATGATTCTGAAACTGACCTTGACCCTGACTCTGACTCTGACTCTGACTCTGACTCTTACCTCATGAATCTGACTTTGTCTTTGTCTCTGACTCTGACTCTGACTCTCACTCTGACTCTGACTCCGACTCGGACTATGTCTATGACTCTGACTCTGGCTCTGACTCTGACTTCATGACTCTGAATCTGACTCTGACTTTGACTCTAACTTCATGATCCTGAAACTGACTTTGACTCTGACTTTGACTTCATGACTCTGACTCTGACTGTAACTCTGACCCAGACTCTGACTCTGACTCTGACTCTGACTCTTACTCCATGACTCTGACTTTGACTTTGACTTTGACTCTGACTCTGACTCTGACTCTGACTCTGACTCTGACTCTGACTCTGTCTCTGACTCTGACTCTGACGCTGAATGTGACTTTATGACTCTGAATCTGACTCTCACTATGATTTTATGACTCTGACTCTGACTTTGACTCTGACTCTTTCTTCATGACTCTGACTCTGACTTCGACTCTGACTCTGACTCTGACTCTGACTATGTCTCTGACTGTGACTCGGATTCTGACTCTAACTTCATGACTCTGAATCTGACTCCGACTATGATTTTATGACTCTGACTCTGACTCCGACTCTGACTCTGACTCTGACTCTGACTCTGAGTCTTTCTTCGTGTTTCTGACGCCAACTCTGACTCTGACTGTGACTCTGACCCTGACTCTGACTCTGACTCTGACTCTGACACTTACTTCATGACTCTGGCTTTGGCTTTGACTTTGACTCTGACTCTGACTCTGAATCTGACTCTGACTTTGACTCTGACTCTGTCTCTGACTGTGACTCCGACTCTGACTCTAACTTCATGACTCTGAATCTGACTCTGACTCTCACTCTGACCCAGACTTTGACTCTGACTCTGACTCTGACTTTGACTCTGACTCTGACTCTGACTCTGACTCTGACTCTGACTTCATGACTCTGAATCTGACTCTGACTATGATTTTATGACTCTGACTCTGACTCTGACTCGGACTCCGACTCTGTATCTGACTCTGAGTCTTTCTTCATTACTATGACGCTGACTCTGACTCTGACTCTGACTCCGACTCTGACCCAGACTCCGACTCTGACTCTAACTCTGACTTCGACTATGACTCTGACTCAGACTCTGATTCTGACTCTGACTCTGACTTTGACTCTGACTCTGACTCTGACTCTGACTCTGACTTCATGACTCTGACTCTAACTCTGACTCCGACTCTGACCCAGACTCTGACTCTGACTCTAACTCTGACTTCGACTATGACTCTGACTCAGACTCTGACTCTGACTCTGACTCTGACTTTGACTCTGACTCTGACTCTGACTCTGACTCTGACTTCATGACTCTGACTCTAACTCTGACTCCGACTCTGACCCAGACTCTGACTCTGACTCTGACTCTGCCTCTGACTCTGACTATGACTCTGAATCTGACTTCATGACTCTGACTCTGACTCTGACTGTGTCTTCACGACTCTGACGCTGACCCTGACTCTAACTCTGACTCCGACTCTGACCCAGACTCTGACTCTCACTCTGACTCTCACTCTGACTCTGACTCCGACTTTGACTTTGACTCTGACTCTGACTCTGACTCTGACTTCATGACTCTGAATCTGACTCTGACAATGATTTTATGACTCTGACTCTGACTCTCACTCTGACCCTGACTCTGACTCTGACTCTGACTCTGACTCTTACTTCATGACTCTGACTTTGACTTTGACTCTGAATCTGACTCTGACTCTGACTCTGACTCTGACTCTGTCTCTGACTGTGACTCCGAGTCTGACTCTAACTTCATGAGACTGAATCTGACTCTGTCTCTGACTGTGACTCCGACTCTGACTCTAACTTCATGAGTCTGAATCTGACTCTGACTATGATTTTATGACTCTGACTCTGACTCCGACTCTGACTCTGACTCTGACTCTGACTCTGAGTCTGTCTCTGACTGTGACTCCGACTCTGACTCTAACTTCATGAGTCTGAATCTGACTCTGACTATGATTTTATGACTCTGACTCTGACTCCGACTCTGACTCTGACTCTGACTCTGACTCTGAGTCTTTCTCCATGACTCTGACGCTAACTCTGACTTCGACTCTGACTATGTCTCTGACTCTGACTCTGACTCTGACTCTGACTTCATGACTCTGAATCTGACTCTGAATCTGACTCTGACTTTGACTCTAACTTCATGATCCAGAAACTGACTTCCACTCTGACTTTGACTTCATCACTCTGACTCTGACTGTGACTCCGACCCTGACTCTGACTCTGACTCTGACTCTGACTCTTACTCCATGACTCTGACTCTGACTCTGACTCTGACTCTGACTCTGACTCTGTCTCTGACTCTGACTGTGACTCTGAATCTGAATTCATGCCTCTGAATCTGACTCTGACTATGATTTTATGACTCTGACTCTGACTCTGACTCTGACTTTGACTCTGACTCTGACCCAGACTCTGACTCTGACTCTGACTCTGACTTTGACTCTGACTCTGACTCTGACTCTGACTCTGAGTTCATGACTCTGAATCTGACTCTGACTCTTACTTCATGACTTTGACTCTGACTCTGACTCCATGACTCTGAATCTGACTCTGACTTCGACTCTAACCACATGATCCTGAAACTGACCTTGACCCTGACTCTGACTCTGACTCTGACTCTGACTCTGACTCTTACTTCATGACTCTGACTTTGACTTTGACTCTGACTCTGACTCTGACTCTAACTCTGACTCTGACTCCGACTCGGACTATGTCTCTGACTCTGACTCTGACTCTGACTCTGAATTCATGACTCTGAATCTGACTCTGACTTTGACTCTAACTCCATGATCCTGAAACTGACTTTGACTCTGACTTCGACTTCATGACTCTGACTCTGACTGTGACTCTGACCCTGACTCTGACTCTGACTCTGACTCTTACTCCATGACTCTGACTTTGACTTTGACTTTGACTCTGACTCTGACTCTGACTCTGACTCTGACTCTGACTCTGTCTCTGACTCTGACTCTGACGCTGAATCTGACTTTATGACTCTGAATCCGACTCTCACTATGATTTTATGACTCTGACTCTGACTCTGACTCTGACTCTTACTTCATGACACTGACTCTGACTTTGACTCTGACTCTGACTCTGACTCTGACTCTGTCTCTGACTGTGACTCCGACTCTGACTCTAACTTTATGACTCTGAATCTGACTCTGACTATGATTTTAGGACTCTGACTCTGACTTCGACTCTGACTCTGACTCTGACTCTGACTCTGAGTCTTTCTTCGTGACTCTGACGCCAACTCTGACTCTGACTCTGACTCTAACCCAGAATCTGACTCTGACTCTGAATCTGACTTTGACTCTGACTCTGACTCTGACTCTGACTCTGACTTCATGACTCCGAATCTGATTCTGACTCTAACTTCATGACTCTGAATCTGACTCTGACTATGATTTTATGACTCTGACTCTGACTCCGACTCTGACTCTGACTCTGACTCTGACTCTGAGTCTTTCTTCGTGACTCTGACGCCAACTCTGACTCTGACTCTGACTCTTACTCTGACCCAGACTCTGACTCTGACTCTGACTCTGACTTTGACTCTGACTCTGACCCAGACTCTGACTCTGACTCTGACTCTGACTTTGACTCTGACTCTGACTCTGACTCTGACTCTGACTTCATGACTCTGAATCTGACTCTGACTCTCACTTCATGACTCTGACTCTGACTCTGACTCCATGACTCTGAATCTGACTCTGACTTTGACTCTAACTACATGATCCTGAAACTGACCTTGACCCTGACTCTGACTCTGACTCTGACTCTGACTCTGACTTTGACTCTGACTCTGACTCTGACTCTGACTCTGACTTCATGACTCTGACTCTAACTCTGACTCCGACTCTGACTCAGACTCTGACTCTGACTCTAACTCTGACTTCGACTATGACTGTGACTCAGACTCTGACTCTGACTCTGACTCTGACTTTGACTCTGACTCTGACTCTGACTCTGACTCTGACTTCATGACTCTGACTCTAACTCTGACTCCGACTCTGACCCAGACTCTGACTCTGACTCTGACTCTGACACTGCCTCTGACTCTGACTCTGACTCTGAATCTGACTTCATGACTCTGACCCTGACTCTGACTATGATTTTATGACTCTGACTCTGACTCCGACCCTGACTCTGACTTTGACTCAGACTCTGACTCTGACTCTGACTCTGACTTCATGACTCTGAATCTGACTCTGACAATGATTTTATGACTCTGACTCTGACTCTCACTCTGACCCTGACTCTGACTCTGACTCTGACTCTGTCTCTGACTGTGACTCCGACTCTGACTCTAACTCCATGACTCTGAATCTGACTCTGACTATGACTTTATGACTCTGACTCTGACTCCGACTCTGACTCTGACTCTGACTCTGACTCTGAGTCTTTCTCCATGACTCTGACGCTAACTCTGACTCTGACTCTGACTCTGACTCTGACCCAGACTCTGACTCTGACTCTGACTCTGACTTTGACTCTGACTCTGACTCTGACTCTGACTCTGACTTCATGACTCTGAATCTGACTCTGTCTTTGACTCTAACTACATGATCCTGAAACTGACCTTGACCCTGACTCTGACTCTGACTCTGACTCTGACTCCTACTTCATGACTCTGACTCTGACTCGGACTTCATGACTCTGAATCTGACTCTGACTTTGACTCTAACTACATGATCCTGAAACTGACCTTGACCCTGACTCTGACTCTGACTCTGACTCTGACTCTTACCTCATGAATCTGACTTTGTTTTTGTCTCTGACTCTGACTCTGACTCTCACTCTGACTCTGACTCTGAATCTGACTTCATGACTCTGACTCTGACTCTGACTGTGTCTTCACGACTCTGACGCTGACTCTGACTCTAACTCTGACTCCGACTCTGACCCAGACTCTGACTCTCACTCTGACTCTCACTCTGACTCTGACTCCGACTTTGACTTTGACTCTGACTCTGACTCTGACTCTGACTTCATGACTCTGAATCTGATTCTGACAATGATTTTATGACTCTGACTCTGACTCTGACTCTGACCCTGACTCTGACTCTGACTCTGACTCTGACTCTTACTTCATGACTCTGACTTTGACTTTGACTCTGAATCTGACTCTGACTCTGACTCTGACTCTGACTCTGTCTCTGACTGTGACTCCGACTCTGACTCTAACTTCATGAGTCTGAATCTGACTCTGACTATGATTTTATGACTCTGACTCTGACTCTGACTCTGACTTTGACTCTGACTCTGACCCAGACTCTGACTCTGACTCTGACTCTGACTTTGACTCTGACTCTGACTCTGACTCTGACTCTGAGTTCATGACTCTGAATCTGACTCTGACTCTTACTTCATGACTTTGACTCTGACTCTGACTCCATGACTCTGAATCTGACTCTGACTTCGACTCTAACCACATGATCCTGAAACTGACCTTGACCCTGACTCTGACTCTGACTCTGACTCTGACTCTGACTCTTACTTCATGACTCTGACTTTGACTTTGACTCTGACTCTGACTCTGACTCTAACTCTGACTCTGACTCCGACTCGGACTATGTCTCTGACTCTGACTCTGACTCTGACTCTGAATTCATGACTCTGAATCTGACTCTGACTTTGACTCTAACTCCATGATCCTGAAACTGACTTTGACTCTGACTTCGACTTCATGACTCTGACTCTGACTGTGACTCTGACCCTGACTCTGACTCTGACTCTGACTCTTACTCCATGACTCTGACTTTGACTTTGACTTTGACTCTGACTCTGACTCTGACTCTGACTCTGACTCTGACTCTGTCTCTGACTCTGACTCTGACGCTGAATCTGACTTTATGACTCTGAATCCGACTCTCACTATGATTTTATGACTCTGACTCTGACTCTGACTCTGACTCTTACTTCATGACACTGACTCTGACTTTGACTCTGACTCTGACTCTGACTCTGACTCTGACTCTGACTCTAACTCTGACTCTGACTCCGACTCGGACTATGTCTCTGACTCTGACTCTGACTCTGACTCTGAATTCATGACTCTGAATCTGACTCTGACTTTGACACTAACTCCATGATCCTGAAACTGACTGTGACTCTGACTTTGACTTCATGACTCTGACTCTGACTGTGACTCTGACCCTGACTCTGACTCTGACTCTGACTCTTACTCCATGACTCTGACTTTGACTTTGACTTTGACTCTGACTCTGACTCTGACTCTGACTCTGACTCTGACTCTGTCTCTGACTCTGACTCTGACGCTGAATCTGACTTTATGACTCTGAATCCGACTCTCACTATGATTTTATGACTCTGACTCTGACTCTGACTCTGACTCTTACTTCATGACACTGACTCTGACTTTGACTCTGACTCTGACTCTGACTCTGACTCTGTCTCTGACTGTGACTCCGACTCTGACTCTAACTTCATGACTCTGAATCTGACTCTGACTATGATTTTAGGACTCTGACTCTGACTTCGACTCTGACTCTGACTCTGACTCTGACTCTGAGTCTTTCTTCGTGACTCTGACGCCAACTCTGACTCTGACTCTGACTCTAACCCAGAATCTGACTCTGACTCTGACTCTGACTTTGACTCTGACTCTGACTCTGACTCTGACTCTGACTTCATGACTCCGAATCTGACTCTGACTCTAACTTCATGACTCTGAATCTGACTCTGACTATGATTTTATGACTCTGACTCTGACTCCGACTCTGACTCTGACTCTGACTCTGACTCTGAGTCTTTCTTCGTGACTCTGACGCCAACTCTGACTCTGACTCTGACTCTTACTCTGACCCAGACTCTGACTCTGACTCTGACTCTGACGTTGACTCTGACTCTGACTCTGACTCTGACTCTGACTCTGACTTCATGACTCTGAATCTGACTCTGACTATGATTTCATGACTCTGACTCTGACTCTGACTCGGACTCTGACCCAGACTCCGACTCTGACTCTAACTCTGACTTCGACTATGACTCTGACTCAGACTCTGACTCTGACTCTGACTCTGACTTTGACTCTGACTCTGACTCTGACTCTGACTCTGACTTCATGACTCTGACTCTAACTCTGACTCCGACTCTGACCCAGACTCTGACTCTGACTCTAACTCTGACTTCGACTATGACTCTGACTCAGACTCTGACTCTGACTCTGACTCTGACTTTGACTCTGAATCTGACTCTGACTCTGACTCTGACTTTGACTTTGACTCTGACTCTGACTCTGACTCTGACTTCATGACTCTGAATCTGACTCTGACAATGATTTTATGACTCTGACTCTGACTCTCACTCTGACCCTGACTCTGACTCTGACTCTGACTCTGACTCTTACTTCATGACTCTGACTTTGACTTTGACTCTGACTTCATGACTCTGAATCTGACTTTGACAATGATTTTATGACTCTGACTCTGACTCTCACTCTGACCCTGACTCTGACTCTGACTCTGACTCTGACTCTTACTTCATGACTCTGACTTTGACTTTGACTCTGAATCTGACTCTGACTCTTACTCTGACTCTGACTCTGTCTCTGACTGTGACTCCGACTCTGACTCTAACTTCATGAGACTGAATCTGACTCTGTCTCTGACTGTGACTCCGACTCTGACTCTAACTTCATGAGTCTGAATCTGACTCTGACTATGATTTTATGACTCTGACTCTGACTCCGACTCTGACTCTGACTCTGACTCTGACTCTGAGTCTTTCTCCATGACTCTGACGCTAACTCTGACTCCGACTCTGACTATGTCTCTGACTCTGACTCTGACTCTGACTCTGACTCTGACTTCATGACTCTGAATCTGACTCTGAATCTGACTCTGACTTTGACTCTAACTTCATGATCCAGAAACTGACTTCCACTCTGACTTTGACTTCATCACTCTGACTCTGACTGTGACTCCGACCCTGACTCTGACTCTGACTCTGACTCTGACTCTTACTCCATGACTCTGACTTTGACTTTGACTTTGACTCTGACTCTGACTCTGACTCTGACTCTGACTCTGACTCTGTCTCTGACTCTGACTGTGACTCTGAATCTGAATTCATGACTCTGAATCTGACTCTGACTATGATTTTATGACTCTGACTCTGACTCTGACTCTGACTTTGACTCTGACTCTGACCCAGACTCTGACTCTGACTCTGACTCTGACTTTGACTCTGACTCTGACTCTGACTCTGACTCTGAGTTCATGACTCTGAATCTGACTCTGACTCTTACTTCATGACTTTGACTCTGACTCTGACTCCATGACTCTGAATCTGACTCTGACTTCGACTCTAACTACATGATCCTGAAACTGACCTTGACCCTGACTCTGACTCTGACTCTGACTCTGACTCTGACTCTTACTTCATGACTCTGACTTTGACTTTGACTCTGACTCTGACTCTGACTCTAACTCTGACTCTGACTTCGACTCGGACTATGTCTCTGACTCTGACTCTGACTCTGACTCTGAATTCATGACTCTGACTCTGACTCTTACTCTGACCCAGACTCTGACTCTGACTCTGACTCTGACGTTGACTCTGACTCTGACTCTGACTCTGACTCTGACTCTGACTTCATGACTCTGAATCTGACTCTGACTATGATTTCATGACTCTGACTCTGACTCTGACTCGGACTCTGACCCAGACTCCGACTCTGACTCTAACTCTGACTTCGACTATGACTCTGACTCAGACTCTGACTCTGACTCTGACTCTGACTTTGACTCTGACTCTGACTCTGACTCTGACTCTGACTTCATGACTCTGACTCTAACTCTGACTCCGACTCTGACCCAGACTCTGACTCTGACTCTAACTCTGACTTCGACTATGACTCTGACTCAGACTCTGACTCTGACTCTGACTCTGACTTTGACTCTGAATCTGACTCTGACTCTGACTCTGACTTTGACTTTGACTCTGACTCTGACTCTGACTCTGACTTCATGACTCTGAATCTGACTCTGACAATGATTTTATGACTCTGACTCTGACTCTCACTCTGACCCTGACTCTGACTCTGACTCTGACTCTGACTCTTACTTCATGACTCTGACTTTGACTTTGACTCTGACTTCATGACTCTGAATCTGACTTTGACAATGATTTTATGACTCTGACTCTGACTCTCACTCTGACCCTGACTCTGACTCTGACTCTGACTCTGACTCTTACTTCATGACTCTGACTTTGACTTTGACTCTGAATCTGACTCTGACTCTTACTCTGACTCTGACTCTGTCTCTGACTGTGACTCCGACTCCGACTCTAACTTCATGAGACTGAATCTGACTCTGTCTCTGACTGTGACTCCGACTCTGACTCTAACTTCATGAGTCTGAATCTGACTCTGACTATGATTTTATGACTCTGACTCTGACTCCGACTCTGACTCTGACTCTGACTCTGACTCTGAGTCTTTCTCCATGACTCTGACGCTAACTCTGACTCCGACTCTGACTATGTCTCTGACTCTGACTCTGACTCTGACTCTGACTCTGACTTCATGACTCTGAATCTGACTCTGAATCTGACTCTGACTTTGACTCTAACTTCATGATCCAGAAACTGACTTCCACTCTGACTTTGACTTCATCACTCTGACTCTGACTGTGACTCCGACCCTGACTCTGACTCTGACTCTGACTCTGACTCTTACTCCATGACTCTGACTTTGACTTTGACTTTGACTCTGACTCTGACTCTGACTCTGACTCTGACTCTGACTCTGTCTCTGACTCTGACTGTGACTCTGAATCTGAATTCATGACTCTGAATCTGACTCTGACTATGATTTTATGACTCTGACTCTGACTCTGACTCTGACTTTGACTCTGACTCTGACCCAGACTCTGACTCTGACTCTGACTCTGACTTTGACTCTGACTCTGACTCTGACTCTGACTCTGAGTTCATGACTCTGAATCTGACTCTGACTCTTACTTCATGACTTTGACTCTGACTCTGACTCCATGACTCTGAATCTGACTCTGACTTCGACTCTAACTACATGATCCTGAAACTGACCTTGACCCTGACTCTGACTCTGACTCTGACTCTGACTCTGACTCTTACTTCATGACTCTGACTTTGACTTTGACTCTGACTCTGACTCTGACTCTAACTCTGACTCTGACTTCGACTCGGACTATGTCTCTGACTCTGACTCTGACTCTGACTCTGAATTCATGACTCTGAATCTGACTCTGACTTTGACTCTAACTCCATGATCCTGAAACTGACTTTGACTCTGACTTTGACTTCATGACTCTGACTCTGACTGTGACTCTGACCCTGACTCTGACTCTGACTCTGACTCTTACTCCATGACTCTGACTTTGACTTTGACTTTGACTCTGACTCTGACTCTGACTCTGACTCTGACTCTGACTCTGTCTCTGACTCTGACTCTGACGCTGAATCTGACTTTATGACTCTGAATCTGACTCTCACTATGATTTTATGACTCTGACTCTGACTCTGACTCTGACTCTTACTTCATGACACTGACTCTGACTTTGACTCTGACTCTGACTCTGACTCTGACTCTGTCTCTGACTGTGACTCCGACTCTAACTCTAACTTCATGACTCTGAATCTGACTCTGACTATGATTTTAGGACTCTGACTCTGACTTCGACTCTGACTCTGACTCTGACTCTGACTCTGAGTCTTTCTTCGTGACTCTGACGCCAACTCTGACTCTGACTCTGACTCTAACCCAGAATCTGACTCTGACTCTGACTCTGACTTTGACTCTGACTCTGACTCTGACTCTGACTCTGACTTCATGACTCTGAATCTGACTCTGACAATGATTTTATGACTCTGACTCTGACTCTCACTCTGACCCTGACTCTGACTCTGACTCTGACTCTGACTCTTACTTCATGACTCTGACTTTGACTTTGACTCTGAATCTGACTGTGACTCTGACTCTGACTCTGACTCTGACTCTGTCGCTGACTGTGACTCCGACTCTGACTCTGACTTCATGAGTCTGAATCTGACTCTGTCTCTGACTGTGACTCCGACTCTGACTCTAACTTCATGAGTCTGAATCTGACTCTGACTATGATTTTATGACTCTGACTCTGACTCCGACTCTGACTCTGACTCTGACTCTGACTCTGAGTTTTTCTCCATGACTCTGACGCTAACTCTGACTCCGACTCTGACTATGTCTCTGACTCTGACTCTGACTCTGACTCTGACTTCATGACTCTGAATCTGACTCTGAATCTGACTCTGACTTTAACTCCAACTTCATGATCCTGAAACTGACTTCCACTCTGACTTTGACTTCATCACTCTGACTCTGACTGTGACTCCGACCCTGACTCTGACTCTGACTCTGACTCTGACTCTTACTCCATGACTCTGACTTCGACTTTGACTTTGACTCTGACTCTGACTCTGACTCTGACTCTGACTCTGACTCTGTCTCTGACTCTGACTGTGACTCCGAATCTGAATTCATGACTCTGAATCTGACTCTGACTATGATTTTAGGACTCTGACTCTGACTTCGACTCTGACTCTGACTCTGACTCTGACTCTGAGTCTTTCTTCGTGACTCTGACGCCAACTCTGACTCTGACTCTGACTCTAACCCAGAATCTGACTCTGACTCTGACTCTGACTTTGACTCTGACTCTGACTCTGACTCTGACTCCGACTTCATGACTCTGAATCTGACTCTGACTCTAACTTCATGACTCTGAATCTGACTCTGACTATGATTTTATGACTCTGACTCTGACTCCGACTCTGACTCTGACTCAGACTCTGACTCTGACTCTGACTCTGACTTTGACTCTGACTCTGACTCTGACTCTGACTCTGACTTCATGACTCTGACTCTAACTCTGACTCCGACTCTGACCCAGACTCTGACTCTGACTCTAACTCTGACTTCGACTATGACTCTGACTCAGACTCTGACTCTGACTCTGACTCTGACTTTGACTCTGACTCTGACTCTGACTCTGACTCTGACTTTGACTTTGACTCTGACTCTGACTCTGACTCTGACTTCATGACTCTGAATCTGACTCTGACAATGATTTTATGACTCTGACTCTGACTCTCACTCTGACCCTGACTCTGACTCTGACTCTGACTCTGACTCTTACTTCATGACTCTGACTTTGACTTTGACTCTGACTTCATGACTCTGAATCTGACTTTGACAATGATTTTATGACTCTGACTCTGACTCTCACTCTGACCCTGACTCTGACTCTGACTCTGACTCTGACTCTTACTTCATGACTCTGACTTTGACTTTGACTCTGAATCTGACTCTGACTCTTACTCTGACTCTGACTCTGTCTCTGACTGTGACTCCGACTCTGACTCTAACTTCATGAGACTGAATCTGACTCTGTCTCTGATTGTGACTCCGACTCTGACTCTAACTTCATGAGTCTGAATCTGACTCTGACTATGATTTTATGACTCTGACTCTGACTCCGACTCTGACTCTGACTCTGACTCTGACTCTGAGTCTTTCTCCATGACTCTGACGCTAACTCTGACTCCGACTCTGACTATGTCTCTGACTCTGACTCTGACTCTGACTCTGACTCTGACTTCATGACTCTGAATCTGACTCTGAATCTGACTCTGACTTTGACTCTAACTTCATGATCCAGAAACTGACTTCCACTCTGACTTTGACTTCATCACTCTGACTCTGACTGTGACTCCGACCCTGACTCTGACTCTGACTCTGACTCTGACTCTTACTCCATGACTCTGACTTTGACTTTGACTTTGACTCTGACTCTGACTCTGACTCTGACTCTGACTCTGACTCTGTCTCTGACTCTGACTGTGACTCTGAATCTGAATTCATGACTCTGAATCTGACTCTGACTATGATTTTATGACTCTGACTCTGACTCTGACTCTGACTTTGACTCTGACTCTGACCCAGACTCTGACTCTGACTCTGACTCTGACTTTGACTCTGACTCTGACTCTGACTCTGACTCTGAGTTCATGACTCTGAATCTGACTCTGACTCTTACTTCATGACTTTGACTCTGACTCTGACTCCATGACTCTGAATCTGACTCTGACTTCGACTCTAACTACATGATCCTGAAACTGACCTTGACCCTGACTCTGACTCTGACTCTGACTCTGACTCTGACTCTTACTTCATGACTCTGACTTTGACTTTGACTCTGACTCTGACTCTGACTCTAACTCTGACTCTGACTCCGACTCGGACTATGTCTCTGACTCTGACTCTGACTCTGACTCTGAATTCATGACTCTGAATCTGACTCTGACTTTGACTCTAACTCCATGATCCTGAAACTGACTTTGACTCTGACTTTGACTTCATGACTCTGACTCTGACTCTGACTCTGACTCTGACTTCATGACTCTGAATCTGACTCTGACAATGATTTTATGACTCTGACTCTGACTCTCACTCTGACCCTGACTCTGACTCTGACTCTGACTCTGACTCTTACTTCATGACTCTGACTTTGACTTTGACTCTGAATCTGACTGTGACTCTGACTCTGACTCTGACTCTGACTCTGTCGCTGACTGTGACTCCGACTCTGACTCTAACTTCATGAGTCTGAATCTGACTCTGTCTCTGACTGTGACTCCGACTCTGACTCTAACTTCATGAGTCTGAATCTGACTCTGACTATGATTTTATGACTCTGACTCTGACTCCGACTCTGACTCTGACTCTGACTCTGACTCTGAGTCTTTCTCCATGACTCTGACGCTAACTCTGACTCCGACTCTGACTATGTCTCTGACTCTGACTCTGACTCTGACTCTGACTTCATGACTCTGAATCTGACTCTGAATCTGACTCTGACTTTAACTCTAACTTCATGATCCTGAAACTGACTTCCACTCTGACTTTGACTTCATCACTCTGACTCTGACTGTGACTCCGACCCTGACTCTGACTCTGACTCTGACTCTGACTCTTACTCCATGACTCTGACTTTGACTTTGACTTTGACTCTGACTCTGACTCTGACTCTGACTCTGACTCTGACTCTGTCTCTGACTCTGACTGTGACTCCGAATCTGAATTCATGATTCTGAATCTGACTCTGACTATGATTTTAGGACTCTGACTCTGACTTCGACTCTGACTCTGACTCTGACTCTGACTCTGAGTCTTTCTTCGTGACTCTGACGCCAACTCTGACTCTGACTCTGACTCTAACCCAGAATCTGACTCTGACTCTGACTCTGACTTTGACTCTGACTCTGACTCTGACTCTGACTCCGACTTCATGACTCTGAATCTGACTCTGACTCTAACTTCATGACTCTGAATCTGACTCTGACTATGATTTTATGACTCTGACTCTGACTCCGACTCTGACTCTGACTCAGACTCTGACTCTGACTCTGACTCTGACTTTGACTCTGACTCTGACTCTGACTCTGACTCTGACTTCATGACTCTGACTCTAACTCTGACTCCGACTCTGACCCAGACTCTGACTCTGACTCTAACTCTGACTTCGACTATGACTCTGACTCAGACTCTGACTCTGACTCTGACTCTGACTTTGACTCTGACTCTGACTCTGACTCTGACTCTGACTTCATGACTCTGACTCTAACTGTGACTCCGACTCTGACCCAGACTCTGACTCTGACTCTGACTCTGCCTCTGACTCTGACTCTGACTCTGAATCTGACTTCATGACTCTGACTCTGACTCTGACTGTGTCTTCACGACTCTGACGCTAACTCTGACTCTAACTCTGACTCCGAATCTGACCCAGACTCTGACTCTCACTCTGACTCTCACTCTGACTCTGACTCCGACTTTGACTTTGACTCTGACTCTGACTTCATGACTCTGAATCTGACTCTGAATCTGACTCTGACTTTGACTCTAACTTCATGATCCTGAAACTGACTTCCACTCTGACTTTGACTTCATCACTCTGACTCTGACTGTGACTCCGACCCTGACTCTGACTCTGACTCTGACTCTGACTCTTACTTCATGACTCTGACTTTGACTTTGACTCTGAATCTGACTCTGACTCTGACTCTGACTCTGACTCTAACTTCATGAGTCTGAATCTGACTCTGTCTCTGACTGTGACTCCGACTCTGACTCTAACTTCATGAGTCGGAATCTGACTCTGACTATGATTTTATGACTCTGACTCTGACTCCGACTCTGACTCTGACTCTGACTCTGACTCTGAGTCTTTCTCCATGACTCTGACGCTAACTCTGACTCCGACTCTGACTATGTCTCTGACTCTGACTCTGACTCTGACTCTGACTTCATGACTCTGAATCTGACTCTGAATCTGACTCTGACTTTGACTCTAACTTCATGATCCTGAAACTGACTTCCACTCTGACTTTGACTTCATCACTCTGACTCTGACTGTGACTCCGACCCTGACTCTGACTCTGACTCTGACTCTGACTCTTACTCCATGACTCTGACTTTGACTTTGACTTTGACTCTGACTCTGACTCTGACTCTGACTCTGACTCTGACTCTGTCTCTGACTCTGACTGTGACTCTGAATCTGAATTCATGACTCTGAATCTGACTCTGACTATGATTTTATGACTCTGACTCTGACTCTGACTCTGACTTTGACTCTGACTCTGACGCAGACTCTGACTCTGACTCTGACTCTGACTTTGACTCTGACTCTGACTCTGACTCTGACTCTGACTTCATGACTCTGAATCTGACTCTGACTCTCACTTCATGACTCTGACTCTGACTCTGACTTCATGACTCTGAATCTGACTCTGACTTTGACTCTAACTACATGATCCTGAAACTGACCTTGACCCTGACTCTGACTCTGACTCTGACTCTGACTCTGACTTTGACTCTGACTCTGACTCTGACTCTGACTCTGACTTCATGACTCTGACTCTAACTCTGACTCCGACTCTGACTCAGACTCTGACTCTGACTCTAACTCTGACTTCGACTATGACTCTGACTCAGACTCTGACTCTGACTCTGACTCTGACTTTGACTCTGACTCTGACTCTGACTTTGACTCTGACTCTGACTCTGACTCTGACTCTGACTTCATGACTCTGACTCTAACTCTGACTCCGACTCTGACCCAAACTCTGACTCTGACTCTGACTCTGACACTGCCTCTGACTCTGACTCTGACTCTGAATCTGACTTCATGACTCTGACCCTGACTCTGACTATGATTTTATGACTCTGACTCTGACTGCGACCCTGACTCTGACTTTGACTCAGACTCTGACTCTGACTCTGACTCTGACTTCATGACTCTGAATCTGACTCTGACAATGATTTTATGACTCTGACTCTGACTCTCACTCTGACCCTGACTCTGACTCTGACTCTGACTCTGTCTCTGACTGTGACTCCGACTCTGACTCTAACTCCATGACTCTGAATCTGACTCTGACTATGACTTTATGACTCTGACTCTGACTCCGACTCTGACTCTGACTCTGACTCTGACTCTGAGTCTTTCTCCATGACTCTGACGCTAACTCTGACTCTGACTCTGACTCTGACTCTGACCCAGACTCTGACTCTGACTCTGACTCTGACTTTGACTCTGACTCTGTCTCTGACTCTGACTCTGACTTCATAACTCTGAATCTGACTCTGACTTTGACTCTAACTACATGATCCTGAAACTGACCTTGACCCTGACTCTGACTCTGACTCTGACTCTGACTCTTACTTCATGACTCTGACTCTGACTCGGACTTCATGACTCTGAATCTGACTCTGACTTTGACTCTAACTACATGATCCTGAAACTGACCTTGACCCTGACTCTGACTCTGACTCTGACTCTGACTCTTACCTCATGAATCTGACTTTGTCTTTGTCTCTGACTCTGACTCTGACTCTAACTCTGACTCTGACTCCGACTCGGACTATGTCAATGACTCTGACTCTGACTCTGACTCTGACTTCATGACTCTGACTCTAACTCTGACTCCGACTCTGACCCAGACTCTGACTCTGACTCTAACTCTGACTTCGACTATGACTCTGACTCAGACTCTGACTCTGACTCTGACTCTGACTTTGACTCTGACTCTGACTCTGACTCTGACTCTGACTTCATGACTCTGACTCTAACTCTGACTCCGACTCTGACCCAGACTCTGACTCTGACTCTGACTCTGCCTCTGACTCTGACTCTGACTCTGAATCTGACTTCATGACTCTGACTCTGACTCTGACTGTGTCTTCACGACTCTGACGCTGACTCTGACTCTAACTCTGACTCCGACTCTGACCCAGACTCTGACTCTCACTCTGAATCTCACTCTGACTCTGACTCCGACTTTGACTTTGACTCTGACTCTGACTCTGACTCTGACTTCATGACTCTGAATCTGACTCTGACAATGATTTTATGACTTTGACTCTGACTCTCACTCTGTCCCTGACTCTGACTCTGACTCTGACTCTGACTCTTACTTCATGACTCTGACTTTGACTTTGACTCTGAATCTGACTCTGACTCTGACTCTGACTCTGACTCTGTCTCTGACTGTGACTCCGACTCTGACTCTAACTTCATGAGTCTGAATCTGACTCTGTCTCTGACTGTGACTCCGACTCTGACTCTAACTTCATGAGTCTGAATCTGACTCTGACTATGATTTTATGACTCTGACTCTGACTCCGACTCTGACTCTGACTCTGACTCTGACTCTGAGTCTTTCTCCATGACTCTGACGCTAACTCTGACTCCGACTCGGACTATGTCTCTGACTCTGACTCTGACTCTGACTCTGACTTCATGACTCTGAATCTGACTCTGAATCTGACTCTGACTTTGACTCTAACTTCATGATCCAGAAACTGACTTCCACTCTGACTTTGACTTCATCACTCTGACTCTGACTGTGACTCCGACCCTGACTCTGACTCTGACTCTGACTCTGACTCTTACTCCATGACTCTGACTTTGACTTTGACTTTGACTCTGACTCTGACTCTGACTCTGACTCTGACTCTGACTCTGTCTCTGACTCTGACTGTGACTCTGAATCTGAATTCATGACTCTGAATCTGACTCTGACTATGATTTTATGACTCTGACTCTGACTCTGACTCTGACTTTGACTCTGACTCTGACCCAGACTCTGACTCTGACTCTGACTCTGACTTTGACTCTGACTCTGACTCTGACTCTGACTCTGAGTTCATGACTCTGAATCTGACTCTGACTCTTACTTCATGACTCTGACTCTGACTCTGACTCCATGACTCTGAATCTGACTCTGACTTCGACTCTAACTACATGATCCTGAAACTGACCTTGACCCTGACTCTGACTCTGACTCTGACTCTGACTCTGACTCTTACTTCATGACTCTGACTTTGACTTTGACTCTGACTCTGACTCTGACTCTAACTCTGACTCTGACTCCGACTCGGACTATGTCTCTGACTCTGACTCTGACTCTGACTCTGAATTCATGACTCTGAATCTGACTCTGACTTTGACTCTAACTCCATGATCCTGAAACTGACTTTGACTCTGACTTTGACTTCATGACTCTGACTCTGACTGCGACTCTGACACTGACTCTGACTCTGACTCTGACTCTTACTCCATGACTCTGACTTTGACTTTGACTTTGACTTTGACTCTGACTCTGACTCTGACTCTGACTCTGACTCTGTCTCTGACTCTGACTCTGACGCTGAATCTGACTTTATGACTCTGAATCTGACTCTCACTATGATTTTATGACTCTGACTCTGACTCTGACTCTGACTCTTACTTCATGACACTGACTCTGACTTTGACTCTGACTCTGACTCTGACTCTGACTCTGTCTCTGACTGTGACTCCGACTCTGACTCTAACTTCATGACTCTGAATCTGACTCTGACTATGATTTTAGGACTCTGACTCTGACTTCGACTCTGACCCTGACTCTGACTCTGACTCTGAGTCTTTCTTCGTGACTCTGACGCCAACTCTGACTCTGACTCTGACTCTAACCCAGAATCTGACTCTGACTCTGACTCTGACTTTGACTCTGACTCTGACTCTGACTCTGACTCTGACTTCATGACTCTGAATCTGACTCTGACAATGATTTTATGACTCTGACTCTGACTCTCACTCTGACCCTGACTCTGACTCTGACTCTGACTCTGACTCTTACTTCATGACTCTGACTTTGACTTTGACTCTGAATCTGACTCTGACTCTGACTCTGACTCTGACTCTGTCTCTGACTGTGACTCCGACTCTGACTCTAACTTCATGAGTCTGAATCTGACTCTGTCTCTGACTGTGACTCCGACTCTGACTCTAACTTCATGAGTCTGAATCTGACTCCGACTATGATTTTATGACTCTGACTCTGAATCCGACTCTGACTCTGACTCTGACTCTGACTCTGAGTCTTTCTCCATGACTCTGACGCTAACTCTGACTCCGACTCTGACTATGTCTCTGACTCTGACTCTGACTCTGACTCTGAATTCATGACTCTGAATCTTACTCTGAATCTGACTCTGACTTTAACTCTAACTTCATGATCCTGAAACTGACTTCCACTCTGACTTTGACTTCATCACTCTGACTCTGACTGTGACTCCGACCCTGACTCTGACTCTGACTCTGACTCTGACTCTTACTCCATGACTCTGACTTTGACTTTGACTTTGAATCTGACTCTGACTCTGACTCTGACTCTGACTCTGACTCTGTCTCTGACTCTGACTCTGACGCTGAATCTGACTTTATGACTCTGAATCTGACTCTCACTATGATTTTATGACTCTGACTCTGACTCTGACTCTGACTCTTACTTCATGACACTGACTCTGACTTTGACTCTGACTCTGACTCTGACTCTGACTCTGTCTCTGACTGTGACTCCGACTCTGACTCTAACTTCATGACTCTGAATCTGACTCTGACTATGATTTTAGGACTCTGACTCTGACTTCGACTCTGACTCTGACTCTGACACTGACTCTGAGTCTTTCATCGTGACTCTGACGCCAACTCTGACTCTGACTCTGACTTTAACCCAGAATCTGACTCTGACTCTGACTCTGACTTTGACTCTGACTCTGACTCTGACTCTGACTCTGACTTCATGACTCTGAATCTGACTCTGACAATGATTTTATGACTCTGACTCTGACTCTCACTCTGACCCTGACTCTGACTCTGACTCTGACTCTGACTCTTACTTCATGACTCTGACTTTGACTTTGACTCTGAATCTGACTCTGACTCTGACTCTGACTCTGACTCTGTCTCTGACTGTGACTCCGACTCTGACTCTAACTTCATGAGTCTGAATCTGACTCTGTCTCTGACTGTGACTCCGACTCTGACTCTAACTTCATGAGTCTGAATCTGACTCTGACTATGATTTTATGACTCTGACTCTGACTCCGACTCTGACTCTGACTCTGACTTTGACTCTGAGTCTTTCTCCATGACTCTGACGCTAACTCTGACTCCGACTCTGACTATGTCTCTGACTCTGACTCTGACTCTGACTCTGACTTCATGACTCTGAATCTGACTCTGAATCTGACTCTGACTTTAACTCTAACTTCATGATCCTGAAACTGACTTCCACTCTGACTTTGACTTCATCACTCTGACTCTGACTGTGACTCCGACCCTGACTCTGACTCTGACTCTGACTCTGACTCTTACTCCATGACTCTGACTTTGACTTTGACTTTGACTCTGACTCTGACTCTGACTCTGACTCTGACTCTGACTCTGTCTCTGACTCTGACTGTGACTCCGAATCTGAATTCATGACTCTGAATCTGACTCTGACTATGATTTTATGACTCTGACTCTGACTCTGACTCTGACTTTGACTCTGACTCTGACCCAGACTCTGACTCTGACTCTGACTCTGACTTTGACTCTGACTCTGACTCTGACTCTGACTCTGACTCCATGACTCTGAATCTGACTCTGACTCTTACTTCATGACTCTGACTCTGACTCTGACTCCATGACTCTGAATCTGACTCTGACTTTGACTCTAACTACATGATCCTGAAACTGACCTTGACCCTGACTCTGACTCTGACTCTGACTCTGACTCTGACTCTTACTTCATGACTCTGACTTTGACTTTGACTCTGACTCTGACTCTGACTCTAACTCTGACTCTGACTCCGACTCGGACTATGTCTCTGACTCTGACTCTGACTCTGACTCTGAATTCATGACTCTGAATCTGACTCTGACTTTGACTCTAACTCCATGATCCTGAAACTGACTTTGACTCTGACTTTGACTTCATGACTCTGACTCTGACTGTGACTCTGACCCTGACTCTGACTCTGACTCTGACTCTTACTCCATGACTCTGACTTTGACTTTGACTTTGACTCTGACTCTGACTCTGACTCTGACTCTGACTCTGACTCTGTCTTTGACTCTGACTCTGACGCTGAATCTGACTTTATGACTCTGAATCTGACTCTCACTATGATTTTATGACTCTGACTCTGACTCTGACTCTGACTCGTACTTCATGACTCTGACTCTGACTTTGACTCTGACTCTGACTCTGACTCTGACTCTGTCTCTGACTGCGACTCCGACTCTGACTCTGATTTCATGACTCTGAATCTGACTCTGACTATGATTTTAGGACTCTGACTCTGACCCAGACTCCGACTCTGACTCTAACTCTGATTTCGACTATGACTCTGACTCAGACTCTGACTCTGACTCTGACTCTGACTTTGACTCTGACTCTGACTCTGACTCTGACTCTGACTTCATGACTCTGACTCTAACTCTGACTCCGACTCTGACCCAGACTCTGACTCTGACTCTAACTCTGACTTCGACTATGACTCTGACTCAGACTCTGACTCTGACTCTGACTCTGACTTTGACTCTGACTCTGACTCTGACTCTGACTCTTACTCCATGACTCTGACTTTGACTTTGACTTTGACTCTGACTCTGACTCTGACTCTGACTCTGACTCTGACTCTGTCTCTGACTCTGACTGTGACTCTGAATCTGAATTCATGACTCTGAATCTGACTCTGACTATGATTTTATGACTCTGACTCTGACTCTGACTCTGACTTTGACTCTGCCTCTGACCCAGACTCTGACTCTGACTCTGACTCTGACTTTGACTCTGACTCTGACTCTGACTCTGACTCTGACTTCATGACTCTGAATCTGACTCTGACTCTTACTTCATGACTCTGACTCTGACTCTGACTCCATGACTCTGAATCTGACTCTGACTTTGACTCTAACTACATGATCCCGAAACTGACCTTGACCCTGACTCTGACTCTGACTCTGACTCTGACTCTGACTCTTACTTCATGACTCTGACGTTGACTTTGACTCTGACTCTGACTCTGACTCTAACTCTGACTCTGACTCCGACTCGGACTATGTCTCTGACTCTGACTCGGACTCCGACTCTGTATCTGACTTTGAGTCTTTCTTCATGACTATGACGCTGACTCTGACTCTGACTCCGACTCTGACCCAGACTCTGACTCTGACTCTGACTCTGCATCTGACTCTGACTCTGACTCTGAATCTGACTTCATGACTCTAAATCTGACTCTGACTATGATTTTATGACTCTGACTCGAACTCCGACTCTGACTCTGACTTTGACTCTGACTCTGAGTCTTTCTTCGTGACTCTGACGCCAACTCTGACTCTGACTCTGACTCTCACTCTGACCCAGACTCTGACTCTGACTCTGACTCTGACTTTGACTTTGCCTCTGACTCTGACTCAGACTCTGACTTCATGACACTGAATCTGACTCTGACTATGATTTTATGACTCCGACTCTGACTCTGACTCGGACTCCGACTCTGACTCTGACTCTGAGTCTTTCTTCATGACTATGACGCTGACTCTGACACTGACTCTGACTCCGACTCTGACCCAGACCCTGACTCTGACTCTAACTCTGACTTCGACTATGACTCTGACTCAGACTCAGACTCTGACTCTGACTCTGACTTCGACTCTGAATCTGACTCTGACTCTCACTCTTACTTCATGACTCTGACTCTCACTCTGACTCTAACTCTGACTTCGACTATGACTCTGACTCAGACTCAGACTCGGACTCTGACTCTGACTTTGACTCTGAATCTGACTCTGACTCTGACTCTTACTCCATGACTCTGACTTTGACTTTGACTTTGACTCTGACTCTGACTCTGACTCTGACTCTGACTTCATGACTCTGAATCTGACTGTGACTTTGACTCTAACTCCATGATCCTGAAACTCACTTTGACCCTGACTCTGACTCTGACTCTGACTCTGACTCTTACTTCATGACTTTGACTTTGACTTCGACTCTGACTCTGACTCTGACTCTAACTCTGACTCCGACTCTGACTATGTCTCTGACTCTGACTCTGACTCTGACTCTGACTCTGACTCTGACTCTTACTCTGACCCAGACTCTGACTCTGACTCTGACTCTGACGTTGACTCTGACTTTGACTCTGACTCTGACTCTGACTCGGACTCTGACCCAGACTCCGACTCTGACTCTAACTCTGACTCCGACTATGACTCTGACTCAGACTCTGACTCTGACTCTGACTCTGACTTTGACTCTGACTCTGACTCTGACTCTGACTCTGACTTCATGACTCTGACTCTAACTCTGACTCCGACTCTGACCCAGACTCTGACTCTGACTCTAACTCTGACTTCGACTATGACTCTGACTCAGACTCTGACTCTGACGCTGACTCTGACTTTGACTCTGACTCTGACTCTGACTCTGACTCTGACTTCATGACTCTGACTCTAACTCTGACTCCGACTCTGACCCAGACTCTGACTCTGACTCTGACTCTGCCTCTGACTCTGACTCTGACTCTGAATCTGACTTCATGACTCTGACTCTGACTCTGACTCTGTCTCTGACTGTGACTCCGACTCTGACTCTAACTTCATGAGTCTGAATCTGACTCTGTCTCTGACTGTGACTCCGACTCTGACTCTAACTTCATGAGTCTGAATCTGACTCTGACTATGATTTTATGACTCTGACTCTGACTCCGACTCTGACTCTGACTCTGAATCTGACTCTGAGTCTTTCTCCATGACTCTGACGCTAACTCTGACTCCGACTCTGACTATGTCTCTGACTCTGACTCTGACTCTGACTCTGACTTCATGACTCTGAATCTGACTCTGAATCTGACTCTGACTTTGACTCTAACTTCATGATCCTGAAACTGACTTCCACTCTGACTTTGACTACATCACTCTGACTCTGACTGTGACTCCGACCCTGACTCTGACTTTGACTCTGACTCTGACTCTTACTCCATGACTCTGACTTTGACTTTGACTTTGACTCTGACTCTGACTCTGACTCTGACTCTGACTCTGACTCTGTCTCTGACTCTGACTGTGACTCTGAATCTGAATTCATGACTCTGAATCTGACTCTGACTATGATTCTATGACTCTGACTCTGACTCTGACTCTGACTTTGACTCTGACTCTGACCCAGACTCTGACTCTGACTCTGACTCTGACTTTGACTCTGACTCTGACTCTGACTCTGAATCTGACTCTGACTCTTACTTCATGACTCTGACTCTGACTCTGACACCATGACTCTGAATCTGACTCTGACTTTGACTCTAACTACATGATCCCGAAACTGACCTTGACCCTGACTCTGACTCTGACTCTGACTCTGACTCTGACTCTTACTTCATGACTCTGACTTTGACTTTGACTCTGACTCTGACTCTGACTCTGACTCTGACTCTTACTTCATGACTCTGACTCTGACTTTGACTCTGACTCTGACTCTGACTCTGACTCTGTCTCTGACTGTGACTCCGACTCTGACTCTAACTTCATGACTCTGAATCTGACTCTGACTATGATTTTATGACTTTGACTCTGACTCCGACTCTGACTCTGACTCTGACTCTGACTCTGAGTCTTTCTTCGTGACTCTGACGCCAACTCTGACTCTGACTCTGACTCTGACCCAGAATCTGACTCTGACTCTGACTCTGACTTTGACTCTGACTCTGACTCTGACTCTGACTCTGACTTCATGACTCTGAATCTGACTCTGACTTTGACTCTAACTCCATGATCCTGAAACTCACTTTGACCCTGACTCTGACTCTGACTCTGACTCTGACTCTTACTTCATGACTTTGACTTTGACTTTGACTTTGACTCTGACTCTGACTCTGACTCTAACTCTAACTCCGACTCTGACTATGTCTCTGACTCTGACTCTGACTCTGACTCTGACTCTGACTTCATGACTCTGAATCTGACTCTGACTTTGACTCTAACTTCATGATCCTGAAACTGACTTTGACTCTGACTTTGAGTTCATGACTCTGACTCTGACTGTGACTCTGACCCTGACCCTGACTCTGACTTTGACTCTGACTCTTACTTCATGACTCTGACTTTGGCTTTGACTTTGACTTTGACTCTGACTCTGACTCTGACTCTGACTCTGTCTCTGACTGTGACTCCGACTCTGACTCTAACTTCAAGACTCTGAATCTGACTCTGACTATGATTTTATGACTCTGACTCTGACTCCGACTCTGACTCTGACTCTGACTCTGACTCTGAGTCTTTCTTCGTTACTCTGACGCCAACTCTGACTCTGACTCTGACTCTTACTCTGACCCAGACTCTGACTCTGACTCTGACTCTGACTTTGACTCTGACTCTGACTCTGACTCTGACTTCATGACTCTGAATCTGACTCTGTCTATGATTTTATGACTCTGACTCTGACTCTGACTCGGACTCCGACTCTGTATCTGACTTTGAGTCTTTCCTCATGACTATGACGCTGACTCTGACTCTGACTCCGACTCTGACCGAGACTCTGACTCTGACTCTGACTCTGCCTCTGACTCTGACTCTGACTCTGAATCTGACTTCATGACTCTGACTATGATTTTATGACTCTGACTCTGACTCCGACTCTGACTCTGACTTTGACCATGACTCTGAGTCTTTCTTCGTGACTCTGACGCCAACTCTGACTGTGACTCTGACTCTTACTCTGACCCAGACTCTGACTCTGACTCTGACTCTGACCTTGACTCTGCCTCTGACTCTGACTCTGACTCTGACTTCATGACTCTGAATCTGACTCTGACTATGATTTTATGACTCTGACTCTGACTCTGACTCGGACTCCGACTCTGACTCTGACTCTGAGTCTTTCTTCATGACTATGACGCTGACTCTGACTCTGACTCTGACTCCGACTCTGACCCAGACTCTGACTCTGACTCTAACTCTGACTTCGACTATGACTCTGACTCAGACTCAGACTCCGACTCTGACTCTGACGTTGACTCTGACTCTGACTCTGACTCTGACTCTTACTTCATGACTCTGACTTTGACTTTGACTCTGACTCTGACTCTGACTCTGACTCTGACTCTGACTCTGTCTCTGACTGTGACTCCGACTCTGACTCTAACTCCATGACTCTGAATCTGACTCTGACTATGATTTAATGACTAACTCTGACTCCGACTCTGACTCTGACTCTGACTCTGACTCTGAGTCTGTCTCCATGACTCTGACGCTAACTCTGACTCTGACTTTGACTCTGACTCTGACCCAGACTCTGACTCTGACTCTGACTCTGACTTTGACTCTGACTCTGACTCTGACTCTGACTCTGACTTTATGACTCTGAATCTGACTCTGACTTTGACTCTAACTACATGATCCTGAAACTGACCTTGACCCTGACTCTGACTCTGACTGTGACTCTGACTCTTACTTCATGACTCTGACTCTGACTCTGACTTCATGACTCTGAATCTGACTCTGACTTTGACTCTAACTACATGATCCTGAAACTGACCTTGACCCTGACTCTGACTCTGACTCTGACTCTGACTCTTACTTCATGACTCTGACTTTGACTTTGACTCTGACTCTGACTCTGACCCAGACTCTGACTCTGACTCTGACTCTGACTTTGACTCTGACTCTGACTCTGACTCTGACTCTGACTTCATGACTCTGAATCTGACTCTGACTTTGACTCTAACTACATGATCCTGAAACTGACCTTGACCCTGACTCTGACTCTGACTCTGACTCTGACTCTTACTTCATGAATCTGACTTTGACTTTGACTTTGACTCTGACTATGACTCTAACTCTGACTCTGACTCCGACTCGGACTATGTCTATGACTCTGACTCTGACTCTGACTCTGACTTCATGACTCTGAATCTGACTCTGACTTTGACTCCAACTTCATGATCCTGAAACTGACTTTGACTCTGACTTTGACTTCATGACTCTGACTCTGACTGTGACTCTGACCCAGACTCTGACTCTGACTCTGACTCTGACTCTTACTCCATGACTCTGACTTTGACTTTGACTTTGACTCCGACTCTGACTCTGACTCTGACTCTGACTCTGACTCTGACTCTGTCTCTGACTCTGACTGTGACGCTGAATCTGACTTTATGACTATGAATCTGACTCTCACTATGATTTTATGACTCTGACTCTGACTCTGACTCTGACTCTGTCGTCATGACTCTGACTCTGACTTCGACTCTGACTCTGACTCTGACTCTGACTCTGACTCTGACTCTGACTCTGTCTCTGACTGTGACTTGGATTCTGACTCTAACTTCATGACTCTGAATCTGACTCTGATTATGATTTTATGACTCTGACTCTGACTCCGACTCTGACTCTGACTCTGACTCTGACTCTGAGTCTTTCTTCGTGACTCTGACGCCAACTCTGACTCTGACTGTGACTCTGACCCTGACTCTGACTCTGACTCTGACTCTGACACTTACTTCATGACTCTGACTTTGGCTTTGAATTTGACTCTGACTCTGACTCTGACTCTGACTCTGACTCTGACTCTGTCTCTGACTGTAACTCCGACTCTGACTCTAACTTCATGACTCTGAATCTGACTATGACTCTCACTCTGACCCAGACTCTGACTCTGACTCTGACTCTGACTTTGACTCTGACTCTGACTCTGACTCTGACTCTGACTCTGACTTCATGACTCTGAATCTGACTCTGACTATGATTTTATGACTCTGACTCTGACTTTGACTCGGACTCCGACTCTGTATCTGACTCTGAGTCTTTCTTCATGACTATGACGCTGACTCTGACTCAGACTCTGACTCCGACTCTGACCCAGACTCTGACTTTGACTCTAACTCTGACTTCGACTATGACTCTGACTCAGACTCTGACTCTGACTCTGACTCCGACTTTGACTCTGACTCTGACTCTGACTCTGACTCTGACTTCATGACTCTGACTCTAACTCTGACTCCGACTCTGACCCAGACTCTGACTCTGACTCTAACTCTGACTTCGACTATGACTCTGACTCAGACTCTGACTCTGACTCTGACTCTGACTTTGACTCTGACTCTGACTCTGACTCTGACTCTGACTTCATGACTCTGACTCTAACTCTGACTCCGACTCTGACCCAGACTCTGACTCTGACTCTGACTCTGCCTCTGCCTCTGACTCTGACTCTGAATCTGACTTCATGACTCTGACTCTGACTCTGACTGTGTCTTCACGACTCTGACGCTGACTCTGACTCTAACTCTGACTCCGACTCTGACCCAGACGCTGACTCTCACTCTGACTCTCACTCTGACTCTGACTCCGACTTTGACTTTGACTCTGACTCTGACTCTGACTCTGACTTCATGACTCTGAATCTTACTCTGACAATGATTTTATGACTCTGACTCTGACTCTGACTCTGACCCTGACTCTGACTCTGACTCTGACTCTGACTCTTACTTCATGACTCTGACTTTGACTTTGACTCTGAATCTGACTCTGACTCTGACTCTGACTCTGACTCTGTCTCTGACTGTGACTCCGACTCTGACTCTAACTTCATGAGTCTGAATTTGACTCTGACTATGATTTTATGACTCTGACTCTGACTCCGACTCTGACTCTGACTCTGAGTCTTTCTCCATGACTCTGACGCTAACTCTGACTCCGACTCTGACTATGTCTCCGACTCTGACTCTGACTCTGACTCTGACTTCATGACTCTGAATCTGACTCTGAATCTGACTCTGACTTTGACTCTAACTTCATGATCCTGAAACTGACTTTCACTCTGACTTTGACTTCATCACTATGACACTGACTGTGACTCCGACCCTGACTCTGACTCTGACTCTGACTCTGACTCTTACTCCATGACTCTGACTTTGACTTTGACTTTGACTGTGACTCTGACTCTGACTCTGACTCTGACTCTGACTCTGTCTCTGACTCTGACTGTGACTCTGAATCTGAATTCATGACTCTGAATCTGACTCTGACTATGATTTTATGACTCTGACTCTGACTCTGACTCTGACTTTGACTCTGACTCTGACCCAGACTCTGACTCTGACTCTGACTCTGACTCTGACTCTGACTCTGACTTCATGACTCTGAATCTGACTCTGACTCTTACTTCATGACTCTGACTCTGACTCTGACTTCATGACTCTGAATCTGACTCTGACTTTGACTCTAACTACATGATCCTGAAACTGACCTTGACCCTGACTCTGACTCTGACTCTGACTCTGAATCTGACTCTTACTTCATGACTCTGACTTTGAGTTCGACTCTGACTCTGACTCCGACTCTACTTCTGACTCTGACTCCGACTCGGACTATGTCCCTGACTCTGACTCTGACTCTGACTTGGAATTCATGACTCTGAATCTGACTCTGACTTTGATTCTAACTCCATGATCCCGAAACTGACTTTGACTCTGACTTTGACTTCATGACTCTGACTCTGACTGTGACTCTGACCCTGACTCTGACTCTGACTCTGACTCTGACTCTTACTCCATGACTCTGACTTTGACTTTGACTTTGACTCTGACTCTGACTCTGACTCTGACTCTGACTCTGACTCTGACTCTGTCTCTGACTCTGACTCTGGCTCTGACTCTGACTTTGACTCTGCCTCTGACTCTGACTCTGACTCTGACTTCATGACTCTGAATCTGACTCTGACTATGATTTTATGACTCTGACTCTGACTCTGACTCGGACTCCGACTCTGACTCTGACTCTGAGTCTTTCTTCATGACTATGACGCTGACTCTGACTCTGACTCTGACTCCGACTCTGACCCAGACTCTGACTCTGACTCTGACTCTGACTTTGACTCTGACTCTGACTCTGACTCTGACTCTGACTTTATGACTCTGAATCTGACTCTGACTTTGACTCTAACTACATGATCCTGAAACTGACCTCGACCCTGACTCTGACTTTGACTTTGACTCTGACTCTGAGTCTTTCTTCGTGACTCTGACGCCAACTCTGACTCTGACTCTGACTCTTACTCTGACCCAGACTCTGACTCTGACTCTGACTCTGACTTTGACTTTGCCTCTGACTCTGACTCTGACTCTGACTTCATGACTCTGAATCTGACTCTGACTTTGACTCTAACTACATGATGCTGAAACTGACCTTGACCCTGACTCTGACTCTGACTCTGACTCTGACTCTGACTCTTACTTCATGACTCCGACTTTGACTTTGACTCTGACTCTGACTCTGACTCTAACTCTGACTCTGACTCCGACTCGGACTATGGCTCTGACTCTGACTCTGACTCTGACTCTGACTTCATGACTCTGAATCTGACTCTCACTTTGACTCTAACTTCATGATCCTGAAACTGACTTTGACTCTGACTTTGACTTAATGACTCTGACTCTGACTGTGACTCCGACCCTGACTCTGACTCTGACTCTGACTCTGACTCTTACTCCATGACTCTGACTTTGACTTTGACTTTGACTCTGACTCTGACTCTGACTCTGACTCTGACTCTGACTCTGTCTCTGACTCTGACTCTGACGCTGAATCTGACTTTATGACTCTGAATCTGACTCTCACTATGATTTTATGACTCTGACTCTGACTCTGACTCTGACTCTTACTTCATGACTCTGACTCTGACTTTGACTCTGACTCTGACTCTGACTCTGACTCTGACTTCATGACTCTGAATCTGACTCTGACTCTTACTTCATGACTCTGACTCTGACTCTGACTTCATGACTCTGAATCTGACTCTGACTTTGACTCTAACTACATGATCCTGAAACTGACCTTGACCCTGACTCTGACTCTGACTCTGACTCTGAATCTGACTCTTACTTCATGACTCTGACTTTGAGTTCGACTCTGACTCTGACTCCGACTCTACTTCTGACTCTGACTCCGACTCGGACTATGTCCCTGACTCTGACTCTGACTCTGACTTGGAATTCATGACTCTGAATCTGACTCTGACTTTGATTCTAACTCCATGATCCTGAAACTGACTTTGACTCTGACTTTGACTTCATGACTCTGACTCTGACTGTGACTCTGACCCTGACTCTGACTCTGACTCTGACTCTGACTCTTACTCCATGACTCTGACTTTGACTTTGACTTTGACTCTGACTCTGACTCTGACTCTGACTCTGACTCTGACTCTGACTCTGTCTCTGACTCTGACTCTGGCTCTGACTCTGACTTTGACTCTGCCTCTGACTCTGACTCTGACTCTGACTTCATGACTCTGAATCTGACTCTGACTATGATTTTATGACTCTGACTCTGACTCTGACTCGGACTCCGACTCTGACTCTGACTCTGAGTCTTTCTTCATGACTATGACGCTGACTCTGACTCTGACTCTGACTCCGACTCTGACCCAGACTCTGACTCTGACTCTGACTCTGACTTTGACTCTGACTCTGACTCTGACTCTGACTCTGACTTTATGACTCTGAATCTGACTCTGACTTTGACTCTAACTACATGATCCTGAAACTGACCTCGACCCTGACTCTGACTTTGACTTTGACTCTGACTCTGAGTCTTTCTTCGTGACTCTGACGCCAACTCTGACTCTGACTCTGACTCTTACTCTGACCCAGACTCTGACTCTGACTCTGACTCTGACTTTGACTTTGCCTCTGACTCTGACTCTGACTCTGACTTCATGACTCTGAATCTGACTCTGACTTTGACTCTAACTACATGATGCTGAAACTGACCTTGACCCTGACTCTGACTCTGACTCTGACTCTGACTCTGACTCTTACTTCATGACTCCGACTTTGACTTTGACTCTGACTCTGACTCTGACTCTAACTCTGACTCTGACTCCGACTCGGACTATGGCTCTGACTCTGACTCTGACTCTGACTCTGACTTCATGACTCTGAATCTGACTCTCACTTTGACTCTAACTTCATGATCCTGAAACTGACTTTGACTCTGACTTTGACTTAATGACTCTGACTCTGACTGTGACTCCGACCCTGACTCTGACTCTGACTCTGACTCTGACTCTTACTCCATGACTCTGACTTTGACTTTGACTTTGACTCTGACTCTGACTCTGACTCTGACTCTGACTCTGACTCTGTCTCTGACTCTGACTCTGACGCTGAATCTGACTTTATGACTCTGAATCTGACTCTCACTATGATTTTATGACTCTGACTCTGACTCTGACTCTGACTCTTACTTCATGACTCTGACTCTGACTTTGACTCTGACTCTGACTCTGACTCTCACTCTGTCTCTGACTGTGACTCCGACTCTGACTCTAACTTCATGACTCTGAATCTGACTCTGACTATGATTTTATGACTTTGACTCTGACTCCGACTCTGACTCTGACTCTGACTCTGACTCTGAGTCTTTCTTCGTGACTCTGACGCCAACTCTGACTCTGACTCTGACTCTGACCCAGAATCTGACTCTGACTCTGACTCTGACTTTGACTCTGACTCTGACTCTGACTCTGACTCTGACTTCATGACTCTGAATCTGACTCTGACTTTGACTCTAACTCCATGATCCTGAAACTCACTTTGACCCTGACTCTGACTCTGACTCTGACTCTGACTCTTACTTCATGACTTTGACTTTGACTTTGACTTTGACTCTGACTCTGACTCTGACTCTAACTCTAACTCCGACTCTGACTATGTCTCTGACTCTGACTCTGACTCTGACTCTGACTCTGACTTCATGACTCTGAATCTGACTCTGACTTTGACTCTAACTTCATGATCCTGAAACTGACTTTGACTCTGACTTTGAGTTCATGACTCTGACTCTGACTGTGACTCTGACCCTGACCCTGACTCTGACTTTGACTCTGACTCTTACTTCATGACTCTGACTTTGGCTTTGACTTTGACTTTGACTCTGACTCTGACTCTGACTCTGACTCTGTCTCTGACTGTGACTCCGACTCTGACTCTAACTTCAAGACTCTGAATCTGACTCTGACTATGATTTTATGACTCTGACTCTGACTCCGACTCTGACTCTGACTCTGACTCTGACTCTGAGTCTTTCTTCGTTACTCTGACGCCAACTCTGACTCTGACTCTGACTCTTACTCTGACCCAGACTCTGACTCTGACTCTGACTCTGACTTTGACTCTGACTCTGACTCTGACTCTGACTTCATGACTCTGAATCTGACTCTGTCTATGATTTTATGACTCTGACTCTGACTCTGACTCGGACTCCGACTCTGTATCTGACTTTGAGTCTTTCCTCATGACTATGACGCTGACTCTGACTCTGACTCCGACTCTGACCGAGACTCTGACTCTGACTCTGACTCTGCCTCTGACTCTGACTCTGACTCTGAATCTGACTTCATGACTCTGACTATGATTTTATGACTCTGACCCTGACTCCGACTCTGACTCTGACTTTGACCATGACTCTGAGTCTTTCTTCGTGACTCTGACGCCAACTCTGACTGTGACTCTGACTCTTACTCTGACCCAGACTCTGACTCTGACTCTGACTCTGACCTTGACTCTGCCTCTGACTCTGACTCTGACTCTGACTTCATGACTCTGAATCTGACTCTGACTATGATTTTATGACTCTGACTCTGACTCTGACTCGGACTCCGACTCTGACTCTGACTCTGAGTCTTTCTTCATGACTATGACGCTGACTCTGACTCTGACTCTGACTCCGACTCTGACCCAGACTCTGACTCTGACTCTAACTCTGACTTCGACTATGACTCTGACTCAGACTCAGACTCTGACTCTGACTCTGACGTTGACTCTGACTCTGACTCTGACTCTGACTCTTACTTCATGACTCTGACTTTGACTTTGACTCTGACTCTGACTCTGACTCTGACTCTGACTCTGACTCTGTCTCTGACTGTGACTCCGACTCTGACTCTAACTCCATGACTCTGAATCTGACTCTGACTATGATTTAATGACTAACTCTGACTCCGACTCTGACTCTGACTCTGACTCTGACTCTGAGTCTGTCTCCATGACTCTGACGCTAACTCTGACTCTGACTTTGACTCTGACTCTGACCCAGACTCTGACTCTGACTCTGACTCTGACTTTGACTCTGACTCTGACTCTGACTCTGACTCTGACTTTATGACTCTGAATCTGACTCTGACTTTGACTCTAACTACATGATCCTGAAACTGACCTTGACCCTGACTCTGACTCTGACTGTGACTCTGACTCTTACTTCATGACTCTGACTCTGACTCTGACTTCATGACTCTGAATCTGACTCTGACTTTGACTCTAACTACATGATCCTGAAACTGACCTTGACCCTGACTCTGACTCTGACTCTGACTCTGACTCTTACTTCATGACTCTGACTTTGACTTTGACTCTGACTCTGACTCTGACCCAGACTCTGACTCTGACTCTGACTCTGACTTTGACTCTGACTCTGACTCTGACTCTGACTCTGACTTCATGACTCTGAATCTGACTCTGACTTTGACTCTAACTACATGATCCTGAAACTGACCTTGACCCTGACTCTGACTCTGACTCTGACTCTGACTCTTACTTCATGAATCTGACTTTGACTTTGACTTTGACTCTGACTATGACTCTAACTCTGACTCTGACTCCGACTCGGACTATGTCTATGACTCTGACTCTGACTCTGACTCTGACTTCATGACTCTGAATCTGACTCTGACTTTGACTCCAACTTCATGATCCTGAAACTGACTTTGACTCTGACTTTGACTTCATGACTCTGACTCTGACTGTGACTCTGACCCAGACTCTGACTCTGACTCTGACTCTGACTCTTACTCCATGACTCTGACTTTGACTTTGACTTTGACTCCGACTCTGACTCTGACTCTGACTCTGACTCTGACTCTGACTCTGTCTCTGACTCTGACTGTGACGCTGAATCTGACTTTATGACTATGAATCTGACTCTCACTATGATTTTATGACTCTGACTCTGACTCTGACTCTGACTCTGTCGTCATGACTCTGACTCTGACTTCGACTCTGACTCTGACTCTGACTCTGACTCTGACTCTGACTCTGTCTCTGACTGTGACTTGGATTCTGACTCTAACTTCATGACTCTGAATCTGACTCTGATTATGATTTTATGACTCTGACTCTGACTCCGACTCTGACTCTGACTCTGACTCTGACTCTGAGTCTTTCTTCGTGACTCTGACGCCAACTCTGACTCTGACTGTGACTCTGACCCTGACTCTGACTCTGACTCTGACTCTGACACTTACTTCATGACTCTGACTTTGGCTTTGAATTTGACTCTGACTCTGACTCTGACTCTGACTCTTACTCTGACTCTGTCTCTGACTGTAACTCCGACTCTGACTCTAACTTCATGACTCTGAATCTGACTATGACTCTCACTCTGACCCAGACTCTGACTCTGACTCTGACTCTGACTTTGACTCTGACTCTGACTCTGACTCTGACTCTGACTCTGACTTCATGACTCTGAATCTGACTCTGACTATGATTTTATGACTCTGACTCTGACTTTGACTCGGACTCCGACTCTGTATCTGACTCTGAGTCTTTCTTCATGACTATGACGCTGACTCTGACTCAGACTCTGACTCCGACTCTGACCCAGACTCTGACTTTGACTCTAACTCTGACTTCGACTATGACTCTGACTCAGACTCTGACTCTGACTCTGACTCCGACTTTGACTCTGACTCTGACTCTGACTCTGACTCTGACTTCATGACTCTGACTCTAACTCTGACTCCGACTCTGACCCAGACTCTGACTCTGACTCTAACTCTGACTTCGACTATGACTCTGACTCAGACTCTGACTCTGACTCTGACTCTGACTTTGACTCTGACTCTGACTCTGACTCTGACTCTGACTTCATGACTCTGACTCTAACTCTGACTCCGACTCTGACCCAGACTCTGACTCTGACTCTGACTCTGCCTCTGCCTCTGACTCTGACTCTGAATCTGACTTCATGACTCTGACTCTGACTCTGACTGTGTCTTCACGACTCTGACGCTGACTCTGACTCTAACTCTGACTCCGACTCTGACCCAGACGCTGACTCTCACTCTGACTCTCACTCTGACTCTGACTCCGACTTTGACTTTGACTCTGACTCTGACTCTGACTCTGACTTCATGACTCTGAATCTTACTCTGACAATGATTTTATGACTCTGACTCTGACTCTGACTCTGACCCTGACTCTGACTCTGACTCTGACTCTGACTCTTACTTCATGACTCTGACTTTGACTTTGACTCTGAATCTGACTCTGACTCTGACTCTGACTCTGACTCTGTCTCTGACTGTGACTCCGACTCTGACTCTAACTTCATGAGTCTGAATTTGACTCTGACTATGATTTTATGACTCTGACTCTGACTCCGACTCTGACTCTGACTCTGAGTCTTTCTCCATGACTCTGACGCTAACTCTGACTCCGACTCTGACTATGTCTCCGACTCTGACTCTGACTCTGACTCTGACTTCATGACTCTGAATCTGACTCTGAATCTGACTCTGACTTTGACTCTAACTTCATGATCCTGAAACTGACTTTCACTCTGACTTTGACTTCATCACTATGACACTGACTGTGACTCCGACCCTGACTCTGACTCTGACTCTGACTCTGACTCTTACTCCATGACTCTGACTTTGACTTTGACTTTGACTGTGACTCTGACTCTGACTCTGACTCTGACTCTGACTCTGTCTCTGACTCTGACTGTGACTCTGAATCTGAATTCATGACTCTGAATCTGACTCTGACTATGATTTTATGACTCTGACTCTGACTCTGACTCTGACTTTGACTCTGACTCTGACCCAGACTCTGACTCTGACTCTGACTCTGACTCTGACTCTGACTCTGACTTCATGACTCTGAATCTGACTCTGACTCTTACTTCATGACTCTGACTCTGACTCTGACTTCATGACTCTGAATCTGACTCTGACTTTGACTCTAACTACATGATCCTGAAACTGACCTTGACCCTGACTCTGACTCTGACTCTGACTCTGAATCTGACTCTTACTTCATGACTCTGACTTTGACTTCGACTCTGACTCTGACTCCGACTCTACTTCTGACTCTGACTCCGACTCGGACTATGTCCCTGACTCTGACTCTGACTCTGACTTGGAATTCATGACTCTGAATCTGACTCTGACTTTGATTCTAACTCCATGATCCTGAAACTGACTTTGACTCTGACTTTGACTTCATGACTATGACTCTGACTGTGACTCTGACCCTGACTCTGACTCTGACTCTGACTCTGACTCTTACTCCATGACTCTGACTTTGACTTTGACTTTGACTCTGACTCTGACTCTGACTCTGACTCTGACTCTGACTCTGACTCTGTCTCTGACTCTGACTCTGGCTCTGACTCTGACTTTGACTCTGCCTCTGACTCTGACTCTGACTCTGACTTCGTGACTCTGAATCTGACTCTGACTATGATTTTATGACTCTGACTCTGACTCTGACTCGGACTCCGACTCTGACTCTGACTCTGAGTCTTTCTTCATGACTATGACGCTGACTCTGACTCTGACTCTGACTCCGACTCTGACCCAGACTCTGACTCTGACTCTGACTCTGACTTTGACTCTGACTCTGACTCTGACTCTGACTCTGACTTTATGACTCTGAATCTGACTCTGACTTTGACTCTAACTACATGATCCTGAAACTGACCTCGACCCTGACTCTGACTCTGACTGTGACTCTGACTCTTACTTCATGACTCTGACTCTGAATCTGACTTCATGACTCTGAATCTGACTCTGACTTTGACTCTAACTACATGATCCTGAAACTGACCTTGACCCTGACTCTGACTCTGACTCTGACTCTGACTCTTACTTCATGACTCTGACTTTGACTTTGACTCTGACTCTGACTCTGACTCTAACTCTGACTCTGACTCCGACTCGGACTATGTCTATGACTCTGACTCTGACTCTGACTCTGAGTTCATGACTCTGAATCTGACTCTGACTTTGACTCTAACTTCATGATCCTGAAACTGACTTTGACTCTGACTTTGACTTCATGACTCTGACTCTGACTGTGACTCTGACCCAGACTCTGACTCTGACTCTTACTCCATGACTCTGACTTTGACATTGACTTTGACTCTGACTCTGACTCTGACTCTGACTCTGACTGTCGCTGACTCTGACTCTGACGCTGAATCTGACTTTATGACTCTGAATCTGACTCTCACTATGATTTTATGACTCTGACTCTGACTCTGACTCTGACTCTTTCTTCATGACTCTGACTCTGACTTTGACTCTGACTCTGACTCTGACTCTGACTCTGTCTCTGACTGTGACTCGGACTCTGACTCTAACTTCATGACTCTGAATCTGACTCTGACTATGATTTTATGACTCTGACTCTGACTCCGACTCTGACTCTGACTCTGACTCTGACTCTGAGTCTTTCTTCGTGACTCGGACGCCAACTCTGACTCTGACTGTGACTCTGACCCTGACTCTGACTCTGACTCTGACTCTGACACTTACTTCATGACTCTGACTTTGGCTTTGACTTTGACTCTGACTCTGACTCTGACACTTACTTCATGACTTTGACTTTGGCTTTGACTTTGACTCTGACTCTGACTCTGACTCTGACTCTGACTCTGACTCTGTCTCTGACTGTGACTCCGACTCTGACTCTAACTTCATGACTCTGAATCTGACTCTGACTCTTACTCTGACCCAGACTCTGACTCTGACTGTAACTCTGACTTCGACTATGACTCTGACTCAGACTCTGACTCTGACTCTGACTCTGACTTTGACTCTGACTCTGACTCTGACTCTGACTCTGACTTCATGACTCTGACTCTAACTCTGACTCCGACTCTGACCCAGACTCTGACTCTGACTCTGACTCTGCCTCTGACTCTGACTCTGACTCTGAATCTGACTTCATGACTCTGACTCTGACTCTGACTGTGTCTTCACGACTCTGACTTTGACTCTGACTCTAACTCTGACTCTGACTCTGACCCAGACTCTGACTCTGACTCTGACTCTCACTCTGACTCTGAGTCTTTCATCATGACTATGACGCTGACTCTGACTCTGACTCTGACTTCGACTCTGACCCAGACTCTGACTCTGACTCTAACTCTGGCTTCGACTATGACTCTGACTCAGACTCTGACTCTGACTCTGACTCTGACTTTGACTCTGACTCTGACTCTGACTCTGACTCTGACTTCATGACTCTGACTCTAACTCTGACTCCGACTCTGACTCAGACTCTGACTCTGACTCTAACTCTGACTTCGACTATGACTCTGACTCAGACTCTGACTCTGACTCTGACTCTGACTTTGACTCTGACTCTGACTCTGACTCTGACTCTTACTTCATGACTCTGACTTTGACTTTGACTCCGACTCTGACTCTGACTCTGACTCCGACTCTGACTATGTCTCTGACTCTGACTCTGACTCTGACTCTGACTTCATGACTCTGAATCTGACTCTGAATCTGACTCTGACTTTGACTCTAACTTCATGATCCTGAAACTGACTTTCACTCTGACTTTGACTTCATCACTCTGACACTGACTGTGACTCCGACCCTGACTCCGACTCTGACTCTGACTCTGACTCTGACTCTGAGTCTTTCTTCGTGACTCTGACGCCAACTCTGACTCTGACTGTGACTCTGACCCTGACTCTGACTCTGACTCTGACTCTGACACTTACTTCATGACTCTGACTTTGGCTTTGACTTTGACTCTGACTCTGACTCTGACTCTGACTCTGATTCTGACTCTGTCTCTGACTGTGACTCCGACTCTGACTCTAACTTCATGACTCTGAATCTGACTCTGACTCTCACTCTGACCCAGACTCTGACTCTGACTCTGACTCTGACTTTGACTCTGACTCTGACTCTGACTCTGACTCTGACTCTGACTTCATGACTCTGAATCTGACTCTGACTATGATTTTATGACTCTGACTCTGACTCTGACTCGGACTCCGACTCTGTATCTGACTCTGAGTCTTTCTTCATGACTATGACGCTGACTCTGACTCAGACTCTGAATCCGACTCTGACCCAGACTCTGACTCTGACTCTAACTCTGACTTCGACTATGACTCTGACTCAGACTCTGACTCTGACTCTGACTCTGACTTTGACTCTGACTCTGACTCTGACTCTGACTCTGACTCTGACTTCATGACTCTGACTCTAACTCTGACTCCGACTCTGACCCAGACTCTGACTCTGACTCTGACTCTGCCTCTGACTCTGACTCTGACTCTGAATCTGACTTCATGACTCTGACTCTGACTCTGACTGTGTCTTCACGACTCTGACGCTGACTCCGACTCTAACTCTGACTCCGACTCTGACCCAGACGCTGACTCTCACTCTGACTCTCACTCTGACTCTGACTCTGACTCTGTCTCTGACTCTGACTGTGACTCTGAATCTGAATTCATGACTCTGAATCTGACTCTGACTATGATTTTATGACTCTGACTCTGACTCTGACTCTGACTTTGACTCTGACTCTGACCCAGACTCTGACTCTGGCTCTGACTCTGACTCTGACTCTGACTCTGACTTCATGACTCTGAATCTGACTCTGACTCTTACTTCATGACTCTGACTCTGACTCTGACTTCATGACTCTGAATCTGACTCTGACTTTGACTCTAACTACATGATCCTGAAACTGACCTTGACCCTGACTCTGACTCTGACTCTGACCCTGAATCTGACTCTTACTTCATGACTCTGACTTTGACTTCGACTCTGACTCTGACTCCGACTCTACTTCTGACTCTGACTCCGACTCGGACTATGTCCCTGACTCTGACTCTGACTCTGACTCTGAATTCATGACTCTGAATCTGACTCTGACTTTGACTCTAACTCCATGATCCTGAAACTGACTTTGACTCTGACTTTGACTTCATGACTCTGACTCTGACTGTGACTCTGACCCTGACTCTGACTCTGACTCTGACTCTGACTCTGACTCTTACTCCATGACTCTGACTTTGACTTTGACTTTGACTCTGACTCTGACTCTGACTCTGACTCTGACTCTGACTCTGACTCTGTCTCTGACTCTGACTCTGACTCTGACTCTGACTTTGACTCTGCCTCTGACTCTGACTCTGACTCTGACTTCATGACTCTGAATCTGACTCTGACTATGATTTTATGACTCTGACCCTGACTCTGACTCGGACTCCGACTCTGACTCTGACTCTGAGTCTTTCTTCATGACTATGACGCTGACTCTGACTCTGACTCTGACTCCGACTCTGACCCAGACTCTGACTCTGACTCTGACTCTGACTTTGACTCTGACTCTGACTCTGACTCTGACTCTGACTCTGACTCTGACTTTATGACTCTGAATCTGACTCTGACTTTGACTCTAACTACATGATCCTGAAACTGACCTTGACCCTGACTTTGACTTCATGACTCTGACTCTGACTGTGACTCTGACCCAGACTCTGACTCTGACTCTTACTCCATGACTCTGACTTTGACATTGACTTTGACTCTGACTCTGACTCTGACTCTGACTCTGACTCTGACTTTGACTCTGTCGCTGACTCTGACTCTGACGCTGAATCTGACTTTATGACTCTGAATCTGACTCTCACTATGATTTTATGACTCTGACTCTGACTCTGACTCTGACTCTTTCTTCATGACTCTGACTCTGACTTTGACTCTGACTCTGACTCTGACTCTGACTCTGTCTCTGACTGTGACTCGGACTCTGACTCTAACTTCATGACTCTGAATCTGACTCTGACTATGATTTTATGACTCTGACTCTGACTCCGACTCTGACTCTGACTCTGACTCTGACTCTGAGTCTTTCTTCGTGACTCTGACGCCAACTCTGACTCTGACTGTGACTCTGACCCTGACTCTGACTCTGACTCTGACTCTGACACTTACTTCATGACTCTGACTTTGGCTTTGACTTTGACTCTGACTCTGACTCTGACACTTACTTCATGACTCTGACTTTGGCTTTGACTTTGACTCTGACTCTGACTCTGACTCTGACTCTGACTCTGACTCTGTCTCTGACTGTGACTCCGACTCTGACTCTAACTTCATGACTCTGAATCTGACTCTGACTCTTACTCTGACCCAGACTCTGACTCTGACTGTAACTCTGACTTCGACTATGACTCTGACTCAGACTCTGACTCTGACTCTGACTCTGACTTTGACTCTGACTCTGACTCTGACTCTGACTCTGACTTTATGACTCTGACTCTAACTCTGACTCCGACTCTGACCCAGACTCTGACTCTGACTCTGACTCTGCCTCTGACTCTGACTCTGACTCTGAATCTGACTTCATGACTCTGACTCTGACTCTGACTGTGTCTTCACGACTCTGACTTTGACTCTGACTCTAACTCTGACTCTGACTCTGACCCAGACTCTGACTCTGACTCTGACTCTCACTCTAACTCTGAGTCTTTCATCATGACTATGACGCTGACTCTGACTCTGACTCTGACTTCGACTCTGACCCAGACTCTGACTCTGACTCTAACTCTGGCTTCGACTATGACTCTGACTCAGACTCTGACTCTGACTCTGACTCTGACTTTGACTCTGACTCTGACTCTGACTCTGACTCTGACTTCATGACTCTGACTCTAACTCTGACTCCGACTCTGACTCAGACTCTGACTCTGACTCTAACTCTGACTTCGACTATGACTCTGACTCAGACTCTGACTCTGACTCTGACTCTGACTTTGACTCTGACTCTGACTCTGACTCTGACTCTTACTTCATGACTCTGACTTTGACTTTGACTCCGACTCTGACTCTGACTCTGACTCTGACTCTGACTCTGTCTCTGACTGTGACTCCGACTCTGACTTCAACTCCATGACTCTGAATCTGACTAAGACTATGATTTTATGACTCTGACTCTGACTCCGACTCTGACTCTGACTCTGACTCTGACTCTGAGTCTTTCTCCATGACTCTAACGCTAACTCTGACTCTGACTCTAACTCTGACTCTGACTCCGACTCGGACTATGTCTATGACTCTGACTCTGACTCTGACTCTGACTTCATGACTCTGAATCTGACTCTGACTTTGACTCTAACTTCATGATCCTGAAACTGACTTTGACTCTGACTTTGACTTCATGACTCTGACTCTGACTGTGACTCTGACCCAGACTCTGACTCTGACTCTGACTCTGACTCTGACTCTGACTTTGACTCTGACTCTGACCCAGACTCTGACTCTGACTCTGACTCTGACTCTGACTCTGACTCTGACTTCATGACTCTGAATCTGACTCTGACTCTTACTTCATGACTCTGACTCTGACTCTGACTTCATGACTCTGAATCTGACTCTGACTTCGACTCTAACTACATGATCCTGAAACTGACCTTGACCCTGACTCTGACTCTGACTCTGACTCTGACTCTGACTCTTACTTCATGACTCTGACTTTGACTTCGACTCTGACTTTGACTCCGACTCTAACTCTGACTCTGACTCCGACTTGGACTATGTCCCTGACTCTGACTCTGACTCTGACTCTGAATTCATGACTCTGACTCTGACTCTGACTTTGACTCTGACTCGGACTCTGACTCTGACTCTGACTTCATGACTCTGAATCTGACTCTGACTTTGACTCTAACTTCATGATCCTGAAACTGACTTTGACTCTGACTTTGACTTCATGACTCTGACTCTGACTGTGACTCGGACTCGGACTCTGACTCTAACTTCATGACTCTGAATCTGACTCTGACTATGATTTTATGACTCTGACTCTGACTCCGACTCTGACTCTGACTCTGACTCTGACTCTGAGTCTTTCTTCGTGACTCTGACGCCAACTCTGACTCTGACTGTGACTCTGACCCTGACTCTGACTCTGACTCTGACTCTGACACTTACTTCATGACTCTGACTTTGGCTTTGACTTTGACTCTGACTCTGACTCTGACACTTACTTCATGACTCTGACTTTGGCTTTGACTTTGACTCTGACTCTGACTCTGACTCTGACTCTGACTCTGACTCTGTCTCTGACTGTGACTCCGACTCTGACTCTGACTCTGACTTTGACTCTGACTCTGACTCTGATTCTGACTCTTACTTCATGACTCTGACTTTGACTTTGACTCCGACTCTGACTCTGCCTCTGACTCTGACTCTGACTCTGTCTCTGACAGTGACTCCGACTCTGACTCTAACTCCATGACTCTGAATCTGACTCTGACTATGATTTTATGACTCTGACTCTGACTCCGACTCTGACTCTGACTCTGACTCTGACTCTGAGTCTTTCTCCATGACTCTGACGCTAACTCTGACTCTGACTCTGACTCTGACTCTGACCCAGACTCTGACTCTGACTCTGACTCTGACTTTGACTCTGACTCGGACTCTGACTCTGACTCTGACTTCATGACTCTGAATCTGACTCTGACTTTGACTCTAACTTCATGATCCTGAAACTGACTTTGACTCTGACTTTGACTTCATGACTCTGACTCTGACTGTGACTCGGACTCTGACTCTAACTTCATGACTCTGAATCTGACTCTGACTATGATTTTATGACTCTGACTCTGACTCCGACTCAGACTCTGACTCTGACTCTGACTCTGAGTCTTTCTTCGTGACTCTGACGCCAACTCTGACTCTGACTGTGACTCTGACCCTGACTCTGACTCTGACTCTGACTCTGACACTTACTTCATGACTCTGACTTTAGCTTTGACTCTGACTCTGACTCTGACTCTGACACTTACTTCATGACTCTGACTTTGGCTTTGACTTCGACTCTGACTCTGACTCTGACTCTGACTCTGACTCTGACTCTGTCTCTGACTGTGACTCCGACTCTGACTCTAACTTCATGACTCTGAATCTGACTCTGACTCTCACTCTGACCCAGACTCTGACTCTGACTCTGACTCTGACTTTGACTCTGACTCTGAATCTGACTCTGACTCTGACTCTGACTTCATGACTCTGAATCTGACTCTGACTATGATTTTATGACTCTGACTCTGACTCTGACTCGGACTCCGACTCTGTATCTGACTCTGAGTCTTTCTTCATGACTATGACGCTGACTCTGACTCAGACTCTGACTCCGACTCTGACCCAGACTCTGACTTTGACTCTAACTCTGACTTCGACTATGACTCTGATCAGACTCTGACTCTGACTCTGACTCCGACTTTGACTCTGACTCTGACTCTGACTCTGACTCTGACTTTATGACTCTGACTCTAACTCTGACTCCGACTCTGACCCAGACTCTGACTCTGACTCTAACTCTGACTTCGACTATGACTCCGACTCAGACTCTGACTCTGACTCTGACTCTGACATTGACTCTGACTCTGACTCTGACTCTGACTCTGACTTCATGACTCTGACTCTAACTCTGACTCCGACTTTGACCCAGACTCTGACTCTGACTCTGACTCTGCCTCTGACTCTGACTCTGACTCTGAATCTGACTTCATGACTCTGACTCTGACTCTGACTGTGTCTTCACGACTCTGACGCTGACTCTGACTCTAACTCTGACTCCGACTCTGACCCAGACGCTGACTCTCACTCTGACTCTCACTCTGACTCTGACTCCGACTTTGACTTTGACTCTGACTCTGACTCTGACTCTGACTTCATGACTCTGAATCTGACTCTGACAATGATTTTATGACTCTGACTCTGACTCTGACTCTGACCCTGACTCTGACTCTGACTCTGACTCTGACTCTTACTTCATGACTCTGACTTTGACTTTGACTCTGAATCTGACTCTGACTCTGACTCTGACTCTGACTCTGTCTCTGACTGTGACTCCGACTCTGACTCTAACTTCATGAGTCTGAATTTGACTCTGACTATGATTTTATGACTCTGACTCTGACTCCGACTCTGACTCTGACTCTGACTCTGACTCTGAGTCTTTCTCCATGACTCTGACGCTAACTCTGACTCCGACTCTGACTATGTCTCTGACTCTGACTCTGACTCTGACTCTGACTTCATGACTCTGAATCTGACTCTGAATCTGACTCTGACTGTGACTCTAACTTCATGATCCTGAAACTGACTTTCACTCTGACTTTGACTTCATCACTCTGACACTGACTGTGACTCCGACCCTGACTCTGACTCTGACTCTGACTCTGACTCTTACTCCATGACTCTGACTTTGACTTTGACTTTGACTCTGACTCTGACTCTGACTCTGACTCTGACTCTGACTCTGTCTCTGACTCTGACTGTGACTCTGAATCTGAATTCATGACTCTGAATCTGACTCTGACTATGATTTTATGACTCTGACTCTGACTCTGACTCTGACTTTGACTCTGACTCTGACCCAGACTCTGACTCTGACTCTGACTCTGACTCTGACTCTGACTCTGACTTCATGACTCTGAATCTGACTCTGACTCTTACTTCATGACTCTGACTCTGACTCTGACTTCATGACTCTGAATCTGACCCTGACTTCGACTCTAACTACATGATCCTGAAACTGACCTTGACCCTGACTCTGACTCTGACTCTGACTCTGACTCTGACTCTTACTTCATGACTCTGACTTTGACTTCGACTCTGACTTTGACTCCGACTCTAACTCTGACTCTGACTCCGACTTGGACTATGTCCCTGACTCTGACTCTGACTCTGACTCTGAATTCATGACTCTGACTCTGACTCTGACTTTGACTCTGACTCGGACTCTGACTCTGACTCTGACTTCATGACTCTGAATCTGACTCTGACTTTGACTCTAACTTCATGATCCTGAAACTGACTTTGACTCTGACTTTGACTTCATGACTCTGACTCTGACTGTGACTCGGACTCGGACTCTGACTCTAACTTCATGACTCTGAATCTGACTCTGACTATGATTTTATGACTCTGACTCTGACTCCGACTCTGACTCTGACTCTGACTCTGACTCTGAGTCTTTCTTCGTGACTCTGACGCCAACTCTGACTCTGACTGTGACTCTGACTCTGACTCTGACTCTGACACTTACTTCATGACTCTGACTTTGGCTTTGACTTTGACTCTGACTCTGACTCTGACACTTACTTCATGACTCTGACTTTGGCTTTGACTTTGACTCTGACTCTGACTCTGACTCTGACTCTGACTCTGACTTTGTCTCTGACTGTGACTCCGACTCTGACTCTAACTTCATGACTCTGAATCTGACTCTGACTCTTACTCTGACCCAGACTCTGACTCTGACTCTAACTCTGACTTCGACTATGACTCTGACTCAGACTCTGACTCTGACTCTGACTCTGACTTCGACTCTGACTCTGACTCTGACTCTGACTCTGACTTCATGACTCTGACTCTAACTCTGACTCCGACTCTGACTCAGACTCTGACTCTGACTCTAACTCTGATTTCGACTATGACTCTGACTCAGACTCTGACTCTGACTCTGACTCTGACTTTGACTCTGAATCTGACTCTGACTTTGACTCTAACTTCATGATCCTGAAACTGACTTTGACTCTGACTTTGACTTCATGACTCTGACTCTGACTGTGACTCTGACCCAGACTCTGACTCTGACTCTTACTCCATGACTCTGACTTTGACATTGACTTTGACTCTGACTCTGACTCTGACTCTGACTCTGACTCTGACTCTGACTCTGTCGCTGACTCTGACTCTGACGCTGAATCTGACTTTATGACTCTGAATCTGACTCTCACTATGATTTTATGACTCTGACTCTGACTCTGACTCTGACTCTGACTCTGACTCTGTCTCTGACTGTGACTCGGACTCTGACTCTAACTTCATGACTCTGAATCTGACTCTGACTATGATTTTATGACTCTGATTCTGACTCCGACTCTGACTCTGACTCTGACTCTGACTCTGAGTCTTTCTTCGTGACTCTGACGCCAACTCTGACTCTGACTGTGACTCTGACCCTGACTCTGACTCTGACTCTGACTCTGACACTTACTTCATGACTCTGACTTTGGCCTTGACTTTGACTCTGACTCTGACTCTGACACTTACTTCATGACTCTGACTTTGGCTTTGACTTTGACTCTGACTCTGACTCTGACTCTGACTCTGACTCTGACTCTGTCTCTGACTGTGACTCCGACTCTGACTCTAACTTCATGACTCTGAATCTGACTCTGACTCTTACTCTGACCCAGACTCTGACTCTGACTCTAACTCTGACTTCGACTATGACTCTGACTCAGACTCTGACTCTGACTCTGACTCTGACTTTGACTCTGACTCTGACTCTGACTCTGACTCTGACTTCATGACTCTGACTCTAACTCTGACTCCGACTCTGACCCAGACTCTGACTCTGACTCTGACTCTGCCTCTGACTCTGACTCTGACTCTGAATCTGACTGCATGACTCTGACTCTGACTCTGACTGTGTCTTCACGACTCTGACTTTGACTCTGACTCTAGATCTGACTCTGACTCTGACCCAGACTCTGACTCTGACTCTGACTCTCACTCTGACTCTGAGTCTTTCTTCATGACTATGACGCTGACTCTGACTCTGACTCTGACTTCGACTCTGACCCAGACTCTGACTCTGACTCTAACTCTGACTTCGACTATGACTCTGACTCAGACTCTGACTCTGACTCTGACTCTGACTTTGACTCTGACTCTGACTCTGACTCTGACTCTGACTCTGACTTCATGACTCTGACTCTAACTCTGACTCCGACTCTGACTCAGACTCTGACTCTGACTCTAACTCTGACTTCGACTATGACTCTGACTCAGACTCTGACTCTGACTCTGACTCTGACTTTGACTCTGACTCTGACTCTGACTTCATGACTTTGACTCTAACTCTGACTCCGACTCTGACCCAGACTCTGACTCTGACTCTGACTCTGACTTTGACTCTGACTCTGACTCTGACTCTGACTCTGACTTCATGACTCTGAATCTGACTCTGACTTTGACTCTAACTACATGATCCTGAAACTGACCTTGACCCTGACTCTGACTCTGTCTCTGACTCTGACTCTGACGCTGAATCTGACTTTATGACTATGAATCTGACTCTCACTATGATTTTATGACTCTGACTCTGACTCTGACTCTGTCTCTTTCTTCATGACTCTGACTCTGACTTCGACTCTGACTCTGACTCTGACTCTGACTTTGACTCTGACTCTGACTCTGACTCTGACTCTGACTTCATGACTCTGAATCTGACTCTGACTCTTACTTCATGACTCTGACTCTGACTCTGACTTCATGACTCTGAATCTGACTCTGACTTCGACTCTAACTCCATGATCCTGAAACTGACCTTGACCCTGACTCTGACTCTGACTCTGACTCTGACTCTGACTCTTACTTCATGACTCTGACTTTGACTTCGACTCTGACTCTGACTCTGACTCTAACTCTGACTCTGACTCCGACTCGGACTATGTCTCTGACTCTGACTCTGACTCTGACTCTGAATTCATGACTCTGAATCTGACTCTGACTTTGACTCTAACTCCATGATCCTGAAACTGACTTTGACTCTGACTTTGACTTCATGACTCTGACTCTGACTGTGACTCTGACCCTGACTCTGACTCTGACTCTGACTCTGACTCTTACTCCATGACTCTGACTTTGACTTCGACTTTGACTCTGACTCTGACTCTGACTCTGACTCTGACTCTGACTCTGTTTCTGACTCTGACTCTGACGCTGAATCTGACTTTATGACTCTGAATCTGACTCTCACTATGATTTTATGACTCTGACTCTGACTCTGACTCTTACTTCATGACTCTGACTCTGACTTTGACTCTGACTCTGACTCTGACTCTGACTCTGACTTCATGACTCTGACTTTAACTCTGACTCCGACTCTGACCCAGACTCTGACTCTGACTCTGACTCTGACACTGCCTCTGACTCTGACTCTGACTCTGAATCTGACTTCATGACTCTGACCCTGACTCTGACTATGATTTTATGACTCTGACTCTGACTCCGACCCTGACTCTGACTTTGACTCTGACTCTGAGTCTTTCTTCGTGACTCTGACGCCAACTCTGACTCTGACTCTGACTCTTACTCTGACCCAGACTCTGACTCTGACTCTGACTCTGACTTTGACTCTGCCTCTGACTCTGACTCTGACTCTGACTTCATGACTCTGAATCTGACTCTGACTATGATTTTATGACTCCGACTCTGACTCTGACTCGGACTCCGACTCTGACTCTGACTCTGAGTCTTTCTTCATGACTATGACGCTGACTCTGACTCTGACTCTGACTCCGACTCTGACCCAGACTCTGACTCTGACTCTAACTCTGACTTCGACTATGACTCTGACTCAGACTCAGACTCTGACTCTGACTCTGACTTTGACTCTGACTCTGACTCTGACTCTGACTCTTACTTCATGACTCTGACTTTGACTTTGACTCCGACTCTGACTCTGACTCTGACTCTGACTCTGACTCTGTCTCTGACAGTGACTCCGACTCTGACTCTAACTCCATGACTCTGAATCTGACTCTGACTATGATTTTATGACTCTGACTCTGACTCCGACTCTGACTCTGACTCTGACTCTGACTCTGAGTCTTTCTCCATGACTCTGACGCTAACTCTGACTCTAACTCTGACTCTGACTCTGACCCAGACTCTGACTCTGACTCTGACTCTGACTGTGACTCTGACCCTGACTCTGACTCTGACTCTGACTCTGACACTTACTTCATGACTCTGACTTTGGCTTTGACTTTTACTCTGACTCTGACTCGGACTCCGACTTTGTATCTGACTCTGAGTCTTTCTTTATGACTATGACGCTGACTCTGACTCTGACTCTGACTCCGACTCTGACCCAGACTCTGACTCTGACTCTAACTCTGACTTCGACTATGACTCTGACTCAGACTCTGACTCTGACTCTGACTCTGACTTTGACTCTGACTCTGACTCTGACTCTGACTCTGACTTCATGACTCTGACTCTAACTCTGACTCCGACTCTGACCCAGACTCTGACTCTGACTCTAACTCTGACTTCGACTATGACTCTGACTCAGACTCTGACTCTGACTCTGACTCTGACTTTGACTCTGACTCTGACTCTGACTCTGACTCTGACTTCATGACTCTGACTCTAACTCTGACTCCGACTCTGACCCAGACTCTGACTCTGACTCTGACTCTGCCTCTGACTCTGACTCTGACTCTGAATCTGACTTCATGACTCTGACTTTGACTCTGACTGTGTCTTTACGACTCTGACGCTGACTCTGACTCCGACTCTGACCCAGACTCTGACTCTCACTCTGACTCTCAGTCTGACTCTGACTTCGACTTTGATTTTGACTCTGACTCTGACTCTGACTCTGACTTCATGACTCTGAATCTGACTCTGACAATGATTTTATGACTCTGACTCTGACTCTGACTCTGACCCTGACTCTGACTCTGACTCTGACTCTGACTCTGACTTCATGACTCTGAATCTGACTCTGACTTTGACTGTAACTTCATGATCCTGAAACTGACTTTGACTCTGACTTTGACTTCATGACTCTGACTCTGACTGTGACTCTGACCCAGACTCTGACTCTGACTCTTACTCCATGACTCTGACTTTGACATTGACTTTGACTCTGACTCTGACTCTGACTCTGACTCTGACTCTGACTCTGACTCTGTCGCTGACTTTGACTCTGACGCTGAATCTGACTTTATGACTCTGAATCTGACTCTCACTATGATTTTATGACTTTGACTCTGACTCTGACTCTGACTCTTTCTTCATGACTCTGACTCTGACTTTGACTCTGACTCTGACTCTGACTCTGACTCTGTCTCTGACTGTGACTCGGACTCTGACTCTAACTTCATGACTCTGAATCTGACTCTGACTATGATTTTATGACTCTGACTCTGACTCCGACTCTGACTCCGACTCTGACTCTGACTCTGAGTCTTTCTTCGTGACTCTGACGCCAACTCTGACTCTGACTGTGACTCTGACCCTGACTCTGACTCTGACTCTGACTCTGGCACTTACTTCATGACTCTGACTTTGGCTTTGACTTTGACTCTGACTTTGACTCTGACACTTACTTCATGACTCTGACTTTGGCTTTGACTTTGACTCTGACTCTGACTCTGACTCTGACTCTGACTCTGACTCTGTCTCTGACTGTGACTCCGACTCTGACTCTAACTTCATGACTCTGAATCTGACTCTGACTCTTACTCTGACCCAGACTCTGACTCTGACTCCGACTCTGACTTTGACTCTGACTCTGACTCTGACTCTGACTTCATGACTCTGAATCTGACTCTGACTATGATTTTATGACTCTGACTCGGACTCCGACTCTGTATCTGACTCCGAGTCTTTCTTCATGACTATGACGCTGACTCTGACTCTGATTCTGACTCCGACTCTGACCCAGACTCTGACTCTGACTCTAACTCTGACTTCGACTATGACTCGGACTCAGACTCTGACTCTGACTCTGACTCTGACTTTGACTCTGACTCTGACTCTGACTCTGACTCTGACTTCATGACTCTGACTCTAACTCTGACTCCGACTCTGACCCAGACTCTGACTCTGACTCTAACTCTCACTTCGACTATGACTCTGACTCAGACTCTGACTCTGACTCTGACTCTGACTTTGACTCTGACTCTGACTCTGACTCTGACTCTGACTTCATGACTCTGACTCTAACTCTGACTCCGACTCTGACCCAGACTCTGACTCTGACTCTGACTCTGCCTCTGACTCTGACTCTGACTCTGAATCTGACTTCATGACTCTGACTCTGACTCTGACTGTGTCTTCACGACTCTGACTTTGACTCTGACTCTAACTCTGACTCCGACTCTGACCCAGACTCTGACTCTGACTCTGACTATCACTCCTACTCTGACTCCGACTTTGACTTTGACTCTGACTCTGACTCTGACTCTGACTTCATGACTCTGAATCTGACTCTGACAATGATTTTATGACTCTGACTCTGACTCTGACTCTTACTTCATGACTCTGACTTCGACTTTGACTCTGAATCTGACTCTGACTCTGACTCTGACTCTGACTCTGTCTCTGACTGTGACCCCGACTCTGACTCTAACTTCATGAGTCTGAGTCTGACTCTGACTATGGTTTTATGACTCTGACTCTGACTCCGACTCTGACTCTGACTCTGACTCTGACTCTGAGTCTTTCTCCATGACTCTGACGCTGACTCTGACTCCGACTCTGACTATGTCTCTGACTCTGACTCTATCTCTGACTCTGACTTCATGACTCTGAATCTGACTCTGAATCTGACTCTGACTTTAACTCCAACTTCATGATCCTGAAACTGACTTTCACTCTGACTTTGACTATGACTCCGACTCGGACTATGTCCCTGACTCTGACTCTGACTTCATGACTCTGAATCTGACTCCGACTTTGACTCTAACTTCCTGATCCTGAAACTCACTTTGACACCGACTTTGACTTCATGACTCTGACTCTGACTGTGACTCTGACCCTGACTCTGACTCTGACTCTGACTCTGACTCTTACTCCATGACTCTGACTTTGACTTTGACTTTGACTCTGACTCTGACTCTGACTCTGACTCTGACTCTGACTCTGTCTCTGACTCTGACTCTGACTCTGAATCTGACTTTATGACTCTGAATCTGACTCTCACTATGATTTTATGACTCTGACTCTGATTCTGACTCTAACTCTGACTCTTACTTCATGACTCTGACTCTGACTTTGACTCTGACTCTGACTTTGACTCTGACTCTGTCTCTGACTGTGACTCCGACTCTGACTCTGACTCTAACTTCATGACTCTGAATCTGACTCTGACTATGATTTTATGACTCTGACTCTGACTCTGACTCTGACTCTGACTCTGACTCTGACTCTGAGTCTTTCTCCATGACTCTGACGCTAACTCTCACTCTGACTCTGACTCTGACTCTGACCCAGACTCTGACTCTGACTCTGACTCTGACTTTGACTCTGACTCTGACTCTGACTCTGACTCTGACTTCATGACTCTGAATCTGACTCTGACTTTGACTCTAACTACATGATCCTGAAACTGACCTTGACCCTGCCTCTGACTCTGACTCTGACTCTGACTCTTACTTCATGACTCTGACTTTGACTTTGACTCTGACTCTGACTCTGAATCTGACTCTGACTCTGACTCCGACTCGGACTATGTCTCTGACTCTAACTCTGACTCTGACTCTGAATCTGACTCTGACTTTGACTCTAACTTCATGATCCTGAAACTCACTTTGACTCTGACTTTGACTTCATGACTCTGACTCTGACTGTGACTCTGACCCTGACTCTGACTCTGACTCTGACTCTGACTCTTACTCCATGACTCTGACTTTGACTTTGACTTTTACTCTGACTCTGACTCTGACTCTGACTCTGACTCTGACTCTGTCTCTGACTCTGACTCTGACTCTGAATCTGACTTTATGACTCTGAATCTGACTCTCACTATGATTTTATGACTCTGACTCTGATTCTGACTCTGACTCTGACTCTTACTTCATGACTCTGACTCTGACTTCGACTCTGACTCTGACTCTGACTCTGACTCTGTCTCTGACTGTGACTCCGACTCTGACTCTCACTTCATGACTCTGAATGTGACTCTGACTCTGACTTCATGACTCTGAATCTGACTCTGACTATGATTTTATGACTCCGACTCTGACTCGTACTTTATGACTCTGACTTTGACTTTGACTCTGACTTTGACTCTGACTCTGACTCTGACTCTAACTCTGTCTCTGACTCTGACTCTTACTCTGAATCTGACTTCATGACTCTGACTCTGACTCTGACTCTGTCTTCACGACTCTGACGCTGACTTTGACTCTAACTCTGACTCCGACTTTGACCCAGACTCTGACTCTGACTCTGACTCTGACTCTGACTCTGACTCCGACTTTGACTTTGACTCTGACTCTGACTCTGTCTCTAACTTCATGACTCTGGATCTGACTCTGACTATGATTTTATGACTCTGACTCTGACTCTGACTCTGACTCTGACTCTGACTCTGACTCTGACTCTGAGTCTTTCTCCATGACTCTGACGCTAACTCTCACTCTGACTCTGACTCTGACTCTCACCCAGACTCTGACTCTGACTCCTATTCTGACTTTGACTCTGACTCTGACTCTGACTCTGACTCTGACTATGACTCCGACTCGGACTATGTCCCTGACTCTGACTCTGACTTCATGACTCTGAATCTGACTCTGACTTTGACTCTAACTTCCTGATCCTGAAACTCACGTTGACTCCGACTTTGACTTCATGACTCTGACTCTGACTGTGACTCTGACCCTGACTCTGACTCTGACTCTGACTCTGACTCTTACTCCATGACTCTGACTTTGACTTTGACTTTGACTCTGACTCTGACTCTGACTCTGACTCTGACTCTGACTCTGTCTCTGACTCTGACTCTGACTCTGAATCTGACTTTTTGACTCTGAATCTGACTCTCACTATGATTTTATGACTCTGACTCTGATTCTGACTCTGACTCTGACTCTTACTTCATGACTCTGACTCTGACTTTGACTCTGACTCTGACTTTGACTCTGACTCTGTCTCTGACTGTGACTCCGACTCTGACTCTGACTCTAACTTCATGACTCTGAATCTGACTCTGACTATGATTTTATGACTCTGACTCTGACTCTGACTCTGACTCTGACTCTGACTCTGAGTCTTTCTCCATGACTCTGACGCTAACTCTCACTCTGACTCTGACTCTGACTCTGACCCAGACTCTGACTCTGACTCTGACTCTGACTTTGACTCTGACTCTGACTCTGACTCTGACTCTGACTTCATGACTCTGAATCTGACTCTGACTTTGACTCTAACTACATGATCCTGAAACTGACCTTGACCCTGACTCTGACTCTGACTCTGACTCTGACTCTTACTTCATGACTCTGAATTTGACTTTGACTCTGACTCTGACTCTGACTCTGACTCTGACTCTGACTCCGACTCGGACTATGTCTCTGACTCTGACTCTGACTCTGACTCTGACTTCATGACTCTGAATCTGACTCTGACTTTGACTCTAACTTCATGATCCTGAAACTCACTTTGACTCTGACTTTGACTCTATGACTCTGACTCTGACTGTGACTCTGACCCTGACTCTGACTCTGACTCCATGACTCTGACTTTGACTTTGACTTTTACTCTGACTCTGACTCTGACTCTGACTCTGACTCTGACTCTGACTCTGACTCTGACGCTGACTCTGAGTCTTTCTTCGTTACTCTGACGCCAACTCTGACTCTGACTCTGACTCTGACCCAGAATCTGACTCTGACTCTGACTCTGACTTTGACTCTGACTCTGACTCTGGCTCCGACTCTGACTCTGACTCTGACTCTGACTCTTACTTCATGACTTTGACTTTGACTTTGACTCTGACTCTGACTCTGACTCTAACTCTGACTCCGACTCTGACTAAGTCTCTGTCTCTGACTCTGACTGTGACTCTGACTCTGACTTCATGACTCTGAATCTGACTCTGACTTTGACTCTAACTTCATGATCCTGAAACTGACTTCGACTCTGACTTTGAGTTCATGACTCTGACTCTGACTGTGACTCTGACCCTGACTCTGACTCTGACTCTGACTCTGACTCTTACTTCATGACTCTGACTTTGGCTTTCACTGTGACTCTGACTCTGACTCTGACTCTGACTCTGACTCTGACTCTGTCTCTGACTCTGACACTGACTCTGAATATGACTTCATGACTCTGACTCTGACTCTGACACTGTCTTCACGACTCTGACGCTGACTCTGACTCTAACTCTGACTCCGACTCTGACCCAGACTCTGACTCTGACGCCGACTGTGACTCTGACTCTGACTCCGACTTTGACTTCGACTCTGACTCGGACTCTGACTCTGACTTCATGACTCTGAATCTGACTCTGACTCTGACACTGCCTCTGACTCTGACTCTGACTCTGAATCTGACTTCATGACTCTGACCCTGACTCTGACTATGATTTTATGACTCTGACTCTGACTCCGACCCTGACTCTGACTTTGACTCTGACTCTGAGTCTTTCTTCGTGACTCTGACGCCAACTCTGACTCTGACTCTGACTCTTACTCTGACCCAGACTCTGACTCTGACTCTGACTCTGACTTTGACTCTGCCTCTGACTCTGACTCTGACTCTGACTTCATGACTCTGAATCTGACTCTGACTATGATTTTATGACTCTGACTCTGACTCTGACTCGGACTCCGACTCTGACTCTGACTCTGAGTCTTTCTTCATGACTATGACGCTGACTCTGACTCTGACTCTGACTCCGACTCTGACCCAGACTCTGACTCTGACTCTAACTCTGACTTCGACTATGACTCTGACTCAGACTCAGACTCTGACTCTGACTCTGACTTTGACTCTGACTCTGACTCTGACTCTGACTCTTACTTCATGACTCTGACTTTGACTTTGACTCCGACTCTGACTCTGACTCTGACTCTGACTCTGACTCTGTCTCTGACAGTGACTCCGACTCTGACTCTAACTCCATGACTCTGAATCTGACTCTGACTATGATTTTATGACTCTGACTCTGACTCCGACTCTGACTCTGACTCTGACTCTGACTCTGAGTCTTTCTCCATGACTCTGACGCTAACTCTGACTCTAACTCTGACTCTGACTCTGACCCAGACTCTGACTCTGACTCTGACTCTGACTTTGACTCTGACTCTGACTTTGACTCTGACTCTGACTCTGACTCTGACTCTGACTTCATGACTCTGAATCTGACTCTGACTTTGACTCTAACTACATGATCCTGAAACTGACCTTGACCCTGACTCTGACTCTGACTCTGACTCCGACTCTTACTTCATGGATCTGACTTTGACTTTGACTCTGACTCTGACTCTGACTCTAACTCTGACTCTGACTCCGACTCGGACTATGTCTATGACTCTGACTCTGACTCTGAATCTGACTCTGACTTTGACTCTAACTTCATGATCCTGAAACTGACTTTGACTCTGACTTTGACTTCATGACTCTGACTCTGACTGTGACTCTGACCCAGACTCTGACTCTGACTCTGACTCTGACTCTTACTCCATGACTTTGACTTTGACTTTGACTTTGACTCTGACTCTGACTCTGACTCTGACTCTGACTCTGACTCTGACTCTGTCTCTGACTCTGATTCTGACGCTGAATCTGACTTTATGACTCTGAATCTGACTCTCACTATGATTTTATGACTCTGACTCTGACTCTGACTCTGACTCTTTTTTCATGACTCTGACTCTGACTTCGACTCTGACTCTGACTCTGACTCTGACTCTGTCTCTGACTGTGACTCGGATTCTGACTCTAACTTCATGACTCTGAATCTGACTCTGACTATGATTTTATGACTCTGACTCTGACTCCGACTCTGACTCTGACTCTGACTCTGACTCTGAGTCTTTCTTCGTGACTCTGACGCCAACTCTGACTCTGACTGTGACTCTGACCCTGACTCTGACTCTGACTCTGACTCTGACACTTACTTCATGACTCTGACTTTGGCTTTGACTTTTACTCTGACTCTGACTCGGACTCCGACTTTGTATCTGACTCTGAGTCTTTCTTTATGACTATGACGCTGACTCTGACTCTGACTCTGACTCCGACTCTGACCCAGACTCTGACTCTGACTCTAACTCTGACTTCGACTATGACTCTGACTCAGACTCTGACTCTGACTCTGACTCTGACTTTGACTCTGACTCTGACTCTGACTCTGACTCTGACTTCATGACTCTGACTCTAACTCTGACTCCGACTCTGACCCAGACTCTGACTCTGACTCTAACTCTGACTTCGACTATGACTCTGACTCAGACTCTGACTCTGACTCTGACTCTGACTTTGACTCTGACTCTGACTCTGACTCTGACTCTGACTTCATGACTCTGACTCTAACTCTGACTCCGACTCTGACCCAGACTCTGACTCTGACTCTGACTCTGCCTCTGACTCTGACTCTGACTCTGAATCTGACTTCATGACTCTGACTTTGACTCTGACTGTGTCTTCACGACTCTGACGCTGACTCTGACTCTAACTCTGACTCCGACTCTGACCCAGACTCTGACTCTCACTCTGACTCTCAGTCTGACTCTGACTCCGACTTTGATTTTGACTCTGACTCTGACTCTGACTCTGACTTCATGACTCTGAATCTGACTCTGACAATGATTTTATGACTCTGACTCTGACTCTGACTCTGACCCTGACTCTGACTCTGACTCTGACTCTGACTCTGACTTCATGACTCTGAATCTGACTCTGACTTTGACTGTAACTTCATGATCCTGAAACTGACTTTGACTCTGACTTTGACTTCATGACTCTGACTCTGACTGTGACTCTGACCCAGACTCTGACTCTGACTCTTACTCCATGACTCTGACTTTGACATTGACTTTGACTCTGACTCTGACTCTGACTCTGACTCTGACTCTGACTCTGACTCTGTCGCTGACTTTGACTCTGACGCTGAATCTGACTTTATGACTCTGAATCTGACTCTCACTATGATTTCATGACTTTGACTCTGACTCTGACTCCGACTCTTTCTTCATGACTCTGACTCTGACTTTGACTCTGACTCTGACTCTGACTCTGACTCTGTCTCTGACTGTGACTCGGACTCTGACTCTAACTTCATGACTCTGAATCTGACTCTGACTATGATTTTATGACTCTGACTCTGACTCCGACTCTGACTCCGACTCTGACTCTGACTCTGAGTCTTTCTTCGTGACTCTGACGCCAACTCTGACTCTGACTGTGACTCTGACCCTGACTCTGACTCTGACTCTGACTCTGGCACTTACTTCATGACTCTGACTTTGGCTTTGACTTTGACTCTGACTTTGACTCTGACACTTACTTCATGACTCTGACTTTGGCTTTGACTTTGACTCTGACTCTGACTCTGACTCTGACTCTGACTCTGACTCTGTCTCTGACTGTGACTCCGACTCTGACTCTAACTTCATGACTCTGAATCTGACTCTGACTCTTACTCTGACCCAGACTCTGACTCTGACTCCGACTCTGACTTTGACTCTGACTCTGACTCTGACTCTGACTTCATGACTCTGAATCTGACTCTGACTATGATTTTATGACTCTGACTCTGACTCTGACTCGGACTCCGACTCTGTATCTGACTCCGAGTCTTTCTTCATGACTATGACGCTGACTCTGACTCTGATTCTGACTCCGACTCTGACCCAGACTCTGACTCTGACTCTAACTCTGACTTCGACTATGACTCGGACTCAGACTCTGACTCTAACTCTGACTCTGACTTTGACTCTGACTCTGACTCTGACTCTGACTCTGACTTCATGACTCTGACTCTAACTCTGACTCCGACTCTGACCCAGACTCTGACTCTGACTCTAACTCTCACTTCGACTATGACTCTGACTCAGACTCTGACTCTGACTCTGACTCTGACTTTGACTCTGACTCTGACTCTGACTCTGACTCTGACTTCATGACTCTGACTCTAACTCTGACTCCGACTCTGACCCAGACTCTGACTCTGACTCTGACTCTGCCTCTGACTCTGACTCTGACTCTGAATCTGACTTCATGACTCTGACTCTGACTCTGACTGTGTCTTCACGACTCTGACTTTGACTCTGACTCTAACTCTGACTCCGACTCTGACCCAGACTCTGACTCTGACTCTGACTATCACTCCTACTCTGACTCCGACTTTGACTTTGACTCTGACTCTGACTCTGACTCTGACTTCATGACTCTGAATCTGACTCTGACAATGATTTTATGACTCTGACTCTGACTCTGACTCTGACCCTGACTCTGACTCTGACTCTGACTCTGACTCTTACTTCATGACTCTGACTTCGACTTTGACTCTGAATCTGACTCTGACTCTGACTCTGACTCTGACTTTGTCTCTGACTGTGACCCCGACTCTGACTCTAACTTCATGAGTCTGAGTCTGACTCTGACTATGGTTTTATGACTCTGACTCTGACTCCGACTCTGACTCTGACTCTGACTCTGACTCTGAGTCTTTCTCCATGACTCTGACGCTGACTCTGACTCCGACTCTGACTATGTCTCTGACTCTGACTCTATCTCTGACTCTGACTTCATGACTCTGAATCTGACTCTGAATCTGACTCTGACTTTGACTCCAACTTCATGATCCTGAAACTGACTTTCACTCTGACTTTGACTATGACTCCGACTCGGACTATGTCCCTGACTCTGACTCTGACTTCATGACTCTGAATCTGACTCCGACTTTGACTCTAACTTCCTGATCCTGAAACTCACTTTGACACCGACTTTGACTTCATGACTCTGACTCTGACTGTGACTCTGACCCTGACTCTGACTCTGACTCTGACTCTGACTCTTACTCCACGACTCTGACTTTGACTTTGACTTTGACTCTGACTCTGACTCTGACTCTGACTCTGACTCTGACTCTGTCTCTGACTCTGACTCTGACTCTGAATCTGACTTTATGACTCTGAATCTGACTCTCACTATGATTTTATGACTCCGACTCTGATTCTGACTCTAACTCTGACTCTTACTTCATGACTCTGACTCTGACTTTGACTCTGACTCTGACTTTGACTCTGACTCTGTCTCTGACTGTGACTCCGACTCTGACTCTGACTCTAACTTCATGACTCTGAATCTGACTCTGACTATGATTTTATGACTCTGACTCTGACTCTGACTCTGACTCTGACTCTGACTCTGACTCTGAGTCTTTCTCCATGACTCTGACGCTAACTCTCACTCTGACTCTGACTCTGACTCTGACCCAGACTCTGACTCTGACTCTGACTCTGACTTTGACTCTGACTCTGACTCTGACTCTGACTCTGACTTCATGACTCTGAATCTGACTCTGACTTTGAATCTAACTACATGATCCTGAAACTGACCTTGACCCTGCCTCTGACTCTGACTCTGACTCTGACTCTTACTTCATGACTCTGACTTTGACTTTGACTCTGACTCTGACTCTGAATCTGACTCTGACTCTGACTCCGACTCGGACTATGTCTCTGACTCTAACTCTGACTCTGACTCTGAATCTGACTCTGACTTTGACTCTAACTTCATGATCCTGAAACTCACTTTGACTCTGACTTTGACTTCATGACTCTGACTCTGACTGTGACTCTGACCCTGACTCTGACTCTGACTCTGACTCTGACTCTTACTCCATGACTCTGACTTTGACTTTGACTTTTACTCTGACTCTGACTCTGACTCTGACTCTGACTCTGACTCTGTCTCTGACTCTGACTCTGACTCTGAATCTGACTTTATGACTCTGAATCTGACTCTCACTATGATTTTATGACTCTGACTCTGATTCTGACTCTGACTCTGACTCTTACTTCATGACTCTGACTCTGACTTCGACTCTGACTCTGACTCTGACTCTGACTCTGTCTCTGACTGTGACTCCGACTCTGACTCTCACTTCATGACTCTGAATGTGACTCTGACTCTGACTTCATGACTCTGAATCTGACTCTGACTATGATTTTATGACTCTGACTCTGACTCGTACTTTATGACTCTGACTTTGACTTTGACTCTGACTTTGACTCTGACTCTGACTCTGACTCTAACTCTGTCTTTGACTCTGACTCTTACTCTGAATCTGACTTCATGACTCTGACTCTGACTCTGACTCTGTCTTCACGACTCTGACGCTGACTCTGACTCTAACTCTGACTCCGACTTTGACCCAGACTCTGACTCTGACTCTGACTCTGACTCTGACTCTGACTCCGACTTTGACTTTGACTCTGACTCTGACTCTGTCTCTAACTTCATGACTCTGGATCTGACTCTGACTATGATTTTATGACTCTGACTCTGACTCTGACTCTGACTCTGACTCTGACTCTGACTCTGACTCTGAGTCTTTCTCCATGACTCTGACGCTAACTCTCACTCTGACTCTGACTCTGACTCTCACCCAGACTCTGACTCTGACTCCTATTCTGACTTTGACTCTGACTCTGACCCTGACTCTGACTCTGACTATGACTCCGACTCGGACTATGTCCCTGACTCTGACTCTGACTTCATGACTCTGAATCTGACTCTGACTTTGACTCTAACTTCCTGATCCTGAAACTCACGTTGACTCCGACTTTGACTTCATGACTCTGACTCTGACTGTGACTCTGACCCTGACTCTGACTCTGACTCTGACTCTGACTCTTACTCCATGACTCTGACTTTGACTTTGACTTTGACTCTGACTCTGACTCTGACTCTGACTCTGACTCTGACTCTGTCTCTGACTCTGACTCTGACTCTGAATCTGACTTTTTGACTCTGAATCTGACTCTCACTATGATTTTATGACTCTGACTCTGATTCTGACTCTGACTCTGACTCTTACTTCATGACTCTGACTCTGACTTTGACTCTGACTCTGACTTTGACTCTGACTCTGTCTCTGACTGTGACTCCGACTCTGACTCTGACTCTAACTTCATGACTCTGAATCTGACTCTGACTATGATTTTATGACTCTGACTCTGACTCTGACTCTGACTCTGACTCTGACTCTGAGTCTTTCTCCATGACTCTGACGCTAACTCTCACTCTGACTCTGACTCTGACTCTGACCCAGACTCTGACTCTGACTCTGACTCTGACTTTGACTCTGACTCTGACTCTGACTCTGACTCTGACTTCATGACTCTGAATCTGACTCTGACTTTGACTCTAACTACATGATCCTGAAACTGACCTTGACCCTGACTCTGACTCTGACTCTGACTCTGACTCTTACTTCATGACTCTGAATTTGACTTTGACTCTGACTCTGACTCTGACTCTGACTCTGACTCTGACTCCGACTCGGACTATGTCTCTGACTCTGACTCTGACTCTGACTCTGACTTCATGACTCTGAATCTGACTCTGACTTTGACTCTAACTTCATGATCCTGAAACTCACTTTGACTCTGACTTTGACTCCATGACTCTGACTCTGACTGTGACTCTGACCCTGACTCTGACTCTGACTCCATGACTCTGACTTTGACTTTGACTTTTACTCTGACTCTGACTCTGACTCTGACTCTGACTCTGACTCTGACTCTGACTCTGACGCTGACTCTGAGTCTTTCTTCGTTACTCTGACGCCAACTCTGACTCTGACTCTGACTCTGACCCAGAATCTGACTCTGACTCTGACTCTGACTTTGACTCTGACTCTGACTCTGGCTCCGACTCTGACTCTGACTCTGACTCTGACTCTTACTTCATGACTTTGACTTTGACTTTGACTCTGACTCTGACTCTGACTCTAACTCTGACTCCGACTCTGACTAAGTCTCTGTCTCTGACTCTGACTGTGACTCTGACTCTGACTTCATGACTCTGAATCTGACTCTGACTTTGACTCTAACTTCATGATCCTGAAACTGACTTCGACTCTGACTTTGAGTTCATGACTCTGACTCTGACTGTGACTCTGACCCTGACTCTGACTCTGACTCTGACTCTGACTCTTACTTCATGACTCTGACTTTGGCTTTCACTGTGACTCTGACTCTGACTCTGACTCTGACTCTGACTCTGACTCTGTCTCTGACTCTGACACTGACTCTGAATATGACTTCATGACTCTGACTCTGACTCTGACACTGTCTTCACGACTCTGACGCTGACTCTGACTCTAACTCTGACTCCGACTCTGACCCAGACTCTGACTCTGACGCCGACTGTGACTCTGACTCTGACTCCGACTTTGACTTCGACTCTGACTCGGACTCTGACTCTGACTTCATGACTCTGAATCTGACTCTGACTATGATTTTATGACTCTGACTCTGACTCTTACTTTATGACTCTGACTTTGACTTTGACTCTGACTTTGACTCTGACTCTGACTCTAACTTCAAGACTCTGAATCTGACTTTGACTATGATTTTATGACTCTGACTCTGACTCTGACTCTGACTCTGACTCTGACTCTGACTCTGACTCTGAGTCTTTCTCCATGACTCTGACGCTAACTCTCACTCTGACTCTGACTCTGACTCTGACCCAGACTCTGACTCTGACTCTGACTCTGACTTTGACTCTGACTCTGACTCTGACTCTGACTCTGACTTCATGACTCTGAATCTGACTCTGACTTTGACTGTAACTTCATGATCCTGAAACTGACTTTGACTCTGACTTTGACTTCATGACTCTGACTCTGACTGTGACTCTGACCCAGACTCTGACTCTGACTCTTACTCCATGACTCTGACTTTGACATTGACTTTGACTCTGACTCTGACTCTGACTCTGACTCTGACTCTGACTCTGACTCTGTCGCTGACTTTGACTCTGACGCTGAATCTGACTTTATGACTCTGAATCTGACTCTCACTATGATTTCATGACTTTGACTCTGACTCTGACTCCGACTCTTTCTTCATGACTCTGACTCTGACTTTGACTCTGACTCTGACTCTGACTCTGACTCTGTCTCTGACTGTGACTCGGACTCTGACTCTAACTTCATGACTCTGAATCTGACTCTGACTATGATTTTATGACTCTGACTCTGACTCCGACTCTGACTCCGACTCTGACTCTGACTCTGAGTCTTTCTTCGTGACTCTGACGCCAACTCTGACTCTGACTGTGACTCTGACCCTGACTCTGACTCTGACTCTGACTCTGGCACTTACTTCATGACTCTGACTTTGGCTTTGACTTTGACTCTGACTTTGACTCTGACACTTACTTCATGACTCTGACTTTGGCTTTGACTTTGACTCTGACTCTGACTCTGACTCTGACTCTGACTCTGACTCTGTCTCTGACTGTGACTCCGACTCTGACTCTAACTTCATGACTCTGAATCTGACTCTGACTCTTACTCTGACCCAGACTCTGACTCTGACTCCGACTCTGACTTTGACTCTGACTCTGACTCTGACTCTGACTTCATGACTCTGAATCTGACTCTGACTATGATTTTATGACTCTGACTCTGACTCTGACTCGGACTCCGACTCTGTATCTGACTCCGAGTCTTTCTTCATGACTATGACGCTGACTCTGACTCTGATTCTGACTCCGACTCTGACCCAGACTCTGACTCTGACTCTAACTCTGACTTCGACTATGACTCGGACTCAGACTCTGACTCTAACTCTGACTCTGACTTTGACTCTGACTCTGACTCTGACTCTGACTCTGACTTCATGACTCTGACTCTAACTCTGACTCCGACTCTGACCCAGACTCTGACTCTGACTCTAACTCTCACTTCGACTATGACTCTGACTCAGACTCTGACTCTGACTCTGACTCTGACTTTGACTCTGACTCTGACTCTGACTCTGACTCTGACTTCATGACTCTGACTCTAACTCTGACTCCGACTCTGACCCAGACTCTGACTCTGACTCTGACTCTGCCTCTGACTCTGACTCTGACTCTGAATCTGACTTCATGACTCTGACTCTGACTCTGACTGTGTCTTCACGACTCTGACTTTGACTCTGACTCTAACTCTGACTCCGACTCTGACCCAGACTCTGACTCTGACTCTGACTATCACTCCTACTCTGACTCCGACTTTGACTTTGACTCTGACTCTGACTCTGACTCTGACTTCATGACTCTGAATCTGACTCTGACAATGATTTTATGACTCTGACTCTGACTCTGACTCTGACCCTGACTCTGACTCTGACTCTGACTCTGACTCTTACTTCATGACTCTGACTTCGACTTTGACTCTGAATCTGACTCTGACTCTGACTCTGACTCTGACTTTGTCTCTGACTGTGACCCCGACTCTGACTCTAACTTCATGAGTCTGAGTCTGACTCTGACTATGGTTTTATGACTCTGACTCTGACTCCGACTCTGACTCTGACTCTGACTCTGACTCTGAGTCTTTCTCCATGACTCTGACGCTGACTCTGACTCCGACTCTGACTATGTCTCTGACTCTGACTCTATCTCTGACTCTGACTTCATGACTCTGAATCTGACTCTGAATCTGACTCTGACTTTGACTCCAACTTCATGATCCTGAAACTGACTTTCACTCTGACTTTGACTATGACTCCGACTCGGACTATGTCCCTGACTCTGACTCTGACTTCATGACTCTGAATCTGACTCCGACTTTGACTCTAACTTCCTGATCCTGAAACTCACTTTGACACCGACTTTGACTTCATGACTCTGACTCTGACTGTGACTCTGACCCTGACTCTGACTCTGACTCTGACTCTGACTCTTACTCCACGACTCTGACTTTGACTTTGACTTTGACTCTGACTCTGACTCTGACTCTGACTCTGACTCTGACTCTGTCTCTGACTCTGACTCTGACTCTGAATCTGACTTTATGACTCTGAATCTGACTCTCACTATGATTTTATGACTCCGACTCTGATTCTGACTCTAACTCTGACTCTTACTTCATGACTCTGACTCTGACTTTGACTCTGACTCTGACTTTGACTCTGACTCTGTCTCTGACTGTGACTCCGACTCTGACTCTGACTCTAACTTCATGACTCTGAATCTGACTCTGACTATGATTTTATGACTCTGACTCTGACTCTGACTCTGACTCTGACTCTGACTCTGACTCTGAGTCTTTCTCCATGACTCTGACGCTAACTCTCACTCTGACTCTGACTCTGACTCTGACCCAGACTCTGACTCTGACTCTGACTCTGACTTTGACTCTGACTCTGACTCTGACTCTGACTCTGACTTCATGACTCTGAATCTGACTCTGACTTTGAATCTAACTACATGATCCTGAAACTGACCTTGACCCTGCCTCTGACTCTGACTCTGACTCTGACTCTTACTTCATGACTCTGACTTTGACTTTGACTCTGACTCTGACTCTGAATCTGACTCTGACTCTGACTCCGACTCGGACTATGTCTCTGACTCTAACTCTGACTCTGACTCTGAATCTGACTCTGACTTTGACTCTAACTTCATGATCCTGAAACTCACTTTGACTCTGACTTTGACTTCATGACTCTGACTCTGACTGTGACTCTGACCCTGACTCTGACTCTGACTCTGACTCTGACTCTTACTCCATGACTCTGACTTTGACTTTGACTTTTACTCTGACTCTGACTCTGACTCTGACTCTGACTCTGACTCTGTCTCTGACTCTGACTCTGACTCTGAATCTGACTTTATGACTCTGAATCTGACTCTCACTATGATTTTATGACTCTGACTCTGATTCTGACTCTGACTCTGACTCTTACTTCATGACTCTGACTCTGACTTCGACTCTGACTCTGACTCTGACTCTGACTCTGTCTCTGACTGTGACTCCGACTCTGACTCTCACTTCATGACTCTGAATGTGACTCTGACTCTGACTTCATGACTCTGAATCTGACTCTGACTATGATTTTATGACTCTGACTCTGACTCGTACTTTATGACTCTGACTTTGACTTTGACTCTGACTTTGACTCTGACTCTGACTCTGACTCTAACTCTGTCTTTGACTCTGACTCTTACTCTGAATCTGACTTCATGACTCTGACTCTGACTCTGACTCTGTCTTCACGACTCTGACGCTGACTCTGACTCTAACTCTGACTCCGACTTTGACCCAGACTCTGACTCTGACTCTGACTCTGACTCTGACTCTGACTCCGACTTTGACTTTGACTCTGACTCTGACTCTGTCTCTAACTTCATGACTCTGGATCTGACTCTGACTATGATTTTATGACTCTGACTCTGACTCTGACTCTGACTCTGACTCTGACTCTGACTCTGACTCTGAGTCTTTCTCCATGACTCTGACGCTAACTCTCACTCTGACTCTGACTCTGACTCTCACCCAGACTCTGACTCTGACTCCTATTCTGACTTTGACTCTGACTCTGACCCTGACTCTGACTCTGACTATGACTCCGACTCGGACTATGTCCCTGACTCTGACTCTGACTTCATGACTCTGAATCTGACTCTGACTTTGACTCTAACTTCCTGATCCTGAAACTCACGTTGACTCCGACTTTGACTTCATGACTCTGACTCTGACTGTGACTCTGACCCTGACTCTGACTCTGACTCTGACTCTGACTCTTACTCCATGACTCTGACTTTGACTTTGACTTTGACTCTGACTCTGACTCTGACTCTGACTCTGACTCTGACTCTGTCTCTGACTCTGACTCTGACTCTGAATCTGACTTTTTGACTCTGAATCTGACTCTCACTATGATTTTATGACTCTGACTCTGATTCTGACTCTGACTCTGACTCTTACTTCATGACTCTGACTCTGACTTTGACTCTGACTCTGACTTTGACTCTGACTCTGTCTCTGACTGTGACTCCGACTCTGACTCTGACTCTAACTTCATGACTCTGAATCTGACTCTGACTATGATTTTATGACTCTGACTCTGACTCTGACTCTGACTCTGACTCTGACTCTGAGTCTTTCTCCATGACTCTGACGCTAACTCTCACTCTGACTCTGACTCTGACTCTGACCCAGACTCTGACTCTGACTCTGACTCTGACTTTGACTCTGACTCTGACTCTGACTCTGACTCTGACTTCATGACTCTGAATCTGACTCTGACTTTGACTCTAACTACATGATCCTGAAACTGACCTTGACCCTGACTCTGACTCTGACTCTGACTCTGACTCTTACTTCATGACTCTGAATTTGACTTTGACTCTGACTCTGACTCTGACTCTGACTCTGACTCTGACTCCGACTCGGACTATGTCTCTGACTCTGACTCTGACTCTGACTCTGACTTCATGACTCTGAATCTGACTCTGACTTTGACTCTAACTTCATGATCCTGAAACTCACTTTGACTCTGACTTTGACTCCATGACTCTGACTCTGACTGTGACTCTGACCCTGACTCTGACTCTGACTCCATGACTCTGACTTTGACTTTGACTTTTACTCTGACTCTGACTCTGACTCTGACTCTGACTCTGACTCTGACTCTGACTCTGACGCTGACTCTGAGTCTTTCTTCGTTACTCTGACGCCAACTCTGACTCTGACTCTGACTCTGACCCAGAATCTGACTCTGACTCTGACTCTGACTTTGACTCTGACTCTGACTCTGGCTCCGACTCTGACTCTGACTCTGACTCTGACTCTTACTTCATGACTTTGACTTTGACTTTGACTCTGACTCTGACTCTGACTCTAACTCTGACTCCGACTCTGACTAAGTCTCTGTCTCTGACTCTGACTGTGACTCTGACTCTGACTTCATGACTCTGAATCTGACTCTGACTTTGACTCTAACTTCATGATCCTGAAACTGACTTCGACTCTGACTTTGAGTTCATGACTCTGACTCTGACTGTGACTCTGACCCTGACTCTGACTCTGACTCTGACTCTGACTCTTACTTCATGACTCTGACTTTGGCTTTCACTGTGACTCTGACTCTGACTCTGACTCTGACTCTGACTCTGACTCTGTCTCTGACTCTGACACTGACTCTGAATATGACTTCATGACTCTGACTCTGACTCTGACACTGTCTTCACGACTCTGACGCTGACTCTGACTCTAACTCTGACTCCGACTCTGACCCAGACTCTGACTCTGACGCCGACTGTGACTCTGACTCTGACTCCGACTTTGACTTCGACTCTGACTCGGACTCTGACTCTGACTTCATGACTCTGAATCTGACTCTGACTATGATTTTATGACTCTGACTCTGACTCTTACTTTATGACTCTGACTTTGACTTTGACTCTGACTTTGACTCTGACTCTGACTCTAACTTCAAGACTCTGAATCTGACTTTGACTATGATTTTATGACTCTGACTCTGACTCTGACTCTGACTCTGACTCTGACTCTGACTCTGACTCTGAGTCTTTCTCCATGACTCTGACGCTAACTCTCACTCTGACTCTGACTCTGACTCTGACCCAGACTCTGACTCTGACTCTGACTCTGACTTTGACTCTGACTCTGACTCTGACTCTGACTCTGACTTCATGACTCTGAATCTGACTCTGACTTTGACTCTAACTACATGATCCTGAAACTGACCTTGACCCTGACTCTGACGCTGACTCTGACTCTGACTCTTACTTCATGACTCTGACTTTGACTTTGACTCTGACTCTGACTCTGACTCTGACTCTGACTCTGACTCCGACTCGGACTATGTCTCTGACTCTGACTCTGACTCTGACTCTGACTTCATGACTCTGAATCTGACTCTGACTTTGACTCTAACTTCATGATCCTGAAACTCACTTTGACTCTGACTTCGATTTCATGACTCTGACTCTGACTGTGACTCTGACCCTGACTCTGACTCTGACTCTGACTCTGACTCTTACTCCATGACTTTGACTTTGACTCTGACTCTGACTCTGACTCTGACTCTGACTCCGACTCTGTCTCTGACTCTGACTGTGACTCTGAATCTGACTTCATGACTCTGAATCTGACTCTGACTATGATTTTATGACTCTGACTCTGACTCTGACTCTGACTCTGACTCTGACTCTGACCCAGACTCTGACTCTGACTCTGACTCTGACTTTGACTCTGACTCTGACTCTGACTCTGACTCTGACTTCATGACTCTGAATCTGACTCTGACTTTGACTCTAACTCCATGATCCTGAAACTCATTCTGACGCTGACTCTGACTCTGACTCTGACTTTGACTCTGACTCTGACTCTGACTCTTACTTCATGACTCTGACTTTGGCTTTGACTTTTACTCTGACTCTGACTCTGACTCTGACTCTGACTCTGACTCTGTCTCTGACTCTGACTCTGACTCTGAATCTGACTTCATGACTCTGACTCTAACTCTGACTCTTTCTTCACGACTCTGACGCTGACTATGACTCTAACTCTGACTCCGACTTTGACCCAGACTCTGACTCTGAATCTGACTCTGACTATGATTTTATGACTCTGACTCTGACTCTAACTCTGACTCTGACTTTAACTTCATGACTCTGAATCTGACTCTGACTATGATTTTATGACTCTGACTCTGACTCTGACTCTGACTCTGACTCTGACTCTCGATTCATGACTCTGACTTTGACTTTGACTTCGACTCTGACTCTGACTCTGACTCTGACTCTGACTCTGTCTCTGACTGTGACTCCGACTCTGACTCTAACTCCATGACTCTGAATCTGACTCTCACTATGATTTTATGACTCTGACTCTGACTCCGACTCTGACTGTGACTCTGACTCTGACTCTGAGTCTTTCTCCATGGCTCTGACGCTAACTCTGACTCTGACTCTGACTCTGACTCTGACCCAGACTCTGACTCTGACTCTGACTCTGACTTTGACTCTGACTCTGACTCTAACTCTGACTTCATGACTCTGAATTTGACTCTGACTTTGACTCTAACTACATGATCCTGAAACTGACCTTGACCCTGACTCTGACGCTGACTCTGACTCTGACTCTTACTTCATGACTCTGACTTTGACTTTGACTCTGACTCTGACTCTGACTCTGACTCTGACTCTGACTCTGACTTCATGACTCTGAATCTGACTCTGACGTTGACTCTAACTTCATGATCCTGAAACTCACTTTGACTCTGACTTTGACTTCATGACTCTGACTCTGACTGTGACTCTGACCCTGACTCTGAATCTGACTCTGACTCTGACTCTTACTGCATGACATTGACTTTGACTCTGACTCTGACTCTGACTCTGACTCTGACTCTGACTCTGTCTCTGACTCTGACTGTGACTCTGAATCTGACTTCATGACTCTGAATCTGACTCTGACTATGATTTTATGACTCTGACTCTGACTCTGACTCTGACTCTGACTCTGACTCTGACTCTGACCCAGACTCTGACTCTGACTCTGACTCTGACTTTGACTCTGACTCTGACTCTGACTCTGACTCTGACTTCATGACTCTGAATCTGACTCTGACTTTGACTCTAACTCCATGATCCTGAAACTCACTTTGACCCTGACTCTGACTCTGACTCTGACTCTGACTCTGACTCTGACTCTGACTCCTACTTCATGACTCTGACTTTGGCTTTGACTTTTAGCCTGACTCTGACTCTGACTCTGACTCTGACTCTGACTCTTTCTTCAGGACTCTGACGCTGACTCTGACTCTAACTCTGACTCCGACTTTGACCCAGACTCTGACTCTGAATCTGACTCTGACTATCAGTTTATGACTCTGACTCTGACTCTAACTCTGACTCTGACTCTAACTTCATGACTCTGAATCTGACTCTGACTATGATTTTATGACTCTGACTCTGACTCTGACTCTGACTCTTACTTCATGACTCTGACTTTGACTTTGACTTTGACTCTGACTCTGACTCTGACTCTGACTCTGACTGTGTCTCTGACTGTGACTCCGACTCTGACTCTAACTCCATGACTCTGAATCTGACTCTCACTATGATTTTATGACTCTGACTCTGACTCCGACTCTGACTCTGACTCTGACTCTGACTCTGAGTCTTTCTCCATGACTCTGACGCTAACTCTGACTCTGACTCTGTCTCTGACTCTGACCCAGACTCTGACTCTGACTCTGACTCTGACTTTGACTCTGACTCTGACTCTGACTCTGACTTCATGACTCTGAATCTGACTCTGACTTTGACTCTAACTACATGATCCTGAAACTGACCTTGACCCTGACTCTGACGCTGACTCTGACACTGACTCTTACTTCATGACTCTGACTTTGACTTTGACTCTGACTCTGACTCTGACTCTGACTCTGACTTCATGACTCTGAATCTGTTTCTGACTTTGACTCTAACTTCATGATCCTGAAACTCACTTTGACTCTGACTTTGACTTCATGACTCTGACTCTGACTGTGACTCTGACCCTGACTCTGACTCTGACTCTGACTCTGACTCTTACTCCATGACTTTGACTTTGACTCTGACTCTGACTCTGACTCTGACTCTGACTCTGACTTTGTCTCTGACTCTGACTGTGACTCTGAATCTGACTTCATGACTCTGAATCTGACTCTGACTATGATTTCATGACTCTGACTCTGACTCTGACTCTGACTCTGACTCTGACTCTGACTTTGACCCAGACTCTGACTCTGACTCTGACTCTGACTTTGACTCTGACTCTGACTCTGACTCTGACTCTGACTTCATGACTCTGAATCTGACTCTGACTTTGACTCTAACTCCATGATCCTGAAACTCATTCTGACCCTGACTCTGACTCTGACTCTGACTTTGACTCTGACTCTGACTCTGACTCTTACTTCATGACTCTGACTTTGGCTTTGACTTTTACTCTGACTCTGACTCTGACTCTGACTCTGACTCTGACTCTGACTCTGACTCTGACGCTGACTCTGAGTCTTTCTTCGTTACTCTGACGCCAACTCTGACTCTGACTCTGACTCTGACCCAGAATCTGACTCTGACTCTGACTCTGACTTTGACTCTGACTCTGAGTCTGGCTCCGACTCTGACTCTGACTCTGACTCTGACTCTTACTTCATGACTTTGACTTTGACTTTGACTCTGACTCTGACTCTGACTCTCACTCTGACTCCGACTCTGACTAAGTCTCTGTCTCTGACTCTGACTGTGACTCTGACTCTGACTTCATGACTCTGAATCTGACTCTGACTCTGAGTCTTTCTCCATGGCTCTGACGCTAACTCTGACTCTGACTCTGACTCTGACTCTGACCCAGACTCTGACTCTGACTCTGACTCTGACTTTGACTCTGACTCTGACTCTAACTCTGACTTCATGACTCTGAATTTGACTCTGACTTTGACTCTAACTACATGATCCTGAAACTGACCTTGACCCTGACTCTGACGCTGACTCTGACTCTGACTCTTACTTCATGACTCTGACTTTGACTTTGACTCTGACTCTGATTCTGACTCTGACTCTGACTCTGACTCTGACTTCATGACTCTGAATCTGACTCTGACGTTGACTCTAACTTCATGATCCTGAAACTCACTTTGACTCTGACTTTGACTTCATGACTCTGACTCTGACTGTGACTCTGACCCTGACTCTGAATCTGACTCTGACTCTGACTCTTACTGCATGACATTGACTTTGACTCTGACTCTGACTCTGACTCTGACTCTGACTCTGACTCTGTCTCTGACTCTGACTGTGACTCTGAATCTGACTTCATGACTCTGAATCTGACTCTGACTATGATTTTATGACTCTGACTCTGACTCTGACTCTGACTCTGACTCTGACTCTGACTCTGACCCAGACTCTGACTCTGACTCTGACTCTGACTTTGACTCTGACTCTGACTCTGACTCTGACTCTGACTTCATGACTCTGAATCTGACTCTGACTTTGACTCTAACTCCATGATCCTGAAACTCACTTTGACCCTGACTCTGACTCTGACTCTGACTCTGACTCTGACTCTGACTCTGACTCCTACTTCATGACTCTGACTTTGGCTTTGACTTTTAGCCTGACTCTGACTCTGACTCTGACTCTGACTCTGACTCTTTCTTCAGGACTCTGACGCTGACTCTGACTCTAACTCTGACTCCGACTTTGACCCAGACTCTGACTCTGAATCTGACTCTGACTATCATTTTATGACTCTGACTCTGACTCTAACTCTGACTCTGACTCTAACTTCATGACTCTGAATCTGACTCTGACTATGATTTTATGACTCTGACTCTGACTCTGACTCTGACTCTTACTTCATGACTCTGACTTTGACTTTGACTTTGACTCTGACTCTGACTCTGACTCTGACTCTGACTGTGTCTCTGACTGTGACTCCGACTCTGACTCTAACTCCATGACTCTGAATCTGACTCTCACTATGATTTTATGACTCTGACTCTGACTCCGACTCTGACTCTGACTCTGACTCTGACTCTGAGTCTTTCTCCATGACTCTGACGCTAACTCTGACTCTGACTCTGTCTCTGACTCTGACCCAGACTCTGACTCTGACTCTGACTCTGACTTTGACTCTGACTCTGACTCTGACTCTGACTTCATGACTCTGAATCTGACTCTGACTTTGACTCTAACTACATGATCCTGAAACTGACCTTGACCCTGACTCTGACGCTGACTCTGACTCTGACTCTTACTTCATGACTCTGACTTTGACTTTGACTCTGACTCTGACTCTGACTCTGACTCTGACTTCATGACTCTGAATCTGACTCTGACTTTGACTCTAACTTCATGATCCTGAAACTCACTTTGACTCTGACTTTGACTTCATGACTCTGACTCTGACTGTGACTCTGACCCTGACTCTGACTCTGACTCTGACTCTGACTCTTACTCCATGACTTTGACTTTGACTCTGACTCTGACTCTGACTCTGACTCTGACTCTGACTTTGTCTCTGACTCTGACTGTGACTCTGAATCTGACTTCATGACTCTGAATCTGACTCTGACTATGATTTCATGACTCTGATTCTGACTCTGACTCTGACTCTGACTCTGACTCTGACTCTGACCCAGACTCTGACTCTGACTCTGACTCTGACTTTGACTCTGACTCAGACTCTGACTCTGACTCTGACTTCATGACTCTGAATCTGACTCTGACTTTGACTCTAACTCCATGATCCTGAAACTCATTCTGACCCTGACTCTGACTCTGACTCTGACTTTGACTCTGACTCTGACTCTGACTCTTACTTCATGACTCTGACTTTGGCTTTGACTTTTACTCTGACTCTGACTCTGACTCTGACTCTGACTCTGACTCTGACTCTGACTCTGACGCTGACTCTGAGTCTTTCTTCGTTACTCTGACGCCAACTCTGACTCTGACTCTGACTCTGACCCAGAATCTGACTCTGACTCTGACTTTGACTTTGACTCTGACTCTGACTCTGGCTCCGACTCTGACTCTGACTCTGACTCTGACTCTTACTTCATGACTTTGACTTTGACTTTGACTCTGACTCTGACTCTGACTCTCACTCTGACTCCGACTCTGACTAAGTCTCTGTCTCTGACTCTGACTGTGACTCTGACTCTGACTTCATGACTCTGAATCTGACTCTGACTTTGACTCTAACTTCATGATCCTGAAACTGACTTCGACTCTGACTTTGAGTTCATGACTCTGACTCTGACTGTGACTCTGACCCTGACTCTGACTCTGATTCTGACTCTGACTCTTACTTCATGACTCTGACTTTGGCTTTCACTGTGACTCTGACTCTGACTCTGACTCTGACTCTGACTCTGACTCTGTCTCTGACTCTGACACTGACTCTGAATATGACTTCATGACTCTGACTCTGACTCTGACACTGTCTTCACGACTCTGACGCTGACTCTGACTCTAACTCTGACTCCGACTCTGACCCAGACTCTGACTCTGACTCCGACTGTGACTCTGACTCTGACTCCGACTTTGACTTCGACTCTGACTCGGACTCTGACTCTGACTTCATGACTCTGAATCTGACTCTGACTATGATTTTATGACTCTGACTCTGACTCTTACTTTATGACTTTGACTTTGACTTTGACTCTGACTTTGACTCTGACTCTGACTCTAACTTCATGACTCTGAATCTGACTTTGACTATGATTTTATGACTCTGACTCTGACTCTGACTCTGACTCTGACTCTGACTCTGACTCTGACTCTGAGTCTTTCTCCATGACTCTGACGCTAACTCTCACTCTGACTCTGACTCTGACTCTGACCCAGACTCTGACTCTGACTCTGACTCTGACTTTGACTCTGACTCTGACTCTGACTCTGACTCTGACTTCATGACTCTGAATCTGACTCTGACTTTGACTCCAACTACATGATCCTGAAACTGACCTTGACCCTGACTCTGACGCTGACTCTGACTCTGACTCTTACTTCATGACTCTGACTTTGACTTTGACTCTGACTCTGACTCTGACTCTGACTCTGACTCTGACTCCGACTCGGACTATGTCTCTGACTCTGACTCTGACTCTGACTCTGACTTCATGACTCTGAATCTGACTCTGACTTTGACTCTAACTTCATGATCCTGAAACTCACTTTGACTCTGACTTTGACTTCATGACTCTGACTCTGACTGTGACTCTGACCCTGACTCTGACTCTGACTCTGACTCTGACTCTTACTCCATGACTGTGACTTTGACTCTGACTCTGACTCTGACTCTGACTCTGACTCTGACTCTGTCTCTGACTCTGACTGTGACTCTGAATCTGACTTCATGACTCTGAATCTGACTCTGACTATGATTTTATGACTCTGACTCTGACTCTGACTCTGACTCTGACTCTGACTCTGACTCTGACCCAGACTCTGACTCTGACTCTGACTCTGACTTTGACTCTGACTCTGACTCTGACTCTGACTCTGACTTCATGACTCTGAATCTGACTCTGACTCTGACTCTAACTCCATGATCCTGAAACTCATTCTGACCCTGACTCTGACTCTGACTCTGACTTTGACTCTGACTCTGACTCTGACTCTTACTTCATGACTCTGACTTTGGCTTTGACTTTTACTCTGACTCTGACTCTGACTCTGACTCTGACTCTGACTCTGTCTCTGACTCTGACTCTGACTCTGAATCTGACTCTGACTTTGACTCTGACTCTGACTCTGACTCTGACTCTGACTTCATGACTCTGAATCTGACTCTGACTTTGACTCTAACTCCATGATCCTGAAACTCATTCTGACCCTGACTCTGACTCTGACTCTGACTTTGACTCTGACTCTGACTCTGACTCTTACTTCATGACTCTGACTTTGGCTTTGACTTTTACTCTGACTCTGACTCTGACTCTGACTCTGACTCTGACTCTTACTCTGACTCTGACGCTGACTCTGAGTCTTTCTTCGTTACTCTGACGCCAACTCTGACTCTGACTCTGACTCTGACCCAGAATCTGACTCTGACTCTGACTCTGACTTTGACTCTGACTCTGACTCTGGCTCCGACTCTGACTCTGACTCTGACTCTGACTCTTACTTCATGACTTTGACTTTGACTTTGACTCTGACTCTGACTCTGACTCTAACTCTGACTCCGACTCTGACTAAGTCTCTGTCTCTGACTCTGACTGTGACTCTGACTCTGACTTCATGACTCTGAATCTGACTCTGACTTTGACTCTAACTTCATGATCCTGAAACTGACTTCGACTCTGACTTTGAGTTCATGACTCTGACTCTGACTGTGACTCTGACCCTGACTCTGACTCTGACTCTGACTCTGACTCTTACTTCATGACTCTGACTTTGGCTTTCACTGTGACTCTGACTCTGACGCTGACTCTGACTCTGACTCTGACTCTGTCTCTGACTCTGACACTGACTCTGAATATGACTTCATGACTCTGACTCTGACTCTGACACTGTCTTCACGAATCTGACGCTGACTCTGACTCTAACTCTGACTCCGACTCTGACCCAGACTCTGACTCTGACTCCGACTGTGACTCTGACTCTGACTCCGACTTTGACTTCGACTCTGACTCGGACTCTGACTCTGACTTCATGACTCTGAATCTGACTCTGACTATGATTTTATGACTCTGACTCTGACTCTTACTTTATGACTCTGACTCTGACTCTGACTCTGACTCTCACTTCATGACTCTGACTTTGACTTTGACTTCGACTCTGACTCTGACTCTGACTCTGACTCTGACTCTGACTCTTACTCCATGACATTGACTTTGACTCTGACTCTGACTCTGACTCTGACTCTGACTCTGACTCTGTCTCTGACTCTGACTGTGACTCTGAATCTGACTTCATGACTCTGAATCTGACTCTGACTATGATTTTATGACTCTGACTCTGACTCTGACTCTGACTCTGACTCTGACTCTGACTCTGACCCAGACTCTGACTCTGACTCTGACTCTGACTTTGACTCTGACTCTGACTCTGACTCTGACTCTGACTTCATGACTCTGAATCTGACTCTGACTTTGACTCTAACTCCATGATCCTGAAACTCACTTTGACCCTGACTCTGACTCTGACTCTGACTCTGACTCTGACTCTGACTCTGACTCCTACTTCATGACTCTGACTTTGGCTTTGACTTTTAGCCTGACTCTGACTCTGACTCTGACTCTGACTCTGACTCTGTCTCTGACTCTGACTCTGACTCTGAATCTGACTTCATGACTCTGACTCTGACTCTGACTCTCTCTTCAGGACTCTGACGCTGACTCTGACTCTAACTCTGACTCCGACTTTGACCCAGACTCTGACTCTGAATCTGACTCTGACTATCATTTTATGACTCTGACTCTGACTCTAACTCTGACTCTGACTCTACCTTCATGACTCTGAATCTGACTCTGACTATGATTTTATGACTCTGACTCTGACTCTGACTCTGACTCTTACTTCATGACTCTGACTTTGACTTTGACTTTGACTCTGACTCTGACTCTGACTCTGACTCTGACTGTGTCTCTGACTGTGACTCCGACTCTGACTCTAACTCCATGACTCTGAATCTGACTCTCACTATGATTTTATGACTCTGACTCTGACTCCGACTCTGACTCTGACTCTGACTCTGACTCTGAGTCTTTCTCCATGACTCTGACGCTAACTCTGACTCTGACTCTGTCTCTGACTCTGACCCAGACTCTGACTCTGACTCTGACTCTGACTTTGACTCTGACTCTGACTCTGACTCTGACTTCATGACTCTGAATCTGACTCTGACTTTGACTCTAACTACATGATCCTGAAACTGACCTTGACCCTGACTCTGAAGCTGACACTGACTCTGACTCTTACTTCATGACTCTGACTTTGACTTTGACTCTGACTCTGACTCTGACTCTGACTCTGACTCTGACTCGGACTCGGACTATGTCTCTGACTCTGACTCTGACTCTGACTCTGACTTCATGACTCTGAATCTGACTCTGACTTTGACTCTAACTTCATGATCCTGAAACTCACTTTGACTCTGACTTTGACTTCATGACTCTGACTCTGACTGTGACTCTGACCCTGACTCTGACTCTGACTCTGACTCTGACTCTTACTCCATGACTTTGACTTTGACTCTGACTCTGACTCTGACTCTGACTCTGACTCTGACTCTGTCTCTGACTCTGACTGTGACTCTGAATCTGACTCTGACTATGATTTTATGACTCTGACTCTGACTCTGACTCTGACTCTGACTCTGACTCTGACTCTGACCCAGACTCTGACTCTGACTCTGACTCTGACTTTGACTCTGACTCTGACTCTGACTCTGACTCTGACTTCATGACTCTGAATCTGACTCTGACTTTGACTCTAACTCCATGATCCTGAAACTCACTTTGACCCTGACTCTGACTCTGACTCTGACTCTGACTCTGACTCTGACTCTGACTCTTACTTCATGACTCTGACTTTGGCTTTGACTTTTACTCTGACTCTGACTCTGACTCTGATTCTGACTCTGACTCTGTCTCTGACTCTGACTCTGACTCTGAATCTGACTTCATGACTCTGACTCTGACTCTGACTCTTTCTTCACGACTCTGACGCTGACTCTGACTCTAACTCCGACTCCGACTTTGACCTAGACTCTGACTCTGAATCTGACTCTGACTATGATTTTATGACTCTGACTCTGACTCTAACTCTGACTCTGTCTCTAACTTCATGACTCTGAATCTGACTCTGACTATGATTTTATGACTCTGACTCTGACTCTGACTCTGACTCTGACTCTGACTCTTACTTCATGACTCTGACCTTGACCCTGACTCTGACTCTGACTCTGACTCTGACACTTACTTCATGACTCTGACTTTGACTTTGACTCTGACTCTGACTCTGACTCTGACTCTGACTCTGACTCCGACTCGGACTATGTCTCTGACTCTGACTCTGACTCTGACTCTGACTTCATGACTCTGAATCTGACTCTGACTTTGACTCTAACTTCATGATCCTGAAACTCACTTTGACTCTGACTTTGACTTCATGACTCTGACTCTGACTGTGACTCTGACCCTGACTCTGACTCTGACTCTGACTCTGACTCTTACTCCATGACTTTGACTTTGACTCTGACTCTGACTCTGACTCTGACTCTGACTCTGACTTTGTCTCTGACTCTGACTGTGACTCTGAATCTGACTTCATGACTCTGAATCTGACTCTGACTATGATTTCATGACTCTGATTCTGACTCTGACTCTGACTCTGACTCTGACTCTGACTCTGACCCAGACTCTGACTCTGACTCTGACTCTGACTTTGACTCTGACTCTGACTCTGACTCTGACTCTGACTTCATGACTCTGAATCTGACTCTGACTTTGACTCTAACTCCATGATCCTGAAACTCATTCTGACCCTGACTCTGACTCTGACTCTGACTTTGACTCTGACTCTGACTCTGACTCTTACATCATGACTCTGACTTTGGCTTTGACTTTTACTCTGACTCTGACTCTGACTCTGACTCTGACTCTGACTCTGACTCTGACTCTGACGCTGACTCTGAGTCTTTCTTCGTTACTCTGACGCCAACTCTGACTCTGACTCTGACTCTGACCCAGAATCTGACTCTGACTCTGACTTTGACTTTGACTCTGACTCTGACTCTGGCTCCGACTCTGACTCTGACTCTGACTCTGACTCTTACTTCATGACTTTGACTTTGACTTTGACTCTGACTCTGACTCTGACTCTCGCTCTGACTCCGACTCTGACTAAGTCTCTGTCTCTGACTCTGACTGTGACTCTGACTCTGACTTCATGACTCTGAATCTGACTCTGACTTTGACTCTAACTTCATGATCCTGAAACTGACTTCGACTCTGACTTTGAGTTCATGACTCTGACTCTGACTGTGACTCTGACCCTGACTCTGACTCTGATTCTGACTCTGACTCTTACTTCATGACTCTGACTTTGGCTTTCACTGTGACTCTGACTCTGACTCTGACTCTGACTCTGACTCTGACTCTGTCTCTGACTCTGACACTGACTCTGAATATGACTTCATGACTCTGACTCTGACTCTGACACTGTCTTCACGACTCTGACGCTGACTCTGACTCTAACTCTGACTCCGACTCTGACCCAGACTCTGACTCTGACTCCGACTGTGACTCTGACTCTGACTCCGACTTTGACTTCGACTCTGACTCGGACTCTGACTCTGACTTCATGACTCTGAATCTGACTCTGACTATGATTTTATGACTCTGACTCTGACTCTTACTTTATGACTTTGACTTTGACTTTGACTCTGACTTTGACTCTGACTCTGACTCTAACTTCATGACTCTGAATCTGACTTTGACTATGATTTTATGACTCTGACTCTGACTCTGACTCTGACTCTGACTCTGACTCTGACTCTGAGTCTTTCTCCATGACTCTGACGCTAACTCTCACTCTGACTCTGACTCTGACTCTGACCCAGACTCTGACTCTGACTCTGACTCTGACTTTGACTCTGACTCTGACTCTGACTCTGACTCTGACTTCATGACTCTGAATCTGACTCTGACTTTGACTCTAACTACATGATCCTGAAACTGACCTTGACCCTGACTTTGATGCTGACTCTGACTCTGACTCTTACTTCATGACTCTGACTTTGACTTTGACTCTGACTCTGACTCTGACTCTGACTCTGACTCTGACTCCGACTCGGACTATGTCTCTCACTCTGACTCTGACTCTGACTCTGACTTCATGACTCTGAATCTGACTCTGACTTTGACTCTAACTTCATGATCCTGAAACTCACTTTGACTCTGACTTTGACTTCATGACTCTGACTCTGACTGTGACTCTGACCCTGACTCTGACTCTGACTCTGACTCTGACTCTTACTCCATGACTTTGACTTTGACTCTGACTCTGACTCTGACTCTGACTCTGACTCTGACTCTGTCTCTGACTCTGACTGTGACTCTGAATCTGACTTCATGACTCTGAATCTGACTCTGACTATGATTTTATGACTCTGACTCTGACTCTGACTCTGACTCTGACTCTGACTCTGACCCAGACTCTGACTCTGACTCTGACTCTGACTTTGACTCTGACTCTGACTCTGACTCTGACTCCGACTTCATGACTCTGAATCTGACTCTGACTTTGACTCTAACTCCATGATCCTGAAACTCATTCTGACCCTGACTCTGACTCTGACTCTGACTTTGACTCTGACTCTGACTCTGACTCTTACTTCATGACTCTGACTTTGGCTTTGACTTTTACTCTGACTCTGACTCTGACTCTGACTCTGACTCTGTCTCTGACTCTGACTCTGACTCTGAATCTGACTTCATGACTCTGACTCTAACTCTGACTCTTTCTTCACGACTCTGACGCTGACTATGACTCTAACTCTGACTCCGACTTTGACCAAGACTCTGACTCTGAATCTGACTCTGACTATGATTTTATGACTCTGACTCTGACTCTAACTCTGACTCTGACTCTAACTTCATGACTCTGAATCTGACTCTGACTATGATTTTATGACTCTGACTCTGACTCTGACTCTGACTCTGACTCTGACTCTGACTCTCACTTCATGACTCTGACTTTGACTTTGACTTCGACTCTGACTCTGACTCTGACTCTGACTCTGACTCTGACTCTTACTCCATGACATTGACTTTGACTCTGACTCTGACTCTGACTCTGACTCTGACTCTGACTCTGTCTCTGACTCTGACTGTGACTCTGAATCTGACTTCATGACTCTGAATCTGACTCTGACTATGATTTTATGACTCTGACTCTGACTCTGACTCTGACTCTGACTCTGACTCTGACTCTGACCCAGACTCTGACTCTGACTCTGACTCTGACTTTGACTCTGACTCTGACTCTGACTCTGACTCTGACTTCATGACTCTGAATCTGACTCTGACTTTGACTCTAACTCCATGATCCTGAAACTCACTTTGACCCTGACTCTGACTCTGACTCTGACTCTGACTCTGACTCTGACTCTGACTCCTACTTCATGACTCTGACTTTGGCTTTGACTTTTAGCCTGACTCTGACTCTGACTCTGACTCTGACTCTGACTCTGTCTCTGACTCTGACTCTGACTCTGAATCTGACTTCATGACTCTGACTCTGACTCTGACTCTCTCTTCAGGACTCTGACGCTGACTCTGACTCTAACTCTGACTCCGACTTTGACCCAGACTCTGACTCTGAATCTGACTCTGACTATCATTTTATGACTCTGACTCTGACTCTAACTCTGACTCTGACTCTACCTTCATGACTCTGAATCTGACTCTGACTATGATTTTATGACTCTGACTCTGACTCTGACTCTGACTCTTACTTCATGACTCTGACTTTGACTTTGACTTTGACTCTGACTCTGACTCTGACTCTGACTCTGACTGTGTCTCTGACTGTGACTCCGACTCTGACTCTAACTCCATGACTCTGAATCTGACTCTCACTATGATTTTATGACTCTGACTCTGACTCCGACTCTGACTCTGACTCTGACTCTGACTCTGAGTCTTTCTCCATGACTCTGACGCTAACTCTGACTCTGACTCTGTCTCTGACTCTGACCCAGACTCTGACTCTGACTCTGACTCTGACTTTGACTCTGACTCTGACTCTGACTCTGACTTCATGACTCTGAATCTGACTCTGACTTTGACTCTAACTACATGATCCTGAAACTGACCTTGACCCTGACTCTGAAGCTGACACTGACTCTGACTCTTACTTCATGACTCTGACTTTGACTTTGACTCTGACTCTGACTCTGACTCTGACTCTGACTCTGACTCTGACTCGGACTATGTCTCTGACTCTGACTCTGACTCTGACTCTGACTTCATGACTCTGAATCTGACTCTGACTTTGACTCTAACTTCATGATCCTGAAACTCACTTTGACTCTGACTTTGACTTCATGACTCTGACTCTGACTGTGACTCTGACCCTGACTCTGACTCTGACTCTGACTCTGACTCTTACTCCATGACTTTGACTTTGACTCTGACTCTGACTCTGACTCTGACTCTGACTCTGACTCTGTCTCTGACTCTGACTGTGACTCTGAATCTGACTCTGACTATGATTTTATGACTCTGACTCTGACTCTGACTCTGACTCTGACTCTGACTCTGACTCTGACCCAGACTCTGACTCTGACTCTGACTCTGACTTTGACTCTGACTCTGACTCTGACTCTGACTCTGACTTCATGACTCTGAATCTGACTCTGACTTTGACTCTAACTCCATGATCCTGAAACTCACTTTGACCCTGACTCTGACTCTGACTCTGACTCTGACTCTGACTCTGACTCTGACTCTTACTTCATGACTCTGACTTTGGCTTTGACTTTTACTCTGACTCTGACTCTGACTCTGATTCTGACTCTGACTCTGTCTCTGACTCTGACTCTGACTCTGAATCTGACTTCATGACTCTGACTCTGACTCTGACTCTTTCTTCACGACTCTGACGCTGACTCTGACTCTAACTCCGACTCCGACTTTGACCTAGACTCTGACTCTGAATCTGACTCTGACTATGATTTTATGACTCTGACTCTGACTCTAACTCTGACTCTGTCTCTAACTTCATGACTCTGAATCTGACTCTGACTATGATTTTATGACTCTGACTCTGACTCTGACTCTGACTCTGACTCTGACTCTTACTTCATGACTCTGACCTTGACCCTGACTCTGACTCTGACTCTGACTCTGACACTTACTTCATGACTCTGACTTTGACTTTGACTCTGACTCTGACTCTGACTCTGACTCTGACTCTGACTCCGACTCGGACTATGTCTCTGACTCTGACTCTGACTCTGACTCTGACTTTATGACTCTGAATCTGACTCTGACTTTGACTCTAACTTCATGATCCTGAAACTCACTTTGACTCTGACTTTGACTTCATGACTCTGACTCTGACTGTGACTCTGACCCTGACTCTGACTCTGACTCTGACTCTTACTCCATGACTTTGACTTTGACTCTGACTCTGACTCTGACTCTGACTCTGACTCTGACTCTGTCTCTGACTCTGACTGTGACTCTGAATCTGACTTTATGACTCTGAATCTGACTCTGACTATGATTTTATGACTCTGACTCTGACTCTGACTCTGACTCTGACCCAGACTCTGACTTTGACTCTGACTCTGACTTTGACTCTGACTCTGACTCTGACTGTGACTCTGACTTCATGACTCTGAATCTGACTCTGACTTTGGCTCTAACTCCATGATCCTGAAACTCACTTTGACCCTGACTCTGACTCTGACTCTGACTCTGACTCTTACTTCATGACTTTGACTTCGACTTTGACTCTGACTCTGACTCTGACTCTAACTCTGACTCCGACTCTGACTATGTCTCTGACTCTGACTCTGACTCTGACTCTGACTCTGACTTCATGACTCTGATTCTAAATCTGACTTTAACTCTAACTTCATGATCCTGGAACTGACTTTGACTCTGACTTTGAGTTCATGACTCTGACTCTGACTGTGACTCTGACCCTGACTCTGACTCTGACTCTGACTCTGACTCTTACTTCATGACTCTGACTTTGCCTTTAACTTTTACTCTGACTCTGACTCTGACTCTGACTCTGACTCTGACTCTGTCTCTGACTCTGACTCTGACTCTGAATCTGACTTCATGACTCTGACTCTGACTCTGACTCTGTCTTCATGACTCTGACGCTGACTCTGACTCTAACTCTGACTCCGACTTTGACCCAGACTCTGACTCTAACTCTGACTCTGACTCTGACTCCGACTTTGACTTTGACTCTGACTCTGACTCTGACTCTAACTTCATGACACTGTATCTGACTCTGACTATGATTTTATGACTCTGACTCTGACTCTGACTCCGACTCTGACTCTGACTCTTACTTCATGACTCTGACTTTGACTTTGACTTTGACTCTGACTCTGACTCTTTCTTCACGACTCTGACGCAGACTCTGACTCTAACTCTGACTCCGACTTTGACCCAGACTCTGACTCTGAATCTGACTCTGACTATGAATTTATGACTCTGACTCTGACTCTAACTCTGACTCTGACTCTAACTTCATGACTCTGAATCTGACTCTGACTATGATTTTATGACTCTGACTCTGACTCCGACTCTGACCTTGACCCTGACTCTGACTCTGACTCTGACTCTGACACTTACTTCATGACTCTGACTTTGACTTTGACTCTGACTCTGACTCTGACTCTGACTCTGACTCTGACTCCGACTCGGACTATGTCTCTGACTCTGACTCTGACTCTGACTCTGACTTCATGACTCTGAATCTGACTCTGACTCTGACTCTAACTTCATGATCCTGAAACTCACTTTGACTCTGACTTTGACTTCATGACTCTGACTCTGACTGTGACTCTGACCCTGACTCTGACTCTGACTCTGACTCTTACTCCATGACTTTGACTTTGACTCTGACTCTGACTCTGACTCTGACTCTGACTCTGACTCTGACTCTGACTCTGTCTCTGACTCTGACTGTGACTCTGAATCTGACTTTATGACTCTGAATCTGACTCTCACTATGATTTTATGACTCTGACTCTGACTCTGACTCTGACTCTGACCCAGACTCTGACTTTGACTCTGACTCTGACTTTGACTCTGACTCTGACTCTGACTGTGACTCTGACTTCATGACTCTGAATCTGACTCTGACTTTGACTCTAACTCCATGATCCTGAAACTCACTTTGACCCTGACTCTGACTCTGACTGTGACTCTGACTTCATGACTCTGAATCTGACTCTGACTTTGACTCTAACTCCATGATCCTGAAACTCACTTTGACCCTGACTCTGACTCTGACTCTGACTCTGACTCTTACTTCATGACTTTGACTTCGACTTTGACTCTGACTCTGACTCTGACTCTAACTCTGACTCCGACTCTGACTATGTCCCTGACTCTGACTCTGACTCTGACTCTGACTCTGACTTCATGACTCTGATTCTAAATCTGACTTTAACTCTAACTTCATGATCCTGGAACTGACTTTGACTCTGACTTCGAGTTCATGACTCTGACTCTGACTGTTACTCTGACCCTGACTCTGACTCTGACTCTGACTCTGACTCTTACTTCATGACTCTGACTTTGCCTTTAACTTTTACTCTGACTCTGACTCTGACTCTGACTCTGACTCTGACTCTGTCTCTGACTCTGACTCTGACTCTGAATCTGACTTCATGACTCTGACTCTGACTCTGACTCTGTCTTCATGACTCTGACGCTGACTCTGACTCTAACTCTGACTCCGACTTTGACCCAGACTCTGACTCTGAATCTGACTCTGACTATGAATTTATGACTCTGACTCTGACTCTAACTCTGACTCTGACTCTAACTTCATGACTCTGAATCTGACTCTGACTATGATTTTATGACTCTGACTCTGACTCTGACTCTGACTCTGACTCTGACTCCGACTCGGACTATGTCTCTGACTCTGACTCTGACTCTGACTCTGACTTCATGACTCTGAATCTGACTCTGACTTTGACTCTAACTTCATGATCCTGAAACTCACTTTGACTCTGACTTTGACTTCATGACTCTGACTCTGACTGTGACTCTGACCCTGACTCTGACTCTGACTCTGACTCTTACTCCATGACTTTGACTTTGACTCTGACTCTGACTCCGACTCTGACTCTGACTCTGACTCTGTCTCTGACTCTGACTGTGACTCTGAATCTGACTTTATGACTCTGAATCTGACTCTGACTATGATTTTATGACTCTGACTCTGACTCTGACTCTGACTCTGACCCAGACTCTGACTTTGACTCTGACTCTGACTTTGACTCTGACTCTGACTCTGACTGTGACTCTGACTTCATGACTCTGAATCTGACTCTGACTTTGGCTCTAACTCCATGATCCTGAAACTCACTTTGACCCTGACTCTGACTCTGACTCTGACTCTGACTCTTACTTCATGACTTTGACTTCGACTTTGACTCTGACTCTGACTCTGACTCTAACTCTGACTCCGACTCTGACTATGTCTCTGACTCTGACTCTGACTCTGACTCTGACTCTGACTTCATGACTCTGATTCTAAATCTGACTTTAACTCTAACTTCATGATCCTGGAACTGACTTTGACTCTGACTTTGAGTTCATGACTCTGACTCTGACTGTGACTCTGACCCTGACTCTGACTCTGACTCTGACTCTGACTCTTACTTCATGACTCTGACTTTGCCTTTAACTTTTACTCTGACTCTGACTCTGACTCTGACTCTGACTCTGACTCTGTCTCTGACTCTGACTCTGACTCTGAATCTGACTTCATGACTCTGACTCTGACTCTGACTCTGTCTTCATGACTCTGACGCTGACTCTGACTCTAACTCTGACTCCGACTTTGACCCAGACTCTGACTCTAACTCTGACTCTGACTCTGACTCCGACTTTGACTTTGACTCTGACTCTGACTCTGACTCTAACTTCATGACTCTGTATCTGACTCTGACTATGATTTTATGACTCTGACTCTGACTCTGACTCCGACTCTGACTCTGACTCTTACTTCATGACTCTGACTTTGACTTTGACTTTGACTCTGACTCTGACTCTTTCTTCACGACTCTGACGCAGACTCTGACTCTAACTCTGACTCCGACTTTGACCCAGACTCTGACTCTGAATCTGACTCTGACTATGAATTTATGACTCTGACTCTGACTCTAACTCTGACTCTGACTCTAACTTCATGACTCTGAATCTGACTCTGACTATGATTTTATGACTCTGACTCTGACTCCGACTCTGACCTTGACCCTGACTCTGACTCTGACTCTGACTCTGACACTTACTTCATGACTCTGACTTTGACTTTGACTCTGACTCTGACTCTGACTCTGACTCTGACTCTGACTCCGACTCGGACTATGTCTCTGACTCTGACTCTGACTCTGACTCTGACTTCATGACTCTGAATCTGACTCTGACTCTGACTCTAACTTCATGATCCTGAAACTCACTTTGACTCTGACTTTGACTTCATGACTCTGACTCTGACTGTGACTCTGACCCTGACTCTGACTCTGACTCTGACTCTTACTCCATGACTTTGACTTTGACTCTGACTCTGACTCTGACTCTGACTCTGACTCTGACTCTGACTCTGACTCTGTCTCTGACTCTGACTGTGACTCTGAATCTGACTTTATGACTCTGAATCTGACTCTGACTATGATTTTATGACTCTGACTCTGACTCTGACTCTGACTCTGACCCAGACTCTGACTTTGACTCTGACTCTGACTTTGACTCTGACTCTGACTCTGACTGTGACTCTGACTTCATGACTCTGAATCTGACTCTGACTTTGACTCTAACTCCATGATCCTGAAACTCACTTTGACCCTGACTCTGACTCTGACTCTGACTCTGACTCTTACTTCATGACTTTGACTTCGACTTTGACTCTGACTCTGACTCTGACTCTAACTCTGACTCCGACTCTGACTATGTCCCTGACTCTGACTCTGACTCTGACTCTGACTCTGACTTCATGACTCTGATTCTAAATCTGACTTTAACTCTAACTTCATGATCCTGGAACTGACTTTGACTCTGACTTCGAGTTCATGACTCTGACTCTGACTGTTACTCTGACCCTGACTCTGACTCTGACTCTGACTCTGACTCTTACTTCATGACTCTGACTTTGCCTTTAACTTTTACTCTGACTCTGACTCTGACTCTGACTCTGACTCTGACTCTGTCTCTGACTCTGACTCTGACTCTGAATCTGACTTCATGACTCTGACTCTGACTCTGACTCTGTCTTCATGACTCTGACGCTGACTCTGACTCTAACTCTGACTCCGACTTTGACCCAGACTCTGACTCTGAATCTGACTCTGACTATGAATTTATGACTCTGACTCTGACTCTAACTCTGACTCTGACTCTAACTTCATGACTCTGAATCTGACTCTGACTATGATTTTATGACTCTGACTCTGACTCTGACTCTGACTCTGACTCTGACTCTTACTTTATGACTCTGACTTTGACTTTGACTTTGACTCTGACTCTGACTCTGACTCTGACTCTGACTCTGTCTCTGACTGTGACTCCGACTCTGACTCTAACTCCATGACTCTGAATCTGACTCTCACTATGATTTTATGACTCTGACTCTGACTCTGACTCTGACTCTGAGTCTTTCTCCATGACTCTGACGCTAACTCTGACTCTGACTCTGACTCTGACTCTGACCCAGACTCTGACTCTGACTCTGACTCTGACTTTGACTCTGACTCTGACTCTGACTCTGACTCTGACTTCATGACTCTGAATCTGACTCTGACTTCGACGCTGACTACATGATCCTGAAACTGACCTTGACCCTGACTCTGACTCTGACTCTGACTCTGACACTCACTTCATGACTCTGACTTTGACTTTGACTCTGACTCTGACTCTGACTCTGACTCTGACTCTGACTCCGACTCGGACTATGTCTCTGACTCTGACTCTGACTCTGACTCTGACTTCATGACTCTGAATCTGACTCTGACTTTGACTCTAACTTCATGATCCTGAAACTCACTTTGACTCTGACTTTGACTTCATGACTCTGACTCTGACTGTGACTCCGACCCTGATTCTGACTCTGACTCTGACTCTGACTCTTACTCCATGACTTTGACTTTGACTCTGACTCTGACTCTGACTCTGACTTTGACTCTGACTCTGTCTCTGACTCTGACTGTGACTCTGAATCTGACTTTATGACTCTGAATCTGACTCTGACTATGATTTTATGACTCTGACTCTGACTCTGACTCTGACTCTGACCCAGACTCTGACTTTGACTCTAACTCTGACTTTGACTCTGACTCTGACTCTGACTCTGACTCTGACTTCATGACTCTGAATCTGACTCTGACTATGACTCTAACTCCATGATCCTGAAACTCACTTTGACCCTGACTCTGACTCTGACTCTGACTCTGACTCTTACTGCATGACTTTGACTTCGACTTTGAATCTGACTCTGACTCTGACTCTAACTCTGACTCCGACTCTGACTATGTCTCTGACTCTGACTCTGACTCTGACTCTGACTCTGACTTCATGACTCTGATTCTAAATCTGACTTTAACTCTAACTTCATGATCCTGGAACTGACTTTGACTCTGACTTTGAGTTCATGACTCTGACTCTGACTGTGACTCTGACCCTGACTCTGACTCTGACTCTGACTCTGACTCTTACTTCATGACTCTGACTTTGCCTTTAACTTTTACTCTGACTCTGACTCTGACTCTGACTCTGACTCTGACTCTGTCTCTGACTCTGACTCTGACTCTGAATCTGACTTCATGACTGTGACTCTGACTCTGACTCTGTCTTCATGACTCTGACGCTGACTCTGACTCTAACTCTGACTCCGACTTTGACCCAGACTCTGACTCTAACTCTGACTCTGACTCTGACTCTGACTCCGACTTTCACTTTGAATCTGACTCTGACTCTGACTCTAACTTCATGACTCTGTATCTGACTCTGACTATGATTTTATGACTCTGACTCTGACTCTGACTCCGACTCTGACTCTGACTCTGACTCTGACTTTGAGTCTTTCTCCATGACTCTGACGCTAACTCTGACTCGGACTCTGACTCTGACTCTGACCCAGACTCTGACTCTGACTCTGACTCTGACTTTGACTCTGACTCTGACTCTGACTCCGACTCTGACTTCATGACTCTGAATCTGACTCTGACTTTGACTCTAACTACATGATCCTGAAACTGACCTTGACTCTGACTCTGACTCTGACTCTGACTCTGACTCTTACTTCATGACTCTGACTTTGACTTTGACTCTGACTCTGACTCGGACTCTGACTCTGACTCTGACTCTTACTCCATGACTCTGACTTTGACTTTGACTTTGACTCTGACTCTGACTCTGACTCTGACTCTGACTCTGACTCTGTCTCTGACCCTGACTCTGACTCTGAATCTGACTTTATGACTCTGAATCTGACTCTCACTATGATTTTATGACTCTGACTCTGATTCCGACTCTGACTCTGACTCTTACTTCATGACTCTGACTCTGACTTCGACTCTGACTCTGACTCTGACTCTTTCTTCACGACTCTGACGCTGACTCTGACTCTAACTCCGACTCCGACTTTGACCTAGACTCTGACTCCGAATCTGACTCTGACTATGATTTTATGACTCTGACTCTGACTCTAACTCTGACTCTGTCTCTAACTTCATGACTCTGAATCTGACTCTGACTATGATTTTATGACTCTGACTCTGACTCTGACTCTGACTCTGACTCTGACTCTTACTTCATGACTCTGACTTTGACTTTGACTTTGACTCTGACTCTGACTCTGACTCTGACTCTGACTCTGTCTCTGACTGTGACTCCGACTCTGACTCTAACTCCATGACTCTGAATCTGACGCTCACTATGATTTTATGACTCTGACTCTGACTCCGACTCTGACTCTGACTCTGACTCTGACTCTGAGTGTTTCTCCATGACTCTGACGCTAACTCTGACTCTGACTCTGACTCTGACTCTGACCCAGACTCTGACTCTGACTCTGACTCTGACTTTGACTCTGACTCTGACTCTGACTCTGACTCTGACTTCATGACTGAATCTGACTCTGACTTTGACTCTAACTCCATGATCCTGAAACTCACTTTGACCCTGACTCTGACTCTGACTCTGACTCTGACTCTGACTCTGACTCTGACTCTTACTTCATGACTCTGACTTTGGCTTTGACTTTTACTCTGACTCTGACTCTGACTCTGACTCTGACTCTGACTCTGTCTCTGACTCTGACTCTGACTCTAAATCTGACTTCATGACTCTGACTCTGACTCTGACTCTTTCTTCACGACTCTGACGCTGACTCTGACTCTAACTCTGACTCCGACTTTGACCCAGACTCTGACTCTGAATCTGACTCTGACTATGAATTTATGACTCTGACTCTGACTCTAACTCTGACTCTGACTCTAACTTCATGACTCTGAATCTGACTCTGACTATGATTTTATGACTCTGACTCTGACTCCGACTCTGACCTTGACCCTGACTCTGACTCTGACTCTGACTCTGACACTTACTTCATGACTCTGACTTTGACTTTGACTCTGACTCTGACTCTGACTCTGACTCTGACTCTGACTCCGACTCGGACTATGTCTCTGACTCTGACTCTGACTCTGACTCTGACTTCATGACTCTGAATCTGACTCTGACTCTGACTCTAACTTCATGATCCTGAAACTCACTTTGACTCTGACTTTGACTTCATGACTCTGACTCTGACTGTGACTCTGACCCTGACTCTGACTCTGACTCTGACTCTTACTCCATGACTTTGACTTTGACTCTGACTCTGACTCTGACTCTGACTCTGACTCTGACTCTGACTCTGACTCTGTCTCTGACTCTGACTGTGACTCTGAATCTGACTTGATGACTCTGAATCTGACTCTGACTATGATTTTATGACTCTGACTCTGACTCTGACTCTGACTCTGACCCAGACTCTGACTTTGACTCTGACTCTGACTTTGACTCTGACTCTGACTCTGACTGTGACTCTGACTTCATGACTCTGAATCTGACTCTGACTTTGACTCTAACTCCATGATCCTGAAACTCACTTTGACCCTGACTCTGACTCTGACTCTGACTCTGACTCTTACTTCATGACTTTGACTTCGACTTTGACTCTGACTCTGACTCTGACTCTAACTCTGACTCCGACTCTGACTATGTCCCTGACTCTGACTCTGACTCTGACTCTGACTCTGACTTCATGACTCTGATTCTAAATCTGACTTTAACTCTAACTTCATGATCCTGGAACTGACTTTGACTCTGACTTCGAGTTCATGACTCTGACTCTGACTGTTACTCTGACCCTGACTCTGACTCTGACTCTGACTCTGACTCTTACTTCATGACTCTGACTTTGCCTTTAACTTTTACTCTGACTCTGACTCTGACTCTGACTCTGACTCTGACTCTGTCTCTGACTCTGACTCTGACTCTGAATCTGACTTCATGACTCTGACTCTGACTCTGACTCTGTCTTCATGACTCTGACGCTGACTCTGACTCTAACTCTGACTCCGACTTTGACCCAGACTCTGACTCTAACTCTGACTCTGACTCTGACTCCGACTTTGACTTTGACTCTGACTCTGACTCTGACTCTAAATTCATGACTCTGTATCTGACTCTAACTATGATTTTATGACTCTGACTCTGACTCTGACTCCGACTCTGACTCTGACTCTTACTTCATGACTCTGACTTTGACTTTGACTTTGACTCTGACTCTGACTCTGACTCTGACTCTGACTCTGTCTCTGACTGTGACTCCGACTCTGACACTAACTCCATGACTCTGTATCTGACTCTGACTATGTTTTTATGACTCTGACTCTGACTCCGACTCTGACTCTGACTCTGACTCTGACTCTGAGTCTTTCTCCATGGCTCTGACGCTAACTCTGACTCTGACTCTGACTATGACTCTGACCCAGACTCTGACTCTGACTCTGACCCAGACTCTGACTCTGACTCTGACTCTGACTTTGACTCTGACTCTGACTCTGACTCTGACTCTGACTTCATGACTCTGAATCTGACTCTGACTTTGACTCTAACTCCATGATCCTGAAACTCACTTTGACCCTGACTCTGACTCTGACTCTGACTCTGACTCTGACTCTTACTTCATGACTCTGACTTTGGCTTTGACTTTTACTCTGACTCTGACTCTGACTCTGACTCTGACTCTGTCTCTGACTCTGACTCTGACTCTAAATCTGACTTCATGACTCTGACTCTGACTCTGACTCTTTCTTCACGACTCTGACGCTGACTCTGACTCTAACTCTGACTCCGACTTTGACCCAGACTCTGACTCTGAATCTGACTCTGACTATGAATTTATGACTCTGACTCTGACTCTAACTCTGACTCTGACTCTAACTTCATGACTCTGAATCTGACTCTGACTATGATTTTATGACTCTGACTCTGACTCTGACTCTGACTCTGACTCTGACTCTTACTTTATGACTCTGACTTTGACTTTGACTTTGACTCTGACTCTGACTCTGACTCTGACTCTGACTCTGTCTCTGACTGTGACTCCGACTCTGACTCTAACTCCATGACTCTGAATCTGACTCTCACTATGATTTTATGACTCTGACTCTGACTCTGACTCTGACTCTGAGTCTTTCTCCATGACTCTGACGCTAACTCTGACTCTGACTCTGACTCTGACTCTGACCCAGACTCTGACTCTGACTCTGACTCTGACTTTGACTCTGACTCTGACTCTGACTCTGACTCTGACTTCATGACTCTGAATCTGACTCTGACTTCGACTCTGACTACATGATCCTGAAACTGACCTTGACCCTGACTCTGACTCTGACTCTGACTCTGACACTTACTTCATGACTCTGACTTTGACTTTGACTCTGACTCTGACTCTGACTCTGACTCTGACTCTGACTCCGACTCGGACTATGTCTCTGACTCTGACTCTGACTCTGACTCTGACTTCATGACTCTGAATCTGACTCTGACTTTGACTCTAACTTCATGATCCTGAAACTCACTTTGACTCTGACTTTGACTTCATGACTCTGACTCTGACTGTGACTCTGACCCTGACTCTGACTCTGACTCTGACTCTGACTCTTACTTCATGACTTTGACTTTGACTCTGACTCTGACTCTGACTCTGACTTTGACTCTGACTCTGTCTCTGACTCTGACTGTGACTCTGAATCTGACTTTATGACTCTGAATCTGACTCTGACTATGATTTTATGACTCTGACTCTGACTCTGACTCTGACTCTGACCCAGACTCTGACTTTGACTCTGACTCTGACTTTGACTCTGACTCTGACTCTGACTCTGACTCTGACTTCATGACTCTGAATCTGACTCTGACTTTGACTCTAACTCCATGATCCTGAAACTCACTTTGACCCTGACTCTGACTCTGACTCTGACTCTGACTCTTACTGCATGACTTTGACTTCGACTTTGACTCTGACTCTGACTCTGACTCTAACTCTGACTCCGACTCTGACTATGTCTCTGACTCTGACTCTGACTCTGACTCTGACTCTGACTTCATGACTCTGATTCTAAATCTGACTTTAACTCTAACTTCATGATCCTGGAACTGACTTTGACTCCGACTTTGAGTTCATGACTCTGACTCTGACTGTGACTCTGACCCTGACTCTGACTCTGACTCTGACTCTGACTCTTACTTCATGACTCTGACTTTGCCTTTAACTTTTACTCTGACTCTGACTCTGACTCTGACTCTGACTCTGACTCTGTCTCTGACTCTGACTCTGACTCTGAATCTGACTTCATGACTCTGACTCTGACTCTGACTCTGTCTTCATGACTCTGACGCTGACTCTGACTCTAACTCTGACTCCGACTTTGACCCAGACTCTGACTCTAACTCTGACTCTGACTCTGACTCTGACTCCGACTTTCACTTTGACTCTGACTCTGACTCTGACTCTAACTTCATGACTCTGTATCTGACTCTGACTATGATTTTATGACTCTGACTCTGACTCTGACTCCGACTCTGACTCTGACTCTGACTCTGACTCTGAGTCTTTCTCCATGACTCTGACGCTAACTCTGACTCTGACTCTGACTCTGACTCTGACCCAGACTCTGACTCTGACTCTGACTCTGACTTTGACTCTGACTCTGACTCTGACTCCGACTCTGACTTCATGACTCTGAATCTGACTCTGACTTTGACTCTAACTACATGATCCTGAAACTGACCTTGACTCTGACTCTGACTCTGACTCTGACTCTGACTCTTACTTCATGACTCTGACTTTGACTTTGACTCTGACTCTGACTCTGACTCTGACTCTGAATCTGACTCTTACTCCATGACTCTGACTTTGACTTTGACTTTGACTCTGACTCTGACTCTGACTCTGACTCTGACTCTGACTCTGTCTCTGACCCTGACTCTGACTCTGAATCTGACTTTATGACTCTGAATCTGACTCTCACTATGATTTTATGACTCTGACTCTGATTCCGACTCTGACTCTGACTCTTACTTCATGACTCTGACTCTGACTTCGACTCTGACTCTGACTCTGACTCTGACTCTGTCTCTGACTGTGACTCCGACTCTGACTCTCACTTCATGACTCTGAATCTGACTCTGACTATGATTTTATGACTCTGACTCTGACTCCGACTATGACTCTGACTCTGACTCTGACTCTGAGTCTGTCTTCGTGACTCTGACGCCAACTCTGACTCTGACTCTGACTCCGACCCAGAATCTGACTCTGACTCTGACTCTGACTTTGACTCCGACTCTGACTCTGACTCTGACTCTGACTTCATGACTCTGACTCTGACTCTGACTCTGACTCTTACTTCATGACTCTGACTTTGGCTTTGACTTTTACTCTGACTCTGACTCTGACTCTGACTCTGACTCTGACTCTGTCTCTGACTCTGACTCTGACTCTAAATCTGACTTCATGACTCTGACTCTGACTCTGACTCTTTCTTCACGACTCTGACGCTGACTCTGACTCTAACTCTGACTCCGACTTTGACCCAGACTTTGACTCTGAATCTGACTCTGACTATGAATTTATGACTCTGACTCTGACTCTAACTCTGACTCTGACTCTAACTTCATGACTCTGAATCTGACTCTGACTATGATTTTATGACTCTGACTCTGACTCCGACTCTGACCTTGACCCTGACTCTGACTCTGACTCTGACTCTGACACTTACTTCATGACTCTGACTTTGACTTTGACTCTGACTCTGACTCTGACTCTGACTCTGACTCTGACTCCGACTCGGACTATGTCTCTGACTCTGACTCCGACTCTGACTCTGACTTCATGACTCTGAATCTGACTCTGACTTTGACTCTAACTTCATGATCCTGAAACTCACTTTGACTCTGACTTTGACTTCATGACTCTGACTCTGACTGTGACTCTGACCCTGACTCTGACTCTGACTCTGACTCTTACTCCATGACTTTGACTTTGACTCTGACTCTGACTCTGACTCTGACTCTGACTCTGACTCTGACTCTGACTCTGTCTCTGACTCTGACTGTGACTCTGAATCTGACTTTATGACTCTGAATCTGACTCTGACTATGATTTTATGACTCTGACTCTGACTCTGACTCTGACTCTAACCCAGACTCTGACTTTGACTCTGACTCTGACTTTGACTCTGACTCTGACTCTGACTGTGACTCTGACTTCATGACTCTGAATCTGACTCTGACTTTGACTCTAACTCCATGATCCTGAAACTCACTTTGACCCTGACTCTGACTCTGACTCTGACTCTGACTCTTACTTCATGACTTTGACTTCGACTTTGACTCTGACTCTGACTCTGACTCTAACTCTGACTCCGACTCTGACTATGTCCCTGACTCTGACTCTGACTCTGACTCTGACTCCGACTTCATGACTCTGATTCTAAATCTGACTTTAACTCTAACTTCATGATCCTGGAACTGACTTTGACTCTGACTTCGAGTTCATGACTCTGACTCTGACTGTGACTCTGACCCTGACTCTGACTCTGACTCTGACTCTGACTCTTACTTCATGACTCTGACTTTGCCTTTAACTTTTACTCTGACTCTGACTCTGACTCTGACTCTGACTCTGACTCTGTCTCTGACTCTGACTCTGACTCTGAATCTGACTTCATGACTCTGAATCTGACTCTGACTATGATTTTATGACTCTGACTCTGAGTCTGACTCTGACTCTGACTCTGACTCTGACTCTGACTCTGACCCAGACTCTGACTCTGACTCTGACTCTGACTTTGACTCTGACTCTGACTCTGACTCTGACTCTGACTCTGACTTCATGACTCTGAATCTGACTCTGACTTTGACTCTAACTCCATGATCCTGAAACTCACTTTGACCCTGACTCTGACTCTGACTCTGACTCTGACTCTGACTCTGACTCTGACTCTTACTTCATGACTCTGACTTTGGCTTTGACTTTTACTCTGACTCTGACTCTGACTCTGACTCTGACTCTGACTCTGTCTCTGACTCAGACTCTGACTCTGAATCTGACTTCATGACTCTGACTCTGACTCTGACTCTTTCTTCACGACTCTGACGCTGACTCTGACTCTAACTCTGACTCCGACTTTGACCCAGACTCTGACTCTGAATCTGACTCTGACTATGATTTTATGACTCAGACTCTGACTCTAACTCTGACTCTGACTCTAACTTCATGACTCTGAATCTGACTCTGACTATGATTTTATGACTCTGACTCCGACTCTGACTCTGACTCTTACTCCATGACTTTGACTTTGACTCTGACTCTGACTCTGACTCTGACTCTGACTCTGACTCTGTCTCTGACTCTGACTGTGACTCTGAATCTGACTTCATGACTCTGAATCTGACTCTGACTATGATTTTATGACTCTGACTCTGACTCTGACTCTGACTCTGACTCTGACTCTGACTCTGACCCAGACTCTGACTCTGACTCTGACTCTGACTTTGACTCTGACTCTGACTCTGACTCTGACTCTGACTTCATGACTCCGAATCTGACTCTGACTTTGACTCTAACTCCATGATCCTGAAACTCATTTTGACCCTGACTCTGACTCTGACTCTGACTCTGACTCTGACTCTGACTCTGACTCTTACTTCATGACTCTGACTTTGGCTTTGACTTTTACTCTGACTATGACTCTGACTCTGATTCTGACTCTGACTCTGTCTCTGACTCTGACTCTGACTCTGAATCTGACTTCATGACTCTGACTCTGACTCTGACTCTTTCTTCACGACTCTGACGCTGACTCTGACTCTAACTCCGACTCCGACTTTGACCCAGACTCTGACTCTGAATCTGACTCTGACTATGATTTTATGACTCTGACTCTGACTCTAACTCTGACTCTGACTCTAACTTCATGACTCTGAATCTGACTCTGACTATGATTTTATGACTCTGACTCTGACTCTGACTCTGACTCTGACTCTGACTCTTACTTCATGACTCTGACTTTGACTTTGACTTTGACTCTGACTCTGACTCTGACTCTGACTCTGACTCTGTCTCTGACTGTGACACCGACTCTGACTCTAACTCCATGACTCTGAATCTGACTCTCACTATGATTTTATGACTCTGACTCTGACTCCGACTCTGACTCTGACTCTGACTCTGACTCTGAGTCTTTCTCCATGGCTCTGACGCTAACTCTGACTCTGACTCTGACTATGACTCTGACCCAGACTCTGACTCTGACTCTGACCCAGACTCTGACTCTGACTCTGACTCTGACTTTGACTCTGACTCTGACTCTGACTCTGACTCTGACTTCATGACTCTGAATCTGACTCTGACTTTGACTCTAACTCCATGATCCTGAAACTCACTTTGATCCTGACTCTGACTCTGACTCTGACTCTGACTCTTACTGCATGACTTTGACTTCGACTTTGACTCTGACTCTGACTCTGACTCTAACTCTGACTCCGACTCTGACTATGTCTCTGACTCTGACTCTGACTCTGACTCTGACTCTGACTTCATGACTCTGATTCTAAATCTGACTTTAACTCTAACTTCATGATCCTGGAACTGACTTTGACTCTGACTTTGAGTTCATGACTCTGACTCTGACTGTGACTCTGACCCTGACTCTGACTCTGACTCTGACTCTGACTCTTACTTCATGACTCTGACTTTGCCTTTAACTTTTACTCTGACTCTGACTCTGACTCTGACTCTGACTCTGACTCTGTCTCTGACTCTGACTCTGACTCTGAATCTGACTTCATGACTCTGACTCTGACTCTGACTCTGTCTTCATGACTCTGACGCTGACTCTGACTCTAACTCTGACTCCGACTTTGACCCAGACTCTGACTCTAACTCTGACTCTGACTCTGACTCTGACTCCGACTTTCACTTTGACTCTGACTCTGACTCTGACTCTAACTTCATGACTCTGTATCTGACTCTGACTATGATTTTATGACTCTGACTCTGACTCTGACTCCGACTCTGACTCTGACTCTGACTCTGACTCTGAGTCTTTCTCCATGACTCTGACGCTAACTCTGACTCTGACTCTGACTCTGACTCTGACCCAGACTCTGACTCTGACTCTGACTCTGACTTTGACTCTGACTCTGACTCTGACTCCGACTCTGACTTCATGACTCTGAATCTGACTCTGACTTTGACTCTAACTACATGATCCTGAAACTGACCTTGACTCTGACTCTGACTCTGACTCTGACTCTTACTTCATGACTCTGACTTTGACTTTGACTCTGACTCTGACTCTTACTCTGACTCTGACTCTGACTCTTACTCCATGACTCTGACTTTGACTTTGACTTTGACTCTGACTCTGACTCTGACTGTGACTCTGACTCTGACTCTGTCTCTGACCCTGACTCTGACTCTGAATCTGACTTTATGACTCTGAATCTGACTCTCACTATGATTTTATGACTCTGACTCTGATTCCGACTCTGACTCTGACTCTTACTTCATGACTCTGACTCTGACTTCGACTCTGACTCTGACTCTGACTCTGACTCTGTCTCTGACTGTGACTCCGACTCTGACTCTCACTTCATGACTCTGAATCTGACTCTGACTATGATTTTATGACTCTGACTCTGACTCCGACTATGACTTTGACTCTGACTCTGACTCTGAGTCTGTCTTCGTGACTCTGACGCCAACTCTGACTCTGACTCTGACTCCGACCCAGAATCTGACTCTGACTCTGACTCTGACTTTGACTCCGACTCTGACTCTGACTCTGACTCTGACTTCATGACTCTGACTCTGACTCTGACTCTGACTCTGACTCTTACTTCATGACTTTGACTATGTCTCTGACTCTGACTCTGACTCTAAATCTGACTCTGACTTCATGACTCTGAATTTGACTCTGACTTTGACTCCAACTACATGATCCTGAAACTGACCTTGACCCTGACTCTGACGCTGACTCTGACTCTGACTCTGACTTTGACTCTGACTCTGACCCAGACTCTGACTCTGACTCTGACTCTGACTTTGACTCTGACTCTGACTCTGACTCTGACTCTGACTTCATGACTCTGAATCTGACTCTGACTTTGACTCTAACTCCATGATCCTGAAACTCACTTTGACTCTGACTCTGACTCTGACTCTGACTCTGACTCTGACTCTGACTCTGACTCTTACTTCATGACTCTGACTTTGGCTTTGACTTTTACTCTGACTCTGACTCTGACTCTGATTCTGACTCTGACTCTGTCTCTGACTCTGACTCTGACTCTGAATCTGACTTCATGACTCTGACTCTGACTCTGACTCTTTCTTCACGACTCTGACGCTGACTCTGACTCTAACTCCGACTCCGACTTTGACCCAGACTCTGACTCTGAATCTGACTCTGACTATGATTTTATGACTCTGACTCTGACTCTAACTCTGACTCTGACTCTAACTTCATGACTCTGAATCTGACTCTGACTATGATTTTATGACTCTGACTCTGACTCTGACTCTGACTCTGACTCTGACTCCTACTTCATGACTCTGACTTTGACTTTGACTTTGACTCTGACTCTGACTCTGACTCTGACTCTGACTCTGTCTCTGACTGTGACTCCGACTCTAGCTCTAACTCCATGACTCTGAATCTGACTCTCACTATGATTTTATGACTCTGACTCTGACTCTGACTCTGACTCTGACTCTGACTCTGACTCTGACTCTTACTCCATGACTCTGACTTTGGCATTGACTTTCACTCTGACTCTGACTCTGACTCTGACTCTGACTCTGACTCTGTCTCTGACTCTGACTCTGACTCTAAATCTGACTTCATGACTCTGAATCTGACTCTGACTTTGACTCTAACTCCATGATCCTGAAACTCACTTTGACCCTGACTCTGACTCTGACTCTGACTCTGACTCTTACTGCATGACTTTGACTTCGACTTTGACTCTGACTCTGACTCTGACTCTAACTCTGACTCCGACTCTGACTATGTCTCTGACTCTGACTCTGACTCTGACTCTGACTCTGACTTCATGACTCTGATTCTAAATCTGACTTTAACTCTAACTTCATGATCCTGAAACTGACTTTGACTCTGACTTTGAGTTCATGACTCTGACTCTGACTGTGACTCTGACCCTGACTCTGACTCTGACTCTGACTCTGACTCTTACTTCATGACTCTGACTTTGCCTTTAACTTTTACTCTGACTCTGACTCTGACTCTGACTCTGACTCTGACTCTGTCTCTGACTCTGACTCTGACTCTGAATCTGACTTCATGACTCTGACTCTGACTCTGACTCTGTCTTCATGACTCTGACGCTGACTCTGACTCTAACTCTGACTCCGACTTCGACCCAGACTCTGACTCTAACTCTGACTCTGACTCTGACTCTGTCTCCGACTTTCACTTTGACTCTGACTCTGACTCTGACTCTAACTTCATGACTCTGTATCTGACTCTGACTATGATTTTATGACTCTGACTCTGACTCTAACTCTGACTCTGACTCTAACTTCATGACTCTGAATCTGACTCTGACTATGATTTTACGACTCTGACTCTGACTCTGACTGTGACTCCGACTCTAGCTCTAACTCCATGACTCTGAATCTGACTCTCACTATGATTTTATGACTCTCACTCTGACTCCGACTCTGACTCTAAATCTGACTCTGACTCTGAGTCTTTCTCCATGACTCTGACGCTAACTCTGACTCTGACTCTGACTCTGACTTTGACCCAGACTCTGACTCTGACTCTGACCCAGACTCTGACTCTCACTCTGACTCTGACTTTGACTCTGACTCTGACTCTGACTCCGACTCTGACTTCATGACTCTGAATCTGACTCTGACTTTGACTCTAACTCCATGATCCTGAAACTCACTTTGACCCTGACTCTGACTCTGACTCTGACTCTGACTCTGACTCTGACTCTGACTCTTACTTCATGACTCTGACTTTGGCTTTCACTTTTACTCTGACTCTGACTCTGACTCTGACTCTGACTCTGACTCTGTCTCTGACTCTGACTCTGGCTCTAAATCTGACTTCATGACTCTGACTCTGACTCTGACTCTGTCTTCATGACTCTGACGCTGACTCTGACTCTAACTCTGACTCCGACTTCGACCCAGACTCTGACTCTAACTCTGACTCTGACTCTGACTCTGTCTCCGACTTTCACTTTGACTCTGACTCTGACTCTGACTCTAACTTCATGACTCTGTATCTGACTCTGACTATGATTTTATGACTCTGACTCTGACTCTGACTCCGACTCTGACTCTGACTCTGACTCTGACTCTGAGTCTTTCTCCATGACTCTGACGCTAACTCTGACTCTGACTCTTACTCCATGACTTAGACTTTGACTCTGACTCTGACTCTGACTCTGACTCTGACTCTGACTCTGTCTCTGACTCTGACTGTGACTCTGAATCTGACTTCATGACTCTGAATCTGACTCTGACTATGATTTTATGACTCTGACTCTGACTCTGACTCTGACTCTGACTCTGACTCTGACTCTGACTTTGACTCTGACTCTGACCCAGACTCTGACTCTGACTCTGACTCTGACTTTGACTCTGACTCTGACTCTGACACTGACTCTGACTTCATGACTCTGAATCTGACTCTGACTTTGACTCTAACTCCATGATCCTGAAACTCACTTTGACCCTGACTCTGACTCTGACTCTGACTCTGACTCTGACTCTGACTCTGACTCTTACTTCATGACTCTGACTTTGGCTTTGACTGTTACTCTGACTCTGACTCTGACTCTGATTCTGACTCTGACTCTGTCTCTGACTCTGACTCTGACTCTGAATCTGACTTCATGACTCTGACTCTGACTCTGACTCTTTCTTCACGACTCTGACGCTGACTCTGACTCTAACTCCGACTCCGACTTTGACCCAGACTCTGACTCTGAATCTGACTCTGACTATGATTTTATGACTCTGACTCTGACTCTAACTCTGACTCTGACTCTAACTTCTTGACTCTGAATCTGACTCTGACTATGATTTTACGACTCTGACTCTGACTCTGACTCTGACTCTGACTCTGACTCTTACTTCATGACTCTGACTTTGACTTTGACTTTGACTCTGACTCCGACTCTGGCTCTGACTCCGACTCTGTCTCTGACTGTGACTCCGACTCTAGCTCTAACTCCATGACTCTGAATCTGACTCTCACTATGATTTTATGACTCTCACTCTGACTCCGACTCTGACTCTAAATCTGACTCTGACTCTGAGTCTTTCTCCATGACTCTGACGCTAACTCTGACTCTGACTTTGACTCTGACTTTGACCCAGACTCTGACTCTGACTCTGACCCAGACTCTGACTCTCACTCTGACTCTGACTTTGACTCTGACTCTGACTCTGACTCCGACTCTGACTTCATGACTCTGAATCTGACTCTGACTTTGACTCTAACTCCATGATCCTGAAACTCACTTTGACCCTGACTCTGACTCTGACTCTGACTCTGACTCTGACTCTGACTCTGACTCTTACTTCATGACTCTGACTTTGGCTTTGACTTTTACTCTGACTCTGACTCTGACTCTGACTCTGACTCTGACTCTGTCTCTCACTCTGACTCTGACTCTAAATCTGACTTCATGACTCTGACTCTGACTCTGACTCTTTCTTCACGACTCTGACGCTGACTCTGACTCTAACTCTGACTCCGACTTTGACCCAGACTCTGACTCTGAATCTGACTCTGACTATGATTTTATGACTCTGACTCTGACTCTAACTCTGACTCTGACTCTGACTTCATGACTCTGAATCTGACTCTGACTATGATTTTATGACTCTGACTCTGACTCTGACTCTGACTCTGACTCTGACTCTTACTTCATGACTCTGACTTTGACTTTGACTTTGACTCTGACTCTAACTCTGACTCTGACTCTGACTCTGTCTCTGAGTGTGACTCCGACTCTGACTCTAACTCCATGACTCTGAATCTGACTCTCACTATGATTTTATGACTCTGACTCCGACTCTGACTCTGACTCTGAGTCTTGCTCCATGACTCTGACGCTAACTCTGACTCTGACTCTGACTCTGACTCTGACCCAGACTGTGACTCTGACCCTGACTCTGACTCTGACTCTGACTCTGACTCTTACTTCATGACTTTGACTTCGACTTTGACTCTGACTCTGACTCTGACTCTAACTCTGACTCCGACTCTGACTATGTCTCTGACTCTGACTCTGACTCTGACTCTGACTCTGACTTCATGACTCTGATTCTAAATCTGACTTTAACTCTAACTTCATGATCCTGGAATTGACTTTGACTCTGACTTTGAGTTCATGACTCTGACTCTGACTGTGACTCTGACCCTGACTCTGACTCTGACTCTGACTCTGACTCTTACTTCATGACTCTGACTTTGCCTCTAACTTTTACTCTGACTCTGACTCTGACTCTGACTCTGACTCTGACTCTGTCTCTGACTCTGACTCTGACTCTGAATCTGATTTCATGACTCTGACTCTGACTCTGACGCTGTCTTCATGACTCTGACGCTGACTCTGACTCTAACTCTGACTCCGACTTTGACCCAGACTCTGACTCTAACTCTGACTCTGACTCTGACTCTGACTCCGACTTTGACTTTGACTCTGACTCTGACTCTGACTCTAACTTCATGACTCTGTATCTGACTCTGACTATGATTTTATGACTCTGACTCTGACTCTGACTCCGACTCTGACTCTGACTCTTACTTCATGACTCTGACTTTGACTTTGACTTTGACTCTGACTCTGACTCTGACTCTGACTCTGACTCTGTCTCTGACTGTGACTCCGACTCTGACACTAACTCCATGACTCTGAATCTGACTCTGACTATGTTTTTATGACTCTGACTCTGACTCCGACTCTGACTCTGACTCTGACTCTGACTCTGAGTCTTTCTCCATGACTCTGACGCTAACTCTGACTCTGACTCTGACTCTGACTCTGACCCAGACTCTGACTCTGACTCTGACTCTGACTTTGACTCTGACTCTGACTCTGACTCCGACTCTGACTTCATGACTCTGAATCTGACTCTGACTTTGACTCTAACTACATGATCCTGAAACTGACCTTGACTCTGACTCTGACTCTGACTCTGACTCTGACTCTTACTTCATGACTCTGACTTTGACTTTGACTCTGACTCTGACTCTGACTCTGACTCTGACTCTGACTCTTACTCCATGACTCTGACTTTGACTTTGACTTTGACTCCGACTCTGACTCTGACTCTGACTCTGACTCTGACTCTGTCTCTGACCCTGACTCTGACTCTGACTCTTACTTCATGACTCTGACTTTGGCTTCGACTTTGACTCTGACTCTGACTCTGACTCTGACTCTGACTCTGACTCTGTCTCTGACTGTGACTCCGACTCTGACTCTAACTTCATGACTCTGAATCTGACTCTGACTATGATTTTATGACTCTGACTCTGACTCCGACTCTGACTCTGACTCTGACTCTGACTCTGAGTCTTTCTTCGTGACTCTGACGCCAACTCTGACTCTGACTCTGACTCTTACTCTGACCCAGACTCTGACTCTGACTCTGACTCTGACTTTGACTCTGACTCTGACTCTGACTCTGACTCTGACTTCATGACTCTGAATCTGACTCTGACTTTGACTCTAACTACATGATCCTGAAACTGACCTTGACTCTGACTCTGACTCTGACTCTGACTCTGACTCTTACTTCATGACTCTGACTTTGACTTTGACTCTGACTCTGACTCTGACTCTGACTCCGACTCGGACTATGTCCCTGACTCTGACTCTGACTTCATGACTCTGAATCTGACTCTGACTTTGACTCTAACTTCATGATCCTGAAACTCACTTTGACTCTGACTTTGACTTCATGACTCTGACTCTGACTGTGACTCTGACCCTGACTCTGACTCTGACTCTGACTATGACTCTTACTCCATGACTCTGACTTTGACTTTGACTTTGACTCTGACTCTGACTCTGACTCTGACTCTGACTCTGACTCTGTCTCTGACCCTGACTCTGACTCTGAATTTGACTTTATGACTCTGAATCTGACTCTCACTATGATTTTATGACTCTGACTCTGATTCCGACTCTGACTCTGACTCTTACTTCATGACTCTGACTCTGACTTCGTCTCTGACTCTGACTCTGACTCTGACTCTGTCTCTGACTGTGACTCCGACTCTGACTCTCACTTCATGACTCTGAATCTGACTCTGACTATGATTTTATGACTCTGACTCTGACTCCGACTCTGACTCTGACTCTGACTCTGACTCTGACTCTGACTCCGACTCGGACTATGTCTCTGACTCTGACTCTGACTCTGACTCTGACTTCATGACTCTGAATCTGACTCTGACTTTGACTCTAACTTCATGATCCTGAAACTCACTTTGACTCTGACTTTGACTTCATGACTCTGACTCTGACTGTGACTCTGACCCTGACTCTGACTCTGACTCTGACTCTGACTCTTACTCCATGACTTAGACTTTGACTCTGACTCTGACTCTGACTCTGACTCTGACTCTGACTCTGTCTCTGACTCTGACTGTGACTCTGAATCTGACTTCATGACTCTGAATCTGAGTCTGACTATGATTTTATGACTCTGACTCTGACTCTGACTCTGACTCTGACTTTGACTCTGACTCTGACCCAGACTCTGACTCTGACTCTGACTCTGACTTTGACTCTGACTCTGACTCTGACTCTGACTCTGACTTCATGACTCTGAATCTGACTCTGACTTTGACTCTAACTCCATGATCCTGAAACTCACTTTGACCCTGACTCTGACTCTGACTCTGACTCTGACTCTGACTCTGACTCTGACTCTTACTTCATGACTCTGACTTTGGCTTTGACTGTTACTCTGACTCCGACTCTGACTCTGATTCTGACTCTGACTCTGTCTCTGACTCTGACTCTGACTCTGAATCTGACTTCATGACTCTGACTCTGACTCTGACTCTTTCTTCACGACTCTGACGCTGACTCTGACTCTAACTCCGACTCCGACTTTGACCCAGACTCTGACTCTGAATCTGACTCTGACTATGATTTTATGACTCTGACTCTGACTCTAACTCTGACTCTGACTCTAACTTCATGACTCTGAATCTGACTCTGACTATGATTTTACGACTCTGACTCTGACTCTGACTCTGACTCTGACTCTGACTCTTACTTCATGACTCTGACTTTGACTTTGACTTTGACTCTGACTCTGACTCTGGCTCTGACTCCGACTCTGTCTCTGACTGTGACTCCGACTCTAGCTCTAACTCCATGACTCTGAATCTGACTCTCACTATGATTTTATGACTCTCACTCTGACTCCGACTCTGACTCTAAATCTGACTCTGACTCTGAGTCTTTCTCCATGACTCTGACGCTAACTCTGACTCTGACTCTGACTCTGACTTTGACCCAGACTCTGACTCTGACTCTGACCCAGACTCTGACTCTCACTCTGACTCTGACTTTGACTCTGACTCTGACTCTGACTCCGACTCTGACTTCATGACTCTGAATCTGACTCTGACTTTGACTCTAACTCCATGATCCTGAAACTCACTTTGACCCTGACTCTGACTCTGACTCTGACTCTGACTCTGACTCTGACTCTGACTCTTACTTCATGACTCTGACTTTGGCTTTCACTTTTACTCTGACTCTGACTCTGACTCTGACTCTGACTCTGACTCTGTCTCTGACTCTGACTCTGGCTCTAAATCTGACTTCATGACTCTGACTCTGACTCTGACTCTGTCTTCATGACTCTGACGCTGACTCTGACTCTAACTCTGACTCCGACTTCGACCCAGACTCTGACTCTAACTCTGACTCTGACTCTGACTCTGTCTCCGACTTTCACTTTGACTCTGACTCTGACTCTGACTCTAACTTCATGACTCTGTATCTGACTCTGACTATGATTTTATGACTCTGACTCTGACTCTGACTCCGACTCTGACTCTGACTCTGACTCTGACTCTGAGTCTTTCTCCATGACTCTGACGCTAACTCTGACTCTGACTCTTACTCCATGACTTAGACTTTGACTCTGACTCTGACTCTGACTCTGACTCTGACTCTGACTCTGTCTCTGACTCTGACTGTGACTCTGAATCTGACTTCATGACTCTGAATCTGACTCTGACTATGATTTTATGACTCTGACTCTGACTCTGACTCTGACTCTGACTCTGACTCTGACTCTGACTTTGACTCTGACTCTGACCCAGACTCTGACTCTGACTCTGACTCTGACTTTGACTCTGACTCTGACTCTGACTCTGACTCTGACTTCATGACTCTGAATCTGACTCTGACTTTGACTCTAACACCATGATCCTGAAACTCACTTTGACCCTGACTCTGACTCTGACTCTGACTCTGACTCTGACTCTGACTCTGACTCTTACTTCATGACTCTGACTTTGGCTTTGACTGTTACTCTGACTCTGACTCTGACTCTGATTCTGACTCTGACTCTGTCTCTGACTCTGACTCTGACTCTGAATCTGACTTCATGACTCTGACTCTGACTCTGACTCTTTCTTCACGACTCTGACGCTGACTCTGACTCTAACTCCGACTCCGACTTTGACCCAGACTCTGACTCTGAATCTGACTCTGACTATGATTTTATGACTCTGACTCTGACTCTAACTCTGACTCTGACTCTAACTTCTTGACTCTGAATCTGACTCTGACTATGATTTTACGACTCTGACTCTGACTCTGACTCTGACTCTGACTCTGACTCTTACTTCATGACTCTGACTTTGACTTTGACTTTGACTCTGACTCTGACTCTGGCTCTGACTCCGACTCTGTCTCTGACTGTGACTCCGACTCTAGCTCTAACTCCATGACTCTGAATCTGACTCTCACTATGATTTTATGACTCTCACTCTGACTCCGACTCTGACTCTAAATCTGACTCTGACTCGGAGTCTTTCTCCATGACTCTGACGCTAACTCTGACTCTGACTCTGACTCTGACTTTGACCCAGACTCTGACTCTGACTCTGACCCAGACTCTGACTCTCACTCTGACTCTGACTTTGACTCTGACTCTGACTCTGACTCCGACTCTGACGTCATGACTCTGAATCTGACTCTGACTTTGACTCTAACTCCATGATCCTGAAACTCACTTTGACCCTGACTCTGACTCTGACTCTGACTCTGACTCTGACTCTGACTCTGACTCTTACTTCATGACTCTGACTTTGGCTTTGACTTTTACTCTGACTCTGACTCTGACTCTGACTCTGACTCTGACTCTGTCTCTCACTCTGACTCTGACTCTAAATCTGACTTCATGACTCTGACTCTGACTCTGACTCTTTCTTCACGACTCTGACGCTGACTCTGACTCTAACTCTGACTCCGACTTTGACCCAGACTCTGACTCTGAATCTGACTCTGACTATGATTTTATGACTCTGACTCTGACTCTAACTCTGACTCTGACTCTAACTTCATGACTCTGAATCTGACTCTGACTATGATTTTATGACTCTGACTCTGACTCTGACTCTGACTCTGACTCTGACTCTTACTTCATGACTCTGACTTTGACTTTGACTTTGACTCTGACTCTAACTCTGACTCTGACTCTGACTCTGTCTCTGACTGTGACTCCGACTCTGACTCTAACTCCATGACTCTGAATCTGACTCTCACTATGATTTTATGACTCTGACTCCGACTCTGACTCTGACTCTGAGTCTTGCTCCATGACTCTGACGCTAACTCTGACTCTGACTCTGACTCTGACTCTGACCCAGACTCTGACTCTGACCCTGACTCTGACTCTGACTCTGACTCTGACTCTTACTTCATGACTTTGACTTCGACTTTGACTCTGACTCTGACTCTGACTCTAACTCTGACTCCGACTCTGACTATGTCTCTGACTCTGACTCTGACTCTGACTCTGACTCTGACTTCATGACTCTGATTCTAAATCTGACTTTAACTCTAACTTCATGATCCTGGAATTGACTTTGACTCTGACTTTGAGTTCATGACTCTGACTCTGACTGTGACTCTGACCCTGACTCTGACTCTGACTCTGACTCTGACTCTTACTTCATGACTCTGACTTTGCCTCTAACTTTTACTCTGACTCTGACTCTGACTCTGACTCTGACTCTGACTCTGTCTCTGACTCTGACTCTGACTCTGAATCTGATTTCATGACTCTGACTCTGACTCTGACGCTGTCTTCATGACTCTGACGCTGACTCTGACTCTAACTCTGACTCCGACTTTGACCCAGACTCTGACTCTAACTCTGACTCTGACTCTGACTCTGACTCCGACTTTGACTTTGACTCTGACTCTGACTCTGACTCTAACTTCATGACTCTGTATCTGACTCTGACTATGATTTTATGACTCTGACTCTGACTCTGACTCCGACTCTGACTCTGACTCTTACTTCATGACTCTGACTTTGACTTTGACTTTGACTCTGACTCTGACTCTGACTCTGACTCTGACTCTGTCTCTGACTGTGACTCCGACTCTGACACTAACTCCATGACTCTGAATCTGACTCTGACTATGTTTTTATGACTCTGACTCTGACTCCGACTCTGACTCTGACTCTGACTCTGACTCTGAGTCTTTCTCCATGACTCTGACGCTAACTCTGACTCTGACTCTGACTCTGACTCTGACCCAGACTCTGACTCTGACTCTGACTCTGACTTTGACTCTGACTCTGACTCTGACTCCGACTCTGACTTCATGACTCTGAATCTGACTCTGACTTTGACTCTAACTACATGATCCTGAAACTGACCTTGACTCTGACTCTGACTCTGACTCTGACTCTGACTCTTACTTCATGACTCTGACTTTGACTTTGACTCTGACTCTGACTCTGACTCTGACTCTGACTCTGACTCTTACTCCATGACTCTGACTTTGACTTTGACTTTGACTCCGACTCTGACTCTGACTCTGACTCTGACTCTGACTCTGTCTCTGACCCTGACTCTGACTCTGACTCTTACTTCATGACTCTGACTTTGGCTTCGACTTTGACTCTGACTCTGACTCTGACTCTGACTCTGACTCTGACTCTGTCTCTGACTGTGACTCCGACTCTGACTCTAACTTCATGACTCTGAATCTGACTCTGACTATGATTTTATGACTCTGACTCTGACTCCGACTCTGACTCTGACTCTGACTCTGACTCTGAGTCTTTCTTCGTGACTCTGACGCCAACTCTGACTCTGACTCTGACTCTTACTCTGACCCAGACTCTGACTCTGACTCTGACTCTGACTTTGACTCTGACTCTGACTCTGACTCTGACTCTGACTTCATGACTCTGAATCTGACTCTGACTTTGACTCTAACTACATGATCCTGAAACTGACCTTGACTCTGACTCTGACTCTGACTCTGACTCTGACTCTTACTTCATGACTCTGACTTTGACTTTGACTCTGACTCTGACTCTGACTCTGACTCCGACTCGGACTATGTCCCTGACTCTGACTCTGACTTCATGACTCTGAATCTGACTCTGACTTTGACTCTAACTTCATGATCCTGAAACTCACTTTGACTCTGACTTTGACTTCATGACTCTGACTCTGACTGTGACTCTGACCCTGACTCTGACTCTGACTCTGACTATGACTCTTACTCCATGACTCTGACTTTGACTTTGACTTTGACTCTGACTCTGACTCTGACTCTGACTCTGACTCTGACTCTGTCTCTGACCCTGACTCTGACTCTGAATTTGACTTTATGACTCTGAATCTGACTCTCACTATGATTTTATGACTCTGACTCTGATTCCGACTCTGACTCTGACTCTTACTTCATGACTCTGACTCTGACTTCGTCTCTGACTCTGACTCTGACTCTGACTCTGTCTCTGACTGTGACTCCGACTCTGACTCTCACTTCATGACTCTGAATCTGACTCTGACTATGATTTTATGACTCTGACTCTGACTCCGACTCTGACTCTGACTCTGACTCTGACTCTGACTCTGACTCCGACTCGGACTATGTCTCTGACTCTGACTCTGACTCTGACTCTGACTTCATGACTCTGAATCTGACTCTGACTTTGACTCTAACTTCATGATCCTGAAACTCACTTTGACTCTGACTTTGACTTCATGACTCTGACTCTGACTGTGACTCTGACCCTGACTCTGACTCTGACTCTGACTCTGACTCTTACTCCATGACTTAGACTTTGACTCTGACTCTGACTCTGACTCTGACTCTGACTCTGACTCTGTCTCTGACTCTGACTGTGACTCTGAATCTGACTTCATGACTCTGAATCTGAGTCTGACTATGATTTTATGACTCTGACTCTGACTCTGACTCTGACTCTGACTTTGACTCTGACTCTGACCCAGACTCTGACTCTGACTCTGACTCTGACTTTGACTCTGACTCTGACTCTGACTCTGACTCTGACTTCATGACTCTGAATCTGACTCTGACTTTGACTCTAACTCCATGATCCTGAAACTCACTTTGACCCTGACTCTGACTCTGACTCTGACTCTGACTCTGACTCTGACTCTGACTCTTACTTCATGACTCTGACTTTGGCTTTGACTGTTACTCTGACTCCGACTCTGACTCTGATTCTGACTCTGACTCTGTCTCTGACTCTGACTCTGACTCTGAATCTGACTTCATGACTCTGACTCTGACTCTGACTCTTTCTTCACGACTCTGACGCTGACTCTGACTCTAACTCCGACTCCGACTTTGACCCAGACTCTGACTCTGAATCTGACTCTGACTATGATTTTATGACTCTGACTCTGACTCTAACTCTGACTCTGACTCTAACTTCATGACTCTGAATCTGACTCTGACTATGATTTTACGACTCTGACTCTGACTCTGACTCTGACTCTGACTCTGACTCTTACTTCATGACTCTGACTTTGACTTTGACTTTGACTCTGACTCTGACTCTGGCTCTGACTCCGACTCTGTCTCTGACTGTGACTCCGACTCTAGCTCTAACTCCATGACTCTGAATCTGACTCTCACTATGATTTTATGACTCTCACTCTGACTCCGACTCTGACTCTAAATCTGACTCTGACTCTGAGTCTTTCTCCATGACTCTGACGCTAACTCTGACTCTGACTCTGACTCTGACTTTGACCCAGACTCTGACTCTGACTCTGACCCAGACTCTGACTCTCACTCTGACTCTGACTTTGACTCTGACTCTGACTCTGACTCCGACTCTGACTTCATGACTCTGAATCTGACTCTGACTTTGACTCTAACTCCATGATCCTGAAACTCACTTTGACCCTGACTCTGACTCTGACTCTGACTCTGACTCTGACTCTGACTCTGACTCTTACTTCATGACTCTGACTTTGGCTTTCACTTTTACTCTGACTCTGACTCTGACTCTGACTCTGACTCTGACTCTGTCTCTGACTCTGACTCTGGCTCTAAATCTGACTTCATGACTCTGACTCTGACTCTGACTCTGTCTTCATGACTCTGACGCTGACTCTGACTCTAACTCTGACTCCGACTTCGACCCAGACTCTGACTCTAACTCTGACTCTGACTCTGACTCTGTCTCCGACTTTCACTTTGACTCTGACTCTGACTCTGACTCTAACTTCATGACTCTGTATCTGACTCTGACTATGATTTTATGACTCTGACTCTGACTCTGACTCCGACTCTGACTCTGACTCTGACTCTGACTCTGAGTCTTTCTCCATGACTCTGACGCTAACTCTGACTCTGACTCTTACTCCATGACTTAGACTTTGACTCTGACTCTGACTCTGACTCTGACTCTGACTCTGACTCTGTCTCTGACTCTGACTGTGACTCTGAATCTGACTTCATGACTCTGAATCTGACTCTGACTATGATTTTATGACTCTGACTCTGACTCTGACTCTGACTCTGACTCTGACTCTGACTCTGACTTTGACTCTGACTCTGACCCAGACTCTGACTCTGACTCTGACTCTGACTTTGACTCTGACTCTGACTCTGACTCTGACTCTGACTTCATGACTCTGAATCTGACTCTGACTTTGACTCTAACTCCATGATCCTGAAACTCACTTTGACCCTGACTCTGACTCTGACTCTGACTCTGACTCTGACTCTGACTCTGACTCTTACTTCATGACTCTGACTTTGGCTTTGACTGTTACTCTGACTCTGACTCTGACTCTGATTCTGACTCTGACTCTGTCTCTGACTCTGACTCTGACTCTGAATCTGACTTCATGACTCTGACTCTGACTCTGACTCTTTCTTCACGACTCTGACGCTGACTCTGACTCTAACTCCGACTCCGACTTTGACCCAGACTCTGACTCTGAATCTGACTCTGACTATGATTTTATGACTCTGACTCTGACTCTAACTCTGACTCTGACTCTAACTTCTTGACTCTGAATCTGACTCTGACTATGATTTTACGACTCTGACTCTGACTCTGACTCTGACTCTGACTCTGACTCTTACTTCATGACTCTGACTTTGACTTTGACTTTGACTCTGACTCTGACTCTGGCTCTGACTCCGACTCTGTCTCTGACTGTGACTCCGACTCTAGCTCTAACTCCATGACTCTGAATCTGACTCTCACTATGATTTTATGACTCTCACTCTGACTCCGACTCTGACTCTAAATCTGACTCTGACTCGGAGTCTTTCTCCATGACTCTGACGCTAACTCTGACTCTGACTCTGACTCTGACTTTGACCCAGACTCTGACTCTGACTCTGACCCAGACTCTGACTCTCACTCTGACTCTGACTTTGACTCTGACTCTGACTCTGACTCCGACTCTGACGTCATGACTCTGAATCTGACTCTGACTTTGACTCTAACTCCATGATCCTGAAACTCACTTTGACCCTGACTCTGACTCTGACTCTGACTCTGACTCTGACTCTGACTCTGACTCTTACTTCATGACTCTGACTTTGGCTTTGACTTTTACTCTGACTCTGACTCTGACTCTGACTCTGACTCTGACTCTGTCTCTCACTCTGACTCTGACTCTAAATCTGACTTCATGACTCTGACTCTGACTCTGACTCTTTCTTCACGACTCTGACGCTGACTCTGACTCTAACTCTGACTCCGACTTTGACCCAGACTCTGACTCTGAATCTGACTCTGACTATGATTTTATGACTCTGACTCTGACTCTAACTCTGACTCTGACTCTAACTTCATGACTCTGAATCTGACTCTGACTATGATTTTATGACTCTGACTCTGACTCTGACTCTGACTCTGACTCTGACTCTTACTTCATGACTCTGACTTTGACTTTGACTTTGACTCTGACTCTAACTCTGACTCTGACTCTGACTCTGTCTCTGACTGTGACTCCGACTCTGACTCTAACTCCATGACTCTGAATCTGACTCTCACTATGATTTTATGACTCTGACTCCGACTCTGACTCTGACTCTGAGTCTTGCTCCATGACTCTGACGCTAACTCTGACTCTGACTCTGACTCTGACTCTGACCCAGACTCTGACTCTGACCCTGACTCTGACTCTGACTCTGACTCTGACTCTTACTTCATGACTTTGACTTCGACTTTGACTCTGACTCTGACTCTGACTCTAACTCTGACTCCGACTCTGACTATGTCTCTGACTCTGACTCTGACTCTGACTCTGACTCTGACTTCATGACTCTGATTCTAAATCTGACTTTAACTCTAACTTCATGATCCTGGAATTGACTTTGACTCTGACTTTGAGTTCATGACTCTGACTCTGACTGTGACTCTGACCCTGACTCTGACTCTGACTCTGACTCTGACTCTTACTTCATGACTCTGACTTTGCCTCTAACTTTTACTCTGACTCTGACTCTGACTCTGACTCTGACTCTGACTCTGTCTCTGACTCTGACTCTGACTCTGAATCTGACTTCATGACTCTGACTCTGACTCTGACGCTGTCTTCATGACTCTGACGCTGACTCTGACTCTAACTCTGACTCCGACTTTGACCCAGACTCTGACTCTAACTCTGACTCTGACTCTGACTCTGACTCCGACTTTGACTTTGACTCTGACTCTGACTCTGACTCTAACTTCATGACTCTGTATCTGACTCTGACTATGATTTTATGACTCTGACTCTGACTCTGACTCCGACTCTGACTCTGACTCTTACTTCATGACTCTGACTTTGACTTTGACTTTGACTCTGACTCTGACTCTGACTCTGACTCTGACTCTGTCTCTGACTGTGACTCCGACTCTGACACTAACTCCATGACTCTGAATCTGACTCTGACTATGTTTTTATGACTCTGACTCTGACTCCGACTCTGACTCTGACTCTGACTCTGACTCTGAGTCTTTCTCCATGACTCTGACGCTAACTCTGACTCTGACTCTGACTCTGACTCTGACCCAGACTCTGACTCTGACTCTGACTCTGACTTTGACTCTGACTCTGACTCTGACTCCGACTCTGACTTCATGACTCTGAATCTGACTCTGACTTTGACTCTAACTACATGATCCTGAAACTGACCTTGACTCTGACTCTGACTCTGACTCTGACTCTGACTCTTACTTCATGACTCTGACTTTGACTTTGACTCTGACTCTGACTCTGACTCTGACTCTGACTCTGACTCTTACTCCATGACTCTGACTTTGACTTTGACTTTGACTCCGACTCTGACTCTGACTCTGACTCTGACTCTGACTCTGTCTCTGACCCTGACTCTGACTCTGACTCTTACTTCATGACTCTGACTTTGGCTTCGACTTTGACTCTGACTCTGACTCTGACTCTGACTCTGACTCTGACTCTGTCTCTGACTGTGACTCCGACTCTGACTCTAACTTCATGACTCTGAATCTGACTCTGACTATGATTTTATGACTCTGACTCTGACTCCGACTCTGACTCTGACTCTGACTCTGACTCTGAGTCTTTCTTCGTGACTCTGACGCCAACTCTGACTCTGACTCTGACTCTTACTCTGACCCAGACTCTGACTCTGACTCTGACTCTGACTTTGACTCTGACTCTGACTCTGACTCTGACTCTGACTTCATGACTCTGAATCTGACTCTGACTTTGACTCTAACTACATGATCCTGAAACTGACCTTGACTCTGACTCTGACTCTGACTCTGACTCTGACTCTTACTTCATGACTCTGACTTTGACTTTGACTCTGACTCTGACTCTGACTCTGACTCCGACTCGGACTATGTCCCTGACTCTGACTCTGACTTCATGACTCTGAATCTGACTCTGACTTTGACTCTAACTTCATGATCCTGAAACTCACTTTGACTCTGACTTTGACTTCATGACTCTGACTCTGACTGTGACTCTGACCCTGACTCTGACTCTGACTCTGACTCTGACTCTTACTCCATGACTCTGACTTTGACTTTGACTTTGACTCTGACTCTGACTCTGACTCTGACTCTGACTCTGACTCTGTCTCTGACCCTGACTCTGACTCTGAATTTGACTTTATGACTCTGAATCTGACTCTCACTATGATTTTATGACTCTGACTCTGATTCCGACTCTGACTCTGACTCTTACTTCATGACTCTGACTCTGACTTCGTCTCTGACTCTGACTCTGACTCTGACTCTGTCTCTGACTGTGACTCCGACTCTGACTCTCACTTCATGACTCTGAATCTGACTCTGACTATGATTTTATGACTCTGACTCTGACTCCGACTCTGACTCTGACTCTGACTCTGACTCTGAGTCTTTCTTCGTGACTCTGACGCCAACTCTGACTCTGACTCTGACTCTGACCCAGAATCTGACTCTGACTCTGATTCCGACTCTGACTCTGACTCCTACTTCATGACTCTGACTCTGACTTCATGACTCTGACTCTGACTCTGACTCTGACTCTGACTCTGACTCTGACTCTTACTTCATGACTTTGACTATGTCTCTGACTCTGACTCTGACTCTGACTCTGACTCTGACTTCATGACTCTGAATCTGACTCTGACTTTGACTCTAACTTCATGATCCTGAAACTGACTTTGACTCCGACTTTGAGTTTATGACTCTGACTCTGACTGTGACTCTGAACCTGACTCTGACTCTGACTCTGACTCTGACTCTTACTTCATGACTCTGACTTTGGCTTTGACTTTGACTCTGACTCTGACTCTGACTCTGACTCTGTCTCTGACTGTGACTCCGACTCTGACTCTAACTTCATGACTCTGAATCTGACTCTGACTATGATTTTATGACTCTGACTCTGACTCCGAGTCTGACTCTGACTCTGACTCTGACTCTGAGTCTTTCTTCGTGACTCTGACGCCAACTCTGACTCTGACTCTGACTCTTACTCTGACCCAGACTCTGACTCTGACTCTGACTCTGACTTTGACTCTGACTCTGACTCTGACTCTGACTCTGACTTCATGACTCTGAATCTGACTCTGACTTTGACTCTAACTACATGATCCTGAAACTGACCTTGACTCTGACTCTGACTCTGACTCTTACTTCATGACTCTAACTTTGACTTTGACTTTGACTCTGACTCTGACTCTGACTCTGTCTCTGACTCTGTCTCTGACTGTGACTCCGACTCTGACTCTAACTCCATGACTCTGAATCTGACTCTCACTATGATTTTATGACTCTGACTCTGACTCTGACTCTGACTCTGAGTCTTTCTTCATGACTCTGACGCTAACTCTGACTCTGACTCTGACTCTGACTCTGACTCTGACTCTGACCCAGACTCTGACTCTGACTCTGACTCTGACTTTGACTCTGACTCTGACTCTGACTCTGACTCTGACTTCATGACTCTGAATCTGACTCTGACTTCGACTCTGACTACATGATCCTGAAACTGACCTTGACCCTGACTCTGACTCTGACTCTGACTCTGACACTTACTTCATGACTCTGACTTTGACTTTGACTCTGACTCTGACTCTGACTCTGACTCTGACTCTGACTCCGACTCGGACTATGTCTCTGACTCTGACTCTGACTCTGACTCTGACTTCATGACTCTGAATCTGACTCTGACTTTGACTCTAACTTCATGATCCTGAAACTCAGTTTGACTCTGACTTTGACTTCATGACTCTGACTCTGACTGTGACTCTGACCCTGACTCTGACTCTGACTCTGACTCTGACTCTTACTCCATGACTTTGACTTTGACTCTGACTCTGACTCCGACTCTGACTCTGACTCTGACTCTGTCTCTGACTCTGACTGTGACTCTGAATCTGACTTCATGACTCTGAATCTGACTCTGACTATGATTTTATGACTCTGACTCTGACTCTGACTCTGACTCTGACCCAGACTCTGACTCTGACTCTGACTCTGACTTTGACTCTGACTCTGACTCTGACTCTGACTCTGACTTCATGACTCTGAATCTGACTCTGACTTTGACTCTAACTCCATGATCCTGAAACTCACTTTGACCCTGACTCTGACTCTGACTCTGACTCTGACTCTTACTTCATGACTTTGACTTCGACTTTGACTCTGACTCTGACTCTGACTCTAACTCTGACTCCGACTCTGACTATGTCTCTAACTCTGACTCCGACTTTGACTATGTCTCTGACTCTGACTCTGACTCTAACTCTGACTCTGACTTCATGACTCTGATTCTAAATCTGACTTTAACTCTAACTTCATGATCCTGGAACTGACTTTGACTCTGACTTTGAGTTCATGACTCTGACTCTGACTGTGACTCTGACCCTGACTCTGACTCTGACTTTGACTCTGACTCTTACTTCATGACTCTGACTTTGCCTTCAACTCTTACTCTGACTCTGACTCTGACTCTGACTCTGACTCTGACTCTGTCTCTGACTTTGACTCTGACTCTGAATCTGACTTCATGACTCTGACTCTGACTCTGACTCTGTCTTCATGACTCTGACGCTGACTCTGACTCGAACTCTGACTCCGACTTTGACCCAGACTCTGACTCTAACTCTGACTCTGACTCTGACTCTGACTCCGACTTTGACTTTGACTCTGACTCTGACTCTGACTCTAACTTCATGACTCTGTATCTGACTCTGACTATGATTTTATGACTCTGACTCTGACTCTGACTCCGACTCTGACTCTGACTCTTACTTCATGACTCTGACTTTGACTTTGACTTTGACTCTGACTCTGACTCTGACTCTGACTCTGACTCTGTCTCTGACTGTGACTCCGACTCTGACACTAACTCCATGACTCTGAATCTGACTCTGACTATGTTTTTATGACTCTGACTCTGACTCCGACTCTGACTCTGACTCTGACTCTGACTCTGAGTCTTTCTCCATGACTCTGACGCTAACTCTGACTCTGACTCTGACTCTGACTCTGACCCAGACTCTGACTCTGACTCTGACTCTGACTTTGACTCTGACTCTGACTCTGACTCCGACTCTGACTTCATGACTCTGAATCTGACTCTGACTTTGACTCTAACTACATGATCCTGAAACTGACCTTGACTCTGACTCTGACTCTGACTCTGACTCTGACTCTTACTTCATGACTCTGACTTTGACTTTGACTCTGACTCTGACTCTGACTCTGACTCTGACTCTGACTCTTACTCCATGACTCTGACTTTGACTTTGACTTTGACTCTGACTCTGACTCTGACTCTGACTCTGACTCTGACTCTGTCTCTGACCCTGACTCTGACTCTGAATCTGACTTTATGACTCTGAATCTGACTCTCACTATGATTTTATGACTCTGACTCTGATTCCGACTCTGACTCTGACTCTTACTTCATGACTCTGACTCTGACTTCGACTCTGACTCTGACTCTGACTCTGACTCTGTCTCTGACTGTGACTCCGACTCTGACTCTCACTTCATGACTCTGAATCTGACTCTGACTATGATTTTATGACTCTGACTCTGACTCCGACTCTGACTCTGACTCTGACTCTGACTCTGAGTCTTTCTCCGTGACTCTGACGCCAACTCTGACTCTGACTCTGACTCTGACCCAGAATCTGACTCTGACTCTGACTCTGACTTTGACTCCGACTCTGACTCTGACTCTGACTCTGACTTCATGACTCTGACTCTGACTCTGACTCTGACTCTGACTCTGACTCTGACTCTTACTTCATGACTTTGACTATGTCTCTGACTCTGACTCTGACTCTGACTCTGACTCTGACTTCATGACTCTGAATCTGACTCTGACTTTGACTCTAACTTCATGATCCTGAAACTGACTTTGACTCTGACTTTGAGTTCATGACTCTGACTCTGACTGTGACTCTGAACCTGACTCTGACTCTGACTCTGACTCTGACTCTTACTTCATGACTCTGACTTTGGCTTTGACTTTGACTCTGACTCTGACTCTGACTCTGACTCTGACTCTGACTCTGACTCTGACTCTGACTCTTACTTCATGACTCTGACTTTGGCTTTGACTTTTACTCTGACTCTGACTCTGACTCTGACTCTGACTCTGACTCTGTCTCTCACTCTGACTCTGACTCTAAATCTGACTTCATGACTCTGACTCTGACTCTGACTCTTTCTTCACGACTCTGACGCTGACTCTGACTCTAACTCTGACTCCGACTTTGACCCAGACTCTGACTCTGAATCTGACTCTGACTATGATTTTATGACTCTGACTCTGACTCTAACTCTGACTCTGACTCTAACTTCATGACTCTGAATCTGACTCTGACTATGATTTTATGACTCTGACTCTGACTCTGACTCTGACTCTGACTCTGACTCTGACTCTTACTTCATGACTCTGACTTTGACTTTGACTTTGACTCTGACTCTAACTCTGACTCTGACTCTGACTCTGTCTCTGACTGTGACTCCGACTCTGACTCTAACTCCATGACTCTGAATCTGACTCTCACTATGATTTTATGACTCTGACTCCGACTCTGACTCTGACTCTGAGTCTTTCTCCATGACTCTGACGCTAACTCTGACTCTGACTCTGACTCTGACTCTGACCCAGACTCTGACTCTGACCCTGACTCTGACTCTGACTCTGACTCTGACTCTTACTTCATGACTTTGACTTCGACTTTGACTCTGACTCTGACTCTGACTCTAACTCTGACTCCGACTCTGACTATGTCTCTGACTCTGACTCTGACTCTGACTCTGACTCTGACTTCATGACTCTGATTCTAAATCTGACTTTAACTCTCACTTCATGATCCTGGAATTGACTTTGACTCTGACTTTGAGTTCATGACTCTGACTCTGACTGTGACTCTGACCCTGACTCTGACTCTGACTCTGACTCTGACTCTTACTTCATGACTCTGACTTTGCCTCTAACTTTTACTCTGACTCTGACTCTGACTCTGACTCTGACTCTGACTCTGTCTCTGACTCTGACTCTGACTCTGAATCTGACTTCATGACTCTGACTCTGACTCTGACTCTGTCTTCATGACTCTGACGCTGACTCTGACTCTAACTCTGACTCCGACTTTGACCCAGACTCTGACTCTAACTCTGACTCTGACTCTGACTCTGACTCCGACTTTGACTTTGACTCTGACTCTGACTCTGACTCTAACTTCATGACTCTGTATCTGACTCTGACTATGATTTTATGACTCTGACTCTGACTCCGACTCCGACTCTGACTCTGACTCTTACTTCATGACTCTGACTTTGACTTTGACTTTGACTCTGACTCTGACTCTGACTCTGACTCTGACTCTGTCTCTGACTGTGACTCCGACTCTGACACTAACTCCATGACTCTGAATCTGACTCTGACTATGTTTTTATGACTGTGACTCTGACTCCGACTCTGACTCTGACTCTGACTCTGACTCTGAGTCTTTCTTCATGACTCTGACGCTAACTCTGACTCTGACTCTGACTCTGACTCTGACCCAGACTCTGACTCTGACTCTGACTCTGACTTTGACTCTGACTCTGACTCTGACTCCGACTCTGACTTCATGACTCTGAATCTGACTCTGACTTTGACTCTAACTACATGATCCTGAAACTGACCTTGACTCTGACTCTGACTCTGACTCTGACTCTGACTCTTACTTCATGACTCTGACTTTGACTTTGACTCTGACTCTGACTCTGACTCTGACTCTGACTCTGACTCTTACTCCATGACTCTGACTTTGACTTTGACTTTGACTCCGACTCTGACTCTGACTCTGACTCTGACTCTGACTCTGTCTCTGACCCTGACTCTGACTCTGACTCTTACTTCATGACTCTGACTTTGGCTTCGACTTTGACTCTGACTCTGACTCTGACTCTGACTCTGACTCTGACTCTGTCTCTGACTGTGACTCCGACTCTGACTCTAACTTCATGACTCTGAATCTGACTCTGACTATGATTTTATGACTCTGACTCTGACTCCGACTCTGACTCTGACTCTGACTCTGACTCTGACTCTTACTCTGACCCAGACTCTGACTCTGACTCTGACTCTGACTTTGACTCTGACTCTGACTCTGACTCTGACTCTGACTTCATGACTCTGAATCTGACTCTGACTTTGACTCTAACTACATGATCCTGAAACTGACCTTGACTCTGACTCTGACTCTGACTCTGACTCTGACTCTTACTTCATGACTCTGACTTTGACTTTGACTCTGACTCTGACTCTGACTCTGACTCCGACTCGGACTATGTCCCTGACTCTGACTCTGACTTCATGACTCTGAATCTGACTCTGACTTTGACTCTAACTTCATGATCCTGAAACTCACTTTGACTCTGACTTTGACTTCATGACTCTGACTCTGACTGTGACTCTGACCCTGACTCTGACTCTGACTCTGACTCTGACTCTTACTCCATGACTCTGACTTTGACTTTGACTTTGACTCTGACTCTGACTCTGACTCTGACTCTGACTCTGACTCTGTCTCTGACCCTGACTCTGACTCTGAATCTGACTTTATGACTCTGAATCTGACTCTCACTATGATTTTATGACTCTGACTCTGATTCCGACTCTGACTCTGACTCTTACTTCATGACTCTGACTCTGACTTCGACTCTGACTCTGACTCTGACTCTGACTCTGTCTCTGACTGTGACTCCGACTCTGACTCTCACTTCATGACTCTGAATCTGACTCTGACTATGATTTTATGACTCTGACTCTGACTCCGACTCTGACTCTGACTCTGACTCTGACTCTGAGTCTTTCTTCGTGACTCTGACGCCAACTCTGACTCTGACTCTGACTCTGACCCAGAATCTGACTCTGACTCTGATTCCGACTCTGACTCTGACTCTTACTTCATGACTCTGACTCTGACTTCATGACTCTGACTCTGACTCTGACTCTGACTCTGACTCTGACTCTGACTCTTACTTCATGACTTTGACTATGTCTCTGACTCTGACTCTGACTCTGACTCTGACTCTGACTTCATGACTCTGAATCTGACTCTGACTTTGACTCTAACTTCATGATCCTGAAACTGACTTTGACTCCGACTTTGAGTTTATGACTCTGACTCTGACTGTGACTCTGAACCTGACTCTGACTCTGACTCTGACTCTGACTCTTACTTCATGACTCTGACTTTGGCTTTGACTTTGACTCTGACTCTGACTCTGACTCTGACTCTGTCTCTGACTGTGACTCCGACTCTGACTCTAACTTCATGACTCTGAATCTGACTCTGACTATGATTTTATGACTCTGACTCTGACTCCGACTCTGACTCTGACTCTGACTCTGACTCTGAGTCTTTCTTCGTGACTCTGACGCCAACTCTGACTCTGACTCTGACTCTTACTCTGACCCAGACTCTGACTCTGACTCTGACTCTGACTTTGACTCTGACTCTGACTCTGACTCTGACTCTGACTTCATGACTCTGAATCTGACTCTGACTTTGACTCTAACTACATGATCCTGAAACTGACCTTGACTCTGACTCTGACTCTGACTCTTACTTCATGACTCTAACTTTGACTTTGACTTTGACTCTGACTCTGACTCTGACTCTGTCTCTGACTCTGTCTCTGACTGTGACTCCGACTCTGACTCTAACTCCATGACTCTGAATCTGACTCTCACTATGATTTTATGACTCTGACTCTGACTCTGACTCTGACTCTGAGTCTTTCTTCATGACTCTGACGCTAACTCTGACTCTGACTCTGACTCTGACTCTGACTCTGACTCTGACCCAGACTCTGACTCTGACTCTGACTCTGACTTTGACTCTGACTCTGACTCTGACTCTGACTCTGACTTCATGACTCTGAATCTGACTCTGACTTCGACTCTGACTACATGATCCTGAAACTGACCTTGACCCTGACTCTGACTCTGACTCTGACTCTGACACTTACTTCATGACTCTGACTTTGACTTTGACTCTGACTCTGACTCTGACTCTGACTCTGACTCTGACTCCGACTCGGACTATGTCTCTGACTCTGACTCTGACTCTGACTCTGACTTCATGACTCTGAATCTGACTCTGACTTTGACTCTAACTTCATGATCCTGAAACTCAGTTTGACTCTGACTTTGACTTCATGACTCTGACTCTGACTGTGACTCTGACCCTGACTCTGACTCTGACTCTGACTCTGACTCTTACTCCATGACTTTGACTTTGACTCTGACTCTGACTCCGACTCTGACTCTGACTCTGACTCTGTCTCTGACTCTGACTGTGACTCTGAATCTGACTTCATGACTCTGAATCTGACTCTGACTATGATTTTATGACTCTGACTCTGACTCTGACTCTGACTCTGACCCAGACTCTGACTCTGACTCTGACTCTGACTTTGACTCTGACTCTGACTCTGACTCTGACTCTGACTTCATGACTCTGAATCTGACTCTGACTTTGACTCTAACTCCATGATCCTGAAACTCACTTTGACCCTGACTCTGACTCTGACTCTGACTCTGACTCTTACTTCATGACTTTGACTTCGACTTTGACTCTGACTCTGACTCTGACTCTAACTCTGACTCCGACTCTGACTATGTCTCTAACTCTGACTCCGACTCTGACTATGTCTCTGACTCTGACTCTGACTCTAACTCTGACTCTGACTTCATGACTCTGATTCTAAATCTGACTTTAACTCTAACTTCATGATCCTGGAACTGACTTTGACTCTGACTTTGAGTTCATGACTCTGACTCTGACTGTGACTCTGACCCTGACTCTGACTCTGACTCTGACTCTGACTCTTACTTCATGACTCTGACTTTGCCTTTAACTCTTACTCTGACTCTGACTCTGACTCTGACTCTGACTCTGACTCTGTCTCTGACTTTGACACTGACTCTGAATCTGACTTCATGACTCTGACTCTGACTCTGACTCTGTCTTCATGACTCTGACGCTGACTCTGACTCTAACTCTGACTCCGACTTTGACCCAGACTCTGACTCTAACTCTGACTCTGACGCTGACTCTGACTCCGACTTTGACTTTGACTCTGACTCTGACTCTGACTCTAACTTCATGACTCTGTATCTGACTCTGACTATGATTTTATGACCCTGACTCTGACTCTGACTCTGACTCTGACTCTTACTCCATGACTCTGACTTTGACTTTGACTTTGACTCTGACTCTGACTCTGACTCTGACTCTGACTCTGACTCTGTCTCTGACCCTGACTCTGACTCTGAATCTGACTTTATGACTCTGAATCTGACTCTCACTATGATTTTATGACTCTGACTCTGATTCCGACTCTGACTCTGACTCTTACTTTATGACTCTGACTCTGACTTCGACTCTGACTCTGACTCTGACTCTGACTCTGTCTCTGACTGTGACTCCGACTCTGACTCTCACTTCATGACTCTGAATCTGACTCTGACTATGATTTTATGACTCTGACTCTGACTCCGACTCTGACTCTGACTCTGACTCTGACTCTGAGTCTTTCTTCGTGACTCTGACGCCAACTCTGACTCTGACTCTGACTCTGACCCAGAATCTGACTCTGACTCTGATTCCGACTCTGACTCTGACTCTTACTTCATGACTCTGACTCTGACTTCATGACTCTGACTCTGACTCTGACTCTGACTCTGACTCTGACTCTGACTCTTACTTCATGACTTTGACTATGTCTCTGACTCTGACTCTGACTCTGACTCTGACTCTGACTTCATGACTCTGAATCTGACTCTGACTTTGACTCTAACTTCATGATCCTGAAACTGACTTTGACTCCGACTTTGAGTTTATGACTCTGACTCTGACTGTGACTCTGAACCTGACTCTGACTCTGACTCTGACTCTGACTCTTACTTCATGACTCTGACTTTGGCTTTGACTTTGACTCTGACTCTGACTCTGACTCTGACTCTGTCTCTGACTGTGACTCCGACTCTGACTCTAACTTCATGACTCTGAATCTGACTCTGACTATGATTTTATGACTCTGACTCTGACTCCGACTCTGACTCTGACTCTGACTCTGACTCTGAGTCTTTCTTCGTGACTCTGACGCCAACTCTGACTCTGACTCTGACTCTTACTCTGACTCTGACTCTGACTCTTACTCTGACCCAGACTCTGACTCTGACTCTGACTCTGACTTTGACTCTGACTCTGACTCTGACTCTGACTCTGACTTCATGACTCTGAATCTGACTCTGACTTTGACTCTAACTACATGATCCTGAAACTGACCTTGACTCTGACTCTGACTCTGACTCTTACTTCATGACTCTAACTTTGACTTTGACTTTGACTCTGACTCTGACTCTGACTCTGTCTCTGACTCTGTCTCTGACTGTGACTCCGACTCTGACTCTAACTCCATGACTCTGAATCTGACTCTCACTATGATTTTATGACTCTGACTCTGACTCTGACTCTGACTCTGAGTCTTTCTTCATGACTCTGACGCTAACTCTGACTCTGACTCTGACTCTGACTCTGACTCTGACTCTGACCCAGACTCTGACTCTGACTCTGACTCTGACTTTGACTCTGACTCTGACTCTGACTCTGACTCTGACTTCATGACTCTGAATCTGACTCTGACTTCGACTCTGACTACATGATCCTGAAACTGACCTTGACCCTGACTCTGACTCTGACTCTGACTCTGACACTTACTTCATGACTCTGACTTTGACTTTGACTCTGACTCTGACTCTGACTCTGACTCTGACTCTGACTCCGACTCGGACTATGTCTCTGACTCTGACTCTGACTCTGACTCTGACTTCATGACTCTGAATCTGACTCTGACTTTGACTCTAACTTCATGATCCTGAAACTCAGTTTGACTCTGACTTTGACTTCATGACTCTGACTCTGACTGTGACTCTGACCCTGACTCTGACTCTGACTCTGACTCTGACTCTTACTCCATGACTTTGACTTTGACTCTGACTCTGACTCCGACTCTGACTCTGACTCTGACTCTGTCTCTGACTCTGACTGTGACTCTGAATCTGACTTCATGACTCTGAATCTGACTCTGACTATGATTTTATGACTCTGACTCTGACTCTGACTCTGACTCTGACCCAGACTCTGACTCTGACTCTGACTCTGACTTTGACTCTGACTCTGACTCTGACTCTGACTCTGACTTCATGACTCTGAATCTGACTCTGACTTTGACTCTAACTCCATGATCCTGAAACTCACTTTGACCCTGACTCTGACTCTGACTCTGACTCTGACTCTTACTTCATGACTTTGACTTCGACTTTGACTCTGACTCTGACTCTGACTCTAACTCTGACTCCGACTCTGACTATGTCTCTAACTCTGACTCCGACTCTGACTATGTCTCTGACTCTGACTCTGACTCTAACTCTGACTCTGACTTCATGACTCTGATTCTAAATCTGACTTTAACTCTAACTTCATGATCCTGGAACTGACTTTGACTCTGACTTTGAGTTCATGACTCTGACTCTGACTGTGACTCTGACCCTGACTCTGACTCTGACTCTGACTCTGACTCTTACTTCATGACTCTGACTTTGCCTTTAACTCTTACTCTGACTCTGACTCTGACTCTGACTCTGACTCTGACTCTGTCTCTGACTTTGACTCTGACTCTGAATCTGACTTCATGACTCTGACTCTGACTCTGACTCTGTCTTCATGACTCTGACGCTGACTCTGACTCTAACTCTGACTCCGACTTTGACCCAGACTCTGACTCTAACTCTGACTCTGACTCTGACTCTGACTCCGACTTTGACTTTGACTCTGACTCTGACTCTGACTCTAACTTCATGACTCTGTATCTGACTCTGACTATGATTTTATGACTCTGACTCTGACTCTGACTCCGACTCTGACTCTGACTCTTACTTCATGACTCTGACTTTGACTTTGACTTTGACTCTGACTCTGACTCTGACTCTGACTCTGACTCTGTCTCTGACTGTGACTCCGACTCTGACACTAACTCCATGACTCTGAATCTGACTCTGACTATGTTTTTATGACTCTGACTCTGACTCCGACTCTGACTCTGACTCTGACTCTGACTCTGAGTCTTTCTCCATGACTCTGACGCTAACTCTGACTCTGACTCTGACTCTGACTCTGACCCAGACTCTGACTCTGACTCTGACTCTGACTTTGACTCTGACTCTGACTCTGACTCCGACTCTGACTTCATGACTCTGAATCTGACTCTGACTTTGACTCTAACTACATGATCCTGAAACTGACCTTGACTCTGACTCTGACTCTGACTCTGACTCTGACTCTTACTTCATGACTCTGACATTGACTTTGACTCTGACTCTGACTCTGACTCTGACTCTGACTCTGACTCTTACTCCATGACTCTGACTTTGACTTTGACTTTGACTCTGACTCTGACTCTGACTCTGACTCTGACTCTGACTCTGTCTCTGACCCTGACTCTGACTCTGAATCTGAATTTATGACTCTGAATCTGACTCTCACTATGATTTTATGACTCTGACTCTGATTCCGACTCTGACTCTGACTCTTACTTCATGACTCTGACTCTGACTTCGACTCTGACTCTGACTCTGACTCTGACTCTGTCTCTGACTGTGACTCCGACTCTGACTCTCACTTCATGACTCTGAATCTGACTCTGACTATGATTTTATGACTCTGACTCTGACTCCGACTCTGACTCTGACTCTGACTCTGACTCTGAGTCTTTCTCCGTGACTCTGACGCCAACTCTGACTCTGACTCTGACTCTGACCCAGAATCTGACTCTGACTCTGACTCTGACTTTGACTCCGACTCTGACTCTGACTCTGACTCTGACTTCATGACTCTGACTCTGACTCTGACTCTGACTCTGACTCTGACTCTGACTCTTACTTCATGACTTTGACTATGTCTCTGACTCTGACTCTGACTCTGACTCTGACTCTGACTTCATGACTCTGAATCTGACTCTGACTTTGACTCTAACTTCATGATCCTGCAACTGACTTTGACTCTGACTTTGAGTTCATGACTCTGACTCTGACTGTGACTCTGAACCTGACTCTGACTCTGACTCTGACTCTGACTCTTACTTCATGACTCTGACTTTGGCTTTGACTTTGACTCTGACTCTGACTCTGACTCTGACTCTGACTCTGACTCTGACTCTGACTCTGACTCTGTCTCTGACTGTGACTCCGACTCTGACTCTAACTTCATGACTCTGAATCTGACTCTGACTATGATTTTATGACTCTGACTCTGACTCCGACTCTGACTCTGACTCTGACTCTGACTTCGACTCTGACTCTGACTCTGACTCTGACTCTGTCTCTGACTGTGACTCCGACTCTGACTCTCACTTCATGACTCTGAATCTGACTCTGACTATGATTTTATGACTCTGACTCTGACTCCGACTCTGACTCTGACTCTGACTCTGACTCTGAGTCTTTCTTCGTGACTCTGACGCCAACTCTGACTCTGACTCTGACTCTGACCCAGAATCTGACTCTGACTCTGACTCTGACTTTGACTCCGACTCTGACTCTGACTCTGACTCTGACTCTGACTTCATGACTCTGAATCTGACTCTGACTTTGACTCTAACTTCATGATCCTGAAACTGACTTTGACTCTGACTTTGAGTTCATGACTCTGACTCTGACTGTGACTCTGAACCTGACTCTGACTCTGACTCTGACTCTGACTCTGTCTCTGACTGTGACTCCGACTCTGACTCTAACTTCATGACTCTGAATCTGACTCTGACTATGATTTTATGACTCTGACTCTGACTCCGACTCTGACTCTGACTCTGACTCTGACTCTGAGTCTTTCTTCGTGACTCTGACGCCAACTCTGACTCTGACTCTGACTCTTACTCTGACCCAGACTCTGACTCTGACTCTGACTCTGACTTTGACTCTGACTCTGACTCTGACTCTGACTCTGACTTCATGACTCTGAATCTGACTCTGACTTTGACTCTAACTACATGATCCTGAAACTGACCTTGACTCTGACTCTGACTCTGACTCTGACTCTGACTCTGACTCTTACTTCATGACTCTGACTTTGACTTTGACTCTGACTCTGACTCTGACTCTGACTCCGACTCGGACTATGTCCCTGACTCTGACTCTGACTTCATGACTCTGAATCTGACTCTGACTTTGACTCTAACTTCATGATCCTGAAACTCACTTTGACTCTGACATTGACTTCATGACTCTGACTCTGACTGTGACTCTGACCCTGACTCTGACTCTGACTCTGACTCTGACTCTTACTCCATGACTCTGACTTTGACTTTGACTTTGACTCTGACTCTGACTCTGACTCTGACTCTGACTCTGACTCTGTCTCTGACCCTGACTCTGACTCTGAATCTGACTTTATGACTCTGAATCTGACTCTGACTATGATTTTATGACTCTGACTCTGATTCCGACTCTGACTCTGACTCTTACTTCATGACTCTGACTCTGACTTCGACTCTGACTCTGACTCTGACTCTGACTCTGTCTCTGACTGTGACTCCGACTCTGACTATCACTTCATGACTCTGAATCTGACTCTGACTATGATTTTATGACTCTGACTCTGACTCCGACTCTGACTCTGACTCTGACTCTGACTCTGAGTCTTTCTTCGTGACTCTGACGCCAACTCTGACTCTGACTCTGACTCTGACCCAGAATCTGACTTTGACTCTGATTCCGACTCTGACTCTGACTCTTACTTCATGACTCTGACTCTGACTCTGACTCTTACTTCATGACTTTGACTATGTCTCTGACTCTGACTCTGACTCTGACTCTTACTCTGACTTCATGACTCTGAATCTGACTCTGACTTTGACTCTAACTTCATGATCCTGAAACTGACTTTGACTCCGACTTTGAGTTTATGACTCTGACTCTGACTGTGACTCTGAACCTGACTCTGACTCTGACTCTGACTCTGACTCTTACTTCATGACTCTGACTTTGGCTTTGACTTTGACTCTGACTCTGACTCTGACTCTGACTCTGTCTCTGACTGTGACTCCGACTCTGACTCTAACTTCATGACTCTGAATCTGACTCTGACTATGATTTTATGACTCTGACTCTGACTCCGACTCTGACTCTGACTCTGACTCTGACTCTGAGTCTTTCTTCGTGACTCTGACGCCAACTCTGACTCTGACTCTGACTCTTACTCTGACCCAGACTCTGACTCTGACTCTGACTCTGACTTTGACTCTGACTCTGACTCTGACTCTGACTCTGACTTCATGACTCTGAATCTGACTGTGACTTTGACTCTAACTACATGATCCTGAAACTGACCTTGACTCTGACTCTGACTCTGACTCTTACTTCATGACTCTAACTTTGACTTTGACTTTGACTCTGACTCTGACTCTGACTCTGTCTCTGACTCTGTCTCTGACTGTGACTCCGACTCTGACTCTAACTCCATGACTCTGAATCTGACTCTCACTATGATTTTATGACTCTGACTCTGACTCTGACTCTGACTCTGAGTCTTTCTTCATGACTCTGACGCTAACTCTGACTCTGACTCTGACTCTGACTCTGACTCTGACTCTGACCCAGACTCTGACTCTGACTCTGACTCTGACTTTGACTCTGACTCTGACTCTGACTCTGACTCTGACTTCATGACTCTGAATCTGACTCTGACTTCGACTCTGACTACATGATCCTGAAACTCACCTTGACCCTGACTCTGACTCTGACTCTGACTCTGACACTTACTTCATGACTCTGACTTTGACTTTGACTCTGACTCTGACTCTGACTCTGACTCTGACTCTGACTCCGACTCGGACTATGTCTCTGACTCTGACTCTGACTCTGACTCTGACTTCATGACTCTGAATCTGACTCTGACTTTGACTCTAACTTCATGATCCTGAAACTCAGTTTGACTCTGACTTTGACTTCATGACTCTGACTCTGACTGTGACTCTGACCCTGACTCTGACTCTGACTCTGACTCTGACTCTTACTCCATGACTTTGACTTTGACTCTGACTCTGACTCCGACTCTGACTCTGACTCTGACTCTGTCTCTGACTCTGACTGTGACTCTGAATCTGACTTCATGACTCTGAATCTGACTCTGACTATGATTTTATGACTCTGACTCTGACTCTGACTCTGACTCTGACCCAGACTCTGACTCTGACTCTGACTCTGACTTTGACTCTGACTCTGACTCTGACTCTGACTCTGACTTCATGACTCTGAATCTGACTCTGACTTTGACTCTAACTCCATGATCCTGAAACTCACTTTGACCCTGACTCTGACTCTGACTCTGACTCTGACTCTTACTTCATGACTTTGACTTCGACTTTGACTCTGACTCTGACTCTGACTCTAACTCTGACTCTGACTCTGACTTTGACTCTGACTCTGACTCTGACTCTGACTCTGACTTCATGACTCTGAATCTGACTCTGACTTCGACTCTGACTACATGATCCTGAAACTCACCTTGACCCTGACTCTGACTCTGACTCTGACTCTGACACTTACTTCATGACTCTGACTTTGACTTTGACTCTGACTCTGACTCTGACTCTGACTCTGACTCTGACTCCGACTCGGACTATGTCTCTGACTCTGACTCTGACTCTGACTCTGACTTCATGACTCTGAATCTGACTCTGACTTTGACTCTAACTTCATGATCCTGAAACTCAGTTTGACTCTGACTTTGACTTCATGACTCTGACTCTGACTGTGACTCTGACCCTGACTCTGACTCTGACTCTGACTCTGACTCTTACTCCATGACTTTGACTTTGACTCTGACTCTGACTCCGACTCTGACTCTGACTCTGACTCTGTCTCTGACTCTGACTGTGACTCTGAATCTGACTTCATGACTCTGAATCTGACTCTGACTATGATTTTATGACTCTGACTCTGACTCTGACTCTGACTCTGACCCAGACTCTGACTCTGACTCTGACTCTGACTTTGACTCTGACTCTGACTCTGACTCTGACTCTGACTTCATGACTCTGAATCTGACTCTGACTTTGACTCTAACTCCATGATCCTGAAACTCACTTTGACCCTGACTCTGACTCTGACTCTGACTCTGACTCTTACTTCATGACTTTGACTTCGACTTTGACTCTGACTCTGACTCTGACTCTAACTCTGACTCCGACTCTGACTATGTCTCTAACTCTGACTCCGACTCTGACTATGTCTCTGACTCTGACTCTGACTCTAACTCTGACTCTGACTTCATGACTCTGATTCTAAATCTGACTTTAACTCTAACTTCATGATCCTGGAACTGACTTTGACTCTGACTTTGAGTTCATGACTCTGACTCTGACTGTGACTCTGACCCTGACTCTGACTCTGACTCTGACTCTGACTCTTACTTCATGACTCTGACTTTGCCTTTAACTCTTACTCTGACTCTGACTCTGACTCTGACTCTGACTCTGACTCTGTCTCTGACTTTGACTCTGACTCTGAATCTGACTTCATGACTCTGACTCTGACTCTGACTCTGTCTTCATGACTCTGACGCTGACTCTGACTCTAACTCTGACTCCGACTTTGACCCAGACTCTGACTCTAACTCTGACTCTGACTCTGACTCTGACTCCGACTTTGACTTTGACTCTGACTCTGACTCTGACTCTAACTTCATGACTCTGTATCTGACTCTGACTATGATTTTATGACTCTGACTCTGACTCTGACTCCGACTCTGACTCTGACTCTTACTTCATGACTCTGACTTTGACTTTGACTTTGACTCTGACTCTGACTCTGACTCTGACTCTGACTCTGTCTCTGACTGTGACTCCGACTCTGACACTAACTCCATGACTCCGAATCTGACTCTGACTATGTTTTTATGACTCTGACTCTGACTCTGACTCCGACTCTGACTCTGACTCTGACTCTGACTCTGAGTCTTTCTCCATGACTCTGACGCTAACTCTGACTCTGACTCTGACTCTGACTCTGACCCAGACTCTGACTCTGACTCTGACTCTGACTTTGACTCTGACTCTGACTCTGACTCCGACTCTGACTTCATGACTCTGAATCTGACTCTGACTTTGACTCTAACTACATGATCCTGAAACTGACCTTGACTCTGACTCTGACTCTGACTCTGACTCTGACTCTTACTTCATGACTCTGACATTGACTTTGACTCTGACTCTGACTCTGACTCTGACTCTGACTCTGACTCTTACTCCATGACTCTGACTTTGACTTTGACTTTGACTCTGACTCTGACTCTGACTCTGACTCTGACTCTGACTCTGTCTCTGACCCTGACTCTGACTCTGAATCTGACTTTATGACTCTGAATCTGACTCTCACTATGATTTTATGACTCTGACTCTGATTCCGACTCTGACTCTGACTCTTACTTCATGACTCTGACTCTGACTTCGACTCTGACTCTGACTCTGACTCTGACTCTGTCTCTGACTGTGACTCCGACTCTGACTCTCACTTCATGACTCTGAATCTGACTCTGACTATGATTTTATGACTCTGACTCTGACTCCGACTCTGACTCTGACTCTGACTCTGACTCTGAGTCTTTCTCCGTGACTCTGACGCCAACTCTGACTCTGACTCTGACTCTGACCCAGAATCTGACTCTGACTCTGACTCTGACTTTGACTCCGACTCTGACTCTGACTCTGACTCTGACTTCATGACTCTGACTCTGACTCTGACTCTGACTCTGACTCTGACTCTGACTCTTACTTCATGACTTTGACTATGTCTCTGACTCTGACTCTGACTCTGACTCTGACTGTGACTCCGACTCTGACTCTAACTTCATGACTCTGAATCTGACTCTGACTATGATTTTATGACTCTGACTCTGACTCCGACTCTGACTCTGACTCTTACTTCATGACTCTGACTTTGCCTTTAACTCTTACTCTGACTCTGACTCTGACTCTGACTCTGACTCTGACTCTGTCTCTGACTTTGACTCTGACTCTGAATCTGACTTCATGACTCTGACTCTGACTCTGACTCTGTCTTCATGACTCTGACGCTGACTCTGACTCTAACTCTGACTCCGACTTTGACCCAGACTCTGACTCTAACTCTGACTCTGACTCTGACTCTGACTCCGACTTTGACTTTGACTCTGACTCTGACTCTGACTCTAACTTCATGACTCTGTATCTGACTCTGACTATGATTTTATGACTCTGACTCTGACTCTGACTCCGACTCTGACTCTGACTCTTACTTCATGACTCTGACTTTGACTTTGACTTTGACTCTGACTCTGACTCTGACTCTGACTCTGACTCTGTCTCTGACTGTGACTCCGACTCTGACACTAACTCCATGACTCCGAATCTGACTCTGACTATGTTTTTATGACTCTGACTCTGACTCCGACTCTGACTCTGACTCTGACTCTGACTCTGAGTCTTTCTCCATGACTCTGACGCTAACTCTGACTCTGACTCTGACTCTGACTCTGACCCAGACTCTGACTCTGACTCTGACTCTGACTTTGACTCTGACTCTGACTCTGACTCCGACTCTGACTTCATGACTCTGAATCTGACTCTGACTTTGACTCTAACTACATGATCCTGAAACTGACCTTGACTCTGACTCTGACTCTGACTCTGACTCTGACTCTTACTTCATGACTCTGACATTGACTTTGACTCTGACTCTGACTCTGACTCTGACTCTGACTCTGACTCTTACTCCATGACTCTGACTTTGACTTTGACTTTGACTCTGACTCTGACTCTGACTCTGACTCTGACTCTGACTCTGTCTCTGACCCTGACTCTGACTCTGAATCTGACTTTATGACTCTGAATCTGACTCTCACTATGATTTCATGACTCTGACTCTGATTCCGACTCTGACTCTGACTCTTACTTCATGACTCTGACTCTGACTTCGACTCTGACTCTGACTCTGACTCTGACTCTGTCTCTGACTGTGACTCCGACTCTGACTCTCACTTCATGACTCTGAATCTGACTCTGACTATGATTTTATGACTCTGACTCTGACTCCGACTCTGACTCTGACTCTGACTCTGACTCTGAGTCTTTCTCCGTGACTCTGACGCCAACTCTGACTCTGACTCTGACTCTGACCCAGAATCTGACTCTGACTCTGACTCTGACTTTGACTCCGACTCTGACTCTGACTCTGACTCTGACTTCATGACTCTGACTCTGACTCTGACTCTGACTCTGACTCTGACTCTGACTCTTACTTCATGACTTTGACTATGTCTCTGACTCTGACTCTGACTCTGACTCTGACTCTGACTTCATGACTCTGAATCTGACTCTGACTTTGACTCTAACTTCATGATCCTGAAACTGACTTTGACTCTGACTTTGAGTTCATGACTCTGACTCTGACTGTGACTCTGAACCTGACTCTGACTCTGACTCTGACTCTGACTCTTACTTCATGACTCTGACTTTGGCTTTGACTTTGACTCTGACTCTGACTCTGACTCTGACTCTGACTCTGACTCTGACTCTGACTCTGACTCTGTCTCTGACTGTGACTCCGTCTCTGACTCTAACTTCATGACTCTGAATCTGACTCTGACTATGATTTTATGACTCTGACTCTGACTCCGACTCTGACTCTGACTCTGACTCTGACTTCGACTCTGACTCTGACTCTGACTCTGACTCTGTCTCTGACTGTGACTCCGACTCTGACTCTCACTTCATGACTCTGAATCTGACTCTGACTATGATTTTATGACTCTGACTCTGACTCCGACTCTGACTCTGACTCTGACTCTGACTCTGAGTCTTTCTTCGTGACTCTGACGCCAACTCTGACTCTGACTCTGACTCTGACCTAGAATCTGACTCTGACTCTGACTCTGACTTTGACTCCGACTCTGACTCTGACTCTGACTCTGACTTCATGACTCTGACTCTGACTCTGACTCTGACTCTGACTCTTACTTCATGACTTTGACTATGTCTCTGACTCTGACTCTGACTCTGACTCTGACTCTGACTTCATGACTCTGAATCTGACTCTGACTTTGACTCTAACTTCATGATCCTGAAACTGACTTTGACTCTGACTTTGAGTTCATGACTCTGACTCTGACTGTGACTCTGAACCTGACTCTGACTCTGACTCTGACTCTGACTCTTACTTCATGACTCTGACTTTGGCTTTGACTTTGACTCTGACTCTGACTCTGACTCTGACTCTGACTCTGACTCTGACTCTGACTCTGACTCTGTCTCTGACTGTGACTCCGTCTCTGACTCTAACTTCATGACTCTGAATCTGACTCTGACTATGATTTTATGACTCTGACTCTGACTCCGACTCTGACTCTGACTCTGACTCTGACTTCGACTCTGACTCTGACTCTGACTCTGACTCTGTCTCTGACTGTGACTCCGACTCTGACTCTCACTTCATGACTCTGAATCTGACTCTGACTATGATTTTATGACTCTGACTCTGACTCCGACTCTGACTCTGACTCTGACTCTGACTCTGAGTCTTTCTTCGTGACTCTGACGCCAACTCTGACTCTGACTCTGACTCTGACCTAGAATCTGACTCTGACTCTGACTCTGACTTTGACTCCGACTCTGACTCTGACTCTGACTCTGACTTCATGACTCTGACTCTGACTCTGACTCTGACTCTGACTCTTACTTCATGACTTTGACTATGTCTCTGACTCTGACTCTGACTCTGACTCTGACTCTGACTTCATGACTCTGAATCTGACTCTGACTTTGACTCTAACTTCATGATCCTGAAACTGACTTTGACTCTGACTTTGAGTTCATGACTCTGACTCTGACTGTGACTCTGAACCTGACTCTGACTCTGACTCTGACTCTGACTCTGTCTCTGACTGTGACTCCGACTCTGACTCTAACTTCATGACTCTGAATCTGACTCTGACTATGATTTTATGACTCTGACTCTGACTCCGACTCTGACTCTGACTCTGACTCTGACTCTGAGTCTTTCTTCGTGACTCTGACGCCAACTCTGACTCTGACTCTGACTCTTACTCTGACCCAGACTCTGACTCTGACTCTGACTCTGACTTTGACTCTGACTCTGACTCTGACTCTGACTCTGACTTCATGACTCTGAATCTGACTCTGACTTTGACTCTAACTACATGATCCTGAAACTGACCTTGACTCTGACTCTGACTCTGACTCTGACTCTGACTCTGACTCTTACTTCATGACTCTGACTTTGACTTTGACTCTGACTCTGACTCTGACTCTGACTCCGACTCGGACTATGTCCCTGACTCTGACTCTGACTTCATGACTCTGAATCTGACTCTGACTTTGACTCTAACTTCATGATCCTGAAACTCACTTTGACTCTGACATTGACTTCATGACTCTGACTCTGACTGTGACTCTGACCCTGACTCTGACTCTGACTCTGACTCTGACTCTTACTCCATGACTCTGACTTTGACTTTGACTTTGACTCTGACTCTGACTCTGACTCTGACTCTGACTCTGACTCTGTCTCTGACCCTGACTCTGACTCTGAATCTGACTTTATGACTCTGAATCTGACTCTGACTATGATTTTATGACGCTGACTCTGATTCCGACTCTGACTCTGACTCTTACTTCATGACTCTGACTCTGACTTCGACTCTGACTCTGACTCTGACTCTGACTCTGTCTCTGACTGTGACTCCGACTCTGACTCTCACTTCATGACTCTGAATCTGACTCTGACTATGATTTTATGACTCTGACTCTGACTCCGACTCTGACTCTGACTCTGACTCTGACTCTGAGTCTTTCTTCGTGACTCTGACGCCAACTCTGACTCTGACTCTGACTCTGACCCAGAATCTGACTTTGACTCTGATTCCGACTCTGACTCTGACTCTTACTTCATGACTCTGACTCTGACTTCATGACTCTGACTCTGACTCTGACTCTGACTCTGACTCTGACTCTGACTCTTACTTCATGACTTTGACTATGTCTCTGACTCTGACTCTGACTCTGACTCTGACTCTGACTTCATGACTCTGAAACTGACTCTGACTTTGACTCTAACTTCATGATCCTGAAACTGACTTTGACTCTGACTTTGAGTTTATGACTCTGACTCTGACTGTGACTCTGAACCTGACTCTGACTCTGACTCTGACTCTGACTCTTACTTCATGACTCTGACTTTGGCTTTGACTTTGACTCTGACTCTGACTCTGACTCTGACTCTGACTCTGACTCTGACTCTGACTCTGACTCTGTCTCTGACTGTGACTCCGACTCTGACTCTAACTTCATGACTCTGAATCTGACTCTGACTATGATATTATGACTCTGACTCTGACTCCGACTCTGACTCTGACTCTGACTCTGACTCTGAGTCTTTCTTCGTGACTCTGACGCCAACTCTGACTCTGACTCTGACTCTTACTCTGACCCAGACTCTGACTCTGACTCTGACTCTGACTTTGACTCTGACTCTGACTCTGACTCTGACTCTGACTTCATGACTCCGAATCTGACTCTGACTTTGACTCTAACTACATGATCTTGAAACTGACCTTGACTCTGACTCTGACTCTGACTCTGACTCTGACTCTTACTTCATGACTCTGACTTTGACTTTGACTTTGACTCTGACTCTGACTCTGACTCTGACTCTGACTCTGTCTCTGACTGTGACTCCGACTCTGACTCTAACTCCATGACTCTGAATCTGACTCTCACTATGATTTTATGACTCTGACTCTGACTCTGACTCTGACTCTGAGTCTTTCTCCATGACTCTGACGCTAACTCTGACTCTGACTCTGACTCTGACTCTGAGTCTTTCTCCATGACTCTGACGCTAACTCTGACTCTGACTCTGACTCTGACTCTGACCCAGACTCTGACTCTGACTCTGACTCTGACTTTGACTCTGACTCTGACTCTGACTCTGACTCTGACTTCATGACTCTGAATCTGACTCTGACTTCGACTCTGACTACATGATCCTGAAACTGACCTTGACCCTGACTCTGGCTGTGACTCTGACTCTGACACTTACTTCATGACTCTGACTTTGACTTTGACTCTGACTCTGACTCTGACTCTGACTCTGACTCTGACTCCGACTCGGACTATGTCTCTGACTCTGACTCTGACTCTGACTCTGACTTCATGACTCTGAATCTGACTCTGACTTTGACTCTAACTTCATGATCCTGAAACTCACTTTGACTCTGACTTTGACTTCATGACTCTGACTCTGACTGTGACTCTGACCCTGACTCTGACTCTGACTCTGACTCTGACTCTTACTCCATGACTTTGACTTTGACTCTGACTCTGACTCTGACTCTGACTCTGACTCTGACTCTGTCTCTGACTCTGACTGTGACTCTGAATCTGACTTCATGACTCTGAATCTGACTCTGACTATGATTTTATGACTCTGACTCTGACTCTGACTCTGACTTTGACCCAGACTCTGACTCTGACTCTGACTCTGACTTTGACTCTGACTCTGACTCTGACTCCGACTCTGACTTCATGACTCTGAATCTGACTCTGACTTTGACTCTAACTACATGATCCTGAAACTGACCTTGACTCTGACTCTGACTCTGACTCTGACTCTGACTCTTACTTCATGACTCTGACTTTGACTTTGACTTTGACTCTGACTCTGACTCTGACTCTGTCTCTGACTCTGTCTCTGACTGTGACTCCGACTCTGACTCTAACTCCATGACTCTGAATCTTACTCTCACTATGATTTTATGACTCTGACTCTGACTCTGACTCTGACTCTGAGTCTTCCTCCATGACTCTGACGCTAACTCTGACTCTGACTCTGACTCTGACTCTGACTCTGACCCAGACTCTGACTCTGACTCTGACTCTGACTTTGACTCTGACTCTGACTCTGACTCTGACTCTGACCTCATGACTCTGAATCTGAGTCTGACTTCGACTCTGACTACATGATCCTGAAACTGACCTTGACCCTGACTCTGACTCTGACTCTGACTCTGACACTTACTTCATGACTCTGACTTTGACTTTGACTCTGACTCTGACTCTGACTCTGACTCTGACTCTAACTTCATGACTCTGTATCTGACTCTAACTATGATTTTATGACTCTGACTCTGACTCTGACTCCGACTCTGACTCTGACTCTTACTTCATGACTCTGACTTTGACTTTGACTTTGACTCTGACTCTGACTCTGACTCTGACTCTGACTCTGTCTCTGACTGTGACTCCGACTCTGACACTAACTCCATGACTCTGTATCTGACTCTGACTATGTTTTTATGACTCTGACTCTGACTCCCACTCTGACTCTGACTCCGACTCTGACTCTGAGTCTTTCTCCATGACTCTGACGCTAACTCTGACTCTGACTCTGACTCTGACTCTGACCCTGACTCTGACTCTGACTCTGACTCTGACTTTGACTCTGACTCTGACTCTGACTCCGACTCTGACTTCATGACTCTGAATCTGACTCTGACTTTGACTCTAACTACATGATCCTGAAACTGACCTTGACTCTGACTCTGACTCTGACTCTGACTCTGACTCTCACTTCATGACTCTGACTTTGACTTTGACTCTGACTCTGACTCTGACTCCGACTCTGACTCTCACTTCATGACTCTGAATCTGACTCTGACTATGATTTTATGACTCTGACTCTGACTCCGACTCTGACTCTGACTCTGACTATGATTTTATGACTCTGACTCTGACTCCGACTCTGACTCTGACTCTGACTCTGACTCTGAGTCTTTCTTCGTGACTCTGACGCCAACTCTGACTCTGACTCTGACTCTGACCCAGAATCTGACTCTGACTCTGACTCTGACTTTGACTCCGACTCTGACTCTGACTCTGACTCTGACTTCATGACTCTGACTCTGACTCTGACTCTTACTTCATGACTTTGACTATGTCTCTGACTCTGACTCTGACTCTGACTCTGACTCTGACTTCATGACTCTGAATTTGACTCTGACTTTGACTCTAACTACATGATCCTGAAACTGACCTTGACCCTGACTCTGACGCTGACTCTGACTCTGACTCTTACTTCATGACTCTGACTTTGACTTTGACTCTGACTCTGACTCTGACTCTGACTCTGACTCTGACTTCATGACTCTGAATCTGACTCTGACTTTGACTGTAACTTCATGATCCTGAAACTCACTTTGACTCTGACTTTGACTTCATGACTCTGACTCTGACTGTGACTCTGACCCTGACTCTGACTCTGACTCTGACTCTGACTCTTACACCATGACATTGACTTTGACTCTGACTCTGACTCTGACTCTGACTCTAACTCTGACTCTGTCTCTGACTCTGACAATGACTCTGAATCTGACTTCATGACTCTGAATCTGACTCTGACTATGATTTTATGACTCTGACTCTGAGTCTGACTCTGACTCTGACTCTGACTCTGACTCTGACCCAGACTCTGACTCTGACTCTGACTCTGACTTTGACTCTGACTCTGACTCTGACTCTGACTCTGACTCTGACTTCATGACTCTGAATCTGACTCTGACTTTGACTCTAACTCCATGATCCTGAAACTCACTTTGACCCTGACTCTGACTCTGACTCTGACTCTGACTCTGACTCTGACTCTGACTCTTACTTCATGACTCTGACTTTGGCTTTGACTTTTACTCTGACTCTGACTCTGACTCTGACTTTGACTCTGACTCTGACTCTGACTCTGACTCTGACTTCATGACTCCGAATCTGACTCTGACTTTGACTCTAACTCCATGATCCTGAAACTCACTTTGACCCTGACTCTGACTCTGACTCTGACTCTGACTCTGACTCTGACTCTGACTCTTACTTCATGACTCTGACTTTGGCTTTGACTTTTACTCTGACTCTGACTCTGACTCTGATTCTGACTCTGACTCTGTCTCTGACTCTCACTCTGACTCTGAATCTGACTTCATGACTCTGACTCTGACTCTGACTCTTTCTTCACGACTCTGACGCTGACTCTGACTCTAACTCCGACTCCGACTTTGACCTAGACTCTGACTCTGAATCTGACTCTGACTATGATTTTATGACTCTGACTCTGACTCTAACTCTGACTCTGACTCTAACTTCATGACTCTGAATCTGACTCTGACTATGATTTTATGACTCTGACTCTGACTCTGACTCTGACTCTGACTCTGACTCTTACTTCATGACTCTGACTTTGACTTTGACTTTGACTCTGACTCTGACTCTGACTCTGACTCTGACTCTGTCTCTGACTGTGACACCGACTCTGACTCTAACTCCATGACTCTGAATCTGACTCTCACTATGATTTTATGACTCTGACTCTGACTCCGACTCTGACTCTGACTCTGACTCTGACTCTGAGTCTTTCTCCATGGCTTTGACGCTAACTCTGACTCTGACTCTGACTCTGACTCTGACCCAGACTCTGACTCTGACTCTGACCCAGACTCTGACTCTGACTCTGACTCTGACTTTGACTCTGACTCTGACTCTGACTCTGACTCTGACTTCATGACTCTGAATCTGACTCTGACTTTGACTCTAACTCCATGATCCTGAAACTCACTTTGACCCTGACTCTGACTCTGACTCTGACTCTGACTCTGAATCTGACTCTGACTCTTACTTCATGACTCTGACTTTGGCTTTGACTTTTACTCTGACTCTGACTCTGACTCTGACTCTGACTCTGTCTCTGACTCTGACTCTGACTCTAAATCTGACTTCATGACTCTGACTCTGACTCTGACTCTTTCTTCACGACTCTGACGCTGACTCTGACTCTAACTCTGACTCCGACTTTGACCCAGACTCTGACTCTGAATCTGACTCTGACTATGAATTTATGACTCTGACTCTGACTCTAACTCTGACTCTGACTCTAACTTCATGACTCTGAATCTGACTCTGACTATGATTTTATGACTCTGACTCTGACTCTGACTCTGACTCTGACTCTGACTCTTACTTTATGACTCTGACTTTGACTCTGACTCTGTCTCTGACTGTGACTCCGACTCTGACTCTAACTCCATGACTCTGAATCTGACTCTCACTATGATTTTATGACTCTGACTCTGACTCTGACTCTGACTCTGAGTCTTTCTCCATGACTCTGACGCTAACTCTGACTCTGACTCTGACTCTGACTCTGACCCAGACTCTGACTCTGACTCTGACTCTGACTTTGACTCTGACTCTGACTCTGACTCTGACTCTGACTTCATGACTCTGAATCTGACTCTGACTTCGACTCTGACTACATGATCCTGAAACTGACCTTGACCCTGACTCTGACTCTGACTCTGACTCTGACACTTACTTCATGACTCTGACTTTGACTTTGACTCTGACTCTGACTCTGACTCTGACTCTGACTCTGACTCCGACTCGGACTATGTCTCTGACTCTGACTCTGACTCTGACTCTGACTTCATGACTCTGAATCTGACTCTGACTTTGACTCTAACTTCATGATCCTGAAACTCACTTTGACTCTGACTTTGACTTCATGACTCTGACTCTGACTGTGACTCTGACCCTGACTCTGACTCTGACTCTGACTCTGACTCTTGCTCCATGACTTTGACTTTGACTCTGACTCTGACTCTGACTCTGACTTTGACTCTGACTCTGTCTCTGACTCTGACTGTGACTCTGAATCTGACTTTATGACTCTGAATCTGACTCTGACTATGATTTTATGACTCTGACTCTGACTTTGACTTTGACTCTGACTCTGACTCTGACTCTGACTCTGACTCTGACTCCGACTCGGACTATGTCTCTGACTCTGACTCTGACTCTGACTCTGACTTCATGACTCTGAATCTGACTCTGACTTTGACTCTAACTTCATGATCCTGAAACTCACTTTGACTCTGACTTTGACTTCATGACTCTGACTCTGACTGTGACTCTGACCCTGACTCTGACTCTGACTCTGACTCTGACTCTTGCTCCATGACTTTGACTTTGACTCTGACTCTGACTCTGACTCTGACTTTGACTCTGACTCTGTCTCTGACTCTGACTGTGACTCTGAATCTGACTTTATGACTCTGAATCTGACTCTGACTATGATTTTATGACTCTGACTCTGACTCTGACTCTGACCCAGACTCTGACTCTGACTTTGACTCTGACTCTGACTTTGACTCTGACTCTGACTCTGACTCTGACTCTGACTTCATGACTCTGAATCTGACTCTGACTTTGACTCTAACTCCATGATCCTGAAACTCACTTTGACCCTGACTCTGACTCTGACTCTGACTCTGACTCTGACTCTGACTCTGACTCTTACTTCATGACTCTGACTTTGGCTTTGACTTTTACTCTGACTCTGACTCTGACTCTGACTCTGACTCTGACTCTGTCTCTGACTCAGACTCTGACTCTGAATCTGACTTCATGACTCTGACTCTGACTCTGACTCTTTCTTCACGACTCTGACGCTGACTCTGACTCTAACTCTGACTCCGACTTTGACCCAGACTCTGACTCTGAATCTGACTCTGACTATGATTTTATGACTCTGACTCTGACTCTAACTCTGACTCTGACTCTAACTTCATGACTCTGAATCTGACTCTGACTATGATTTTATGACTCTGACTCTGACTCTGACTCTGACTCTGACTTTGACTCTCACTCTGACTCTGACTCTGACTCTGACTTCATGACTCCGAATCTGACTCTGACTTTGACTCTAACTCCATGATCCTGAAACTCACTTTGACCCTGACTCTGACTCTGACTCTGACTCTGACTCTGACTCTGACTCTGACTCTTACTTCATGACTCTGACTTTGGCTTTGACTTTTACTCTGACTCTGACTCTGACTCTGATTCTGACTCTGACTCTGTCTCTGACTCTGACTCTGACTCTGAATCTGACTTCATGACTCTGACTCTGACTCTGACTCTTTCTTCACGACTCTGACGCTGACTCTGACTCTAACTCCGACTCCGACTTTGACCTAGACTCTGACTCTGAATCTGACTCTGACTATGATTTTATGACTCTGACTCTGACTCTAACTCTGACTCTGACTCTAACTTCATGACTCTGAATCTGACTCTGACTATGATTTTATGACTCGGACTCTGACTCCGACTCTGACTCTGACTCTGACTCTGACTCTGAGTCTTTCTCCATGGCTCTGACGCTAACTCTGACTCTGACTCTGACTCTGACTCTGACCCAGACTCTGACTCTGACTCTGACCCAGACTCTCACTCTGACTCTGACTCTGACTTTGACTCTGACTCTGACTCTGACTCTGACTCTGACTTCATGACTCTGAATCTGACTCGGACTTTGACTCTAACTCCATGATCCTGAAACTCACTTTGACCCTGACTCTGACTCTGACTCTGACTCTGACTCTGACTCTGACTCTGACTCTTACTTCATGACTCTGACTTTGGCTTTGACTTTTACTCTGACTCTGACTCTGACTCTGACTCTGACTCTGTCTCTGACTCTGACTCTGACTCTAAATCTGACTTCATGACTCTGACTCTGACTCTGACTCTTTCTTCACGACTCTGACGCTGACTCTGACTCTAACTCTGACTCCGACTTTGACCCAGACTCTGACTCTGAATCTGACTCTGACTATGAATTTATGACTCTGACTCTGACTCTAACTCTGACTCTGACTCTAACTTCATGACTCTGAATCTGACTCTGACTATGATTTTATGACTCTGACTCTGACTCTGACTCTGACTCTGACTCTGACTCTTACTTTATGACTCTGACTTTGACTCTGACTCTGTCTCTGACTGTGACTCCGACTCTGACTCTAACTCCATGACTCTGAATCTGACTCTCACTATGATTTTATGACTCTGACTCTGACTCTGACTCTGACTCTGAGTCTTTCTCCATGACTCTGACGCTAACTCTGACTCTGACTCTGACTCTGACTCTGACCCAGACTCTGACTCTGACTCTGACTCTGACTTTGACTCTGACTCTGACTCTGACTCTGACTCTGACTTCATGACTCTGAATCTGACTCTGACTTCGACTCTGACTACATGATCCTGAAACTGACCTTGACTCTGACTCTGACTCTGACTCTGACTCTGACACTTACTTCATGACTCTGACTTTGACTTTGACTCTGACTCTGACTCTGACTCTGACTCTGACTCGGACTCCGACTCGGACTATGTCTCTGACTCTGACTCTGACTCTGACTCTGACTTCATGACTCTGAATCTGACTCTGACTTTGACTCTAACTTCATGATCCTGAAACTCACTTTGACTCTGACTTTGACTTGATGACTCTGACTCTGACTGTGACTCTGACCCTGACTCTGACTCTGACTCTGACTCTGACTCTTGCTCCATGACTTTGACTTTGACTCTGACTCTGACTCTGACTCTGACTTTGACTCTGACTCTGTCTCTGACTCTGACTGTGACTCTGAATCTGACTTTATGACTCTGAATCTGACTCTGACTATGATTTTATGACTCTGACTCTGACTCTGACTCTGACTCTGACCCAGACTCTGACTTTGACTCTGACTCTGACTTTGACTCTGACTCTGACTCTGACTCTGACTCTGACTTCATGACTCTGAATCTGACTCTGACTTTGACTCTAACTCCATGATCCTGAAACTCACTTTGACCCTGACTCTGACTCTGACTCTGACTCTGACTATTACTGCATGACTTTGACTCTTACTTCATGACTCTGACTTTGGCTTTGACTTTTACTCTGACTCTGACTCTGACTCTGACTCTGACTCTGACTCTGTCTCTGACTCAGACTCTGACTCTGAATCTGACTTCATGACTCTGACTCTGACTCTGACTCTTTCTTCACGACTCTGACGCTGACTCTGACTCTAACTCTGACTCCGACTTTGACCCAGACTCTGACTCTGAATCTGACTCTGACTATGATTTTATGACTCTGACTCTGACTCTAACTCTGACTCTGACTCTAACTTCATGACTCTGAATCTGACTCTGACTATGATTTTATGACTCTGACTCTGACTCTGACTCTGACTCTGACTTTGACTCTGACTCTGACTCTGACTCTGACTCTGACTTCATGACTCCGAATCTGACTCTGACTTTGACTCTAACTCCATGATCCTGAAACTCACTTTGACCCTGACTCTGACTCTGACTCTGACTCTGACTCTGACTCTGACTCTGACTCTTACTTCATGACTCTGACTTTGGCTTTGACTTTTACTCTGACTCTGACTCTGACTCTGATTCTGACTCTGACTCTGTCTCTGACTCTGACTCTGACTCTGAATCTGACTTCATGACTCTGACTCTGACTCTGACTCTTTCTTCACGACTCTGACGCTGACTCTGACTCTAACTCCGACTCCGACTTTGACCTAGACTCTGACTCTGAATCTGACTCTGACTATGATTTTATGACTCTGACTCTGACTCTAACTCTGACTCTGACTCTAACTTCATGACTCTGAATCTGACTCTGACTATGATTTTATGACTCTGACTCTGACTCTGACTCTGACTCTGACTCTGACTCTTACTTCATGACTCTGACTTTGACTTTGACTTTGACTCTGACTCTGACTCTGACTCTGACTCTGACTCTGTCTCTGACTGTGACACCGACTCTGACTCTAACTCCATGACTCTGAATCTGACTCTCACTATGATTTTATGACTCGGACTCTGACTCCGACTCTGACTCTGACTCTGACTCTGACTCTGAGTCTTTCTCCATGGCTCTGACGCTAACTCTGACTCTGACTCTGACTCTGACTCTGACCCAGACTCTGACTCTGACTCTGACCCAGACTCTGACTCTGACTCTGACTCTGACTTTGACTCTGACTCTGACTCTGACTCTGACTCTGACTTCATGACTCTGAATCTGACTCTGACTTTGACTCTAACTCCATGATCCTGAAACTCACTTTGACCCTGACTCTGACTCTGACTCTGACTCTGACTCTGACTCTGACTCTGACTCTTACTTCATGACTCTGACTTTGGCTTTGACTTTTACTCTGACTCTGACTCTGACTCTGACTCTGACTCTGTCTCTGACTCTGACTCTGACTCTAAATCTGACTTCATGACTCTGACTCTGACTCTGACTCTTTCTTCACGACTCTGACGCTGACTCTGACTCTAACTCTGACTCCGACTTTGACCCAGACTCTGACTCTGAATCTGACTCTGACTATGAATTTATGACTCTGACTCTGACTCTAACTCTGACTCTGACTCTAACTTCATGACTCTGAATCTGACTCTGACTATGATTTTATGACTCTGACTCTGACTCTGACTCTGACTCTGACTCTGACTCTTACTTTATGACTCTGACTTTGACTCTGACTCTGTCTCTGACTGTGACTCCGACTCTGACTCTAACTCCATGACTCTGAATCTGACTCTCACTATGATTTTATGACTCTGACTCTGACTCTGACTCTGACTCTGAGTCTTTCTCCATGACTCTGACGCTAACTCTGACTCTGACTCTGACTCTGACTCTGACCCAGACTCTGACTCTGACTCTGACTCTGACTTTGACTCTGACTCTGACTCTGACTCTGACTCTGACTTCATGACTCTGAATCTGACTCTGACTTCGACTCTGACTACATGATCCTGAAACTGACCTTGACTCTGACTCTGACTCTGACTCTGACTCTGACTCGGACTCCGACTCGGACTATGTCTCTGACTCTGACTCTGACTCTGACTCTGACTTCATGACTCTGAATCTGACTCTGACTTTGACTCTAACTTCATGATCCTGAAACTCACTTTGACTCTGACTTTGACTTGATGACTCTGACTCTGACTGTGACTCTGACCCTGACTCTGACTCTGACTCTGACTCTGACTCTTGCTCCATGACTTTGACTTTGACTCTGACTCTGACTCTGACTCTGACTTTGACTCTGACTCTGTCTCTGACTCTGACTGTGACTCTGAATCTGACTTTATGACTCTGAATCTGACTCTGACTATGATTTTATGACTCTGACTCTGACTCTGACTCTGACTCTGACCCAGACTCTGACTTTGACTCTGACTCTGACTTTGACTCTGACTCTGACTCTGACTCTGACTCTGACTTCATGACTCTGAATCTGACTCTGACTTTGACTCTAACTCCATGATCCTGAAACTCACTTTGACCCTGACTCTGACTCTGACTCTGACTCTGACTATTACTGCATGACTTTGACTTCGACTTTGACTCTGACTCTGACTCTGACTCTAACTCTGACTCCGACTCTGACTATGTCTCTGACTCTGACTCTGACTCTGACTCTGACTCTGACTTCATGACTCTGATTCTAAATCTGACTTTAACTCTAACTTCATGATCCTGGAACTGACTTTGACTCTGACTTTGAGTTCATGACTCTGACTCTGACTGTGACTCTGACCCTGACTCTGACTCTGACTCTGACTCTGACTCTTACTTCATGACTCTGACTTTGCCTTTAACTTTTACTCTGACTCTGACTCTGACTCTGACTCTGACTCTGACTCTGTCTCTGACTCTGACTCTGACTCTGAATCTGACTTCATGACTCTGACTCTGACTCTGACTCTGTCTTCATGACTCTGACGCTGACTCTGACTCTAACTCTGACTCCGACTTTGACCCAGACTCTGACTCTAACTCTGACTCTGACTCTGACTCTGACTCCGACTTTGACTTTGACTCTGACTCTGACTCTGACTCTAACTTCATGACTCTGTATCTGACTCTGACTATGATTTTATGACTCTGACTCTGACTCTGACTCCGACTCTGACTCTGACTCTTACTTCATGACTCTGACTTTGACTTTGACTTTGACTCTGACTCTGACTCTGACTCTGACCCTGACTCTGTCTCTGACTGTGACTCCGACTCTGACACTAACTCCATGACTCTGAATCTGACTCTGACTATGTTTTTATGACTCTGACTCTGACTCCGACTCTGACTCTGACTCTGACTCTGACTCTGAGTCTTTCTCCATGACTCTGACGCTAACTCTGACTCTGACTCTGACTCTGACTCTGACCCAGACTCTGACTCTGACTCTGACTCTGACTTTGACTCTGATCTGACTCTGACTCCGACTCTGACTTCATGACTCTGAATCTGACTCTGACTTTGACTCTAACTACATGATCCTGAAACTGACCTTGACTCTGACTCTGACTCTGACTCTGACTCTGACTCTTACTTCATGACTCTGACTTTGACTTTGACTCTGACTCTGACTCTGACTCTGACTCTGACTCTGACTCTTACTCCATGACTCTGACTTTGACTTTGACTTTGACTCCGACTCTGACTCTGACTCTGACTCTGACTCTGACTCTGTCTCTGACCCTGACTCTGACTCTGACTCTTACTTCATGACTCTGACTTTGGCTTTGACTTTGACTCTGACTCTGACTCTGACTCTGACTCTGACTCTGACTCTGTCTCTGACTGTGACTCCGATTCTGACTCTAACTTCATGACTCTGAATCTGACTCTGACTATGATTTTATGACTCTGACTCTGACTCCGACTCTGACTCTGACTCTGACTCTGACTCTGAGTCTTTCTTCGTGACTCTGACGCCAACTCTGACTCTGACTCTGACTCTTACTCTGACCCAGACTCTGACTCTGACTCTGACTCTGACTTTGACTCTGACTCTGACTCTGACTCTGACTCTGACTCTGACTCTGAATCTGACTTCATGACTCTGACTCTGACTCTGACTCTGTCTTCATGACTCTGACGCTGACTCTGACTCTAACTCTGACTCCGACTTTGACCCAGACTCTGACTCTAACTCTGACTCTGACTCTGACTCTGACTCCGACTTTGACTTTGACTCTGACTCTGACTCTGACTCTAACTTCATGACTCTGTATCTGACTCTGACTATGATTTTATGACTCTGACTCTGACTCTGACTCCGACTCTGACTCTGACTCTTACTTCATGACTCTGACTTTGACTTTGACTTTGACTCTGACTCTGACTCTGACTCTGACCCTGACTCTGTCTCTGACTGTGACTCCGACTCTGACACTAACTCCATGACTCTGAATCTGACTCTGACTATGTTTTTATGACTCTGACTCTGACTCCGACTCTGACTCTGACTCTGACTCTGACTCTGAGTCTTTCTCCATGACTCTGACGCTAACTCTGACTCTGACTCTGACTCTGACTCTGACCCAGACTCTGACTCTGACTCTGACTCTGACTTTGACTCTGATCTGACTCTGACTCCGACTCTGACTTCATGACTCTGAATCTGACTCTGACTTTGACTCTAACTACATGATCCTGAAACTGACCTTGACTCTGACTCTGACTCTGACTCTGACTCTGACTCTTACTTCATGACTCTGACTTTGACTTTGACTCTGACTCTGACTCTGACTCTGACTCTGACTCTGACTCTTACTCCATGACTCTGACTTTGACTTTGACTTTGACTCCGACTCTGACTCTGACTCTGACTCTGACTCTGACTCTGTCTCTGACCCTGACTCTGACTCTGACTCTTACTTCATGACTCTGACTTTGGCTTTGACTTTGACTCTGACTCTGACTCTGACTCTGACTCTGACTCTGACTCTGTCTCTGACTGTGACTCCGACTCTGACTCTAACTTCATGACTCTGAATCTGACTCTGACTATGATTTTATGACTCTGACTCTGACTCCGACTCTGACTCTGACTCTGACTCTGACTCTGAGTCTTTCTTCGTGACTCTGACGCCAACTCTGACTCTGACTCTGACTCTTACTCTGACCCAGACTCTGACTCTGACTCTGACTCTGACTTTGACTCTGACTCTGACTCTGACTCTGACTCTGACTTCATGACTCTGAATCTGACTCTGACTTTGACTCTAACTACATGATCCTGAAACTGACCTTGACTCTGACTCTGACTCTGACTCTGACTCTGACTCTTACTTCATGACTCTGACTTTGACTTTGACTCTGACTCTGACTCTGACTCTGACTCCGACTCGGACTATGTCCCTGACTCTGACTCTGACTTCATGACTCTGAATCTGACTCTGACTTTGACTCTAACTTCATGATCCTGAAACTCACTTTGACTCTGACTTTGACTTCATGACTCTGACTCTGACTGTGACTCTGACCCTGACTCTGACTCTGACTCTGACTCTGACTCTTACTCCATGACTCTGACTTTGACTTTGACTTTGACTCTGACTCTGACTCTGACTCTGACTCTGACTCTGACTCTGACTCTGACTCTGACTCTGTCTCTGACTGTGACTCCGACTCTGACTCGAACTTCATGACTCTGAATCTGACTCTGACTATGATTTTATGACTCTGACTCTGACTCCGACTCTGACTCTGACTCTGACTCTGACTTCGACTCTGACTCTGACTCTGAATCTGACTCTGTCTCTGACTGTGACTCCGACTCTGACTCTCACTTCATGACTCTGAATCTGACTCTGACTATGATTTTATGACTCTGACTCTGACTCCGACTCTGACTCTGACTCTGACTCTGACTCTGAGTCTTTCTTCGTGACTCTGACGCCAACTCTGACTCTGACTCTGACTCTGACCCAGAATCTGACTCTGACTCTGACTCTGACTTTGACTCCGACTCTGACTCTGACTCTGACTCTGACTTCATGACTCTGACTCTGACTCTGACTCTGACTCTGACTCTTACTTCATGACTTTGACTATGTCTCTGACTCTGACTCTGACTCTGACTCTGACTTCATGACTCTGAATCTGACTCTGACTTTGACTCTAACTTCATGATCCTGAAACTGTCTTTGACTCTGACTTTGAGTTCATGACTCTGACTCTGACTGTGACTCTGAAACTGACTCTGACTCTGACTCTGACTCTGACTCTTACTTCATGACTCTGACTTTGGCTTTGACTTTGACTCTGACTCTGACTCTGACTCTGACTCTGACTCTGACTCTGACTCTGTCTCTGACTGTGACTCCGACTCTGACTCTAACTTCATGACTCTGAATCTGACTCTGACTATGATTTTATGACTCTGACTCTGACTCCGACTCTGACTCTGACTCTGACTCTGACTCTGAGTCTTTCTTCGTGACTCTGACGCCAACTCTGACTCTGACTCTGACTCTTACTCTGACCCAGACTCTGACTCTGACTCTGACTCTGACTTTGACTCTGACTCTGACTCTGACTCTGACTCTGACTTCATGACTCTGAATCTGACTCTGACTTTGACTCTAACTACATGATCCTGAAACTGACCTTGACTCTGACTCTGACTCTGACTCTGACTCTGACTCTGACTCTTACTTCATGACTCTGACTTTGACTTTGACTCTGACTCTGACTCTGACTCTGACTCCGACTCGGACTATGTCCCTGACTCTGACTCTGACTTCATGACTCTGAATCTGACTCTGACTTTGACTCTAACTTCATGATCCTGAAACTCACTTTGACTCTGACTTTGACTTCATGACTCTGACTCTGACTGTGACTCTGACCCTGACTCTGACTCTGACTCTGACTCTGACTCTTACTCCATGACTCTGACTTTGACTTTGACTTTGACTCTGACTCTGACTCTGACTCTGACTCTGACTCTGACTCTGTGTCTGACCCTGACTCTGACTCTGAATCTGACTTTATGACTCTGAATCTGACTCTCACTATGATTTTATGACTCTGACTCTGATTCCGACTCTGACTCTGACTCTTACTTCATGACTCTGACTCTGACTTCGACTCTGACTCTGACTCTGACTCTGACTCTGTCTCTGACTGTGACTCCGACTCTGACTCTCACTTCATGACTCTGAATCTGACTCTGACTATGATTTTATGACTCTGACTCTGACTCCGACTCTGACTCTGACTCTGACTCTGACTCTGAGTCTTTCTTCGTGACTCTGACGCCAACTCTGACTCTGACTCTGACTCTGACCCAGAATCTGACTTTGACTCTGATTCCGACTCTGACTCTGACTCTTACTTCATGACTCTGACTCTGACTTCATGACTCTGACTCTGACTCTGACTCTGACTCTGACTCTGACTCTGACTCTTACTTCATGACTTTGACTATGTCTCTGACTCTGACTCTGACTCTGACTCTGACTCTGACTTCATGACTCTGAATCTGACTCTGACTTTGACTCTAACTTCATGATCCTGAAACTGACTTTGACTCTGACTTTGAGTTTATGACTCTGACTCTGACTGTGACTCTGAACCTGACTCTGACTCTGACTCTGACTCTGACTCTTACTTCATGACTCTGACTTTGGCTTTGACTTTGACTCTGACTCTGACTCTGACTCTGACTCTGACTCTGACTCTGACTCTGACTCTGTCTCTGACTGTGACTCCGACTCTGACTCTAACTTCATGACTCTGAATCTGACTCTGACTATGATTTTATGACTCTGACTCTGACTCCGACTCTGACTCTGACTCTGACTCTGACTCTGAGTCTTTCTTCGTGACTCTGACGCCAACTCTGACTCTGACTCTGACTCTTACTCTGACCCAGACTCTGACTCTGACTCTGACTCTGACTTTGACTCTGACTCTGACTCTGACTCTGACTCTGACTTCATGACTCTGAATCTGACTCTAACTTTGACTCTAACTACATGATCCTGAAACTGACCTTGACTCTGACTCTGACTCTGACTCTGACTCTGACTCTTACTTCATGACTCTGACTTTGACTTTGACTTTGACTCTGACTCTGACTCTGACTCTGTCTCTGACTCTGTCTCTGACTGTGACTCCGACTCTGACTCTAACTCCATGACTCTGAATCTGACTCTCACTATGATTTTATGACTCTGACTCTGACTCTGACTCTGACTCCGAGTCTTTCTCCATGACTCTGACGCTAACTCTGACTCTGACTCTGACTATGACTCTGACTCTGACTCTGACCCAGACTCTGACTCTGACTCTGACTCTGACTTTGACTCTGACTCTGACTCTGACTCTGACTCTGACTTCATGACTCTGAATCTGACTCTGACTTCGACTCTGACTACATGATCCTGAAACTGACCTTGACCCTGACTCTGACTCTGACTCTGACTCTGACACTTACTTCATGACTCTGACTTTGACTTTGACTCTGACTCTGACTCTGACTCTGACTCTGACTCTGACTCCGACTCGGAGTATGTCTCTGACTCTGACTCTGACTCGGACTCTGACTGTGACTCCGACTCTGACTCTAACTTCATGACTCTGAATCTGACTCTGACTATGATTTTATGACTCTGACTCTGACTCCGACTCTGACTCTGACTCTGACTCTGACTTCGACTCTGACTCTGACTCTGACTCTGACTCTGTCTCTGACTGTGACTCCGACTCTGACTCTCACTTCATGACTCTGAATCTGACTCTGACTATGATTTTATGACTCTGACTCTGACTCCGACTCTGACTCTGACTCTGACTCTGACTCTGAGTCTTTCTTCGTGACTCTGACGCCAACTCTGACTCTGACTCTGACTCTGACCCAGAATCTGACTCTGACTCTGACTCTGACTTTGACTCCGACTCTGACTCTGACTCTGACTCTGACTTCATGACTCTGACTCTGACTCTGACTCTGACTCTGACTCTTACTTCATGACTTTGACTATGTCTCTGACTCTGACTCTGACTCTGACTCTGACTTCATGACTCTGAATCTGACTCTGACTTTGACTCTAACTTCATGATCCTGAAACTGTCTTTGACTCTGACTTTGAGTTCATGACTCTGACTCTGACTGTGACTCTGAACCTGACTCTGACTCTGACTCTGACTCTGACTCTTACTTCATGACTCTGACTTTGGCTTTGACTTTGACTCTGACTCTGACTCTGACTCTGACTCTGACTCTGACTCTGTCTCTGACTGTGACTCCGACTCTGACTCTAACTTCATGACTCTGAATCTGACTCTGACTATGATTTTATGACTCTGACTCTGACTCCGACTCTGACTCTGACTCTGACTCTGACTCTGAGTCTTTCTTCGTGACTCTGACGCCAACTCTGACTCTGACTCTGACTCTTACTCTGACCCAGACTCTGACTCTGACTCTGACTCTGACTTTGACTCTGACTCTGACTCTGACTCTGACTCTGACTTCATGACTCTGAATCTGACTCTGACTTTGACTCTAACTACATGATCCTGAAACTGACCTTGACTCTGACTCTGACTCTGACTCTGACTCTGACTCTGACTCTTACTTCATGACTCTGACTTTGACTTTGACTCTGACTCTGACTCTGACTCTGACTCCGACTCGGACTATGTCCCTGACTCTGGCTCTGACTTCATGACTCTGAATCTGACTCTGGCTTTGACTCTAACTTCATGATCCTGAAACTCACTTTGACTCTGACTTTGACTTCATGACTCTGACTCTGACTGTGACTCTGACCCTGACTCTGACTCTGACTCTGACTCTGACTCTTACTCCATGACTCTGACTTTGACTTTGACTTTGACTCTGACTCTGACTCTGACTCTGACTCTGACTCTGACTCTGTGTCTGACCCTGACTCTGACTCTGAATCTGACTTTATGACTCTGAATCTGACTCTCACTATGATTTTATGACTCTGACTCTGATTCCGACTCTGACTCTGACTCTTACTTCATGACTCTGACTCTGACTTCGACTCTGACTCTGACTCTGACTCTGACTCTGTCTCTGACTGTGACTCCGACTCTGACTCTCACTTCATGACTCTGAATCTGACTCTGACTATGATTTTATGACTCTGACTCTGACTCCGACTCTGACTCTGACTCTGACTCTGACTCTGAGTCTTTCTTCGTGACTCTGACGCCAACTCTGACTCTGACTCTGACCCTGACCCAGAATCTGACTTTGACTCTGATTCCGACTCTGACTCTGACTCTTACTTCATGACTCTGACTCTGACTTCATGACTCTGACTCTGACTCTGACTCTGACTCTGACTCTGACTCTGACTCTTACTTCATGACTTTGACTATGTCTCTGACTCTGACTCTGACTCTGACTCTGACTCTGACTTGATGACTCTGAATCTGACTCTGACTTTGACTCTAACTTCATGATCCTGAAACTGACTTTGACTCTGACTTTGAGTTTATGACTCTGACTCTGACTGTGACTCTGAACCTGACTCTGACTCTGACTCTGACTCTGACTCTTACTTCATGACTCTGACTTTGGCTTTGACTTTGACTCTGACTCTGACTCTGACTCTGACTCTGACTCTGACTCTGACTCTGACTCTGTCTCTGACTGTGACTCCGACTCTGACTCTAACTTCATGACTCTGAATCTGACTCTGACTATGATTTTATGACTCTGACTCTGACTCCGACTCTGACTCTGACTCTGACTCTGACTCTGAGTCTTTCTTCGTGACTCTGACGCCAACTCTGACTCTGACTCTGACTCTTACTCTGACCCAGACTCTGACTCTGACTCTGACTCTGACTTTGACTCTGACTCTGACTCTGACTCTGACTCTGACTTCATGACTCTGAATCTGACTCTAACTTTGACTCTAACTACATGATCCTGAAACTGACCTTGACTCTGACTCTGACTCTGACTCTGACTCTGACTCTTACTTCATGACTCTGACTTTGACTTTGACTTTGACTCTGACTCTGACTCTGACTCTGTCTCTGACTCTGTCTCTGACTGTGACTCCGACTCTGACTCTAACTTCATGACTCTGAATCTGACTCTGACTATGATTTTATGACTCTGACTCTGACTCCGACTCTGACTCTGACTCTGACTCTGACTTCGACTCTGACTCTGACTCTGACTCTGACTCTGTCTCTGACTGTGACTCCGACTCTGACTCTCACTTCATGACTCTGAATCTGACTCTGACTATGATTTTATGTCTCTGACTGTGACTCCGACTCTGACTCTCACTTCATGACTCTGAATCTGACTCTGACTATGATTTTATGACTCTGACTCTGACTCCGACTCTGACTCTGACTCTGACTCTGACTCTGAGTCTTTCTTCGTGACTCTGACGCCAACTCTGACTCTGACTCTGACTCTGACCCAGAATCTGACTCTGACTCTGACTCTGACTTTGACTCCGACTCTGACTCTGACTCTGACTCTGACTTCATGACTCTGACTCTGACTCTGACTCTGACTCTGACTCTTACTTCATGACTTTGACTATGTCTCTGACTCTGACTCTGACTCTGACTCTGACTTCATGACTCTGAATCTGACTCTGACTTTGACTCTAACTTCATGATCCTGAAACTGTCTTTGACTCTGACTTTGAGTACATGACTCTGACTCTGACTGTGACTCTGAACCTGACTCTGACTCTGACTCTGACTCTGACTCTTACTTCATGACTCTGACTTTGGCTTTGACTTTGACTCTGACTCTGACTCTGACTCTGACTCTGACTCTGTCTCTGACTGTGACTCCGACTCTGACTCTAACTTCATGACTCTGAATCTGACTCTGACTATGATTTTATGACTCTGACTCTGACTCCGACTCTGACTCTGACTCTGACTCTGACTCTGAGTCTTTCTTCGTGACTCTGACGCCAACTCTGACTCTGACTCTGACTCTTACTCTGACCCAGACTCTGACTCTGACTCTGACTCTGACTTTGACTCTGACTCTGACTCTGACTCTGACTCTGACTTCATGACTCTGAATCTGACTCTGACTTTGACTCTAACTACATGATCCTGAAACTGACCTTGACTCTGACTCTGACTCTGACTCTGACTCTGACTCTGACTCTTACTTCATGACTCTGACTTTGACTTTGACTCTGACTCTGACTCTGACTCTGACTCCGACTCGGACTATGTCCCTGACTCTGACTCTGACTTCATGACTCTGAATCTGACTCTGACTTTGACTCTAACTTCATGATCCTGAAACTCACTTTGACTCTGACTTTGACTTCATGACTCTGACTCTGACTGTGACTCTGACCCTGACTCTGACTCTGACTCTGACTCTGACTCTTACTCCATGACTCTGACTTTGACTTTGACTTTGACTCTGACTCTGACTCTGACTCTGACTCTGACTCTGACTCTGTGTCTGACCCTGACTCTGACTCTGAATCTGACTTTATGACTCTGAATCTGACTCTCACTATGATTTTATGACTCTGACTCTGATTCCGACTCTGACTCTGACTCTTACTTCATGACTCTGACTCTGACTTCGACTCTGACTCTGACTCTGACTCTGACTCTGTCTCTGACTGTGACTCCGACTCTGACTCTCACTTCATGACTCTGAATCTGACTCTGACTATGATTTTATGACTCTGACTCTGACTCCGACTCTGACTCTGACTCTGACTCTGACTCTGAGTCTTTCTTCGTGACTCTGACGCCAACTCTGACTCTGACTCTGACTCTGACCCAGAATCTGACTTTGACTCTGATTCCGACTCTGACTCTGACTCTTACTTCATGACTCTGACTCTGACTTCATGACTCTGACTCTGACTCTGACTCTGACTCTGACTCTGACTCTGACTCTTACTTCATGACTTTGACTATGTCTCTGACTCTGACTCTGACTCTGACTCTGACTCTGACTTCATGACTCTGAATCTGACTCTGACTTTGACTCTAACTTCATGATCCTGAAACTGACTTTGACTCTGACTTTGAGTTTATGACTCTGACTCTGACTGTGACTCTGAACCTGACTCTGACTCTGACTCTGACTCTGACTCTTACTTCATGACTCTGACTTTGGCTTTGACTTTGACTCTGACTCTGACTCTGACTCTGACTCTGACTCTGACTCTGACTCTGACTCTGTCTCTGACTGTGACTCCGACTCTGACTCTAACTTCATGACTCTGAATCTGACTCTGACTATGATTTTATGACTCTGACTCTGACTCCGACTCTGACTCTGACTCTGACTCTGACTCTGAGTCTTTCTTCGTGACTCTGACGCCAACTCTGACTCTGACTCTGACTCTTACTCTGACCCAGACTCTGACTCTGACTCTGACTCTGACTTTGACTCTGACTCTGACTCTGACTCTGACTCTGACTTCATGACTCTGAATCTGACTCTAACTTTGACTCTAACTACATGATCCTGAAACTGACCTTGACTCTGACTCTGACTCTGACTCTGACTCTGACTCTTACTTCATGACTCTGACTTTGACTTTGACTTTGACTCTGACTCTGACTCTGACTCTGTCTCTGACTCTGTCTCTGACTGTGACTCCGACTCTGACTCTAACTCCATGACTCTGAATCTGACTCTCACTATGATTTTATGACTCTGACTCTGACTCTGACTCTGACTCCGAGTCTTTCTCCATGACTCTGACGCTAACTCTGACTCTGACTCTGACTCTGACTCTGACTCTGACTCTTACTTCATGACTCTGACTTTGACTTTGACTTTGACTCTGACTCTGACTCTGACTCTGTCTCTGACTCTGTCTCTGACTGTGACTCCGACTCTGACTCTAACTTCATGACTCTGAATCTGACTCTGACTATGATTTTATGACTCTGACTCTGACTCCGACTCTGACTCTGACTCTGACTCTGACTTCGACTCTGACTCTGACTCTGACTCTGACTCTGTCTCTGACTGTGACTCCGACTCTGACTCTCACTTCATGACTCTGAATCTGACTCTGACTATGATTTTATGTCTCTGACTGTGACTCCGACTCTGACTCTCACTTCATGACTCTGAATCTGACTCTGACTATGATTTTATGACTCTGACTCTGACTCCGACTCTGACTCTGACTCTGACTCTGACTCTGAGTCTTTCTTCGTGACTCTGACGCCAACTCTGACTCTGACTCTGACTCTGACCCAGAATCTGACTCTGACTCTGACTCTGACTTTGACTCCGACTCTGACTCTGACTCTGACTCTGACTTCATGACTCTGACTCTGACTCTGACTCTGACTCTGACTCTTACTTCATGACTTTGACTATGTCTCTGACTCTGACTCTGACTCTGACTCTGACTTCATGACTCTGAATCTGACTCTGACTTTGACTCTAACTTCATGATCCTGAAACTGTCTTTGACTCTGACTTTGAGTTCATGACTCTGACTCTGACTGTGACTCTGAACCTGACTCTGACTCTGACTCTGACTCTGACTCTTACTTCATGACTCTGACTTTGGCTTTGACTTTGACTCTGACTCTGACTCTGACTCTGACTCTGACTCTGACTCTGTCTCTGACTGTGACTCCGACTCTGACTCTAACTTCATGACTCTGAATCTGACTCTGACTATGATTTTATGACTCTGACTCTGACTCCGACTCTGACTCTGACTCTGACTCTGACTCTGAGTCTTTCTTCGTGACTCTGACGCCAACTCTGACTCTGACTCTGACTCTTACTCTGACCCAGACTCTGACTCTGACTCTGACTCTGACTTTGACTCTGACTCTGACTCTGACTCTGACTCTGACTTCATGACTCTGAATCTGACTCTGACTTTGACTCTAACTACATGATCCTGAAACTGACCTTGACTCTGACTCTGACTCTGACTCTGACTCTTACTTCATGACTCTGACTTTGACTTTGACTCTGACTCTGACTCTGACTCTGACTCCGACTCGGACTATGTCCCTGACTCTGACTCTGACTTCATGACTCTGAATCTGACTCTGACTTTGACTCTAACTTCATGATCCTGAAACTCACTTTGACTCTGACTTTGACTTCATGACTCTGACTCTGACTGTGACTCTGACCCTGACTCTGACTCTGACTCTGACTCTGACTCTTACTCCATGACTCTGACTTTGACTTTGACTTTGACTCTGACTCTGACTCTGACTCTGACTCTGACTCTGACTCTGTGTCTGACCCTGACTCTGACTCTGAATCTGACTTTATGACTCTGAATCTGACTCTCACTATGATTTTATGACTCTGACTCTGATTCCGACTCTGACTCTGACTCTTACTTCATGACTCTGACTCTGACTTCGACTCTGACTCTGACTCTGACTCTGACTCTGTCTCTGACTGTGACTCCGACTCTGACTCTCACTTCATGACTCTGAATCTGACTCTGACTATGATTTTATGACTCTGACTCTGACTCCGACTCTGACTCTGACTCTGACTCTGACTCTGAGTCTTTCTTCGTGACTCTGACGCCAACTCTGACTCTGACTCTGACTCTGACCCAGAATCTGACTTTGACTCTGATTCCGACTCTGACTCTGACTCTTACTTCATGACTCTGACTCTGACTTCATGACTCTGACTCTGACTCTGACTCTGACTCTGACTCTGACTCTGACTCTTACTTCATGACTTTGACTATGTCTCTGACTCTGACTCTGACTCTGACTCTGACTCTGACTTCATGACTCTGAATCTGACTCTGACTTTGACTCTAACTTCATGATCCTGAAACTGACTTTGACTCTGACTTTGAGTTTATGACTCTGACTCTGACTGTGACTCTGAACCTGACTCTGACTCTGACTCTGACTCTGACTCTTACTTCATGACTCTGACTTTGGCTTTGACTTTGACTCTGACTCTGACTCTGACTCTGACTCTGACTCTGACTCTGACTCTGACTCTGTCTCTGACTGTGACTCCGACTCTGACTCTAACTTCATGACTCTGAATCTGACTCTGACTATGATTTTATGACTCTGACTCTGACTCCGACTCTGACTCTGACTCTGACTCTGACTCTGAGTCTTTCTTCGTGACTCTGACGCCAACTCTGACTCTGACTCTGACTCTTACTCTGACCCAGACTCTGACTCTGACTCTGACTCTGACTTTGACTCTGACTCTGACTCTGACTCTGACTCTGACTTCATGACTCTGAATCTGACTCCAACTTTGACTCTAACTACATGATCCTGAAACTGACCTTGACTCTGACTCTGACTCTGACTCTGACTCTGACTCTTACTTCATGACTCTGACTTTGACTTTGACTTTGACTCTGACTCTGACTCTGACTCTGTCTCTGACTCTGTCTCTGACTGTGACTCCGACTCTGACTCTAACTCCATGACTCTGAATCTGACTCTCACTATGATTTTATGACTCTGACTCTGACTCTGACTCTGACTCCGAGTCTTTCTCCATGACTCTGACGCTAACTCTGACTCTGACTCTGACTCTGACTCTGACTCTGACTCTGACCCAGACTCTGACTCCGACTCTGACTCTGACTTTGACTCTGACTCTGACTCTGACTCTGACTCTGACTTCATGACTCTGAATCTGACTCTGACTTTGACTCTAACTTCATGATCCTGAAACTCAGTTTGACTCTGACTTTGACTTCATGACTCTGACTCTGACTGTGACTCTGACCCTGACTCTGACTCTGACTCTGACTCTGACTCTTACTCCATGACTTTGACTTTGACTCTGACTCTGACTCTGACTCTGACTCTGACTCTGACTCTGTCTCTGACTCTGACTGTGACTCTGAATCTGACTTCATGACTCTGAATCTGACTCTGACTATGATTTTATGACTCTGACTCTGACTCTGACTCTGACTCTGACCCAGACTCTGACTCTGACTCTGACTCTGACTTTGACTCTGACTCTGACTCTGACTCTGACTCTGACTTCATGACTCTGAATCTGACTCTGACTTTGACTCTAACTCCATGATCCTGAAACTGACTTTGACCCTGACTCTGACTCTGACTCTGACTCTGACTCTTACTTCATGACTTTGACTTCGACTTTGACTCTGACTCTGACTCTGACTCTAACTCTGACTCCGACTCTGACTATGTCTTTGACTCTGACTCTGACTCTGACTCTGACTCTGACTCTGACTCTGACTCTGACTCTGTCTCTGACTGTGACTCCGACTCTGACTCTAACTTCATGACTCTGAATCTGACTCTGACTATGATTTTATGACTCTGACTCTGACTCCGACTCTGACTCTGACTCTGACTCTGACTCTGAGTCTTTCTTCGTGACTCTGACGCCAACTCTGACTCTGACTCTGACTCTTACTCTGACCCAGACTCTGACTCTGACTCTGACTCTGACTTTGACTCTGACTCTGACTCTGACTCTGACTCTGACTTCATGACTCTGAATCTGACTCCAACTTTGACTCTAACTACATGATCCTGAAACTGACCTTGACTCTGACCCTGACTCTGACTCTGAATCTGACTTTATGACTCTGAATCTGACTCTCACTATGATTTTATGACTCTGACTCTGATTCCGACTCTGACTCTGACTCTTACTTCATGACTCTGACTCTGACTTCGACTCTGACTCTGACTCTGACTCTGACTCTGTCTCTGACTGTGACTCCGACTCTGACTCTCACTTCATGACTCTGAATCTGACTCTGACTATGATTTTATGACTCTGACTCTGACTCCGACTCTGACTCTGACTCTGACTCTGACTCTGAGTCTTTCTTCGTGACTCTGACGCCAACTCTGACTCTGACTCTGACTCTGACCCAGAATCTGACTTTGACTCTGATTCCGACTCTGACTCTGACTCTTACTTCATGACTCTGACTCTGACTTCATGACTCTGACTCTGACTCTGACTCTGACTCTGACTCTGACTCTGACTCTTACTTCATGACTTTGACTATGTCTCTGACTCTGACTCTGACTCTGACTCTGACTCTGACTTCATGACTCTGAATCTGACTCTGACTTTGACTCTAACTTCATGATCCTGAAACTGACTTTGACTCTGACTTTGAGTTTATGACTCTGACTCTGACTGTGACTCTGAACCTGACTCTGACTCTGACTCTGACTCTGACTCTTACTTCATGACTCTGACTTTGGCTTTGACTTTGACTCTGACTCTGACTCTGACTCTGACTCTGACTCTGACTCTGACTCTGACTCTGTCTCTGACTGTGACTCCGACTCTGACTCTAACTTCATGACTCTGAATCTGACTCTGACTATGATTTTATGACTCTGACTCTGACTCCGACTCTGACTCTGACTCTGACTCTGACTCTGAGTCTTTCTTCGTGACTCTGACGCCAACTCTGACTCTGACTCTGACTCTTACTCTGACCCAGACTCTGACTCTGACTCTGACTCTGACTTTGACTCTGACTCTGACTCTGACTCTGACTCTGACTTCATGACTCTGAATCTGACTCCAACTTTGACTCTAACTACATGATCCTGAAACTGACCTTGACTCTGACTCTGACTCTGACTCCGACTCTGACTCTGACTCTGACTCTGACTCTGAGTCTTTCTTCGTGACTCTGACGCCAACTCTGACTCTGACTCTGACTCTGACCCAGAATCTGACTTTGACTCTGATTCCGACTCTGACTCTGACTCTTACTTCATGACTCTGACTCTGACTTCATGACTCTGACTCTGACTCTGACTCTGACTGTGACTCCGACTCTGACTCTCACTTCATGACTCTGAATCTGACTCTGACTATGATTTTATGACTCTGACTCTGACTCCGACTCTGACTCTGACTCTGACTCTGACTCTGAGTCTTTCTTCGTGACTCTGACGCCAACTCTGACTCTGACTCTGACTCTGACCCAGAATCTGACTCTGACTCTGACTCTGACTTTGACTCCGACTCTGACTCTGACTCTGACTCTGACTTCATGACTCTGACTCTGACTCTGACTCTGACTCTGACTCTTACTTCATGACTTTGACTATGTCTCTGACTCTGACTCTGACTCTGACTCTGACTTCATGACTCTGAATCTGACTCTGACTTTGACTCTAACTTCATGATCCTGAAACTGTCTTTGACTCTGACTTTGAGTTCATGACTCTGACTCTGACTGTGACTCTGAACCTGACTCTGACTCTGACTCTGACTCTGACTCTTACTTCATGACTCTGACTTTGGCTTTGACTTTGACTCTGACTCTGACTCTGACTCTGACTCTGACTCTGACTCTGTCTCTGACTGTGACTCCGACTCTGACTCTAACTTCATGACTCTGAATCTGACTCTGACTATGATTTTATGACTCTGACTCTGACTCCGACTCTGACTCTGACTCTGACTCTGACTCTGAGTCTTTCTTCGTGACTCTGACGCCAACTCTGACTCTGACTCTGACTCTTACTCTGACCCAGACTCTGACTCTGACTCTGACTCTGACTTTGACTCTGACTCTGACTCTGACTCTGACTCTGACTTCATGACTCTGAATCTGACTCTGACTTTGACTCTAACTACATGATCCTGAAACTGACCTTGACTCTGACTCTGACTCTGACTCTGACTCTTACTTCATGACTCTGACATTGACTTTGACTCTGACTCTGACTCTGACTCTGACTCCGACTCGGACTATGTCCCTGACTCTGACTCTGACTTCATGACTCTGAATCTGACTCTGACTTTGACTCTAACTTCATGATCCTGAAACTCACTTTGACTCTGACTTTGACTTCATGACTCTGACTCTGACTGTGACTCTGACCCTGACTCTGACTCTGACTCTGACTCTGACTCTTACTCCATGACTCTGACTTTGACTTTGACTTTGACTCTGACTCTGACTCTGACTCTGACTCTGACTCTGACTCTGTGTCTGACCCTGACTCTGACTCTGAGTCTGACTTTATGACTCTGAATCTGACTCTCACTATGATTTTATGACTCTGACTCTGATTCCGACTCTGACTCTGACTCTTACTTCATGACTCTGACTCTGACTTCGACTCTGACTCTGACTCTGACTCTGACTCTGTCTCTGACTGTGACTCCGACTCTGACTCTCACTTCATGACTCTGAATCTGACTCTGACTATGATTTTATGACTCTGACTCTGACTCCGACTCTGACTCCGACTCTGACTCTGACTCTGAGTCTTTCTTCGTGACTCTGACGCCAACTCTGACTCTGACTCTGACTCTGACCCAGAATCTGACTTTGACTCTGATTCCGACTCTGACTCTGACTCTTACTTCATGACTCTGACTCTGACTTCATGACTCTGACTCTGACTCTGACTCTGACTCTGACTCTGACTCTGACTCTGACTCTGACTCTGACTCTGACTCTTACTTCATGACTTTGACTATGTCTCTGACTCTGACTCTGACTCTGACTCTGACTCTGACTTCATGACTCTGAATCTGACTCTGACTTTGACTCTAACTTCATGATCCTGAAACTGACTTTGACTCTGACTTTGAGTTTATGACTCTGACTCTGACTGTGACTCTGAACCTGACTCTGACTCTGACTCTGACTCTGACTCTTACTTCATGACTCTGACTTTGGCTTTGACTTTGACTCTGACTCTGACTCTGACTCTGACTCTGACTCTGACTCTGACTCTGACTCTGTCTCTGACTGTGACTCCGACTCTGACTCTAACTTCATGACTCTGAATCTGACTCTGACTATGATTTTATGACTCTGACTCTGACTCTGACTCTGAGTCTTTCTTCGTGACTCTGACGCCAACTCTGACTCTGACTCTGACTCTTACTCTGACCCAGACTCTGACTCTGACTCTGACTCTGACTTTGACTCTGACTCTGACTCTGACTCTGACTCTGACTTCATGACTCTGAATCTGACTCCAACTTTGACTCTAACTACATGATCCTGAAACTGACCTTGACTCTGACTCTGACTCTGACTCTGACTCTGACTCTGACTCTTACTTCATGACTCTGACTTTGACTTTGACTTTGACTCTGACTCTGACTCTGACTCTGTCTCTGACTCTGTCTCTGACTGTGACTCCGACTCTGACTCTAACTCCATGACTCTGAATCTGACTCTCACTATGATTTTATGACTCTGACTCTGACTCTGACTCTGACTCCGAGTCTTTCTCCATGACTCTGACGCTAACTCTGACTCTGACTCTGACTCTGACTCTGACTCTGACTCTGACCCAGACTCTGACTCCGACTCTGACTCTGACTTTGACTCTGACTCTGACTCTGACTCTGACTCTGACTTCATGACTCTGAATCTGACTCTGACTTCGACTCTGACTACATGATCCTGAAACTGACCTTGACCCTGACTCTGACTCTGACTCTGACTCTGACACTTACTTCATGACTCTGACTTTGACTTTGACTCTGACTCTGACTCTGACTCTGACTCTGACTCTGACTCCGACTCGGAGTATGTCTCTGACTCTGACTCTGACTCTGACTCTGACTTCATGACTCTGAATCTGACTCTGACTTTGACTCTAACTTCATGATCCTGAAACTCAGTTTGACTCTGACTTTGACTTCATGACTCTGACTCTGACTGTGACTCTGACCCTGACTCTGACTCTGACTCTGACTCTGACTCTGACTCCATGACTTTGACTTTGACTCTGACTCTGACTCTGACTCTGACTCTGACTCTGACTCTGTCTCTGACTCTGACTGTGACTCTGAATCTGACTTCATGACTCTGAATCTGACTCTGACTATGATTTTATGACTCTGACTCTGACTCTGACTCTGACTCTGACCCAGACTCTGACTCTGACTCTGACTCTGACTTTGACTCTGACTCTGACTCTGACTCTGACTCTGACTTCATGACTCTGAATCTGACTCTGACTTTGACTCTAACTCCATGATCCTGAAACTGACTTTGACCCTGACTCTGACTCTGACTCTGACTCTGACTCTTACTTCATGACTTTGACTTCGACTTTGACTCTGACTCTGACTCTGACTCTAACTCTGACTCCGACTCTGACTATGTCTCTGACTCTGACTCTGACTCTGACTCTGACTCTGACTTCATGACTCTGATTCTAAATCTGACTTTAACTCTAACTTCATGATCCTGGAACTGACTTTGACTCTGACTTTGAATTCATGACTCTGACTCTGACTGTGACTCTGACCCTGACTCTGACTCTGACTCTGACTCTGACTCTTACTTCATGACTCTGACTTTGCCTTTAACTTTTACTCTGACTCTGACTCTGACTCTGACTCCGACTCTGACTCTGTCTCTGACTCTGACTCTGACTCTGAATCTGACTTCATGACTCTGACTCTGACTCTGACTCTGTCTTCATGACTCTGACGCTGACTCTGACTCTAACTCTGACTCCGACTTTGACCCAGACTCTGACTCTAACTCTGACTCTGACTCTGACTCTGACTCCGACTTTGACTTTGACTCTGACTCTGACTCTGACTCTAACTTCATGACTCTGTATCTGACTCTGACTATGATTTTATGACTCTGACTCTGACTCTGACTCCGACTCTGACTCTGACTCTTACTTCATGACTCTGACTTTGGCTTTGACTTTGACTCTGACTCTGACTCTGACTCTGACTCTGACTCTGACTCTGTCTCTGACTGTGACTCCGACTCTGACTCTAACTTCATGACTCTGAATCTGACTCTGACTATGATTTTATGACTCTGACTCTGACTCCGACTCTGACTCTGACTCTGACTCTGACTCTAAGTCTTTCTTCGTGACTCTGACGCCAACTCTGACTCTGACTCTGACTCTTACTCTGACCCAGACTCTGACTCTGACTCTGACTCTGACTTTGACTCTGACTCTGACTCTGACTCTGACTCTGACTTCATGACTCTGAATCTGACTCTGACTTTGACTCTAACTACATGATCCTGAAACTGACCTTGACTCTGACTCTGACTCTGACTCTGACTCTGACTCTCACTCTTACTTCATGACTCTGACTTTGACTTTGACTCTGACTCTGACTCTGACTCTGACTCCGACTCGGACTATGTCCCTGACTCTGACTCTGACTTCATGACTCTGAATCTGACTCTGACTTTGACTCTAACTTCATGATCCTGAAACTCACTTTGACTCTGACTTTGACTTCATGACTCTGACTCTGACTGTGACTCTGACCCTGACTCTGACTCTGACTCTGACTCTGACTCTTACTCCATGACTCTGACTTTGACTTTGACTTTGACTCTGACTCTGACTCTGACTCTGACTCTGACTCTGACTCTGTCTCTGACCCTGACTCTGACTCTGAATCTGACTTTATGACTCTGAATCTGACTCTCACTATGATTTTATGACTCTGACTCTGATTCCGACTCTGACTCTGACTCTTACTTCATGAATCTGACTCTGACTTCGACTCTGACTCTGACTCTGACTCTGACTCTGTCTCTGACTGTGACTCCGACTCTGACTCTCACTTCATGACTCTGAATCTGACTCTGACTATGATTTTATGACTCTGACTCTGACTCCGACTCTGACTCTGACTGTGACTCTGACTCTGAGTCTTTCTTCGTGACTCTGACGCCAACTCTGACTCTGACTCTGACTCTGACCCAGAATCTGACTTTGACTCTGATTCCGACTCTGACTCTGACTCTTACTTCATGACTCTGACTCTGACTTCATGACTCTGACTCTGACTCTGACTCTGACTCTGACTCTGACTCTGACTCTTACTTCATGACTTTGACTATGTCTCTGACTCTGACTCTGACTCTGACTCTGACTCTGACTTCATGACTCTGAATCTGACTCTGACTTTCACTCTAACTTCATGATCCTGAAACTGACTTTGACTCTGACTTTGAGTTTATGAGTCTGACTCTGACTGTGACTCTGAACCTGACTCTGACTCTGACTCTGACTCTGACTCTTACTTCATGACTCTGACTTTGGCTTTGACTTTGACTCTGACTCTGACTCTGACTCTGACTCTGACTCTGACTCTGACTCTGACTCTGACTCTGACTCTGTCTCTGACTGTGACTCCGACTCTGACTCTAACTTCATGACTCTGAATCTGACTCTGACTATGATTTTATGACTCTGACTCTGACTCCGACTCTGACTCTGACTCTGACTCTGACTCTGAGTCTTTCTTCGTGACTCTGACGCCAACTCTGACTCTGACTCTGACTCTTACTCTGACCCAGACTCTGACTCTGACTCTGACTCTGACTTTGACTCTGACTCTGACTCTGACTCTGACTCTGACTTCATGACTCTGAATCTGACTCTGACTTTGACTCTAACTACATGATCCTGAAACTGACCTTGACTCTGACTCTGACTCTGACTCTGACTCTGACTCTTACTTCATGACTCTGACTTTGACTTTGACTTTGACTCTGACTCTGACTCTGACTCTGTCTCTGACTCTGTCTCTGACTGTGACTCCGACTCTGACTCTAACTCCATGACTCTGAATCTGACTCTCACTATGATGTTATGACTCTGACTCTGACTCTGACTCTGACTCTGAGTCTTTCTCCATGACTCTGACGCTAACTCTGACTCTGACTCTGACTCTGTCTCTGACCCTGACTCTGACTCTGAATCTGACTTTATGACTCTGAATCTGACTCTCACTATGATTTTATGACTCTGACTCTGATTCCGACTCTGACTCTGACTCTTACTTCATGACTCTGACTCTGACTTCGACTCTGACTCTGACTCTGACTCTGACTCTGTCTCTGACTGTGACTCCGACTCTGACTCTCACTTCATGACTCTGAATCTGACTCTGACTATGATTTTATGACTCTGACTCTGACTCCGACTCTGACTCTGACTCTGACTCTGACTCTGAGTCTTTCTTCGTGACTCTGACGCCAACTCTGACTCTGACTCTGACTCTGACCCAGAATCTGACTTTGACTCTGATTCCGACTCTGACTCTGACTCTTACTTCATGACTCTGACTCTGACTTCATGACTCTGACTCTGACTCTGACTCTGACTCTGACTCTGACTCTGACTCTTACTTCATGACTTTGACTATGTCTCTGACTCTGACTCTGACTCTGACTCTGACTCTGACTTCATGACTCTGAATCTGACTCTGACTTTGACTCTAACTTCATGATCCTGAAACTGACTTTGACTCTGACTTTGAGTTTATGACTCTGACTCTGACTGTGACTCTGAACCTGACTCTGACTCTGACTCTGACTCTGACTCTTACTTCATGACTCTGACTTTGGCTTTGACTTTGACTCTGACTCTGACTCTGACTCTGACTCTGACTCTGACTCTGACTCTGACTCTGACTCTGTCTCTGACTGTGACTCCGACTCTGACTCTAACTTCATGACTCTGAATCTGACTCTGACTATGATTTTATGACTCTGACTCTGACTCCGACTCTGACTCTGACTCTGACTCTGACTCTGAGTCTTTCTTCGTGACTCTGACGCCAACTCTGACTCTGACTCTGACTCTTACTCTGACCCAGACTCTGACTCTGACTCTGACTCTGACTTTGACTCTGACTCTGACTCTGACTCTGACTCTGACTTCATGACTCTGAATCTGAATCTGACTGACTCTTACTCTGACTCTGACTTTGTCTCTGACTCTGTCTCTGACTGTGACTCCGACTCTGACTCTAACTCCATGACTCTGAATCTGACTCTCACTATGATTTTATGACTCTGACTCCGACTCTGACTCTGACTCTGAGTCTATCTCCATGACTCTGACGCTAACTCTGACTCTGACTCTGACTCTGACTCTGACTCTGACTCTGACCCAGACTCTGACTCTGACTCTGACTCTGACTTTGACTCTGACTCTGACTCTGACTCTGACTCTGACTCTGACTTCATGACTCTGAATCTGACTCTGACTTCGACTCTGACTACATGATCCTGAAACTGACCTTGACCCTGACTCTGACTCTGACTCTGACTCTGACACTTACTTCATGACTCTGACTTTGACTTTGACTCTGACTCTGACTCTGACTCTGACTCTGACTCTGACTCCGACTCGGAGTATGTCTCTGACTCTGACTCTGACTCTGACTCTGACTTCATGACTCTGAATCTGACTCTGACTTTGACGCTAACTTCATGATCCTGAAACTCAGTTTGACTCTGACTTTGACTTCATGACTCTGACTCCGACTGTGACTCTGACCCTGACTCTGACTCTGACTCTGACTCTGACTCTTACTCCATGACTTTGACTTTGACTCTGACTCTGACTCTGACTCTGACTCTGACTCTGACTCTGTCTCTGACTCTGACTGTGACTCTGAATCTGACTTCATGACTCTGAATCTGACTCTGACTATGATTTTATGACTCTGACTCTGACTCTGACTCTGACTCTGACCCAGACTCTGACTCTGACTCTGACTCTGACTCTGACTCTGACTCTGACTCTGTCTCTGACTCTGTCTCTGACTGTGACTCCGACTCTGACTCTAACTCCATGACTCTGAATCTGACTCTCACTATGATTTTATGACTCTGACTCTGACTTTGACTCTAACTCCATGATCCTGAAACTGACTTTGACCCTGACTCTGACTCTGACTCTGACTCTGACTCTGACTCTGTCTCTGACTGTGACTCCGACTCTGACTCTAACTCCATGACTCTGAATCTGACTCTCACTATGATTTTATGACTCTGACTCTGACTCTGACTCTGACTCTGAGTCTTTCTCCATGACTCTGACGCTAACTCTGACTCTGACTCTGACTCTGACTCTGACCCAGACTCTGACACTGACTCTGACTCTGACTTTGACTCTGACTCTGACTCTGACTCTGACTCTGACTTCATGACTCTGAATCTGACTCTGACTTCGACTCTGACTACATGATCCTGAAACTGACCTTGACCCTGACTCTGGCTCTGACTCTGACTCTGACACTTACTTCATGACTCTGACTTTGACTTTGACTCTGACTCTGACTCTGACTCTGACTCTGACTCTGACTCCGACTCGGACTATGTCTCTGACTCTGACTCTGACTCTGACTCTGACTTCATGACTCTGAATCTGAATCTGACTTTGACTCTAACTTCATGATCCTGAAACTCACTTTGACTCTGACTTTGACTTCATGACTTTGACTCTGACTGTGACTCTGACCCTGACTCTGACTCTGACTCTGACTCTGACTCTTACTCCATGACTTTGACTCTGACTCTGACTCTGACTCCGACTCTGACTCTGACTCTTACTTCATGACTCTGACTTTGACTTTGACTTTGACTCTGACTCTGACTCTGACTCTGACTCTGTCTCTGACTGTGACTTCGACTCTGACACTAACTCCATGACTCTGAATCTGACTCTGACTATGTTTTTATAACTCTAACTCTGACTCCGACTCTGACTCTGACTCTGACTCTGACTCTGAGTCTTTCTCCATGACTCTGACGCTAACTCTGACTCCGACTCTGACTCTGACTCTGACTCTGACTTCATGACTCTGACTCTGACTCTGACTCTGACTCTTACTTCATGACTTTGACTATGTCTCTGACTCTGACTCTGACTCTGACTCTGACTCTGACTTCATGACTCTGAATCTGACTCTGACTTTGACTCTAACTTCATGATCCTGAAACTGACTTTGACTCTGACTTTGAGTTCATGACTCTGACTCTGACTGTGACTCTGAACCTGACTCTGACTCTGACTCTGACTCTGACTCTTACTTCATGACTCTGACTTTGGCTTTGACTTTGACTCTGACTCTGACTCTGACTCTGACTCTGACTCTGACTCTGACTCTGACTCTGACTCTGTCTCTGACTGTGACTCCGACTCTGACTCTAACTTCATGACTCTGAATCTGACTCTGACTATGATTTTATGACTCTGACTCTGACTCCGACTCTGACTCTGACTCTGACTCTGACTCTGAGTCTTTCTTCGTGACTCTGACGCTGACTCTGACTCTAACTCTGACTCCGACTTTGACCCAGACTCTGACTCTAACTCTGACTCCGACTCTGACTATGTCTCTGACTCTGACTCTGACTCTGACTCTGAATCTGACTTCATGACTCTGATTGTAAATCTGACTTTAACTCTAACTTCATGATCCTGGAACTGACTTTGACTCTGACTTTGAGTTCATGACTCTGACTCTGACTGTGACTCTGACCCTGACTCTGACTCTGACTCTGACTCTGACTCTCACTTCATGACTCTGACTTTGCCTTCAACTTTTACTCTGACTCTGACTCCGACTTTGACTTTGACTCTGACTCTGACTCTGACTCTAACTTCATGACTCTGTATCTGACTCTGACTATGATTTTATGACTCTGACTCTGACTCTGACTCTGACTCTGACTCTGACTCTTACTTTATGACTCTGACTTTGACTTTGACTTTGACTCTGACTCTGACTCTGACTCTGACTCTGACTCTGTATCTGACTGTGACTCCGACTCTGACACTCACTCCATGACTCTGAATCTGACTCTGACTATGTTTTTATGACTCTGACTCTGACTCCGACTCTGACTCTGACTCTGACTCTGAGTCTTTCTCCATGACTCTGACGCTAACTCTGACTCTGACTCTGACTCTGACTCTGACTCTGACCCAGACTCTGACTCTGACTCTGACTCTGACTTTGACTCTGACTCTGACTCTGACTCCGACTCTGACTTCATGACTCTGAATCTGACTCTGACTTTGACTCTAACTACATGATCCTGAAACTGACCTTGACTCTGACTCTGACTCTGACTCTGACTCTGACTCTTACTTCATGACTCTGACTTTGACTTTGACTCTGACTCTGACTCTTACTCTGACTCTGACTCTGACTCCGACTCGGACTATGTCCCTGACTCTGACTCTGACTTCATGACTCTGAATCTGACTCTGACTTTGACTCTAACTTCCTGATCCTGAAACTCACTTTAACTCTGACTTTGACTCTAACTTCCTGATCCTGAAACTCACTTTGACTCTGACTTTGACTTCATGACTCTGACTCTGACTGTGACTCTGACCCTGACTCTGACTCTGACTCTGACTCTGACTCTTACTCCATGACTCTGACTTTGACTTTGACTTTGACTCTGACTCTGACTCTGACTCTGACTCTGACTCTGACTCTGTCTCTGACCCTGACTCTGACTCTGAATCTGACTTTATGACTCTGAATCTGACTCTCACTATGATTTTATGACTCTGACTCTGATTCTGACTCTGACTCTGACTCTTACTTCATGACTCTGACTCTGACTTCGACTCTGACTCTGACTCTGACTCTGACTCTGTCTCTGACTGTGACTCCGACTCTGACTCTCACTTCATGACTCTGAATCTGACTCTGACTATGATTTTATGACTCTGACTCTGACTCCGACTCTGACTCTGACTCTGACTCTGACTCTGAGTCTTTCTTCGTGACGCTGACGCCAACTCTGACTCTGACTCTGACTCTGACCCAGAATCTGACTCTGACTCCGACTCTGACTTTGACTCCGACTCTGACTCTGACTCTGACTCTGACTTCATGACTCTGACTCTGACTCTGACTCTGACTCTGACTCTTACTTCATGACTTTGACTATGTCTCTGACTCTGACTCTGACTCTGACTCTGACTCTGACTTCATGACTCTGAATCTGACTCTGACTTTCACTCTGACTTCATGACTCTGAATCTGACTCTGACTTTGACTCTAACTTCATGATCCTGAAACTGACTTTGACTCTGACTTTGAGTTCATGACTCTGACTCTGACTGTGACTCTAAACCTGACTCTGACTCTGACTCTGACTCTGACTCTTACTTCATGACTCTGACTTTGGCTTTGAGTTTGACTCTGACTCTGACTCTGACTCTGACTCTGACTCTGACTTTGTCTCTGACTGTGACTCCGACTCTGACTCTAACTTCATGACTCTGAATCTGACTCTGACTATGATTTTATGACTCTGACTCTGACTCCGACTCTGACTCTGACTCTGACTCTGACTCTGAGTCTTTCTTCGTGACTCTGACGCCAACTCTGACTCTGACTCTGACTCTTACTCTGACCCAGACTCTGACTCTGACTCTGACTCTGACTTTGACTCTGACTCTGACTCTGACTCTGAATCTGACTTCATGACTCTGAATCTGACTCTGACTCTGACTCTAACTACATGATCCTGAAACTGACCTTGACTCTGACTCTGACTCTGACTCTGACTCTGACTCTGACTCTGACTCTTACTTCATGACTCTGACTTTGACTTTGACTCTGACTCTGACTCTTACTCTGACTCTGACTCTGACTCCGACTCGGACTATGTCCCTGACTCTGACTCTGACTTCATGACTCTGAATCTGACTCTGACTTTGACTCTAACTTCCTGATCCTGAAACTCACTTTAACTCTGACTTTGACTCTAACTTCCTGATCCTGAAACGCACTTTGACTCTGACTTTGACTTCATGACTCTGACTCTGACTGTGACTCTGACCCTGACTCTGACTCTGACTCTGACTCTGACTCTTACTCCATGACTCTGACTTTGACTTTGACTTTGACTCTGACTCTGACTCTGACTCTGACTCTGACTCTGACTCTGTCTCTGACCCTGACTCTGACTCTGAATCTGACTTTATGACTCTGAATCTGACTCTCACTATGATTTTATGACTCTGACTCTGATTCTGACTCTGACTCTGACTCTTACTTCATGACTCTGACTCTGACTTCGACTCTGACTCTGACTCTGACTCTGACTCTGTCTCTGACTGTGACTCCGACTCTGACTCTCACTTCATGACTCTGAATCTGACTCTGACTATGATTTTATGACTCTGACTCTGACTCCGACTCTGACTCTGACTCTGACTCTGACTCTGAGTCTTTCTTCGTGACGCTGACGCCAACTCTGACTCTGACTCTGACTCTGACCCAGAATCTGACTCTGACTCCGACTCTGACTTTGACTCCGACTCTGACTCTGACTCTGACTCTGACTTCATGACTCTGACTCTGACTCTGACTCTGACTCTGACTCTTACTTCATGACTTTGACTATGTCTCTGACTCTGACTCTGACTCTGACTCTGACTCTGACTTCATGACTCTGAATCTGACTCTGACTTTGACTCTGACTTCATGACTCTGAATCTGACTCTGACTTTGACTCTAACTTCATGATCCTGAAACTGACTTTGACTCTGACTTTGAGTTCATGACTCTGACTCTGACTGTGACTCTAAACCTGACTCTGACTCTGACTCTGACTCTGACTCTTACTTCATGACTCTGACTTTGGCTTTGAGTTTGACTCTGACTCTGACTCTGACTCTGACTCTGACTCTGACTTTGTCTCTGACTGTGACTCCGACTCTGACTCTAACTTCATGACTCTGAATCTGACTCTGACTATGATTTTATGACTCTGACTCTGACTCCGACTCTGACTCTGACTCTGACTCTGACTCTGAGTCTTTCTTCGTGACTCTGACGCCAACTCTGACTCTGACTCTGACTCTTACTCTGACCCAGACTCTGACTCTGACTCTGACTCTGACTTTGACTCTGACTCTGACTCTGACTCTGAATCTGACTTCATGACTCTGAATCTGACTCTGACTCTGACTCTAACTACATGATCCTGAAACTGACCTTGACTCTGACTCTGACTCTGACTCTGACTCTGACTCTGACTCTGACTCTTACTTCATGGCTCTGACTTTGACTTTGACTCTGACTCTGACTCTGACTCTGACTCCGACTCGGACTATGTCCCTGACTCTGACTCTGACTTCATGACTCTGAATCTGACTCTGACTTTGAGTCTAACTTCCTGATCCTGAAACTCACTTTGACTCTGACTTTGACTTCATGACTTTGACTCTGACTGTGACTCTGACCCTGACTCTGACTCTGACTCTGACTCTGACTCTTACTCCATGACTCTGACTTTGACTTTGACTTTGACTCTGACTCTGACTCTGACTCTGACTTTGACTCTGACTCTGACTCTGTCTCTGACCCTGACTCTGACTCTGAATCTGACTTTATGACTCTGAATCTGACTCTCACTATGATTTTATGACTCTGACTTTGATTCCGACTCTGACTCTGACTCTTACTTCATGACTCTGACTCTGACTTCGACTCTGACTCTGACTCTGACTCTGACTCTGTCTCTGACTGTGACTCCGACTCTGACTCTCACTTCATGACTCTGAATCTGACTCTGACTATGATTTTATGACTCTGACTCTGACTCCGACTCTGACTCTGACTCTGACTCTGACTCTGAGTCTTTCTTCGTGACTCTGACGCCAACTCTGACTCTGACTCTGACTCTGACCCAGAATCTGACTCTGACTCCGACTCTGACTTTGACTCCGACTCTGACTCTGACTCTGACTCTGACTTCATGACTCTGACTCTGACTCTGACTCTGACTCTGACTCTTACTTCATGACTTTGACTATGTCTCTGACTCTGACTCTGACTCTGACTCTGACTCTGACTTCATGACTCTGAATCTGACTCTGACTTTGACTCTAACTTCATGATCCTGAAACTGACTTTGACTCTGACTTTGAGTTCATGACTATGACTCTGACTGTGACTCTGAACCTGACTCTGACTCTGACTGTGACTCTGACCCTGAATCTGACTCTGACTCTGAGTCTTTCTTCGTGACTCTGACGCCAACTCTGACTCTGACTCTGACTCTTACTCTGACCCAGACTCTGACTCTGACTCTGACTCTGACTTTGACTCTGACTCTGACTCTGACTCTGACTCTGACTTCATGACTCTGAATCTGACTCTGACTTTGACTCTAACTACATGATCCTGAAACTGACTTTGACTCTGACTCTGACTCTGATTCTGACTCTGACTCTTACTTCATGACTCTGACTTTGACTTTGACTCTGACTCTGACTCTGACTCTGACTCCGACTCGGACTATGTCCCTGACTCTGACTCTGACTTCATGACTCTGAATCTGACTCTGACTTTGACTCTAACTTCCTGATCCTGAAACTCACTTTGACTCTGACTTTGACTTCATGACTCTGACTCTGACTGTGACTCTGACCCTGACTCTGACTCTGACTCTGACTCTGACTCTTACTACATGACTCTGACTTTGACGTTGACTTTGACTCTGACTCTGACTCTGACTCTGACTCTGACTCTGACTCTGTCTCGGACTCTGACTCTGACTCTGAATCTGACTTTATGACTCTGAATCTGACTCTCACTATGATTTTATGACTCTGACTCTGATTCTGACTCTGACTCTGACTCTCACTTCATGACTCTGACTCTGACTTCGACTCTGACTCTGACTCTGACTCTGACTCTGTCTCTGACTGTGACTCCGACTCTGACTCTCACTTCATGACTCTGAATCTGACTCTGACTATGATTTTATGACTCTGACTCTGAATCCGACTCTGACTCTGACTCTGACTCTGACTCTGAGTCTTTCTTCGTGACTCTGACGCCAACTCTGACTCTGACTCTGACTCTGACCCAGAATCTGACTCTGACTCTGACTCTGACTCTGACTCTGACTCTGACTCTGACTTCATGACTCTGACTCTGACTCTGACTCTGACTCTGACTCTTACTTCATGACTTTGACTACGTGTCTGACTCTGACTCTGACTCTGACTCTGACTCTGACTTCATGACTCTGAATCTGACTCTGACTTTGACTCTAACTTCATGATCCTGAAACTGACTTCGACTCTGACTTTGAGTTCATGACTCTGACTCTGACTGTGACTCTGACCCTGACTCTGACTCTGACTCTGACTCTGACTCTTACTTCATGACTCTGACTTTGGCTTTAACTTTTACTCTGACTTAGACTCTGACTCTGACTCTGACTCTGACTTTGACTCTGACTCTGACTCTGACTCTGACTCTGACTCTTACTTTATGACTCTGACTTTGACTTTGACTCTGACTATGACTCTGACTCTGACTCTGACTCTGACCCAGACTCTGACTTTGACTCTGACTCTGACTTTGACTCTGACTCTGACTCTGACTCTGACTCTGACTTCATGACTCTGAATCTGACTCTGACTTTGACTCTAACTCCATGATCCTGAAACTCACTTTGACCCTGACTCTGACTCTGACTCTGACTCTGACTCTTACTTCATGACTTTGACTTTGACTTTGACTCTGACTCTGACTCTGACTCTAACTCTGACTCCGACTCTGACTATGTCTCTGACTCTGACTCTGACTCTGACTCTGACTCTGACTTCATGACTCTGATTCCAAATCTGACTTTGACTCTAACTTCATGATCCTGGAACTGACTTTGACTCTGACTTTGAGTTCATGACTCTGACTCTGACTGTGACTCTGACCCTGACTCTGACTCTGACTCTGACTCTGACTCTTACTTCATGACTCTGACTTTGGCTTTAACTTTTACTCTGACTTAGACTCTGACTCTGACTCTGACTCTGACTTTGACTCTGACTCTGACTCTGACTCTGACTCTGACTTCATGACTCTGATTTTAACTCTGACTCCGACTCTGACCCAGACTCTGACTCTGACTCTGACTCTGACTCTGACTTTGACTCTGACTCTGACTCTGACTCTGAATCTGACTTCATGACTCTGAATCTGACTCTGAATATGATTTTATGACTCTGACTCTGACTCTGACTCTGACCCTGACTCTGACTCTGACTCTGACTCTGACTCTTACTTTATGACTCTGACTTTGACTTTGACTCTGACTCTGACTCTGCCTCTGACTCTGACTCTGACCCAGACTCTGACTTTGACTCTGGCTCTGACTTTGACTCTGACTCTGACTCTGACTCTGACTCTGACTCTGACTTTGACTCTAACTCCATGATCCTGAAACTCACTTTGACCCTGACTCTGACTCTGACTCTGACTCTGACTCTTACTTCATGACTTTGACTTCGACTTTGACTCTGACTCTGACTCTGACTCTAACTCTGACTCCGACTCTGACTATGTCTCTGACTCTGACTCTGACTGTGACTCTGACTCTGACTTCATGACTCTGATTCTAAATCTGACTTTGACTCTAACTACATGATCCTGACTTGACTCTAACTTTGAGTTCATGACTCTGACTCTGACTGTGACTCTGACCCTGACTCTGACTCTGACTCTGACTCTGACTCTTACTTCATGACTCTGACTTTGGCTTTAACTTTTACTCTGACTCAGACTCTGACTCTGACTCTGACTCTGACTTTGACTCTGACTCTGACTCTGTCTCTGACCCTGACTCTGACTCTGAATCTGACTTTATGACTCTGAATCTGACTCTCACTATGATTTTATGACTCTGACTTTGATTCCGACTCTGACTCTGACTCTTACTTCATGACTCTGACTCTGACTTCGACTCTGACTCTGACTCTGACTCTGACTCTGTCTCTGACTGTGACTCCGACTCTGACTCTCACTTCATGACTCTGAATCTGACTCTGACTATGATTTTATGACTCTGACTCTGACTCCGACTCTGACTCTGACTCTGACTCTGACTCTGAGTCTTTCTTCGTGACTCTGACGCCAACTCTGACTCTGACTCTGACTCTGACCCAGAATCTGACTCTGACTCCGACTCTGACTTTGACTCCGACTCTGACTCTGACTCTGACTCTGACTTCATGACTCTGACTCTGACTCTGACTCTGACTCTGACTCTTACTTCATGACTTTGACTATGTCTCTGACTCTGACTCTGACTCTGACTCTGACTCTGACTTCATGACTCTGAATCTGACTCTGACTTTGACTCTAACTTCATGATCCTGAAACTGACTTTGACTCTGACTTTGAGTTCATGACTCTGACTCTGACTGTGACTCTGAACCTGACTCTGACTCTGACTCTGACTCTGACTCTTACTTCATGACTCTGACTTTGGCTTTGACTTTGACTCTGACTCTGACTCTGACTCTGACTCTGACTCTGACTCTGTCTCTGACTGTGACTCCGACTCTGACTCTAACTTCATGACTCCGAATCTGACTCTGACTATGATTTTATAACTCTGACTCTAACTCCGACTCTGACTCTGACTCTGACTCTGACTCTGACTTTGACTCTGACTCTGACTCTGACTCTGACTCTGACTTCTTGACTCTGAATCTGACTCTGTCTTCGACTCTGACTACATGATCCTGAAACTGACCTTGACCCTGACTCTGACTCTGACTCCGACTCGGACTATGTCTCTGACTCTGACTCTGACTCTGACTCTGACTTCATGACTCTGAATCTGACTCTGACTTTGACTCTAACTTCATGATCCTGAAACTCACTTTGACTCTGACTTTGACTTCATGACTCTGACTCTGAATGTGACTCTGACCCTGACTCTGACTCTGACTTTGACTCTGACTCTTACTCCATGACTTTGACTTTGACTCTGACTCTGACTCTGACTCTGACTCTGACTCTGACTCTGTCTCTGACTCTGACTGTGACTATGAATCTGACTTTATGACTCTGAATCTGACTCTGACTATGATTTTATGACTCTGACTCTGACTCTGACTCTGACTCTGACTTCATGACTCTGAATCTGACTCTGACTTTGACTCTAACTCCATGATCCTGAAACTCACTTTGACCCTGACTCTGACTCTGACTCTGACTCTGACTCTTACTTCATGACTTTGACTTCGACTTTGACTCTGACTCTGACTCTGACTCTGACTCTGACTCTGACTTCATGACTCTGATTCTAAATCTGACTTTAACTCTAACTTCATGATCCTGGAGCTGACTTTGACTCTGACTTTGAGTTCATGACTCGGACTCTGACTGTGACTCTGACCCTGACTCTGACTCTGACTCTGACTCTGACTCTTACTTCATGACTCTGACTTTGCCTTTAACTTTTACTCTGACTCTGACTCTGACTCTGACTCTGACTCTGACTCTGTCTCTGACTCTGACTCTGACTCTGAATCTGACTTCATGACTCTGACTCTGACTCTGACTCTGTCTTCACGACTCTGACGCTGACTCTGACTCTAACTCTGACTCCGACTTTGACCCAGACTCTGACTCTAACTCTGACTCCGACTCTGACTATGTCTCTGACTCTGACTCTGACTCTGACTCTGACTCTGACTCTGACTTCATGACTCTGATTGTAAATCTGACTTTAACTCTAACTTCATGATCCTGGAACTGACTTTGACTCTGACTTTGAGTTCATGACTCTGACTCTGACTGTGACTCTGACCCTGACTCTGACTCTGACTCTGACTCTGACTCTCACTTCATGACTCTGACTTTGCCTTTAACTTTTACTCTGACTCTGACTCCGACTTTGACTTTGACTCTGACTCTGACTCTGACTCTAACTTCATGACTCTGTATCTGACTCTGACTATGATTTTATGACTCTGACTCTGACTCTGACTCTGACTCTGACTCTGACTCTTACTTTATGACTCTGACTTTGACTTTGACTTTGACTCTGACTCTGACTCTGACTCTGACTCTGACTCTGTCTCTGACTGTGACTCCGACTCTGACACTAACTCCATGACTCTGAATCTGACTCTGACTATGTTTTTATGACTCTGACTCTGACTCCGACTCTGACTCTGACTCTGACTCTGAGTCTTTCTCCATGACTCTGACGCTAACTCTGACTCTGACTCTGACTCCGACTCTGACTTCATGACTCTGAATCTGACTCTGACTTTGACTCTAACTACATGATCCTGAAACTGACCTTGACTCTGACTCTGACTCTGACTCTGACTCTGACTCTTACTTCATGACTCTGACTTTGACTTTGACTCTGACTCTGACTCTGACTCTGACTCTGACTCTGACTCCGACTCGGACTATGTCCCTGACTCTGACTCTGACTTCATGACTCTGAATCTGACTCTGACTTTGACTCTAACTTCCTGATCCTGAAACTCACTTTAACTCTGACTTTGACTCTAACTTCCTGATCCTGAAACTCACTTTGACTCTGACTTTGACTTCATGACTCTGACTCTGACTGTGACTCTGACCCTGACTCTGACTCTGACTCTGACTCTGACTCTTACTCCATGACTCTGACTTTGACTTTGACTTTGACTCTGACTCTGACTCTGACTCTGACTCTGACTCTGACTCTGTCTCTGACCCTGACTCTGACTCTGAATCTGACTTTATGACTCTGAATCTGACTCTCACTATGATTTTATGACTCTGACTCTGATTCTGACTCTGACTCTGACTCTTACTTCATGACTCTGACTCTGACTTCGACTCTGACTCTGACTCTGACTCTGACTCTGTCTCTGACTGTGACTCCGACTCTGACTCTCACTTCATGACTCTGAATCTGACTCTGACTATGATTTTATGACTCTGACTCTGACTCCGACTCTGACTCTGACTCTGACTCTGACTCTGAGTCTTTCTTCGTGACGCTGACGCCAACTCTGACTCTGACTCTGACTCTGACCCAGAATCTGACTCTGACTCCGACTCTGACTTTGACTCCGACTCTGACTCTGACTCTGACTCTGACTTCATGACTCTGACTCTGACTCTGACTCTGACTCTGACTCTTACTTCATGACTTTGACTATGTCTCTGACTCTGACTCTGACTCTGACTCTGACTCTGACTTCATGACTCTGAATCTGACTCTGACTTTGACTCTGACTTCATGACTCTGAATCTGACTCTGACTTTGACTCTAACTTCATGATCCTGAAACTGACTTTGACTCTGACTTTGAGTTCATGACTCTGACTCTGACTGTGACTCTAAACCTGACTCTGACTCTGACTCTGACTCTGACTCTTACTTCATGACTCTGACTTTGGCTTTGAGTTTGACTCTGACTCTGACTCTGACTCTGACTCTGACTCTGACTTTGTCTCTGACTGTGACTCCGACTCTGACTCTAACTTCATGACTCTGAATCTGACTCTGACTATGATTTTATGACTCTGACTCTGACTCCGACTCTGACTCTGACTCTGACTCTGACTCTGAGTCTTTCTTCGTGACTCTGACGCCAACTCCGACTCTGACTCTGACTCTTACTCTGACCCAGACTCTGACTCTGACTCTGACTCTGACTTTGACTCTGACTCTGACTCTGACTCTGAATCTGACTTCATGACTCTGAATCTGACTCTGACTCTGACTCTAACTACATGATCCTGAAACTGACCTTGACTCTGACTCTGACTCTGACTCTGACTCTGACTCTGACTCTTACTTCATGGCTCTGACTTTGACTTTGACTCTGACTCTGACTCTGACTCTGACTCCGACTCGGACTATGTCCCTGACTCTGACTCTGACTTCATGACTCTGAATCTGACTCTGACTTTGAGTCTAACTTCCTGATCCTGAAACTCACTTTGACTCTGACTTTGACTTCATGACTTTGACTCTGACTGTGACTCTGACCCTGACTCTGACTCTGACTCTGACTCTGACTCTTACTCCATGACTCTGACTTTGACTTTGACTTTGACTCTGACTCTGACTCTGACTTTGACTCTGACTCTGACTCTGTCTCTGACCCTGACTCTGACTCTGAATCTGACTTTATGACTCTGAATCTGACTCTCACTATGATTTTATGACTCTGACTTTGATTCCGACTCTGACTCTGACTCTTACTTCATGACTCTGACTCTGACTTCGACTCTGACTCTGACTCTGACTCTGACTCTGTCTCTGACTGTGACTCCGACTCTGACTCTCACTTCATGACTCTGAATCTGACTCTGACTATGATTTTATGACTCTGACTCTGACTCCGACTCTGACTCTGACTCTGACTCTGACTCTGAGTCTTTCTTCGTGACTCTGACGCCAACTCTGACTCTGACTCTGACTCTGACCCAGAATCTGACTCTGACTCCGACTCTGACTTTGACTCCGACTCCGACTCTGACTCTGACTCTGACTCTGACTTCATGACTCTGACTCTGACTCTGACTCTGACTCTGACTCTTACTTCATGACTTTGACTATGTCTCTGACTCTGACTCTGACTCTGACTCTGACTCTGACTTCATGACTCTGAATCTGACTCTGACTTTGACTCTAACTTCATGATCCTGAAACTGACTTTGACTCTGACTTTGAGTTCATGACTATGACTCTGACTGTGACTCTGAACCTGACTCTGACTCTGACTGTGACTCTGACCCTGAATCTGACTCTGACTCTGAGTCTTTCTTCGTGACTCTGACGCCAACTCTGACTCTGACTCTGACTCTTACTCTGACCCAGACTCTGACTCTGACTCTGACTCTGACTTTGACTCTGACTCTGACTCTGACTCTGACTCTGACTTCATGACTCTGAATCTGACTCTGACTTTGACTCTAACTACATGATCCTGAAACTGACTTTGACTCTGACTCTGACTCTGATTCTGACTCTGACTCTTACTTCATGACTCTGACTTTGACTTTGACTCTGACTCTGACTCTGACTCTGACTCCGACTCGGACTATGTCCCTGACTCTGACTCTGACTTCATGACTCTGAATCTGACTCTGACTTTGACTCTAACTTCCTGATCCTAAAACTCACTTTGACTCTGACTTTGACTTCATGACTCTGACTCTGACTGTGACTCTGACCCTGACTCTGACTCTGACTCTGACTCTGACTCTTACTACATGACTCTGACTTTGACGTTGACTTTGACTCTGACTCTGACTCTGACTCTGACTCTGACTCTGACTCTGTCTCGGACTCTGACTCTGACTCTGAATCTGACTTTATGACTCTGAATCTGACTCTCACTATAATTTTATGACTCTGACTCTGATTCTGACTCTGACTCTGACTCTCACTTCATGACTCTGACTCTGACTTCGACTCTGACTCTGACTCTGACTCTGACTCTGTCTCTGACTGTGACTCCGACTCTGACTCTCACTTCATGACTCTGAATCTGACTCTGACTATGATTTTATGACTCTGACTCTGAATCCGACTCTGACTCTGACTCTGACTCTGACTCTGAGTCTTTCTTCGTGACTCTGACGCCAACTCTGACTCTGACTCTGACTCTGACCCAGAATCTGACTCTGACTCTGACTCTGACTCTGACTCTGACTCTGACTCTGACTCTGACTCTGACTTCATGACTCTGACTCTGACTCTGACTCTGACTCTGACTCTTACTTCATGACTTTGACTACGTCTCTGACTCTGACTCTGACTCTGACTCTGACTCTGACTTCATGACTCTGAATCTGACTCTGACTTTGACTCTAACTTCATGATCCTGAAAATGACTTCGACTCTGACTTTGAGTTCATGACTCTGACTCTGACTGTGACTCTGACCCTGACTCTGACTCTGACTCTGACTCTGACTCTTACTTCATGACTCTGACTTTGGCTTTAACTTTTACTCTGACTTAGACTCTGACTCTGACTCTGACTCTGACTTTGACTCTGACTCTGACTCTGACTCCGACTCTGACTCTTACTTTATGACTCTGACTTTGACTTTGACTCTGACTATGACTCTGACTCTGACTCTGACTCTGACCCAGACTCTGACTTTGACTCTGACTCTGACTTTGACTCTGACTCTGACTCTGACTCTGACTCTGACTTCATGACTCTGAATCTGACTCTGACTTTGACTCTAACTCCATGATCCTGAAACTCACTTTGACCCTGACTCTGACTCTGACTCTGACTCTGACTCTTACTTCATGACTTTGACTTTGACTTTGACTCTGACTCTGACTCTGACTCTAACTCTGACTCCGACTCTGACTATGTCTCTGACTCTGACTCTGACTCTGACTCTGACTCTGACTTCATGACTCTGATTCCAAATCTGACTTTGACTCTAACTTCATGATCCTGGAACTGACTTTGACTCTGACTTTGAGTTCATGACTCTGACTCTGACTGTGACTCTGACCCTGACTCTGACTCTGACTCTGACTCTGACTCTTACTTCATGACTCTGACTTTGGCTTTAACTTTTACTCTGACTTAGACTCTGACTCTGACTCTGACTCTGACTTTGACTCTGACTCTGACTCTGACTCTGACTCTGACTTCATGACTCTGATTTTAACTCTGACTCCGACTCTGACCCAGACTCTGACTCTGACTCTGACTCTGACTCTGACTTTGACTCTGACTCTGACTCTGACTCTGAATCTGACTTCATGACTCTGAATCTGACTCTGAATATGATTTTATGACTCTGACTCTGACTCTGACTCTGACCCTGACTCTGACTCTGACTCTGACTCTGACTCTTACTTTATGACTCTGACTTTGACTTTGACTCTGACTCTGACTCTGCCTCTGACTCTGACTCTGACCCAGACTCTGACTTTGACTCTGGCTCTGACTTTGACTCTGACTCTGACTCTGACTCTGACTCTGACTCTGACTTTGACTCTAACTCCATGATCCTGAAACTCACTTTGACCCTGACTCTGACTCTGACTCTGACTCTGACTCTTACTTCATGACTTTGACTTCGACTTTGACTCTGACTCTGACTCTGACTCTAACTCTGACTCCGACTCTGACTATGTCTCTGACTCTGACTCTGACTGTGACTCTGACTCTGACTTCATGACTCTGATTCTAAATCTGACTTTGACTCTAACTACATGATCCTGACTTGACTCTAACTTTGAGTTCATGACTCTGACTCTGACTGTGACTCTGACCCTGACTCTGACTCTGACTCTGACTCTGACTCTTACTTCATGACTCTGACTTTGGCTTTAACTTTTACTCTGACTCAGACTCTGACTCTGACTCTGACTCTGACTTTGACTCTGACTCTGACTCTGTCTCTGACCCTGACTCTGACTCTGAATCTGACTTTATGACTCTGAATCTGACTCTCACTATGATTTTATGACTCTGACTCTGATTCTGACTCTGACTCTGACTCTTACTTCATGACTCTGACTCTGACTTCGACTCTGACTCTGACTCTGACTCTGACTCTGTCTCTGACTGTGACTCCGACTCTGACTCTCACTTCATGACTCTGAATCTGACTCTGACTATGATTTTATGACTCTGACTCTGACTCCGACTCTGACTCTGACTCTGACTCTGACTCTGAGTCTTTCTTCGTGACGCTGACGCCAACTCTGACTCTGACTCTGACTCTGACCCAGAATCTGACTCTGACTCCGACTCTGACTTTGACTCCGACTCTGACTCTGACTCTGACTCTGACTTCATGACTCTGACTCTGACTCTGACTCTGACTCTGACTCTTACTTCATGACTTTGACTATGTCTCTGACTCTGACTCTGACTCTGACTCTGACTCTGACTTCATGACTCTGAATCTGACTCTGACTTTGACTCTGACTTCATGACTCTGAATCTGACTCTGACTTTGACTCTAACTTCATGATCCTGAAACTGACTTTGACTCTGACTTTGAGTTCATGACTCTGACTCTGACTGTGACTCTAAACCTGACTCTGACTCTGACTCTGACTCTGACTCTTACTTCATGACTCTGACTTTGGCTTTGAGTTTGACTCTGACTCTGACTCTGACTCTGACTCTGACTCTGACTTTGTCTCTGACTGTGACTCCGACTCTGACTCTAACTTCATGACTCTGAATCTGACTCTGACTATGATTTTATGACTCTGACTCTGACTCCGACTCTGACTCTGACTCTGACTCTGACTCTGAGTCTTTCTTCGTGACTCTGACGCCAACTCTGACTCTGACTCTGACTCTTACTCTGACCCAGACTCTGACTCTGACTCTGACTCTGACTTTGACTCTGACTCTGACTCTGACTCTGAATCTGACTTCATGACTCTGAATCTGACTCTGACTCTGACTCTAACTACATGATCCTGAAACTGACCTTGACTCTGACTCTGACTCTGACTCTGACTCTGACTCTGACTCTTACTTCATGGCTCTGACTTTGACTTTGACTCTGACTCTGACTCTGACTCTGACTCTGACTCTTACTTCATGACTCTGACTTTGGCTTTAACTTTTACTCTGACTTAGACTCTGACTCTGACTCTGACTCTGACTTTGACTCTGACTCTGACTCTGACTCTGACTCTGACTTCATGACTCTGATTTTAACTCTGACTCCGACTCTGACCCAGACTCTGACTCTGACTCTGACTCTGACTCTGACTTTGACTCTGACTCTGACTCTGACTCTGAATCTGACTTCATGACTCTGAATCTGACTCTGAATATGATTTTATGACTCTGACTCTGACTCTGACTCTGACCCTGACTCTGACTCTGACTCTGACTCTGACTCTTACTTTTTGACTCTGACTTTGACTTTGACTCTGACTCTGACTCTGCCTCTGACTCTGACTCTGACTTAGACTCTGACTTTGACTCTGGCTCTGACTTTGACTCTGACTCTGACTCTGACTCTGACTCTGACTCTGACTTTGACTCTAACTCCATGATCCTGAAACTCACTTTGACCCTGACTCTGACTCTGACTCTGACTCTGACTCTTACTTCATGACTTTGACTTCGACTTTGACTCTGACTCTGACTCTGACTCTAACTCTGACTCCGACTCTGACTATGTCTCTGACTCTGACTCTGACTGTGACTCTGACTCTGACTTCATGACTCTGATTCTAAATCTGACTTTGACTCTAACTACATGATCCTGACTTGACTCTAACTTTGAGTTCATGACTCTGACTCTGACTGTGACTCTGACCCTGACTCTGACTCTGACTCTGACTCTGACTCTTACTTCATGACTCTGACTTTGGCTTTAACTTTTACTCTGACTCAGACTCTGACTCTGACTCTGACTCTGACTTTGACTCTGACTCTGACTCTGTCTCTGACCCTGACTCTGACTCTGAATCTGACTTTATGACTCTGAATCTGACTCTCACTATGATTTTATGACTCTGACTCTGATTCTGACTCTGACTCTGACTCTTACTTCATGACTCTGACTCTGACTTCGACTCTGACTCTGACTCTGACTCTGACTCTGTCTCTGACTGTGACTCCGACTCTGACTCTCACTTCATGACTCTGAATCTGACTCTGACTATGATTTTATGACTCTGACTCTGACTCCGACTCTGACTCTGACTCTGACTCTGACTCTGAGTCTTTCTTCGTGACGCTGACGCCAACTCTGACTCTGACTCTGACTCTGACCCAGAATCTGACTCTGACTCCGACTCTGACTTTGACTCCGACTCTGACTCTGACTCTGACTCTGACTTCATGACTCTGACTCTGACTCTGACTCTGACTCTGACTCTTACTTCATGACTTTGACTATGTCTCTGACTCTGACTCTGACTCTGACTCTGACTCTGACTTCATGACTCTGAATCTGACTCTGACTTTGACTCTGACTTCATGACTCTGAATCTGACTCTGACTTTGACTCTAACTTCATGATCCTGAAACTGACTTTGACTCTGACTTTGAGTTCATGACTCTGACTCTGACTGTGACTCTAAACCTGACTCTGACTCTGACTCTGACTCTGACTCTTACTTCATGACTCTGACTTTGGCTTTGAGTTTGACTCTGACTCTGACTCTGACTCTGACTCTGACTTTGTCTCTGACTGTGACTCCGACTCTGACTCTAACTTCATGACTCTGAATCTGACTCTGACTATGATTTTATGACTCTGACTCTGACTCCGACTCTGACTCTGACTCTGACTCTGACTCTGAGTCTTTCTTCGTGACTCTGACGCCAACTCTGACTCTGACTCTGACTCTTACTCTGACCCAGACTCTGACTCTGACTCTGACTCTGACTTTGACTCTGACTCTGACTCTGACTCTGAATCTGACTTCATGACTCTGAATCTGACTCTGACTCTGACTCTAACTACATGATCCTGAAACTGACCTTGACTCTGACTCTGACTCTGACTCTGACTCTGACTCTGACTCTTACTTCATGGCTCTGACTTTGACTTTGACTCTGACTCTGACTCTGACTCTGACTCCGACTCGGACTATGTCCCTGACTCTGACTCTGACTTCATGACTCTGAATCTGACTCTGACTTTGAGTCTAACTTCCTGATCCTGAAACTCACTTTGACTCTGACTTTGACTTCATGACTTTGACTCTGACTGTGACTCTGACCCTGACTCTGACTCTGACTCTGACTCTGACTCTTACTCCATGACTCTGACTTTGACTTTGACTTTGACTCTGACTCTGACTCTGACTTTGACTCTGACTCTGACTCTGTCTCTGACCCTGACTCTGACTCTGAATCTGACTTTATGACTCTGAATCTGACTCTCACTATGATTTTATGACTCTGACTTTGATTCCGACTCTGACTCTGACTCTTACTTCATGACTCTGACTCTGACTTCGACTCTGACTCTGACTCTGACTCTGACTCTGTCTCTGACTGTGACTCCGACTCTGACTCTCACTTCATGACTCTGAATCTGACTCTGACTATGATTTTATGACTCTGACTCTGACTCCGACTCTGACTCTGACTCTGACTCTGACTCTGAGTCTTTCTTCGTGACTCTGACGCCAACTCTGACTCTGACTCTGACTCTGACCCAGAATCTGACTCTGACTCCGACTCTGACTTTGACTCCGACTCTGACTCTGACTCTGACTCTGACTTCATGACTCTGACTCTGACTCTGACTCTGACTCTGACTCTTACTTCATGACTTTGACTATGTCTCTGACTCTGACTCTGACTCTGACTCTGACTCTGACTTCATGACTCTGAATCTGACTCTGACTTTGACTCTAACTTCATGATCCTGAAACTGACTTTGACTCTGACTTTGAGTTCATGACAATGACTCTGACTGTGACTCTGAACCTGACTCTGACTCTGACTGTGACTCTGACCCTGAATCTGACTCTGACTCTGAGTCTTTCTTCGTGACTCTGACGCCAACTCTGACTCTGACTCTGACTCTTACTCTGACCCAGACTCTGACTCTGACTCTGACTCTGACTTTGACTCTGACTCTGACTCTGACTCTGACTCTGACTCTGACTCTGACTTCATGAGTCTGAATCTGACTCTGACTTTGACTCTAACTACATGATCCTGAAACTGACTTTGACTCTGACTCTGACTCTGATTCTGACTCTGACTCTTACTTCATGACTCTGACTTTGACTTTGACTCTGACTCTGACTCTGACTCTGACTCCGACTCGGACTATGTCCCTGACTCTGACTCTGACTTCATGACTCTGAATCTGACTCTGACTTTGACTCTAACTTCCTGATCCTGAAACTCACTTTGACTCTGACTTTGACTTCATGACTCTGACTCTGACTGTGACTCTGACCCTGACTCTGACTCTGACTCTGACTCTGACTCTTACTACATGACTCTGACTTTGACGTTGACTTTGACTCTGACTCTGACTCTGACTCTGACTCTGACTCTGACTCTGTCTCGGACTCTGACTCTGACTCTGAATCTGACTTTATGACTCTGAATCTGACTCTCACTATGATTTTATGACTCTGACTCTGATTCTGACTCTGACTCTGACTCTCACTTCATGACTCTGACTCTGACTTCGACTCTGACTCTGACTCTGACTCTGACTCTGTCTCTGACTGTGACTCCGACTCTGACTCTCACTTCATGACTCTGAATCTGACTCTGACTATGATTTTATGACTCTGACTCTGAATCCGACGCTGACTCTGACTCTGACTCTGACTCTGAGTCTTTCTTCGTGACTCTGACGCCAACTCTGACTCTGACTCTGACTCTGACCCAGAATCTGACTCTGACTCTGACTCTGACTCTGACTCTGACTCTGACTCTGACTCTGACTCTGACTTCATGACTCTGACTCTGACTCTGACTCTGACTCTGACTCTTACTTCATGACTTTGACTACGTCTCTGACTCTGACTCTGACTCTGACTCTGACTCTGACTTCATGACTCTGAATCTGACTCTGACTTTGACTCTAACTTCATGATCCTGAAAATGACTTCGACTCTGACTTTGAGTTCATGACTCTGACTCTGACTGTGACTCTGACCCTGACTCTGACTCTGACTCTGACTCTGACTCTTACTTCATGACTCTGACTTTGGCTTTAACTTTTACTCTGACTTAGACTCTGACTCTGACTCTGACTCTGACTTTGACTCTGACTCTGACTCTGACTCTGACTCTGACTCTTACTTTATGACTCTGACTTTGACTTTGACTCTGACTATGACTCTGACTCTGACTCTGACTCTGACCCAGACTCTGACTTTGACTCTGACTCTGACTTTGACTCTGACTCTGACTCTGACTCTGACTCTGACTTCATGACTCTGAATCTGACTCTGACTTTGACTCTAACTCCATGATCCTGAAACTCACTTTGACCCTGACTCTGACTCTGACTCTGACTCTGACTCTTACTTCATGACTTTGACTTTGACTTTGACTCTGACTCTGACTCTGACTCTAACTCTGACTCCGACTCTGACTATGTCTCTGACTCTGACTCTGACTCTGACTCTGACTCTGACTTCATGACTCTGATTCCAAATCTGACTTTGACTCTAACTTCATGATCCTGGAACTGACTTTGACTCTGACTTTGAGTTCATGACTCTGACTCTGACTGTGACTCTGACCCTGACTCTGACTCTGACTCTGACTCTGACTCTTACTTCATGACTCTGACTTTGGCTTTAACTTTTACTCTGACTTAGACTCTGACTCTGACTCTGACTCTGACTTTGACTCTGACTCTGACTCTGACTCTGACTCTGACTTCATGACTCTGATTTTAACTCTGACTCCGACTCTGACCCAGACTCTGACTCTGACTCTGACTCTGACTCTGACTTTGACTCTGACTCTGACTCTGACTCTGAATCTGACTTCATGACTCTGAATCTGACTCTGAATATGATTTTATGACTCTGACTCTGACTCTGACTCTGACCCTGACTCTGACTCTGACTCTGACTCTGACTCTTACTTTATGACTCTGACTTTGACTTTGACTCTGACTCTGACTCTGCCTCTGACTCTGACTCTGACCCAGACTCTGACTTTGACTCTGGCTCTGACTTTGACTCTGACTCTGACTCTGACTCTGACTCTGACTCTGACTTTGACTCTAACTCCATGATCCTGAAACTCACTTTGACCCTGACTCTGACTCTGACTCTGACTCTGACTCTTACTTCATGACTTTGACTTCGACTTTGACTCTGACTCTGACTCTGACTCTAACTCTGACTCCGACTCTGACTATGTCTCTGACTCTGACTCTGACTGTGACTCTGACTCTGACTTCATGACTCTGATTCTAAATCTGACTTTGACTCTAACTACATGATCCTGACTTGACTCTAACTTTGAGTTCATGACTCTGACTCTGACTGTGACTCTGACCCTGACTCTGACTCTGACTCTGACTCTGACTCTTACTTCATGACTCTGACTTTGGCTTTAACTTTTACTCTGACTCAGACTCTGACTCTGACTCTGACTCTGACTTTGACTCTGACTCTGACTCTGTCTCTGACCCTGACTCTGACTCTGAATCTGACTTTATGACTCTGAATCTGACTCTCACTATGATTTTATGACTCTGACTTTGATTCCGACTCTGACTCTGACTCTTACTTCATGACTCTGACTCTGACTTCGACTCTGACTCTGACTCTGACTCTGACTCTGTCTCTGACTGTGACTCCGACTCTGACTCTCACTTCATGACTCTGAATCTGACTCTGACTATGATTTTATGACTCTGACTCTGACTCCGACTCTGACTCTGACTCTGACTCTGACTCTGAGTCTTTCTTCGTGACTCTGACGCCAACTCTGACTCTGACTCTGACTCTGACCCAGAATCTGACTCTGACTCCGACTCTGACTTTGACTCCGACTCTGACTCTGACTCTGACTCTGACTTCATGACTCTGACTCTGACTCTGACTCTGACTCTGACTCTTACTTCATGACTTTGACTATGTCTCTGACTCTGACTCTGACTCTGACTTCATGACTCTGAATCTGACTCTGACTTCGACTCTAACTTCATGATCCTGAAACTGACTTTGACTCTGACTTTGAGTTTATGACTCTGACTCTGATTGTGACTCTGAACCTGACTCTGACTCTGACTCTGACTCTGACTCTTACTTCATGACTCTGACTTTGGCTTTGACTTTGACTCTGACTCTGACTCTGACTCTGACTCTGACTCTGACTCTGTCTCTGACTGTGACTCCGACTCTGACTCTAACTTCATGACTCCGAATCTGACTCTGACTATGATTTTATAACTCTGACTCTAACTCCGACTCTGACTCTGACTCTGACTCTGACTCTGACTTTGACTCTGACTCTGACTCTGACTCTGACTCTGACTTCATGACTCTGAATCTGACTCTGTCTTCGACTCTGACTACATGATCCTGAAACTGACCTTGACCCTGACTCTGACTCTGACTCCGACTCGGACTATGTCTCTGACTCTGACTCTGACTCTGACTCTGACTTCATGACTCTGAATCTGACTCTGACTTTGACTCTAACTTCATGATCCTGAAACTCACTTTGACTCTGACTTTGACTTCATGACTCTGACTCTGAATGTGACTCTGACCCTGACTCTGACTCTGACTTTGACTCTGACTCTTACTCCATGACTTTGACTTTGACTCTGACTCTGACTCTGACTCTGACTCTGACTCTGACTCTGTCTCTGACTCTGACTGTGACTCTGAATCTGACTTTATGACTCTGAATCTGACTCTGACTATGATTTTATGACTCTGACTCTGACTCTGACTCTGACTCTGACTTCATGACTCTGAATCTGACTCTGACTTTGACTCTAACTCCATGATCCTGAAACTCACTTTGACCCTGACTCTGACTCTGACTCTGACTCTGACTCTTACTTCATGACTTTGACTTCGACTTTGACTCTGACTCTGACTCTGACTCTGACTCTGACTCTGACTTCATGACTCTGATTCTAAATCTGACTTCAACTCTAACTTCATGATCCTGGAGCTGACTTTGACTCTGACTTTGAGTTCATGACTCGGACTCTGACTGTGACTCTGACCCTGACTCTGACTCTGACTCTGACTCTGACTCTTACTTCATGACTCTGACTTTGCCTTTAACTTTTACTCTGACTCTGACTCTGACTCTGACTCTGACTCTGACTCTGTCTCTGACTCTGACTCTGACTCTGAATCTGACTTCATGACTCTGACTCTGACTCTGACTCTGTCTTCACGACTCTGACGCTGACTCTGACTCTAACTCTGACTCCGACTTTGACCCAGACTCTGACTCTAACTCTGACTCCGACTCTGACTATGTCTCTGACTCTGACTCTGACTCTGACTCTGACTCTGACTCTGACTTCATGACTCTGATTGTAAATCTGACTTTAACTCTAACTTCATGATCCTGGAACTGACTTTGACTCTGACTTTGAGTTCATGACTCTGACTCTGACTGTGACTCTGACCCTGACTCTGACTCTGACTCTCACTCTGACTCTCACTTCATGACTCTGACTTTGCCTTTAACTTTTACTCTGACTCTGACTCCGACTTTGACTTTGACTCTGACTCTGACTCTGACTCTAACTTCATGACTCTGTATCTGACTCTGACTATGATTTTATGACTCTGACTCTGACTCTGACTCTGACTCTGACTCTGACTCTTACTTTATGACTCTGACTTTGACTTTGACTTTGACTCTGACTCTGACTCTGACTCTGACTCTGACTCTGTCTCTGACTGTGACTCCGACTCTGACACTAACTCCATGACTCTGAATCTGACTCTGACTATGTTTTTATGACTCTGACTCTGACTCCGACTCTGACTCTGACTCTGACTCTGAGTCTTTCTCCATGACTCTGACGCTAACTCTGACTCTGACTCTGACTCCGACTCTGACTTCATGACTCTGAATCTGACTCTGACTTTGACTCTAACTACATGATCCTGAAACTGACCTTGACTCTGACTCTGACTCTGACTCTGACTCTGACTCTTACTTCATGACTCTGACTTTGACTTTGACTCTGACTCTGACTCTGACTCTGACTCTGACTCTGACTCCGACTCGGACTATGTCCCTGACTCTGACTCTGACTTCATGACTCTGAATCTGACTCTGACTTTGACTCTAACTTCCTGATCCTGAAACTCACTTTAACTCTGACTTTGACTCTAACTTCCTGATCCTGAAACTCACTTTGACTCTGACTTTGACTTCATGACTCTGACTCTGACTGTGACTCTGACCCTGACTCTGACTCTGACTCTGACTCTGACTCTTACTCCATGACTCTGACTTTGACTTTGACTTTGACTCTGACTCTGACTCTGACTCTGACTCTGACTCTGACTCTGTCTCTGACCCTGACTCTGACTCTGAATCTGACTTTATGACTCTGAATCTGACTCTCACTATGATTTTATGACTCTGACTCTGATTCTGACTCTGACTCTGACTCTTACTTCATGACTCTGACTCTGACTTCGACTCTGACTCTGACTCTGACTCTGACTCTGTCTCTGACTGTGACTCCGACTCTGACTCTCACTTCATGACTCTGAATCTGACTCTGACTATGATTTTATGACTCTGACTCTGACTCCGACTCTGACTCTGACTCTGACTCTGACTCTGAGTCTTTCTTCGTGACGCTGACGCCAACTCTGACTCTGACTCTGACTCTGACCCAGAATCTGACTCTGACTCCGACTCTGACTTTGACTCCGACTCTGACTCTGACTCTGACTCTGACTTCATGACTCTGACTCTGACTCTGACTCTGACTCTGACTCTTACTTCATGACTTTGACTATGTCTCTGACTCTGACTCTGACTCTGACTCTGACTCTGACTTCATGACTCTGAATCTGACTCTGACTTTGACTCTGACTTCATGACTCTGAATCTGACTCTGACTTTGACTCTAACTTCATGATCCTGAAACTGACTTTGACTCTGACTTTGAGTTCATGACTCTGACTCTGACTGTGACTCTGAACCTGACTCTGACTCTGACTCTGACTCTGACTCTTACTTCATGACTCTGACTTTGGCTTTGAGTTTGACTCTGACTCTGACTCTGACTCTGACTCTGACTCTGACTTCATGACTCTGACTCTGACTTCGACTCTGACTCTGACTCTGACTCTGACTCTGTCTCTGACTGTGACTCCGACTCTGACTCTCACTTCATGACTCTGAATCTGACTCTGACTATGATTTTATGACTCTGACTCTGACTCCGACTCTGACTCTGACTCTGACTCTGACTCTGAGTCTTTCTTCGTGACTCTGACGCCAACTCTGACTCTGACTCTGACTCTGACCCAGAATCTGACTCTGACTCTGACTCTGACTCTGACTCTGACTCTGACTCTGACTCTGACTCTGACTTCATGACTCTGACTCTGACTCTGACTCTGACTCTGACTCTTACTTCATGACTTTGACTACGTCTCTGACTCTGACTCTGACTCTGACTCTGACTCTGACTTCATGACTCTGAATCTGACTCTGACTTTGACTCTAACTTCATGATCCTGAAACTGACTTCGACTCTGACTTTGAGTTCATGACTCTGACTCTGACTGTGACTCTGACCCTGACTCTGACTCTGACTCTGACACTGACTCTTACTTCATGACTCTGACTTTGGCTTTCACTGTGACTCTGACTCTGACTCTGACTCTGACTCTAACTCTTACTTCATGACTCTGACTTTGGCTTTCACTGTGACTCTGACTCTGACTCTGACTCTGACTCTGACCCAGACTCTGACTCTGACTCTGACTCTGACTCTGACTTTGACTCTGACTCTGACTCTGACTCTGACTCTGACTTCATGACTCTGAATCTGACTCTGACTATGATTTTATGACTCTGACTCTGACTCTGACTCGGACTCCGACTCTGACTCTGACTCTGAGTCTTTCTACATGACTCTGACGCTAACTCTGACTCTGACTCTGACTCTGACTCTGACCCAGACTCTGACTCTGACTCTGACTCTGACTTTGACTCTGACTCTGACTCTGACTCTGACTTTGACTTCATGACTCTGAATCTGACTCTGACTTTGACTTTGACTCTGACTCTGACTCTGACTCTGACTCTGACTCTGACTCCGACTCGGACTATGTCCCTGACTCTGACTCTGACTTCATGACTCTGAATCTGACTCTGACTTTGACTCTAACTTCCTGATCCTGAAACTCACTTTAACTCTGACTTTGACTCTAACTTCCTGATCCTGGAACTCACTTTGACTCTGACTTTGACTTCATGACTCTGACTCTGACTGTGACTCTGACCCTGACTCTGACTCTGACTCTGACTCTGACTCTTACTCCATGACTCTGACTTTGACTTTGACTTTGACTCTGACTCTGACTCTGACTCTGACTCTGACTCTGACTCTGTCTCTGACCCTGACTCTGACTCTGAATCTGACTTTATGACTCTGAATCTGACTCTCACTATGATTTTATGACTCTGACTCTGATTCTGACTCTGACTCTGACTCTTACTTCATGACTCTGACTCTGACTTCGACTCTGACTCTGACTCTGACTCTGACTCTGTCTCTGACTGTGACTCCGACTCTGACTCTCACTTCATGACTCTGAATCTGACTCTGACTATGATTTTATGACTCTGACTCTGACTCCGACTCTGACTCTGACTCTGACTCTGACTCTGAGTCTTTCTTCGTGACGCTGACGCCAACTCTGACTCTGACTCTGACTCTGACCCAGAATCTGACTCTGACTCCGACTCTGACTTTGACTCCGACTCTGACTCTGACTCTGACTCTGACTTCATGACTCTGACTCTGACTCTGACTCTGACTCTGACTCTTACTTCATGACTTTGACTATGTCTCTGACTCTGACTCTGACTCTGACTCTGACTCTGACTTCATGACTCTGAATCTGACTCTGACTTTGACTCTGACTTCATGACTCTGAATCTGACTCTGACTTTGACTCTAACTTCATGATCCTGAAACTGACTTTGACTCTGACTTTGAGTTCATGACTCTGACTCTGACTGTGACTCTGAACCTGACTCTGACTCTGACTCTGACTCTGACTCTTACTTCATGACTCTGACTTTGGCTTTGAGTTTGACTCTGACTCTGACTCTGACTCTGACTCTGACTCTGACTTTGTCTCTGACTGTGACTCCGACTCTGACTCTAACTTCATGACTCTGAATCTGACTCTGACTATGATTTTATGACTCTGACTCTGACTCCGACTCTGACTCTGACTCTGACTCTGACTCTGAGTCTTTCTTCGTGACTCTGACGCCAACTCTGACTCTGACTCTGACTCTTACTCTGACCCAGACTCTGACTCTGACTCTGACTCTGACTTTGACTCTGACTCTGACTCTGACTCTGACTCTGACTTCATGACTCTGAATCTGACTCTGACTTTGACTCTAACTACATGATCCTGAAACTGACCTTGACTCTGACTCTGACTCTGACTCTGACTCTGACTCTGACTCTTACTTCATGACTCTGACTTTGACTTTGACTCTGACTCTGACTCTGACTCTGACTCCGACTCGGACTATGTCCCTGACTCTGACTCTGACTTCATGACTCTGAATCTGACTCTGACTTTGAGTCTAACTTCCTGATCCTGAAACTCACTTTGACTCTAACTTTGACTTCATGACTTTGACTCTGACTGTGACTCTGACCCTGACTCTGACTCTGACTCTGACTCTGACTCTTACTCCATGACTCTGACTTTGACTTTGACTTTGACTCTGACTCTGACTCTGACTTTGACTCTGACTCTGACTCTGTCTCTGACCCTGACTCTGACTCTGAATCTGACTTTATGACTCTGAATCTGACTCTCACTATGATTTTATGACTCTGACTTTGATTCCGACTCTGACTCTGACTCTTACTTCATGACTCTGACTCTGACTTCGACTCTGACTCTGACTCTGACTCTGACTCTGTCTCTGACTGTGACTCCGACTCTGACTCTCACTTCATGACTCTGAATCTGACTCTGACTATGATTTTATGACTCTGACTCTGACTCCGACTCTGACTCTGACTCTGACTCTGACTCTGAGTCTTTCTTCGTGACTCTGACGCCAACTCTGACTCTGACTCTGACTCTGACCCAGAATCTGACTCTGACTCTGACTCTGACTCTGACTCTGACTCTGACTCTGACTCTGACGCTAACTCTGACTCTGACTCTGACTCTGACTCTGACCCAGACTCTGACTCTGACTCTGACTCTGACTTTGACTCTGACTCTGACTCTGACTCTGACTTTGACTTCATGACTCTGAATCTGACTCTGACTTTGACTCTAACTACATGATCCTGAAACTGACCTTGACACTGACTCTGACTCTGACTCTGACTCTGACTCTTACTTGATGACTCTGACTTTGACTTTGACTCTGACTCTGACTCTGACTCTGACTCTGACTCTGACTCCGAATCGGACTATGTCTCTGACTCTGACTGTGACTCTGACTCTGACTTCATGACTCTGAATCTGACTCTGACTTTGACTCTAACTTCATGATATTGAAACTGACTTCGACTCTGACTTTGAGTTCATGACTCTGACTCTGACTGTGACTCTGACCCTGACTCTGACTCTGACTCTGACTCTGACTCTTACTTCATGACTCTGACTTTGGCTTTCAAAGTGACTCTGACTCTGACTCTGACTCTAACTCTGACTCTGACTCTGTCTCTGACTCTGACACTGACTCTGAATCTGACTTCATGACTCTGACTCTGACTCTGACTCTGTCTTCACGACTCTGACGCTGACTCTGACTCTAACTCTGACTCCGACTCTGACCCAGACTATGACTCTGACTTCGACTGTGACTCTGACTCTGACTCCGACTTTGACTTCGACTCTTACTCTGACTCTGACTCTGACTCTGACTTCATGACTCTGAATCTGACTCTGAATATGATTTTATGACTCTGACTCTGACTCTGACTCTGACCCTGACTCTGACTCTGACTCTGAGTCTTTCTTCATGACTATGACGCTGACTCTGACTCTGACTCTGACTCCGACTCTGACCCAGACTCTGACTCTGACTCTAACTCTGACGTCGGCTATGACTCTGACTCAGACTCAGACTCTGACTCTGACTCTGACTTTGACTCTGACTCTGACTCTGACTCTGACTCTTACTTCATGACTCTGACTTTGACTTTGACTTTGACTCTGACTCTGACTCTGACTCTGACTCTGACTCTGAGTATGACTCTGACTCCGACTCTGTCTCTGACTGTGACTCCGACTCTGACTCTAACTTTATGACTCTGAATCCGACTCTGACTATGATTTTATGACTCTGACTCTGACTCCGACTCTGACTCTGACTCTGACTCTGACTCTGACTCTGACTCTGACCCAGACTCTGACTCTGACTCTGACTCTGACTTTGACTCTGACTCTGACTCTGACTCTGACTCTGACTTCATGACTCTGAATCTGACTCTGACTTTGACTCTAACTACATGATCCTGAAACTGACCTTGACCCTGACTCTGACTCTGACTCTGACTCTGACTCTTACTTCATGACTCTGACTTTGACTTTGACTCTGACTCTGACTCTGACTCTGACTCTGACTCTGACTCCGAATCGGACTATGTCTCTGACTCTGACACTGACTCTGACTCTGACTTCATGACTCTGAATCTGACTCTGACTTTGACTCTAACTTCATGATCCTGAAACTGACTTCGACTCTGACTTTGAGTTCATGACTCTGACTCTGACTGTGACTCTGACCCTGACTCTGACTCTGACTCTGACTCTGACTCTTACTTCATGACTCTGACTTTGGCTTTCATTGTGACTCTGACTCTGACTCTGACTCTGACTCTGACTCTGACTCTGTCTCTGACTCTGACACTGACTCTGAATCGGACTTCATGACTCTGACTCTGACTCTGACTCTGTCTTCACGACTCTGACGCTGACTCTGACTCTAACTCTGACTCCGACTCTGACCCAGACTATGACTCTGACTTCGACTGTGACTCTGACTCTGACTCCGACTTTGACTTCGACTCTGACTCTGACTCTGACTCTGACTCTGACTTCATGACTCTGAATCTGACTCTGAATATGATTTTATGACTCTGACTCTGACTCTGACTCTGACCCTGACTCTGACTCTGACTCTGACTCTGACTCTTACTTCATGACTCTGACTTTGACTTCGACTCTGACTCTTACTCCATGACTTTGACTTTGACTATGACTCTGACTCTGACTCTGACTCTGACTCTGACTCTGTCTCTGAATCTGACTCTGACTATGAATCTGACTTCATGACTCTGAATCTGACTCTGACTATGATTTTATGACTCTGACTCTGACTCTGACTCTGACTTTGACCCAGACTCTGACTTTGACTCTGACTCTGACTTTGACTCTGACTCTGACTCTGACTCTGACTCTGACTTCATGACTCTGAATCTGACTCTGACTTTGACTCTAACTACATGATCCTGAAACTGACCTTGACCCTGACTCTGACTCTGACTCTGACTCTGACTCTTACTTCATGACTCTGACTTTGACTTTGACTTTGACTCTGACTCTGACTCTGACTCTGACTCTGACTCTGACTCTGACTCCGACTCGGACTATGTCTCTGACTCTGACTCTGACTCTGACTTCATGACTCTGAATCTGACTCTGACTTTGACTCTAACTTCATGATCCTGAAACTGACTTCGACTCTGACTTTGAGTTCATGACTCTGACTCTGACTCTGACTCTGACTGTGACTCTGACTTTGACTCTGACTCTGACTCTGACTCTGACTCTTACTTCATGACTCTGACTCTGGCTTTGACTTTTACTCTGACTCTGACTTTGACTCTGACTCTGACTCTGATTCTGTCTCTGACTCTGACTCTGACTCTGAATCTGACTTCATGACTCTGACTCTGACTCTGACTCTGTCTTCACGACTCTGACGCTGACTCTGACTCTAACTCTGACTCCGACTTTGACCCAGACTCTGACTCTGACTCTGACTCTGACTCTGACTCTGACTCCGACTTTGACTTTGACTCTGACTCTGACTCTGACTCTAACTTCATGACTCTGAATCTGACTCTGACTATGATTTTATGACTCTGACTCTGACTCTGACTCTGACTCTGACTCTGACTCTGACTCTGAGTCTTTCTCCATGACTCTGACGCTAACTCTGACTCTGACTCTGACTCTGACTCTGACTCTGACTTTGACTCTGACTCTGACTCTGACTCTGACTCTGACTTCATAACTCTGAATCTGACTCTGACTTCGACTCTAACTACATGATCCTGAAACTCACTTTGACTCTGACTTTGACTTCATGACTCTGACTCTGACTGTGACTCTGACCCTGACTCTGACTCTGACTCTGACTCTGACTCTTACTCCATGACTTTGACTTTGACTCCGACTCTGACTCTGACTCTGACTCTGACTCTGACTCTGTCTCTGACTCTGACTCTGACTCTGAATCTGACTTTATGACTCTGAATCTGACTCTCACTATGATTTTATGACTCTGACTCTGACTCTGACTCTGACTCTTACTTCATGACTCTGACTCTGACTTTGACTCTGACTCTGACTCTGACTCTGACTCTGTCTCTGACTGTGACTCCGACTCTGACTCTCACTTCATGACTCTGAATCTGACTCTGACTATGATTTTATGACTCTGACTCTGACTCCGACTCTGACTCTGACTCTGACTCTGACTCTGAGTCTTTCTTCGTGACTCTGACGCCAACTCTGACTCTGACTCTGACTCTGACCCAGAATCTGACTCTGACTCTGACTCTGACTTTTACTCTGACTCTGACTCTGGCTCTGACTCTGACTCTGACTCCGACTCTGACTTTAACTTCATGACTTTGACTTTGACTTTGACTCTGACTCTGACTCTGACTCCAACTCTGACTCCGACTCTGACTAAGTCTCTGTCTGTGACTCTGACTCTGACTCTGACTCTGACTTCATGACTCTGAATCTGACTCTGACTTTGACTCTAACTTCATGATCCTGAAACTGACTTCGACTCTGACTTTGAGTTCATGACTCTGATTCTGACTGTGACTCTGACCCTGACTCTGACTCTGACTCTGACTCTGACTCTTACTTCATGACTCTGACTTTGGCTTTCACTGTGACTCTGACTCTGACTCTGACTCTGACTCTGACTCTGACTCTGTCTCTGACTCTGACACTGACTCTGAATATGACTTCATGACTCTGACTCTGACTCTGACTCTGTCTTCACGACTCTGACGCTGACTCTGACTCTAACTCTGACTCCGACTCTGACCCAGACTCTGACTCTGACTCCGACTGTGACTCTGACTCTGACTCCGACTTTGACTTCGACTCTGACTCTGACTCTGACTCTGACTTCATGACTCTGAATCTGACTCTGACTATGATTTTATGACTCTGACTCTGACTCTTACTTCATGACTCTGACTCTGACTTTGACTCTGACTCTGACTCTGACTCTGACTCTGTCTCTGACTGTGACTCCGACTCTGACTCTCACTTCATGACTCTGAATCTGACTATGACTATGATTTTATGACTCTGACTCTGACTCCGACTCTGACTCTGACTCTGACTCTGACTCTGAGTCTTTCTTCGTGACTCTGACGCCAACTCTGACTCTGACTCTGACTCTGACCCAGAATCTGACTCTGACTCTGACTCTGACTTTTACTCTGACTCTGACTCTGGCTCTGACTCTGACTCTGACTCCGACTCTGACTTTTACTTCATGACTTTGACTTTGACTTTGACTCTGACTCTGACTCTGACTCTAACTCTGACTCCGACTCTGACTAAGTCTCTGTCTGTGACTCTGACTCTGACTCTGACTCTGACTTCATGACTCTGAATCTGACTCTGACTTTGACTCTAACTTCATGATCCTGAAACTGACTTCGACTCTGACTTTGAGTTCATGACTCTGATTCTGACTGTGACTCTGACCCTGACTCTGACTCTGACTCTGACTCTGACTCTTACTTCATGACTCTGACTTTGGCTTTCACTGTGACTCTGACTCTGACTCTGACTCTGACTCTGACTCTGACTCTGTCTCTGACTCTGACACTGACTCTGAATATGACTTCATGACTCTGACTCCGACTCTGACTCTGTCTTCACGACTCTGACGCTGACTCTGACTCTAACTCTGACTCCGACTCTGACCCAGACTCTGACTCTGACTCCGACTGTGACTCTGACTCTGACTCCGACTTTGACTTCGACTCTGACTCTGACTCTGACTCTGACTTCATGACTCTGAATCTGACTCTGACTATGATTTTATGACTCTGACTCTGACTCTTACTTTATGACTCTGACTTTGACTTTGACTCTGACTTTGACTCTGACTCTGACTCTGACTCTGACTCTGTCTCTGACTGTGACTCCGACTCTGACTCTAACTTTATGACTCTGAATCTGACTCTGACTATGATTTTATGACTCTGACTCTGACTCTGATTCTGACTCTGACTTTGACTCTGACTCTGAGTCTTTCTCCATGACTCTGACGCTAACTCTGACTCTGACTCTGACTCTGACTCTGACTCTGACTCTGACTTTGACTCTGACTCTGACTCTGACTCTGACTCTGACTTCATGACTCTGAATCTGACTCTGACTATGATTTTATGACTCTGACTCTGACTCTGACTCGGACTCCCACTCTGACTCTGTCTCTGAGTCTTTCTTCATGACTATGACGCTGACTCTGACTCTGACTCTGACTCCGACTCTGACCCAGACTCTGACTCTGACTCTCACTCTGACTTCGACTATGACTCTGACTCTGACTCTGACTCTGACTCTGACTTTGACTCTGACTCTGACTCTGACTCTGACTCTGACTTCATGACTCTGAATCTGACTCTGACTATGATTTTATGACTCTGACTCTGACTCTGACTCGGACTCCGACTCTGACTCTGACTCTGAGTCTTTCTTCATGACTATGACGCTGACTCTGACTCTGACTCTGACTCCGACTCTGACCCAGACTCTGACTCTGACTCTAACTCTGACTTCGACTATGACTCTGACTCAGACTCAGACTCTGACTCTGACTCCGACTTTGACTCTGACTCTGACTCTGACTCTAGCTCTTACTTCATGACTCTGACTTTGACTTTGACTTTGACTCCGACTCTGACTTTGACTTTGACTCTGACTCTGACTGTGACTCTGACTCTGACTCTGTCTCTGACTGTGACTCCGACTCTGACTCTAACTTTATGACTCTGAATCTGACTCTGACTATGATTTTATGACTCTGACTCTGACTCCGACTCTGACTCTGACTCTGACTCTGACTCTGGCTCTGAGTCTTTCTTCATGACTCTGACGCTAACTCTGACTCTGACTCTGACTCTGACTCTGACCCAGACTCTGACTCTGACTCTGACTCTGACTTTGACTCTGACTCTGACTCTGACTCTGACTCTGACTTCATGACTCTGAATCTGACTCTGACTTTGACTCTAACTACATGATCCTGAAACTGACCTTGACCCTGACTCTGACTCTGACTCTGACTCTGACTCTTACTTCATGACTCTGACTTTGACTTTGACTCTGACTCTGACTCTGACTCTGACTCTGACTCTGACTCTGACTCCGACTCGGACTATGTCTCTGACTCTGACTCTGACTCTGACTCTGACTTCATGACTCTGAATCTGACTCTGACTTTGACTCTAACTTCATGATCCTGAAACTGACTTCGACTCTGACTTTGAGTTCATGACTCTGACTCTGACTGTGACTCTGACTTTGACTCTGACTCTGACTCTGACTCTGACTCTTACTTCATGACTCTGACTTTGGCTTTGACTTTTACTCTGACTCTGACTTTGACTCTGACTCTGACTCTGACTCTGTCTCTGACTCTGACTCTGACTCTGAATCTGACTTCATGACTCTGACTCTGACTCTGACTCTGTCTTCACGACTCTGACGCTGACTCTGACTCTAACTCTGACTCCGACTTTGACCCAGACTCTGACTCTGACTCTGACTCTGACTCTAACTCTGACTCCGACTTTGACCCAGACTCTGACTCTGACTCTGACTCTGACTCTGACTCTGAATCTGACTTTGACTCTGACTGTGACTCTGACTCTGACTCTGACTTTATGACTCTGAATCTGACTCTGACTATGATTGTATGACTCTGACTCTGACTCTGACTCGGACTCCCACTCTGACTCTGTCTCTGAGTCTTTCTTCATGACTATGACGCTGACTCTGACTCTGACTCTGACTCCGACTCTGACCCAGACTCTGACTCTGACTCTCACTCTGACTTCGACTATGACTCTGACTCTGACTCTGACTCTGACTCTGACTTTGACTCTGACTCTGACTCTGACTCTGACTCTGACTTCATGACTCTGAATCTGACTCTGACTATGATTTTATGACTCTGACTCTGACTCTGACTCGGACTCCGACTCTGACTCTGACTCTGAGTCTTTCTTCATGACTATGACGCTGACTCTGACTCTGACTCTGACTCCGACTCTGACCCAGACTCTGACGCTGACTCTAACTCTGACTTCGACTATGACTCTGACTCAGACTCAGACTCTGACTCTGACTCTGACTTTGACTCTGACTCCGACTCTGACTCTAGCTCTTACTTCATGACTCTGACTTTGACTTTGACTTTGACTCTGACTCTGACTCTGACTTTGACTCTGACTCTGACTGTGACTCTGACTCTGACTCTGTCTCTGACTGTGACTCCGACTCTGACTCTAACTTTATGACTCTGAATCTGACTCTGACTATGATTTTATGACTCTGACTCTGACTTCGACTCTGACTCTGACTCTGACTCTGACTCTGGCTCTGAGTCTTTCTTCATGACTCTGACGCTAACTCTGACTCTGACTCTGACTCTGACTCTGACCCAGACTCTGACTCTGACTCTGACTCTGACTTTGACTCTGACTCTGACTCTGACTCTGACTCTGACTTCATGACTCTGAATCTGACTCTGACTTTGACTCTAACTACATGATCCTGAAACTGACCTTGACCCTGACTCTGACTCTGACTCTGACTCTGACTCTTACTTCATGACTCTGACTTTGACTTTGACTCTGACTCTGACTCTGACTCTGACTCTGACTCTGACTCTGACTCCGACTCGGACTATGTCTCTGACTCTGACTCTGACTCTGACTCTGACTTCATGACTCTGAATCTGACTCTGACTTTGACTCTAGCTTCATGATCCTGAAACTGACTTCGACTCTGACTTTGAGTTCATGACTCTGACTTTGACTGTGACTCTGACTTTGACTCTGACTCTGACTCTGACTCTGACTCTGACTCTGACTCCGACTCGGACTATGTCTCTGACTCTGACTCTGATTCTGACTCTGACTTCATGACTCTGAATCTGATTCTGACCTTGACTCTAACTTCATGATCCTGAAACTCACTTTGACTCTGACTTTGACTTCATGACTCTGACTCTGACTGTGACTCTGACCCTGACTCTGACTCTGACTCTGACTCTGACTCCGACTCGGACTATGTCTCTGACTCTGACTCTGACTCTGACTCTGACTTCATGACTCTGAATCTGACTCTGACGTTGAGTCTAACTTCATGATCCTGATACTGACTTCGACTTTGACTTTGAGTTCATGACTCTGACTCTGACTGTGACTCTGACTTTGACTCTGACTCTGACTCTGACTCTGACTCTGACTCTGACTCTGACTCTGACTCTGACTCCGACTCGGACTATGTCTCTGACTCTGACTCTGATTCTGACTCTGACTTCATGACTCTGAATCTGATTCTGACCTTGACTCTAACTTCATGATCCTGAAACTCACTTTGACTCTGACTTTGACTTCATGACTCTGACTCTGACTGTGACTCTGACCCTGACTCTGACCCTGACTCTGACTCTGACTCTGACTCTGACTCTTACTCCATGACTTTGACTTTGACTCCGACTCTGACTCTGACTCTGACTCTGACTCTGACTCTGTCTCTGACTCTGACTGTGACTCTGAATCTGACTTCATGACTCTGAATCTGACTCTGACTATGATTTTATGACTCTGACTCTGACTCTGACTCTGACTCTGACTCTGACTCTGACTCTGACCCAGACTCTGACTCTGACTCTGACTCTGACTTTGACTCTGACTCTGACTCTGACCCAGACTCTGACTCTGACTCTGACTCTGACTTTGACTCTGACTCTGACTCTGACTCTGACTCTGACTTCATGACTCTGAATCTGACTCTGACTTTGACTCTAACTACATGATCCTGAAACTGACCTTGACCCTGACTCTGACTCTGACTCTGACTCTGACTCTTACTTCATGACTCTGACTTTGACTTTGACTCTGACTCTGACTCTGACTCTGACTCTGACTCTGACTCTGACTCCGACTCGGACTATGTCTCTGACTCTGACTCTGACTCTGACTCTGACTTCATGACTCTGAATCTGACTCTGACTTTGAGTCTAACTTCATGATCCTGAAACTGACTTCGACTTTGACTTTGAGTTCATGACTCTGACTCTGACTGTGACTCTGACTTTGACTCTGACTCTGACTCTGACTCTGACTCTTACTTCATGACTCTGACTTTGGCTTTGACTTTTACTCTGACTCTGACTTTGACTCTGACTCCGACTCTGACTCTGTCTCTGACTCTGACTCTGACTCTGAATCTGACTTCATGACTCTGACTCTGACTCTGACTCTGTCTTGACGACTCTGACGCTGACTCTGACTCTAACTCTGACTCCGACTTTGACCCAGACTCTGACTCTGACTCTGACTCTGACTCTAACTCTGACTCCGACTTTGACCCAGACTCTGACTCTGACTCTGACTCTGACTCTGACTCTGAATCTGACTTTGACTCTGACTGTGACTCTGACTCTGACTCTGACTTTATGACTCTGAATCTGACTCTGACTATGATTGTATGACTCTGACTCTGACTCTGACTCGGACTCCCACTCTGACTCTGTCTCTGAGTCTTTCTTCATGACTATGACGCTGACTCTGACTCTGACTCTGACTCCGACTCTGACCCAGACTCTGACTCTGACTCTCACTCTGACTTCGACTATGACTCTGACTCTGACTATGACTCTGACTCTGACTTTGACTCTGACTCTGACTCTGACTCTGACTCTGACTTCATGACTCTGAATCTGACTCTGACTATGATTTTATGACTCTGACTCTGACTCTGACTCGGACTCCGACTCTGACTCTGACTCTGAGTCTTTCTTCATGACTATGACGCTGACTCTGACTCTGACTCTGACTCCGACTCTGACCCAGACTCTGACGCTGACTCTAACTCTGACTTCGACTATGACTCTGACTCAGACTCAGACTCTGACTCTGACTCTGACTTTGACTCTGACTCTGACTCTGACTCTAGCTCTTACTTCATGACTCTGACTTTGACTTTGACTTTGACTCTGACTCTGACTCTGACTTTGACTCTGACTCTGACTGTGACTCTGACTCTGACTCTGTCTCTGACTGTGACTCCGACTCTGACTCTAACTTTATGACTCTGAATCTGACTCTGACTATGATTTTGTGACTCTGACTCTGACTTCGACTCTGACTCTGACTCTGACTCTGACTCTGGCTCTGAGTCTTTCTTCATGACTCTGACGCTAACTCTGACTCTGACTCTGACTCTGACTCTGACCCAGACTCTGACTCTGACTCTGACTCTGACTTTGACTCTGACTCTGACTCTGACTCTGACTCTGACTTCATGACTCTAAATCTGACTCTGACTTTGACTCTAACTACATGATCCTGAAACTGACCTTGACCCTGACTCTGACTCTGACTCTGACTCTGACTCTTACTTCATGACTCTGACTTTGGCTTTGACTTTTACTCTGACTCTGACTTTGACTTTGACTCTGACTCTGACTCTGTCTCTGACTCTGACTCTGACTCTGAATCTGACTTCATGACTCTGACTCTGACTCTGACTCTGTCTTCACGACTCTGACGCTGACTCTGACTCTAACTCTGACTCCGACTTTGACCCAGACTCTGACTCTGACTCTGACTCTGACTCTGACTCTGACTCCGACTTTGACTTTGACTCTGACTCTGACTCTGACTCTAACTTCATGACTCTGAATCTGACTCTGACTATGATTTTATGACTCTGACTCTGACTCTGACTCTGACTCTGACTCTGACTCTGACTCTAAGTCTTTCTCCATGACTCTGACGCTAACTCTCACTCTGACTCTGACTCTGACTCTGACCCAGACTCTGACTCTGACTCTGACTCTGACTTTGACTCTGACTCTGACTCTGACTCTGACTCTGACTTCATGACTCTGAATCTGACTCTGACTTCGACTCTAACTACATGATCCTGAAACTGACCTTGACCCTGACTCTGACGCTGACTCTGACTCTGACTCTTACTTCATGACTCTGACTTTGACTTTGACTCTGACTCTGACTCTGACTCTGACTCTGACTCTGACTCCGACTCGGACTATGTCTCTGACTCTGACTCTGATTCTGACTCTGACTTCATGACTCTGAATCTGATTCTGACCTTGACTTTAACTTCATGATCCTGAAACTCACTTTGACTCTGACTTTGACTTCATGACTCTGACTCTGACTGTGACTCTGACCCTGACTCTGACTCTGACTCTGACTCTGACTCTTACTCCATGACTTTGACTTTGACTCCGACTCTGACTCTGACTCTGACTCTGACTCTGACTCTGTCTCTGACTCTGACTGTGACTCTGAATCTGACTTCATGACTCTGAATCTGACTCTGACTATGATTTTATGACTCTGACTCTGACTCTGACTTTGACTCTGACTCTGAGTCTTTCTCCATGACTCTGACGCTAACTCTGACTCTGACTCTGACTCTGACTCTGACTCTGACTCTGACTTTGACTCTGACTCTGACTCTGACTCTGACTCTGACTTCATGACTCTGAATCTGACTCTGACTATGATTTTATGACTCTGACTCTGACTCTGACTCGGACTCCCAGTCTGACTCTGTCTCTGAGTCTTTCTTCATGACTATGACGCTGACTCTGACTCTGACTCTGACTCCGACTCTGACCCAGACTCTGACTCTGACTCTTACTCTGACTTCGACTATGACTCTGACTCTGACTCTGACTCTGACTCTGACTTTGACTCTGACTCTGACTCTGACTCTGACTCTGACTCTGACTCTGACTTCATGACTCTGAATCTGACTCTGACTATGATTCTATGACTCTGACTCTGACTCTGACTCGGACTCACAGTCTGACTCTGTCTCTGAGTCTTTCTTCATGACTATGACGCTGACTCTGACTCTGACTCTGACTCCGACTCTGACCCAGACTCTGACTCTGACTCTTACTCTGACTTCGACTATGACTCTGACTCTGACTCTGACTCTGACTCTGACTTTGACTCTGACTCTGACTCTGACTCTGACTCTGACTTCATGACTCTGAATCTGACTCTGACTATGATTTTATGACTCTGACTCTGACTCTGACTCGGACTCCGACTCTGACTCTGACTCTGAGTCTTTCTTCATGACTATGACGCTGACTCTGACTCTGACTTTGACTCCGACTCTGACCCAGACTCTGACTCTGACTCTAACTCTGACTTCGACTATGACTCTGACTCAGACTCAGACTCTGACTCTGACTCTGACTTTGACTCTGACTCTGACTCTGACTCTGACTCTTACTTCATGACTCTGACTTTGACTTTGACTTTGACTCTGACTCTGACTCTGACTCTGACTCCGACTCGGACTATGTCTCTGACTCTGACTCTGACTCTGACTCTGACTTCATGACTCTGAATCTGACTCTGACTTTGACTCTAACTTCATGATCCTGAAACTGACTTCGACTCTGACTTTGAGTTCATGACTCTGACTCTGACTGTGACTCTGACTATGACTCTGACTCTGACTCTGACTCTGACTCTTACTTCATGACTCTGACTTTGGCTTTGACTTTTACTCTGACTCTGACTTTGACTCTGACTCTAACTCTGACTCTGTCTCTGACTCTGACTCTGACTCTGAATCTGACTTCATGACTCTGACTCTGACTCTGACTCTGTCTTCACGACTCTGACGCTGACTCTGACTCTAACTCTGACTCCGACTTTGACCCAGACTCTGACTCTGACTCTGACTCTGACTCTGACTCTGACTCCGACTTTGACTTTGACTCTGACTCTGACTCTGACTCTAACTTCATGACTCTGAATCTGACTCTGACTATGATTTTATGACTCTGACTCTGACTCTGACTCTGACTCTGACTCTGACTCTGACTCTGAGTCTTTCTCCATGACTCTGACGCTAACTCTCACTCTGACTCTGACTCTGACTCTGACCCAGACTCTGACTCTGACTCTGACTCTGACTATGACTCTGACTCTGACTCTGACTCTGACTCTGACTTCATGACTCTGAATCTGACTCTGACTTCGACTCTAACTACATGATCCTGAAACTGACCTTGACCCTGACTCTGACGCTGACTGTGACTCTGACTCTTACTTCATGACTCTGACTTTGACTTTGACTCTGACTCTGACTCTGACTCTGACTCTGACTCTGACTCCGACTCGGACTATGTCTCTGACTCTGACTCTGACTCTGACTCTGACTCTGACTCTGACTTCATGACTCTGAATCTGACTCTGACTTTGACTCTAACTTCATGATCCTGAAACTCACTTTGACTCTGACTTTGACTTCATGACTCTGACTCTGACTGTGACTCTGACCCTGACTCTGACTCTGACTCTGACTCTGACTCTTACTCCATGACTTTGACTTTGACTCCGACTCTGACTCTGACTCTGACTTTGACTTCATGACTCTGACTCTAACTCTGACTCCGACTCTGACCCAGACTCTGACTCTGACTCTGACTCTGACTCTGACTTAGACTCTGACTCTGACTCTGACTCTGGATCTGACTTCATGACTCTGACTCTGACTCTGACTGTGTCTTCACGACTCTGACGCTGACTCTGATTTTGACTTTGACTCTGACTCTGACTCTGTCTCTGACTCTGACTCTGACTCTGAATCTGACTTTATGACTCTGAATCTGACTCTCACTATGATTTTATGACTCTGACTCTGACTCTGACTCTGACTCTTACTTCATGACTCTGACTCTGACTTTGACTCTGACTCTGACTCTGACTCTGACTCTGTCTCTGACTGTGACTCCGACTCTGACTCTAACTTCATGACTCTGAATCTGACTCTGACTATGATTTTATGACTCTGACTCTGACTCCGACTCTGACTCTGACTCTGACTCTGACTCTGAGTCTTTCTTCGTGACTCTGACGCCAACTCTGACTCTGACTCTGACTCTGACCCAGAATCTGACTCTGACTCTGACTCTGACTTTGACTCTGACTCTGACTCTGGATCTGACTCTGACTCTGACTCTGACTCTGACTCTTACTTCATGACTTTGACTTTGACTTTGACTCTGACTCTGACTCTGACTCTAACTCTGACTCCGACTCTGACTGAGTCTCTGTCTCTGACTCTGACTCTGACTCTGACTCTGACTTCATGACTCTGAATCTGACTCTGACTTTGACTCTAACTTCATGATCCTGAAACTGACTTCGACTCTGACTTTGAGTTCATGACTCTGACTCTGACTGTGACTCTGACCCTGACTCTGACTCTGACTCTGACTCTGACTCTTACTTCATGACTCTGACTTTGGCTTTCACTGTGACTCTGACTCTGACTCTGACACTGACTCTGACTCTGACTCTGACTCTGTCTCTGACTCTGACACTGACTCTGAATATGACTTCATGACTCTGACTCTGACTCTGACTCTGTCTTCACGACTCTGACGCTGACTCTGACTCTAACTCTGACTCCGACTCTGACCCAGACTCTGACTCTGACTCCGACTGTGACTCTGACTCTGACTCCGACTTTGAATTCGACTCTGACGCTGACTCTGACTCTGACTTCATGACTCTGAATCTGACTCTGACTATGATTTTATGACTCTGACTCTGACTCTTACTTTATGACTCTGACTTTGACTTTGACTCTGACTCTGACTCTGACTCTGACTCTGACTCTGACTCTGTCTCCGACTGTGACTCCGACTCTGACTCTAACTTTATGACTCTGAATCTGACTCTGACTATGATTTTATGACTCTGACTCTGACTCCGATTCTGACTCTGACTCTGACTCTGACTCTGAGTCTTTCTCCATGACTCTGACGCTAACTCTGACTCTGACTCTGAGTCTTTCTCCATGACTCTGACGCTAACTCTGACTCTGACTCTGACTCTGACTCTGACCCAGACTCTGACTCTGACTCTGACTCTGACTCTGACTTTGACTCTGACTCTGACTCTGACTCTGACTCTGACTTCATGACTCTGAATCTGACTCTGACTATGATTTTATGACTCTGAATCTGACTCTGACTCGGACTCCCACTCTGACTCTGTCTCTGAGTCTTTCTTCATGACTATGACGCTGACTCTGACTCTGACTCTGACTCCGACTCTGACCCAGACTCTGACTCTGACTCTTACTCTGACTTCGACTATGACTCTAACTCTGACTCTGACTCTGACTCTGACTTTGACTCTGACTCTGACTCTGACTCTGACTCTGACTTCATGACTCTGAATCTGACTCTGACTATGATTTTATGACTCTGACTCTGACTCCGACTCTGACTCTGACTTTGACTCTGACTCTGACTCTGAGTATTTCTCCATGACTCTGACGCTAACTCTGACTCTGACTCTGACTCTGACTCTGACCCAGACTCTGACTCTGACTCTGACCTTGACTTTGACTCTGACTCTGACTCTGACTCTGACTCTGACTTCATGACTCTGAATCTGACTCTGACTTTGACTCTAACTACATGATCCTGAAACTGACCTTGACCCTGACTCTGACTCTGACTCTGACTCTGACTCTTACTTCATGACTCTGACTTTGACTTTGACTCTGACTCTGACTCTGACTCTGACTCTGACTCTGACTCCGAATCGGACTATGTCTCTGACTCTGACTCTGACTCTGACTCTGACTTCATGACTCTGAATCTGACTCTGACTTTGACTCTAACTTCATGATCCTGAAACTGACTTCGACTCTGACTTTCAGTTCATGACTCTGACTCTGACTGTGACTCTGACCCTGACTCTGACTCTGACTCTGACTCTGACTCTTACTTCTTGACTCTGACTTTGGCTTTCACTGTGACTCTGACTCTGACTCTGACTCTGACTCTGACTCTGACTCTGTCTCTGACTCTGACACTAACTCTGAATCTGACTTCATGACTCTGACTCTGACTCTGACTCTGTCTTCACGACTCTGATCCTGAATCTGACTCTAACTCTGACTCCGACTCTGACCCAGACTATGACTCTGACTTCGACTGTGACTCTGACTCTGACTCCGACTTTGACTTCGACTCTGACTCTGACTCTGACTCTGACTCTGACTTCATGACTCTGAATCTGACTCTGAATATGATTTTATGACTCTGACTCTGACTCTGACTCTAACTTCATGACTCTGAATCTGACTCTGACTATGATTTTATGACTCTGACTCTGACTCTGACTCTGACTCTGACTCTGACTCTGACTCTGACTCTGACTCTTACTTCATGACTCTCACTTTGACTTTGACTCTGACTCCTACTCCATGACTTTGACTTTGACTCTGACTCTGACTCTGACTCTGACTCTTACTTCATGACTCTCACTTTGACTTTGACTCTGACTCCTACTCCATGACTTTGACTTTGACTCTGACTCTGACTCTGACTCTGACTCTGACTCTGACTCTGACTCTGTCTCTGAATCTGACTCTGACTATGAATCTGACTTCATGCCTCTGAATCTGACTCTGACTATGATTTTATGACTCTGACTCTGACTCTGACTCTGACTCTGACCCAGACTCTGACTTTGACTCTGACTCTGACTTTGACTCTGACTCTGACTTCATGACTCTGAATCTGACTCTGACTTTGACTCTAACTCCATGATCCTGAAACTCACTTCGACCCTGACTCTGACTCTGACTCTGACTCTGACTCTTACTTCATGACTTTGACTTCGACTTTGACTCTGACTCTGACTCTGACTCTAACTCTGACTCCGACTCTGACTATGTCTCTGACTCTGACTCTGACTCTGACTCTGACTCTGACTTCATGACTCTGATTCTAAATCTGACTTTGACTCTAACTTCATGATCCTGGAACTGACTTTGATTCTGACTTCGAGTTCATGACTCTGACTCTGACTATGACTCTGACCCTGACTCTGACTCTGACTCTGACTCTGACTCTTACTTCATGACTCTGACTTTGGCTTTAACTTTTACTCTGACTCTGACTCTGACTCTGACTCTGACTCTGACTCTGTCTCTGACTCTGACTCTGACTCTGAATCTGACTTCATGACTCTGACTCTGACTCTGACTCTGTCTTCACGACTCTGACGCTGACTCTGACTCTAACTCTGACTCCGACTTTGACCCAGATTCTGACTCTAACTCTGACTCTGACTCTGACTCTGACTCCGACTTTGACTTTGACTCTGACTCTGACTCTGACTCTAACTTCATGACTCTGAATCTGACTCTGACTATGATTTTATGACTCTGACTCTGACTCTGACTCCAACTCTGACCCAGACTCTGACTCTGACTCCAACTCTGACTTCGACTATGACTCTGACTCAGACTCTGACTCTGACTCTGACTCTGACTTTGACTCTGACTCTGACTCTAACTCTGACTTCGACTATGACTCTGACTCAGACTCTGACTCTGACTCTGACTCTGACTCTGACTCTGACTCTGACTCTGACTCAGACTCTGACTCTGACTCTGACTCTGACTTTGACTCTGACTCTGACTCTGACTCTGACTCTGACTTCATGACTCTGACTTTAACTCTGACTTCGACTCTGACCCAGACTCTGACTCTGACTCTGACTCTGACTCTGACTTTGACTCTGACTCTGACTCTGACTCTGAATCTGACTTCATGACTCTGACTCTGACTCTGACTGTGTCTTCACGACTCTGACGCTGACTCTGATTTTGACTTTGACTCTGACTCTGACTCTGTCTCTGACTCTGACTCTGACTCTGAATCTGACTTTATGACTCTGAATCTGACTCTCACTATGATTTTATGACTCTGACTCTGACTCTGACTCTGACTTTTACTCTGACTCTGACTCTGACTTTGACTCTGACTCTGACTCTGACTCTGACTCTTACTTCATGACTTTGACTTTGACTTTGACTCTGACTCTGACTCTGACTCTAACTCTGACACCGACTCTGACTGAGTCTCTGTCTCTGACTCTGACTCTGACTCTGACTCTGACTCTGACTCTGACTTAATGACTCTGAATCTGACTCTGACTTTGACTCTAACTTCATGATCCTGAAACTGACTTCGACTCTGACTTTGAGTTCATGACTCTGACTCTGACTGTGACTCTGACCCTGACTCTGACTCTGACTCTGACTCTGACTCTTACTTCATGACTCTGACTTTGGCTTTCACTGTGACTCTGACTCTGACTCTGACTCTGACTCTGACTCTGACTCTGTCTCTGACTCTGACACTGACTCTGAATATGACTTCATGACTCTGACTCTGACTCTGACTCTGTCTTCACGACTCTGACGCTGACTCTGACTCTAACTCTGACTCCGACTCTGACCCAGACTCTGACTCTGACTCCGACTGTGACTCTGACTCTGACTCCGACTTTGAATTCGACTCTGACGCTGACTTTGACTCTGACTTCATGACTCTGAATCTGACTCTGACTATGATTTTATGACTCTGACTCTGACTCTTACTTTATGACTCTGACTTTGACTTTGACTCTGACTCTGACTCTGACTCTGACTCTGACTCTGACTCTGTCTCCGACTGTGACTCCGACTCTGACTCTAACTTTATGACTCTGAATCTGACTCTGACTATGATTTTATGACTCTGACTCTGACTCCGATTCTGACTCTGACTCTGACTCTGACTCTGAGTCTTTCTCCATGACTCTGACGCTAACTCTGACTCTGACTCTGAGTCTTTCTCCATGACTCTGACGCTAACTCTGACTCTGACTCTGACTCTGACTCTGACCCAGACTCTGACTCTGACTCTGACTCTGACTCTGACTTTGACTCTGACTCTGACTCTGACTCTGACTCTGACTTCATGACTCTGAATCTGACTCTGACTATGATTTTATGACTCTGACTCTGACTCTGACTCGGACTCCCACTCTGACTCTGTCTCTGAGTCTTTCTTCATGACTATGACGCTGACTCTGACTCTGACTCTGACTCCGACTCTGACCCAGACTCTGACTCTGACTCTTACTCTGACTTCGACTATGACTCTGACTCTGACTCTGACTCTGACTCTGACTTTGACTCTGACTCTGACTCTGACTCTGACTCGGACTCTGACTCTGACTCTGACTCTGAGTCTTTCTTCATGACTATGACGCTGACTCTGACTCTGACTCTGACTCCGACTCTGACCCAGACTCTGAATCTGACTCTAACTCTGACGTCGACTATGATTCTGACTCAGACTCAGACTCTGACTCTGACTCTGACTTTGACTCTGACTCTGACTCTGACTTCATGACTCTGAATCTGACTCTGACTTTGACTCTAACTACATGATCCTGAAACTGACCTTGACCCTGACTCTGACTCTGACTCTGACTCTGACTCTTACTTCATGACTCTGACTTTGACTTTGACTCTGACTCTGACTCTGACTCTGACTCTGACTCTGACTCCGAATCGGACTATGTCTCTGACTCTGACTCTGACTCTGACTCTGACTTCATGACTCTGAATCTGACTCTGACTTTGACTCTAACTTCATGATCCTGAAACTGACTTCGACTCTGACTTTTAGTTCATGACTCTGACTCTGACTGTGACTCTGACCCTGACTCTGACTCTGACTCTGACTCTGACTCTTACTTCATGACTCTGACTTTGGCTATCACTGTGACTCTGACTCTGACTCTGACTCTGACTCTGACTCTGACTCTGTCTCTGACTCTGACACTGACTCTGAATCTGACTTCATGACTCTGACTCTGACTCTGACTCTGTCTTCACGACTCTGACGCTGACTCTGACCCTAACTCTGACTCCGACTCTGACCCAGACTATGACTCTGACTTCGACTGTGACTCTGACGCTGACTCCGACTTTGACTTCGACTCTGACTCTGACTCTGACTCTGACTCTGACTTCATGACTCTGAATCTGACTCTGAATATGATTTTATGACTCTGACTCTGACTCTGACTCTAACTCCATGACTCTGAATCTGACTCTGACTATGATTTTATGACTCTGACTCTGACTCTGACTCTGACTCTGACTCTGACTCTGACTGTTACTTCATGACTCTGACTTTGACTTTGACTCTGACTCTTACTCCATGACTTTGACTTTGACTCTGACTCTGACTCTGACTCTGACTCTGACTCTGACTCTGACTCTGTCTCTGAATCTGACTCTGACTATGAATCTGACTTCATGACTCTGAATCTGACTCTGACTATGATTTTATGACTCTGACTCTGACTCTGACTCTGACTCTGACCCAGACTCTGACTTTGACTCTGACTCTGACTTTGACTCTGACTCTGACTTCATGACTCTGAATCTGACTCTGACTTTGACTCTAACTCCATGATCCTGAAACTCACTTCGACCCTGACTCTGACTCTGACTCTGACTCTGACTCTTACTTCATGACTTTGACTTCGACTTTGACTCTGACTCTGACTCTGACTCTGACTCTTACTTCATGACTTTGACTTCGACTTTGACTCTGACTCTGACTCTGACTCTAACTCTGACTCCGACTCTGACTATGTCTCTGACTCTGACTCTGACTCTGACTCTGACTCTGACTTCATGACTCTGATTCTAAATCTGACTTTGACTCTAACTTCATGATCCTAGAACTGACTTTGACTCTGACTTTGAGTTCATGACTCTGACTCTGACTATGACTCTGACCCTGACTCTGACTCTGACTCTGACTCTGACTCTTACTTCATGACTCTGACTTTGGCTTTAACTTTTACTCTGACTCTGACTCTGACTCTGACTCTGACTCTGACTCTGTCTCTGACTCTGACTCTGACTCTGAATCTGACTTCATGACTCTGACTCTGACTCTGACTCTGTCTTCACGACTCTGACGCTGACTCTGACTCTAACTCTGACTTCGACTTTGACCCAGATTCTGACTCTAACTCTGACTCTGACTCTGACTCTGACTCCGACTTCGACTTTGACTCTGACTCTGACTCTGACTCTAACTTCATGACTCTGAATCTGACTCTGACTATGATTTTATGACTCTGACTCTGACTCTGACTCCAACTCTGACCCAGACTCTGACTCTGTTTCCGACTGTGACTTCGACTATGACTCTGACTCAGACTTTGACTCTGACTCTGACTCTGACTTTGACTCTGACTCTGACTCTGACTCTGACTCTGACTCTGACTTCATGACTCTGACTTTAACTCTGACTCCGACTCTGACCCAGACTCTGACTCTGACTCTAACTCTGACTTCGACTATGACTCTGACTCAGACTCTGACTCTGACTCTGACTCTGACTCTGACTCTGACTCTGACTCTGACTTCATGACTCTGACTCTAACTCTGACTCCGACTCTGACCCAGACTCTGACTCTGACTCTGACTCTGACTCTGACTTTGACTCTGACTCTCACTCTGACTCTGAATCTGACTTCATGACTCTGACTCTGACTCTGACTGTGTCTTCACGACTCTGACGCTGACTCTGATTTTGACTTTGACTCTGACTCTGACTCTGTCTCTGACTCTGACTCTGACTCTGACTCTGACTTTTACTCTGACTCTGACTTTTACTCTGACTCTGACTCTGACTTTGACTCTGACTCTGACTCTGACTCTGACTCTTACTTCATGACTTTGACTTTGACTTTGACTCTGACTCTGACTCTGACTCTAACTCTGACTCCGACTCTGACTGAGTCTCTGTCTCTGACTTTGACTCTGACTCTGACTCTGACTTCATGACTCTGAATCTGACTCTGACTTTGACTCTAACTTCATGATCCTGAAACTGACTTCGACTCTGACTCTGAGTTCATGACTCTGACTCTGACTGTGACTCTGACCCTGACTCTGACTCTGACTCTGACTCTGACTGTTACTTCATGACTCTGACTTTGGCTTTCACTGTGACTCTGACTCTGACTCTGACTCTGACTCTGACTCTGACTCTGTCTCTGACTCTGACACTGACTCTGAATATGACTTCATGACTCTGACTCTGACTCTGACTCTGTCTTCACGACTCTGACGCTGACTCTGACTCTAACTCTGACTCCGACTCTGACCCAGACTCTGACTCTGACTCCGACTGTGACTCTGACTCTGACTCCGACTTTGACTTCGACTCTGACTCTGACTCTGACTCTGACTTCATGACTCTGACTCTGACTCTGACTCCAACTCTGACCCAGACTCTGACTCTGTTTCCGACTGTGACTTCGACTATGACTCTGACTCAGACTTTGACTCTGACTCTGACTCTGACTTTGACTCTGACTCTGACTCTGACTCTGACTCTGACTCTGACTTCATGACTCTGACTTTAACTCTGACTCCGACTCTGACCCAGACTCTGACTCTGACTCTAACTCTGACTTCGACTATGACTCTGACTCAGACTCTGACTCTGACTCTGACTCTGACTCTGACTCTGACTCTGACTCTGACTTCATGACTCTGACTCTAACTCTGACTCCGACTCTGACCCAGACTCTGACTCTGACTCTGACTCTGACTCTGACTTTGACTCTGACTCTCACTCTGACTCTGAATCTGACTTCATGACTCTGACTCTGACTCTGACTGTGTCTTCACGACTCTGACGCTGACTCTGATTTTGACTTTGACTCTGACTCTGACTCTGTCTCTGACTCTGACTCTGACTCTGACTCTGACTTTTACTCTGACTCTGACTTTTACTCTGACTCTGACTCTGACTTTGACTCTGACTCTGACTCTGACTCTGACTCTTACTTCATGACTTTGACTTTGACTTTGACTCTGACTCTGACTCTGACTCTAACTCTGACTCCGACTCTGACTGAGTCTCTGTCTCTGACTTTGACTCTGACTCTGACTCTGACTTCATGACTCTGAATCTGACTCTGACTTTGACTCTAACTTCATGATCCTGAAACTGACTTCGACTCTGACTCTGAGTTCATGACTCTGACTCTGACTGTGACTCTGACCCTGACTCTGACTCTGACTCTGACTCTGACTGTTACTTCATGACTCTGACTTTGGCTTTCACTGTGACTCTGACTCTGACTCTGACTCTGACTCTGACTCTGACTCTGTCTCTGACTCTGACACTGACTCTGAATATGACTTCATGACTCTGACTCTGACTCTGACTCTGTCTTCACGACTCTGACGCTGACTCTGACTCTAACTCTGACTCCGACTCTGACCCAGACTCTGACTCTGACTCCGACTGTGACTCTGACTCTGACTCCGACTTTGACTTCGACTCTGACTCTGACTCTGACTCTGACTTCATGACTCTGAATCTGACTCTGACTAGGATTTTATGACTCTGACTCTGACTCTTACTTTATGACTCTGACTTTGACTTTGACTCTGACTTTGACTCTGACTCTGACTCTGACTCTGACTCTGTCTCTGACTGTGACTCCGACTCTGACTCTAACTTTATGACTCTGAATCTGACTCTGACTATGATTTTATGACTCTGACTCTGACTCTGATTCTGACTCTGACTTTGACTCTGACTCTGAGTCTTTCTCCATGACTCTGACGCTAACTCTGACTCTGACTCTGACTCTGACTCTGACTCTGACTCTGACTTTGACTCTGACTCTGACTCTGACTCTGACTCTGACTCTGACTCTGTCTCTGAATCTGACTGTGACTATGAATCTGACTTCATGACTCTGAATCTGACTCTGACTATGATTTTATGACTCTGACTCTGACTCTGACTCTGACTCTGACCCAGACTCTGACTTTGACTCTGACTCTGACTTTGACTCTGACTCTGACTCTGACTCTGACTCTGACTTCATGACTCTGAATCTGACTCTGACTTTGACTCTAACTCCATGATCCTGAAACTCACTTCGACCCTGACTCTGACTCTGACTCTGACTCTGACTCTTACTTCATGACCTTGACTTCGACTTTGACTCTGACTCTGACTCTGACTCTAACTCTGACTCCGACTCTGACTATGTCTCTGACTCTGACTCTGACTCTGACTCTGACTCTGACTTCATGACTCTGATTCTAAATCTGACTTTGACTCTAACTTCATGATCCTGGAACTGACTTTGACTCTGACTTTGAGTTCATGACTCTGACTCTGACTATGACTCTGACCCTGACTCTGACTCTGACTCTGACTCTGACTCTTACTTCATGACTCTCACTTTGGCTTTAACTTTTACTCTGACTCTGACTCTGACTCTGACTCTGACTCTGACTCTGTCTCTGACTCTGACTCTGACTCTGAATCTGACTTCATGACTCTGACTCTGACTCTGACTCTGTCTTCACGACTCTGACGCTGACTCTGACTCTAACTCTGACTCCGACTTTGACCCAGATTCTGACTCTAACTCTGACTCTGACTCTGACTCTGACTCCGACTTTGACTTTGACTCTGACTCTGACTCTGACTCTGACTTCATGACTCTGAATCTGACTCTGACTATGATTTTATGACTCTGACTCTGACTCTGACTCCAACTCTGACCCAGGCTCTGACTCTGACTCCGACTGTGACTTCGACTATGACTCTGACTCAGACTCTGACTCTGACTCTGACTCTGACTTTGACTCTGACTCTGACTCTGACTCTGACTCTGACTTCATGACTCTGACTTTAACTCTGACTCCGACTCTGACCCAGACTCTGACTCTGACTCTAACTCTGACTTCGACTATGACTCTGACTCAGACTCTGACTCTGACTCTGACTCTGACTCTGACTCTGACTCTGACTCTCACTCTGACTCTGAATCTGACTTCATGACTCTGAATCTGACTCTGACTATGATTTTATGACTCTGACTCTGACTCTGACTCTGACTCTGCCCCAGACTCTGACTTTGACTCTGACTCTGACTTTGACTCTGACTCTGACTCTGACTCTGACTCTGACTTCATGACTCTGAATCTGACTCTGACTTTGACTCTAACTCCATGATCCTGAAACTCACTTTGACCCTGACTCTGACTCTGACTCTGACTCTGACTCTTACTTCATGACTTTGACTTCGACTTTGACTCTGACTCTGACTCTGACTCTAACTCTGACTCCGACTCTGACTATGTCTCTGACTCTGACTCTGACTCTGACTCTGACTCTGACTTCATGACTCTGATTCTAAATCTGACTTTGACTCTGACTTCATGATCCTGGAACTGACTTTGACTCTGACTTTGAGTTCATGACTCTGACTCTGACTGTGACTCTGACCCTGACTCTGACTCTGGCTCTGACTCTGACTCTTACTACATGACTCTGACTTTGGCTTTAACTTTTACTCTGACTCAGACTCTGACTCTGACTCTGACTCTGACATTGACTCTGACTCTGACTCTGACTCTGACTCTGACTTCATGACTCTGATTTTAACTCTGACTCCGACTCTGACCCAGACTCTGACTCTGACTCTGACTCTGACTCTGACTTTGACTCTGACTCTGACTCTGACTCTGACTTTGACTCTGACTCTGACTCTGACTCTGACTCTGACTTCATGACTCTGACTCTAACTCTGACTCCGACTCTGACCCAGACTCTGACTCTGACTCTAACTCTGACTTCGACTATGACTCTGACTCAGACTCTGACTCTGACTCTGACTCTGACTCTGACTTTGACTCTGACTCTGACTCTGACTCTGACTTTGACTTCATGACTCTGACTCTAACTCTGACTCCGACTCTGACCCAGACTCTGACTCTGACTCTGACTCTGACTCTGACTTTGACTCTGACTCTGACTCTGTCTTTACGACTCTGACGCTGACTCTGACTCTAACTCTGACTCCGACTCTGACCCAGACTCTGACTCTGACTCCGACTGTGACTCTGACTCTGACTCCGACTTTGAATTCGACTCTGACTCTGACTCTGACTCTGACTTCATGACTCTGAATCTGACTCTGACTATGATTTTATGACTCTGACTCTGACTCTTACTTTATGACTCTGACTTTGACTTTGACTTTGACTCTGACTCTGACTCTGACTCTGACTCTGATTCTGACTCTGTCTCCGACTGTGACTCCGACTCTGACTCTAACTTTATGACTCTGAATCTGACTCTGACTATGATTTTATGACTCTGACTCTGACTCCGATTCTGACTCTGACTCTGACTCTGACTCTGAGTCTTTCTCCATGACTCTGACGCTAACTCTGACTCTGACTCTGACTCTGACTCTGACCCAGACTCTGACTCTGACTCTGACTCTGACTCTGACTTTGACTCTGACTCCGACTCTGACTCTGACTCTGACTTCATGACTCTGAATCTGACTCTGACTATGATTTTATGACTCTGACTCTGACTCTGACTCGGACTCCCACTCTGACTCTGTCTCCGAGTCTTTCTTCATGACTATGACGCTGACTCTGACTCTGACTCTGACTCCGACTCTGACCCAGACTCTGACTCTGACTCTTACTCTGACTTCGACTATGACTCTAACTCTGACTCTGACTCTGACTCTGACTTTGACTCTGACTCTGACTCTGACTCTGACTCTGACTTCATGACTCTGAATCTGACTCTGACTATGATTTTATGACTCTGACTCTGACTCTGACTCGGACTCTGACTCTGACTCTGACTCTGAGTCTTTCTTCATGACTATGACGCTGACTGTGACTCTGACTCTGACTCTGACTCTGAGTCTTTCTTCATGACTATGACGCTGACTGTGACTCTGACTCTGACTCCGACTCTGACCCAGACTCTGACTCTGACTCTAACTCTGACGTCGACTATGACTCTGACTCAGACTCAGACTCTGACTCTGACTCTGACTTTGACTCTGACTCTGACTCTGACTCTGACTCTTACTTCATGACTCTGACTTTGACTTTGACTTTGACTCTGACTCTGACTCTGACTCTGACTCTGACTCTGACTATGACTCTGACTCTGACTCTGTCTCTGACTGTGACTCCGACTCTGACTCTAACTTTATGACTCTGAATCTGACTCTGACTATGATTTTATGACTCTGACTCTGACTCCGACTCTGACTCTGACTCTGACTCTGACTCTGACTCTGAGTCTTTCTCCATGACTCTGACGCTAACTCTGACTCTGACTCTGACTCTGACTCTGACCCAGACTCTGACTCTGACTCTGACTCTGACTTTGACTCTGACTCTGACTCTGACTCTGACTCTGACTTCATGACTCTGAATCTGACTCTGACTTTGACTCTAACTACATGATCCTGAAACTGACCTTGACCCTGACTCTGACTCTGACTCTGACTCTGACTCTGACTTCATGACTCTGAATCTGACTCTGAATATGATTTTATGACTCTGACTCTGACTCTGACTCTGACCCTGACTCTGACTCTGACTCTGACTCTGACTCTTACTTTATGACTCTGACTTTGACTTTGACTCTGACTCTGACTCTGACTCTGACTCTGACTCTGACTCTGTCTCTGTCTTCACGACTCTGACGCTGACTCTGACTCTAACTCTGACTCCGACTTTGACCCAGACTCTGACTGTAACTCTGACTCTGACTCTGACTCTGACTCCGACTTTGACTTTGACTCTGACTCTGACTCTGACTCTAACTTCATGACTCTGAATCTGACTCTGACTATGATTTTATGACTCTGACTCTGACTCTGACTCTGACTCTGACTCTTACTCCATGACTCTGACTTTGACTTCGACTCTGACTCTTACTCCATGACTTTGACTTTGACTATGACTCTGACTCTGACTCTGACTCTGACTCTGACTCTGTCTCTGAATCTGACTCTGACTATGAATCTGACTTCATGACTCTGAATCTGACTCTGACTATGATTTTATGACTCTGACTCTGACTCTGACTCTGACTCTGACCCAGACTCTGACTCTGACTTTGACTCTGACTCTGACTTTGACTCTGACTCTGACTCTGACTCTGACTCTGACTTCATGACTCTGAATCTGACTCTGACTTTGACTCTAACTACATGATCCTGAAACTGACCTTGACCCTGACTCTGACTCTAAATCTGACTCTGACTCTTACTTCATGACTCTGACTTTGACTTTGACTTTGACTCTGAATCTGACTCTGACTCTGACTCTGACTCTGACTCTGACTCCGACTCGGACTATGTCTCTGACTCTGACTCTGACTCTGACTTCATGACTCTGAATCTGACTCTGACTTTGACTCTAACTCCATGATCCTGAAACTCACTTTGACCCTGACTCTGACTCTGACTCTGACTCTGACTCTTACTTCATGACTTTGACTTCGACTTTGACTCTGACTCTGACTCTGACTCTAACTCTGACTCCGACTCTGACTATGTCTCTGACTATGACTCTGACTCTGACTCTGACTCTGACTTCATGACTCTGATTCTAAATCTGACTTTGACTCTGACTTCATGATCCTGGAACTGACTTTGACTCTGACTTTGTGTTCATGACTCTGACTCTGACTGTGACTCTGACCCTGACTCTGACTCTGACTCTGACTCTGACTCTTACTACATGACTCTGACTTTGGCTTTAACTTTTACTCTGACTCAGACTCTGACTCTGACTCTGACTCTGACATTGACTCTGAGTCTGACTCTGACTCTGGCTCTGACATTGACTCTGACTCTGACTCTGACTCTGACTCTGACTTCATGACTCTGATTTTAACTCTGACTCCGACTCTGACCCAGACTCTGACTCTGACTCTGACTCTGACTCTGACTTTGACTCTGACTCTGACTCTGACTCTGACTTTGACTCTGACTCTGACTCTGACTCTGACTCTGACTTCATGACTCTGACTCTAACTCTGACTCCGACTCTGACCCAGACTCTGACTCTGACTCTAACTCTGACTTCGACTATGACTCTGACTCAGACTCTGACTCTGACTCTGACTCTGACTTTGACTCTGACTCTGACTCTGACTCTGACTTTGACTTCATGACTCTGACTCTAACTCTGACTCCGACTCTGACCCAGACTCTGACTCTGACTCTGACTCTGACTCTGACTTTGACTCTGACTCTGACTCTGTCTTTACGACTCTGACGCTGACTCTGACTCTAACTCTGACTCCGACTCTGACCCAGACTCTGACTCTGACTCCGACTGTGACTCTGACTCTGACTCCGACTTTGAATTCGACTCTGACTCTGACTCTGACTCTGACTTCATGACTCTGAATCTGACTCTGACTATGATTTTATGACTCTGACTCTGACTCTGACTCTGACTCTGACCCAGACTCTGACTTTGACTCTGACTCTGACTTTGACTCTGACTCTGACTTCATGACTCTGAATCTGACTCTGACTTTGACTCTAACTCCATGATCCTGAAACTCACTTCGACCCTGACTCTGACTCTGACTCTGACTCTGACTCTTACTTCATGACTTTGACTTCGACTTTGACTCTGACTCTGACTCTGACTCTGACTCTTACTTCATGACTTTGACTTCGACTTTGACTCTGACTCTGACTCTGACTCTAACTCTGACTCCGACTCTGACTATGTCTCTGACTCTGACTCTGACTCTGACTCTGACTCTGACTTCATGACTCTGATTCTAAATCTGACTTTGACTCTAACTTCATGATCCTAGAACTGACTTTGACTCTGACTTTGAGTTCATGACTCTGACTCTGACTATGACTCTGACCCTGACTCTGACTCTGACTCTGACTCTGACTCTTACTTCATGACTCTGACTTTGGCTTTAACTTTTACTCTGACTCTGACTCTGACTCTGACTCTGACTCTGACTCTGTCTCTGACTCTGACTCTGACTCTGAATCTGACTTCATGACTCTGACTCTGACTCTGACTCTGTCTTCACGACTCTGACGCTGACTCTGACTCTAACTCTGACTCCGACTTTGACCCAGATTCTGACTCTAACTCTGACTCTGACTCTGACTCTGACTCCGACTTTGACTTTGACTCTGACTCTGACTCTGACTCTGACTTCATGACTCTGAATCTGACTCTGACTATGATTTTATGACTCTGACTCTGACTCTGACTCCAACTCTGACCCAGGCTCTGACTCTGACTCCGACTGTGACTTCGACTATGACTCTGACTCAGACTCTGACTCTGACTCTGACTCTGACTTTGACTCTGACTCTGACTCTGACTCTGACTCTGACTTCATGACTCTGACTTTAACTCTGACTCCGACTCTGACCCAGACTCTGACTCTGACTCTAACTCTGACTTCGACTATGACTCTGACTCAGACTCTGACTCTGACTCTGACTCTGACTCTGACTCTGACTCTGACTCTCACTCTGACTCTGAATCTGACTTCATGACTCTGAATCTGACTCTGACTATGATTTTATGACTCTGACTCTGACTCTGACTCTGACTCTGCCCCAGACTCTGACTTTGACTCTGACTCTGACTTTGACTCTGACTCTGACTCTGACTCTGACTCTGACTTCATGACTCTGAATCTGACTCTGACTTTGACTCTAACTCCATGATCCTGAAACTCACTTTGACCCTGACTCTGACTCTGACTCTGACTCTGACTCTTACTTCATGACTTTGACTTCGACTTTGACTCTGACTCTGACTCTGACTCTAACTCTGACTCCGACTCTGACTATGTCTCTGACTCTGACTCTGACTCTGACTCTGACTCTGACTTCATGACTCTGATTCTAAATCTGACTTTGACTCTGACTTCATGATCCTGGAACTGACTTTGACTCTGACTTTGAGTTCATGACTCTGACTCTGACTGTGACTCTGACCCTGACTCTGACTCTGGCTCTGACTCTGACTCTTACTACATGACTCTGACTTTGGCTTTAACTTTTACTCTGACTCAGACTCTGACTCTGACTCTGACTCTGACATTGACTCTGACTCTGACTCTGACTCTGACTCTGACTTCATGACTCTGATTTTAACTCTGACTCCGACTCTGACCCAGACTCTGACTCTGACTCTGACTCTGACTCTGACTTTGACTCTGACTCTGACTCTGACTCTGACTTTGACTCTGACTCTGACTCTGACTCTGACTCTGACTTCATGACTCTGACTCTAACTCTGACTCCGACTCTGACCCAGACTCTGACTCTGACTCTAACTCTGACTTCGACTATGACTCTGACTCAGACTCTGACTCTGACTCTGACTCTGACTCTGACTTTGACTCTGACTCTGACTCTGACTCTGACTTTGACTTCATGACTCTGACTCTAACTCTGACTCCGACTCTGACCCAGACTCTGACTCTGACTCTGACTCTGACTCTGACTTTGACTCTGACTCTGACTCTGTCTTTACGACTCTGACGCTGACTCTGACTCTAACTCTGACTCCGACTCTGACCCAGACTCTGACTCTGACTCCGACTGTGACTCTGACTCTGACTCCGACTTTGAATTCGACTCTGACTCTGACTCTGACTCTGACTTCATGACTCTGAATCTGACTCTGACTATGATTTTATGACTCTGACTCTGACTCTTACTTTATGACTCTGACTTTGACTTTGACTTTGACTCTGACTCTGACTCTGACTCTGACTCTGATTCTGACTCTGTCTCCGACTGTGACTCCGACTCTGACTCTAACTTTATGACTCTGAATCTGACTCTGACTATGATTTTATGACTCTGACTCTGACTCCGATTCTGACTCTGACTCTGACTCTGACTCTGAGTCTTTCTCCATGACTCTGACGCTAACTCTGACTCTGACTCTGACTCTGACTCTGACCCAGACTCTGACTCTGACTCTGACTCTGACTCTGACTTTGACTCTGACTCCGACTCTGACTCTGACTCTGACTTCATGACTCTGAATCTGACTCTGACTATGATTTTATGACTCTGACTCTGACTCTGACTCTGACTCTGACTCTGACTCTGACTCTGACTCTGACTTCATGACTCTGATTCTAAATCTGACTTTGACTCTGACTTCATGATCCTGGAACTGACTTTGACTCTGACTTTGAGTTCATGACTCTGACTCTGACTGTGACTCTGACCCTGACTCTGACTCTGGCTCTGACTCTGACTCTTACTACATGACTCTGACTTTGGCTTTAACTTTTACTCTGACTCAGACTCTGACTCTGACTCTGACTCTGACATTGACTCTGACTCTGACTCTGACTCTGACTCTGACTTCATGACTCTGATTTTAACTCTGACTCCGACTCTGACCCAGACTCTGACTCTGACTCTGACTCTGACTCTGACTTTGACTCTGACTCTGACTCTGACTCTGACTTTGACTCTGACTCTGACTCTGACTCTGACTCTGACTTCATGACTCTGACTCTAACTCTGACTCCGACTCTGACCCAGACTCTGACTCTGACTCTAACTCTGACTTCGACTATGACTCTGACTCAGACTCTGACTCTGACTCTGACTCTGACTCTGACTTTGACTCTGACTCTGACTCTGACTCTGACTTTGACTTCATGACTCTGACTCTAACTCTGACTCCGACTCTGACCCAGACTCTGACTCTGACTCTGACTCTGACTCTGACTTTGACTCTGACTCTGACTCTGTCTTTACGACTCTGACGCTGACTCTGACTCTAACTCTGACTCCGACTCTGACCCAGACTCTGACTCTGACTCTGACTCCGACTTTGAATTCGACTCTGACTCTGACTCTGACTCTGACTTCATGACTCTGAATCTGACTCTGACTATGATTTTATGACTCTGACTCTGACTCTTACTTTATGACTCTGACTTTGACTTTGACTTTGACTCTGACTCTGACTCTGACTCTGACTCTGATTCTGACTCTGTCTCCGACTGTGACTCCGACTCTGACTCTAACTTTATGACTCTGAATCTGACTCTGACTATGATTTTATGACTCTGACTCTGACTCCGATTCTGACTCTGACTCTGACTCTGACTCTGAGTCTTTCTCCATGACTCTGACGCTAACTCTGACTCTGACTCTGACTCTGACTCTGACCCAGACTCTGACTCTGACTCTGACACTGACTCTGACTTTGACTCTGACTCCGACTCTGACTCTGACTCTGACTTCATGACTCTGAATCTGACTCTGACTATGATTTTATGACTCTGACTCTGACTCTGACTCGGACTCCCACTCTGACTCTGTCTCCGAGTCTTTCTTCATGACTATGACGCTGACTCTGACTCTGACTCTGACTCCGACTCTGACCCAGACTCTGACTCTGACTCTTACTCTGACTTCGACTATGACTCTAACTCTGACTCTGACTCTGACTCTGACTTTGACTCTGACTCTGACTCTGACTCTGACTCTGACTTCATGACTCTGAATCTGACTCTGACTATGATTTTATGACTCTGACTCTGACTCTGACTCGGACTCTGACTCTGACTCTGACTCTGAGTCTTTCTTCATGACTATGACGCTGACTGTGACTCTGACTCTGACTCTGACTCTGAGTCTTTCTTCATGACTATGACGCTGACTGTGACTCTGACTCTGACTCCGACTCTGACCCAGACTCTGACTCTGACTCTAACTCTGACGTCGACTATGACTCTGACTCAGACTCAGACTCTGACTCTGACTCTGACTTTGACTCTGACTCTGACTCTGACTCTGACTCTTACTTCATGACTCTGACTTTGACTTTGACTTTGACTCTGACTCTGACTCTGACTCTGACTCTGACTCTGACTATGACTCTGACTCTGACTCTGTCTCTGACTGTGACTCCGACTCTGACTCTAACTTTATGACTCTGAATCTGACTCTGACTATGATTTTATGACTCTGACTCTGACTCCGACTCTGACTCTGACTCTGACTCTGACTCTGACTCTGAGTCTTTCTCCATGACTCTGACGCTAACTCTGACTCTGACTCTGACTCTGACTCTGACCCAGACTCTGACTCTGACTCTGACTCTGACTTTGACTCTGACTCTGACTCTGACTCTGACTCTGACTTCATGACTCTGAATCTGACTCTGACTTTGACTCTAACTACATGATCCTGAAACTGACCTTGACCCTGACTCTGACTCTGACTCTGACTCTGACTCTGACTTCATGACTCTGAATCTGACTCTGAATATGATTTTATGACTCTGACTCTGACTCTGACTCTGACCCTGACTCTGACTCTGACTCTGACTCTGACTCTTACTTTATGACTCTGACTTTGACTTTGACTCTGACTCTGACTCTGACTCTGACTCTGACTCTGACTCTGTCTCTGTCTTCACGACTCTGACGCTGACTCTGACTCTAACTCTGACTCCGACTTTGACCCAGACTCTGACTGTAACTCTGACTCTGACTCTGACTCTGACTCCGACTTTGACTTTGACTCTGACTCTGACTCTGACTCTAACTTCATGACTCTGAATCTGACTCTGACTATGATTTTATGACTCTGACTCTGACTCTGACTCTGACTCTGACTCTTACTCCATGACTCTGACTTTGACTGCGACTCTGACTCTTACTCCATGACTTTGACTTTGACTATGACTCTGACTCTGACTCTGACTCTGACTCTGACTCTGTCTCTGAATCTGACTCTGACTATGAATCTGACTTCATGACTCTGAATCTGACTCTGACTATGATTTTATGACTCTGACTCTGACTCTGACTCTGACTCTGACCCAGACTCTGACTCTGACTTTGACTCTGACTCTGACTTTGACTCTGACTCTGACTCTGACTCTGACTCTGACTTCATGACTCTGAATCTGACTCTGACTTTGACTCTAACTACATGATCCTGAAACTGACCTTGACCCTGACTCTGACTCTAAATCTGACTCTGACTCTTACTTCATGACTCTGACTTTGACTTTGACTTTGACTCTGAATCTGACTCTGACTCTGACTCTGACTCTGACTCTGACTCCGACTCGGACTATGTCTCTGACTCTGACTCTGACTCTGACTTCATGACTCTGAATCTGACTCTGACTTTGACTCTAACTCCATGATCCTGAAACTCACTTTGACCCTGACTCTGACTCTGACTCTGACTCTGACTCTTACTTCATGACTTTGACTTCGACTTTGACTCTGACTCTGACTCTGACTCTAACTCTGACTCCGACTCTGACTATGTCTCTGACTATGACTCTGACTCTGACTCTGACTCTGACTTCATGACTCTGATTCTAAATCTGACTTTGACTCTGACTTCATGATCCTGGAACTGACTTTGACTCTGACTTTGTGTTCATGACTCTGACTCTGACTGTGACTCTGACCCTGACTCTGACTCTGACTCTGACTCTGACTCTTACTACATGACTCTGACTTTGGCTTTAACTTTTACTCTGACTCAGACTCTGACTCTGACTCTGACTCTGACATTGACTCTGAGTCTGACTCTGACTCTGGCTCTGACATTGACTCTGACTCTGACTCTGACTCTGACTCTGACTTCATGACTCTGATTTTAACTCTGACTCCGACTCTGACCCAGACTCTGACTCTGACTCTGACTCTGACTCTGACTTTGACTCTGACTCTGACTCTGACTCTGACTTTGACTCTGACTCTGACTCTGACTCTGACTCTGACTTCATGACTCTGACTCTAACTCTGACTCCGACTCTGACCCAGACTCTGACTCTGACTCTAACTCTGACATCGACTATGACTCTGACTCAGACTCTGACTCTGACTCTGACTCTGACTTTGACTCTGACTCTGACTCTGACTCTGACTTTGACTTCATGACTCTGACTCTAACTCTGACTCCGACTCTGACCCAGACTCTGACTCTGACTCTGACTCTGACTCTGACTTTGACTCTGACTCTGACTCTGTCTTTACGACTCTGACGCTGACTCTGACTCTAACTCTGACTCCGACTCTGACCCAGACTCTGACTCTGACTCCGACTGTGACTCTGACTCTGACTCCGACTTTGAATTCGACTCTGACTCTGACTCTGACTCTGACTTCATGACTCTGAATCTGACTCTGACTATGATCTTATGACTCTGACTCTGACTGTTACTTTATGACTCTGACTTTGACTTTGACTTTGACTCTGACTCTGACTCTGACTCTGACTCTGACTCTGACTCTGTCTCCGACTGTGACTTCGACTCTGACTCTAACTTTATGACTCTGAATCTGACTCTGACTATGATTTTATGACTCTGACTCTGACTCCGATTCTGACTCTGACTCTGACTCTGACTCTGAGTCTTTCTCCATGACTCTGACGCTAACTCTGACTCTGACTCTGACTCTGACTCTGACTCTGACTCTGACTCTGACTTTGACTCTGACTCTGACTCTGACTCTGACTCTGACTCTGACTCTGTCTCTGAATCTGACTGTGACTATGAATCTGACTTCATGACTCTGAATCTGACTCTGACTATGATTTTATGACTCTGACTCTGACTCTGACTCTGACTCTGACCCAGACTCTGACTTTGACTCTGACTCTGACTTTGACTCTGACTCTGACTCTGACTCTGACTCTGACTTCATGACTCTGAATCTGACTCTGACTTTGACTCTAACTCCATGATCCTGAAACTCACTTCGACCCTGACTCTGACTCTGACTCTGACTCTGACTCTTACTTCATGACCTTGACTTCGACTTTGACTCTGACTCTGACTCTGACTCTAACTCTGACTCCGACTCTGACTATGTCTCTGACTCTGACTCTGACTCTGACTCTGACTCTGACTTCATGACTCTGATTCTAAATCTGACTTTGACTCTAACTTCATGATCCTGGAACTGACTTTGACTCTGACTTTGAGTTCATGACTCTGACTCTGACTATGACTCTGACCCTGACTCTGACTCTGACTCTGACTCTGACTCTTACTTCATGACTCTCACTTTGGCTTTAACTTTTACTCTGACTCTGACTCTGACTCTGACTCTGACTCTGACTCTGTCTCTGACTCTGACTCTGACTCTGAATCTGACTTCATGACTCTGACTCTGACTCTGACTCTGTCTTCACGACTCTGACGCTGACTCTGACTCTAACTCTGACTCCGACTTTGACCCAGATTCTGACTCTAACTCTGACTCTGACTCTGACTCTGACTCCGACTTTGACTTTGACTCTGACTCTGACTCTGACTCTGACTTCATGACTCTGAATCTGACTCTGACTATGATTTTATGACTCTGACTCTGACTCTGACTCCAACTCTGACCCAGGCTCTGACTCTGACTCCGACTGTGACTTCGACTATGACTCTGACTCAGACTCTGACTCTGACTCTGACTCTGACTTTGACTCTGACTCTGACTCTGACTCTGACTCTGACTTCATGACTCTGACTTTAACTCTGACTCCGACTCTGACCCAGACTCTGACTCTGACTCTAACTCTGACTTCGACTATGACTCTGACTCAGACTCTGACTCTGACTCTGACTCTGACTCTGACTCTGACTCTGACTCTCACTCTGACTCTGAATCTGACTTCATGACTCTGAATCTGACTCTGACTATGATTTTATGACTCTGACTCTGACTCTGACTCTGACTCTGCCCCAGACTCTGACTTTGACTCTGACTCTGACTTTGACTCTGACTCTGACTCTGACTCTGACTCTGACTTCATGACTCTGAATCTGACTCTGACTTTGACTCTAACTCCATGATCCTGAAACTCACTTTGACCCTGACTCTGACTCTGACTCTGACTCTGACTCTTACTTCATGACTTTGACTTCGACTTTGACTCTGACTCTGACTCTGACTCTAACTCTGACTCCGACTCTGACTATGTCTCTGACTCTGACTCTGACTCTGACTCTGACTCTGACTTCATGACTCTGATTCTAAATCTGACTTTGACTCTGACTTCATGATCCTGGAACTGACTTTGACTCTGACTTTGAGTTCATGACTCTGACTCTGACTGTGACTCTGACCCTGACTCTGACTCTGGCTCTGACTCTGACTCTTACTACATGACTCTGACTTTGGCTTTAACTTTTACTCTGACTCAGACTCTGACTCTGACTCTGACTCTGACATTGACTCTGACTCTGACTCTGACTCTGACTCTGACTTCATGACTCTGATTTTAACTCTGACTCCGACTCTGACCCAGACTCTGACTCTGACTCTGACTCTGACTCTGACTTTGACTCTGACTCTGACTCTGACTCTGACTTTGACTCTGACTCTGACTCTGACTCTGACTCTGACTTCATGACTCTGACTCTAACTCTGACTCCGACTCTGACCCAGACTCTGACTCTGACTCTAACTCTGACTTCGACTATGACTCTGACTCAGACTCTGACTCTGACTCTGACTCTGACTCTGACTTTGACTCTGACTCTGACTCTGACTCTGACTTTGACTTCATGACTCTGACTCTAACTCTGACTCCGACTCTGACCCAGACGCTGACTCTGACTCTGACTCTGACTCTGACTTTGACTCTGACTCTGACTCTGTCTTTACGACTCTGACGCTGACTCTGACTCTAACTCTGACTCCGACTCTGACCCAGACTCTGACTCTGACTCCGACTGTGACTCTGACTCTGACTCCGACTTTGAATTCGACTCTGACTCTGACTCTGACTCTGACTTCATGACTCTGAATCTGACTCTGACTATGATTTTATGACTCTGACTCTGACTCTTACTTTATGACTCTGACTTTGACTTTGACTTTGACTCTGACTCTGACTCTGACTCTGACTCTGATTCTGACTCTGTCTCCGACTGTGACTCCGACTCTGACTCTAACTTTATGACTCTGAATCTGACTCTGACTATGATTTTATGACTCTGACTCTGACTCCGATTCTGACTCTGACTCTGACTCTGACTCTGAGTCTTTCTCCATGACTCTGACGCTAACTCTGACTCTGACTCTGACTCTGACTCTGACCCAGACTCTGACTCTGACTCTGACTCTGACTCTGACTTTGACTCTGACTCCGACTCTGACTCTGACTCTGACTTCATGACTCTGAATCTGACTCTGACTATGATTTTATGACTCTGACTCTGACTCTGACTCGGACTCCCACTCTGACTCTGTCTCCGAGTCTTTCTTCATGACTATGACGCTGACTCTGACTCTGACTCTGACTCCGACTCTGACCCAGACTCTGACTCTGACTCTTACTCTGACTTCGACTATGACTCTAACTCTGACTCTGACTCTGACTCTGACTTTGACTCTGACTCTGACTCTGACTCTGACTCTGACTTCATGACTCTGAATCTGACTCTGACTATGATTTTATGACTCTGACTCTGACTCTGACTCGGACTCTGACTCTGACTCTGACTCTGAGTCTTTCTTCATGACTATGACGCTGACTGTGACTCTGACTCTGACTCTGACTCTGAGTCTTTCTTCATGACTATGACGCTGACTGTGACTCTGACTCTGACTCCGACTCTGACCCAGACTCTGACTCTGACTCTAACTCTGACGTCGACTATGACTCTGACTCAGACTCAGACTCTGACTCTGACTCTGACTTTGACTCTGACTCTGACTCTGACTCTGACTCTTACTTCATGACTCTGACTTTGACTTTGACTTTGACTCTGACTCTGACTCTGACTCTGACTCTGACTCTGACTATGACTCTGACTCTGACTCTGTCTCTGACTGTGACTCCGACTCTGACTCTAACTTTATGACTCTGAATCTGACTCTGACTATGATTTTATGACTCTGACTCTGACTCCGACTCTGACTCTGACTCTGACTCTGACTCTGACTCTGAGTCTTTCTCCATGACTCTGACGCTAACTCTGACTCTGACTCTGACTCTGACTCTGACCCAGACTCTGACTCTGACTCTGACTCTGACTTTGACTCTGACTCTGACTCTGACTCTGACTCTGACTTCATGACTCTGAATCTGACTCTGACTTTGACTCTAACTACATGATCCTGAAACTGACCTTGACCCTGACTCTGACTCTGACTCTGACTCTGACTCTGACTTCATGACTCTGAATCTGACTCTGAATATGATTTTATGACTCTGACTCTGACTCTGACTCTGACCCTGACTCTGACTCTGACTCTGACTCTGACTCTTACTTTATGACTCTGACTTTGACTTTGACTCTGACTCTGACTCTGACTCTGACTCTGACTCTGACTCTGTCTCTGTCTTCACGACTCTGACGCTGACTCTGACTCTAACTCTGACTCCGACTTTGACCCAGACTCTGACTGTAACTCTGACTCTGACTCTGACTCTGACTCCGACTTTGACTTTGACTCTGACTCTGACTCTGACTCTAACTTCATGACTCTGAATCTGACTCTGACTATGATTTTATGACTCTGACTCTGACTCTGACTCTGACTCTGACTCTTACTCCATGACTCTGACTTTGACTTCGACTCTGACTCTTACTCCATGACTTTGACTTTGACTATGACTCTGACTCTGACTCTGACTCTGACTCTGACTCTGTCTCTGAATCTGACTCTGACTATGAATCTGACTTCATGACTCTGAATCTGACTCTGACTATGATTTTATGACTCTGACTCTGACTCTGACTCTGACTCTGACCCAGACTCTGACTCTGACTTTGACTCTGACTCTGACTTTGACTCTGACTCTGACTCTGACTCTGACTCTGACTTCATGACTCTGAATCTGACTCTGACTTTGACTCTAACTACATGATCCTGAAACTGACCTTGACCCTGACTCTGACTCTAAATCTGACTCTGACTCTTACTTCATGACTCTGACTTTGACTTTGACTTTGACTCTGAATCTGACTCTGACTCTGACTCTGACTCTGACTCTGACTCCGACTCGGACTATGTCTCTGACTCTGACTCTGACTCTGACTTCATGACTCTGAATCTGACTCTGACTTTGACTCTAACTCCATGATCCTGAAACTCACTTTGACCCTGACTCTGACTCTGACTCTGACTCTGACTCTTACTTCATGACTTTGACTTCGACTTTGACTCTGACTCTGACTCTGACTCTAACTCTGACTCCGACTCTGACTATGTCTCTGACTATGACTCTGACTCTGACTCTGACTCTGACTTCATGACTCTGATTCTAAATCTGACTTTGACTCTGACTTCATGATCCTGGAACTGACTTTGACTCTGACTTTGTGTTCATGACTCTGACTCTGACTGTGACTCTGACCCTGACTCTGACTCTGACTCTGACTCTGACTCTTACTACATGACTCTGACTTTGGCTTTAACTTTTACTCTGACTCAGACTCTGACTCTGACTCTGACTCTGACATTGACTCTGAGTCTGACTCTGACTCTGGCTCTGACATTGACTCTGACTCTGACTCTGACTCTGACTCTGACTTCATGACTCTGATTTTAACTCTGACTCCGACTCTGACCCAGACTCTGACTCTGACTCTGACTCTGACTCTGACTTTGACTCTGACTCTGACTCTGACTCTGACTTTGACTCTGACTCTGACTCTGACTCTGACTCTGACTTCATGACTCTGACTCTAACTCTGACTCCGACTCTGACCCAGACTCTGACTCTGACTCTAACTCTGACTTCGACTATGACTCTGACTCAGACTCTGACTCTGACTCTGACTCTGACTTTGACTCTGACTCTGACTCTGACTCTGACTTTGACTTCATGACTCTGACTCTAACTCTGACTCCGACTCTGACCCAGACTCTGACTCTGACTCTGACTCTGACTCTGACTTTGACTCTGACTCTGACTCTGTCTTTACGACTCTGACGCTGACTCTGACTCTAACTCTGACTCCGACTCTGACCCAGACTCTGACTCTGACTCCGACTGTGACTCTGACTCTGACTCCGACTTTGAATTCGACTCTGACTCTGACTCTGACTCTGACTTCATGACTCTGAATCTGACTCTGACTATGATCTTATGACTCTGACTCTGACTGTTACTTTATGACTCTGACTTTGACTTTGACTTTGACTCTGACTCTGACTCTGACTCTGACTCTGACTCTGACTCTGTCTCCGACTGTGACTTCGACTCTGACTCTAACTTTATGACTCTGAATCTGACTCTGACTATGATTTTATGACTCTGACTCTGACTCCGATTCTGACTCTGACTCTGACTCTGACTCTGAGTCTTTCTCCATGACTCTGACGCTAACTCTGACTCTGACTCTGACTCTGACTCTGACCCAGACTCTGACTCTGACTCTGACTCTGACTCTGACTTTGACTCTGACTCCGACTCTGACTCTGACTCTGACTTCATGACTCTGAATCTGACTCTGACTATGATTTTATGACTCTGACTCTGACTCTGACTCGGACTCCCACTCTGACTCTGTCTCCGAGTCTTTCTTCATGACTATGACGCTGACTCTGACTCTGACTCTGACTCCGACTCTGACCCAGACTCTGACTCTGACTCATACTCTGACTTCGACTATGACTCTAACTCTGACTCTGACTCTGACTCTGACTTTGACTCTGACTCTGACTCTGACTCTGACTCTGACTTCATGACTCTGAATCTGACTCTGACTATGATTTTATGACTCTGACTCTGACTCTGACTCGGACTCTGACTCTGACTCTGACTCTGAGTCTTTCTTCATGACTATGACGCTGACTGTGACTCTGACTCTGACTCTGACTCTGAGTCTTTCTTCATGACTATGACGCTGACTGTGACTCTGACTCTGACTCCGACTCTGACCCAGACTCTGACTCTGACTCTAACTCTGACGTCGACTATGACTCTGACTCAGACTCAGACTCTGACTCTGACTCTGACTTTGACTCTGACTCTGACTCTGACTCTGACTCTTACTTCATGACTCTGACTTTGACTTTGACTTTGACTCTGACTCTGACTCTGACTCTGACTCTGACTCTGACTATGACTCTGACTCTGACTCTGTCTCTGACTGTGACTCCGACTCTGACTCTAACTTTATGACTCTGAATCTGACTCTGACTATGATTTTATGACTCTGACTCTGACTCCGACTCTGACTCTGACTCTGACTCTGACTCTGACTCTGAGTCTTTCTCCATGACTCTGACGCTAACTCTGACTCTGACTCTGACTCTGACTCTGACCCAGACTCTGACTCTGACTCTGACTCTGACTTTGACTCTGACTCTGACTCTGACTCTGACTCTGACTTCATGACTCTGAATCTGACTCTGACTTTGACTCTAACTACATGATCCTGAAACTGACCTTGACCCTGACTCTGACTCTGACTCTGACTCTGACTCTAAATTCATGACTCTGAATCTGACTCTGAATATGATTTTATGACTCTGACTCTGACTGTGACTCTGACCCTGACTCTGACTCTGACTCTGACTCTGACTCTTACTACATGACTCTGACTTTGGCTTTAACTTTTACTCTGACTCAGACTCTGACTCTGACTCTGACTCTGACATTGACTCTGAGTCTGACTCTGACTCTGGCTCTGACATTGACTCTGACTCTGACTCTGACTCTGACTCTGACTTCATGACTCTGATTTTAACTCTGACTCCGACTCTGACCCAGACTCTGACTCTGACTCTGACTCTGACTCTGACTTTGACTCTGACTCTGACTCTGACTCTGACTTTGACTCTGACTCTGACTCTGACTCTGACTCTGACTTCATGACTCTGACTCTAACTCTGACTCCGACTCTGACCCAGACTCTGACTCTGACTCTAACTCTGACTTCGACTATGACTCTGACTCAGACTCTGACTCTGACTCTGACTCTGACTTTGACTCTGACTCTGACTCTGACTCTGACTTTGACTTCATGACTCTGACTCTAACTCTGACTCCGACTCTGACCCAGACTCTGACTCTGACTCTGACTCTGACTCTGACTTTGACTCTGACTCTGACTCTGTCTTTACGACTCTGACGCTGACTCTGACTCTAACTCTGACTCCGACTCTGACCCAGACTCTGACTCTGACTCCGACTGTGACTCTGACTCTGACTCCGACTTTGAATTCGACTCTGACTCTGACTCTGACTCTGACTTCATGACTCTGAATCTGACTCTGACTATGATTTTATGACTCTGACTCTGACTCTTACTTTATGACTCTGACTTTGACTTTGACTTTGACTCTGACTCTGACTCTGACTCTGACTCTGACTCTGACTCTGTCTCCGACTGTGACTCCGACTCTGACTCTAACTTTATGACTCTGAATCTGACTCTGACTATGATTTTATGACTCTGACTCTGACTCCGATTCTGACTCTGACTCTGACTCTGACTCTGAGTCTTTCTCCATGACTCTGACGCTAACTCTGACTCTGACTCTGACTCTGACTCTGACCCAGACTCTGACTCTGACTCTGACTCTGACTCTGACTTTGACTCTGACTCCGACTCTGACTCTGACTCTGACTTCATGACTCTGAATCTGACTCTGACTATGATTTTATGACTCTGACTCTGACTCTGACTCGGACTCCCACTCTGACTCTGTCTCCGAGTCTTTCTTCATGACTATGACGCTGACTCTGACTCTGACTCTGACTCCGACTCTGACCCAGACTCTGACTCTGACTCTTACTCTGACTTCGACTATGACTCTAACTCTGACTCTGACTCTGACTCTGACTTTGACTCTGACTCTGACTCTGACTCTGACTCTGACTTCATGACTCTGAATCTGACTCTGACTATGATTTTATGACTCTGACTCTGACTCTGACTCGGACTCTGACTCTGACTCTGACTCTGAGTCTTTCTTCATGACTATGACGCTGACTCTAACTCTGACGTCGACTATGACTCTGACTCAGACTCAGACTCTGACTCTGACTCTGACTTTGACTCTGACTCTGACTCTGACTCTGACTCTTACTTCATGACTCTGACTTTGACTTTGACTTTGACTCTGACTCTGACTCTGACTCTGACTCTGACTCCGACTCTGACTCTGACTCTGACTTCATGACTCTGAATCTGACTCTGACTATGATTTTATGACTCTGACTCTGACTCTGACTCGGACTCCCACTCTGACTCTGTCTCCGAGTCTTTCTTCATGACTATGACGCTGACTCTGACTCTGACTCTGACTCCGACTCTGACCCAGACTCTGACTCTGACTCTTACTCTGACTTCGACTATGACTCTAACTCTGACTCTGACTCTGACTCTGACTTTGACTCTGACTCTGACTCTGACTCTGACTCTGACTTCATGACTCTGAATCTGACTCTGACTATGATTTTATGACTCTGACTCTGACTCTGACTCGGACTCTGACTCTGACTCTGACTCTGAGTCTTTCTTCATGACTATGACGCTGACTCTAACTCTGACGTCGACTATGACTCTGACTCAGACTCAGACTCTGACTCTGACTCTGACTTTGACTCTGACTCTGACTCTGACTCTGACTCTTACTTCATGACTCTGACTTTGACTTTGACTTTGACTCTGACTCTGACTCTGACTCTGACTCTGACTCTGACTATGACTCTGACTCTGACTCTGTCTCTGACTGTGACTCCGACTCTGACTCTAACTTTATGACTCTGAATCTGACTCTGACTATGATTTTATGACTCTGACTCTGACTCCGACTCTGACTCTGACTCTGACTCTGACTCTGACTCTGAGTCTTTCTCCATGACTCTGACGCTAACTCTGACTCTGACTCTGACTCTGACTCTGACCCAGACTCTGACTCTGACTCTGACTCTGACTTTGACTCTGACTCTGACTCTGACTCTGACTCTGACTTCATGACTCTGAATCTGACTCTGACTTTGACTCTAACTACATGATCCTGAAACTGACCTTGACCCTGACTCTGACTCTGACTCTGACTCTGACTCTAAATTCATGACTCTGAATCTGACTCTGAATATCATTTTATGACTCTGACTCTGACTCTGACTCTGACCCTGACTCTGACTCTGACTCTGACTCTGACTCTTACTTTATGACTCTGACTTTGACTTTGACTCTGACTCTGACTCTGACTCTGACTCTGACTCTGACTCTGTCTCTGTCTTCACGACTCTGACGCTGACTCTGACTCTAACTCTGACTCCGACTTTGACCCAGACTCTGACTGTAACTCTGACTCTGACTCTGACTCTGACTCCGACTTTGACTTTGACTCTGACTCTGACTCTGACTCTAACTTCATGACTCTGAATCTGACTCTGACTATGATTTTATGACTCTGACTCTGACTCTGACTCTGACTCTGACTCTTACTCCATGACTCTGACCTTGACTTCGACTCTGACTCTTACTCCATGACTTTGACTTTGACTATGACTCTGACTCTGACTCTGACTCTGACTCTGACTCTGTCTCTGAATCTGACTCTGACTATGAATCTGACTTCATGACTCTGAATCTGACTCTGACTATGATTTTATGACTCTGACTCTGACTCTGACTCTGACTCTGACCCAGACTTTGACTTTGACTCTGACTCTGACTTTGACTCTGACTCTGACTCTGACTCTGACTCTGACTTCATGACTCTGAATCTGACTCTGACTTTGACTCTAACTACATGATCCTGAAACTGACCTTGACCCTGACTCTGACTCTAAATCTGACTCTGACTCTTACTTCATGACTCTGACTTTGACTTTGACTTTGACTCTGAATCTGACTCTGACTCTGACTCTGACTCTGACTCTGACTCCGACTCGGACTATGTCTCTGACTCTGACTCTGACTCTGACTTCATGACTCTGAATCTGACTCTGACTTTGACTCTAACTTCATGATCCTGAAACTGACTTCGACTCTGACTTTGAGTTCATGACTCTGACTCTGACTGTGACTCTGACTTTGACTCTGACTCTGACTCTGACTCTGACTCTTACTTCATGACTCTGACTTTGGCTTTGACTTTTACTCTGACTCTGACTTTGACTCTGACTCTGACTCTGACTCTGTCTCTGACTCTGACTCTGACTCTGAATCTGACTTCATGACTCTGACTCTGACTCTGACTCTGTCTTCACGACTCTGACGCTGACTCTGACTCTAACTCTGACTCCGACTTTGACCCAGACTCTGACTCTGACTCTGACTCTGACTCTGACTATGACTCCGACTTTGACTTTGACTCTGACTCTGACTCTGACTCTAACTTCATGACTCTGAATCTGACTCTGACTATGATTTTATGACTCTGACTCTGACTCTGACTCTGACTCTGACTCTGACTCTGACTCTGACTCTGACTCTGACTCTGAGTCTTTCTCCATGACTCTGACGCTAACTCTCACTCTGACTCTGACTCTGACTCTGACCCAGACTCTGACTCTGACTCTGACTCTGACTTTGACTCTGACTCTGACTCTGACTCTGACTCTGACTTCATGACTCTGAATCTGACTCTGACTTCGACTCTAACTACATGATCCTGAAACTGACCTTGACCCTGACTCTGACGCTGAATCTGACTCTGACTCTTACTTCATGACTCTGACTTTGACTTTGACTCTGCCTCTGACTCTGACTCTGACTCTGACTCTCACTCCGACTCGGACTATGTCTCTGACTCTGACTCTGACTCTGACTCTGACTTCATGACTCTGAATCTGACTCTGACTTTGACTCTAACTTCATGATCCTGAAACTCACTTTGACTCTGACTTTGACTTCATGACTCTGACTCTGACTGTGACTCTGACCCTGACTCTGACTCTGACTCTGACTCTGACTCTTACTCCATGACTTTGACTTTGACTCCGACTCTGACTCTGACTCTGACTCTGACTCTGACTCTGTCTCTGACTCTGACTCTGACTTTGAATCTGACTTTATGACTCTGAATCTGACTCTCACTATGATTTTATGACTCTGACTCTGACTCTGACTCTGACTCTTACTTCATGACTCTGATTCTGACTGTGACTCTGACCCTGACTCTGACTCTGACTCTGACTCTGACTCTTACTTCATGACTCTGACTTTGGCTTTCACTGTGACTCTGACTCTGACTCTGACTCTGACTCTGACTCTGACTCTGTCTCTGACTCTGACACTGACTCTGAATATGACTTCATGACTCTGACTCTGACTCTGACTCTGACTTCATGACTCTGAATCTGACTCTGACTATGATTTTATGACTCTGACTCTGACTCTGACTCGGACTCCCACTCTGACTCTTTCTCTGAGTCTTTCTTCATGACTATGACGCTGACTCTGACTCTGACTCTGACTCCGACTCTGACCCAGACTCTCACTCTGACTCTCACTCTGACTTCGACTATGACTCTGACTCTGACTCTGACTCTGACTCTGACTTTGACTCTGACTCTGACTCTGACTCTGACTCTGACTTCATGACTCTGAATCTGACTCTGACTATGATTTTATGACTCTGACTCGGACTCTGACTCGGACTCCGACTCTGACTCTGACTCTGAGTCTTTCTTCATGACTATGACGCTGACTCTGACTCTGACTCTGACTCCGACTCTGACCCAGACTCTGACGCTGACTCTAACTCTGACTTCGACTATGACTCTGACTCAGACTCAGACTCTGACTCTGACTCTGACTTTGACTCTGACTCTGACTCTGACTCTGACTCTTACTTCATGACTCTGACTTTGACTTTGACTTTGACTCTGACTCTGACTCTGACTCTGACTCTGACTCTGACTGTGACTCTGACTCTGACTCTGTCTCTGACTGTGACTCCGACTCTGACTCTAACTTTATGACTCTGAATCTGACTCTGACTATGATTTTATGACTCTGACTCTGACTCCGACTCTGACTCTGACTCTGACTCTGACTCTGGCTCTGAGTCTTTCTTCATGACTCTGACGCTAACTCTGACTCTGACTCTGACTCTTACTTCATGACTCTGACTTTGACTTTGACTCTGACTCTGACTCTGACTCTGACTCTGACTCTGACTCTGACTCCGACTCGGACTATGTCTCTGACTCTGACTCTGACTCTGACTCTGACTTCATGACTCTGAATCTGACTCTGACTTTGACTCTAACTTCATGATCCTGAAACTGACTTCGACTCTGACTTTGAGTTCATGACTCTGACTCTGACTGTGACTCTGACTATGACTCTGACTCTGACTCTGACTCTGACTCTTACTTCATGACTCTGACTTTGGCTTTGACTTTTACTCTGACTCCGACTTTGACCCAGACTCTGACTCTGACTCTGACTCTGACTCTGACTCTGACTCCGACTTTGACTTTGACTCTGACTCTGACTCTGACTCTGACTCTAACTTCATGACTCTGAATCTGACTCTGACTATGATTTTATGACTCTGACTCTGACTCTGACTCTGACTCTGACTCTGACTCTGACTCTGAGTCTTTCTCCATGACTCTGACGCTAACTCTCACTCTGACTCTGACTCTGACTCTGACCCAGACTCTGACTCTGACTCTGACTCTGACTCTGACTCTGACTCTGACTTCATGACTCTGAATCTGACTCTGACTTCGACTCTAACTACATGATCCTGAAACTGACCTTGACCCTGACTCTGACGCTGACTCTGACTCTGACTCTTACTTCATGACTCTGACTTTGACTTTGACTCTGACTCTGACTCTGACTCTGACTCTGACTCTGACTCCGACTCGGACTATGTCTCTGACTCTGACTCTGACTCTGACTCTGACTTCATGACTCTGAATCTGACTCTGACTTTGACTCTAACTTCATGATCCTGAAACTCACTTTGACTCTGACTTTGACTTCATGACTCTGACTCTGACTGTGACTCTGACCCTGACTCTGACTCTGACTCTGACTCTGACTCTTACTCCATGACTTTGACTTTGACTCCGACTCTGACTCTGACTCTGACTTTGACTTCATGACTCTGACTCTGACTCTGACTCCGACTCTGACCCAGACTCTGACTCTGACTCTGACTCTGACTCTGACTTAGACTCTGACTCTGACTCTGACTCTGGATCTGACTTCATGACTCTGACTCTGACTCTGACTGTGTCTTCACGACTCTGACGCTGACTCTGATTTTGACTTTGACTCTGACTCTGACTCTGTCTCTGACTCTGACTCTGACTCTGAATCTGACTTTATGACTCTGAATCTGACTCTCACTATGATTTTATGACTCTGACTCTGACTCTGACTCTGACTCTTACTTCATGACTCTGACTCTGACTTTGACTCTGACTCTGACTCTGACTCTGACTCTGTCTCTGACTGTGACTCCGACTCTGACTCTAACTTCATGACTCTGAATCTGACTCTGACTATGATTTTATGACTCTGACTCTGACTCCGACTCTGACTCTGACTCTGACTCTGACTCTGAGTCTTCCTTCGTGACTCTGACGCCAACTCTGACTCTGACTCTGACTCTGACCCAGAATCTGACTCTGACTCTGACTCTGACTTTGACTCTGACTCTGACTCTGGATCTGACTCTGACTCTGACTCTGACTCTGACCCTTACTTCATGACTTTGACTTTGACTTTGACTCTGACTCTGACTCTGACTCTAACTCTGACTCCGACTCTGACTAAGTCTCTGTCTCTGACTTTGACTCTGACTCTGACTCTGACTCTGACTTCATGACTCTGAATCTGACTTTGACTTTGACTCTAACTTCATGATCCTGAAACTGACTTCGACTCTGACTTTGAGTTCATGACTCTGACTCTGACTGTGACTCTGACCCTGACTCTGACTCTGACTCTGACTCTGACTCTTACTTCATGACTCTGACTTTGGCTTTCACTGTGACTCTGACTCTGACTCTGACTCTGACTCTGACTCTGACTCTGTCTCTGACTCTGACACTGACTCTGAATATGACTTCATGACTCTGACTCTGACTCTGACTCTGTCTTCACGACTCTGACGCTGACTCTGACTCTAACTCTGACTCCGACTCTGACCCAGACTCTGACTCTGACTCCGACTGTGACTCTGACTCTGACTCCGACTTTGAATTCGACTCTGACGCTGACTCTGACTCTGACTTCATGACTCTGAATCTGACTCTGACTATGATTTTATGACTTTGACTCTGACTCTTACTTTATGACTCTGACTTTGACTTTGACTCTGACTCTGACTCTGACTCTGACTCTGACTCTGACTCTGTCTCCGACTGTGACTCCGACTCTGACTCTAACTTTATGACTCTGAATCTGACTCTGACTATGATTTTATGACTCTGACTCTGACTCCGATTCTGACTCTGACTCTGACTCTGACTCTGAGTCTTCCTCCATGACTCTGACGCTAACTCTGACTCTGACTCTGAGTCTTTCTCCATGACTCTGACGCTAACTCTGACTCTGACTCTGACTCTGACTCTGACCCACACTCTGACTCTGACTCTGACTCTGACTCTGACTTTGACTCTGACTCTGACTCTGACCCAGACTCTGACTCTGACTCTGACTCTGACTTTGACTCTGACTCTGACTCTGACTCTGACTCTGACTTCATGACTCTGAATCTGACTCTGACTTTGACTCTAACTACATGATCCTGTAACTGACCTTGACCCTGACTCTGACTCTGACTCTGACTCTGACTCTTACTTCATGACTCTGACTTTGACTTTGACTCTGACTCTGACTCTGACTCTGACTCTGACTCTGACTCTGACTCTGACTCCGACTCGGACTATGTCTCTGACTCTGACTCTGACTCTGACTCTGACTTCATGACTCTGAATCTGACTCTGACTTTGACTCTAGCTTCATGATCCTGAAACTGACTTCGACTCTGACTTTGAGTTCATGACTCTGACTCTGACTGTGACTCTGACTTTGACTCTGACTCTGACTCTGACTCTGACTCTTACTTCATGACTCTGACTTTGGCTTTGACTTTTACTCTGACTCTGACTTTGACTCTGACTCTGACTCTGACTCTGTCTCTGACTCTGACTCTGACTCTGAATCTGACTTCATGACTCTGACTCTGACTCTGACTCTGTCTTCACGACTCTGACGCTGACTCTGACTCTAACTCTGACTCCGACTTTGACCCAGACTCTGACTCTGACTCTGACTCTGACTCTGACTCCGACTTTGACTTTGACTCTGACTCTGACTCTGACTCTAACTTCATGACTCTGAATCTGACTCTGACTATGATTTTATGACTCTGACTCTGACTCTGACTCTGACTCTGACTCTGACTCTGACTCTAAGTCTTTCTCCATGACTCTGACGCTAACTCTCACTCTGACTCTGTCTCTGACTCTGACCCAGACTCTGACTCTGACTCTGACTCTGACTTTGACTCTGACTCTGACTCTGACTCTGACTCTGACTTCATGACTCTGAATCTGACTCTGACTTCGACTCTAACTACATGATCCTGAAACTGACCTTGACCCTGACTCTGACGCTGACTCTGACTCTGACTCTTACTTCATGACTCTGACTTTGACTTTGACTCTGACTCTGACTCTGACTCTGACTCTGACTCTGACTCCGACTCGGACTATGTCTCTGACTCTGACTCTGATTCTGACTCTGACTTCATGACTCTGAATCTGACTCTGACCTTGACTCTAACTTCATGATCCTGAAACTCACTTTGACTCTGACTTTGACTTCATGACTCTGACTCTGACTGTGACTCTGACCCTGACTCTGACTCTGACTCTGACTCTGACTCTTACTCCATGACTTTGACTTTGACTCCGACTCTGACTCTGACTCTGACTCTGACTCTGACTCTGTCTCTGACTCTGACTGTGACTCTGAATCTGACTTCATGACTCTGAATCTGACTCTGACTATGATTTTATGACTCTGACTCTGACTCTGACTCTGACTCTGACTCTGACTCTGACTCTGACCCAGACTCTGACTCTGACTCTGACTCTGACTTTGACTCTGACTCTGACTCTGACTCTGACTCTGACTTCATGACTCTGAATCTGACTCTGACTATGATTTTATGACTCTGACTCTGACTCTGACTCGGACTTCATGACTCTGAATCTGACTCTGACTATGATTTTATGACTCTGACTCTGACTCTGATTCTGACTCTGACTTTGACTCTGACTCTGATTCTTTCTCCATGACTCTGACGCTAACTCTGACTCTGACTCTGACTCTGACTCTGACTCTGACTCTGACTTTGACTCTGACTCTGACTCTGACTCTGACTCTGACTTCATGACCCTGAATCTGACACTGACTATGATTTTATGACTCTGACTCTGACTCTGACTCGGACTCCCAGTCTGACTCTGTCTCTGAGTCTTTCTTCATGACTATGACGCTGACTCTGACTCTGACTCTGACTCCGACTCTGACCCAGACTCTGACTGCGACTCTTACTCTGACTTCGACTATGACTTTGACTCTGACTCTGACTCTGACTCTGACTTTGACTCTGACTCTGACTCTGACTCTGACTCTGACTTTGACTCTGACTCTGACTCTGACTCTGACTCTGACTCTGACTCCGACTCGGACTATGTCTCTGACTCTGACTCTGATTCTGACTCTGACTTCATGACTCTGAATCTGACTCTGACCTTGACTCTAACTTCATGATCCTGAAATTCACTTTGACTCTGACTTTGACTTCATGACTCTGACTCTGACTGTGACTCTGACCCTGACTCTGACTCTGACTCTGACTCTGACTCTTACTCCATGACTTTGACTTTGACTCCGACTCTGACTCTGACTCTGACTCTGACTCTGACTCTGTCTCTGACTCTGACTGTGACTCTGAATCTGACTTCATGACTCTGAATCTGACTCTGACTATGATTTTATGACTCTGACTCTGACTCTGACTCTGACTCTGACTCTGACTCTGACTCTGACCCAGACTCTGACTCTGACTCTGACTCTGACTTTGACTCTGACTCTGACTCTGACTCTGACTCTGACTTCATGACTCTGACTCTGACTCTGACTCTGACTCTGACTCTGACCCAGACTCTGACTCTGACTCTGACTCTGACTGTGACTCTGACTCTGACTCTGTCTCTGACTGTGACTCCGACTCTGACTCTAACTTTATGACTCTGAATCTGACTCTGACTATGATTTTATGACTCTGACTCTGACTCCGACTCTGACTCTGACTCTGACTCTGACTCTGGCTCTGAGTCTTTCTTCATGACTCTGACGCTAACTCTGACTCTGACTCTGACTCTTACTTCATGACTCTGACTTTGACTTTGACTCTGACTCTGACTCTGACTCTGACTCTGACTCTGACTCTGACTCCGACTCGGACTATGTCTCTGACTCTGACTCTGACTCTGACTCTGACTTCATGACTCTGAATCTGACTCTGACTTTGACTCTAACTTCATGATCCTGAAACTGACTTCGACTCTGACTTTGAGTTCATGACTCTGACTCTGACTGTGACTCTGACTATGACTCTGACTCTGACTCTGACTCTGACTCTTACTTCATGACTCTGACTTTGGCTTTGACTTTTACTCTGACTCCGACTTTGACCCAGACTCTGACTCTGACTCTGACTCTGACTCTGACTCTGACTCCGACTTTGACTTTGACTCTGACTCTGACTCTGACTCTAACTTCATGACTCTGAATCTGACTCTGACTATGATTTTATGACTCTGACTCTGACTCTGACTCTGACTCTGACTCTGACTCTGACTCTGAGTCTTTCTCCATGACTCTGACGCTAACTCTCACTCTGACTCTGACTCTGACTCTGACCCAGACTCTGACTCTGACTCTGACTCTGACTCTGACTCTGACTCTGACTTCATGACTCTGAATCTGACTCTGACTTCGACTCTAACTACATGATCCTGAAACTGACCTTGACCCTGACTCTGACGCTGACTCTGACTCTGACTCTTACTTCATGACTCTGACTTTGACTTTGACTCTGACTCTGACTCTGACTCTGACTCTGACTCTGACTCCGACTCGGACTATGTCTCTGACTCTGACTCTGACTCTGACTCTGACTTCATGACTCTGAATCTGACTCTGACTTTGACTCTAACTTCAGGATCCTGAAACTCACTTTGACTCTGACTTTGACTTCATGACTCTGACTCTGACTGTGACTCTGACCCTGACTCTGACTCTGACTCTGACTCTGACTCTTACTCCATGACTTTGACTTTGACTCCGACTCTGACTCTGACTCTGACTTTGACTTCATGACTCTGACTCTGACTCTGACTCCGACTCTGACCCAGACTCTGACTCTGACTCTGACTCTGACTCTGACTTAGACTCTGACTCTGACTCTGACTCTGGATCTGACTTCATGACTCTGACTCTGACTCTGACTGTGTCTTCACGACTCTGACGCTGACTCTGATTTTGACTTTGACTCTGACTCTGACTCTGTCTCTGACTCTGACTCTGACTCTGAATCTGACTTTATGACTCTGAATCTGACTCTCACTATGATTTTATGACTCTGACTCTGACTCTGACTCTGACTCTTACTTCATGACTCTGACTCTGACTTTGACTCTGACTCTGACTCTGACTCTGACTCTGTCTCTGACTGTGACTCCGACTCTGACTCTAACTTCATGACTCTGAATCTGACTCTGACTATGATTTTATGACTCTGACTCTGACTCCGACTCTGACTCTGACTCTGACTCTGACTCTGAGTCTTCCTTCGTGACTCTGACGCCAACTCTGACTCTGACTCTGACTCTGACCCAGAATCTGACTCTGACTCTGACTCTGACTTTGACTCTGACTCTGACTCTGGATCTGACTCTGACTCTGACTCTGACTCTGACCCTTACTTCATGACTTTGACTTTGACTTTGACTCTGACTCTGACTCTGACTCTAACTCTGACTCCGACTCTGACTAAGTCTCTGTCTCTGACTTTGACTCTGACTCTGACTCTGACTCTGACTTCATGACTCTGAATCTGACTTTGACTTTGACTCTAACTTCATGATCCTGAAACTGACTTCGACTCTGACTTTGAGTTCATGACTCTGACTCTGACTGTGACTCTGACCCTGACTCTGACTCTGACTCTGACTCTGACTCTTACTTCATGACTCTGACTTTGGCTTTCACTGTGACTCTGACTCTGACTCTGACTCTGACTCTGACTCTGACTCTGTCTCTGACTCTGACACTGACTCTGAATATGACTTCATGACTCTGACTCTGACTCTGACTCTGTCTTCACGACTCTGACGCTGACTCTGACTCTAACTCTGACTCCGACTCTGACCCAGACTCTGACTCTGACTCCGACTGTGACTCTGACTCTGACTCCGACTTTGAATTCGACTCTGACGCTGACTCTGACTCTGACTTCATGACTCTGAATCTGACTCTGACTATGATTTTATGACTTTGACTCTGACTCTTACTTTATGACTCTGACTTTGACTTTGACTCTGACTCTGACTCTGACTCTGACTCTGACTCTGACTCTGTCTCCGACTGTGACTCCGACTCTGACTCTAACTTTATGACTCTGAATCTGACTCTGACTATGATTTTATGACTCTGACTCTGACTCCGATTCTGACTCTGACTCTGACTCTGACTCTGAGTCTTCCTCCATGACTCTGACGCTAACTCTGACTCTGACTCTGAGTCTTTCTCCATGACTCTGACGCTAACTCTGACTCTGACTCTGACTCTGACTCTGACCCACACTCTGACTCTGACTCTGACTCTGACTCTGACTTTGACTCTGACTCTGACTCTGACCCAGACTCTGACTCTGATTCTGACTCTGACTTCATGACTCTGAATCTGACTCTGACCTTGACTCTAACTTCATGATCCTGAAACTCACTTTGACTCTGACTTTGACTTCATGACTCTGACTCTGACTGTGACTCTGACCCTGACTCTGACTCTGACTCTGACTCTGACTCTTACTCCATGACTTTGACTTTGACTCCGACTCTGACTCTGACTCTGACTCTGACTCTGACTCTGTCTCTGACTCTGACTGTGACTCTGAATCTGACTTCATGACTCTGAATCTGACTCTGACTATGATTTTATGACTCTGACTCTGACTCTGACTGTGACTCTGACTCTGACTCTGACTCTGACCCAGACTCTGACTCTGACTCTGACTCTGACTTTGACTCTGACTCTGACTCTGACTCTGACTCTGACTTCATGACTCTGAATCTGACTCTGACTATGATTTTATGACTCTGACTCTGACTCTGACTCGGACTTCATGACTCTGAATCTGACTCTGACTATGATTTTATGACTCTGACTCTGACTCTGATTCTGACTCTGACTTTGACTCTGACTCTGAGTCTTTCTCCATGACTCTGACGCTAACTCTGACTCTGACTCTGACTCTGACTCTGACTCTGACTCTGACTTTGACTCTGACTCTGACTCTGACTCTGACTCTGACTTCATGACCCTGAATCTGACACTGACTATGATTTTATGACTCTGACTCTGACTCTGACTCGGACTCCCAGTCTGACTCTGTCTCTGAGTCTTTCTTCATGACTATGACGCTGACTCTGACTCTGACTCTGACTCCGACTCTGACCCAGACTCTGACTGCGACTCTTACTCTGACTTCGACTATGACTTTGACTCTGACTCTGACTCTGACTCTGACTTTGACTCTGACTCTGACTCTGACTCTGACTCTGACTTTGACTCTGACTCTGACTCTGACTCTGACTCTGACTCTGACTCCGACTCGGACTATGTCTCTGACTCTGACTCTGATTCTGACTCTGACTTCATGACTCTGAATCTGACTCTGACCTTGACTCTAACTTCATGATCCTGAAATTCACTTTGACTCTGACTTTGACTTCATGACTCTGACTCTGACTGTGACTCTGACCCTGACTCTGACTCTGACTCTGACTCTGACTCTTACTCCATGACTTTGACTTTGACTCCGACTCTGACTCTGACTCTGACTCTGACTCTGACTCTGTCTCTGACTCTGACTGTGACTCTGAATCTGACTTCATGACTCTGAATCTGACTCTGACTATGATTTTATGACTCTGACTCTGACTCTGACTCTGACTCTGACTCTGACTCTGACTCTGACCCAGACTCTGACTCTGACTCTGACTCTGACTTTGACTCTGACTCTGACTCTGACTCTGACTCTGACTTCATGACTCTGAATCTGACTCTGACTATGATTTTATGACTCTGACTCTGACTCTGACTCGGACTTCATGACTCTGAATCTGACTCTGACTATGATTTTATGACTCTGACTCTGACTCTGATTCTGACTCTGACTTTGACTCTGACTCTGAGTCTTTCTCCATGACTCTGACGCTAACTCTGACTCTGACTCTGACTCTGACTCTGACTCTGAGTCTGACTTTGACTCTGACTCTGACTCTGACTCTGACTCTGACTTCATGACTCTGAATCTGACACTGACTATGATTTTATGACTCTGACTCTGACTCTGACTCGGACTCCCAGTCTGACTCTGTCTCTGAGTCTTTCTTCATGACTATGACGCTGACTCTGACTCTGACTCTGACTCCGACTCTGACCCAGACTCTGACTCTGACTCTTACTCTGACTTCGACTATGACTCTGACTCTGACTCTGACTCTGACTCTGACCTTGACTCTGACTCTGACTCTGACTCTGACTCTGACTTCATGACTCTGAATCTGACTCTGACTATGATTTTATGACTCTGACTCTGACTCCGACTCTGACTCTGACTCTGACTCTGACTCTGACTCTGAGTCTTTCTCCATGACTCTGACGCTAACTCTGACTCTGACTCTGACTCTGACTCTGACCCAGACTCTGACTCTGACTCTGACTCTGACTCTGACCCCGAATCGGACTATGTCTCTGACTCTGACTCTGACTCTGACTCTGACTTCATGACTCTGAATCTGACTCTGACTTTGACTCTGACTTCATGATCCTGAAACTGACTTCGACTCTGACTTTTAGTTCATGACTCTGACTCTGACTGTGACTCTGACCCTGACTCTGACTCTGACTCTGACTCTGACTCTTACTTCTTGACTCTGACTTTGGCTTTCACTGTGACTCTGACTCTGACTCTGACTCTGACTCTGACTCTGACTCTGTCTCTGACTCTGACACTGACTCTGAATATGACTTCATGACTCTGACTCTGACTCTGACTCTGTCTTCACGACTCGGACGCTGACTCTGACTCTAACTCTGACTCCGACTCTGACCCAGACTCTGACTCTGCCTCCGACTGTGACTTCGACTATGACTCTGACTCAGACTCTGACTCTGACTCTGACTCTGACTTTGACTCTGACTCTGACTCTGACTCTGACTCTGACTTCATGACTCTGACTTTAACTCTGACTCCGACTCTGACCCAGACTCCGACTCTGACTCTAACTCTGACTTCGACTATGACTCTGACTCAGACTCTGACTCTGACTCTGACTCTGACTCTGACTCTGACTCTGACTCTGACTCTGACTCTGACTTCATGACTCTGACTCTAACTCTGACTCCGACTCTGACCCAGACTCTGACTCTGACTCTGACTCTGACTCTGACTTTGACTCTGACTGTGACTCTGACTCTGAATCTGACTTCATGACTCTGACTCTGACTCTGACTGTGTCTTCACGACTCTGACGCTGACTCTGATTTTGACTTTGACTCTGACTCTGACTCTGTCTCTGACTCTGACTCTGACTCTGAATCTGACTTTATGACTCTGAATCTGACTCTCACTATGATTTTATGACTCTGACTCTGACTCTGACTCTGACTTTTACTCTGACTCTGACTCTGACTTTGACTCTGACTCTGACTCTGACTCTGACTTTGACTCTGACTCTGACTCTGACTCTGACTCTGTCTCTGAATGTGACTCCGACTCTGACTCTTACTTCATGACTCTGAATCTGACTCTGACTATGATTTTATGACTCTGACTCTGACTCCGACTCTGACTCTGACTCTGACTCTGACTCTGAGTCTTTCTTCGTGACTCTGACGCCAACTCTGACTCTGACTCTGACTCTGACCCAGAATCTGACTCTGAATCTGACTCTGACTTTGACTCTGACTCTGACTCTGGATCTGACTCTGACTCTGACTCTGACTCTGACTCTTACTTCATGACTTTGACTTTGACTTTGACTCTGACTCTGACTCTGACTCTAACTCTGACTCCGACTCTGACTAAGTCTCTGTCTCTGACTCTGACTCTGACTCTGACTCTGACTCTGACTTCATGACTCTGAATCTGACTCTGACTTTGACTCCAACTTCATGATCCTGAAACTGACTTCGACTCTGACTTTGAGTTCATGACTCTGACTCTGACTGTGACTCTGACCCTGACTCTGACTCTGACTCTGACTCTGACTCTTACTTCATGACTCTGACTTTGGCTTTCACTGTGACTCTGACTCTGACTCTGACTCTGACTCTGACTCTGACTCTGTCTCTGACTCTGACACTGACTCTGAATATGACTTCATGACTCTGACTCTGACTCTGACTCTGTCTTCACGACTCTGACGCTGACTCTGACTCTAACTCTGACTCCGACTCTGACCCAGACTCTGACTCTGACTCCGACTGTGACTCTGACTCTGACTCCGACTTTGAATTCGACTCTGACGCTGACTCTGACTCTGACTTCATGACTCTGAATCTGACTCTGACTATGATTTTATGACTCTGACTCTGACTCTTACTTTATGACTCTGACTTTGACTTTGACTCTGACTCTGACTCTGACTCTGACTCTGACTCTGACTCTGTCTCCGACTGTGACTCCGACTCTGACTCTAACTTTATGACTCTGAATCTGACTCTGACTATGATTTTATGACTCTGACTCTGACTCCGATTCTGACTCTGACTCTGACTCTGACTCTGAGTCTTTCTCCATGACTCTGACGCTAACTCTGACTCTGACTCTGACTCTGACTCTGACCCAGACTCTGACTCTGACTCTGACTCTGACTTTGACTCTGACTCTGACTCTGACTCTGACTCTGACTTCATGACTCTGAATCTGACTCTGACTTTGACTCTAACTACATGATCCTGAAACTGACCTTGACCCTGACTCTGACTCTGACTCTGACTCTGACTCTTACTTCATGACTCTGACTTTGACTTTGACTCTGACTCTGACTCTGACTCTGACTCTGACTCTGACTCCGAATCGGACTATGTCTCTGACTCTGACTCTGACTCTGACTCTGACTTCATGACTCTGAATCTGACTCTGACTTTGACTCTAACTTCATGATCCTGAAACTGACTTCGACTCTGACTTTTAGTTCATGACTCTGACTCTGACTGTGACTCTGACCCTGACTCTGACTCTGACTCTGACTCTGACTCTTACTTCTTGACTCTGACTTTGGCTTTCACTGTGACTCTGACTCTGACTCTGACTCTGACTCTGACTTTGACTCTGTCTCTGACTCTGACACTGACTCTGAATCTGACTTCATGACTCTGACTCTGACTCTGACTCTGTCTTCACGACTCTGACGCTGACTCTGACTCTAACTCTGACTCCGACTCTGACCAAGACTATGACTCTGACTTCGACTGTGACTCTGACTCTGACTCCGACTTTGACTTCGACTCTGACTCTGACTCTGACTCTGACTCTGACTTCATGACTCTGAATCTGACTCTGAATATGATTTTATGACTCTGACTCTGACTCTGACTCTAACTTCATGACTCTGAATCTGACTCTGACTATGATTTTATGACTCTGACTCTGACTCTGACTCTGACTCTGACTCTGACTCTGACTCTGACTCTGACTCTGACTTTTACTTCATGACTCTGACTTTGACTTTGACTCTGACTCCTACTCCATGACTTTGACTTTGACTCTGACTCTGACTCTGACTCTGACTCTGACTCTGACTCTGTCTCTGAATCTGACTCTGACTATGAATCTGACTTCATGACTCTGAATCTGACTCTGACTATGATTTTATGACTCTGACTCTGACTCTGACTCTGACTCTGACCCAGACTCTGACTTTGACTCTGACTCTGACTTTGACTCTGACTCTGACTTCATGACTCTGAATCTGACTCTGACTTTGACTCTAACTCCATGATCCTGAAACTCACTTCGACCCTGACTCTGACTCTGACTCTGACTCTGACTCTTACTTCATGACTTTGACTTCGACTTTGACTCTGACTCTGACTCTGACTCTAACTCTGACTCCGACTCTGACTATGTCTCTGACTCTGACTCTGACTCTGACTCTGACTCTGACTTCATGACTCTGATTCTAAATCTGACTTTGACTCTAACTTCATGATCCTGGAACTGACTTTGATTCTGACTTTGAGTTCATGACTCTGACTCTGACTATGACTCTGACCCTGACTTTGACTCTGACTCTGACTCTGACTCTTACTTCATGACTCTGACTTTGGCTTTAACTTTTACTCTGACTCTGACTCTGACTCTGACTCTGACTCTGACTCTGTCTCTGACTCTGACTCTGACTCTGAATCTGACTTCATGACTCTGACTCTGACTCTGACTCTGTCTTCACGACTCTGACGCTGACTCTGACTCTAACTCTGACTCCGACTTTGACCCAGATTCTGACTCTAACTCTGACTCTGACTCTGACTCTGACTCCGACTTTGACTTTGACTCTGACTCTGACTCTTACTCTAACTTCATGACTCTGAATCTGACTCTGACTATGATTTTATGACTCTGACTCTGACTCTGACTCCAACTCTGACCCAGACTCTGACTCTGACTCCAACTCTGACTTCGACTATGACTCTGACTCAGACTCTGACTCTGACTCTGACTCTGACTCTGACTCCGACTCGGACTATGTCTCTGACTCTGACTCTGATTCTGACTCTGACTTCATGACTCTGAATCTGACTCTGACCTTGACTCTAACTTCATGATCCTGAAATTCACTTTGACTCTGACTTTGACTTCATGACTCTGACTCTGACTGTGACTCTGACCCTGACTCTGACTCTGACTCTGACTCTGACTCTTACTCCATGACTTTGACTTTGACTCCGACTCTGACTCTGACTCTGACTCTGACTCTGACTCTGTCTCTGACTCTGACTGTGACTCTGAATCTGACTTCATGACTCTGAATCTGACTCTGACTATGATTTTATGACTCTGACTCTGACTCTGACTCTGACTCTGACTCTGACTCTGACTCTGACCCAGACTCTGACTCTGACTCTGACTCTGACTTTGACTCTGACTCTGACTCTGACTCTGACTCTGACTTCATGACTCTGAATCTGACTCTGACTATGATTTTATGACTCTGACTCTGACTCTGACTCGGACTTCATGACTCTGAATCTGACTCTGACTATGATTTTATGACTCTGACTCTGACTCTGATTCTGACTCTGACTTTGACTCTGACTCTGAGTCTTTCTCCATGACTCTGACGCTAACTCTGACTCTGACTCTGACTCTGACTCTGACTCTGAGTCTGACTTTGACTCTGACTCTGACTCTGACTCTGACTCTGACTTCATGACTCTGAATCTGACACTGACTATGATTTTATGACTCTGACTCTGACTCTGACTCGGACTCCCAGTCTGACTCTGTCTCTGAGTCTTTCTTCATGACTATGACGCTGACTCTGACTCTGACTCTGACTCCGACTCTGACCCAGACTCTGACTCTGACTCTTACTCTGACTTCGACTATGACTCTGACTCTGACTCTGACTCTGACTCTGACCTTGACTCTGACTCTGACTCTGACTCTGACTCTGACTTCATGACTCTGAATCTGACTCTGACTATGATTTTATGACTCTGACTCTGACTCCGACTCTGACTCTGACTCTGACTCTGACTCTGACTCTGAGTCTTTCTCCATGACTCTGACGCTAACTCTGACTCTGACTCTGACTCTGACTCTGACCCAGACTCTGACTCTGACTCTGACTCTGACTCTGACCCCGAATCGGACTATGTCTCTGACTCTGACTCTGACTCTGACTCTGACTTCATGACTCTGAATCTGACTCTGACTTTGACTCTGACTTCATGATCCTGAAACTGACTTCGACTCTGACTTTTAGTTCATGACTCTGACTCTGACTGTGACTCTGACCCTGACTCTGACTCTGACTCTGACTCTGACTCTTACTTCTTGACTCTGACTTTGGCTTTCACTGTGACTCTGACTCTGACTCTGACTCTGACTCTGACTCTGACTCTGTCTCTGACTCTGACACTGACTCTGAATATGACTTCATGACTCTGACTCTGACTCTGACTCTGTCTTCACGACTCTGACGCTGACTCTGACTCTAACTCTGACTCCGACTCTGACCCAGACTCTGACTCTGACTCCGACTGTGACTTCGACTATGACTCTGACTCAGACTCTGACTCTGACTCTGACTCTGACTTTGACTCTGACTCTGACTCTGACTCTGACTCTGACTTCATGACTCTGACTTTAACTCTGACTCCGACTCTGACCCAGACTCTGACTCTGACTCTAACTCTGACTTCGACTATGACTCTGACTCAGACTCTGACTCTGACTCTGACTCTGACTCTGACTCTGACTCTGACTCTGACTCTGACTCTGACTTCATGACTCTGACTCTAACTCTGACTCCGACTCTGACCCAGACTCTGACTCTGACTCTGACTCTGACTCTGACTTTGACTCTGACTGTGACTCTGACTCTGAATCTGACTTCATGACTCTGACTCTGACTCTGACTGTGTCTTCACGACTCTGACGCTGACTCTGATTTTGACTTTGACTCTGACTCTGACTCTGTCTCTGACTCTGACTCTGACTCTGAATCTGACTTTATGACTCTGAATCTGACTCTCACTATGATTTTATGACTCTGACTCTGACTCTGACTCTGACTTTTACTCTGACTCTGACTCTGACTTTGACTCTGACTCTGACTCTGACTCTGACTCTTACCTCATGACTCTGACTCTGACTTTGACTCTGACTCTGACTCTGACTCTGACTCTGTCTCTGAATGTGACTCCGACTCTGACTCTTACTTCATGACTCTGAATCTGACTCTGACTATGATTTTATGACTCTGACTCTGACTCCGACTCTGACTCTGACTCTGACTCTGACTCTGAGTCTTTCTTCGTGACTCTGACGCCAACTCTGACTCTGACTCTGACTCTGACCCAGAATCTGACTCTGAATCTGACTCTGACTTTGACTCTGACTCTGACTCTGGATCTGACTCTGACTCTGACTCTGACTCTGACTCTTACTTCATGACTTTGACTTTGACTTTGACTCTGACTCTGACTCTGACTCTAACTCTGACTCCGACTCTGACTAAGTCTCTGTCTCTGACTCTGACTCTGACTCTGACTCTGACTCTGACTTCATGACTCTGAATCTGACTCTGACTTTGACTCTAACTTCATGATCCTGAAACTGACTTCGACTCTGACTTTGAGTTCATGACTCTGACTCTGACTGTGACTCTGACCCTGACTCTGACTCTGACTCTGACTCTGACTCTTACTTCATGACTCTGACTTTGGCTTTCACTGTGACTCTGACTCTGACTCTGACTCTGACTCTGACTCTGACTCTGACTCTGACTCTGACTCTGACTCTGACTCTGTCTCTGACTCTGACACTGACTCTGAATATGACTTCATGACTCTGACTCTGACTCTGACTCTGTCTTCACGACTCTGACGCTGACTCTGACTCTAACTCTGACTCCGACTCTGACCCAGACTCTGACTCTGACTCCGACTGAGACTCTGACTCTGACTCCGACTTTGAATTCGACTCTGACGCTGACTCTGACTCTGACTTCATGACTCTGAATCTGACTCTGACTATGATTTTATGACTCTGACTCTGACTCTTACTTTATGACTCTGACTTTGACTTTGACTCTGACTCTGACTCTGACTCTGACTCTGACTCTGACTCTGTCTCCGACTGTGACTCCGACTCTGACTCTAACTTTATGACTCTGAATCTGACTCTGACTATGATTTTATGACTCTGACTCTGACTCCGATTCTGACTCTGACTCTGACTCTGACTCTGAGTCTTTCTCCATGACTCTGACGCTAACTCTGACTCTGACTCTGACTCTGACTCTGACCCAGACTCTGACTCTGACTCTGACTCTGACTTTGACTCTGACTCTGACTCTGACTCTGACTCTGACTTCATGACTCTGAATCTGACTCTGACTTTGACTCTAACTACATGATCCTGAAACTGACCTTGACCCTGACTCTGACTCTGACTCTGACTCTGACTCTTACTTCATGACTCTGACTTTGACTTTGACTCTGACTCTGACTCTGACTCTGACTCTGACTCTGACTCCGAATCGGACTATGTCTCTGACTCTGACTCTGACTCTGACTCTGACTTCATGACTCTGAATCTGACTCTGACTTTGACTCTAACTTCATGATCCTGAAACTGACTTCGACTCTGACTTTTAGTTCATGACTCTGACTCTGACTGTGACTCTGACCCTGACTCTGACTCTGACTCTGACTCTGACTCTTACTTCTTGACTCTGACTTTGGCTTTCACTGTGACTCTGACTCTGACTCTGACTCTGACTCTGACTTTGACTCTGTCTCTGACTCTGACACTGACTCTGAATCTGACTTCATGACTCTGACTCTGACTCTGACTCTGTCTTCACGACTCTGACGCTGACTCTGACTCTAACTCTGACTCCGACTCTGACCAAGACTATGACTCTGACTTCGACTGTGACTCTGACTCTGACTCCGACTTTGACTTCGACTCTGACTCTGACTCTGACTCTGACTCTGACTTCATGACTCTGAATCTGACTCTGAATATGATTTTATGACTCTGACTCTGACTCTGACTCTAACTTCATGACTCTGAATCTGACTCTGACTATGATTTTATGACTCTGACTCTGACTCTGACTCTGACTCTGACTCTGACTCTGACTCTGACTCTGACTCTGACTCTTACTTCATGACTCTGACTTTGACTTTGACTCTGACTCCTACTCCATGACTTTGACTTTGACTCTGACTCTGACTCTGACTCTGACTCTGACTCTGACTCTGTCTCTGAATCTGACTCTGACTATGAATCTGACTTCATGACTCTGAATCTGACTCTGACTATGATTTTATGACTCTGACTCTGACTCTGACTCTGACTCTGACCCAGACTCTGACTTTGACTCTGACTCTGACTTTGACTCTGACTCTGACTTCATGACTCTGAATCTGACTCTGACTTTGACTCTAACTCCATGATCCTGAAACTCACTTCGACCCTGACTCTGACTCTGACTCTGACTCTGACTCTTACTTCATGACTTTGACTTCGACTTTGACTCTGACTCTGACTCTGACTCTAACTCTGACTCCGACTCTGACTATGTCTCTGACTCTGACTCTGACTCTGACTCTGACTCTGACTTCATGACTCTGATTCTAAATCTGACTTTGACTCTAACTTCATGATCCTGGAACTGACTTTGATTCTGACTTTGAGTTCATGACTCTGACTCTGACTATGACTCTGACCCTGACTTTGACTCTGACTCTGACTCTGACTCTTACTTCATGACTCTGACTTTGGCTTTAACTTTTACTCTGACTCTGACTCTGACTCTGACTCTGACTCTGACTCTGTCTCTGACTCTGACTCTGACTCTGAATCTGACTTCATGACTCTGACTCTGACTCTGACTCTGTCTTCACGACTCTGACGCTGACTCTGACTCTAACTCTGACTCCGACTTTGACCCAGATTCTGACTCTAACTCTGACTCTGACTCTGACTCTGACTCCGACTTTGACTTTGACTCTGACTCTGACTCTTACTCTAACTTCATGACTCTGAATCTGACTCTGACTATGATTTTATGACTCTGACTCTGACTCTGACTCCAACTCTGACCCAGACTCTGACTCTGACTCCAACTCTGACTTCGACTATGACTCTGACTCAGACTCTGACTCTGACTCTGACTCTGACTTTGACTCTGACTCTGACTCTGACTCTGACTCTGACTTCATGACTCTGACTTTAACTCTGACTTCGACTCTGACCCAGACTCTGACTCTGACTCTAACTCTGACTTCGACTATGACTCTGACTCAGACTCTGACTCTGACTCTGACTCTGACTCTGACTCTGACTCTGACTCTGACTCTGACTCTGACTTCATGACTCTGACTCCAACTCTGACTCCGACTCTGACCCAGACTCTGACTCTGACTCTGACTCTGACTCTGACTTTGACTCTGACTCTGACTCTGACTCTGAATCTGACTTCATGACTCTGACTCTGACTCTGACTGTGTCTTCACGACTCTGACGCTGACTCTGATTTTGACTTTGACTCTGACTCTGACTCTGTCTCTGACTCTGACTCTGACTCTGAATCTGACTTTATGACTCTGAATCTGACTCTCACTATGATTTTATGACTCTGACTCTGACTCCGACTCTGACTCTGACTCTGACTCTGACTCTGACTCTTACTTCATGACTTTGACTTTGACTTTGACTCTGACTCTGACTCTGACTCTAACTCTGACTCCGACTCTGACTAAGTCTCTGTCTCTGACTCTGACTATGACTCTGACTCTGACTCTGACTTCATGACTCTGAATCTGACTCTGACTTTGACTCTAACTTCATGATCCTGAAACTGACTTCGACTCTGACTTTGAGTTCATGACTCTGACTCTGACTGTGACTCTGACCCTGACTCTGACTCTGACTCTGACTCTGACTCTTACTTCATGACTCTGACTTTGGCTTTCACTGTGACTCTGACTCTGACTCTGACTCTGACTCTGACTCTGACTCTGTCTCTGACTCTGACACTGACTCTGAATATGACTTCATGACTCTGACTCTGACTCTGACTCTGTCTTCACGACTCTGACGCTGACTCTGACTCTAACTCTGACTCCGACTCTGACCCAGACTCTGACTCTGACCCTGACTGTGACTCTGACTCTGACTCCGACTTTGAATTCGACTCTGACGCTGACTCTGACTCTGACTTTATGACTCTGAATCTGACTCTGACTATGATTTTATGACTCTGACTCTGACTCTTACTTTATGACTCTGACTTTGACTTTGACTCTGACTCTGACTCTGACTCTGACTCTGACTCTGACTCTGTCTCCGACTGTGACTCCGACTCTGACTCTAACTTTATGACTCTGGATCTGACTCTGACTATGATTTTATGACTCTGACTCTGACTCCGATTCTGACTCTGACTCTGACTCTGACTCTGAGTCTTTCTCCATGACTCTGACGCTAACTCTGACTCTGACTCTGAGTCTTCCTCCATGACTCTGACGCTAACTCTGACTCTGACTCTGACTCTGACTCTGACCCAGACTCTGACTCTGACTCTGACTCTGACTCTGACTTTGACTCTGACTCTGACTCTGACTCTGACTCTGACTTCATGACTCTCAATCTGACTCTGACTATGATTTTATGACTCTGACTCTGACTCTGACTCGGACTCCCACTCTGACTCTGTCTCTGAGTCTTTCTTCATGACTATGACGCTGACTCTGACTCTGACTCTGACTCCGACTCTGACCCAGACTCTGACTCTGACTCTTACTCTGACTTCGACTATGACTCTGACTCTGACTCTGACTCTGACTCTGACTTTGACTCTGACTCTGACTCTGACTCTGACTCTGACTTCATGACTCTGAATCTGACTCTGACTATGATTTTATGACTCTGACTCTGACTCTGACTCTGACTCTGACTCTGACTCTGACTCTGACCCAGACTCTGACTCTGACTCTGACTCTGACTTTGACTCTGACTCTGACTCTGACTCTGACTCTGACTTCATGACTCTGAATCTGACTCTGACTTTGACTCTAACTCCATAATCCTGAAACTCACTTTGACCCTGACTCTGACTCTGACTCTGACTCTGACTCTGACTCTGACTCTGACTCTTACTTCATGACTCTGACCTTGGCTTTGACTTTTACTCTGACTCTGACTCTGACTCTGACTCTGACTCTGACTCTGTCTCTGACTCTGACTCTGACTCTGAATCTGACTTCATGACTCTGACTCTGACTCTGACTCTTTCTTCACGACTCTGACGCTGACTCTGACTCTAACTCTGACTCCGACTTTGACCCAGACTCTGACTCTGAATCTGACTCTGACTATGATTTTATGACTCTGACTCTGACTCTGACTCTGACTCTGACTCAAACTTCATGACTCTGAATCTGACTCTGACTAAGATTTTATGACTTTGACTTTGACTTTGACTCTGACTCTGACTCTGACTCTGACTCTGACTCTGTCTCTGACTGTGACTCCGACTCTGACTCTAACTCCATGACTCTGAATCTGACTCTGACTATGATTTTATGACTCTGACTCTGACTCCGACTCTGACTCTGACTCTGACTCTGACTCTGAGTCTTTCTCCATGACTCTGACGCTAACTCTGACTCTGACTCTGACTCTGACTCTGACCCAGACTCTGACTCTGACTCTGACTCTGACTTTGACTCCGACTCTGACTATGTCTCTGAATCTGACTCTGACTATGATTCTATGACTCTGACTCTGACTCTGACTCTGACTCTGACTCTGACTCTGACTCTGAGTCTTTCTCCATGACTCTGACGCTAACTCTCACTCTGACTCTGACTCTGACTCTGACTCTGACTCTGACTTTGACTCTGACTCTGACTCTGACTCTGACTCTGACTTCATGACTCTGAATCTGACTCTGACTTTGACTCTAACTACATGATCCTGAAACTGACCTTGACCCTGACTCTGACGCTGACTCTGACTCTGACTCTTACTTCATGACTTCGACTTTGACTTTGACTCTGACTCTGACTCTGACTCTGACTCTGACTCTGACTCCGACTCGGACTATGTCTCTGACTCTGACTCTGACTCTGACTCTGACTTCATGACTCTGAATCTGACTCTGACTTTGACTCTAACTTCATGATCCTGAAACTCACTTTGACTCTGACTTTGACTTCATGACTCTGACTCTGACTGTGACTCTGACCCTGACTCTGACTCTGACTCTGACTCTGACTCTTACTCCATGACTTTGACTTTGACTCTGACTCTGACTCTGACTCTGACTCTGACTCTGACTCTGTCTCTGACTCTGACTGTGACTCTGAATCTGACTTCATGACTCTGAATCTGACTCTGACTATGATTTTATGACTCTGACTCTGACTCTGACTCTGACTCTGACTCTGACTCTGACTCTGACCCAGACTCTGACTCTGACTCTGACTCTGACTTTGACTCTGACTCTGACTCTGACTCTGACTCTGACTCTGACTCTGACTTCATGACTCTGAATCTGACTCTGACTTTGACTCTAACTCCATAATCCTGAAACTCACTTTGACCCTGACCCTGACTCTGACTCTGACTCTGACTCTGACTCTGACTCTGACTCTCACTTCATGACTCTGACTTTGGCTTTGACTTTTACTCTGACTCTGACTCTGACTTTGACTCTGACTCTGACTCTGTCTCTGACTCTGACTCTGACTCTGAATCTGACTTCATGACTCTGACTCTGACTCTGACTCTTTCTTCACGACTCTGACGCTGACTCTGACTCTAATCCTGACTCCGACTTTGACCCAGACTCTGACTCTGACTCTGACTCTGACTCTGACTCTGACTCTGACTGCGACTTTGACTTTGACTCTGACTCTGACTCTGACTCTAACTTCATGACTCTGAATCTGACTCTGACTATAATTCTATGACTCTGACTCTGACTCTGACTCTGACTCTGACTCTGACTCTGACTCTGAGTCTTTCTCCATGACTCTGACGCTAACTCTCACTCTGACTCTGACTCTGACTCTGACCAAACCTCTGACTCTGACTCTGACTCTGAGTTTGACTCTGACTCTGACTCTGACTCTGACTCTGACTTCATGACTCTGAATCTGACTCTGACTTTGACTCTAACTACATGATCCTGAAACTGACCGTGACCCTGACTCTGACGCTGACTCTGACTCTGACTCTTACTTCATGACTCCGACTTTGACTTTGACTCTGACTCTGACTCTGACTCTGACTCTGTCTCTGACTCTGACTCTGACTCTGAATCTGACTTCATGACTCTGACTCTGACTCTGACTCTTTCTTCACGACTCTGACGCTGACTCTGACTCTAATTCTGACTCCGACTCTGACTATGACTCTGACTCTGACTCTGACTCTGACTATGACTCTGACTCTGACTGCGACTTTGACTTTGACTCTGACTCTGACTCTGACTCTAACTTCATGACTCTGAATCTGACTCTGACTATAATTCTATGACTCTGACTCTGACTCTGACTCTGACTCTGACACTGACTCTGACTCTGAGTCTTTCTCCATGACTCTGACGCCAACTCTCACTCTGACTCTGACTCTGACTCTGACCAAACCTCTGACTCTGACTTTGACTCTGAGTTTGACTCTGACTCTGACTCTGACTCTGACTCTGACTTCATGACTCTGAATCTGACTCTGACTTTGACTCTAACTACATGATCCTGAAACTGACCTTGACCCTGACTCTGACGCTGACTCTGACTCTGACTCTTACTTCATGACTCCGACTTTGACTTTGACTCTGACTCTGACTCTGACTCTGACTCTGACTCTGACTCCGACTCGGACTATGTCTCTGACTCTGACTCTGACTCTGACTCTGACTTCATGACTCTGAATCTGACTCTGACTTTGACTCTAACTTCATGATCCTGAAACTCACTTTGACTCTGACTTTGACTTCATGACTCTGACTCTGACTGTGACTCTGACCCTGACTCTGACTCTGACTCTGACTCTTACTTCATGACTTTGACTTTGACTCTGACTCTGACTCTGACTCTGACTCTGACTCTGACTCTGTCTCTGACTCTGACTGTGACTCTGAATCTGACTTCATGACTCTTAATCTGACTCTGACTATGATTTTATGACTCTGACTCTGACTCTGACTCTGACTCTGACTCTGACTCTGAGTCTGACCCAGACTCTGACTCTGACTCTGACTCTGACTTTGACTCTGACTCTGACTCTGACTCTGACTCTGACTTCATGACTCTGAATCTGACTCTGACTTTGACTCTAACTCCATAATCCTGAAACTCACTTTGACCCTGACTCTGACTCTGACTCTGACTCTGACTCTGACTCTGACTCTGACTCTTACTTCATGACTCTGACTTTGGCTTTGACTTTTACTCTGACTCCGACTCTGACTCTGACTCTGACTCTGACTCTGTCTCTGACTCTGACTCTGACTCTGAATCTGACTTCATGACTCTGACTCTGACTCTGACTCTTTCTTCACGACTCTGACGCTGACTCTGACTCTAACTCTGACTCCGACTTTGACCCAGACTCTGACTCTGAATCTGACTCTGACTATGATTTTATGACTCTGACTCTGACTCTGACTCTGACTCTGACTCTAACTTCATGACTCTGAATCTGACTCTGACTATGATTTTATGACTCTGACTCTGACTCTGACTCTGACTCTGACTCTAACTTCATGACTCTGAATCTGACTCTGACTAAGATTTTATGACTTCGACTTTGACTTTGACTCTGACTCTGACTCTGACTCTGACTCTGACTCTGTCTCTGACTGTGACTCCGACTCTGACTCTAACTCCATGACTCTGAATCTGACTCTGACTATGATTTTATGACTCTGACTCTGACTCCGACTCTGACTCTGACTCTGACTCTGACTCTGAGTCTTTCTTCATGACTCTGACGCTAACTGTGACTCTGACTCTGACTCTGACTCTGACCCAGACTCTGACTCTGACTCTGACTCTGACTCTGACTTTGACTCCGACTCTGACGATGTCTCTGACTCTGTCTCTGACTCTGACTCTGACTCTGACTTCATGACTCTGATTCTAAATCTGACTTTGACTCTAACATCATGATCCTGGAACTAACTTTGACTCTGACTTTGAGTTCATGACTCTGACTCTGACTGTGACTCTGACCCTGACTCTGACTCTGACTCTGACTCTGACTTCATGACTCTGAATCTGACTCTGACTTTGACTCTAACTACATGATCCTGAAACTGACCTTGACCCTGACTCTGACGCTGACTCTGACTCTGACTCTTACTTCATGACTCCGACTTTGACTTTGACTCTGACTCTGACTCTGACTCTGACTCTGACTCTGACTCCGACTCGGACTATGTCTCTGACTCTGACTCTGACTCTGACTCTGACTTCATGACTCTGAATCTGACTCTGACTTTGACTCTAACTTCATGATCCTGAAACTCACTTTGACTCTGACTTTGACTTCATGACTCTGACTCTGACTGTGACTCTGACCCTGACTCTGACTCTGACTCTGACTCTGACTCTTACTCCATGACTTTTACTTTGACTCTGACTCTGACTCTGACTCTGACTCTGACTCTGACTCTGTCTCTGACTCTGACTGTGACTCTGAATCTGACTTCATGACTCTGAATCTGACTCTGACTATGATTTTATGACTCTGACTCTGACTCTGACTCTGACTCTGACTCTGACTCTGACTCTGACTCTGACTCTGACCCAGACTCTGACTTTGACTCTGACTCTGACCCTGACTCTGACTCTGACTTCATGACTCTGAATCTGACTCTGACTTTGACTCTAACTCCATAATCCTGAAACTCACTTTGACCCTGACGCTGACTCTGACTCTGACTCTGACTCTGACTCTGACTCTGACTCTTACTTCATGACTCTGACTTTGGCTTTGACTTTTACTCTGACTCTGACTCTGACTCTGACTCTGACTCTGACTCTGTCTCTGACTCTGACTCTGACTCTGAATCTGACTTCATGACTCTGACTCTGACTCTGACTCTTTCTTCACAACTCTGACGCTGACTCTGACTCTAACTCTGACTCCGACTTGGACCCAGACTCTGACTCTGAATCTGACTCTGACTATGATTTTATGACTCTGACTCTGACTCTGACTCTGACTCTGACTCTAACTTCATGACTCTGAATCTGACTCTGACTATGATTTTATGACTCTGACTCTGACTCTGACTCTGACTCTGACTCTAACTTCATGACTCTGAATCTGACTCTGACTAAGATTTTATGACTTTGACTTTGACTTTGACTCTGACTCTGACTCTGACTCTGACTCTGACTCTGTCTCTGACTGTGACTCCGACTCTGACTCTAACTCCATGACTCTGAATCTGACTCTGACTATGATTTTATGACTCTGACTCTGACTCCGACTCTGACTCTGACTCTGACTCTGACTCTGAGTCTTTCTCCATGACTCTGACGCTAACTGTGACTCTGACTCTGACTCTGACTCTGACCCAGACTCTGACTCTGACTCTGACTCTGACTTTGACTCCGACTCTGACTATGTCTCTGACTCTGTCTCTGACTCTGACTCTGACTCTGACTTCATGACTCTGATTCTAAATCTGACTTTGACTCTAACATCATGATCCTGGAACTGACTTTGACTCTGACTTTGAGTTCATGACTCTGACTCTGACTGTGACTCTGACCCTGACTCTGACTCTGACTCTGACTCTGACTCTTACTTCATGACTCTGACTTTGGCTTTAACTTTTACTCTGACTCTGACTCTGACTCTGACTCTGACTCTGACTCTGTCTCTGACTCTGACTCTGACTCTGAATCTGACTTCATGACTCTGACTCTGACTCTGACTCTGTCTTCACGACTCTGACGCTGACTCTGACTCTAACTCTGACTCCGACTTTGACCCAGACTCTGACTCTAACTCTGACTCTGACTCTGACTCTGACTCCGACTTTGACTTTGACTCTGACTCTGACTCTGACTCTTACTTCATGACTCTGACTTTGACTTTGACTCTGACTTTGACTCTGACTCTGACTCTGACTCTGACTCTGACTCCGACTCGGACTATGTCTCTGACTCTGACTCTGACTCTGAATCTGACTTCATGACTCTGAATCTGACTCTGACTTTGACTCTAACTTCATGATCCTGAAACTGACTTCGACTCTGACTTTGAGTTCATGACTCTGACTCTGACTGTGACTCTGACTTTGACTCTGACTCTGACTCTGACTCTGACTCTTACTTCATGACTCTGACTTTGGCTTTGACTTTTACTCTGACTCTGACTTTGACTCTGACTCTGACTCTGACTCTGTCTCTGACTCTGACTCTGACTCTGAATCTGACTTCATGACTCTGACTCTGACTCTGACTCTGTCTTCACGACTCTGACGCTGACTCTGACTCTAACTCTGACTCCGACTTTGACCCAGACTCTGACTCTGACTCTGACTCTGACTCTGACTCTGACTCTGACTCCGACTTTGACTTTGACTCTGACTCTGACTCTGACTCTAACTTCATGACTCTGAATCTGACTCTGACTATGATTTTATGACTCTGACTCTGACTCTGACTCTGACTCTGACTCTGACTCTGACTCTGACTCTGACTCTGACTCTGAGTCTTTCTCCATGACTCTGACGCTAACTCTCACTCTGACTCTGACTCTGACTCTGTCCCAGACTCTGACTCTGACTCTGACTCTGACTTTGACTCTGACTCTGACTCTGACTCTGACTCTGACTTCATGACTCTGAATCTGACTCTGACTTCGACTCTAACTACATGATCCTGAAACTGACCTTGACCCTGACTCTGACGCTGACTCTGACTCTGACTCTTACTTCATGACTCTGACTTTGACTTTGACTCTGACTCTGACTCTGACTCTGACTCTGACTCTGACTCCGACTCGGACTATGTCTCTGACTCTGACTCTGACTCTGACTCTGACTTCATGACTCTGAATCTGACTTTGACTTTGACTCTAACTTCATGATCCTGAAACTCACTTTGACTCTGACTTGGACTTCATGACTCTGACTCTGACTGTGACTCTGACCCTGACTCTGACTCTGACTCTGACTCTGACTCTTACTTCATGACTTTGACTTTGACTCTGACTCTGACTCTGACTCTGACTCTGACTCTGACTCTGACTCTGACTCTGACCCAGACTCTGACTCTGACTCTGACTCTGACTTTGACTCTGACTCTGACTCTGACTCTGACTCTGACTTCATGACTCTGAATCTGACTCTGACTTTGACTCTAACTCCATAATCCTGAAACTCACTTTGACCCTGACCCTGACTCTGACTCTGACTCTGACTCTGACTCTTACTTCATGACTCTGACTTTGGCTTTGACTTTTACTCTGACTCTGACTCTGACTCTGACTCTGACTCTGACTCTGTCTCTGACTCTGACTCTGACTCTGAATCTGACTTCATGACTCTGACTCTGACTCTGACTCTTTCTTCACGACTCTGACGCTGACTCTGACTCTAATTCTGACTCCGACTTTGACCTAGACTCTGACTCTGACTCTCACTCTGACTCTGACTCTGACTCCGACTTTGACTTTGACTCTGACTCTGACTCTGACTCTAACTTCATGACTCTGAATCTGACTCTGACTATGATTCTATGACTCTGACTCTGACTCTGACTCTGACTCTGACTCTGACTCTGACTCTGAGTCTTTCTCCATGACTCTGACGCTAACTCTCACTCTGACTCTGACTCTGACTCTGACTCTGACTCTGACTCTGACTCTGACTTCATGACTCTGAATCTGACTCTGACTTTGACTCTAACTACATGATCCTGAAACTGACCTTGACCCTGACTCTGACGCTGACTCTGACTCTGACTCTTACTTCATGACTCCGACTTTGACTTTGACTCTGACTCTGACTGTGACTCTGACTCTGACTCTGACTCCGACTCGGACTATGTCTCTGACTCTGACTCTGACTCTGACTCTGACTTCATGACTCTGAATCTGACTCTGACTTTGACTCTAACTTCATGATCCTGAAACTCACTTTGACTCTGACTTTGACTTCATGACTCTGACTCTGACTGTGACTCTGACCCTGACTCTGACTCTGACTCTGACTCTGACTCTTACTTCATGACTTTGACTTTGACTCTGACTCTGACTCTGACTCTGACTCTGACTCTGACTCTGTCTCTGACTCTGACTGTGACTCTGAATCTGACTTCATGACTCTTAATCTGACTCTGACTATGATTTTATGACTCTGACTCTGACTCTGACTCTGACTCTGACTCTGACTCTGACTCTGACCCAGACTCTGACTCTGACTCTGACTCTGACTTTGACTCTGACTCTGACTCTGACTCTGACTCTGACTTCATGACTCTGAATCTGACTCTGACTTTGACTTTAACTCCATAATCCTGAAACTCACTTTGACCCTGACTCTGACTCTGACTCTGACTCTGACTCTGACTCTGACTCTGACTCTTACTTCATGACTCTGACTTTGGCTTTGACTTTTACTCTGACTCTGACTCTGACTCTGACTCTGACTCTGACTCTGTCTCTGACTCTGACTCTGACTCTGAATCTGACTTCATGACTCTGACTCTGACTCTGACTCTTTCTTCACGACTCTGACGCTGACTCTGACTCTAACTCTGACTCCGACTTTGACCCAGACTCTGACTCTGAATCTGACTCTGACTATGATTTTATGACTCTGACTCTGACTCTGACTCTGACTCTGACTCTAACTTCATGACTCTGAATCTGACTCTGACTATGATTTTATGACTCTGACTCTGACTCTGACTCTGACTCTGACTCTGACTCTAACTTCATGACTCTTAATCTGACTCTGACTAAGATTTTATGACTTTGACTTTGACTTTGACTCTGACTCTGACTCTGACTCTGACTCTGTCTCTGACTGTGACTCCGACTCTGACTCTAACTCCATGACTCTGAATCTGACTCTGACTATGATTTTATGACTCTGACTCTGACTCCGACTCTGACTCTGACTCTGACTCTGACTCTGAGTCTTTCTCCATGACTCTGACGCTAACTCTGACTCTGACTCTGACTCTGACTCTGACTCTGACCCAGACTCTGACTCTGACTCTGACTCTGACTCTGACTCCGACTCTGACTATGTCTCTGAATCTGACTCTGACTATGATTTTATGACTCTGACTCTGACTCTGACTCTGACTCTGACTCTGACTCTGACTCTGACTCTGACTTCATGACTCTGAATCTGACTCTGACTTTGACTCTAACTCCATAATCCTGAAACTCACTTTGACCCTGACCCTGACTCTGACTCTGACTCTGACTCTGACTCTGACTCTGACTCTTACTTCATGACTCTGACTTTGGCGTTGACTTTTACTCTGACTCTGACTCTGACTCTGACTCTGACTCTGTCTCTGACTCTGACTCTGACTCTGAATCTGACTTCATGACTCTGACTCTGACTCTGACTCTTTCTTCACGACTCTGACGCTGACTCTAACTCTAATTCTGACTCCGACTTTAACCCAGACTTTGACTTTGACTCTGACTCTGACTCTGACTCTGACTCTGACTCTGACTCCGACTCGAAATATGTCTCTGACTCTGACTCTGACTCTGACTCTGACTTCATGACTCTGAATCTGACTCTGACTTTGACTCTGACTTCATGACTCTGAATCTGACTCTGACTTTGACTCTAACTTCATGATCCTGAAACTGACTTTGACTCTGACTTTGACTTCATGACTCTGACTCTGACTGTGACTCTGACCCTGACTCTGACTCTGACTCTGACTCTGACTCTTACTTCATGACTTTGACTTTGACTCTGACTCTGACTCTGACTCTGACTCTGACTCTGACTCTGTCTCTGACTCTGACTGTGACTCTGAATCTGACTTCATGACTCTTAATCTGACTCTGACTATGATTTTATGACTCTGACTCTGACCCTGACTCTGACTCTGACTCTGACTCTGACTCTTACTTCATGACTTTGACTTTGACTCTGACTCTGACTCTGACTCTGACTCTGACTTCATGACTCTGAATCTGACTCTGACTTTGACTCTAACTCCATAATCCTGAAACTCACTTTGACCCTGACTCTGACTCTGACTCTGACTCTGACTCTGACTCTGACTCTTACTTCATGACTCTGACTTTGGCTTTGGCTTTGACTTTTAGTCTGACTCTGACTCTGACTCTGACTCTGACTCTGACTCTGTCTCTGACTCTGACTCTGACTCTGAATCTGACTTCATGACTCTGACTCTGACTCTGACTCTGACTCTGACTCTGACTTCATGACTCTGAATCTGACTCTGACTTTGACTCTAACTCCATAATCCTGAAACTCACTTTGACCCTGACCCTGACTCTGACTCTGACTCTGACTCTGACTCTGACTCTGACTCTTACTTCATGACTCTGACTTTGGCGTTGACTTTTACTCTGACTCTGACTCTGACTCTGACTCTGACTCTGTCTCTGACTCTGACTCTGACTCTGAATCTGACTTCATGACTCTGACTCTGACTCTGACTCTTTCTTCACGACTCTGACGCTGACTCTGACTCTAATTCTGACTCCGACTTTAACCCAGACTCTGACTCTGACTCTGACTCTGACTCTGACTCTGACTCCGACTTTGACTTTGACTCTGACTCTGACTCTGGGTCTAACTTCATGACTCGGAATCTGACTCTGCCTATGATTCTATGACTCTGACTCTGACTCTGACTCTGACTCTGACTCTGACTCTGACTCTGAGTCTTTCTCCATGACTCTGACGCTAACTCTCACTCTGACTCTGACTCTGACTATGACCCAACCTCTGACTCTGACTCTGACTCTGACTTTGACTCTGACTCTGACTCTGACTCTGACTCTGACTTCATGACTCTGAATCTGACTCTGACTTTGACTCTAACTACATGATCCTGAAACTGACCTTGACCCTGACTCTGACGCTGACTCTGACTCTGACTCTTACTTCATGACTCCGACTTTGACTTTGACTCTGACTCTGACTCTGACTCTGACTCTGACTCTGACTCCGACTCGAAATATGTCTCTGACTCTGACTCTGACTCTGACTCTGACTTCATGACTCTGAATCTGACTCTGACTTTGACTCTAACTTCATGATCCTGAAACTGACTTTGACTCTGACTTTGACTTCATGACTCTGACTCTGACTGTGACTCTGACCCTGACTCTGACTCTGACTCTGACTCTGACTCTTACTTCATGACTTTGACTTTGACTCTGACTCTGACTCTGACTCTGACTCTGACTCTGACTCTGTCTCTGACTCTGACTGTGACTCTGAATCTGACTTCATGACTCTTAATCTGACTCTGACTATGATTTTATGACTCTGACTCTGACTCTGACTCTGACTCTGAGTCTTTCTCCATGACTCTGACGCTAACTGTGACTCTGACTCTGACTCTGACTCTGACCCAGACTCTGACTCTGACTCTGACTCTGACTTTGACTCCGACTCTGACTATGTCTCTGACTCTGTCTCTGACTCTGACTCTGACTCTGACTTCATGACTCTGATTCTAAATCTGACTTTGACTCTAACATCATGATCCTGGAACTGACTTTGACTCTGACTTTGAGTTCATGACTCTGACTCTGACTGTGACTCTGACCCTGACTCTGACTCTGACTCTGACTCTGACTCTTACTTCATGACTCTGACTTTGGCTTTAACTTTTACTCTGACTCTGACTCTGACTCTGACTCTGACTCTGACTCTGTCTCTGACTCTGACTCTGACTCTGAATCTGACTTCATGACTCTGACTCTGACTCTGACTCTGTCTTCACGACTCTGACGCTGACTCTGACTCTAACTCTGACTCCGACTTTGACCCAGACTCTGACTCTAACTCTGACTCTGACTCTGACTCTGACTCCGACTTTGACTTTGACTCTGACTCTGACTCTGACTCTTACTTCATGACTCTGACTTTGACTTTGACTCTGACTTTGACTCTGACTCTGACTCTGACTCTGACTCTGACTCCGACTCGGACTATGTCTCTGACTCTGACTCTGACTCTGAATCTGACTTCATGACTCTGAATCTGACTCTGACTTTGACTCTAACTTCATGATCCTGAAACTGACTTCGACTCTGACTTTGAGTTCATGACTCTGACTCTGACTGTGACTCTGACTTTGACTCTGACTCTGACTCTGACTCTGACTCTTACTTCATGACTCTGACTTTGGCTTTGACTTTTACTCTGACTCTGACTTTGACTCTGACTCTGACTCTGACTCTGTCTCTGACTCTGACTCTGACTCTGAATCTGACTTCATGACTCTGACTCTGACTCTGACTCTGTCTTCACGACTCTGACGCTGACTCTGACTCTAACTCTGACTCCGACTTTGACCCAGACTCTGACTCTGACTCTGACTCTGACTCTGACTCTGACTCTGACTCCGACTTTGACTTTGACTCTGACTCTGACTCTGACTCTAACTTCATGACTCTGAATCTGACTCTGACTATGATTTTATGACTCTGACTCTGACTCTGACTCTGACTCTGACTCTGACTCTGACTCTGACTCTGACTCTGACTCTGAGTCTTTCTCCATGACTCTGACGCTAACTCTCACTCTGACTCTGACTCTGACTCTGTCCCAGACTCTGACTCTGACTCTGACTCTGACTTTGACTCTGACTCTGACTCTGACTCTGACTCTGACTTCATGACTCTGAATCTGACTCTGACTTCGACTCTAACTACATGATCCTGAAACTGACCTTGACCCTGACTCTGACGCTGACTCTGACTCTGACTCTTACTTCATGACTCTGACTTTGACTTTGACTCTGACTCTGACTCTGACTCTGACTCTGACTCTGACTCCGACTCGGACTATGTCTCTGACTCTGACTCTGACTCTGACTCTGACTTCATGACTCTGAATCTGACTTTGACTTTGACTCTAACTTCATGATCCTGAAACTCACTTTGACTCTGACTTGGACTTCATGACTCTGACTCTGACTGTGACTCTGACCCTGACTCTGACTCTGACTCTGACTCTGACTCTTACTTCATGACTTTGACTTTGACTCTGACTCTGACTCTGACTCTGACTCTGACTCTGACTCTGACTCTGACTCTGACCCAGACTCTGACTCTGACTCTGACTCTGACTTTGACTCTGACTCTGACTCTGACTCTGACTCTGACTTCATGACTCTGAATCTGACTCTGACTTTGACTCTAACTCCATAATCCTGAAACTCACTTTGACCCTGACCCTGACTCTGACTCTGACTCTGACTCTGACTCTGACTCTGACTCTTACTTCATGACTCTGACTTTGGCTTTGACTTTTACTCTGACTCTGACTCTGACTCTGACTCTGACTCTGACTCTGTCTCTGACTCTGACTCTGACTCTGAATCTGACTTCATGACTCTGACTCTGACTCTGACTCTTTCTTCACGACTCTGACGCTGACTCTGACTCTAATTCTGACTCCGACTTTGACCTAGACTCTGACTCTGACTCTCACTCTGACTCTGACTCTGACTCCGACTTTGACTTTGACTCTGACTCTGACTCTGACTCTAACTTCATGACTCTGAATCTGACTCTGACTATGATTCTATGACTCTGACTCTGACTCTGACTCTGACTCTGACTCTGACTCTGACTCTGAGTCTTTCTCCATGACTCTGACGCTAACTCTCACTCTGACTCTGACTCTGACTCTGACTCTGACTCTGACTCTGACTCTGACTTCATGACTCTGAATCTGACTCTGACTTTGACTCTAACTACATGATCCTGAAACTGACCTTGACCCTGACTCTGACGCTGACTCTGACTCTGACTCTTACTTCATGACTCCGACTTTGACTTTGACTCTGACTCTGACTGTGACTCTGACTCTGACTCTGACTCCGACTCGGACTATGTCTCTGACTCTGACTCTGACTCTGACTCTGACTTCATGACTCTGAATCTGACTCTGACTTTGACTCTAACTTCATGATCCTGAAACTCACTTTGACTCTGACTTTGACTTCATGACTCTGACTCTGACTGTGACTCTGACCCTGACTCTGACTCTGACTCTGACTCTGACTCTTACTTCATGACTTTGACTTTGACTCTGACTCTGACTCTGACTCTGACTCTGACTCTGACTCTGTCTCTGACTCTGACTGTGACTCTGAATCTGACTTCATGACTCTTAATCTGACTCTGACTATGATTTTATGACTCTGACTCTGACTCTGACTCTGACTCTGACTCTGACTCTGACTCTGACCCAGACTCTGACTCTGACTCTGACTCTGACTTTGACTCTGACTCTGACTCTGACTCTGACTCTGACTTCATGACTCTGAATCTGACTCTGACTTTGACTTTAACTCCATAATCCTGAAACTCACTTTGACCCTGACTCTGACTCTGACTCTGACTCTGACTCTGACTCTGACTCTGACTCTTACTTCATGACTCTGACTTTGGCTTTGACTTTTACTCTGACTCTGACTCTGACTCTGACTCTGACTCTGACTCTGTCTCTGACTCTGACTCTGACTCTGAATCTGACTTCATGACTCTGACTCTGACTCTGACTCTTTCTTCACGACTCTGACGCTGACTCTGACTCTAACTCTGACTCCGACTTTGACCCAGACTCTGACTCTGAATCTGACTCTGACTATGATTTTATGACTCTGACTCTGACTCTGACTCTGACTCTGACTCTAACTTCATGACTCTGAATCTGACTCTGACTATGATTTTATGACTCTGACTCTGACTCTGACTCTGACTCTGACTCTGACTCTAACTTCATGACTCTTAATCTGACTCTGACTAAGATTTTATGACTTTGACTTTGACTTTGACTCTGACTCTGACTCTGACTCTGACTCTGTCTCTGACTGTGACTCCGACTCTGACTCTAACTCCATGACTCTGAATCTGACTCTGACTATGATTTTATGACTCTGACTCTGACTCCGACTCTGACTCTGACTCTGACTCTGACTCTGAGTCTTTCTCCATGACTCTGACGCTAACTCTGACTCTGACTCTGACTCTGACTCTGACTCTGACCCAGACTCTGACTCTGACTCTGACTCTGACTCTGACTCCGACTCTGACTATGTCTCTGAATCTGACTCTGACTATGATTTTATGACTCTGACTCTGACTCTGACTCTGACTCTGACTCTGACTCTGACTCTGACTCTGACTTCATGACTCTGAATCTGACTCTGACTTTGACTCTAACTCCATAATCCTGAAACTCACTTTGACCCTGACCCTGACTCTGACTCTGACTCTGACTCTGACTCTGACTCTGACTCTTACTTCATGACTCTGACTTTGGCGTTGACTTTTACTCTGACTCTGACTCTGACTCTGACTCTGACTCTGTCTCTGACTCTGACTCTGACTCTGAATCTGACTTCATGACTCTGACTCTGACTCTGACTCTTTCTTCACGACTCTGACGCTGACTCTAACTCTAATTCTGACTCCGACTTTAACCCAGACTTTGACTTTGACTCTGACTCTGACTCTGACTCTGACTCTGACTCTGACTCCGACTCGAAATATGTCTCTGACTCTGACTCTGACTCTGACTCTGACTTCATGACTCTGAATCTGACTCTGACTTTGACTCTGACTTCATGACTCTGAATCTGACTCTGACTTTGACTCTAACTTCATGATCCTGAAACTGACTTTGACTCTGACTTTGACTTCATGACTCTGACTCTGACTGTGACTCTGACCCTGACTCTGACTCTGACTCTGACTCTGACTCTTACTTCATGACTTTGACTTTGACTCTGACTCTGACTCTGACTCTGACTCTGACTCTGACTCTGTCTCTGACTCTGACTGTGACTCTGAATCTGACTTCATGACTCTTAATCTGACTCTGACTATGATTTTATGACTCTGACTCTGACTCTGAATCTGACTCTGACTTTGACTCTAACTTCATGATCCTGAAACTGACTTTGACTCTGACTTTGACTTCATGACTCTGACTCTGACTGTGACTCTGACCCTGACTCTGACTCTGACTCTGACTCTGACTCTTACTTCATGACTTTGACTTTGACTCTGACTCTGACTCTGACTCTGACTCTGACTTCATGACTCTGAATCTGACTCTGACTTTGACTCTAACTCCATAATCCTGAAACTCACTTTGACCCTGACTCTGACTCTGACTCTGACTCTGACTCTGACTCTGACTCTTACTTCATGACTCTGACTTTGGCTTTGGCTTTGACTTTTAGTCTGACTCTGACTCTGACTCTGACTCTGACTCTGACTCTGTCTCTGACTCTGACTCTGACTCTGAATCTGACTTCATGACTCTGACTCTGACTCTGACTCTGACTCTGACTCTGACTTCATGACTCTGAATCTGACTCTGACTTTGACTCTAACTCCATAATCCTGAAACTCACTTTGACCCTGACCCTGACTCTGACTCTGACTCTGACTCTGACTCTGACTCTGACTCTTACTTCATGACTCTGACTTTGGCGTTGACTTTTACTCTGACTCTGACTCTGACTCTGACTCTGACTCTGTCTCTGACTCTGACTCTGACTCTGAATCTGACTTCATGACTCTGACTCTGACTCTGACTCTTTCTTCACGACTCTGACGCTGACTCTGACTCTAATTCTGACTCCGACTTTAACCCAGACTCTGACTCTGACTCTGACTCTGACTCTGACTCTGACTCCGACTTTGACTTTGACTCTGACTCTGACTCTGGGTCTAACTTCATGACTCGGAATCTGACTCTGCCTATGATTCTATGACTCTGACTCTGACTCTGACTCTGACTCTGACTCTGACTCTGACTCTGAGTCTTTCTCCATGACTCTGACGCTAACTCTCACTCTGACTCTGACTCTGACTATGACCCAACCTCTGACTCTGACTCTGACTCTGACTTTGACTCTGACTCTGACTCTGACTCTGACTCTGACTTCATGACTCTGAATCTGACTCTGACTTTGACTCTAACTACATGATCCTGAAACTGACCTTGACCCTGACTCTGACGCTGACTCTGACTCTGACTCTTACTTCATGACTCCGACTTTGACTTTGACTCTGACTCTGACTCTGACTCTGACTCTGACTCTGACTCCGACTCGAAATATGTCTCTGACTCTGACTCTGACTCTGACTCTGACTTCATGACTCTGAATCTGACTCTGACTTTGACTCTAACTTCATGATCCTGAAACTGACTTTGACTCTGACTTTGACTTCATGACTCTGACTCTGACTGTGACTCTGACCCTGACTCTGACTCTGACTCTGACTCTGACTCTTACTTCATGACTTTGACTTTGACTCTGACTCTGACTCTGACTCTGACTCTGACTCTGACTCTGTCTCTGACTCTGACTGTGACTCTGAATCTGACTTCATGACTCTTAATCTGACTCTGACTATGATTTTATGACTCTGACTCTGACTCTGACTCTGACTCTGACTCTGACTCTGACTCTGACCCAGACTCTGACTCTGACTCTGACTCTGACTTTGACTCTGACTCTGACTCTGACTCTGACTCTGAATCTGACTTCATGACTCTGACTCTGACTCTGACTCTTTCTTCACGACTCTGACGCTGACTCTGACTCTGACTCTGACTCTGACTCTGACTCTTACTTCATGACTCTGACTTTGGCTTTGGCTATGACTTTTACTCTGACTCTGACTCTGACTCTGACTCTGACTCTGACTCTGTCTCTGACTCTGACTCTGACTCTGAATCTGACTTCATGACTCTGACTCTGACTCTGACTCTTTCTTCACGACTCTGACGCTGACTCTGACTCTAACTCTGACTCCGACTTTGACCCAGACTCTGACTCTGAATCTGACTCTGACTATGATTTTATGACTCTGACTCTGACTCTGACTCTGACTCTGACTCTAACTTCATGACTCTGAATCTGACTCTGACTATGATTTTATGACTCTGACTCTGACTCTGACTCTGACTCTGACTCTAACTTCATGACTCTGAATCTGACTCTGACTAAGATCTTATGACTTTGACTTTGACTTTGACTCTGACTCTGACTCTGTCTCTGACTGTGACTCCGACTCTGACTCTAACTCCATGACTCTGAATCTGACTCTGACTATGATTTTATGACTCTGACTCTGACTCCGACTCTGACTCTGACTCTGACTCTGACTCTGAGTCTTTCTCCATGACTCTGACGCTAACTCTGACTCTGACTCTGACTCTGACTCTGACCCAGACTCTGACTCTGACTCTGACTCTGACTTTGACTCCGACTCTGACTATGTCTCTGACTCTGTCTCTGACTCTGACTCTGACTCGGACTTCATGACTCTGATTCTAAATTTGACTTTGACTCTAACTTCATGATCCTGAAACTGACTTTGACTCTGACTTTGAGTTCATGACTCTGACTCTGACTGTGACTCTGACACTGACTCTGACTCTGACTCTGACTCTGACTCTTACTTCATGACTCTGACTTTGGCTTTATTAACTTTTACTCTGACTCTGACTCTGACTTTGACTCTGACTCTGACTCTGACTCTGACTCTGACTTCATGACTCTGAATCTGACTCTGACTTTGACTCTAACTACATGATCCTGAAACTGACCTTGACCCTGACTCTGACGCTGACTCTGACTCTGACTCTTACTTCATGACTCCGACTTTGACTTTGACTCTGACTCTGACTCTGACTCTGACTCTGACTCTGACTCTGACTCTGACTCTGACTCCGACTCGAAATATGTCTCTGACTCTGACTCTGACTCTGACTCTGACTTCATGACTCTGAATCTGACTCTGACTTTGACTCTAACTTCATGATCCTGAAACTGACTTTGACTCTGACTTTGACTTCATGACTCTGACTCTGACTGTGACTCTGACCCTGACTCTGACTCTGACTCTGACTCTGACTCTTACTTCATGACTTTGACTTTGACTCTGACTCTGACTCTGACTCTGACTCTGACTCTGACTCTGTCTCTGACTCTGACTGTGACTCTGAATCTGACTTCATGACTCTTAATCTGACTCTGACTATGATTTTATGACTCTGACTCTGACTCTGACTCTGACTCTGACTCTGACTCTGACTCTGACCCAGACTCTGACTCTGACTCTGACTCTGACTTTGACTCTGACTCTGACTCTGACTCTGACTCTGACTTCATGACTCTGAATCTGACTCTGACTTTGACTCTAACTCCATAATCCTGAAACTCACTTTGACCCTGACTCTGACTCTGACTCTGACTCTGACTCTGACTCTGACTCTGACTCTTACTTCATGACTCTGACTTTGGCTTTGGCTTTGACTTTTACTCTGACTCTGACTCTGACTCTGACTCTGACTCTGACTCTGTCTCTGACTCTGACTCTGACTCTGAATCTGACTTCATGACTCTGACTCTGACTCTGACTCTTTCTTCACGACTCTGACGCTGACTCTGACTCTAACTCTGACTCCGACTTTGACCCAGACTCTGACTCTGAATCTGACTCTGACTATGATTTTATGACTCTGACTCTGACTCTGACTCTGACTCTGACTCTAACTTCATGACTCTGAATCTGACTCTGACTATGATTTTATGACTCTGACTCTGACTCTGACTCTGACTCTGACTCTAACTTCATGACTCTGAATCTGACTCTGACTAAGATCTTATGACTTTGACTTTGACTTTGACTCTGACTCTGACTCTGTCTCTGACTGTGACTCCGACTCTGACTCTAACTCCATGACTCTGAATCTGACTCTGACTATGATTTTATGACTCTGACTCTGACTCCGACTCTGACTCTGACTCTGACTCTGACTCTGAGTCTTTCTCCATGACTCTGACGCTAACTCTGACTCTGACTCTGACTCTGACTCTGACCCAGACTCTGACTCTGACTCTGACTCTGACTTTGACTCCGACTCTGACTATGTCTCTGACTCTGTCTCTGACTCTGACTCTGACTCTGACTTCATGACTCTGATTCTAAATTTGACTTTGACTCTAACTTCATGATCCTGGAACTGACTTTGACTCTGACTTTGAGTTCATGACTCTGACTCTGACTGTGACTCTGACCCTGACTCTGACTCTGACTCTGACTCTGACTCTTACTTCATGACTCTGACTTTGGCTTTATTAACTTTTACTCTGACTCTGACTCTGACTCTGACTCTGACTCTGACTCTGACTCTGACTCCGACTCGGACTATGTCACTGACTCTGACTCTAACTCTGACTCTGACTTCATGACTCTGAATCTGACTCTGACTTTGACTCTAACTTCATGATCCTGAAACTCACTTTGACTCTGACTTTGACTTCATGACTCTGACTCTGACTGTGACTCTGACCCTGACTCTGACTCTGACTCTGACTCTGACTCTTACTTCATGACTTTGACTTTGACTCTGACTCTGACTCTGACTCTGACTCTGACTCTGACTCTGTCTCTGACTCTGACTGTGACTCCGAATCTGACTTCATGACTCTTAATCTGACTCTGACTATGATTTTATGACTCTGACTCTGACTCTGACTCTGACTCTGACTCTGACTCTGACTCTGACCCAGACTCTGACTCTGACTCTGACTCTGACTTTGACTCTGACTCTGACTCTGACTCTGACTCTGACTCCATGACTCTGAATCTGACTCTGACTTCGACTCTAACGCCATAATCCTGAAACTCACTTTGACCCTGACTCTGACTCTGACTCCGACTCTGACTCTGACTCTGACTCTGACTCTGAGTCTTTCTCCATGACTCTGACGCTAACTCTGACTCTGACTCTGACTCTGACTCTGACCCAGACTCTGACTCTGACTCTGACTCTGACTTTGACTCCGACTCTGACTATGTCTCTGACTCTGTCTCTGACTCTGACTCTGACTCTGACTTCATGACTCTGATTCTAAATTTGACTTTGATTCTAACTTCATGATCCTGGAACTGACTTTGACTCTGACTTTGAGTTCATGACTCTGACTCTGACTGTGACTCTGACCCTGACTCTGACTCTGACTCTGACTCTGACTCTTACTTCATGACTCTGACTTTGGCTTTATTAACTTTTACTCTGACTCTGACTCTGACTCTGACTCTGACTCTGACTCTGACTCTGACTCCGACTCGGACTATGTCTCTGACTCTGACTCTGACTCTGACTCTGACTTCATGACTCTGAATCTGACTCTGACTTTGACTCTAACTTCATGATCCTGAAACTCACTTTGACTCTGACTTTGACTTCATGACTCTGACTCTGACTGTGACTCTGACCCTGACTCTGACTCTGACTCTGACTCTGACTCTTACTTCATGACTTTGACTTCGACTCTGACTCTGACTCTGACTCTGACTCTGACTCTGACTCTGACTCTTACTTCATGACTCTGACTTTGGCTTTGACTTTTACTCTGACTCTGACTCTGACTCTGACTCTGACTCTGTCTCTGACTCTGACTCTGACTCTGAATCTGACTTCATGACTCTGACTCTGACTCTGACTCTTTCTTCACGACTCTGACGCTGACTCTGACTCTAACTCTGACTCCGACTTTGACCCAGACTCTGACTCTGAATCTGACTCTGACTATGATTTTATGACTCTGACTCTGACTCTGACTCTGACTCTGACTCTAACTTCATGACTCTGAATCTGACTCTGACTATGATTTTATGACTCTGACTCTGACTCTGACTCTGACTCTGACTCTAACTTCATGACTCTGAATCTGACTCTGACTAAGATTTTATGACTTTGACTTTGACTTTGACTTTGACTCTGACTCTGACTCTGACTCTGACTCTGACTCTGTCTCTGACTGTGACTCCGACTCTGACTCTAACTCCATGACTCTGAATCTGACTCTGACTATGATTTTATGACTCTGACTCTGACTCCGACTCTGACTCTGACTCTGACTCTGACTCTGAGTCTTTCTCCATGACTCTGACGCTAACTCTGACTCTGACCCAGACTCTGACTCTGACTCTGACTCTGACTCTGACCCAGACTCTGACTCTGACTCTGACTCTGATTTTGACTCTGACTCTGTCTCTGACTCTGACTGTGACTCTGAATCTGACTTCATGACTCTGAATCTGACTCTGACTATGATTTTATGACTCTGACTCTGACTCTGACTCTGCCTCTGACTCTGACTCTGACTCTGACCCAGACTCTGACTCTGACTCTGACTCTGACTTTGACTCTGACTCTGACTCTGACTCTGACTCTGACTTCATGACTCTGAATCTGACTCTGACTTTAACTCTAACTCCATAATCCTGAAACTCACTTTGACCCTGACCCTGACTCTGACTCTGACTCTGACTCTGACTCTGACTCTGACTCTTACTTCATGACTCTGACTTTGGCGTTGACTTTTACTCTGACTCTGACTCTGACTCTGACTCTGACTCTGACTCTGTCTCTGACTCTGACTCTGACTCTGAATCTGACTTCATGACTCTGACTCTGACTCTGACTCTTTCTTCACGACTCTGACGCTGACTCTGACTCTAATTCTGACTCCGACTTTAACCCAGACTCTGACTCTGACTCTGACTCTGACTCTGACTCTGACTCCGACTTTGACTTTGACTCTGACTCTGACTCTGACTCTAACTTCATGACTCGGAATCTGACTCTGACTATGATTCTATGACTCTGACTCTGACTCTGACTCTGACTCTGAGTCTTTCTCCATGACTCTGACGCTAACTCTCACTCTGACTCTGACCCAACCTCTGACTCTGACTCTGACTCTGACTTTGACTCTGACTCTGACTCTGACTCTGACTCTGACTCTGACTCCGACTCGGACTATGTCTCTGACTCTGACTCTGACTCTGACTCTGACTTCATGACTCTGAATCTGACTCTGACTTTGACTCTAACTTCATGATCCTGAAACTCACTTTGACTCTGACTTTGAGTTCATGACTCTGACTCTGACTGTGACTCTGACCCTGACTCTGACTCTGACTCTGACTCTGACTCTTACTTCATGACTCTGACTTTGGCTTTATTAACTTTTACTCTGACTCTGACTCTGACTCTGACTCTGACTCTGACTCTGACTCTGACTCCGACTCGGACTATGTCACTGACTCTGACTCTAACTCTGACTCTGACTTCATGACTCTGAATCTGACTCTGACTTTGACTCTAACTTCATGATCCTGAAACTCACTTTGACTCTGACTTTGACTTCATGACTCTGACTCTGACTGTGACTCTGACCCTGACTCTGACTCTGACTCTGACTCTGACTCTTACTTCATGACTTTGACTTTGACTCTGACTCTGACTCTGACTCTGACTCTGACTCTGACTCTGTCTCTGACTCTGACTGTGACTCCGAATCTGACTTCATGACTCTTAATCTGACTCTGACTATGATTTTATGACTCTGACTCTGACTCTGACTCTGACTCTGACTCTGACTCTGACTCTGACCCAGACTCTGACTCTGACTCTGACTCTGACTTTGACTCTGACTCTGACTCTGACTCTGACTCTGACTCCATGACTCTGAATCTGACTCTGACTTCGACTCTAACGCCATAATCCTGAAACTCACTTTGACCCTGACTCTGACTCTGACTCCGACTCTGACTCTGACTCTGACTCTGACTCTGAGTCTTTCTCCATGACTCTGACGCTAACTCTGACTCTGACTCTGACTCTGACTCTGACCCAGACTCTGACTCTGACTCTGACTCTGACTTTGACTCCGACTCTGACTATGTCTCTGACTCTGTCTCTGACTCTGACTCTGACTCTGACTTCATGACTCTGATTCTAAATTTGACTTTGATTCTAACTTCATGATCCTGGAACTGACTTTGACTCTGACTTTGAGTTCATGACTCTGACTCTGACTGTGACTCTGACCCTGACTCTGACTCTGACTCTGACTCTGACTCTTACTTCATGACTCTGACTTTGGCTTTATTAACTTTTACTCTGACTCTGACTCTGACTCTGACTCTGACTCTGACTCTGACTCTGACTCCGACTCGGACTATGTCTCTGACTCTGACTCTGACTCTGACTCTGACTTCATGACTCTGAATCTGACTCTGACTTTGACTCTAACTTCATGATCCTGAAACTCACTTTGACTCTGACTTTGACTTCATGACTCTGACTCTGACTGTGACTCTGACCCTGACTCTGACTCTGACTCTGACTCTGACTCTTACTTCATGACTTTGACTTCGACTCTGACTCTGACTCTGACTCTGACTCTGACTCTGACTCTGACTCTTACTTCATGACTCTGACTTTGGCTTTGACTTTTACTCTGACTCTGACTCTGACTCTGACTCTGACTCTGACTCTGTCTCTGACTCTGACTCTGACTCTGAATCTGACTTCATGACTCTGACTCTGACTCTGACTCTTTCTTCACGACTCTGACGCTGACTCTGACTCTAACTCTGACTCCGACTTTGACCCAGACTCTGACTCTGAATCTGACTCTGACTATGATTTTATGACTCTGACTCTGACTCTGACTCTGACTCTGACTCTAACTTCATGACTCTGAATCTGACTCTGACTATGATTTTATGACTCTGACTCTGACTCTGACTCTGACTCTGACTCTAACTTCATGACTCTGAATCTGACTCTGACTAAGATTTTATGACTTTGACTTTGACTTTGACTTTGACTCTGACTCTGACTCTGACTCTGACTCTGACTCTGTCTCTGACTGTGACTCCGACTCTGACTCTAACTCCATGACTCTGAATCTGACTCTGACTATGATTTTATGACTCTGACTCTGACTCCGACTCTGACTCTGACTCTGACTCTGACTCTGAGTCTTTCTCCATGACTCTGACGCTAACTCTGACTCTGACCCAGACTCTGACTCTGACTCTGACTCTGACTCTGACCCAGACTCTGACTCTGACTCTGACTCTGATTTTGACTCTGACTCTGTCTCTGACTCTGACTGTGACTCTGAATCTGACTTCATGACTCTGAATCTGACTCTGACTATGATTTTATGACTCTGACTCTGACTCTGACTCTGCCTCTGACTCTGACTCTGACTCTGACCCAGACTCTGACTCTGACTCTGACTCTGACTTTGACTCTGACTCTGACTCTGACTCTGACTCTGACTTCATGACTCTGAATCTGACTCTGACTTTAACTCTAACTCCATAATCCTGAAACTCACTTTGACCCTGACCCTGACTCTGACTCTGACTCTGACTCTGACTCTGACTCTGACTCTTACTTCATGACTCTGACTTTGGCGTTGACTTTTACTCTGACTCTGACTCTGACTCTGACTCTGACTCTGACTCTGTCTCTGACTCTGACTCTGACTCTGAATCTGACTTCATGACTCTGACTCTGACTCTGACTCTTTCTTCACGACTCTGACGCTGACTCTGACTCTAATTCTGACTCCGACTTTAACCCAGACTCTGACTCTGACTCTGACTCTGACTCTGACTCTGACTCCGACTTTGACTTTGACTCTGACTCTGACTCTGACTCTAACTTCATGACTCGGAATCTGACTCTGACTATGATTCTATGACTCTGACTCTGACTCTGACTCTGACTCTGAGTCTTTCTCCATGACTCTGACGCTAACTCTCACTCTGACTCTGACCCAACCTCTGACTCTGACTCTGACTCTGACTTTGACTCTGACTCTGACTCTGACTCTGACTCTGACTCTGACTCCGACTCGGACTATGTCTCTGACTCTGACTCTGACTCTGACTCTGACTTCATGACTCTGAATCTGACTCTGACTTTGACTCTAACTTCATGATCCTGAAACTGACTTTGACTCTGACTTTGACTTCATGACTCTGACTCTGACTGTGACTCTGACCCTGACTCTGACTCCGACTCTGACTCTGACTCTTACTTCATGACTTTGACTTTGACTCTGACTCTGACTCTGACTCTGACTCTGACTCTGACTCTGTCTCTGACTCTGACTGTGACTCTGAATCTGACTTCATGACTCTTAATCTGACTCTGACTATGATTTTATGACTCTGACTCTGACTCTGACTCTGACTCTGACCCAGACTCTGACTCTGACTCTGACTCTGACTTTGACTCTGACTCTGACTCTGACTCTGACTCTGACTTCATGACTCTGAATCTGACTCTGACTTTGACTCTAACTCCATAATCCTGAAACTCACTTTGACCCTGACTCTGACTCTGACTCTGACTCTGACTCTGACTCTGACTCTGACTCTTACTTCATGACTCTGACTTTGGCTTTGGCTTTGACTTTTACTCTGACTCTGACTCTGACTCTGACTCTGACTCTGACTCTGTCTCTGACTCTGACTCTGATTCTGAATCTGACTTCATGACTCTGACTCTGACTCTGACTCTTTCTTCACGACTCTGACGCTGACTCTGACTCTAACTTTGACTCCGACTTTGACCCAGACTCTGACTCTGAATCTGACTCTGACTATGATTTTATGACTCTGACTCTGACTCTGACTCTGACTCTGACTCTAACTTCATGACTCTGAATCTGACTCTGACTATGATTTTATGACTCTGACTCTGACTCTGACTCTGACTCTGACTCTAACTTCATGACTCTGAATCTGACTCCGACTAAGATTTTATGACTTTGACTTTGACTTTGACTCTGACTCTGACTCTGACTCTGACTCTGACTCTGTCTCTGACTGTGACTCCGACTCTGACTCCAACTCCATGACTCTGAATCTGACTCTGACTATGATTTTATGACTCTGACTCTGACTCCGACTCTGACTCTGACTCTGACTCTGACTCTGAGTCTTTCTCCATGACTCTGACGCTAACTCTGACTCTGACTCTGACCCAGACTCTGACTCTGACTCTGACTCTGACTTTGACTCCGACTCTGACTATGTCTCTGACTCTGTCTCTGACTCTGACTCTGACTCTGACTTCATGACTCTGATTCTAAATTTGACTTTGACTCTAACTTCATGATCCTGGAACTGACTTTGACTCTGACTTTGAGTTCATGACTCTGACTCTGGCTGTGACTCTGACCCTGACTCTGACTCTGACTCTGACTCTGACTCTTACTTCATGACTCTGACTTTGGCTTTATTAACTTTTACTCTGACTCTGACTCTGACTCTGACTCTGACTCTGACTCTGACTCTGACTCCGACTCGGACTATGTCTCTGACTCTGACTCTGACTCTGACTCTGACTTCATGACTCTGAATCTGACTCTGACTTTGACTCTAACTTCATGATCCTGAAACTCACTTTGACTCTGACTTTGACTTCATGACTCTGACTCTGACTGTGACTCTGACCCTGACTCTGACTCTGACTCTGACTCTGACTCTTACTTCATGACTTTGACTTTGACTCTGACTCTGACTCTGACTCTGACTCTGACTCTTACTTCATGACTCTGACTTTGGCTTTGACTTTTACTCTGACTCTGACTCTGACTCTGACTCTGACTCTGACTCTGTTTCTGACTCTGACTCTGACTCTGAATCTGACTTCATGACTCTGACTCTGACTCTGACTCTTTCTTCACGACTCTGACGCTGACTCTGACTCTAACTCTGACTCCGACTTTGACCCAGACTCTGACTCTGAATCTGACTCTGACTATGATTTTATGACTCTGACTCTGACTCTGACTCTGACTCTGACTCTAACTTCATGACTCTGAATCTGACTCTGACTATGATTTTATGACTCTGACTCTGACTCTGACTCTGACTCTGACTCTAACTTCATGACTCTGAATCTGACTCTGACTAAGATTTTATGACTTTGACTTTGACTTTGACTTTGACTCTGACTCTGACTCTGACTCTGACTCTGACTCTGTCTCTGACTGTGACTCCGACTCTGACTCTAACTCCATGACTCTGAATCTGACTCTGACTATGATTTTATGACTCTGACTCTGACTCCGACTCTGACTCTGACTCTGACTCTGACTCTGAGTCTTTCTCCATGACTCTGACGCTAACTCTGACTCTGACCCAGACTCTGACTCTGACTCTGACTCTGACTCTGACCCAGACTCTGACTCTGACTCTGACTCTGATTTTGACTCTGACTCTGTCTCTGACTCTGACTGTGACTCTGAATCTGACTTCATGACTCTGAATCTGACTCTGACTATGATTTTATGACTCTGACTCTGACTCTGACTCTGCCTCTGACTCTGACTCTGACTCTGACCCAGACTCTGACTCTGACTCTGACTCTGACTTTGACTCTGACTCTGACTCTGACTCTGACTCTGACTTCATGACTCTGAATCTGACTCTGACTTTAACTCTAACTCCATAATCCTGAAACTCACTTTGACCCTGACCCTGACTCTGACTCTGACTCTGACTCTGACTCTGACTCTGACTCTTACTTCATGACTCTGACTTTGGCGTTGACTTTTACTCTGACTCTGACTCTGACTCTGACTCTGACTCTGACTCTGTCTCTGACTCTGACTCTGACTCTGAATCTGACTTCATGACTCTGACTCTGACTCTGACTCTTTCTTCACGACTCTGACGCTGACTCTGACTCTAATTCTGACTCCGACTTTAACCCAGACTCTGACTCTGACTCTGACTCTGACTCTGACTCTGACTCCGACTTTGACTTTGACTCTGACTCTGACTCTGACTCTAACTTCATGACTCGGAATCTGACTCTGACTATGATTCTATGACTCTGACTCTGACTCTGACTCTGACTCTGAGTCTTTCTCCATGACTCTGACGCTAACTCTCACTCTGACTCTGACCCAACCTCTGACTCTGACTCTGACTCTGACTTTGACTCTGACTCTGACTCTGACTCTGACTCTGACTCTGACTCCGACTCGGACTATGTCTCTGACTCTGACTCTGACTCTGACTCTGACTTCATGACTCTGAATCTGACTCTGACTTTGACTCTAACTTCATGATCCTGAAACTGACTTTGACTCTGACTTTGACTTCATGACTCTGACTCTGACTGTGACTCTGACCCTGACTCTGACTCCGACTCTGACTCTGACTCTTACTTCATGACTTTGACTTTGACTCTGACTCTGACTCTGACTCTGACTCTGACTCTGACTCTGTCTCTGACTCTGACTGTGACTCTGAATCTGACTTCATGACTCTTAATCTGACTCTGACTATGATTTTATGACTCTGACTCTGACTCTGACTCTGACTCTGACCCAGACTCTGACTCTGACTCTGACTCTGACTTTGACTCTGACTCTGACTCTGACTCTGACTCTGACTTCATGACTCTGAATCTGACTCTGACTTTGACTCTAACTCCATAATCCTGAAACTCACTTTGACCCTGACTCTGACTCTGACTCTGACTCTGACTCTGACTCTGACTCTGACTCTTACTTCATGACTCTGACTTTGGCTTTGGCTTTGACTTTTACTCTGACTCTGACTCTGACTCTGACTCTGACTCTGACTCTGTCTCTGACTCTGACTCTGATTCTGAATCTGACTTCATGACTCTGACTCTGACTCTGACTCTTTCTTCACGACTCTGACGCTGACTCTGACTCTAACTTTGACTCCGACTTTGACCCAGACTCTGACTCTGAATCTGACTCTGACTATGATTTTATGACTCTGACTCTGACTCTGACTCTGACTCTAACTTCATGACTCTGAATCTGACTCTGACTATGATTTTATGACTCTGACTCTGACTCTGACTCTGACTCTGACTCTAACTTCATGACTCTGAATCTGACTCCGACTAAGATTTTATGACTTTGACTTTGACTTTGACTCTGACTCTGACTCTGACTCTGACTCTGACTCTGTCTCTGACTGTGACTCCGACTCTGACTACAACTCCATGACTCTGAATCTGACTCTGACTATGATTTTATGACTCTGACTCTGACTCCGACTCTGACTCTGACTCTGACTCTGACTCTGAGTCTTTCTCCATGACTCTGACGCTAACTCTGACTCTGACTCTGACCCAGACTCTGACTCTGACTCTGACTCTGACTTTGACTCCGACTCTGACTATGTCTCTGACTCTGTCTCTGACTCTGACTCTGACTCTGACTTCATGACTCTGATTCTAAATTTGACTTTGACTCTAACTTCATGATCCTGGAACTGACTTTGACTCTGACTTTGAGTTCATGACTCTGACTCTGGCTGTGACTCTGACCCTGACTCTGACTCTGACTCTGACTCTGACTCTTACTTCATGACTCTGACTTTGGCTTTATTAACTTTTACTCTGACTCTGACTCTGACTCTGACTCTGACTCTGACTCTGACTCTGACTCCGACTCGGACTATGTCTCTGACTCTGACTCTGACTCTGACTCTGACTTCATGACTCTGAATCTGACTCTGACTTTGACTCTAACTTCATGATCCTGAAACTCACTTTGACTCTGACTTTGACTTCATGACTCTGACTCTGACTGTGACTCTGACCCTGACTCTGACTCTGACTCTGACTCTGACTCTTACTTCATGACTTTGACTTTGACTCTGACTCTGACTCTGACTCTGACTCTGACTCTTACTTCATGACTCTGACTTTGGCTTTGACTTTTACTCTGACTCTGACTCTGACTCTGACTCTGACTCTGACTCTGTTTCTGACTCTGACTCTGACTCTGAATCTGACTTCATGACTCTGACTCTGACTCTGACTCTTTCTTCACGACTCTGACGCTGACTCTGACTCTAACTCTGACTCCGACTTTGACCCAGACTCTGACTCTGAATCTGACTCTGACTATGATTTTATGACTCTGACTCTGACTCTGACTCTGACTCTGACTCTAACTTCATGACTCTGAATCTGACTCTGACTATGATTTTATGACTCTGACTCTGACTCTGACTCTGACTCTGACTCTAACTTCATGACTCTGAATCTGACTCTGACTAAGATTTTATGACTTTGACTTTGACTTTGAATCTGACTCTGACTCTGACTCTGACTCTGACTCTGTCTCTGACTGTGACTCCGACTCTGACTCTAACTCCATGACTCTGAATCTGACTCTGACTATGATTTTATGACTCTGACTCTGACTCCGACTCTGACTCTGACTCTGACTCTGACTCTGAGTCTTTCTCCATGACTCTGACGCTAACTCTGACTCTGACCCAGACTCTGACTCTGACTCTGACTCTGACTCTGACCCAGACTCTGACTCTGACTCTGACTCTGATTTTGACTCTGACTCTGTCTCTGACTCTGACTGTGACTCTGAATCTGACTTCATGACTCTGAATCTGACTCTGACTATGATTTTATGACTCTGACTCTGACTCTGACTCTGCCTCTGACTCTGACTCTGACTCTGACCCAGACTCTGACTCTGACTCTGACTCTGACTTTGACTCTGACTCTGACTCTGACTCTGACTCTGACTTCATGACTCTGAATCTGACTCTGACTTTAACTCTAACTCCATAATCCTGAAACTCACTTTGACCCTGACCCTGACTCTGACTCTGACTCTGACTCTGACTCTGACTCTGACTCTTACTTCATGACTCTGACTTTGGCGTTGACTTTTACTCTGACTCTGACTCTGACTCTGACTCTGACTCTGACTCTGTCTCTGACTCTGACTCTGACTCTGAATCTGACTTCATGACTCTGACTCTGACTCTGACTCTTTCTTCACGACTCTGACGCTGACTCTGACTCTAATTCTGACTCCGACTTTAACCCAGACTCTGACTCTGACTCTGACTCTGACTCTGACTCTGACTCCGACTTTGACTTTGACTCTGACTCTGACTCTGACTCTAACTTCATGACTCGGAATCTGACTCTGACTATGATTCTATGACTCTGACTCTGACTCTGACTCTGACTCTGAGTCTTTCTCCATGACTCTGACGCTAACTCTCACTCTGACTCTGACCCAACCTCTGACTCTGACTCTGACTCTGACTTTGACTCTGACTCTGACTCTGACTCTGACTCTGACTTCATGACTCTGACTTTGGCTTTGGCTTTGACTTTTACTCTGACTCTGACTCTGACTCTGACTCTGACTCTGACTCTGTCTCTGACTCTGACTCTGACTCTGAATCTGACTTCATGACTCTGACTCTGACTCTGACTCTTTCTTCACGACTCTGACGCTGACTCTGACTCTAACTCTGACTCCGACTTTGACCCAGACTCTGACTCTGAATCTGACTCTGACTATGATTTTATGACTCTGACTCTGACTCTGACTCTGACTCTGACTCTAACTTCATGACTCTGAATCTGACTCTGACTATGATTTTATGACTCTGACTCTGACTCTGAATCTGACTCTGACTATGATTTTATGACTCTGACTCTGACTCTGACTCTGACTCTGACTCTAACTTCATGACTCTGAATCTGACTCTGACTATGATTTTATGACTCTGACTCTGACTCTGACTCTGACTCTGACTCTAACTTCATGACTCTGAATCTGAATCTGACTAAGATCTTATGACTTTGACTTTGACTTTGACTCTGACTCTGACTCTGTCTCTGACTGTGACTCCGACTCTGACTCTAACTCCATGACTCTGAATCTGACTCTGACTATGATTTTATGACTCTGACTCTGACTCCGACTCTGACTCTGACTCTGACTCTGACTCTGAGTCTTTCTCCATGACTCTGACGCTAACTCTGACTCTGACTCTGACTCTGACTCTGACCCAGACTCTGACTCTGACTCTGACTCTGACTTTGACTCCGACTCTGACTATGTCTCTGACTCTGTCTCTGACTTTGACTCTGACTCTGACTTCATGACTCTGATTCTAAATTTGACTTTGACTCTAACTTCATGATCCTGGAACTGACTTTGACTCTGACTTTGAGTTCATGACTCTGACTCTGACTGTGACTCTGACCCTGACTCTGACTCTGACTCTGACTCTGACTCTTACTTCATGACTCTGACTTTGGCTTTATTAACTTTTACTCTGACTCTGACTCTGACTCTGACTCTGACTCTGACTCTGACTCTGACTCCGACTCGGACTATGTCACTGACTCTGACTCTAACTCTGACTCTGACTTCATGACTCTGAATCTGACTCTGACTTTGACTCTAACTTCATGATCCTGAAACTCACTTTGACTCTGACTTTGACTTCATGACTCTGACTCTGACTGTGACTCTGACCCTGACTCTGACTCTGACTCTGACTCTGACTCTTACTTCATGACTTTGACTTTGACTCTGACTCTGACTCTGACTCTGACTCTGACTCTGACTCTGTCTCTGACTCTGACTGTGACTCCGAATCTGACTTCATGACTCTTAATCTGACTCTGACTATGATTTTATGACTCTGACTCTGACTCTGACTCTGACTCTGACTCTGACTCTGACTCTGACCCAGACTCTGACTCTGACTCTGACTCTGACTTTGACTCTGACTCTGACTCTGACTCTGACTCTGACTCCATGACTCTGAATCTGACTCTGACTTCGACTCTAACGCCATAATCCTGAAACTCACTTTGACCCTGACTCTGACTCTGACTCCGACTCTGACTCTGACTCTGACTCTGACTCTGAGTCTTTCTCCATGACTCTGACGCTAACTCTGACTCTGACTCTGACTCTGACTCTGACCCAGACTCTGACTCTGACTCTGACTCTGACTTTGACTCCGACTCTGACTATGTCTCTGACTCTGTCTCTGACTCTGACTCTGACTCTGACTTCATGACTCTGATTCTAAATTTGACTTTGATTCTAACTTCATGATCCTGGAACTGACTTTGACTCTGACTTTGAGTTCATGACTCTGACTCTGACTGTGACTCTGACCCTGACTCTGACTCTGACTCTGACTCTGACTCTTACTTCATGACTCTGACTTTGGCTTTATTAACTTTTACTCTGACTCTGACTCTGACTCTGACTCTGACTCTGACTCTGACTCTGACTCCGACTCGGACTATGTCTCTGACTCTGACTCTGACTCTGACTCTGACTTCATGACTCTGAATCTGACTCTGACTTTGACTCTAACTTCATGATCCTGAAACTCACTTTGACTCTGACTTTGACTTCATGACTCTGACTCTGACTGTGACTCTGACCCTGACTCTGACTCTGACTCTGACTCTGACTCTTACTTCATGACTTTGACTTCGACTCTGACTCTGACTCTGACTCTGACTCTGACTCTGACTCTGACTCTTACTTCATGACTCTGACTTTGGCTTTGACTTTTACTCTGACTCTGACTCTGACTCTGACTCTGACTCTGACTCTGTCTCTGACTCTGACTCTGACTCTGAATCTGACTTCATGACTCTGACTCTGACTCTGACTCTTTCTTCACGACTCTGACGCTGACTCTGACTCTAACTCTGACTCCGACTTTGACCCAGACTCTGACTCTGAATCTGACTCTGACTATGATTTTATGACTCTGACTCTGACTCTGACTCTGACTCTGACTCTAACTTCATGACTCTGAATCTGACTCTGACTATGATTTTATGACTCTGACTCTGACTCTGACTCTGACTCTGACTCTAACTTCATGACTCTGAATCTGACTCTGACTAAGATTTTATGACTTTGACTTTGACTTTGACTTTGACTCTGACTCTGACTCTGACTCTGACTCTGACTCTGCCTCTGACTGTGACTCCGACTCTGACTCTAACTCCATGACTCTGAATCTGACTCTGACTATGATTTTATGACTCTGACTCTGACTCCGACTCTGACTCTGACTCTGACTCTGACTCTGAGTCTTTCTCCATGACTCTGACGCTAACTCTGACTCTGACCCAGACTCTGACTCTGACTCTGACTCTGACTCTGACCCAGACTCTGACTCTGACTCTGACTCTGATTTTGACTCTGACTCTGTCTCTGACTCTGACTGTGACTCTGAATCTGACTTCATGACTCTGAATCTGACTCTGACTATGATTTTATGACTCTGACTCTGACTCTGACTCTGCCTCTGACTCTGACTCTGACTCTGACCCAGACTCTGACTCTGACTCTGACTCTGACTTTGACTCTGACTCTGACTCTGACTCTGACTCTGACTTCATGACTCTGAATCTGACTCTGACTTTAACTCTAACTCCATAATCCTGAAACTCACTTTGACCCTGACCCTGACTCTGACTCTGACTCTGACTCTGACTCTGACTCTGACTCTTACTTCATGACTCTGACTTTGGCGTTGACTTTTACTCTGACTCTGACTCTGACTCTGACTCTGACTCTGACTCTGTCTCTGACTCTGACTCTGACTCTGAATCTGACTTCATGACTCTGACTCTGACTCTGACTCTTTCTTCACGACTCTGACGCTGACTCTGACTCTAATTCTGACTCCGACTTTAACCCAGACTCTGACTCTGACTCTGACTCTGACTCTGACTCTGACTCCGACTTTGACTTTGACTCTGACTCTGACTCTGACTCTAACTTCATGACTCGGAATCTGACTCTGACTATGATTCTATGACTCTGACTCTGACTCTGACTCTGACTCTGAGTCTTTCTCCATGACTCTGACGCTAACTCTCACTCTGACTCTGACCCAACCTCTGACTCTGACTCTGACTCTGACTTTGACTCTGACTCTGACTCTGACTCTGACTCTGACTCTGACTCCGACTCGGACTATGTCTCTGACTCTGACTCTGACTCTGACTCTGACTTCATGACTCTGAATCTGACTCTGACTTTGACTCTAACTTCATGATCCTGAAACTGACTTTGACTCTGACTTTGACTTCATGACTCTGACTCTGACTGTGACTCTGACCCTGACTCTGACTCCGACTCTGACTCTGACTCTTACTTCATGACTTTGACTTTGACTCTGACTCTGACTCTGACTCTGACTCTGACTCTGACTCTGTCTCTGACTCTGACTGTGACTCTGAATCTGACTTCATGACTCTTAATCTGACTCTGACTATGATTTTATGACTCTGACTCTGACTCTGACTCTGACTCTGACCCAGACTCTGACTCTGACTCTGACTCTGACTTTGACTCTGACTCTGACTCTGACTCTGACTCTGACTTCATGACTCTGAATCTGACTCTGACTTTGACTCTAACTCCATAATCCTGAAACTCACTTTGACCCTGACTCTGACTCTGACTCTGACTCTGACTCTGACTCTGACTCTGACTCTGACTCTTACTTCATGACTCTGACTTTGGCTTTGGCTTTGACTTTTACTCTGACTCTGACTCTGACTCTGACTCTGACTCTGACTCTGTCTCTGACTCTGACTCTGACTCTGAATCTGACTTCATGACTCTGACTCTGACTCTGACTCTTTCTTCACGACTCTGACGCTGACTCTGACTCTAACTTTGACTCCGACTTTGACCCAGACTCTGACTCTGAATCTGACTCTGACTATGATTTTATGACTCTGACTCTGACTCTGACTCTGACTCTGACTCTAACTTCATGACTCTGAATCTGACTCTGACTATGATTTTATGACTCTGACTCTGACTCTGACTCTGACTCTGACTCTAACTTCATGACTCTGAATCTGACTCCGACTAAGATTTTATGACTTTGACTTTGACTTTGACTCTGACTCTGACTCTGACTCTGACTCTGACTCTGTCTCTGACTGTGACTCCGACTCTGACTCCAACTCCATGACTCTGAATCTGACTCTGACTATGATTTTATGACTCTGACTCTGACTCCGACTCTGACTCTGACTCTGACTCTGACTCTGAGTCTTTCTCCATGACTCTGACGCTAACTCTGACTCTGACTCTGACCCAGACTCTGACTCTGACTCTGACTCTGACTTTGACTCCGACTCTGACTATGTCTCTGACTCTGTCTCTGACTCTGACTCTGACTCTGACTTCATGACTCTGATTCTAAATTTGACTTTGACTCTAACTTCATGATCCTGGAACTGACTTTGACTCTGACTTTGAGTTCATGACTCTGACTCTGGCTGTGACTCTGACCCTGACTCTGACTCTGACTCTGACTCTGACTCTTACTTCATGACTCTGACTTTGGCTTTATTAACTTTTACTCTGACTCTGACTCTGACTCTGACTCTGACTCTGACTCTGACTCTGACTCCGACTCGGACTATGTCTCTGACTCTGACTCTGACTCTGACTCTGACTTCATGACTCTGAATCTGACTCTGACTTTGACTCTAACTTCATGATCCTGAAACTCACTTTGACTCTGACTTTGACTTCATGACTCTGACTCTGACTGTGACTCTGACCCTGACTCTGACTCTGACTCTGACTCTGACTCTTACTTCATGACTTTGACTTTGACTCTGACTCTGACTCTGACTCTGACTCTGACTCTTACTTCATGACTCTGACTTTGGCTTTGACTTTTACTCTGACTCTGACTCTGACTCTGACTCTGACTCTGACTCTGTCTCTGACTCTGACTCTGACTCTGAATCTGACTTCATGACTCTGACTCTGACTCTGACTCTTTCTTCACGACTCTGACGCTGACTCTGACTCTAACTCTGACTCCGACTTTGACCCAGACTCTGACTCTGAATCTGACTCTGACTATGATTTTATGACTCTGACTCTGACTCTGACTCTGACTCTGACTCTAACTTCATGACTCTGAATCTGACTCTGACTATGATTTTATGACTCTGACTCTGACTCTGACTCTGACTCTGACTCTAACTTCATGACTCTGAATCTGACTCTGACTAAGATTTTATGACTTTGACTTTGACTTTGAATCTGACTCTGACTCTGACTCTGACTCTGACTCTGTCTCTGACTGTGACTCCGACTCTGACTCTAACTCCATGACTCTGAATCTGACTCTGACTATGATTTTATGACTCTGACTCTGACTCCGACTCTGACTCTGACTCTGACTCTGACTCTGAGTCTTTCTCCATGACTCTGACGCTAACTCTGACTCTGACCCAGACTCTGACTCTGACTCTGACTCTGACTCTGACCCAGACTCTGACTCTGACTCTGACTCTGATTTTGACTCTGACTCTGTCTCTGACTCTGACTGTGACTCTGAATCTGACTTCATGACTCTGAATCTGACTCTGACTATGATTTTATGACTCTGACTCTGACTCTGACTCTGCCTCTGACTCTGACTCTGACTCTGACCCAGACTCTGACTCTGACTCTGACTCTGACTTTGACTCTGACTCTGACTCTGACTCTGACTCTGACTTCATGACTCTGAATCTGACTCTGACTTTAACTCTAACTCCATAATCCTGAAACTCACTTTGACCCTGACCCTGACTCTGACTCTGACTCTGACTCTGACTCTGACTCTGACTCTTACTTCATGACTCTGACTTTGGCGTTGACTTTTACTCTGACTCTGACTCTGACTCTGACTCTGACTCTGACTCTGTCTCTGACTCTGACTCTGACTCTGAATCTGACTTCATGACTCTGACTCTGACTCTGACTCTTTCTTCACGACTCTGACGCTGACTCTGACTCTAATTCTGACTCCGACTTTAACCCAGACTCTGACTCTGACTCTGACTCTGACTCTGACTCTGACTCCGACTTTGACTTTGACTCTGACTCTGACTCTGACTCTAACTTCATGACTCGGAATCTGACTCTGACTATGATTCTATGACTCTGACTCTGACTCTGACTCTGACTCTGAGTCTTTCTCCATGACTCTGACGCTAACTCTCACTCTGACTCTGACCCAACCTCTGACTCTGACTCTGACTCTGACTTTGACTCTGACTCTGACTCTGACTCTGACTCTGACTTCATGACTCTGAATCTGACTCTGACTTTGACTCTAACTACATGATCCTGAAACTGACCTTGACCCTGACTCTGACGCTGACTCTGACTCTGACTCTTACTTCATGACTCCGACTTTGACTTTGACTCTGACTCTGACTCTGACTCTGACTCTGACTCTGACTCCGACTCGGACTATGTCTCTGACTCTGACTCTGACTCTGACTCTGACTTCATGACTCTGAATCTGACTCTGACTTTGACTCTAACTTCATGATCCTGAAACTGACTTTGACTCTGACTTTGACTTCATGACTCTGACTCTGACTGTGACTCTGACCCTGACTCTGACTCTGACTCTGACTCTGACTCTTACTTCATGACTTTGACTTTGACTCTGACTCTGACTCTGACTCTGACTCTGACTCTGACTCTGTCTCTGACTCTGACTGTGACTCTGAATCTGACTTCATGACTCTTAATCTGACTCTGACTATGATTTTATGACTCTGACTCTGACTCTGACTCTGACTCTGACTCTGACTCTGACTCTGACCCAGACTCTGACTCTGACTCTGACTCTGACTTTGACTCTGACTCTGACTCTGACTCTGACTCTGACTTCATGACTCTGAATCTGACTCTGACTTTGACTCTAACTCCATAATCCTGAAACTCACTTTGACCCTGACTCTGACTCTGACTCTGACTCTGACTCTGACTCTGACTCTGACTCTTACTTCATGACTCTGACTTTGGCTTTGGCTTTGACTTTTACTCTGACTCTGACTCTGACTCTGACTCTGACTCTGACTCTGTCTCTGACTCTGACTCTGACTCTGAATCTGACTTCATGACTCTGACTCTGACTCTGACTCTTTCTTCACGACTCTGACGCTGACTCTGACTCTAACTCTGACTCCGACTTTGACCCAGACTCTGACTCTGAATCTGACTCTGACTATGATTTTATGACTCTGACTCTGACTCTGACTCTGACTCTGACTCTAACTTCATGACTCTGAATCTGACTCTGACTATGATTTTATGACTCTGACTCTGACTCTGACTCTGACTCTGACTCTAACTTCATGACTCTGAATCTGACTCTGACTAAGATTTTATGACTTTGACTTTGACTTTGACTCTGACTCTGACTCTGACTCTGACTCTGACTCTGTCTCTGACTGTGACTCCGACTCTGACTCCAACTCCATGACTCTGAATCTGACTCTGACTATGATTTTATGACTCTGACTCTGACTCCGACTCTGACTCTGACTCTGACTCTGACTCTGAGTCTTTCTCCATGACTCTGACGCTAACTCTGACTCTGACTCTGACTCTGACTCTGACCCAGACTCTGACTCTGACTCTGACTCTGACTTTGACTCCGACTCTGACTATGTCTCTGACTCTGTCTCTGACTCTGACTCTGACTCTGACTTCATGACTCTGATTCTAAATTTGACTTTGACTCTAACTTCATGATCCTGGAACTGACTTTGACTCTGACTTTGAGTTCATGACTCTGACTCTGGCTGTGACTCTGACCCTGACTCTGACTCTGACTCTGACTCTGACTCTTACTTCATGACTCTGACTTTGGCTTTATTAACTTTTACTCTGACTCTGACTCTGACTCTGACTCTGACTCTGACTCTGACTCTGACTCTGACTCCGACTCGGACTATGTCTCTGACTCTGACTCTGACTCTGACTCTGACTTCATGACTCTGAATCTGACTCTGACTTTGACTCTAACTTCATGATCCTGAAACTCACTTTGACTCTGACTTTGACTTCATGACTCTGACTCTGACTGTGACTCTGACCCTGACTCTGACTCTGACTCTGACTCTGACTCTTACTTCATGACTTTGACTTTGACTCTGACTCTGACTCTGACTCTGACTCTGACTCTGACTCTGTCTCTGACTCTGACTGTAACTCTGAATCTGACTTCATGACTCTTAATCTGACTCTGACTATGATTTTATGACTCTGACTCTGACTCTGACTCTGACTCTGACTCTGACTCTGACTCTGACCCAGACTCTGACTCTGACTCTGACTCTGACTTTGACTCTGACTCTGACTCTGACTCTGACTCTGACTCCATGACTCTGAATCTGACTCTGACTTCGACTCTAACGCCATAATCCTGAAACTCACTTTGACCCTGACTCTGACTCTGACTCTGACTCTGACTCTGACTCTGACTCTGACTCTTACTTCATGACTCTGACTTTGGCTTTGACTTTTACTCTGACTCTGACTCTGACTCTGACTCTGACTCTGACTCTGTCTCTGACTCTGACTCTGACTCTGAATCTGACTTCATGACTCTGACTCTGACTCTGACTCTTTCTTCACGACTCTGACGCTGACTCTGACTCTAACTCTGACTCCGACTTTGACCCAGACTCTGACTCTGAATCTGACTCTGACTATGATTTTATGACTCTGACTCTGACTCTGACTCTGACTCTGACTCTAACTTCATGACTCTGAATCTGACTCTGACTATGATTTTATGACTCTGACTCTGACTCTGACTCTGACTCTGACTCTAACTTCATGACTCTGAATCTGACTCTGACTAAGATTTTATGACTTTGACTTTGACTTTGACTCTGACTCTGACTCTGACTCTGACTCTGACTCTGTCTCTGACTGTGACTCCGACTCTGACTCTAACTCCATGACTCTGAATCTGACTCTGACTATGATTTTATGACTCTGACTCTGACTCCGACTCTGACTCTGACTCTGACTCTGACTCTGAGTCTTTCTCCATGACTCTGACGCTAACTCTGACTCTGACTCTGACTCTGACTCTGACCCAGACTCTGACTCTGACTCTGACTCTGACTTTGACTCCGACTCTGACTATGTCTCTGACTCTGTCTCTGACTCTGACTCTGACTCTGACTTCATGACTCTGATTCTAAATTTAACTTTGACTCTAACTTCATGATCCTGGAACTGACTTTGACTCTGACTTTGAGTTCATGACTCTGACTCTGACTGTGACTCTGACCCTGACTCTGACTCTGACTCTGACTCTGACTCTTACTTCATGACTTTGACTTTGACTCTGACTCTGACTCTGACTCTGACTCTGACTCTGACTCTGTCTCTGACTCTGACTGTCACTCTGAATCTGACTTCATGACTCTTAATCTGACTCTGACTATGATTTTATGACTCTGACTCTGACTCTGACTCTGACTCTGACTCTGACTCTGACTCTGACCCAGACTCTGACTCTGACTCTGACTCTGACTTTGACTCTGACTCTGACTCTGACTCTGACTCTGACTCCATGACTCTGAATCTGACTCTGACTTTGACTCTAACGCCATAATCCTGAAACTCACTTTGACCCTGACTCTGACTCTGACTCTGACTCTGACTCTGACTCTGACTCTGACTCTTACTTCATGACTCTGACTTTGGCTCTGACTTTTACTCTGACTCTGACTCTGACTCTGACTCTGACTCTGACTCTGTCTCTGACTCTGACTCTGACTCTGAATCTGACTTCATGACTCTGACTCTGACTCTGACTCTTTCTTCACGACTCTGACGCTGACTCTGACTCTAACTCTGACTCCGACTTTGACCCAGACTCTGACTCTGAATCTGACTCTGACTATGATTTTATGACTCTGACTCTGACTCTGACTTTGACTCTGACTCTAACTTCATGACTCTGAATCTGACTCTGACTATGATTTTATGACTCTGACTCTGACTCTGACTCTGACTCTGACTCTAACTTCATGACTCTGAATCTGACTCTGACTAAGATTTTATGACTTTGACTTTGACTTTGACTCTGACTCTGACTCTGACTCTGACTCTGACTCTGTCTCTGACTGTGACTCCGACTCTGACTCTAACTCCATGACTCTGAATCTGACTCTGACTATGATTTTATGACTCTGACTCTGACTCCGACTCTGACTCTGACTCTGACTCTGACTCTGAGTCTTTCTCCATGACTCTGACGCTAACTCTGACTCTGACTCTGACTCTGACTCTGACCCAGACTCTGACTCTGACTCTGACTCTGACTTTGACTCCGACTCTGACTATGTCTCTGACTCTGTCTCTGACTCTGACTCTGACTCTGACTTCATGACTCTGATTCTAAATTTGACTTTGACTCTAACTTCATGATCCTGGAACTGACTTTGACTCTGACTTTGAGTTCATGACTCTGACTCTGACTGTGACTCTGACCCTGACTCTGACTCTGACTCTGACTCTGACTCTTACTTCATGACTCTGACTTTGGCTTTATTAACTTTTACTCTGACTCTGACTCTGACTCTGACTCTGACTCTGACTCTGTCTCTGACTCTGACTCTGACTCTGAATCTGACTTCATGACTCTGACTCTGACTCTGACTCTGTCTTCACGACTCTGACGCTGACTCTGACTCTAACTCCGACTCCGACTTTGACCCAGACTCTGACTCTAACTCTGACTCTGACTCTGACTCTGACTCCGACTTTGACTTTGACTCTGACTCTGACTCTGACTCTAACTTCATGACTCTGAATCTGACTCTGACTATGATTTTATGACTCTGACTCTGACTCTGACTCTGACTCTTACTTCATGACTCCGACTCCGACTTTGACCCAGACTCTGACTCTAACTCTGACTCTGACTCTGACTCTGACTCCGACTTTGACTTTGACTCTGACTCTGACTCTGACTCTAACTTCATGACTCTGACTCTGACTCCGACTCGGACTATGTCTCTGACTCTGACTCTGACTCTGACTCTGACTTCATGACTCTGAATCTGACTCTGACTTTGACTCTAACTTCATGATCCTGAAACTCACTTTGACTCTGACTTTGACTTCATGACTCTGACTCTGACTGTGACTCTGACCCTGACTCTGACTCTGACTCTGACTCTGACTCTTACTTCATGACTTTGACTTCGACTCTGACTCTGACTCTGACTCTGACTCTGACTCTGACTCTGACTCTTACTTCATGACTCTGACTTTGGCTTTGACTTTTACTCTGACTCTGACTCTGACTCTGACTCTGACTCTGACTCTGTCTCTGACTCTGACTCTGACTCTGAATCTGACTTCATGACTCTGACTCTGACTCTGACTCTTTCTTCACGACTCTGACGCTGACTCTGACTCTAACTCTGACTCCGACTTTGACCCAGACTCTGACTCTGAATCTGACTCTGACTATGATTTTATGACTCTGACTCTGACTCTGACTCTGACTCTGACTCTAACTTCATGACTCTGAATCTGACTCTGACTATGATTTTATGACTCTGACTCTGACTCTGACTCTGACTCTGACTCTAACTTCATGACTCTGAATCTGACTCTGACTAAGATTTTATGACTTTGACTTTGACTTTGACTTTGACTCTGACTCTGACTCTGACTCTGACTCTGACTCTGCCTCTGACTGTGACTCCGACTCTGACTCTAACTCCATGACTCTGAATCTGACTCTGACTATGATTTTATGACTCTGACTCTGACTCCGACTCTGACTCTGACTCTGACTCTGACTCTGAGTCTTTCTCCATGACTCTGACGCTAACTCTGACTCTGACCCAGACTCTGACTCTGACTCTGACTCTGACTCTGACCCAGACTCTGACTCTGACTCTGACTCTGATTTTGACTCTGACTCTGTCTCTGACTCTGACTGTGACTCTGAATCTGACTTCATGACTCTGAATCTGACTCTGACTATGATTTTATGACTCTGACTCTGACTCTGACTCTGCCTCTGACTCTGACTCTGACTCTGACCCAGACTCTGACTCTGACTCTGACTCTGACTTTGACTCTGACTCTGACTCTGACTCTGACTCTGACTTCATGACTCTGAATCTGACTCTGACTTTAACTCTAACTCCATAATCCTGAAACTCACTTTGACCCTGACCCTGACTCTGACTCTGACTCTGACTCTGACTCTGACTCTGACTCTTACTTCATGACTCTGACTTTGGCGTTGACTTTTACTCTGACTCTGACTCTGACTCTGACTCTGACTCTGACTCTGTCTCTGACTCTGACTCTGACTCTGAATCTGACTTCATGACTCTGACTCTGACTCTGACTCGTTCTTCACGACTCTGACGCTGACTCTGACTCTAATTCTGACTCCGACTTTAACCCAGACTCTGACTCTGACTCTGACTCTGACTCTGACTCTGACTCCGACTTTGACTTTGACTCTGACTCTGACTCTGACTCTAACTTCATGACTCGGAATCTGACTCTGACTATGATTCTATGACTCTGACTCTGACTCTGACTCTGACTCTGAGTCTTTCTCCATGACTCTGACGCTAACTCTCACTCTGACTCTGACCCAACCTCTGACTCTGACTCTGACTCTGACTTTGACTCTGACTCTGACTCTGACTCTGACTCTGACTCTGACTCCGACTCGGACTATGTCTCTGACTCTGACTCTGACTCTGACTCTGACTTCATGACTCTGAATCTGACTCTGACTTTGACTCTAACTTCATGATCCTGAAACTGACTTTGACTCTGACTTTGACTTCATGACTCTGACTCTGACTGTGACTCTGACCCTGACTCTGACTCCGACTCTGACTCTGACTCTTACTTCATGACTTTGACTTTGACTCTGACTCTGACTCTGACTCTGACTCTGACTCTGACTCTGTCTCTGACTCTGACTGTGACTCTGAATCTGACTTCATGACTCTTAATCTGACTCTGACTATGATTTTATGACTCTGACTCTGACTCTGACTCTGACTCTGACCCAGACTCTGACTCTGACTCTGACTCTGACTTTGACTCTGACTCTGACTCTGACTCTGACTCTGACTTCATGACTCTGAATCTGACTCTGACTTTGACTCTAACTCCATAATCCTGAAACTCACTTTGACCCTGACTCTGACTCTGACTCTGACTCTGACTCTGACTCTGACTCTGACTCTGACTCTTACTTCATGACTCTGACTTTGGCTTTGGCTTTGACTTTTACTCTGACTCTGACTCTGACTCTGACTCTGACTCTGACTCTGTCTCTGACTCTGACTCTGACTCTGAATCTGACTTCATGACTCTGACTCTGACTCTGACTCTTTCTTCACGACTCTGACGCTGACTCTGACTCTAACTTTGACTCCGACTTTGACCCAGACTCTGACTCTGAATCTGACTCTGACTATGATTTTATGACTCTGACTCTGACTCTGACTCTGACTCTGACTCTAACTTCATGACTCTGAATCTGACTCTGACTATGATTTTATGACTCTGACTCTGACTCTGACTCTGACTCTGACTCTAACTTCATGACTCTGAATCTGACTCCGACTAAGATTTTATGACTTTGACTTTGACTTTGACTCTGACTCTGACTCTGACTCTGACTCTGACTCTGTCTCTGACTGTGACTCCGACTCTGACTCCAACTCCATGACTCTGAATCTGACTCTGACTATGATTTTATGACTCTGACTCTGACTCCGACTCTGACTCTGACTCTGACTCTGACTCTGAGTCTTTCTCCATGACTCTGACGCTAACTCTGACTCTGACTCTGACCCAGACTCTGACTCTGACTCTGACTCTGACTTTGACTCCGACTCTGACTATGTCTCTGACTCTGTCTCTGACTCTGACTCTGACTCTGACTTCATGACTCTGATTCTAAATTTGACTTTGACTCTAACTTCATGATCCTGGAACTGACTTTGACTCTGACTTTGAGTTCATGACTCTGACTCTGGCTGTGACTCTGACCCTGACTCTGACTCTGACTCTGACTCTGACTCTTACTTCATGACTCTGACTTTGGCTTTATTAACTTTTACTCTGACTCTGACTCTGACTCTGACTCTGACTCTGACTCTGACTCTGACTCCGACTCGGACTATGTCTCTGACTCTGACTCTGACTCTGACTCTGACTTCATGACTCTGAATCTGACTCTGACTTTGACTCTAACTTCATGATCCTGAAACTCACTTTGACTCTGACTTTGACTTCATGACTCTGACTCTGACTGTGACTCTGACCCTGACTCTGACTCTGACTCTGACTCTGACTCTTACTTCATGACTTTGACTTTGACTCTGACTCTGACTCTGACTCTGACTCTGACTCTTACTTCATGACTCTGACTTTGGCTTTGACTTTTACTCTGACTCTGACTCTGACTCTGACTCTGACTCTGACTCTGTCTCTGACTCTGACTCTGACTCTGAATCTGACTTCATGACTCTGACTCTGACTCTGACTCTTTCTTCACGACTCTGACGCTGACTCTGACTCTAACTCTGACTCCGACTTTGACCCAGACTCTGACTCTGAATCTGACTCTGACTATGATTTTATGACTCTGACTCTGACTCTGACTCTGACTCTGACTCTAACTTCATGACTCTGAATCTGACTCTGACTATGATTTTATGACTCTGACTCTGACTCTGACTCTGACTCTGACTCTAACTTCATGACTCTGAATCTGACTCTGACTAAGATTTTATGACTTTGACTTTGACTTTGAATCTGACTCTGACTCTGACTCTGACTCTGACTCTGTCTCTGACTGTGACTCCGACTCTGACTCTAACTCCATGACTCTGAATCTGACTCTGACTATGATTTTATGACTCTGACTCTGACTCCGACTCTGACTCTGACTCTGACTCTGACTCTGAGTCTTTCTCCATGACTCTGACGCTAACTCTGACTCTGACCCAGACTCTGACTCTGACTCTGACTCTGACTCTGACCCAGACTCTGACTCTGACTCTGACTCTGATTTTGACTCTGACTCTGTCTCTGACTCTGACTGTGACTCTGAATCTGACTTCATGACTCTGAATCTGACTCTGACTATGATTTTATGACTCTGACTCTGACTCTGACTCTGCCTCTGACTCTGACTCTGACTCTGACCCAGACTCTGACTCTGACTCTGACTCTGACTTTGACTCTGACTCTGACTCTGACTCTGACTCTGACTTCATGACTCTGAATCTGACTCTGACTTTAACTCTAACTCCATAATCCTGAAACTCACTTTGACCCTGACCCTGACTCTGACTCTGACTCTGACTCTGACTCTGACTCTGACTCTTACTTCATGACTCTGACTTTGGCGTTGACTTTTACTCTGACTCTGACTCTGACTCTGACTCTGACTCTGACTCTGTCTCTGACTCTGACTCTGACTCTGAATCTGACTTCATGACTCTGACTCTGACTCTGACTCTTTCTTCACGACTCTGACGCTGACTCTGACTCTAATTCTGACTCCGACTTTAACCCAGACTCTGACTCTGACTCTGACTCTGACTCTGACTCTGACTCCGACTTTGACTTTGACTCTGACTCTGACTCTGACTCTAACTTCATGACTCGGAATCTGACTCTGACTATGATTCTATGACTCTGACTCTGACTCTGACTCTGACTCTGAGTCTTTCTCCATGACTCTGACGCTAACTCTCACTCTGACTCTGACCCAACCTCTGACTCTGACTCTGACTCTGACTTTGACTCTGACTCTGACTCTGACTCTGACTCTGACTTCATGACTCTGAATCTGACTCTGACTTTGACTCTAACTACATGATCCTGAAACTGACCTTGACCCTGACTCTGACGCTGACTCTGACTCTGACTCTTACTTCATGACTCCGACTTTGACTTTGACTCTGACTCTGACTCTGACTCTGACTCTGACTCTGACTCCGACTCGGACTATGTCTCTGACTCTGACTCTGACTCTGACTCTGACTTCATGACTCTGAATCTGACTCTGACTTTGACTCTAACTTCATGATCCTGAAACTGACTTTGACTCTGACTTTGACTTCATGACTCTGACTCTGACTGTGACTCTGACCCTGACTCTGACTCTGACTCTGACTCTGACTCTTACTTCATGACTTTGACTTTGACTCTGACTCTGACTCTGACTCTGACTCTGACTCTGACTCTGTCTCTGACTCTGACTGTGACTCTGAATCTGACTTCATGACTCTTAATCTGACTCTGACTATGATTTTATGACTCTGACTCTGACTCTGACTCTGACTCTGACTCTGACTCTGACTCTGACCCAGACTCTGACTCTGACTCTGACTCTGACTTTGACTCTGACTCTGACTCTGACTCTGACTCTGACTTCATGACTCTGAATCTGACTCTGACTTTGACTCTAACTCCATAATCCTGAAACTCACTTTGACCCTGACTCTGACTCTGACTCTGACTCTGACTCTGACTCTGACTCTGACTCTTACTTCATGACTCTGACTTTGGCTTTGGCTTTGACTTTTACTCTGACTCTGACTCTGACTCTGACTCTGACTCTGACTCTGTCTCTGACTCTGACTCTGACTCTGAATCTGACTTCATGACTCTGACTCTGACTCTGACTCTTTCTTCACGACTCTGACGCTGACTCTGACTCTAACTCTGACTCCGACTTTGACCCAGACTCTGACTCTGAATCTGACTCTGACTATGATTTTATGACTCTGACTCTGACTCTGACTCTGACTCTGACTCTAACTTCATGACTCTGAATCTGACTCTGACTATGATTTTATGACTCTGACTCTGACTCTGACTCTGACTCTGACTCTAACTTCATGACTCTGAATCTGACTCTGACTAAGATTTTATGACTTTGACTTTGACTTTGACTCTGACTCTGACTCTGACTCTGACTCTGACTCTGTCTCTGACTGTGACTCCGACTCTGACTCCAACTCCATGACTCTGAATCTGACTCTGACTATGATTTTATGACTCTGACTCTGACTCCGACTCTGACTCTGACTCTGACTCTGACTCTGAGTCTTTCTCCATGACTCTGACGCTAACTCTGACTCTGACTCTGACTCTGACTCTGACCCAGACTCTGACTCTGACTCTGACTCTGACTTTGACTCCGACTCTGACTATGTCTCTGACTCTGTCTCTGACTCTGACTCTGACTCTGACTTCATGACTCTGATTCTAAATTTGACTTTGACTCTAACTTCATGATCCTGGAACTGACTTTGACTCTGACTTTGAGTTCATGACTCTGACTCTGGCTGTGACTCTGACCCTGACTCTGACTCTGACTCTGACTCTGACTCTTACTTCATGACTCTGACTTTGGCTTTATTAACTTTTACTCTGACTCTGACTCTGACTCTGACTCTGACTCTGACTCTGACTCTGACTCTGACTCCGACTCGGACTATGTCTCTGACTCTGACTCTGACTCTGACTCTGACTTCATGACTCTGAATCTGACTCTGACTTTGACTCTAACTTCATGATCCTGAAACTCACTTTGACTCTGACTTTGACTTCATGACTCTGACTCTGACTGTGACTCTGACCCTGACTCTGACTCTGACTCTGACTCTGACTCTTACTTCATGACTTTGACTTTGACTCTGACTCTGACTCTGACTCTGACTCTGACTCTGACTCTGTCTCTGACTCTGACTGTAACTCTGAATCTGACTTCATGACTCTTAATCTGACTCTGACTATGATTTTATGACTCTGACTCTGACTCTGACTCTGACTCTGACTCTGACTCTGACTCTGACCCAGACTCTGACTCTGACTCTGACTCTGACTTTGACTCTGACTCTGACTCTGACTCTGACTCTGACTCCATGACTCTGAATCTGACTCTGACTTCGACTCTAACGCCATAATCCTGAAACTCACTTTGACCCTGACTCTGACTCTGACTCTGACTCTGACTCTGACTCTGACTCTGACTCTTACTTCATGACTCTGACTTTGGCTTTGACTTTTACTCTGACTCTGACTCTGACTCTGACTCTGACTCTGACTCTGTCTCTGACTCTGACTCTGACTCTGAATCTGACTTCATGACTCTGACTCTGACTCTGACTCTTTCTTCACGACTCTGACGCTGACTCTGACTCTAACTCTGACTCCGACTTTGACCCAGACTCTGACTCTGAATCTGACTCTGACTATGATTTTATGACTCTGACTCTGACTCTGACTCTGACTCTGACTCTAACTTCATGACTCTGAATCTGACTCTGACTATGATTTTATGACTCTGACTCTGACTCTGACTCTGACTCTGACTCTAACTTCATGACTCTGAATCTGACTCTGACTAAGATTTTATGACTTTGACTTTGACTTTGACTCTGACTCTGACTCTGACTCTGACTCTGACTCTGTCTCTGACTGTGACTCCGACTCTGACTCTAACTCCATGACTCTGAATCTGACTCTGACTATGATTTTATGACTCTGACTCTGACTCCGACTCTGACTCTGACTCTGACTCTGACTCTGAGTCTTTCTCCATGACTCTGACGCTAACTCTGACTCTGACTCTGACTCTGACTCTGACCCAGACTCTGACTCTGACTCTGACTCTGACTTTGACTCCGACTCTGACTATGTCTCTGACTCTGTCTCTGACTCTGACTCTGACTCTGACTTCATGACTCTGATTCTAAATTTAACTTTGACTCTAACTTCATGATCCTGGAACTGACTTTGACTCTGACTTTGAGTTCATGACTCTGACTCTGACTGTGACTCTGACCCTGACTCTGACTCTGACTCTGACTCTGACTCTTACTTCATGACTTTGACTTTGACTCTGACTCTGACTCTGACTCTGACTCTGACTCTGACTCTGTCTCTGACTCTGACTGTCACTCTGAATCTGACTTCATGACTCTTAATCTGACTCTGACTATGATTTTATGACTCTGACTCTGACTCTGACTCTGACTCTGACTCTGACTCTGACTCTGACCCAGACTCTGACTCTGACTCTGACTCTGACTTTGACTCTGACTCTGACTCTGACTCTGACTCTGACTCCATGACTCTGAATCTGACTCTGACTTTGACTCTAACGCCATAATCCTGAAACTCACTTTGACCCTGACTCTGACTCTGACTCTGACTCTGACTCTGACTCTGACTCTGACTCTTACTTCATGACTCTGACTTTGGCTCTGACTTTTACTCTGACTCTGACTCTGACTCTGACTCTGACTCTGACTCTGTCTCTGACTCTGACTCTGACTCTGAATCTGACTTCATGACTCTGACTCTGACTCTGACTCTTTCTTCACGACTCTGACGCTGACTCTGACTCTAACTCTGACTCCGACTTTGACCCAGACTCTGACTCTGAATCTGACTCTGACTATGATTTTATGACTCTGACTCTGACTCTGACTTTGACTCTGACTCTAACTTCATGACTCTGAATCTGACTCTGACTATGATTTTATGACTCTGACTCTGACTCTGACTCTGACTCTGACTCTAACTTCATGACTCTGAATCTGACTCTGACTAAGATTTTATGACTTTGACTTTGACTTTGACTCTGACTCTGACTCTGACTCTGACTCTGACTCTGTCTCTGACTGTGACTCCGACTCTGACTCTAACTCCATGACTCTGAATCTGACTCTGACTATGATTTTATGACTCTGACTCTGACTCCGACTCTGACTCTGACTCTGACTCTGACTCTGAGTCTTTCTCCATGACTCTGACGCTAACTCTGACTCTGACTCTGACTCTGACTCTGACCCAGACTCTGACTCTGACTCTGACTCTGACTTTGACTCCGACTCTGACTATGTCTCTGACTCTGTCTCTGACTCTGACTCTGACTCTGACTTCATGACTCTGATTCTAAATTTGACTTTGACTCTAACTTCATGATCCTGGAACTGACTTTGACTCTGACTTTGAGTTCATGACTCTGACTCTGACTGTGACTCTGACCCTGACTCTGACTCTGACTCTGACTCTGACTCTTACTTCATGACTCTGACTTTGGCTTTATTAACTTTTACTCTGACTCTGACTCTGACTCTGACTCTGACTCTGACTCTGTCTCTGACTCTGACTCTGACTCTGAATCTGACTTCATGACTCTGACTCTGACTCTGACTCTGTCTTCACGACTCTGACGCTGACTCTGACTCTAACTCCGACTCCGACTTTGACCCAGACTCTGACTCTAACTCTGACTCTGACTCTGACTCTGACTCCGACTTTGACTTTGACTCTGACTCTGACTCTGACTCTAACTTCATGACTCTGAATCTGACTCTGACTATGATTTTATGACTCTGACTCTGACTCTGACTCTGACTCTTACTTCATGACTCTGACTTTGACTTTGACTTTGACTCTGACTCTGACTCTGACTCTGACTCTGACTCTGACTCTGTCTCTGACTGTGACTCCGACTCTGACACTAACTCCATGACTCTGAATCTGACTCTGACTATGATTTTATGACTCTGACTCTGACTCTGACTCTGACCCAGACTCTGACTTTGACTCTGACTCTGGCTTTGACTCTGACTCTGACTCTGACTCCGACTCTGACTTCATGACTCTGAATCTGACTCTGACTTTGACTCTAACTACATGATCCTGAAACTGACCTTGACTCTGACTCTGACTATGACTCTGACTCTTACTTCATGACTCTGACTTTGACTTTGACTCTGACTCTGACTCTGACTCTGACTCTGACTCTGACTCCGACTCGGACTATGTCCCTGACTCTGACTCTGACTTCATGACTCTGAATCTGACTCTGACTTTGACTCTAACTTCCTGATCCTGAAACTCACTTTGACTCTGACTTTGACTTCATGACTCTGACTCTGACTGTGACTCTGACCCTGACTCTGACTCTGACTCTGACTCTGACTCTTACTCCATGACTTTGACTTTGACTTTGACTTTGACTCTGACTCTGACTCTGACTCTGACTCTGACTCTGACTCTGTCTCTGACTCTGACTCTGACTCTGAATCTGACTGTATGACTCTGAATCTGACTCTCACTATGATTTTATGACTCTGACTCTGATTCTGACTCTGACTCTGACTCTTACTTCATGACTCTGACTCTGACTTCGATCTGACTCTGACTCTGACTCTGACTCTGTCTCTGACTGTGACTCCGACTCTGACTCTCACTTCATGACTATGAATCTGACTCTGACTATGATTTTATGACTCTGACTCTGACTCCGACTCTGACTCTGACTCTGACTCTGACTCTGAGTCTTTCTTCGTGACTCTGACGCCAACTCTGACTCTGACTCTGACTCTGACCCAGAATCTGACTCTGACTCTGACTCTGACTTTGACTCCGACTCTGACTCTGACTCTGACTCTGACTTCATGACTCTGACTCTGACTCTGACTCTGACTCTGACTCTTACTTCATGACTTTGACTATGTCTCTGACTCTGACTCTGACTCTGACTCTGACTCTGACTTCATGACTCTGAATCTGACTCTGACTTTGACTCTAACTTCATGATCCTGAAACTGACTTTGACTCTGACTTTGAGTTCATGACTCTGACTCTGACTGTGACTCTGACCCTGACTCTGACTCTGACTCTGACTCTGACTCTTACTTCATGACTCTGACTTTGGCTTTGACTTCGACTCTGACTCTGACTCTGACTCTGACTCTGACTCTGACTCTGTCTCTGACTGTGACTCCGACTCTGACTCTAACTTCATGACTCTGAATCTGACTCTGACTATGATTTTATGACTCTGACTCTGACTCCGACGCTGACTCTGACTCTGACTCTTACTCTGAGTCTTTCTTCGTGACTCTGACGCCAACTCTGACTCTGACTCTGACTCTGACCCAGAATCTGACTCTGACTCTGACTCTGACTTTGACTCTGACTCTGACTCTGGCTCTGACTCTGACTCTGACTCTGACTCTGACTCTTACTTCATGACTTTGACTTTGACTCTGACTCTGACTCTGACTCTGACTCTGACTCTGTCTCTGACTCTGACACTGACTCTGAATATGACTTCATGACTCTGACTCTGACTCTGACTCTGACTCTCTCTTCACGACTCTGACGCTGACTCTGACTCTAACTCTGACTCCGACTCTGACCCAGACTCTGACTCTGACTCCGACTGTGACTCTGACTCTGATTTCGACTTTGACTTCGACTCTGACTCTGACTCTGACTCTGACTTCATGACTCTGAATCTGACTCTGACTATGATTTTATGACTCTGACTCTGACTCTTACTTTATGACTCTGACTTTGACTTTGACTCTGACTCTGACTCTGACTCTGACTCTGACTCTGACTCTGTCTCCGACTGTGACTCCGACTCTGACTCCAACTTTATGACTCTGAATCTGACTCTGACTATGATTTTATGACTCTGACTCTGACTCTGACTCTGACTCTGACTCTGACTCTGACTTCATGACTCTGAATCTGACTCTGACTATGATTTTATGACTCTGACTCTGATTCTGACTCGGACTCCCACTCTGACTCTGTCTCTGAGTCTTTCTTCATGAATATGACGCTGACTCTGACTCTGACTCTGACTCCGACTGTGACCCAGACTCTGACTCTGACTCTTACTCTGACTTCGACTATGACTCTGACTCTGACTCTGACTCTGACTCTGACTCTGACTTTGACTCTGACTCTGACTCTGACTCTGACTCTGACTTCATGACTCTGAATCTGACTCTGACTATGATTTTATGACTCTGACTCTGACTCTGACTCGGACTCCGACTCTGACTCTGACTCTGCCTCTAACTCTTACTTTATGACTCTGACTTTGACTTTGACTCTGACTCTGACTCTGACTCTGACTCTGACTCTGACTCTTACTTCATGACTCTGACTTTGACTTTGACTCTGACTCTTACTCCATGACTTTGACTTTGACTCTGACTCTGACTCTGGCTCTGACTCTGACTCTGACTCTGTCTCTGACTCTGACTGTGACTCTGAATCTGACTTCATGACTCTGAATCTGACTCTGACTATGATTTTATGACTCTGACTCTGACTCTGACTCTGACTCTGACCCAGACTCTGACTTTGACTCTGACTCTGACTTTGACTCTGACTCTGACTCACACTCTGACTCTGACTTCATGACTCTGACTCTAACTCTGACTCCGACTCTGACCCAGACTCTGACTCTGACTCTAACTCTGACTTCGACTATGACTCTGACTCAGACTCTGACTCTGACTCTGACTCTGACTTTGACTCTGACTCTGACTCTGACTCTGACTCTGACTTCATGACTCTGACTCTAACTCTGACTCCGGCTCTGACCCAGACTCTGACTCTGACTCTGACTCTGACTCTGACTTTGACTCTGACTCTGACTCTGACTCTGAATCTGACTTCATGACTCTGACTCTGACTCTGACTGTGTCTTCACGACTCTGACGCTGACTCTAATTTTGACTTTGACTCTGACTCTGACTCTGACTCTGACTCTGACTCTGACTCTGTCTCTGACTCTGACTCTGACTCTGAATCTGACTTTATGACTCTGAATCTGACTCTCACTATGATTTTATGACTCTGACTCTGACTCTGACTCTGACTCTTACTTCATGACTCTGACTCTAACTTTGACTCTGACTCTGACTCTGACTCTGACTCTGTCTCTGACTGTGACTCCGACTCTGACTCTAACTTCATGACTCTGAATCTGACTCTGACTATGATTTTATGACTCTGACTCTGACTCCGACTCTGACTCTGACTCTGACTCTGTATTCACGACTCTGACGCTGACTTTGACTCTAACTCTGACTCCGACTCTGACCCAGACTCTGACTCTGACTCCGACTGTGACTCTGACTCTGACTCCGACTTTGACTTCGACTCTGACTCTGACTCTGACTCTGACTTCATGACTCTGAATCTGACTCTGACTATGATTTTATGACTCTGACTCTGACTCTTACTTTATGACTCTGACTTTGACTTTGACTCTGACTCTGACTCTGACTCTGACTCTGACTCTGACTCTGTCTCTGACTGTGACTCCGACTCTGACTCTAACTTTATGACTCTGAATCTGACTCTGACTATAATTTTATGACTCTGACTCTGACTCCGATTCTGACTCTGACTCTGACTCTGACTCTGAGTCTTTCTCCATGACTCTGAAGCTAACTCTGACTCTGACTCTGACTCTGACTCTGACCCAGACTCTGACTCTGACTCTGACTCTGACTTTGACTCTGACTCTGACTCTGACTCTGACTCTGACTTCATGACTCTGAATCTGACTCTGACTATGATTTTATGACTCTGACTCTGACTCTGACTCGGACTCCCACTCTGACTCTGTCTCTGAGTCTTTCTTCATGACTATGACGCTGACTCTGACTCTGACTCTGACTCCGACTCTGACCCAGACTCTGACTCTGACTCTTACTCTGACTTCGACTATGACTCTGACTCTGACTCTGACTCTGACTCTGACTTTGACTCTGACTCTGACTCTGACTCTGAATCTGACTTCATGACTCTGAATCTGACTCTGACTATGATTTTATGACTCTGACTCTGACTCTGACTCGGACTCCGACTCTGACTCTGACTCTGAGTCTTTCTTCATGACTATGACGCTGACTCTGACTCTGACTCCGACTCCGACTCTGAACCAGACTCTGACTCTGACTCTAACTCTGACTTCGACTATGACTCCGTCTCAGACTCAGACTCTGACTCTGACTCTGACTTTGACTCTGACTCTGACTCTGACTCTGACTCTTACTTCATGACTCTGACTTTGACTTTGACTCTGACTCTTACTCCATGACTTGGACTTTGACTCTGACTCTGACTCTGACTCTGACTCCGACTGTGACTCTGTCTCTGACTCTGACTGTGACTCTGAATCTGACTCTGACTCTGACTCTGAGTCTTTCTCCATGACTCTGACGCTAACTCTCACTCTGACTCTGACTCTGACTCTGACCCAACCTCTGACTCTGACTCTGACTCTGACTTTGACTCTGACTCTGACTCTGACTCTGACTCTGACTTCATGACTCTGAATCTGACTCTGACTTTGACTCTAACTACATGATCCTGAAACTGACCTTGACCCTGACTCTGACGCTGACTCTGACTCAGACTCTTACTTCATGACTCCGACTTTGACTTTGACTCTGACTCTGTCTCTGACTCTGACTCTGACTCTGACTCCGACTCGGACTATGTCTTTGACTCTGACTCTGACTCTGACTCTGACTTCATGACTCTGAATCTGACTCTGACTTTGACTCTAACTTCATGATCCTGAAACTCACTTTGACTCTGACTTTGACTTCATGACTCTGACTCTGACTGTGACTCTGACCCTGACTCTGACTCTGACTCTGACTCTGACTCTTACTTCATGACTTTGACTTTGACTCTGACTCTGACTCTGACTCTGACTCTGACTCTGACTCTGTCTCTGACTCTGACTGTGACTCTGAATCTGACTTCATGACTCTTAATCTGACTCTGACTATGATTTTATGACTCTGACTCTGACTCTGACTCTGACTCTGACTCTGACTCTGACTCTGACCCAGACTCTGACTCTGACTCTGACTCTGACTTTGACTCTGACTCTGACTCTGACTCTGACTCTGACTTCATGACTCTGAATCTGACTCTGACTTTGACTCTAACTCCATAATCCTGAAACTCACTTTGACCCTGACTCTGACTCTGACTCTGACTCTGACTCTGACTCTGACTCTGACTCTTACTTCATGACTCTGACTTTGGCTTTGACTTTTACTCTGACTCTGACTCTGACTCTGACTCTGACTCTGACTCTGTCTCTGACTCTGACTCTGACTCTGAATCTGACTTCATGACTCTGACTCTGACTCTGACTCTTTCTTCACGACTCTGACGCTGACTCTGACTCTAACTCTGACTCCGACTTTGACCCAGACTCTGACTCTGAATCTGACTCTGACTATGATTTTATGACTCTGACTCTGACTCTGACTCTGACTCTGACTCTAACTTCATGACTCTGAATCTGACTCTGACTATGATTTTATGACTCTGACTCTGACTCTGACTCTGACTCTGACTCTGACTCTAACTTCATGACTCTGAATCTGACTCTGACTAAGATTTTATGACTTTGACTTTGACTTTGACTCTGACTCTGACTCTGACTCTGACTCTGTCTCTGACTGTGACTCCGACTCTGACTCTAACTCCATGACTCTGAATCTGACTCTGACTATGATTTTATGACTCTGACTCTGACTCCGACTCTGACTCTGACTCTGACTCTGACTCTGAGTCTTTCTCCATGACTCTGACGCTAACTCTGACTCTGACTCTGACTCTGACTCTGACCCAGACTCTGACTCTGACTCTGACTCTGACTCTGACTCTGACTCTGTCTCTGACTCTGACTGTGACTCTGAATCTGACTTCATGACTCTGAATCTGACTCTGACTATGATTTTATGACTCTGACTCTGACTCTGACTCTGCCTCTGACTCTGACTCTGACTCTGACCCAGACTCTGACTCTGACTCTGACTCTGACTTTGACTCTGACTCTGACTCTGACTCTGACTCTGACTTCATGACTCTGAATCTGACTCTGACTTTAACTCTAACTCCATAATCCTGAAACTCACTTTGACCCTGACCCTGACTCTGACTCTGACTCTGACTCTGACTCTGACTCTGACTCTTACTTCATGACTCTGACTTTGGCGTTGACTTTTACTCTGACTCTGACTCTGACTCTGACTCTGACTCTGACTCTGTCTCTGACTCTGACTCTGACTCTGAATCTGACTTCATGACTCTGACTCTGACTCTGACTCTTTCTTCACGACTCTGACGCTGACTCTGACTCTAATTCTGACTCCGACTTTAACCCAGACTCTGACTCTGACTCTGACTCTGACTCCGACTTTGACTTTGACTCTGACTCTGACTCTGACTCTAACTTCATGACTCGGAATCTGACTCTGACTATGATTCTATGACTCTGACTCTGACTCTGACTCTGACTCTGAGTCTTTCTCCATGACTCTGACGCTAACTCTCACTCTGACTCTGACCCAACCTCTGACTCTGACTCTGACTCTGACTTTGACTCTGACTCTGACTCTGACTCTGACTCTGACTTCATGACTCTGAATCTGACTCTGACTTTGACTCTAACTACATGATCCTGAAACTGACCTCGACCCTGACTCTGACGCTGACTCTGACTCTGACTCTTACTTCATGACTCCGACTTTGACTTTGACTCTGACTCTGACTCTGACTCTGACTCTGACTCTGACTCCGACTCGGACTATGTCTCTGACTCTGACTCTGACTCTGACTCTGACCCAGACTCTGACTCTGACTCTGACTCTGACTTTGACTCCGACTCTGACTATGTCTCTGACTCTGTCTCTGACTCTGACTCTGACTCTGACTTCATGACTCTGATTCTAAATTTGACTTTGACTCTAACTTCATGATCCTGGAACTGACTTTGACTCTGACTTTGAGTTCATGACTCTGACTCTGACTGTGACTCTGACCCTGACTCTGACTCTGACTCTGACTCTGACTCTTACTTCATGACTTTGACTTTGACTCTGACTCTGACTCTGACTCTGACTCTGACTCTGACTCTGTCTCTGACTCTGACTGTGACTCTGAATCTGACTTCATGACTCTTAATCTGACTCTGACTATGATTTTATGACTCTGACTCTGACTCTGACTCTGACTCTGACTCTGACTCTGACTCTGACCCAGACTCTGACTCTGACTCTGACTCTGACTTTGACTCTGACTCTGACTCTGACTCTGACTCTGACTCCATGACTCTGAATCTGACTCTGACTTTGACTCTAACGCCATAATCCTGAAACTCACTTTGACCCTGACTCTAACTCTGACTCTGACTCTGACTCTGACTCTGACTCTGACTCTTACTTCATGACTCTGACTTTGGCTTTGACTTTTACTCTGACTCTGACTCTGACTCTGACTCTGACTCTGACTCTGTCTCTGACTCTGACTCTGACTCTGAATCTGACTTCATGACTCTGACTCTGACTCTGACTCTTTCTTCACGACTCTGACGCTGACTCTGACTCTAACTCTGACTCCGACTTTGACCCAGACTCTGACTCTGAATCTGACTCTGACTATGATTTTATGACTCTGACTCTGACTCTGACTCTGACTCTGACTCTAACTTCATGACTCTGAATCTGACTCTGACTATGATTTTATGACTCTGACTCTGACTCTGACTCTGACTCTGACTCTAACTTCATGACTCTGAATCTGACTCTGACTAAGATTTTATGACTTTGACTTTGACTTTGACTCTGACTCTGACTCTGACTCTGACTCTGACTCTGTCTCTGACTGTGACTCCGACTCTGACTCTAACTCCATGACTCTGAATCTGACTCTGACTATGATTTTATGACTCTGACTCTGACTCCGACTCTGACTCTGACTCTGACTCTGACTCTGACTCTGAGTCTTTCTCCATGACTCTGACGCTAACTCTGACTCTGACTCTGACTCTGACTCTGACCCAGACTCTGGCTCTGACTCTGACTCTGACTTTGACTCCGACTCTGACTATGTCTCTGACTCTGTCTCTGACTCTGACTCTGACTCTGACTTCATGACTCTGATTCTAAATTTGACTTTGACTCTAACTTCATGATCCTGGAACTGACTTTGACTCTGACTTTGAGTTCATGACTCTGACTCTGACTGTGACTCTGACCCTGACTCTGACTCTGACTCTGACTCTGACTCTTACTTCATGACTCTGACTTTGGCTTTATTAACTTTTACTCTGACTCTGACTCTGACTCTGACTCTGACTCTGACTCTGTCTCTGACTCTGACTCTGACTCTGAATCTGACTTCATGACTCTGACTCTGACTCTGACTCTGTCTTCACGACTCTGACGCTGACTCTGACTCTAACTCCGACTCCGACTTTGACCCAGACTCTGACTCTAACTCTGACTCTGACGCTAACTCTGACTCTGACTCTGACTCTGACTCTGACCCAGACTCTGACTCTGACTCTGACTCTGACTTTGACTCCGACTCTGACTATGTCTCTGACTCTGTCTCTGACTCTGACTCTGACTCTGACTTCATGACTCTGATTCTAAATTTGACTTTGACTCTAACTTCATGATCCTGGAACTGACTTTGACTCTGACTTTGAGTTCATGACTCTGACTCTGACTGTGACTCTGACCCTGACTCTGACTCTGACTCTGACTCTGACTCTTACTTCATGACTTTGACTTTGACTCTGACTCTGACTCTGACTCTGACTCTGACTCTGACTCTGTCTCTGACTCTGACTGTGACTCTGAATCTGACTTCATGACTCTTAATCTGACTCTGACTATGATTTTATGACTCTGACTCTGACTCTGACTCTGACTCTGACTCTGACTCTGACTCTGACCCAGACTCTGACTCTGACTCTGACTCTGACTTTGACTCTGACTCTGACTCTGACTCTGACTCTGACTCCATGACTCTGAATCTGACTCTGACTTTGACTCTAACGCCATAATCCTGAAACTCACTTTGACCCTGACTCTAACTCTGACTCTGACTCTGACTCTGACTCTGACTCTGACTCTTACTTCATGACTCTGACTTTGGCTTTGACTTTTACTCTGACTCTGACTCTGACTCTGACTCTGACTCTGACTCTGTCTCTGACTCTGACTCTAACTCTGACTCCGACTTTGACCCAGACTCTGACTCTGAATCTGACTCTGACTATGATTTTATGACTCTGACTCTGACTCTGACTCTGACTCTGACTCTAACTTCATGACTCTGAATCTGACTCTGACTATGATTTTATGACTCTGACTCTGACTCTGACTCTGACTCTGACTCTAACTCCATGACTCTGAATCTGACTCTGACTATGATTTTATGACTCTGACCCTGACTCTGACTCTGACTCTGACTCTGACTCTTACTTCATGACTCTGACTTTGGCTTTATTAACTTTTACTCTGACTCTGACTTTGACTCCGACTCTGACTATGTCTCTGACTCTGTCTCTGACTCTGACTCTGACTCTGACTTCATGACTCTGATTCTAAATTTGACTTTGACTCTAACTTCATGATCCTGGAACTGACTTTGACTCTGACTTTGAGTTCATGACTCTGACTCTGACTGTGACTCTGACCCTGACTCTGACTCTGACTCTGACTCTGACTCTTACTTCATGACTTTGACTTTGACTCTGACTCTGACTCTGACTCTGACTCTGACTCTGACTCTGTCTCTGACTCTGACTGTGACTCTGAATCTGACTTCATGACTCTTAATCTGACTCTGACTATGATTTTATGACTCTGACTCTGACTCTGACTCTGACTCTGACTCTGACTCTGACTCTGACCCAGACTCTGACTCTGACTCTGACTCTGACTTTGACTCTGACTCTGACTCTGACTCTGACTCTGACTCCATGACTCTGAATCTGACTCTGACTTTGACTCTAACGCCATAATCCTGAAACTCACTTTGACCCTGACTCTAACTCTGACTCTGACTCTGACTCTGACTCTGACTCTGACTCTTACTTCATGACTCTGACTTTGGCTTTGACTTTTACTCTGACTCTGACTCTGACTCTGACTCTGACTCTGACTCTGTCTCTGACTCTGACTCTAACTCTGACTCCGACTTTGACCCAGACTCTGACTCTGAATCTGACTCTGACTATGATTTTATGACTCTGACTCTGACTCTGACTCTGACTCTGACTCTAACTTCATGACTCTGAATCTGACTCTGACTATGATTTTATGACTCTGACTCTGACTCTGACTCTGACTCTGACTCTAACTTCATGACTCTGAATCTGACTCTGACTAAGATTTTATGACTTTGACTTTGACTTTGACTCTGACTCTGACTCTGACTCTGACTCTGACTCTGTCTCTGACTGTGACTCCGACTCTGACTCCAACTCCATGACTCTGAATCTGACTCTGACTATGATTTTATGACTCTGACTCTGACTCCGACTCTGACTCTGACTCTGACTCTGACTCTGAGTCTTTCTCCATGACTCTGACGCTAACTCTGACTCTGACTCTGACTCTGACTCTGACCCAGACTCTGACTCTGACTCTGACTCTGACTTTGACTCCGACTCTGACTATGTCTCTGACTCTGTCTCTGACTCTGACTCTGACTCTGACTTCATGACTCTGATTCTAAATTTGACTTTCACTCTAACTTCATGATCCTGGAACTGACTTTGACTCTGACTTTGAGTTCATGACTCTGACTCTGGCTGTGACTCTGACCCTGACTCTGACTCTGACTCTGACTCTGACTCTTACTTCATGACTCTGACTTTGGCTTTATTAACTTTTACTCTGACTCTGACTCTGACTCTGACTCTGACTCTGACTCTGACTCTGACTCCGACTCGGACTATGTCTCTGACTCTGACTCTGACTCTGACTCTGACTTCATGACTCTGAATCTGACTCTGACTTTGACTCTAACTTCATGATCCTGAAACTCACTTTGACTCTGACTTTGACTTCGTGACTCTGACTCTGACTGTGACTCTGACCCTGACTCTGACTCTGACTCTGACTCTGACTCTTACTTCATGACTTTGACTTTGACTCTGACTCTGACTCTGACTCTGACTCTGACTCTGACTCTGTCTCTGACTCTGACTGTAACTCTGAATCTGACTTCATGACTCTTAATCTGACTCTGACTATGATTTTATGACTCTGACTCTGACTCTGACTCTGACTCTGACTCTGACTCTGACTCTGACCCAGACTCTGACTCTGACTCTGACTCTGACTTTGACTCTGACTCTGACTCTGACTCTGACTCTGACTCCATGACTCTGAATCTGACTCTGACTTCGACTCTAACGCCATAATCCTGAAACTCACTTTGACCCTGACTCTGACTCTGACTCTGACTCTGACTCTGACTCTGACTCTGACTCTTACTTCATGACTCTGACTTTGGCTTTGACTTTTACTCTGACTCTGACTCTGACTCTGACTCTGACTCTGACTCTGTCTCTGACTCTGACTCTGACTCTGAATCTGACTTCATGACTCTGACTCTGACTCTGACTCTTTCTTCACGACTCTGACGCTGACTCTGACTCTAACTCTGACTCCGACTTTGACCCAGACTCTGACTCTGAATCTGACTCTGACTATGATTTTATGACTCTGACTCTGACTCTGACTCTGACTCTGACTCTAACTTCATGACTCTGAATCTGACTCTGACTATGATTTTATGACTCTGACTCTGACTCTGACTCTGACTCTGACTCTAACTTCATGACTCTGAATCTGACTCTGACTAAGATTTTATGACTTTGACTTTGACTTTGACTCTGGCTCTGACTCTGACTCTGACTCTGACTTCGTCTCTGACTGTGACTCCGACTCTGACTCTAACTCCATGACTCTGAATCTGACTCTGACTATGATTTTATGACTCTGACTCTGACTCCGACTCTGACTCTGACTCTGACTCTGACTCTGAGTCTTTCTCCTTGACTCTGACGCTAACTCTGACTCTGACTCTGACTCTGACTCTGACCCAGACTCTGACTCTGACTCTGACTCTGACTTTGACTCCGACTCTGACTATGTCTCTGACTCTGTCTCTGACTCTGACTCTGACTCTGACTTCATGACTCTGATTCTAAATTTGACTTTGACTCTAACTTCATGATCCTGGAACTGACTTTGACTCTGACTTTGAGTTCATGACTCTGACTCTGACTGTGACTCTGACCCTGACTCTGACTCTGACTCTGACTCTGACTCTTACTTCATGACTTTGACTTTGACTCTGACTCTGACTCTGACTCTGACTCTGACTCTGACTCTGTCTCTGACTCTGACTGTGACTCTGAATCTGACTTCATGACTCTTAATCTGACTCTGACTATGATTTTATGACTCTGACTCTGACTCTGACTCTGACTCTGACTCTGACTCTGACCCAGACTCTGACTCTGACTCTGACTCTGACTTTGACTCTGACTCTGACTCTGACTCTGACTCTGACTCCATGACTCTGAATCTGACTCTGACTTTGACTCTAACGCCATAATCCTGAAACTCACTTTGACCCTGACTCTAACTCTGACTCTGACTCTGACTCTGACTCTGACTCTGACTCTTACTTCATGACTCTGACTTTGGCTTTGACTTTTACTCTGACTCTGACTCTGACTCTGACTCTGACTCTGACTCTGTCTCTGACTCTGACTCTGACTCTGAATCTGACTTCATGACTCTGACTCTGACTCTGACTCTTTCTTCACGACTCTGACGCTGACTCTGACTCTAACTCTGACTCCGACTTTGACCCAGACTCTGACTCTGAATCTGACTCTGACTATGATTTTATGACTCTGACTCTGACTCTGACTCTGACTCTGACTCTAACTTCATGACTCTGAATCTGACTCTGACTATGATTTTATGACTCTGACTCTGACTCTGACTCTGACTCTGACTCTAACTTCATGACTCTGAATCTGACTCTGACTAAGATTTTATGACTTTGACTTTGACTTTGACTCTGACTCTGACTCTGACTCTGACTCTGACTCTGTCTCTGACTGTGACTCCGACTCTGACTCTAACTCCATGACTCTGAATCTGACTCTGACTATGATTTTATGACTCTGACTCTGACTCCGACTCTGACTCTGACTCTGACTCTGACTCTGAGTCTTTCTCCATGACTCTGACGCTAACTCTGACTCTGACTCTGACTCTGACTCTGACCCAGACTCTGGCTCTGACTCTGACTCTGACTTTGACTCCGACTCTGACTATGTCTCTGACTCTGTCTCTGACTCTGACTCTGACTCTGACTTCATGACTCTGATTCTAAATTTGACTTTGACTCTAACTTCATGATCCTGGAACTGACTTTGACTCTGACTTTGAGTTCATGACTCTGACTCTGACTGTGACTCTGACCCTGACTCTGACTCTGACTCTGACTCTGACTCTTACTTCATGACTCTGACTTTGGCTTTATTAACTTTTACTCTGACTCTGACTCTGACTCTGACTCTGACTCTGACTCTGTCTCTGACTCTGACTCTGACTCTGAATCTGACTTCATGACTCTGACTCTGACTCTGACTCTGTCTTCACGACTCTGACGCTGACTCTGACTCTAACTCCGACTCCGACTTTGACCCAGACTCTGACTCTAACTCTGACTCTGACGCTAACTCTGACTCTGACTCTGACTCTGACTCTGACCCAGACTCTGACTCTGACTCTGACTCTGACTTTGACTCCGACTCTGACTATGTCTCTGACTCTGTCTCTGACTCTGACTCTGACTCTGACTTCATGACTCTGATTCTAAATTTGACTTTGACTCTAACTTCATGATCCTGGAACTGACTTTGACTCTGACTTTGAGTTCATGACTCTGACTCTGACTGTGACTCTGACCCTGACTCTGACTCTGACTCTGACTCTGACTCTTACTTCATGACTTTGACTTTGACTCTGACTCTGACTCTGACTCTGACTCTGACTCTGACTCTGTCTCTGACTCTGACTGTGACTCTGAATCTGACTTCATGACTCTTAATCTGACTCTGACTATGATTTTATGACTCTGACTCTGACTCTGACTCTGACTCTGACTCTGACTCTGACTCTGACCCAGACTCTGACTCTGACTCTGACTCTGACTTTGACTCTGACTCTGACTCTGACTCTGACTCTGACTCCATGACTCTGAATCTGACTCTGACTTTGACTCTAACGCCATAATCCTGAAACTCACTTTGACCCTGACTCTAACTCTGACTCTGACTCTGACTCTGACTCTGACTCTGACTCTTACTTCATGACTCTGACTTTGGCTTTGACTTTTACTCTGACTCTGACTCTGACTCTGACTCTGACTCTGACTCTGAGTCTTTCTCCATGACTCTGACGCTAACTCTGACTCTGACTCTGACTCTGACTCTGACCCAGACTCTGACTCTGACTCTGACTCTGACTTTGACTCCGACTCTGACTATGTCTCTGACTCTGTCTCTGACTCTGACTCTGACTCTGACTTCATGACTCTGATTCTAAATTTGACTTTCACTCTAACTTCATGATCCTGGAACTGACTTTGACTCTGACTTTGAGTTCATGACTCTGACTCTGGCTGTGACTCTGACCCTGACTCTGACTCTGACTCTGACTCTGACTCTTACTTCATGACTCTGACTTTGGCTTTATTAACTTTTACTCTGACTCTGACTCTGACTCTGACTCTGACTCTGACTCTGACTCTGACTCCGACTCGGACTATGTCTCTGACTCTGACTCTGACTCTGACTCTGACTTCATGACTCTGAATCTGACTCTGACTTTGACTCTAACTTCATGATCCTGAAACTCACTTTGACTCTGACTTTGACTTCATGACTCTGACTCTGACTGTGACTCTGACCCTGACTCTGACTCTGACTCTGACTCTGACTCTTACTTCATGACTTTGACTTTGACTCTGACTCTGACTCTGACTCTGACTCTGACTCTGACTCTGTCTCTGACTCTGACTGTAACTCTGAATCTGACTTCATGACTCTTAATCTGACTCTGACTATGATTTTATGACTCTGACTCTGACTCTGACTCTGACTCTGACTCTGACTCTGACTCTGACCCAGACTCTGACTCTGACTCTGACTCTGACTTTGACTCTGACTCTGACTCTGACTCTGACTCTGACTCCATGACTCTGAATCTGACTCTGACTTCGACTCTAACGCCATAATCCTGAAACTCACTTTGACCCTGACTCTGACTCTGACTCTGACTCTGACTCTGACTCTGACTCTGACTCTTACTTCATGACTCTGACTTTGGCTTTGACTTTTACTCTGACTCTGACTCTGACTCTGACTCTGACTCTGACTCTGTCTCTGACTTTGACTCTGACTCTGAATCTGACTTCATGACTCTGACTCTGACTCTGACTCTTTCTTCACGACTCTGACGCTGACTCTGACTCTAACTCTGACTCCGACTTTGACCCAGACTCTGACTCTGAATCTGACTCTGACTATGATTTTATGACTCTGACTCTGACTCTGACTCTGACTCTGACTCTAACTTCATGACTCTGAATCTGACTCTGACTATGATTTTATGACTCTGACTCTGACTCTGACTCTGACTCTGACTCTAACTTCATGACTCTGAATCTGACTCTGACTAAGATTTTATGACTTTGACTTTGACTTTGACTCTGGCTCTGACTCTGACTCTGACTCTGACTTCGTCTCTGACTGTGACTCCGACTCTGACTCTAACTCCATGACTCTGAATCTGACTCTGACTATGATTTTATGACTCTGACTCTGACTCCGACTCTGACTCTGACTCTGACTCTGACTCTGAGTCTTTCTCCTTGACTCTGACGCTAACTCTGACTCTGACTCTGACTCTGACTCTGACCCAGACTCTGACTCTGACTCTGACTCTGACTTTGACTCCGACTCTGACTATGTCTCTGACTCTGTCTCTGACTCTGACTCTGACTCTGACTTCATGACTCTGATTCTAAATTTGACTTTGACTCTAACTTCATGATCCTGGAACTGACTTTGACTCTGACTTTGAGTTCATGACTCTGACTCTGACTGTGACTCTGACCCTGACTCTGACTCTGACTCTGACTCTGACTCTTACTTCATGACTTTGACTTTGACTCTGACTCTGACTCTGACTCTGACTCTGACTCTGACTCTGTCTCTGACTCTGACTGTGACTCTGAATCTGACTTCATGACTCTTAATCTGACTCTGACTATGATTTTATGACTCTGACTCTGACTCTGACTCTGACTCTGACTCTGACTCTGACCCAGACTCTGACTCTGACTCTGACTCTGACTTTGACTCTGACTCTGACTCTGACTCTGACTCTGACTCCATGACTCTGAATCTGACTCTGACTTTGACTCTAACGCCATAATCCTGAAACTCACTTTGACCCTGACTCTAACTCTGACTCTGACTCTGACTCTGACTCTGACTCTGACTCTTACTTCATGACTCTGACTTTGGCTTTGACTTTTACTCTGACTCTGACTCTGACTCTGACTCTGACTCTGACTCTGTCTCTGACTCTGACTCTGACTCTGAATCTGACTTCATGACTCTGACTCTGACTCTGACTCTTTCTTCACGACTCTGACGCTGACTCTGACTCTAACTCTGACTCCGACTTTGACCCAGACTCTGACTCTGAATCTGACTCTGACTATGATTTTATGACTCTGACTCTGACTCTGACTCTGACTCTGACTCTAACTTCATGACTCTGAATCTGACTCTGACTATGATTTTATGACTCTGACTCTGACTCTGACTCTGACTCTGACTCTAACTTCATGACTCTGAATCTGACTCTGACTAAGATTTTATGACTTTGACTTTGACTTTGACTCTGACTCTGACTCTGACTCTGACTCTGACTCTGTCTCTGACTGTGACTCCGACTCTGACTCTAACTCCATGACTCTGAATCTGACTCTGACTATGATTTTATGACTCTGACTCTGACTCCGACTCTGACTCTGACTCTGACTCTGACTCTGAGTCTTTCTCCATGACTCTGACGCTAACTCTGACTCTGACTCTGACTCTGACTCTGACCCAGACTCTGACTCTGACTCTGACTCTGACTTTGACTCCGACTCTGACTATGTCTCTGACTCTGTCTCTGACTCTGACTCTGACTCTGACTTCATGACTCTGATTCTAAATTTGACTTTGACTCTAACTTCATGATCCTGGAACTGACTTTGACTCTGACTTTGAGTTCATGACTCTGACTCTGACTGTGACTCTGACCCTGACTCTGACTCTGACTCTGACTCTGACTCTTACTTCATGACTTTGACTTTGACTCTGACTCTGACTCTGACTCTGACTCTGACTCTGACTCTGTCTCTGACTCTGACTGTGACTCTGAATCTGACTTCATGACTCTTAATCTGACTCTGACTATGATTTTATGACTCTGACTCTGACTCTGACTCTGACTCTGACTCTGACTCTGACTCTGACCCAGACTCTGACTCTGACTCTGACTCTGACTTTGACTCTGACTCTGACTCTGACTCTGACTCTGACTCCATGACTCTGAATCTGACTCTGACTTTGACTCTAACGCCATAATCCTGAAACTCACTTTGACCCTGACTCTAACTCTGACTCTGACTCTGACTCTGACTCTGACTCTGACTCTTACTTCATGACTCTGACTTTGGCTTTGACTTTTACTCTGACTCTGACTCTGACTCTGACTCTGACTCTGACTCTGTCTCTGACTCTGACTCTGACTCCGAATCTGACTTCATGACTCTGACTCTGACTCTGACTCTTTCTTCACGACTCTGACGCTGACTCTGACTTTAACTCTGACTCCGACTTTGACCCAGACTCTGACTCTGAATCTGACTCTGACTATGATTTTATGACTCTGACTCTGACTCTGACTCTGACTCTGACTCTAACTTCATGACTCTGAATCTGACTCTGACTATGATTTCATGACTCTGACTCTGACTCTGACTCTGACTCTGACTCTAACTTCATGACTCTGAATCTGACTCTGACTAAGATTTTATGACTTTGACTTTGACTTTGACTCTGACTCTGACTCTGACTCTGACTCTGACTCTGTCTCTGACTGTGACTCCGACTCTGACTCTAACTCCATGACTCTGAATCTGACTCTGACTATGATTTTATGACTCTGACTCTGACTCCGACTCTGACTCTGACTCTGACTCTGACTCTGAGTCTTTCTCCATGACTCTGACGCTAACTCTGACTCTGACTCTGACTCTGACTCTGACCCAGACTCTGGCTCTGACTCTGACTCTGACTTTGACTCCGACTCTGACTATGTCTCTGACTCTGTCTCTGACTCTGACTCTGACTCTGACTTCATGACTCTGATTCTAAATTTGACTTTGACTCTAACTTCATGATCCTGGAACTGACTTTGACTCTGACTTTGAGTTCATGACTCTGACTCTGACTGTGACTCTGACCCTGACTCTGACTCTGACTCTGACTCTGACTCTTACTTCATGACTCTGACTTTGGCTTTATTAACTTTTACTCTGACTCTGACTCTGACTCTGACTCTGACTCTGACTCTGTCTCTGACTCTGACTCTGACTCTGAATCTGACTTCATGACTCTGACTCTGACTCTGACTCTGTCTTCACGACTCTGACGCTGACTCTGACTCTAACTCCGACTCCGACTTTGACCCAGACTCTGACTCTAACTCTGACTCTGACGCTAACTCTGACTCTGACTCTGACTCTGACTCTGACCCAGACTCTGACTCTGACTCTGACTCTGACTTTGACTCCGACTCTGACTATGTCTCTGACTCTGTCTCTGACTCTGACTCTGACTCTGACTTCATGACTCTGATTCTAAATTTGACTTTGACTCTAACTTCATGATCCTGGAACTGACTTTGACTCTGACTTTGAGTTCATGACTCTGACTCTGACTGTGACTCTGACCCTGACTCTGACTCTGACTCTGACTCTGACTCTTACTTCATGACTTTGACTTTGACTCTGACTCTGACTCTGACTCTGACTCTGACTCTGACTCTGTCTCTGACTCTGACTGTGACTCTGAATCTGACTTCATGACTCTTAATCTGACTCTGACTATGATTTTATGACTCTGACTCTGACTCTGACTCTGACTCTGACTCTGACTCTGACTCTGACCCAGACTCTGACTCTGACTCTGACTCTGACTTTGACTCTGACTCTGACTCTGACTCTGACTCTGACTCCATGACTCTGAATCTGACTCTGACTTTGACTCTAACGCCATAATCCTGAAACTCACTTTGACCCTGACTCTAACTCTGACTCTGACTCTGACTCTGACTCTGACTCTGACTCTTACTTCATGACTCTGACTTTGGCTTTGACTTTTACTCTGACTCTGACTCTGACTCTGACTCTGACTCTGACTCTGTCTCTGACTCTGACTCTGACTCCGAATCTGACTTCATGACTCTGACTCTGACTCTGACTCTTTCTTCACGACTCTGACGCTGACTCTGACTCTAACTCTGACTCCGACTTTGACCCAGACTCTGACTCTGAATCTGACTCTGACTATGATTTTATGACTCTGACTCTGACTCTGACTCTGACTCTGACTCTAACTTCATGACTCTGAATCTGACTCTGACTATGATTTCATGACTCTGACTCTGACTCTGACTCTGACTCTGACTCTAACTTCATGACTCTGAATCTGACTCTGACTAAGATTTTATGACTTTGACTTTGACTTTGACTCTGACTCTGACTCTGACTCTGACTCTGACTCTGTCTCTGACTGTGACTCCGACTCTGACTCTAACTCCATGACTCTGAATCTGACTCTGACTATGATTTTATGACTCTGACTCTGACTCCGACTCTGACTCTGACTCTGACTCTGACTCTGAGTCTTTCTCCATGACTCTGACGCTAACTCTGACTCTGACTCTGACTCTGACTCTGACCCAGACTCTGGCTCTGACTCTGACTCTGACTTTGACTCCGACTCTGACTATGTCTCTGACTCTGTCTCTGACTCTGACTCTGACTCTGACTTCATGACTCTGATTCTAAATTTGACTTTGACTCTAACTTCATGATCCTGGAACTGACTTTGACTCTGACTTTGAGTTCATGACTCTGACTCTGACTGTGACTCTGACCCTGACTCTGACTCTGACTCTGACTCTGACTCTTACTTCATGACTCTGACTTTGGCTTTATTAACTTTTACTCTGACTCTGACTCTGACTCTGACTCTGACTCTGTCTCTGACTCTGACTCTGACTCTGAATCTGACTTCATGACTCTGACTCTGACTCTGACTCTGTCTTCACGACTCTGACGCTGACTCTGACTCTAACTCCGACTCCGACTTTGACCCAGACTCTGACTCTAACTCTGACTCTGACTCTGACTCTGACTCCGACTTTGACTTTGACTCTGACTCTGACTCTGACTCTAACTTCATGACTCTGAATCTGACTCTGACTATGATTTTATGACTCTGACTCTGACTCTGACTCTGACTCTTACTTCATGACTCTGACTTTGACTTTGACTTTGACTCTGACTCTGACTCTGACTCTGACTCTGACTCTGACTCTGTCTCTGACTGTGACTCCGACTCTGACACTAACTCCATGACTCTGAATCTGACTCTGACTATGATTTTATGACTCTGACTCTGACTCTGACTCTGACCCAGACTCTGACTTTGACTCTGACTCTGACTTTGACTCTGACTCTGACTCTGACTCCGACTCTGACTTCATGACTCTGAATCTGACTCTGACTTTGACTCTAACTACATGATCCTGAAACTGACCTTGACTCTGACTCTGACTATGACTCTGACTCTTACTTCATGACTCTGACTTTGACTTTGACTCTGACTCTGACTCTGACTCTGACTCTGACTCTGACTCCGACTCGGACTATGTCCCTGACTCTGACTCTGACTTCATGACTCTGAATCTGACTCTGACTTTGACTCTAACTTCCTGATCCTGAAACTCACTTTGACTCTGACTTTGACTTCATGACTCTGACTCTGACTGTGACTCTGACCCTGACTGTGACTCTGACTCTGACTCTGACTCTTACTCCATGACTTTGACTTTGACTTTGACTTTGACTCTGACTCTGACTCTGACTCTGACTCTGACTCTGACTCTGTCTCTGACTCTGACTCTGACTCTGAATCTGACTGTATGACTCTGAATCTGACTCTCACTATGATTTTATGACTCTGACTCTGATTCTGACTCTGACTCTGACTCTTACTTCATGACTCTGACTCTGACTTCGATCTGACTCTGACTCTGACTCTGACTCTGTCTCTGACTGTGACTCCGACTCTGACTCTCACTTCATGACTATGAATCTGACTCTGACTATGATTTTATGACTCTGACTCTGACTCCGACTCTGACTCTGACTCTGACTCTGACTCTGAGTCTTTCTTCGTGACTCTGACGCCAACTCTGACTCTGACTCTGACTCTGACCCAGAATCTGACTCTGACTCTGACTCTGACTTTGACTCCGACTCTGACTCTGACTCTGACTCTGACTTCATGACTCTGACTCTGACTCTGACTCTGACTCTGACTCTTACTTCATGACTTTGACTATGTCTCTGACTCTGACTCTGACTCTGACTCTGACTCTGACTTCATGACTCTGAATCTGACTCTGACTTTGACTCTAACTTCATGATCCTGAAACTGACTTTGACTCTGACTTTGAGTTCATGACTCTGACTCTGACTGTGACTCTGACCCTGACTCTGACTCTGACTCTGACTCTGACTCTTACTTCATGACTCTGACTTTGGCTTTGACTTCGACTCTGACTCTGACTCTGACTCTGTCTCTGACTGTGACTCCGACTCTGACTCTAACTTCATGACTCTGAATCTGACTCTGACTATGATTTTATGACTCTGACTCTGACTCCGACTCTGACTCTGACTCTGACTCTTACTCTGAGTCTTTCTTCGTGACTCTGACGCCAACTCTGACTCTGACTCTGACTCTGACCCAGAATCTGACTCTGACTCTGACTCTGACTTTGACTCTGACTCTGACTCTGGCTCTGACTCTGACTCTGACTCTGACTCTGACTCTTACTTCATGACTTTGACTTTGACTCTGACTCTGACTCTGACTCTGACTCTGACTCTGTCTCTGACTCTGACACTGACTCTGAATATGACTTCATGACTCTGACTCTGACTCTGACTCTCTCTTCACGACTCTGACGCTGACTCTGACTCTAACTCTGACTCCGACTCTGACCCAGACTCTGACTCTGACTCCGACTGTGACTCTGACTCTGATTTCGACTTTGACTTCGACTCTGACTCTGACTCTGACTCTGACTTCATGACTCTGAATCTGACTCTGACTATGATTTTATGACTCTGACTCTAACTCTTACTTTATGACTCTGACTTTGACTTTGACTCTGACTCCGACTCTGACTCTGACTCTGACTCTGACTCTGTCTCCGACTGTGACTCCGACTCTGACTCCAACTTTATGACTCTGAATCTGACTCTGACTATGATTTTATGACTCTGACTCTGACTCTGACTCTGACTCTGACTCTGACTCTGACTTCATGACTCTGAATCTGACTCTGACTATGATTTTATGACTCTGACTCTGATTCTGACTCGGACTCCCACTCTGACTCTGTCTCTGAGTCTTTCTTCATGAATATGACGCTGACTCTGACTCTGACTCTGACTCCGACTGTGACCCAGACTCTGACTCTGACTCTTACTCTGACTTCGACTATGACTCTGACTCTGACTCTGACTCTGACTCTGACTCTGACTTTGACTCTGACTCTGACTCTGACTCTGACTCTGACTTCATGACTCTGAATCTGACTCTGACTATGATTTTATGACTCTGACTCTGACTCTGACTCGGACTCCGACTCTGACTCTGACTCTGACTCTAACTCTTACTTTATGACTCTGACTTTGACTTTGACTCTGACTCTGACTCTGACTCTGACTCTGACTCTGACTCTGACCCAGACTCTGACTCTGACTCTGACTTCATGACTCTGAATCTGACTCTGACTATGATTTTATGACTCTGACTCTGACTCTGACTCGGACTCCCACTCTGACTCTGTCTCTGAGTCTTTCTTCATGACTATGACGCTGACTCTGACTCTGACTCTGACTCCGACTCTGACCCAGACTCTGACTCTGACTCTTACTCTGACTTCGACTATGACTCTGACTCTGACTCTGACTCTGACTTTGACTTTGACTCTGACTCTGACTCTGACTCTGACTCTGACTTCATGACTCTGAATCTGACTCTGACTATGATTTTATGACTCTGACTCTGACTCTGACTCGGACTCCGACTCTGACTCTGACTCTGAGTCTTTCTTCATGACTATGACGCTGACTCTGACTCTGACTCTGACTCCGACTCTGAACCAGACTCTGACTCTGACTCTAACTCTGACTTCGACTATGACTCCGTCTCAGACTCAGACTCTGACTCTGACTCTGACTTTGACTCTGACTCTGACTTTGACTCTGACTCTTACTTCATGACTCTGACTTTGACTTTGACTCTGACTCTTACTCCATGACTTGGACTTTGACTCTGACTCTGACTCTGACTCTGACTCTGACTCCGACTGTGACTCTGTCTCTGACTCTGACTGTGACTCTGAATCTGACTTCATGACTCTGAATCTGACTCTGACTATGATTTTATGACTCTGACTCTGACTTTGACTCGGACTCTGACCCAGACTCTGACTTTGACTCTGACTCTGACTCTGACTCTGAGTCTTTCTCCATGACTCTGACGCTAACTCTGAATCTGACTCTGACTCTGACTCTGACCCAGACTCTGACTCTGACTCTGACTCTGACTTTGACTCTGACTCTGACTCTGACTCTGACTCTGACTTCATGACTCTGAATCTGACTCTGACTTCGACTCTAACTACATGATCCTGAAACTGACGTTGACCCTGACTCTGACTCTGACTCTGACTCTGACTCTTACTTTATAACTCTGACTTTGACTTTGACTCTGACTCTGACTCTGACTCTGACTCTGACTCTGACTCTGACTCCGACTCGGACTATGTCTCTGACTCTGACTCTGACTTCATGACTCTGAATCTGACTCTGACTTTGACTCTAACTTCCTGATCCTGAAACTCACTTTGACTCTGACTTTGACTTCATGACTCTGACTCTGACTGTGACTCTGACCCTGACTCTGACTCTGACTCTGACTCTGACTCTTACTCCATGACTCTGACTTTGACTTTGACTTTGACTCTGACTCTGACTCTGACTCTGACTCTGTCTCTGACTCCGACTCTGAGTCTCACTTCATGACTCTGAATCTGACTCTGACTATGATTTTATGACTCTGACTCTGACTCCGACTCTGACTCTGACTCTGACTCTGACTCCGACTCGGACTATGTCTCTGACTCTGACTCTGACTTCATGACTCTGAATCTGACTCTGACTTTGACTCTAACTTCCTGATCCTGAAACTCACTTTGACTCTGACTTTGACTTCATGACTCTGACTCTGACTGTTACTCTGACCCTGACTCTGACTCTGACTCTGACTCTGACTCTTACTCCATGACTCTGACTTTGACTCTGACTCTGACTCTGACTCTGACTCTGACTCTGACTCTGACTTCGACTCGGACTATGTCACTGACTCTGACTCTGACTTCATGACTCTGAATCTGACTCTGACATTGACTCTAACTTCCTGATCCTGAAACTCACTTTGACTCTGACTTTGACTTCATGACTCTGACTCTGACTGTGACTCTGACTCTGACTCTGACTCTGACTTTGACTCTGACTCTTACTCCATGACTCTGACTTTGACTTTGACTCTGACTCTGACTTCATGACTCTGAATCTGACTCTGACTTTGACTCTAACTTCATGATCCTGAAACTGACTTTGACTCTGACTTTGAGTTCATGACTCTGACTCTGACTGTGACTCTGACCCTGACTCTGATTTTGACTCTGACTCTGACTCTTACTTCATGACTCTGACTTTGGCTTTGACTTTGACTCTGACTCTGACTCTGACTCTGACTCTGACTCTGACTCTGTCACTGACTGTGACTCCGACTCTGACTCTAACTTCATGACTCATAATCTGACTCTGACTATGATTTTATGACTCTGACTCTGACTCCGACTCTGACTCTGACTCTGACTCTGACTCTGAGTCTTTCTTCGTGACTCTGACGCCAAGTCTGACTCTGACTCTGACTCTTACTCTGACCCAGACTCTGACTCTGACTCTGACTCTGACTTTGACTCTGACTCTGACTCTGACTCTGACTCTGACTCTGACTCTGTCTCTGACTCTGACTCTGACTCTGAATCTGACTTTATGACTCTGAATCTGACTCTCACTATGATTTTATGACTCTGACTCTGACTCTGACTCTGACTCTTACGTCATGACTCTGACTCTAACTTTGACTCTGACTCTGACTCTGACTCTGACTCTGTCTCTGACTGTGACTCCGACTCTGACTCTAACTTCATGACTCTGAATCTGACTCTGACTATGATTTTATGACTCTGACTCTGACTCCGACTGTGACTCTGACTCTGACTCTGACTCTGAGTCTTTCTTCGTGACTCTGACGCCAACTCTGACTCTGACTCTGACTCTGACCCAGAATCGGACTCTGACTCTGACTCTGACTTTGACTCTGACTCTGACTCTGGCTCTGACTCTGACTCTGACTCTGACTCTGACTTTTACTTCATGACTTTGACTTTGACTTTGACTCTGACTCTGACTCTGACTCTGACTCTTACTTCATGACTCTGACTTTGGCTTTCACTGTGACTCTGACTCTGACTCTGACTCTGACTCTGACTCTGACTCTGTCTCTGACTCTGACACTGACTCTGAATATGACTTCATGACTCTGACTCTGACTCTGACTCTGTATTCACGACTCTGACGGTGACTTTGACTCTAACTCTGACTCCGACTCTGACCCAGACTCTGACTCTGACTCCGACTGTGACTCTGACTCTGACTCCGACTTTGACTTCGACTGTGACTCTGACTCTGACTCTGACTTCATGACTCTGAATCTGACTCTGACTATGATTTTATGACTCTGACTCTGACTCTTACTTTATGACTCTGACTTTGACTTTGACTCTGACTCTGACTCTGACTCTGACTCTGACTCTGACTCTGTCTCTGACTGTGACTCCGACTCTGACTCTAACTTTATGACTCTGAATCTGACTCTGACTTTGACTCTGACTCTGACTCTGGCTCTGACTCTGACTCTGACTCTGACTCTGACTTTTACTTCATGACTTTGACTTTGACTTTGACTCTGACTCTGACTCTGACTCTGACTCTTACTTCATGACTCTGACTTTGGCTTTCACTGTGACTCTGACTCTGACTCTGACTCTGACTCTGACTCTGACTCTGTCTCTGACTCTGACACTGACTCTGAATATGACTTCATGACTCTGACTCTGACTCTGACTCTGTATTCACGACTCTGACGCTGACTTTGACTCTAACTCTGACTCCGACTCTGACCCAGACTCTGACTCTGACTCCGACTGTGACTCTGACTCTGACTCCGACTTTGACTTCGACTCTGACTCTGACTCTGACTCTGACTTTATAACTCTGAATCTGACTCTGACTATGATTTTATGACTCTGACTCTGACTCTTACTATATGACTCTGACTTTGACTTTGACTCTGACTCTGACTCTGACTCTGTCTCTGACTGTGACTCCGACTCTGACTCTAACTTTATGAGTCTGAATCTGACTCTGACTATAATTTTATGACTCTGACTCTGACTCCGATTCTGACTCTGACTCTGACTCTGACTCTGAGTCTTTCTCCATGACTCTGACGCTAACTCTGACTCTGACTCTGACTCTGGCTCTGACCCAGACTCTGACTCTGACTCTGACTCTGACTCTGACTCTGACTTCATGACTCTGAATCTGACTCTGACTATGATTTTATGACTCTGACTCTGACTCTTACTCTGACTTCGACTATGACTCTGACTCTGACTCTGACTCTGACTCTGACTCTGACTTTGACTTTGACTCTGACTCTGACTCTGACTCTGACTTCATGACTATGAATCTGACTCTGACTATGATTTTATGACTCTGACTCTGACTCTGACTCGGACTCCGACTCTGACTCTGACTCTGAGTCTTTCTTCATGACTATGACGCTGACTCTGACTCTGACTCCGACTCCGACTCTGACCCAGACTCTGACTCTGACTCTAACTCTGACTTCGACTATGACTCCGTCTCAGACTCAGACTCTGACTCTGACTCTGACTTTGACTCTGACTCTGACTCTGACTCTGACTCTTACTTCATGACTCTGACTTTGACTTTGACTCTGACTCTTACTCCATGACTTTGATTTTGACTCTGACTCTGACTCTGACTCTGACTCCGACTCTGACTCTGTCTCTGACTCTGACTGTGACTCTGAATCTGACTTCATGACTCTGAATCTGACTCTGACTATGATTTTATGACTCTGACGCTAACTCTGACTCTGACTCTGACTCTGACTCTGACCCAGACTCTGACTCTGACTCCGACTCTGAGTCTTTCTTCGTGACTCTGACGCTAACTCTGACTCTGACTCTGACTCTGACTCTGACTCTGACTCTGACTTCATGACTCTGAATCTGACTCTGACTTTGACTCTAACTACATGATCCTGAAACTGACCTTGACCCTGACTCTGACTCTGACTCTGACTCTGACTCTCACTTCATGACTCTGACTTTGACTTTGACTCTGACACTGACTCTGACTCTGACTCTGACTCTGACTCCGACTCGGACTATGTCTCTGACTCTGACTCTGACTTCATGACTCTGAATCTGACTCTGACTTTGACTCTAACTTCCTGATCCTGAAACTCACTTTGACTCTGACTTTGACTTCATGACTCTGACTCTGACTGTGACTCTGACCCTGACTCTGACTCTGACTCTGACTCTGACTCTTACTCCATGACTCTGACTTTGACTTTGACTTTGACTCTGACTCTGACTCTGACTCTGACTCTGACTCTGACTCTGTCTCTGACTCTGACTCTGACTCTGAATCTGACTTTATGACTCTGAATCTGACTCTCACTATGATTTTATGACTCTGACTCTGATTCTGACTCTGACTCTGACTCTTACTTCATGACTCTGACTCTGACTTCGACTCTGACTCTGACTCTGACTCTGACTCTGTCTGTGACTGTGACGCCGACTCTGACTCTCACTTCATGACTCTGAATCTGACTCTGACTATGATTTTATGACTCTGACTCTGACTCCGACTCCGACTCTGACTCTGACTCTGACTCTGAGTCTTTCTTCGTGACTCTGACGCCAACTCCGACTCTGACTCTGACTCTGACCCAGAAACTGACCCTGACTCTGACTCTGGTTTTGACTCTGACTCTGACTCTGACTCTGACTCTGACTTCATGACTCTGACTCTGACTCTGACTCTGACTCTGAATCTTACTTCATGACTTTGACTATGTCTCTGACTCTGACTCTGACTCTGACTCTGACTCTGACTTCATGACTCTGAATCTGACTATGAAAGGACTCTAACTTCATGATCCTGAAACTTACTTTTACTCTAACTTTGAGTTCATGACTCTGACTCTGACTGTGACTCTGACCCTGACTCTGACTCTGACTCTGACTCTGACTCTTACTTCATGACTCTGACTTTGGCTCTGACTTTGACTCTGACTCTGACTCTGACTCTGACTCTGACTCTGACTCTGTCTCTGACTGTGACTCCGACTCTGACTCTAACTTCATGACTCTGAATCTGACTCTGACTATGATTTTATGACTCTGACTCTGACTCCGCCTCTGACTCTGAATCGGACTCTGACTCTGAGTCTTTCTTCGTGACTCTGACGCCAACTCTGACTCTGACTCTGACTCTAACTCTGACCCAGACTCTGACTCTGACTCTGACTCTGACTTTGACTCTGACTCTGACTCTGACTCTGACTTTGACTTCATGACTCTGAATCTGACTCTGACTATGATTTCATGACTCTGACTCTGACTCTGACTCGGTCTCCGACTCTGACTCTGACACTGAGTCTTTCTATATGACTATGACGCTGACTCTGACTCTGACTCTGACTCCAACTCTGACCCAGACTCTGACTCTGACTCTAACTCTGACTTCGACTATGACTCTGACTCAGACTCTGACTCTGACTCTGACTCTGACTTTGACTCTGACTCTGACACTGACTCTGACTCTGACTTCATGACTCTGACTCTAACTCTGACTCCGACTCTGACCCAGACTCTGACTCTGACTCTAACTCTGACTTCGACTATGACTCTGACTCAGACTCTGACTCTGACTCTGACTCTGACTTTGACTCTGACTCTGACTCTGACTCTGACTCTGAATCTGACTTTCTGACTCTGAATCTGACTCTCACTATGATTTTATGACTCTGACTCTGACTCTGACTCTAACTCTTACTTCATGACTCTGACTCTGACTTTGACTCTGACTCTGACTCTGACTCTGACTCTGTCTCTGACTGTGACTCCGACTCTGACTCTAACTTCATGACTCTGAATCTAAATCTGACTATGATTTTATGACTCTGACTCTGACTCCGACTCTGACTCTGACTCTGACTCTGACTCTGAGTCTTTCTTCGTGACTCTGACGCCAACTCTGACTCTGACTCTGACTCTGACCCAGAATCTGACTCTGACTCTGACTCGGACTTTGACTCTGACTCTGACTCTGGCTCTGACTCTTACTCTGACTCTGACTCTGACTCTGACTCTGACTCTGACTCTGTCTCTGACTCTGACACTGACTCTGAATATGACTTCATGACTCTGACTCTGACTATGACTCTGTCTTCACGACTCTGACGCTGACTTTGACTCTAACTCTGACTCCGACTGTGACCCAGACTCTGACTCTGACTCCGACTGTGACTCTGACTCTGACTCCGACTTTGACTTCGACTCTGACTCTGACTCTGACTCTGACTTCATGACTCTGAATCTGACTCTGACTATGATTTTATGACTCTGACTCTGACTCTTACTTTATGACTCTGACTTTGACTTTGACTCTGACTCTGACTCTGACTCTGACTCTGACTCTGACTTTGACTCTGACTCTGACTCTGACTCTGATTCTGACTTCATGACTCTGACTCTGACTCTGACTGTGTCTTCACGACTCTGACGCTGACTCTGATTTTGACTTTGACTGTGACTCTGACTCTGACTCTGACTCTGACTCTGACTCTGTCTCTGACTTTGACTCTGACCCAGAATCTGACTCTGACTCTGACTCTGACTTTGACTCTGACTCTGACTCTGACTCTGACTCTGACTTCATGACTCTGACTCTGACTCTGACTCTGACTCTGACTCTTACTTCATGACTTTGACTATGTCTCTGACTCTGACTCTGACTCTGACTCTGACTCTGACTTCATGACTCTGAATCTGACTCTGACTATGATTTCATGACTCTGACTCTGACTCTGACTCGGACTCCGACTCTGACTCTGACACTGAGTCTTTCTTCATGACTATGACGCTGACTCTGACTCTGACTCTGACTCCGACTCTGACCCAGACTCTGACTCTGACTCTAACTCTGACTTCGACTATGACTCCGTCTCAGACTCAGACTCTGACTCTGACTCTGACTTTGACTCTGACTCTGACTCTGACTCTGACTCTTTCTTCATGACTCTGACTTTGACTCTGACTCTGACTCTTACTCCATGACTTTGACTTTGACTCTGACTCTGACTCTGACTCTGACTCCGACTCTGACTCTGTCTCTGACTCTGACTGTGACTCTGAATCTGACTTCATGACTCTGAATCTGACTCTGACTATGATTTTATGACTCTGACTCTGACTCTGACTCTGACTCTGACCCAGACTCTGACTTTGACTCTGACTCTGACTCTGACTCTGAGTCTTTCTCCATGACTCTGACGCTAACTCTGACTCTGACTCTGACTCTGACTCTGACCCAGACTCTGACTCTGACTCTGTTTCTGACTTTGACTCTGACTTTGACTTCATGACTCTGACTCTGACTGTGACTCTGACCCTGACTCTGACTCTGACTCTGACTCTGACTCTTACTCCATGACTCTGACTTTGACTTTGACTTTGACTGTGACTCTGACTCTGACTCTGACTCTGACTCTGACTCTGTCTCTGACTCCGACTCTGAGTCTCACTTCATGACTCTGAATCTGACTCTGACTATGATTTTATGACTCTGACTCTGACTCCGACTCTGACTCTGACTCTGACTCTGACTCTGAGTCTTTCTTCGTGACTCTGACGCCAACTCTGACTCTGACTCTGACTCTGACCCAGAATCTGACTCTGACTCTGACTCTGACTTTGACTCTGACTCTGACTCTGACTGTGACTCTGACCCTGACTCTGACTCTGACTCTGACTCTGACTCTTACTCCATGACTCTGACGCTGACTTTGACTCTAACTCTGACTCCGACTCTGACCCAGACTCTGACTCTGACTCCGACTGTGACTCTGACTCTGACTCCGACTTTGACTTCGACTCTGACTCTGACTCTGACTCTGACTTCATGACTCTGAATCTGACTCTGACTATTATTTTATGACTCTGACTCTGACTCTTACTTTATGACTCTGACTTTGACTTTGACTCTGACTCTGACTCTGACTCTGACTCTGACTCTGACTCTGTCTCTGACTGTGACTCCGACTCTGACTCTAACTTTATGACTCCGAATCTGACTCTGACTATGATTTTATGACTCTGACTCTGACTCCGATTCTGACTCTGACTCTGACTCTGACTATGATTTTATGACTCTGACTCTGACTCCGATTCTGACTCTGACTCTGACTCTGTTTCTGAGTCTTTCTCCATGACTCTGACGCTAACTCTGACTCTGACTCTGACTCTGACTCTGACCCAGACTCTGACTCTCACTCTGACTCTGACTTTGATTCTGACTCTGACTCTGACTCTGACTCTGACTTCATGACTCTGAATCTGACTCTGACTATGATTTTATGACTTTGACTCTGACTCTGACTCTGACTCCGACTGTGACTCTGACTCTGACTCCGACTTTGACTTCGACTCTGACTCTGACTCTGACTCTGACTTCATGACTCTGAATCTGACTCTGACTATGATTTTATGACTCTGACTCTGACTCTTACTTCATGACTCTGACTTTGACTTTGACTCTGACTCTGACTCTGACTCTGACTCTGACTCTGACTTTGACTCTGACTCTGACTCTGACTCTGATTCTGACTTCATGACTCTGACTCTGACTCTGACTGTGTCTTCACGACTCTGACGCTGACTCTGATTTTGACTTTGACTGTGACTCTGACTCTGACTCTGACTCTGACTCTGACTCTGTCTCTGACTTTGACTCTGACCCAGAATCTGACTCTGACTCTGACTCTGACTTTGACTCTGACTCTGACTCTGACTCTGACTCTGACTTCATGACTCTGACTCTGACTCTGACTCTGACTCTGACTCTTACTTCATGACTTTGACTATGTCTCTGACTCTGACTCTGACTCTGACTCTGACTCTGACTTCATGACTCTGAATCTGACTCTGACTTTGACTCTAACTTCATGATCCTGAAACTGACTTTGACTCTGACTTTGAGTTCATGACTCTGACTCTGACTGTGACTCTGACCCTGACTCTGACTCTGACTCTGACTCTGACTCTTACTTCATGACTCTGACTTTGGCTTTGACTTTGACTCTGACTCTGACTCTGACTCTGACTCTGACTCTGACTCTGGCTCTGACTGTGACTCCGACTCTGACTCTAACTTCATGACTCTGAATCTGACTCTGACTATGATTTTATGACTCTGACTGTGACTCCGACTCTGACTCTGACTCTGACTCTGACTCTGAGTCTTTCTTCGTGACTCTGACGCCAAGTCTGACTCTGACTCTGACTCTTACTCTGACCCAGACTCTGACTCTGACTCTGACTCTGACTTTGACTCTGACTCTGACTCTGACTCTGACTCTGACTTCATGACTCCGAATCTGACTCTGACTATGATTTCATGACTCTGACTCTGACTCTGACTCGGACTCCGACTCTGACTCTGACACTGAGTCTTTCTTCATGACTATGACGCTGACTCTGACTCTGACTCTGACTCCAACTCTGACCCAGACTCTGACTCTGACTCTAACTCTGCCTTCGACTATGACTCTGACTCAGACTCTGACTCTGACTCTGACTCTGACTTTGACTCTGACTCTGACTCTGACTCTGACTCTGACTTCATGACTCTGACTCTAACTCTGACTCCGACTCTGACCCAGACTCTGACTCTGACTCTAACTCTGACTTCGACTATGACTCTGACTCAGACTCTGACTCTGACTCTGACTCTGACTTTGACTCTGACTCTGACTCTGACTCTGACTCTGACTTCATGACTCTGACTCTAACTCTGACTCCGACTCTGACCCAGACTCTGACTCTGACTCTGACTCTGACTCTGACTTTGACTCTGACTCTGACTCTGACTCTGAATCTGACTTCATGACTCTGACTCTGACTCTGACTGTGTCTTCACGACTCTGACGCTGACTCTGATTTCGACTTTGACTGTGACTGTGACTCTGACTCTGACTCTGACTCTGACTCTGTCTCTGACTTTGACTCTGACTCTGAATCTGACTTTATGACTCTGAATCTGACTCTCACTATGATTTTATGACTCTGACTCTGACTCTGACTCTAACTCTTACTTCATGACTCTGACTCTGACTTTGACTCTGACTCTGACTCTGACTTTGACTCTGACTCTGACTCTGACTCTGACTCTGACTTCATGACTCTGACTCTAACTCTGACTCCGACTCTGACCCAGACTCTGACTCTGACTCTAACTCTGACTTCGACTATGACTCTGACTCAGACTCTGACTCTGACTCTGACTCTGACTTTGACTCTGACTCTGACTCTGACTCTGACTCTGAATCTGACTTTATGACTCTGAATCTGACTCTCACTATGATTTTATGACTCTGACTCTGACTCTGACTCTGACTCTTACTTCATGACTCTGACTCTGACTTTGACTCTGACTCTGACTCTGACTCTGACTCTGTCTCTGACTGTGACTTCGACTCTGACTCTAACTTCATGACTCTGAATCTAAATCTGACTATGATTTTATGACTCTGACTCTGACTCCGACTCTGACTCTGACTCTGACTCTGACTCTGAGTCTTTCTTCGTGACTCTGACGCCAACTCTGACTCTGACTCTGACTCTGACCCAGAATCTGACTCTGACTCTGACTCGGACTTTGACTTTGACTCTGACTCTGGCTCTGACTCTGACTCTGACTCTGACTCTGACTCTGACTCTGACTCTGACTCTGTCTCTGACTCTGACACTGACTCTGAATATGACTTCATGACTCTGACTCTGACTATGACTCTGTCTTCACGACTCTGACGCTGACTTTGACTCTAACTCTGACTCCGACTCTGACCCAGACTCTGACTCTGACTCCGACTGTGACTCTGACTCTGACTCCGACTTTGACTTCGACTCTGACTCTGACTCTGACTCTGACTTCATGACTCTGAATCTGACTCTGACTATGATTTTATGACTCTGACTCTGACTCTTACTTTATGACTCTGACTTTGACTTTGACTCTGACTCTGACTCTGACTCTGACTCTGACTCTGACTTTGACTCTGACTCTGACTCTGACTCTGAATCTGACTTCATGACTCTGACTCTGACTCTGACTGTGTCTTCACGACTCTGACGCTGACTCTGATTTTGACTTTGACTGTGACTCTGACTCTGACTCTGACTCTGACTCTGACTCTGTCTCTGACTTTGACTCTGACCCAGAATCTGACTCTGACTCTGACTCTGACTTTGACTCTGACTCTGACTCTGACTCTGACTCTGACTTCATGACTCTGACTCTGACTCTGACTCTGACTCTAACTCTTACTTCATGACTTTGACTATGTCTCTGACTCTGACTCTGACTCTGACTCTGACTCTGACTACATGACTCTGAATCTGACTCTGACTTTGACTCTAACTTCATGATCCTGAAACTGACTTTGACTCTGACTTTGAGTTCATGACTCTGACTCTGACTGCGACTCTGACCCTGACTCTGACTCTGACTCTGACTCTGACTCTTACTTCATGACTCTGACTTTGGCTTTGACTTTGACTCTGACTCTGACTCTGACTCTGACTCTGACTCTGACTCTGTCTCTGACTGTGACTCCGACTCTGACTCTAACTTCATGACTCTGAATCTGACTCTAACTATGATTTTATGACTCTGACTGTGACTCCGACTCTGACTCTGACTCTGACTCTGACTCTGAGTCTTTCTTCGTGACTCTGACGCCAAGTCTGACTCTGACTCTGACTCTTACTCTGACCCAGACTCTGACTCTGACTCTGACTCTGACTTTGACTCTGACTCTGACTCTGACTCTGACTCTGACTTCATGACTCCGAATCTGACTCTGACTATGATTTCATGACTCTGACTCTGACTCTGACTCGGACTCCGACTCTGACTCTGACACTGAGTCTTTCTTCATGACTATGACGCTGACTCTGACTCTGACTCTGACTCCAACTCTGACCCAGACTCTGACTCTGACTCTAACTCTGACTTCGACTATGACTCTGACTCAGACTCTGACTCTGACTCTGACTCTGACTTTGACTCTGACTCTGACTCTGACTCTGACTCTGACTCTGACTTCATGACTCTGACTCTAACTCTGACTCCGACTCTGACCCAGACTCTGACTCTGACTCTAACTCTGACTTCGACTATGACTCTGACTCAGACTCTGACTCTGACTCTGACTCTGACTTTGACTCTGACTCTGACTCTGACTCTGACTCTGACTTCATGACTCCGACTCTAACTCTGACTCCGACTCTGACCCAGACTCTGACTCTGACTCTGACTCTGACTCTGACTTTGACTCTGACTCTGACTCTGACTCTGAATCTGACTTCATGACTCTGACTCTGACTCTGACTGTGTCTTCACGACTCTGACGCTGACTCTGATTTTGACTTTGACTGTGACTGTGACTCTGACTCTGACTCTGACTCTGACTCTGTCTCTGAGTTTGACTCTGACTCTGAATCTGACTTTATGACTCTGAATCTGACTCTCACTATGATTTTATGACTCTGACTCTGACTCTGACTCTAACTCTTACTTCATGACTCTGACTCTGACTTTGACTCTGACTCTGACTCTGACTCTGACTCTGTCTCTGACTGTGACTCCGACTCTGACTCTAACTTCATGACTCTGAATCTGATTCTGACTATGATTTTATGACTCTGACTCTGACTCCGACTCTGACTCTGACTCTGACTCTGACTCTGAGTCTGACTCTGACTCTGACTCTGACTCTTACTTCATGACTTTGACTTTGACTTTGACTCTGACTCTGACTCTGACTCTAACTCTGAATCCGACTCTGACTAAGTCTCTGTCTCTGACTCTGACTCTGACTCTGACTCTGACTTCATGACTCTGAATCTGACTCTGACTTTGACTCTAACTTCATGATCCTGAAACTGACTTCGACTCTGACTTTGAGTTCATGACTCTGACTCTGACTGTGACTCTGACCCTGACTCTGACTCTGACTCTGACTCTGACTCTGACTCTTACTTTATGACTCTGACTTTGGCTTTCACTGTGACTCTGACTCTGACTCTGACTCTGACTCTGACTCTGACTCTGTCTCTGACTCTGACACTGACTCTGAATATGACTTCATGACTCTGACTCTGACTCTGACTCTGTCTTCACGACTCTGACGCTGACTTTGACTCTAACTCTGACTCCGACTCTGACCCAGACTCTGACTCTGACTCCGACTGTGACTCTGACTCTGACTCCGACTTTGACTTCGACTTCGACTCTGACTCTGACTCTGACTTCATGACTCTGAATCTGACTCTGACTATGATTTTATGACTCTGACTCTGACTCTCACTTTATGACTCTGACTTTGACTTTGACTCTGACTCTGACTCTGACTTTGACTCTGACTCTGACTCTGACTCTGACTCTTACTTCATGACTCTGACTTTGACTTTGATTTCGACTCTGACTCTGACTCTGACTCTGACTCTGACTCTGACTCTGACTATGACTCTGACTCTGACTCTGTCTCTGACTGTGACTCCGACTCTGACTCTAACTTTATGACTTTGAATCTGACTCAGACTATGATTTTATGACTCTGACTCTGACTCCGACTCTGACTCTGACTCTGACTCTGACTCTGACTCTGAGTCTTTCTCCATGACTCTGACTCCGACTCTGACTCTGACTCTGACTCTGACTCTGAGTCTTTCTCCGTGACTCTGACGCTAACTCTGACTCTGACTTTGACTCTGACTCTGACTCTGACTCTGACTCTGACTCTGACTTCATGACTCTGATTCTAAATCTGACTTTGACTCTAACTTCATGATTCTGGAACTGACTTTGACTCTGACTTTGAGTTCATGACTCTGACTCTGACTGTGACTCCGACCCTGACTCTGACTCTGACTCTGACTCTGACTCTTACTCCATGACTCTGACTTTGACTTTGACTTTGACGCTGACTCTGACTCTGACTCTGAATCTGACTTCATGACTCTGATTCTGACTCTGACTCTGTCTTCACGACTCTGACGCTGACTCTGACTCTAACTCTGACTCCGACTCTGACCCAGACTCTGACTCTGACTCCGACTGTGACTCTGACTCTGACTCCGACTTTGACTTCGACTCTGACTCTGACTCTGACTCTGACTTCATGACTCTGAATCTGACTCTGACTATGATTTTATGACTCTGACGCTGACTCTGACTCTGACCCTGACTCTGACTCTGACTCTGACTCTGACTCTGACTCTTACTTCATGACTCTGACTTTGACTTTGACTCTGACTCTGACTCTGACTCTGACTCTGAATCTGACTTCATGACTCTGACTCTGACTCTGACTGTGTCTTCACTACTATGACGCTGACTCTGACTTTAACCCTGACTCCGACTCTGACCCAGACTCTGACTCTGACTCTGACTCTGACTCTGACTCTGACTCCGACTTTGACTTTGACTCTGACTCTGACTCTGACTCTGACTTCATGACTCTGAATCTGACTCTGACAATGATTTTATGACTCTGACTCTGACTCTGACTCTGACCCTGACTCTGACTCTGACTCTGACTCTTTCTCTTACTTCATGACTCTGACTTTGACTCTGACTCTGAATCTGACTCTGACTCTGACTCTGACTCTGACTCTGACTCTTACTTCATGACTGTGACTTTGACTTTGACTCTGAATCTGACTCTGACTCTGACTCTGACTCTGACTCTGTCTCTGACTGTGACTCCGACTCTGACTCTAACTTCATGAGTCTGAATCTGACTCTGACTATGATTTTATGACTCTGACTCTGACTCTGACTCGGACTCCGACTCTGAGTCTTTCTTCGTGACTATGACGCTGACTCTGACTCTGACTCTGACTCCGACTCTGACCCAGACTCTGACTCTGACTCTAACTCTGACTTCGACTATGACTCTGACTCAGACTCTGACTCTGACTCTGACTCTGACTTTGACTCTGACTCTGACTCTGACTCTGACTCTGACTTCATGACTCTGACTCTAACTCTGACTCCGACTTTGACCCAGACTCTGACTCTGACTCTGACTCTAACTCTGCCTCTGACTCTGACTCTGCCTCTGACTCTGACTCTGACTCTGAATCTGACTTCATGACTCTGACTCTGACTCTGACTGTGTCTTCACTACTATGACGCTGACTCTGACTTTAACTCTGACTCCGACTCTGACCCAGACTCTGACTCTGACTCTGACTCTGACTCTGACTCTGACTCCGACTTTGACTTTGACTCTGACTCTGACTCTGACTCTGACTTCATGACTCTGAATCTGACTCTGACAATGATTTTATGACTCTGACTCTGACTCTGACTCTGACCCTGACTCTGACTCTGACTCTGACTCCTACTCTTACTTCATGACTCTTACTTTGACTCTGACTCTGAATCTGACTCTGACTCTGACTTTGACTCTGACTCTGACTCTTACTTCATGACTCTGACTTTGACTTTGACTCTGAATCTGACTCTGACTCTGACTCTGACTCTGACTCTGTCTCTGACTGTGACTCCGACTCTGACTCTAACTTCATGAGTCTGAATCTGACTCTGACTATGATTTTATGACTCTGACTCTGACTCCGACTCTGACTCTGACTCTGACTCTGACTCTGAGTCTTTCTCCATGACTATGACGCTAACTCTGACTCCGACTCTGACTATGTCTCTGACTCTGACTCTGACTCTGACTCTGACTTCATGACTCTGAATCTGACTCTGACTTTGACTCCAACTTCATGATCCTGAAACTGACTTTGACTCTGACTTTGACTTCATGACTCTGACTCTGACTGTGACTCCGACCCTGACTCTGACTCTGACTCTGACTCTGACTCTGACTCTGACTCTGACTCTGACTCTGACTCTTACTCCATGACTCTGACTTTGACTTTGACTTTGACGCTGACTCTGACTCTGACTCTGACTCTGACTCTGAATCTGACTTCATGACTCTGACTCTGACTGTGACTCTGTCTTCACGACTCTGACGCTGACTCTGACTCTAACTCTGACTCCGACTCTGACCCAGACTCTGAATCTGACTCCGACTGTGACTCTGACTCTGACTCCGACTTTGACTTCGACTCTGACTCTGACTCTGACTCTGACTTCATGACTCTGAATCTGACTCTGACTCTGAATCTGACTCTGACTATGATTTTATGACTCTGACGCTGACTCTGACTCTGACTCTGACTCTGACTCTTACTTCATGACTCTGACTTTGACTTTGACTCTGACTCTGACTCTGACTCTGACTCTGACTTCATGACTCTGAATCTGACTCTGACTTTAACTCCAACTTCATGATCCTGAAACTGACTTTGACTCTGACTTTGACTTCATGACTCTGACTCTGACTGTGACTCTGACCCTAACTCTGACTCTGACTCTGACTCTGACTCTGTCTCTGACTCTGACTCCGACTCTGACTCTGACTCTGAATCTGACTTTATGACTCTGAATCTGACTCTGACTATGATTTTATGACTCTGACTCTGACTCTGACTCTGACTATGATTCTGACTCTGAATGCATGACTCTGAATCTGACTCTGACTCTGACTTCGACCTCATGACTCTGACTCTGACTCTGACTCTGACTCTGACTCTGACTCTGACTCTGACTCTGACTGTGACTCTGACTCTGACTCTGACTCCGACTTTGACTCTGACTCTGACTCTGACTCTGACTCTGACTTCATGACTCTGAATCTGACTCTGACTTTAACTCTAACTTCATGATCCTGAAACTGACTTTGACTCTGACTTTGACTTCATGACTCTGACTCTGACTATGTAATCTACAAAAACTCGTATACTATGCATTTTTTACTGTCGGCAGCTCTATAACAAATATTTCGGAATCACCTTGCGGAACCTTCTCATTATATAAAAAAATTAGGATAGGCTGGTCAGTTCGAAGATATGGGGTGTTTCGTGTAAAGCAGATGTGACCACCATGAGATTTTTTATTTTATACATCGATAGTCCTTAAAAAACTTACCGATAATGATTGAGATATTTACTATACCAAATTTGTAAAAATTTGAAAAATAAAATGATAACTGTCACTAATTATATCAGACCGAAACTGGTTATTTCGATTCACGACGAGTGTAATGGATCTCGAAAAATTACAAAATACATGACTACATGAAAGTGAATTTTTGAATCGTATATTTGTCTGTGCTCCAAGAATTAGGAAGAAATAAAATTTGATTAGAAAGTGTCTTGTAGTTCTATAGATAACATGCTTCCAAACTTGTGGTGTGCGCAAATCTGGCATCCCAGCTGATCAACCCATCATGCGCTTGCCCCCCTCCACATATATTTTACAGTGGTACATGTAAGAAATACACTATTAAACAACCAATAAATTCATTTTGGTGCAATTACATATTTTTAATTTATAAATCTGTTTTCGCGTCAAACGTAGAAGGAATTTGTGCTCTAACATGAGTTACGGATTGTATAAAACTAAATTCAAAATTTTCTCTTAGACATATTTCAATGAATATAGCGCCGGCACGATAATCTATGTACAAAAACGGCTGCCTCACAGAGAGCGATATGGGTAATGCGAATATGCACCACCGTGGATTTATGTATCGGGATGTTTCTTCGATAATATGTTTATATCTATTATAACTATTTATTTTGGATGAAATTCATAAATATGCACCAAAATAACTACCTTTTTTGTGGAAATAATATCAGATTTTCTGTGTGGTTCACAATGATACATCAGCAAGTTTGAAGTGTATAGGCCAGGAAAAAAATCGAAAGGTAGCATTTTTTAGGTATGAATCCGGAAACTTGATCTAAGGGTAATTCGATGACGCTGAATCGAATGGCGGTAATTATTTTACGATCAACCCCCGGGATCAATGGAAAAAAAGGGTTAAGCCGTTCAATTCGGAACCTGATGACTTTATCGAAAAATATGTGGAACAAAAGTTGTTTGGGACAAAAAAATACGTAAAAGAGTATTCTATGTTCATCTTCGTATCTTCAAAAATAAGGGACGCAAAGAAATGTCTGTCTCTCTCGCACTCGTTGGCGAATAAAATAAAATTAAATGAAATAAAATAGTTAATTAAATAGTTTTTCGTTTTTTTCTCCCTTAGTTTCGAAGAGACGAAGATAAACATAAAATACTTATTAACGTTTTTTTTTGTCCCCAACAACTTTTGTTTGATATATTTTTCGATAAAGTCATTAGGTTCCGAATTGAACGGTTTAACCCTTTTTTTCCAATGATCCCGGGGGTTGATCGCAAAATAATTATCGCCATTCGATTCAGCGTCATCGAATTACTCTTAAATCAAGTTTCCGGATTCATACCTAAAAATTGCTACCTTTCATGGATTTTTACTGGACTAGTAAGGGTGATCGCGTCCGTCGAATCATCGTATATAGCCGGGGTTTGAGCATTTCTGAGCATATATTCATATCTTCATATCTGTGATAAAATCGAAGTTCGATTGCCATTTTGTTTCACACAATTTTATCTTTTCATGAAAATAATTCTAATATAACTATATACGTAACAATAACATATGACACTTTCGTTTCCAAAAATTGTGAAATGAGTTTCACAATCGTATGACAAAGCATCGAGCTTTCTTACAATATCTGGAAAACCAGTCATATTAGTTTGCTACAACCGTGCCCGGATTTGAATTCTTCGGATTTTTTCGAATCGATTCGAATTATCTACAATAAAAAAAAACATATTGATCAATAAGATTTGAAAATCTGGAAAAATATTAAAAAATCCCGTGGCAGATATCCACATTTTTCCACCAAGTCCCAGAGTGGTGCGGCGCGTGCTTATAATTTTTATCAACGTTTTTTTGTTTTTCAAAGTTCGACCGAATTTTCTCAACCTTTTTTTTCAATTTTTTTTAATAAAACCTAACGTAGGCCCATTCCGGCTCTAGGCTGAAAAATTTCGATATCTACTACAGAATTTTTGAAAATTTTCTTAGATTTTCACATTGTGTCGATCAATAGGTTCGTTTTCCAAAATTATTGATAATTCATCAATTCGAAAAATTTCGATCAAAAAAAGGTGAATGCTTTCGAAAGTCAGTACAATCATATAAAACATCGCCAGCATATAATCTGCGAGGTGAAGGGTGAGATCCAGGTCGAAGTAGTATGGAATGCCCCATATATATTTAATTTTTTTCGTCCATCGTGACAAAATCATCTAAATTCTAAATCATGTAATGAAAATAACATTATGGGCTCATTGGGTTACTTTAGACGACAAAATTCCAAAGATCTGGACAGCTCATCGACTGATGTCGATAGCTCGATTTTCGTTGCCGAGACCTCCACCAATTCAGCTGCCGAGTTCGACAAAAACGATGCTGATTTCTTCAGTGGGAATATTCTATTCTCCGAAAGAAATGTATCGACGGAAATGGACATCCCGGCCCATTGTGGCGTGGAAGAGATTACGTCCGTCGAAGAAAATCTGTGTGCTTTGAGCATGGACACGGAAATCGCATCAGAAGGAGTTGAACCTAATTATGAATCGAGGCAAAAAAGTTGCGTCAAGGCGACTCTAGATTTTCGTGGCGTAGCCGAGGAAAGCAGTGTACTGCTAATGCCGCAGCAGCCCTGGATATGTGCAAGAACACGGATCCCAGTTTATGGACTCCAGCACTCGTCGATTCCGTACTCATGACAGGTGATAAACTGTACACAGATAGCATGGCAGCCCGAAATGACGTTGATCCGGATGAAGGGCATACGGAATTTTTGACGGCTACGGAACTGCAGACGAAAATTGATATCCATTCTGACAAATACATTCTCCTCGTAAAACCTGAATGGATATGCGGTCATTTGGATAACGATTATCCTGACGATGGATTTCCAAATTTGAGGAATCGAATCTGCGACTTTTTATCTGAAGAAAAATTAGGCATTCTAACTTCAAATTCAATTTCCGTCGCTGTGTTCAAAATGGGAGGTACAGTGTGGATGTTCGATTCACACAGTAGGAGTCAAGCAGGAGAAGTTACCCCCGATGGTCGAGCCTGTTTGATGGGATTCCCCGACGTGGAATCCTTGTTCGAACTGCTTCGAAAGAACATTCCCGCTGGGAGACCAGATGACCCATCGCAGGATACTTATGACCTTACAGAAGTTGAGTTACAACGTGAGCGTGATGACAAACAACTGTCTGTACAGGTTAAAGCAGCATCCAATCCGCGTAGTTCACCTCAGATGGAATGCGATATACTTCCGGAGGCTCATCCAGGAGAAGGGTTGCATTTGGAAGAAATGTCGACCGAAGAACGCAATCTCGAAATAGAAATTGCAAACACAGTCGAAGAAGAACGATTAATCGACGAACATGAAGTAGTAGTAAGCCACGATGCGATAAACGAAGGCTTGCAGGATGTCAGCGGGCTAGAAAAAGGAGTGTATTCGTTTCTCCATGTCTGGAATAAGCTGCATGTGCTATTCGATGAGCATGAGAGAGGCGTAGATTGTCATTTCCGTGACCTACGACTTGTCGGATATCGCCATGTTGGACTGAAGACATCATTGCACTTCAAGTGCTCAATGTGTTCTTTGCAAACATCTATTATGAGTGAGCCTGAGGATGAGAATGTATTGGACATCAATACAGCGGCCGTATTGGGGAGTCTGTGTGCAGGAATAGGACACTCTCAGCTGGAACAGCTTCTAGGTGCGATGGATGTGAAATGTATGGCTGCTACAACATTTCGACGTGCTCACGACACGGTTTACGATGGATTAGTACAAACCGCAGCATCGGAAATGAAGTTAGCTGGTGACGAAGAGCGGGAACTTGCCATACAGAGAAACGACATCATCAACGGGATTCCACATATACCCGTGGTAGCTGATGGCAGTTGGATGAAAAGATCGTACAAATTAGGGAAGTACGATTCATCATCTGGCTTAGGAGCGATCGTCGGTTTTCACTCGAAAAAAGTGTTGTTTGTCGGAGTGAGGAATAAATTTTGCTCAATCTGCGAACCGGCGATGAAAAAAGGCGCAACTTATAGAGAACATACGTGCTACAGGAATTGGGGTCGCAACACAAGTTCGACCAGTATGGAAGGCGACGCGATCCTGGAAGGATTCAAGAACAGCTTAGATCAACATGGGCTGATATACTCCGTTCTTATAGCGGATGGAGATAGCAGTGTTTATAAAAAAATAACTGACTACAATCCGTATCGTAATCAAGACGTATACGTGAAAAAAGTGGAATATGGAAACCACTTGGTAAGGAATGTCGGGAGTAAAGTGAAGGAACTTGCTAGAAGAAAGGGAATACCCGGCCCCTTACGTAGGAGGATAACCGACAGTGTACCAAGGTTCAATGTTGCCATCCGAAAAGCTGTTCAGTATAGACTGCAGCAGAACATGTCGGCGACTGAAACGAACAAGATGCTGAAAAACGACATTCTGAACATTCCTAGTCACATTTTTGGAGAACATGCAAAATGCGCCTCTATTGGGTATTTCTGTAACGATGTACCCAAATTGAATGAGGAAAATGTTGTTCCGGAGATGAAAGGATTAGGGCTATTCGATGCACTGGAAGACACTGTGTCACGTCTGAGTCACCATACTGTTAGCTTGCTCTATAACGTGAATAACAATACTGTTGAATCGTACAACGGCATAGTAGCTAAATTTATAGGTGGAAAGCGCATCAACTACGGCAAGAGAAATTCTTACAATGCGCGGAGCCTAGGGGCTGCTGTACAATTCAACAGTAAGAAAGTTGTAACGCGCTTCAGAGAGGTGGCAGGTAAAGAGCCGTCACAGGTAGCGAGCCCCATGGAGAGTAACAGAGCAAGGTGGGCAGAGTTACAGAAAGAACGCATCGGGCGTGCGAAAGAAACTAACGTCGTCAGACGGGCAGAGACGAGACAGCAAACAGTGGACAAAGATTACGGTCCAAGCTCTGAAAAAACAGATTTGAGTGAGGAAGCGTATGTTGCTGAAATTGACCGACATACCGCAAGATTGAAAGCTTTCCAACAGAATCGAATTACTCTGGAAAGGGAAACTGTCGATCAGGCGAATAGCACGCAGTGGTTGTCTACGAGACGAAAGCTGCTTACCGCGTCTAAATTCGGTAAAGTGTGTCACATGCGGAAAAACACGTCTTGTAAATCTACCGTGCAGGCAATATTATATTCAAATACTTTGAACAATGTACCTGCTGTAGAATACGGACGAAAAAACGAAAAACACGCTCGCTTAGACCTCGAAAGGCAAGCAAATGTCCAGGTGCGCGAATGCGGTTTATTCGTGGACACCGAAATTCTTGGTTTGGGCGCTTCACCTGACGGTCTCATTGGCGATGACGGAGTCGTAGAAATAAAATGTCCGTGTTCCGCCCGTGAGTTCACGCCAGACGAAGCTATTGCCCAGAAAAATATCTCTGTGCGTAGAATATTTAAAAATGTCGACGCTACTGAAATGAATGAGAACCATGAGTACTATTATCAGGTACAAGGGCAGTTACACATTACTGGGAGAGACTACTGTCTCTTCATGATGTGGACGCCGTAGGGTTCGAAAATTATAAAAGTAGTCAGAGATGACGAATTCTGGAACAAAAAAATGAAATCTTGTCTGCTACAGTTCTACGAAACTGTTTAGTACCTGAAATAGTGGACAGTCGCTATGTTAGGAGTATGCCTATAAGGGACCCACCTTACATACTCGAGGCACAGGAAGTAGCCGCCAAACGAAGGCAAGAGAATCAAGCAAAAGTGATAGCGAAAAAAAAAAAAGAGGTAGATGAAGGGGATCCGCGCTAAATTCTAGCGCGATGTTACTTGTGACGGCGTGTGCATGTATTGCGTTGAGTTTCGCGCAAGGAAAGTGCAAACGCCTGAAAAGTAAAACTGTACACAAATGTTGCGTGCAAGCGCGCAATGTGTCTGTACTTTTGAGCCGAAGCTACACGTGTCGCACAAATATTGCGTTGAGATTTCGCGCAAGTCGCGAGCACGCGTAGTAAAACAGCCGTACATACGATACAAATATGGTTCATCCGGCAGCACTTTCATATATTGCGTTGATTTTCGCGCAATGAAGATGCAACTGCTGGAAGAGTAATATACGTACACAAATATTGCGTGCCGAAGCGCGCAATGTGTCTGTACTCTTGAACTGAAGCTATACGTGCCGCACAAATATTGCGTTGAGATTTCGCGCAAGTCGCGAGCACGCGTAGTAAAACAGCCGTACATATATACAAATATGGTTCATCCGGCAGCACTTTCATATATTGCGTTGATTTTCGCGCAATGAAGATGCAAGCAATCGCACCACTTTTGCTATCACCTGTATACCCCCTACCTGATGGAAGACATCCCACCACCTTCTCGTGGTTTCCGTCGAGCAGTAGCACTTGTACATAATGCATTGATTATAACACTGAATCATTTATTGTATAAGGAAGACCGGGAAAACTGTGCACCTCTGCTGAAAATTGATCCAAAGAAAATGTACTTTGTTCAGGGCTATTTATGATCGTTTGAATAGAATCATTTTGAATCCATGTAAAATAATAAATCCTGATTTAAAATTTCTTCCGAGATTTACCAGCATAACAAATCGAAGTATCAATAATGAAAACCTATAATATCGCGAAAACACTGGGTTGAACTGAAAATCGATATTTTGAAACGATAATTAAAAAATGGTCTCCCCTATTTCAACAGCAATATTTCTCAATATGTATTATTCAAAATGTACAATTGGTATTGGCCAAAAGTGGGACTCCCTGTTACTAATGTATGTAGAAATAATGATTGAAAATGTATGTTGTATGTATGTTATTGGAACCGAAACATGTACAATAAATTTAAGCTAAAATAAACTTGTAAATGAATATACGAATGTACAAGTCAATAAATCTGTTGTTCTATATTCAGCTCCTAGCAAGATCGTATAAATATAATTCATGCTCTATACGTGTCAGAAATAGGTTCGAGTCTGTCGAGTCGCAAACCGCGTTATGCATCGACAGAGTTTTACGATTTTTTGAGAGACATTTTTATTCGAAGGAGTTAGCTGAAGTTTATATATATCATGCGAAAATATAAAATTTTGAAGAATTTTGCAATGTCAAATTACTCACGAATAAATATTTGCAGTGCTCGTAATAGATTACATGGCAGTTATACTGCAGATTCTTTCAATTCAGGAGCCGAACCCCGAATTTTGAGGACACAAATGAAGATGGACCTTCAACTCGTTCTTTTTATTTTATTTTACAATGTATGGAATTTATTTCTATGCCGATTTATTGTTAATAATTACTTGGAATGTGAAAAATTCGATTGCATTAAACCAATGTTTCTGGAATAATGGATGAAAATAGTATTATTGAAATTACGAGTTCACCAAAATAATATAATCTAATTTCTAACATTTGGAGTAATTATTTACAACAAAGCGTCATAGAAATAAATATCAAGAATTGAAAATGAGTCGAAGAAGCTGGAGGTCCGTTTTCATTTGTGTCCTCGAAATTCGGGGTTGGGCTCCAGAATTTATGCAATTTGTATTTAAAAAAACGAAGGGGTCTAACTTGACGAAAATCAATCTTTATATTATACGTATAAAAATGATCGAGTTTATGTTGTATATTCTTCTACCTATTCCCATGTAAAGTGCAACGTAAGACAATAACAAAACGTACTTGTTAGTTTCGATACCCTTCTTCGCTATGAAGTTATAAATAGTAAACGAATGCATAATTCTGTTTATTTTTTGGAAATTTATAAAGCGGAAACGGATTGGGATAAACATCCGAAAATTGGTATATATTTTTCAGTCATCGGCAGCTATCATATAGAGGAAAACTGGGCGAATCAAGAATGACGCATGGTACAGTCCATATACAAGTATAGAAGTTCAAAGAAATGTATTCCTACTACCTGTAATGATGATTCGCATATAAGTTTGGAAATAATATTTCATAAATCCACAATTCATTTAATTTCACAAACTGTACTGGCGAGTACGTCGATTTGGCGACGATGAAAATATTCGTTATGTCACGAAGCTAGCATCATTGGAACGGTATTACACCTCATTGAATATAAAGTTTTCAGAGATTTTCTTCTCAAGTGGATGCTCAATCTAGTGAGAATTATTCCTATGAAGAATATTCCCATGATTGTGCCCTGAATAATATATATATATATACACATATATATATATATATTGTTGCGAATTATGGTTCGCGATTGATAAGATAATTAAATGTGGGTTCCCGAGGGAAATAAGTTGAACAGGAAACGAAATAATGGGAAATAAATATTAAGTTGTATTTAGGAAAATACACGTCCGTTTAAGCCCAAAGCTAAAACAAGACTGTTTTTACAATAATGTCGTTGTGAGGAGTAACCGATTATCATTTATCAGATGTTAACATCATTTATCTTAGATGACTACTAGACCTTGCAAATTAAATATGAGGGGTGTTTTTCGACCTTTGTAACAATATATTGCAATGTCCGTAAGCATTCGCAACATAATTATGCAAAGGCATTATCTAATCGTAATACAATTCCTCCACTGACAAACTAATGATAATAGAACAAATTTTCGATTCGTGTCGTTATTATAGATTTTTTGATTCTGCTAGTCAGATTTCAGGCTAGACACAATTATCACGTAGATAATAGCGTGATCGTGAATACAAGAATCCGAATCTGAAAAATTTACGTTACATACAACTTTTGCAATAGCGCTGTGTGTAGTTCGAGTCACGCTACGCTGCTCATCCTCACAATTGATGCAGAAATGTAGAATTATTATCATGTCGTAAAATCACAAAATTGAGGAGCCGAATATACGTATTTTACAAATAGGTTGAGCGTCTTTACTCTGAGGCTCCGCCCATACTGAGTTCTCGGGTTCGGTGCTAGAGGCGCCGTAGTCGCTAGATTATTTCAATAGGGTTCTTGAGCTGGACGCTAGAGGCGCTCAACGGATGAGGAGTTGTCGGGGCTCGCTCGAAAGCCCTTAACGTCAAGATATGGCAATGCCAGCTTGGCCCACATAAAAGCCACATAGCGGCGCGAGGTGGCATCCATGTAGATGCCAGGTCGCGACTTGACATGGGATGGATATTCGGAAGCTACAGCGGCTGTCCACGTAGTCGCCACCTCGATTCAACATTATCAAGCCATGTCGGCTAGCCGGATTATTGCCATGACAAAAACCCATATTGAAGCGACGTTGCCGCCACATTGTTGTCGAATCTCGACCTTTCATACGGTCTGCCGATACTATTGCCATGCTAATGCCATGTGGCATTAATGTGGCATGTGGGCTGGCCATGTAGAATGTTACCCGGGTAGTGCCGCGGCATCGAGGACATTCCCCCGGTGTTCCAGCGACGTTGGTGCCTCCCGCGTCGTCCTGTTGCCGGCGAGAGCTGCTTTAACATAAAAAAAAAACTTACGGCAGACAAAAGAGTTACAGTTAAAAGATTGACTCCGTCGCTCTGGGGAGAAATAGAGAGGTAGTCGCGGTACGGCGCGGCAAGATCGCTCACGTTATAGGGTGGAGGCGAGGTCCGTGGCGGATATAAAACCCACCACGTTACACCGCATAACAAAACAAATATAGTAGCCCGATGGAGAGGTAGCGTTCATGATTTAAGAATTTTTCGAAACGGCGAATTCGCAGGTTTGCTGCTAGGCGACAGTGGATATCCTTTTCTGACTCATCTACTGACTCCAGTAGTTAATCCACGAGGCACAGCGGAAGAAGCTTATAATCATGCCCACATCAGAACTCGTAATACTGTAGAACGAACTACCGGACTCTGGAAAATGGTATTTCGTTCATTGCACCGTGGACTGACAACAACTCTGCACAACTCAAAGGCTATGATAGTTCCCATGGCGGTGTTACACAACCTCCGAATTGAGTATCGTCGGAATGACGATGAATCCAGCGATTCGGATGAAGATTTGGATAATGTCGATATTGAGCGAAATATAATTCATGATGCAGTAGCATTCACAGGGCTGGGTAACATTTGAAATGTTTCCATTTAAAATTGGCATTTGAAATCTAAAATGGCATTTTGCATTTTCATTTTAAATAGTATTCCTAAAAGCATTTTCATTTTATATTTAAAATGGTAAACTCGATCCATTTAGCCATTTATAAAATGCTAGATGGTTTTTCCGGATGCGTCTAAAAAACTTTCTGCCCATGTTTTGGATTGAATGGCAAATTCAAGATTGTCAAATTGGAAAATGAGAACGTGCAAGCAACATATACGCAATGCAATCGCACAATCAAGGGCCGATCGATGCATCGACGAATTTTTGAAATCATCTCCAAGTAGGAATCCTAACTTCTAACCTGTGGATGAATATTATTCCTGTCTTTAAGAAGGGTAAAATCGGATTTTAATGTCTACACCCCTCGAATTGGTTCGAAATATTTCAAAAGAAATGCCCATTTTTTTTCAATTTTTTTCGTCCATATTTACCCACCTCTAGAAAGCCTTACTTTCTCCTATAAGAAAAGCATTGATTTTTCGTAGTGTTTAATCTTTTTTTTTTCGCCGTTAGCGTAATTATCAGCTAAAAAATCTAAGCTTCTCAGAAAATGTTGGCGAAAATGATATCTTTTCCCAGATATTTTGGAATTCGACAGAAACACTTATGGACCAGATGAATCACATCTTCTATCTCCGTATATTGCGGAAAAACGCTGATGGATGATGCTACGTTTGAGACGCAGTTACTGCTTAAGGCAAACGCATTATTAAAACATTGAAACTTGAGAATCGATGTAAATAACTAAGATTTCGTCGTGCGAAAATATCATGATTTTCAGGAAACTATTTTGCATTTAATTATCCATTTCAAATACCCATTTTCCATTTTGCATTTCAAATGTATTCCGTAAAACCATTTCCATTTTGCATTTCAAATACATTTTTCGAACCATTTTCCATTTTCTATTTCAAATAGATTCGAGATACCATTTTACCCAGCCCTGAGCATTCAATAGGCAAGGAAACGATTTTTGCACGAATTTTATTCATGCGCATTTCCAAAGGCAATAGTAATGCACAATATAACTGTATTTCAACAAAAATACAATAAATAAATTCAATACTTATATGACTTTCTTATTTTGCTATGAACTTGTGAACTGAAAATGAAATGGTATATTATACCGAGAGTTTTCGCGAGAGCGGAACACAAGTTATCAAAATACACAAACATTTGGCGGATTTCTTACAATCCTTCATAGGATGAGCATTTGAATTCAGTAATTATATCCTCATTAGTTCTTCTAGACCTCCAGTGTAGAGTTTCCTCTTCTAGGACTTGTAATTACTTCCGGTGCCGTTCCTCTTCGAATCTCATGTGTTGAGTAATGCGTTTTGAATGCAACGCCAATAGACTTGATCCATATGCTGTCATATTTCCTTCAGCACAACCTATTTGCTTCTTAGATCTTTTTGAACTGTAAAAAAAATCGAACACCAATAAGGCAATAATAATAAATGATAGTCATTGCATAACATGCATACACCCATAGACCATCAATACAAGAGTTGCTCAGAATAAGTCTCTTGTGATGCTCTTTATAGCATTTCTATGTACGTAACTTAATGAACCTCACTCTTCAACAAAGTTTCCATTGATAGGCTGCTGCACTTTCGGGCCGGTTGTCTCAATTCCATCAACGTCGTCGTCATAAACTACTGTTGGCCTTTTATTTCTGATGCTACTGGTATCTATAGTTGGTCTCTTAGTTTCAATATCAGAGGTTCCTGCGATTGCTTTCAGGTTCTGTACATTCGGATCAGTGTTTTCATCACCAACAACTACAACCTCTAAAACTACACCTTGGACACACACATCTTTTGCATTTGAGACGTCATCGATTAAAATCATAATATTCTCATCCAAATCAAGCACGTTATTGGCGTTGTGTTCCTTTTGAAGAAAAGAAGATTACATCAGTGAACAGTAATTTATTAACTTTCCAATGCTTTATATAAACTGTATTAAACAATTTCACCTGTTGTAGATTTTCTGTTCCGTCGTCGTCAAATTCATTATCATCCTTCAAAAACTTATTCGGCACAAGATCTTTGATCTCCCAATCTATCTTTGATGGATCGCCCTTACGCGAAGGTGCTGGGCCTCCCCCAGTGCCTTTCTGATTCGTCTTATGCTGGAATAGTATTTTTTGCAACAAGTGCGTAAAATGAAATTTTTAAATTCTACGCACGAGTTGTAAATACATTGTTCACGAAAACATTGTACAGGGTGTACAAAAATTATGTGTCGCCGCTTTACCAGATGATTCTCCAGGTCGAGATCGGTGAAGATCCTGAAAAATATGCCCCCGCAAAATTGATCTTGATTTCGATTTTGAAGGTCAACTGGGGTGAAAAATTTTTATGATTTTAAAAAATGCTACTCGTCGAGAGAAACAAAAGTCTCTGAGGAACCATAGATCGCAAGCAACCCGTTCTCATAGAAAACGGCTTTTGAACATACAAAAAAATCGATAAAATTAGTAAAAAATTACAAATAGACATTCCACCGAATTGTGAGATTATTTAGTGAAATCTTGTCATCTGTCACTTCAACAAACTCGGTGCTGATATTCATCGGGATTTCTATGTTTCTCTTTCTGTTAGTCCTAAAGACGCTAACATTCGACTAGTTAAGTCATAACGAGAATCCGTTTGTCGAACTGACAGATGACGAGATTTCACTAAATAATCTCACAATTCGGTGAAATGTCTATTTGTAATTTTTTCCTAATTTTATTGATTTTTTTATATGTTCAAGGGCCGTTTTCTATGAGAACGGGTTGCTTGCGACCTATGGTTTCTCGGAGACTTTCGTTCCTCTCCACAAGAAGCATTTTTTAGAATCATAAAATTTTTTGACCCCATTTGACCTTTAAAATCGAAATTAAGATCAATTTTGCGGGGGCATATTTTTCAGGATCTTCACCGATCTCGACCTGAAGCATCATCTGGTGAAGCGGCGACACATAATTTTTGTACACCCTGTACATTGCTAATGAAAAGCTGAGAACTTTTTTTATGTACACTTACCTTCGATATATTACTTTTTGAAGTAAGTTTCATTCTTCGCCATTGTTCTTTCAACCGATTCCCCAATTCCAAATTCGAATACCGAATCCCAATTTGAAACTAGTCAAGACGACTCACCGAGGCAGGACTCTGATGAAAATACGGGTTTCGTAGAAAATGATGAAGATGATGATGATCATACTGATACTGGCCATTTCGAATTATCAAGAAACGCGGTGATCTGGTGAGAAATAATACTCCCATACACTCTAATACTGATACTTCGTGACTTTAATCATTTAAACATACCTAAAAATCTTTCACGATACAAATCATAATTTTATTATAGATGTTAATTATCTACGAAGACTACGCACGTGGATATTTCAAATCCTTTAGATTTCAAATATTATTAATAATTTCATTCGAATCAAAATCACCCATTTTTAATGAAGATAAATGGTGATGAAAAATTATGCAACTTCAATATTCGTCAAAGTGTTGAATCATTGTGAGATAACTGTCAAATTTTCTGTAATTTCCATAATCTCTACCTCAATTATCGATTGTCTTAGGCATCGCATCGGCGTCTTTCAACCGACAATTAGAAATGCATCGATCAAAAAAGAAAAATGCTCCTGGCTCACATTTATCATGCACGCTCATCGATTATTTGGAGAAAAAAAAAAATAACAAGCCAGCTGCTGAGAAGAAACAAACACCAAGTCCATTGATGATCTTTTTCGTTGCAATGGCACAAACTGTAGAAAAATTGCCAGTTAAGGATCAAGTTGAAATTAAATCTGAATTATTTGAAGTAGTGAGCGAGTGTGAGATGCGTATAGCAAATACATTTCAAGCCATCACAACACAAATCAACCACAATGCGATGACGAGCGTGACTATAACGATAACCGCGATAATTTCGGAAACCGCCGCTCGTGCTTGTCCCGCGGATCGGGAGCTATTCACATAATAAACGATCCATCAGATCCTATTTCAACCGGTACTTTGTTCTCTCTGTAGTAAGATATTAGAGTTTAAATTTTATGAAACACTAATGGTACTGTTTATTAGTTTTAATTTTTTAATATTCATATTTTGTAATATTTCATATTTTAATCGTCAAAATTTCAATTAAAGAATTCGAAGACAAATATTGACATTTGATCTACGATTTTATGATTATGATTTATTGTGCGTACAGTTTCATCAATTAATCAAGGAACACGCTCATATTTTTTCGAGATTTTCAGAAGCGTGTTCTCGCCTTCAAAATTCCGTTTAAATAATATAATTGTTTATGACAAATGGAATATCTCGTCACCGGGTATTTAAATGAATATATAAAGAAAGTCTCATTCGAAAGCTTCAAAATGAATTTTTGACGAAGTCTGTAGGATAAATAGAACTCGAGATATATGCAGTTGAAGAAGAGCGTGCTTGCGATTTTTTGCCATTTTGCCGAAAATTCAACCCCCTGTAACTTCTGAACTAGGGGTGATAAAAATAAAATAAAAATTGTTTGACGTATTCGTTTGTTGCAAAGAACCAGTAAAAAAATTCTTCTCTCTCTTTCTTCTCTCTTAACTTCTTCCCCACTACGTGTTTTATTATGTATATGTTGTCGATTGTTACAGACTGACTAATGGATTCCCCTTAAAGATGGAAGAAGACTGGGAATCCGACCTAAGCCCGATACCGGTATCCTAACCAAGGGAATGGCCCAAGAGTTCAGGTTCAGCGTTTACCTCCTTTCAGTCCACGTGGACGGGATTACGGGAGGTTTCAAGAAAGGGTTACTTGTCAAAGCGTGTGAGTATGATAATGTGATTATTCTTACCTTTTAATCGAGTTCGACGATCTCGATGATTTTGGGCGTAGCGGGTTGAAAGGGGATGTCAGAATAGCTGGTATCGAAGGATCGTCTCGTTAGGGTAGCTTCAATGGTGCTCACTACACACCTGGCTCCTTGGTAGTCGACGTTGTGTTGGACTATGGTTTCCGGAGGTTCTTCCCAAATAACCTTCGAATGGTCCCGTTGGAAACGCGGCTGATTCAGGTGAAGGAGCTTCCTTATTTGGAAAACTATAAGTTTCCAAATTTAGGTCTGATGGACCTTGATCTTTATTGTTTTTGGGTATAATAATTGTATCGCGGCTGTCTCCGTCACTGGGTAATATATGGAGTTCACTAATATATTCTTTTAACCAGTCGGGCGTTGGGAAATTGTTTAATGCTTCTAATAGTCTTTGCTTTCGTGCAATGGCTTTTGCTAGGCGAGCGTTAGCTCGTTTGCCTGAACGACGTTTGAATTTCCTTTTCTGTTTTACAGTTCCATTCATCTACAGGGAAGGAAAAAGAGGTTGTTAACGTTGGCTTGGCTTTAGTATCCTCGCCCTGACGTCGTGTGAATATAGAAGGCTTTGGCACAAGCTGGGAAACTAATTCCTCGCCTGGGCTTGTTAAACGTATGTAAGATATTGAGGTAAGCTTGGATCACTAAATCCTCGCCTATACAACAATGTCTTGAAATAGTGTATGAATATATTGGCTTAGAACCCTAGGTACTTCGCCCCGGTATATTCATGGAATATGGAGGAGCGACTTGAAGCTGGCTCAGAGACCTAAGTTTTTCGCCCCGGCTTTAGTCGGTTGTAAGGTGTTGGATTTTGTATGATGTATGAATGAAGGTGTAATTTACCTTGAATTGGTTGAGGTTAATAAGTTGTTTGATTTAAGATTCACCTTTAATTTTATATAACGTGAATATAATTCGAGCTTGTAGTTTATTACTTAATAAGGAAAGTAGAACAATTCTCAAAGCGCCAAGACCACAAAAGACTCACGCGTCTTATTAATATTGAAGTTATTCTATTTCAGATGTGTGACCCGTGGACACGAGTTAAGGATCTTCCGCGAACAGAAGTTAATTGAGTAATGATTTGGAGCAGAGTAACTCCTTGCACGAGTTCTGGCTGAAGACTAATGTCTAGCGAGGATCGTGGTCGCGGTAAGACTGTTGCGGTGGTAAGTGCGGGCGAATCTTTTTTGGTAGTAGGGATTTATATAGGCCTTAAAATCTAGGTAGTGGGAGTGTTGATAATCAGAGCACATTCTTTTCCCATGGTGGACCCTGGTCAGCTTGTTTACAGTTTCTGCAGCTGCACTGCCTCGAGGCTGTTTACAGTATCGCTTACATACAGTTCTCGAGGTGCGGTTAAGCTTATCTCTAGTTGTGTTTATAGTTTTGCAGCTGCGCTGCCTCGAGGCTGTTTACAGTTCTCGAACAGAGCACATTCTTTTCCCATGGCGGACCCTGGTCAGTTTGTTTATAGTTGCTGCCTGGTATCTTAGGTGTTATTTTACTGTGGTCTGATTATCAACCGCTGTAGTGTTATATGATTTGAATGCCTGGGAAGCAGGCTGACTTAATAAGTGAATATATAATGAATAGGGTTAATATTATAATTGTATATAATTATTCTTAATAAAATAAATGGTTATATATATACCGTGCGTTTTCGTGGATGAGCGACATGCCTAGATCCGAAGATAGCCGAACGTACGCCCTATTATATGCAATTAAGGGTACATGTCATATATATATCAGTATTTCTGACATTCGACCCTTGACGGCAAACTGTCAGTTGCTGTAGAGCCTCTATATCTATTGGCCGCAATGTTTATAGGTTATTCTTTAACCACACGTAATTATTCAAAATCGATTGATCACTGATCCGCGTCATTCAGCTAGTTTTATGATTAAAGAATAACCTATAAACATTGCCGCCAATGCACGTAAGCTCTACAGTAGCTGACAGCTCGCCGTCAAATGTCAAAAATACTGATATATATATGACATGTACCCTTAATTGCATATAATAGGGCGCACGTTCGGCTATCTTCGGATCTAGGCATGTCGCTCATCCACGAAAACGCACGGTATATGTGTATATGTATATTAGGGTGTCCGTTATTTCCCAAATTGACTTTTTTTACTTGGGTATGGTCCAAATCATTAGTTTATAGCCGAAAAACAACTATGAAAAGGAAAAAAAATAATTTAATTTCCATCAACCCCTTCCTGAATGACGATACTTTTCCCATTTGATTAACATGGGATTTTGGCACTTTTTAGAATTCAATTTTTTTTTCGGTTACTATATTCATTACCTCGTTAAATATTGTTGATTCTTCGACTGTTCTGACCTATTTCGATGGACAAATTTTTACATTGGAGAAAAGACATTTTTTCATGAGTTTTGAAGAGGTCAAAATTGATTTTATTTTTAATAATTGTGTTTTCAATATTTCCGAATATTTTTGAGTGTATTGACTTTCCAATGCTTTTTGCCTATTTTAGGGTTGAATATATGTTCTTATACGCCTCATTACTGTTTAATATATATTTTGACCTCTTCGAAATTTTTTTCATGAGTTTCAAAGAGGTCAAAATTTATAATAAACAGTAATGAGAACGTATAAAAACATATATTCAACCTTAAAATAAACAAAAAGCATTGATAAGTCAATACACTCAAAAATATTCGAAGATATTGAAAACACAACTATTAAAAATAAAATCAATTGACCTCTTCAGAACTCACGAAGAAATTTCTTTTCTCCAATGTAAAAATTTGTCCATCGAAATAGGTCAGAACAGTCGAAAAATCAACAATATTCAACGAGGTAGTGAATATAGTAACCGAAAAAAAAATTAAAATCTAAACAGTGCAAAAATCCCATGTTAATCAAATGGGAAAAGTATCGTCATTCAGGGAGGGGTTGATGGAAATTAAATTTTTTTTTGTTTCTTTTCATAGTTGTTTTTAGGCTATAAACTAATGATTTGGACCATACCCAAGTGAAAAACGTCGATTTGGGAAATAACGGACACCCTAATGTATATATGTATATATGTTCTTAATAAAGTATTTATTAAAGTAAGGATTATGTGTATATATGTATGTGTATAGGCTTAATAATAATAAATGTTTCTTTATATGGTGTATGATTAATGTATGAATGTATATGAATAACGAATATTCTTAATAGTATGAGAAGTAAATATGAATGTTACTTTATGTAGTTTAGCGTGGTTCGTACTAGAGGGTAGTAGTATCGTATCTGTTTGTTGGATGTTACCGATCGTTGAGTCGATTTATCCTTTAGTATGAACTGCAAATGGTAAAGTAGATTTCTTATATGCTATGGTTAGATATAGTAGGTTAATATTAATAGGGGGTAAAGAAGGAATTTGGTTCTGTCATCGTCTTTCGTTGGTAAGCGTATGTTCTGTATGGTAAGTTGGTGAGAACGTCACACGATTCCTCCCCTTTCTCCTCTGAATTCCATCTGTGTTTCATCTAGACCTCCTTTTTCTTCCAACTCTTTTGTTATCTTGTCGTTCAGTATTATTGTGTATATCTTATGAGCCGTTTGTGTTAGCGTTATCCCTCTGTAGCTCTTCACCTCTTCTGTGTTTTCCTTTTTATGCAATGGTACTAGTATTCCATTTCTCCATTCCTCTACATACCCTTTTCCTGTTCAGGTCTCGATATGATTTCTTCAATCTTTCGCTTGATACTCTGTCCCCTGCTATCCACACCTCATTCTTTATTCCATCTCCTCCCTCTGCTTTACCTATCTTCAGCTTTCCAATTTTTTTCCTCGCTTCTTTTATTTCTCTCTCTTCCTCTTCATTGTCTTTTTTTCTCTCTCTTTTCCTTTCTGCCTCCTCTTCCCCGTTTTCTTCCTCTTCACTTTCCTCCCTGCATCTCTCCTCCTTTCCTCCTAGCAGCTCCATGAAGTGTTTCGTCTACTCCTCCATTTTCATCTTGTCACTCACCCCTGTTCTTTTCTTCCTATCCCTGTTTATGGATTTCCACATCTCTCCTTCCACTTTTATTGCTCCTTTTCCTTGTCTTCTTTCTCCCTCCACGCTTGTTTCTTCTGACTGCACATGGCCTTGTTTATCCCTTTTTCTCCTCTGAATTGCTCCATACCACTCCCCCCCCCCCCCCCCCCCCCCGCCCCACTTTCCTTGTGTCTACTTTTTTCTATGCTCTCTGTACTTTCTTCTTTTGCTCTCTGCACTCCCCATCCCACCATTCCTCCTTCCCTATACTCCATCTCTTCTTGATCCTCCTTCTAGTTGTGAGTTCCTTCACCTTATCTGTTAGCTCTGTCCACCCCTCTTCCAACTCTTCTTTTTCCCACTTTATTTCTTCCGTGCTTCTCTTGAATTCTTCCATTTCTTTCTATCCCCATACTTGTCTCTCTCTCTCGCCCCCTGTAAGTACGCACGCACACTATCCGTATCGACTCTCACAATTTTGGGCTTTTACTGCCGCTCCTTGCCCTCGGGCTTCTTCTTGCAGGCTTCCTTGCATGCGACTTCTGCAAGCCATCCTCCTGGCTTGCTGCCTGGGTTTTCCTGCTTTTCTGCCTACTATCTTCGGTAAATTTCTGGGCCTGGCTGGGGCATCCTAACCTTCAAACTGCCTGTCAACTCGATCTATCGACCCGGCACGCATCGATCTGTGGATCACTGCGTCTGCGCATACTGGTCAGCCCTGTGTCTCACTCTGGGCATCTATCTCTGTGTGGCTCCATCTCTACCTTCACGGACCTCAGCATTGCGGTCGGTAACTTATCATACCTTATGACGTAATGTCGTCCTCGCAGCAGTCTGGTCGCAGATGCACCGCCTGTGCCAAACTCGTTGTCACGGATGCGGTTTATTGTAAGGCTGGTCAGTCCTTCTCACATCCAGGCTGCACGAAGAAGAAAGTCTGCTGTCAGGGTGTACCCTTTCAGTATCTCCCTCAGGGTATAGCTCCGGTTCTACCTTCTGCCTCACGTTCCGCACTCTTGGCGCCGCCTCTCTGTAGTGCATCTACGTCCACCGTGCCTCATGTACCCAGTCCTGCGGATGCTGTGTTGCCCGCCTACGCCGGCAACCCAGCAACCCATATGCCTATCTCTTGCGCGCGATCGATGTCAGCGGGGGTGGGCCGGCGGGCGTCGTAGCGCACCGCCTAAACACCTCTCTCACGATAGAAGTAAGGCTCCTATTAATTAAGCTCCGTCGATTGTTAATGTAAAATCAGCTTGCTACGACATAATACTCGACCGAACGTTTGTCAGTAAAGCCTTGCTAAACCTAATAAAGAGAACGGTGTGCCGTACTTTCCCAAACTACGGTGACTCAGTTATTTCAACTCCCTCTACCACGCCGACGAATGGTCGCGAACGAATCGTTCCCCCAGCGCCTAGCGCTGACTTCAGACGCCATCCGACGGCTCGCCCTCGCCCAACGCTACGTGGCCCGCTGCACCGAGGAAGCCCGTCCAGCGTGGTCTACCAAGCCGGACACCCGGACCCAAGAGACCCAGACCGCACCGAGTTTTAGGATTCCACGGCCAGTACCCCGTACCCAGACCACAGAGAGCGGGACTCAGGCGGAGGGACCCTCCAAACGAGTTCGGTACACCCCGGCCAAACCACGGACGTGCGTAGTAAGGACCTTCGCCGGAACTCCCATCCAGCAGCTGCCTAGCGAGGTTGAGCCGCCACCTCCACTGCTACCACCGTATCAGCCTTACGTCCGACCCAGGGCACCAAGGCATCGCGCCACGACGGCCCGGACCGACACCGCAGCGCCTTAACCTGGCACCACCCATATTTTTCTCGGCTGGTCTCCTGACCACCCACCTAAACCCCTCAATCCCCTTCCCGGTTCTAACCTAGGGACGGGAGTCTTTTCGCACGAGGGACACCAACAGCTGTTACCCCGGGTGAGATTCTGCGCATTCTTAATGAGCGTTTCGATGATCTGGCAGTTAAGTTGGAGGGCTTATCGCACATGCAGCAGCAGATTGAGGCTAACACTAACCGCATAACGGAGCTCGAACAGCAGAACCGCGGTCTGCGCCCCGACCTTGGTGTCTTGCGCCTTGAACTCAATACGCTCCGTGATACGCAGGCAACCGAACGGGTGGAATTGAGGCGCACTTCTGCCCTGGTGCATGAGTCGGAGGTGATTATCTCTGGAGTTCCCTGTCCTGACACTGGACCCACTTACAATCTGGTTCGTTCGGTAGCGGCCGCGGTTGATTGTCCACTGGCGGAGATCGACATTCTCATAGCGCGTTTTTTGATCCCCCGCGCCAAGGCTCGCAAGGATACGCCCTTGCCGATCATAGCCAAGCTCCGCACTCGTGAGATCTCTTCTCGGCTTATCGCGGCTAAGAAAGCAAAGGGTACTGTGCGCACTAGTGACCTCCTTGAATCTCCTGTTGGCCCCGTCTATTTAATTAGTATAAACGAGGCCATACCTGCAGCTCTTCACAAGTTGCTAATAGCGGTCAAAGCGGAAGCTAAGGCCGAACGCTTTAAATACGTCTGGCACCGTGACGGGGCTATCCTTGTCAGGAAAGAAGATGGTGCTCTGGTTAGACGCATTGAATCTTTCGACGATCTGCCTCTCCCTGATTAAGAATGACGCTGTCGTTCATCCGCCGTTTTACCTCGTCGACATCCTAGGCAGAGCGCGCTGAGCAACCGTGGCCATCTTATTTTCTCCCATTTTAACGCTAACTCCCTCCGGGCTCACATGGACTTACTGCGTTTCCACTTTGCCACACCTCACGCCCATGTCATTGCGGTGAGTTAAACCTGGCGCATTCTCAGGCACCGGACGCCCTTGTCTCTTCACCTGGGTATGACATTGTCCGTAACGATCGCCTTGGTAAAGTCGGGGGAGGCGTTGCGCTCTACATTCAGGATGCCTTCCGCGCTAAGATCCTGGCCGCGTCACCAGCTCGGTAGAACCGTGATCCAGAATACCTCATTGCGGCGGTCACACCACCGTCGGGCGGTGCTTTCCTGGTATCGGTTGTCTATCGTCCTCCAAAAGCGACTAATCTTGCCTCCTTTGCGCGCGATTATGACCGTTTCTGCCTTGACTACAGCTTCAGTGTCATCCTCGGGGATTTTCATGCCAATCAATTGAGTAACGCGTATGAATCTGAGAATGTCCGTGAGTTTTGCTCCTCTCGCGCGCACTTCCTGGTGCCGTTTGGTGCCACCTATCATACCTCCACCTCGGATTCATCCCTTGATCTCTTCATTCTTAGCGACCAGAATCTTTTGTGCTGCTATCACCAGTCTCCTGCTCTGTTCATCGCAGGCCATGATCTGATTACCGTAGAAGTCACTATACCCGCACCCCCGGCGAGCTAGGGCTTCAGAGCGCGTACTTACGTCAATTTCACCACCGAAGCTTACTGCCTGGAATTCTCTGCTGTTGACTGGGCTGTGTTTGAGGCGGGTGCTACCGCCGATCAATTGCTTGGTGCGCTGGAGTCCAACTTAACGCGGGCTCTCGATAATCTGGCGCCGTACGTGGTGGGTCATCCGAATCGTGCGCGGCCTCCGTGGATCACCACCGATCTCGACCTGCTTCGTCGTTTCATGGATCGACTGTATCACATATTCAAGCGCACGCGTACTCATGTAGCTCTTCAGTCCTATCGCGATGCGAGAGATGATTTTCATAGGAGACTCTCCACAGCGCACTCGAACTTCTACGCGGATCGGTTGGCTGGCATAGAAAAGCCACGTGTGCTCTGGAAGGAACTGAGGACCCTAGGCATAGCCTCTTCCCCGCGTAACAACAGCTACGGCGATTTCACGGTAGAGGACATCAATCGTCACTTCGCTGAAATCTCGCAAAGGCCTTCTGCCTCCGCCGAAGTCTCGCGCTTCTTCGCGGCCTTGCCACCGCCGACCTACGATGATGCGCTCTTTTACTTCAGGGACATTTCACCTGTCTCTCTCCTGGACGTTATCAATAACTTCAAGTCTCAGTCGCGAGGCGTAGACGATCTCTCTCTCTCTCCAGAATATAGTGGAGGCCCTGCCGATCATATTACCGTACCTACTTAGGATATTCAACTGCTCTCTCAATTCCGCTACTTTTCCAGAGCGCTGAAAACGTCCGCGCATCCTTCCTATAGGCAAAGTAAGATCTCCCACCTCTCTGCAGCAAATTCGGCCTGTTGCAAATCTCTGCATGCTCTCCAAGATCTTGGAATGCCTCGTCTCTGTGAGTCTTGACCTGACGGTCCATTGCATGCAGGAAAGTCAGCAGTAACAGCAATATCGCGCCCTTCCGCATTGATGGTGATATCGTGTCTCTGCAGGCCCGTCAGACTTCTCTCAAATTTTTTTGCTAGTGGCGGCACATTTTCTTGATCCTGCGAATATTCGCTATCGTCACTGCAACTTGTAGTCTCCCTCCGACGCTTATTTTTTTTCGAGCTCTTATTGCGTTTGTGTTGTTTTTTTCTTTTCTTCCGGGGAATTTCAGTATCATGATTCTCATTATTACCATGATTCTCATTATTACCATCACTCAAGATCGTATCCTCGGAAGTAAGATTCTTTTCTGTTACGGGTTGTGTAGTATTGCCGTCTTCGGATGTGCCATTTTCAATTATATTAGCCATGAACTTCTCAGCTGCACCATAATCATCTGAAATGAGGCAACTATCGTAAAATACAATGTACATAAATAAATACAAAAAAAAATGCACCCATAATTGGAGGCTTATAAACCTCAGACGAATTTTAATTGTTTGATTTGGAGTATCTATAGCCAGCGGTTGAGTGGGACGCTGTTTTCAATTTTCATTAACTACAAACTGCTGTGAAAAGTGATGTTAGTATGATGGTAGATTAACAAATTAATCCTAAAACAATTTGAAGAAAACAAATTTCAATCACCTCCGGTATGGAGTACACGATGCACGGCATACGTTGGCCAAGATAGTTCATAGGCCACATTCGTTTGAACCAGGCTTCTAAACTGGTCATCATTCTTCGTACGAGGCCAATAGCAGCGCTTATTGTTTTCGACGAGCCATATTATAGGAACCAGGGCACACTCTTTTACATTGCTACCTCTTAAAAATTCAACGACTGCGTACATTTTGCTGGGCAAAAACAGTTTTTGTTAATTATAAATATGAAATGTGCAATATCAACTCCAAAAATTTCTAGTTGAAGATATTTAATGCCGGTGAAAGACAGAACTGCAACAAATGTGAATTATCATACCCGACAAAAACGAAACATAAAATTTAGCTGATAGCAATAAGCTAGTGTGAAAAATAACCTGCTTAATATCACTTGATAAACTTCATTCTCGACTTAATTCGTATAATAATTATATAGCTGGGACAAATATATTGCGTTATTTTTGATGGAGTATAGGAAAAATTCCGAACCCATCCTCGAAAGGAAATCGAAGGCATTTGAAAGAAATTTCATCGATGAGAAAAGTAGTCGCCTCAGCATAACTCTGAGCAAAAAATATGCCTAGTTTGGAAGATTCGATTGGCTTTCGGTACAGATCCCTGAGATATCTGAATGCAATTCCTACACATTTGTATACACCGTTTAAGCAAATAATTGACTTGATCGTATAAACCTTAGCCCCTACTGTGACTACGTTATCTGGACCTTTAATTGAAAGTTTGAACCTTTTGGTTTCTAATGTATCACATTCAAAGGCATTCTCGCCCTTTGCCCAAATGCCCTTTGGAATGTTTGGCTCAGATCTCGAATGAGGATCTTCTTCTTTTTCGTTTTCTAAATTAATCAATTCTGAAATTCGTTTCACAACCTGTTGCAAAGGAAGTCTCTTGGCTCGTACACGTCTTTTTAACGTGCCTAAATAATTTTCAAATGGGAAACAGCTGAAATCTTGCAATTTGCCATACTTCTCCACATCATCACAGAGATGGAGTAGAGAGTGCACATTGTAGACATTGAAGTGAGGGCCATATAATTTAGCACATAACCGTACGAATTTTTCAAGTGATTGTTTTGCTACTTCAAGATAACGTGAAATAAGAGTCTCATTAGATAAAATATAAACAGCTGTATGCAGTAACAAGAAATGACGATACTTTTTAGGCTCAAGAACATTGCGCAAGACGATTGGTCCTAAATAAACTAAGAAAAATCTGAACTTCGTTGCTTTCCATCGCTTCACTTCGTCAAGGCTTCGCGGCTTACGATTGAATTCAGCTGTTACGTCAGCTCGCACGCTTTCTATTTTTTCGGAGATAATTTTCAAAATCTCTTTAGAGAGTTTACAATGTCTGTGCCCTTCGATCCAATACTTGATTAACAATCTTTTCACTACCCCTAAATAAATCAGGTGCATCGGATCTAAGGGAAATTGTGTGACAAGTTTCACAAGCAAACGAAGTAGAGGCGATAGACCTTTTATGTGTGTCGAATCGGGGTTGTCAGGCGAATAATCATCGTCACGTCTTTTGCAGTGAGTTTTGCCAACAGGATAATACAACTTGCGTTCATATGATACGGCTGCTATAGTGCATTTCTCACAACCATACGTGCTGGTATGACCCTTGATCATTTTTAGCATAGCCCTAGCAGGAGCATCACATAGGAAGCAGCCAACTGCCACGCGTATGGTTTGATTGTTGTGAATAATTCCATTTTTCATTAATAAATTCATTTCTTCAATGAACTCACAGAAATAGCTATCTAATGAATCGGGTTTGCCTTTGCCACAGAATACCGCGACCATGAATGGTGAACTGTCTTTTAAGGAATGACTTCTACAAAGAATAGGCCACAAAGCCGTGGAGCTACTTTTAAATAATGGTAATCCATCAATATTAACATCGATTTTCATAGTACCCAATTGACTGGCAGGATCAGTCAGCCCACTTCTGAGTCTACTTTCTAGTCCTTTCCTATTACCTATATAACACATTTGTCCATTTTTTAAATCGGATGTTTTTATTTTTCTCTCAGTTTTCAGAAGACATTTAGCAGTTTTTGGTAAGAATGGATATTTGGGATAAATGAGAGCCAATAATTTATCAAGTGCCACATGAGTAATATTAAAATCACACGCCCATTTTTGCAGGTTTGTCCGAAATTCGTGTTGAAACTCAATTTGTTGATCGATGTCATCAGTATACTGATCCCCGTTACTATCCCGACCTTTATCATCATTTTCGTGAATAGATCCATCAATATTAGCGTACTGTGCACGTAAATAATCAGGAATAAAATCACTTTCTATGTTATCAGCACATTCATGAACATCATGGTGAATTTCATTACATGAAACTACGAGATCTGTTCCACAGCTAGATTGTGTTTCCAAAGGCAAGAGGACGGGGGCATGCTGCATATTACAAATCAAATTTGTAGCAGGACAGACATCTACTTCCATTGGAATATTATATTCAGCATTGTCTGCTTCTTGATTATAATTACCGGCAAAATTATGTTTTTCAACATCATTGTTTCGATTATAATTAAATTGACATAATGTTTCTGCCCGCTTACGCCGCAAATGTCGCTTACTTAGAATTTTTCTTTCAAGAGGCATTACGCAATGTTTACCGTCATCCAATACTTTTGAATGAGGATACTACGCCTGAAAAAATGGACATCTTAGATGCAGAACCCACAAACTCACAAACGATTTTACTCGGTATGCCTTTCAGAGGACAATATTATCCGTACATCCTCATGATAATAATGCATGAATGAAAGTCGTCCTGGGTTCTTCATATTAAAAAATGATTCGTCATTTGTTCGAGAATGATATGTTTTGGTACGATTTTAATTAGGCTGCCATGTGCTTTGTAATAAGGTTCAAAATAAAAATTCATCGGAAAACTATTGGCATACCGTTAGGGTGGGCCCGAAGAGCTGGTATATGGTCACGATGTTATGAATCTAGTGTATCAATTCTTTTGATGTTGAATTTTTCCGCCGAATTTTCAACCTGTTTTCAACCAATCTTAACCTTATGGTGCTTCCACGTCGAAAATACTACCATGTCCACCAAGAAATTCAACCTATTCTCAACGTTTATGACGTTTTCCCTCGTTCAACGTACATTAGGTCTGCTTCAACGACTTAATTAGGACATTAGTAATTAGACACACTTTTGAGATTGCATTGATAATTATTACTTCAAATCAAAATACAAATCACCATATTATTAACCCCACTAATTGAGTAGTAGATTTCTAAATGAATGAACATATTCACCAGGACAATTGATGGTTTTTATTTTTTATTTCATTAATCTATTTTCATTTTATTTCATTAATCTAAAAGTTCAATTAATAAGATTTTTTATTCATGATTATTTACATTAGCGAGGGGCGAAAGGGGGAGGGGGGTAGAGAGTCGAGGAGAATCGACGTTGAAAGTACGTCGAAAGTACGTCGAAAGTACGTCCAGCTCTGACCTATTCTAAACGTACAATGTGGAAGAAGTGGAAATAACAGACGATATGTACGTTGAAAGTAGGTTGGCGAGCCCATGGGTCAATGCAGTTCTCAACCTCTTTTGAACGTCCTGAACCGACTATCGAAGGTCAGAAATCGGTCGAAAATCCTGGAAAAATTTCGACTCGGGGAATCAAAGATATGAGCGTTTGAAGGGGAGTATTTTTTCGATTTTTGGCTCTTTTTCCTGAATTTCACCCCCGTGTAACTTGGAAAATAGGGGCAAAATAAAAAAATTGTTTGATGAATTTATTTGTTCCATAGAACCCGTAAAAAAAATTATAGCGAAATCGGTAAGATCGAGGTCAGAAAGCTGTCCGGTTTGACGTAGAACTACTCATATACGGATGACATTGTCCCCTGAAAGGCATAGTGAGTAAAATCGTATTCCAAAATCTGTCACTATTCCCCGGTCTATAAAGAGGACGTTACTATAAGTAGACCGCGGCGCGGTCTATTACTAATATACTACAATATTTCGTATGTAATTAGGTAAACTGCTAGTTTGCTGAGTCACAATCAAATCGCAATGACTAAAGGTTGGTATAAAAATTGAAAGTTTCATGAGCTTCTATACGCTGCGTTATTACATGCATTCACATAAAAAAATAACGTTCCATCAATAGTGAAATATATGATTAACGTTTGAAAAATTTCGGTAATATTTCAGAGTTATGCTTTCGAGAAAACGTTCATTGGTTTTTAAGATGAATTCATAATACTATTTTACCAATACACTTGACAGTCCGTATAACTATCGGTAATTTCCTTTTCAACACATAATGTATTTGAGAATGAACGTTCATATATATCTTTAGGTTAAGGCTCATCCCTGGTCGCCCACCTCCTATCCATACAATGTAACGAAAAACGGGCGGGGAAGACACATTTCGATTATTATCCGAGCCCAGCTCCAATAGGAACATAACCCGAAAAACGTATAAAAATAGGACTAATGTCCGGCCGAAAAACGTATATTTCACGTATATATATACGTATATGCATATAATATACGTTTTTCGGCCGGACATCAGTCCTATTTTTATACGTTTATCGGGTTATGTTCCTATTGGGAGGCGTCGAAAACGCAAAAAAGGCCAACGTAGCGCGAATTCTATTTCAATTCCAAACACATAGATCCAAAAACATGTTCGTTTCATGCGAAAATAGAGCCAGCGTTTGGTTATTCATTTTTTCCATTGTCTAAATGGTTTTCCATTGTCATTGGCTTTTGACAATGGAAAAAAGTAAAAACCAAACGCTGGCTCTATTTTCGCATGAAACGAACATTTTTTTGGACGTATCTGTTTGGAATTGAAATAGAATTCACGCTACGTTGGCCTTTTTTACGTATTCGATGCCTGGGCTCGGATAATAATCGAAATGTGTCTCCCCCGGCCGTTTTTCGTTACACTGTATGGATAGGAGGTGGGCGACTAGGGATGGGCCTTAATAACGTTTTTGTAACGGTTTTTGTTAGCAGGGTATGACGACTAAGATATTCCCAATAAACCATAGCGTAGAAAAAATAGGACTAATGTCCGCCCGAAAAACGTATATATTAAACGTTATAAAGCGCGTATACGTCAAATATACGTTTTTCGGGCGGACATTAGTCCTATTTTTTCTACGTTATGGTTTATTGGGTTAGTTTCGTACTACGCAAAATATTGTGTAATTATAATTTGTATTAATGATAAGTCCGGATATTGTAATATAGTATACGTATGGTATATAATTATGTACTTACAGATTCAGGATCTTCGGTAATTTGTTCTTTTCGATGATGCATGTAAGACGACCCACAGCACTTGACGGACGGATCACGAATGAGCGCTCCCGCTGAGCAAATGCGAATCTGCGTACCCCCACTCACGGTTGCTATGGCAACCAAGGCCCGACGTCGCGGCCTGGTGAGGTATAGCGTTCCCGAATACTCACGGATATTAACGAGACGACGAGAATTTTGCAATAGACTTTTATTAGGTATTTTAAACGTATATTCTTGAAACCATCTGATAACTAATTTACCTAATAGTACAGATATATCTAATTAAGCGAATGTACAGTTTTCACTCTTTATCACCCATTACAGTATAGGAAGGTATTCATTTAGCTCGAAGAATGACTTTTGATAGTTTGAACGGATCTCCACATGTCAGACCCTCTAGTATTTCAAAAACAGATTTTTAGAAAGATGTTGGTCTGTCCGTGAGATCACACTCGTTGAATGATTCCGAAAATGGTGTAACAAAAGAACCTGAATATTCGACATTAGATGGGTATATAATAGACAGGGGTGTGGAAAATTGCTGTGTATCATGTTTCTGACTCCGGGTTTCGTGTAAAACAAGTTCTAAAAAACTCGAGCTGACGATATTCGTAATTCAGAATAGTGAACAATTAGCGTGTTGATTGTATAAAGGCGCTGAGAAGTATTGTAAACTCCTGTTTCGTCCCAGGATACACATCAAATCAAAAAATTTCTACTGCAACATTTTGCTGCTGACGTGACGGCAATACGTTTCTGATGCGTTTTGAATAACATCGAGTGACGAGTGTAAAGACCCAATAAACATCGGGGCGTGGTTGAAATAAGGGATACGTCAGAATATACAAGGTGATTATGAAAAAAACCAATTAATATGTACGAAGATTGAACGTATTACGCTATTGAGCATAGTTATATATTAAAAAGCCATCGTGTCTCATGTGGATATCAATTCCCAATATTCACCGTGTTGAATGCCTACGTGTATTCTTCGTCGTTTCGACGTATAAATATAATTCCGACGATTTTGGCAAGTTGGGTTACCTCGTTTGGTTAACCTGAAGTCCACTATAGTCTGTGTTTATTAGGTGTTCATGAGAATATAGGGTTCGAACTCAATGATTCAACTATCATGTAACATATCTTAATCGATACATTGATTAAATGCACAATAGCAGCGGATATTATATTCAACAGTAGCGATTATTTGATCAAGTAGATTCAGATCTTTGGAGTGCATTGTTGACGCTGGGTCGAATAGTTCGATGCGGAAGCACCATAGAGCTTGTAGGCATATACAGGGGCCTTGGTCGCTCGGGCAGCGTAGCCAGCTGGATAGGGAGAGAGAGAGCCCTGAAGCGCATTCGCATCCTATGTCTGGTAACAATGAGAGAGAAAAAAGCGTTACGTCTCTCTTTATCCACCAGGCCACGCGTGGCTCCGTGTATTTAATATAGGAAAAGCTCGAGGAAAAGCTCCTTCATGTCTATGAGCTCTATGGGAAGCACGCGGGTCTAGACTAGAAGTTGATTCGGAATGGTCCCCGTGAAGGCGTCTGGCGAGCTGCCGGGAACATTGTCACAAATGTTTGAAAACTTTGAACTTTCGAACATTTATGACCGCAGGTTCCCGGCAACGTACACGTCACGGACCCTTTATAGACCAGCCTTATGATTTATGTGAATATAATAAGGTGCCATGAAGATGAAATACTTTCACTGTCCCGTCGGCGTTGCTTATTAAATGTTAGGTTTATAGGTTACGTTTTATTTCGAACGTTTATTAAACGTCAATATAATTAACGTTTGCTAATTGCTAGCCGAACGTCTGAAAGCCAATATATGTATACCCGGCGTAGTTGATTCTAGCCCGGAAGTGATCGGATTATCGTGTTAAATCATATAGCAAACAATCACTTCCGGGCAAGAATCAACCTCGCCATGTGTATATTACTTCTTCAGTAATATAAAGGATTACATGTAAAGTGGAAAAATGATCTGGTAACTTCGACAAAATGTTTATACATATATAATTCGTACAAGTAATCGAACGAAAGACAATTCAAAAAAATAGGTTGACAATTCAGAGCGTCATAATCTTTCTGGCTTCATCAAATTACCCGTTGAATCCTCGACCTCAAAAATACATTCCTATACCGACAGATGAATACAACCATTTAGACCCCAATTCACAAGAATGATAAAATGCTGAAACCGGACATATATATGTCGTAGAAAGTGTCTCATCGGCCAAAGCAGCGTTATGTGATGGTTTGTGAAAAATGGGGTTATACTTGAATAACGGATACGTGTTTCATTGGTTGCCCAAATCTCAAAAATAACGCATCGTATCGAGGTCTAATTTCCCTTCCAAAATTCGTGATTCAAACGTTCATTCCACCGTTTCGGAAACGAATATGCTGAACGTGGGTAATCGGTATATCGGCGACCATTCAGAAACGTTGGGTGATGGTTTCTGAAAGATGGGGTTATACTTGAATAACGGATACGTGTTTCATTGGTTGCCCAAATCTCAAAAATGACGCATCGTATCGAGGTCTAATTTCCCTTCCAAAATTCGTGATTCAAACGTTCATTCCACCGTTTCGGAAACGAATATGCTGAACGTGGGTAATCGGTATATCGGCGACCATTCAGTGACGTTGGGTGATGGTTTCTGAAAGATGGGGTTATACTTGAATAACGGATACGTGTTTCATTGGTTGCCCAAATCTCAAAAATAACGCATCGTATCGAGGTCTAATTTCCCTTCCAAAATTCGTGATTCAAACGTTCATTCCACCGTTTCGGAAACGAATATGCTGAACGTGGGTAATCGGTATATCGGCGACCATTCAGTGACGTTGGGTGATGGTTTCTGAAAGATGGGGTTATACTTGAATAACGGATACGTGTTTCATTGGTTGCCCAAATCTCAAAAATAACGCATCGTAACGAGGTCTAATTTCCCTTCCAAAATTCGTGATTCAAACGTTCATTCCACCGTTTCGGAAACGAATATGCTGAACGTGGGTAATCGGTATATCGGCGACCATTCAGTGACGTTGGGTGATGGTTTCTGAAAGATGGGGTTATACTTGAATAACGGATACGTGTTTCATTGGTTGCCCAAATCTCAAAAATAACGCATCGTAACGAGGTCTAATTTCCCTTCCAAAATTCGTGATTCAAACGTTCATTCCACCGTTTCGGAAACGAATATGCTGAACGTGGGTAATCGGTATATCGGCGACCATTCAGTGACGTTGGGTGATGGTTTCTGAAAGATGTGGTTATACTTGAATAACGGATACGTGTTTCATTGGTTGTCCGAATCTCAGAAATAGTGCATCGTATCGAGGTCTAATTTCCCTTCCAAAATTCGTGATTCAAACGTTCATTCCACCGTTTCGAAAGCGAATATGCTAAACGTGGGTGATCGGTATATCGGCGACCACCTCGCGACGTTGAACGGACGTTTTCAAAACCCCAGATCTTCTGCGTCTCGAAGGGACGTGTTTCATTCGTTATTTCCATACCAATAATACCGCCTTTCATCCGCGTTGAATTGTCCGTTTTTAATTGAAATTTTGAACGTTTATTTCACCGTTTCAAAAACAAATAAGATAAACGTGAGTTATCGGAGTATCATCGACCACTTCGTGACGTTGAACGAGCGTTTTCGAGACCTGCGATCTTATGCGTCTCGAAGAAACAAGTTTAATCCGATGTAATAATACCAAAAATGACCGTAGACCGCAAACATTGAATTTTTCATCTTTACTAGGTGATATTAACACGTAATATACCGTTGATAATGCGAATAGTATAAATGTTGAAGAATCGCATTTTAACAGACAATATTATACGTATAAAAACCAATATACTAGGAAAAAACGTATTCTAAAAACGTAGTTTCAACGTACGTTTGAAACTGGTATGTAATAAACGTGTTTAATTTATACCTATACCAATTTTAGACTAGTCGAACGAAAATTACACGTTTATACTACGAACCTGTTCTTATTGGGATGTATATTTTGTGACGTCAGAAGCGATAAATTTTCGTCGACAAATTGAGCCTAAACGGAGAGATGAATTTCACAGGAATGATTTTTTTATAGAAGCTAAAATTAAAGTGTAGGGCGCTTGCTTAGTGATTTGCAACGTAGATTAGCCAGTAATATGTATTACGAATAAACGAAAATTATATTACATTTATACACATCCAACATGGCAGCATTAGATTCCCTGCAATTACCGACTTTTCGAATTTTCACCGCGTCTGGGAGACGAGAACATTTATCACTCAGCACAGGGGGCAAGCGCCCTGTAGAAATACACACACTTTTCGTGAAAACTCATTTCACCCATCTGCTTTCCGTAAATAAGGCTGCATTTGTCGACGAAATTTCCAGGTGACACGAGGCAGAACACGACGCAGAAGAAGTCTGTAATTTAGTTTACCAGCCAGCACCTAGGAGCGCTGTAGTCGAGTAAAGCGGTAATACCGACTCATCCTACATTTCGCGCATTTACTCATAAGGTATCAATCTGCAGTACCAAAGAATACTGTTTTCTTGCAACGGAGGCGAGAATACCCGTTATGTATGGGTAATTCCTTATAGCTTCGAAACTTGTTGATCTTACGGTCTCTGATTTTCTTCTAAACCACATAATATGAAAATGTACATCCCGGGTTGATGCGGCACGCATGTACACTCGTTAAAAATTTACGTTTTTTTGACTGATTGAAATTCATCAAATATAAAATCTTTTATAAAGAAGTCTTGGGTCTTGATTAAAACTACGCTGATATACCACGGAAGACATGAATATTTTACAAATCTAAGATCTTTTATCCAAGCTAACACATTTTATATTGAATTGAATATTTCTATTATATTCCCTGATGTTATTCACGTCGGGTATGAGTTTTTTGGCCTAGGATAATGATCAGCTAAAATGCTATAGAAAGCGCCATAAGATAGACCATCTCTGTATTGACTATCCACTCTTCAGACCAATAAGTAGATATAATAAGAGAGTTCTGGATCCAGCCTTCTTTACCGGCCATCAAGCAGTCGGTAACGTATCGACTGTGATGGTAAGTTACCTGCCGCGATGGTGACGATTTTGGATCATGGTTACCGATTTAGTTACCGACAATCTGATGGTTACGATTTTCTGTCATGCGATGGCGCCACTACCGATTAGCATTTTGGATTATGGTAACGATTGCCGATCTTTCGATACCGATAGTCCGATGGTAACGATTACGGATCGTCGATCTTCTGTTACCGACAAACTGATGGCTGCAATTTTCCGTCGTGCGATGGCGCCATTTCGAATCATGGTAACGTGAATCATGGATTGTCGATCTTCTGCTATCGGTAGTCTGATGGTAACGATTCTGAATCATGGATTGCTGATCTTCTGTTACCGACAAATCGGCGGTCTGATGGTAGACAAATCGGCAGTCTGATCAGTCTGATGGTAGACGAATCGGCAGTCTGATGGTAACGAATCTGAATCATGGATTGTCGATCTTTCGTTACCGACAATCGGATGGCTGCAATTTTCTGTCGCGCGATGGCGCCACTACCGATTCGCTTTTGGATCATGGTAACGATTACCGATCTTTTTTCCCCCTTACCGACAATGCAATAGAATTCTTAGCTTATATACGAATTATACTAGCTGAAATGCTCGAAGAGTGACAGGGTGTTGTAAGCAATGACGCGAATCATCCGATAATATATGTTTTGTTTATTCAATATTTCCCACGTCTAACCTATTCTAGAAGTAATAATTTTCTTATACGCTATTTCTCAAGTCTAACCTATTCTAAAGTCTTAAGTCTAACCTATTCTAGGATAACAATTTTCTTAAAACTATATATTAAACTGAAACTTAAGCTATATTTACATAGATGTGGTGGCGATCATGCCACGCGTATCTGAAACATACGGGTATATTGCAATAATCGAACGGTATGTGATGAAAATGATATTAACTTACCGGGTGACGAGTCGAGGTGTCACTCAGGATCGGTGATGTATCCGAAATCCTCCCACCACCTCGCCACCTCCTCAGGGACCCCGCCGGGCCAGCGTCGTTGTTCCTCATATGCGTCCCTGGCGTCGGCGAGGTCCCAGTCATTATCGGACTCCTCATCCTCCTCGGCATGTCGCCACCACAGACCCTCCCCCAACAGAGGGTTTTCCTCCACCACCTCCTCCACCTCCCCCTGCTCCACCACCTCCTCCCCCTCCTGCCCCTCCACCTCCTCGTATGAGCTTTCGTACCCGTCATCCATCTCATCATCGTCCCACCCCAGCCAACGCTCATCATCAAAATTATCCATATTGTCGTTCATGTCTGCAATATGGAATATTAATTACAAAACCATATCCATCGTGAAAACTATGATATCGAAGAATAACGATACTTACTTCCTAGTCTTGCACTTTCTGTTCTTGAATCAATAGCTTGATTGTTTTCTGGTTTCACGGTCTGGCTGGTTGCAGAATGTGTAAAACTCTATGCAAACTCGCACTTTTATGTCCAACTAGAAACCCAAAAATACACACCCAATGTTGGTGGGGGCTGCCCAATGGCAAACCCCGATAATATTTTTCCCGCGTAATGGCGTGAAAAGGCCCAAACCCCCAGGTACAAAACCTCTGAACTATGGTTGGAAACGTTTGAATTTTTATAGTATTAGAATGGTTGAGGGTGGGGGTGGGTGTGCACATATAAAACCCCAAAACCTGCGGCGGGTGTCAACATTCGTATGGTGTGAGTTTGAATGCAGAGCTGTAAAATTCATCGAAAAAAATGGACAACGTTGGCTATATGAATCTCGTTGAGATGATGGAAGATGCATACAAGTTGCTGTGTGCACTACCCTCGGAGCAATCGAATGAAGATATTTTTATTCACTGGCGTGATATCGCGATTGAAAATGTTCGATTCTTGAACGGTATTTTGACACAACCAAAACTGTGTGTGAGTGAAAAACAACAACTGCAACATATAATTTCACTCCTCCAATCGTGGGTGGTGAAATTTGAACGACACCATGCGGGTATTGTTGGCGGTAATATTGGCGATGATATTCACAATCGTGTTCGATGGGATGATATGAGGAGTGCCTTCAACTGTCGTATACGCACCGGAGCCGTGACAAATCTTCAACACAGGGATTTGGGGAGATTTTTGGCCGACGCTGGGGTGATAACTATGGAACGCTTGAAAAATGTGCTACGCGAAGTGGGTGGTATTAAGGTGAACGTGGGGGTTTCATGTAGATTTGAGAACGTCAAAAACGATGAGATCAGTCTGGAAGTAAAAAACTTCAATACAGGCAACGCCACTATTCTTCCATCGACTGATCTGGAAACCTGGTTCAGCGATAATGTAACGAATCCTCTGCTAACCATGGTGGGGGATTTTGAACAACGAGATTCCGGTTGGAGCATGATCGAGATCATTAATGCGGTGATCTGCATCAACCGATACGTGCCCCTTCGCGGAGGACTTTCGACATTCACAAAGCTACCTGAGGACATTCAACGAAAGAGGGCGGTGGTCAACGTACAGAACAGTGATGATCGATGTTTGTTGTGGTCCGTCACCGCAGCTCTCCACCCCACAGACGTCAACACAACCAGAACATGCAGCTATCAACGATACATCTCGGAGCTAGATTGCACAGGTATCAAATTCCCCGCAACCCTGCGTAGTGTAGAGAAATTTGAAAAAGCAAATAATTTGAGAATAAATGTATATGGAATTGAAAACGAAACTTTCTCAAATGCGGAATCAAAACAGAGCATTATCACCCCTCTTTATCTTAGTAAAAATTCAAAAAATCCTTGCGAAAAGACAATTCACCTACTTATGGTTGAAAGTCACCCTGAAATAGACCGCGATGATGATGATGATAATGATGACTTGAATAATTTCAAAGCCAGATTTCACTTTGCGTGGATCAAAAATCTTTCACGGCTGGTTAGCCGGCAATTATCAAATCATAACGGCAAACAATTTTTGTGCGATAGATGCTTGTGTCACTTTAGCATACGCAGCTTGTATGAAAGCCACAGGCAAGATTGCATTCGAATGAATAGCATCCGAATGGAATTTCCGGAGAAAATTTTTTTGGAATTTTCCAATTTTCAGAATAAGGGAACTGTGCCATTCGTCGTTTACGCGGATCTTGAGTGTATATTGAAACCGGCTGCGAATGAATCTCAAGAGCATATCCCCCATAGTGCCGCTTATTATGTACATTGCTCATATGATGGAACATTATCGGAATATAGAAACAAGCGCGGGCCCGATTGTGTTGAATGGTTCATCAAGCAGCTTCGCGAATTATCCATTAAAGTAGAGTCACGCATAAAAAATATAATTCCAATGGAATCTCTGAATCAGACACAACGCGACCGTCATATGCGCTCAAAAAATTGTCACATCTGTGAGAAGCAATTTTTATCGGGAGAACAAAAATGTCACGATCACTGTCATTTCACAGGTAAATATCGCGGTGCCGCCCATAATCGGTGTAACTTGAATTTTAAGGAGAAACACACAATTCCGGTTGTTTTCCACAATTTGTCTGGCTATGATTCGCATTTCTTAATCAAATCTTTAGCTTCAAATTTTTCGGGTAAAATCACACTATTGCCTATTAATAAGGAAAAGTAAATATCATTTACCAAGAGGGTTGACGGCACTATGATGAGCTTAAGATTCATAGATTCGATTCGATTTATGGCTAGCAGCATCGACAAATTGGCATCATACCTGTGCAATGCGGATAAAAAAATAACACGGAATTTTTACGATGATCAGGGAAAATTTGATTTGATGATTCGCAAAGGTGTATTCCCCTATGAATACATCGATTCTTGGGAAAAACTCGATGAACCAGAATTACCAATTGAAAAAGATTTTTATTCAAGGCTAAGTGATTCTCATATTACCGATGGGGATTATGAACATGCGAAAAATGTTTGGACCAAGTTCGATCTAAAAACTCTGGGTGAATATTCCGATTTATACCTGAAAACCGATGTACTTTTATTAGCCTATATATTTCAAAATTTCCGCGATAGCTGCTTCAAAACGTACAACTTGGACCCTCTGCATTATTACACCGCGCCAGGGCTTGCTTTTGATGTTATGTTAAAGCAGACAAAAATTAATCTCCAACTTTTAGACGATCCTGAAATGATATTATTCATTGAGAAAAGCATAAGAGGTGGTGTGGCACAGTGCTCGAATCGCTATGCAAGAGCAAATAATCGATTTATGGGTGAAGATTTTGATCCAGGCAAGGCGTAATCATATTTAATGTATTTCGATGTAAACAATCTCTATGGTGCAGCTATGAGCGAACATTTGCCGAGTGGGTCGTTCGAGTGGGAAAATGATGCCATTGATGTATTGTCCCACCCCGATAATTCATCAACCGGTTATATTCTAGAGGTAGATTTAGATTATCCTGTAGAGTTGCATAAACAGCATGCGGACTTACCTCTCTGCCCCGAGCATTTCACACCGCCCGGTAGTAAAATCAGAAAACTGGCAACAACGCTTTTACCCAAAGAAAAATATGTACTCCACTATCATAATTTGAAACAGTGCATCAAATTTGGTTTGAAGCTGGTGAAAGTGCATAGAATTCTAAGGTTCGCACAATCACCATGGTTAAAGACATACATCGATCTTAATACAAATATGCGAAAACAGTCAAAAAATGAGTTCGAAAAAAATTTCTACAAGCTTATGAATAATGCGGTATTTGGCAAGACCATGGAGAATGTGCGTAACCATAAGAACGTGAAACTAATCACGAAATGGGAGGGTCGGGGTGGTGCGCGTGCTCTCATTGCGAGACCCATATTTCACAGCTGCACCATATTCGATGAAGATATGGTGATTATTGAGCTAAATCGCACCATGGTACATTTCAATAAACCTATATACATTGGTGCTGCAATTCTCGATCTTTCGAAAATATTCCTATACAATTTCCACTATGATTATGTAAAAAATAATTTTTCAAGTAGTGAAGCAAAACTCATGTATACCGATACGGATAGCTTGATATACCAATTCACTGTACCAAATATATACGAAATCATCAAGCGTGATGTTGTGGCAATGTTTGATACATCGGACTACCCTCTGGATAATGCCTACGGCATCCCCTTGTTGAATAAAAAACGCCTCGGTCTGATGAAGGACGAGAATAATGGTAAAATTATGACTGAATTTATCGGACTGCGAGCAAAACTCTACACATTCAGAACTCGCGGCGATACCGATAAGAAACGTGCAAAGGGTGTAAAGGGGTCCACATTAAAATCCATCACGTTTGATGATTACAAACGATGCCTTATTGATTATAAAAATTTAGTTGAGAAACAGTGTATGATAAAAAGTCGCCGACATACAGTTAGCACCATAGTACAGAATAAGTTAGCTCTAAGCTGGTGTGATGATAAGCGGAAATTGATACCCGGTAAAACTGATACTTTACTCTGGGGTTATCAAGATTCTGCAAACTAAGAAATTTCTCATATATTTGCAAAGAGTTTTTCTCACATTTTCTCACATTTGGAAAAAGTTTTCTAAAATAGAATAAAATAATTTTCCATTTACTTTACATGTAAATGTGAGAAAATGTGAGAAAATGGAGGAAAAATTTATTTAATGTGTGAGGGGTGAAGAAACAAATGTAAATATGTTGATAATAAAATTTATTGAAATTATGCTACATATCAGACTTATTTATCCAACTATTATGTAAACTGTCAAATCCCAACCATTTTACATAGAGTTGATCACCACGCCTTCGCAAGACCTTTTCTACAAGATAACCATCGGGATATTGCACCCTGCTGAGCTCCTCCTCGTAAAACCCACCCGCGATGGGTTGGTTCAGGTAGTCGGTGAGTTTGTATGTTGGGGGGTTGGTATTTTTCACCTCATCAACTGTAAATATTTCCGTTGTCCAATTCGGTGTATAGCCCTTTTCGAATACATTTTTATATTTACTTATTCGAACTTTATCGCCAACTTTAAATTTGCGCTTCCGTTGGCTTCTTTTGATCTGACGCGGTTTGTACACACTTCGATATATTTGTTTTTCATTGACCGTAGTTACATCTTTTGGTTTCATTCTGATCGTGCGATGTTTGGTGTTATTATACGATGCAATTAAATCAGGTAGAATGCCAATCCACTTATGAGAACCTTGACGTGTGAATTGCTTCCACATTTTATTTTTCAGTGTACGATTGAAGCGTTCGCATATCGATGCCTTCAAGTTGCCAAATGTCGAGTACATGTTGATCCCATTATGTTTCATAAGACTTTTAAATTCTTTGTTGTAAAATTCCTTGCCCTGATCAACGTGTAGATATTTCGGCATGCGACCCTGAGTTAGCACAGATTTCATCGCTGCTGTTACGTCTTTGGCATTTTTACCCTTGATCGCTACGGCCCACGCAAATTTTGAAAATATATCAATTACTGTGAGCAAAAAATTTGAGCCCTTGTTGACGGATGAGTACGCGGACATGTCGACAAGATCGGCTTGCCAGGTCTCATCCAAACCACGTATATCGACATAACGTCGAGGATAATTACGCCGAGCGGGTCTATGAAGTTCGTTTGCTATTGCCGCCTTCATCCTCCTGCTTCCGCACCCAATTTTTAATGTATTTATTCTGTTTGATGCTCGGCAACAAGTTGGCCGGAATTCCACGACTGTAGTGCCGGCTAAGCTTTTCAACGTTATTCGCAGCTATCCCCAATCGTTTCTCCAGAGATTCACAATCCCTTTTCAGCGCCTCAATCCTTTCTTTTGCCTGGAGCCAAATACGCTGATCTTCTTTGAAACTTTCGCTGTGTTCCCGATCTATGCGGGTATTAAGTTTAGATTCAAGAGCTTCGAGAGACTGTCGCATGGATTGCTCGAATGTCTCTTTTATAGATCGCTCGAGAGCATTATATGATCGTCGCGTAATATCTTCAAGACTTTTCAGAGAAACGGCATCGGTTGGCTCTTGGGGATATGCAATATTACACAATCGTTTATTGGCTATGTCGTACTGGTTATCGATGGTGGTCTTAAACCCAACACCGGGAGGTCCGCGCCTACCCACACTTTTGATTTTTCCGCTAGCCGACCGACGACCGAATATGTCTATGCTCATTGTTAAATGATCTAGCTCGATTCGAGGCTAATTCCTCGAAGTAGTCCGTTGCGACTGAACCCCTCGGGATCAACTCCTATGGCAGCCAATCGGGTCTCCAGAACTTCCTTTTTCACCGTTAGAGTGTCAATCTCTTCTGTCATAAGAGTCTGAATGTGTTGATTCGCGTTGAAATTGTTGGTATGCTCTCGATCTAGACGTGCAGTAAGTTGAGATTCAAACTTGTGGAGTGCTTGCAGCGTAGAGTTCGCAAATGTTTTTTCCATAGAATGTTCGAGAACGCCTAGGACTCGCTGTGTAATATCTTCAAGACTTTTCAGGGAAACGACGTCGTTAGGTTCCTGCGGATCGGCGATATTACATAATCGTTTGCCATCTAGATCATAATGCCTATCAGTGGTGCATTTGAATCCAACACCCGGAGGGCCTTGAATAACACCTTTTCGGTGACTGTTGCTCACCAGCTGTCGTCCAAATATGTCTATGCTCATTGTTCTATGATCCATGTCCGAATGATCATTCTATGATTAATTTCATGCTAATAAATGATTCCCGCCTCGCGCAGCTCCTCAATAATGGAGGCTATTTCATTGGTATGGCTGGTATTACCGGCCGCTTGAGATGCCATAAGTAGTTGAAGACGATCAACAAGCTCATTAGGATCATCCCAATAAACATAATCTATACTTTGTCCCTGCGCATTTTTATGGGTGGGTAATAAACCTGTGCCGGATCTTTGCCCAGGTTTTTTCACAGGTAGCTCGATGTATGGGGCAATAAAATCTCTATACTTTGAACTTTTTTCCCTATCATGATGAGGACTTTTTTCAGCTTTGTAATATTTCCGATATGCATTCGTTTTCTTCACGATTCTGATATAATTCAATTTGTCGCTTTTATTCACAATCGAGGGATTGGGAAACTTTTTGAATAGCAATTCAAGCAATCCTGGTGTGTTCTCGTAGCTCTTATCACCCACATATATCTGATTATCGCTAAATACTATATCCGAATTACCAATCTTCATTCCACCGACTAGCTTTCGAACACCATATTTCGTGTCCAAGTTCTTGCGCTCTTTGGCCGAGGTAAACATGTTTAAATAGCGTGCTGTCTTGACCCCTGTTCTCGACACCGATGTGCTCGTAGAAGCGACTGCAAACGCACCATCCTGGTTGTTATCACCATCATCATCATCATCATCATCATCATCATCATCATCATCATCATCATCATCATCATAGGCACCAGCCGCATCATCCATAGCGGCGACAGTTGTAGCATTGTCACCAATAGCAGCGCTAGTTGTGAAGCTCCCCTCGATCGCGCTTTTATATGCATCATTATCATCATCATTGTAGTGTCGAGTGTATTATATGGACAAAAATTAGTTTACGTTAGGTTTAAATATTAGGATGGTATGAAGGGCGAAAGCCGATATGTTTAAGTCGTAAATCTAAGGTTTAGGATAGCTAGGGTCGGAGGCTAGGCGCCGGTATGACCGTTAGCAATAAGTGTATGTCTGAGTGGAGAAAATGGAAAGTGCGAGTGAGGCTGCATGTGTGACGATGAACAGATGGAGGAGTTGGGTGGAGGGTGTAAGCCTCTCTTCGAAAAAGGCAAAAGAACAGAATTGACCTGACCAGCGACTCAGTAAGACGTATGTACGGAGTTGAGTGAATTGCACGAGGGCGAAGTAAAATAAAGTCTACTTATTGTTTTTAACTTCTTAAATGGACCTTGCATTTATTGATCATCCTTAAACATCCTCGCTCACCCTTAAACCACACATTTCGGTAGTTTATACTACATCATCATCATCATCATCTGTATTACCATAATCTTCTGTTTTCACAAAATCTTCCGTCTTCTCTGTCTTAGCCGAACCTGGCTCCATTTTCACTTCCCGCTTTATTAGTAGCCGCTGCTGCTGCTTTGATGAATCTACCAACTTGTGCAGTGGTGTAACCAGGGGTTTGAAAATTTCGCTAATAGCCTGCTCACTGTCGTCTTTCCCCATTTTGATCATTTTGTGTTTACGCCGAATGATATCGCTAGCTCTGGTTATTTCTCGCAACACATCGTTTTGCCTACGTATCTTGGAGCTCTCCATGCTGCTAGTTTGATCGATATGTTGTGACTGTATGTGGTTTATCCGTGATTCAGACTTATAAAGCAGTCAAAGCCTCGCCTATATCGTCCAGCGTTAATCTCACTGTCTTTGTCGATGGTTACAAAACTATATCTACCACCATTCCAACACGCCAAGCACAATTCTTTAAATTGCTGATAGGTCATATCGGTGTTCACATGATCGGCGTAGATGTGTTTCAAATTCATTTCATCTTGACGAAAAAGAACCAATAAGTTTGCATTATCACGCACCAAATGTTTTGGAATTCGGGCATACGTTTGACAGAGATAAAAACTATCGACATCTCTGTGCCGCCCCATGCAGAAATAGGCTCTAATATTATCTTGCTTCTCACAGGCCACATCATCGAAAATCATAATCGAGTTGGGGTGTGCATCTTTCGGCTCTACAACCTCCTTGTGCTCATCAAACGGAAAATAACCGAGCCCCTCCACCGGTTCCAACAACCTCTTCAGGAACTCATACTTTGGCTGATTGAGGGATTTTGAATAGACGTAGACATTCTCGAATCGTAGGCCATTAGCATGTGTGAGTAGCGTGAGAAGGGCATTAGTTTTGCCACAATTCGAAGGCCCGCAAAAGACAGCCCTCACACTGTTCGGCAGTAAGGCCCCGTGTCGTTTGCCCTTCTTCTTTTTTTGCTCAACCAATTTATCGAAATTGGCAATGGGTAGTTTAATTGTTTGATCCTGAAATTTCATGATGCCTGGTAAACGTCGCAATGAGAACTAATGTATTTACGTATAAAATACGCTCTTTTATAGAATTTGAGTTAGTTTGCGATGAACCATGGTTGGATGCACACGTAGACAAAAGAGCGGTTGTGGGTTAATAAATAAAATCATCAACAATCTCCCCATCGAATTACATGTTCCTGGTTATCAGTACTGCGGACCTGGTACAAAATTGGCAAAGAGGTTAGCTCGCGGTGATCGTGGTATCAATGCTCTAGACGCTGCATGCATGCAGCACGATATTGCATACTCCAAAAATCACGATAATATTGCAGAGCGCCATAAGGCTGACAAAGTGCTTGCCGAGAGAGCGTGGAATCGGGTTTTGGCTAAAGACGCGAGCACAGCTGAAAGAGCTGTTGCCTGGGCGGTCACCAACACCATGAAAGCGAAATCCAAACTGGGTATGGGTATGAGGAGGGTCAAGACGCAGGCATCGCCCAAGAACAGGAAAAGGACATTGAAATTTATTATACAAGCAGCAAAGAAATCCATGAAGCCTGGCCCCAAAGCCATTGAGTCGGCTCTGGCGGGTGCCCGTTCGGCTGCATCTAAAGGAAAAGTGCGCGTGCCTCGTATTTTGCCCGTCCCACGGAAAATTGGTGGTATATTACCGTTTCTAATCCCAATATTTGCAGCCCTTAGTGCCACAGGTGCTTTAGCTGGTGGTGCCGCGGGTATAGCAAAGGTTGTCAATGAGGCTAAGGCAAACAAACATCAATTACATGAATCCAAGCGACACAACGCAACAATGGAGGCGATTGCTTTGGGAAAGGGCTTATACCTGAAACCATATAAGAAGGGTACGGGGCTGTATTTGAAGCCGGCAAAAAACTAATAAAGCTACCACACCGAGCCCTCACGGATGCTGATTTACTCAACTATGCAAGAGCTATGAAAATTCCATATTTTCTAGGTGTTTTTATGCGGAATGATTTACCCAATTCAGGACCCAGAAATCGTGAATCTGCAATTATCAATCTTGATGATAAAAACGGTCCAGGGACGCATTGGGTTGCGTATACGAAAAATGGCAACGATGCGGTGTATTTCGACAGTTTTGGTGATTTACAACCGCCTAGAGATCTAGTGAATTATCTCGGTGTTGGTAGCGTAAAATATAATCATAAGAGATATCAAGAATATAACACAATAATTTGCGGTCACTTATGCCTCAAGTTTCTCAGCGGACAACTATAAAATGTATGCGAATCATCGATGTGATATTAGTCATGGCTGATTCGTTCACGTTGACACTCTCTGGGGAATCGTCGGTGTTGAGGACTCAATATTTCCCCCCTATCGAGCTATCACCGACAAAGACGTATGTTCTAGGACTTATAGAGCTCTTGACATTCAACGCGATCCCCAATATAGATGAGGGGTGTAATAAGTTTTATATAAAACCGGACACGGTGATTACAATACCCACTGGGAGCTATGAAATTGATGATATCGCAAATTATTTGAAAGGGGCACTACCTGATGATATAAAATCTAGTCTAAAAGCTAATAACAATGAGTTACTCAGTGAAATTAGATGCAATCAACAGATAGACTTTCATCCAAAAGATTCCATCGGTCATTTGCTTGGTTTCACCCCCAATGTTCTCCAAGGCGGTATTACCCACAAATCTGAGTTACCCGTTCGCATACTCAAAGTCAACGCCTTGCGGGTTGAGTGTAATATTACCACGGGTGCGTATATCAATGAGCATCGGGTACATACGATTCATCAATTTTTTCCAACCGTACCACCCGGATATAAGATCGTGGAAGTGCCAACAAATGTCATTTACCACCCGATCACCGTGCGGTCAATACACGATATACAGTTGAGAATAGTTGATCAGGACGGGAAATTGATCAATTTTCGAGGTGAAACTGTAACTATACGATTACATGTGAAATCTTCGAGATAATATGGGCATTGTGTTTGAGAGGACAAGAAAATCTGGCGGTAGTTATAAAAGCTTGATAACATGTCCGAACATCATCAGTCATCGAGCAGCTCCGATTCGAGTGACACATCAGAACGCTCAGTTTCTCCAGAGCCTAGGACTCCGACTTCGTTGTGGTGGAGGTGGAAAATAAGAATTCGCTGCTATTTCTGCATATGTCCATCACGAAAATGATAAAAATCCAAACACCCGTGACCTTCGACGAGTCGATTGCCCACTGTGAAATACATGCACATCAACCGTATGCTGCATCTACATTCAAAAATAACGATGAGATCCGCATAGCTGTGCAGAATAAAGATGCATGTGTATTACCCAGCAAAAGTTCGCTCCACATCTACGGTCGGCTCACGAAATCAGATGATACCGCCGTTGGTGTAGGCACGGAATTGGTCAATATGGCTGTGTGTCACATGTTTGGCGATATGCGTTATGAGTTGAATGGTCATGAGATTGATCAGAATAAGAATGTCGGCATCACAAGTATTATGAAGGGATACTTGTCATTCACCCCAGGACAGCAACATCTTTTGGGAAACACCGGTTGGTTGGCGGATAATAAAGATAAACTAACCAACGCCGATGGATACTTTGATGTTGTTATACCGCTGAATTTTTTACTCGGATTTGCCGAGGACTATAATCGAATCATTGTCAATGCGAAGCATGAGCTAATTTTGACGCGGTCAAACAATGATTTAAATGCCATACATCAAACCGCTGTGGATGGGATCAAAATTTCGATCGAAAAAATTGAATGGTTGTTGCCATACATCAGGCTATCAGATCCTGCAAAGATTAAGATGCTCAATTATATTGCCAAAGATCCGGCTGTATCTATGAGTTTTCGCTCGTGGAAAATGTACGAGTACCCAATGTTACCCGCAACAACGAGACATGTATGGGTGGTCAAGACATCCACACAGCTGGAGAAACCAAGACACGTCATACTAGGATTCCAAACCGCGCGACGAAACGATCCGAAGAAAAATGCCAGTGAATTCGATCATTGTATGATTAGAGATGTGAAACTTTTCCTAAACTCGCAATGCTATTCCTATGGAAATTTGAATCTTGATATTACGCGCAATCAATACGCCATTCTCTACAATATGTATACAAACTTTCAAATTTCATACTACGATAAGGAATCTGAGCCTCTTTTGTCAAAGAGTGATTTTTTGGTGAGAGCCCCGCTCATTACTATAGACTGTTCCAAGCAAAATGAATCGTTAAAGAGTGGACCTGTGGATATTCGTTTGGAATTTGAAACTAGCGTTGCATTTCCAGCAAATACTTCAGCCTACTGTATGATTATACACGATCGCATTGTTGAATATAACCCCATCAGCGGTACAGTCAAAAAATTAGCCACATTTTAAGGATTCTGCATGCTTGAGAACTATAGATTAAGCTTATTCTAAGTAACTAAAGGAACAATAAATAAATAAATAAATAAATAAATGTGATTGCAATTTCATTGTTATTTATTCAACCCTAACCCATCCCCATTACATATTGTATATATATATACATTTGTGTGTGTGTGTGTGTGTGTTTAGATTTTGCCGCAGAATTCAAATTTATTGTATGGTCCACCGAGATAGAGTATCTGCAAACGCTTCTGATTCGCCTCGTTGTTCAGCTGATCCAACTGGGTGGAATCATTCTCTAGAAGTTTTCCAACTCTCGCAGGCAGGAACACGATGTATTCATCAGCAATCGTGGCGATGATTCGACTACCAAATTTTGTTTTTACGAGCCTCAGTTTTGTGATGTCATATTTTTGTCCGATCTCCAGCTCCGACATCTTTTTCGTTCGCACATCATCATTATCCATACGGCTGGTGCTGTTCAGGCTGCTGAAGTCCATCTGTAGGAAAAATGAATAATTCGGAATCAGTTTTGATATTATAATTGAATATGATTATCGTGTAATGGGATTCTCACCGTGTTCGGAAGAGTTCGAGGATTCGAATATACGTGGAAGATGTGTTAATGGCGACAAGTCGGGATGCACGAATGCGGCTCCCTGCGAGCTCTTGACTTTTAAACCATCATCCCCCGCTCTCGAGGCATGTGGGGAGGGGTTTTTATGACCCTCCTCCAAATACCAGTTCTTCAACCGCTGAACGTTCTCGAAGGCACAATGGTGGCCTCCAGGTACAATACCATGACAGTCACCATGCCAATGAAATACATGCGATTCTAATCGTAGTATGCGAAGATTCGGACACCCCAGCTCGTCCAAATTAATCACCGGTTTCGAGTCGTCATTGAGGATTTTTTCAATGCAGCGTTTCTGCTCCAACCCCTTCACATAAATGTAACTCGCATCTTGTACAACTTTTCTCACAGTTTTCACCATATCTTTATACGGTGTTTCTCCAGCATTCCAGGGTATTCCATGATGGAATCGTGTTAGCCACGAATTGAGATTCTTATACTCGCTTGAGAGAGTCACCCAGGAACATGGTGCTTTGAAGAGGATGCGTGTAATATCCTGCTTATATTCCTCATGCGCGCGAATGCTTATTGCGGCCAGCTCTTTGATCACAAATTTATCGTCGAATCGCCCAAAACCTTGTAGATCCAAGACGAGCTCCATATTGACGATCACGTGTGCGGTCTCAAGTACAGGCGGAAATTGACTGAGCTGATGATTTATTGCGTGGGATCGGTATGCACGCTGTTGTGCAGGTGGTACCGTGTGAATGGATGCAGGAAAACCAAATTTTCTTATTGCAATGTTTATGTTTGGCAAATTTATCCGAACGATGTACGGATTGACAGCTGTGCACCGACCACCCACAGGTTAACAAAATTCTGGCGTTTTTTTAGCGGCGAAAATCACATAACCGATTCATAGCGTAGGATTGGTATGCACACAGCTGTGCAAACGGTGGTACCGTCTGAACGAATGCGAAAAACCCTATCTTCTTATTGCAATGTTTGCGACTTTATGGTGTGGGTGGCGGTCTTTGGGAGCTGTTCTCTGGTTGGTTAGGCTTGATTCTATTTTGGGGGTAGTATGCAGCCAATGGGATGCAACCCAACCCTCCTCGCCAGGTCAGTTTGAGAAGAAAAAGACAGTTTCCGGTTTGAAAGATTGGTGAATAGTGCAAGTTCATAGAACCAAAGTGAAAAAGCGCTAAGTGGAAGAAGGCAAGGAAAAAGAGGAATTTCAAAAACTAGACAAGTGAAAAAAATAAATAAAAAGGTATGTTGTTGGTGTTGAATACGCAAATTTTAATAGATTCTAAACATAAGAATGTGTGATCAATCCAGATGAATTCGACTCATGGGAGGGTTGCACGGCGGGCGGCTCAACTACGACGAAGGGCTGAGTTGAGGGTGCGATATCTTCAGAACGCGCGGGTGGTGTTGCGTATTTTGCGTGACAGTCAAATAGATCAGAACTTCGTAGACGAAACCGCAAACATCTACTATGAGATGGTGGAAAACATTACCCGTCAATATCAGATCAATGATCATTGGGCGATGCGTGCGGCCGCCACCACTGAAAACGTCGCAGCATCAGCCGTCCAATGCGCGGATATTACATCTTTCATGTCGGAAGATGCATGTGATTCGGATGCGGAGACGATACACATAAATAGGGAGAGAGAACGATCACCACCACCCGGTTCGGTCTCATCGGTGTATTCCCGATCGAGTCCGAGCTCACCATCATCGTCGAGATCATCATCTCCCGACATACCGCCACCGCAGCCGAGAGTGATTCCACTCGAACGACAACATATTCATGGATATGACTCGGAGTGACACCGCGACTCGTCACCCGGTAAGTTAATATCATTTTCATCACATACCGTTCGATTATTGCAATATACCCGTATGTTTCAGATACGCGTGGCATGATCGCCACCACATCTATGTAAATATAGCTTAAGTTTCAGTTTAATATATATAGTTTTAAGAAAATTGTTATCCTAGAATAGGTTAGACTTAAGACTTTAGAATAGGTTAGACTTGAGAAATAGCGTATAAGAAAATTATTACTTCTAGAATAGGTTAGACGTAGGAAATATTGAATAAACAAAACATATATTATCGGATGATTCGCGTCATTGCTTACAACACCCTGTCACTCTTCGAGCATTTCAGCTAGTATAATTCGTATATAAGCTAAGAATTCTATTCCATTGTCGGTAAGGGGGAAAAAAAAGATCGGTAATCGTTAACATGATCCAAAAGCGAATCGGTAGTGGCGCCATCGCGCGACAGAAAATTGCAGCCATCCGATTGTCGGTAACGAAAGATCGGCAATCCATGATTCAGATTCGTTACCATCAGACTGCCGATTCGTCTACCATCAGACTGATCAGACTGCCGATTTGTCTACCATCAGACCGCCGATTTGTCGGTAACAGAAGATCAGCAATCCATGATTCAGAATCGTTACCATCAGACTACCGATAGCAGAAGATCGACAATCCATGATTCACGTTACCATGATTCGAAATGGCGCTATCGCACGACGGAAAATTGCAGCCATCAGATTGTCGGTAACAGAAGATCGACGATCCGTAATCGTTACCATCGGACTATCGGTATCGAAAGATCGGCAATCGTTACCATGATCCAAAATGCTAATCGGTAGTGGCGCCATCGCATGACAGAAAATCGTAACCATCAGATTGTCGGTAACTAAATCGGTAACCATGATCCAAAATCGTTACCATCGCGGCAGGTAACTTACCATCACAGTCGATACGTTACCGACTGCTTGATGGCCGGTAAAGAAGGCTGGATCCAGAACTCTCTTATTATATCTACTGTGGCCTTGAAACGTTTTATATCCCCTTAACGCCAATTCCATCCGCGGCCACATTGATTTGCTACGCTTTCATTTCTCGTCTCGCTCCGCTAACCTCATCGCTATTAGCGAATCGAGTTTGCATGCGCACGTTACGGATGCTTCGGTCTCGCTGCCGGGATATTCTATTTTGCGCAATGACCGGGTGGGTAAGATTGGGGGTGGGGTCGCGACTGCGTCCTACCCTGCAAGTAAGAGGCGACCCACTGGATGACGTGCTGTGAGAAGCCAAGATCGAGGAGCTTACTAAGCAAGACTGCATGTGGGATCGAATCAAAGGCCTTAGAGAAGTCGAAGAGAACTAGAAGAGTTACACTACGACCATCAATACCTCTGCGAACGTTCTCAGCAAGCTTGAGGAGAGCAGTCTGTGTGTTGTGGCCGGGGCGGAAATGAAAATGAAAATCAAAAATTCTTTATTATTATCACAATACAATGTTTGCGAAGACTAAGTAAGTAGGGGAGTAAGCAGGGTTGTGGCAGTTAGAAATAGAAACACTCGGAAGCCGGATTCGCGAGGATCGGGTAGCTGCCGACTTTTGAGGAAGGAGGAAAATTGGTCGTGGACAACGCGCTCGAGAACCCTAGATAGAAAACAGAGGTTGGAGATTGGCCGGACTTGGTCGAGAGTGGAGAGTGACTTTACCTTACCTAACGGCAACACGCGTGCCCGCTTCCAGACCTCGGGGAAGAGAGCAGTAAAGAGGGACTGGTTGAAGAGAGCCAAGAGGTAAGGAAAAATAATCGGCAGCGCAAGTTGAACATCACGAAGCGACAGATCGTCAAAGCTTCTCGATTGAGAAATAAAGTGACCAAGGGCTCGGAGAAGCGCAGCCGGGGAGATATCTCAGAAGTAAAAAAGCGAATCATTATAGGCAGGTGGCGGGAGAGTTGCGGAAAACTCAGCAACTTCATTGACTGACGAGGGACGCTGGGAGACAGCCGCAAAATGACGGTTGAGATCATCCACCGCAAAGTCACCGTAGTCATTGGTACGAGCCGGTGCTATATCGAGACTGCGGAGCTCCCTCCCGAGAACCTGCGATTCTTGAATAGAAGAGGGCCGATTAGCAAAAAATGCGGTACGAGCTGTCGATATGCGCTTCTGAAGATCGTCCCGGGCGTCGCGGTAGCGAAGAAGCGCGATTTGCGAGCGAGAGCGCTTGTAAGCCTGATAGAGAGAGTCCCTGGCACGACTAAGGGTGTCCAACTTCGAGGTGATCCAAGGTGGCCTGCTGGGTTTAAAGGCGCGAGTTACAAAAGGGGCATGCCTGTCGAGAGCAGCAGTGATGTTACCCTGCAGACAGGACAGCAGTTCATCAACAGAGCCCCGAGCTTCAAACGGCGACCAATTGCTTACCGCGAGATCCTGCTCGAAAGAGTCGATCGAAAAGTTGACGAAAGAGCGAGCTCTGACTACCTTACAGGAGAGCAGAGGAGCCGGAATCGAGATATTGACCGAGATAAGGTCATGCCCCGCTATAAACGGTGCGGGGGACTGACCAAAGGATTGTAGCACGCTCTAGTCGCTGATCATGCACAAATCGAGAAGCGTGTCCGAGGTGTGGGTGTGACACGTAGCCGCGAAAGGTACTAGGTGGAGACCCGGGAGGAACAAAACTCACGAACATTGTCAGCATCATACGACTGACCTAGCTGGTTTGCGTTAAAATCATCGAAAACAACGAAAAGGTGGCAGTCTACACTGAGACGGTCAAAGTCAACCTCGAAGGCAGCTAGGTTAGGACCCGGAAAGACAGCAAGCAGCAGTAGATAGGCTAGGCGGGTTCTGGATCAACGCGTGTTAGTGCACACGTACACGCACACACACATGCGTGCGCCGTCCGTGTCCGTGTGAGGGGGTCACGATGACGTCATGCTCGCAGATCTCTCGGTCCCCGTCAGACCCTAAAGATGGCGTCGTCCGCCCTAGAACTGACGGCACACACCCTTGAATTGACGTCACACACCCTTATATTAGCGGCACACACCCTTAATATGACGTCACACACCCTTGTATGAGCGGCACACACCCTTAACATGACGTCACACACTCTTGTATGAGCGGCACACACTCTTAATATGACGTCACACACCCTTAATATGACGTCACACATTTCCGAAATAATATTCCAAGCCCTGCGTCAGGGAGTTCTAGAAGCTTCCTTCGGGCAGACAAACAGTTCCTGGAATTATTCGGCACCCTGTTCGGATCGAGTTACGCGAAAATATGATTATCGAGTTACTTAGGAATGCAAAAATACGATTAGCCTAATGATTCTCAGAAGAATGGTTCTCGGAATAACCTTCGACTCTGGAAAGATCTTTCGAAACGTTCTAGAAACTTTTGTATATGTTTTTGATTGAAATAAGGGGAGGGTTGCCAGCTATAAAAGAGTGAAAAATTTGCGTTGGAACATCATTGTACAATTATTTCTCGGATGGTTCAAACCATTCTCAAACGTCGTGAATTAAAAGTACGACTTGAGCTACTACTAAAAAATATCAAGGAAGTGCAACAGTTAATTGAAACCAAATCACATCTAAATCGTATCACGAAGAAGCTGGAAAACATACATTTAAACTAGAGTAAATCACTGAAAGAAAAATATAATGGATCTCACGAAAATCAACAAGATTGCTCGACTGGAAGAATATTTACCAAATAAGAAAATGAGCGACTTGGAAATATTCAAAGACTATCAAATCACTGGTTTGCGAAGAGTGAAGACAAAATTCGGGGATCGGATAACAGCTGATGTAGAAGATACCTTTTCAATATTTTTACCAGCTCGCATGGCAAAAGTCCTGAACGACGATGCTGATCTTTTCCAAAAAATGGTGCAAACTGCTGATGAGAATCGACTACAGATGCGCTACCTAGGAGGCCAGTACAACCAAATTGAGTTCAACTGTGTGTAAATCTCTCATCACATTATTTTAAGCTATAAGTAATAATTCACGTGTCGTTAAATTTACCATAGAGTAAGCTGATTATTTGTGAATCTTGATTTAAGTGTTCACTTTCATCCACGTACCATTGTATGAAACCTCAGAATGTGTGTAGTATGTATACTCATCAATATATGTTTGTAAAACTTGTTATTTGTCATCATGTGAATATGATTTAATAAAACAAATTATTGAAAAACTATATGTTGATTATTTGAAGAGCAAGTTGAGCACCACCTCAATAGATATAATAATTGTACATTTATATGAAGACTAATAAACTTATTCAGAGGTATTAAATTATTTAAAGATATATCAAGGTATAGGATTTTGGTTGGAGTAGAGGTATATAATAAGTTAGGATAAAATTAAAGGTTTAATTTTCAATACATATATAACTTTTTATTTTTGATGTACATATTTAATAAACTGCTTTATCAGTGAACTAACATTGACACACAGCTTGTAACAATAGTAAAAAATCAAAATGTTTCATCAGTGAAATAACATTGAAGCACAATTTTTAAGAATAGCAAAAAATCAAAATATTCAGTTAGTGAAATAACGATGAAACAGCGATATCATATTCGGCTGTAGACGCTTTTTGTCAAGTCAAGATATTGATAGAAGAGTCGCTTGGACAGCCGATTCCGTCACAGTTAAAACTCCTACAGTTTGCGGAACCACCAACCGTGACTGTCCCTCTCTAAACGCGCCATCACACCTCGATACTCCATAAGTAGCATGTATCCTGAGGGTTGGATTTCAGCGATACGAACAACGGTCAGGATGGACTCCATCAACTCATCGATATCATCATTCCCGTCCGTCCATTCGTTGGGGACTCGAATGCTAAAGTCTTCCGGACGATCAACCATTTCTGAAAGAATTAATGACACTTCAACATAAATTCCTCAACCTACGTTAAACTGACTCGAAACCATCGTGAAAATTTTAGAAGATTCACAGAAAAAAATCAACATATAATCCATCACAACTTGAAACTAAATTGGTTGTAAATCAACTCATTAATCACAGTGCACTCACCTATGCTTTTCTCTTGACACAATTTCAGTTGAAGAGTAATTGTAAGACTGACGTGCTTCTCACTTAACACAATTTCAGTTGGAGAGTAATTGTAAGACTGACGTGCTGGTACATGGATCAGACCCTCTATATACCACTCTTGTTTAGGGTTAAAATCATAAATAAGATAACATGAGAGAGAGAGACGTGCAATTTTGCGAACGACTCCGGTCCTAGTCACAAGACTTGTAACTAAATATCGTAGCGCAAGACTCTCGAACGTTCTTTCATACTTATCGATGTAACTAATACGATAGTAAAAAGGCGCCAGAAACTTCCATGGTAATTGAATCATGAACCAAGTGTCGTTTCCTGAACATTCTAGAATATCTTTTGGGAAAAATTTTCAACAAAAGGTAGGTTTGATGACAAAATTTACCTTTGCAAAACAGGGTTACGCGGAGGAAATAAGCTCGATCACTGGTTATCATTTCACTAGCTGTAGGACTTGCTTCGAGAATATTCTGTAAAAAGGGCTCTCGGATCAAATTTCACAGTTCTCAGAATTTGTCGATGATGCTGGCCTATAAAATGACTCCTCCTCGGTATTCAAGAACCATTCGCGCTTAAACTTTTGCAGTGTACAATTGTTGTTAGTAATCACGAAAATGGATGCGGCTAAATGTCTTAAACTTATCAGCATTATGCAAAATGCTTACGAAATTCTGAAAGAGAAATCATCGACTACGGAAACACAGAAGTGGATTAGATTTGGAACTCAAAACATAAGGCTTTTAAATAAAATTTTACGGAAATCCGCTTCAACGATCGGAGAAAAAACAAGAATTTTGACAACAATAGGAATCTTGAAATCATTGAAAGCGCGGTTTGAACAGTTTCGAAAAACAGGGGAAGGTGTGAGGAGACTGCGGAGAAGTGACAGAGTAAAGTGGGAGGATTTAGAGTCAGCTTTCAAAGGAAGAATAAGAACTGGGATGATAGCGAATCTGCAACACAAAGATCTGAAACATTTTCTAGATGATTCGAAAAAACTAATCATCCTCAGATTGAAGAATATGCTTCGGAAAGACGGAAACTTGAAAGTAAATGTAGTGTTGTCCTGCAAATTCGAAACTGTAAAAGACGGTGAAATTATCGAAGAAATGAAGTTCTTTAATACCAAAAACGAAGCTATTCTCCCAGCGACGAACATTGATGAATGGTTCGACGAGAACGTAAAGGAGAAATTGTTAGTCAAAATCGAAGACTTCCAGGAAAAGGACTCGGGATGGTCGTTGACTGAAATTATAAATATGGCTGTGAATATCAACAAATATGTGCCACTGCGAGGAGGTATATCCACTTACACACAGCTACCGAAGCATATACAAGATAAAAAGGCGGTGGTAAATATTACGAACGACGATCCGTACTGTTTTCTCTGGTCGGTCACAGCAGCCCTTTTCCCAGCGGGTGAAAATGTGAATATGACGACTTCTTATCCACATTTCAGCACAGTGCTAAGGTATGAAGGTTTGAATTTTCCCATGAGTCTCAACGAAATTTCTAAATTCGAAAAATTAAATGGTTTAGCGATCAACGTTTACGGTATAGATGAACGTGAAATAGTACCAGTTTATTTGAGTCGAGCGAAATCGGATAAGTCTACCATACATCTTCTTATGTTAGAAACTGATATGGAATCAAATGAAATTGATGACGTTAACAATACAATATATCACTTTGCATGGATTAAAAATTTGTCTCGACTGTTGAGTTCACAAATTTCGAAACACAAAGGTCATACCTGGTTTTGTGATAGATGTTTGAGTCATTTTCAGACTGAAAATTGTTTAACCAAACACCGGATTGATTGCGCGAATCTAAATAAATGCAGAGTGATATTGCCGGACGAAAAAGATAAGATCTTGAAATTCAAAAACTTCAAACACAAAGAAAATGTACCGTTTTGTATTTACGCTGATCTGGAATGTCTCTTGCAACCGGTTAACGATACATCTGAGTCTGAGCATAGGAGGGTGTATGAGGAACATGTCCCATATAGTGTCGCCCACTACTTACATTGTACCTTCAACGATTCAGTTTCCAAATTTAGAATCAACCGCGGCAAGGATTGCATAGAATGGTTCGTAAACGAGTTGGAAGAATTGGCTCAGACTTTAGAACCTTATTTCAAGTGTATCGTACCTATGGAATCGTTGAGTCATGACCAGAAACAAGAATTCCATTCGGCTAGGACTTGTCACATTTGTGAAAAACCATTCGGACCTCGAGAGGTAAAACATCGTGATCATTGCCATTTGACAGGCAAATATCGCGGTGCAGCGCACGAAGCTTGCAATTTAAATTACAAAGATTCGCACGTCATTCCGGTAGTCTTTCATAACTTATCGGGTTACGACTCACATTTCTTGATTAAAACGTTGGCAACATCTTTTGAAGGTTCCATGAGTCTCTTACCGATCAACAAGGACAGATATATATCCTTTACGAAAAGTGTACAAGAAACATCTATACATTTTAGGTTTATTGATTCGTTCAGATTCATGCCGGGCAGTCTAGAAAAATTAGCGTCTTATCTAAACGATGAGCAGAAATTAATCACGCGTAAACATTGCGGAAGCGTCGAAGAATTTCAGTTATTGACGAGGAAAGGTGTATTTCCCTACGAGTATGTAGATAGTTGGGAAAGCCTGGGAGAAACACAGTTACCTCCTATAGAAAAATTCTATTCAAAATTAAATAATGTAGGCATTTCGGAGGATAATTATTTGCACGCGTGCGATGTTTGGCAAACTTTTCAAGTCAAAACTCTGGGACAATATTCAGACTTGTATCTGCAAACGGATGTTCTCCTTTTAGCGGATATTTTTCAAAATTTCAGAAGCAATTGTTGGTCCACTTATAATTTAGATCCGTTACATTATTACACGGCGCCGGGCCTCTCGTTTGACGCGATGCTCAAGTGCTCGGGTGTTGAACTCGAGCTCCTCGTCGACATTGATATGTTGATGTTTATAGAAAGAGGTATTCGCGGCGGCGTAGCTCAATGCTCGAATAGATACGCTAAAGCCAACAACCGATACATGGGGCCAGCATTCGATCCGAGTCAGGAAGAATCATACCTCATGTATTTCGATGTTAATAATCTATATGGTGCGGCTATGAGCCACTTCTTACCGTGTAGCTCCTTTGAATGGGTATCAAATTTCGAACATTTCGATGTTTCAACCGTTTCAAATGAATCTCCCGTAGGTTACATACTTGAAGTAGATTTAGCATATCCGCGAGAACTTCAGGATTCTCACAAAGATTTACCATTGTGTCCGGAGCATTACATCCCACCTCTTTCGACGTGCAAAAAATCTAAATTAACAACTACCCTTTTCTCGAAAAAGCGGTATGTCATTCACTATCAAGTTTTGAAACAGTGTTTGAGCTTAGGTATGAAGTTAGAGAAAATTCACCGGATATTAAAATTCGAACAAGCACCGTGGCTCAAGAAATATATAGATTTGAATACCGAATTGCGAAAAAAGTCAAACAACGATTTTGAAAAGAATTTTTATAAACTTATGAATAACGCCGTTTTCGGGAAAACCATGGAAAATGTTAGAAAACACAGAGATGTGCGGTTAATCACAAAGTGGGATGGGAGACACGGAGCAAGAGCGCTTATCGCTAAACCAAATTTTCATAGCCGTACCGTATTCGGTGAAGATATGACAATAATTGAGTTGAATCGGACGAAAATCAAATTCAATAAACCTATATACGCTGGGTTTTCTATTATGGATCTCGCTAAAACCTACATATATGATTTCCATTATAATTACATAAAACATAGATTTGGAAACCAAGCTAAACTGATGTATACCGATACGGACAGTCTTATATATCACTTTACCGTTCCCGATATATACGAGCTCATGAAACGTGATTTAGACCGATTCGATACCTCCGACTATCCTCCGGAAAATGTCTACAAGATACCGCTGGTTAACAAAAAAGTATTGGGATTAATGAAAGACGAGAATAATGGAAAGATAATGACTGAGTTTGTAGGCTTAAGAGCTAAATTATATTCCTTCAAGGTTTTAGGTGAAAATAAAGAGACGAAACGAGCCAAAGGAGTCAAGGGATCTACGTTAAAAACTATAACTTTCAGTGACTACATCGAATGTGTCTTGAAACACCAGAATTTGGTAAAAAGTCAGAATTTAATTCAAAGCAAGAATCATCAGGTTCATACGGTGAGGCAAAGGAAGTTGGCGTTGAGCTGGAACGACGACAAGAGGATCATATTTCCAGATACTACCGACACGCTTCCGTGGGGTTACGATAAGACTGTGTAGAATAAATAAACATATACTTGTCAAATATTGTTTCTTTATTAATAAACCTTACAAGTCAGACTTATTTATCCAACTATTGTGTGTATTATTGAATCCTAACCATTTTACAAATAGCTTGTTTCCACGTCTCTTGAGCACCTTCTCCACCAGGTAGATGTCAGAATTCTTAACTTTGAGAAGTTCCTGTTCGTAGAAGCCACCCGCTATAGGCTGATCCTGATAGTCTTTAAGCTTGTACGTTACTGGATCAGTATTGACTACTTGGATAATCGTGAATATTTCAGTAGTCCAATTTGGTGTATATCCTTTCTCAAAAACATTCTTATATTTGCTGATGCGGACTTTGTCTCCAACTTTAAACTTTGTCGGTTTAACGGATCTGACTCGAACTTTTTGGTATACAGCCTGCAATAATGCCCGCTCGTTTCTAGGGGAAACGTCCTTTGGCTTCATGCGAATAGTCCGATGTTTGGAGTTGTTGTAAGCCGAAACCAGATCAGATAAAATGTCTATCCACTTGTAATTTCCTTGCAGACTGAACTGCATCCACATTTTGTTCTTCAGCGTACGATTAAAGCGCTCACAGATCGATGCCTTCAAGTTACTAAAGGTTGAGTATAGTTGAATATTATATCGTCTCATGAGAGAATCGAAATTTGAATTATAAAATTCTCCGCCTCTGTCAACGTGTAAATTCTTCGGGGTACGTCCCTGTACGAGTACAGATTCCATAGCACTTGCGGTATCTCTACCGGTCTTACTCTTCATTGGCACGGCCCAAGCGTACTTGGAGAATATATCGATAACGGTGAGCATGTATTTGTAGCCTTTGTTTGCTCCTGCGTAAGGTGCCATGTCAACGAGATCCGCTTGCCAGGTTTCATCCAAACCGCGAACATCTACACGACGACGTTGATAGTTCTTTCGGGCTGGTCTATGCAGCTCCGTCACGAGTGCTAGCCTTTTCTCGTTCATTTTCCAACACTGTCAGTCTGGTGTCCAGCTCAAGAATGATCTTGGCGGTGCGAGTCGACAGGTCTTGACCTGCTTCAATATCAACACCTAGGGTGCGCAGAGCATCTGTTATGCGGGAGTCCGAAGCATGTATCATTGAGAGGATTTCGTTTCTCACGAGGTCGATCTCCTGTCGCATGAGATTCATAGTAACGGCGTCATTTTGCTGCACGGGATTGGCGACGTTGCACAGCCTCTTATCGTCTATATCGTAATGTCCGTCGGTGGTGAACTTAAACCCAACACCGGGAGGGCCACGACCGCTCACAGCTGCACCCTTGTCCAACTGTCGTCCGAACACATCAACGCTCATCTTGGAAATGACGGTAAAAATGGATAGATGTTGGTTAATAAATGATACCAGCTTCGCGTAATTCTTCGATTATTGATACGATTTCATTGGAGTGACTCGAGTTTCCAGCTGCTTGGGAAGCTAGAAGCAAACGCAAACGTTCCACCAGCTCGTTGGGATCATCCCAGTGAACATAGTCCGTTCCTCTACCTTCTCGGGCAACCCTAAACTCCGGTAGCACACCTTGACCCTTGCGTGCAAGTGGAACTGTGAAGGCTTGTGCTATAAACTTCTTGAACTTGGGGTTGTTCAAGTCCCGAACAGGTTGACCAGCTTTGTAGTATTTTCGATGTGCATTCGTTGCAGATACGATTTGTTTATAATTTAGGATATCATCTGAACTCACGTAGATCTCATCGGGAATCTTTTTGAATAATAGTTCCAACAAACCTTTTGTCTTTGTAAAGCGCATGTCACCTACGTGAATGAAATCATTCCCAAAACTTATCGGTGAGTCACCCATCATTAACCTGTCGTGAGCGAGATTGCGTACACCGAAAACGTTATCTAGATCACTTCGTCCGTCTTGTAACATTTCAAGATACTCGCCGGTAATCTCATCCGTCGGTTGTAAGGTCACATTCGCTTTCTCATCCTCTATTTGTGACTCATCTTGCAGAAAGGAATCATCGCCACGAGACTCGTGTTTGATCGACTCATGTTTGATCGGCTCTTCTTTGACAGGCTTAACAGTCGTTTGAGAAATGTCCACCAATTGTTGCAGCGGTGTAACTACCGGTTTGAAAACATCGGTCATAGTTTTTTCAGCGGTCTCCCTACCCGACTTTAACATTCTGTGTTTACGTCGAATCGCTGCACTGGCTTTAGCGATGTGACGCAAGACTTCTTTTTGCTCACGAATACCTTGCATGTTGACGCAGCTGTGACTGAAACGCTACTGATCCCACTTCTCATTTTTTTCACTACTTTATGCTCACGAAACAGTCAAACCCTTTCCTATATCTACCCTCATTTATATCACTATCCTTGTCTACTACAACGAATCCATATTTGCCGTTGTTCCAACACGCAGAGCACAAGTCTTTGAACTGCGCGTAAGTCATGTCGGTATTCACATGATCGTCGTATACATGTCTCAAGTTCATTTCATCTTGCTTGAATAGTACCAAAAGGTTGGTATTATCACGCACGAGATGCTTGGGAATGCGGGCATAGGTCTGACAGAGATAGAAGCAATCCACGTGCTTATGTCTTCCCATACAGAAAAAAGCTCTGATGTTGTCCTGCTTCTCACATGCCACATCATCGAAGACTATTATCGAATTGAGTAGGGCTTCGTCTGGCACCACTACTTGTTCATGCTCGTCAAATGGAAAGTACTCAACGCCATTTACATCCTCGAGTAACTGTTGCAGGAACTTGTACTTGGGTTGATTCAATGATTTTGAGTAGATATAGACGTTCTCGAACCTCAACCCGTTGGGGTGCGTTATTAGGGAGAGCAGCGCATTGGTCTTGCCGCAATTGGACGGACCGCAAAATACCGCGCGTACGCTGTTTGGTAGCAAATCACCGTGCCGTTTTTCGGTTGCAACATTCTCTGGCACAAATTTATCGAAATTCATGACAGGTAGCTTGACGGGTTGCGTCTCGAACCTCATCTCGACTCTGACTAACGGTAAACGGTATAAATAGCATGTTTATAAAGATGATTCCTCAGTCAGAGCATAACCGTCTATAGGACCGTACGAAACTCCTAAGCCAAAATCTAACCACGACCTTGCCCAGAGTTTAAACGAACTTAGCATAGACAGTGTTAGGGGAGATGCGTCTCGAACCTCGTCTCGAATGAGACTAACGGTAAATGGTATAAATAGGGTGTTTATAAAGATGATTCCTCAGTCAGAGCATAACCATGATCGTGCACAAAGCTAAGACGGTCAGTCGTAAGCGAACTAAACGCTGCGGGAAAGGTCTGGTCAACCGGATCATTAACAGTCTTCCTGTAGAGTTACATCTGCCTGGTTATCAATACTGCGGACCTGGCACCAAACTAGCGAAGAGACTCGCGCGCGGTGATCCAGGTATCAACCCCCTTGACGCAGCCTGCAAAGAACACGATATCGCCTATTCGCAGAATCGAGAAAATCTTGAAGCTAGAAGTGCGGCAGATAAGATCTTGGCCGAGAGAGCTTGGAGACGGGTTTTAGCTTCAGACGCTGGTATTGGTGAAAAGACAGCCGCTTGGGCTGTAACAAACGCAATGAAAGCGAAAACCAAGCTTGGCATGGGAATCGGGAAACCGTTGGTATTGAGAAAGGTTATCGATGCAGCTAAACAGTCCATGATTCCCGGCAAAACTGCACAAATTGCCATCAAGTCTGCCTTGAAGGGTGCACGAGGAGCTGTTAAGAAAGCAGGTGGTAGACGTAATGTACGTTCTCCACGAATTCTACCACTACCCTCCAAAGTTGGAGGTTTCTTACCCTTCCTTATACCCCTCTTCGCTGGGCTGAGTGCTACCGGTGCGTTAGCTGGTGGTGCAGCAGGTATCGCGAAAGCGGTGAATGACGCAAGCTCCGCCAAGAGGCAACTGGAAGAGAGTCAACGGCATAACAAGACGATGGAAGCTATCGCTTTGGGGAAAGGACTTCACTTGAAACCGTACAAGAAGGGTTTAGGTCTGCACCTGAAACCGCACTCAAAAAACTAAAAGTGACGCTACCGCGACGAGCGCTAACTGACGCGGACCTGTTAAAGTACGCGACAATCCTCAACATTCCACATTTCCGCGGCGTCTTTATGCGGAACGATTTGCCCAAGGACGGACCGCGTAGACTCGAATCGGCGATGGTCAATCTAGATGATAAGGATGGTCCTGGCACGCATTGGGTCGCCTACCGAAAAATCGGTGACGAAGTAGTCTACTTTGACAGTTTCGGTAACCTTCGCCCACCGTCGGACCTCGTCAGATACCTTGGCGTTGGTAGCGTCAAATATAACCATGAAAGATATCAAGACTACGATACGTTCAACTGCGGTCACTTGTGTCTCGAGTTTCTATATAAACATGCAGCGTAATTCCTCGAACTCAGTTTGATTTTCGCAGTAGTCATGGACGATTCGTTCACGCTAACCGTATCGGGGAACTCCTCGGTTCTTGAGACTCAATACTTTCCTCCGATTGAACTTTCCCATCTCAAGAATTATTCCCTCGGTCTCGTTGAATTACTGACTTTCAATTCGATTCCTAATGTAGATGTTGGTCACAACAAGATTTACGTGGGTAAAGAAGTGGTCACTATACCCACTGGTAGCTATGAAATAGAGGATATAGAGAGTTACGTACAGGGTGTCTTGTCGAATAAGGGTATCACCATCAACATCAAACCGAATAATAATACATTGCGTAGCGAAATCAAATGTAGTCACCCTGTAAATTTTCTGCCCGGCGATTCTATAGGCAGCCTATTGGGTTTCACTCCACGTGTTTTGCAAGCTGATCAAGTTCACGAGTCTGACCTTCCTGTAGCTATTCTTAAAGTAAACGCACTACGAGTCGAGTGTAACATTACGACGGGTGCCTACGTCAATGAGCGTAAAGTACACACCATTCATGAGTTTTTTCCCGTCGTTCCACCTGGATATAAGATCATTGAAGTACCATCTCACGTCATTTACCTTCCAGTCACCGTAAGGATCATAGATCATATCCAACTTCGTATAGTCGATCAAGACGGGGATTTGGTTAATTTCCGCGGAGAGGTTTTAACTGTAAGGTTGCATACCAAGGCTCAATAATGGGAATAGTTTATAACAGAAGTGGTTATAATACTAAGGTAAGATGCCCCGAACACGTCAGTCGTCAACCGGTTCTCAAAGAGCTGACACCTCAGAACGTGCTGCTTCTGAAAAGCTTGGGTCTCAAGATCACACCTTTTGGAAGAGGAATTTCCGCAAAATAAGACGAAGATTTGTTTGCATCTGTATCATCTGTTGTATACCATGGAGGAAGAAATCTTAGACATTCAAACACCCGTAGTTTTTGACGAGTCTATCGCACACTACGAGGTTCATACACACAAGCCTTACGCCTCATCAAGTTTCAATAACAGTGATGAGATTCGTATCGCTGTTCAACACCAAGACCTGTGCGTGTTACCAAGCAAGAGTTCATTGCATGTGTACGGAAAAATAGTCAAAGCTGATGGAACTCCGTCGACTACTGCAGCACTGGTCAACAACGGTGTTTGTCACCTGTTCGAAGAAATGCGTTACGAGATAAATGCTATTGAGATCGACAGGAGCAAGAACGTCGGTCTCACTAGTCTTATGAAAGGCTACCCTTCTCTGAGACCTGGACAGAATTGGATGATGGAGAATGCTGGTTGGCTTAATGTGAACGCAACCCATGTGGATGCCAGTGGTAACTTCGAAGTATGCGTACCGCTGAAAATGATGCTAGGATTCGCCGAAGACTATCGCAAGATAATCGTAAACGCCAAACACGAGTTGATCTTGACCCGTTCAAAGACCGATACGAACGCGGTTCTACAAACTCAAGACGAGGAATTCAAAATTCTGATCGATAAAGTCGAATGGTTGTTACCATATGTTAAGCTCGCGGATCAACGGAAGATACAACTGTTGAATTTCATCGAGAAAGATCCGGCGATCTCCATGAGTTTTCGCAATTGGGAATTATACGAGTATCCTGTACTTCCCACTACCTCGAAGCACGTTTGGACGGTGAAGACATCGACTCAGCTGGAGAAACCTCGCTACGTTATACTGGGTTTCCAAACAAGTCGGAAGAATAAGCTGAATCGAAACGCTAGCCATTTCGATTACTGTAATATCACCGACGTTAAACTCTTCTTGAATTCTCAATGCTATCCCTATGGAAACCTGAATCTCAATATGAGTCATAATCAGTATGCTCTGTTGTATGAAATGTACGCAAATTTCCAAACCTCCTATTACGACAAGGAACCTGAACCGTTGCTGAAAAAGAGTCAATTTCTACAATACGCTCCCCTATTCGTCATCGACTGCTCGAAACAAAACGAATCGCTCAAGTTTGGACCTGTAGACGTTCGTCTCGAGTTTGAAGCCAAAGACAACTTCCCTGCCGATACGTCAGCATACTGTTTGATCTTACACGATCGAGTAGTTGAATACAATCCCATAAGCGGTGGGGTGACGAAATTGGTATAATTATGTATTTCTACAAATAAAGATTTTTTTCAATAAATATATGTGTCGATCATTCCCATCCCGAATAGCCGCTCAACGGTATCTAATTATTTTGGAGGGATACAGAAAGTATTAATGCTGTTGTAAATTATTTCATCATTTATTTAATGGAAAATTACAGTCTCATTTGGGAATAGGTCCATAGAATTCGTCGTTCAGCCAACAGTGATGTTTACTTTTTCGATATTTCAGACAGCTTTTGATGTCTTCGTCCTTCTTCATAGCCTCCGATAGTTTATCCCATATCTCGTCAATGATATCCGATGCGTAAATGAGAATGAATTGTTTGGTTAAAAATGCGATATCCTCCTTCCTCATTCGTTTCAAACTCCCCACTTGAAGGTATATGTGCAAAGATTTTTGAAGAGATTCAGTACAGTCCTTCAAAAACCAAGATTTCAATCGCTGAACGTTTTCCCAGGCACACCGGTATCTGACAATGTTCCCGTGATAGTCCTCATGCCAACCACCCACTTTGATGTATTGCAAGAATCCAAGACTCGGACACCCCAATTCTTCCAGATCGATCACTGGCTTTGAATCATCGTTGATGATTTTCTCGATCCACTGTTTCTTCTCATTACCCTTTACATAGATATAACTTGCAGGTTCAACAATTTTCTTCAATACTGTCTGCACTTTATCGTAAGACATGTCACCATCATTCCACTCTAATCCATGATAATTTCGCGTCAACCAGGAATTGGTAGCTCTACATTTAGGCGGTAAGGTTTCCCAAGAACAAGGTGGTTTGAATAGGATGCGAGTCATACCATACCGGCCTGCGTCATCCGCTTGAACACTGATTGCAGCCAGCTCCTTTAGTACAAATCCGTCGTAAAAGTTTTGAAAACCTTGCACATCCAATATTATCTCCATTGCGAGAGAAGATTCTTTACTACTCGAAGATCGGTCGAAGACTAATTCGCACCCCCGAATTTTTCGCTCTTTTATAGCTGACAATCCCTCCACTAATTTTCTAGAAACTTCCAAAAGATCTTTCCGGAGTCGAAGGTTGTTCCGAGAACTATTCTTCTGAGAATCATTAGACTAATCATATTTTTGCATTGTTCTTAGTGCGAATCGCAGGGGTATCAAATTAACGAACCTACACCCTTCCATTAATTTTCTAGAACATTCCAGAAGATCTTTTTTGCATGTGTCACAACTTGAAGGTTATTCCGAGAACCATTCTTCTGAGAATCATTAGGCTAATCGTATTTTTGCATTCCTAAGTAACTCGATAATCATATTTTCGCGTAACTCGATCCGAACAGGGTGCCGAATAATTCCAGGAACTGCCCGAAGGAAGCTTCTAGAACTGACCCAGGGCTTGGAATCTTATTTCGGAAATGTGTGACGTCATATTAAGAGTGTGTGCCGCTAATATAAGGGTGTGTGACGTCAATTCAAGGGTAGGTGCCGTCAATTCAAGGGTGTGTGCCGTCAGTTCTAGGGCGGACGACGCCATCTTTAGGGTCTGACGGGGACCGAGAGATCTGCGAGCATGACGTCATCGTGACCCCCTCACACGGACACGGACGGCGCACGCATGTGTGTGTGCGTGTACGTGTGCACTAACACGCGTTGATCCAGAACCCGCCTAGCCTATCTACTAGCAGCTCAGCCCGAGGAGACTGCAGCACATACAGCACGACCGGCGGTCGCGTCTCGGGATGGCCACCCCTCCTCCTGGGCGAATCTCGATGTTGGCGTTCCGCAAGGTTCAGTTCTAGGTCCGTTGTTGTTCTCTTTGTTCATCAACGACATCTCCAAAGTTCTGAAACATTTTAGTCATCTAGTCTATGCGGACGACCTCCAGGTTTATTACCAGTTCCCGTCTGCGAGTGTTGCGGATGCTATCGCTTGCGTCAATGAGGACGTTCAGGCTGTCCTAGGCTGGTCTACGGCTTCGTCTCTTCGTCTTAACGTCGCGGAACTCATGCGATGATTCTTGGCAGTGGATCCTATGTGTCCAAGCTTCAGTTCGATCTCTTTCCTGCTGTGTGTCTCGATGTTCTTCCGATTCCTTACCTCGACACTGTTCGTGATCTCGGCGTCATCCTCGACTCGAAGCTATCCTGGACAGCTCAAATCCCACGGAAAAACATCGTAGATGTAAAAAAAGCCGCCAAGTACTTACACAGAAATCACAATTGCCTTATAAGCAGAACGTTTCGCCAGGCTCTGTCGTGAAATCAAGAAAAAGGCCAAGCACCGAACGTACCCCTGCGATCTCTCAGCAAGTCTACGTCGTGAAGGCGAGTTTCGTGTAAGGATATCGAAACATCATTCCAAGAGCTACGTACTTGGCGGGCACATTCGGTTTTTTTTTCTTTGTGTTTGTTTTTTCTGCTTTGGATTGATAGTACTTTCGCGTATCTTGTGAATTATTTTTTTACGACTGCTTTTTTCATATTGTTTATTCATCAAATCTGGCATCCAAAATCTAGAGATTAATAGAACGCGACTTCTTGCAGTTTCATTCTGTATTTGGCTGTTTGTCTAACAGTTATTCCGAACTGTGAACAGTTGCTAGTATCGGTACTCGGCAGCTGATGGATGTCTCAAAGTACTATGTTTCCGGTCGCTAGATATATGTGTACCTACACGTCGTGAATCTTGCATCGACTGACGAATATCTGATTCGCAGATAACATTGGTTCCATACACACTCATTCAAAATGCATCCTTCGATCTCGTGGCACGACCTCGTCGTGGCAGTTGGAAGATAAGCGTGTGCGAGTTGACGTCAGTGCTTGCGTGCGGGCGCCTTCGGGCGCCCGCACTACAGCACTTCCGTAAACTCGCACGCGCTCATCTTCTTGTACTAATGTGTATAGTATAGTTGCGAATGATTATTTTTCACAAACGAATGAGCAACAAAATATTTTTGCAATAAAGTGACGCCGAACTGTTACGAGGGAGAGTTGCAAGTATTGTACAGTGGAACCTCGATAATCCGAACTTCTGTTATCCGAACCGCAACTCGCTTCATCCGAACCATCATATAAATTTCAGAATTTTATGTTATATATATTATATATATATATATGTATATATATCATAGCATACGTGTGTGTATTACATGTGTCTTAGATATTTCCCACTATTGAAACATCGCTTCACCCAACATTACCGTTCGATTATCCGAACTTTCACTAATCCGAACTGGGCCCGGCCCGGTCCGAATTGGTTCGGATTATCGAGGTACTACTGCAGTAATCGATTCTTCCCACTACGTGTATACACTTGTGCACCGCATCCGCATGCATCGCGAGCAAGATTGTATGACATAGTAGTATAGGTACACTAAACTATTCATCAACTGAATTTCATATTTATCATTATATTAAACCGTCATACTCTACGTACTACGTATGCATACACGTATACCGTAGCTGCGCGTTTTAGGTTTTATGCCGAAATAGCAAAGTAGATTTTCTCGATTCGACAGTTTTGCAAGTGAATAAGTTTATTCCCTAAAAATTAATACTACATACTTAATTCATTGTCTTCCATAGTAAGGTACGTGATTCCAGAGTATCAAGTCTGATCAGATAATTCAATGACAGTGGACCGACCACGATTTTTATTTATTATACAAGGTATTTATGTCTGTGAAGTTATACAGATAATTAAGGACACGTAGAAGTATATTTTGATACGATGATTGGTTGGAATAACTATTTTTCCAGTGTATTTCATTGCTATTGGATTGAAAACTCAATTTTCGAGTAAAACGAAGCGAGTTGTCCGTATAGCTGTAAAAAACCGAATGTGCCCGCCAAGTACGTAGCTCTTGGAATGATGTTTCGATATCCTTACACGAAACTCGCCTTCACGACGTAGACTTGCTGAGAGATCGCAGGGGTACGTTCGGTGCTTGGCCTTTTTCTTGATTTCACGACAGAGCCTGGCGAAACGTTCTGCTTATAAGGCAATTGTGATTTCTGTGTAAGTACTTGGCGGCTTTTTTTACATCTACGATGTTTTTCCGTGGGATTTCACTCCTTTTTGCAAGTATAGAATATTGATATCGCTGTTATATAAGGGTGATTCAGGTTGGGCGCACCACCTTACGTGGGTCCTCCTGTAAATCTAAGACTAAATTTTTTTTACCAAAACTTCGAGGGACTAACGGTTTCGGAGCTACGGAAGATCTTAGTTGACCAATCACAGGGCTTATGAGTGACCAAGACAGGGCCGGTTCAAGAGTGTAAGTCGAGCAGTACCCGCGGCGGTTCGATTTTTACTGTACAAAGTTTCAGTTCGATTTCTAGATTAGTATGACGGCGTCGCCTCCTGGAGATGTCTTCATACGCCATTCACCTCCGTTCTCGTCGTCCTGTTCCTCTGATTCATAGTTTCAGTCGTCCAGGTCCTCCACTTCGTAGTTTTAGTCGTCCAGGTCCTTCGACTTATAGTTCTCGTAGTTCAGGTCCTTCGCACTCCAATTTGAGTCGTCCAGGTACTGTTCTCCGTAGTTTCAGTCGTCCAGATCCTGCGTTTCGTAGTTCTCGTAGTCGCAGGACCTGGACGACTGAAACTACGGAGCAAAGGACCTGGACGACTCAAACTACGGAACGAAGGACCTGGACGACTGAAACTACGAAGCGAAGGACCTGGACGACTGAAACAACGGAGCGCAAGACCTGGACGACTCAAACTACGGAGCGAAGGACCTGGACGACTCAAACTACGGAGCGAAGGACCTGGACGACTGAAACTACGGAGCGCAAGACCTAGACGACTCAAACTACGGAGCGAAGGACCTGGACGACTGAAACTACGAAGTGCAGGACCTGGACGACTGAAACTATGGATCGAAGGACCTGGACGACTGAAACTACGGAGCGCAAGACCTGGACGACTCAAACTACGGAGCGAAGGACCTGGACGACTGAAACTACGAAGCACAGGACCTGGACGACTGAAACTACGGAGCGAAGGACCTGGACGACTGAAACTACCAAGCGCAGGACCTGGAAGACTCAAACTACGGAGCGAAGGACCTGGACGACTCAAAATACGGAGCGAAGGACCTGGACGACTGAAACTACGGAGCGAAGGACCTGGACGACTCAAACTACGGAGCGAAGGACCTGGACGACTCAAACTACGGAGCGAAGGACCTGGACGACTGAAACTACGGAGCGCAAGACCTGGACGACTCAAACTACGGAGCGAAGGACCTGGACGACTGAAACTACGAAGTGCAGGACCTGGACGACTGAAACTATGGATCGAAGGACCTGGACGACTGAAACTACGGAGCGCAAGACCTGGACGACTCAAACTACGGAGCGAAGGACCTGGACGACTGAAACTACGAAGTGCAGGACCTGGACGACTGAAACTATGGATCGAAGGACCTGGACGACTAAAACTACGGAGCGCAAGACCTGGACGACTCAAACTACGGAGCGAAGGACCTGGACGACTGAAACTACGAAGCACAGGACCTGGACGACTGAAACTATGGATCGAAGGACCTAGACGACTGAAACTACGGAGCGAAGGACCTGGACGATTCAAACTACGGAGCGGAGGACCTGGACTACGCAAGCTACAAAGCCGAGGATCTGGACAAATGAGACTACGATTTTGAGGATCTAGTACGAGAATCACTGGGTGGGGGATCTGGAAGTATGAATCAGAGGATGAGGACGACGAGACGGAGGTGAATGCCGTACGAAGGCATCTCCAGGAGACGACGCCGTCATACTCATCTAGGAATCTAATCTAACTGAAACGTCGTACAATAAAAATCGATCCTCCGCGGGCACTGCTCGACTTGCACTCTTGCTCACTCATAAACTTTGTGATCAGTCCACTAATGTAAGGTCTCGTGTAGCTCCGAAACTATTGGTGTCTCGAAGTTTCGGTAAAAGAAATTATTACTTTTCAGGAGGAATACACCCACCTGAGGTGGTGCGTCCAGCCTGAATTACCCTGTAATAAAAAATATATAAATTTAATTAACGCCCTCGGGCGGCCATTTTGCCGTACTAAGCGCTTTGTGACTTTATTAAAATCTCCTGACCGAGTGTGAGTACCAATTCGCACCAAAAACAATAGGGAGCTAGATTTCGATGGAGAACAGCTACGTTTTAAATTTCAAGTCGATACATACAGCCGTTCCATTGATATCGTGGTCCCTAGCAAGCGTCTAGCGAAAAATGGGGCGAAGAAGAAGAAGAAGAAGAAGAAGAAGAAGAAGATTGTGTTTTTTCATCAACTTTAACAGTTAATATCTCTGGAACCAAACGACCGATTCTGTTCGAATTTGGACAACGAACTCATTTGGACTGGGACTCATAATCTCGTAAATTTCATCCGATAATATTCACGCATTCGGGAGATATAACGGTATGTTTACAGGTATAAACCGTTGCCTCGGGAAAATAATTCTTGGCTGCGCTCGCCTAACTTCAAAATAAAAAAAAACTTTGGGGCTTGGTACTTGGCGGCGATTCGCTGCCGCGAATCTTGATTAATGTTATATCTAGCCAGGTACATGGCACCCTCAGGCAGCTCTCAGCGTCTCGTCGCCTGCTCAACAAAAATCTGCGCAGACTCATGGTGGTCACCTTAATATTCCCATTCTTCGACTACTGTTGCGTGGTCTTCGCCGACCTCCAGGCTGGTCTGGACACCAAGCTTCAGCGGCTCCTTAGTACCTGCGTTCGCTTCGTCTGCAGTGTCCCTCGTGATGCGCACATTACCTCGTATCGTAGAGAGCTAGGCTGGCTTCAGGTTAAACATAGGAGACTTACTTCTTTCTTTCTCAGCTTTTTACCATTCTGCGATCCGGGCGCCCCGCTTACCTGCGCAAACTTTTCGTACCACTTTTCGCCCACCGCCCTCTGCGGGCTCCTAGAAGCGACTTTGTGACACCGTGTTGTCGTACTAATGCGTTTTTCAATTCCTTTGCGGTTGCAGGCGTACGCTATTGGAACTCTCTGCCGTCCGCACTGAAAACAGCGCCTACGCTAGCCTCCTTCAAGCACGGGCTATTTGCGCATTTGCTAGATACTGAGGACGCTCGTTCCTAAACTCTAGTTCTTTCTCTTACGGCTCTTTCTGTTAGGTGTTAGTTAATTTCTAGCTTTGACTCTTATTCTTACTCTTAAGTACTCATGTATCATGATCTTTCTTTTAAAGTCACAGAGTAACTCCATTTGTAATGCTCTGTGACTGTATTGTCTAACATTGCCATGGACATAAATAAATATATCTATCTATCTAGCTATCTATCTATCTCTCTCTTCCGTGAGTACTGACACCTGCTCTCTATTATTGCTCCTAACTTTTCGTGATGGTACTGCTGTCGTTTGCCTTCGGGCGTCTTTTTGCAGATTTCTTTGCATGTGGTCTATTGCAACTCTCTAACGGATTTATTCTACGCCCTGCAGCCTCTTCACTGCTTCCGTTTTTCCTGATTTTCTGACCAGCTTTCAACTGGGAAACATAACCTCTCTGTCCTGGTTTCTCCGCTGCGCATGCCTGCTTTGGTATCGATGCTCTTCATCGATTATCGATAGCTGCCTCTTTTCTGGACTCCGCCGACGTGTGCTCATACATCACCGCCCACCTGCTGTTACCTGTGACGTGTCTGCTAATCCATCTATCGCCGGACTCGCATCATCTCTGTTGGCCACAGCTGTCACGCCGTCAATCAAGCCGTAGTCGACCCCATTCTGCCGGGAGCATTCAAATGTTCCTTCTGTAATAAACTTATAGCCACCTAAGTTAAGCGCTGCAGATCCTGCCGACTTTTTTATCATCCTGGCTGTTTCGATACTAAATTACGCAGAGATAAATCTTTATCTTGTTGCCCCGGGGCGCTAATGGAGGAATTTTCTCGTACCCCAGCGGGGCCACTACCGAGTTCTTTGCCCTAAACCGCGATGTGCCTCCCGCCGCACCTGTAGTCGTCGATCCCGAATCTAGCTCAATATCTGATGCCACCGAGATGACCATTTCCGGTTTAGCCCTGCGATTGGATGAGCGTTTCGACGTGCTCTCAGGGCGCCTTGCTCTCATCATTGCTCTGGAAAAGCGTATTGCTACTGCCGAGGCCCGCATCGTGACCCTTGAGCATGATAATCGTATCCTCTCCGAGGATCTCGCCGCGCTGCGTCTTACTCATCAAGCCTAGCAGACCGAATTGGCTACGCTCAGTGCAAGTGCGACTCGAGTTGGAGAACTCAATGTACGTCATCGTGAACGTTCCTCCGATGTCGTCGTGCTCAGACAGGCCCAACTTGATCAGCAAATCGGCCAACCCGGTCTTGCTGAGCTTATTATCTTCGGAGCTCCCTGCTCGACGCCTGAGTCCATCCCGGCCACTGTCAACCAAGTGGTCGCTTCGCTGGACTGCGGCCTTGCGGATGGGGATATTGTAGGCTCCCGGTTTCTCGTAACCCGCGATAAAGCTCGGAAAGATACACCTCTACCGATTGTCATTAAATTACGAAATCGAGCTATTCTCGCGCGTGTCATTGCGGCCAAGAAAGCGAAGGGTCGTCTTACAACCACCGACCTTGATCCGTGTCCCGTGGGTCCGATCACCACTATCAACCTAAACGAAGCTCTGCCTGCGAATACTTATAAGTTACTTATTTCGACTGAAGCCGCTGCCAAAGCTGCCGGCGCTCGTTTTGTTTGGCACCGCGATGGTGTTATCTTCGTACGCAAAGCGCAAGGTGCACCGGTGAAGCGTATACGTTCACTAGCGGACCTCGCTCGTCTCGCGTCGGAATGACGCTGCGCTCTGCAGCCGTCAACTAGTCAGCCCCGGCATACCAACATAATGACCAACTCTCCCGGCTCAGTCAACTCACCTCTTCTCAGTCTCTTGCATCTTAACGCCAACTCTAGCCGAGGTCACATTGACCTGCTGCATTTTCGATTCGCGTCTCGTTCGTCACACATTATTGCTGTTAGCGAATCGTGACTTCATGCGCAGGTATCTGACGCTTCAATATCACTACCGGGATACGTTATTTTGCGCAATGATCGCGTTGGCAAGATTGGTGGTGGGGTCGCGCTGTACGTGCTCAACACTCTCCGGGCCAAACTGCTTGCCGTATCACGAGGTCCTTACAGTTGCAGCCCCGAGTATCTTTTCGCGGAAATCTGTCCCTCGCGCTCTACGCGATTTCTCGTTGCCGTGGTCTATCGTCCGTCGAAGGCTTCTAACCTCGCAGTTTTTGAAGCTGTATTCGATCGTTTCAGCGTCGACTACCCCCTCTCCATCATCTTGGGTGATTTTAATGCTAACCAGCTTCGCCAATCATATGATGCTGACAATGTCCGTGAATTCTGCTCCTCTCGAGCTCTCCATCTGGTACCCTTCGCCGCTACGTGTCACACCCGCACTTCAGATACGCTCCTAGATCTTTGCATACTTAATGACTAGAGTGCGCTTCAATCTTTCGCTCAGTCTACCGCACCGTTTATCGCGGGGCACGACCTCATTTCAGTCAATGTCTGGGTTTCGGCTCCCCCCTTTCCTCGTAAGACAATCAAGGCTCGGTCGTTTGCTAATTTTTCGGCCGACTCTTTTAGACAAGATCTTGTGGGCAGCAACTGGTCGCCGTTTGGAACTCAGCTCTCTGTTGACGACTGGCTATCCTGTCTCGTGATCAATTTAACAGCCGCTCTTGACAGGCATGCCCCCTATGTAGAACGCGTCCTCAAACCTAGTAGGCCGCCGTGGATATCTGTCGAACTTTACGCTCTCACGCAGGCCAGGAATTCGCTATATCGGGCATACGAGCGCTCTCGGACGCAGCTAGCTCTTCCCCGCTACCGGGATACCAGAGACGACCTCCACAGGCGCATTTCTACCGCGCGTGCCGAGTTTTTTGCTAATCGGCTGTCTTCTATTCAGGAACCTCGAACTCTCTGGAGGGAGCTTCGTGATCTCGGCATCGCGTCGGTCCGTACTAACGACTATGGTGACTTTGCAATTCTCGACCTTAATTGTCATTTTGCGACTATTTCTCAGCGCCGCTCGTCCGCGGCGGAAGTCGCCGAGTTCTTCGCTACCCTCCCGCCTCCTGCGTACAACGATTCGACGTTCTACTTTCAGGATATCTTTCCCGCTGCACTTCTCCGAGCTATCAGTCACTTCTCATCGCAATCGCGTGGTGTCGACGACTTATCGCTCCGTGACGTTCAACTCGCACTACCGGTCATCTTTCCTTACTTGCTAGCTCTCCTCAACCAGTCCCTCTCGACTGCTGTGTTCCCGGAGGCCTGGAAACGAGTGCGCGTGCTGCCGCTAGGCAAGGTCAAGTCGCCCCCTTCGCTGAATCAAGTTCGGCCGATTTCCAACCTCTGCTTAATATTTAAAGTTCTCGAGCGAGTAGTCCATGAGCAAATCTCCTCCTTCATTGAACGTCATCACCTACTCGACTCTCAGCAATCCGGCTTCCGTCTTGGTTACAGCAATCAAACTGCTCTTCTCAGACTCACCGAGGATGTTCGAAGGGGCATTGATGAACGTAGTCTTACCGTCCTTGTCCTCTTCGACTTCTCTAAGGCCTTTGACACGATTCCACATGCAGTTCTGCTCAACAAACTTGTCAGCTTTAATTTTTCGCAGCATGTCATCCGGCGGATTGCCTCATATCTCCAGGGTAGGAAGCAAGCAGTCGCGACTCCAGACGGCCTACTCTCTTCCTGGGCGAATCCCGACCTCGGCGTACCGCAGGGCTCAGTTCTGGAACCGCTGTTGTTCTCCCTATTTATTCATGACATTTCTGCAGTCCTTAATCATAGCAGCCACCTAGTCTACGCGGACGATCTGCAGGTATATTACTAGTTTCCGCCGGAGGAGTTTCAGGATGCCATTGCTCGCGTCAATGAAGATGTCCAGGCTGTCCTGGACTGGTCTAAATCTTCGTCACTCCGCCTCAATGTCGCGAAAACGCACGTTCATTTGCGGTGGCCGGCATTCGCCACTGGGATTCTCTCCCCTCGGAACTCAAAGCCGCGTCCTCGCTTGCCTCATTTAAACATGGCCTGTTTCTACACCTGCTAGGCACCGAAGATGCCCCTTCCTAGGCTCCCTCACTGTCTCTTTCCTCCGTTCTCTCCTCCGGCTCGCGTTCTGTTAGGTATAGGTTAGGTAATATAGTACAGGTAGCTTTAGTTTTAATCTCTCGTACTTTCTCCTATTTTCTGTAAGTAATCATGTAAATACTGTCTCTACCCCTGCTCAACCTCGGAGTAATTTTTTGTAATACTCTGTGATTGTGTAGGGGCTAATATGTGTATGTATGTATATGGTATATGTATGTATATGGTATATGTATGTATATGATATATGTATGTATATGTGATGCATTGCCTAATATTGCTATAGACATAAATAAATCTATCTATCTATCTATTCATCTCTCTCTCTCTCTTGGATTGTGAGTATTGCTTGTCACGCTGATTTTCGCTCTGCGTATTTTCCGACATATCTCTGCCGCAAAGGCCCCCGGGCCATATATTCTTACGCTTTCTAGCATGCCCAATTGTGCTTTCTGTACCCTGCTGGTTATTTTCACGTTGCTGTCTGGAGGTTGGAGGAAAACTTGGATTTTTATCTGCCTGGTGATACTAACCTAATTTGCTGGCCACCCACCGCTGTTACTTGTCCTACGATCTACATCACTAGCGCATGCGTGGCTCATCGTCCGTTGGATCCTCGATCTACAAGTGCGTTATTGTTGTCATCGCGCAAGCAAGTCTATGCCCCCACCCGTAGTCCGAGTCGCTTCATCTATACCTGACATCAGTCGACTGTTGCCCAAGGTGTCATTGAGGGACTTCACATGTCACGTAACCGTTTTAGATGTCAGCGTAAAATCGTAGGTGCCATATTATCTTGCCCTGAGTGCAAGCACAACTTTCACCCAGGGTGCTACTCAGCCTATATCAATTACAAAAGTGCCAATCCTTGCTGCCTTGCTCACCTCGGCAATTCTAAAACTACCGATACTGCTGACCCCGAGTCGTCCGCTATGGACAAAGCCCTAGTTGATAGACTGGTAGATTCAATCAATCAATCTAACAACACCAATATTGAGCTTGCCGCCGTCATTACTAAACAAACTAAAATCAACGATGAAATCGCTAATAGATTGAATTGCTTGCCTAAATTTAGTGCCAGGGTGGATAGTCAGGTTAGCCAGATTACTCGGCTCGAGGCTAGCTTAGCTCGTCTCGAAGCCAGCAACGCCCAACTCTCGCGTGAGCTTGAGCTCGTTAGGGCCTCTGCCTCGGGACCTCAGCCTTCTACTTCTGTAGAAGTCATTCTGACGGATGTTCCTGGCTCCGTTGACGATGCGCCCATGACGATTGTTCAGAAGACCTTTGCTGCCCTAGGAACTCCCGAACTGTTGAGTGACCTCTCTCACGTGCGCTTTCTGCGTGCGAGATCGCCTAGTACGATTGGAGGCGAGCCTGGTCCGTCGTCGTCCCCAGGTTCAGGTACTAAGTCGCTCATAGTGACCCTCAAATCGGCGATGGTACGTGACCATATAATTACCATGAAGCGAGCCAAAAGGGACTTATCGATCCGCGAGGCCTTTGACCTGAATCGTCCGGGATCTATCTTCATCAATGAATTCGTCCCCTCCGAGGTTTATAGGATGCTTCGCCGTGCTAAGGCTAAGGCGGCAGAATTAGGTTATAAATACGTCTGGATCAGATCAGATGTTATCCGTATGCGTAGAGTCGATGGCGCCCCCATTATTTTAATCAAATCCGATGACGACCTCAACAAATTGGCATGACTTCCGCGTGCTCCGGTTTCCTCTGCCACGCCGCCGCAATCGCTGATCAGAGTTACTCAGTTCAATGCAAATTCTCTGTTGGGTCACTTTAACCTACTGAAAGCTCATCTAGCGTCTAACTCTTACCACGTCATATCAATTTTAGGAACCTGGCTTCATTCACACATCCCGGATCATCTGGTGCGCTTGGACAACTACTTTTTAATTCGCAATAATAGAGAAGGCAAGCAGGGCGGTGGTGTGGCTTGCTACATTCACGAGTCACTAAAGATAAAAGTTTTAGCAACCTCTCCGAGTCAGTTTTCTAATGCTCCCGAATTCATCATCTTAGAAATTCGTAGTCCCAGCGGGCAATCACTTTGATTCACCTGTATGTATAGGCGTCCTAAGGGTCTGCTATATGATGACTTTATTGCGTCATTCACTAGTTTCACTCATGCATACTCCAATATTATTATCTGCGGTGATCTAAATTGTAACCTGCTCAGTAGCAACGTTGAGGCGACGTTTCTTCGCGACTTTGTTGGGTCTCAAGCGCTTCACATCGTCGACTCTGATGCCACTCATCACACTGCCACCTCTGACGCATGGCTAGATATTTTTATAACCGACAGCTCGGACAAAATACTATCTTTTAGCAAGTCGGACGCCCCGTTCATTGCTGGGCATGACCTTATTGAGCTTAGCTACAGATTCGACATTGAACGTCACTTGCGTCGCACTATTACCTGCCGTAGTCTTGATAAGATAGACGCAGAGGCTTTTGCTGTTACGCTCAATAATGAACTCAGTGCAAGCTGTCCGGATCTGCCGTCGTCGAACTCCTCTAACAGTGAATTAAATCACTTTACCAGGGTCGTCAGCGATGCCCTTATTTCGGCCTTATTTCGGCCCTTGTTTCGGTTACCTTCACCGTAACCAAGCCTTGCGCGCCGTGGCTTACCGATGAGCTTAAATTGCGCATCAAGAACCGTAATTTGCTGTTCAAACAGGCTAGGCGTTCGGGTAGTGTGCTTACCCTGGCTATTCATAGACGAAATCGTGACCAGCTTGAGTCTGACCTGCGGGAGGCGGCTGATGACTTCAACTTGCGGTTGCTATCGGACATTACTGATAGTGCCGAACTATGGCGCGAGCTAGCGAAACTCGGGCTCGTGAAGTCTCGCGTGACATTCTCACGCACCTTCTTCTCTCCGGACGAGCTCAACGCAGCGTTTGTCAGCGTTGCCAATGCAACTGCTGATCTAGATGCTGATTCTTTTAACCTCGATGACTTCGATGTTTTTAATAGTTTTATTACTTCAACGAGCCAATTGCGTCCAGACAGAGCGCTCTTCGAGTTTTCACCAGTCACGCCGGAGAAAGTGTTCTCCCTCATAAAGTCTACCACGACGCCTTCACGTGGTGCAGGTCCCGATGGTATCTCGCTGTTTGTGATCCATCATTCTCTACCAAGACTATCCCCCGTGTTAGCCTTACTTTTTAATCACCTGTAACAGGAAACTAGAATTATACCATTCAACGTCAATTGTCAAATATCCAAAGTAAAATTATAAGTCAACCGTCCTACTTTTATCGTTAGTTCAAGTATTGCCGCCATACACCCCTTTGTCCATCTCGAACTTGGCAGCGTATGGACGCTCGAAATTCGTTGATGCGCAAGCGCCTAAAGTATTGATCGAGGAGTACGCAACAAGTGGCCGAACACACACTCTGTTCTGTATCGTCCTACGTACAACGTTAAATAATACTTCCACGCCGCTCTCCCGTCGACAACGCGTTCTTGCACGTGTTACGACCACGTTGTATTGTAATAATAGTAAACTTGTCATAAATTGTCGAACTTTATATGATTCACTAAACAATCTTTGTGTTCTTTGTCAATAATTATTAAGTGTAGTGACCATACGGCCTGATTTGACAACAATTTGTAAGTATAATAAACTTGTATATTCTGTCTAATTCTTTGCTTTTCTGCTCTTGGAAATTTAGAATCTCCCTTCCTTTCGGGTCTTCCAAATAACCTCCCTTATAGAAGGTCTCAATAATTAGTATAGAACTAGCCGACAATTTGTTTTGTTAATTTTAATAAGCAACTGGCGCCCAACTATTAGTACATTGCATGTGAGCCTCGACAGCACATGACCCAGGCCGCGTCGAGTGGAACGGTTCAAAATCTATAATTTACTTATTTTGTCAAATATTTTATAAACCGGCTAAATTAGCGAAGGGAGAGAATCGCTTCCGTCTCACAGTGCCTTAGGTCGGGCTTCTTTCCGTCTTGCTGGAAACGCGCACTAATACGTCCGCTACTCACATCAAAGCCAACCCGCTGCGGTCCACCTCTGACACTCGACCCATAGCTAACTTGAGCGAACTCTCCAAGATCTTTGAAAGAATTGTTCACGGTCAGATACTGTATTACGTTAATACCCACAATCTTTTTAACCCTTATCAGTCAGGCTATAGAGTAGGTTTCAGGACCTAAACCACCTTACTCAGACTCTCACATGATATACGGCGCGCAGTGGACGACAGGCATCTGACGTTACTTGTTTTATTCGATTTCAGTAAGGCGTTTGACACAGTTTGCCATCTTCGTCTCCTTGGCAAACTAAAAGGGCTCGGTTTTTCGGACACCGCATTACGATGGGTCTATTCTTATCACACAGGGAGGTCACAGGCCGTTGTCGACGACATGGATGTCCGTTCTACCTGGCTACATACGCACTCGGGTGTCCCTCAAGGATCTGTCCTAGGTCCTTTGCTTTTTTCGCTATCCATTAACGACATAGGAGCTGATCTATTGTACACGCGCCACTTGATATTTGCAGACGATACGCAAATCTACCTCACCTGCCCTCCCTCTGAGCTTGCAGATGCGATAGCCAAGCTCACGCACGACGTGAATGTAATTGCCGAGTATGCGGCCACCAACGGCCTCAAGCTTAACCTTACGAAATCCAAGGTTCTTATCTCGGGGAGTAGTGTCTTCGTGAATCGCTTGATCCTTGCGGATCTCCCTCCCATCGTCGTGGATGGCAGCGTGCTTCCCTACGTAAATGAAGTGCGCAATCTCGGGGTCATCATGTGCGCTAACCTGTCGTAGCGAAGTCATGTTCTAGCGGTGTCAAAAAAGGTTAATTTCTCTTTGTACAGATTAAAATACCATCGAAGCGCTTTGTCTTGCGAGTTGCGGGCCAAACTTGTAGTATCTCTCATCTTCCCATTACTGGACTATTGCTGTCTTGTTTACAATAACCTGTCCGGCGAGCTTAATACCATGCTTCAGCGTCTGATCAATGCCTCCGTCAGATTGTTTTTAACCACCTGCGATGGGACGAGCACGTTACCCCTCACCGCAGACAACTTGGCTGGCTCACAGTTCGGTCTAGGCGACTCTATTTTCTTGGGGTCGCGGTTTTTAACTGTATCCGAGGTAACACGCCGTCGTACCTGTCTAAGCTGTTCGTTAGACACAGTCCGTTCGACGCTCGACCAACTCGCCAATCGAGCTCATTGGTTTTTCAACTGCCGTATCACCGAACTGTCACCTACCGCAACTCGTTTAGCCTCTCCGCGATGTATTTTTGCCATTCTCTTCCCTCGGATGTGACCGGAGCGGAATGTCCGCAAGCGTTTAAGACTAGGCTCTTTATGTACCTATTCGCTCTGGACACCTACTTTTATTTTTACTTGTATTTTTACTTATCTCTTTTTTACTTCTACTTTTATTTTTAATTCATGTTAAGTATGTCTATTCTCTCCATTTCAGTTTCACGCTTCAACTGTTTCTTGTATATAACATAGGTACAACTGCTCAACATACTTTTGTATTTTACGTACTGTTTCTTTTATATCATTCACTATCATCATACTTGCTCCATGTTTTTCAAGATATTGAATGTCTTTTATAATAAGTTAGCTTTTCTCCTGCTTAGCTGTGCTAATGATCTCATGATCTCCCCGCTGAGCTAATTAGTATTAAGTCATGTTACCGCCTAAGTTCTTTGTTAACGTGTATTCCTCCTTCGCTCGAAGGTATTATCAGGGCATAAATACATTTCCAATCAATCAATCAATCAACCTCTCTCTCTCTCTCTCTCTCTCTCTCTCTCTCTTTCTCTCTCTCTCTCTCTTTCGGTGATCCGCTGTGAGTATCAACTGACACATTCTACTTCGCTCTCCTGCTCTTGTTCACTTTTCTGCCTCAAAGTGCCTTCGGGCCCTCTTTTTTCACAGATCCTTGCACGCCCTTTGTTGCATTACTTTCTGAGCGTTGACCCAAGAAGAGGTGCTGTGCCTATCGGCGGTATTTTCTGCATTTTATTCGGGCCAAATTCTAACCTCGCTCTTGGATTCTGGTAGCCTCTAGTCATATCTGCGCAGGCGCTACTCTCTTCGGCGTTCTGTCTGCTGTCTCTTTGTTTTCATCTGCTGTCAACAACTGCTGAGCTGGCCGGCTCGAACTAACTGTCACATTCGCATGAATCGACTATGCTCTAAGTGCCGTCGTGGGATCGCTGGTGATACGGTGGCCTGCTCTGTGTGCAAGAGGGAGTTTCACCCAGGTTGCGGTGCTGCATATCTTCTATACAAATCGGTGCACCCCTGCTGCAAGACAAGTCTAGGTAACCCTAGACTTAGTGATCCTATTGACCCGGATTCGCCCATTATGGATAAAAACGTTGTCGACAAGCTCGTCAGTGCGATAAATTTGTCCAATACTACTAATAGAGAGCTGGCCGCATCGATTGCGTGCTAGTCCGAGATTAATAACGAAATAGCCAATAAGCTCAGTTGCCTGCCCGAATTAGTTGCTAAGCTAGATAGACATGATGATGTCATTGCTCGTCTGGAGGCTAGCAATGCCCTGATTTTACGTGAGCTAGAAGCTATTAAGCCTTCATCTTCATCAAATCATTCTCAGCAATCGGCTGAAATCAGTTTATCTGGCTTCCCGTTCACTTTAACTGAATCGCCTAGATCTATAGTACAGAAAGTTTTTGTAGCTCTCGAAGTGCCTGATTTGATGAGTGACGTCCTAGATATTAGGCCGTTGGTCAAAAAGACTGTATCCACCATTGGCGACAATTCTCAGCCCTCACACTCTTCCTCAGCTATGGCGACTACTCCCGCTAATTTTAAGTCTTTTATCGTAGTATTAAGATCGTCTGTAATGCGCGAGCATATAATTTCGATGAAGCGTGCCAAGCCGACCCTTGCAGTCAGTGATGTTTTCTCACAATATCGCGGTCCGGGCAGAATTTTTGTGAATGAGTTTCTTCCACCTGAGACCCACGCGCTGCTCCGTCGAACCAAGGCCAAAGCCACTCGTTTACACTATAAATATGTGTGGGTCAGGTCTAGCGTCATTCGTGTACGCAAAGCCGATGGTTCGCCTGTTCTAATCATTAATTCCGACGAGGATCTTGCCAAACTTATTTGACTGCCTCCAGTACTTGCGCCTGCCCGTGTTCCCGACACTCGGTTCGTTGAGATCCTCCAGTTCAATGCCAACTCGTTATTGGGTCATCTTGACTTATTCAGAGCCCATTTGTCTGATCATTTCTATCACATAATCTCGATCTCGGAGACTTGGCTGCATTCTACCGTACCTGATAGTTTAGTCCAACTCGATGGCTATGCACTCATCAGAAATGACAGAAAGGGTAGACAGGGGGGCGGAGTGGCTTGCTACGTGCACAACTCTCTCAAAGTCAAGGTCTTAGCAACCTCCCCTAGCCTATTTTCGAATGCACCCGAGTTTCTGATTTTAGACCTGCGCTTTGGCAACGAGCGTCCTATTTTTTTTACATCCATGTACAGGAGACCCAAGGGCCTCCTTTTCAACGATTTTATTCAAACTTATAATAGATTTGCTTTTGCTTATGCGCATATTGTAATTGCGTGCGACCTAAATTGTAATCTGCTCTCCCCAAATGTTGAAGCTACGTACTTGCGTGAGCTGGTTTCGGCTCAGGCGCTTCATCTTGTCGACTCTCAGGCCACATTCCACACCCAATCAGCTGATTCGCTACTTGATGTTTTTATTATTGATAACCCCGATAAAGTGTGTAGTTTTTTTAAGTCAGATGCTCCTTTTATCGCTGGACACGACTCTATTGAGCTCTCTTACAAATTCGATATAAATTGTCCTAGCGAACTAACCATAACTCGTCGTAATTTTAAGCATTTTGAACTAACCGACATGCTCTCAGCTGATGCTTTTGATCTCCTTGCTCCTGATTTAGCAGCCGGTAGTATTGACCACTTTGTTGGCTCTACCAACAGCATCATAAATGCGACTACTGCACGCCATGCGCCTTTTCAAACCTTTCGGGTCACAAGACCCCATGCACCGTGGCTTACTGACGAGCTGAAAGCCAGAATCCGTAAACGCAACTTCTTATACAAGCAAGCTAAGCGCTCCGGCAGTGTGCTAGGCTACGCCATTTACAGAGACCATCGCGATCGGCTTTCTGATGACGTGCTGCTGATGAACATGCTCGGTGCAGGCTCTCCGCCATCTCCGATCCCGCTAAGTTATGCGCTGAGCTAGCTCGACTAGGTCTTGTTCGGCCTCACCTAACGTCACCTTTTACATTCTTCACCCCTAACGAGTTAAACGCTGCGTTCGTTGCAATCACTAATGCGTCGTCGGCCTGTGAGACCGCCGACTTTGAGGAGTTGCTAGCTTCCGAGAGGGGCTCGTTGATGGCTGTTGCCACTTTCGATTTTTCTCTGGTGAGCGTTGATCATATTGTAAATATGATCCGAGCGACAACCAAGCCATCTCATGCGGCAGGCCCTGATGGTGTGTCTCTTTTTATCATCCACCAGATTCTTCCGTGTCTCTCTCATAGGCTGGCGGCTTTGTTTAATGGTTGCCTGACACACTGTCATTTTCCTTCGGCCTGGAAACGCGCTTTTATTCGACCACTCTTGAAAGTGAATCCACCTCAATCTCCCTCTGATACCCGCCCCATAGCGAACCTCTGCGAATTATCTAAGATTTTCGAGCGAATCGTTCATACTCAAATACTAGATTTTATCACGGCCAATAACCTCTTGGATCCATATCAGTCTGGATATCGCAAAGGTTTTAGTACTCAAACAGCACTGTTGAGATTGTGCCATGATATCAGGCAGGGAGTGGATGATAGATCCGTCACCATTTTAGTGCTGTTTGACTTCAGCAAAGCTTTTGACACCGTGGGTCACCTTCGGCTGCTCACAAAACTGAGGAATTTTGGCTTCTCCGACAATGTTTTGCGGTTCTTTTTTTCCTACCTCACGGGTCGGTCCCAAGCTGTCGTTGACGAGCGTGGTGTCTGCTCTACTTGGTCGGGTACATCCTCCGGTGTCCCCCAGGGCTCAGTGTTAGGCCCATTGCTTTTCTCGTTATTCATCAACGATATTGGAGCTTGTCTGTCCCACACTCGACACCTTATTTTTGCTGACGACACCCAAATTTACTTAACTTGTCCACTTTCCGAATTACAAAGTGGCATTGCCAGGGTCACTCGCGATGTCAGTGCGATTGCTGATTTTGCGGCATTAAATGGCTTGAAGCTAAACCTGAATAAGTCTAAGATCCTCATTCAAGGCAGCGGTACCTTTGTCAATCGTATCGGTTTACTTGATCTACCTTCTATTGCGGTTAATGAGACTGTTCTACCGTACGTTGAAGAAGTGCGAAATCTTGGAGTTATTATGAGCTCTCACCTTTCTTGGCGCGCCAATGTTATGGCTATCTCTAGAAAGGTAAATTTTGCGCTACACAGATTGAAGCACCACCGTCGCGCTCTATCCCAGCAGCTAAAAACATCTCTTGTAGTGTCACTTATCTTCCCTTTGGTTGACTATTGCTGTTTGGTCATCAATGACTTAACCGGTGAGCAAAATCTGGTTCTCCAACCACTCATTAACCAGGCCATTAGATTTATTTTTAATGTGCGCAAAGACGAGCATATAACCCCCTACCGGCGGCAGCTTGGCTGGTTGTCCGTTAGATCTAGGCGCCTTTACTTCATGGGGATTACGATCTTTAATATTAATCTGGGAGTCGCTCCGGCCTACTTGTCCGAGCTATTTCAGCGTGCCGCTCCTGTGGAAGGTCGCTCGCTGCGCCAAGGTTCCAGGGGCTTCTTTCACATCCCGAGTTACCGTACTTCTACATTTCGAAACTCGTTCTATTTGTCGGCGGTCCACTTCTGGAACTCGTTGCCTCCTGAAGTGGTGTCCTCCCCTTCTATTGGTGTTTTTAAGCGTAAGCTACATGCACACCTTTTTGCCTCCGATACAAATTCCACCTGATTTATCTGCTTATTTTTTTTATTTATTTTCTGTATTAGTAAATTGTTAAGTTAAGTTGTATGTTCGAGTTTTAGGCCCTATTCTATTTTATTTTATTTATTTTATTTTATTTTATTTTATTGTATCTTGTTTTATTGTTTTATTTTTAAGTAATTTTCAGTATTCCATGTTTACCATGAGTCTAGTGTTTTGATTTTTGCTCCACATTTTTCCTGCGTGTGGTCGTTTTTATTTTTATTCTATTTATTTTTAGGTTTTATTCTAAGTTTTATTTTTATTTTATTCTTATTTTTTATTTTTTTTATTCCTATTTTTTATTTTTATTGTTATCGTAGTTTTTATTTTATTTTATTTTTATAGTTTTTTACGCCTTCCTTTTATATTTCTTTTATATCTTCTTACTGACTATCTCATAGCTCTCTCTATATCTGTCATGAGTTGATTTTCTCCTATCTATACGATTTCTTTCACCGTTGCTCCATGTGTTTTATTAGCTTAATTCTCATACTCTCTAATCTACCTGTTATAACTATGTTCAGCTTTTGTTCCTTTTTGCCCAAATGGTCCCTAGGGCATAAATAAATAAATCAATCAAATCAAATCTCTTATTCTTGTCGCTGCTGTGAGTACCACCTGTCACGTTATTCTATCGCTCCGTACATTTTTGATTATTTTACTGCCGCAAACTGCCCTCGGGCCTCAGTATTTTGCAGATCTAAGCACGCCACTCACTGCTTAAAGTTTTCATCATATTTTTGTCCTGCTACTCATGATTTGGATGGTTCTGATGGATTTTCTTGGGCCGTTTTCCTCCTGATTGAGGAATCGTCGTTATTTCTGATGGTGTACCGACGTGTGGCGATCGACGGCGCATGCGTATAACTCTCCAGGCCGTGTACGTACATGGACTTCGCCTCTCGCTGACTCATCACTTGGGAACTCTGTGTGCAGCCTTTGCAACCTTTGCCACCTGTGCTCTGTTTGTTTATCTACACGCGTCTGTCACCTGTAATCTCAGCTGTTCTCTGCCTGTGGTCGTCACGAATGCCGTCGACATGTTATAGGTGTCAGCGTAGCATTGCTGGGCCATCGACATCGTGTGTAACCTGCAAGCGTGAGTTCCACCCAGGCTGTAGCACTGCCTATCTTTTTTATAAGAGTGTCAACGAATGCTGCAAAGCTAGTCTGTCTATACAATCATCCGTTTCCAAACCTACTCGCGAAAATTTCCTCGATCTCGGCACTCAGTGTCCTGCTAGTGAGCCTGCAGTTGCCATGGATAACCGCCTCATTGACAAACTGCTGACTGCTATAAATCAGTCTGACGCTACCAATAAGGAACTGAATGCAACTAATAAGGAATTAGCTTCACTCGTGGCGCAACAAACTAAAATTAATGCGGACATTGTAGAGAGGTTGAACTCTTTACCTGATCTACTGGCTAAGGTCGATAGACACGATGAGAGTATAGCGCGACTTGAGGCTAGCAACTTGCGCTTGATTAACGACATTGAGCAAATTAGAACTGCGTCTACATTGGCGTCTACGTCTGCGTCACCCGTTACATCTGCCACCAAAATAATACTTGCGGGTGTGCCTATTGCGGTAGCTGATCCACCTAGGACCGTCGTGCAAAAAATTTTTACGGCTCTCGGTGCGCCCGATCTGATCAGCGAGGTTCTTGACATTCGTCTACTAGCTAGAAAAACAAACTCTGCGGTCGGTGATAGCACGGGTAGCTCGTCGTCCACTCGCAATAGCTTTAAGTCTTTAATTGTTACTCTTAAGTCGCAAGTGGTTAGAGATCATGTCATTAATCTTAAGCGTACTAAGAAGAACCTGCCAGCTGCTGAAGTGTTTGCATCAATTTATACTGGTCAGATTTATGTGAACGAATTTCTTTCTTCAGAAGCCTATGACTTACCCAAACGCACTAAAGCTAAAGCTGCAAATCTTCATTATAAGTATGTCTGGCTACGTTCCGGAGTCATCTGTGTGCGAAAAACTGAGGGTGCACCTATAATTTTTATTGAGAAGGACGACGATCTTTCTAAACTCATTTGACTCACTGATGATCGTAATACCAGGCGTGTTCCACCTCTCACTAAAGTTAAGATTGCACAATTTAACGCCAACTCGTTAGTGGGTCATCTAAACCATTTTAAAGCTCACTTGACGACTAATTTTTATCATATAATTTCTATTTCCGAAACTTGGCTCCACCCTCTGGTGCCTGACGACTTGATTAGTCTTGATGACTTCACGCTGATTCGCAGGGATCGAGAGGGCAGGCAGGGTGGTCGCGTTGCTTGTTACGTACACTGTTCGCTGAAAGTCAAAGTATTGGAATCCTCTCCTGGCCCGTTCTCTAATGCACCTGAGTTTTTAATCCTCGACATCTGCGGTCCTAGCAGCCAATCACTTTTATTTGTTAGTATGTACAGAAGACCTAAAGGGCTCCTTTTTAAAGATTTCATTGCGTCATTTACGAAGCATGCGGTCGCCTTCAACAATATCATAATCTGCGGCGATTTTAATTGCAATCTACTTAGTACCAACGTAGAAGCTACTTTTCTCCGCGAATTTACGTCGTCGCATTCGCTGCACATTGTTCAATCGGAAGCTACTCATCATACGTCTACGTCTGATTCCTGGCTTGATGTTTTCATTGTTGATGATATCGAGAAGATTTCAGCTTTTGCTAAGTCCGATACTCCATTTATAGCTGGTCACGACCTATTGGAGCTTACCTATGAGTTTCACGTCAACCAACTTCAGGAACAAATCATTACCTGCAGGAACTTCAAACATTTTGATGTTGAGGTCTTTCTGGTCACTCTTAGGCATTACTTAAATGTAGCTGACTCAGGCACGCCAACCCTAGGTTCCACCTGCCCTGAGGTCGACGTATACACCACCTCGATTATTGACTGCATAGTGGATGCCACAGACCTTCATGCGCCAAAATGCACTTTTATTGCCAGAAAGCGCCATCTTCCCTGGCTTACACAAGAGTTGAGAGCTCGTATCAAGCGCCGTAATTATTTGTTTAAGCAAGCCAAGAGATCGGGCTGTGTTTTGGCCATGGCCATCTTTCGCCACTATCGGGATGAGCTGACGCGAGACATGAGGATTTCGGCCGATAGTTTTAATTTGCGTGTGCTCTCTGGCATTAGCGACTGCACCAAACTCTGGAACGAGCTTGGGAAACTAGGACTTGTGAAGGTGCGACAATCCTCTCCGCTTGCGTTTTTCTCTGCTGACGAACTGAATGCTACATTCACTGCTGTCTCTAACGGTTCACCTGCGTGCGAGCAGGAGCAGTTTGACCGCTTGTTGTCCGAGCCTCGCCCTTTGTCTGCAGGTAGGGAGCTCTTCGCATTTTCTCTGGTCACTAGTTCGTGTGTATCTTCGCTTATTCGACTCACGACGTCTGCATCACGTTCAGCTGGACCGGATGGAGTCACTCCCTTCATATTGCGTCTATCAGTATCTTTTCTAGCTGACAGACTTGCTGCTCTATTTAATCATTGCCTTGCGAACGGCTTTTTTCCATCACTATGGAAACGTGCTCTTATCAGACCCCTGCTTAAAATTAATCCTCCCCAGTCACCTACTGATGCCAGACCTATTGCAAATTTGTGTGAATTGGCTAAGATTTTTGAGCGGGTGGTTCACGCACAAATCCTTGACTACCTTGACTCACACAATATTTTAGATAAGTGTCAGTTTGGCTACCGTAAGAGGCACAGCACACAATCCGCTCTTCTTAAACTGTGTCACGCAATCAGGCATGGAGTTGACCGGGGCCACATAACAGTAATCGTGCTCTTTGATTTCAGTGAGGCGTTCGATACGGTGAATCACTTTCTCTTGCTTTCCAAGCTTAAGCACTAGGGGTTTTCCGATTGCGCGTTGCGTTGGTTTTTCGCGTACCTATCAGGCCGTTTCCAGGCTGTGGTAGGGCATGATGGTACCAGTTCGTCTTGGCGGTCAACCTCGTCTGGTGTACCGCAGGGATCGGTCCTTGGGCCCTTACTATTCTCACTATTTGTCAACGACATTGGAGCTAGGCTTGCCTTTACGAAGCACATTATCTTTGCTGATGACACCCAGATATATCTCTCGTGCCTCCCCGCTGAGCTCGATGAAAGTCTAGCGAAAATTGCTCACGATGTCGGTGTTATAGCGGACTACGCGGCCGCCAACAAGCTGAAACTTAATCCTAATAAGACGAAAGTATTGTTAACGGGTAGCGGTACGCTTATGAATCGCATTGATTTGGCTAGTCTAACTCCCATTCTGGTTAACGGTACGTTACTGCCTTATGTCAATGAGGTTCGTAATCTTGGGGTGATTATGCAGTCGAACTTGTCATGGCGTGGACATGTAATGCATATTTCGAAGAAAGTAAATTTCTCCCTTTATCGGCCAAACTAGTTGCCTCACTGATATTTCCCCAGCTAGACTACTGTTGTCTTATGTACAACGACTTATCGGGGGAACTCAATCTGTTGCTGCAGCGATTACTCAACAGCTGTACTAGGTTTATCTTTAACCTCCGTCGTGGCGACCATGTTACGCCGTTCCGTCGACAGCTTGGTTGGCTTACTGTTAAGGCCAGACGCCTATACTTTTTGGGCTTGTTCGTTTCTAACATAGTCCAGGGTCGTGCGCCTGCTTTCCTAACAGACCTCTTCGCTCGCTCCAGGCCGTCTATGGGTCTACATACGCGGCAGGTCAGGAACATCTTTCACATCCCTCTTCATCGTACTGTTATTTACCGGAACTCGTTCTACCTCACGGCAATTCACTTTTGGCATTCCCTCCCCACTGAGTTAGTCTCGTGCGCGACGGATGGCACCTTTCGTAACAAGCTCTATGCATACCTCCTTGAGCGTGATACTGGTTCGGTCTGAGGGTTGCTTTAGTTGCCGCTTTTGCTTACTGTCTCGTTCATACCCCTATAAGTTTTGAGCGAGCACATACCAGGTAGTTGACTTCTAGGTAGTTTTATGATTAATTTGTTTGTACTGCCGAGTGCTTTTGTATAGTTTAAGATTTTTGTATATTTTGTTTTATTTAGTTTAATTTAATTTAACTCATGTATAGTAGTATTTTATTTAATTTATGTATATTTTTGGATTTTGTTTATATGTTATTTTCATATTTGCCCCAGTTGTGCAAGGGCATAATAAAACTTGTCAATCAATCAATCTCTCTCTCTCTTTCTCTCTCTCTCTCTCTCTCTCTCTCTCAGTACGTCTGGGTCAAAGCCGGCGTTATTCGCGTTCGCAAATCTGACGGCGCGCCCGTCACGACCATTAACTCCGAAGATGATTTAGCAAAGCTAACCTGACTCCAACCGGTGCGCCCGGTTTCCACTGCCCACACCGCACCCTGCATTAAGGTGGCGCAGTTCAATGCCAATTCTTTGCTAGGCCACTTTCATCAGGTTAAGGCTCACTTGTCGGATAATCCCTATCATATAATTTCTATTTCTGAGACCTGCTTCACTCTCACGTGTCATCTAGCTTGTTGCAACTTGAAAACTATATGCTCTTCAGGAATGACAGAGAAGGCAAACAAGGAGGCGGTGTAGCCTGTTACGTGCATAGCTCATTTAAAGTTAAGGTTCTAGCCAGTTCTCCGAGCTCTTTTTCTAATGCGCCCGAGTTTTTAATTCTGGACTTACGCTTCGGCAATGAGCGGCCTCTTGTATTCACGTCTATGTACAGGAGGCCCAAAGGCCTCCTCTTCAATGACTTTATGGAAGTCTTTAGCAGGTTTGCATTTGCGTGTGACAATATCATCATTAGCGGTGACCTCAACTGCAACTTGCTCAGCACTAATGTCGAGGCGTTGTTCCTGCGCGAACTCGCCTCTGCCAACGCGCTGTGCATAGTCGAATCCCCGTCAACGTACCATACGCAGACCACGGACTCTTGGCTGGATGTTTTTATAATTGATAGCGCGGATAAAGTTAGCGGCTTTTTAAAATCTGATGCACCTTTTATAGCCGGTCATGACCTTATTGCGCTCTCCTACAGACTGGATGTAACCGGTGCCAACAGTAGAACCGTATCTCGCCGTAATTTTAAGCGCTTCAACTCAGTTGGCTTTCTTAATGACCTCGTCACCGCATTAGCTTCAATCCGCCTCGAATTGCACACCCATGGCGCGGCGGCCCATGAGGCCTCCGATATCGACAACCTCGCCGATCTTATCTCCAGTTCGATCGCAGTGACCACCGAGCATCATGCGCCGCTACAGACTTTTCGAGTCACTAAACCTCTCGCGCCATGGCTTACTGATGAGCTAAGGTCCCGAATTCGGGAAAGGAACGTGCTTTATAAGCAGGCCAAGCGCTCGGGTAGTGCGCTGGCCTTCGTTATTTACAGGCGCTGTCGCGACTTACTCTCTGTCGACATGCGCTCGGCGGCCGATGAATATACTCGCCAAAGGATCGCGGCCACTACTAGCAGCGCTAAGTTGTGGGCAGAGCTTGTCAAACTGGGACTGGTTCGACCGCGCCTCACTTCTCCGTTCTCCTTCTTCTCCCCGGAGGAACTTAACACTGCCTTTGCTGCCATCTCAAATGCTTCGCCAGCCTGCAACTCCGTAGATTTCGCCAACTTTTTATCCACCGTGGGTGACTTGCCTTCGATCACCGCCCTATTTGAATTCTCTCCGGTCAGTTCAGATCAAGTCGCGGAACTGATCATGACCACCACCAAGCCGTCGCATGCTGCCGGCCCGGATGGCATCTCGTTGTTTATCATCCATCTAGCACTTCCTTGTCTCTCTTCCCACCTTGCTGCTCTACTCAACAGCTGCCTAGCGAACGGCCATTTTCCGTCCTGCTGGAAGCGGGCCTATATTCGTCCCCTCCTGAAGGTCAATTTACCCAGCTCACCCTCTGATACCCGTCCGATAGCTAACCTCTGCGAACTGTCAAAGATATTCGAACGCATTGTTCACTCCCAAATCTTAACCTTTGTCAATTCGAATAATCTATTCGATCCGCGGCAGTCTGGTTATAGAGAAGGCTTCAGCACCCAAACGGCACTACTGCGACTGTGCCATGACGTAAGGCGTGGAGTTGACGATAGATGCATCACGATCCTTGTACTGTTTGATTTCAGTAAAGCGTTCGACACTGTAGGTCATCTCCCTCTACTAGCTAAGCTGAGAAAATTCGGCTTCTCTGACGTTGTCCTGCGCTGGGTTTTCTCCTACCTGACAGGTCGATCGCAAGCGGTCGTGAATGAACTCGGTGTTTGCACTTCCTGGTTGAGCACGTCCTCGGGCGTTCCTCGGGGATCTGTCCTAGGACCACTACTCTTCTCGCTCTTTATCAATGACATCAGTACTGTCCTATCGTACACCCAACACCTCATATTTGCTGATGATACCCAAATCCATCTAACGTGTCAGCCGTCTGAGCTAGAGTTAGGCCTTACCAAAGTAGCTCAGGATGTCAATGCTGTAGCTAATTACGCGGCGGTAAATGGTCTAAAACTTAAGGGGTTAGGTGGGTTTCCGAGGTTCAAAAAAAGGGTATTTTTACTATTTTTTTTTAAATATATACAATCATATATTTTATTTAAACAATTCAGCATATCAAAGATACATATTTCAACAGTATTTTGTGAAATTTTTATTTAAAAATTCCGAAAACTCAGCCGTTGGTACCTCATCTCCCTTGACGTCTCAAAAAAAAATGCTCTTGCCGTGGACAGCATAACTCATCATTGGTTCATCTAAAATCAAAAAACCAAAAATATTTCGTTAGTAGATGGATAAATCTCGTTATTGGACGAAGGAAAAAAAAAAAATTAAAATTTGAAGTTTTGACAGACTTTGAACGAAAAAACACATTTTTTGGTCAAATTTTCGCCATGTATTGGCTCGAAAAAATTAGTTGTAATAGAAAAAAAAAAAAATCCTTTGTTCAATAACTAGATAATGTTATTTCAAAGATGTGTGCAAAATTTGAACAAAATCGCTTTATAACTTTTCGAGAAATCGTGTCCACCGACTTAAAAAATTGAGTTTTGAGATAAACGCGTTTAAAGTTTTAAATTGAAATAACATGCAAAAAAAAATATTTTTTTTTAACTTACATAGAATCATCGATTCCGGCACCATAAAGCAAAGTACCTGCTGCTGCGGCAATATCCAGGGCATCGTTTTGCTCTTGCCTGTGACGAATTCTTGCTTCACGAGTCGCAGCGTTAGCTTTCTTTTCGGCAATAAGTATGCGGTTCTCATCTTCTTTTCGGGCATACTCGTGGCTGTTTCGGCCAAGTTTCAAGTCCATGCCATGCATAAAAAGCAACAAAGCTGAGACTCCTTCGTTGAAAGTGCCAGCAGCGACAAATGCAGCAATCTCTACTATTTTTGAACCAGCAGGAAGTATTTTTGGAGTAATTTTCCAAATTAACTGGTTCAAACTTTCGTTATTGTTTTGCGTGAAGCCACCAACACACCTCTCCAAGAGCTCTTCTTTGCTGAGTTCTTCATAAATAGGCTTGATAGCTGATGAAACCTCACTTGGTAATGGATCGTAGTCGTGTTTGTATGATGAAAGAGTGTTCATTGCTGAAGCACGCTGCCAAGTGCACCATGAGTTAGGGTCCTTTGGACATTTATCGTGCTGTGGATTTTTGTCTGTGGAGATATAATGAAAATAAGTTGCCCATATAGCGTCTCTCATATTTTGCACCGAAAAGCAGTTTCTTCTTATAGCTAGGCCATAATAAACTGTTAACTTATCAATAAGTTTGCCAGTAAGTTTGCCTTTGCCAGACAGAGTTTTTTTTCTAATTGTTTTACCGGTCTTGTTTTTTTTTTCTTCAAAAGTTTTATTGACCAAGTCACGTAAGCGCTTGCCCATCCTCTTCTGCACATGTCCTACGCATTCTTTTTTATTTATAATAAAATCGTCGCCATAAGGTTTGGCAGTAAGAACTCCGGAATATGTTTTGGAGTCCCCGTCACCAATATAATTTGAGTACCTTAGGCCGTATTTTTCAAAAGAGCGTTGAAACATTGCAACGATTGATGAAACTTCCATATTACCAGCTGGTCCTTGGTGATTGGCACTACATTCGTTTTTTCCAACATGATTTTCATTCCACTCTTCAAATTCAGTTGTGTTCAGTTTTTTTTTCCAAACTTCACATAATTTACAATATGAAGATTTTACAAAAATATCCAAAACTTTTCCGCTATAATACCCAATTAACGTAGACACACCGTATAATGATGAAAAACCGCGCTTTTTCCAAGTACCATCACCTGATACAGTTACATCTGTCGTATCATCAATACCATTTTCATCACACGTCAATTGTTTTTCTTCTTTTGCAGCCGATGAAAAAAGTGATTCAGCAACCATCTGAACACATTCATGAATTTTCTGAACATAAAAATCATATGTTGACTTATTCAAAAAATAACAACTTATATCCATCAAGCCACAGAATTTTTTACATCCGGCAAGTCCTAAGCCCAATATTCGCATCACAAATATAAACCTACGATTTATTTCATATGATTTACCAATTTTTTGACACGATAAAATGTATCTAGGCTGACATTTTTCACACTCTACGAGAATTTTGAAACCAAGGCCAAATTTCACACACTGTTTAAAATCCACTTTACCATTACATATTTTGTTCTCTCCATTCTCATTTATTACATTAGAACACTTCACAAAAGTAGAAAGTGTTGAAAAAACTAAAAAAAAATCGATGATTGCATACTGCAGAATACCGTCCTCTGGCACGTGTTTTTCATCTTGCCTTTTGAGTTTTTTCGCCGACGTGCTGGTGAAAGATTCGTCGTCTATCTCAGCAGTTTTCGGATTAAATGATTGTTTTCTTCTCTTTGGTCTATCTTTTCTTCGACCACTAGTTGTTCGATCATATCTTGTAACTTTACTCATATTTTATAAATGAAAATTTATAAACACTTGTAGTAAAAATTCACGAACACTTATAACCTCAAATCAACCTATTGGCTCAAGAAGCAACAATCAACTAAAATATTCAAAACTAGTTCGAGTTGCCCTTGAATTGTAAAAGAAAGTGGGAAAGGCCGACCAACAATAGCTATGCAGCTGCTTCCGTATACCTGCGAAGCGCTGCACTGACGCATGACGTGGCCTGATGGGCGGAACTTCCGAAGGGTCTATCTCTTAGAATTTTACTCGGATCGATTTGAAATTTTAGGAGAATATTTTAAACATATTGTACTATTTAATAAGACAAAAAAAAAATCGATTTTTTGAAATTTTCAAACCCACCTAACCCCTTAACATCGGTAAGTCTAAGATCCTTATTCAGGGTAGTGGCACGCACATTAATCGCATCGATCTTCGTAGCCTACCTCCGATCACTGTGAATGGAACAGTGCTCCCGTACGTCGACGAGGTGCGTAACCTTGGCGTCATCATGCGTTCCAACCTTTCCTGGCGGGGGCATGTCATGTTAATCTCTAATAAAGTTAACTTTGCGCTACACAGGTTAAAATATCATCGGCATGCCCTGTCATCTGAGCTTAGGGCGTCTCTGGTCGTTTCGCTCATCTTCCCGCTGGTGGATTACTGCTGTCTTGTTTACAACGACTTAACATCTGAACTTAACACGGCTCTCCAGCGGCTAGTGAACCGAACGATCAGATTCATCTTCAACCTGCGTTCAGATGTGCATATTACTCCTTATCGTAGGCGTCTCGGCTGGTTATCTGTTCGAGCTAGGCGTTTATACTTCCTCGGTGTCATGATTTTCAATGTTAATCGAGGTGTAGCTCCCTCCTACCTGTTTGAACTATTTCGCCGTTCGGAGCTCCCTGAGGGTCGCTCGCTGCGGCACACCTCTCTTAGTTACTACTATATTCCGCCTCACCGAACGGTCACTTTCCGTAATTCGTTTTACTTAACCGCAACGTATTTTTGGAATGCTTTACCTTCTGATATAGTCTCCTCCCCGACGATAGGAGTTTTCAAGCGCAGGCTTTTTGCTCACCTGTTCGAGTCAGGTACTGACTCGACCTAACTTGGCCTCTCTGTTAATGCTCTGTTTCGGTTTCATATGCTCGGTTGTCATTCTCCTCTTGTGCTCTGATTTATCCACTTTGATGTACTTAATTTTAGTTTATTAATCTTACTTAAGTGCTCGTATTTATTTACTTTTATTCTTTTACTCCGATTATCTAGGGCGAATCCACTTTCACCAAACTACACGGTACTCTGCTATCCGTTGTTCATGCCTTAATTTTTATTAACCATTATCCTTCGCTATTCTTTCACTTGCATTATTTATACTGGCTTATTCCCAGTACTGTAAGGTATCCTTTGGTGCATCTGGGTTCTCCTACTTTATTCTTTATTATTTATTTCGCTATTGTTATATATTTTTATCTTTACTTATTTTTAACATTGTATTTTATGCCTGAGTCACGAGCATGAGCTGTTCCTCTCCTAGTTTAATTTTAACATTACCTTGTTTTATTTTATTCTATTCAATTTTATTTTATTTTATTTTATTTTATTTTATTTTATGTTATCTTATCTTATTTTATTTTATCATATTTTATTTTATTTTATTTTATTTTAGTTTTAATTTCGCTAATTGTACTCGTATTGTATCCCCGCTATCCTGGCTATTTTTACTCTTGATGTTAATATTGTATATTACTGTTTCTATGTTCCCACTTTTATTCTAAGTTTGTTCTTATTTTTATTTATATTTTGTATTTACTTTTAGTGCCAACTTGTTCTGTCTGTCATCTCACTTGCCTATCTCAGCATGTGCTGTATTCTAGCCGATCTAGCTTTTCTTTCTTATTTTCTTTAAACTCTTCCACTCTGCTTACTCCTACGCTTTGTATTTTTTGTCTCACCGCTCTATCCTTGCTCTCTGTTCATTTTGTTATGTAGCCTCATTTGCCCCTAAGTTTCTCCAGGGCATAATAAATTAAATCAATCAATCTCTCTCTCTCTCTCTCTCTCTCTCTGTATGATTTGTTAAATCGCACGAAATCGAAAGCTCGGGCCCTATCTTATAAGTTTGTCTGGGTTAGAGGAAGTCGAATATGCGTCAGACAGTCGGAGGGCGAACCTATCATTCACGTGGACTCAGATGTCGATCTGGCAAAAATCGTTTGACTACCTCCACCGCTTTTGTCTACAGTTCCTGAAACAAGAGTAACTACCTTAAATACTCCATCTCAGCTACGTATCGCCCAGTTTAATGCAAATTCCCTGCGCGGCCATATAGATTTCATTAGACTGCATTTTAACGCGAACTTTTTTCATATTATCTCCGTATGCGAATCTTGGCTTCACCCAGATATATCTGACGATCTTGTCGCTCTTGAAAACTATTTTTTAATCCGGCATGATCGCGTTGGACGGATGGGTGGAGGTGTTGCATGCTACATACATAGGTCGCTCAGAGCCAAAGTCGTCGCGAAGTCGTCGGGAACCCATGCAAACTCTCCCGAATTTTTAATGATTGAGATACGCAAGTCTGATGCCGAATTATTATTATTCTCCTCGATCTACAGGAGACCAAAAGGTCTTCTTTTTCATGAGTTCACCGAATCACTTTCTCTCACCACTCACCTCTACAAGAACATCATTATCTGCGGTGATCTGAACTGTAATTTACTTTCTCAAAGTTTTGAGGCGAATTTCTTGCGTGATCTCGTTTTTTCTCTCTCACTGCACATCGTTGACTCTGAAGCGACTTATCATACTGCTCTCTCAGACTCTTGGCTAGATGTCATCATCCTTGACGATTACGACAAAGTGATCTCCTATAAGAAATCCGTGAGTCCTTTCATTGCAGGGCATGACCTTCTAGAATTGTCCTATGCTTTCACTGTCAACACTAACGGAAATCGTACTATTGCTCGGCGTAGTTATAAAAATATTATAAGCACTGAGTTTCTAGCGTACCTTCAGACACACGCGCTAAACATCGATGCCATGATTGGTGGCGGTTCTCACGCGGCTGACGTTGATGAATTCTGTGCCCTACTTTCATCATCCCTTATCAGCGCACTTGATCGCTTTGCACCCACCCGCGTTTTCGAAATCAGGAACCCTCCAGCGCCATGGTTATCAACCGAACTCAAAACCCGACTTCGTCTCAGGAACTCGCTATACAAACGTGCAAAGCGATCGAATAGCCCTGCTAGGTATGAAGCGTATAGGCTTTTTCGCAATCAACTTAATTCCGACATCAAGCATGTGAAAAGTACCTTTCAGTTCAACTCCCTTAACTGCATCACAGACTCAGCCAAATTGTGGAAGGAACTTGCTCGACTAGGACTTGTAAAATCGACGCTTGTTTCGCCACTCCACTTTTTCACGCCAGACCAACTAAATTCGTTTTATGTCTCGATTTCCAACGCACAGCCACCGTGCCTATATGATGACGTTACGACATCTATAGCTCACGTTGCCAGCACGCCCATGCGACCCGAGTTCGTTTTTTCCGAGGTATCATCTGAGGCAATATTCAAAATCATCACATCCGGACCCCTTCACGCATATTCCTCTGGATCAGACGGCATCCCTCTCTATGTTATCCGCATGGCTTGGCCGATGATTTCGTCCTGGCTTACCTTTTTATTCAACTCCTCGCTATCCACCTGTTCGTTCCCTGCGGACTGGAAACGAGCATACATTCGTCCCTTGTCGAAAATTCGCACTCCGCTAAGTCCGTCAGATACACGGCCGATTGCAAATCTGCCTGAATTGTCAAAGATCCTCTAGAAAATTGTTGCCCAGCAAATCGCGGAGTATTTGCGTCGTCACAACGTCTTAAATCCGAGACAGTCCGCTTATCGTCCGAACCATAGCACACAGTCTGCGCTCTTGAGGGTTACCGATGACATAAAAAGAGGTATTGACAACGGGCTCGTTACCATCTTGATTCTCTTTGATTTCATCAAGGCGTTTGACATGGTACCACATCGTCGTTTACTGACTACACTAAAAGAGATTGGATTTTCTGATCCTGTTCTCACTCGGATGTTCTCATATTTAACAGGTAGATCTCAATCTGTAGTTGACGACAGTGACAAGTGGTCTTCCTGGAAAACGACGACCTCAGGGGTCCCTCAAGGTTCCGTCCTCGGCCCGATCTTGTTTTCTCTTTTTATCAATGATATCAGTACGGTCTTAAATCACTCGCACTCTATGGTATTCGCAGATGACACCCAAATCTACCTTTCCCGCCGACCTGCTGGAATTCATCATGGCCTCGACCTAATATCGCGAGACGCGAATGAGATTTTCAACTACGCAAATTCAAACGGACTCAAACTTAACCTCACCAAGTCGAAAGTGCTTATTCTCGGCAGCAATGCTCACGTCAGGAACATTGACCTAAATCAGCTTCCATCTATTAATGTAAATCATACACCTCTACCGTTCATGAGCGAAGTGTGTAACTTAGTTAGGCGTAATTTTTTCTTCGGGTTTATCGTGGAAGAAGCATATCTCGCACGTGTCTCGGAAGGTGCATTTTGCGCTGCACAAATTGAAGTTTTACAAAAACTCTCTTTCGACCGCGCTCAGATCAAAACTAGTACTGATTCTAATACTGTCTCATATAGATTACTGCTGCCTTGTTTATCATGGCCTCAGTGACGAGCTCGACACCACACTGCAAAGACTAGTCAACTGCTGCATACGCTCAATTTTCTACCTCCGGCGAGATGAGCATGCTTCTCCATACAGGCGTCGTCTATCTTGGTTGTCGGTGGGAAATCGTAGGCTTTATTTTTTGGGCATCCAGGTCTATCGTATTTTGCACTCCGACTCTGCGCCCTATCTACGTGAACTCTTCGTCTTTCTAGATCCGTTGCTACGCAGATCCGACCGTCTAACCACGCTCTCCGAACGTCTTCCCCCCCATCGAACCACTACCTATAGGAATTCGTTTTGCCTCTCAGTCATATATTTCTGGCATTCCCTTCCGGGCAACATCACGTTAGCTTCGTCGTTAGGAATCTTTAAGAGTATGCTGTATTCGTTTCTACGGGCATCTGAGCTCATTTAACGCACACACTTCTGGGGTTGGGACTGTTCATACGGTTCATCTTCTTAGTATTTTGATTTTATCGTTTCTGTTATCTTTATTTTTATTATATTTTTAGTTGTATTTTTATTTTTATTCTTTACTTTTATTTTCATTTTTATTTTGTTTTATTTTATTATTACATTAATTACTGCTATCTGTCACCGAGATGTACTACAATTTTGCCCTTTGGCCTCGGCTTGGGCATATTAAATCAAATCAATCAATCAATCTCTCTCTTTCGCTGTGAGTATTGCCTGTCAAGTTATACTTCTGACTATTACTCTGGTGCCCGATGACTTGATACGCTTTGAAACGGGTTTTTCCTGGACTCGGGTGATCCAGGAACGGAAGCCGGCTACAAACCTGGGACACCTAGGGGACGGGAGTTGGGCGCCAGACTCCGGGCTCGAAGTCCTCTCGCACTCTCTCTCGTTGCGGACTAGCCACTTAGCCTACGGTAGAGGGATTTCGTGGGGGCGTAGAATAAAGACACCGTTGCTTAGGAAAATAGAATATTTATTGAAAAAAAGAAAAAGGTCGCGAATTTGGGTCATGCCCGCTACCTGGCGTAAGGGATTATAAATTAAGAAAACTAAATTAAATTAAATTAATGAAACTCTACTCTACTATAATGCTTAACTAAATCAATGCCAAAAATGACGCTATGATAACAAGTGAACGGGGACTCCTCGGCCTAGACAAGGCTCAAGGCTCGCTCTCCGGCTACGTGACAGTCAGCTGTCACAGTAGCGGGATTGCGTGTCTCTCTCGACGTCTCACGACGGAGTGACGCGGCTCGCTCTCTAGCGGCGGCGGGGAAAAAGGGGGGGGGGGGGGGGGGGCTAGGGGAAAGCGGCGGCTCTTTGACTCGCAGCAGCTGACAATGAGTGCGACGCGTGACGTCAGGAGGCCGTGGCTCTGTTGCGTCGGCGCGGCGCTCTAGGCGATCGGCGCAGCGGAGACCAAAACTGGCACGGCTACGCGTCCGACAAACACCACGTGACTCGTTTAAACGGTCAAGTCCAACGATTCGCGGGGAACGGCTAAACTTTCACGCTGGAACGACGCGAGGCTTGAGGGGTTGCGGTAGGGGGGGTGCGAAGGGGGGGGATAAAATTCAGATCGGATGGATCCTACCTGGTCATACGGCGCTCGAGCGTTCTCCGGTACTACGGTATCCGTCCGTAAGGCAACACGTGTCCGGGGGAAGGCGAGGGTCGTTATAATCCAGCAAGCAGTCCAATCAATCCAAATCCAAATCAAGTCCAGAGGGGTAGCAGGGTCACACAAATCACACGATACACTTCACTCTCTCTCTCACAACAATTAAACGCTACTCTCTCAACTCTCCAACGATTCGCACGAGGTGCACTCTTACAAGGGTCAAGACGCAGTGAGGGTGATTTCCGCTATCTCTAGTACCAGCCGGCTCCGTTCGGCCTAGGAGCGCTGGCTGTTACCGGTTCGCTGCGTGCGACGGTATTTGGCCAAGATGGCTCCGCAGGGCGAGGCGGCACCGATTTAAATCGGGCGGCGGAGCTCGCGTACGTCGGTAAAGCTGGGGGAGGAGGAGGTCAAACGTTTGCCACGTTACAGCTTAAACAATTATATTCTTATCCGTGACGATAGAGAGGGAAAGAGAGGCGGAGGAGTAGCTTGCTATATCCACGAATCACTCAAAGTAAAATTATTATCAGCTTCTCCAAGTCTCTTTACTAACTCGCCTGAATTTATCATTTTAGATATTCGTTCAATGAATTCTCGACCACTATTGTTCACATCTATGTACAGAAGACCAAAAGGGCGTATGCTCAGCGATTTTATGCAGTCATTCAATCAATTTTCGTTTGCCTACTCTAATATTATCATTGCTGGTGATCTAAATTGTAACTTGCACAGCCTTGAATATGAGGGAGCTTATCTTCGTGAACTAGTCCGGTCACAAGCATTGCATATTGTTGAATCCGAGGCGACACATCACGTTGCATCATGTGATATTGATGTTTTTATAATTGACTCCCCAGATAAAATCACCTCTTTTACAAAATCTGATTCACCTTTTATAGCAGGACATGACCTAATTGCGATTCATTATGAGTTTGAAGTGATGCCGGTTATTGATCACACCATAACCCGTCGGAATTTTAAGCGATTTAACGACTCTCATTATTGTAATTCCCTTGCATCAACATTAAGCGACAATACCTCTCCGCTTCATGTAGACTGTGCATCTACCATGGACATTGAAAATCTCACTGATACGCTAAGCGAAATGATTGTCTCACTACTTGATTTGCATGCCCCTATGCAAACTTTTCGTGTTCGTAAACCTAATGCTCAGTGGCTTTCCGAAGATATTATGATGCGTATCAAAAAACGCAATCGGTTGCAAAAGCAAGCCAAGCGTTCAGGAAGTATACTCAGTCTAGCAATTTACAGGCAATATAGAAATGAGCTTACGGCAACTATCAGGCATGCAAGAAATGCGCGTATTACTGATCCGTCTGAATTATGGAAGGAATTGTCTAAACTGGGGCTTGTAAAACCACATCAACATTTTCCTTTAAACTTTTTTACTGCTGAAGAACTGAATTCTTACTATGTGACCATAAGCAATGCTTTGCCAGCGTGTAATGAACAACAGCTTTATGATGTTATAACCGAGTGGCCGTCAACCGTACCAATTTTTGCATTCACTCCGATCACTCCTGAGTATGTAGAGTCTCTTATAATCTCGACTACATCACCATCTCATGCTGCAGGTCCTGATGGACTATCACTGTTTTCACTACATAAGTTGCTACCTCAATTGTCAACGTATTTCGCGGCGCTTTTCAATTATTGTTTGCGATTCTCTCACGTCCCTCGGTCTTGGAAGCGAGCCTATATACGTCCGCTCTTAAAACTGGGTTCTCCTCGTTCCCCGTCTGATACGAGACCTATCGCTAATTTATGTGAGCTTTCAAAGATACTAGAACGTGTAGTCCATAAGCAGATTATAACTTTTCTCAACCAAAATGAGATACTTGACCCGCGACAGTCTGGCTACAGAAGTGGTTTCAGCACACAGACGGCGTTACTACGTGTTTGCCACGATGTCAGGAGAGGAGTTGATGAGAGGTGCCTCACGATTCTGGTACTATTTGATTGTAGCAAAGCTTTTGATACTGTGCCACACATTAACCTACTTATTAAACTTCGAAAACTAGGATTTTCTGACAGTGCCCTCGGTTGGATTTTTTCGTATCCACTGGCAGAATTCAAGCTGTCAAGGACAATAATGGGAACTGCTCGACTTGGTTGCACACAACAATCGGTGTACCACAGGGATCCGTACTTGGCCCTCTTTTATTTTCGTTAAATATTAATGACGTAGGAGCAAATATAAAATATACGCAGCATATGATCTTTGCAGACGATACCCAGATATACTTGAGTTGATACTCCAGCAGAACTTAATGATAGTATTGCCAAGATAACGCATGATGTTAACGTCATTGCTGATTACGCAGGAGCAAATGGCCTTAAACTTAACCTTGATAAGTCCAAAGTGTTAATCTAAGGTAGCAACGAGTACATTAGTCGTATCAAATTAGATGACCTTGCTCCCATTACTGTTAACGGTTCTACGCTTCCATATATCAATGAAGTGCGAAATTTGGGTGTTATAATAGCATCAAATTTATCGTGGAGAAGTCAGGTAATGGCTATTTCCAAGAGGGTCAACTTTTCGCTTTAAAAATTAAAATATCATAGAAATGCTCTCTCTTTGGATCTGAAAACTACACTAGTCACCTCTTTCATTTTTCCGCTACTTGACTATTGTTGCTTGGTATATAACGATGTAACGCGTGAGCTAAACACCAAACTTGAGCAGCTAATTAACTGCGGGATCAGGTTTATATTTAATTTGCGCAAGGATGAGCATATTTCGCCATATCGAAGACAGCTCCGCTGGTTGACCGTGCGATCCAGGAGGCTGTACTTCTGAGGCATAACCATATTTAATATACTGCATAATAATGCTCCTGCCTATTTGTTAGATATTTTCACCCTGTCACTACCACCACGGCGTCCGCTGCGTCAGCAAGCTGCCCCTATTTTCCACGTACCTCATCATCGTTCTTCTACATATCGAAATTCCTTTTACGTCGCATCTATTTATTTCTGGCACTCTCTTCCGCCTGAAATGACTTCTGCGCCGACTGTGGGAATTCTCAAGACGCGTCTTTTTGATTATTTGTTCGCTCGGGATCTTAATCCCATCTAATTAGCATATAGTATGCACGTTATGTGTCTCGCTGGTCTCCTAGTCAATAATGATTTATCGTAATTTATTTGTATTCCGTTATCATTTTATAACTAGCCGCTAACTTTAACTTTAATTTTAACTTTAATTTTAACGATAATATCTGCGTTCTACTTTGTTACTACAAATAATACTGCTGGCATACCTAATAGTACTGTCATTAATTATCATGTATTATATTTAATTTAGTTATTTTATTTAAAAATTTGTCTGTTTTCTTCATGATCGTCCAAACTTAAGTTGTATCCGCAGTTTGTAATTTGTTGCCTCATGGTATAACCAAGGCATAAATAAAAATCAATCAAATCAATCAAGTTATACTTCGCTCTTCCCTGCACTGTTCTATTTTCATGCCTCAAAGTGCCTTCGGGCCGTTTTTATTGCAGATTCATGCATGCTATCAGTTGCATAACACCTTGATTGAAGCACTTTGGTTGAAAAGCATCCAATTTTTTTGGCACGCCGTTATTTATCCCAGCTTCACTCTAACCTCACTTTTGCAGCCGGCCTAAAGACATTGCCTGCGCATGCGCCTCCCCTGTTGGTGATAGCTCCATATTTACTGCTATCTCATTATGACGACTGCTCTCTCTTATTACTGCTGTCTCATTATTGACGTCAACATCAGATATTTACAGCTGTGTGACTAGCGACGACCGCCAAATTCGTATGTCTCCGAAGTGTTTCAAGCGTCATCGTCTGATTGCTGGTAACTCACCTGTCTGCATCAACTGTAGCCGTGAGTTTCACCCTGGCTGCAGCACTGCCTATTTACTATATAAAACCGCTAACTCCTGCTGTAAGACTGGTTTACGTAGTCAGCCGCCTCCAGGGCACGGTGAACCTGGTTTCTCAGACATGGACAAAGTCTTGATTAACAAACTGGTCAATTCCATAAATGTATCGAATGGCACGAATAGGGACCTAGCTGCTTTGATTCCACGTCAGAACGACATAAACGCTAAGATTGCTAATAAACTTAGTAGCCTACCTGAACTTGTTGCTAAGGTAGACAGGCATGGTGAAAGACTAGCTCGTCTTGAGACCAGCAATGCACAGATCCTGCGTGATCTAGAGGTTATCAGGTCTTCAGTTTCATCTGAACCCTCTCATCAACCTGCGGAGGTTATTTTGTCAGGCATACCATTGTCCATCACTGATGCACCCAGGTCCATTGTTCAGAAAGTTTTCTCTGCGCTAGGTTTTCCTGACCTTATCACAGAAATTTTAGACATCCGGTCCTTGTCTAGGCGCAATGTGTCGGCAGTTGGAGTCAACCCCACTACTTCCGCTGCAAGTGCCACCTCTGCCTCACCTCCAACTAGCTCTAAGTCTCTTATTGTAGTTTTGCGATCGCCTTTAGTTCACGAGCATGTAATTTCTACGAAGCGCGCTAAGCCAACTCTCACGGTTGGTGATGTTTTCCCAGCATATCGTGGTACGGGTAGAGTTTTTGTTAATGAATTTCTCCCACCTGAGACCCATGCGTTGCTTCGTCGCACCAAGGCAAGGGCTGCTGAAGGCCACTACAAATATGTATGTTTGGGTCAGATCGGGTACTATTCGCGTACGCAAGGCGGATGGAGCACCCGTCCTGACTATTACCTCTGAGGATGACCTGACCAAACTCACCTGACGCCCACCGGAGCAGCCTTTCACCAGTGCACTAATGTCTCCTTGACTCAAAGTAGCTCAATTTAATGCGAACTCGTTGCTGGGTCACTTCAACATGGTCAAAGCACACCTGTCCACCAATTTTTATCATGTCATTTCTATATCTGAAACCTGGCTTCACTCCCACGTATCCGATAGCTTGTTGCAGCTTGAAGACTATGTTCTCATTAGAAACGATAGAGAAGGCAAACAAGTGTTGCCTGCTATGGACATAATTCTTCTAAAGTTAAGCTCTTTGCGATCTCCCCCAGTCAATTTTCTGATGCGCCGGAATTCTTAGTCTTACAAGGGGATGCCACAACGTTCGGATCACGGATTTTCTTCAAACTTTGTACGCTTTTAGTAGTCCATTAGGACAACATAATGTGCAAGTAGTAAGGTGCACTACTCAGGCGTTTTCGAGAAAATCGCAAGAAAAGTTTTACGCGTCGAATATGTACCGGTGCGCTGTGACTATGAGCACGAGATGGCGGCGGTCGAGTGGTTAGCGTTCAAGCTTCGTAATCGCTGGATCGCTGGTTTCAGTCCCGCTCATTTTTTTTTCTCTTTTTTTTTTTGGTTTTTCTTGAACACTGGTCATATTCTTTCATGTATATTACAATTCGAAGGTAATATGATGAAAAAATGCGTCTATTTGCATGAACTTTCATTGAATTTACAATGTTATTTGGCTGCTTACTAATTTTTATTATTACAACAAATATAATATTCAATACAAATTTACAAATATAATATTTGTTGTAATAATAAAAATTAGTAAGCAGCCAAATAACATTGTAAATTCAATAAAAGTTCATGCAAATACACGCATTTTTTCATTATATTACCTTTGAATTGTAATATATATGAAAGAATATGACCAGTGTTGAAGAAAGACCAAAAAAAAAGAGCAAAAAAAAAATGAGCGGGACTCGAACCAGCGATCCAGCGATTACGAAGCTTGAACGCTAACCACTCGACCGCCGCCATCTCGTGCTCATTGACACAGCGCACCGGTACATATTCGACGCGTTAAACTTCTCTTGCGATTTTCTCGAAAACGCCTGAGTAGTGCTCTTTACTACTTGCACATTATGTTGTCCTAATGAACTACTAAAAGTGTACAAAGTTTGAAGAAAATCCGTGATCCGAACGGATCGTGGCCTCCCCTTGTTAGATTTACGTTATGGCAATGTGAGGCCTCTACTGTTTGTATCTATGTATAGAAGGCCGAAGGGTCTTCTTTTTAACGACTTCATTCAATGTTTTACTCGATTTGCGTTTGGGTATAACAGCATTATTATTAGTGGTAACCTCAACTGTGACCTCCTCAGCGATAAGGTGGAAGCGACCTTCCTGCGTGATTTCGTCTCAGCTCAGGCATTGTCTGTCGTGGAATCGCAGGCCACCCATCATACTCGGAGCTCCGACTCATGGCTCGATGTTTTCATTGTCGATAACACTGACAAAGTCTGCTCATTTTTAAAATCCGACGCGCCATTTATAGCAGGTCACGACTTCATTGAACTCTCCTACAGGTTTGATGTCGCTCCTACCAGGCAAAAATTCATAACTCGACGTAATTTTAAATACTTTAACGCTGATGCGTTCATCGACGAGCTCAGCTCTAAACTGGCGGAGAGTAGCTTTGATACAATCACTCACGGTGTTGCAGCAGTGGATATCGACCGCTTTGCTGACTTCGTTATGAACTCGATCGTATCAACTACTGAGCAGCATGCACCCTTGCAGACTTTTTTGGCTTCGAAGCCCCATGCTCCATGGCTTTCGGATGAGCTAAAGTCCCGTATTCGCAAGAGAAACTCTCTGTTCAAGCAGGCGAAGCGCTCAGGCAGTGTGCTGGGTTTTGCCATTTATAGGCTTCATCACGATCAGCTCTCTGTTGACATGCGGCGAGCTGCAGATGACTACACCCGTCAGAGGATCTCTACTATCACCGACCCTGCCATACTGTGGGTGGAACTAGCGCACTTGGTTCTCGTTCGACCTCGATCGACTTGCCCCCTCACATTTTTTACAGTCGATGAACTAAACGTCGCGTTCGCAACTGTATCGAATTCTGCATCCGGCTATGACTTACGCGATCTTACTGCGCTCCTATCCTCTAGGGCCGACGTGCCGTTGACCGGTGCGATATTTGAGTTTCCTTTGATAAGTGCGGATTACATAGCAAAGTTGATCAAGTCTACAACCACACCATCTCACGCTGCTGGTCTTGATGGTATCTCTCTATTTATTATTCACCAGGCTTTACCCTGTCTATCTTCCGAACTTGCGGCTCTGTTCAACAGCTGCTTATCGAATGGTTACTTTCCTCCCTGCTGGAAGCTTGCCTTAATTCGCCCTCTCTTGAAAGTGAATCTGCCTCTGTCACCCTCTGATACTCGCCCTATAGCGAATCTTTGTGAACTGTCAAAAATATTTGAGCGCGTGGTGCATGCTCAAGTACTGAGTTTCATCACGTCGCATAACCTGTTCGATCCGCGGCAGTCAGGATACAGGAAAGGCTTTAGCACGCAAACGGCATTGCTGAGGTTGTGCCATGATGTTAGACATGGTGTGGACGATAGATGCGTAACGATATTAATCTTGTTCGATTTTAGCAAGGCGTTTGACATAGTAGGTCATCTGCCGCTTCTTGTTAAACTTAAGAGATATGGCTTCTCGGATGGGGTTCTGCGCTGGATTTTTTCGTACTTTACTGGTCGCTCGCAGGCTGTTGTTGATCACCGCGGAGCTTGCTCCAATTGGCTAGGCACAACCTCGGGCGTTCTTCAGGGTTCAGTCCTGGGTTCTTTACTCTTTTCGCTATTTATCAATGATATTGGTTCTGACTTGTGGCTTACTCAACATCTGATATTCGCTGACGACACACAGATCTACTTGACATGTCCTCTCTCTAAACTCGGTATCGGTTTGGCCAAAATTTCGCACGACGTCAACGTGATAGCGAACTATGCAACAGCCAATGCGTTGAAACTCAATGTGGGAAAATCGAAAATATTAATCCAAGGTAGTGGGACGTTTATAAATCGCATTGACTTTGATAGTCTCCTCCGCATATCGGTTGGGGGCACCCTGCTCCTCTACGTGGATGAGGTTCGCAACCTTGGTGTCATAATGCGTTCGAATCTTTCTTGGCGAGGTCACGTCATGGCTATCTCTAACAAGGTTTACTTTGCGTTACACCGGCTAAAGTTCCACCGTCATGCGCTATCATTGGAGCTAAAGTCGCAGCTAGTCAAATCTCTCATTTTCCCTCTAGTCGATGATTGTTGCTTAGTTTTCAATGATGTATCGTGCGAGCTGAATTCGGTGCTCCAGCGCCTTATCAATAATACCATTAGGTTTATTTTTAACTTGCGCAGAGATGAACGCATTACTCCTTATCGCAGGCAATTGGGTTGGTTGGCAGTTCGGTGCAGGCGCCTCTACTTTCTAGGTGTCATGATTTTTAATATAAATCGCGGTGTCGCCCCGACCTACTTAGCTGAATTATTTCAACGTGCTATACCTCCGGAAGGTCGCTCCCTACGTCCAGACTCCTCAGGCTTTTTTCACATCCCCGCGCACTGTACGGTCACATTCCGCAACTCATTTCATTTTTCGGCAGTATATTTTTGGAATTCCCTACCTATCGAGATTGTCTCCTCTCCTTCAATTGGGATTGTCAAGAGCAGGCTGTTTGCCCATCTCTTTGCCACCGATACCGAATCGATCTAACCTTTGCTTTTATCTCTAGCCTAGGTTGACGTGCTCCGCTATTTTCACCTTTTCATCTTATTGACCTGACTTTCATGCGTTCATCTCTGCATCTACCCTAGTCTAGTCTAATTATTTTATTCATTTACCTATTATTGTATTTACTCCTTGTATTATTGTTGATTTGGCCTATGGGTCATGTATTTTATTCTTTACCTCATCTTGTTTTCATTGCACCCCACTCTATGTTATTTTTATTTTTCCACATTTTTTGTTATCTTACTCTATGTATTACTGGGATTGGCCTGGATGCGTCATTTTATTTCTATTTTGATTTTTATGTTTTACTTTAACTTTTATTGTATCTTTTTATTTCTATTTAGTCTTACCCATGCACTGTATTCTACTTCATGTTATTATATTCGCCTAATGTTATATCTTTTTTCTTTTCTCTATCAAGATTCGCGGCAGCAAATCGCAGCCGAGTTCCCCCCTACTAACTCGGCGCGGCAGCCACGATCATTTACCAGAGCAAGCTCTTGTTCTTGTGAAAAATCTGCCACATCTCTTGAACCGCTGATTATTTTTTAATAAAATTTATAGGGGCGTAAGACCCTCCCCAGTTGGCCTTGCTCGCGAGAGTTCAACAGAATCGACCAAGTGATTTCGAAGATATTGACCGTCAAAGTTAATCGAAAAACACAATCTTTTTCTCTTGCTTTTTCTTTTGCTTCCTTGCAGAACGTTTTTCTTGGGACCACGATATCTGTCGAAACGTTGCACTTATGAACATGCAATTTGGCAGGGGTGTTCTTGTCACCGAAATCTCGCCCCCTATTGTTTTTGAGCAATAATCGACCACGCATAACTGAGTTATTCATGTAATATTGATTATTTATATATGCACATATTTTGAGAATGAGAATGACGTCACGAGTCCCGATTCTCATGACATCGATCGAATATGATATACTGCTAATTTTTATACATATAGGTTGTAACGTATCAGGCGTTATGCCTGATACGAATACAGGAGACAACCGCGCATCCCCCTTCACGCATAACAACTGACGTCACAAAGCGCTATATAACGAGCGGTGCTGCTCGACAGAGCAGCGCATTACAGGTATAGCACCGGTGCGACTCACTACTCATCACTTAGCCAGGACCTGACAGGCATAGAGCCCAGGTGCCTTATTAGAATCACTTTGCGAAACGGAGTTACCTACAGCAGGAACTTACGTCTAGAATCAAATTATTCACTTCCAAATTAATATTCAATCATTTAACATCTTATCTATTTGCTTAACACATTCTTAACGATAATTTCGTGGCTTAGCCAAAACACAAAATACTTTAAAAACTTAGGTTCTCTTATTACTTAACTCTTAGGTTAATATTTTCTTTTGTAATGATTTTCTTTTTGTATTATTTTTGTTCGTAATTTTTATAGATTAAATTATAATTTAACTGATCAGCTAAAATCCATCTCAGAACATCTTTCTTTCCTTTATTCTACTAATCAATCCATAGCTAACATACAGCTTCGGTCAGGCAAACGCTGCCCGGATCAGATGCCTGCTTTGGTGCACTAGCTGCATCCAAGTCAGGGTACTGTCTTGGTGAGATAACCCCGATCCAAGTCTGATACAGCCTTGGTGCGGATTACCGCATCCAGGTCTGAGGGAGGCAGCTACGGCGAGACTCGCTCCGCCCTAGTCTGTATTAGGGTCTAACATCTACCTATTTTGGGAAGTCCTGATTAAAATTTCAAGACAAAGAACTTACAAGTAACTACCGGATCGCATCACCTTCAGTGCCGCGATCCGAGCAACCCCAAAAAAGTTACAAGGTATGTATGATTATCATTATTATTATTTTAGTATTATTATTGTGTTAACATTTTAATCGGGTCATCCTTTTAATGTCCAGGTCCTCCGCTTCGTAGTTTCCGGTATCCAGGTCCCCCGCTCCGTAGTTTTCGGTGTCCAGGTATTTTGCTTCCTAGTTTCCGGTATCCAGGTCCTCTTCTTGGTAGTTTCCGGTGTCCAGGTATTCCGCTCCGTAGTTTCTGGTATCCAGGTCCTCTTCTCCGTAGTTTTCGGTATCCAGGTCCTCCGCTGCGTAAATCTCGCTGCCCAGGTCCTTCGCTTCGTAGTTTCCGGTGTCCAGATATTCCGCTCCGTGGTTTCCGGTATCCAGGTCCTCTTCTCCGTAGTTTTCGGTATCCAGGTCCTTTGCTCCGTAGTTTTCGGTGTCCAGGTATTCCGCTCCGTGGTTTCCGGTATCCAGGTCCTCTTCTCCGTAGTTTTCGGTGTCCAGGTATTTCGCTCCGTAGTTTCCGGTATCCAGGTCCTCTTCTCCGTAGTTTTCGGTATCCAGGTCCTTCCCTCCGTAAATCTCGCTGCCCAGGTATTCCGCTCCGTAGTTTCCGGTATCCAGGTCCTCTTCTCCGTAGTTTTCGGTGTCCAGGTATTCCGTTCCGTAGTTTTCGGTTTTCAGGTCCTCCCCTCCCCAAATCTCGCTGTCCAGGTCCTTCGCTTCGTAGTTTCCGGTGTCCAGGTATTCCGCTCCGTAGTTTCTGGTATCCAGGTCCTCTTCTCCCTAGTTTCCGGTATCCAGGTCCTTTTCTTGGTAGTTTCCGGTGTCCAGGTATTCCGCTCCGTAGTTTCCGGTATCCAGGTCCTCTTCTTCGTAGCTTTCGGTATCCAGGTCCTCCCCTCCCCAAATCTCGCTGTCCAGGTCCTTCGCTTCGTAGTTTCCGGTATCCAGGTCCTCTTCTCCGTAATTTTCAGTATCCAGGTCCTCCCATCCGTAAATCTCGCTGCCCAGGTCCTTCGCTTCGTAGTTTCCGGTGTCCAGATTCCCCGCCTCGTAGTTCTGGGTGTCCAGGTACTTCGCTTCGTAGTTTTCCGTGTCCAGGTCCTTTCCTCCACAGTTCTTGATGTCCGGGTCTAGCGCCAGGTAGTTTACAGTGTCTAGATCTTGCGCTCCATAGTTTTCGGTATCAAGACCCTCTGGTTCATACACTTTTCCACAACACATCTATTTTCCAATCCGGTGCACACATCGATTTCAAATTTGGAAGGGGAATTGACTCTATCGATATCTCGCTCCCTATTGGTTGTTGAACAAATCCGGTCACGCAAGAAAATTGACCGCAATCAATACACGAAGTCATTGACATCAAGACATCAATAAGTATTATTATTAGTATTGTCTTGAATTTCATTCCAGAAACTTTTGTTTTCGTAATACGGTATGAAAAAGGTACGCCTTGTCGGTCTTAGTTTCTGAGTTATTGACGTTCAATGAGAAACAAAACATCAATACAAGTGTTAGATGAATTCAAGTTTAGCATGAAATAACGTCGCTATTCTTCAAGCTCGCGGGACCAATTTTTTAACGCAATGTTCGTTGTGCATTCAGCAATACTTACATATACATAATGCTATGTCGACCAAGTGCGACCTATAGCTTGAAAAATATCATAGGATCACATGATGGTCTGTTCCGATATGGGGCCTGTTTATTTTGAGTAAGAATTTCGCAACCAGACGATTGAAAAATATTTTCCGCGTTTTATGTTTGTACTACATCTGAATATGTGGCGCTGTTTGAATAGACGAGTTCATGGGTGGCATAAACTATGATTGGTACAAGCAATCGTATGATTCTCAGAAGGAGATTTTTTGGTCTTATAGAATATCTTGTCCGGTTTGCGCGAACCCGAAAATACATAATTTCATTTTATGATAAATTCATCTTCATATGTGTATAATACATTAAAATCCTTTCAGTGCTGACCCGTTTGTAGTACATACAAAAAGTAATGAAATACCCGGCAAAAACATTGTAAATGTCAAAAATTACAGCCGAGTTCTGAAATGGTTTCGCCGGCTAAAAAACCCGAAACATTATACTCTTTTTCAGCGATAGATTACAAACATCGTTTCGTTACACAAAGAAGTACAAAATAATACGTGAAATCAGGTAGCGAAGCCGAGCGTTCCCTCAGTTGATTTTCATAGTTCAAATTATGTTTTTCAAATGCTAATCAATTCAAATGAATGGAAAACCAATAGGATCATTCGTTACCTTTGACAGAACAGCATATTGGCGACGGGAAATATTGCTGAAAGAAGTTAGCTCATATGATGATACGAACTCGGCGGGCATAGATTGTTCTGAAAATTATCAATTGCTGAAGTGTTCGGTAATAAGATTAACAATTAGTGTGTCTTTGAATGTAGAATATACTTTCGCTACGATGTGTATCTACTTTATGTAAGTCGAACAGAGAGGGAGACGTTCAAAAAGCATTACCCAAGTGTACAGATAACGGGTACATCCAGGATAAATATGTATCGTTTCATGGCTGTGAGATGTTTGTAGCATGGCGTTATAACCATAGACGAATCTTGGTAAACGATAGATGCACAATAAAATTGGATTCTTCTTCAAAACACGAATTTGAATTTCAATTACTAAGATCATCGTGCCTGGACTTATTACTTCTTGTTATGAACACACTATAGGTATATTTCTAATTCAACTTCAATTTCTAACGTATTACTCGCTCGTTTCATTCATTTATGTGATGCATTCATTTATGCACTACCTCTTGTGAGAAAGATGATTTTTGTTGAGCTTTCCCAGCATTGGTGCGTGGAAAATGTTAAGAAATTTCAAATCTGAAAAAGATATAGGACGTAGGGCACAGGCACATAGAGGGACTTCGTGACAAGTGTCAAAGTGCCGCACGATCCGAAGGCGAGGTCTTTTCGCGCCCTGGTCATATAAAAAACTATTATATTGCAGTTTCAGTCTACAATAATAAATATCATCAATGCCAAAAATGTTCAAACAGTCTTCGATCATGCTTAAAACAATTTTGTAGGTGTGATCGTTACGGAGTGGATGGAGGAAATAAATAAAAAGAAAAGTGCAATTGATAATTTTCAGAACAATCTATGCCCGCCGAGTTCGTATCATCATACGAGCTAACTTCTTTCAGCAATATTTCCCGTCGCCAATATGCTGTTCTGTCAAAGGTAACGAATGATCCTATTGGTTTTCCATTCATTTGAATTGATTAGCATTTGAAAAACATAATTTGAACTATGAAAATCAACTGAGGGAACGCTCGGCTTCGCTACCTGATTTCACGTATTATTTTGTACTTCTTTGTGTAACGAAATGATGTTTGTAATCTATCGCTGAAAAAGAGTATAATGTTTCGGGTTTTTTAGCCGGCGAAACCATTTCAGAACTCGGCTGTAATTTTTGACATTTACAATGTTTTTGCCGGGTATTAACTTGTCGTGAGCGAGTTTGCGTACACCGAAAACGTTATCTAGATCACTTCGCCCGTCTTGTAACATTTCAAGATACTCGTCGGTAATCTCATCCGTCGGTTGTAAGGTCACATTCGCTTCATCATCCGCTATTTGAGACTCATCTTGCAGAAAGAAATCATCGCCACGAGACTCGTGTTTGATCGGCTCTTCTTTGACAGGCTTAACAGTCGTTTGAGAAATGTCCACCAATTGTTGCAGCGGTGTAACTACCGGTTTGAAGACATCGGTCATAGTTTTTTCAGCGGTCTCTCTACCCGACTTCAACATTCTGTGTTTACGTCGAATCGCTGCACTGGCTTTAGCGATGTGACGCAAGACTTCTTTTTGCTTACGAATACCTTGCATGTTAACGCAGCTGTGACTGAAACGCTACTGATCCCACTTCTCATTTTTTTCACTACTTTATGCTCACGAAACAGTCAAACCCGTTCCTATATCTACCCTCATTTATATCACTATCCTTGTCTATTACAACGAATCCATATTTGCCGTTGTTCCAACACGCAGAGCACAAGTCTTTGAACTGCGCGTAAGTCATGTCGGTATTCACATGATCATCGTATACATGTCTCAAGTTCATTTCATCTTGCTTGAATAGTACCAAAAGGTTGGTATTATCACGCACGAGATGCTTGGGAATTCGGGCATAGGTCTGACAGAGATAGAAGCAATCCACGTGCTTATGTCTTCCCATACAGAAAAAAGCTCTGATGTTGTCCTGCTTCTCACACGCCACATCATCGAAGGCTATTATCGAATTGGGTAGGGAGCTTCGTCTGGCAGCACTACTTGTTCATGCTCGTCAAATGGAAAGTACTCAACGCCATTTACATCCTCGAGTAGCTGCTGCAGCAACTTGTAATTGGGTTGATTCAATGATTTTGAGTAGATATAGACGTTCTGGAACCTCAACCCGTTGGGGTGCGTTATTAGGGAGAGCAGCGCATTGGTCTTGCCGCAATTGGACGGACCGCAAAATACCGTGCGCACGCTGTTTGGTAGCAGATCACCGTGCCGTTTTTCGGTTGCAACATTCTCTTGCACAAATTTATCGAAATTCATGACAGGTAGCTTGACGGGTTGCGTCTCGAACCTCATCTCGACTCTGACTAACGGTAAACGGTATAGATAGCATGTTTATAAAGATGATTCCTCAGTCAGAGCATAACCATGATCGTGCACAAAACTAAGACGGTCAGTCGTAAGCGAACTAAACGCTGCGTCAACAGGATCATTTAACAGTCTTCCCGTAGAGTTACATCTGCCTGGTTATCAATACTGCGCCACTACTTCCAGTCTTTCAAGCTGGCCAGAGGATCTCAGAACAGGCGGTGAGCAGACTTACGCTAATGTTGCTGGTAGGGCACAGCTCTCTGTCACCGCCGTTCAGCCGCCTCCAACACCGCCGGACCATACGAAACTCCTCCTAAGCCGAAATCTAACCACGACCTTGCCCAGAGTTTGAACGAACTTAGCATAGACAGTGTTAGGGGAGATGCGTCTCGAACCTCATCTCGACTCTGACTAACGGTAAAGGGTATAAATAGCGTATTTATAAAGATGATTCCTCAGTCAGAGCATAACCATGATCGTGCACAAAGCTAAGACGGTCAGTCGTAAGCGAACTAAACGCTGCGAGTAGGGTCTGGTCAACAGGATCATTAACAGTCTTCCCGTAGAGTTACATCTGCCTGGTTATCAATACTGCGGACCTGGCACCAAACTAGCGAAGAGACTCGCGCGCGGTGATCCAGGTATCAACCCCCTTGACGCAGCCTGCAAAGAACACGATATCGCCTATTCGCAGAATCGAGAAAATCTTGAAGCTAGAAGTGCGGCAGATAAGATCTTGGCCGAGAGAGCTTGGAGGCGGGTTTTAGCTTCAGACGCTGGTATTGGTGAAAAGACAGCCGCTTGGGCTGTAACAAACGCAATGAAAGCGAAAACCAAGCTTGGCATGGGAATCGGTAAACCGTTGGTATTGAGAAAGGTTATCGATGCAGCTAAACAGTCCATGATTCCCGGCAAAACTGCAAAAATTGCCATCAAGTCTGCCTTGAAGGGTGCGCGAGGAGCTGTTAAGAAAGCAGGAGGTAGACGTAATGTACGGTCTCCACGAATTCTACCACTACCCTCCAAAGTTGGAGGTTTCTTACCCTTCCTTATACCCCTCTTCGCTGGGCTGAGTGCTACCGGTGCGTTAGCTGGTGGTGCAGCAGGTATCGCGAAAGCGGTGAATGACGCAAGCTCCGCCAAGAGGCAACTGGAAGAGAGTCAACGGCATAACAAGACTATGGAAGCTATCGCTTTGGGAAAAGGACTTCACTTGAAACCGTACAAGAAGGGTTTAGGTCTGCACCTGAAACCGCACTCAAAGAACTAAAAGTGACGCTACCGCGACGAGCGCTAACTGACGCGGACCTGTTAAAGTACGCGACAATCCTCAACATTCCACATTTCCGCGGCGTCTTTATGCGGAACGATTTGCCCAAGGACGGACCGCGTAGACTCGAATCGGCGATGGTCAATCTAGATGATAAGGATGGTCCTGGCACGCATTGGGTCGCCTACCGAAAAATCGGTGACGAAGTAGTCTACTTTGACAGTTTCGGTAACCTTCGCCCACCGTCGGACCTCGTCAGATACCTTGGCGTTGGTAGCGTCAAATATAACCATGAAAGATATCAAGACTACGATACGTTCAACTGCGGTCACTTGTGTCTCGAGTTTCTATATAAACATGCAGCGTAATTCCTCGAACTCAGTTTGATTTTCGCAGTAGTCATGGACGATTCGTTCACGCTAACCGTATCGGGGAACTCCTCGGTTCTTGAGACTCAATACTTTCCTCCGATTGAACTTTCCCATCTCAAGAATTATTCCCTCGGTCTCGTTGAATTACTGACTTTCAATTCGATTCCTAATGTAGATGTTGGTCACAACAAGATTTACGTGGGTAAAGAAGTGGTCACTATACCCACTGGTAGCTATGAAATAGAGGATATAGAGAGTTACGTACAGGGTGTCTTGTCGAATAAGGGTATCACCATCAACATCAAACCTAATAATAATACATTGCGTAGCGAAATCAAATGTAGTCATCCTGTAAATTTTCTGCCCGGCGATTCTATAGGCAGCCTATTGGGTTTCACTCCACGTGTTTTGCAAGCTGATCAAGTTCACGAGTCTGACCTTCCTGTAGCTATTCTTAAAGTCAACGCACTACGAGTCGAGTGTAACATTACAACGGGTGCCTACGTCAATGAGCGTAAAGTACACACCATTCATGAGTTTTTTCCCGTCGTTCCACCTGGATATAAGATCACTGAAGTACCATCTTACGTCATTTACCTTCCAGTCACCGTAAGGATCATAGATCATATCCAACTTCGTATAGTCGATCAAGACGGGGATTTGGTTAATTTCCGCGGAGAGGTTATAACTTTACGGTTGCATATCAAGGCTCAATAATGGGAATAGTTTATAACAGAAGTGGTTATAATACTAAGGTAAGATGCCCCGAACACGTCAGTCGTCAACCGGTTTCCAAAGAGCTGACACCTCAAAACGTGCTGCTTCTAAAAAGCTTGGGTCTCAAGATCACACCTTTTGGACGAGGAATTTCCGCAAAATAAGACGTAGATTTGTTTGCATCTGTATCATCTGTTGTATACCATGGAGGAAGAAATCTTAGACATTCAAACACCCGTAGTTTTTGACGAGTCTATCGCACACTACGAGGTTCATACACACAAGCCTTACGCCTCATCAAGTTTCAATAACAGTGATGAGATTCGTATCGCTGTTCAACACCAAGACCTGTGCGTGTTACCCAGCACGAGTTCATTGCATGGGTACGGAAAAATAGTCAAAGCTGATGGAACTCCGTCGACTACCGCAGTACTGGTCAACAACGGTGTTTGTCACCTGTTCGAAGAAATGCGTTACGAGATAAATGCTATTGAGATCGACAGGAGCAAGAACGTCGGTCTCACTAGTCTTATGAAAGGCTACCCTTCTCTGAGACCTGGACAGAATTGGATGATGGAGAATGCTGGTTGGCTTAATGTGAACGCAACCCATGTGGATGCCACTGGTAACTTCGAAGTATGCGTACCGCTGAAAATGATGCTAGGATTCGCCGAAGACTAATGCAAGATAATCTTGACCCGTTCAAAGACCGATACGAACGCGGTTCTACAAACTCAAGATGAGGAATTCAAAATCCTGATCGATAAAGTCGAATGGTTGTTACCATATGTTAAGCTCGCGGATCAACGGAAGATACAGCTGTTGAATTTCATCGAGAAAGATGCACCGATCTCCATGAGTTTTCGCAATTGGGAATTGTACGAATATCCTGTACTTCCCACCACCTCAAAACACGTTTGGACGGTGAAGACATCGACTCAGCTGGAGAAACCGCGATACGTTATACTGGGTTTTCAAACAAGTCGAAAGAATAAGCTAAATAAAAACGCTAGCCATTTCGATCACTGTAATATCACCGACGTTAAACTCTTCTTGAATTCTCAATGTTATCCTTATGGAAACCTAAACCTCGATATGAGTCATAATCAGTATGCTCTGTTGTATGAAATGTACGCAAATTTCCAAACCTCCTATTACGACAAGGAACCTGAACCGTTGCTGAAAAAGAGTGAATTTCTACAATACGCTCCCCTATTCGTCATCGACTGCTCGAAACAAAACGAATCGCTCAAGTTTGGACCTGTAGACGTTCGTTTCGAGTTTGAAGCCAAAGACAACTTCCCTGCCGATACGTCAGCATACTGTTTGATCTTACACGATCGAGTAGTTGAATACAATCCCATGAGCGGTGGGGTGAAGAAATTGGTATAATTATGTATTTCTACAAATAAAGATTTTTTTCAATAAATATATGTGTCGATCATTCCCATCCCGAATAGCCGCTCAACGGTATCTAATTACTTTGGAGGGATACAGAGAGTATTAATGCTGTTGTAAATTATTTCATCATTTATTTAATGGAAAATTACAGTCTCATTTGGGAATAGGTCCATCGAATTCGTCGTTCAGCCAACAGTGATGTTTACTTTTTTGATATTTCAGACAGCTTTTGATGTCTTCATCCTTCTTCATAGCCTCCGATAGTTTATCCCATATCTCGTCAATGATATCCGATGCGTAAATGAGAATGAATTGTTTGGTTAAAAATGCGATATCCTCCTTCCTCATTCGTTTCAGACTTCCCACTTGAAGGTATATGTGCAAAGATTTTTGAAGAGATTCAGTACAGTCCTTCAAAAACCAAGATTTCAATCGCTAAACGTTTTCCCAGGCACACCGGTATGCGACAATGTTCCCGTGATAGTCCTCATGCCAACCACCCACTTTGATGTATTGCAAGAATCCAAGACTCGGACACCCCAATTCTTCCAGATCGATCACTGGCTTTGAATCATCGTTGATGATTTTCTCGATCCACTGTTTCTTCTTATTTCCCTTCACATAGATATAACTTGCAGGTTCAATAATTTTCTTCAATACTGTCTGCACTTTATCGTAAGACATGTCACCATCATTCTACTCCAATCCATGATAATTTCGCGTCAACCAGGAATTGGTAGCTCTATATTTAGGCGGTAAGGTTTCCCAAGAACAAGGTGGTTTGAATAGGATGCGAGTCATACCATACCGGCCTGCGTCATCCGCTTGAACACTGATTGCAGCCAGCTCCTTTAGTACGAATCCGTCGTAAAAGTTTTGGAAACCTTGCACATCTAATATTATCTCCATTGCGAGAGAAGATTCTTTACTACTCGAAGATCGGTTGAAGACTAATTCGCACCCCCGAATTTTTCGCTCTTTTATAGCTGACAATCCCTCCACTAATTTTCTAGAACCTTCCAAAAGATCTTTCCGGAGTCGAAGGTTGTTCCGAGAACTATTCTTCTGAGAATCATTAGGCTAATCATATTTTTGCATTGTTCTTTGTGCGAGTCGCAGGGGTATCAAATTAACGAACCTACACCCTTCCATTAATTTTCTAGAACATTCCAAAAGATCTTTTTTGCATGTGTCACAACTTGAAGGTTATTCCGAGAACCATTCTTCTGAGAATCATTAGGCTAATCGTATTTTTGCATTCCTAAGTAACTCGATAATCATATTTTCGCGTAACTCGATCCGAACCGGGTGTCGAATAATTCCAGGAACTGCCCGAAGGAAGCTTCTAGAACTGACCCAGGGCTTGGAATCTTATTTCGGAAATGTGTGACGTTATATTAAGGGTGTGTGCCGCTAATATAAGGGTGTGTGACGTCATATTAAGGGTGTGTGCCGTCAATTCAAGGGTGTGTGCAGTCAGTTCTAGGGCGGACGACGCCATTTTTAGGGTCTGACGGGGACCGAGAGATCTGCGAGCATGACGTCATCGTGACCCCCTCACACGGACACGGACGGCGCACGCATGTGTGTGTGCATGTATGTACGTGTGCACTAACACGCGTTGATCCAGAACCCGCCTAGCCTATCTACTTGTCGGGGGTATAGCTTTGGATTTGGTGGGATATTTGGTGTTGGTAGTAGTACCTCTCGTATAGGTGTATCTGTTTGTGTGTGTTTCTCTATGTCTGTGTTTTGATTATCTGTAGGTTTGTATAGGTTCGGATTAGGTACAATTTTTGGGGTGGGTAACAGTGGTTTTCTTTTCGGTGAAGTGTTTGTTTCTGTTTGTTCCGTTACGTCTGTGTTTTGTTCTTGTGTACTTTTATATAGGTTTGGGTTAGGTGGAATATTTGGGGTCGGTAATAGTGGTTTTCGCTTTAGTGGAGTGTCTGTTTGTGTTTGTGTTTGTTCTGGTCCCTCTGTTTTTTGGTTTTTTGTGAGTGCTTCTCTAGCTCTCTTTTCCTGCAGTGCTCCTGCCTTCGCTTGTTTCGTGTGTGTTTGTGTTTCTTATTCCCTAGTTTCCTTATGTTGCCTATTTGTTACCTGCTCTGTGTTTTCTGCCTGTTTGCTGGGGATTTCCATCGGTATTGGGGTTGTCTGTAGCCATCGTTCCATTCTATAGGTTTGGTTTTTCGTTTAGTGTCCAAGTGTTTTGTGCGAAGTTTAATTGCATACCAAATTGTCTTATGGCGTCGATGCCGATGATGCATGTCCACGTGAGTGTGGGTATAATGCCTAATTCTACTTCTCTGGTTGTGTGTGCTATTCTCATCTGTCGTGTTGTTATGCCCGATATTCCTGCACTTGTACCGTTCGCTACTAAGACTGTTGTGTTCGGTGTCTTCTGTATTTGTGTGTGTCTGTCTTTTAAAATTTCTCCTATTTTCTGTCCTAGGTATGAATGTGTTGATCCCGTGTCTATTAGTGCATTAAATTCTAATCCGTCCATCTCTATTTTTATGTGGAATCTTGGATCGCGTGGGTTATGTATGATTGTATATGTTGCGTGTTCGGGTGTATATGCATTGTGTGTTTCGGAAATTGCCTCCACCCGTTCTGGGCATTCCCTTACTCGTTTCCCGATTGTTGTGGTTTTGTGCATTGCCATCTCATGTGGCCTGGTTTGTTGCAATTATAACAGCGGCGTACTGTTGTACCCGTCTGCGTGTTTTGTTGTGGTTTATATGTCGGTATGTGTATGTGATTGCAGGGCGTTGTGTTGATTGAAGCTGTGGGTGTGTTTGTGTTATGTTTGTGTACGATGGCTGGATGTCTGGTGTTGGTAGTAGGAATCTACGTGATTGTGTTTGTGTCTGTGGGGTGTACTGCGTGTGTGTGTTTCTAGGTGCTGTGTGTTCTGAGTGTTCTTGGTCTTTTGTCTCGCTTCCTCCCATGCGATGTTTGTTTCCCACTGTTTGCCTAGATTCTCCAATTGATCAAATGTGTTGAATTCGTGTTGTCTCATGTATTGTTTATACTCTAGCCTAAGGTTTCTATATGTAATCTCTAATTCCTGTCTCGCTGTGTATGGTGGGTTGAGTTGTGTGAATAGCGTTCGGATTTTGATTAAAAAGGTTGTGATTGATTGTGTCTCGTCTTGTATGCAGTTCCTTATGTCCTCTTCTAGTTTATCCCCACTTCGCGTATCTGAAAACGCGTGCTCTATGTGTGCTGCGAACTCTTGTAGTGTGTTCCATCTTCCCCTGTGTATTCTATACCATTGTTTCGCTGTTCGGTCTAGTATTGGTGTGAGATTGGCGATTATGTGTCTGTCTTGTAAATTGTAGCCTATGTGTAAATCGCGGAGGTTCTGTAAAAATTCGTACAGGTTTTCCCCTGGTTCCCCTGTATATCTAATATTCCACGATTGTATTGTTTTTATTGGTGTCTGTGTATAGCTTGTGACGTGGATTTTTGTTGACCCTCGGATCTGGACCGGATAGCCAGCCGCCGGGGTCAATCCAACGCGCACACAGCTATACCTTGAAATTTAAATTATTTGGGCGCAGGCGAACTATCTTCGCCACTTTCAAAATTGGAACAAAACAAAAGCCTAACGGTGATTTACGCGGCGGCTAGCTTCAGTACCGCGGAGAGAGGTCGGGATCACATGAAGGGTGAGCTCGGCGTCAAATAACTACTCGTGGAGTTCACGTTAACAAAAATATAAAAATTTATTCAATAAAAAAAAAAAGAATGTAAGAAAATTTAACAATACTTAGAATAATCGTGCGTACCCGGGGGTACTCCCCCTCGGGTACTACTCGGCTGCAGGCCGTGTCAAGGCGGCCTCGCCTCGATTTGCGAGTTTTACAACAATGATAGGAAAAACAATAGCTTCCACGTAGGACAGCAATAACACAGAAATATAAGGAACTAACAAGTAACTCGGCAAATCGGTACCTCGCGGAACAATATCACAATTAACAAACAGAATAATCACCAGGAGGTGTCCATGAATCTTCAACTAAAATCTAATAAATTAACAACAACAAATGACTCGGCCGTCGGTCGTGTATAGGCGACCGGCGAGCCTACGGGAGGCTAGGCCCCCTCGCTAATTGACTATTTACAAATTGGACTTAAAACTAACTCAACCTAACCTTGCCTTCGTAGGCGAACCGAAATTTGAAATTATATGAACAAGAGACCAAAGAACAACGCAGGCTCACGCCTGAGCGAACCGTCTGAGTCTCCTCGTGGGAGAGAGAGAGACAGCGACAGTGACGAACTAAGGCTGTCCTTCTCGCACTCGTGTGCGGCAGGACATGACGCGACAAAATTACAGAGTTCGACTAGAAAAATAGGACTCAAAAGAAAACGCGAAAATTCTCTATTAAGGTAGGGACACTGGTGACGGCCTATCTACTCGGGGGTCGTCTTTATTTGAATCCCAAAAAGACTAAAGAGCCTTGTGGCTTGACTAGAGGCATGATGGCAGACGGCCGTTGCCGGATTCAAATCAGCGAATGGGTGAAGTTAGCTAACGCTTATCGCTTTCCAGCCACCGCAAAAACTCCTCCGGTTCGTGGGCAAAATCCATCATCTAGTCCTAAATAATATCCCTTCGGGGGCTCGCACACTCCACACAATGCAAACTCGAGCGAACAAGAAAAAACCGCAACTAAAGCTCTCGTCGCGCTCTAGCGAGACCGCATGGCGCTGGTGTTGGGCACCCTCGAAAGTCAGGCAATTATCGATTTGCCTATCGACTGCTAGATCGCGGACCATGGCGGTCTGGACGCCCTACGCGCGAAACTTCAAATTCGTGCAGGGGGATCCTCGAGGATTCTTCTGGCGGAACGCGGTTCGCTGGCTCTTGGGGGTGGCGGGAATCACCTCCACCACCGGTTTCCCTCGTAGCTGAGTGCCCTCGGCACTCCCACGCGTTCTCGCTTGCTGGCCCGCTGGCTGCTGTTATGTTAGGCCCCCAGGGGCATAGCGGCCGTAAGTTTAGGTGGGCCTCATACGGTCCTGATCGTCCTCGTAAGTGTATGTCGGTCGTGTCAAGTCGTACTCCACCAACAATTTGGCCATGTCTCCCACATAATAGAGAAAGTAAAAAAAAAACAAACAGAATTAGAAATACAGTCTATAGTCTCAGTACAGTCATGGTCGCCTCTCGGATAGTATGCCCTAGCCTCGCGGCTGCTCTAATGCATTCGTGCTTCTCACATTCACGCGACATTACTTAATCACGGCTGTCTAAGGGTTCGGGAGCTGATTGTAACGGTAGGCGCACCTTGCAATGTTACAAGCTATTGCTCTCCTGGTGTGTGTATTGTGGTTGTATCGTCTGTGTGTCATATGTTATTGGCTGTGTTTGTGGTGGGTCCAAGTCTATCAGGTTTCGTATGTGTTGTATGTTTCGCGTGTTTGTACCCAAAAACGTTTCTGCGCCTGTTATTTCTTGTCTACGCCAGTTACCGAAAAATGTTTGCCCGTTTGTGTTTGTGTGGTTGGGGCTCGGTCGTATGGTATGAGTGTAGTCTGCTAATTCGAAGCGTGTCGGTTGTATATTTTGCACGTGGGTACTATGCAACGTGTGTTGCACTTCCCTGTTCAGTGCGATCGGTTCGTCTGATAGGTGCTGAGTGTTAAGTGTTCCATCGTCTCTGTATGGTTCGTGTATTTGCATGCGTGGTAGAAAGTGTGTGTGTGATTCTTGCGCTTGTACGTATCTGTGTGTACCTTGTATGTTTCTGGGATCTATGTCCAGCGTGTTGTTTATAAAGTGCGCACGTACAGGCCCGTGTGTCTGTGTGCCGCTTGGCAACGCCGGTTCGCTCAGCCGCCTTAGTGACATTGCGTGTTTGTGTGTTTGACCGTTTCCGATTTGAAATTCTGTACCGTGTTTTTCGTACGCGCCTCGTGTAAAACCGTTCTACTTTTCTACTCTGTACCCTATATTCTTTTGTGTTAATGTGCTTTGTGAATTGTTTAACATCCTCTTTTAAATGGGGAATTCGTGGATTTTTACGTTGGGCGCCAATTTGTAACGGTTAACTATCCGTCAGCTAATTATGGAGGTAGGGCGGGTAATTAATGACTCGGGAGGGTTACGGTGTATTTAACTATTTATTCACTATTCTTATTGTCTACTAATTACACGTGTGGGTTTGGTGTGAGGTGTAAAGGTATGTGGGGGTGTGTTGGCGGTTAGTCTCTATGCGTAGTTACTAGTAGGTACTGACCTTACGGTAATTACAGCGGGATCTCAAAAAGGTTCCTTCTCACAATTTCACACGTCTTTTACGTTCTTGGTCTCTAATTAGAGTGCCGATCGGCTCACGCTGCCGATAGGCCTCGGCTAACCCCGTATCTGTTCGGTTCTTTCCGCGTGGTTTGGGGGTTTGTGACTTGCAACGTCACAACGAAATGTTAGTTGATTAAAATTGTTTTGGGTGAAATAGCGGAGGTTAGCCACAAATAAGCCTGAAGTTCTAATAAAATCTTCATATAATATCCTCGTGACAGCTGGCACACAGATACACACACTGACACAGTAAACATGGCTGCCGCGTGAGACGAGTGACATCTAATTTGAGCGATATAATGATTTCTTGCACTCGACTAGTACTGAGCACTATTTCACCTACAACAATATTACAGTAGAAACGGTTCAATCGCCATCCCTAGTTGTAAAGCTGTCTACAATCGGAGAATTTAGTGTGCGATAATTTCGAGCCAATAGATGGCGCCACTATTGGCTCGTTGACTGAAGCTGTCGGGACTCATAGCCGAATACAAATTTCCGAGGGCCCCGACTGTTTCACTCACACAATCACACACATTTCCATCTTATACAAAACGCACACTATAGCGGCTCAAAACAGTGCACTACGTGAATATTCGCTTATGCCACAGAATTTGGACTTCGTTCCACGGTTGTTAGCAACTTGCTCAGAGGTTATGAAAATTAATTCTGCAGATTATTGTTGATGATAAGCACAGAAAATCAAACAAAAATTCGGGATAGGCACCAATAGTAGTATACTCGAATCATAGGCATAATCGGCTGCCAATTAAACTACTTATTAATTAATTTGTAGGTTAGAATCATACCCGTAAACAAACTGTCCGTGCTCAATAATGTGAACGTGCATAAACTGTGTTGCGCATTTTTTACGTAATTTTATGTAACATAGGCATGTTAGATATCTTCTTCAGATTGAACTGCTGTGCATTTTCATTCTTTTTCAAGTATGGGGCAACGCCACTGAAACTTTGATGGCAGTAAATTTTTATTTTTACAAATGACTATAAAAGGTCTAATCAAGAAACACTTATTGCAATTCTTACTTAATGGTGTATTTGTATGAAAAAAACAATTCAACCTCCTGCGATGAAATTTCAGCGCGGGAACCTTTGCAGCAATACATAGGAGACCTTCTGCGAAAGGTTTCCTGCGAATACAATGGCATTGCAGAAAATTGAGATTTATATTCTAATACATATACTTCCATATCATAAAAATTGTAGAAAGCATTTCTCTACTGGACCTTTTTTATTAATTTGCGAAAAATTAAATTGTTCTTGTAAAAGTTTCAGTAGCAGACCCCCTTATGAGGATAAGTTGACTGAGTTCTTAGTTTGCATATAATTATGATCGCCTCAATCGATTCAAATATTCGAATTCTCCCTGAGAAGATGAGAAACTCGCGAGTTTCAATGACATAAGTGATAGAATAAATAATAAAGTATCTTCGCACAACTCTTTCTCGATTCTGAGACAGAATTCTTACATGCCTTGAACGTTCGCTTATTTATCGTTTCCATGAAACATCTAGAGAAACTATAGAATTCGATACATTAAATGTCATATAAGTTCAGGTATAATCTCATAGAAACGAGTTTACGCCCAGATAAATTATCAAATGCGTTATCATGCGCAACACTGTGTATACACTGTCTTTACATAACATATTGCACTCCTCGATTGAATCTATGTAATCCCCATAAAAAGCACCTTTAGTGCGAAAACCTTTCGCAGTTATATAAATGTGATACTTACCCACAAAATAGTAGTTTACGACACAAGTGCGCGAAGTACGTGATTTTCACACGAGTGTTAGCTTGTCGCCCGAGCGAAGCGAGGGAGACAAGAACACGAGTGTGAACCTAATCACGTACGCGCACGCGTATCGTACACTACTTTTTGCAACTCAGTGCGTAAAGTGATCACTTTGCGCACTAGTGCGCGAGACGGGTACTTTGCGCACGCAAAATAGGCATCAAAAGTCGAACTTTGCGCACTGAGTTGCAAAAAATACATTTTCATGCCAAGAAATCATTATACAGTTATTATTGTATACAAAAATTCCTTCCTAGTAAAAAAACAATTCGAAATAAGGTGCTATTGCCTAGTTGCCTAGTACCGACATCACGTTGATTATTTTTCGAATTGACAATTAGGCTTTTCATAACACAGTATTGACAGCCTTCTTGTCTTGCCACGTAGAATCATAGAGGTAACGATAGGCGATTGACGCATCCATTGGTTCAAACAGAAAACATACAAAAAATAAAAAATAAAAGAAAAAAAAAATTTGGAGTACGTGGTACTGGGCGGGCCAATATTTCGTATTATTATATTAGGATTGTTGACGTTGTTCAATCGCCGTTTACTTGTACTTGCATAGAAAAGGCCCGCCTAGTACCACTACCTCCAAATTTTTTTTTCTTCTCTTTTTTTTTTGTATGTTTTCTGTTTGAACCAATGGATGCGTCAATCGCCTATCGTTACCTCTATGGTTCTGCGTGGCAAGACAAGAAGGCTGTCAATACCGTGTTATGAAAAGCCTAATTGTCAATTCGAAAAATAATCAACGTCATGTCGGTACTAGGCAACTAGGCAATAGCACCTTATTTCGAATTGTTTTTTTACTAGGAAGGAATTTTTGTATAAAATAATAACTGTATAATGATTTCTTGGCATGAAAATGTATTTTTTGTGGGTAAGTAGGGGAGACAGGTGCTAGTTGTCACAAAAATTACATTAACCTGTATAATAGTCAAAATAAAACGGATTCGTTTATTTAAAGTTTTTTATTGTAATGTCTGGTTCATTAGTCTTAATAATTCCACATAGTATAAAAAAATCAACTAGCTATTACACATAAAATTTTGCGATTTCGAACTTAAGTCTAGTGTGACAACTAACCCCATATCAGGGATAAGTTGTCACAGCAAGAAGTCCATGTTGTTACACTGTATTGCTACTGTCACTCTCGTCCTCTGAAGCACAATTCGGGCAGCAATAGAACAAAACTTTCTGGCCCCCACACTTTGTATGAGCCCAGAGTTTACATTTAGTACATTGTACCCACTCTTCGTTTGGTTTGCTGGCAGACCAAGGTTCGAAACAAATCAAACAAAGTACGTCATCAGATTCATCCTCTTCGCTGTTGCTGATCGGTTTCTTTTTCTTTTTCCCTCGAACTTTTTTCTTCTTAGGTATCTTCGACTTTATTTTTCTCATTTTCTGTTGTTCTGCTAATTCATTTTTGATTGGAGTGTCAGTCAAGATGGCACTCTTTCTTTTTCTTTTATTCAACACAGTTTTTTTTTTTGGGAGCTTTTGGAAATGGCCTTATGTCTTGAGGTGATAACAAAGGTACGGCCGTCACACTAGATGTATGAGGTTTCATATTGAAATCAGGAGGATTCCTCCCAATAGCTAGGGTCCCAGGGGTTGACAAAGATACTAGAGGACAAGTCTGCGTGCTAGTTCCAGGAGTTGAAGATGGCGTTTTTTGTACTGGTTCTGGTGGTGCCAATTCTTGGGTAGATTTGTTGTTATTTACTTCTGACATGGTTAATTCTGGTCGATCTGTTACATAAGATGGAGCAAAATCCAAATCTGTGAAAATATTGCGATTGAAGGGCCATATGCCACTCACTGTGAATCCAGACACAATGTTTTGAGGTGCTATGGCTTGTGGTAAACTGATTTTAACTATTTCAGGAATGTCATAGATTGTCATTGTCTTACCAGGGTGACTTTTAATCCAATTATCGCAGGCCGTGTTTACATATCTCTTTAGTGGCCCACAAACACTGCGGTCCAATGGCTGTAGCTTATGAGAGCAGTGGGGCGGAAATGACAGGACTACAACTCCGTTTTCTTTGCAATAATCCAAAGACTTGATGGATAGGTGAGAATCATGATTGTCTAATAGCAATAATAATGGACGCTCAACGCTGCAACGAGTTTGCCTGATAAAATGCAAAATGAAAGCATAAAAACAGTCCTCATTCATCCATCCTGACGGGTTTGCGCTACCGACCGATCCCGTTGGTCCGTTGTTAACAAAATGGTCTTTATAATTCTTCCGGGGGAAAACGAAGAAAGGTGGTATACTATTTCCAGTAGCTGACACGGCAAGTGCCATTGTGACCAATGTGCCGCGCTCGGCTGACGTTAGGGCACCAATCTGTTTCATACCTTTTCTGGCAATAATTCTTTGCGGTTTCTGAACAGTGGTAATACCTGTTTCATCTACGTTCCAAATATCACTTCCTTCAAACTTGTATTTCTCCAAGACATTAGACAGATTATCAAAGAACAGATTGACGTTATGAGAGTTAAAACTGGTTGCACGAGCGAGACTGGTAGTCTCTGGCTTTCGGAGGCTAAGTTCTTGATGGCGACGTAGGTATCCTTTAAGCCATTCTTCACCCGCCATAGAATCTCTAGTCCACGTGTCAGGAAATTTACGCTTTAAAGCAACAGCGTACTGAAATGCCAATTTACGGATTTCCACTGGAGTCAACCCAAAATATATATCTGCAGCCCTCTGTATGTACTCTGATAACATATTCTCTTCAGCATCAGTGAACACCTGTCTAATTTTTACATAGCCCACAGACGTCACCTCAGCAGAGTCACCTTTTTCCTTTATTTTCTTGCAATAGCGAGAGAGTGTGCGATAGTTATTACTATAATCTTTGGCAACACTTCGAATCGAATTTCCATGACCTACTGCTTTCACAGCTTGCATCATGACATCAGCAGACGTTTGGCCTCGATCGGTCTTTCTTTTGCGGTTTCTAGGCATGTTTGATAGGTATCTAAAACAAAAGAACAAATAGTCTTCAGTATTTATAAACTTTATTGGGGCTAGTTGTCACAGTGACAACTAGCCCTCGACCAACTGAGACAACATGTACCTAATCCACCATTAACAATAAAACAAAGAAAATAACCTCAAATAATTGCAATATAAACATAACACCATTTGTATGATAAACAGGATCAAATCCCTTATTAAAATACACCAAAATCTTCGCCAATATTAATGCAAAGTAGTATGTAGAACATATAAACAATTAGTATAAAATTTTACTCACTATTCAATATTTTTTATTTTTGTGTATTCACTGCGATCCGAGCGGCCAGCAGTCATGACACTTTCTGAGGTTGGTAGCACTGGGATGCGTTTGGATATTACAACTTACGCGTATCTAAAATAGATGCCATTCCAAAAATATAGACGTTGTGACAACTAGTACTTGTGACAACGAGGACACCTTTCCCCTATCACATTTATATAACTAGGCGAAAGGTTTTCGCACCAAAGGTGCTTTTTATGGGGATATCACTACTTTTTGTAGAATTCGATTAATTAAGTATAATCATTCTCGTATTTGTAACAAATTGCATAAATTGTCGACCACTCTCTATATGAAATATATATACTATATTAATTTCGTGCCTCTTCTGACGTTCTATTGTCTTCCTGATCCCTTGTATGAAAAGTCAATCGCCCTGTGATTGTAACGCATGGGAAATTTCCAAGTTAGTGCGACGTGAATTAAGCAAATGTAATATTATCACAGCTCATTGCGTCGAATCAAAATTTGAGCAAAAGGTTAGTTTCCACATGAGAAAAGTATTGCGTAGAAATTATATAGTGTTTATTGCCTTTGCATAAAGATATCTATATACATTTACTCATGAATCTTGGTATACGAGTATCGATAAAAATAATCTCTATTCATTGATATTATTTATGTTAAAATGGCATGCAAGAACCGAAGATGTTCACGACTATTGCAACGTTTAACCCTGCGTGCAGCCCTCCTCCTTTCTCATCCGGGCTTGGGACCGGCCATGGCGGAGTTACTTGCACGCAGGGTTATATAGTTGCTACTCATAAAATAATTATAACGTCCGATTATATGATTATAATTCCGTAGTTTTGTATGACATCAGGTTCGCTGCAAAAAGAATATGTATACATTCCTGGCATTTTTGATCCAGCTTCGCTTGTTAATTTCATTATCATTGACACGTTGCCAGGCAGAAGTTCCATCTCGTAGCATGCAAGTATGATGACCTTCCTGAATATTCGGACCATGGTGGAATATTGCACTAATCACCTTGTATTTTTTCGTGCAAAGTAATGGTCTATCCGTAGGTACTGATTTAATATTGTGATCAGTAATTTTTTTAATCTGCCCATCCTGTACGTAGGTCAATCTTAGCTGTACGATTGAACAGCTGCTTGTCGATGATACATCCGTTTTCATTAAGATATTTTTTGACCCGCAAGTTTCACAGGATAATTCATTGACAGTTTGCCAGCGCGAAAAATTATGATTAATCAAGAGACTCGGTGGAGTCTCGCGCCTAGTTATATGAAAAAAAAATAATTTTTTTTGTATGCGCCGCGCGAGACTCGACCGAGTCTATACCGTGCGTTTTCGTGGATGAGCGACATGCATAGATCCGAAGATAGCCGAACGTACGCCCTATTATATGCAATTAAGGGTACATGTCATATATATGTCAGTATTTCTGACACCTGACGGCGAGCTGTCAGCTACCGTAGAGGCTACGTGCATTGGCGGTGAATTTTATAGGTTATTCTTTAATCATAAAACTACCTGAATGACGCGGATCAGTGATCAATCGATTTCGAATAATTACGTGTGATTAAAGAATAACCTATAAACATTACGGCCAATAGACACAAAGGCTCTACAGCAACTGACAGCTTGCCGTCAAAGCTCGAAGTGTCAGAAATACTGACATATATATGACATGTACCCTTAATTACATATAATAGGGCGTACGTTCGGCTATCTTCGGCTCTAGGCATGTCGCTCATCCACGAAAACGCACGGTATACCCGAACGAGAGCTGAACGGCCGTTACGGCAATTCATGATCGTTAATTTCTTCCGTCTGACTATAAATACGGAATTGTAATATTTATCGCAGGATGTGGCCGCGAAGAGCTTTCATTTAAGCCCTATTTTGATTAAATCGGTGAACGTAGAGCTGAGATATGATTATTCGACGTTTTAGATCAAGTAAATTATACTTATTTTCGTCGAGTGTTCATCATTATCATCATCTCGTTCAGTCAGTGTGACACTAAACCTATGTGTATGAAAATAAGCATAGAGTGGCCTTCGCTAGGCTATGTAGAAAGAAGAGACCTACCAAGTACGGACGTCAGTATCCAGATGGCGCTTTAGTTAGCTCTTTATTTTCACCAACTAGTTTTTTTTTTTTTTAGATCCTTTTTAATGACTTATATCTGATAAGGAATTTAGCCGAACCACCAACTACAGTACGGTATCATATTCCATCATGCGGGGTATGATTTATTATGTCAATTTATTTTTGGTCGTAATGTTATGTGTATAATTCAGCAAACGATCATGTAGGGTATGGTACGATTTATTTTTTATGAGATAAATTGAAATTTTTTTTTCCTTCGGAATCAAGTTTAAAAGTTTCATTTAGGTACTAAAATAGGCCTGTTAAAATATAAGCTCTCAATATTAATATTAAAATGGCCCGCATCGCACTTTTCGATTTCCCATAAGAATAACACAGGAATAACTACTTTTGTGCCTTCTCATTTCTGTAACTAACGATCGATACGTCGCACAGTGAAGTTCTTGGCATGTTTTTCTATAGAATTAAACGCTCTACAAAAAAGGTCCAAAGTCATTTTTTGGTAAGTCAACTCGGTCAAAAGTTATTCAAGGAAAAGTTATTAATTTTGACCTCCGTTATGCCATTTTAACATAAATAATATCAATGAATAGAGATTATTATTACCGATACTTATTGTGACGTTGCAGATTTTCTGCCGTCACAGTAGCCCTTTCGGCGAACCTTTCTAGCTAACGATACCGCGAGAGAGAGGTAGAGCACGTCTCAAACTCGGGATAAAAGCGACACACCTAATTGAGGAATATTAGAGTTAAACTAATTTGATGTGTTTTTTTGTTAATGTGCGATGCGAAAGAGAGAGAGAGAGACGATTTAGATCAAGACTACCGCTTCGAGAATTTCCGCTCCGAGAACTTCCGCTGCTGAGATGACTACAACTATCGCCACTGAGGCCTCCACGGTACGCAGCCCGGGACCTGTACCTCAGAAAGTACCGAGGGTAGTACCGCACGACCTGGAGGGAAGGCTGTTGACCTTGGACGAAGATGCCGCTGAGAGTGAACAGGGCCTGCATACGGCTCCCTGTCAGCTTATGTCGCTTACCGCCTAGCATCTGGCCTGCAACGACGGCGTATAGGGTTGTACGCTACCATGCCGCAACTTCCCGTTACCGCACCAGCTTTCACCTACCGCTCCTGTTATTATTATCGACGCCACGTTTGGTCCAGGAAAGACTCGTGGCGTAACGTTATCGCCGAAGGATGAGCCACGTGAGAGTGGGCGAGGATTGCGTCCCGCGTGCTCCTGACAGATCAAGAGAGGTGCAGATCCGGTCCAGGGGCACCTAGATCTCGTCAGGAGGCTGCGGCGAGGCCGACTTCAGGTAAGTCTGCCGCTGTAGAACCTATTCCGGAGAGATTAATAACGCAAGGACGGTACCGCTACGTAAGGGCCAAGGTCACCTTCCTCCACGTCATCTCGCAACCCCAGCCTCGAGGAACGGTTGAGATATCGCTAAGAAACGCGGAGCCCTACGCCTGATAGCCCGCAACAAGATGACGCTTCGTAGACAACGGCTGACGAGCTGTTGCTACGAAGTCGTCGGTTAAGGGAGCCAATCAAGTAATGAGATGTACCTCATAGGTTCCCCACCCCCTAGGCGTAAGGAACAGCGAGGAGACCACCGAAATCCTGCAAGAACTCGTCACTTTTACGTTCAACTATTGTGCGAGACAGAAGCGCTCAAATCTCTCTCTCGGTACCTTGAATTGTATCGCGTTAAGGTTTCGCTGTTTAGTTAAGTTTTATTGGTAATTAGTTTCCGCTACAAAGTGTTAAGTAAGTGTGAGTGAGAATCCACATCTTTCGTTAAGGTAAGGTCTCTATGCTCTATATCTTTGTAAAGCCACGAGGTCTTGCTGGATTTTCCGCTTTATCGTATCTTTTGTATAGCGTGCAGCCTACGGGCCACGTGATTAGTTCATTTTTCCTTGAGGAAATTCAGCATAAGGACTTCGTGACTGGCTATAGCATTTTCTCTATCTATCCTAGTCGACCTATCTTTTCTGAATATCGCCGATGCTTATTGTCGAATATCTTGGTGCTTACTTACTTTATCGCTTGGTTAATCTATTTTCTCTGTCTATTTCGGCTATCTATTTTTCTGTAGCTATTTCTTTGATCTATCTCTGTATTTAGTATTATATTATTGTGCATGGTGTGTCGCTAATTAATTTCCAACTCCCCGAGGGTTGGCTGAACGTAGATGTCATAGGCTAAGTTAGTTAATAAGTAATCTCTTTGATCGGAATCCCGCCGTATATCTTTGCATTTATCGTTACCCGAAATACGTAATATTTCCGTATAGTGCGAACCCTTTGATTATAATTTATTTCAGCACGTTTGAATCCAGTCTGTTATCTGAGAAAATTAGTTAAATTCAGTTGTTCAAGTAATATCGCCAATATTATAATTAATCTCGCTAGCGTGCCGCTGTGTTAGACAATTTGCCAGAGTATCGTATCGCTCGGTGATACGCAGTCTAAAACGTAGTCTAATAGCTTGCTTTGTATCGCTTCTAAGGCGCTCGCTAGCCGACCGGCGTGTTATTGTTTTTTATATCGCTGCGTTGAAGATAAGGCGTAGTTAAATTATATCCTTTTCTTTGTAACTTCGAATCTATCCCAAGTCGAATCGTATCATATATCGTCTCTATTATATTATTTTTAGTAGTTTATTCCGATCATCTTATTTTGTTATATTGAATTTATTTGTTACCGCTAACTAATTGTTAACGCTGAAAATTTGGAATATACGGAATCGTGGATTCCCTTGAGGGAATTATCTGGTGTACCAAACTTTATTTTATGAATTAGAAGGCGAACCTACTCACTCTACCATTATCGCTGCACATCTGAGCTAACCGTGGGTTAAAAGGCCGTCGTTCCGCTAAATTTGTCTGTCCCGTTGTATCTGACTTATCAAGATTCGCGGCAGCGAATCGCAGCCGAGTTCCCCCCTACTAACTCAGCGCGGCAGCCACGAATCATTTACCCGAGCAAGCTCTTGTTCTTATAAAAAATCTGCCACATCTCTTGAACCGCTGATTATTTTTTAATAAAATTTATAGGGGCGTAAAGCCCTCCCCAGTTGACCTTGCTCGCAAAAGTTCAACAGAATCGACCAAGTGATTTCGAAGATATTGACCGTCAAAGTTGATCGAAAAACACAATCTTTTTCTTTTGCTTTTTCTTTTGCTTCCTTGCAGAACGTTTTTCTTGGGACCACGATATCTGTCGAAACGTTGCACTTATGAACATGCAATTTGGCAGGGGTGTTCTTGTCACCGAAATCTCGCCCCCTATTGTTTTTGAGCAATAATCGACCACGCATAACTGAGTTATTCATGTAATATTGATTATTTATATATGCACATATTTTGAGAATGAGAATGACGTCACGAGTCCCGATTCTCATGACATCGATCGAATATAATACTGCTGATTTTCATACATACAGGGTGAATTCCTAACGTCCGTCTGCTGAGAGTCGTGTTGAGGTGGCCGAGAGTCGAAATCGGCGATTGTTTCAGTGGTTTCCGAGTCCTTGATTGGCTGCCTAGTAGCAAACAATTGCCGTTTTCGACTCTCGGCCACCTCAACACGACTCTCAGCAGACGGACGTTAGGAATTCACCCTGTATAGGTATGTATGATTATCATTATTATTATTTTATCATTATTAATGTGTTAACATTTTAATCGGGTCATCCTTTTGATGTCCAGGTCCCCCGCTCCGTAGTTTTCGGTTTCTAGGTATTTTGCTCCCTAGTTTCCGGTATCCAGGTCCTCTTCTTGGTAGTTTCCGATGTCTAGGTATTCCGCTCCGTAGTTTCTGGTATCCAGGTCCTCCCCTCCGTAAATCTCGCTGCCCAGGTCCTTCGCTTCGTAGTTTCCGGTGTCCAGGTATTCCGCTCCGTAATTTCTGGTATCCAGGTCCTCTTCTCCGTAGTTCTCAGTATCCGGTTCCACCACTCCGGAGTTTTCAGTGTCCAGGTCCACCGCTCCATAATTTTCGGTATCCAGGTTCTCCACTCCGAAGTTTTCGACGCCCAGGTCCTCCGTTCCGTAGTTTTTAGAGTCCAGGTCCTCCGCTCCGTAGTTTTCAGTGTCCAGGTCCTCCGCTCCGTAGTTTTTAGAGTCCAGGTCCTCCGCTCCGTAGTTTTCCGTATCCAGGTCCTCCGCTCCGTAGTTCTTAGAGTCCAGGTCCTTCGCTCCGTAGTTCTCGGTATCCAGGTCCTCCGCTCCGTAGTTTACGGTGCCCAGGTCCTCCGCTCCGTAGTTTTTAGAGTCCAGGTCCTCCGCTCCGTAGTTCTCGGCATCCAGTTCCTCCGCTTCGTAGTTTTCGGTGTCTAATTCCTCCGCTTTGTAGTTTACCGTGCCCAGGTCCTCAACTCTATACTTTTCAGTGTCCAGGTCCTTCGCTCCGTAATTTTCCGTGTCCAGGTCCTCCGCTCCGTAGTTTACGGTATCCAAGTTTTCCGCTCCGTAGTTTTCCGTGTTCAGGTCCTCCGCTCCGTAGTTTTTGGTGTCCACGTATTCCGCTCCATAGTTTCCGGTATCCAGGTCCTCTTTTTCGTAGTTTTCGGTATCCAGGTCCTCCCATCCGTAAATATCACTGCCCAGATCCCCCCATCCGTAAATCTCACTGCCCAGGTCCCCCCATCCGTAAATCTCACTGCCCAGGTTCTTCGCTTCGTAGTTTCCGGTGTCCAGGTTCTCCGCTTCGTAGTTCTTAGTGTCCAGGTCCTTCGCTTCTTAGTTTTCGGTATCCAGGTCCTTCCCTGCGTAGTTCTCGATGTCCAGGTCTAGCGCCACGTAGTTTCCGGTGTCTAGGTCTTGCGCTCCATAGTTTTCGGTGTCAAGACCCTCTGGTCTAGACACTTTCCCACAACACATTTATTCCCCGATCTGATGCACACATCGATTCCAAATTTGGAAGGAAAATTGATTCTATCGGTATCTCGCTGCCTATTGGTCGTTGAACAAATCTGATCACGCAACAAAAAAATTGACCCCAATCAATATACTAAGTCATTGACATCAACACATCAATAAGTATTATTATTAGTATTGTCTTGAATCTCATTCCCGAAACTTTTGTTTTCGTAATACATCATCGGTATGAAAAAGTTCCACCTTGTCGGTCCTAGTTTCTGAGGTATTTATGTTCAATGAGAAAAAATAACGCTAATGCAAGTGTTAAACAAATTTATGTATGTACATGAATTTCAAGTTTAGAATGAAAAAACATCGCAATTCTTCAAGCTCGTGGGACTAATTTTTCAACGCAATGTTCGTTGTTCGTTCAGCAATACTTACATATACATAAGGCCATATCGACAAAGTGCGACCTATAGCTTGAAAAATATCATAGAATCACATGATGGTTCGTTTCGAAATGGGACCTGTTTATTTCACGTAAGAATTTCACAACCAAACGATTGAAGAACATTTTCCGTATTCTATGTTTGTACTACATCTGAATATGTGGCGCTGTTTGAATAGACGAGTTCGTGGGTGGCATAAACTATGATTGGTACAAGCTATCGAATGATTCTCAGAAGAAGATTTCTTGGTCCTATAGAATCTCTTGTCCGCTTTGCGTGAACCCAAAGATACATAATTTCATTTCATGACAAATGACTAAGAGTTGATCTCTTAGATTAGATGTGTATGATACATTAAAATCATTTCAGCGCTGACCCGTTTGTGGTATATACAAAAAGTAATGAAATACCCGGCAAAAACATTGTAAATGTCAAAAATTACAGCCGAGTTCTAAAATGGTTTCACCGACTAAAAAATCTGAAACATTATACTCTTTTTCAGCGATAGATTACAAACATCATTTCGTTACACAAAATAGTACAAAATAATACGTGAAATCAGGTAGCGAAGCCGAGCGTTCCCTCAGTTAATTTTCATACTTCAAATTATGTTTTCCAAATGCCAATCGATGGAAATAAATGGAAAAACGATCATTCGTTACTTTTGACAGAACAGCATATTGGCGACGGGAAATATTGCTGAAAGGAGTTAGCTCGTATGATGATACAAACTCGGCGGGCATAGATTGTTCTGAAAATTATCAATTGCACTTTTCTTTTTATTTATTTCTTTCAGCCACTCCGTAACGATCACACCCACAAAATTGTTTTAAGCATGATCAAAGACTGTTTGAACATTTTTGGCATTGATGATATTTATTATTGTAGACTGAAACTGCGATATAATAGTTTTTTATATGACAAGGGCGCGGAAAGACCTCGTCTTCGGATCGTGCGGCACTTTCACACTCGTCACGAAGTCCCTCTATGTGCCTGTGCCCTACGTTTTATATTTTCTTTCAGATTTAAAAATTATAAACATTTCCCATGCACTAGTGCTGGGAAAGCTCAACGAAAATCGTGTTTCTCGCAACAGGTAGTGCATAAATAAATAAATGAAACGAGTGAGTAATACGTTAGAACTTAAAGTTGAATTAGAAATATACCTATAGTGTGTGTTCATAATAAGAAGTAATAAATTCAGGCACGATGATCAAATTCGTGGTTTGAAGAAGAATCCAATTTTATTGTGCATCTATCGTTCACCAACATTCGCCTATGGTTATAACGCCATGCTACAAACATATGACAGCCATGAAACGATACATATCTATCCTGGACGTACCCATTATCGGTACACTTGGGTAATGCTTTTTTAACGTCTCCCTCTCTGTTTGACTTACATACAGTAGATACACATAGAAGCGAAAGTATATTCTACATTCAAAGACACACTAATTGTTGATCTTATTACCTAACACTTCACCAATTGATAATTTTCAGAACAATCTATGCCCGCCGAGTTTGTATCATCATACGAGCTAACTTCTTTCAGCAATATTTCCCGTCGCCAATATGCTGTTCTGTCAAAAGTAACGAATGATCGTTTTTCCATTTATTTCCATCGATTGGCATTTGGAAAACATAATTTGAAGTGTGAAAATTAACTGAGGGAACGCTCGGCTTCGCTACCTGATTTCACGTATTATTTTGTACTATTTTGTGTAACGAAATGATGTTTGTAATCTATCGCTGAAAAAGAGTATAATGTTTCAGATTTTTTAGTCGGTGAAACCATTTTAGAACTCGGCTGTAATTTTTGACATTTATCGTAGCTATCTGTGATCGACGCAGTCGCGTCTGGCGCCCAACAAACAATATCGCTAGGACATTTGTTTCCTAAATTTTCATTTTATTTGAGGAACGCCGTAGGGTGCGGTGGTGCACCTCTGACACCATCGTTACATCATATAGCAAGATTCATGAGTAAATGTATGAATATCTTCATGCGAAGGCAATAAACACTATATAATTTCTACGAGATACTTTTCTCATGTGGAAACTAAACTTTTGCTCAAATTTTGATTCGACGCAATAAGCTGTGATAATATTACATTTGCTTAATTCATGTCACACTAACTTGGAAATTTCCCATGCGTTACAATCACAGGGCGATTGACTTTTCATACGAGAGATCTAGTAGACAATAAAACGCCAGTAGAGGCACAAAATTCTCTGTCCACATAGGGGAGGGTGCGGCAAAATGGACCGGTAAAAAAAAAAAACTGGTTGATTGAAAAACTTGAGTATAAATAAGAACTTTATTGATAGAATTGATGTGGAATTGAAGAAAACTCGAAGAACATTCAATATCAGTGTGATTATTGTGTGGAAACTAGGAAGCCATAATGAATTATGTTGCTATTTTTCTTTATTTTACTTTTTTGAGTCTTTAGTTTTTTTTTTTACGTTCTACATTTTTCGTCAATTTCACATCAATTGAGTTCATATTCATACTCGAATTTTGCAACCATTTTTTTTTCCTTTTTTACCGGTCCATTTTGCCCCACCCTCCCCTATATACAAATATAGTATATAATATATATATTTCATCTAGAGAGTGGTTGACAATTTATACAATTTATTACGGATATGAGAATAATTATACTTAATTAATCAAATTCTACAAAAAGTAGTGATATCCCCATAAAAAGCACCATGGGTGCAAAAACCTTTCGCCTAGTTATATAAATGTTACAGTTATATACAAAAATTCTTTCCTCGTAAAAAAACAATTCGAAATCAGATGCTATTGCCTAGTTACCTAGTACCGACATCACGTTGATTTTTTTTCGAATTGACAATTAGGCTTTTCATAACACGGTATTGATAGCCATCTTGTCTTGCCACATAGAATCATAGAGGTAACGATAGGCGATTGACGCCTCCATTTGTTCAAACAGAAAACATACAAAAAAAAAAGAATTAAAAAAAAAAAATTTGGAGTACGTGGTACTAGGCGGGCCAATATTTCGTATTATTATATTCGGATTATTGACGTGGTTCAATCGCCGTTTACTTGTACTTGTATAAGGACAGATCCATTAGTTTTCGACGAAAGTGTGCGCACTTAGGTCAGCGATTTTGATGCCGATTTTTTCCTTGAAAGTACCCTAGAAAAGGAGATGATCCTGAAAATTTGAGCCCGATACGATCAAATCCGGCCGCTAGAGAATATTTTGAAATTCGAAAAAAGCCAATTTTTTAGTCATTTTCAAAAATTTATATCTCAGCTTCTATATAACTTAGAGACGCGTGTAAGGCGTTATTATTCTCTGTGAATCCCCCACTTTCAAGAAAATAATTGGTCATTGGTTTAAATTAAAGTCCGGCTTCACGGCAAGCAGCTAACTAAACCACTGTTTTAGAGTACTTTTGCCTATTTTTGAAATGCTGTCATATTTACAGTTTCCGAGGTAGAGGCTTGATCAGCAGCTCATATTTTCCGTTCAGGTGTACTCTAATGAAATCTACACAATTTTTTGTTGATTGCTTCTATTTCGTTAAGTTATGGCCATCTAAAGTCAACTTGTTTTCGAAAAATCGCTATTTTCAGATAGCAAGAAGTTTTTTCTCCGAACTTCGATTTGCTTCGAATTTTCAGGAAAGTTGCTCTGTTATGTCCTTAATAAGCCCTGAAAATTTCTACGTTGGAATCGTAGCCGAGGGAGCTCGGATCCAAGCTCGATTCCCTCGTAGAAATTTTCTACGGGCTTATTAAAGACATAATAGAGCAACTTTCCTGAAAATTTGAAGCAAATCGAAGTTCGGAGAAAAAAGTTCTTGCTATCTGAAAATAGCGATTTTTCGAAAATAAGTTGACTTTAGATGGCCATAACTTAACGAAATATAAGCAATCAACAGAAAATTGTGTAAATTTCATTAGAGTACACCTGAACGAAAAATATGAGCTGCTGATCAAGCCTCTACTTCGATAACTGTAGATATGACAGCATTTCAAAAATAGGCAAAAGTTCTCTAAAACAGTGGTTTAGTTAGCAGCTTGCCGTGAAGCCGGACTTCAATTTGAACCAATGACCAATTTTTTTCTTGAAAGTGGGGGGTTCACAGAGAATAATAACGCCTTACACGAGTCTCTAAGTTATATAGAAGCTGAGATATAAATTTTTGAAAATGACTAAAAAATCGGCTTTTTTCGAATTTCAAAATATTCTCTAGCGGCCGGATTTGATCGTATCGGGCTCAAATTTTCAGGATCATCTCCTTTTCTAGGGTACTTTCAGGGAAAAAATCGGCATGAAAATCGCTGACCTAAGTGCGCACACTTTCGTCGAAAACAAATGGATCTGCCCAATTATATTATTATTATATAATATATATATGTTGCGTACAATCCCCGAAATCGTACAATCCGCGGATTGTACAGTCCATTTCGTACAATCCGCGGATGTAAAATCCTGTTTATTCGGGGTTTGTACAATGAATTCTGTACACTTCGCGGATTGTACGATGGCCTTTGTACAATCCTGCATCAGATTCCAAAACCAGTGTACGTGAGCGAATAAATATTTACATCGGACGCATTTTCAAACTGATACAATAAACATGTACGTTCAGCGTTAATATTTCAGTTATTCGGATCGTGTTTATTACGACCACGTCAATACATTAATACATATTTACTTGTTACAGCAAGGTAATGAATTATGACAGCGCGAGTTACACAAGACATTCTTTTTCTTGCAAATACACCTCTTATTTACGCATTTCGTCGTACAACTACATCGCAGGAAACCTTGGCCTCCAACTATTGAAGTCTTAGCATTGGCTGCTCTGACTGAAATAGTTTCATTGGGAACTTCTTGTTCTTGAAGAAATTCTGTCGAAGCTGGAGCTATTTGGTTCCTACTAAATAACTGGGATATGATTCCACTCCTTGTTCCAATCTTATAGAAACCATCTTCTGTGACTTCCATAATAACACCTGCAAATATAATAACAACTTTAATAATAATAATAATAATAATAATAATAATAATAATAATAATAAGAGGATATAACTATACTACGCAAAAATTACCAATTAAATTCTTCATATCTGCCTTGCTTTTGTCAACATCCGGAATCGGTAACAATACATACATTCCTTTCGTCAGCGGTTTGAATTTACAGTCACTAGCGAACTTCATCTTTTTCGCTTGTGGTTCTAAGCCTTGGAATGCTAACTCGTGACTTCTTTTGATGCTCTCGTGGTTTTCTGCTACAGCCAGCGTTTCTTCAGGAATCGTAGATAGATCAGAGACAGAATTGTTTAAAATTTCTTCCACTTCCTCTTCCGTATGTAATGAGCTCAAGATCTCTTGCGGTATTGCTGAGTCCTTCAACCCTAATTTGGCTTCTCTTCCAAACATCACTTGATAAGGCGACTGCCTTATTCCCGCATGTAAGCGATTATTCTTCTGGAACTGGATGAATCGCAATCCCTCACTCCATTTACTGGTATTGTTATCTATCATCCAAGCTCGCAGCATATTCTCAATATCCTGATTTGACCTCTCAACACTTCCTTGGCTTTGGGAATGACGAGGCTTCCCATGGACTATTTTTAACCCAGGCCACATCACCGAGAGCTCATTAATAATTGAATTTACAAATTCACGGCCGTTATCGGATTGCAGAACTTCAGGACAACCGAAAATACAAAAAAAGTCTATCAAAACATAAGCCACTTCCGCAGCAGTTTTCGTTTTCAGGGCTCTTAGAAGAACAAATTTAGTCAAGTGTTCTTGATAATTTAATATAAATTTGTAGTCTCGATCGTTGCACGATTGCATATCGATTAAGTCTACCTGCGCACGGGCATTCACTTTATTAAAAAGCAATGGTTTTACCACAACACCTTTTTTTGGGAAAGATTTTTTTTTTTGACACACTTCACAATTGTTTAGAAACAGTTGAATAAATTTACGTTGCACATTGCAGTATTTTCTATGAATAACTTCGTACATTCTGTGCAAGCCTCCATGTCCGATTTCAATGTGAGCATTTTTCAAAATATCGAACAATTCATTGTTGTGGACGTACAGTTTGATGTTGTTTCTATCATTACTTGGCACGATCAATTTATTAACTTCTCCAATCGTCATTACCTCGAATCTTTTCAAGCGGCGATAATCTTTCGTTTCTTTTTTAACTTTCGATTTCGATGCTAAAACTTCGCTGATTATTAAATTGTACTGCGTTTCATCTAGAATGGTGAATTCCGTTCTCGGAAATTCAGATATTTTCTTATAAAAAACTTGCTCCAATAAAGCCCACGACTCTGCATTTTCACTTTGCATTTCGAACCTGCTTATTCACCGTTATGAAGAAGACTAATTTCAAAATACCTGATAGCTGTGAAATATTAACGCTGAACGTGCATGTTTATTGTATCACTTTGAAAATGCGTCCGATGTACACCCAACGAGTTTGATTCTGATACCTTCGTTCTGGACAACTTTTGAATAATGTTGGCAATAGTGACGTCTCACAGTGCGCCGTGACAGACCGGCTTGCAATCATAGCGCGACCCGTGAGCTGTCATTTCTACGCCGAGTGACTCTACTAACCCTAAATTATAGGCTGGTTTTTATTATTGAAGATACTTTACAATGATGTTATTTTTTATAAATCAACTGAATTTTCTATGAATGATTGGATGTAATGAAAATAAAAATAAATGTTAGAGCTTACAGTTTGTTGAGTTGTAATAAGTTTAATTTGGATCGATGTTACTCGACAAGAATTAATAATCCGTTGTCTTATTTATAATTATCGCTGAATAAATAGTCAAAATAACGAACTTGTTTAGTTAAAACGAGTTTTATTTAGAATTGATATTTTATTATATAGCGTTTCATTGTGAATGATTTATGTATGATCAGTAAAAATAAAATTATAGGTATCTGTAAAAATTTGTAAAAATGTGATCAACGTTCGTTGTACCGTATATATACATAATATTTTCTAATCAGTAACGATACGTGTCGCGGTAAAATTGTCACGTCGCATAACTACATCTGGTTCGACTGTGCCATAACTTTAAAAATTTTTCAAAATATTAAAATAACATAATTCTAGTATTGATGAATTCGTTGATTAAATAAAAATGGAAATCGTATGACAAAAAGATTGTCAGTATGATCTCATTTTCATTACATCCAATCATTCATGAAAAATTCAGTTGATTTATAAAAAATAACATCATTGTAAAGTATCGTCAATAATAAAAACCAGCCTATAATTGAGGGTTAGTAGAGTCACTCGGCGTAGAAATGACAGCTCACCGGTCGCGCTATGGTTGCAAGCCGTTCTGTCACGGCCCGCTGTGAGACGTCACTATTGCCAACATTATTCAAAAGTTGTCCAGAACAGAGGTATCAGAATCAAACTCGTTGGGTGTACATATTTATTCGCTCACGTACACTGGTTTTGGAATCTGATGCAGGATTGTACAAAGGCCATCGTACAATCCGCGAAGTGTACAGAATTCATTGTACAAACCCCGAATAAACAGGATTGTACGATTTCGGGGATTGTACGCAACATATACATATATATATATACTGTAACGGATCGGGTGATCTAAGCCCGAAACAATAGGTCACTACGCGCACAGTCAACCGCGCACAACAAGTGACGTCAAACAGTGACTATATAAGCGCAGCGCTAACATGGCTCGAGCAGCAGTGTTAGGCAAAGCGCCACGCTGACTCACTCACACGTATTTCGAGCAGCAGTGTTAGGCAAAGCGCCACGCTGTCTCACAAATATATCCTTTCTGAGGCCAGACAGGCAAAGCGCCCTGGTACTCTATAGAGTCATTTAGCTACGGAAACGACCATAGCGGCGTTTTACGTTTAGAGTCAAATATTATACTTGTTTTCCATTTTTTCATTATAATTCTCAATTCAATCACATTATATCGAATTTCTAAAATAACGAAAATTAAACTAGACGAATGTAGGATCGTTGCATAGCTAAACCTACGACGTTAGATTAAACTTTAGTAATATAATTTATAGTATAATTTTCCGGTTGCAACCACTTCAATTGATTATGAATTGTTTGACTAATTAAACATTTTGTTAATCGGGACGGTTTCCTTTTCTTTACAACCTTCTTCTCCGTAGGCTGAACTGACCTGACTAACACTTTGCATTTAATTAGCTAATATACAGCTTCGGTGACGACTGCGCTGCCCAGATCCGATACTTGCTTCGGTGCGCTAGGCGTACCCAAGTCAAGATACGGTCTCGGCAAGTGCGTTGAATCCCAAGTCTGATACAGCCTCGGTGCTGCTTGCAGCATCCAGGTCTGAGGGAGGCAGCTACGGTGTGATTCGCTCCACCCTAGTCTGTATTAGGGACTAACAAATTGATTACCTCTTCCAAGGAGCCCTAGAAATTAATCTAGAGTAAAGACACTCACAAGTAACTAGCCATACGCGACACCTTCCGTGTCGCGTAAAGCACCCAAAAAGTTACAATACATATAAAAATATCTATTGTTTACTTTCGGGACAGGGGTTATAGAAATTTAGTTATTCACCAAATACTTTGGGGACACTAGTATACTTTGGGGACTGTCCTCAAACTTTTACGTATCTAATGCATAGTTTGAGGACAATTCCATAAAATACGGTCCTGAGATCCGTCAAAAAACAAAAACCACAACACACATCTCAGTGCGAGGACGCACCCGAGTGTTATCATAGACCGACTATAGGCAGTATTGTAATTAGGCGCCCAAAAAGTCGATGTCCCCAAAATATGCTTTTTACATAAATATATATAATAAATATATTGTAACGTATCAGGCGATATGCCTGATACGAATACATGAGACAACCGCGCATCCCCCTTCACGCATAACAACTGACGTCACAAAGCGCTATAAAATGAGCGGTGCTGCTCGGCAGAGCAGCGCATTCCAGGTATAGCACCGGTGCGACTCACTACTCACCACTTAGCCAGGACCTGACAGGCATAGAGCCCAGGTGCCTTATTAGAATCACTTTGCGAAACGGAGTTACCTACAGCAGGAACTTACGTCTAGAGTCAAATTATTCAATATCAATTCCATTTTCAATCATTTAACATCTTGTCTATTTGCTATAAACATTCTTAACGGTAATATCGTGGCTTAGCCGAAAACTCAGAACGCGCACTAAACATAGGTTATTCTTATAATTTAATTCTTTAGGATAATTTTTCTTTTGTAATATTTTCTGTTATATTATTTTTCTCATAAATTTCACAGATTAAACTATTATTTAATTGAATTGCTAAAATCCATTTCTGAACATTCTTCTTTCCTCCATTCTACTAATCAATCCATAGCTAACATACAGCTTCGGTCAGGCAAACGCTGCCCGGATCAGATGCCTGCTTTGGTGCACTAGCTGCATCCAAGTCAGGGTACTGTCTTGGTGAGATAACGCCGATCCAAGTCTGATACAGCCTTGGTGCGGATTACCGCATCCAGGTCTGAGGGAGGCAGCTACGGCGAGATTCGCTCCGCCCTAGTCTGTATTAGGGTCTAACATATACCTATTTCGGGAAATCCTGATTAAAATTTCAAGACAAAGAACTTACAAGTAACTACCGGATCGCATCACCTTCTGTGCCAAATGTATTTTTTTTTTCTCGGAATCAAATTTAAAAGTTTCGCTTAGGTACTAAAACAGGCCTGTTAAAATATAAGCTCTCAATATTAATATGAAGATGGCCCGCATCGCACTTTTCGATTTCCAATAAGAATAACACAGGAACAACTACTTTTGTTACTTCTGATTTTTGTAACTACCGAACGATACGTCGTACAGTAAAGTTCTTGGCATGTTTTTTTTTAGAGAATCGAACGCTCTACAAAAAAAGTCCGACGTCATTTTTTCGTAAGTCAACTCCGTCAAAAGTTATTCGAGGAAAAGTTATTATATTATATTATAGTATATTAATCTTGACCTTGAATAACTTGTGACGTATGTGATGGTGGGAATTATTCCCCACCTCCAACAAAGGTGGGATCAGACGAGAGAGGAGTCCAACTTGAGCCTCGATACTGTATTGACATCCAGCACAAATTCTAATAAATGCCCCAGTACTATATTAACTTTGGCACTACTTTTATTTCAAACTACACCCTGACGAATCACCTCCACCCTTGCAAATTCAGAAGTGAGATAGTGGATCCGTGGCTTTTGATATAGAATTTTGGTCGGTCTCATTCTGTAAAAGACTTTGTGAATTGTGTCGGTCACTTGTGGTGTCGAAGCGGAAAGCGTCCCTACGATCACGACCGTTTTCTTCGTAACTTAGACTCGTAACGATACATGACGAAATTTGTTCGACGGTTCCCATTTTGTTCATGGTTTCGTTCGAGTGTTGGTTGGTGAATCGTGGAGGACACATTTTGAGTCTCGCGCTTCTGTGTGTTTTTTTTTGTGTTCCGACCAAAAGACTTCGAAACGGCGCGTCGCCCACTCGGAACTTTGTGTAATTTTATTTGGAGTGGTAGAACGTCGTAGAAATGTAGAAATTGTCGAGTGGTCTCGGATATTTCGTGGCCTTGAAAATAAAGAAATTTTGGACATAAAGAAGGATGACCATTCGCGCAGTGCCTCGGACTTTGTAGAAATTCTCTCCTTGGAGCTATATTTGACGAACCGTTGTATAGTGTATCCACACGGCTTACTAAAATGATCTGTAGTATATCGCGCTATGGTAGTGTTGTTTACGTGAGCGAGTACCGTGTTGTTGAGTTACCGGTGGATACAGCGACTTGACGACAAGGAAAACATTGTGTCTTTCACGCGGGCTAAGGTTGTGTGCGTTGTGGATGTTGTGTCTCTTTTCGTTTAAATGACACTCGCAATGCCGCTGAAAGAGGCTCACGCGTTTACGGTTAACGAATTGAAAGCCAGGCTTCAAGAGTTTGGTTTATCGTTGAAAGGAAATAAAAACGAATTGATTGCTCGCTTGATGGAACATGACCCCACGGGAGATTGGAGGCGGGTAGAAGAACAGGCTATTGGCGGTGATAATGATACGCCACCCTGCGCGAGTGACGCACAGGCGCAACAACGCATTCAAGAACTTTTGCAGCGAGAACTTGATCTCGTTCGTAGGGAGCGTGATGTGATGGCAAGAGAATTGGCCGTTGCTCAGCAAGAGCTCGCGTGGTTGCGACCCAATGGTGGAGGGAATCCGCAACAAGCCGATGAACAGAATGGAGCTGCCGGTCAAAGATTTACCACGGAAGCCCCTGACGTACCCGCACCGTCGCGTAATATTCGCGTCATCGCAGAGATGTTGCCGGAATTTAGAGATTCCCATGACGCTTTCTGGAAGTGGGAAGAACAGTTGAATCTCCTCAAAGATAATTACGGCCTAGATGAAGTTTCAACGCGCTTAATTGTTGGCCAACGATTGAAGGGAGGAGCATTGGAATGGTTTCACTCGAAACCTGAGCATTTAGCAATGACCCTGAGAGAATTGATGGATGGAATGAAATCAACATTTGATCATCGACCGACGAAACTCGCCCTTAGACGTCAATTCGAGAGTAGACGGTGGAAAATCCATGAGACTTTTAGCGAGTATTATCTCGATAAACTCGCGCTTGCCAATCGCATCACTATCGCAGAGGACGAGCTCGTCGATTACCTGATAGATGGAATACCTAACGAATCACTCCAGAGTCAAGCCAGAATTCAAAACTCCTCTACAAAAGTCCAGTTACTAAGAGGATTTGAGAAAATATCGTTAAGAACAGCACCAGTAGCCAACAACAGCCGCGAGAAGAGAGACGAGCCGAGAGGACGCAACCTTCCCCAGAGAAAGGAGCCTCCTAGGCTGGACCCCTCTGCTGAAAACAGCAGCCATCAGCAGCCGCCACGAGAAGATAAAGCAGAGGAGGCCAGTGGCTCATCGGGAGTGGGCACCCGGATGTGTAACTATTGCAAAAAACGGGGACACACCAAGTTCCACTGCCCAGCATTAGCAGTGAAGAAACGGCCGTGTTTCAAGTGCGGAGAATCTGGTCACATGGTGAAGGACTGCCCAGGGAGACCACACCAAATCAGCAACGTGACGGAGGGACCAGAGAAACTGCCGGCATCGAACAATGAGTATCTTAGAAAAATTGATTATGCCATGTGTACTGAAGGGAGTGCAGAAAATCTCGTAAAACTAGAGACTTTGTTGGACACGGGTAGCCCAGTCAGTTTCATTAAACTTAAGTACGTTCCGAGCGATTCTATTGACCCTGCGGATGATATTCGAAATAAATTCACGGGGATTAATAGTAGTAGTCTCGTTATTTTGGGAACAGTGAAAATGGATATAAAGTTCAGTTCAAACAGGCGGTTGTCGGAAGCACGTTTACTTATTGTCCCAGATTATACGATGAATACATCAGTGGTTTCGGGAAGAAATTATTTAGGTAAACTTGGCCTTGTACTGAGAGAGAAAGACGAAATTATCTAACACGTTGAAGAGATTATGAATGTTGATATCGCGTTGGAGGATAATTTGGTAGACTCACTGGCAGTAAATCCCGAAGTTTCATTTAAGGTTCAAAAACAACTGAAACAATTATTTGAGGAAAAATATTCGAAGCCCGAGCGTCCGGAAAATCCGCGGATTTCCGCGGAGTTACAGTTAACATCGACTGATTCGCGGCCCCTCCACTTTCAGCCCCGTAGACTCGCCTATGCCGAAAAAGAGAAAGTTCGCGAAATAATTGATGATTTAATGAAGAAAGGAATTATCAGACCAAGCCGTTCAGAAAATGCGTCACCGATTGTTCTCGTTAAGAAAAAGAATGGCGAGACACGCATGTGCGTCGACTACCGCGCTCTTAACAAACTAACGCTTCGTGATAACTACCCATTACCTCTGATTGAGGACCAATTAGACGTCTTGAATGGTAAGAAATATTTTTCGGCATTGGACCTAAAAGACGGTTTCCATCACATTCGTGTCGCGGAAGAATCAATAAAGTATACCGCTTTTGTCACGCCAATGAGACAGTATGAATACGTGCGTATGCCGTTTGGGCTCAAGGGCGTACCATCTGCTTTCCAAAGGTGGGTGAATGAGGTCCTCAAAGATTTCATTGAAAGAGGCGATGTCGTGGTCTACCTTGGTGACATATTGGTTGCAACCGTTTCGGTTGAACACCACTTGAAGGTGTTGGCTGAACTTTTCAGAGTACTTGTTCGCAGTAAACTTCAACTTCGTCTCGATAAATGCGTGTTCCTGTTCACGGAGGTTGAATATTTGGGGTATCGAGTTAGCGCTGAGGGTATACGCCCAACCAAAGATGGTATCAACGCGATCGCGAATTTTCCAGTCCCAAGCGACTTGAGAAGCGTGAGGCGCTTTTTGGGCATGTGCTCTTACTTTAAAAAATTTATAGAGGGGTTTTCAGTGGTTGCAAAGCCCCTGACCGATTTAACTAAAAAGGATGTAGCATTTCAGTTCGGGGAGCCTCAGGTTAAAGCATTTGGGTTATTAAAATCGCAGTTAACCACTTCTCCTATTCTGTCGATCTATAGTCCCCACGACGAAACCGAATTACATACTGACGCGAGTTCTCATGGGTTTGGCGTGGTTCTAATGCAGAGGAAGGCTGACCTGAAGTTTCACCCCGTGTTTTACTTTTCAAAACGCGCGACGGACGTTGAGAGCCGATACCACAGCTTCAAGTTGGAAACACTGTCGATTATTTACGCACTGCGTAGATTTCGTATTTACCTCCAAGGAATCAAATTCAAAATCGTCACTGATTGTAACTCTTTAAAAATGACGTTAGATAAAAGGGAGATAAATCCGCGGATCTCGCGGTGGGCGCTCGAGCTCCAAAATTTTGACTATGAGGTTGAACATCGATCGGGAAATCGAATGCAGCACGTCGATGCACTAAGTCGCGCGCCAGAGATTTTGGTGGTTACAGACAACCCTTTCGAGGTCAATCTCTCTCTCAGTCAGGGCCGAGATCCGGAAATTGTTAAAATTTGCGAAATGCTGGAAAAATCTGAACATCATCTGTATGAAATGCGAAATGGCCTAGTCTTCCGTAAAGATAAAGGAAATTTACGTTTTTATGTACCAAAGAATATGATAATTCATGTCATCCGAAAATACCACGAAGAAATAAGACATTTGTCAGTTGAGAAAACGTGTAACGCGATTAGATCAAACTATTGGTTCCCAGTGATGAACGAAAAGGTTAAAGGTTATATTCGTGACTGTTTGAAATGTATTGCTTATGTAGTATAAAATACCGTGTGTGGGTTTCAGGGTGAGCGAGGATGTTAAGGATGAGCAATGAATGCAAGTCTTTTAAGAGTTAGAAAAACAATAGAAAAATCTTTATTATATATCGTCGTCGTACGTATAACCCCGCTCCGTACATGCGTCTTAACGAGTCGCTGGTCAGGTCGAATCTGCCCCTTTTTTCTTTCCGTGGAAAGGCTCACGCCAACCACCCAAACTCCTCCATCTGTTCTTTGTCATTCATGCACTTTCCACTTTCTCCACTCAGCCATACTCTTATTACTAACGGTCATACCGGCGCCTAGCCTCGGACCCTAGCTATACTAACCCTTAGATTTACGACTTAAACATATCGGCTTTCACTCCTTATACTATATCCTAATATTTAAACCTAACGTAAACTAAATTTTGTCCGCGTATTTCACTCGACACTACATTCGGCCATCCTGCGTTGACATCTGGCCTCAGAGGTCGTCTCCATCTTCACTGTGGTTGTCCGAATCACGGTCATCTTCCACGACCCACCTTTTCATGTGATCCGCCGACGTTGATGTCAGTTGTGGGCCTTCGTGTTCGCCCACCTTTTCTACAGCGTAACGGTCGTTTCGCATAACACGTGTCACCTTATAGGGCCCCAAAAATTTCCCGCGTAGCTTCAGCCCTGGTCCGAACTGGGTTCGTTTAATTGCAACCAGATCGTTTTCTCCGTATTTTTCCGCCACCTTGCGTTTTTTGTTGTAGCTCGCGCGATTCTCTTCTTGGATCTTTCTGATTTTTCCCTGGGCCTTTTCTCGCAGCTCGTCACGACTTTCTTCGAATCTTGTAGCCCACTCCTTCTCGATTAGCTCTTTAACCTGCTGGTCCTCCTTAATTCGCATGTTGACCCCGAACAACAGGTGAAACGGCGCTCTACCTGTGCTGCGGCTCACTGTGGCGTTTAGGTACCTCTGTGTCGTCTCTACATACCTGTACCAATTCTCAGGTACCGGTGCAGCCAGCTTGGTAAGAAGAGGGATCAACGTCCGGTTCACCCTTTCCACCTGACCGTTCCCCCTTGGCACCCCTGTCGTAATTAACGCGTGGTCTATCCTCTCGCTCTCGCAATACTCCTTGAAGGCGTTCGACGTAAATGCCGTCCCCCGGTCAGAAACGATTCTTCGTGGGCTTCCAAAAACGGCGGACTGCTTACGCAGGCGGTCTAGCACCTCAGCTGTATCCGTCGACTTCGTAGGGTACAGCCACACAAACTTCGTAAACGCGTCGACCACTACGAATACATGCTGGTATCTCTTCTTAGTCTTTGTCATCGGGCCTACGTGGTCTATATGGTACGTATCTAACGGGACATCACCTTTTGCGATAGGGTTCAGGAACCCTTCTTGCCTACCTTGTTTTCTCTCCGCTAGTATACAGTTCACACAATTCGCTAGCACTTTCTCTACTTTTTGCCGCATCGCTTTAAACCAAAAGTCTTTACGGACAATAGCTTCCGTCTTATTTACCCCGAAGTGCCCACGCTCATGTGCCTGGCGCACTACCTGGGTTTGCATACTTTTCGGCACTACTACTAGTACATCATTATCTACTTCCTTATATAATAGATCGTTCCTTATTAAATACCCGTCGGCTTGGTTGCGTGTTGCGGCGTCCAATATTTTCCGCAAGTCTTCATCCTCATTTTGCGCTCTTACCAATCGCGCAATCAAGCCGTCGTCACTTTCAGTTACCAATAACGCACTCGGCAACGGGTTACGACTCAAGGCATCCACATGCTGCATACTTTTACCCGGCCTATGGCATACTTCGTAGTTGAACTCCTCCAACAACAAAGCCCATCTGGCTACTCGCACACATAAATCTTTTTTCTTCATTGTCATTGCAAAATCCTGACAGTCAGTGATAACCTTGAACGGAATTCTCAGAAGGTAAACCCTAAACTTCTTCAAGGCCTTCATAATCGCGAGTACTTCCAGCTCGTAGCTGGTGTACTTTTCCTCGGCCGGTGTCGACTTACCACTGGCATAGTAGACCGGATGGAATCTCCCGTCGTCGCTACCCAGTTGCATTAAAATTGCCCCGTACCCCAGACATGATGCATCCGTGTGCAGTTCCGTCTCCGCCCCCACGCGATACAACCTTAGCACGGGCCCGTTACTTAGCGCCGTCTTCAATGCTTCAAAAGCTTCAATCTCGTGATCCCCGAAACTGAACTTCGCGTCTTTTTTCAGCAATTCCGTCAACGGCCTAGCTATTTTCGCATACCCTTCAATAAACTTTCTAAAATAACCCGTCAGTCCTAAAAAGCTTTGGACCTTTTTAACGGTTGTCGGCCTGGGGAAATTTGCTACGGCTTTCGTCTTATTTTCGGACGGCTTAATGGTATCTTTTGAAACAATATTCCCTAGATATTCGATTTCCGTTTGCAGAAATCTACACTTACTCCAATTAATTATCAACCCGTATTGACTCGAAACTTCCAACACGAGCCTTAAACGCTCCATAGCTTCTTCTACGTTTGCCGCTAGAATTATCAAGTCGTCCATGTAAACAACTAGATATTTCTTATCAATCAATCTTTTAAAAACCGTCGCGACAAACTTCTGAAAGATAATTGGCGAAATACTCAATCCGAACGGCGTTCTTAAAAATTCGTACTGCCCGTTTGGCGTCACAAAGGCCGTATACTTCTGACTTTCCTCGTCTACCGGTACGTGGAAAAACCCGTTTTTCATGTCTATCGTCGTGAATATTTCCGCGCCCTGCAGAGAGTCTAGCTGGTCTTCGATCAGCGGTAATGGGAAGCGTGGTCTCTCAATTAACTTATTTATTTCGCGATAATCGACGCAGAGTCTCGTCGAGCCGTTTTTCTTTTTGACTAACACTATCGGACTCGCGTACTCTGAATTAGACGGTCTGATGATGCCTTCCTGCATCCATAGCTTCACCAAGTCTTCTACTTCCTTCTTCTCCGACGGTGAGAGCCTTCGTGGTCTACTCGCTATCGGAACATCGCTTTTCAATATTATTTTAGTCTTGATACCTACGTCTTGCGTCTTCTCCGGCTTGTACTCCTCTATAACCTTACGAATCTCCTCGCGATAATAAGGTTCTTTAACATGGGACAGGTCAACTTCGTTCGCTTGATCAACTACGTTAATTCTGAAAATATCCGGTGTATCTACCTTATCGTCGTCTGCCCTGTCGAGTCTTAAAAACGCCACGATACCTCGTCTCACGCGTAGTTCTACTTGGTCGAGAAAGTCGGTACCCAACAATAGACTGTGCTTTAGAATCGTACTTGAAACTACGTGGATCACGACGGGAAACTTGTCGCCATCGACTGTCATATTCTTAGTGAACTCACCCATAGTCGTATTGCCCGTGGAGCCGAAACCTTCGAACTTAAGATTACTATCATGCAAGGCTGGTGACCCTATCTTCTCGTACTCGTCTGATCGTATGAAAGTAAGGTCACTACCTGTGTCAACTAATGCTACGAACTTATGGTCCTCTAGAGCCACTTCCTTCATGTACTTCTGTTTATTCGGACGCGACACAATGTACGCCTCCTTCGGCTTAGTCGGACACTTTGCCGCGATATGGCCGTAATCGTTGCACTGAAAGCACTTTGTGCCCTTTTCCTTCGCCGGACACTCCGCACCCACATGTTTTTTATCACCACAATTGAAACACCGTTTCACTGGCGTAGCTTCGTCTACCGTCTTCTTCTTGACACCTTTTCCGTCGGGCCGCTTCGCTTTATCGTCCTTCCGTTGTTCTGCTGGCTTCGATTTCGACTTCATCTCACTCTTCATGGCTTCGTACTGCTTGAATTTTTCCTTCAACTGTCGAATAGTCTTCGCTCCGTACAACACCGCTTTATTTGTTGCCTCGTCTGGTACACCCTGTATAATGTATTGAATCACGGACTGCGTGTCGACATCCGCTTGGGCAGCAATCTCGAGCATCTCATAAATATACTCCTGGGATGTTTCCTCCGCTTTCTTTCTGCGCTGCGACAGCTCCATATGCACCTTGTGGCCACTGACGGCCTCGTCAAACTCTTCTTTTAAAGCTTTTTTAAACTTAGTCCATGTTTTTGTACATTTTTCGTGTTTGACAAACAGTTTCGCCGATCCCTTGAGCAATCGCTTGCCGTAGGCAATCTTGTCATCACACCACATCAGACCATTTGCACAATTCAGCTATTTCTTCAAAGTCTTCTAGCCACTGTTTTATACTCATATAATCGTCGCCACTGAACTTTTCGAGAGATTCCTCGACGTCTTTGAACGTTAACAGCGCGCGTTGTGGTGATTCTCGTCTTCTGCGTCGTCTTGCTCGGGCTGGAGCTTCGTCTTCTTCTTCTGAAACTTCTTCGTTGTCTTCGTCGTCGTCAGTATCTGCGTCTGGGTTTATTCGGTCGTTGCCGTCTGCGCGGACCTCTTCTTCGTTACCCTCAGCATCATCTTCTTCGTCTTCAACGTCGTCGTCTTCGTCGTCTTCTTCGCCCGGAGCAATGCGTTCCCGTTCTAGCAGCAGCGCTGCCCTTAGTCGAGCCTGTAACTCCGGCTTCCTTCCGGTCACTCGGAGTTGTCGTCGTCTGAACTCTTCTTTCAAGTTGATGACCTTCATCCCTGCAACCCGTTCGTCGTTGAGCTCTACTGCGTTGAGTTCTTCTACCACCCGTTCAACTTGGTCGGCCATACTTTATCACTTACTAAACTTAAACTTACACTTTACTTCCTACACTGTCACTTATCACTCGTGTCTTTTCACTTGCCACTCACTGTCACTGTTCGCTAACTACCCTGATCCCGGTTGAGCCCCCAAAAATGTAGTATAAAATACCGTGTGTGGGTTTCAGGGTGAGCGAGGATGTTAAGGATGAGCAATGAATGCAAGTCTTTTAAGAGTTAGAAAAACAATAGAAAAATCTTTATTATATATCGTCGTCGTACGTATAACCCCGCTCCGTACATGCGTCTTAACGAGTCGCTGGTCAGGTCGAATCTGCCCCTTTTTTCTTTCCGTGGAAAGGCTCACGCCAACCACCCAAACTCCTCCATCTGTTCTTTGTCATTCATGCACTTTCCACTTTCTCCACTCAGTCATACTCTTATTACTAACGGTCATACCGGCGCCTAGCCTCGGACCCTAGCTATACTAACCCTTAGATTTACGACTTAAACATATCGGCTTTCACTCCTTATACTATATCCTAATATTTAAACCTAACGTAAACTAAATTTTGTCCGCGTATTTCACTCGACACTACACTTATAACCCGGTGACTGGAAAAGCCGAGGGATTTCTGCACAGTATCTCGAAGGGAGATACGCCCTTCGGTATGGTTCACATTGATCACTGTGGCCCAGTAGAGAAGGCACGTCTGATTAAAAAGCACATTTTTGTTGTGGTAGATTCATTTACCAAATTTACGAAACTTTACGCGACTAGAACAACGTCCTCTGCGGAGGCTATCGGTGCACTCCGGCGATTCTTCGCAGATTACAGTCCCCCGGAGTGTATCGTGTCTGACCGTGGCACTTGTTTTACGTCAGCTGAATTTCGCGAATTTTTCGAAGAGAGTCATGTCAAACAAGTATTGATCGCCACTGGCTCGCCAAAGGCCAATGGCCAAGTAGAGCGAATCAATCGTATATTGGGAGTAATGCTTGGGAAATTGATCGATAATGACTCTGGAAAGTACTGGTACAAGGTGTTAAAAGACGTAGAGTACGCACTCAACAATACTGTACACAAGTCAACAGGTGAAACACCTGCGAAACTTTTGTTTGGGGTTGATCAACGTAGAAAAATGCATGACGAAATAAAAGATTATCTGGGCGAGACAGTTGTGATCAATACCCGTGATTTCGATGAAATGCGTGCCAAGGCAGCTGAGAAAATTGTAAAATCACAAAAATATAATGAAGATTACTTCAATAAGAAAAGGAAGGAACCCCACAAGTATGAAATCGGGGATTACGTACTCCCCCGTAATTTCGATAGCACCCCCGGTGCTCCGCAAAAACTGATTCCCAAATTCAAAGGACCCTACTGTATTACTCGCGTACTCCGTAATGATCGATATGTTATTGCTGATGTCGAAAATCATCCAACTACTCAGAGACCTTATTGTGGGGTCTGGGAAGCAGCAAACATGCGACCCTGGTGTGCTACCGAAAGAGACGACACGCTAGAATGCGATGAATAATTTTTATTAATGTATATGATTTTGATTAAAATGCCTAATTATTTCTGAAAGGATTAAACCAAACGAAATTTTATTATGTATAAACAAGTGTATAATTGTGATTCTGAGGCTAAAGACTGTTTTTATTCTATTTTTATGTGTTTCTGGGCGTATGCGACGAAAACAATAAAATCACATGTTTTACAAGTAGATGCGTCGTATTGTTGCTGGGAACCGATTATTTGTCTGAGATAATAGTCCGAGACGTACTATGGCCAGGACAGCCGAGTTGTGATAGTGGGAATTAATCCCCACCTCTAACAAAGGTGGGATTAGACGTGAGAGGAGTCCGACTTGAGCCTCGATACTGTATTGACATCTAGCACAAATTCTAATAAATGCCCCAGTACTATATTAACTTTGGCTTTACTTTTATTTCAAACTACACCCTGACGAATCACCTCCACCCTTACACGTAGTTGACTTACCAAAAAATGACTGTAGACCTTTTCTGCAGAGCGTTCAATTCTCTAAAAAAACATGCCGATAATTTTACTGTACGACGTATCGTTCGTTAGTTACAAAAATCAGAATGAACAAAAGTAGTTGTTTCTGTGTTATTCTTATGGGAAATCGAAAAGTGCGATGCGGGCCATCTTAATATTAATATTGAGAGCCTATATTTTAACAGGCCTATTTTAGTACCTAAACGAAACTTTTAAACTTGGTTCCGATATGAAAAAAAAAATTCTCTTTACCCTAATATATATATATATTTTGTATTCATATGCATATTATATAGGTATGTTATAATAATAAGTATATACCATGAATATTTTTCGAACCAGAACGCTCTCTTCCCTATGAGATGGTCACAGTGTTCTGTCTCTTTCGTTCTCTATGCAACTATGCTGGATAGAAGGAGACAGGAGACCGTGGCCAACTTCACAGGAAGAGGAAGCGATCTGTTTCAAATAATATTCACGGTATATAATAGGTTAATGATAATTCTGTAATTAAAACTAGTAAATAAAGAATATGTAAATAAATGTAAATAAAATATGTACGGAGGTAAAGATTACAAAGATTATAAAGATTAAAGGAGACAAAGATTATTAAGATTATTGTGCTGCTGGAGCTGCCGGATCACCCCTGCCCTGGCCTCTGCCTCCTCCTCCGCCACGGTAGGGATTGGCCATTTTATATAAAAAATGTATGAGATTTATTTGTTGGTCTCTCTTTCTTTAGCGCACAGCCTGCCCAGCTCGTTTGTGTCGAGGTTCTCTATTAACTGAAAGAGTGATGGTGAAAACTCAATTATGAGTCTCGAAAAAGACAAGTGACGTAAGATTACTAGAAGTAATAGTAGGGGAGCCCAAGATGCTGAATGGGGATTTACTCTAGCGTCGTGGGGACCTTTTGGATTGTGAAGATTAGATGCTAAAAAGCAAAAAACGTTTATGCTTGAAGCTATTTTTACTTTTATTGGACTTGGATAAGTATGTTATGAATTAATGTTGGGCGCCAATCAAATAATATATGATAATATTAGAAACAACTTGTGAAGCTCAGGGCGTTGAGAATTCTATGGGCTGATCAAATGAAGAGGACAATAACGAGGATTGAACGAATAATATGTGGAACTATCCGGTATCTGAATGTATAAAGGATTTTCAGTATTCTACAAAGAAACAAGGATATGCAGACATTTCAATTAAATAATATATCAATTTATTATAATAAGGTTGAACTGGTAATTATAAAGGTTTAAATAATAATCTAATAAAATTATTTGAATCTATGCTTATAAACAGAAAAATCGCTTATTACCATATGATATATGAGTTTACTTTATAAATGGATTTAATTATAATATTTAATTTATATTTATTCAACAAGATTTCTTTTATCAAAAAGAGAACAGCTTGACAGGCAAAAGGACCTAAGTACAATTCACGATGCAAGCTAATCTATTTTTAAATGATTCTAATTCAAATAATAATCTAATAAAATTATTTGAATCTATGCTCGTAAACAGAAAAATCGCTTATTATTTAGATCACCATATGATATATGAGTTTACTTTATAAATGAATTTAATTATAATATTCAATTTTAAAAAGATTTCTTTTATCAAAAAGAGAAAAGCTTGACAGGCAAAAGGACCTAAGTACAATTCACGATGCAAGCTAGTCTATTTTTAAATGATTCTAATAGTTATTCAAAAAGGGGAAAGCAGGACAGGCAGAAAGACCGAAGTACAATCCGCGATGCGTACAAACCAAAAAATAAAAAAGAAGAGCTAGACAGGCAGAAAGACCGAAATACGATCCGCGATGCTAGCAAATCTTAGTGATTTGAAAAGAAAAATCTTAAGGACAGGCAGAAAGACCGAAGTACGATCCGCGATGCCTCAGAGGATTATTTAAATGGAGTATGGCGCTCCTCGAATGATTAAAATGGATTATCTATATTAAAATATGATAATTACTTTTATTGTGAGTTATATAACCATCTATCGGTGATTATACCAATTTAATGTTTCTGTTTCTATGTATGAATGCGTTTATCATTTGTATGAATTTATTTAACAAAAAACATAACAGCTAGGTCTCTGCATCTAGCTGCGACTCGCTATATTAATACGTTACGTTACATGCTGTATGCCCTTTCAGTGGTGGGGGGAGCGTGTACAGACTTTCAAAAATGTAAAAAAAAATCGTTACAAAGAAATACTCGAGCGCGTCAGATATTAATAGTGTATACGCCCCACGTGTTTCTAGAATATAAATAAACTGTGATTATAAATAAATAAACTGTAATTACAAACAAATTTTTTTTTTGTTTGTAATTACATTCCGATTCTTTTCGAAGTCGATACCTGCGTTGGTATTCGACCCTGAAATCTTTATTCTGTTTTGTAGAATCTCGGAAAGACCGACGAGCTCTATCGTCCCGTTGATATTGGGCTCTGGATTTTTTGTTCGCAATAGTTGATTCTTGCTCTCCTTGCTCTCCGTCCTGTTCCTTCCGCTTTCGCCCCGATAACGTAATTTGAGATGGAACTAAAAGGAAAGAAATTTAAATGAGCATCAGATAACAGAAACGCAGCTACATAATATATTTTAACTCTTATTCGTTTATTTTTAATCATTTTTATTATTTGTCATTACGACTGTACGGAGGTATTGTGAGGTCTCTGAAGACACAACGGAGAGGCTGTGCAAGGCCTTTAGAAACTCTACGAAGAGGCATTCCGGGGCTCGTGTATCGTGCGAGGTTATGAACGAACCATGCTGACTCGTACATAACCTCGCCTCGAACACCATGAAAATATTGTTTTTTTGTTTGTTTTCAAATGTTAAAATATACAGGGTGATTCACTGCTACCGGGCCATTTTAGATAGGCGGATTACTCAGAAAATTCTAAGACTAAAAGTCCTTTACCAAAAATTCGATAGACCTCCAGTTCCCGAGCTACGGAGGATCTAGGATAACCAATTACAGAGCTTATACGTGACTCGGACAGGGGCGTCTAGATATCTTAAATTAATAAAATGTAATTTTTATTTCGTCATAAGTAATTTCAGCATCACTTGTAACTGAAACTGGGACTGCTGCTGGCGTTGGTTTCGACGTCCAGGTCGTCCAGGTTATCCTCCTCGTGATCCAGGTCGTCCGCTTCGTAGTTTTTGTGGTCCAGGTCGTTCGCAACGTGGTTTCCAGCGTCCAGGTTGTGCGCATTGTAGTTTTCGTAGTCCAGGTCATACGCCTCGTAATTTTCGTCTTGCAGGTCGTACAGCTCGTACTTTGTGTCGCCAAGGTCGTTCGCTTCATAGTCTTCGTTATCCAGGTCCTGCGCTTCGTAGCTTTCGTTGTCCAAGTCGTGCGCTTCGTAGTCTTCTTTGTCCAGGTCCTGTGCTTCGTGGTTTTCGTTGTCCAGGTCGTAAAGTACGAGCTGTACAACCTGCAAGACGAAAATTACGAAGCGTATGACCTGGACGACGCAAACTGTGAGGCGTACGACCTAGACTACGAAAACTACGATGCGCACAACCTGGACGCTGGAAGCCACGTCGCGAACGACCTGGACTGCGAAAACTACGAAGCGGATGACATGTGCAACTAAACTATGTAGCACACGACGTAGAAGACGCGAACCACGAAGCGGACGACCTGGATCACGAGGAGGATACCCTGGACGACCTGGACGACCTGGACGTCGAAACCAACGCCAGCAGCAGTCCCAGTTTCAGTTACAAGTGATGCTAAAATTACTTATGACGAAATAAAAATTACATTTTAATAACTTAAGATATCTAGACGGCCCTGTCCGAGTCACGTATAAGCTCTGTAATTGGTTATCCTAGATCCTCCATAGCTCGGGAACTGGAGGTCTATCGAATTTTTGGTAAAGAACTTTTAGTCTTAGAATTTCCTGAGGAATCTGCCTATCTAAAATGGCCCGGTAGCAGTGAATCACCCTGTATATAAACAACACATACCTTCATTAGCTGGGGATTTTACCGACGGTCCATCCAGTTCGGGATCCATTTGTAGGCTAATGCCCACATTCGGTTTCGAATGATTCAATAATAACAAAAACTGTACCTATAACAGAAATCACGCACTGGCACGAAATTTGCTGCGAGGCACGAAGCGAAGACGCTGTGGGCTCACACGTATACTCTCGTATACTGCAGATGACGAAGCACGCTATCCTATCCCCTCCCTGCACTGACTCACTCGCTCTCACTCGCAAACACACGGCTTATAGTAGGGGAGCCCAAGATGCTAAATGAGGATTTACTCGAGCGTCGTGGGGACCTTTTGGATTGTGAAGATTAGATGCTAAAAAGCAAAAAACGTTCATGCTGTATGCCCTTTCAGTGATGGGGGGAGCGTGTACAGACTTTCAAAAATGTAAAAAAAAAATCGTTACAAAGAAATACTCGAGCGCGTCAGATATTAGTAGTGTATACGCCCCACGTGTTTCTGATAACGGAGGAATATTAATCTGCCGGTTTGCGTGGTGGAGGTGGCCGTACGAAGGGGCTGCAAATTAAAAAAAAAAAAAATTTATTCGAGCGCGTCAGATATTCAGAAGGGATGTTAAGTAAGCCCTAAAGGAGCTCCTATTCAAAAGACTGACGATTTGGACGTGACCAAAACTCATAGCCGATTTTTGAAAATGCAAAAAAAAATCGTGACATTAAAATACTCGAGCGCGTCAGATTAATATACTGTAACTTTCTATGCGTATGTTCCGTCAACGGAAAGTTGGTGGAATTACGCTAGTTCGCGTGAGTTCAGGTCACGGATGATTTTTGGAGCTCCTAGTTGGAAAAAATGTGAAAAACCTTTTGTTTGCCCTAATACAGACTCGGATAGACACTTTGGTCTACCAGAGCTGCCTCCCTAATACAGACTCGGATAGATACTTAGATCTACCAGAGCTGCCTCCCTACAGACTTGGGATTGTTTTACCTTTCAGACTCGGGTACCGATTAAAGCTATACCGTTGCTGTCTAGGTAAACGCACCGAAGCTGCCTGTTACAGACTTGGGATATGATACACTCTCAGACTCGGGTACCGATTAAAGCTATACCGTTGCTGCCTGAGTGTATCGCACCGAAGCTGCCTGTTAGCTATCTGAACACGATTTTAATACAAGTGAATTTACTCTGAAAGAATTTATGTTAATTAAAGAAAGTAATCACAACTCGAAATGAAACGCAAGGATTCTGTCGCTTATGTGATTTATAGTGATAGATGTATTTACAAAAATAATAAGTTCTGTTTGTGGTTAACAATATTTACAAAATAAAATAAAATGTGACTCGATATAATTTGATTTGATTTTCTCTCTCCTTCTTTCTTTCTTTCGTTTTCTTTTTTATAAATCGCTTTGATCTATTTCTTTTCTTTTTTCTCTTTTAATTATAAATGCCGTCTTGGCTAAGTACAATTTGTCTTTTTCTTGAATTTAATTGGTAAATTGCTGCTTTAGCTAATTTCCTATTGATTTGAGGTTATGTTTGAGATTATTTTATGCTGGCTATGAGTCGACCGACTGCTTTAGTACGAATCGCTCTGTTCTACTGAATTGAGTGTGAGTCGCTCGACTGCTCTAGTACGAACGCTGATCGTTGGCTGGATGAGCCCCCTTATATAGTACTTGTGACGTCACGCGTACCTCGTATGATCAGCGCGTGGCTAATTGCGCAGTCGTATGGTCGTGATTCGGTCGTTCGGCGTAGCTGTTCAGTCCGAACACGTTACAATACAGACAGTTCAGCTTAATGTCCTTGTCTTGCTGATCCATAATCTGACAATTATGTGGAGGAATTTCCCTAATCTGACGACGGATTAAGTAGTATGGGGAAGGTGCGAGCGAGTGAGACATGGAAAAAGAGCGAGAAGGGAAGAGAGGCGCGGAGTGGGAAATAGATAGTTCTCAGCAGCTGCACGCACCACACTTTATAGATGATTTTAACTATTTCGGCTTGAGAAAATCGGCAGATTATATTATTTCCGTGATCCTTGAAATATTTCCTTCAAAATAAAAAAAAATTTAACCGCGCTTGAGAATGTCCAGGTGACGTTTTTTTTTTTGCAACTTTGTGACTCTCCTATTTCCTTATGTCATGCGCAAATCGTCAGATTATTGGAATGCACACTTTTCTGCATGTAATTAACTTGCCTTGCCTCAATCTGATGCGCTCGAGTTTTTCTAACGATCGATTTTTTTTTACTAATCTGATCGGCTGCCCTGAACGCGCGGCCCTATATGAAGGGTTCATATATGGCGGGAGTACTTATCAGGGTGCAAGATTTCCCCCCTTATGTTATTCTGCCGCGCTCGAGTAAATCCCAAAATCCCCGCTTGGGCTCCCCTACTATAAGACGAGGGTTGTATTCAGTTCACTACGGATCACGTTATCGAACATCAAAGCAGTACATGGACAGACGAAGATTCTTAAAATTGAAAAACAGTGTAAAGTATGAAATTATATACCATCTTGTAGCGGGTTTCGGGCCCCTCCGTCCGCCCTGTTGCCCGCTGGCAGCTGATTATTTGGGTCAACGTTTTCTATAAAAATAAATATGAACCGTGCTACAAAACTCAGCGTGGTCAGGCATACCGTTTATGTGATCGACTAATAATTGCCGATAGCGCCAGCTGAATAGAATCTCATGACAAAAGCACGAATATTAACGGTATTTTTGAAATGAAATCACGACTATGCAGAGTTGATGCTATCGTACAGTCAAACAATTACGGGATCGGCATGTTCAACAAAACTGAACAACTTATGCCAAACATTCACTAAGGATGAGGAAGTAATGACTGAGGTATATATTTACCGGGTCAAAAATATCTGTAATGTAAAAAAAGTCGGAAAGTTCCCGAATTATCTTACAATGAAAATTCACAAGAATCTTATCGCCAGTCTCTGTCATGATATTAGAAAAGGCTGTAAAGCACTACAATTTCCCCGCAAGTATACGTCGTGAAGTCGGACCTCGCTGTTTCGTGTAGTGATATCGAAACATCATTCCAAGGATGGAATTTTTGGCATAGGTAACTTTCGTCTCAATTTTTCGCAAGGAATCCGCCAGTATGCCGATGGTGCGCGGATTTCCAGACACCCTGTATAAGGGTAATTCAGGCTGGGCGCACCACCTTACGTGGGTGTATTCCTCCTGAAAATCTAAGACGAAATTCCCTCTACCAAAACTTCGAGGGACTAACGGTTTCGGAGCTACGGAAGATCTTAGTTGACCAATCGCAGAGCTTATGAGTGACCAAGACAGGGCCGGTTCAAGAGTGTAAGTCGAGCAGTGCCCGCGGCGGTTCGATTTTTATTGTACGAAGTTTCAGTTCGATTTCTAGATGAGTATGACTGCGTCGCCTTCTGGAGATGTCTTCGTACGCCATTCACCTCCGTTCTCGTCGTCCTGATCCTCTGCTTCATAGTTTCGGTCGTCCAGGTCCTCCGCTCCATAGTTTCAGTCGTCCAGGTCCTGCGCTTCGTAGTTCTCGCAGTCCAGGTCCTCCGCTTCGTAGTTGTAGTCGTCCAGGTCCTGCGCTTCGTTGTTCTCGCAGTCCAGGTCCTCCGCTCCGTAGTTTTAGTCGTCCAGGTCCTCCGCTCCGTAGTTTGAGTCATCCAGGTCCTCCGCTCCGTAGTTTTAGTCGTCCAGGTCCTGCGCTTCGTAGTTCTCGCAGTCCAGGTCCTCCGCACTGTAGTTCTCGTAGTCCAGGTCCTCGTATTCGTAGGTTGAGTCGTCTAGGTCCACCGCTTCGTAATCGTCCAAGTTCTCGGCTTTATTAGGTAATTATCGATTAACAATTAATATTGTACAAACAAATTTGATTAACTTATCTTTTCACAGCGAGTTGTAATTTGGCAGAACCGGTGCGACCCATAACAGCTGTTACTAAAAATCGGGCTTTATTGAAAAGTAATGAATTATGCTTCGTATGAGTACAGGTAAGCTGTTAATGTGCATGCATGCCTTCAGAAAAGTACACAGAGAGAACGTGAGCAGTCAATGTCAGTTGAGAAATGTATGTATGGGTTAATATTTAAACGTTACAACAGCTGTTATGGTGATCATCCGATTCATTTGATGAATTTATTATAACGTTAATAAATTTACTAAAAGAATGAAAACAACAACAACATAATGAGCAACGACCAATAATTATTCAATTATGATAATACCAGATATAATAATTGTAACATCAATATTTTTTTTTTTTTTTTCGGAGGGGAAAAATGCCTTATGCACCGTCAGGGGATATTCCCATCCGCTGGTGTGTGGGACTCGCACCCACTAAAAAACCGCCTTCTCGACAGGCATGTATAAAATAATTAATCGAACAATAAATTAAATAAGGTAACCGAACAATAATATAAAATAAGTAAATGAAGAATAAATTAAGATACGTAATCTGACAATAAAATAAACAATAGCGTCGTCCGCTCCACTTGTATTCGGTGTAGGTGAGTCTGCGATGCCATTACTTTCAAACATCCGGTTGATCCTGCAAAATTTCAAACCAATGATAATTGACAGACATTAAATGATGAATTGCTTGACTCACCTTGAGTAGGTGTTCGAAGTGGCCCCCTTGCATCTCAATGCAAAGGTTCGCTCGTCGAATCAGATTATTCTGCGCTCTGCCGAGCATTTCGGGAGTCAGTGTTGCGAGGGCCTCGTCGATGGCAGCTCGCAGTTCTTCGACGTTATTGTTAGGTGTTCGGTACACATATTCTTTAATGTGTCCGCATAAAAAGTAGTCCAGCACCGTGAGGTCCGGAGATCTTGGCGGCCAGGCAACGGGTCCACCACGGCCGATCCAGGCGTTCGGGAATTCGCGTTCAATTACATTACGCGCGCGTAATGCAAAATGCGCGGGTGCGCCGTCGTGCTGGAACCACGTATTTTCGTCGATTATGACTCCCGCGTTTCCCAGCAATTCTGGCAAATCATTTTCCAAGAACGCTTCGTAATTGGGCCCGTTCAAACGTCGCGGGAGTTCTATCGGACCAATCTGAAAATAATTAACGACATATTAATTTTTCACTCGAGGTGCATGATGCAGCGAAACTGATTATTTTTACAATTATTGTGTGATCTACTAACGTTCATCGTTAATGTATACAAATGTATTATTCGTAAAAAAAACTATATGAAAAATAAGCTTACTAGATCTTCGCCTCTTATACCAGCCCATAGATTGACTCCAAATCTGTACTGGTGACCGCGTGGCATTGTCACGTGTGGGTTTTCGGAATCCCATACGTGGTAATTGTGTGCGTTGAATGTGCCCTCTCGTCCAAACGTTGACTCATCTGTCAAAATAATTCGTCTGGTGAAATTCGGATCCTCAATATTTTTCGCGACGAGCCATATACAAAAATCTAAACGCCGCGGGTAATCGCCCGGTTCTAGACTCTGCACTCGCGTGTAATGGAACGCGTGCAACGCATTATCGCTGGGATCCGTTGCGCTGTCGAGTAGCTCGTCTCGCACATCCTTGCTACCGGTCTAATTCCGAGTGTCGGATCATTCGCGATCGCATCCAGCACCATCTCTTCTTTTTTCCGGAACACGCGCGTCTATGCCTCCGATGCCGAATAGAGATAATGCATACGTTGGATGTAACAAATGTATGCAAGAGGGTAAGTTCGAGGTAAATCGTGAGACGTATCCTGAAGTAGATGCTACTTTGAGAACAGATAAATCATTCAGATTGAAAGTCAACGAAGAATATCATAAGAAGCGATCCATTCTCGAAGACTTAAAGATAGGAATAGTGAGCCAGTTCCCACTGGATTATATGCATCTCATATGCCTTGGTATCATGATAAAGTTCCGGCAATTCTGGGTAAAAGGAAAAAAAAATGTGCGGATGACCAGTGCACAATTGAATTCAGGCTCCGATTACTTGACGTCATGAGCGGCAACATTGTCCGAAGAATTTGCAAGAAAGTCAAGACCGTTAGAGCAAGTCGATCGATATGAGGCAACAAAGCTAAGACAAACTGGACCGATAATATTTGAAGAACATTCAGACAAAGATAAATATTATCACTTTCTCAGCCTCAGCGTCGCTCTACAAATTTTATCCAGCGAAGAATATTCTACGACACTGATCGATTACGCACGGAGCTTATTGATATATGTTGTATCAAATTATCCACAGTTATATGGCGCAGAACATATTCCTCACAATGTTCACAATTTAATCCATATTTGTAATGATGTACAATTACTCCTCGCTCTAAATCATCAATCAGATGATGATTCTTTTATGAAATAGGTATCAACGACTTGACTGGACTCTGGTTCAGATTAATTTGTAAACCTACTATCTTATGCAAAAACAAAGGCAAATTCTTCATTGATCCTGCAGCTGACAGAATGTAAATATACACTCAGATATAATTACAGTACAATAAAGAAATTGAATGTGCCCGCCAAGTACGTAGCTCTTGGAATCATGTTGCGATATCACTACACGAAACAGCGAGGTCCGACTCCACGACGTAAACTTACAGGGAAATTCCAGTGCTTTGTAGACTTTCCTAATATCATGACAGAGACTGGCGATATGTTTGTCGTGAATTTTCATCGTAAGATGATTTGGGTACTTGGCGGAGTTTTTTACATTTCAGATGTTTTTGGACCCAGATTTCACTTCTTTTTGTAAGCCGCGTAATGCCGCGTACCGTACAGACGTTTAATATAAGTAATACCTCCAATATCTTCAAGATAGATCGCACTCGCATCCGATGGATATGTTGTACACCCAACGAGTTTGATTCTGATACCTTCGTTCTGGACAACTTTTGAATAATGTTGGCAATAGTGACGTCTCACAGTGCGCCGTGACAGACCGGCTTGCAATCATAGCGCGACCCGTGAGCTGTCATTTCTACGCCGAGTGACTCTACTAACCCTAAATTATAGGCTGGTTTTTATTATTGAAGATACTTTACAATGATGTTATTTTTTATAAATCAACTGAATTTTCTATGAATGATTGGATGTAATGAAAATAAAAATAAATGTTAGAGCTTACAGTTTGTTGAGTTGTAATAAGTTTAATTTGGATCGATGTTACTCGACAAGAATTAATAATCCGTTGTCTTATTTATAATTATCGCTGAATAAATAGTCAAAATAACGAACTTGTTTAGTTAAAACGAGTTTTATTTAGAATTGATATTTTATTATATAGCGTTTCATTGTGAATGATTTATGTATGATCAGTAAAAATAAAATTATAGGTATCTGTAAAAATTTGTAAAAATGTGATCAACGTTCGTTGTACCGTATGTATACATAATATTTTCTAATCAGTAACGATACGTGTCGCGGTAAAATTGTCACGTCGCATAACTACATCTGGTTCGACTGTGCCATAACTTTAAAAATTTTTCAAAATATTAAAATAACATAATTCTAGTATTGATGAATTCGTTGATTAAATAAAAATAGAAATCGTATGACAAAAAGATTGTCAGTATGATCTCATTTTCATTACATCCAATCATTCATGAAAAATTCAGTTGATTTATAAAAAATAACATCATTGTAAAGTATCGTCAATAATAAAAACCAGCCTATAATTGAGGGTTAGTAGAGTCACTCGGCGTAGAAATGACAGCTCACCGGCCGCGCTATGGTTGCAAGCCGTTCTGTCACGGCCCGCTGTGAGACGTCACTATTGCCAACATTATTCAAAAGTTGTCCAGAACAGAGGTATCAGAATCAAACTCGTTGGGTGTACACGCCTACAACTCAGAATGAAGTCAGATAGGGCAGATCTACCAGTATTGATCTGTACCGAACGATCTTCGTATAACTATTCAATGCGTGATTCTATGATAGCGTGAGATCGTAACGCGAAAAATGACTCATTCAACGTTTGCTTTCAAAAGATTGTTGATTTTCGTCAAGCCGATTATATCTTATCGATCAAGAATCGTAATTAATATACAGAGTGATTCAGGTTGGACGCACCACTTTAGGCAGGTGTATTACTCCTGCAAATCTAGGACTAAATTTTCTTTACCAAAACTTCAAGGAATTAATAGTTTCGGAGCTACAGAAGAAATTAGTTGACCAATCACAGGGCTGTGAGAGATCAAGACAGGGCCGGTTCAAGAGTATAAGTCGAGCAGTACCCGCAGCGGATCGAATTTTGTCGTACGACGTTTCAGTTCGATTTCTAGATGAGTATAACGACGTCGTCTCCTGGAGATGTCTTCGTACGGCATTCACCTCCGTTCTTGTCGTCCTGATCCCTTAATTCATAGTTTCAGTCGTCCAGATCCCCTACTCCGTAATTCTCGCAGTCCAGATGCTCGGAATCGTAGTCGCATTTGTCCAGGTCTTCGGTTTCGTAGTTTCAGTCGCCCAAGTCTTCTGTTCCATAGTTTGAGGACCGAAACGACTGAAACTACGGAGCGAAGGACCTGGACGACTGAAAATACGGAGCGGAGGATCTGGACTACGCGAGCTACAAAGCCGAGGATCTGGACAAATGAGACTACGATTTCGAGGATCCAGACTTCGAGAATCACTGAGTGGGGGACCTGGAAGTGTGAATCAGAGGATGAGGACGACGACATGGAGGTGAATGCCGTACGAAGACATCTGCAGGAGACGACGCCGTCATACTTATCTAGGAATCCAATCTAACTGAAACGTCGTACAATAAAAATCGTTCCTCCGCGGGCACTGCTCGACTTGCACTCTTGAACCGGCCTGCCTCGATGACTCATAAGCTCTTCGATCGGTCAACTAATGTAAGGTCTCGTGTAGCACCGAAACTATTAGTCTCTCGAAGTTTTGGTGAAAGAAATTATTAGTTTTCAGGAGAAATACACCCACCTAAGGTGGTGGGTCCAGCCTGAATTACCCTGTAAAAAATATATAGAATTTAATTAACGCCCTCAGGCGGCCATTTTGCCGTACTAAGCGCTTTGTGACTTTATTGAAATCTCCTGACCGAGTGTGCGTACAGATTCGCACCAAAATCAATAGGGAGCTAGATTTCGATGGAGAGTAGCTACGTTTCAAATCTCAAGTCGATACATACAGCCGTTCGACTGATATCGTGGTCCCTAGCAAGCGTCTAGCGAAAAACGGGGCGAAGAAGAAGAAGAAGATCCCACAGAAAAACATCGTAGATGTGAAAAAAGCCGCCAAGTACCTACACAGAAATCACAATTGCCTTATGAGCAGAACGTTTCGCCAGGCTCTGTCGTGAAATCAAGAAAAAAGCCAAGTACCGAACGTACCCCTGCGATCTCTCAGCGAGTCTTCGTCCTGAAGGCGAGTTTCGTGTAAGGATATCGAAACATCATTCCAAGAGCTACGTACTTGGCGGGCACATTCGGTTTTTTTTTCTTTGTGTCTGTTGTTTCTGCTTTGGATTGATAGCACTTTCGCGTATTTTGTGAATTATTTTTTTACGACTGTTTTTTTCATATTGGTCATCAAATCTGGCATCCAGAATCTATAGATTAATAGAACGCGACTTCTTGCAGTTACATTTTGTGTTTGGTTGTTTGTCTAACAGTTATTCCGAACTGTGAACAGTTGCTTGTATCGGTACTCGACAGCTGATGGATGTCTCAAAGTACTATGTTTTCGGTCGCTAGATATATGTGTACCTACACGTCGTGAATCTTGCATCGACTGACGAATATCCAATTCGCAGATAACATTGGTTCCATACACACTCATTCAAAATGCATCCTTCGATCTCGTGGCACGACCTTCTCGTGGCAGTTGAAAAATAAGCGTGTGCGAGTTGACGTTAGTGCTTGCGTGCAGGCGCCTTCGGGCGCCCGCACTACAGCACTTCCGTAAACTCGCACGCGCTTATCTTCTTGTACTAATGTGTATAGTATAGTTGCGAATGATTATTTTTCACAAACGTATGAGCAACAAAATATTTTTGCAATAAAGTGAGGCCGAACTGTTACGAGGGAGAGTTACAAGCATTGTACAGTAGAACCGCAGCGGTTCGATTTTTATTGTACGACGTTTCAGTTCGATTTCTAGATGAGTATGACGGCGTCGCCTCCTGGAGATGTCTTCGTACGACATTCACCTCCGTTCTCGTCGTCCTGGTCCTCTGATTCATAGTTTCAGTCGTCCAGGTCCTCCGCTCCGTAGTTCTTGTGGTCCAGGTCCTCCGCTCCGTAGTTCTCGTAGTCCGGGTCCTCCGCTCCGTAGTTCTCGTAGTCCAGGTCCTCCGCTCCGTAGTTCTTGTGGTCCAGGTCCTCCGCTCCGTAGATCTCGTAGTCCGGATCCCAGTGATGTGACTTATCTTATGTAAAAGTATCTGAAATACAGATACAAGATACAAAATACCTATTTACATCTTGTATTTGAAATACTTTTTATTTTTTTTATTTTGTAACTTACATTTAGATACATTTTCCTGGTATCTTAGTATTTTGAAGATACTTTGTTCCCTAAGATACTTTTACTAAAATGAACTTCGCTGCTTTTCGTTCCAACGCAACTGAATGCAGCGTGTCGTTTATTTAGTCGATATTGTCGGGAACTAAATGACAGATGGCGCCACTATCTTTCTACAAATGTCATCGGCTAAGATGTCCCACCCACCGTCTCTCCTGTCGGACCCTGTTTGACCTGCCTGTGATCTGATCTGTCACTCACTCATTCATTCCGTAAGTTTTTCGTGTGCACGTACGCGTACGTGTTGTATAGTGTTTTAAATAATAAACAACAATATCGCCTTTGTGAGATTCGGGATCGCGAACATGGAAACGTAAGTCTAATTTTATTTTGCTAAGTTGCTTATTACATGTCCGTCAGAAATGTGTATGTAACGTGCGTTGCGAACAGAACGGGAAAAGTTTAGGTTAGAATAACAACGGGCAAATATCATTGATCTTTTTACGCATTTGTTTTTAATTTAGTAATCACAGATATGTATGTGTCAGTAAGTAAGTTGATTAATATAAAATTTATAAGTTTGAGTCGAATCAGAGAGTTCATTTTGTTAGGTTAGGTGTTATTTTGGCTACTAAGCCCGTTACTTCCTTCGTCACTGCCACGGTAAAATTTTATATTACTTTTCTTAACAAAGTTTGTTTTGTGTTTTCAGGGAAGAGAACAAGTTGAATATACATATACCACTCATTTTAAAGCACTGCTTTCACGATATTAAGCAAGTGGATGGAAGTGATGTGAATGTATCTGCAGTATGCAATGTATGTTTGAAAACGATAAAGGGTAGTGTTACTTCTACAACAAATTTCCTGAAGCATTCAAAGGTAGGTTTTGTAAACAGGCATTTTATTTAAGAAATAATTTATTTACTTTGTGCTACATTTTTATTTTACTAGGTTTTCGTCCTGAAAGATAGATAAATATTAAATTTCTTGAAATTTTCCGTTTTTTTAATGTACTAATAGACTCTTTTATGTTATTACAGATTAAAGGCCACTCAGATCTGTTGCAAGATTATGAAAATGTTAAAAATACAACTCTTAAAAAAAGAAAACTTACTGAGATTAGTAGCAGTGGTGCCAGTGGTTCAGAATTAACATGTAAAAAATTGAAGCAGTCTACTGTTACAGATGTTACAAGTGGTTCAAGATCTGTTAATTTGGACAAGTAGATTTTACAATTTATTGTTGACACCATGTCACCAGTATCAATAGTGGAGAACAAGTCTTTTGAAGCTTTGATTGAAGGTTCACAGCAACTAACTAAGCCTCCAAAGGTTATGTGCCGTATTACAGCTAAGAATAAAATTAGTAATGAGTACAATGAATTTAAGAAAAACCTTAAACTAGAGTTGGACAATGTCGAATTTGTGTGCAGTACAGCTGATATTTGGTCTTCATCTAAAAGAAGTTACTTGGGGGTTATAGTCCATTGGATTGAAAGTGAGACTTTTGAAAGGAAAAGTGCTGCAATTTCTTGCAGAAGATTCAAGGGGGCTCACACATATGATAAAGTTGCTGAAATAATAGCTGATATACATTCAGACTATAATCTAAAACTATCAAAAATTGTTAAAACGGTTACAGATAACGGCTCAAATATGGTTAAGGCTTTTGAGGTATTTGGAAAGTCTGATTCAGAGGTAGTTGAAAATAAACATGTTTCACATGCATTTGGAGATCTTGAAAAATCATCACTTGATGAAGGTAGTGAAGATGATGATTCACTTCTAGTACCACAAGCATTTCCAGATGCTTCATCAGACTTAGAAAGTGATTGCCTTTTGCCCGGACATGAAAGATGTGTTACACACACTTTACACCTGATTGCTGGTACTGATTTTAAACAAGCAAGAACCAAAAATTCATTTTATAAAAAAACTACATGACACAGCCTTATCAAAGTGCCAAGCACTGTGGAACTTGTGTGCTAGATCCCCAAAGGCATGCGAGACATATTTACAAATAACAGGGAAGTCACCAACTTCTCCATGCGCAACTCGATGGAACTCGTACTATAATTCAATACAAGATCTTTTAGCCGTGCAGAACCATCTTAGTGAAGCCATGAAAATGTTAAAGTTACCACCGCTGAAAGAAAATGAAATTCACTTTTTAAGTGAATACGTGGACTGTTCAAAGCCAATAGCAGAAGCTATTCAAAGTCTGCAAGGGGAAAAAGACTCTTACTATGGCTGTCTGTTACCGGAATTATACAGAATCCTACATGTTATCAAAAGCCTCAGAATGGAAAATCTGAAATACTGCAACCCTCTGCTAGATGTAACAGAAGAAAACTTAAATAGACGGTTTAAACGGTTTTTGCAGTTGGAACCAGCAGCAAACGATGCTATATTAGCCTCAGTGTCCCATCCCATGTTTAAACTGAAATGGGTACCAAAAGCGCGAGAGCAATATGTAAAAGAACTTGTCCTGTCTGAAACAAGAAAGATCAATCGATCTGAAAAACAAAAATCGGAGACTTTAAACAACATTGAAGGTGATATAAAAAAAAAGTCAAAAGATGACTCTTATTATATGTTTCTAGAGGACTCCGATTCCTCTATTGCTAGCGGCGAAAACACAAGCAGCACCAGTGATTTAGAGACACTCCAGTACCTCAACAATAAAGATGCAAACTTTACGAGCTTAAATGCTTATCCCACAATTAAAAAAATATTCCTAAAATACAGGGTGACCCAAAATTCCCGCACTACCTTGAATAGGCAGGTACCTTATCGAATTCTAAGACAAAAGTTCCTTTACGAAAACTCTCCAAGGCCAACGGTTTTCGAGTTATTCAAAATCGCGATTGACGAATCAGAGCGTTCCTTATTATCGTGATAGTGCCGGCTCAAGAGCTAGCCATGAGCAGAGCCTGTGGTATCTTTCTTATTAGCTTGGACGACCGCCATTTTTATTATTATTCAATTCAATTTATATTTTCGGTCGTCCAGGTCGATTGCACCGTAGTTCCTGACGCCCAGGTCGATCGGATTATGGTCTTCGCCGTCTAGGTTTTATCCGGCGTAGTTTACGTCGACCGCTCCATAGTTTCAGCGATCCAGGTCGTCCGCTCCATAGTTTTTTGCGGTTCATGTCCACCGCTCCATATTTTCAGCGGTCCAGGTCATTCGCTCCATAGTTCTCGGCCGTCTAGGTCGACCGCCCCATAGTTTCGGCTATCCAGGTCGTCCGCTCCATAGTTTTTTGCCGTTTACGTCAACCGCTCCATATATCAAGCGGTCCAGGTCAATCGCTTCATAGTTCTCAGCCGTCTACGTCAACCGCTTCATATTTTCAGTGGTCCAGGTCATTCGCTCCATAGTTTCCGGCCTCTCCATAGTTTTAATAGCGATTTATGACCCGGATGGCTGAAACTATGGAGCGGTTGACCAAGACGGTCGAGAACTATGAAACGAATGACCTGGACGGCTGAAACTATGGAAGGAATTACCTAGACCGCTGAAACTATGGAGCGGTTGACCTGGACGGCCGAAAACTATGGAGCGAATGATCTGGACCGCTGAAAATATGGAGCGGTTGACGTTAACGGCGAAAAACTATGGAGCGGACGACCTGGACCGCCGAAACTATGGAGTGGTCAACCTAGACGGCCGAGAACTATGGAGCGAATGACTTGGACCGCTGAAACTATGGGGCAGTCGACGTAAACTACGCCGGATGAAACCTAGACGGCGAAGACCATGATCCGATCGACCTGGGCATCAAGAACTACGGTGCAATCGACCTGGACGACCAGAACTACAAATTAAATTGAATAATATAAAAAATAGCGGTTGTACAAGCTAATATTAAAGATACGGCTCTGCCCATGGCTTGCTTTTGAGCCGGCACTATCACGATGATAAGGAACGCTCTGATTCGTCAATAGCGATTTTGAATAACTCGAAAACCGTTGGCTTTGGAGAGTTTTCCTGAAGGAACTTTCGTCTTAGAATTCGATAAGGTACCTGCCTATTGAAGGTGGTGCGGGAATTTTGGGTCACCCTCCATAATACCTGTTTGCCCAGCTCTGCCTCTGTGGAGCGACTCTTCTCCTTTGGGGGCATGATAATGAGGCCTCATCGAAGGAAGATGAGCGACAATATGTTTGAGGAATTAGTTTTACTCAAATCTCAATTAAAACATAAGAAGTCTCAATTTTAATACCTTCATATTTTGTCTTGTCACATTTGCCTGATCGATGTTTTCTCGAACAAATAAACTTAAATTCAATTAAATGTTGTTTTCTTACAAAAGTATTTTATCTTTAAAAAGTACTTGAAAGATAGGTATTTTGTATCTAGTATTTCAGATACCTTTTTAGAAAATTATTTGTATCTGGTATCTGAAATGCTTTTTTTCAAAGTATCTTGCATCTAGTATTTTAGATACTTTGTAGAGGGTATCTTATACATCACTGCCGGATCCTCCGCACCGTAGTTTGAGTCGTCCAGGTCCTGCGCTCCGTAGTTTGAGTCGTCCAGGTACTTCGCTCCGTAATTTCAGTCGTCCAGGTCCTGCGCTGCGTAGTTTCGGTCGTCCAGGTCCTCCGCTCCGTAGTTTCACTCGTGCAGGCCCTTCGCTCCGTAGTTTTCGTAGTCCAGGTCCTCCGCACTCTAGTTTGAGTCGTCCAGGTTCTGCTCTCCGTAGTTTCAGTCGTCCAGGTCCTGCGCTTCGTAGTTCTCGTAGTCGCAGAGCCTGGACAATTGAAACTACGGAGAGCAAGACCTGGACGACTGGAACTGAGAAGCGGAGGACCTGGACGACTCAAACTACGGAGCGCAGGACCTGGACGACTCAAACTACGGTGCGGAGGACCTGGACTACGCGAACTACGGAGCGGAGGACCTGGGCTCCAAGAACTACGAAGTGCAGCACCTGGACGACTAAAACTACGGAGCGGAGGAACTGGACGACTCAAACTACCGAACGGAGGACCTGGACGACTGAAACTATGAAGCAGAGGATCAAGACGACGAGAACGGAGGTGAATGCCGTACGAAGACATCTCCAGGAGGCGACGCTGTCATACTCATCTAGAAATCGAACTGAAACGTCGTACAATGAAAATCGAACCGCCGCGGGGCACTGCTCGACTTACACTCTTGAACCGACCCTGTCTACGTCTCTCATAAGCCCTGTGATTGGTCAACTAAGATCTTCCATAGCTCTCAAACCGTTAGTCCCTCGAAGTTTTGGTAAAGGAAATTTAGTCTTAGATTTTCAGGAGGAATACACCCACGTAAGGTGGTGCGCCCAACCTGAATCACCCTGTATAAGTATGTATAAGTATAGCTAGTATACTTGTGAGAATACTGGAAACAATTTGATAGTAGAGATGGAATTCAACATGAATGATAATACATGGATAACGATCGTCGACACTTAGCTTTAGTAGAACCGACCATGGAGGGGCTGGATGTCGCATCGCACCCTTGATTTTGCGGGTCCTCACCTTTAGTATCTTCTTACTCCAAGCTTTGCACTATCGACGTGGTTTTTTTGAACAGTCTCGGACTTTAATAAAGTATCTATACACTCACTCGAATTTTGAATATTTTTGATGAAGTTAATAAGGTCCTGAATTTGAAAAATGTCTATCACTAGGTTTTGCTTATAAAGGAACGTAAGGTTTGAATTCATGAAATCAAAACTGAATCTATAACTACGAGTACGAGACTTGGCAAAACTGAACTGAATAATTATTTTCTTGACGAGTACTGAGTCCCTGGGGTCACCACTTTGTTAAAGATTGAACACCAACTCTAGGCTCTAGCTAGCACCCGGATCTCTAGATCCACGCGCCTCGCGATTTACCAGAAGACAAACACAAAAGGATGATCCCTACCTCGCTCGTAATGAGCTGTCAAGACTTTGGGGACTTGAGTCCCAAGAAGTGTACGCGTCAGCCGTCCGCACCCACATAGTCGGTTCACCGTAGTGATTAAATTATACATATGCTAGATTCTTAAAATAAGCTAGATACAATCACTCCATGCATAACACACATCCCAATTCCTTAATTTCGAATTTCCTAGTTCTTATGGTTTTCTTTGTCTATACTAGGATAATTAGGGTTTTATTAAAAAGAGTTATGACGATGCGACTATAGGTGCTAGGTCAACAGGAACTGCTACGTTGTAAGCGTTAATCCTAGATATTCTATATTATACGTGTCTTCTTCGACATTAAGGAGGTAATGAATCTTTTCTAAATAACAAAGCGAATCGTGACAAAATGCACGTTTTAATAATTCCCCTTTTCGAGTATCCAAAAAGAAAAGTAACGACTAGGGTTTCCTCGAATGCTGATGTCTTTGTTTGATCTCAACTCAAATTTATTGATTATTATACATTTTTAGGGAAAGCGTAAAGTTGGTACGTAACAATATTGTTGCAAAATTAGAATTCGCGATTATTAAGATAATTAATTGTAGGTTCCCGAGAGAAATAAGTTGAACAGGAAACGAAATAAGATGAAATAATAATTGGGTTTTATATAAAAAAATACACGTCCGTTGAAGCTCACAGCTAAAACAAGACTGTTTCTACAATAATGTCGTTGTGAGGAGTAACCGTTTATCATTCATCACATGTTCACATCATTTATCTCAGATGACTACTAGACCTTGCAAATTAAATACGAAAGGTGTTTTCCGACCTTTGTAACGAGTAGATATAATAAGAGAGTTCTGGATCCAGCCTTCTTTACCGGCCATCAAGCAGTCGGTAACGTATCGACTGTGATGGTAAGTTACCTGCCGCGATGGTAACGATTTTGGATCGTGGTTACCGATTTAGTTACCGACAATCTGATGGTTACGATTTTCTGTCATGCGATGGCGCCACTACCGATTAGCATTTTGGATCATGGTAACGATTGCCGATCTTTCGATACCGATAGTCTGATGGTAACGATTCTGAATCATGGATTGCTGATCTTCTGTTACCGACAAATCGGCGGTCTGATGGTAGACAAATCGGCAGTCTGATCAGTCTGATGGTAGACGAATCGGCAGTCTGATGGTAACGAATCTGAATCATGGATTGCCGATCTTTCGTTACCGACAATCGAATGGCTGCAATTTTCTGTCGCGCGATGGCGCCACTACCGATTCGCTTTTGGATCATGTTAACGATTACCGATCTTTTTTTTCCCCCTTACCGACAATGGAATAGAATTCTTAGCTTATATACGAATTATACTAGCTGAAATGCTCGAAGAGTGACAGGGTGTTGTAAGCAATGACGCGAATCATCCGATAATATATGTTTTGTTTATTCAATATTTCCTACGTCTAACCTATTCTAGAAGTAATAATTTTCTTATACGCTATTTCTCAAGTCTAACCTATTCTAAAGTCTTTAGTCTAACCTATTCTAGGATAACAATTTTCTTAAAACTATATATATTAAACTGAAACTTAAGCTATATTTACATAGATGTGGTGGCGATCATGCCACGCGTATCTGAAACATACGGGTATATTGCAATAATCGAACGGTATGTGATGAAAATGATATTAACTTACCGGGTGACGAGTCGAGGTGTCACTCCGAGTCATATCCATGAATATGTTGTCGTTCGAGTGGAATCACTCTCGGCTGCGGTGGCGGTATGTCGGGAGATGATGATCTCGACGATGATGGTGAGCTCGGACTCGATCGGGAATACACCGATGAGACCGAACCGGGTGGTGGTGATCGTTCTCTCTCCCTATTTATGTGTATCGTCTCCGCATCCGAATCACATGCATCTTCCGACATGAAAGATGTAATATCCGCGCATTGGACGGCTGATGCTGCGACGTTTTCAGTGGTGGCGGCCGCACGCATCGCCCAATGATCATTGATCTGATATTGACGGGTAATGTTTTCCACCATCTCATAGTAGATGTTTGCGGTTTCGTCTACGAAGTTCTGATCTATTTGACTGTCACGCAAAATACGCAACACCACCCGCGCGTTCTGAAGATATCGCACCCTCAACTCAGCCCTTCGTCGTAGTTGAGCCGCCCGCCGTGCAACCCTCCCATGAGTCGAATTCATCTGGATTGATCACACATTCTTATGTTTAGAATCTATTAAAATTTGCGTATTCAACACCAACAACATACCTTTTTATTTATTTTTTTCACTTGTCTAGTTTTTGAAATTCCTCTTTTTCCTTGCCTTCTTCCACTTAGCGCTTTTTCACTTTGATTCTATGAACTTGCACTATTCACCAATCTTTCAAACCGGAAACTGTCTTTTTCTTCTCAAACTGACCTGGCGAGGAGGGTTGGGTTGCATCCCATTGGCTGCATACTACCCCCAAAATAGAATCAAGCCTAACCAACCAGAGAACAGCTCCCAAAGACCGCCACCCACACCATAAAGTCGGTCAGTCTCAAAGGCTCGAGCAATAAACCAATGTGATTTTTTCACCGCTCGATAATGACAAACATAAACATTGCAATAAGAAGATAGGGTTTTTCGCATTCGTTCAGACGGTACCACCGTTTGCACAGCTGTGTGCATACCAATCCTACGCTATGAATCGGTTATGTGATTTTCGCCGCTAAAAAAACGCCAGAATTTTGTTAACCTGTGGGTGGTCGGTGCACAGCTGTCAATCCGTACATCGTTCGGATAAATTTGCCAAACATAAACATTGCAATAAGAAAATTTGGTTTTCCTGCATCCATTCACACGGTACCACCTGCACAACAGCGTGCATACCGATCCCACGCAATAAATCATCAGCTCAGTCAATTTCCGCCTGTACTTGAGACCGCACACGTGATCGTCAATATGGAGCTCGTCTTGGATCTACAAGGTTTTGGGCGATTCGACGATAAATTTGTGATCAAAGAGCTGGCCGCAATAAGCATTCGCGCGCATGAGGAATATAAGCAGGATATTACACGCATCCTCTTCAAAGCACCATGTTCCTGGGTGACTCTCTCAAGCGAGTATAAGAATCTCAATTCGTGGCTAACACGATTCCATCATGGAATACCCTGGAATGCTGGAGAAACACCGTATAAAGATATGGTGAAAACTGTGAGAAAAGTTGTACAAGATGCGAGTTACATTTATGTGAAGGGGTTGGAGCAGAAACGCTGCATTGAAAAAATCCTCAATGACGACTCGAAACCGGTGATTGATTTGGACGAGCTGGGGTGTCCGAATCTTCGCATACTACGATTAGAATCGCATGTATTTCATTGGCATGGTGACTGTCATGGTATTGTACCTGGAGGCCACCATTGTGCCTTCGAGAACGTTCAGCGGTTGAAGAACTGGTATTTGGAGGAGGGTCATAAAAACCCCTCCCCACATGCCTCGAGAGCGGGGGATGATGGTTTAAAAGTCAAGAGCTCGCAGGGAGCCGCATTCGTGCATCCCGACTTGTCGCCATTAACACATCTTCCACGTATATTCGAATCCTCGAACTCTTCCGAACACGGTGAGAATCCCATTACACGATAATCATATTCAATTATAATATCAAAACTGATTCCGAATTATTCATTTTTCCTACAGATGGACTTCAGCAGCCTGAACAGCACCAGCCGTATGGATAATGATGATGTGCGAACGAAAAAGATGTCGGAGCTGGAGATCGGACAAAAATATGACATCACAAAACTGAGGCTCGTAAAAACAAAATTTGGTAGTCGAATCATCGCCACGATTGCTGATGAATACATCGTGTTCCTGCCTGCGAGAGTTGGAAAACTTCTAGAGAATGATTCCACCCAGTTGGATCAGCTGAACAACGAGGCGAATCAGAAGCGTTTGCAGATACTCTATCTCGGTGGACCATACAATAAATTTGAATTCTGCGGCAAAATCTAAACACACACACACACACACACAAATGTATATATATATACAATATGTAATGGGGATGGGTTAGGGTTGAATAAATAACAATGAAATTGCAATCACATTTATTTATTTATTTATTTATTTATTGTTCCTTTAGTTACTTAGAATAAGCTTAATCTATAGTTCTCAAGCATGCAGAATCCTTAAAATGTGGCTAATTTTTTGACTGTACCGCTGATGGGGTTATATTCAACAATGCGATCGTGTATAATCATACAGTAGGCTGAAGTATTTGCTGGAAATGCAACGCTAGTTTCAAATTCCAAACGAATATCCACAGGTCCACTCTTTAACGATTCATTTTGCTTGGAACAGTCTATAGTAATGAGCGGGGCTCTCACCAAAAAATCACTCTTTGACAAAAGAGGCTCAGATTCCTTATCGTAGTATGAAATTTGAAAGTTTGTATACATATTGTAGAGAATGGCGTATTGATTGCGCGTAATATCAAGATTCAAATTTCCATAGGAATAGCATTGCGAGTTTAGGAAAAGTTTCACATCTCTAATCATACAATGATCGAATTCACTGGCATTTTTCTTCGGATCGTTTCGTCGCGCGGTTTGGAATCCTAGTATGACGTGTCTTGGTTTCTCCAGCTGTGTGGATGTCTTGACCACCCATACATGTCTCGTTGTTGCGGGTAACATTGGGTACTCGTACATTTTCCACGAGCGAAAACTCATAGATACAGCCGGATCTTTGGCAATATAATTGAGCATCTTAATCTTTGCAGGATCTGATAGCCTGATGTATGGCAACAACCATTCAATTTTTTCGATCGAAATTTTGATCCCATCCACAGCGGTTTGATGTATGGCATTTAAATCATTGTTTGACCGCGTCAAAATTAGCTCATGCTTCGCATTGACAATGATTCGATTATAGTCCTCGGCAAATCCGAGTAAAAAATTCAGCGGTATAACAACATCAAAGTATCCATCGGCGTTGGTTAGTTTATCTTTATTATCCGCCAACCAACCGGTGTTTCCCAAAAGATGTTGCTGTCCTGGGGTGAATGACAAGTATCCCTTCATAATACTTGTGATGCCGACATTCTTATTCTGATCAATCTCATGACCATTCAACTCATAACGCATATCGCCAAACATGTGACACACAGCCATATTGACCAATTCCGTGCCTACACCAACGGCGGTATCATCTGATTTCGTGAGCCGACCGTAGATGTGGAGCGAACTTTTGCTGGGTAATACACATGCATCTTTATTCTGCACAGCTATGCGGATCTCATCGTTATTTTTGAATGTAGATGCAGCATACGGTTGATGTGCATGTATTTCACAGTGGGCAATCGACTCGTCGAAGGTCACGGGTGTTTGGATTTTTATCATTTTCGTGATGGACATATGCAGAAATAGCAGCGAATTCTTATTTTCCACCTCCACCACAACGAAGTCGGAGTCCTAGGCTCTGGAGAAACTGAGCGTTCTGATGTGTCACTCGAATCGGAGCTGCTCGATGACTGATGATGTTCGGACATGTTATCAAGCTTTTATAACTACCGCCAGATTTTCTTGTCCTCTCAAACACAATGCCCATATTATCTCGAAGATTTCACATGTAATCGTATAGTTACAGTTTCACCTCGAAAATTGATCAATTTCCCGTCCTGATCAACTATTCTCAACTGTATATCGTGTATTGACCGCACGGTGATCGGGTGGTAAATGACATTTGTTGGCACTTCCACGATCTTATATCCGGGTGGTACGGTTGGAAAAAATTGATGAATCGTATGTACCCGATGCTCATTGATATACGCACCCGTGGTAATATTACACTCAACCCGCAAGGCGTTGACTTTGAGTATGCGAACGGGTAACTCAGATTTGTGGGTAATACCGCCTTGGAGAACATTGGGGGTGAAACCAAGCAAATGACCGATGGAATCTTTTGGATGAAAGTCTATCTGTTGATTGCATCTAATTTCACTGAGTAACTCATTGTTATTAGCTTTTAGACTAGATTTTATATCATCAGGTAGTGCCCCTTTCAAATAATTTGCGATATCATCAATTTCATAGCTCCCAGTGGGTATTGTAATCACCGTGTCCGGTTTTATATAAAACTTATTACACCCCTCATCTATATTGGGGATCGCGTTGAATGTCAAGAGCTCTATAAGTCCTAGAACATACGTCTTTGTCGGTGATAGCTCGATAGGGGGGAAATATTGAGTCCTCAACACCGACGATTCCCCAGAGAGTGTCAACGTGAACGAATCAGCCATGACTAATATCACATCGATGATTCGCATACATTTTATAGTTGTCCGCTGAGAAACTTGAGGCATAAGTGACCGCAAATTATTGTGTTATATTCTTGATATCTCTTATGATTATATTTTACGCTACCAACACCGAGATAATTCACTAGATCTCTAGGCGGTTGTAAATCACCAAAACTGTCGAAATACACCGCATCGTTGCCATTTTTCGTATACGCAACCCAATGCGTCCCTGGACCGTTTTTATCATCAAGATTGATAATTGCAGATTCACGATTTCTGGGTCCTGAATTGGGTAAATCATTCCGCATAAAAACACCTAGAAAATATGGAATTTTCATAGCTCTTGCATAGTTGAGTAAATCAGCATCCGTGAGGGCTCGGTGTGGTAGCTTTATTAGTTTTTTGCCGGCTTCAAATACAGCCCCGTACCCTTCTTATATGGTTTCAGGTATAAGCCCTTTCCCAAAGCAATCGCCTCCATTGTTGCGTTGTGTCGCTTGGATTCATGTAATTGATGTTTGTTTGCCTTAGCCTCATTGACAACCTTTGCTATACCCGCGGCACCACCAGCTAAAGCACCTGTGGCACTAAGGGCTGCAAATATTGGGATTAGAAACGGTAATATACCACCAATTTTCCGTGGGACGGGCAAAATACGAGGCACGCGCACTTTTCCTTTAGATGCAGCCGAACGGGCACCCGCCAGAGCCGACTCAATGGCTTTGGGGCCAGGCTTCATGGATTTCTTTGCTGCTTGTATAATAAATTTCAATGTCCTTTTCCTGTTCTTGGGCGATGCCTGCGTCTTGACCCTCCTCATACCCATACCCAGTTTGGATTTCGCTTTCATGGTGTTGGTGACCGCCCAGGCAACAGCTCTTTCAGCTGTGCTCGCGTCTTTAGCCAAAACCCGATTCCACGCTCTCTCGGCAAGCACTTTGTCAGCCTTATGGCGCTCTGCAATATTATCGTGATTTTTGGAGTATGCAATATCGTGCTGCATGCATGCAGCGTCTAGAGCATTGATACCACGATCACCGCGAGCTAACCTCTTTGCCAATTTTGTACCAGGTCCGCAGTACTGATAACCAGGAACATGTAATTCGATGGGGAGATTGTTGATGATTTTATTTATTAACCCACAACCGCTCTTTTGTCTACGTGTGCATCCAACCATGGTTCATCGCAAACTAACTCAAATTCTATAAAAGAGCGTATTTTATACGTAAATACATTAGTTCTCATTGCGACGTTTACCAGGCATCATGAAATTTCAGGATCAAACAATTAAACTACCCATTGCCAATTTCGATAAATTGGTTGAGCAAAAAAAGAAGAAGGGCAAACGACACGGGGCCTTACTGCCGAACAGTGTGAGGGCTGTCTTTTGCGGGCCTTCGAATTGTGGCAAAACTAATGCCCTTCTCACGCTACTCACACATGCTAATGGCCTACGATTCGAGAATGTCTACGTCTATTCAAAATCCCTCAATCAGCCAAAGTATGAGTTCCTGAAGAGGTTGTTGGAACCGGTGGAGGGGCTCGGTTATTTTCCGTTTGATGAGCACAAGGAGGTTGTAGAGCCGAAAGATGCACACCCCAACTCGATTATGATTTTCGATGATGTGGCCTGTGAGAAGCAAGATAATATTAGAGCCTATTTCTGCATGGGGCGGCACAGAGATGTCGATAGTTTTTATCTCTGTCAAACGTATGCCCGAATTCCAAAACATTTGGTGCGTGATAATGCAAACTTATTGGTTCTTTTTCGTCAAGATGAAATGAATTTGAAACACATCTACGCCGATCATGTGAACACCGATATGACCTATCAGCAATTTAAAGAATTGTGCTTGGCGTGTTGGAATGGTGGTAGATATAGTTTTGTAACCATCGACAAAGACAGTGAGATTAACGCTGGACGATATAGGCGAGGCTTTGACTGCTTTATAAGTCTGAATCACGGATAAACCACATACAGTCACAACATATCGATCAAACTAGCAGCATGGAGAGCTCCAAGATACGTAGGCAAAACGATGTGTTGCGAGAAATAACCAGAGCTAGCGATATCATTCGGCGTAAACACAAAATGATCAAAATGGGGAAAGACGACAGTGAGCAGGCTATTAGCGAAATTTTCAAACCCCTGGTTACACCACTGCACAAGTTGGTAGATTCATCAAAGCAGCAGCAGCGGCTACTAATAAAGCGGGAAGTGAAAACGGAGCCAGGTTCGGTTAAGACAGAGAAGACGGAAGATTTTGTGAAAACAGAAGATTATGGTAATACAGATGATGATGATGATGATGATAATGATGCATATAAAAGCGCGATCGAGGGGAGCTTCACAACTAGCGCTGCTATTGGTGACAATGCTACAACTGTCGCCGCTATGGATGATGCGGCTGGTGCCTATGATGATGATGATGATGATGATGATGATGATGGTGATAACAACCAGGATGGTGCGTTTGCAGTCGCTTCTACAAGCACACCGGTGTCGAGAACAGGGGTCAAGACAGCACGCTATTTAAACATGTTTACCTCGGCCAAAGAGCGCAAGAACTTGGACACGAAATATGGTGTTCGAAAGCTAGTCGGTGGAATGAAGATTGGTAATTCGGATATAGTATTTAGCGATAATCAGATATATGTGGGTGATAAGAGCTATGAGAACACACCAGGATTGCTTGAATTGCTATTCAAAAAGTTTCCCAATCCCTCGATTGTGAATAAAAGCGACAAATTGAATTATATCAGAATCGTGAAGAAAACGAATGCATATCGGAAATATTACAAAGCTGAAAAAAGTCCTCATCATGATAGGGAAAAAAGTTCAAAGTATAGAGATTTTATTGCCCCATACATCGAGCTACCTGTGAAAAAACCTGGGCAAAGATCCGGCACAGGTTTATTACCCACCCATAAAAATGCGCACCGACAAAGTATGGATTATGTTTATTGGGATGATCCTAATGAGCTTGTTGATCGTCTTCGACTACTTATGGCATCTCAAGCGGCCGGTAATACCAGCCATACCAATGAAATTGCCTCCATTATTGAGGAGCTGCGCGAGGCGGGAATCATTTATTAGCATGAGATTAATCATAGAATGATCATTCGGACATGGATCATTGAACAATGAGCATAGACATATTTGGACGACAGCTGGTGAGCAACAGTCACCGAAAAGGTGTTATTCAAGGCCCTCCGGGTGTTGGATTCAAATGCACCACTGATAGGCATTATGATCTAGATGGCAAACGATTATGTAATATCGCCGATCCGCAGGAACCTAACGACGTCGTTACCCTGAAAAGTCTTGAAGATATTACACAGCGAGTCCTAGGCGTTCTCGAACATTCTATGGAAAAAATATTTGCGAACTCTACGCTGCAAGCACTCCACAAGTTTGAATCTCAACTTACTGCACGTCTAGATCGAGAGCATACCAACAATTTCAACGCGAATCAACACATTCAGACTCTTATGACAGAAGAGATTGACACTCTAACGGTGAAAAAGGAAGTTCTGGAGACCCGATTGGCTGCCATAGGAGTTGATCCCGAGGGGTTCAGTCGCAACGGACTACTTCGAGGAATTAGCCTCGAATCGAGCTAGATCATTTAACAATGAGCATAGACATATTCGGTCGTCGGTCGGCTAGCGGAAAAATCAAAAGTGTGGGTAGGCGCGGACCTCCCGGTGTTGGGTTTAAGACCACCATCGATAACCAGTACGACATAGCCAATAAACGATTGTGTAATATTGCATATCCCCAAGAGCCAACCGATGCCGTTTCTCTGAAAAGTCTTAAAGATATTACGCGACGATCATATAATGCTCTCGAGCGATCTATAAAAGAGACATTCGAGCAATCCATGCGACAGTCTCTCGAAGCTCTTGAATCTAAACTTAATACACGCATAGATCGGGAACACAGCGAAAGTTTCAAAGAAGATCAGCGTATTTGGCTCCAGGCAAAAGAAAGGATTGAGGCGCTGAAAAGGGATTGTGAATCTCTGGAGAAACGATTGGGGATAGCTGCGAATAACGTTGAAAAGCTTAGCCGGCACTACATTCGTGGAATTCCGGCCAACTTGTTGCCGAGCATCAAACAGAATAAATACATTAAAAATTGGGTGCGGAAGCAGGAGGATGAAGGCGGCAATAGCAAACGAACTTCATAGACCTGCTCGGCGTAATTATCCTCGACGTTATGTCGATATACGTGGTTTGGATGAGACCTGGCAAGCCGATCTTGTCGACATGTCCGCGTACTCATCCGTCAACAAGGGCTCAAATTTTTTGCTCACAGTAATTGATATATTTTCAAAATTTGCGTGGGCCGTACCGATCAAGGGTAAAAATGCCAAAGACGTAACAGCAGCGATGAAATCTGTGCTAACTCAGGGTCGCATGCCGAAACATCTACACGTTGATCAGGGCAAGGAATTTTACAACAAAGAATTTAAAAGTCTTATGAAACATAATGGGATCAACATCTACTCGACATTTGGCAACTTGAAGGCATCGATATGCGAACGCTTCAATCGTACACTGAAAAATAAAATGTGGAAGCAATTCACACGTCAAGGTTCTCATAAGTGGATTGGCATTCTACCTGATTTAATTGCATCGTATAATAACACCAAACATCGCACGATCAGAATGAAACCAAAAGATGTAACTACGGTCAATGAAAAACAAATATATCGAAGTGTGTACAAACCGCGTCAGATCAAAAGAAGCCAACGGAAGCGCAAATTTAAAGTTGGCGATAAAGTTCGAATAAGTAAATATAAAAATGTATTCGAAAAGGGCTATACACCGAATTGGACAACGGAAATATTTACAGTTGATGAGGTGAAAAATACCAACCCCCCAACATACAAACTCACCGACTACCTGAACCAACCCATCGCGGATGGGTTTTACGAGGAGGAGCTCAGCAGGGTGCAATATCCCGATGGTTATCTTGTAGAAAAGGTCTTGCGAAGGCGTGGTGATCAACTCTATGTAAAATGGTTGGGATTTGACAGTTTACATAATAGTTGGATAAATAAGTCTGATATGTAGCATAATTTCAATAAATTTTATTATCAACATATTTACATTTGTTTCTTCACCCCTCACACATTAAATAAATTTTTCCTCCATTTTCCCACATTTTCTCACATTTTCTCACATTTTCTCACATTTTCTCACATTTACATGTAAAGTAAATGGAAAATTATTTTATTCTATTTTAGAAAACTTTTTCCAAATGTGAGAAAATCTGAGAAAATGTGAGAAAATGTGAGAAAAACTCTTTGCAAATATATGAGAAATTTCTTAGTTTGCAGAATCTTGATAACCCCAGGGTAAAGTATCAGTTTTACCGGGTATCAATTTCCGCTTATCATCACACCAGCTTAGAGCTAACTTATTCTGTACTATGGTGCTAACTGTATGTCGGCGACTTTTTATCATACACTGTTTCTCAACTAAATGTTTATAATCAATAAGGCATCGTTTGTAATCATCAAACGTGATGGATTTTAATGTGGACCCCTTTACACCCTTTGCACGTTTCTTATCGGTATCGCCGCGAGTTCTGAATGTGTAGAGTTTTGCTCGCAGTCCGATAAATTCAGTCATAATTTTACCATTATTCTCGTCCTTCATCAGACCGAGGCGTTTTTTATTCAACAGGGGGATGCCGTAGGCATTATCCAGAGGGTAGTCCGATGTATCAAACATTGCCACAACATCACGCTTGATGATTTCGTATATATTTGGTACAGTGAATTGGTATATCAAGCTATCCGTATCGGTATACATGAGTTTTGCTTCACTACTTGAAAAATTATTTTTTACATAATCATAGTGGAAATTGTATAGGAATATTTTCGAAAGATCGAGAATTGCAGCACCAATGTATATAGGTTTATTGAAATGTACCATGGTGCGATTTAGCTCAATAATCACCATATCTTCATCGAATATGGTGCAGCTGTGAAATGTGGGTCTCGCAATGAGAGCACGCGCACCACCCCGACCCTCCCATTTCGTGATTAGTTTCACGTTCTTATGGTTACGCACATTCTCCATGGTCTTGCCAAATACCGCATTATTCATAAGCTTGCAGAAATTTTTTTCGAACTCATTTTTTGACTGTTTTCGCATATTTGTATTAAGATCGATGTATGTCTTTAACCATGGTGATCGTGCGAACCTCAGAATTCTATGCACTTTCACCAGCTTCAAACCAAATTTGATGCACTGTTTCAAATTACGATAGTGGAGTACATATTTTTCTTTGGGTAAAAGCGTTGTTGCCAGTTTTCTGATTTTACTACCGGGCGGTGTGAAATGCTCGGGGCAGAGAGGTAAGTCCGCATGCTGTTTATGCAACTCTACAGGATAATCTGAATCTACCTCTAGGATATAACCGGTTGATGAATTATCGGGGTGGGACAATACATCAATGGCATCATTTTCCCACTCGAACGACCCACTCGGCAAATGTTCGCTCATAGCTGCACCATAGAGATTGTTTACATCGAAATACATTAAATATGATTCCGCCTTGCCTGGATCAAAATCTTCACCCATAAATCGATTATTTGCTCTTGCATAGCGATTCGAGCACTGTGCCACACCTCCTTTTATGCTTTTCTCAATGAATAATATCATTTCAGGATCGTCTAAAAGTTGGAGATTAATTTTTGTCTGCTTTAACATAGCATCAAAAGCAAGCCCTGGCGCGGTGTAATAATGCAGAGGGTCCAAGTTGTACGTTTTGAAGCAGCTATCGCGGAAATTTTGAAATATATCGGCTAATAAAAGTACATCGGTTTTCAGGTATAAATCGGAATATTCACCCAGAGTTTTTAGATCGAACTTGGCCCAAACTTAGCCTTGAATAAAAATCTTTTTTAATTGGTAATTCTGGTTCATCGAGTTTTTCCCAAGAATCGATGTATTCATAGGGGAATACACCTTTGCGAATCATCAAATCAAATTTTCCCTGATCATCGTAAAAATTCCGTGTTATTTTTTTATCCGCATTGCACAGGTATGATGCCAATTTGTCGATGCTGCTGGCCATAAATCGAATCGAATCAATGAATCTCAAGCTCATCGTAGTGCCGTCAACCCTCTTGGTAAATGATATATACTTTTCCTCATTAATGGGCAATAGTGTGATTTTACCCGAAAAATTTGAAGCTAAAGATTTAATTAAGAAATGCGAATCATAGCCAGACAAATTGTGGAAAACAACCGGAATTGTGTGTTTCTCCTTAAAATTCAAGTTACACCGATTATGGGCGGCACCGCGATATTTACCTGTGAAATGACAGTGATCGTGACATTTTTGTTCTCCCGATAAAAATCGCTTCTCACAGATGTGATAATTTTTTGAGCGCATATGGCGGTCGCGTTGTGTCTGATTCAGAGATTCCATTGGAATTATATTTTTTATGCGTGACTCTACTTTAATGGATAATTCGCGAAGCTGCTTGATGAACCATTCAACACAATCGGGCCCGCGCTTGTTTCTATATTCCGATAATGTTCCATCATATGAGCAATGTACATAATAAGCGGCACTATGAGGGATATGCTCTTGAGATTCATTCGCAGCCGGTTTCAATATACACTCAAGATCCGCGTAAACGACGAATGGCACAGTTCCCTTATTCTGAAAATTGGAAAATTCCAAAAATTTTTTCTCCGGAAATTCCATTCGGATGCTATTCATTCGAATGCAATCTTGCCTGTGGCTTTCATACAAGCTACGTATGCTAAAGTGACACAAGCATCTATCGCACAAAAATTGTTTGCCGTTATGATTTGATAATTGCCGGCTAACCAGTCGTGAAAGATTTTTGATCCACGCAAAGTGAAATCTGGCTTTGAAATTATTCAAGTCATCATTATCATCATCATCATCGCGGTCTATTTCAGGGTGACTTTCAACCATAAGTAGGTGAATTGTCTTTTCGCAAGGATTTGTTGAATTTTTACTAAGATAAAGAGGGGTGATAATGCTCTGTTTTGATTCCGCATTTGAGAAAGTTTCGTTTTCAATTCCATATACATTTATTCTCAAATTATTTGCTTTTTCAAATTTCTCTACACTACGCAGGGTTGCGGGGAATTTGATACCTGTGCAATCTAGCTCCGAGATGTATCGTTGATAGCTGCATGTTCTGGTTGTATTGACGTCTGTGGGGTGGAGAGCTGCGGTGACGGACCACAACAAACACCGATCATCACTGTTCTGTACGTTGACCACCGCCCTCTTTCGTTGAATGTCCTCAGGTAGCTTTGTGAATGTCGAAAGTCCTCCGCGAAGGGGCACGTATCGGTTGATGCAGATCACCGTATTAATGATCTCGATCATGCTCCAACCGGAATCTCGTTGTTCAAAATCCTCCACCATGGTTAGCAGAGGATTCGTTACATTATCGCTGAACCAGGTTTCCAGATCAGTCGATGGAAGAATAGTGGCGTTGCCTGTATTGAAGTTTTTTACTTCCAGACTGATCTCATCGTTTTTGACGTTCTCAAATCTACATGAAACCCCCACATTCACCTTAATACCACCCACTTCGCGTAGCACATTTTTCAAGCGTTCCATAGTTATCATCCCAGCGTCGGCCAAAAATCTCCCCAAATCCTTGTGTTGAAGATTTGTCACGGCTCCGGTGCGTATACGACAGTTGAAGGCACTCCTCATATCATCCCATCGAACACGATTGTGAATATCATCGCCAATATTACCGCCAACAATACCCGCATGGTGTCGTTCAAATTTCACCACCCACGATTGGAGGAGTGAAATTATATGTTGCAGTTGTTGTTTTTCACTCACACACAGTTTTGGTTGTGTCAAAATACCGTTCAAGAATCGAACATTTTCAATCGCGATATCACGCCAGTGAATAAAAATATCTTCATTCGATTGCTCCGAGGGTAGTGCACACAGCAACTTGTATGCATCTTCCATCATCTCAACGAGATTCATATAGCCAACGTTGTCCATTTTTTTCGATGAATTTTACAGCTCTGCATTCAAACTCACACCATACGAATGTTGACACCCGCCGCAGGTTTTGGGGTTTTATATGTGCACGCCCACCCCCACCCTCAACCATTCTAATACTATGAAAATTCAAACGTTTTCAACCATAGTTCAGAGGTTTTGTACCTGGGGGTTTGGGCCTTTTCACGCCATTATGCGGGAAAAATATTATCGGGGTTTGCCATTGGGCAGCCCCCACCAACATTGGGTGTGTATTTTTGGGTTTCTAGTTGGACATAAAAGTGCGAGTTTGCATAGAGTTTTACACATTCTGCAACCAGCCAGACCGTGAAACCAGAAAACAATCAAGCTATTGATTCAAGAACAGAAAGTGCAAGACTAGGAAGTAAGTATCGTTATTCTTCGATATCATAGTTTTCACGATGGATATGGTTTTGTAATTAATATTCCATATTGCAGACATGAACGACAATATGGATAATTTTGATGATGAGCGTTGGCTGGGGTGGGACGATGATGAGATGGATGACGGGTACGAAAGCTCATACGAGGAGGTGGAGGGGGAGGAGGGGGAGGAGGTGGTGGAGCAGGAGGAGGTGGAGGAGGTGGTGGAGGAGGAGGAGGAGGTGGTGGAGGAAAACCCTCTGTTGGGGGAGGGTCTGTGGTGGCGACATGCCGAGGAGGATGAGGAGTCCGATAATGAGTGGGACCTCGCCGACGCCAGGGACGCATATGAGGAACAACGACGCTGGCCCGGCGGGGTCCCTGAGGAGGTGGCGAGGTGGTGGGAGGATTTCGGATACATCACCGATCCTGAGTGACACCTCGACTCGTCACCCGGTAAGTTAATATCATTTTCATCACATACCGTTCGATTATTGCAATATACCCGTATGTTTCAGATACGCGTGGCATGATCGCCACCACATCTATGTAAATATAGCTTAAGTTTCAGTTTAATATATATAGTTTTAAGAAAATTGTTATCCTAGAATAGGTTAGACTTAAGACTTTAGAATAGGTTAGACTTGAGAAATAGCGTATAAGAAAATTATTACTTCTAGAATAGGTTAGACGTAGGAAATATTGAATAAACAAAACATATATTATCGGATGATTCGCGTCATTGCTTACAACACCCTGTCACTCTTCGAGCATTTCAGCTAGTATAATTCGTATATAAGCTAAGAATTCTATTCCATTGTCGGTAAGGGGGAAAAAAAAGATCGGTAATCGTTACCATGATCCAAAAGCGAATCGGTAGTGGCGCCATCGCGCGACAGAAAATTGCAGCCATCCGATTGTCGGTAACGAAAGATCGGCAATCCATGATTCAGATTCGTTACTATCAGACTGCCGATTCGTCTACCATCAGACTGATCAGACTGCCGATTTGTCTACCATCAGACCGCCGATTTGTCGGTAACAGAAGATCAGCAATCCATGATTCAGAATCGTTACCATCAGACTACCGATAGCAGAAGATCGACAATCCATGATTCACGTTACCATGATTCGAAATGGCGCCATCGCACGACGGAAAATTGCAGCCATCAGATTGTCGGTAACAGAAGATCGACGATCCGTAATCGTTACCATCGGACTATCGGTATCGAAAGATCGGCAATCGTTACCATGATCCAAAATGCTAATCGGTAGTGGCGCCATCGCATGACAGAAAATCGTAACCATCAGATTGTCGGTAACTAAATCGGTAACCATGATCCAAAATCGTTACCATCGCGGCAGGTAACTTACCATCACAGTCGATACGTTACCGACTGCTTGATGGCCGGTAAAGAAGGCTGGATCCAGAACTCTCTTATTATATCTACTGGCCACGGCCGGGTCTCTTTTACCGCGGTCAAACAGAGGTCCCAATATTGGTACCTCTGCATACCGCTAGATGGTGCAGCACGCGTCTTCTAACCAGCTTCAATAGCAGAAACTCAGTTAGCCGACGTTTGCCACACCAGTACATACGTACACTAATACTCGCGATTATTTCGCGGCAGTGTCCATGAGCACCGCAATGCGTGCAAATAACTGCACTAAATTATAGACCGAACAAATCGAGAATTATTTGTTGCAACCCAAGTATCAAGGTGTTGCAATCCAGATATTTGAGCCACACTATGCAATACTATGGAATGTGCAAGTACGAAGCGTTAACGCAACAAACAACAACTGCAGACGCAGCGCGACCTGCTTAACTTAATAAATGAGCGATCATTGTAATACTCAGAGTCAGAACATCAAGACCAGTAGCCAGTCACAATATATCAGAAGTCAGTTAGAATAATCAGAAACCTGTGTAAAGATATTAATTGTTATTTAATAAACTATTCACTTGATTGTACGATTGAGTTCCAACTCTTAACTCAACACGAACCTCCTAAATAAATAAATTGTCGTTGTCTGAAGGATCTCAGGATCCCGATTACAACATATTCATGTACATCATGTCGTACGTGCCACTGTGTTCGACAAACGTCACAGTGTCCAGCAACAAAAGTGGCTTATTCTCGCTCTTGTTCGGAGCGGTTTATATGAGTGAAAATTAATTCACTATAATAATTCTAACTTACAATTAGACATGAAAAACGAATACGGAGAAAATCCTTATTCAGATTTCCCATGGGTATGACGAGCAAGTCGCCCTCGCTCTTGTTCAGAGCGGTAGATATCAGTGAAAACTAATTCACTATAATATTGCAAATGTGATAAACATTTTGAACAAACCAAGCGAAAATCCCTATTCAGGATTTTCATCAGTATGACGAGCTAGTCGTCCTCGCTCTTGTGCGGAGCGGTATATAGGAGTGAAAACTAATTCACTATAATAATTCTAACTTACAATTAGAGATGAAAAATGAATACGGACAAAATCCTCATTCTGGTTTCTCATGGTTATGACGATGAGAGAAATCTCATTTACTAAATTATCATTGGAAGCAGATTGAAATAATAAAAATTAATAACCAATTGTAGCTAACGCGCTGTGTCAAGTCCCACAGGATATATACGGAAAATAGTCACTTTTGTATTTCGTTGTACGTCCCATCACAGTGTTTACAAACGTATTCGCAATGAACAAGAAGCACATGCTCGCAAAAATTTCTTGAGGTTAGGTTCAGATCTCACGTAATAAGCTGCACTATCATACCCGTAGATACTGGAAATAAATTCAGCAGAAATAGTTCAGCTAACACATTACACACCTGCTGTGTTTAGAAACCTATTATTCAATTGTTTTTTAATTATTCTATCGCACTAACAAGCTCGGACAGATCTTCAGTAAACGTCACGTCACCATGTGCACTGTCACGTGTTTCTATAGCCCCTAGCGTCGGTCGGTGCGACACACACGAAGGCAGGAAAAATGCGTGCCGAACATACCGTGCGTTTTCGTGGATAAGCGACATGTATAGATACGAAGATAGCCGAACGTACGCCCTATTATATGCAATTAAGGGTACATGTCATATATATATCAGTATTTCTGACACTTCGAGCCTTCACGACAAACTGTCAGTGGCTGTAGAGCCTCTATGTCTATTGGCCGCAATGTTTAGAGGTTATTCATTAATCACACGTAATTATTCGAAATCGATTGATCACTGATCCGCATTATTCAGCTAGTTTTATGATTAACGAATAACCTATAAACTTCACCGCCAATGCACATAGCCTCTACAGTAGCTGACAGCTCGCCGTCAAGTGTCAAAAATACTGATATATATATGACATGCACCCTTAATTGCATATAATAGGGCGTACGTTCGGCTATCTTCGGAACTATGCATGTCGCTCATCCACGAAAACGCACGGTAGAGTTGTTCAGAGTTGACGTTAGGAGAGAGACTCTAGCTAGTTTATTCGTTTCACATGTATTTTTCAGTTCATCCGACTCGTTGGACAAAAATTAAAATATGAAAATAAATTCCAATATTCGATCGAGGATCTAACCTCACATTTTTGACAGCTAACCTAGCAGCCGAACATAGGGTTTTAGTTCGGACTTTAGGTTAGGGAGAGACTCCGGCTAGTTTATTCGTTTCATGTGTATTTTTCAGTTCCTCCGACTCGTTGGACAAAAATAAAAATACGAAAATAAATTCCAACGGTCGATCGAGAATCATAACCTCACAGTTTCAACAGCTAACCTAAAAGCTGAACATCGGGCTTCTAAGTTAGCTGTTAAAAATGTGAGGTTATGACGTCCGAGATCCTCGATCGATTATTCGAATTCATTTTTCGCTCCCTAACCTTAAATCTAACTCAAGACTCTATGTTCGACTTTTAGGTTAGCCGTCAAAAATGTGAGGTTAAGATCCTCGATCGAATTTTGGAATTTATTTTCATATTGTAATTTTTATCCAACAAGTCGGAGGAACTGAAAAATATACATGACACGAATACACTAGCTAGAGCAGTGGTGGGCAAACTTTTTTAATGGGGGGCCAGAAAGTTTAAGAAATTTCAGAGGAGGGCCAGAATTATAGGAAAAATGCATTTTCTGTTGAAACTTTTAATCATATTGTCGCGAAATTAGACTTCGCGATTATTAAGATAATTAAATGTGGGTTCCCGAGAGAAATAAGTTGAACAGGAAACGAAATAAGGTGAAATAAAGATTGGGTTGTATTTAAGAAAATACACGTCCGTTATAGCTCACAGGTAAAACAAGACTGTTTTTACAATAATGTCGTTGTGAGGAGTAACCGTTCATCATTTATCACATGTTAACATCATTTATCTCAGATGACTACTAGACCTTGCAAATACTACCCCCCCCACCCCCCCCCACCCCCCCAGTAAAAGAGTGGACCCGACTCTCGGAATGCGAAAATTGAAAGAAAAACGAAAAGTCTAGTAGTCAAATTGTGTGTGCTTGCTCTAACAGGGAAAGTTAGTGTGGTGGATTAAAAATTTGAAGAATTCTTTCCCAAAAACTATCCGGCATTTGCCTTCACTCTCAAGGAAAAACCACACAAAAGAACTTGAGAAGATAGTCGAGTCTTAACCAATCAAAGTGTGATATTGAATATAAAAATGTTCTTCAAAGTTTTTCTATCTTGAAAGAAGAATTCAAAACGAACAGGATCAGGATGTGAGCGGTATTGTGGTTAGATCCTGCAATCTGCAAAAGGAGGCGACAGGAGGGCGTGAAATGGAGGGAGCTCTGGATCATTCCAAAAACATAGCATTGGTCCCAAAATCGCCCAGTCCAAGCCTCTTCAAAAGATTTTTTATTAAACGACCTATACGAGGACAAATATGAGTTTTACACGTAAAACACATTGAACACGTAGAAAACGTGAAACAAGAAAAATCCTTTTTTTTTGTTTTTAAAGGTTAAAATGTGAGATATAATCACAATTAATCAGGATAATAAAAATGGAACGATCTTATCTGAGGGGAAGCAGGAAAACAGGATAAATAGGTCCAGGATGGGATGTTTTCCGCTTTGATTTTCCAACCTCAGAATACTAGATAAATTCAGCGCTGAAAATCTTGTATTAAATTAGTTGCTTAAGGGGGGACTCTACAGATTTGAAAAACTTTCTTGTTTTCCATTAAATCGTTTTCTAATTTGGAGTATATATTTGGAACCCTAAAACTAGATTCTGTTCCAGAGATGAACTAATTTCGATGAAAACTTTCAGAGTTATCGATTTTTTTTCATTTTTCACTCGAAACATCCCCTGCGCATTGGTTTTGATCGCAGACCATCGATTTTTGTCTTCAGGGCACCTAATGACATAAACTATCAATTGCTGTAGGCGATTTTAGATTCGATTAGTTTCAGGTATAAAAGTCATCGTCTCAATTTTGTCGCTGCAATTTTGAGTATACAAGTGTCTGCGAAACAGATTCAACTTATCGCACATCAAATTCCTGACAGCAATTCGAGGAAAACATGTCCTAGAATATGTTTATCAAAGGACAAGGTGATCGGTCTAAAATCAATGCGCAGGGGATGTCTTGAATGCCCAAAATCATAATTCTGAGATAAACGCGAAAAACTGAATTACAGTTTGAAACTTATGTATGATTATAGATAAGATTTGTAGGATGGAGTACTGAATTCTGAAATAATTTCAGGACCATAAGAGATTCAGAAAACCACAAATTCTGTTTATTATCAATGTCTTGGAAATATCTTTATTGATAATGAACTCAAGATTAATTTCCAAAGTCAGAAAATATAAATTCACTGAATATATAATGTACTTCTTGTAAAATATTTTCATGAGCGTAGCCATACTGGATGTTACATCTGTGGCGAGGCATCTTGTAGGTATTCTGCTCTCGGCTTCTTTGTTCTGAGGTATATCAAGAGACTCGGTAGAGTCTCGCGCCTAGTTATATGAAAAAAAAAATTTTTTTGTATGCGCCGCGCGAGACTCGACCGAGTCTATATGTATACCCGAACGAGAGCTGAGCGGCCGTTGCGGCAATTTATGATCGTCAATTTCTTCCGTCTCACTATGAATACGGAATTGTAATATTTATCACAGGTTGTGGCCGAGAAAAGCTTTCATTTAAGCCCTATTTCGATTAAATCGGTGGACGTAGAGCTGAGATATGATTATTCGACGTTTTAGATTCAAGTAAATCATACTTGTTTACGTCGAGTGTTCATCATCATCATCTCCTTCAGTCAGTGTGACACTAAACCTATGTGTATAAGAATTAGCATAGAGTGGCCTTCGCTAGGCTATGTAGAAAGAAGAGACCTACCAAGTACGGACGTCAGTAGCCAGATGGCGCTTTGGTTAGCTCTTTAATTTCACGAACTAGTTTTTTTTTTTTTGGATCCTTTTTAATGGCTTATATCTGATAAGGAATTCAGCCGAACCACTAACTACTACAGTACGGTATCATATCCCATCATGCGGGGTATGATTTATTATGTCAATTTATTTTTGGTCGTAATGTTATGTGTATAATTCAGCAAACGATTATGTAGGGTATGGTAAAATTTATTTTTTATGAGATAAATTGAAATTTTTTTTTTTTCCTCGGAATCAAGTTTAAAAGTTTCGTTTAGGTACTAAAATAGGCCTGTTAAAATATAAGCTCTTAATATTAACATTAAGATGGACCGCACCGCACTTTTCGATTTCCCATAAGAATAACACAGGAACAACTACTTTTGTTCCTTCTCATTTTTGTAACTAACGAACGATACGTCGTACAGTAAAGTTCTTGGCATGTTTTTCCAGAGAATTAAACGCTCTACGAAAAAGGTCTAAAATCATTTTTTGGTAAGTCAACTCGGTCAAAAGTTATTAATTTTGACCTCCGTTATGCCATTTTAACATAAATAATATCAATGAATAGAGATCATATTCATTCATATTCATATTAGAGTTCATATTCATACTCGAATTTTGCAACCATTTTTTTTTTCCTTTTTAGCGGTCCATTTTGCCCCACCCGGTATATAGATTTCATATAGAGAGTGGTCGACAATTTATGCAATTTATTACGGATACGAGAATAATTATACTTAATTAATCAAATTCTACAAAAAGTAGTGGTATCCATATAAAAAGCACCTTTGGTGCAAAAACCTTTCGCCTAGTTATATGAATGTTATAGTTATATACAAAAATTCCTTCCTCATAAAAAAACAATTTGAAATCAGATGCTATTGCCTAGTTGCCTAGTACCGACATCACGTTGATTTTTTTTCGAATTGACAATTAGGCTTTTCATAACATGGTATTGACAGCCTTCTTGTCTTGCCACATAGAAACATGGAGGTAACGATAGGCGATTGACGCCTCAATTTGTTTAAACAGAAAATATACAAAAAATAAAAATTAAAAAAAATTTGGAAGTAGTGGTACTAGGCGGGCCAATATTTCGTATTATTATATTAGGATTATTGACGTGGTTCAATCGCCGTTTACTTGTACTTGTATAGAGAAGGCCCGCCTAGTACCACTACCTCCTCGGGTTCCTCAAGCTCTATAAACCGAGCAAGGGGAACGTGGGCTGAGCTCCGACCGAGCGCGTCTCCAGGTGGCGGATAGGAGAGGGCTAGGGAGAGGCGCGGCACCTGCGGTCTCGGGGACCGGGGTGCCGGCTGGCAACCGGAAACCGAGACCGCTGGCTGCGGGTCCCCGGGTCTGTTGGTGGCTATACGTAACCCGGCCGGCGTAACAACTGGCCCAGGGGAACTAAGGCCCCGACCGCGGACCCATGGCTCCCCAAGCCAAGGTGTAAGCAATCGTGCTGAGGGCTGAATGGCACTGGGGTACAGTGTCGATAACGATGCCCTTGGGGTACCGTGCGACCCCCCATTGTATTTAGCCTTACCCCCACATGGCAGGCTCTGTGGGGGCGGACCTTTTATTTCCTGCACACTCGTGGGATCAAAATGGATCATAACAACAAAAAACAAAAAAACGACGGAAACGCGGAGGACGCGACAGAGCTGGGTCCGCGCGGTGAGGCTGCCTCAATGGAGGTGGACTCACCGGCAGGTCAGGGCTCCGGGGAAGGTGGGCTGGCCGTGGACATGGAGGCACTCGTCTCCATGACACGCGGCGGCCTGTCGGTCTCGGGGACCAGTCCGACCCTGACTCAGTCGACAAGGGTGGAAGAGGGCTCGGTACCGACTGGGACCTCGGACACCACAAGCGAAAGGGCCAAGAGGGCAAACCAGTCGGGAGCGGCAAAGAGGGAGGCGAGGAGGGCCAAACAGGCCGCCGAGGCTCCCTCAGAACCGAGCCTGGGCGGGATCCCTCAGGCCAGCACGGCAGAGCGCGCCGAAGCGGGGGGCCCAGGCAGTGCGCGACCCGTGGGTGGCGCGCCTACCAGCGCCACACCGGTGGGGGCGGGGGGCTCGGGCACGAAGAGGCCCAGGCCCTCGGACAGTACCCCGCCGGAGGTTTACTCGGCGCCCAAGAGGGGCAGAGAGGCAGCTCACCCGAAACCGAGGAGCTACAAGGAGGCGGCGGAGGGAGGCAGGAGGGTGGTTATCGCACCCTCCGGCTATCCCGAGGTCACCCTTGGCCCTGGGGAGGGAGACCTGGTGGTTCAGGCGCTGTGCGCGGCGATGGACTCCATCCCGGAAGGGAAGGGGGTACCTTGCTTCGAGCAGTACCAATGCGACCAGGGCATCCTGTGGGTGACCTGCTCGGATGAGAAGGCTCTGGACTGGCTAAGGTCCACAGTTCCGACGCTGGTGCCCTGGGGGGGGGGGGGCCTCTCTCCAATTGCTGGAGAAGGGGCAACTACCCAGGCTCACCAGGATGGTCTCGGTCTTCCCTGGTATCCCAGAGAAGAACGAGGTCATCCTCAAAAGGCTTAGACGCCAAAACGGCGGGTTCCAGACCCACCTGTGGAGGGTCTGGGACAGGAAGGAGGGCCAGAAGTCGGTCCAGCTTGTGCTGGGGGTGGACGCCACCTCCAGGGATGTGCTGAAGACGGGGGGCCACCTGGCCCACTACGGTCTCGGGAGCGTCCTCTTCAGGGAGGCCCACCAGAGGCCGAGTGAGGGACGGGAGGCTCCCAGTCTATCGGTGCAGAGGGTGTCCCCGAGGGAGGCCCCGACGCCGGAAACGGTGGAGGGGCCCTCCGAGGGCACAACCCCGCAAGCGGCCGCAGGGAACGAGGGGCAGGGCTCGTCGACCCGAGGGAACCAAGAGGCAACTCTGGGACCATCGGGTAGGATGGGCCCCCCCTATGCCAGAGGCGGCAGAGCCGGCAGGGGCGGCGGACCCAGCAGGCCCAGAGGCCGACCCTCAAGGGCCTCCGAGTTAGGGAGGACCGGGAGGGAGAGCGTCAGGGCTGGGGTCCAGGCGACCCTGACCGGCGAAGCGCCGAGGGCGAGAACACCCGGGCAAGAGCTCCCCCCAGTGGGGGCTCATGCATCGGCGACCGGGGAGAACTAGAGGGCTCGGTAAACGGGCTCTTCTACTCTCTCCTGGCTACGGGGGTAAGCTAGTCCAGTCCCACAGCTGTGGACGGACTCGCCTTATCACAAATAAACTTGCGCCACTGCAAGGCGGCCTCGGCAATACACAGCCGAGACCTGGCGGTGGAAACAACAGACATATCACTAATACAGGAACCCTGGGTAGTCGGGGGGCGGATTAGGGGTATCGATTCCAGCCTTGGGGCGCTAGTGTACGCTGAGAGAGGGGCGGGCCCCAGAGCCTGCGTCTTCGTCAGCAAGAGGCACTGCGCCACCAGGCTGAGCCAGTTCTGCTGCAGGGACCTGGCAGCGGTCTCCATCAGGGTGAGGTTAGCTAGAGGCGGCACAACCGATGTGGTTGTCTGCTCGGCGTACCTGCCCTACGACTCTGAGGTACCCCCACCGACGGAGGAACTCAGGGCGCTGGTGGAGCACTGCAGCAACAAGGGACTCAACCTGCTGATCGGATGCGACGCTAACTCGCACCACGAAGTATGGGGCAGCTCGAATACGAACAAAAGAGGAGGGGCACTGCTAGAGTACCTCTCCTCTACGGGACTCGAGATTCTCAACAGAGGATCGAGACCCACCTTCGTCACCCCGCATAGACAGGAGGTGATAGACATCACACTCTGCACGCCCAGACTTGCCAGTATGGTCAAGGACTGGCGGGTGCGGAGTGAGGATACTCTCTCAGACCACAGACGCATTTCGCTTGTCCTGGATGCGAACGCGTCGTGGGAACGGACGGAGGAATACAGGAACCCCAGGACAACCGACTGAACCTCCTATAAAGAGAGGCCAGAAGGGAAGCTTGGGGGGCCCCGCAGCCGGCCGAGGACTGAGGGAATGGTGGAGAAAGAGGTAGCCCACCTACAGGCAACCATCACAGAAGCTTACGAGGCCGCGTGCCCCGCAAAGCAGAGAAAGGCGAAAAAGAAGGTGCCCTGGTGGAGCAGGGAGTTAGACAAGAGCAGAACCAGCTCTCGCAAACTGCTTAACAGGGCCCTCAGGACGCAACTCGAGCCGGACTGGGCGGCCTATAGGAAAGCTCAGAAGGCCTACAAGAAGCTGATCAAAAGATCCAAGAACGAGGCCTGGAGGGGATTCTGCGAGGAGACTGAGGCTCTAAGCGCAGTGGCCAAGCTCCGCAACGTCTTCACTTCCGGGCCCCAAATCAAGCTGGACAGCCTCATGCTCCCTGACGGCAGCATGGCAGAGAGCCAGACGGACATACTGTCGCATATGCTAAGTACCCACTTCCCGGGCTCCACGCCAGCCACACAAGGACCTCCCCAGAAGGAGGTCTCTGGCAGGCAGGGGCCAGGGGACTGGAAAACAGCGGCAGAGATCATCACGCTGTCAAGGATAAGATGGGCGATTGACACTTTCGACAGTTACAAGAGCCCAGGCACAGACGGTATCTTGCCGGCCCTCCTCCAGAGGGGAGGGGAGAACCTTGTGGCCAAACTGAACGCGATCTTCAGGGCCTGCCTAGCTCTCCGCTACATACCCAGGAACTGGAGGGAGGTCAGAGTGGTCTTTATACCCAAGCCGGACAAAGGATGCTACGACCGCGCGAAGTCATGGAGACCCATCAGCCTCATGTCCTTCATGCTGAAAACCATGGAGAGACTGGTGGATAGGTACATCAGGGACTGTGTCCTGGTCGAGAGACCAGTCTCACGGGCCCAACACGCATACCAGGCCGGCAAATCTACGGAGACGGCGCTCCAGCACCTTGTGCGCGAGATTGAGGGGCCGCTGCTCCGGCAGAGAGCGGCGCTGTGCGTATTTATCGATGTGGAGGGGGCTTTTGACAACACCTCCTTCAACTCGATATGCGATGCCGCGGCTCGATTCGGCATCAACACAACGCTGGTGGGCTGGATCAGGCAGATGCTTCAATCCAGAACGGTTACCGCGGAGCTTGGAGAGTCGGCTGCAAGGGCTCAGGTCGACAGGGGCTGCCCGCAGGGGAGGGTTCTCTCCCCCCTGCTGTGGACTCTGGTCGTAGATGGGCTCCTGGCAGAGCTTGACAGGCTAGGGGTGACGGCCGTGGGCTACGCCGATGACGTGGCCCTGGTCGTTGCGGGCGACCACCCGCATCACATGACGAGCAGGATGCAAAAAGCACTGAACATCGTACAGGACTGGTGCACCACTCAGTCACTGAGGATCAATCCCAGCAAGACCGAGATGGTGACCTTTACCAAGAAACGTCGCTTCGAGGTAGGACCCGTAGAGGTCTTCGGGTCGAAGCTAACATCATCCACCACAGTGCGCTACCTGGGGGTAACTCTGGATAGCAAACTGTCGTGGAAAGCCCACGTCACCAAGCAGGCACAGAAGGCCACGGCCACATACTGGGCCTGCAAGAGAATGGTGGGACAAACCTGGGGACTCAAGCCAAGAGTGGTCAAGTGGATATACACAGCCACCCTCTTGCCCCAGCTATCATACGCCTCCGTAGTGTGGTGGCCAGCAATGGACAAAAGCACGCTCCGCAGGACACTAGACCGGGTGTACAGGTTAGCGGGACTAGGAATAACGGGGGCGCTCAGAACCTCGCCTACGCTCGCTATAGGGGCACTCCTGAACCTTCCGCCTCCCCATCTCACGGTGGAGGCTGAGGCATGGAGGGCCGCCCTGCGCCTGTGGCACCAGGGCCACTGGAAGAGGACGGGCGTGGGGCACACGACGATACTGCTGCGGGAGGGGGCACCTCAGGTAGACCCATCCCAAGGCGGGGATCGCTGCCCCAACCGTTACCAGTTCGACCCGTCTTACATGGTGGAGGCACCGAGCAGGGAGTCATGGACAAACGACCAGGACAACCTGCTCAAACCACAAGGGCTCGTCTGGTACACAGACGGTGCCAAGACAAACACGGGGGCTGGGGCCGGTGTGTGGAGTGAGGGACCCAGGACGCGCATTTCGCTCGCTCTGGGGCCTACGGCCTCAGTCCTTCAAGCTGAGGTGTTCGCTATATGGACTTGTGCCAGGACCATCCTGGCTCACAACCCCAAGGGCAAACACATATACATCTGCAGTGACAGTTGGGCGGCGCTCAGGTCAATACGCAACTGCGTCATAAGATCCGGGCTCGTCAGCGACTGTGCAGAGCTGCTAACACAGATCTCACGTGGAAACCGCGTGAGGCTTCTATGGGTGCCGGGACACAGCGGCATACAAGGAAACGAGATGGCACACAGCCTGGCCAGGGCAGGTGCCGCACGCAAAGAAGCCGACGACGGGTGCCGGATAGGCCTAACCTCGGCTCACGCCAAGGGTCTAGCGGAGGGCTGGACGGACCGCCGCTTCAAGGAGCTCTGGGCGCAGGCACCTGGCATGACTCACACGAGGGCCCTCTTCCGGGGGCCTTCAAGCGAGCTAGGTGCCACACTAAGCAATCTGGACAGAACTAGTCTCAGGGCCCTGGTAGGACTTGTCACTGGACACTGGTACACAGGTAAGCACCTGGTGCATATGGGACTCAGAACCGGGCCTCTCTGCACTAGGTGCGGGGTGGAGCAGGAAACCCCGCTCCATCTGATTGCGCGGTGTAGGGGCCTCGAGGGTCTTCGGAAGGCGGCCCTCGGAGGAACCTACAGCGAAGGCATGAAGATTGAGGAGATCGGGGTGGGTGGACTGATGCGGTTCGCCAGGATGGCCAACCTGACCTCGGCTCCTACAATATAGGGTGCCCTCACGGGCTCAGGCACAATGGTCCGCTTGGACTGAGCGCCCGGTAAGAGCTCAGAAAAACAAACAAACAAAACCACTACCTCGAAATTTTTTTTTTTTATTATTTTTTTTTTTGTATGTTTTCTGTTTGAACAAATGGAGGCGTCAATCGCCTATCGTTACCTCCATGTTTCTATGGGGCAAGACAAGAAGGCTGTCGATACCATGTTATGAAAAGCCTAATTGTCAATTCGAAAAAAAATCAACGTGATGTCGGTACTAGGCAACTAGGCAATAGCATCTGATTTCGAATTGTTTTTTTATGAGGAAGGAATTTTTGTATATAACTATAACATTCATATAACTAGGCGAAAGGTTTTTGCACCAAAGGTGCTTTTTCTGGGTTGTATATTACACCTGTGATACCCTGTCCTCCTTGGTTGTCTACATCGTTCCATTTTGGAGTCACTAGTTGTATTCGATCGTGGTCATGGCGTTCGGAATTTTCTCAGTGGCAATCATAGAAAAAGAAATTTTTTTTTCATTCATCATGTGGAATATTAATCGAGGCTAAATAAATATCCTATGATATTGATCTAGCCTCTACAAAAGTCTACTATGAAAATACGAACCAAAAATAGATCTGAGTCCCAGGTACTTGAAGAGTCATCCAGTACAGGAAAGATTAGAATCCTCCAGGAGTGTAAGTCGTCCCTTCCGCCTGTTTCTTGGCTGTCTCCGATGCGGCTTTGTCTGTTGCGCGGGCCCGTCTGGCTTTCTTACTTTCTGTGGTTGCCTTCCACTTTCCCTTGCGCTTCCTTCTAGCGTCTCGTTGCATTGCGATGGTTTCAGCAATGTTTGATACCTTTTCTGTCCTCGCTGACATTTTTGCCTTCTGGGCGTGCAATGCGCCCATGTTGAACTCAGCCATTGCCGTTGCCACTGCCAGATCCATTCTTTTTTTTTGACACGAAGGTCTCTTTTGGACATTTGCTCCAAATCAAAGAGTGTAAACTCTCATTCGCATTCTGCGTTGATCCTCGTGCGCAGCGAACGAGCAGCTCGTCGCTGGAGAGGCGTTCGTACAGCGGCTGCAGCTTTTCTACTACTGTGGCATTCAGCTTCAATGACATCTCGTCGTGACTTTCTGGCTGTTCGCCTTTTGCTATACTTCGGTTGAAGAAGCACCATGAGCTTGGTCCGGTGGGGCAGTCAGCGTGTCGTGGACGCTCGTCAGTCGACGAACAGTGAGCAACGGTTGCACGGATCGCTTTCTTCATAGCCGGTACGTCGGGGATGTTCTTGACTATGGCGTTCCGGTAGTAACTTGTAAGGTTAGTTATCGTCGCCTCTTTTAATGTGCCAACACCACGGCCACCGAGGGTCACGCCTTTCACTCTCCACTCTTTTACAAGCTTCCGTAGTCCTGTGCCCATTCTCTTCGCTATGTGATTGACGCACTCTTCCTTCTCAATGGATACAGCGTCTCCATATGGGGCTTTGTTTTTCAAATGAAGGTGTGTCTTGGCATCACCATCTGATAACACGGTTGTGTATCTCATTTGATTCTTCGCAACAGATCTTTCCCACAAATGTTCGGCTGCTTTCATTTCCATGGCAACAGACGATCCTTGGTAGTTCATACCACATTTCCCGGCTGCTTGGTGACCATTTTGCCAAATACAAAATTCTGGTGAACTGGCGTCAAGTTGAGCTGCAGTAACGACACACATGTGACAGTACTTTGATAGGACTTCGTAATCAATAGCTAGCCCTGTAACAATGTCTATAACGATCCCTACTCCATACAGAGATCTGAAGCCTCGTTTTTGCCACGTTCCATCGTACGACACACCGATTTCAAGCACTTCCGCATTTCTTAGGGAAGGGTCTATAGCTTCTTGAGCGTCTCTGACAGCCTCTCTTGCTTTCGTCAGAACCTTTCGTTCTAAATCTTTGGTACCTTCAGCCAAATTATTCAGGTGCTTATAGTATGTAGCGTTGCTCATACCTTTCATGCTTATGCGGGTACACAATCTCTCCATGACAGCAAACCCTAATCCTAAGCTGTTTATGCCATCGACCATTCGTTCGTTAACTTCAAATGGTGCTGTCTTTTTTGTGGTACCTGTTGTTCGGGGGCTTGTATAGCTCTCTCCCATTACATATCCACACTCTTCACACTTCACAACGAGCCTGGCGCAGAAACCTTTCTGCTCTCTTGTTTGTACAACAAGGGATTTGTGGCCGCATTCCTCGCACGCAAAGTTCTTGATGAGTCCTTTCCAACAGGTAGCGTGTACGAGGAGAAATTCATCTTGGACCGCACCTTGAGATGCAGCTTCTTCTGGCGTACACTTCCAATCGAAAAGACTTAGCTTTCCAAAGCTATCAACTGTAGCCGCAATCAAAGGACGACTTGTTCCTGGAATATCTTGCGTTCGGGACGGACCTGGATTTTCTGGCAGTCGTGATGGCCCTGGATTCTCTGAAAAAAGATTTCTCTGAAAATAATTACCTTTTGGATTCATTCCAGATGGTCCAGCAACTGCTCCGATTTCTAAATCTTCTACGCCAGTGGCCGCGAGATTAGGTGCGGTTACGTTTTCACTGACGCTCTAACGCCTTAGGTTTTTGGCAAGGCGCGTGGTCTTACTGCTTCGTCTCTTAGGCTGGCGCCAACGAGTACTTGTCGGATGCATTCTGAGAGGCAGGTCTCTTCAAAATTTACCCGAAACGAATTGTACAAAATAGAGCCAAAAGTTTTCACACAATGCGAATGTCTTTCGTTCGAAAAACAATATGGCCGGCTTATTGGCGGTAGATCACGATCCACCCGGGAATATAGGAAGTTATAGATGCGAAAACTATGTAGGCAGAAATTGACTCACGGTATACTGAATTTTGACGCCACAGATTGACGCGCAGATGAGACCGTTTGAAGAACCGCTGAATTTGAAATCGACAGCACATTTTTATACATAATATAATGATGATTTATGATTTCTCACTTGTTGTACATATACTTTCCTATTGTTTTTAATAATAATGAAAAAATTTTGAACGACTATATCCAGGCAAAACAAGGGCCCAAATTCGAGCGGAATCTATTTTATGGAAGTTTGGATAATAATCTCATCATAAATCAATTCAAATTGGACAATTTGCAGTACATTTAGCGCAGAATATCAAAAATCACTCACATACCAGCGTAATGATACATATTCGGTGAAATTCGCCTTATACAAATATCATACGGCAACCACGATATTTTCCACTGATGAGGAAGGGTTTCAGGAACATTTTTCCGTAAAAAAAAAATCGAATTTTTAGTCATTTTGGTCGAAAAAACCTGCGGAGTCCCCCCTTAAACTAACAATTAAATTCGAAATCCTATTTGGATCTCTCAAACAAGCTGGCAATGAAACGTTTTCAAACAACGCCTGTAAGATGCCTCTTCAAAAGAGAATAAATAAATATAATTAATAGACAAAAGAAAGATTCCAAGGAGTCAACGAAAACCCCAAAATTTATGTAAACGTCAATTGACGATTTTCAGACAAATGACCGAAGCAAAATCGTTGATCAAATCAGGTAATTTGTCGATTTATGAAAGCTCGATACTATGTTCAAGGATTACAAACTTAAGGGGAGCAGTGCCGGATTTAGGCAGTAGGCTGAGTAGGCGGCAGCCTACAGGCCCCCACCATTTGAGGCCCCCACCAACTTCAACTTATATTCACTGACCGATTAAGTTTGGATAATTGGGGAAAAAAAATTTGAAGTGTAATAAAAATTTTCGCAAACGCGAAAGCATTACAAATATTTCAAATTTTCATCTCAAAAAATCTTCATTTCGAAGTTTGTAAATTGAAACAGAGTATCAACAAAATCAATAAAATTTAGAAATCTCGCCTAAATTTTTGCAAACATGAGTGCCATCATTGCGCTATAGTCGACGAATAGTCTGTTCTATCGATCAGGCTGAAATGCTGAACGGCCCCGCCGATGGTAAGCTACCGACCCAACCTCAATGATATTTGTCTAACATGGGACAATAGTAAGCAGGTCCGTTCGCTAGTCAATACTTTGTAGACACAAAATATATTTTCCGCCTGCTAATACAAGTATCCAAAACCGCGAACCTTGTGAAAGTCCGAATACGTAGCTTTTTAAATGTTTTCGGATCGTATATATTTATATATTTATATAATTCCAAAATAATTAGGATATACCACGGGCAGTAATTTATTTTGGCTTAAACTGTGATTAATTATAGTGTTTGTCGATAATTTTGATCCTGTCATCCTGATGAACATCGAATTCCAAAAGTAGGTGAAGTTTCAAAATTTTCCGTCACAAAATACTAGAATATGTATTGTAACTTTTCGGGTGCTTTACGCGACACAGAAGGTGTCGCGTATGGCTAGTTACTTGTGAGTATCTTTACTCTAGATTAATTTCTAGGGCTCCTTGGTAGAGGTAATCAATTTGTTAGTCCCTAATACAGACTAGGGTGGAGAGAATCACACCGTAGCTGCCTCCCTCAGACCTGGATGCTGCAAGCAACACCGAGGCTGTATCAGACTTGGGATTCGACGCACTTGCCGAGACCGTATCTCGACTTGGGTACGCCAAGCGCACCGAAGCGAGTATCGGATCTGTGCAGTGCAGTCGTCACCGAAGCTGTATATTAGCTAATTAAGTACAAGATGTTAGTCAGGTCAGTTCAGCCTACGGAGAAAAAGGTTTTAAAGAAAAGGAAACCGTCCCGATTAACATAAAGTTTAATTAATCAAATAATTCATAATGGATGAAATGGTTGCAACCGGTAAATTAGTCTATAAATTAAATTACATAAGTTTAGTCAAAAATTCATAGGTTTAGCTACGCTACGATCCTACATTCGTTTATAGTTTAAATTTTAATTATATTTGAAATTAAATCTAAATCGAGTGAAAAGTGAGTTGTAATGAAGAATGGAAACAAAGATAGTATTTGACTCTAAAACGTAAAACGCCGCTATGGTCGTTTCCGTATTCAAGAAAAATGAAGCTAGAGAGTACCAGGGCGCTTTGCCTGTCTGGCCTCGGAGAAATATCTAGGCGAGTCAGTGTGGCGCTTTGCCTAACACTGCTGCTTATTAGTATAGTGATCTGGTTATTTCCTAGTATCGAAGAGAATCTATTGAGTCAGTGTGGCGCTTTGCCTAGCACTGCTAAATTAGCCGTGTTAGCGCTGCGCTTATATAGTCACCGATTGACGTCACTTGTTGTGCGCGGTTGATGGTGCGCGTTGTGACGTATTGTCTCGGGCTTTAGATCACCCGATCCGTTACAGTATATATGTTATATCATTTTTTCAACTCTATTATACATATAGATATCAATAAATCGAGAATTTTGTATTTATTATTTTTGAGGCACTTTCTACAATGAACAACAGACAAGGTGATCGTCATAAAACCCCACGCCATTATCAAGCCGGCTCTGATAAACGTAAAAATGCTAAGGAAAAACAAAAACGGGAGTCCGAAGTTCTCTCACAAACACGTCGGCTGACTGATTTTGTCACAAAAAGACCAGCAGCTTCGACGCCTTCACACAACCCTGACGAAATAGTACGCAAAGAAACATTACTCAACTTTTCGCAAAAATAGTAGAATCAAACCCGATAGAGTAGCCTGAAAATCATTGATAAAATATGATTAAATCATTTTCTTTTTAGAAAATTATAGCTGGAGATGACCCTGCTGTTAACGATCCCGCAATATTGGACGAGTCATTAAAAAAAATTCATGTGAGCGCAAAAATATTATTTCGAAAATTACAAGATCATAAAAAGTAAAATATGATAATTGAACCTTTGATTTACATTTTAGAGCAACATTGACGACGTGGTTAATGATACGATTTCTGGAGTGAACAGATTACAAACTGAAGATGAAATATTTTCCGACTGTGATATTGGTATGTGGCCGGAGAATATGAAAGATCATCTTGGTTATTGGTTGAAATTAGGAAGTAAAAGAGTCCAAAATTGTGATGCAGAGCTTTGCAAACATAAATCATTCAAACAATATGATAAGAGTTTCACCAGAACATGCCAAATGAGTATGTTCGAGAGAAAACACAAAAATGGTGAAACTATCAAACGGGAATGGTTATGTTTTTCGCCGAGCAATGGGAAACTTTACTGTTTTTTTTGTTAATTATTGAATACGATTCAAACGCAATTTTCACATGGTGGACATTGCGACTGGAAAAACGCTAACGATTGTTTGGTAAAGCATGAGACGTCTTCGGCTCATCTCAAAGCTACGATTGCGTTTCAAACGCGTTCTCAAGAATCTGGACGGATCGATTTTGAACTTACCCAACAATTGGATGGGGAAATAAAGTATTGGCGAGATGTACTCAAAAGAGTAGCATCCGTGATAATCTTTGTTAGCGAGCGTGGTTTACCTTTTCGAGGAAACAACGAAATTATTGGTTCTGCACACAACGGTAATTATCTCGGTGTTACGTGTCAAGCCACGTTATAGTAAATTTCATAAGTATTTGTTTATATATTATTAGAACTAAACCTAGAAATAACATTAGCCATAAGTCGCTTTTGTACATAAAATAGAATAGTTTATGAGCAAATTTCGAGTGGATACCCACTGCGGGTGGCCGCTCGGATTTGCTCTTAGTTTTAGAAAATAACCAGACGGACTCTTCAAGTCCTCTGGAAATAAAACAAATATGCAGGACTCGTGGGAAGAAGGCCTACGTGATTGTCGCAGGGGAAGTTCTAAGTCACCCCCATAAGGAGGATGGCTTAACTACCCTCTGCCAATCAAAAAACGTAGCCACCCCCACGAGGAGTCCTGGAAAACTCAATAGTTTTTTGAAAAAATCATATAACATTAGTCTCACAAAAATCGCCAAGGCGATCGGAACTCACAATAATATCACAAGCTCGCTAAGGCGACTAACTAAACTCTCAAGTTACTAGGGTAACCGAATAAAGCATATCATAAAAAATCCGTCACGGCGGTAATTAAAATAAAGAAAAAGGCTCGCTAAGGCGACCCGATTTTATATATAAAAATTGTTCAATACAACAGAACGCGCTATTATATCCATATATCTGAAACAATATATCAAATCCTTTTTTTTACCACCAAATCTCTATAATCATTTGAACCACCTGTACAAAGACGGTGTTTGCGTACAGGACGGGGAACACCTAACCAGCGTTAAAAATAACGATAGGCCTACCCGTAGATGACATAGTCATAACATATAATTATGGTCCTTCGAGCCGGATTTACATATATAAAGCGCGAGTTGTGAAAATTATACAGTCCACTATCAATCGAAAACAAGACTATTTCATAAATAAATTATAGTGAAGTGAATAATTTCATAACAGATAACTTGCCTACACGTGCCGCGAGTGATTCTGTGACGTGAGTGCTTCACAAAAAACATAAAAAAAGGACTACAACAGTCTTCAACGATTCCACGGGCTAACAGAACGACCCCGTGATCGAGTGATTACATCTATAACCTCCGAAAACCTGCATCAGGCCCTACATCCTGACTTCAAGGACATCGGAAACGCTTCAACAAGGTAAGCTAGTTAATTGATTTGCCAATCTCTCCCTTTCCTACGTTAAATCCGTTCATAAAATCCACCATGTCTGAGAACGGCGCTGCAGTAAGTCTTGATAGTCTGAAGAATCGACGAAAGTATTTGAAGGGCTCAATAACGCACTTCAAAACATTAATTGCCAAATACACAGAAGATCCAGATTACGACAGAATTAAAGACCAAATAGAGCTAGCGACCACGACATTCAAGGAATTTGAACAAGTAGAAAGAGAGATAGAAGATGAAGATTTAGAGACAGATTATCTGCAATATAGGTTAGACGTTCAAGATACCTATTACGATACTCTGTCGCAAGCTAAAAAACTATTAAGAGCTGCAGCAAGAGAAGCTGGATTAAATGATACAGAAACTAATCGTGAATCACCATCAGCTCATCTAGCACTTATTCCACGGAAGAAGTTGCCGGAACTTACTCCTCCTAAATTTGACGGTCAGCTGGAAAATTGGGCAACCTTCAAGGCAAGATTTAGCACCCTAATCCACAATAATGACAACCTTCAAGATTCTGAGAAGCTCGACTATCTTCATGCTGCACTTTCTGGAAAGGCAGCACGAGCCATTGAAGGTCTGGCTTTAACCGATAATAATTATATAGATGCTTGGGAAATCTTGACCAAAAAATATGATAATACGCGAAAGGCTATCCTACGTCACTGGGATTTGCTAAATAATATCACTCCATTACAACGAGATACGCCAGAGGCATTAGAAGAACTTCTGGACGTTATCAAACAGCAGGTTAGAGCCATGAAAAACTTAGGTCAACCTGTAAGTCATTGGGATGCTCCACTAGTATATGTTATTTTGTCAAAAATAGGCAAAGCTACCGCGTATCATTGGGAAGTAACATTAGAGGATAATAAAATGCCCACGTACGATTCTCTTATAGAATTTTTAGCAAAACGCGCGGATTGCATTGGATCAACGAGGGGGCAGGGCACATCTAACAATGGGAATAAGACTAAGCCATTTAATAAGGGTAAGAGTCCAGGTAGAAAGGACAACGACACTCTACAAGCCCATGTTACAACCGCGCCGACCTTTTCATGTCCAGTCTGCAAGGAGCCGCACAGTATTTATAAGTGTTCGAGATTTAAAGAGCTGTCGGTCGAAGAGAGACTAAAGACGGCACAACGGGCCGCATTATGCCTCAACTGCTTACGCAGCAATCATAAAACAAAGGATTGCAAAAATGAAAGAAAATGCGGTGTTTGCCAGAAACAGCATAACACGTTAATACATCTAAGTCAACCAGCCGACACTCCTAGTACATCGACTGCATGACAAAAGGAAACAGAAACATCTTCTATCAACATGACCGGGCAAGCCTTCGTAATCAACACAGCGATAAGCCAATTAATGGTTACCGCGGTAGTCCATACTGTCGATCGTAGAGACAGACTTATTCCATGTCGCGTCCTGCTCGATACATGCTCCACGGTCAATTTCATCACGGAAGAATTCGCCACAGGTCTACAACTGAAGAAAAATAAATGTACAATACCAATAGGAGCTCTAAATGAACTTTCAACCACAACAAAACATTCAGTCACAGTAACTATCAAATCACGAGTTAACGGATACTCTCGGACACTTCAATTTTTAACTGTACCAGTCATATCAGGGCTAGTACCCGGGGTTCAAATCGATCGTAGCTCAATTCCAATTCCGAATAATCTTTCATTAGCAGATCCAGAATTTCAGAAACCAGCACATGTTCAAATGCTTATCAGTTCCGGGACAGCATTATCACTTCTTTGCATTGGTCAGATCAATTTGTCGCCAAACCAAGGTCCAGATCTCTATTTACAAAAAACACAGTTAGGCTGGGTTATTGGGGGCAGCGTCACATCTTCGACCATCGACAAGAGAAGCACCTGTCTTGCAACGGATCTGACGAAATTTTGGGAAATCGAAGATTTAATAACGGATAACCAACAATCGCTGGATGAAGTCAGCTGTGAAGAGCACTTCAACACTCATACCATGAGAAACAACGAGGGACGATATGTCGTCGCCCTCCCATTCAACAAAAAAAAGGATCAGCTGGGTGCATCGCGTAAGGCCGCTCTTCAAAGACTTGACTCTTTAGAGCGAAAATTCAGGTCAAACCCTGACTTCAAGAGGCAATACCACGCGGTCATTCAAGAATACAAAGATCTCGGCCATATGAGGGAGGTAAATCACGATCTGTACGAGGGTTTCTACCTACCCCATCACGCCGTCATAAAAGAAACAAGCCTAACAACTAAGGTCAGAGTCGTCTTCGATGGTTCGGCATCATCTTCATCGGGTGTTTCTCTAAATCAAGCACTCATGGTAGGACCGACTATACAGGATGACGTATTTAAACTATTATTAAGATTCAGGGTACACATTTATGTACTCACTGGCGATATAGAAAAGATGTATCGACAAATACTGGTGCGCGAAGAAGACAGGAAATATCAACGCATATTATGGTACGACCAAGGAACTGTCCCTACTACATATGAATTGAATACAGTAACCTTTGGTATAACACCTGCTCCATATCTCGCCATCAGATGTTTACACCAGTTAGCCGAAGATGAGGGACATAAATATCCGACGGCAGCAAGAATCCTAAGGGAAGATTTTTACGTAGATGACATGCTCACAGGAGCCGCTACGATAAAGGAAGCAAAACAAATTCGCGATGAAATGATCAGTCTATTAAAGCTAGGAGGTTTCAACTTACGACAGTGCGCCTCTAATTCAAACGAAGTACTTAACGGACTGCCCGACACCAACATAAACCTTCAACTATTAGGTAATAATGACCAAGCGTTGAAAACGTTGGGTGTTCATTGGAATTCGTCTGAAGATGCTATTATATACACAGTAAAACCTATTATTGAAGCAAGTAAGGTAACCAAAAGGATCATATTCTCAGAGGTTGCGAAAATCTTCGATCCTCTGGGTCTCTTACAACCAGTGATTGTTACAGCCAAATTAATCATTCAAAAACTGTGGGCTGCTAATCTTACATGGGATGAGTCTGTACCGCAACTTATCTACACAGAATGGTCAAGGTTTGCCGCACAACTGCCATTGCTCAATAATATGACATTTTCACGCAAAACCATACATCAAGAGGCACGGGTCGTCGAACTACACGGCTTCTGTGATGCAAGCCTGCAGGCCTACGGAGCTTGCCTATATATAAGAACAGCGGACAACCAAGGACGTTTCCACACATCCTTATTGTGTTCGAAATCGAGGGTCGCTCCCATCAAGAAACGAGGTTCACCACCAATAACGATTGAACGCTTGGAACTTTGCGGAGCAGTGCTATTAGCAAATTTATATAAGACCGTCACGGCGGCAATCAACGTTAAATTTATCAAAACGATATTTTGGTCAGATTCGAGAATCGTTCTACACTGGCTTAACAATACGACACCGGAGTCATTGAAGGTTTTTGCAGCAAATCGAGTACTTGATATTCAATCCAAGACGTGCATCAACGATTGGAAATATGTACCTACGTACGACAACCCTGCTGACCTGTTGACCCGGGGCGAGCAGCCGTCAAAATTCATAAAAAATACCATCTGGAAAAACGGTCCGAAATGGCTACAAACAGAAGAAGCAGGATGGCCTGACTTTCCACTTCTCAATAACATAATAGATCCTGAAGCGAAAAAAGCTACCTGCCTAGCGGCAACTGTACGGGATTATAGTATATTGGAGAAATACTCATCAATTAACAAACTGAGGCGTATTATCGCATATTGTTTACGTTTTCGGAGAGGAACTCACAACAAGAACTCCCCAAGCGTAGCAGAAATACGTCAAGCTAATTTGACAATTATCAAATTAACACAAGAATCAACGTTTGCCGCAGAACTACGATCTCTGAGAAAGGGAAAAAATTTAGATCCGAAGAGTCGATTGATAACATTGACTCCATTTACGGATGAAAACGGGATTCTACGAGTAGGCGGTAGAATACAAGAAGCGGATATCAGCTATGATCAACGTCATCCGATGCTACTACCGAAGAATCACCACATCACCGAGTTATTAATCAACAACGAACACATCACGCATCAACACGCAGGTATTCAAGCTACGTTATGCAATCTTCGTCGCAAGTACTGGCTTCTTGACGGCAGAAATACGGTCAGAAAGATCCTCCGCCAATGCACCAAATGTTTCCGACTTAATCCTCCAACACCAAACTACCTGATGGGAAATCTACCGAAGGTTAGAGTTACGCCAGCAAGAGCGTTTGAACACGTGGGAGTCGATTATTGCGGACCTTTCTTTATCAAAGAACGGAAATTCAGAAATAAAACTCGAGTCAAGGTCTATGTAGCAGTCTTCATATGTCTAGCAATAAAGGCTGTCCATCTCGAAGTAGTTGGAGATATGACAACCGAGGCTTTCTTAGCAGCTTTATGGCGATTCGTCGCTAGAAGAGGACGCTGTCGATCAATTTATTCAGACAACGGGTCGAACTTCATCGGAGCTAATAAGGAGTTACAAGAGCTCTATAAAATACAACAATCCAAAGAATGGAACGATCAAATTCAAAATCGCTTGGCAGAAAAAGGAATCCGCTGGCACTTCATTCCACCTCAATCTCCTCACTTCGGAGGGATCTGGGAAGCAGCGGTAAAATCCTTCAAGCATCATTTAAAAAGGGTTATAGGAAATGAAATGTTTACGCTGGAGCAGTTCAACACTTTAGTCATCGAAATTGAAGCAACATTGAACTCCAGACCACTTACTCCTCTTTCATCCGACCCCAATGATTTATCCATCCTCACTCCTGGTCATTTCCTGATTGGTGAATCATTAACTAGTTTTCCAGAGCAGGACCTGACGGACATCCCGTCCAATCGACTGTTGGTTTGGAAACATCTCCAGAAAATAAAGCAACACTTTTGGGCCAGGTGGTATAAAGAATATATAAACGAATTAAATATTCGACGAAAATGGTACAACGGAGACCATTCTATCAAGGAAGGAACAATTGTCGTCATTAAGGATGACAACCTACCTCCTTTACGATGGCTCCTAGGTCGAGTTATCGAAACACATCCAGGCATTGACGGTGTGACACGAACAGTTACAGTGAAAACCGCGAATAGTGTTTTGAAACGAAATGTGAAAAAGTTAGCTCCCTTACCGATACAATCAAGTGCAATTGACACTCAAACAAAAGACAATATAGATTCTAGTTCAATTAATTAGTTCTCAAAGACTCTATAACTAAAATTAAGAAAATGAAAGACAGTTTTCAGTGGAACCTTAACCTATTAATAAGAACAATGACATTTTACAAAACTAGAATTAGGTGGTTGGCCGTAACCTACCCAACCAGGGGCAGCATGTTACGTGTCAAGCCACGTTATAGTAAATTTCATAAGTATTTGTTTATATATTATTAGAACTAAACCTAGAAATAACATTAGCCATAAGTCGCTTTTGTACATAAAATAGAATAGTTTATGAGCAAATTTCGAGTGGATACCCACTGCGGGTGGCCGCTCGGATTTGCTCTTAGTTTTAGAAAATAACCAGACGGACTCTTCAAGTCCTCTGGAAATAAAACAAATATGCAGGACTCGTGGGAAGAAGGCCTACGTGATTGTCGCAGGGGAAGTTCTAAGTCACCCCCATAAGGAGGATGGCTTAACTACCCTCTGCCAATCAAAAAACGTAGCCACCCCCACGAGGAGTCCTGGAAAACTCAATAGTTTTTTGAAAAAATCATATAACATTAGTCTCACAAAAATCGCCAAGGCGATCGGAACTCACAATAATATCACAAGCTCGCTAAGGCGACTAACTAAACTCTCAAGTTACTAGGGTAACCGAATAAAGCATATCATAAAAAATCCGTCACGGCGGTAATTAAAATAAAGAAAAAGGCTCGCTAAGGCGACCCGATTTTATATATAAAAATTGTTCAATACAACAGAACGCGCTATTATATCCATATATCTGAAACAATATATCAAATCCTTTTTTTTACCACCAAATCTCTATAATCATTTGAACCACCTGTACAAAGACGGTGTTTGCGTACAGGACGGGGAACACCTAACCAGCGTTAAAAATAACGATAGGCCTACCCGTAGATGACATAGTCATAACACTCGGGTTGCTTGAATTACTTGCTGAGTATGATGATTTTTTAAAAGGGCATATCGAAAATCATGCGAACCGTGGAAGAGGCCATGTCAATTATCTCTCATCAACAATTTGCAACGAATTCAGACAGTTGATCGCTCAACGTGTATTCGATGAAATTGTCCGCCGAATCAAACATTCACAGTATTATTCGTTTACTCTTGATTCTACAAAAGATGAGGGTCACATAGATCAGTTAGTTTTAGTCTTTCGTTACATAGAAGAAAATGGTGATCCGGTCGAGAGAATTTTAACTTTTATGCCAAACCAGGGTCATAAAGCGAAAGATATGTTTGACGGTTTGATGAATTTCTTAATTAAGAATAATCTCGAAATAAAAAATTGCCGTGGTCAGTCATACGACAACGCGTCGGCTATGAGCGGGAAGTTTGCGGGTCTCCAGGCTTTGGTTCGAGGGGTGAATGACTTAGCATGCTGGGTTCCTTGTTTTGGACACTCGCTTAATTTGGTTGGAACTGATACAATGAATAGCTGTCCCAACGCTAAATTTTTTTTCAGTTTCCTGGAACAAATTTATGTCTTTTTCACTTCTTCAACAGATCGCTATAGCGCGCTCGTTCGTTGCTTGAGATCAGCATGTACGCCAGAAAATCCCGTACTTGTTCCAAAGAGGGTAAGCACAACTCGCTGGTCATCTCGAGCAGATGCTACTAAATGTTTAGTTCGTGGTTATGCTCAGATAAAATCTACTTTATCGGAAATGGTAGACGAGAATAGCGAGGCCCGCGGGTTACATGATCAAACTTCCAAGCTCGAAATCGGTATTTTTGCCATTTTCTGGAATGAAATTCTCGACAGAGTTAATCATACAAGCAAATGTTTACAGTCTCCTGAGATAGATCTAGAGAAACAAATCTCTCAAATCTTTCATCGAAATTAAAAAAGATTCATTTTCGGAGTACGAACGTCAAGGAGCAGACGTATGTGGAAATAAACAATATGTAATCGAAAACAAACGAAAGTGCACACGTAACGTACGTCTAAATCCATTAGACTACGCACATACGCCAGAAGTCGAGCTGACCGCATCAGAAACATTTCGCGTGCAAAGTTTTCTTCCAGTTATTGACCAATTCATCTTGTCGTTAACAAAAAGAATTTCCGCATACACAGAAATACATTCCCGATTCGGTTTTCTTAGAGAAATCAATGATCTCACGCCGGAAGAAATTAATCATCGTGCTAAATCATTATGTGATGTTTATAAGAATAACCTTGATGAGAATTTTGGCCTCGAGCTTATACACTATAGAGAATTTTGTAATGAATTTAGTAATGAAAAAGAAAAAGGAATGAGCCAGGAGCATTTTATGCTAAAATTATTGGTTGACAAGAAAGTAAAAGATAGTTTTCCAAATGTAGAGATAATGCTCAAAATATATCTTTGCATAATGACATCGAACTGCAGTGGTGAACGGTCTTTTTCAAAATTTAAACTGATTAAGAATCGGTTGAGTACAACGATGACTCAAGAGAACCTCATTGATCGTACTATTTTGAGCACTGAATATGATCTGATGAAAGTATTGGACATTTCAGATATTATCGATGATTTTGCTAAGAAAAAAGCAAGAAAAGTACCACTTCAATGTTAATGTAAAACTCGATTGACATATTGTACCTAAGAAAGTGCCACTTACTCTAATTTAGAAATTACACAACATATTATACCAAAGAAACGATGTGATCCAGTTCATTATGATGCAATAAAAAATTCAATATTGATAATGGTCTTTACTTCCTCAGCTGGGCCTCCACCACCTTTCTGCCTACAGGCCTCCACACTCTTTAATCCGGCACTGAAGGGGAGGGACCAGACGATTTTTACCGACCTATCTAATTTCCCGAATATCTCCGAAACGGGGCTATCAATCGGATTGTCCTTTTGGCAGCCGATATTTGACGAGGAATGAGTTCGAGCTAGCTCCCAAAATTCAATGAAATCGAAATTTAAAAAAAAATTTTAATCGCAGAATGTAGGCGTGTCACTTATTTCGACTAATATCAGAGCCAACGCATCATTGACACGAAAATAACTGGGTAAGCGCCATTCTACACGGCATGACAAACACTCCTATTCAAAAACATCTTTGTTTCATGCAGGAATAAAGTCTCTATGTGAAAACTCGCAATTCGTTGTAATTAGCAATTGTAAATTGTTGGGAAGCCATGATAATCCTTAGTTCCCGTAATGCCCGAGAGAGAGAGCTCAGCGCGCGAATCGTGCATCGGTATTACTGCGGGCCAGCGCAGGGCCGACTTGTTGCCTGGGACTGTCGAAAACGTACGGGGAATCTGAACATTTTTATCTTGAAAAAATGCTTGAACATGTATGTCCTGTTGATAATAATCTGACGAAATAATAATGGAAAAAGAAGATTGTTTGCTCGTATAAAATTATTTTCAAAAGTTGTCTGTGGTGTGAAAAAAAACAGAAAATCCTGACAGTGATGGTTTTCAAGCATAAAGTTCCTTCTGTGGAGTGCATTCACTTTTAGATTTTCCGATTTATCCTCACCAAATTATTCATTATTGAGAAGCGTCACTACTGTGTATGTGGCAGTGGAATGAGTCCGCGAATCAGACCGTTTCAACATACATATGACTGACGTTACTAAAAATTGAATAACACAGTGAAAAACATCTGATATTTGAAAATGATTCTGAAGAGTAGACTTCAGTCACTAATTTGTCATTAATTTTCCAATTTGAGAACTATATTATATGTATGGTGAGGCTTCTTTCATTGCACTAGACTATTTTTCAATTATTCATACATGGGACATTACGTGTCAACTCGACCGTCATCTGACCCTGACCATTTCGTATTTGATGCATGTTCTTGCATATTATATTTGTTTCAACTTATGGCCGGTTCGACAAGCGAATGGGTAACTAATTGATAGAAGGCGATACAATGAATGAATTAATATTCAGAACATAACTTAGTCGTACTTACCGTTATGTGCTGCACTTTAGACAGAAAAATATATATACCGTGCGTTTTCGTGGATGAGCGACATGCCTAGATCCGAAGATAGCCGAACGTACGCCCTATTATATGCAATTGAGGGTACATGTCATATATATATCAGTTTTTTTGACATTTGACGGCGAGCTGTCAGCTACTGTAGAGCCTACGTGCATTGGCGGCGACGTTTATAGGTTATTCTTCAATCATAAAACTAGCTAAATGACGCGGATCAGTGATCAATCGATTTCGAATAATTACGTGTGATTAAAGAATAACCTATAAACATCGCGACCAATAGATATAGAGGCTCTACAGCAACTGATAGTTTGCCGTCAAGGGTCGAGTGTCAGAAATACTGATATATATATGACATGTACCCTTAATTGCATATAATAGGGCGTACGTTCGGCTATCTTCGGATCTAGGCATGTCGCTCATCCACGAAAACGCACGGTATATATATTGCAACTTTACGGAGGAACACCCGAAGTTGTGGTAGGTTCTTTGTCTGATGACTGAAAATTGAATAAATTAGAGCTCCTCAATTATTATGGATCGGTACATATGATAAGGTGTGGAAATTGACGGATTCGGACTGATATTTCGCAGCCAGAACCGTTTTGTGTAAAGAAGGACACGGATTCGGACTGATATTTCACAGCCAGAACCGCATAAGCAGGATTGGACACGGACTCGGACTTGTTTTTCAAAGACAGAGCCGTCAATGTTGTGGGAAGTGCTATAAGGTAAAGACTTGGCCCCAGACTCGGATAGCGTTGCCGCCACCAGAGCTGTATACCACCTACAGAGCAGGGTAACCGAAAAGATTACCGTGCCTGCCAATTCCAGACTTGGATGCCTATGAGTCCACTGTCAGACACGGATTGCAATTATAGCTCAACCAGTGCTGTATGTGTTCCCTCGACACCGAAGCTGGCTTCTAAGGATGATGCAAATTGGGCAAGATAAAGAACCAAGATCTTATGTTTAAAGAAAAAAAAAGGAATCTTAAATTTATTGCAAAAAATAATATTATAAATGAAGACGTTATTTAATGTAACAATTGATGCCGCATTTGGCCAGCTAAGCTCTTTATGAGTTATATTTATCTAGGGTGATTCTACTGCCGTTATGGCGAACAAAGACTTAGGACATAATGAATCTAGCAGGTAACATGCCGCTCTGGCTATGTTCCTTTACAAGTATCTAAAGGTGAGTCGATTCGGACGCTTTGCCTGGTAATCGCTGATTAGGCTAGCGAAATCGTCCCTTTATATACCCGTCGTGACGTCACTGGCGGTGTACTCCCACTGCTCTTCTGTACTCCCACCTTTTCGGCGTTGCGTCCGCAATTAGATCGCCTTGAGGCAGTCGGTGATGTTACAATATATAATATATTATATATGTATATATAAATTCCATGAATCGAAAAACCTTCAAAAAATATTCGTCACGTCACTTTATGCCAAATATAATAGTCGGCCCCGCGCTGGCCGGCAGTAATACCGATGCACGATTCGCGAGCTCTTTCTCTCGGGCATTACGGGAACTAAGGATTATCATGGCTTCCCAACAATTTACAATCGCTAATTACAACGAATTGCGAGTTTTCACATAGAGACTTTATTCCTGCATGAAACAAAGATGTTTTTGAATAGGAGTGTTTGTCATGCCGTGTAGAATGGCGCTTACACAGTTATTTTCGCGTCAATGATGCGTGGGCTCTGATATTAGTCGAAATAAGTGACACGCCCACATTCTGCGATTAAAATTTTTTTTCAAAATTTCGATTTCATTGAATTTTGGGAGCTAGCTCGAACTCATTCCTCGTCAAACATCGGCTGCCAAAAGGACAATCCGATTGATATCCCCGTTTCGGAGATATTCGGGAAATTAGATAGGTCGGTAAAAATCGTCTGGTCCCTCCCCTTAACCCAAAAATTGGAAGTTTTCATAACCTTGCAAATGTTAAAAATGGTAATATCCCCTTTACTTCAAATAGAGAACCTCTAAAATCTCGCAATAGAGATATAAAATCATCAATATGAGACTCATCTAAGTCAATTACAGATCGATAACACGATCAAAAGGTGTGTGGGCTTTGATCAAAGTCTTTACTTGATCCTTTTCCGTGTTCAACCTCGTCTTCAAACAAAGTTTCAAGAAAAATTTTCGGGTTTTCTGTAGAATGTGTCAAACTACAAAGCCAAGGAGTATTACGAAAAGGATCGGAAAGAAAATCTCTGGTCGTTAAAAAAAAGGAATCTCACCTTGACCAGAAATTAATGAATTGGTAGCAATAGAAATAATACACCCATGAGTAGTCAAAAAAATCTAACCCCGAAATTCCATCATCCTCTATCAGCTACATAAACTTCATGAGGAGATGTACTAAATTCGGTACTAGCAACCTGAACGGAAGTTTTCCCTAAAACTGGAGTAGTAACCCCAGTAGCTGTTCGCAAAGAAGGAACAGGCAAAACATTTAAAAGATTCCAACGGACTACGGTAACCTCAGCCCCGGTATCTATAACTCAGAGACAATTTACACCATTGACGGTGCCTCAGGTGTATAGTCCGGTTTGACGGAGGCCCTATAAAAATTGGGTAATATTAGGACTACCAATACAAGACTTCTCCGATTTAAGCCCCACTGAATCACCAGAACTTTTTTTTTGAGGTTGAGGTTTGAGGATTAGGAGAGGGATCTCTTTCTCTCCAAGACTTATGATTCGATTCATTATTATTGGATTCCTTGGAATTGGAATCTTCCGAATTCCTTTTTTTAAGTTTAAAGCAAAATTCTACGGTATGCCCGTCCTTTTTACAATAACGGCAAAATCTAGGTGACTGAGTGTTACCATTACCATCAGAAAAACCCTTATACTGGCCACGACGCCGCCAGGGAGTGGGTTTATCTTCAGGACAATCTTTTTAATCGGGCGAAGGTTCGTCAGTTTGAACCTGTCTAATTCTACCTGATGCTAAATATTGTTGATTGAGAGCTTCTATTTCTAAAGCCCTCACAATAGCATCTCTTAAAGACGAGGGTCCTGCTAAACTCAAGGCATGTTTGAATTCAGTATTAAAAATCGCATTAATGAAGCAAGTTCGAGCTATCTGATCCCTCCTTTCGTCGTCACAGGTTGGTAGAGCCAACCTGGTCATCCGTTCAATCTCATGACCGAGTGTTACAAGACCCTCTCCTTTAATTTGCTTTCTATTTTCAAGTTGAGTCAGATGTAATTTCTTTAGATGTTGGTCTCCATATCGGAGCCTTAAAGTTTCGCTGAGTTTACTGAAATCGCGAATTTTTACTCCTGAAAGGGTTGTTAGCACCGAAAGAGCTGGACCTCTGTGACTCAATGCTAAATTTGAGGCCTTCGCGATCGGACTCCAATCATTCAAATCAGAACAAAGATTAAATTGACATTCGTACTCGGCCCAAGGAGTCGAGCCGTCATAAAAAGGGACTTTGAGGTTATTGGATTGTCTAATTTGGGGGTTATTTTGAGCCCTGTGAAGTTCGTGATCTGAGTCCGAACGAATAGGTGTTTCCCTGATCCTAACCGGTAGTTCATGAATTCCGCGACCACTCTCGGCGCGAGACAAGACGGTTGGAACGTTAAAAATATTTTCGTTGCTATTTAAAGCTTGCGTATGTGGCGATTTCGGAATCTCAAGTCTCGAGTGTTTATCGCCACACATCAAGCGGAGACCTTCTTCTCTTTCGTCCCGCATTGTGTTTTCAATGCGGTTGGTTTGAGTGATGGTACGGGTGCGCGGCGTGAAAACGGCCGCTCCACCAGTCCGAGGTCTACGAATGTTGGGGGAAGGTTCTTCTTCCCCATAAACTGGAACAGACCTTTGAACTGGAGATTCAGAGGTTTGTTCGACAGGGGATTCACTCGGTGTAGGGGTCCGTAAATGTAATTCCGGGACCTCAGAACGCCGGCGAAGTCCTTCGCGAAGAAGGGAAAGGGTGGCCTGACCGCGTTCGCGTTGTCGTTCAGCTTCGCGCTCTTCGCGTTATAGCTGGCGTTGAACATCGCGTTCTTCACGCTCACGTTGACGTTCCGCTTCGCGTTCTTCGCGCTCACGTTGTGCAAGGAGATTGGCCTGTTGTTGGGCTGCCATAAATTGGAGGAGGCGTTCGACCATATCGAATTGTATTTGAGCTGTTTGTGGAGGAGGTAGCTGGGTACCAGCTGATCCCGGAGTCGAAGCAGCGGGTTCGTCGTTTGCAGGGTTTGTAGCCCGTCGGCGAGAGGACATTATGTTCTCAAATTATCTCAAATTATTCCAAGATCCTCAGTTCTGACACCAATGTTGCGAAATTAGACTTCGCGATTATTAAGATAATTAAATATAGGTTCCCGAGAGAAATAAGTTGAACAGGAAACGAAATAAGTTGAACAGGAAACGAAATAAGGTGAAATAAAGATTGGGTTGTATTTACGAAAATACACGTCCGTTATAGTTCACAGCTAAAACAAGACTGTTTTTACAATAATGTCGTTGTAAGGAGTATCCGTTCATCATTTATCACGTGTTAACATCATTTATCTCAGATGACTACTAGACCTTGCAAATTAAATATGAGGGGTGTTTTTCGACCTTTGTAACAATATAAAAAATTACAGCATTACACACTTGCACAAATGTTGAAAATTACAATTTAACTTTTATTCGAAGGCCCTGCCATGGCAGGCGTGTGAGACATATGAAATTGCTTTTGATTTGCCATAATATTTTCGAATGCAGGTTCGAGCTGTGACGAAGTAACTTTCAGCAGCACGAAAAGGTGTTCATCAGTAAGTCGGTTTCTGATTGAGTTTTTCCGCAATTTCATGGTCGAAAAAGTCTGTTCGCACACATACGACGACGCAAACATCGCCATGATTTTCTGGGCGTGAGCAATCATCTTTGGGAATTCAGCTTTCGGCAGTGTTCTATAAAAATCTAGTTTTGTGCAATTTAAGAACAGTTGTTTTAAATGGGTGCTGCACTGCATTTCAATAATTTCCAACTGCAATTCTGCAGACATTTTCCGGATCTACATTAAACGGCATCGAGAAAACATCTAGCGATGACTGAATGTTCTTAAAATCTTGAAACCTAGTTTCAAATTCTGTGTGAAGTTTTCTCAACACCTGACTGAATTCTTTCAGTTTGTTCTCACTCACTGGTGCCATGGATTTTAAACGCGGAAAGTGAGTTAAATCGTTCTTAGCCATGCAGTTATAAAACAGAAAAAGCTGAGTTTTAAATGATTTTAGACAACCCCAAGTCTCATCTATAAATTGGTTCTTTCCTTGCAATTTTTTATCTAATTTGTTGTAGTGTTCGAGCAAATCGGTAAAAAATGCAAAATCGGTACGCCAATCTTTGTCTTCGAAGATTTGGAAATCAGACCATTTGTCTGTTTTATTCTTCAAGAAATCTTGTATTTCCTGTTTTAAATTCCAGATCCGTTCAAATGCATACCCACACTTAACCATCTTACTTTCGTGTGGTAAAGAAGGTCAGAATAATCTGCGTCGACTTCAATCAGAAATTCTTGGAATTGCCGGTGTACCAAGCCCCGGGATCGAATCGTATTAATTAGTTTTATAACCACATTAAGTACACGGGTAATATCTATTGCAGCTTTACAAAACATCGTGATTAGGATTCTGGTCCCGAAAAATACCTGAAAATCCCGCGTTTTTTCCAACCATATTTGGGGCTCCATCCGTAGTTATATTGCATAATTTTGAAATAGGAGCATTTAAATTTTGAAGACCTTCGGAAAATTCGTTATAAATTATTTGCCCCGTCGTTTTTCCTTTTAGTGATTGCCAACAAGCTAGCTCTTCAGTAATATTAAATTCGTCGTCAACGCCTATAATGAAGATCAATGATTGAGCAGTGTCACTTCTATCCGTACTTTCATCCATCGTCACGGAAAAATATTTGAAGTTTTCTATACGTTGCATAAATTGAGTCGACAAGTTTGATGCAATGGCATCAATTCGTGTTGTTACTGTTTTTTGCGATAAGCTGACACACTCAAACTCTTTTTTTTTCTGTGCAGATAATATTACTCATACTCACCATGCAATCTTTTACAAACTCTCCTTCCGAGTATGGTTTGTTAGTTTTAGCAATTTTATAAGCCACAACATATCCAGCCAGTGTAGGAGCCTTTTGAACAGTGTTTTGCTTTATAAAGATATTTCTTTGACCAGATATCGTTTTTTTTTAGGTTTTCCGCATTCACTTTTTTTTCTGCGTCATTCATCAAAGCATATTTGGTTTTAGCATGCTTGGTGTTAAAATGGCGAGCGAGGTTAAAATCTTTAGATACCCCCGCTGCTTCATTACATATAAGACATACTGGCTTACCGTTGTATTCTGTAAAGAAGTACTTCCAAGCCCACTCTTCTTTAAACAGTCGACACTTGGAATCGACTTTTCGTTTTTTACACGCCATTATCCCAAAAGCGGAGCTTATTTTTTCATACTATTATGAATGTAGTGCGTTACTCGACAAGCAAGAACACGGGACAAATTCAAAACAAAATTACCTACGTGAACAAGCAAAACTTTACGTGCGGCTCGCTCGGTGACAGCAGGCGACTGAGTTCACTCACCCGCGCCCGCGCCTCTCACTTCAATACGCTTCTTTGCGCCCCGCGCCCCGCGACCCGCAACACAATCATGAACTACGCGGCTAGTCTAGCTGGCTCCTTTACCTATGCGCCTATTATTCTACAGCGCTCCCTCTCTATAATTCCCCTCGCTATGATTCTACTTCCCCTCATTGTGAGGGGAATGTGTTCCCCTACTCTCACTACATTGCATACAAAATATATTTGTGTACGTTCAGAAAGACTGTGCTCTTATGAACAAGTGGGGTTTCTCACTAAAAAGAAATCCTTAGAATTTTAGCCACGAGTTGGGATTTATAGAGAGGGAGCACTGTACTAAGTAGAATCTACTTTATACTTCTGGACCGTCAAAATATAATTATCGCGGGCCATATACTATTCATGTCGAAGGACCGTCGGCGGGCCGGATTAAATGCTTTCGCGGGCCGGAGCTGGCCCGCGGGCCGTACTTTGCCCATTACTGAGCTAGAGTCTCTCTCTAACCTCAATTCCAAACTAAAACCCTATGTTCGGCTGCTAGGTTAGCTGTCAAAAATGTGAGGTTATAACGTCCGAGATACTCTATCGATTATTTGAATTTATTTTTCCCTCCTCTAACCTCAACTCTAACCTAAAACTCTATTTTTGACTTCTAGGTTAGTTGTCAGAAATGTGAGGTTTGATCCTCGATCGAATATTGGAATTTATTTTCATATTTTAATTTTTGTCCAACGAGTCGGAGGAACTGAAAAATACAGACGAACCGAATACACCAAAGCTGTAAAAGATACTTCTGGAATGTATCTAGATACAGATTCAGATACGCAACGGTAAAATACATCTAGATACAGATACAGATACAAGAATACTAAACGTATCTAGATATAGATACAGATACTTTCGAAAGTATCTAGATATTTTAACAGATACTTTCCAAAATGAAATGAGATTACATATAGGCACAAGTTTGGATGTCAATCAGCTTTATTGGATATAAGTATATAACAGATACAGAGCAACACCGAAAGACTACAGTAAGTTACGCTTAAGCAAAAGAATAATTTTTTTTCAAGAACAATAACGTTTCGAATAATTCGTCACTCAGAGCATTGCGTTTAGGTGTTAGTATTTGACCACCCATACTGAACAATCTCTCAACTGGGGCACTCGATGGCAATATAGTATTGGTTTTTGCAAATGCTTCAAAAACAACGGGGTATTGGGCCAAAGTTTCAAGACCTACTTTCTCTTGTAGGAATCTTAGTCCTTGAATTTCACCGAAACCGGGAGGCATATTGTTGTCTACTCTGCTGAGACTATTGATGGCATCCACGTTATTGTTACGCTCGTCACTGTGTGTTTTATGGTGCAGGAATTGAAAAAAATCATCTTCATCAGAGCTCTCTAGCTTTCTACCAACCTGAACCTCTATCAACTGACTTTGCTTTTTACATTCACTGATAAACAAAGATTTCACCAATTCAACATCATTTTCGTCACTCAGCCATTTGAGTATGAATTTTGGATGAGATACAGCCGCTAAGATGGATGGTTTAGCCTGTGAATTGGATAAATCCATTATATGGCCGAAACGTCTCTCAAGCGCCTGTATTAGCTGATACTTTAAGGGTTCACAGTATATGAGGTGTGTTTCCCCTTTTAATGCCTCTTTTAGCCGCAAGATCACAGGAAGAACGTACCCCAAGTAACAGTTATTTTCACCTTGGAGTATATCTAGGCTTCTGGCATTATGAGTCATCACAGCAGCATATTCTTGCAAAAAGTCAATTTCTACACTCTTTAGTTTTGGAATGCTCAGATCTTCACAAATCTTACCCAATTGAGGTTTCAATGAAAGTATTCTCTGGACACTGTCGTATACGGAATTCCATCTCGTGCGACATGGTGTTATCAGCTGATAGTGAGTTGCTTCTTTGATTAGATCAGCAGCCTTTGTTGACTGGTGGGATAGATTCCACAGTGCAGTCAACTTCGAAAATGTAGAGTCATATATTCTTTTGTACTTCAAGTCACCTCTAGCCTCACTAGCATCAGTGGTTGCGATGAGGTTCAGCGTATGTGAAAAGCATTTTTAATGAGGGGGCAATGATAATTCGTCCTCGAAGTCGTTATCAAGATCTGAGTTCGCCACATTTTCGGTGTTAGGCAGATCAATGTTATCTATATCCCCAGAAACTTCGTCGAGAAAATCAGTCTTATCCTGAACTGCTTTAGGAACATGATAAATTCTGAATGCTTTTCCAAAATTACTAGCATTGTCGGTTACTGTTCCCACAGCTTTCTCGGCGATGCCATACTCCGCATGCACTGCTGCTATAGCTCGAGCTATTTCTTTGTACTGTAACGGATCGGGTAATCTAAGCCCGAGACAATACGTCACAACGCGGACCATCAACCGCGCACAACAAGTGACGTCAATCGGTGACTATATAAGCGCAGCGCTAACACGGCTAATTTAGCAGTGCTAGGCAAAGCGCCACACTGACTCATTTGTTCTCACTTTATACTCACTCTTTAGAGCAGTGCTAGGCAAAGCGCCACACTGACTCACATCTTGCTCTCGATACTAGGAAATAACCAGATCACTATACTGATAAGCAGCAGTGTTAGGCAAAGCGCCACACTGTCTCAACTCAACTATTTTCCGAGGCCAGACAGGCAAAGCGCCCTGGTACTCTTTAGATTCATATTTTTTATACGGAAACGGCCATAGCGGCGTTTTACGTCTTCGAGTCAAATATTTTCTTTGTTTTCCTTTCTTCATTATAACTTAAATTTCAATTGATTTATATCCAATTTCACAAAATCACTAAAATTAAAATATAGACGAATATAGGATCGTTGCGTAGCTAAACCTATGAATTTTTGATGAACTTATGTAATATAATTTATAGACTAATTTTCCGGTTGCAACCACTTCAATTTATTATGAATTATTCGATTAATTAAAACTTTGTGTTAATCGGGACGGTTTCCTTTTCTTTAAAACCTTTTTCTCCGTAGGCTGAGCTGACCTGACTAACATCTTGTATTAATTAGCTAATATACAGCTTCGGTGACGACTGCACTGCACAGATCAGATACTCGCTTCGGTGCGCTTTGCGCATCCAAGTCGAGATACTGTCTCGGCAGGTGCGTCGAATCCCAAGTCTGATACAGCCTCGGTGCTGCTTGCAGCATCCAGGTCTGAGGGAGGCAGCTACGGTGTGATTCGCTCCACCCTAGTCTGTATTAGGGACTAACAAATTGATTACCTCTACCAAGGAGCCCTAGAAATTAATCTAGAGTAAAGACACTCACAAGTAACTAGCCATACGCGACACCTTCTGTGTCGCGTAAAGCACCCGAAAAGTTACAGTACGTGTGCGAAAATTACATTCTTTTGCAGGAAAGTACAGCAGACTTAATTTGCAGAGTCTTCTGGTCAAGGAAATGACCAGTCATTCCTAAGTAGCTTTTGTTATTAGCGGACCACAGATCCGCTGTTGTACATGCATAATTCGATTTCTTAAAAGCCTGTATCACTTTCGTACGTAGCTATTCTTTTTTTGCGAACAACGAAGTTCTGAGCGATGGACGACTGGGACATTCAACATTTCCGAGTTCAGCTACCAATCTCTTGAAAGATGGTTTTTCCACTATTGAAAGTGGACGCATTTCTTCGACGATGTAGTCACTAATCAATTGCAGCACCTTGAATTCAAAAAAATAGAAGTTAGTATGGAAAGCCTATTGCGGTATCAGGTATAATGTATAATATATACTATATACTAATTACTAAATACTTATAAAACAAGAAGTTACTGTTGGTACATCATGCATAGATGATTGATCCCATCAATTCAACCACTTATCATACCATTCATTTACCCACAAATTACAGTCGCTCGTTTATTATTCCTTTCGTTAATCATTTCACTTATCTTTTGTCTACTCGAATAATTAGATATATATATATGATATTCATCAGTTCAAATAAATCAAAAATTACTAATCAGTCGGAGAATCAGTCCTCGAGTCACTCACAGGTTCGTTCATTTATTCATTTTGGTAGTTATTCATACCTTTTGTTTGTTGACACGTTGAATACAAGTCTTCGTTGTAGTTTGGTAGACTTGATCAATTTTTGGATTCGACTTTTTATTTTTTTTTTGTATATGTTCCTTATCCAATTGATGCAGCTTGTCCGGGTGCTTGCGCTAAAGTAAAAAGTACATAATATCCAATTAAACCGCAACTTTCAAGTAAAAAATGATATAAAATTAGCATTCACTATATGCACCATTATATTTCTACACTATTCATAATTCATACATGCACTTTCGCCAAAATTTTTGTTAAAAATATACTATACATAGGAATGATCCCGAAATTTGGTATATTTCAGAGTTCGTATTTGTTATTTAATGATCGGAATATAACTTTATATTTTATAATTTTCTTGACCAATCTTCAAATGCAATCTGAAATTTCCTGTCGACGTAGCTGCTCCCGAAATAGTTTTTCGGCATAATTTGCACTGAGCTTGCAATTTATCGGAGATTCGGGAAATTACCGCAAATGCGTCACTTTCGAGAATGGGTGGAAGTGTTTCGGTTTTCGCACTCATTTGATCATCTCCATCATTGTCGGTAGAGGTTGCATCAGGCTCATCAGCCATCGCAATTACTTCATTGTCTTCGTTTTCGCACCTATAATACGGCATACGCCCGATTGCGGTGGTTAGATTGTAGATTAGGTTTGTTTTGTAATGGTTGTAATTATTTAAATACTTACATGTTGCCCCTGCCAGTACTGTCGAATTATTATTATATCGAAATTCACATAAATACAGTATTGACTAATGCCTAATGGTGACAATTTTCGGTACACCCATACACTACACTTGTACCTAACCTACAAAGTACAAGCGCGCGTCACGAAACGTGTTTTCACGTGTTTGGCGGGGTAGGACGTAGTCACGTGGGAAGCGAGAGCGACGCCGTTTTGCCGCGGCGGTAAAACCAAAAATGTATGCGGCTAGTGGCGACGCGTTTAGACTTTAGCCAATCACACGCGGTCAATTATTGTCAGCTGTAGAACTCGGATGACTTTCACACACTCACACAAAACCTTTCTTCAGATTTTCTGAAGTATCTTCAGGAGTATCTTTAGCAAGATATAAAGATACTCCACAAAGTATCTAGATACAGATAAAGATATGAAAAAAAATATCGTATCTAGATACATTATTTAGATACAAAATGAACCTAGATACTGTATCTTAGATGCTTGTATCTAGATACCTCCAGCTTTGGAATACACTAGCTAGAGTTTCTTCCTAACCTCAACTCTAAACTAAAACCCTATGTTCGGCTGCTAGGTTAGCTGTCAAAAATGTGAGGTTATAACGTCTAGGATCCTCTATCGATTGTTGGAATTTATTTTTATATTTGAAATGAATAAACGACTAATATTCTCTTCGCAACCTCAATTCTACAATAAAAGTTTATACATCCCATTTTCGAATCTTAGGTTAGCTGTGACGCGAGTCAGGTTATATCATCTGCGGTTCGATATTGATTATTGATATTCGTACATAAATTCATTTTTCTACAAATCAGGATGAACAATATGAGTAAAATAAATAACAGAGCAATCGTCTTTTTGTAACGTCAACCGCAAATACGATTTCAGTCATCCGACGTTCGTCTTTTAGGTTAGCTGTCGGTTGGGTATGATCCGATGTCGATTATTAGTATTTTCTGTCAAGCGGGAGCAGCATTCACACTTACGTATAGTAACCTAGGAAACCTTCACTAGCGTCGCCGCGCGGCTTACAAGTATACTGGGTGCAATGTCGGTACAAAGTGTCACTTCGACTAAATGTCGGTTTTTTGGTTTCGAGTGACGGAGAATCGTGAATTTTCAGCCATTTCGCTATGAAATGACACGGGATTAGGCTCAAAGTGTGTGGTTTTTCATTGCGGAGTGGCTGATTGTCTTGGGAATGCGATTATCTACGGCAACAATGAATAATCACTTGATTGAGGTGGTCGATAATCCAATCTGCAAAAATTTTTGTCAAATTTTGACAACATAAGATAATCAGCCACTTTCTGCCAAAAAACTGCGTAATTCCCCAAAGTTTCATTGCGATTGATTGCGTAGTTTCGGAGAATTCACGATTCCCGTTTTCGAGGTTTTGACAAACGTTGCATTTCATCTGAATCTCAATGCTCTCTAACCCAACGAACCCGGACAACACAACTAATAAATAAATAAAAAAAGGAGAACAAAAAGAACAAATCAAAAAAATTAAACACAAAAAAGGTAACGTTATGGAAGAATGAAAGAAACAAAAAAAAAATCGAAAATTAAACACAAAAAGTTCTGTATGAATGAAAAATCGCCCAACAAAATCACAAGAAAAGAACGCTCTATATGCAACGATATCCAAACAAGAAGTGGCGTGTTTCCGCCTGTTGCTACCCAAATTAAAATTAGGGGGAGGGGGAAACAAGAGTGCATCAGATGAATCAATTGGCGTGCCGTGGTTTCCTCGCGGATTCTTCGACGAGGTGGCGGGCCTGACAGGGCCTTTTGGCACTCAGAGCTTTCGCCGGGGGGTTGTTAGATGGCATCTCAGGTTTCGCGATACCCTGGAAGGCGGATGTTTCGGTATCTGGACCGGTGGACAAGGCCGGTACGGGACAGGTGGGAAGGGGACGAGGCTACCCTTGGTGATAGGACGACAATATGCAGCGCTCTTCCAGACGTATCTCTGGATACGGTGATCTCAGCATTCCCGGCTACTGACTCTGAGGTCTCCAGGTGACCTGCCAGGTGTAGTGGGATTGGGGGATGATCTTCCTCGTGGATCTGGTCGAAGCGGCACATGCGATATTAGAGAGTAACGGGACAGACAATTATTATACGGGATAGCGATTACAATAAGGGACCTTCAGAACTTGAGCTTCGGACTTCTTGTTTCGATCTTTATGTATTTTTCGCGGGTTCACTTTCGTCTGAGGAGGAGTCGATTGTTCCATTACGAGGCAAACAATTTGCCTCGTTACACTACTTATACCAAGCCATAGCGCAAGTTGATAAAAATACAGCTCCAGTATTTCAGATGGTCTCGTCCGTCCAGAAGACGATTGCTATTGCCTATTGGCCCTTTGAATTTTTACGATTAGGAACCCTCCAGAAATCATCCTTTCCAATTCATAAGAAAGTAGTTACAGACTTTGATAAGGCTCTTCTAGGTGCAACAGCAAAAGCTTTCGCACAGCAGCCCAGCCTCAGAGATTATCTGTCTGTGTGCTTCAACCTCATAAAGGGTGCTTCTTCCATGGGGTCACCGTGCCTCTGGCGTTTGGACATATATCACTTTATGAATATGGTCGCGCGGAGGAAATGTTTCTCCGGAAAAGCGTCTGGCGTGCGTCCATTTTATCTACGATCGATTGCTATTTTGCAGAAGCAAACTACTCTTGAGGAATTTGAAAATCTCGCAAAAGCTATATTAACTGTAGCGTTAGGTGAAAGTCAATCAAAGTGAAGTATGGTTGATGCGGCACGGTCGATACTCACGTCGATGATCAGGGGGTATGATTTTCCTGAAATTTCCGAGCACTATCTGATAGAGCCAATTGAAGAAACGATCGTTATTGAAGAACACGAATTGCAAGCCACAAGTCTGCGGACGTGGGCAGAAAATCTTTACAAAAATTGTGTCACAATGCTTGGAAATGAATCTCAATCCGATGACATTAACCGATACTATTGCATGGATTGCGCGAAGAAATTGAAAACGCTACTACCGTATTATCCATTATACAGCGAAATTATGCCAGAAATCATTGGCTACGGATCCGTCAACGCAACATCTGCGGCGGTGGAATCGTAATTCAACAATTTAAAGCACCGCACATTGAGAAATGTTAGTCGGCCACTACGCGTGGATAAATTTCTCAGCCGACACATTATGTCATTATCTGGTCGACTGAAACTTGCTATTGCAGGCAAAGTAAGCCTCGACTTCGATCCATATCTAAAAAATCAGGTTTGCGTCCAAAAAGATCTTATCGTAAAGAATCATTAGCCCCATGATCCTGATACATTCGAAACTTTTATGCAAAAGACATCGGTATTAAATGCATCTGTCCAGAAAGATCTCATACTAAAGGATGATTCTATTCCCGAGACATGGGTATTAAATGAATCCGTCCAGCAAAATCTTATAGTAAAGGATGATCAGCACGATGATCCCGATACATTCGAGACATCGATATTAGATGAATTGAAAGAAGAGCAAAATTGGCGGTATAAGAATTCGAAGCGCCCTAAACTTACATACGGTGATCCATGTTCCCAGTTTGATTCGTCAAATGTGAAGTACACTGCATTACCAGTGTTACCGAATGGCCACTAGTGCCCCAAGTATTCGTGACAATGAATTTACTATCATCTTGTCAAATACGTGTGGGTTTGACAGCTTATGCCAGATTTTGGCAATGGCTCTGCATACCAGCAAAGTCTATCGATCAGCGTGTGCTCAGGCACTCTCGTCAATATACGCTTGTGTAAATACTCTCATATCTGACAGCCTGGGTCAAAAAATTTACAAGCAACGTGCTGATATTCTGACCAGTACACAAGAATCGCATCCCGTAACTCGCCGGAAGATAATAAAAGTAGATGCAAAAGCCAATATCCGGAATTTAATCATGTATTTGTTAGAGCAAGATCCAAGCTGTGTAGTATTGGCCACTTGTTCCCACTGTGGCCGCGTAAATAAACGAACACATGTTACTTTGGATGTTAATTTTGATATCCTGACTGACAAAGGAGTGAGCGATCTTGCAGAAGCTCTGAGCAAAGGTTCACACCCACCAAAAAAGTGTTGTGGAGCAATACCTACTTCACAAAAGATTTACGGTCCACATCTTTTCATAGAAACTGATCGTGGAACCGGTAAAAAACAGGCTCTAAAGAATTTTCCAGAAAATTTGCATATGACGGATGAGCGATGCCATAACCTTGCTGAAATAATTGAATACTCTGGGGGCAGACGCGTAACATCCATCGGTCACTACACGGCTTATGTCAAAGTAGGTAGACAGTGGCTGTACTATGACGACGATTTCCGAAAACCCAAATCACGCGCAGTCATAGAAGAGACACTAGTTGATTCCACGTTGAGCGTGTACATTCTCGCTTAAAGCGTCAACTATAGTTCCAGAAATTAAAACCTTAATCCGCGTATCCGGAGACGCCGAAATAAATGAATGGATGAGATGGAATAAAGTAGTAATTCAAAATATATGAAGACTTACAATACTACGGAGAGAAATCTATAAGAGTAAAAACGTACCTGAACAAGAAAGGGTATAAATGCAGGAAAGCTCTAACTGAACAAAAAAGTTATCTATTATTAACAAAACTAGTTGCAGGAAAGCTCTAACTGAACAAAAAAGTTATTTATTATTAACAAAACTAGTTATATGTTCTAAGAAATAATGATGAAGGAAGAAAAATTGTGGGAAAAAAATTAAAAAGCTGACAAAAAAATTCGAGAATTGGAGGATTAAAAAAAATATTTTTTTTTTATTGAAAACTACAAAAAAATTAGAAAATCAAAGAAAATACTGGAAAAAATATGAAACAAAACATAAAACAAAGAAACCAAAATATGAAAACAATGTATGAAAAAACTGAAAAAAAAAAAACGAAAAAGCGTTTCATGAAATCCAGCGTCTAATCTTCCCGTGGTGAAGCGCGTGAGTAGATTTTCAAATCGGAACCAACAATTCGCTGGTGCTTTATTACACATTCACTCCATCAACATCATAATGTTCTTATAATTTTTCATGGAACAGAATGCGCTGGATATATTTTTTCCAAAGTTTTCTTTCAAAGCTGTCTTATCAAAATTATCGAACTAATATTACTAAAAGTGATATTATTATCATTACGTGAATCATTTTTTCAAATCTTCGATTCAATAGAACAACATTGTAATTTTATCAAGAAAAACATAATGCCATAATGCTATACACAATGTATACAGGGTGACCCAAAACCCCCGCACCTCCTCGAATAAGCGGGTTCCTTATCGAATTCTAAGACGAAAGTTCCTTTACGAAAACTCTCCAAGGCCAACGGTTTTCGAGTTATTCAAAATCGCGATTGACGAATCAGAGCGTTTCTTATCATCGTGATAGTGCCGGCTCAAAAGCAAGCCATGGGCAGAGCCCGTAGTATCTTTCTTATTGGCTTGGACGACCGCTATTTTTATTATTATTGAATTCAATTTGTATTTTCGGTCGTCCAGGTCGATTGCACCGTAGTTCCTGACGCCCAGGTCTATCGGATCATGGTCTTCGCGGTCTAGGTTTCATCCGGCGTAGTTTACGTCAACAGCTCCATAGTTTCAGCGGTCCAGGTCGTTCGCTCCATAGTTTTAGCCGTCCAGGTCATCCGCTTCATAGTTTTCGGCCGTCTAGGTCAACCGCTCCATAGTTTCAGCGGTCCAGGTAATTTGCTTGGTAGTTCTCGGCCGTCTAGGTCAACCGCTCCATAGTTTCAGCGGTCCAGGTCGTTCGCCCCATAGTTTTAGCCGTCCAGGTCATCCGCTTCATAGTTTTCGGCCGTCTAGGTCAACCGCTCTATAGTTTCAGCGGTCCAGGTAATTCTTTCCATAGTTTTAGCCGTCCAGGTCATCCGCTTCATAGTTTTCTGCCGTCTAGGTCGACCGCTCCATAGTTTCAGCGGTCCAGGTAATTCGCTTCATAGTTCTCGGCCGTCTAGGTCAACCGCTCCATAGTTTCAGCGGTCCAGGTCGTTCGCCCCATAGTTTTAGCCGTCCAGGTCATCCGCTTCATAGTTTTCGGCCGTCTGGGTCAACCGCTCCACGAAAACTACGCCGGATGAAACCTAGACCGCGGAGACCATGATCCGATAGACCTGGGCGTCAGGAACTACGGTGCAATCGACCTGGACGACCGAAAATACAAATTGAATTCAATAATAATAAAAATAGCGGTCGTCCAAGCTAATAAGAAAGATACTACGGGCTCTGCCCATGGCTTGCTTTTGAGCCGGCACTATCACGATGATAAGAAACGTTCTGATTCGTCAATCGCGATTTTGAATAACTCGAAAACCGTTGGCCTTGGACAGTTTTCGTAAAGGAACTTTCGTCTTAGAATTCGATAAGGAACCCGCCTATTCAAGGAGGTGCGGGGGTTTTGGGTCACCCTGTATATACTTCTGATAGTGCAATATTTTTACAATCTCAACGACTGGTTCGATTCTGTATATTAGTATTGTAACTTCTTTGAAATTCACGGTTTCTGATCCGCACACTGACTTGAGGAGATCTTTTGAATAGGAAATATGAGAAATTTTTGAGAAAGCATGTGCTTCTGAGTCTTCTGTTCTAGTATTTGAAATGGAGGATTTCGCCTTACGGCACAACGTAGCACAAACGTAGCACAATTTAGCACAACCATCAGATTTCTTCTATTTCAAGATGGCGGCGCTGACTTATTTTCCCAATGTCCGGATGATTTAGGAGAGCGCCGATCACGGCACAACACTTTGCGAGTATTTTCGAATGCAGCACAAGTTTCATTTTCATAAAATCTCAAAATGGCGGTGCTGATCAAGAAATCCAATTCTGCAAATGAATTCTTTCGCCTTTGTCGTTGCCGTAGAGATTGAGGATTTGAGTTTAGGGCACAACGTAGCACAAGCCTAGCACAGTCTAGCACAACCATCAGTTTTCTGCTATTTCAAGATGGCGGCACTGACTCATTTTCAAAAATATTTCTTCACCCGATGTCTGAATGATTTAGGAGAGCGCCGATCACGGCACAACGCTTCGCGAGGATTTGCGAATCTAGCACAAGTTTCATTTTCAGAAATAATCAAAATGGCGGTGCTCGGCAAAAGAATTTTTTTTTGCTACCTCATAGTTAGTTGACAAACTATGAAAAAAATATGCAATATGATTCTAATCAGTAGCTTTTATATCACGTTAGAATTATTCGAATATCTATCATAGTTTCATACAAAAACAATTTTTAAGTTCGGAGTCGCAACCCCTATTGACCAAAAACGAATAACGCTAGGGGCTTAATAATTGCTCCAAAATTATTTCTAACGACTATCAACATAATGAAAACACCCATGTCAACAAAGACGCCAGTGCAGATTTCATATGGAAACCCGATGAGACCCTTTACTAATTGTAAGTTGGGCGCCAGGCGACTACTCGCCACTTTCAAAATCTGAATCACAAAACTAAAGCCTAACAGATACTTACACGGCGGCTAGCAACAGTACCGCGGAGAGGGGTCAGGATCAAATGAAGGATTAGCTAGGCTATTGATAATGACTCGTGGAGTTTAAAGTTAACCAAAATATAAAAATTTATTTAATAATATTTTAGGAAAAGAATTACCAATAATTAAAATAATCGTGCGTACCCGGGGGTACTCCCCCTCGGGTACTAGTCGGCTGCAGGCCGTGTAAAGACGGCCTCACCTCGATTTGCGAGTTTTACAATGACAATAGAAAAACAATAGCTTCTACGTAGGACAGCAATAACGAAGAAAAATAATGAACTAACAATTAACTCGGCAAATCAGTATCTGGCGGAACAATATTGGAATTAACCAACAGAATTATCACCACGAGGTGTCCATAAATAATTACACAAATTCTAATAAATTAATACCAATGGCTCGGCCGTCGGTCGTGTATAGGCGACTGGTGAGCGTACGGGAGGCTAGGCCTCCTCGCTAATTGGGTATTTATAAATTGAACTCAGAACTAACTTAACCTGACTCTGCCTTCGTAGGCGAACCGAAATTTGAAATAATAATAGTAGCAGACGAAAGAACAAAGCCGGCTCGCGCCTCTACTAACGGTCGGACTCTCCTCGCAGGAGGAAGAGAGAGCGACAGTGACGTGCTCGTGGTATCTCTCTCGCACTCGCGTGCGGGATACCGAGACTAGACCCGATAGTAGTAGATGACAGCCATGGAGCGTCAAAACAAATGATGTCACAGGGTGGTAGTAGGGAGGAGTCTGCCATGGTCTTCAAAGATAGACTGAGCGCTCTGATGGGCCGCTTGAAGCCAACATTTAAAGGAAAGAAATATGTCGGGAGTACTCCTCTTTCTGTCTGACGATATTTGTGGTGGGGACTGAGGCAGTAGAGGAGAATGAGGAGAAATCACGCGCCTGCGTATGTAATGTAACGCAGTTTTCTTATTAGGCAGAGAAAAACCACTACTACGCTACAATTCGACGCTTACTCGGGTTACTTACGGAAAACTTACTTGAATGTTGGGCGCCAGACGCAGATGCGTCGTTTCTTTAACAGAATTACGATACCATACCATAGACCAAAAACCATAGACCAAAAACAATAAGCCAAAATTCGCGAGAATGCGACGAGCGATAACTCAACTAACTCAGTAACGATAGCCTTAGATACAGGGGCAGGGTACACCATACACAAAATATTAATGCAACGATAGTATTTGAGGTAACATCAATCAATTATTTTTATTCAACGAAAGTCGATAATTATTCGAGATCGATAACAGAATTGGACAGTAATTATATCAGTTTGCTACGATAGATCTATTACTTGTCGGAACATATTTTACGCATTTTACTACGCAAGGTCAGTCATAGGCGCGTTAGAGGTGACTCGATATAAAACAATTCACTAGACTCCAGACTTGGTATCACAGAGCGATACTTCGTACCCGAATGCAAAATTATTCTTTCTAAACGCCGCCTAATGCCGATAGTTTTCTTTGCTTCTTTAACCGACAAAGCTCGATAACAAACGATATAGTTTTTAACCCGATGGGCTCGCTGGACTTTATAATCACGAGGTTTCGAGATCTATCCTAGGATAGGGACCGTAGTCAATCAAAATAAGAGTCACTTAGAGCAGCGATAACAAATTAACTGTAAGCGATAGGGTGGTTCACAACCAGATTCTGTACGATACGGTAATGATATTAACGATACCAAATTATCCAAAAACGATATTCAACTTTACAGAATGACTTTACGTTAAACAGAACGGTATTAATAATAAATTATAACAAAATCGTCAATTATGACCAGAATTAAACAGAATTATCACTAAATATTACTGTAACGCGAGGCCTAAGGCCACTCGCGGCTATCTTCGCTCAGGTTCTCCAGGAAAAGTACTTATTCTACAGATTTCATGCACTATAGATATTTAACATACTAAATATAAGAAAGCCATACGATAGACATAAGCAAAAAGCAAGATAGGCGATAGATGATAGCCAGAAAGCGATATAAAGTCTACGAATTCAGTGTAACGACCTGGCGAGTCAGTCGATTTTTCTGAGACTATTGTTTAGAACACGATCTATCGAACAAACATGCGAGACGGATCAAACGCAGCCCAGAATGAAAAGACTTTACTTCGCGCGTTACCGATAAAGAAAAACTCCCTTTTAAATACACATGTATTGGGATTCGGGGAGTAAAGGAGAAATCTTCCTTATCGAGGAAAACAAAATATCGGAATGGGAAAAGAAAATTTATAAAGCTTGCTTACCTTATGTGATAAGATGACTCGGAGGTTAATGTAGATTACAGATGTCAACGTCACCCAATTGTTCGAGGATGTCGGCAGATAATACGGGTAGAGGATCTTGCAATTTGAGGATTGATTTAGCTATCTCCAGATAGAAATCTTCTTCTTCCAAAGGAAAAGCTCCCGTGCTTGATGCTTTTTCTTGAGTAGATGTATAAGTAAAAGGGTGGTTGAGCGTGGTTATGAGCGTTGCGGGTTGTTGAGCTATTGAAGTATTTTCCGCGTGATCGCGCGGTGGTTTTATCGTCAAATCTAGTGGATATGAAGGTTCGTCAGGAATTAGAGGAGGTGGGGAAGGTGAGCTTGGGTGCGAAGGGAGGTTTTGAGGGATAAGTTGCACACTCAATGTATGTGGTTGAAAACAGAAAGGTATTTCGGTCACTAATTGCGTAGTGCCCGTTCGAAGTTGCGGGATTAAAGTTATAGGCGTATTGTCTAGTTGATTATTTGGTTTCGGGATGGACAATGACTGCTTAGCCTGTTGAACTACTTCAGTAAGTAGATGTGAAATGTCTTCAAGACTTTGAAAGAGCTGGTTTAGTGTTCTCTTTGCTTCGGCAGATATTTTGATTGGTTTAGATTTTCTAGTAACGGCTTTTCGAATTACTGGTGTTTCTTTAGGCATCAGGAAGGTTAATTATGAATGAAAAATGGTAGGGTGGTTAAGGACTCGCTTCAGGTGACAACTTAAGGTGCAACCAAGGATATTCTCCTCGGTGTTTACCCCGTGACCAGAGATATTGTCTCTAGGTGTCAAGGCTGAAGGAGGTTTCTGGGTTTAGTTAATGGGATTATTAATGATATTGGAAAAGGTTTGGGAAAAGTAAAGGACTCACTTCAGTTGACAACTTAAGGTGTAACCAAGGATATTCTCCTCGGTGTTTACCCCGTGACCAGAGATATTGTCTCTAGGTGTCAAGGCTGAAGGAGGTTTCTGGGTTTAGTTAATGGGATTTTTAATGGTATTGGAAAAGAGTTTGGAAAAGTAAAGGACTCACTTCAGTTGACAACTTAAGGCGCGACCAAGGATATTCTCCTCGGTGTTTACCCCGTGACCAGAGATATTGTCTCTAGGTGTCAAGGCTGAAGGAGGTTTCTGGGTTTAGTTAATGGGATTTTTAATGGTATTGGAAAAGAGTTTGGAAAAGTAAAGGACTCACTTCAGTTGACAACTTAAGGCGCGACCAAGGATATTCTCCTCGGTGTTTACCCCGTGACCAGAGATATTGTCTCTAGGTGTCAAGGCTGAAGGAGGTTTCTGGGTTTAGTTAATGAGATTATTACTGATGATGGGTGGTTGAGCTGGTATAGAAGAATTGCCAGTAATTGGAAAAAAGTCCAGAACTACTTACGTAGGGGAAGTTAAATCACTCGTTCTTTAATATAATATTGTTTTATTTCACTTCTGGTGTGTACACTTGGAATTAAAGTTATCTTCTTCAAACTATCAATGTATTTGATCAAGAGATTTAAGAAATGAATGGATTGAGTTGAATATTACCGGATAAACCAAGTAATAGTTTTGTGTTGAATTGTTAGGCTCGAAATTCTTTTATTATGAATTCTTTCATTTAACTGTTTTGGATTTATCTGATCTCGATTTTGACTGCGAGTGTTACCATAACCGAAAACTCCGGGCGAACAATTAGAAGTGGCAACCGCCAGTCGCCCAGCCGAAAAGTACTACTTTTGCGTCATCCTTTATAGAAGTTTTCGTAAGAGTGGGGTTTTTACTGGCCTAAATCTCATTGGTCAATTACTTACTCACGAGTACAGTCACTTACTTATAAGTACAGTCTGAAAGAGTTTAGCTTAGCTTATGAGGAACGTTCTTCCCCTTAAAGTATTTGAATGCGTAACCAATGATAGTCGATCGGCGGGTAGGGCCTATGCGTCTCTCGCGGGCTTTGTATATCATATTCCTTCTATAGTTCTTAGAATCGTGATATACAGAGATATATATATATATATATGTTGGGCTGTGGATTTATGTTTTGAGATGTCGGCATAACTGAAACGTTGGACTATTGCGATGTTGGATACGTTGGTATATTGAAGCGTTGGACATTGATAGATATATATATATATGCATATACATATACATATACATATATATATACATATATGTTATTGCTAATTTCTAGTTCTTCTACCGTGGCGTCCGTTTTAGATTGCGTCATAGTTTAACGAAGTTTCTTGTTCATAAATTTGGTTTCTTATTCGTACATTTGTTGGTCCGTCACAGGTATTTGTCCCAATATGGATAAAATATGTATAAAATTTGATGACGTCCGCATGGCTTTCCCAACACCTTTATCAACTAGCATCATTACTCTAATTATTTATTATTTTTATTATTGTTAAATCTAGGGTTAATAGGTTTTATAACTAAATGATAACATATCGTTTATTGATTGTTTTACCCGGAAGGGAATACTCATCGAGGTTTTTATTAACCATTTCATGGATTAAATTCCTGAGGGTGTGTTTGGTCGTCCATTATTTATAAGTAAATTGAGTTATTTCCTTGCGGGCTCTGCAATATCTTAAAGTAACATTTATCCATTTATGGCATAAGGCCTACATATGGTCATTGGTAAAAGAAAAGAACATTATTTGATCGTACTACTAGTGCAGCTGTAGGTAACGTAGATTTCTTGTCTTTAGTGATCGTGTGGGTTATATGTGTTGGATGGGTTCGGGGCGCTAGGTCCAGAGGACGTGACATCAGCCAGACTCGAGGTTGTTCGATAAATTAATCATAAGACGAGCTTCTTAGCTCAAGAACAAACGATAACATAAAACAGACTTTTATACGAATGACCTCGTGCCTTCACATAAAGAAATCAAGACCTTACCTCAGTTTGCTTCAGGTGGAACACAACACTATTTTAAGTGAACTCGATAATTAGCGATACTAGAACGATAGGTGGTACGATATTCGATACACGATGTACGGTACACGATGAGCGATACTCGAAGAACGATACACGAGGTACGATATTCGATGAACGATATACGAGGTGTAGCGCAGACGAAGCGAAGAGTAGGCCGATTAGCCTACGTATCCTCCTCATATAGTCCTTATTTTTGCTCGTACCGACTTCTGATGGGTCACGTGGCTCATCACCTTCCTAATTGGTTGTCGTTATTTTCGGTAGTTTCGACGGACGTTAGCTGTTAGTGCGATCTACTGGCAATTCTAGCGTACCCTTGCCGTTGCTTCTCACCCCTCTTCCTGCCGCCTTCCGTTGGAACTCCCTGGCGCTGGATCCACAAGAAATCTCGCTCGCCAGAGCTATTCATTAATTCTCCTAGGCCTTACATTAAATTCAATCGTGGAGGAGTTAAATCATAACCTCGTGCTGGGCATACTAGGGCCTCGCTCACGATGAAATTCTTCCGGTAGGAACGCTGTGCCGAAGGTTTTCTGGACCAACCCGGCCGCGATAACGGTTTTAGAGACAGTTTAGGTGTTCGATACCTGCGACAGCTGATAACTCATCAGATGGGAGGCTGCGAGACTGCTCTCACATAACCTTATGTGGACGGTAGCTTCGTCGGGTGACGGGAGGATTCTTTGGTGCTTCACGCACATCCCTTTACGCCGCCAGTCCGGATCGTTGAGAGCAGCAGATCGTCCTGTTCGAAAGGAGGCGCTAACCTTGCCGCTTTCTTGGCGGAACAAAGGTTTGCGCGCCGATCGAGACGTCGATGATGACTGTAGGTGTCGATGTTTCAGGATGAGCCATAGTTTTTTCGGTAGTTCCCACGACGGTGGATGCCTCGTAGAAGATGTAGCTCGAGTATGATTGTGTGCATGCATCACAATACCATATAGAAATAGTTTTCAAATCATTAAGAAAGATTAACAAATTAATTAAAGTAACCTTAGAATATTGCACGAAACTTCAAGTTATGAAATTTCTTATTGACATGAATTTATACGTTATTGCCTATTGACTAAAATAATAGATTTATTTTGAACGAATGTAGTTTACTTAGAGGAAGATTATTACAATAAAATCACTGGTTAGCAAAGATAACAAGTCAACTGTGAAAACTTCTTAGTCGTTGAATTGACTCCTGTAGCGAACGACTTTTGTGATGTAATCCTATTTTATGATATTTAGTTAAAATTTTCTCCACCAAATCATTTCTATGATTGTCAAGTAATCACTCTTCAGGATACATATCAAGTACAGAAAATAAACTATTTGGAAGTAATCGCTTAGCATCAATAACAAGTTTTGGTAATACATTCTTCAAAGTAAGAATGTTATTCGTGTTCCTCATAACCCTCTCAGCAGTCTTGCGAATTATTACAACGTCATCGCTGGGATTAAGTAAGCCACCTCTATTTTTCCTTCTCAAAAACAATGAAGTTGCATTGTCCGATTCTAGGGCTTGTAGACATAGTGGGAATTTGATTGTTTTTTTTTTAAGCTTTAACGATCGCACCAGCGATATGAGTAACTACTTTGCTGCAATACTCATTCCAACTCCAGCCATTAGAGGCCTCGTAATCATGATCGAAGGCAATTGCATCTTCCAATAATGTATCGTCACTTTTGTCCTGTGTTGAACTTACTCGTAGCAAGTCTGTAGCATCTTGTAATGAACAATTGGCCTCTTGAGGAACAATGCAGTTTACGTGCAAACACAATTTCTTGTAGGCGGATTTGAATTGACGACAGCTTGGGCTGTTATTAAAGCCTCCCACTCTCCTGCAGCATGAAAAGAATGCTTCGAGGTGGTCTTGCGACAGTTTGTATTCAACAAGTATGACATTAATTTATTGTTAAACAAATAATGTGCCAGTTTTAACACGCTTTTCATTCCTACGATGAACACCCAGAAGCCTGTGCTTCGGAGACTTTCCAGAACAGGAAATTCTCTACCTTTGTAAATTATTTTCAACCCATGTATGTATTTCATAAATTTGTCCACCTTTTTTTCCAAATTATTGATATTTTCTGGAGTAATGCATCCTTCCAACGGGTTTTCCCAAAATTTTCTTCTGGAGTTTAAAAGGTCGAAGATATCATTCATTGTCCGACAAAAATTGGATGTTTCATCAGCGCTCTAGAACTTTGCAATTTTCAAATCTCTTTCCAGGAAATTTGATGCATCAGCTACTCTTGTACTCAAAACTTGGACGGCCAATTTGACTTTCATTTTTTCTTTTTTGAAATCGACATGCCTCCGTCCAATCTTTGTTGCACAATATAATTCTTGCTTTTCTTGATACTTCACAAGTTCGACAATACAGGGTGTCTGGAAATTCGCGCACCATCGGCATACTGCCGGATTCCTTGCGAAAAATTGAGACGAGTTACCTATGCAAAAGAGTCCGCAAGGACTTAGTTTTCGTGTAAAAGCACTAAATAACGGACCAATCAGTATCGGTTTTAAGAAAGCCTGGCTAAAGCTCCGCATCGCCGTCCGCCCCACTACCGAGATCGAGACAATAATGTGTGGTGTTCCCCGCTTTGCCCAGGAGTGGGGCGGACGGCTATGCAATGTTCTAACCATTCTTTCCTAAAGCTGAACGCTGATTGATTCGTTATTAAATGATTTTACAGGAAAACTAAGCCGTTGCGGACTTTTTTTTATTGGTAAGTTTCGTCCTAATTTTTCGCAAGGAATCCGCCAGTATGCCAATGGTGCGCGAATTTCTAGACACCCTGTATAACTGCAATCAACTTTGCCACCACCATCATCGATTACAATGAAATCAGAAAATATAGATCTCACTAATTTAGCCATGTGACAAGCATCGATAACAGCGAATATTGGAGCTCCAGTAGCAGGATGCTGGAAAAACGTCTCTTCCTCGTCATTTCGCATGTTACATCCAAGTTGATCGACCATTGAAATATTGGTAGATGTTCCATCAAATGTGGCAGAGCATACATCACTGATTTCGTACTCATGTAGAAACAGTAAAATTTGTCGAGTAATATTAGCTCTCTCTTCACTTGCTAAACTATGTATGAAGTAGTAGGCTATCGGGGTCTTGAAATGTCCATTGTGGGCGACTAGCATAAAGACCAATGCATAATCTGCTTCTAGAGCGTCATCACATTCATCGCCATCCGTTCCTAGATCGAGTAGCCCATGAAATCTTTTTCCATCCCACTCAGTAAGTTTTTTCATAGACATCACATCCACTTGCATTCCGAATTGTAATTTCTTATCATTCGAGAGGTTTTCTTGGACTAGTTTTTTCAAATTATCTAAAATTGGCGTATGTAGGCCTGGAGAAAAATCCACATTTCATGAGGATGCGGTAAGGCTTTAGAATAATATAATAAACTGCTCGCGAATTCTTGCAATGCAGGAGGATAAACGTTGGTACTCTTATCCGACAGTAGGTTCTTAAGTATTTCATTCGACGCGGGACTCATTGAGCTCTAACAAATGAAAATAAATGAAAATAAGTTGAACAAGGTATGAATTGGATTCTTTGTTTTGTTTCCACTTTCGTGATATAATGATTACAATTGAAATAATATTCAATTATGTAATTTTTCAATAATTAAGACCTCTGTATTGTAACGTATCAGGCATCATAGGCCTGATACAAACATAACTGACGAATACGCAGGACATACCGCGCATAACAAGTGACGTCACAATCGACTATATAAGGGACTGTGCTGCTCGGCAGAGCAGCGTATCTCGGTATAGCACCAGTGCGACTCATATAATCTTAGGGTATCTTGGTAAAGCACCAGTCCGACCTATTGTCAGAGCGTACCTAGGTAGAGCACCAGGGCGACTCACTAATAATTTAGCTGATACTTGATAGGCATAGAGCCTGGGTATCTTGTAGAGACATTTTGCATCAAGAAGACGGCTAAAGCAGCATCTTACTTTTAGATTACAGTTTATTCTTATTATTTTTGATTTTTCCTTATTTAAATTCATACACCAATCTCTCCTCATTAACGGATAAATACCGTGGCAAAACGCCAAAAAATATCGCAAATAGACTTTATATTTCTTTTTGTTAACTGTTCATTAGATGTTTAATCTCATAAATTAAAAGTATTCTTTAATCAAACCATTTTCTTTTTCCGTACCACCTTTCTGAGTTTAATCTTTACTAACAATTCTAATCGTAGCTAATATAAAGCTTCGGTCTCGACAAACGCTGCCCAGGTCAGATACCTGCTTTGGTGCATCTAATGCATCCAAGTCAGGATACTGCCTCGGTTAGATAAAGTCGGCCCAAGTCTTGTACAGTCTTGGTGCTGATTACAGCATCCAGGTCTGAGGGAGGCGGCTACGGTGAGCATTGCTCTCCCTAGTCCGTATTAAGAAACTAACCAATTTAATTTAACCAGGAGCCCTAGAGAATTCATTCTTGCAAAGATCTCACAATAACTTTAAGCTCGCGTCACCTTGGGTGCCGCGATCACTTCCCCAAAAGTTACAGTATATTAACTATTGTAAACAGTTTTAGTGTGCTTCATAGTATATTATGTGCAGTGATGTATAAGATACCCTATACAAAGTATCTGAAATACTAGATGCAAGATACTTTGAAAAAAAGCATTTCAGATACCAGATACAAATAATTTTCTAAAAAGGTATCTGAAATACTAGATACAAAATACCTATCTTTCAAGTACTTTTTGAAGATAAAATAATTTTGTAAGAAAACAACATTTAATTGAATTTAAGTTTATTTGTTCGAGAAAACATCGATCAGGCAAATGTGACATGACAAAATATGAAGGTATTAAAATTGAGACTTTTTATGTTTTAATTGAGATTTGAGTAAAACTAATTCCTCAAACATATTGTCGCTCATCTTCCTTCGATGAGGCCTCATTATCATGCCCCCAAAGGAGAAGAGTCGCTCCACAGAGGCAGAGCTGGGCAAACAGGTATTATATTTTAGGAATATTTTTTTAATTGTAGGATAAGCATTTAAGCTCGTAAAGTTTGCATCTTTATTGTTGAGGTACTGGAGTGTCTCTAAATCACTGGTGCTGCTTGTGTTTTCGCCGCTAGCAATAGAGGAATCGGAGTCCTCTAGAAACATATAATAAGAGTCATCTTTTGACTTTTTTTTTATATCACCTTCAATGTTGTTTAAAGTCTCCGATTTTTGTTTTTCAGATCGATTGATCTTTCTTGTTTCAGACAGGACAAGTTCTTTTACATATTGCTCTCGCGCTTTTGGTACCCATTTCAGTTTAAACATGGGATGGGACACTGAGGCTAATATAGCATCGTTTGCTGCTGGTTCCAACTGCAAAAACCGTTTAAACCGTCTATTTAAGTTTTCTTCTGTTACATCTAGCAGAGGGTTGCAGTATTTCAGATTTTCCATTCTGAGGCTTTTGATAACATGTAGGATTCTGTATAATTCCGGTAACAGACAGCCATAGTAAGAGTCTTTTTCCCCTTGCAGACTTTGAATAGCTTCTGCTATTGGCTTTGAACAGTCCACGTATTCACTTAAAAAGTGAATTTCATTTTCTTTCAGCGGTGGTAACTTTAACATTTTCATGGCTTCACTAAGATGGTTCTGCACGGCTAAAAGATCTTGTATTGAATTATAGTACGAGTTCCATCGAGTTGCGCATGGAGAAGTTGGTGACTTCCCTGTTATTTGTAAATATGTCTCGCATGCCTTTGGGGATCTAGCACACAAGTTCCACAGTGCTTGGCACTTTGATAAGGCTGTGTCATGTAGTTTTTTTATAAAATGAATTTTTGGTTCTTGCTTGTTTAAAATCAGTACCAGCAATCAGGTGTAAAGTGTGTGTAACACATCTTTCATGTCCGGGCAAAAGGCAATCACTTTCTAAGTCTGATGAAGCATCTGGAAATGCTTGTGGTACTAGAAGTGAATCATCATCTTCACTACCTTCATCAAGTGATGATTTTTCAAGATCTCCAAATGCATGTGAAACATGTTTATTTTCAACTACCTCTGAATCAGACTTTCCAAATACCTCAAAAGCCTTAACCATATTTGAGCCGTTATCTGTAACCGTTTTAACAATTTTTGATAGTTTTAGATTATAGTCTGAATGTATATCAGCTATTATTTCAGCAACTTTATCATATGTGTGAGCCCCCTTGAATCTTCTGCAAGAAATTGCAGCACTTTTCCTTTCAAAAGTCTCACTTTCAATCCAATGGACTATAACCCCCAAGTAACTTCTTTTAGATGAAGACCAAATATCAGCTGTACTGCACACAAATTCGACATTGTCCAACTCTAGTTTAAGGTTTTTCTTAAATTCATTGTACTCATTACTAATTTTATTCTTAGCTGTAATACGGCACATAACCTTTGGAGGCTTAGTTAGTTGCTGTGAACCTTCAATCAAAGCTTCAAAAGACTTGTTCTCCACTATTGATACTGGTGACATGGTGTCAACAATAAATTGTAAAATCTACTTGTCCAAATTAACAGATCTTGAACCACTTGTAACATCTGTAACAGTAGACTGCTTCAATTTTTTACATGTTAATTCTGAACCACTGGCACCACTGCTACTAATCTCAGTAAGTTTTCTTTTTTTAAGAGTTGTATTTTTAACATTTTCATAATCTTGCAACAGATCTGAGTGGCCTTTAATCTGTAATAACATAAAAGAGTCTATTAGTACATTAAAAAAACGGAAAATTTCAAGAAATTTAATATTTATCTATCTTTCAGGACGAAAACCTAGTAAAATAAAAATGTAGCACAAAGTAAATAAATTATTTCTTAAATAAAATGCCTGTTTACAAAACCTACCTTTGAATGCTTCAGGAAATTTGTTGTAGAAGTAACACTACCCTTTATCGTTTTCAAACATACATTGCATACTGCAGATACATTCACATCACTTCCATCCACTTGCTTAATATCGTGAAAGCAGTGCTTTAAAATGAGTGGTATATGTATATTCAACTTGTTCTCTTCCCTGAAAACACAAAACAAACTTTGTTAAGAAAAGTAATATAAAATTTTACCGTGGCAGTGACGAAGGAAGTAACGGGCTTAGTAGCCAAAATAACACCTAACCTAACAAAATGAACTCTCTGATTCGACTCAAACTTATAAATTTTATATTAATCAACTTACTTACTGACACATACATATCTGTGATTACTAAATTAAAAACAAATGCGTAAAAAGATCAATGATATTTGCCCGTTGTTATTCTAACCTAAACTTTTCCCGTTCTGTTCGCAACGCACGTTACATACACATTTCTGACGGACATGTAATAAGCAACTTAGCAAAATAAAATTAGACTTACGTTTCCATGTTCGCGATCCCGAATCTCACAAAGGCGATATTGTTGTTTATTATTTAAAACACTATACAACACGTACGCGTACGTGCACACGAAAAACTTACGGAATGAATGAGTGAGTGACAGATCAGATCACAGGCAGGTCAAACAGGGTCCGACAGGAGAGACGGTGGGTGGGACATCTTAGCCGATGACATTTGTAGAAAGATAGTGGCGCCATCTGTCATTTAGTTCCCGACAATATCGACTAAATAAACGACACGCTGCATTCAGTTGCGTTGGAACGAAAAGCAGCGAAGTTCATTTTAGTAAAAGTATCTTAGGGAACAAAGTATCTTCAAAATACTAAGATACCAGGAAAATGTATCTAAGTATAAGTTACAAAATAAAAAAAATAAAAAGTATTTCAAATACAAGATTTAAATAGGTATTTTGTATCTTGTATCTGTATTTCAGATACTTTTATCTAAGATAAGTCACATCACTGATTATGTGTAATATGAAAAGATATTAGTGCTAATTCGATTTAGCATATGAGGTATTCCATGCCAACTCAACCTACTGCGAAAATTGACATTTTTGATTCGGCTAAAACTTGACTATCATTTTGCATTCTGTGGAAAAGGGTTCCTTGATTTTTCTCAATTTTTTTTGTCGAACCGTTCATGAGATGAATTTTTGAAAATTTTAATAGTTTTTTGTTTCAGATGCTTATAACTTTTTCGAAAATACATCGATTTGAATTTCTATTTTTCCAAATCCGTACGTTCCCTCTTCAACACATCCCCACTTTTACCTCCACCTCAATCCTCTAACTATTCGCACGGTTCTCTCCTCTTCTACTCTTATCTTTAACCTGAAACCTGGCCGTCGACATCCTATTCTCCCACTGACTGTAAGATACTCGTTGCACACGGCACCGCCAAATGCAACGAGTCAGCTAATCCTTTTACCCTCTCTTTACCTATTTACAGTTCCTCACTTCTTAACCAACCTCCTAACGTGTCTAAACAGAACAACTCTTCCGAATCTACCTGACAATTATATATATAAATAAACGTATTAGTTCAAGATTCATTTAGTTTACTTCACTACCAACATCGTCCCTTAGTCGTACATTCGTATTTAAACAGGGGCAAGATCCCGAATTTAAGGTAACATCAGGTTACGGATGTTACACATACGCGAGCCGCACTCTCTCGGAAGCGGAAAGGAAATACTCCGTGACCGAAAAGGAATGTTTAGAAGTTATTTGGGCTAGAAAGAAGTTTCGCGCTTATCTAGAGGGTTACCATTGTACGGTAGTCACGGACCACAGCAGCCTACGGTGGCTGCATAATTTACATAACCCGACGGGATGCCTAGCGCGACGGGCCTTAGAGCTCCTGGAGTATGACTTTGAGGTCATACACCGGAAGGGAGCATTACATCATGTTCCGGATGCGTTGTCGCGAATGTACGAAGACGAGGTCGAGGACCTCGAGCCCGTACAGCTCGCTGCGATAAACGAAGCACAGAACCCCTGGTATACCTGGAGGGTACGAGAAGTGTTAGAACCACCAAAGAAATATCGAGATTGGTCGGTCTTCGAGGGCCGACTATATTATTACTGACCGAATCCCGCGACCGAGGCTGTAGTGGAGGAATTTCAGCCTTGGAAGTTGGTACTCGCAGCTGAGTATCGTGCGCGAGCTTTCACGGAAGTACATGAGGATCCGCAGGCCGGCCATTTAGGGGTTGAAAAGACGTACGCGCGAGCGAGAGAAGGGTATTATTGGCCCGGTATGTTCACAGATATGGTGGTGACGATACGAAGGTGTCAGCAATGTCAACAATGTAAAGTTGAACAAACACCCCCGCAGGCTTGATGGGGGATCGCGTAGTCGATCAACCCTGGGCTGTTGTCGCGGCCGATGTAATGGGTCCGTTCCCCCGCAGTCGGTCCGGCTTCGAGTATTTATTAGTGTTCGAAGATCTATTTACGAAGTGGGTGGAGTGTATACCGGTGAGAAAATCAAACGGTAAAAATATTATCGCCGCCTTCGAGGACTTAATCTTATCACGATGGTCTACCCCCGAGGTATTACTCACGGATAATGGTACGGAGTTCGCCAATAAAGCCGTCGACGACATGTGTGCCGAGTACAACATTGTACACGCACACGTGCCGCCGCATCACGCGCAGGCTAACCCTGTCGGGAGGGTGAATCGAGTCCTGAAGACTATGATCACCGCGTGTATCGACAAAGATCACCGCGACTGGGACGTACACCTCCATGAATTTCGATTTGCGTATAATTTCGCGGTCCATAGCTCTCTGAAAGTGAGCCCTGCGTTTATAAATTTAGGTCGTGAACCATCGCCGCGGGTTCAACTCCGACGCGAGGAGGAAGGCCCAGCCAGGCCCATCTTTCCGCATGGGCTCGCTGGGCTTGAGCCCAGGGCCTCGCGATCTATAGGGCCCCCTTAACCCCGGCGACAGCAGACCAACCGATAAACAATTTTTGGACCAATAAAAGATCCCATTACTATTACAAGCTAGTTCAGTCTAGGCTAAACTGTAATAGATTGTTTTCCTTACTCTACTTACGAAATAATAACTGAATTGCTTAGCTGTTATTTGGTAATTAATCAGAGAATTTCTTCAGACCGTTGGTTCATGTTAACATAATAATGGTAACTCTGTCTGGCTACCTAGAAAAGCACCTTTTATATCAGTACAGATTTTTTAAGTATGTTCGCATTAGTTTGTAACTTTTTAAATATAAAAATAACAATTATAGGTAGGATGTTGTTTATTCCTGTTGATAACCCGAATTTCTATTGGGGTCCCATATATCCTGAAGTGCCATGAGCCCCCATTTGGCTTAAGACGGCCCTGGAAACTGCATCAATTTCAGGAGCCCAAGATTGCGAACAGACTGGGAAAACGGGATAGAGATACGCCTTTCACGATCACAGGCGGGAGAGCGGCACTATACAGCCCCGTGACAAACGAAGAACTCGCTAGAATGATAGCCTGCATTTTTGACGAATTTAGGCTCAACGAGTTGATGCAAGCCCATACATGAACCGCAACGACATCGAGGTTTAGTCGCGTGATGGCCTCACAGACCTCAGCTGCAGGACATTTGAGCTAAATCTGGAGGTCATCCGTATGAAGTAAATGCTCTGTATGCCTGAGAGCCCAGAAAACGTCATTAATGAAGGCAACAAAAAGCAGAGGACCTAAGACGGAACCCTGGGGGACTCCTCTGGGGAACCCTCAAAAGGTTCCCAGGCGAACAGCTCGCCAGAAAGGCTCACCAATTGTCGATGCCGCCGCGAACACCTTCTGCAAGCTCAAGCAGAGCGGTCTGCGTGCTACGGTCCCAGCAGAAATCGGACTGCCGAGAGTCGAGAAGCGAACATTTTTTAAAATACGCAATGACTTGGACAAGAACGGTACGCTCCAGCACCTCAGACAAGAGGTGACGGTTCGCAATGGGGCGCTTCCGTTGGAGGGAGGACTTGACTTCGGCCAACGAGACAATCTTAGCCCTTTTCCGGATATTTTGGAGAACCGCTGAGCTAAGCGATTGGTTAAGGATTAGCAACAAACAGAAAGCATGACTGGGGCAGTATCTTTCACGGTGCGGCGAGACAGATTATCCACGTCGCGAGACTATGACGCAAAATGCGATATAGCATCAGATAATGCTGCTGGAGAAATGTCACTGAAGTAAAATAACGGATCGTCGTAAACCGAAGGGGGGGAAGCAGGAACAAATTCTGCAACTTCCAGGGCCCCGCGTCCGGACGACGAGAGACAGCAGCAAAATGAATATTCAACCTCTCAGCCGAGAAGCCGGGACAGTCAATCCTCTGCGAAGGCGCAAGTCCGTGGGTTCTCAGCTTACTTCAGGCTTCACGAGCGTCAGATAAACCTGCGAGCCTATCAGCGTAGAAAAGGGAACGAGCTTCAGAGAGGCGCTTATAAAGCCAGTTACGGGTATAACGGAAGGACAGGAGAGCCACGCGAAAGCGCGAACGCTTGTATCGACGGTATGAAGCATTTCGGGCTCGTTCTTGAGCTCGGAGGTCCGGCATGATCCAAGGCGGAGAAGTCCGCTTGGGGGTAAATGAGTGAAAGGGAGCATGCTCAACAAGTGCGTCGCGTCAATGAGATTGCCATGCGGGCAATGCAGCAGCTCTTCGACTGATGAGTGCAGGAGAATGGAGTCCCAGTTAGCAGCATCGAGGGTGCGGATGAAGTCGTCGATCGAAACGGCCCGGTATGAGAGTTACAAACGTACACGGTAACACCGCCACCCACCTGACCAAGACGGTCACTTCGGAAAATAGAGAACCCGGACAAAGAAACTGAGAAATCTACGATTTCAGAATGCAGCCAAGACTCGCTAACGGCAATGAGGTGGTACGAAGAGGCGACGAAATAGTAACATAGGTAGTTTAAGTGGCCGCAGATGGAATAAGCATTGATGTGGCAGATGTTGGGCAAAGAGCGTGATAGACTAGGAGTAGATGGTGGGCTCGAAGGACAACATCATTGCTAAGATGGAGAGGGTGGGATGGGGGCGCGCAAATTCGAAAGTAAGGCAGCAGGGGAAGTAAAATGCGGTGTAGCGGCAGCCCTCTGCACACCTTGTGAGTCATCCGTAGACAAAGCCATCGAGGCACCACGAACTCAACCAGGCGAAGAGGAAGTGGGGCAGTGCCTGACACACGAAGCAGCTGTGACAAATTCGGACCTACGCCAGAAGGACAGGCAGGAGGAGACTCAGCTTCGGAAGCTTCACGCGCCGCAACCAAGCGGATGCGTCCAGTACGCTTATCATCCCCAAGCTCAAGCAAAACGACGTCATCGCTGTGCCAAACGTACTTGTACCCCCTGGCCCTAGCTGCAGCCCTAGTCACAACAAGGAGTTTACATACATACCCAGAAAGAGCCTCGTTAATGTTAATTGTGAAGGTAGACCAGCTAGCCAAGGATTGAGATCGGAGGAATGTAGGATACTCTTTCGTAGGATACTTTTTAGCGGCGGTAAAACGAAGACAGTGGTCATGTAAACGGAGCCCGACGATAATAGGCAGCAGGGCATCATTTTTGTTCCGACAGGCCCCAGAACGCGATACTTATTGTAAGAAGCGCGTTGATAAGACATCGCCATCTTCTCGGGCAACGCGAAGAGCAGCGGAAACCTGCCTGACAATCGCGGGAGTGCCATCAGGCGAGGAGCCGGGAGCCGCGGTGATTATTTTAGCTTTGCCCCGCAGAGCCGAGCAGAGGCACGCCGCAATTCGTGTTGACCGGCAGCTTCGTAGGGTTGAAGCTCAAAGGGGACCATCCAGGTTGGCACTCAAGGATTTTGATGCGCCTCAGGTATGTTGTAGAGGGACCTACCCTAAGTACCTGAGTAACGGGATTTTGTTCAACGCCTCATAGTTTCCGAGAAAATTTTTTCAGAAATTCAACTTGTACCTAATACAGGGTGATCCAGAATGAGGTATTTTCCTTCTACCAGTAGATTCCTCGTGAAAATCTAAGACGAAAATTATTAATGATAAAATGTCGAGGGTGAAGCCGTTTTCGGACAAGAGCCGTTCAAAGTTAGCCAATGTGAGAGCAGATACGAAACTGTCTCAGGGCCGCACCGCCGGCCTGGCGGTCCTTGCGACGCGTCACCGGCCACCGCGATCTCGCCAACTGACAAAACGACGATCGCGGCCCTGAGGTAGTTTCGTATCTGTTCTCGTATTCGCTAACTTTGAACGGCTTTCATCTAAAAACGGCTTCACCCTCGACATTTTAGCATTGATAATTTTCGTCTTGGATTTTCACGAAGAATCCACTGGTAAAAGGAAAATACCTCATTCTGGATCACCCTGTATACCGATATACAGGGTGTCTGGAAATTCGCGCACCATCGGCATACTTGCGGATTCCTTGCGAAAAATTGAAACGAAAGTTACCCATGAAAAAAAGGCGGCGACGGCTTAGTTTTCCTGTAAAAGCAGTTAATAACGAATCAATCAGCGTTCGACTTTAGGAAAGAATGGTTAGAACTCTGCATAGCCGTCCGTCCCACTTCTGAGCGAAGCGGGAAACACCACACATTATTGCCTCGATCTCGGTAGTGGGGCGGACGGCGATGCGCATCTTTAGCCCGTCCTTTCTAAAGCTGAACGCTGATTGGTCCGGTATTGAGTGCTTTTACAAAAAAACTAAGTCCTTGCGGACTTTTTTGCATAGGTAACTTTCATTTCAATTTTTCGCAAGGAATCCGCCAATATACCGATGGTGCGCGAATTTTCAGACATCCTGTATACTGGTAAGTGCTACAACTTTCAGGTCAGCGAGCACAGCGTAGTCGGCAAGGTACCCAGCTTCCACGCTGGCGGGCTGGGTTCAAGTTCCACCCTTGCGTTACTTTTTTTTATTTTCACAAAATATCAATAAATGAAGTGGACTATGCAAAATCGTCTTATTATTTTTACTTTCATGCAGGAAAAAATTATTATATGAAAAGAAATTATAACATCCTTCATAAGAAACTGCAGTTTATTGTTTTTGATTATGATATAAATTTAAAAATTGTCGGACGGTTATTTCAAATACTCAAGTCGGGTTCGCTACCTGCATTCTCCATTCCTGCCCCTACCCTTTCTTACACAAACCCTAACGAAATTGGCGACCTTTAGGCAGACGATGCCAGTTCTTCGCAAGCGTGAGTTGTACGGATAAATATGTTGGGTATAACGTCGCTCCGGAATAAAATCTATCGCAAGCAGAAAATCGTGAAATGGAATTAACAAGTGCTGCTATTGCAGAAAGTCAGTTGGAAACAAAGGATTGTGAGATGGCACGAACAAGTGTTCACACAGGAAAAACTCTGTTGGAAATAGAAGAGAATAATGAGCATACGAAGGGTGTAGTCACCAACGCCATCGGATATTGTCAAAGGTTGCTTCAAGATTTGAATCTGCTGAAAGACGCACCTCCGAGCGAAATTTCCGTTGATTCCATTGCGATGGGAGAGGCTTTTTCGAATGAAATACTCGACATGCTAGCAGACAGACAGATTATTCATGTGGAAGAGCTTATCGGCGTCGACGAGTTTGACGAAATGCAAAGATATCTAATGGTAAGTTTTGTTTGTGTGTGGGTAATTTTTTTTTTTTTTGGTTTGCTGTACAACATGGAGAAAGATAAACAATAATTTTCTTCGTAGTCTGAGGCCGTACCAAGAGATGATGAGGACTTTGTGGCCGAAAAATTCAAACCAGCACCGGCGGACTATGTGCCTTCCTCGTACAAACAAAGAGTAGTCGCTATCGCAACAGCTCATCCGAAATGGAGTTTCAAGTCCTTGCAAGGTCACGGACTCTCTCGCTTGAAAAACAAACGAAGTCTTTATCAATGGAGAAATGGCGTCAAACAAGGAGGAAATACTTTTGACAAATGGCACACTATCAACTGCGAAACGTATGAATGATTCCTGGAAGCTCGGCAAATTTTGGAGCAGGTAAGGCATGTCAAAATATAGGTCATATGGTGTGAACCAAATTCTTAAAAAGTTTAACATAAATATAAAATATATTATGAAATCGAAGAACACGAAATTGAATGAGTCGAATATGTAACAATTGATCAATTTTGTCCGTGTTCAGGTTACGACGAGAACTCTGCAGCAGTGTGCAATGAATGCTGTTATTCCTTTTTTATCGGAGGATTTCTTTTTCAACGCCAGCTCGGCTTGGGTTGAAGGATTTAAAGAAAACACAGGATCAGACAGCGTAAAATTACCAAGTTCATCAGCTCCAAAGAATCCGCTACGATGAAGGAAGTGTTGGCAGCAGCCGAAGAATTTCAAATGCAAACAAAAATAGTAATCCCCGATTTTAACCTTGATTACGTTATTAATACCGATCAAACCGGCTGCCAATATCAATCAACCTACAATAGGTCGCTCGCGGAACAAGAAGCAAAAACCGTTTTTGTTCAAAAAAAAGATTTGAACAAAATTAACCATTCCTTCACGGCACAGTATGCATCAACTGCATCAGAAAAGATACTTCCTTTCGTACTTTGATGCATGCAGGAGCCGTCAGGAAGATTTGGTCCAATTGTCCAAAAAAAGGTCGACGGGTTGGCTGATAAATCAAAAACATGATTGTGACCTGGAAAAAATCAGGAGAGTTCACGAAACAACTGTATGAAAAGTTCTCGAAATCTTTCATTTTTCCGTAGGGGAAGGTAGGGCGGCACGGCCAGGTGGGGCTAAACGGCACATCAAAAAAAAATTGACTTACTCGCATTTTAGAATTATAGGGGACCGTACGAAACGGTATGCAATGCGACTCCGCTGACAGTCATCAAAAATTTTCAGGGTAGGGCTAAACGGCCAACTCAAAAAAAAGTGACGCAACGGCATTTTCACGTCGAGGTGAGTGAGATAACACTATATGCAACGTGGTTCCATTGAAAACGATGCGAAACCGAAAGGGTGGGGCAAAGTCGCCCACCCTAGAAAAATTGCTTACTGGCATTTCCGTTTAATTGACGGGTCGCTAATTTTGTAAATTAGGACTGGGTACAATGCAGCAGATGTTTGCAGTGGGCACATGTGACGTGCGCTGGAGTCGATAAGGACGATACTCGGGCATACGTGTGCGACTTCTGCCAGTAACTCGTTTATTGGTGTTACTATAATATGTATACGTTTAATATACATGATAATGTAATTTTAGTGAAGCTTATTAAATATAATAATTGATTCATTTATTTTCGGCATTCTGAATTCTTCTCCGGAACCACGTTGCATATAGTGTTATCTCACTCACCTCGACGTGAAAATGCCGTTGCGTCACTTTTTTTTTGAGTTGGCCTTCTAGCCCCACCCTGAAAATTTTTGATGACTGTCAGCGGAGTCGCATTGCATACCGTTTCGTACGGTCCTCCATGATGCGAACTTTCGCATGTAGGTCAATTTTTTTCTGGTGGGCCGCTTAGCCCCACCTGGCCGTTCCGCACTACCTTCCCCTACATCTGTACCTTAGCTAGAGTTTTATCAAAACCAAAATGACTCCCATAATCATGATACTTAATAGCTATTGCCTTGCGCATTGAAGCAGGAACTACATATACAAATATTTCTTTTCTGTCACGTTCCGCTACCCTATAAAGAATTCCATCACGAAGTCTGTAATCTTTTACTGTGTCCAGCTCATATCTAGAACACTTATCTCGCGGTCTCGACAAAATGTTGATTTTTTGCAATAAATCCACGTCTTCACGTTGAAACAATAGGAATTCTTCCTCGCGTAAAATAACCTGACAAATTTGCGCTCGCTCTGATAACTCACTGATTTCAGCTTCGTCTACGGGAGCTCTCGATAAAGCATCTACATGAGCCATAGCAGTCCCTTTTCTATGTTTGATTTCAAAGTCATACTCTGCGAGAGTAGCTGTCCATCGAACCACTTGTGGATTCGTTGTTTTATTGGCGTTCAAGTAAACCAACGCTTGACAGTCAGTCATAATAGTGAACTTGAGTGATATTAAAAATACTCTTAATCTATCTATCGCCCAAACAACTGCCATCAGCTCAAGTTTACTCGAATGATAACTTCTTTCTATATAAGGTCAAGTAGTCCATGCAGACAGATGCACCCATACATGCAGTTGTTCTTTAGCGTACGTTTTGTTATAATATAATCTTTTAGAGAGTCGTTGTTTGACGTTAAAATAGTACAGACGTGTAATATGTACCTTTTGGAAAATAAACGTTTGTTAATTCACATAATTCATTTAATCATATGAAATCCCGACCATCCTACAATTTCAGAAGTGGGATTCGCGAGTGAATAGTGAAATTTCGAGAAAAAATTTTTTCTTCATCGTTAGCGTCTTGCCAGAAATGATCGTTTTTTTTTTTCTCGTCGCACGTCATGAATTGGCTCGTTTTGCATTTGCTTTTTGATTACGAAAGAATTGATTTTGTGTATTAGCCCGAGCTGTGTGCATTGATGTCCGAATTCATGTGTGGAATCACGATTTCGGGTTAATTTAAAAAAATTTTGTGCATTCTCCACCAACGAATTTACGGAGAATTTACCGAGAATTTACGGCGTCATTTTAAATTACGAGACGTGAAAAATGAGTGATCCGAATAATTTGACGGTGAAAACCCTTAAAAACATTTTAACGAATCATAATTTGCCGACAAACGGTTCCAAATCGGATCTCATTTGTCGATGGTTGGAAGCTGATCCAGAAAAGGAATGGCTTGTGTTTGGAGCGAACGGAAATGAAAATTGCGAAAATGAAAGTGATCCATCACAGATTTTACAAAATAATGGATCATCAGTCGTTAACAACGATGCTGACAACGGTGTAAACAACGGTGTCAATAACGTTCAAAGCGAGCTTGATCTTCTACGACGTGAATTGGATTTGCGAAAAAGAGAACTGTCACTAGTGCAACGAGAGAATGATTGGCTCGCTGCACAGTTTACGCGAATGCGAGCGGAAACAGCTGTTCCGGTTGTTCATACGGAACAAAACAATTTGCGACCGAGTTTTAACTTACGAGCTGTAGGTGAATTGGTGAGTGATTTTGAAGGAGAAGGAAACTCATTTAGAAATTGGGATAAACAATTACGTCTTATACGGTCTACGTATAACTTAGATGACAACACCACAAAAATTTTGATTGGTTCGAAGCTCAAAAGCAAGGTTTTAGCCTGGTTTCATTCACGTCCAGAGCATCTGGAATTGAATTTCGAAGAATTAATGGTCGAAATAAAATCTATGTTCGATCATCGAGCGTCGAAACTGACTTTACGAAAGGAATTTGAAGACCGGAAATGGAAAAACATCGAAAGTTTTGGGGAATACTACCACGACAAGATCATTTTGGCAAATCGTACTTCTGTTGATGAAGACGAACTTGTGGACTACTTAATCGACGGTATTCCAAACGATTATTTACGTAATCAAGCACGGATGCAACGTTTTACAAAGAAGACATCATTATTTGAGGCATTTGAAAAAATTTCGCTGTACAATCATTCTGAATCAAAAAGTCGTCAGAAAGAAATGACTAAGATTAAAATTGAGGAAAAGCCGTCAAAAACCGTATACAACAAGGAAGAGAGTGACGGAAAGGACCAACGTTTTGCACTTCGCTGTTTTAACTGCAACGGGAGAGGACACATTTCTAAAGACTGCAGCAAACCGAAGAGGGAATGGGGAACGTGCTTCATTTGCGGGAAAAATGGTCACAAGGCTGAGGACTGTCCAGATAAGAAAGAAAAACCAAGAACTTCTGAACAGATCAGCAACTTGGAGGGTCATTCCACGTTAGAAGACCAGTGTGAACGCATTGTTAGTTTTGAGCTAGATTTGAACGACAGCAATCAAACCAGGTTGTATCAAATTAATTTAAATACCATGTTTGATACTGGTAGTCCGATTAGTTTTGTAAAAGTGGCTCATGTGCCCGACGAATTGATAAAACATTTTGATAGTTCGAATAGTTCTTACCATGGCATTAATAATTCGAAATTGATCGTTTTAGGATCAATAAACACTAATATCGATATAGGTGGAATAAAGCGAGACAACTTGAGTCTCTTAGTAGTACCAAATGATACCATGGTTCGATCGGTTGTTTTGGGTCGTGATATTTTGAAAAAATTTGATTTTAAATTGATTGTTTCTAAGACTATTGAAGAAGAAGAAAATGATGCAATTTTACAAATTTTGAATATCGAAACGATACACGAGAATGATAATGTTTCAGATTCGATAATTGTTAATCCAGATGTATCAACAGAAATACAGGATCAATTAAGAGAGATTTTTGTGAAAGAGTATGCACAACCCGAAAGACCGAGTGAGCCAAAGGTTCAAATGGAATTAGTTTTAGAATTACGTACTCATGAACCGTTTCATTTTGGTCCCCGACGACTAGCTTTTAGTGAAAAAGAACACCTTCGAGAAATTATCGACAGGCTACTCGAAAAACAAATCATTTGCCCGAGTCAGTCTGAATACGCTTCACCTATAGACCTGGTTCGAAAGAGAAACAATGAATACCGAATGTGTGTGGACTATAGACATTTGAATAAAATTTTGGTGAGAGATAATTATCCATTACCGAATATTGAGGACCAAATAGAAATTTTAAACATAAAAAAATATTTCAGTTCAATGGACTTAAAAGATGGTTTTCACCATTTGCTTGTTTCTGAACCTTCAAGAAGGTTTACAGCTTTCGTTACGCCATTTGGCCACTTCGAGTACATCAGAATGCCATTTGGTCTTAAGACGGCACCATCTAAGTTTCAAAGATTTGTGAACACGATTCTAGAAGAATTGATCAGGTCAGGAGACGTCGTAGTCTATATGGACGATATATTAGTTGCGACTGAAACTTTGGAGTTTCACTTTGTGATTTTGAAAAAGCTATTCAAGCTATTTGTGGAAAACAAATTAGAGTTACGACTAGACAAATGCAAGTTTATTTACTTTGAAATAGAATACCTCCGATATATGATTTCATTCGAAGGTATCAAACCGACTCAAAGAGGTATTCAAGCAGTTACGGATTTTCCAGTTCCGAAAGACGTACACAAAGTTCAAAGCTTTGTAGGGTTAGTTTCGTATTTTAGAAAATTCATCGAACACTTTGCATTAATAGCTAAACCGCTATACGACTTACTTAAGAAAGAAAACAAGTTTGAGTTCGGTGAACTTCAATTGAACGCTTTTGAGACACTAAAATCGAAGTTGATCGCGAAACCAATTCTTGCTATTTACGACCCTCGCGATGAAACCGAACTTCATTGTGACGCAAGTGCCCTTGGATTTGGCGCGATCTTACTACAGCGTAAGTCTGATTTGAAAATGCATCCGATATTTTTCTTTTCAAAAAGAACTAGCGTCACAGAAAAAAAATACCATAGTTTTGAACTCGAAACTTTGGCCATACATTATGCGCTAGAACGATTCAGAGTTTACCTCTTGGGTATTCATTTCAAAATTCTGACGGATTGCAACTCGTTAACGTTAGCATTAAAAAAAAAAAGGATATAAATCCGCGTATTACACGATGGGCGATCGGATTTGAAAACTATGACTACACTGTAGAACATAGGGAGGGCAAGCGTATGGCACATGTAGATACTTTAAGCCGCAGCAATGGCATTTTGGTACTCGAAGATAATTCGTTTGAGATGAAGCTTTCGTTGTGTCAGAGCAAAGACCCTAAGATAAAAGCATGGCGTGATAAATTAGAAAAAACTGAACACAGTGATTTTGAAATGAGAAATGGAATCATAGTGTTACAAAGGTCGAAAAACACCCTTCATATTTAATTTGCAAGGTCTAGTAGTCATCTAAGATAAATGATGTTAACATCTGATAAATGATAATCGGTTACTCCTCACAACGACATTATTGTAAAAACAGTCTTGTTTTAGCTTTGGGCTTAAACGGACGTGTATTTTCCTAAATACAACTTAATATTTATTTCCCATTATTTCGTTTCCTGTTCAACTTATTTCCCTCGGGAACCCACATTTAATTATCTTATTAATCGCGAACCATAATTCGCAACACTGGTGTCAGAAGTGGGATCTTACCCGAGATCGATAAGTTGAATTTTTGAAATAATTCGAAATAATTTGAGAACATAATGTCCTCTCGCCGACGGGCTACAAACTCTACTAACGACGAACCCGCTGCTTCGACTTCGGGACCATCTGGTACCCAGCTACCTTCCCCACAACCAACCCAATTGCCATTCGAAATGATGGAACGCCTCCTTCAATCTTTGGCGGCCCAACAGCAGGCCTCTTTAGCTGCTCAACGAGAGGAGCGAGCTTTCCTACGCGAAGAACGAGAAGCCAATTTACTAGCTCAACGCGAACGGGAAGAACGCGAAGCCGAGCGACAACGGGAACGCGATCAAGCCACCCTTTCCCTTCTTCGCGAAGGACTTCGCCGGCGATCTGAGGGCCCGGAATTACATTTACGGACCCCTACCCCGAGCCAATCCCCTGTAGAACAGATTCCCGAACCTTCAATTTTAAGGTCTGTTCCAGTTTATGGGGAAGTAGAACCTTCCCCTATCATTCGTAGGCCTCGTACTGGTGGAGCGGCTATTTTTACGCCGCACACCCGTACCAATACTCAAAACGACCGCATTGAAAATACAATGCGGGACGAAAGAGCAGAAAGTCGAGACTTGACGTGTGGCGATATTCATTCGAGAGAAGGGATTCCGAATTCGCCACACGCGCAGGCTTTAAACACAGATAAAAATATTGATAACGTAGAAAACGTTTTGTCTCGCGTCGCGAGTGGTCGCGAAATTTGCGAAGTCCCGGTCAGAAATCCGGAAAATTTAATTGACAGGGTTCAACATAACCCCCATCCAAAAATGTATAATAATCTCAAAGTTCCATTTTATGATGGCTCACCCCCTTGGGCCGAATATGAATGCCAGTTTAACCTCTGTTCGGAATTAAACGATTAGACTCCCATCGCGAAAGCTTCGAATTTGGCCCTGAGTCTGAGAGGTCCGGCCCTCTCAGTATTAACGACTCTTTCGGGAGTAGAGATTCGCGATTTCGATAAACTAAGCGAAAGTTTAAGACTCAGATACGGTGGTCATCACCTAAAAAAATTACATCTAACCGAACTAGAAAATAGGGAACAAATTAAAGGAGAGAGTCTCGTAACGCTCGGGCACGAAATAGAACGAATGACCAGGTTGGCTTTACCGACCTGCGATGACGAAACGAGAGACCAGATAGCTCAAAGTCGTTTCATTAACGCTATTTTCAATCCCGAATTAAAACATGCCCTGAGTCTAGCGGGACCCCCGACTTTAAGAGAAGCCATTAGGAGGGCTCTAGAAATAGAGGCCCTCAATAAACAATATCTAGCTACCGGAAAAATTAGGCGAATTCAAAATAACGAATCTTCTCCCGAAAAGAAGAAAAATAATAATTCAAAAAAGACCACTCCCTGGCAGCGTCGCGACCAAAATAAGGCTCCCCCAAAGACCAAAGACGATACTGAATCACCACGATTCTGTCGTTATTGTAAGAAGAACGGTCACACGATAGATTATTGTTTTATACTCAAAAAAAGAAATTCTGAAAATAATAATTCAGACAAATCTAAAGATAATGATAGTAAAAGCTCGAATCAAAAATCTTGGAGGGAGAGAGATTCCTCTTCCAATCCTGGAGCCTCCACCTCAAAAAACTAAATTCTGGTGATTCAGAGGGACTAAAATCATCGGGAGAGTCTTATATTGGTAGTCCTGATAATATCCAATTTTTAGTAAGGAGCCTCCGTCAAACCGGGCTATACACCTGGGGCACCGTAAATGGTGTTGATTGTCTCTGGGTTATAGATACCGGGGCTGAGGTTACCGTGGTCCGTTCGGATCTCTTAGATCCCATTTTAAATGTTTTGCCTGTTCCTTCATTGCGAACTGCTACTGGAGAAACTACTCCAGTTTTAGGTAAAACTTCTGTCCAGGTTACTATATCTGGATTTATTTCTTCTCCTCATAAAGTTTATATAGCTGATATTGAGGATGATGGGATTTTGGGGTTAGATTTTCTGACTCTTCATGGATGCATTATTTCAACGGCCACCAATTCCTTAATTTCTGGTCGACGCGAGATTCCTCTTTTGACGACCAGACGTCTACCTTTTGATCCCTCGAGTAACGCTCCTAGGGTTCGTGGTTTGGCTCATTCTTCAGAAGATCCGGAGATTTTACTGGAAACTTCGTTTGAAGATGAGGACGATCACGAAGAAGGATCAAGAGTAGACTCTTCCATCGAAACCCTCTCACCTTTTGAAGATCTCATAGACAGATCTATGATGAATTTGGACGAACCTAATACAAAAAGTTTCGTGTCTCTATTAGGAGAATTTAAAGACTCCTTCGCTAAACCCGGAGGAGATATTGGACGATGTACTTTGGTGAAACATAAGATCAACACCGGAGACAACGCTCCTTTTAAACAAGCTGCTCGCAGACTTCCCTTGAACGGGAGGGAAGAGGTTAATAAACTGTTAGAAGACATGTTGAACAGTGGAGTAATAGAAGCCTCTTCCAGCCCGTGGGCATCCCCTATTGTTTTGGTAAACAAGAAGGATGGTTCCAAACGATTCTGTATTGATTACAGAAAACTGAACGACATAACCAAAAAAGATTCTTACCCCCTTCCAAAGATCGAAGAGACTTTAGATCTGCTAACTGGAGCCCGATGGTTCAGTACCATAGATCTTCAAAGTGGATACTGGCAGATCGAAATGGATCCAATGGACAAGGAAAAAACTGCTTTTGTCTCAGGTCTTGGAGGGTTATGGCAATTTAAGGTCATGCCGTTTGGATTGTGCAATGCTCCCGCAACTTTCGAAAGAGCCATGGAGACGATTCTTCAAGGACTATCGGGGAAAGTTTGTCTCGTCTACTTAGACGACATCATCGTTTTCGGGAAAACCTTCAAAGAAGAGGTGGTCAATCTTCGAGAAGTTTTCCTTCGTCTTCGAAAAGCAGGACTCAAAATGAGTCCGAAGAAATGTCACCTATTTCAAAAAGAAGTGAACTTCTTGGGACACATAGTCTCCGCTTCTGGAGTTAGAACTGACCCGACAAAAATCGAGAAGGTTTCCAATTGGCCTCGCCCTGAAAATAAGGAACAAATACAAAGCTTCATTGGGCTATGCACATACTACAGAAGATTCGTGAAAGGATTCGCAACCATCGCTAGACCACTTCATCATCTAACTGGACTCAAGACGCCTTTCGATTGGGACCAAGATTGTGAAGAGGCCTTTTCTCGATTAAAACTTTGCTTAACTTCGTCTCCCATCTTAGCTTACCCAAATGCCGAACTTTCATTTATATTAGACACAGATGCTTCACTTACAGGAATAGGTGGGGTTTTATCTCAAATTCAAGGAGGGCAAGAAAGGGTAATTAGTTATTTCAGTCGAGTTCTTAGCAAAACTGAGAGGAATTATTGCGTCACCCGTAGGGAACTTCTAGCTGTTGTGAAAACGGTGTCTCATTTTCATCACTATTTGTATGGAAGAAAGTTTCTTGTTCGAACCGATCACGCTTCGCTAAGGTGGTTGCTCTCTTTCAAGGCTTCTGAAGGTCAAGTAGCTAGATGGTTAGAAACTTTAGGTCAATATGATTTCGACATTCAACATCGCCCAGGAACCCTACACGGAAACGCGGACGCCCTCTCCAGGAGACCCTGCGAAGACTTAATAGATTGTAAACAATGCACACGTCTTGAAGGTCAACGAATACCTTCTGTCAAGATACGATTGATTTCCCTTGGAGGAGATGCTCAAGAATGGCAGACTCTTCAAAGAGAAGATATTGTTCTCTCTCAAATCAGGACGTGGAAAGATTCGGGTACACGACCAGATTGGCAAGAAGTGTCTTCGACTAGTCAACAACTAAAAATTTATTGGGCGCAATGGGATTCCATCTATATACTTCAAGATCTACTTTACCGAAGATGGGAATCCCCAGACGCAAGACAACTTCGATGGCAACTTCTGGTCCCTTCAAAGAAGATTCCGGACATCCTCCTGGAACATCACAATGCCCCTTCCGGAGGACATTTCGCAGCCAATAAAACTCTTGGTAGGATTAGGGAGAAATACTTTTGGGCGCGTTGTCGTTCAGACGTAGAAAATTGGTGTCGCACTTGCGACGTTTGTATAGCTAAAAAAGGACCAAGAGAGAAAGGGACTAGTAATTTTCAGATTTATAATGTCGGCGCTCCATTTGAAAGAGTAGCTATGGACATCCTCGGTCCTTTACCCCTTTCCCATTCTGGAAACCGTTACGCTCTAGTTATTTCAGATTACTTCACCAAGTGGCCTGAAGTAATACCAATTCCAAATCAGGAAGCTGAAACGGTAGCTCAGGTTTTTGTTAAAGAATTTATTTGTCGCTACGGTTCTCCATTAGAACTCCATACAGACCAAGGTCGAAATTTTGAATCTCTTCTTGTAGCCGAAGTTTTAAAGGTCTTAGGGATAAGGAAAACTAGAACGACTCCCTTACATCCCCAATCAGATGGGATGATAGAACGATTGAACAGAACTCTCCTTCGGTATCTTTCTTCCTACGTGGACAAAGATCATAGGAATTGGGATGACTGGATCCCTCTATTTCTTCTATCCTATAAATCAGCTGTTCATGAAACTACTGGTCAAACTCCTGCTTCCATGCTCATGGGGAGGGACCTTAGACTTCCTTCGGATTTAGAAAAGGGACCTTTTCCTTCGGAAGAACCCTTAGACTCAAGTTTCGGTTTATCTCTTCAGGAAAAACTGGAAGAAATTCATGAATTTGCTAGAGATAAGATTCAGGTAGTTTCAGATCGGACGAAAGCTAGGTACGACATTAGAACTCGTAACCTTCAATTTAAAACTGGGGATTTAGTTTGGTTCTTTCAACCTAGAAGAGAGAAGGGACGCTGTCCCAAGTTACAGTCCAATTGGGAAGGACCGTATGAAATTAAAGATCGAATTAACGATGTAGTTTATAGAATACCACGATCAGCTCGTACTAAACCTAAGGTGGTTCACTTGGACCGACTAGCCCCTTATGAACGAAGACAACCTTTCCAAAACGACTGACTTGGGAGATGTTGAACTTGCTCTTTTCTTTTGAATCCTTCAGGTTCTTGTCTTTTCTGTTTTCAGGTGGTCTGGGTTACAATCACTTGGGATCAAGCAAAGTCCTAACAGACCCCTGACGTTCATAGTAGAAGGTAATATAGGGTGTGGAAAGAGTACTTTCACTGAAAAATTCCTAGAAGATGAGGATATTTTAACTCTTTTAGAACCGGTAGAAGAATTTAGAAACGTATTAGGAGTGAATTTGTTAGAAAAGATGTACAGGGATCCTAGAAAATATGCTTACCATTTTCAACATCACGCTTCGATGGTGATGAGAAATAAGCATTTGATTCAAACTTCGAAACCTGTTAAAATCATGGAAAGGTCAATTTTCAGTGCCGATTGTTTTATAGAGGCTCGTAGTAGATCCGGAGAGTTCGAAGATTTCGAAGCTCACCTTTTGTCTGAAAACGTCAGGATATTAATCGAAAGTTCTTCCAACTTCAAAGTAGACCTCGTAATTTATTTGAGGTTAAGTCCAGAAACCTCCTATTTACGACTATCATCTCGTTCGCGACTAGAAGAAGACTCGATCCCCTTAAATTATTTAAAAATCTTACATGAAGTTCATGAAGACTGGTTGATAAATGGGTCGTTTTCTTTCCAACCAGCTCGAGTTTTAATTCTCGACGCCGAAGAATCAGCCAGCGATATTTACAAGAGATTTTGTAGGGTTATGAATGCCTGGTAAAAAAAAAAAAAGTAGAGAGTCATTTCGATAACACGATAATCGATTTTTCTTCTCGCATCAATTAGTAAGGTTATGGAAACCCAGAGGATAAAATAGAGGGAGCCATTTTTAACGGACGAATCGATTTTCGATTCGATTCGATTCGATCTTCAACTTTCGGTTCGATCTAGAATGCTACGCCTTTCGATGGCCGACTCAAGAATAATAACGACAAAGAGACTAGACCATTTATTTTATTTATACTTATTATTTATTTATGAAAAGAAGAAGAGAGAAAGAGTGAAAAAAAAACAATTTTTGGAGAACTCCGGGAAAGGGTTGGTGGTTTTGAGAGAGGCCTCTTTTGTTGACAAGGTCGAAAAACGTTCGAACCCTTTGGCATCGCACGCAATCCTCAAGACTCTTGACTCGAAAAGAAGGGGGGAGCCCACAACCCCTGCACCTTCCACCGGTATTTCCCCTCCCGTGTTGATCGACCGTTAGGTGCAACTCCTTCCTCCAAAGGTCGGTTTCTGGACCTTTCTTTTGCTGGAAACTATTTTTTTTCAAATAGAAGAAGAATTACAAGATTGAGATTGATCGAGACTTGAGAACTCAGGCTAGTAAGGGCGAAGTAAGCCTGAATGACACTAACCTAGCGACGCAACACTCCAGACATTGAAAATCTCCTTTTCCCTTAAGTATTGTCGTTCGTCCGCACATTAGTTCACTTCTAGAGAGATTTTGTTTAATCAAAACTCCTAAATTTATTACCTCCTCTTCGCTAAGATTTCTCTTCAAAAAAATGACCTCGCTTCTTGGCATGATGGGATGCTTCTAACAAACTTTCATTCATTTGTTTAACAATTTGTTTCAACACATTTGATTGTTTATCAATAATCTCCTTTTATAATAGATGGAGTAGTTTCAAGCAGATAGCCTTTCAATTGTTAAATAATAGATTTGTTCTCTTCTAAAACGATGTCGTGTGAATGTTGTTTCTTGAGATCCGAATAGGATTACGAATTTAATTGTTAGTTTAAGCAACTAATTTAATACAAGATTTTCAGAGCTGGATTTATCTAGTATTCTGAGGTTGGAAAATCAAAGCGGAAAGCATCCCATCCTGGACCTATTTATCCTGTTTTCCTGCTTCCCCTCAGATAAGATCGTCCCATTTTTATTATCTTGATTATTATGATTATATCTCACATTTTAACCTTTATGAGGATTTTTCTTGTTTCACGTTTTCTACGTGTTCAATGTGTTTTACGTGTAAAACTCATATTTGTCCTCCTATATAGGTCGTTTACTAAAAAAACTTTTGAAGAGGCTTGGATCGGGCGATTTTGGGACCAATGCTATGTTTTTGGAATGATCCAGAGCTCCCTCCCTTTCACGCCCTCCTGTCGCCTCCTTTTGCAGATTGCAGGATCTAACCACAATACCGCTCACATCCTGATCCTGTTCCTTTTGGATTCTTCTTTCAAGATAGAAAAACTTTGAAGAACATTTTTATACTAAATTTTTCACTTTGATTGGTTAAGGCTCGGCTATCTTCTCAAGTTCTTTTGTGTGGTTTTTCCTTGAGAGTGAAGGCAAATGCCGGATAGTTTTTGGGAAAGAATTCTTCAAATTTTCAATCCACCACGCTAACTTTCCCTATTAGAGCAAGCACACACAATTTGACTAGTAGACCTTTCGTTTTTCTTTCAATTTTTGCATTTCGAGAGTCGGGTCGACTCTTTTACTAAGGGGGGGGGTAGTGTTACAAAGGTCGAAAAACACCCTTCATATTTAATTTGCAAGGTCTAGTAGTCATCTAAGATAAATGATGTTAACATCTGATAAATGATAATCGGTTACTCCTCACAACGACATTATTGTAAAAACAGTCTTGTTTTAGCTTTGGGCTTAAACGGACGTGTATTTTCCTAAATACAACTTAATATTTATTTCCCATTATTTCGTTTCCTGTTCAACTTATTTCCCTCGGGAACCCACATTTAATTATCTTATTAATCGCGAACCATAATTCGCAACAATATACAGAAAAAAGGACGGAAATCTTTTGTTTTACGTACCTGAGAGTATGGAAAAAAATGTTATATTCAAGTATCACGACGAAGCCGGCCACATGGCAGTTGAGAAAACTTCTCAAATCATTAAACAAAGTTATTGGTTTCCAGAATTGAGAAAAAAAGTAGAAATGCATATCAAGAATTGTTTGAAGTGTATTGCCTTTTCGCCTGTTTCGGGAAAAAGTGAGGGTTTACTGACTAGTATTCCGAAAGGAAATATTCCGTTTGAGACAATTCACATTGACCATTGTGGTCCAATTGATAAGAAGTGTCTAACAAAACGTCATCTACTGGTTGTAATAGATGCGTTCACAAAGTTTGTTAAATTGTACGCTACGAAAAGTACTGACAGCAAAGAAACTATAAAACATTTACACGAATATTTTCGTGATTACAGTAGACCGAAAGTACTGGTCTCAGACAGAGGCACGTGCTTCACGTCTCGAGAATTTGAGGATTTTGTAAAAGAAATGAATATTAAACATGTTAAAGTTGCAACTTGTTCCCCTCAAGCTAACGGGCAAGTTGAAAGAGTAAATAGGGTATTGAGTCCAATGTTAGCTAAATTAGTAGATAAAGATGCAGGAAAAACTTGGTACAAAGTTCTTGAGGACGCCGAATTCGCCATTAATAATAGCCCGAATAAGTCTACTGGCGAAACGCCGAGCAAACTGCTTTTTGGGGTATCACAACGTGGTCAGAACATTGATAAAATCAAAGAATATTTGTCGAACGATTTGCACGAAGTTTCACGTGATTTAGATTTGATGAGGGATAACGCTGCAGAGAACATTTCTAAGTCACAAAGTTATAATCAAAAGTACTTCGATCATAAACGTAAAGAATCACATAAGTATACTGTTGGTGATTACGTTATGATAAAAAATGTAGACACTACTCCAGGCACCTCAAAAAAATTGTTACCACGTTTCGAGGGACCGTATGGAATTGTGAAAGAACTAAAAAACAACCGTTACGTAGTTGGTGATATTGAAGGTCACCAAATTTCTCAAAGACCTTATCAAGGTGTATGGGAACCTGCTAATATGCGACCCTGGCACCTTGGCAAGTGAAGAAGCTAGATGAATAATCTATGCTACATATACCACGAATTGTACGGATTGTACGATTTTATAATAATTAAATAATTTATGTTGTAGAATTACCAAATACTTACCTTATTACTATGCTATTTAAACTTTAATATTCGAGGTGTTAAAATATTGTATTATATGGCCCGAGGACGGACCATGGTCAGGACAGCCGAACTGTAAGGTCAAGTAGTCCATGCAGACAGATGCACCCATACATGCAGTTGTTCTTTAGCGTACGTTTTGTTATAATATAATCTTTTAGAGAGTCGTTGTTTGACGTTAAAATAGTACAGACGTGTAATATGTACCTTTTGGAAAATAAACGTTTGTTAATTCACATAATTCATTTAATCATATGAAATCCCGACCATCCTACATCTACTACTGACGTTCGGCGACTAATCGCAAAAATTGGATGCAATTCATTTTTATCATTTTCTTGTAACAATATAGCACCTAGCCCCTCAGCACTTGCGTCAGTATGAAGTTCAGTTCTTGACGCGTTGGGATTATAAATTCCCAAAACCGGCCTCGAAACTAAGATCTCTTTGATCTTATTGAATGCAAGTTCTTCTTTCTCCTCCCAACTAAACTTTACATCTTTACGCGTTAACTCAATTAACGGAGCGATGATTGTAGCAAATTGAGGTACGAAACGACGAAAGAAACTTGACATGCCAATAAATCGCCGAGTCTCATGCACGTTACTCGGTGTTGGATATTTAGATATTGCTTCTACTTTAACTGGTCCCGGTTCGATCCCAGTTCTGCTGACAACAAAACCTAGATACTCTACTTTCCTTTTTCCAAAATGACATTCTTCGAGTTTCGGAGTGAGACCAGCAACCCGTAACGCCTCAAGCACAGCTCGCAGGCGAACTATCAACCCATCCCAATCCTTAGCCATAATTAAAATGTCATCTAAATAAAACAATAAATATTCATTTCTCAAAGAACCAAGCGCTTTCTCCATCAGTTTTGAGAAATAAAATGGAGCATTCATTAAACCAAACATCATGGCTCTAGTAAACTTTCCCGTTCCATCAGGAGTAAGAAATGCAGTTTTTTCACACGCTTTTTCTGTTAACGGTAATTGAAGATACCCATGAGCAAGATCTAGAGTAGCGAATATTCTTGCATCGTTTAAAACTTCTAGATACTCGTCAATACTAGGTAGCGGAAAATTAATTCGCTCGGTTATGGTATTAAGTTTACGATAGTCTACTACTAGCCGATTTTCTCCATTTTTCTTAGTTATTAATAACACTGGACTTGCATATGGTGACGACGTTTCCCTAACTACGCCAGCTTCCTTCCATTTATCAACCATTTTCTTAATTATGTTACGTTCAGTATTATTTGTTCTATATGGCTTAACACTAACAGGCATACTACCCGGTTTTATCTGGATATCCATCTCTAATAGATTAGTTTTTCCAATTTCAAAAATATTACTAGCTACACAATCGCGATATTCTCCCAAAAAATTCTTCAGTTGTAGACGTTGACTGGTAGATACCGTTTCATCCACGTTGATCTCGCTCTCCTCTATTTCTTTTTTTCGACGCTGCATTGGAGTTGGTTGATGAATCGTCATTACAGACGAGTCGACGATCTCTCCACCACAAAGTTGTTGACATTCGGAGTTTAGATTCATCAAGGGTAACATTAGATCCTGGTTTTTTAATTTTACATCGACGAAATTGATAGATGCTGGAGGTAACTCACTATCACGTACGACACCAGGACGAACGTCATTATTCTGTTCGATATCGGGCAAGATTTTAGACAACTCCACAGTCGAATTATCGAGAAATAATAGTTTATCATTCATTTTCACATACGGTACATGCTCGAGATCAGTAAATGTTCGACCTATCAAAACATCGGTAGATTGTACGTCATCAGGAATGACACGGAATAGCACTCCATATTGCCCCGTCGACTTCGACTTTGGCACGTACCACACCACACGATGACACGAGATTTTGCTTATCGGGTTTTCCGAAACCCCCTAAGACACTAGGCAAATAAATCACGTTAAGACGATGACATAAAACAGCGGTAGCCTTGATTGTACAATCCGAGCTTCCCGGATCTATCATCGCTTGAATAGGTATTTCTTAAATTTTAATTGTCTTCAAATATTTAGCCAATTTTTCATTCGCAGAAGTCTTTCCCAAACTGTTCCGATTATCGCCACCACTACCCGTGATAACACTCGCGGATTCAGTTGACACTATCCTAACTTCGGCTTTATCCAACGGCAACGGCCTTGTACAATTTTTGGCATAATGTCCCGTCTCTCCGCACCTCTTGCACTCAGCAATCTTTTGAGGTTCAGGACATTTCCTAGCATAATGCCCAACTTTCGAACAGTTAAAACATTTAATAACTGATCTCTTACTAGAATCGGAGTTCTTCTTACTATCCAAAATTTCACTCGATGAACCTTCAACATTCGACTTATTTTTTGATACCGAATTGTCCTTTGGTTTACGAAATTTAGATTGATCATGTGTCCTAATCGTCCTATCAAACCTAATTAAACCATGAAAGAGACTTTCAATAGTTTTATACTCTATTGCTAAAGCATGAACTGCCATATCACGATTTATCAACCCCGTCGCCACTTGTTCACGTAATTCTTCAAACTCAAGATCTAATGCTGCACACATTCGTACCTTTTCAAAAAAATAGTCTTGCAGACACTCATCGTCTCGTTGTTTCCTTTTTTTTTTAAATTATCCCATAATTGAGACTTATTAATTTCGGGGGCAAACGCAGCAACGAAAGCAGCTCGAAAATCATTCCAACACGTAAAAGTATCATTTCGAGATAAAAACTACGATCGAGCAGCGTTTTTAAGATGTATTGTCGCTGTTTCATACAAAAACTCTTCAGGTCATGCATGAATATACGCGGATGTTTCTATTTGTTTTAACCAGCGTTTTGCTTCCACAGTAGTCTCACGTCCCGTGAAATCTCCAACAGATTTTGTAAGATCTGGCATCACATGATAACTCCGATGCGGCATCGCAAAGGCTTGTGCCTGCATCATCGTAGCGTTCTGTTGCAAAATCTGTGTCATAGTCTCGAGCATCTTAGCCACCGTAGCTCCTGACTGTGAAGGCCCATCTTCTACGCTCGCTTCACTCGTCACGCTATTATCTCTGAGTGTTTCGTCCGTATTTACATTGTTTTGCTGGCATCGCCTTTGTTCGTTGTTATCACCAGCATTAACATTCGAAAATTGCTGAAACAGTCGACGTGACGCATTAGCCATGTTTCCAACGGGTGTCGCAGATGACCTATATGAAGTTGGCCGGTAACTTTATTTGTTTTTGATTTTTTATATACCAAACATTTGCTCCTTGATTGCTCCTAATTGCTCCACTAATTTTGTTAATTGCTCTAATCTGGTTTTTGAGAAAAAAGAAAAAAACGAAATGTGGATTTTCTACGGCAGGATGGCGGCCAAATTCAAATCTGAGTGGTACCGAAACGGATGGACATACGACGTTCTACAAGGGACTAAAAAATTGCTCCTTAATAGCTCTTAATTGCTCCACTAATTTTGTTAATTGCTCTAATTTGGTTTTTTAGAAAAAAGGAAGAAACGAAATGTAGATTTTCTATGGCAGGATGGCGGCCAAATTCAAATCTGAGTGGTACCGAAACGGATGGACATACGACGTTCTACAGAGAACTAAAAAATTGCTCCTTAATTGCTCCTCATTGCTCCACCTTCATTTCTAATTGCTCCCTCTTAGTTTCCGTGAAATACAATAATTAACGCGAGTAAGACGATCATAACCCCCTTTCAGTGGGCGCCGATTTCGAATTCAACTTTGTCGAGAAAAAAATTGATATCGAAGGCTAAAATAATCATGGAAAAATTGCTCCTCGTCAGTTTTCAATTGCTCTGCCCTTACTTTTAATTGCTCCCTCTTAGTTTAAAAAAAAAATTGAATAACTATGACGAGTTCAGCCCACATAACCTGATTCGGGTGACAGCGCATTTCAAATTCCATCGCTGTATCGATTAGTTCGACAATAAATGCTGAAATGATCATGAAAAAATTGCTCCTCGTCGGTTTTCAATTGCTCTACCCTTACTTTTAATTGCTCCCTCTTAGTTTTTAAGAAAATTGAATAATTATGACGAGTTCAGCCCACATAACCTGATTTCGAGTGACAGCGCATTTCAAATTCCATCGCTGTATCGATTAGTTCGACAATAAATGCTGAAATGATCATGTAAAAATTGCTCCTCGTCGGTTTTGAAGTACTCTACCAAGAAAATTAATGGGTGCGAAATCAGAGAAGGACAATTGATTCCAACTAGTGTGTGAGTCACACCACGCTACAAACGAGATAATATATTTGTTCATGTTGTAATTTAGTTGACAATTGGCCGATTTCAAATATTACTAAAATAGTGAAAAGTAATATTACTCGAACTTATAGAACAATTTTTGTCTAGAAAGATCATCCGAGGTTATGTTATGTATCACATAAGTGCGAAGAAATTTTTCTTATTTAGGTATTTATTTCATTGAGAACTGCTGATTAATAAATAAAAATACAATAGTTGGAATCAATTGTCCTTCTCTGATTTCGCACCCATTAATTTTCTTGGTAGAGTACTTCAAAACCGACGAGGAGCAATTTTTACATGATCATTTCAGCATTTATTGTCGAAATAATCGATACAGCGATGGAATTTGAAATGCGCTGTCACCCGAAATCAGGTTATGTGGGCTGAACTCGTCATAATTATTCAATTTTCTTAAAAACTAAGAGGGAGCAATTAAAAGTAAGGGTAGAGCAATTGAAAACCGACGAGGAGCAATTTTTTCATGATCATTTCAGCATTTATTGTCGAACTAATCGATACAGCGATGGAATTTGAAATGCGCTGTCACCCGAATCAGGTTATGTGGGCTGAACTCGTCATAGTTATTCAATTTTTTTTTTAAACTAAGAGGGAGCAATTAAAAGTAAGGGCAGAGCAATTGAAAACTGACGAGGAGCAATTTTTCCATGATTATTTTAGCCTTCGATATCAATTTTTTTCTCGACAAAGTTGAATTCGAAATCGGCGCCCACTGAAAGGGGGTTATGATCGTCTTACTCGCGTTAATTATTGTATTTCACGGAAACTAAGAGGGAGCAATTAGAAATGAAGGTGGAGCAATTAAGAGCAATTAAGGAGCAATTTTTTAGTTCTCTGTAGAACGTCGTATGTCCATCCGTTTCGGTACCACTCAGATTTGAATTTGGCCGCCATCCTGCCATAGAAAATCTACATTCCGTTTCTTCCTTTTTTCTAAAAAACCAAATTAGAGCAATTAACAAAATTAGTGGAGCAATTAAGAGCTATTAAGGAGCAATTTTTTAGTCCCTTGTAGAACGTCGTATGTCCATCCGTTTCGGTACCACTCAGATTTGAATTTGGCCGCCATCCTGCCGTAGAAAATCCACATTTCGTTTTTTTCTTTTTTCTCAAAAACCAGATTAGAGCAATTAACAAAATTAGTGGAGCAATTAGGAGCAATCAAGGAGCAATTGTTTGGTATATAAAAAATCAAAAACAAATAAAGTTACCGGCCAACTTCATATAGGTTCGCAGATGTCATGTTTAAATTTGGAGTCGCATCCGCGAACGTCATCTGCGTGTCCAGCATTACCGGCTGACGAACATTCACATTCGCTGTCGGTAATCGCACATTCGAGTATGCCGACTGTAAGTTTTGAATATTCGGCACAATGGGAAAACGTGGTGTTCCTGAATGTGTCGGCGCTCCAAATACATTTTGAAAACCAACTAAAGGATAACGGCTTAAATTTGAAGGTGGACCGGGTATCTTGTTGAATGTAATTGACCTTCATCTGTTCTACGTCTAAACGAAGGAAACGTAGGTATTGACATGATTCCACAACACTTATCGAAACAAGACGATTGACTCCTTTGACCCGGCACTTGTTTTCATACACTTTTAAGCACTAATAGTACTTCTAACTAACAATTAGTTCGCAAAATAACACGTTTGATTTCTCCGTTTATCCCACTTCTGAATTGTGATAGACTTATAATTAATAGGATAGAAAATGTTTGTTTGTCAGGTATAGGGAGAAATCAGAGTTCGTGTTAGATTTTGTAGAAATGGAATTATAGCGTATATTGATTATAATACTCTTTTATTAGTTGGAAATATGTGTTCTATAAAGATTACTTATATTGATAATTATTCGGCTTCGACCGATACGTCAAAATTACTATATTTAACTTTACTAATTCACAACGCAACCCTTTACGCAACTTATCGTGGCTGCCACCACTCTCACACTCCGTTTTATCTCCCGTCGCGCATGCGCGAATCATCCCTCGCACACATACGAAAAGGTAATACAATCTGTCGCTTACACCATGCTGACTCTTTCCTTCTTCTCTGTATACCGTGTGCATCTAGATTTCACCTCTTCACCCCTCACCGTCTTTCCTTCTTTCTTTATCCCTAAAACTTCTTCCACACCTCCTTTATCTCATCCCACTCCCATGTTATTCCCCCAGCTTTCACCTTCCCTTCTTCCCATTCCGCTTCTATTCCCTCCTTCCCTTTTCTTCTTTCCTCTCTTGCTTTCACCTGCACTTTCCATCTCTTGAGTCTCTCCATGAATGTTAGGTCTCTATCTATTCTTATCTTCTCCTTTTTCCACACTTTCTCTTTTTTACTTAATATTCTCTTCTTCTCGCCTTCTTCCTCCAGCTCGACCACCCAGATCCTCTCGTTCCCTTCCCCTTTCACCTCCCATTCTTTCACAACTCGTGTTGTATTGCCGAACTGCCTCCTCACCCATTGTCCTCCAGTCTCGTCCCTCTCCTCCCCACTTAGCCCTCGGATCGTAATATTTCTCTTCTTCTTTTCTCTCGCTTCCCTTTCTTTTTCTCCCTTTTCCTGTTCTCCCTCTTCCCTGCTTACCTTTTTCTTCCCTTCTACCTCTCTTATGTTTGTCCACCCGCTTCCCGACGCGCAGGGGGTCGATCCCTCGGCCTCCGCGACGGTGCCTGTTTTCTTGCCTTCTTTCACTTCACGCCTTCCTTCTCCCACTTTCCCGTCCCCGATCAGCTCCCCTAACACTGCCTCCGTTACTGCCCTTATTTCCTTCAATTCCCTCCTTATCTCTCTCAACTCTTCCTTCACTTCCTGGTACCACTTTCCACTTTCGATTCCTTCCATCTTGCTTCGTTCCTAGTCCCCTTTCACTTCGTTTATTTTGCTTGTTATCCTTGTGCTGTCTTATGTCTGACTGCTGCGACGTCGGTCTAGTCCCCATCCTCTTTGTGCTTAGTCTCTCTCCTCCCCTCCACCTCACCCGCTTTATGACTTCTCTCTCCCTTCATCTCTTTCTCCACTTGTAAGATCGCGCCACCACCTTCTATTTGTTCTGCCTTTCCTGTATCCTCTCGTTCTCCTTGTTACTACTTGGTTGTGCTGCTTTCCTTCTGCTTGGCCTTATCTTGTCTGTTCTCTAGCTTTCCCACTGTTCTTTTTCCTTCCTTTCCACTTCTGCTCTTCTTTTTCTGAGCTCCTTTCCCCACTTTAGTCCTCCTCCTTCTGCGCTCAGTATGTTTTCAATTTTTCCTTCCACTCCCTCCATTTCTCTACATCTTCCTGTTATGTGCTCTAGGGTTTCCTCTTCTTCTCTACACATTCTACATCTTCTTCCTTCTCCCTTTAACCAGTATTTCGTTCCTCTCTCTTCGTTCCCGCATCTCATTCTTGCTACTACCTTTACATCCTCTCCTCCTCTTTTTCTTTTCCCTTTGGTGTACTTCGGGACCCCCACCTCTCTTATCTCTTTATACCTCGGTACACTTCTTGAGCTCCATATCTGGTTCATTCTCTCCTGCTCTTGCACTTCCTTGTCTCTTTGTGCTGCCCTGTCTTTTATGGAGCCTTCGTTTATTCTGTATTCTTCTATTCCTGCTGCTCCCAGTCCGCATCTCCATAGGTACTTCTTTCTCTCTTCCCCCCATCTGTCTTCTTCCCCTTTTACTCTCTTATTTCCTCCCAGCATTCCCTTATCAGTTTCCTCTTTTCTTCTGTTCTGATCTTCTCTTGATATCTTAACGCTCTTCTTCCTGCCCTTACTCTTATCTTGTGTTTCTTCATCTCTTCTCTTACTATATACCCCGGAGTCGTTTTGTCTAGCCCGAGCACCCACCTAATGTATCTCTCTTGCAGCTTCTCGAGCTCCTCCTTCTCTTCCCATCCCCAGATTTCTGCCCCGTATAGGATGATTCCCCCCACTACTGCATCAAATACTTTCAATCTCCAGCCTACATCCCCCTTGAACTTTCTTTCTCCTATTCCCCATAGCGCCCCCATCACTTTTCTTGCTTTCGCTAGTCTGTCTTTTATGTGTGGTCCTTCGCTGTTACTCCTGCTTAGCACGTAACCCAGATACTTCATTTCGTCTACTTCTTCCATTGCTTCTTCCCCCCAGGTCCATCTCTGTCTCTTTCTTCTTCATTTTCCTTTGCAGCACACCATAATCTTCGTTGTCTCCCATAGAGTTTCCCTGTCTAGCTTGTCGAATGCTGCTTTCAGGTCTACGAACGTCATATACTCTTTGCCTTTCTTCTCTCTTAGCTTTTTTCTTACTACATGTTTTATTATGTATATGTTATCGATTCCTCCCCTTCCTCCTCTGAATCCCATCTGTGTTTCATCTAACCCTCCTTTTTCCTCTAGCTCTTTTATTATCTTGTCGTTCAGAATCATGGTGTATATCTTGTAGGCCGTTTGTGTCAGCGTTATCCCTCTGTAGTTCTTCACCTCCTCTGTACTTCCCTTTTTATGTACTGGTACTACTATTCCATTCCTCCATTCCTCTATATATCCTTTTCCTGACCAGGTCTTCCAGATGATTTCTTCTATCTTTCTCATTATACTCTGCCCCCCTGCTATCCACGCCTCATTCTTTATCCCGTCATCTCCCTCTGCTTTTCCTGTTTTCAACTTTCCGATTTTTTTTCTCACTTCTTCTTTTATTTCTTTCTCTTTCTCTTCCTTGTCCTTTTCTGTCTCTCTCCTCCTATCTCCATCTTCTTCCTCGTTTTCTTCCTCTCCACTCTCCTCTCTGCATTTCTCCTTCCTGCCTCCAAGTAGCTCTATGAAGTGTTTCGTCCACTCCCCCATTTTTATCTTGTCGCTCACCCCCGTTCGTTTCTTCCTGTCCTTATTTATGTATTTCCACATCTTTCCTTCCTCTTTTATTGCTTCTATTGTCTTGTCTTCTTTCTCTTTCCACTCTTGTTTCTTCTGGCTGCCCATGGCCTTGTAGATTCCTCCTTCTCTTCTGAATTCCTCCATCTCCCCCCCCCCCCCCCCCCCTCCTCCCTTATTTCTACTTTTTTTCATGCTCTTTGGACTTTCTTCTTTTGTTCTCTGCACTCCCTATCCCATCATTCCTCCTTCCCTATGCTCCATCTCTTCTTCATCTTTCTCCTAGTTGTGAGTGCCTTCACCTTATCTGTTAACTCTTTCCACTCCTCTTCTAACTCTACTTTTTCCCACTTTATTTCTTCCGTTCTTCTCCTAAATTCTTCTGTCTCTTTCTTTCCCCATACTTGTCTCTCTCTTTTTTCCTCCTCTTTGTTCCATTCCCTTCGTTTTTCTCCTTTAATTGTGACCGTCATTGGCTGGTGGTCTGACTCTATCCTCTTTCTCTATTTCCATCTTCTCTATCTCTACCCATGTCTCTTCGTTCACTATGCAGTAGTCTATTGTAGTCGCTACCTCGTTCCTCCTGTATGTCGTTTCCCCCTTCTCATCTCCCTTCACGTTCCCGTTTAATATCGTCCACCCCCTTCTTCTTATTGTCTCTATTACTTGTTCTCCTTCTTTGTTTATTGTTTTGTCCTTTTCCTCCCTCTTTTCTTCTCCTTCCACCCTTGTCCCTTTTTCTCCTATTCTGGCATTGAAGTCTCCCCCTATCAGGAGTTTCCCCTCCTCCTGTTCCTCGCCTACCACTTCTTCTAATCTACTCAATTTCTCTCTTTCCCCTCCTCTATTGTACACCGTTATGATTCTCCATATATGTATATCAAACAGTTATTCTAATCTCGGTCCTCTGACCAAATGCCTGGTGTTCGCAGATGACATCGCAATTTATGCGTCCTCTAACTGTTTGGCAGACATCACGAATTGCTTGGAAGAAGACTTCGATCGAATAGGGACTAGGCTTGCTGACCTGGATTTAGCTGTCTCCGAACGCAAGACCAAATTCATTGTCTTTTCTGAAAATAACAAACCTATGCTAGCTAACTGTTCTTCTGTCCTCGTCAAGGGTGTATGAATTTTTAATGCGGAATCGATCAGACACCTGGGGGTAATTTTTGATTCATGGCTGAAATGGGAATTACATATTAGCCATCTGAGAGAGAGGGGGGTCCGTCTGCTTAGGATGCTCAGATGCATCTCTTCATTCTCTTGGGGCTCGCACCCAGCGACTATGCTTTCCTTCTATAAAGCTTCGGTGAGACCTGGTCTCGAGTGGGGGGCTTTCCTCTTCTCGGAGGCCCGGAAGTCTCTTCTTCACAAGCTTGAAATAATCCAAAATGAAGCCCTCAGATGCTCTTCGGGGTGCTTCAGAACTACTCCCATTAACTCATTGCTTCACCTTAATGGTCTAGTTCCGTTAGCCATTCGACGCAAATTCCTAACCCAAAAATATCTTATCAGAGCGTACTCGTCTAAAGGGTCTCCTGTAGCTTCCAACTTGAACAGTCTCCTTTCCCTGGTCGGTAGCAACCCTAACTCAGGTTCGTTCCGCTGGTCCTATCTTCTTCATTCCTGGCTCGAGATTCGGAGCAAGATTTTCTACAGCAGTTCAAATTCCACTCCGGTGACATACTCCATCCCCTACTTCGCCCACTTTATTGAGGATCTATACCACAGCGACTATGGCAGATCTATTCAGAAGTCGACTGACCCTCCAACTTCTTTCGTTCAGATCATCAACAAGAAGTTCGCGGATTTTAATATAGTATTCACTGACGGCTCTAAGGACCCCTCCTGTGCCAAGGCCAGCTTCGGCATCTGGTCTGATTCCCTAGAAATATCTTATAAGGGCGCGTTCAATCCGCTCGCCTCCATATTCACCATTGAGGCTTTCGCCATCCTGAGAGCTATCGAGTTGTTGCCCGCCTACGCCGGCAACTCGGCAACCCGCATGCCTATCTCTTGCGCGCGATCGGTGACAGGGGGGGTGGGCCGCACCTCTCTCACTAACAAGTAATCAATAGACTTAATGAGACCCGGCTCTCGAGAGCCTAAAAGCAGATCTCAACAGAACGATACCCGCCTTTTATCTACGGCAATATCTCTGCTCGCGCATTTACCTAACCGATCGGTCCTTTTAAGAACCAAAATAAAGAACATCACCACGAATCCTTTCCTGCCTTGTCGTCCATTCTCACCCACCACCACGGCAGCTTCAGGGACCACGCAACTCCCGGCGCTGACCACCACGGAGTCGGACGCGCTCCAGAGGGCCAGGGACTACGCAACCGCGGTCACCTACCAGCACCGGTGGCGGAAGATTACCCTTCCCCCTCTGACCGAACGACTACGCCAGAGGGACCCCCGACTGAGGGTGCGCGAGGCCCCGGAAGTGGATGTCCGATCCATGTACGAGCTCCACCTCAGTGAGCAGCTGGTCCGCTACCCCCCACTGACCACCACTGAAGGAAGAAAGACAGAGGACGCGGGCCCCGTTCAGCCGCTACCCCCGCAGCACCTTCCCCTGCTCCCGCTCGATCCAATCCCTCTCCTCCTCTCCCCTCTACCCCCATCACCAGAAGGTCGCCTTTTTTGGTTCCCCAGACCCCCCCTTCTTTCTCGAAAACTCCCAAAGGTCACCCAGGTAGAACGCCTGCCGGCCAACTCCTACCCCAGACCTCTCTAACCCTCCCTCCCGCCAACTTCCCGCACCCCGAGGTCCGCTAGACGAGGACCAGGTCGCAGCTCTGAGAGCACGGCACGTTCCCCCTTTTACTTTCTGTTCGATTTTATTTTCCTCTTCTCTTCTCCTTTTTGGGGTTTTCGTTTTTCGTTTTTTTCGTTTTTCCTTTCCTATTCTTTTTCTTTTTCCTATTCTATTTATTTTTATTTCAACTTTATTTTCTTTTGGTTCTCTCTTTCACCTTCTGGGCTATTTAAGGGGGAGCCTTCATCCCCATGTCCGTTTCTCCTCCTCTTGCATTGCTTTAGGTCTTGGGGCTTCAGCAATCTTTGTGGGCTCTCCTGCTATTTTACAATAGCTTCGGTTTGATGCTTACAGGGGTGCGTCCCGGGCTTCATCTGCGGCGCCTAACTCCGGGGTTAGCCTGCGGCTGGACCCGCGCTTGAGACCTCGAATGATGCCCCCAAGACCTCTTCTGTCCTACTTTACAGAGGCCTTTGACGTTTTGGCTTGCTAGCGTCTGAGGGAGGGGGGGGGGGGGGGGGGGGGGCGTTAGGCGAACTAAATCTATTATTAAACCAGAAGAGAATGAAAGGAGTCGGAAATGTCAATTATAAAATATATTAAGTTAAATAAATCATACATAAAACAAAAATGGAAGAACAAAAGTTAAACTAATTATACTACCAACATGAAACAGGTTGAAACACACACTCAATCTATCATATTTCAACCATAGTCTCAAATCCCAACAGAATCCCACGCGATAAGCATGACTCCCGAATAGGTATCCCTCCCGATACCAACTATCCACCTCAACAATTTCTCCTACGCCGAAAGACCTAACCTAAACAAGCTATTGCCCACGATGAATTTCAAGAAAGATCAACCCAAGAGTAACGTCGACACACAGTTCCGCCATCTTGAACTGGTGGCGTAGTTGTCCACAGTTGGATTGGCCCTGTTTCAGAGTCCAATGGGTTGTCTAACTTATAAATTATCATCTTCCGGGCTTAACATATTACTCATAACTGCGGCTGGCTACTTCCCATAATGGTATAAGCCTGAGGATAGAAGAAGAAGAAGATGATGACGATAAACACTCGACGAAAACAAGTATGATTTACTTGATTTAAAACGTCGAATAATCATACCTCAGCTCTACGTTCACCGATTTAATCGAAATAGGGCTTAAATGAAACCTCTTCTTTGCCACATCCTGCGATAAATATTACATTCCGTATTTATAGTGCGATGGAAGAAATTAACGATCATAAATTGCCGTAACAGCCGTTCAGCTCTCGTTCGGGTATATGGACTCGGTCGAGTCTCGTGCGGCGCATACAAAAAAAAAAAATTTTAATTTTTTTATATAACTAGGCGCGAGACTCTACCGAGTCTCTTGATACATTATAGGGGAAGGTGGGGCGGCACGGCCAGGTGGGGCTAAACGGCACACCAAAAAAAAATTGACTTACTTGCATTTTCGAATTATGGGGGACCGTACGAAACGGTATGCAATGCGACTCTGCTGACAGTCATCAAAAATTTTCAGGGTAGGGCTAAACGGCCAACTCAAAAAAAAGTGACGCAACGGCATTTTCACGTCGAGGTGAGTGAGATAACACTATATGCAACGTGGTTCCATTGAAAACGATGCGAAACCGAAAGGGTGGGGCAAAGTCGCCCACCCTAGAAAAATTGCTTACTGGCATTTCCGTTTAATTGACGGGTCGCTAATTTTGTAAATTAGGACTGGGTACAATGCAGCAGATGTTTGCAGTGGGCACATGTGACGTGCGCTGGAGTCGATAAGGACGATACTCGGGCATACGTGTGCGACTTCTGCCAGTAACTCGTTTATTGGTGTTACTATAATATGTATACGTTTAATATACATGATAATGTAATTTTAGTGACGCTTATTAAATATAATAATTGATTCATTTATTTTCGGCATTCTGAATTCTTCTCCGGAACCACGTTGCATATAGTGTTATCTCACTCACCTCACTCACCTTTTTTTTTGAGTTGGCCTTTTAGCCCCACCCTGAAAATTTTTGATGACTGTCAGCGGAATCGCATTGCATACCGTTTCGTACGGTCCTCCATGATGCGAACTTTCGCATGTAGGTCAATTTTTTTCTGGTGGGCCGTTTAGCCCCACCTGGCCGTTCCGCACTACCTTCCCCTACATATATGTACACACATATACATCCCGCATAGACGCGCAGATTCAGTCCGGAGTAACTCTTATGAAAATTATTATGAATAGTAATTTTTTTCGTTACAATCGCTTGAACAATTGATATTACTACAAACTTCGGAGTTTTGAATATTAATGAGTTAGGATCATAGGACGCAAAAAATTCGGAAAAATTTGATTACACTTCCTCTGATGAGTGCGGTCGAGCAAAAAAAAAGAAGATGATTTTCAGAATAAACGTGATACTTTGGTTTCTATTAGTTTTTGGATTGATGACAATTTTTTATATGTATAGTATGCGGTATTTCCAGAACAAAAAATTAGTGTTTTCCATAATCAGGGGACACCGATTAATTCCCTAATTTTCACATAATTGTCACAAGAAATCTCTGAACTGCAGGAAAAAATAGTAGAGAAGATTTCGATCCCATTCACACGGGATAACACAGCTATATCTAGAGCACATGAATCAAGATTCGCGGCAGCGAATCGCAGCCGAGTTCCTCCCCTCCAACGCGGCAGCCACGAATCATTTACCCGAGCAAGCTCTTGTTCTTGTGAACAATCTGTCACATCTTTTAAACCGCTGATTATTTTCCAATGAAATTTATAGGAGCGTGAGGCCCTCCCCACTTAACCTTGCTCGCAAAAGTTCAACAGAATCGACCAAGTGGTTTCGAAGATATTGACCGTCAAAGTTGATCGAAAAACACAATCTTCTTCATTTTCTTTTTCTTCTCCTTCGTTGCAGAACGTTTTTCTTAGGACCACGATATCTGTCGAACCGTTGCACTTATGAACTTGCAATTTGGAAGGGGTATTCTTGTCATTGAAATCTCGCCCCCTATTGTTTTTGAGCAGTAAACGACCACGCATAACTGAGTTATTCATAATAATAATTATTATTTCATCAATTAAGATTCGCAGCAGCAAATCGCGGCGAAGGACCCGTAGGCCGGCGTGCCAGTATGATCATTATTATCATTATCATCATCATCATCATCATCATCATTATTTTTTTTTCAGAAGGGAGGAGAAATGCATTACCGCACGGTGTGACGGGCTCCCATACTTGGACTACCGCCTGAAACTCCTCCCTCTCGCTCCAGGACACTACCTCGAAACCGTTTTCCACATTACTTCAAGGTAAGTCCTTCTTGTCTACGCCCGTCGGGCTCTCTCCTATTTCTGTTTCTCTTCTTTTACTCTATTTTTTGCCCTTCAGGCTCATTCCTAGCTCCGTTCTTCATCTTCATTTCGATCCAAATCGCTCTTTTTCCGTCGGAGGATGTCTTGGGCGTAGCGTGACACTCGCGTCCAATGTTCGTTCTTGCTGAGCATTGTCCCGATTATTGTTTCAGGGCTCTGCTGTGCCTCGAGCTCCGCTTCTAGGCATCTTCGTTCCTGCGCCCATCGTTCGCAGGTAAAGAACGTGTGTTCCGCGTCGTCCTTCGCTTCAGGGCAGTAGATGCACTTCGGGGTTCTAGCCTTTCCCATTCTATGAAGGTAGGATCGAAAGTACCCGTGCCCTGATAGCAGTTGCGTCAGATAGTAATCGACCTCTCCGTGTTCTCGTTCGATCCATTCTTCGACCCTGTGTATCAGCCTTGCAGCCCACCGTCCTCTCGCTTCTTCCTCCCATGCAGTCTGCCAGGCGCAGAGCGTGCGGGTCCTTTCCTCCTTGTTCGCCTGCTCTTTCTCTGCTTCGGCTTTTCTCTGGTGCACCACCTTGCGCTCCTTTGCGAGGAGTGCGACAGGAATGACTCCAGCAATGACCAAGACAGCCGGTTCGGAGACTGTTCAGTATGCGGAGGCGACTCTGAGCGCGGATCTCCGTTGCACTTGGCTCAGTCGCTTCCGGTAGCTTTCTCTGTTGAGCGAGTCCGCCCACACCTCGGCACCGTACAGGAGAACGGATTGTACCGCAGACATGAGCAGTCGTCGCTTACTGGACTTCGGCTCGCTGACGTTGGCCATCAGTTTACTGAGCGCTGTCACCCCTTTGGCCGCCTTGTCTGCGGCGCTTCTGATTTGCTCGAAGAAGCTCAGCTTGTTGTCCACGAGGACCCCTAGGTATTTCGCAGCTGGTTTGGTCACTACGACTTCTTCGCCTACTCTCATTGGTATAATCGTGGGGATTCTCTTTTTACTGAGGATGACTATTTCTGTTTTTTTCAGCGCCAGTTCCAGTCCGTGTATCGTCATCCAGCTGTTGACGCTTCGCATTACCTGGTTCAGCTTGAGTTGGGCGTGTTCGATGCTGCGGGCTAAGATGAGAGCCGCTACGTCGTCGGCGTATCCAACCAGGTTTGTCTCCTCCGGTACTTCTATTCGCAGCAGTTTATCGTAGGCCACGTTCCAGAGATCCGGTCCTAGGATGGACCCTTGAGCCGCTCCCGCTGTTACCGCCATCCTTCGCTGCCCGTCCTTGGTGTCGTAGACTGATATACGGTCTTTGAAGTAGTTCCGGATAATCCGTTGGAGATAGTTCGGAACGTGGAAATCGGTCTCTAGCGCCTCCAGTATATCGCTCCATTTGGCCGAGTTAAACGCGTTTTTTACGTCGAGTGTTACAAGTAGAACCACGCGCCGTGAGAACGAGTTTCGGTCCTCCGCTCTTCTGACAGCCTTGGTCACCTCCAGGATCGCGTCCACTGTCGATCGTCCCGTCCTGAACCCGTATTGTGCAGGGGAAAGGTCTCCAGCTGCACGGATGGCTGTGTGCAGCCGAGAGCGTAGCAGCTTCTCTAGGACCTTTCCTGCCGTGTCGAGCATGCACAAAGGTCTGTAGGTTGACGGTGACTTAGGGTCGCCCCCCTTACCTTTGTCGATTAGTGCCAGTCGTGCTACCTTCCAGCGAGTACTAAAGATGCCCGCGGCGAGGCAGGTGTTGTACATCTCGAGGAGCAGGAGCGGGCGCTGTCGGTACACCGCTTTGAGCACTTCGCTCGGTATGCCGTCTGGTCCGGGTGCCTTCTTGCTGCGAAGGGATAGGACAGCGCCTTCCAGTTCCTTCTGGCTGAACGGCGGCGTGTCTTCGTCTTCGCCTACATCCGTCCGTGTTTTCACGGGGTGGCTGGGAAACAAGTTTGTGACGATGTTTTCCATAGTGGCCGCGTCCAGGATGTCGGGTGACTTTAAGACTCCGAGCTTACGGGTCACAATCCTGTACCCCAGACTCCACGGGTCGTTGTTGATGTCCTCGCCTAGTTTTCTCCAGCATTGAGCCTTGCTCTTGTGGATGGCCCGTCGCAGTTGTTTTTTCGCGGCCTTGTGGTCCGCAGAGATGCTGTTCGCCTCAATTCGGTTTGTCGCGCGCTGCGCTTTCCGGCGTAGTTTCAGGCATTCTCTTCGTGATTCCGCAATCTCCGGAGTCCACCAGTACGCAGGGGGCTTGTCGTGTCGGGGGCGCCTCCTCGGCATGGCGGCCTCGCATGCTGTGTTGATGAGCCTCATGGTTGCGGATACAAGTTGTTCGGCAGCTGTTGTTTCGTCCGTGTCCGCACCCTTGTTTCCTTCCGTGTCCCTGTTTATTTTCGCAGCGAAAACCTCTTCGTTTATCTTTTCGGTATTCCACCTTATCGGTCCCTTCCGGGGATTTTGTCGTTGACCCGGTCTTTCCAGTAGGTCGAACGTAATATATTGGTGGTCGCTGCCGGTGTATCTTTCCGTCACCGCCCATTTCGCGATTCGCGGCACCAGGTGTTCGGAGGCGAATGATACGTCCGGTATCGTCTCATTGTACCCGGGGCGTCGGAAGGTCGTGGCTTTGCCCACGTTTAAGACGAGAAGATCCGTTCGGCCCGCCATCTCCAGTACTCGTCCACCTCGGGTGTCTGGGTGGGGCATACCCCATTCGAGCGCCTTGGCGTTAAAGTTGCCGGCCAAGATGACGTCCCCGATAGTGTTGCGGACCTCGTCCTCCAGGTTATCCAGTTTGGCCTGGAAGTCCTGGATCGTCTCGTTGGGCGTAAGGTAGCAGCTGAAAAACGTCACCCTTTCGTGTTTGACCCAGACATAGCCTCTTCCCTTGCCGTGACTCTTCACTGGTACTTTGCCCGGGTCCGGTACCCAGATTGCGACGGTACCGGATACGTCGGAAAACCAAGACGGTGATTCCCGGTTTTTGTACTGCTCGCTAATCAGCAGCACGTCGGTTTTCGTTTCGTGGACCAGTTGGTACAGCAGGTCGTTCGCCGTCTTGCTCCTGTTGAGGTTACCTTGTAGGATGCGAATCACTTTAATTTTTTCCTAGCCTCCTCCAGGGCTTTTCTAAAAACCTTGCATTGGCCCGTTCCAGGGGTGTGGACCAGTTGCTCCAGGCCCTTGTCCGCGCATAGCACGCAGCGCTTCGGGGCATTGCACTTGTTCGCCCTGTGCTCGTCTGTTCCGCACTTGAAACACGCCCCGCTTCTGTCGGGGCCGTTGCAGGTCCTAGCTGTGTGCCCGTAGCCGAGGCACTTGTAGCATCGGGGTACCTCTACCCTCTGCCTGACCCTGCAGTTGACCCATCCGATTTTTATCCGGGCTCGCTGGAAGAGGAGCTGCGTTGCTGCCTTGGCTCTCATTTCTACGACAGCCATCCGTTGTCCTCGCGCGTTTGGCACTGCTAAGTGCACTCTGTGGTCCCCGATTTCAGGAAGGTCCCGTTTCGTTGGGACCACCTTTTCCTTAATGTTTTTCAGGATGTCCGCGTAGGTCTTATTTTTTCCCGGCTTTATGCAGATAGCATCGCGGCGGGCTTTTGGCGCCCTTTTTCTGACCTCCTTATTTCTGTTCTTGTTGTTATTGTTGTTGCTGTTGGTGCCGTTGCCGCTGTTGCTGCTGCCACTGCCGTTGTTGCTGTTGCTATTGCTGCTGCTGCTACTACTATTGCCGTTGTCGTTGCTCTGGTTCTCCTTCGGGCTCGTGGTCTCTGCGGGGTTTTCCTTATCCTTTCCTTTTTTTTTTCAGGATCTTCCTCTTTACCTCGACCCAGGGCCTGTCGCCCCCGTCTCGGGCATCTTCCGGAGTCTTTTCCCTCGCGGCCCTTGCCTCTCTCTTTTTCTTTTCGGCCTCTTGTTCTAGAGGGCTTGAGGCTGCCCTCTTTTTTCCCCCTTCTGGCGTCGTGCATTCTTTGTCCCTTTCGGGCACATTCTTCTGGGCCTCGGCCGTCTCCCTTGCAGCCTTGAGGTAGGTGAGCGCGTCCACTGCGTCTTCCAGCTCAAGCAGCCCGTTTTTTATATCATTGCTGACATTTCTCTGTCGGTTCGTGGCCGCCTTCATTCTCCTGAGCGCTTCTCGGCACCTTTCGAGTTGTTGGCCTTCGTCGTCTAGCGCTTTTTTAGACATTGAGGTTCCATCATGTGTTGAAGCTAGGCTCTCACTTTTTTTTACAGCCTCAGGGGCTCCTTGCGTCATCAAGCTCCGCCTGGTGAAGTTTATGTCTTCTCCAGTGCTTTCCTTGTCGTATTTTCCTGCGCCCGGCGCTTGCTCGGTCACTTTCGTGGTTTAAGTTTGTGGTGGCGTTTTTGCAAGTTTTGATTGCCTCGCAAAAGGGTCTGGGAAGCTCGTTTCTGGTCCAATGTTCACCAGCATAGCAATCGGTGGGGGACAGCGGCTATTTGTTGGCTGTACCTGGTTTTCTTTTTCCTTGTCGTTGTCGTTTTCTTGTTTTTCCGTATGATTTGTGCGATTGGCCTTCCCCAAATCTATTAGGCCAGCACCGATCACCGGGGCTTTCACCCGATCGGAGTCGGCGGTGAGATTCCCCTCCGCTAGGGTTCTCACTTGGGGTAGTTGGTTTTTGAACACACTACTCATATTTGGTTTTATTTCGGGGTTCCTTCCCCTGGTGTTTGTGCTGCCTGTGTCTCCACAGACAGCGAGCGTCCCTCTATCCACCACTTGAGGACGCGCCACGTATGGGTAACACCTCCCACTGTGGAATAACAATAACAATAACAATAACAATAACAATAACAATAACAATAACAATAACAATAACAATAACAATAACGATAATGATAACGATAACGATAACGATAACGATAACAATAACAATAACAATAACAATAACAATAACAATAACAATAACAATTATCATTATCATTATCATTATCATTATCATTATTATTATTAACTCCGCTGGACCGGTGCCAAGCCCGGGGCCCCATCCCGCAAGGGGTGAGGGAGGAGGAGGCGGAGGAGTAACAACCTCGTTAAAAAACCTGGGTCCATCTGGCTCTGGATGGTAGCACCCAGTGAGGGCCCCTGCCTAGGGTACAGGCTACGGGAAGGAACCCGGAATAAAAAACCAAATATGGACGGTTTCAAACGAACAACCTTACGGTGCAGGGGGTCGGATCCCCAGTACCGGCGGCCGACGGGGGTGTGCAAACGGGCCCCGGGTCGTCGAGATCCAACGACCGCAGCTCTCCACTGGTGGACCACTTGGCCAGTGGAGGGTCTAAAGCTACAAGCGAACACTCAGAGATGAACCCTTTCCGAAGAAGCTCTCTCATCATGCGAAGCCCACCAAAGGCGGGCGAAACGGAAGGAAAGGGAGAGGAACTCCTAGAAATGGAAGCAGGGACGGCGCCTGTTTCAGCGGGCCCACGCGGAGCGGTAGGCGAGGCTGAGGCGGCTAAACAAAAAATGGAATCGGAGCTACAAAAGTGCAGAGATATAATCAGAAGGATGAAGGCGACGACAGAGAGGCAAAGAAACATCAGTATGGACATAAAAAATGGACTTACCGAGCTGGAGGAATCGATCGACATCGTAGACTCGCTGAAAAGTATCTGCCAGGCCGCCCCGCAGAGACCGCAAGCCCACAAGCAGGGACCGGCATCCGAGAATCCGGGCCGAACTACTCTGGCCGACCCTGAGTCGAAGAAGAGATGGGCTTCTAGCCCAATAGATAGAGAACCTGAAAAGAAAAAGAAAACTAATGAAAACGCTGAAGGATGGACGCAAGTTGCGAGAAGACGACGCAAGCCGAATCCAGAGCAAAACACAGCCAGGGAGGAAGAAACAGGCAGTGCCACCGCCTCTAGCCAACGAAAACGGAAGAAAAAAGTCCAGAAACGCTCGGAGGCCTCGCTAATAAAACCAGCAGCGGGAAAAACGTTCGCAGACGTACTCCGAACTATGAGAGAGCGAATCAAACCCGAGGAGCTCAAAGCGGACATCAAAGCCATCCGCAAAACGAAGGCTGGAGACGTGCTCCTTGAGATGGGAAAGAACATGGAGGATCGAGAAGGAATAACCGACACAATAAGCAGCGCCATCGGTCGAGCCGGGAAAATTCAACATCTCGTACCGAAAACAACGGTCGAGATCAGGGACCTTGACTCCCTCACGGAAGAGGACGACGTACGGGACGCAATCGCCCGCGCCCTGCCAAACAGCAAGTCCGAGAAGAAGGTCACTGTCACGAAGGCAAATACCAAAGGCCTCAGGATGGCCATGGTCACGCTCAACGACGCGGAAGCCAACGCGATGCTGAGGAACGCTAGGATCAAGGTCGGGTACATAAACTGCAGGATCAGGCGAAGAACCGAAGTCCTCCGCTGCTGGAGGTGCCTCAGTTACGGGCATCACACCAAAACCTGCCGCAACCTGGACAGACACGACCTGTGCTACAAGTGCGGCACTAAAGGACACAAGCTGAAAGACTGCCAGAAGGAGGTAAACTGCTTCCTGTGCAGCGACTCGGGCATAACTGACGTGAACACGAAACACATGAGTGGGTCAGGGAGTTGCACTGTCTTCCGGCACGCCTTAGAAGAAAAAAGCACTCAAGAACATGGCTAAGCGAATTCTACAAGGCAACATAGATAGGGGAAGGCTGGCAAACGATCTGCTGTCGCAACTGATATACGAGCTAAAAGCTGACGTGATCTTCATCAGCGAACAATACGAGGACAGAGAAGAACCGACGTAGATCCCCGACAAACTAGGCACCACAGCTATCTGGGTACCAGACAGACGTCTGACCATAGAAAGCCACGGCTCCGGTAACGGGTACGCGTGGGCAAGGATAGCAGACCTCACGTATGTCAGCTGCTACTTCACGCCAAACGAACCGATCAGAAACTTCCGCCCCAAGATGGACGAACTAGAAGATACTCTACGAAACATGAACGGAGATTACATCGTAGCCGGCGACTTCAACGCCAAGGCGGTAGAATGGGGAGCCGACTTACCAGACTCTAGAGGAAAACGCGTGGTGGAAATGACAGCTAGACTAGGCCTCACCATTCTGAACAATGGAAAAACGACTACCTTCAGGCGCCCAGGGTGCCGTGAAACAATCATCGACATCTCATTAGCGTCGGACAGGCTAGCAGCGAGAATCCGAGACTGGCAAGTGATCGAGGATTACACAGCCAGCTACCATCAGCACATCACGTTTACCATCGACCCGCGGAGCAACACGGGACACCCCACCGTCGCACCCAAAAGACGGAGGTGGAACCTTGAAAAGATGGACATGGAGAAACTCTCGTCCACTCTACAGGGAAACCAACAGGAGCTGGGCAGAGCTCTGGAGGAGCCGCCCAGCCGAGAGAGCGCGGAGGCGGTAGTGGACGCAGCAATGCGGCTCATTACCCGTGCCTGCAGAGAAGCGATCCCACAGAAAGTTGCCCGACGCAATCACAAAAGACCGGCGTACTGGTGGTCCGAAGAGATAGCCGCCCTGCGAAGAAGGTGCCTTCGCACAAGACGCCTGGCGCAACGCGCAAGAAGAAGGGGCATCGCCGCAACCCTCGGGGAGACGGAAGAAAGCAAGACGGCTAAGAAGGAACTGCGCAAGGCCATCAAAAGAAGCCAGGCCCGGGCCTGGGAAGCCCTTCGGGAGGAACTGAACACGGACCCCTGGGGCTTCGGCTACAAAATCGCGATGAGAAAACTAGGCGCAATGGCAACCGGAGGACAACTCGACGCCGATCAAATTAAAAATATCGTGAACGATCTCTTTCCAACGCACCCCGCCAGAACAAAAGCCGAACTGGAAATAGCGCCACACGACATACCGCTGTTCACCGAGAAAGAGCTACGGACTGCCGTTAACTCGCTCCAAAACAAGAAGGCGCCGGGCCCGGACGGAATCCCTGCGGAAGTACTCAGAGCGGTATCTACAGGGTGATCCAGAATGAGGTATTTTCCTTCTACCAGTAGATTCCTCGTGAAAATCTAAGACGAAAATTATCAATGATAAAATGTCGAGGGTGAAGCCGTTTTCGGACAAGAGCCGTTCAAAGTCAGCCAATATAAGAGCAGATACGAAACAGTCTCAGGGCCGCCCGCCGGCCTGGCGGTCCTCGCGACGCGTCACCGGCCACCGCGATTTCGCCAACTGACAAAACGACGATCAGCGGCCCTGAGGTAGTTTCGTATCTGTTCTCGTATTCGCTAACTTTGAACGGCTCTTATCTAAAAACGGCTTCACCCTCGACATTATAGCATTGATAATTTTCGGTTTAGATTTTCACGAAGAATCCACTGGTAGAAGGAAAATACCTCATTCTGGATCACCCTGTATATGCCACCCGCACATACTCCTCAAGATGTACAACCACTGCCTCAGCGCCGGGGTTTTTTGCGCGCGCTGGAAAAAGGCAAAGCTCGTGCTCATCAGCAAAGGAAAGTGAAGAGCGGACTCCTCGTCCTCGTACCGCCCCCTATGCATGTTAGATACTGCCGGCAAGCTTCTAGAGAAGCTGATCAAGCCGCGACTGCTAGCAGCAATTCAGGAAGCGGGGGACCTCTCAAATCGGCAGTTCGGCTTCAGAAAAGGAAAATCGACCATCGATGCTATCAACATGATAGTAGAAGCCGCTAAATCAACCGAACGAGGAAACCACCACTCGCGGCCGGTGTGTCTTCTGGTAACGCTGGACGTCAAAAACGCCTTCAACACGGCCAAATGGAGCGACATGCTAGAAGCCCTGAGAAAAACGTTCAAAGTCCCCGACTACCTTCTTCGCATGATAGAAGACTACCTGGACGATAGGCTGCTAGAGTTCGACTCAAGCGACGGACCCGGACGAAAAGTGGTGAGCGCTGGCGCCGCTCAAGGATCAATCCTTGGACCGGACCTTTGGAACGCCTCCTACGACAGCATCCTGACAATGGAAATGCCGACAGGCACTTTCCTAGTAGGATACGCGGACGACATCGCAGCGGTCATTATAGCGAGAGACCAAGCGCTGGCACAGCTCAAACTAAACCAAGTCATGCGGCGAGTGAACAAATGGATGGAGGACCACGGTCTTAAGCTAGCAGTAGAGAAAACCGAAATCCTACTCATCACGAAAAGACTCGCACCTACAAACCCGGAAATGCTGGTAGGCGAAAACCAAATAGCCGTCAGAAGCTCTGTAAAATACCTCGGAGTCATGATCGACAAGAAACTTACCTTCTGGGAACAGACAAGAAAAGCAGCAGACAAAGCGGCAAGCGTCACAGCTCGGCTGGGCAGGCTTATGGCGAACATCGGTGGACCCAGGCCATGCAAGCGCAAGCTGCTTATGTCCATCACACATTCGATCATGCTGTACGGCGCGGAGATCTGGGCAGACGCGCTGAAAATAGAAAAATACCGAAAACGCACGGCATCAGTGCAAAAGATGGGCGCTCTGAGAGTTGCCTGTTCGTACCGTACCGTATCAGAAGCAGCAGTCCTCGTGATAACAGGGATAATACCAATCGACCTTCTAGCTTTTGAAAAGAAACAGATCGGAGCACGGAAAGACGAACCCGACAAAGCACGGGTCAAAAGAGAGGCCAGGACGTCAACAATGGCGAAATGGCCAGAAAGATGGCTCAGCGACACGACAGGGAGATGGACGGCAAGGCTCATCAGCGACCTGGAAAAATGGACAAGCCGTGCACACGGCGAAGTCAGTTACTACGTGACGCAATTCCTGTCCGGGCACGGCCTATTCCAGACTTACCTACTGTGACGTGGATTTTTGTTAGACCCTCGGATCTGGACCGGATAGCCAGACTCCGGGGTCGATCCAACGCGCACACAGCTATATCTCAAAAATTAAATTGTTTGGGCGCCAGGCGAACTATCTTCGCCACGTTAAAAATTTCAACAACAAAACAAACGACCAACGGTAACCTAAGCGGCGGCTAGCAACAGTACCGCGGAGAGGGGTCGGGATTAATATTGAGGATCAGCTAGGCGTTAAATAACGACTCGTGGAGTTAAATTTAACAAAGAAATATAAAGAATTTATTCAATAAAAAAAATGTAAAGAAGAACAAATTAAGATAAAATAAGTAGAGAACGATCGTGTACCTGGGGGTACTCCCCTGCGGGTTAGTTGTGGCCAAGGACCGTGTATAGGCGGTCTCGCCACGTTTCACAAGTTTGACAAAAATACAAGTTTCCCCGTAGGAACGCAATAACAAAAAAAAACAATACCAAAATAAAATAATCAAGAACTTAACAAATTAGTGCCTCGCGGAACAATGATAACGGGTCATAGGCGAAATCTACACCGCGAGGTGTTAAGTAATAATTTCCCAAATTTTCACAATAAACAGTAACAATAACTTAATCCTAACTCTGCCTCGTAGGCAAGTCCACCGGACCTTGACTCGAGATTACCAAAACAAAACGCAACGCGACTCGACTCTAACTGATTGTATTTGAATCTCTACGCGAGAGAGAGAGACAGTGACTGACTTAGGCTTTCTCACTCGCCCTCATAGGCGAGCCTCGGTACAGCTACGGTTTGACTACTATATGGCCAATTTTTAGGCCTAAAACCAAATTCCTCGATCGCGAAAAGTTCTCTAAAACACTAGCTACGGCCTACCGACTCGCAGTACGGCTTAATCGACCCTCAAAAGTGTTAATTCGCCTCGTGGCGCAGATCAAAGGCAATATGGCGAATGGCCGTTTGTTGGGTTCGAAAATCTTGGGACTAGATAAGTTGACGCTTACCGTAATCCAGCCACCTCATGGACAGAAGTAGTGCCTCGTGGCGATGGACTCGAAACTGCACTCAAGCACACGCTAAGCTTCAAGACTCAAACTCAAAAAGGCCCACGTAGGGGAGTCGCAAAAATAGCCTCGCGGCTGAACAAGACTTTAGCGCAAGAGTTAGAGCACGGGGCTCTACCTGCGAAGCAGGCCTACGGCAGAGTGATCTCTTCCAAAATCGCTCGTCGGGCGGATACTCATCCGCGCTCTATATTTGCGCATTGTCGCCGGGATTTTCAAAAATCGGTTGGCGGGTTGCGCTACGGTAGGCGCCGGTCGACGGGTTGTTTCTGTGCTGAAGATTTTCTTGGCCTACGGTTTTGGGAGGCAGGGAACGCGGCTGGCAGGCTCTTGGGGCGGCGGGAATCTCCTCCACCGCCGATTCCCCACGTTGCTGAGTACCCTAGGCACTCCTCCGCGTTCCTCCAGGTTGAATCACCGTCCCAGACGTGCTTCGAACGTCGCTTTTTACCCCTCGTATCGGGATTCGCAGCCAAGTCCTCGATCTGGGAAACTTTTGGCTCCCCGCGTACATAACAGAGAGTATGGAAAAAAACAAAAAAAATAAGACTCAAATCAAAAGCCTAAGTCGGTCACGGTCGCCTCTCGGAGATAAATTTCCCTATACGCGGGTACATTCACTCATGACCTCAGCGGTCTTTCGTACTTTCGCTCCCTTAACGAGACCTGCCAAGGGTTTTGGGCGGACTGTAACAGCCTTCCAAAATGCAATGTTACAACTGAAATATGCAGTCTATTCGCGAGATCCGAGTTCGAACGAGCGAGGACAAGGTAGAAGTACACGTGAGGTCGTGGGCTGGTGACTGGCTGAAAAACCAGCGGTTCCGGCTCAGAATGGCCCGGACTAAAGCCGGGACAGGCAATCGGCGCTCCAAATAAACTCGACGTATGTCCGTTCGTACCTGTTGTAAAACGTAACCGTACTCTGTAATACTTCCATTAGTCTATTATTTCTTTCTTAAGTTTGATACTTGAAGAACATTACCATGTAAACTTGGTAAATTTCTTCAATTCCATGAAACCCGTGAGCTATGGGTTGGAATCACGAAAGGTAGCTCGCGTGTTTTTGTGATCTTTCTTAATGAACCATTCTTGTAAGTTTCTTCAATTGCACGTCAATTTTCCATACAGCCGACGAGCTACGGGTTGGAATCACGATAGGTAGCTCGCGTACTGTTTTCCACACCTCGAACTTTTTCCTATGCCGTTCGTTCCAATGTAACACTAGTCTTTAAGTGTACTGCCAAAGTACTTGAGAATAATCTTGTTACATGTAAGTTTCTTGTTCCATAAAACTTAATCTTACGTGGTTCTCTTCTTGGGTTGAATCCGTAGTTCAACATACCTCACAGGTAGGCTTAGCCTATTTGGTATAGCAATAATATCTTGCTCAAACCGTAGTGTCGGTTATTTCGCACACTTTTGACATTTTACAATGTAACACTAGTCTTTAAATATCCGAAACGTACAACAGAAGACTGCACAAGTCCTTGCGATTGATCTAACAAGAATCAGAGGTATGACTTCGCTCGACCGAGACTGCTGCCGGAATTATCTCCGCTCGGTCCGGCTAGCCCCTATATACTCCTGATAGCGTCCCCCTCCTCAGCTACCGCCTGGCGGTGGGGGAATTTCATCGAACGATGATCCCCACTTCTTATCGGCTGTTTTCTTCTGTTGTACGTTTTTCTATGGTACACCCAACGAGTTTGATTCTGATACCTTCGTTCTGGACAACTTTTGAATAATGTTGGCAGTAGTGACGTCTCACAGTGCGCCGTGACAGACCGGCTTGCAATCATAGCGCGACCCGTGAGCTGTCATTTCTACGCCGAGTGACTCTACTAACCCTAAATTATAGGCTGGTTTTTATTATTGAAGATACTTTACAATGATGTTATTTTTTATAAATCAACTGAATTTTCTATGAATGATTGGATGTAATGAAAATAAAAATAAATGTTAGAGCTTACAGTTTGTTGAGTTGTAATAAGTTTAATTTGGATCGATGTTACTCGACAAGAATTAATAATCCGTTGTCTTATTTATAATTATCGCTGAATAAATAGTCAAAATAACGAACTTGTTTAGTTAAAACGAGTTTTATTTAGAATTGATATTTTATTATATAGCGTTTCATTGTGAATGATTTATGTATGATCAGTAAAAATAAAATTATAGGTATCTGTAAAAATTTGTAAAAATGTGATCAACGTTCGTTGTACCGTATATATACATAATATTTTCTAATCAGTAACGATACGTGTCGCGGTAAAATTGTCACGTCGCATAACTACATCTGGTTCGACTGTGCCATAACTTTAAAAATTTTTCAAAATATTAAAATAACATAATTCTAGTATTGATGAATTCGTTGATTAAATAAAAATGGAAATCGTATGACAAAAAGATTGTCAGTATGATCTCATTTTCATTACATCCAATCATTCATGAAAAATTCAGTTGATTTATAAAAAATAACATCATTGTAAAGTATCGTCAATAATAAAAACCAGCCTATAATTGAGGGTTAGTAGAGTCACTCGGCGTAGAAATGACAGCTCACCGGTCGCGCTATGGTTGCAAGCCGTTCTGTCACGGCCCGCTGTGAGACGTCACTATTGCCAACATTATTCAAAAGTTGTCCAGAACAGAGGTATCAGAATCAAACTCGTTGGGTGTACATACCTCACAGGTAGGCTCAGCCTATTTCGTATAGCGATAATGTTCCGCTTGAACCGTAGTATCGGTTATTTCGTACACTTTTGACATTTTACAATGTAACACTAGTCTTTAAGTATCCGAATCGTACAACAGAAGACTGCACAAGTCCTTGCGATTGATCTAACAAGAATCAGAGGTATGACTTCGCTCGACCGAGACTGCTGCCGGAATTATCTCCGCTCGGTCCGGCTAGCCCCTATATACTCCTGATAGCGTCCCCCTCCTCAGCTACCGCCTGGCGGTGGGGGAATTTCATCGAACGATGATCCCCACTTCTTATCGGCTCTTTTCTTCTGTTGTACGTTTTTCTATGGTACATACCTCACAGGTAGGCTCAGCCTATTTCGTATAGCGATAATGTTCCGCTTGAACCGTAGTGTCGGTTATTTCGTACACTTTTGACATTTTATAACGTTACACTAGTCTCTAAGTGTACTGCTAAAGTACTTGTGATTAATCTTGTTCCATAAAACTTCATATTATGTGATTCTCTTCTCGGGTTGAATCAGTAGTTCAACATGCCTCACAGGTAGGCTCAGCCTAGTTCGTATAACAATAATGTTCTGCGTAACCGTAGTGTCGGTTATTTCGCACACTTTTGACATTTCATGATGTTACACTAGTCTCTAAGTGTACTGCTAAAGTACTTGTGATTAATCTTGTTCCATGAAACTTCATATTATGTGATTCTCTTCTCGGGCTGAATCAGTAGTTCAACATGCCTCACAGGTAGGCTCAGCCTAGTTCGTATAACAATAATGTTTTGCGTAACCGTAGTGTCGGTTATTTCGCACACTTTTGACATTTTATGATGTTACATTAGTCTTTAAGTGTACTGCTAAAGTACTTGTGATTAATCTTGTTCCATAAAACTTTATATTATGTGATTCTCTTCTCGGGCTGAATCAGTAGTTCAACATGCCTCACAGGTAGGCTCAGCCTAGTTCGTATAACAATAATGCTTTGCGTAACCGTAGTGTCGGTTATTTCGCACACTTTTGACATTTTATGATGTTACACTAGTCTTTAAGTGTACTGCCAAAGTACTTGTAATTAATCTTGATATTATTATTCTCTTTTTGGGGAAAATAAACAGATTTTCGATTCATAACCCGATCATATTTATTTCATTTAATTCTAATAATTACAAACACCACTCCCAAAACTTTTTGTTCAATGGTTTCAGGATATTGGGACGCGGTATAAACGTGGTTTGTGTGACGGTTAAATACGGTATAAACACGGTTTGTGTGACGGTTAAATACGGTATGTTTGACGAATAATTAAAAACCATTTTTGCACGATCCAAAATAATTGGTGGTATGAAAACGATGTAATTGCGGTTGACATACGGTATGACGGAAAAGTATGACAACGGTATAAACGTTTCTACAATATACCGTGTTTATCAGGTACACACCGGTATTCATACGGTATCACGATGCAGACTATACCGTATGAGTTGGGTATATTCATGGCTCACAAGAAGCCGATAGGGGTAAGTTCCTGTTATAGGTAACTTCGTATAGCAAAAGTGACTCTAGTAAGGTACCTGTGCCCTATGCCTGTCAGGTCCTGGCAAATAGTGAGAAGTGAGTCGCACCGGTGCTATACCTGGAATGCGCTCCTCTGACGAGCAGCACAGCTCATTATATAGCGCTTTGTGACGTCAGTTGTTATGCGTGCAGGGTGCTGCGCGGTAGTCTCATGTATTCGTATCAGACATAACGCCTGATACGTTACAGTATACATATACTGGTGTAGCAAACGTCTTCTTCTTCTCCTGTTACGGCTTATATCCTAGCGGAAAGTAGCCACTGACAAGGAGAGTGTCAGGACTCCGGGTAACGCTTTTGAACCAAACTGCTAGGGGTGTTTCCTTGGGCCAAAATATGAGGCTCACCATGCTTCATTCAATCTCATAGGCCCTTTCAGGTTTAACGTCACCCAAATTGGAAAAGTATCTCAGAAGTCAGCGCGTTTCATATTATTTCATAATATTGCAACGAATTTCAGTTTGGTAGCTTATCTTGACTGGAAATAGACTGTCCTAGAAAAAAGAAAGTTTTTGCAGCCTGAAAAGTGTACTTTTTGCAAGTACGATCTCCAAAATTCATAATTCAAGGTAAAAAATGATTAAATTCAGCGTTCCTCCCTGGGTAGGGCGGAGAGACTCCTTGAAAAACCATTATATTATGTCTACCTGTTGTAAGATATTCATCCAATATACGGTTAGTCCATCCATATACCATTTGAGACCTATGCGCAATAGATACCTGCGGATCGTCGGAAGGCGCAACTGGATTATCATTTTTTGAACACTATCTCAAAAGCTGCTCATTACCACAAAGCGTGGAGTTATTACGAAGATTTGTCGTGAAATTGTAGTCATCTGAAATAGGCATATTGGTAGAGGTATGGGCCAGGTTAGGTTTCCATCGAATGTATCTGGAAAAATCAGTTTGACATATTCGTATCGCATATATCAAAAATCACCTTTCATGAATACTATTTCGCCAACGAACAGCTTCTGCGAATATACAACTGTAACAATAACTTGGTAATACGAATGTTACTTACACAACACTATGCAGGTAGAGGTTGACAGATCGCGATCGATGCTTACGCGGCTCGTTCAAATGAGACGTTGGGAGGCTACGCGTGATTGGTCGGCTTTGAAATATCGACCAATGAGATGCTACTTTCTGACGCGACGGACCCACTGTAAGCATGGATCGAGATCTGTCAAACTCTACCTGCATAGTGTTGTGTAAGTAACATTTGTATTACCAAGTTATTGTTATTGTTACTGTCATATATTCGCAGAAGCTGTTCGTGGGCGAAATAGTAATCATGAAAGGTGATTTTTGATGTATGCGATACGAATATATAAAATTGATTTTTCCAGATACGTTCGATGGAAATCTAACCTAGCCGACACCTCTACCGATATGCCTATTTCAGATGACTACAGTTTTACGACAAATCTTCGTTATAACTTCACGAAATTTGATGCTTTATGATAATGTGCAGCTTTTGAGATACTGTTCAAAAAATGATGATCCAGTTGCGCCTTTGGACAATCCGCAGGTATCCATTGTGCATAGGTCTCAAATGGTATATGGATGGACCTACCATATATTGGATGAATATTTTACAACCGGTAGGCATAATATGAGAGTGTTTCAAGGAATTTCTCTGCCCTACGCAGGGAGGTACGCTGAATTTAATCATTTTTCACCTTGAATTATGAATTTGGGCGATCATACTTGCAAAGAGTATACTTTTCAGGGTGCAAACACTTTCTGTTTCTAGGACAGTCTATTTTCAGTCAAGATAAGCTACGAAACTGAAATTCGTTGCAACATTATGAAGTAATGCGAAAGGCGCTGAATTCTGAGATAATTTTCCAATTTGGGCGACGTTGAACCTGAAAGGGCCTATGAGATTGAATGAAGCATGGTGAGCCTCATATTTTGGCCCAAGGAAACACCCCTAGTAGTTTGGTCCAAAAGCGTTACCCGGAGTCCTGACACTCTCCTTGTGAGTTGCTGGTTAGAAGATGCGTGCTGCGCCATCGCCATAGATGAAGCAGCATGCGTCTTCTAGCCAGTATCAATAGTCGCAACTCAGTTAGCCGACGTTTTCTACCTACACCAGTATATACGTACACTAATACTCGCGATGTCGATTATTTGTATGTTCTGTCAAGCGCGAGCAGCATTCACACTCACGTATAGTGACAAAAGAAATCTTCACTAGCGCCGCCGCGCAGCTTACAAGTATACTGGGTGTAATGTCGGTACAAAGTGTCACTTCGACTGAATGTCGGTTTTTTGATTTCAAGTAACGGAGAATCGTCCATTTTCAGCCATTTCTCAATGAAAAGATACAGGATTAGGCTCAAGGTGTGTGGTTTTTCATTGCGGAGTGACTGATTGTCTTGGATATGTGATTATCTACGGCAACAGTGAATAATCGCATGATTCAGCTAGTCGATAACTCTATCTGTAAAAATTTTTGTCAAATTTTAAGAAAGTAAGATAATCAGCCACTTTTTGCCAAAAAACTGCGTAATTCCCCAAAGTTTCATTACGATTGATTGCGTAGTTTCGGAGAATTGACGATTTCCGTTTTCAAGGTTTTGACAAACGTTTCATATCACCTTAAGTGGCGGCTAAGGTGAATGAATTCCTCGCGTAAACTCTGTTCCAAGTCTTCAGGATATTTGAATACGAGGTCCATAGCTTCAGTTGCTATTTTGTTCGAACTCCACGTCACGAGCTGATCTAGGAAGTTGAATTTTTGTTGCAGCTGACGGTAAGCTCGACTTCGGTGCTGCAATTCTGCACTCAAAGTATCAATGATAGCATTGAATATGTTGATTCTGAAATGTTCTCGACCATTATCCGGCTGCGTATCACCATCTCTGGTTTCGTCGGCTTGGAGTTTTCTATACTTCCTGCGACGCGAATCATATGCGTAGTTTCGTAATCCACACAACGATCTTCCCTTATATTCGTAATATGTGGAATGATCAGGACAACTTTTCAAGTCTTGTAGAAATTCAAGAAGTGAAAAATACAATTGCAGAACGGTTGTTAGATCCGTGCGTTCTTCCTGAAGTTTCTTGCTCAGGCTGTTAAATCTCTTCAAAATCGCTTTCCAAAGAGCAATCAAGAACGCAGTTTCCAGTCGTTGTAACTGACTAGGAGTCGACCAGACCTCCGGGTCATGGATCTGGCCCAAACTTGTAGGGATGTTCTCTTGTAACAAAATATGAAGTACCTGCTAAATACCTATCCGGAATGGGCCTTTATTTTATCAATCTACCACAATATACAATACAGGTCGACGGAACACGGGTTTTACAAATTGCCCTGAAATAACCAGTTTTTGCTTGGCGTCATGAGATTCTACATTGCAGTGAATATTTATACAGGGTGACCCAAAAGTGCCGCACCTCCTTGAATAGGCGGGTTCCTTATCGAATTCTAAGACGAAAGTTCCTTTACGAAAACTCTCCAAGGCGAACGGTTTTCGAGTTATTCAAAATCGCGATTGACGAATCAGAGCGTTTCTTATCATCGTGATAGTGCCGGCTCAAAAGCAAGCCATGGGCAGAGCCCGTGGTATGTTTCTTATTAGCTTGGACGACCGCTATTTTTATTATTATTGAATTCAATTTGTATTTTCGGTCGTCCAGGTCGATTGCACCGTAGTTCCTGACGCCCAGATCTATCGGGTTATGGTCTTCGCGGTCTAGGTTTCATCCGGCGTAGTTTACGTCAACCGCTCCATAGTTTTAGCGGTCCAGGTCATCCGCTTCATAGTTTTCGGCCGTCTAGGTCAACCGCTCCATAGTTTCAGCGGTCCAGGTAATTCGCTCCATAGTTTTAGCCGTCCAGGTCATCCGCTTCATAGTTTTCGGCCGTCTAGGTCAACCGCTCCATAGTTTCAGCCATCCAGGTAATTCGCTCCATAGCTTTAGCCGTCCAGGTCATCCGCTTCATAGTTTTCGGCCGTCTAGGTCAACCGCTTCATAGTTTTCTGACGTCTAGGTCAACCACTTTTTGACGGCCGAAAACTATGAAGCGGATGACCTAGACGGCTAAAACTATGGAGCGAATTACCTGGACGGCTGAAACTATGGAGCGGTTGACCTAGACGGCCGAAAACTATGAAGCGGTTGACCTAGACGGCCGAAAACTATGAAGCGGATGACCTAGACGGCTAAAACTATGGAGCGAATTGCCTGGACGGCTGAAACTATGGAGCGGTTGACCTAGACGGCCGAAAACTATGAAGCAGATGACCTGGACGGCTAAAACTATGGAGCGAATTACCTGGACCGCTGAAACTATGGAGCGGTTGACGTAAACGGCAAGAAACTATGGAGTGGACGACCTGGACCGCGCTAAAACTATGGAGCGGTTGACGTAAACTACGCCGGATGAAACCTAGACCGCGAAGACCATGACCCGATAGATTTGGGCGTCAGGAACTACGGTGCAATCGACCTGGACGACCGAAAATACAAATTGAATTCAATAATAATAAAAATAGCGGTCGTCCAAGCTAATAAGACACATACCACGGGCTCTGCCCATGGCTTGCTCTTGAGCCGGCACTATCACGATGATAAGAAACGCTCTGATTCGTCAATCGCGATTTTGAATAACTCGAAAACCGTTGGCCTTGGAGAGTTTTCGTAAAGGAACTTTCGTCTTAGAATTCGATAAGGAACCCGCCTATTCAAGGAGGTGCGGCACTTTTGGGTCACTTTATTCTGTGTCTATTAACACAATGCTCCTCGTCATTTATCACTCGTACAGCATTTATTCGGTGAACTTGAAGACGAAGAAAGATGTTGAATGTATGGTCATTTCCAATACCAACACCGGCAGCTTAAAAATCCTGTAAATCATCACATAACATCAATTTCACCACACTACTATAGTTAATATTTTGGCACATGGAATATAACCAGCCAATGGATTCAAATTGCGAATTTTTGTTTGAAGTCCAGTGTAAGAGCCAGACATATTCCTGGCAATATCATAAGATTGCCCATGATAGTCTTGGATATTTAGATCATACTGACGCAATGCGTTCAAAACTGTGTCCGTCAACTGCTCAGCTTTATGCCCGGAATTCGCTATAAACGCTATAAATCTTTCCACTGGCTCACCATTTTCTGTGACATATCTTATGATGAAAGTCAGTTGATCAACATGTGCAATATCAGGTGTCAAGTCAACGCTTATTTCAAAGGATTCGGAAAGTTTTACTTCGGTTAGGATTTCGTTTAATAATTTATCATGAATCACAATATGATAAATTCTTCGTAAACTGTTTTCGATAAAGAGGATGTGCGTCCATACCTACGTGAGCATTTCGTTGCAGGTGCTGGGCAAGAAATGGATCAAATTGAGCAATTAACTCCATTGAAGCTAAAAAATTCCCATTGTGTGGATTTCCGATTTGTTCAATATCCTTTCGGAATGGCAAGCCTCTTCCACCTAGAGATTTCACAACTGCAACCATTCTTCTCAAGATGTTTCTCCAGTATGATATTTCTTCATTCATTCGTTGGATCAGTGCGTTCTTCGGGCGGGTTTCTACATTGCCTCTTGCTTTCAGACTGCTGACGTTCCTTCTGTGATAAAACGAATTTTTATGGCTCTCAATGCGTACTGTAGCGTTTTTCCAGTCACGAAAACCTTTTCCAGTGAAACAATTTATTTCTCGTCCAAAAAGATAGCATGGCGTGCTAAACACTGCCCCTTTACTTTGTGAAAATATAAGCCAAGATCGCGGTTGACTTTCCCCATTCTTCATCCGTCGTTCAAAAAATTTGAGGACAACATATCTTGTCGTGTCCGGGTAAACATTTTTGGAACTGCTGAAATCGATGTCCATGTTTTGTTTCACGCCGTGGATTGCTACAAAATTGCAAGTACTATCGTCGCATTTTCATGAAGCTGGATCCTCGTTCAATTCGAAAGCCATCTCAGCATCCTCAACAGACTCATTCGCAGGACCAGGATGAACAATTTGTTCCCCGGATTGGTCGGTACACTCAACACCAACCTCACGAACTCCAGCATTCTGTTCGCTCAAATTTCCACCGTCCTCTTGAACTATGACGAGCTCTTGATCGCCAATCTGTCACACGTCAAATGAATTCGAATGGAAATAAAAACATTTTTGTATAAGTCAACAGACTTTTTGATGAATTGTATTTTTTTGTAGTGCCAATTTCAGTTTTTATCCCGAAGCAATTAAATCCGAGTTTAATGCATGAAAAAAAATGTTTCAACTACAGGCGTTATTGACATTTCCAGGCCGCGAATAAACGTTTATACATACAATATGTTCTGGAGCCTGTGACTGTTAAATTCAACACGTATACTTCCAAAGTAGAATATCATCAATTTCAGAAGCATATTCGATGGCAGGCATGGTAGGTAATACGGGCAGCATTCAGTTCAACTTCTACGACGTTCGTTTCTTTTTTTTAATAAACGTTCCGGAGAGCTTTGATTATTAATGAATAATGGACTATTGTTCGAGGCTGGCCAACGCCAGGCTAATGACAAGCAAAATATCGTAAGTAAAGGAAAAATATAGTGAAGAATATTATTTACCTCTTGTGGTTCATCAGAACGGGAAGATATAGTTGGCGAATGTTTGAAGAATCCCTGAATCTTCGCTATCTTACTCAACAGATTCTTTTTTCTCTCCACTTTGAGCAATTTTTTTTTTTGGATCGATATCCGCCTAATTTTTGTAGACCATTCATAATTGTAAGAAAAATCAGTATATTTGCTGATATTCGTTGGTACTGACAAATAAACGCCGTCTGAAAATTAAATGCATTAGCTGCGCTGAAGGTAAGCTCTGCGAGTTGGTTCAATCTTGTGTAAGCTGCAGGCTTCAACTTGAGCGAACTAATAAGACACATTTGAGTTGAAACTCGTCGTAGATAAGTGTTTCATACAAAATAACCAATGTTTCAACAAAGTAGCCAATGTTTCAACAAAGTAGCCAATTTTTCACCAAAGTAACCAATATCAGCCGAATTGGACTTCATATTTTCGCTTTTTTCTTTTCTACTATATTTCATTACCTGCTCGCGCATAATGAAAATTCTGGAAAGTGCTTTGTAATTATTGGGATAGCACGTTCTTCAGTGAAATCTACAGTAATTATGGTTGCTCTTACCAACTGACGTGTCAAACTTCACATTGCAAGTTTTTGGTGTGGTGAATTACCCGACAAAAACATTGTAAATGTCAAAAATTACCGCCAAGTACAGAAATGGTTTTGTGGAATCAGGCAACAGAGCCAAGCACTACCTTAGTTAAGTTTTATAGTTAAAATTATGTTTTTACAACATTATTCAATGGAAATCAATGAAAAAACTTGGCGGGCATAGATTGTTTCACACCCACAAAACTGTTGAAGGCATGATGAAAAACTGTTTGACCATTTTTCGCATTGATAATATTTATTATTATTGACTGAAACTGAGATATAAATAAATAAATGAAACGAATATCAATGTTGAATTAGACGTACTATTAGCGAGAACTAATAGGTTGATGAACGGTGTTATGGAAATTGAAATTTTTATTTCAAAGATGGGTTCAGATTCATTGTGCATCTATCGTTCACCAACGTTCACCTATGGTTATTACAATCCATGCCCGCCAAGTTTTTTCATTGATTTCCATTGAATAATGTTGTAAAAACATAATTTTAACTATAAAACTTAACTAAGGTAGTGCTTGGCTCTGTTGCCTGATTTCACAAAACCATTTTTGTACTTGGCGGTAATTTTTGACATTTACAATGTTTTTGTCGGGTATTTCATTACTCTTTATATGTACAAACGGATCTGCGCTAAGTACCCGTAAGGCTTCTAATAAAACTAATATCTCTATAAATTATTTCATTATTATATCATCGTTTGATATACTATTATTATTATTTTTCTTTTTTTATATCTATATTACTTGCTTAGAAGTTAGTTTTTATGAGTAGAAAAGTCCTCGCAAATGGTCGAATTTTCAGCTCAACTTCAAGTGGTCCATCATCAATTTTTTAAATATATCGTTTATTATTTTCAGGTTGGTACATTCAACCGGATTGTCAATGGTTAGTTGAGCAATCAATAGAATAGCATCCGTACATAAAAGGTCGAACACCTAATTAGTTGTAGTAGAAAGATCATAAGAATCATACGAGTAAAGCTTACTTATAATCAGTACAATTATTTCTTAACACTTTTTACAACTGGAAACGGCTTAATTCATATTAAAAAATTTTCTTAACTTATCGATACAGTAGTTCATAGACAGATTTGTGTCGTTGGCAAGAAAATTTAGTTATTTGATATATCTTTCTATGTACTACATGTTGCCGGTAAAATAGTCTATAAATATAAATACATCCATTCATCTAGATGTTTTTCTTCCTTCTGCCTCGTAGCATCCTGCAGCACAAAATCATGTGGTTAAAGTTCTGACTATCATCAAGGGACCTACAATAATAACCGTTCAATTGAATACATAATTTCTTACATAGCAGTCTGGCTGGTTTATACTTTATATGTATATGAAACCAATACTGAAGGATTCACTAATAGGATATTGTTCAATAAATTTATTGTGAATGTTTTCAATTCGAATTCCTACGATGGTATGCCCAAACTGTGTGATTGACCAATAAGTTTAAACAAAATATTGTTACATAAATAAATAAATAACAATACAAATAATACTATTTCGTATCCTTAAGACTCTTACTTGATTTCTGGATGAAAGCCATTCAGATTGGCAACAACTTCATGATCAATCCGCTACCATCAACCCATTGCCAGATCATATACGCCTGCGCTGCTTCTCAATATAAGATGCTTTATCAGGTTGAGCGAATCAAATTCGTAAATCAAATTTTTCTCACATCCATGATCTATGAGATATTACTTCTATCGTGAGTTTGTCACTGTGTCTTGATCACTTGCTGTTACCTCTCAGAATCTGTCAACGGTACATACAAACAAATTTTAATACAAAATAAATAACTAACACTTTTTTTCAAAAATAAACATCATAGTAGGAGAAGGATTAATAAGAGTGACTTAAGTAAATGGTTGAAGAACGCAGTTATACATTACAAGTTTTTATGACATTTAATTTTTCATAATAAGTGAAAATAATAAATTATATTCATTCATAAACTCACAAATGGGTTTGATCTCCCTTGTATCAGATCCACTACCTGGCATCTTTTGCAATATTGAAATATCCGTAGATGTCCGTGGATTATACTTCGTGAAGTGGATGTATACATATTAATAACGAAATAATGAATAAAATGATGTTTGCTAGTATATTTATGGTCAGCTTGCCAACTGAACAAATCCGACAATATATAATAAAAGTCTCCAATGTACAAGTAAATAAAAATTCAAATTGTTTTACAATGTTTCTGCTGCTTATGAACTGAATAGGTTGTTGATGAAAATACTTATTTAATAACTGCGAAACTGTGCCATATACCTCTCTGTAGCTGCATGATACAAAAATATATACATAGCATAGTTAACATACTATACTTTTCGAACTGCACCCGTTTGCAAATATATTTACCAATTGCGATCATTGCATCTGCAGTCAAACAAACATGACATGTGACTCTAAATTCCCCCGGAAATGTGACTTGTGTCATTTTATCCTACAGCCACAGATATACGTATACGTACAAGCGGGCATAGTCCACGTGTACGTGATATTCCCTGCTGCTAGCTGTCAAAACTCAACAATGCCCTACCTTCTTCCATATACAATATATTTATATGCGTGTACGTGGACATCAAATAGGTCTCACTGTGTCGATATAGCGTTACGTATATGTGAGTATTGCTGAGTGAACAACAAACATCGCGATAAAACATTTGTCAATCTAGCTTTATGAATTTCGATGTTATTTCATTCTAAACATTGAATTCATGTGTATAAATTCTTTTAATACTTGCTTCTATTAACATTTTTTCTCTCTTTAAACGTAGATATCTCAGAAACTAGGATCGACAAAGTGGACCTTTTTGATACTGATAATATTACGTACGAGACATTCATAGTATGATACGTTCAATAATACCGTCAATGGTGTTAAGGATGACATGTAACGATTCAATACTGTGTATGCTCCAATTTTGTTGTTGTTGAATCATATCGCGTTGATCATGAGCCTGTTGGGAATATGAAAATTAGTACACATATAACCTCCTCACAAAATTCATCCGGGGGTATGATGCAAATGCAGTTACTTTCAACAATTATTATTGTCCTTGGCTATGAACATCGTTACAATTATTATTATTTCGAAATGTACATTTTCATAACGTTAGATCGTTGTGAATTGACCTTTCGAATTCAGTGTAAATACCAATTAAAAATGGTTAAGTAACCGCTCAGATGAACCTTTTATGCATGAAGAGGTAAATAATATTGGAGTACGACACAACACATAGGGTATAGTTTTATTGTGAATATATGATTGGCAACATGTTCGCTTTCTGTTCGATTTCATCTATTAATATGTTTCGTATTGTCGCCCGAATCATAATCGAGGCCGACCGTGAGAGACCAGAAGGTGTACCGCCATGGCTAAGAGTTGCGTTGCAGGATGAGCCTGTCATTTACATGCAATAATGTTCTTGCAATTCAAAATTGCTGGATATCTTTTATTTGCCGCCTCATTTCAATAGTTTCTAATCAATGTATTTCACTCAAGGTTGATATCTCATGTCCATATGTTACAAAATTATATTTGCACCAGTCTTTTGAATTATATAATTTTTGCCATTTTGCTGCTTCGTTTCTTGTTTTCGAACAATTTTAAACAATAGTACTCGTTCCACATGCCACATATCCATTTATGGAATAGTATATAATTTATGTATATGGTTATTATTAGTCATTTCATTCCAAAATATTAGTCTTTTTTTTGCAAATTTCTAATTTGTATCCTCGGACATAAAATGTAAGACAATTACATGCTAGATTTTTCATCATAATCTTGCGAGTAGGATAAATTGTAAATTTTTCTTGTAAAGTGAATATCCAATAAGACGGAGGCCTACACTTTGCTTTAATTTCATGAATTCCAAATTAGTTCATGTCATGAATACGTTATTTGAATTCGATACTGTCCGCCGATTGCAAGATACGTACAGGCCCCTCTCTGATTCGTCCACTATACATTATTGTTTTTGTAACATATGATTCCATATGTACTTTTCAAATGACAGGTTATCCGGTAACGCAACTATTAACCGGAACGGTACACTCTGTTCTCTCACTTAAATAAATTTTATTTTTATAATTTATACACGTCGTAGATTATGAATCCAAAATCACACTGTGATTTTAAACATATGGATCATGAATATTAGCAATTTATCGTCATACTTTGAAATTGAGGTGCATAGTAACACGGGTCTATTACCAATCTTATTAATCAAGAACATATTGTTTGTATTCACTACGTTTTAAATTATGCAGCACATACTATATACATAGTATATCCTAGAACCTTCGTTTTGAATCGACATACCACAATCAAAACAATTTCGTATTTACAATTGTCATATGACATATTGTACTCACGACCATCTTTGTAATACGAACATATAAGCATCTTTTCCTCCTCTCGGCCAAGTCATCTTGCGTACTTGCTTATCGCTTACACTCAACCAATTATTTTGATTGGATCTTAGCATTGCACTATAATGACCATTGTCAACATTATCACCATGGTGAAATATCGCACTACTTACTTTAAATTTTTTACCGTCAAGTAATACGATCGACGTTGGAATAGCATTCAATTTTAAATTACCAATCTTAATTGCTCTATCAACTTGATAAGAAAAGAGCATCAATTGTAGCACAACAATTTCTTTCACACACGTGACAACAATTCTCTGTAATTTATTCATTTTATGACAGTTATTGCAAGTACTATCAATTCTGGTCCATCGTGAAATAGACATGTCTACCAAATCCTGAAGACTCTGTGGACGGTTAAGTTAACCAGCGGTCGTAAGCAATAGGCCACGACGCGTGTGAGTCGTGTAAGACTCGCGTACTTGGTGAGAATATCTGGCTCGGCGGAAATGATTTGAGCGTGAGCAGCTCGTACAGTTTCCGACTGACGAGGCCAGTTTTCTACCGGTAGTGAGAGCCATTCAGGGCCGTGCCACCATAAACCTAGCTGTTTCAGTTCAATAGGTTTGCACCCGCGTGTAGCGATGTCTGCCGGATTATCGACTGTTGGGGTGTGTGCCCATACAGCCGATAGCAATTCCGTTTGTATTAAAGATACTCGATTCGCGACGAAAGTTTTCCAATGGCACGGATGCTTATGTAGCCATGCCAGAACAATTCGACTATCGGACCACATGAACATAGGGAAGGTCTTAATGAAGTTCAGTTTACGTAAATGGCACATGAGTTTGACGAGAAGGACCGCTCCGCATAACTCAAGATTCGGTATGCTTACGGTTTTCACCGGTGCAACCTTTGATCTCGCGGATAAGAGCGAGACTCTAATGCGTCCATTGCCTTCGTCGATACGCAAGTAGATTAGTAGATCCGGAAGGAAGGAAAGCGATTCGCAATATTCTACCCACCTTTTTCTAGTCTCAATCGGTAAAACAGTATCCCATTCCAATTTTAGTATCCAAAGATCCTGCATCAGTATTTTTGCAGTAATCGTAATCGGAGAAAGCCAGCCTAGTGGGTCAAATATACGCGCGATGCTTGAGAGAACAGACCGTTTTGTCACCGCTCCGGTAAAACTCTCGAAACGTACCACGCTGAAGTTGGGTTCCAATGTATACCGAGTGTTTTAACAGAATCGTGACGGTCAATTTGTTTCGGGCCTGCGTTCTTATCATGCGACATACAACAAGGAAGCAAATCCGCGTGGTTAGATGCCCACTTATCCAGGTCGATTCCCGTCGAGAGTAAAAGTTCAACCAGCTCGTCTCGTTTGCGTACGGCGAGCGCAACCTCATCTGCCCCGACGAATATGTCATCGACGTATGTATTGGACTCTAAGCAATCGGACCCTAGTGGGAATCGAGCCCTCTCATCAATCGCCAACTGCGCGAGTGTTCTCATCGCTAAATAAGGAGCACAAGTACGTGACCGTAGCTAAACGATACTCAACCGGAGTTTCTTCTGGTTTCGGAGCCCAAACTATTCTGTGCAAATCTTGATCGCCGCGGGCAATGCCGACTTGCCGAAACATTTTGACAATATCCGCGGTGAATACAAACCTGTATTGTCGCCAATTTAGTAAAATCAATGAAAGATCTCGCTGTAGCGGCAGCCCTGTCAGTAAAAAATCATTTAAACAATACTGCTCATACGTGCGACGCGACGCGTCGAAAACCACTCAGATTTTCCACGTAGTCGGGGTAGACTGTATCACAGCATGGTGCGGTAGATACCATGACCTCGGATTATCAATTTCATTCGGCGGTATGCGGCACATGTGTCCTAATTTCTCATAGGTTTCCATGAAGTCTCGATATGCTAGTGCGAGCTTTGGGTCGCGAGAGAACCGGCGATGCATATTCGCTAGAGACCCTAAAGCCATCCGTCTCGTTTCATTGGCAACCTCAGGTAAATCATTTTTCACCGGTAGCTTCACAATGTAACGACCATTTTTCTGTCTCCGGTGCGTTTCAACAAACTGTTTTTCGCATACTTCCTCGTCAGGTTTCAACGGGCTGTTCGATTTCGGTACCTCCTCAAGCTCCCAGAAATTTTGCAAACTCTGCTGAAGGCTTTCATCCGAAGTGCAATGTAAGGCCCTAAGCGGTTCCCGGAGCGGAAGCTCCGCCCGCCGTGGCTTGCTCGGTTGTGACGATCCGGAAATGATCCAACCTAACGTCGTATTTTGAGCAGTTAATTTCGTGAAGGCGATATTTTTCAAACCCGATCGAAGTAATAAGCCGTAAACGTCAGCTCCTAATATAAGACCTACTGGGGCCGAAACATGAAGTTGGGGATCCGCTAAAGGCAGACCCCTAATATGGTCAAAATTGAATTCGACAAGGCTGCGCGCCGGTAATTGAGACGTAAGACGTGGGAGCACAAGTGCATCGACATTAAGTGTAAAATCGGGATTAATGAGTGATTTCAACGTGAACCGGGTTTCGAAACAAGCCGTACCAATAGTACATGCTCCAATACCGGTCAATGGTACCTGAACCCGTCGTTTTGGCAACCTAAGTAGCTGCACGATCGCCTCCGAAATGAAGGAAGCTTCAGATCCCTGATCCAATAGCGCGCGGACGCACGTGTTTGTCCTACTAGGCCCAACGATATTGACCCGTGCCGTCGCGAGAAGGATACTGCATTTCGGTCCCAAAACACTTGCTGTGAGCGCGTTAACGCCTGATGCGGGTGTCACCGATCTCTCACCGGCCGATTCCTTATGCGGCTCAGGACCCGAGCTATTGAGGTCGCGATTTCGAGTGATAATGCAAAAGGGAGTGATGTTTATCCTTGCATACCTTACATCGCCCCTTTGACTTACATTCTCGGAACATGTGTGTACTCATACAATTGAAGCATAAACGTAGACGTCGTATCTCGTTACGGCGTCCGAATGGGGATTTTGCGAGAAACTTTGAGCATTTTGAAAGATAATGGTTGTCGGAACACAAAGCGCAGTTAGATGGGCGAGTATGAAATACCCTTCGCGATCCCGGTGCCGGCTTGGCCGATGAGCTACCTTCCTTAGTATTTTTATTATCCATACTGATCATGGTCAGCGTTTCGGAGCGCCTTTCCAAAAATTCCGTAAACTCTTTAAATTTCGGGAACGCAGCCAAGGGGTCAGGCTCCGCAGCCTCCCTATTTGCGTTCAGGATTATCTGTCGGTCTTTGGTATTTAACTCGGATGCCCAAGCCTTTTTTGAATCGGGATCTAATCGCGCGCTCAATATATGCACGAACCAGATGTCCCAATGTTTTACTGGCATTTTCAAGTTTGCCAACGCGCGTACAATTCTTTGTGCCTCATCCGCGAACGAGCGTAATTCGACAGCAGATTCCCTTTTCAAAAAGGTCATGTTCATAAGGGCATTCAAATGGTTGCTAACTATCTGACGCGGTTTGTCGAATCGTGACTTCAACGCCAGCCAAGTCGAGGCATAATTAGCGTTTGTGATATTGACGTCGGAGAGCAAATCCGCGGCAGGGCCGGTAAGACAAGTTTTCAAATATTGAAGTTTTGTCGCGTCGGCTGTTCGCGGTGCGTCATGCACAAGCGTCGTAAAGAGATCGCAGAAACTTTCCCATTCCTCGTATTGGCCAGAAAATTTTGGCAAATCAAGTTTGGGAAGCTTCGCTGGCCTAGTGTCTAAATCATCTATGCTCTCATCTGCATGTCTAGCCCGGATGGGGGCATCATTGGCTGTTTCGAATTCCGTCATCAAAGTTGAAATATAGTCGAGTGTATATTCATATGCCGTTTGCATACGCGTGAAAAAATTGTCTATAATGTACGCGTCTTGTTCAGCATCGTCCCGAGCTACAACCTCGGCGTGGGTTTTACGCACCTCCGACCAAATCCCATTGATCGCGTCGAATCGTGATTGTAGAATTTTACTATTGAGCGTGTTGCGATCCCTTTCGCTTACCCGCGCTCCAATTGAGTCCATCTCTTCCAGGCGTGCATTCTGTATTGCTACCAACCTTTTTAAGGCCACAGGAGCCATTGTGTCTCAGAATTGATAATGTGAATGCACTGAAGTTCTAAATTACGCAGAGCGAAAGAAAATGCCAAGGCTAATCGTTTAGTTAGACAACACGTATCGTCAATTCTACCAGCCGCGTAGTGGACCCACTAATATTCCTGAGAGCAATGCCTCATTATCACAACAGTGTATCTCTGGTCTTAAGCAAGGTTTAACCAAAACAACAAAAGAACACAACGAGTCGCTCAGATATCACTCTCTTTGTTCGATCAGCCATTCCATTTTCCACGCGAACACACCGATCCTCACCCGGGGCACCAATGTTTAAGCCATACGCTATGAGTTCCCACCATTGACTGGTGTTAGGAGGCTAAGGCAGGGTGCGATCGTTCGGACACAAGGAATGGACGTAATTTGTTAAATTAAATGTGCGTTTATTGTTGGCATAAAAAACCTCCACTCAGCGAGTGGAGGAAAAAGCCGTAAAGAACGATAGGAAACAAAAATCGGTTTATAACTAAAGTATCCTAAGTCTGTGTTTATACTAAACTCCACTGTCACAGCACAAATCACTTCTTACTCATTCGAGAGACCATAGCCGTCTGACTCGTCCTCTCGCTCCCCCTCCCGTCAATCCTTGAAACATCCACCATTGGGATCTGGGCCGAACATCAGGAATTTGACCTTGCTGTGATTTGCAGACTGATGCATAAGTCTTTGGTTGAGAATTAACTTTATCCTCATCTCTAATTACCTTTGGATAGAACACGGTTGTATCCTCGAAACGGCCGGTATTGATATTAAATTCACCAATAATTTCATTATTCAGGTGCTGCTTTCTGAATGAAAATGAATCAGCCCCGATCGTCGGGAAACGAATCAACGTCTGTTGTTCTAAAACTTTTAGCAAATGACATCTGAGTGTATACGTCGACCTCGTTTGCCCATTACTATCTACAAAATATTGTTCCGTTTGAGGGTCTATCCGAAACGCAATAGAAGTTGCAATAGCGCAAGCGTACACTCCACATGATACACCATCCGGTTGAATCTGGATACATTCGTATTTCACCGAGTAATTCGGATAGAGCCTGTTTACTATCTCGTATTGTATCGGTAATAATTGTCTACGCAACGAATCGCATACATGTACTATGGATCCGTCGTAATATATACACGTCCAATGGCCCACCTCATTTTTACCTATATTTCCTCCGTAAATGATTTGAATATCCCTATCAGTTTCTACCGGTTAATACCGATGTATGCCTTGATAAAGTAATGGATCCTGCGGCCGGAAGGATGTGTTCATTGTTAGAACCTTGAGAAACGCGTTAATACATCGATCATCCAATTCTAGTGTAACGTCAGCAATATGTGCCGAAATGCTTACGCGTTCACTTTCTAATATATCACAATCATTTTTCGCATTTGAATCATTATTATCTCCTATCGCTTGCATCGAATCTATGTTAATAATGTCATCCCTGAAATCGTTATTATTAGTGTCAATTCTAGCCAAACGTTTCGCCACATTCCTACGTTCTCTATATTTTGCATAGGAATGCTTCTTCGTTTTTGGCATTATGAGACGGAATATACCGCGATCTAACAAATTTTATCTGGTTTGTAATGATCGAATAAGTCTTATACCAATAACGAAATAAATCTGTTGACAAGAATTATTTACCAAGCTATAACAAATATGTTATACAATCGAAAATATTAACTCAAACGATGCGCAACACACCATAATTAATTAACAAGAAAATTATGATAAGAGACTACAAATAATGAAAAACCAACTCAAATTCTCTAATGATTTCTAGGCCGGATGGGATCAAATTCTCTTTCATCAGATGATAGAATTGTTATAATTGAAATATTCTACTCACGTACAATCTTCTTATTTTGTAAGGTATTGTTCCGCACAGGCGATTAATTGATTATTTACCTTCTATCACAAATCAATTTTAGAATTTTTTATCATGAATTCATTAACACCAAATAATTATTTGTTTGTCGTCGAATAAAGTTCATGAATAAAACAGAAGACTGTGGTGCTAACTTCATACTGGTCAGAATCAAACAAGCGTACGTTGAATCTTTCTTTTTTTATCTGTGGTCACATAAAATAATTGGCATAGCTAATTGTGTGATACCACTACGAACGTCCACGTGTCTGGTAAGTGCACACTATTTATTACATTTATTATATATTATATCTCGGGGCTTATACTCTCACTCTGCAGCTACGCATAGCTGCAGAAATGACTGCGGTTTCATTTGAAACAGCTAATAGGTAGCTTTATTCTTGTGTATTTTTATAACTGCACAATAGCTGTATTCGTATTCTGTAACTTCTACGTTATTTGTGTGTTGCCATGCAGATATCTACACCGCGAAAAGTCATCCTGCACGTCCATGTAGATAAATCAAATGATAATAATTTTGATTATACCTATACGGTGACAAATAGTTCTCGTAGTCGCTTGTTGTATTGTTTATTTAACGCTCCCCTTGGGGTTGCGTGGCTTCCGCCTCCTATTTACAATATTTTACAATGCCTTTCTTTTCGTTTCCCTTTCCATATTTCTTTTTTACGTTGTTCTTTTCCTACTCTTATTCTACTCTTAACCTAATGCTCGCCTGCCCTTGACCTATTCTTACTCTACTCTTATTCTCTTATTCTATTACTTTCCTTATTCTACTTTTACATTCTGTTTTATGCCTTGTATCTTACATCTTACGCTTGCCTTTCTTACTTCGTCTCTACTCTCTCTCTCTCGCTTACTTTAACTCTTAAATTATCTTCGTGCCCTGTCCCTTCGCTCTTTTCGCTCATCTTATCCTATCTTATCTTACTTTATCCTATCTTGTCCTATCCTGCCTTATCCTATCTTATCCTATCTTAGCTTATTTTATTTTATTTTTAGTCATTCACTCTTCCCTGCCGACTTCCGTCCCCCCTCTCACTTTCCCCATGCATCATTCTTTCATGCCTCATTCTCTCAATCTCTCTCCTCCATCCTTCCCCTTCTCCTTCCTCCCTCAGGATTTCCCCCACTTTCTTCTGCCAGCTTTCTCTTTCTCTCTCGCCCATGCACCCTTCCCACACATGCCCCCATGTCTCCTCTTCTGTCTCACACATCCTACACCTCCTTTTTCCCTCATTCTCCCAGTACCTCGACTCTCTCACTTCCCCCCCTAGTCTGAACCTTGCTATTCTTCCCCACCTGCTTTCTCCCCACCCCTTCTTTAGGTACCCTGGCACTCCCTCCCCTTTGATTCCCTTATACCACTTGTTATACCTTGAGTTCAGGATCTTCTCCCACCTTTCCCCCATTTGTTTCTCCGTGTCTCTGGCCTCTATTTCTTCGTACTGCACCTCCCGTCCCTCTCCTCTCATTGCTCTATCCTCCCCTCCTACCCCCCACTCCCTTAACCATGTTTGCCTGTCTCTTTCCCATTCTGCTAGCTGCACGTTTCCCTTGCTTCTATCTTTTACCTCCTCCCAGTATCTTCTCGCCAGTTGACTACCTTTTCCTTCTTCCAACCTTCTCTCAAAGTTTCATGCTCTTTTCCCTGCCCTTGTTCTTAGCTTCCGTCTCTCAAGTTCCTCTCTCAGCATGTACCCCGGCGTTCTCCTATCCACTCCTAGCGTCCACCTCATGTACCTTTCCTGCAACGCCTCCACTGTGCTTCGCTCCTTCCACCCCCATATCTCTGCGGCGTATTCGGCTACCGTCCACACCAGCCTGTCAAAAATCCACAATCTCCTTTCCCAGTCCTTCCCGAATCTCCTCTTTCCTATTCCCCATGCCTGCTTCATTACTATCCCTGCTTTCCTGACTCTGTCCTTTACATGCGCCTCCTGTCCCCCGTTTTTCGACATTATGTACCCTAGGTACTTGAATTCCTTAACCTCCTCTATCTTCTCTCCTTTCCAGCTTCACTCGAACTTTTTACTTCTCCCTCCTCCTTTTCTGCATCTCATAATCTTTGTCTTCTTAGCGTTCAGCGTTAGCTTTTTCTTGCCTAGGTACTTCTCTAACCTCCTTATCATCGATTACATTCCTTCCTCGTTCTCAGCTAGCACCGCCACATCGTCCGCATATGCCAGCGTGTATATTCTCCCTTCGCCTAGTCTTATTCCTCCCACGCTTTTTGATTCACAGAGCTCCTCTTCCATATCTGCCGTCAGCAGGTTGAACAAGAAGGAGCTCAGCGGGCATCCCTGCCTCACCCCTTGTACTGTCCAGAATTCGTCGCCTGTCTCTCCTCCTACCTTCACTCTGTTCCTAGTCTCTCTGTAAATCTCTTCTACCCTTGCTATCAGCTCTTTCCTTACCCCTCTCTCCCTCATCGCCTTCCATAGCACTTCTCTGTCTACCGAGTCGAATGCTGCTTTCAGGCCAATAAACATTATCGTCATCCCCCCTGTTTTTCGACTTATCCTCCTGTTTATCAGGTGGTTCAATACATAGATGTTGTCCATCGTTCCCATCCCCTTCCTAAAACCCGTCTGATTATGTGGTATCATTCCTTCCCTCTCCATTTCCTTCTCTAGCCTCCCTGCTAGGACCTTTGCATATATTTTGTACATTGTCGGCATAAGTATTACTCCTCTGTATTCCTCCACTCTTTTCCCTTCGCCGCTCTTAACTATTGGAATTATCCACCCTTCTTTCCATGCGTCTGGCCACCCCTCTCCCCTCCATACCCTGTTGCACGTCCTCCACACCCACTGCTCCGTCTCCTCCCCTCCGTATCTCCATATCTCGTTCACTATTTCGTCCCCTCCCAGCGCTTTCCCGTCTTTCAACGTATCTATTGCTTTCTTTATTTCTTCTTTCTCTATCTCTTTTTCGTTGTCTTCTTCTCTTCTTTCTTTCGTCTTTTTCGACACTGCTCTCTCCTCCACTCCCCCTAGCAGCTTCATAAAGTGCTCCTTCCATTGCCCTTTCTCTATGCTTTCATTTATCTTTTTCCTCTTTTTCCTACCCCTATTTATTACTTCCCAGACCTTGCTTTCTGTCTTCGCCTCCTCCGCCTCCTTGATGAATCTCTCGTTTTCTGCCTGCTTCTTCCTCTCGCACATCCTGTTGTATTCTCTCCTCTCCGCCCTGTATTCTCCCACCTCTGCCTTCCCTCTTCTCCACTCCCTCAGCTTCTTTCTTACTTCTCGCTTCTTGCTCTTGGCTTCCTCGTCCCACCACCCCCTTCTTTCTTTGTTTGTTTCATCTTCTTGTTTTTCCCCTTTCTCTACTGCTCTTTTCATTTCCTCGGTCATTCTTTTTATCTCTTCATTTACATCTTTTTCCGCCTCGTTCTCCCAACGTATTTCTCTTCTAAATCTCTCTCTCCCTTCTCTCGTCCATACGCCTCTTGCTGTCTTCTTCCCTTTCTTTTCCTTCTTTCGCTTCCAACTTTCTGCTTCTATTTCTACTACTACTAGATGGTGGTCTGAGTCGATTTTGTCCCCGATTTCTAGCCTTATCACTTTGTCCCTCGCGTCGTTACCTCCTATCGCGTAGTCTATCACCGTTGCGCCTCTGCCACCTGTGAAAGTCACTTTCCCTTCTTCGTCCCCCGCTGTGTTTCCGTTCATTATTGTCCATCCCATCTCATCTATTGCCTCTAATAGCCTTTTTCCCTCTCCGTTGGTTACTTTGTCCTTCGACTTTCTCTCTATCTCTTCTCCCCTTCTTTCCCCCCAGTACCCCCCTCCCTCTACTCCAGTTCTAACGTTGAGATCCCCTCCCGCTATCACTAAGCTGCCCTTCCCTTCGTTCTCGACGTACTCTTTTACCTTCTCCATTTTATCCTCTATGTCACCGTTAGCGTACAGTCCTACTATCGACCACCTTTCCTTTCCTATCTCTGTCTTCCCTGTGATTATCCCTTCTACGTTTTCTTCTCTCTTTTCTCTCGTCTCGTACGCGATCTCCTTTCTTATTCCCATCACCAACCCTCCTTTCGCCCTCCCTTTTTTGTGCTCCTTTCTCGCGTGTTGTACTTTCCATATGTACCCCTCTGGTAACTTACACCTAACCTTGTCCCACCCTTTCTCTTCCACCCATGTTTCGCTGAGCACTACTACGTCCCATTCTTGTAGCTCGTTCCAAAACCCTCTGTCCTTCCTCGCCATTCCTGCGATGTTCCAGAATGCAATTCTCCAACTCCTCCTTTCTTTATCCTTCTCTCCTTGCCTTGTTTCCTTTGTCTCATCCTCTTTTTTCCTTTTTCTCCTTTTTTTCCCAGGCATTCTCTTCCTTTCCCACCTCCTTTTTTTCGTTTAACCTCCTCTTTACTCTTCTTTCCTCCCACGTCAGGTCGTCGTCTATTCTTTCTTCTCGTCCCCATAGCTTCTTCTTTTTCTCCATCACCACTGATTTCTGCTCCCTGCTTCCTAGTTTTGCTATTATCACCTTCCCTCTTATCCCGCCGGACTCTCTCACCTCTCTGAGGTCCACGGACGCTCCTATTGCATCCATTAGCTCCTGCACTTTGTCCTTGGCTCTTCCTTCTTCCCATTTCGCTCCTCTTATCACGATATTCTCTCTTACTTCGTCTTTCCTCTTCCTTTCTATTTCCTTCTCAATCTCTCTTAGTTTTCTTTCGATCTCCCTTGCCTCTTCTTCCTTCTTTTTTTCCTTCCTTTGATCGATTTTCATTATCTCTTTCTCCTTCCTTTTCAGCGCTTTTTCTACGCACTCATCTACGCTCCTCTCCTCCTCACCCTTCGTTTTCTCTTTCTCTACCCCCTCTAGTCTCTTTTCTAACTCCTTTACTTTCTCCTCCTACTTTCTCTTCTCTCCCTCCCATTTTCTCTCTTTGATTTCCCACTCCTCCCTTACTTGCTTCGCCTCTTCCGCTGCTTTTTTCCCCTGCCTTTTCATCTCCTCCATCTCTTCTCTTATCGTCTCTCTGATTATCCTTGTCAACGCATCCTCCCTTATCTCTTCTCGCTCTGGGTCCTCCTCCTCCTCTTCCTCCGCTTCCTCTTCCTCGTCCCCTTCTTTTCTTTCTTTTTCGCTCCCTTTCACGGGCGACCTGGCTAATTTTCTGCTTTTTCCGAATATCCTTTTTTCCTCTTCTTTTCTTTCTATCATGCACTCCTCCTCCTCTCGCTCATCATTGCTCTCCCTTTTTCTCTTCCACAGGTCCGCCACTGACCCTAGACTCTGACTTCTCTCCCTCCCTATCCTTATTAGCAGCTCCGCGTTGGACGGCTTTCCTGGCTTCCTCCTCGCTCCTTCCCCGCCCCCCTTCCCCGCCCCCCTTCCCTTTATCCCCCTCGCCGTCCTTCCCTATCTCTTCTCCTTTCTCTGAGCTCCGGCGCTCCTCTTTACCTTGGGCCGCCTACCTTCCTTACCGACTCGCCCGTTCTACCTTACCTGCGCTCCTCCCTGGGTTTCTTTTCTGTCCACCGCGTCGCCTGACCACCTGTCCCCGCTCTCTCCTGCGTTTCCCGCCCTACCTCCTAACCTCAATTCCCACTCTGTTTTCTACCCCTTCTACTCATTATTTTATGCTTTCCTGCGTTTCCCCTTATCTTACCTCCACTCTCGCGCGTCTGTCGCATCCCCTCTCGCCCTTCTCCACACTCACACTTCTCTCACACCACCTTTTTTGACAATTTTCTTGCACTCTATCTCACACTCTTCTGTCACATTCGCTGCCGGAAATGGAAGTCCTCGTAGTCGCTTGTTTTTGGGCAGTTATTTTAGCTGCAATTATTCTGCAGTTATGAATTCTTATTATATTCTTATTTATTTCGCAATAAATGCAAAACAAAATTTTGATTCCATAAATGATGGAGGATAACTCTAATCTTTTTTTATAATAGACCTTTCGCACGACACAATTGATGATATGGATATGGATCCACCACCCGGACAGGATCTTGCCGAAATAGATGCCATACGGGTGGTGGATCCGAATCCACCCGCGGCGCCGCAGCCGCAGCCGCAGCCACGTGTGCCTCTCAACGAAATCGTACGTATTCCGTAGAATGTTGTCAACGCGTGTAATTATAGCACACCTCATTCTCATACGTGGTCAGCCCAGATGATAATGATTTAATATAATCCTCAATTAATTAACATATTACTTCTTACAGAATGCAATGGTACGAGAGGCAGTATGCCTAGTCTTACGAGGCCGCGGAAGACCCTGGCGCGGAGGCTGGCGAGGCCGGCGCAGCTGGCGCGGTCGCGGGGGCTACCGCGGGCGACGTGGCGGCGGTTACAGAAGGGGAGGGGTGGTGGGGGTAGAGGGGCTACATCCTCACTTACAATTTATATGTGAAATATTTTTAAATAAAAAATTAAAATATTGCAGCTTTCGTATTTCTGAGTTATAGCTTGTAGCCTAACATCGTGTCGGATGCTTCGCACAACCCCAATCGGATCCGTTCATTCGTTCTTGAGCTATCAAAGCGGACGTATATTGCTGTGATTTCAAATAAACATATGTAAGATTAGTAGGATTGTATTCCAAGCTGGGTGAGTGGAGTGAGATCGGGCTGCTCGTTGCCTATAAAAAGGTGGATTTATTTGTGTTAATTTGTACATTGTAAACAGAATAAGACCTCACGTTTTGTTCCTAACATATAAAAAGGAATCGAAAGCGAAGCTCCTTCTCCCACGTTTCTCTCCGACTCCTCTCTCATCCGGCCGACATCATCGCAGTCTCGGAGTCCTGGCTGAAGCCGCACATTACAAGCGATTTTGTTGCACTACCTGGTTTTAATCTCCTCAGGCACGATAGGATCGGTAAGAACGGGGGCGGCGTTGCTCTGTATGTCTCTTCTGCTTTTGAATCCATTTGCATCGGCTCCTCTGATAATGTTTACTGTGGCCGCCCCGAGTTCTTGATCGTCGAGTTGTCGTATCCAGGTGTGTCCAGCAGTAAGCTAATGTTATCTGTCGTCTACAGGCCCCCTAAAGTGGGTGGGCTAGGAGTGTTTGAGGACCAATTTCTGCAACTTTGCCATATGTACTCTCACATTATTATTCTGGGTGATTTCAACGCCAATCTCTGTGCAGAGTCTTTTGATAGTCAGTACCTTCGTAATCTCTTCCTCAGTCTGAACTTGTTTGTCATTCCCTCTGGGCCTACCCACCATACTGCTTCCAGTCACACCTGGATCGACCTCTGTATTATCAATGATCCTTCTAAAGTATCCGACTACGAGCAATTATCCGTCCCGTTTCTCTCCGCTCACGACCGTGTTAGTTTCTGGTATACTTTTGTTCGGCCGCGTCGTGAACCGCGCGAGTTTTCCTATAGAGACCTCAAGGCGATTGATATCAACTCTTTTCTTAACGACCTAGGAGACAGTGACTGGTCTGCTATTCTTTCAGGCAACACGCTAGATGGTATGGTAGTAAATTATAATGCCTTTCTTTTAAATGCTATTGACAAGCATGCGCCCCTAAAAAAAGTACGTCTTAAGCGGGCTCCGGCTCCCTGGATGACCAATGAACTGAGGCTACTGATGAAACAGAGCGACTCTGCGCGGAAATTCTGGATTCGGGAACGTACCCCTGTGTCTCGTGACAGTTTTCGTGAACTACGTAACCGGGTAAAGGCTGCAATCAAGGCCGCGTCTAGTACCTTCTACCTTAATAAATTTCGTGGCCTCTCTGATTCTAGGCTGGTCTGGAAGCAGCTTGGTTCTTTGGGCCTCACTAAGAAAAAGTCGCTGCAGTTGCCTGATCACCTCTCTGCTGACGGGTTCAATCGGTATTTCGCGTCGGTCTTTCAGCCTGACAATGGGGGCAGTGCGAACTTGTCCTCAACTTCAGGGTCGGGTGGTATCGTCATTGCTTTTGACGATACGCAGTTTCATTTCCGCGATGTCACTCCAACACTTGTTGCGAATTTGCTTTCCGCCGTGAAGACTAACGCCAGAGGGGTCGATGGTATCCCTATTAGTTACCTCAAACTCGCCGCGCCCGTTGTATCTACTGTTCTTGCGCATATTTTCAATCACTCCTTCATGCATGGCGTCTTTCCGTCTCTGTGGAAGGATGCGTTAGTCTGCGCTCTTGCCAAATCAACTAACGCCTCAGAATATAACGATTTTCGACCTATCAGTCTGCTCTGTGCTGGTTCGAAACTGCTCGAGAAGATTGTTTTTTTGCAGCTGTCAAGCTTTCTTAACTCAAAGGGCTACCTCGATCCCCGGCAGTCTGGTTTTCGGAAAGGCCTGAGCACTCAATCTGCGCTGATCTGTGTCACAGATGATATCAGGCGTGCCGTCGATGATCGCGCATGTACTGTTCTTGTCTCGTTTGATCTAAAGAAGGCGTTCGATACAGTAAGCCACTCTCTGCTGCTGACTAAACTTAGAGCAATGAATCTCTCATGCACTTCTCTGAATTGGTTTGCTTCTTACCTATCGGGTCGCAGGCAGGCGGTTCGTGGGAACGATGGGGACGTGTCGTCTTCGGTGGCCGTTTGCTCCGGAGTTCCGCAGGGGTCTATTTTAGGCCCCCTTTTATTTTCTATTTTTATTAACGACCTACCTTCGGTGCTCAAATACTGCTCTTACATGTTATATGCCGACGATCTATTGATCTACCACCATTTTCCACCATCCGAGGTGGCCGCAAGTATCGCGTACGTCAATGCGGACGTGTCAGCTATTGTTGATTGGGTCCGTGCGAACCAGCTTTCAGTGAATGCGGCGAAAACTGCTGCGATTATTGTGGGCAGCGCTAGATACGTAAACGGCCTTGATCTCAGCCTAATCCCACACGTCTCGGTTCTTGGCCACGACGTACCCTTCAGCGCCGAAATAAAATATCTTGGTGTTCACATCTCCAACACCCTGTCGTGGAAAAGTCATGTTTCCCATATATCTAGGAGAATCTTTAGCTCTCTGTGGCAGCTCAAGGCCAGCAGAGATTCCCTCAGCACGCGATTGCGTACGTTGCTTGTCACAGCACTGATTCATCCGCATCTTGAATACTGCTGCCTCGTCTATTGTGACCTTACTGCGGAACTCAGCACAAAACTGCAACGCGCGTTGAACTCTTGCGTTCGTTTCATTTTTGATGTTAAGAAATCCGAACACATCACGCCTTTCTATAACTTTTTGGGGTGGCTAAAGATTGACGGCAGGCGGCAGTGCTCGGTAGGCGTCTTTATCTACCAACTTTTGCATGTAAAGCAGCCATCCTACCTCTATTCCCGGTTAAGTTTTCGCTCCGACGAGCAGCGTAGGATCCTGCGAGGCCCTCCGGATGCACTTCTTATCCCGCATACTAGGACCACTACCTATCAGAATTCGGTACTTATCCGCGCCTGCACGCTGTGGAACTCGCTACCCGCTGCTGCTCGGCAGTCCGAGTCATTATATGTTTTTGAAGCTCAGCTATTGTCGGTGCTGTGCTCGTGATCTATGGTTTTTTCTTTGCTGTGCTATTGCATTCTATTCTTCTATCTTACCCTATTTATTTTATTTTATCTTCCCGCACTGCTCTGTTTTACTCTCCACCATCACGCTGTTTTATTGTTTACTTATTTTACCTATTTTATTTATTTTTATCTCTATTCTTAGCTTTATTTTCTTATCTATATTTATATTTTTATGTATACCTTATTTATTTATTTATTTATTTTTAATTTGTACTCTTACACCATCTTATTTTATCTCGCCGAGTTCGTTTTATCCTACTTTTTTATCTAGTTCTTTCCTATCTTTACACTGTTTTACTTATTTTTCCGCTATTACCGAATTATTTTATTTTATTTTCCATCTGTACGCTATATTATTTTTTCCTTCTTCTGTGCTGCGTTTTAGACTATGTGTAATTAATCTATTGTATATGTAATCGGAATATCTCTCCAAATTTTTTAGTCACCTAAGTTTAGTAATATTATGTTTCTTCTAACTTCCCTGCTGTAGTCCTTAGGGGATCTTGTATCCCAGGACGTAATAAATGCTTTTCTCTCTCTCTCTCTCTCTCTCTCTCTCTCTGCCTACCGTCCTTCTACACCAAAATCTAGCGGTGTAGCAGTCGGTATGGCAGTGTAGGCTATTATCTTAGGCCGCCGTGAAGTGAGAGGGTTTCTCTCTTACATGTATATGTATACAGGGTGATTCAGTTCGACCGCACCATATTTTAGGGGTAGATTCTTTGTGAAAATCTAAGACTAAAAGTCCTTTACCAAAAATTCGAGGGACCGACGGTGTTCCAGTTAAAAATTATCAAAGTTGACCAATTACGGAGCTCATACGTGACCAAGACAGGCCCGGCTTGTAAGTGAAAATTTGACAGTGCCCGTGTCAAATCGAATAACTGTCAATATTTGAGTTTAATTACTTGTTGATAATTAAATCGTTGTCTCCGACTGAAATCGTCATGTCCAGGTAGCTTGTTTACTTTGCTCAGGTCCTCCGCTGGGTGGTTTCCGGAGTTCAGGTCGACCGCTTCGTAGTTTCCAGGATTCAGGTCACGCGCTACGTGGTTTTCGCCGTCCGGGTCCTTCGCTTCCTGGTTTCCGGTGTCCAGGTCACGCGCTTCGTAGTTCTCGCTGTCCAGGTCCTCCGCTTCGTAGTTTCCGAGGTCCAGGTCGACCGCTTGGTAGTTTCCAGTGTCCAGGTCACGCGCTTCGTAGTTCTTGCCGTCCAGGTCCTCCGCTTCGTAGGTTCCGAGGTCCAGGTCGACCGCTTGGAGTTTCCGGACCTCGGAAACTACGAAGCGGAGAACCTGGACGGCGAGAACCACGAAGCGCGTGACCTGGACAACGAAAACTACCAAGCGGTCGACCTGGACCTCGGAACCTACGAAGCGAAGGACCTGGACGGCAAGAACTACGAAGCGCGTGACCTGAATCCTGGAAACTACGAAGCGGTCGACCTGAACTCCAGAAACCACCCAGCGGAGGACCTGAGCAAAGTAAAAAAGCTACCTGGACATGACGATTTCAGTCGGAGACAACGATTTAATTATCAACAAGTAATTAAACTCAAATATTGACAGTTATTCGATTTGACACAGGCACTGTCAAATTTTCACTTACAAGCCGGGCCTGTCTTGGTCACGTATGAGCTCCGTAATTGGTCAACTTTGATAATTTTTAACTGGAACACCGTCGGTCCCTCGAATTTTTCGTAAAGGACTTTTAGTCTTAGATTTTCACAAAAAATCTACCTCTAAAATATGGTGCGGTCGAACTGAATCACCCTGTATACAATCGCTAACATAAAAAGCGACAGTTTGCGGCGGGTACTTGGCGGCGATTCATTATTGCGAATCTTGATTTATGAATAATTATTACATTAATAGCTCAGTTATGCGTGGCGGAATATCGCTCAAAAGCAATAGGGGGCGAGATTCCGATGACAGGAACACCCCTACCAAATTGCAAGTTCATAAGTGCAACGGTTCGACAGATATCGTAGTCCCAAGAATGACGTTCTGCAAGGAAGAAAAAGAAGGAGAAGAAGAAGAAGAAGATTGTGTTTTTCTATCAACTTTTACGGTCAATATCTCAGGAACCGCATGGTCGATTCCGTCGAATTTTTGCAAGCAAGGTCAGGTCCAGTGGGCCTTACACCTGTATGAATTTCTTTAAAAAATAATCAGCGGTTCAAAAGATATGACAGATTTTTTACAAGGACAAGAGTTTGCTCGGGTAAATGATCGTGGCTAGCGCGCCGGCCTACGGGTACTTGGCGGCGATTCGCTGCCGCGAATCTTGACTATTCATTGTTGTAGATTTTACCGAAAAATATAGCACTGAGTACATTCAACTTTTTTCTCGGTATCTCTTCATTCTTTCGTTGAGCATGAAGAAAAAAAAATTCATGACGTAGCGCCCCACCTACCCTGGCGCCCCTAGGCCCGGGCCTTCCGCGCTTAGGCCGAAACCCGGCGTTGTAAGTGCAAGGTTGCAATTTTATAGGAACGTAGGTAGGGATGATGGTACTTCGAATCGTGAGGTTAAGACTTCCTTTGATCAAGGATCATGGGATAGGATGCATGCAGGGTGTTATATATCAAGTATAGGGAGTTAGAGGTATGGAAAACGTAACACAAGTAATTCTGGCTTAGCATACTTCATTGACATTTAAAAACAGCGATCTTTCCTCGATCAACTTCGATCCAAACCACGCATATTTAAACATCGGCGAGGAAGCAGGTGCGCTTAATTGATGGAGAATCAAAGAATGAATTTGTATAGAATCTTCCCTTGAGGCAATTTCTCTGTTTTTTCTCAGCAAATCGGAAGCATTTTGAATTCTTTTTATGAAAATTTTCACCTGCAGGTCAAGTCCGCGACTAGGGAAACGAGGCATCCTTGGTGTGCACTTGCACACCCAGGTATGTGAAGGCGGCTTCGGAGTCTTCTACTCACAAGTCCGCGTCGCGCTAAATTCTATAAAGAGGCTCTAAAATTCATTAGACAAACAACTCACAATAACTTCTTGTTTGCGCCACTCCCGTGACGCAAACAACATCAAAAAAGTTACAGTACATGCCTTTCTCTCGTCTACAAAGATGTGATCGTAAAAAAGTTGATCAGTTTGCCCTCGACACGAATTAATAATAAACAGATTTTTTTTGTTTTACGTAGGGGAAGGTAGTGCGGAACGGCCAGGTAGGGCTAAACGGCCCACCAGAAAAATATTGACTTACTCGCACTTTCGCATCATGGAGGACCGTACGAAACGGTATGCAATGCGACTCCGCTGACAGTCATAAAAAATTTTCAGGGTGGGGCTAAAAGGCCAACTCAAAAAAAAAGTGACGCAACGGCATTTTCACGTCGAGGTGAGTGAGATAACACTATATGCAACGTGGTTCCGGAGAAGAATTCAGAATGCGGAAAATAAATGAATCAATTATTATATTTAATAAGCTTCACTAAAATTACATTATCATGTGTATTAAACGTATAAATATTATAGTAACACCAATAAACGAGTTACTGGCAGAAGTCGCACACGTATGCCCGATATCGTCCTTATCGACTCCAGCGCACGTCACATGTGCCCACTGCAAACATCTGCTGCATTGTACCCAGTCCTAATTTACAAAATTAGCGACCCGTCAATTAAACGGAAATGCCAGTAAGCAATTTTTCTAGGGTGGGCGACTTTGCCCCACCCTTTCGGTTTCGCATCGTTTTCAATGGAACCACGTTGCATATAGTGTTATCTCACTCACCTCGACGTGAAAATGCCGTTGCGTCACTGTTTTTTGAGTTGGCCGTTTAGCCCTACCCTGAAAATTTTTGATGACTGTCAGCGGAGTCGCATTGCATACCGTTTCGTACGGTCCCCCATAATTCGAAAATGCGAGTAAGTCAATTTTTTTTTGGTGTGCCGTTTAGCCCCACCTGGCCGTGCCGCCCCACCTTCCCCTATTATTATTTTCCGCGCATGAGAACGTATCTTAAAAGGCACATTGCTCGATATCTAGAATGTATTATGAGTAAAAAGGTTGCTGGTCCTCAAGCAGGAGAACTACATTCGATTAAGCCTGGTGATAGACCTTTTGCTGTTATTCATATTGATCATGTGGGACCATTTGTGATATCTTCTAAGGGGAGTAAATATATCCTGGAAATTATAGATACGTTAACAAAGTATGTGGTCTTTAAGCCTGTTGAAAATACAAGCGCAGCTGTCACTGTTAAAAGGCTCTGTTGCATAAATTTGGCGTGCTTGTACCGCGAAATTACGGGAGCGTGCAACGAATACGCTCATGGAAGGTTCTCGAATGTCCGACCACCCCTTCCATGAGTGTGTGGGACGCTGGCGTTACCAGCCGGACGCTTTAGTCTGCTTTTGGAAGCGCAATAGAGCACATAGAATAGGGTGCTGTATCTGTATGTCTATTGTTCAATAAATCTATCTTTTTCTCTCTACACACGAGGCTGCATCTTGTCTTACTCAAACCCTTCCTCTCAAGGTACAAAGGTGCTGTGGTGAACAATATTAAATTCACTGCACTGACGCAACAGGTTATGGGCCCAGCGCTCTTTTTGTACCGAGAGAGAGAATAAGAAACGGTGGAAAGATAAACGTGGTTTTGTGAAAGCGCGTGGTGCGTGTCGCGAGTCAAAAGGACGGCCATCTTGGCAAATCGGAAGTTCGCGGAAAAGAGATCGGGTTCTCTGGACAGTTGGAAAAATGCCTGACGAAGTTTCGGTGAGGAATATTGCGAAATTCGACGGAAGGAATTTCCTCGCGTGGAAATTCCAAATCAGGGCGCTTTTAGTCGCACATAGTATCGATGATGTGGTGCTGGGTGTGCGAGTCAAGCCGGGTAACACACCGGCGGAAGCCGCTGAGAGGAAGCTGTGGATCAAGGACAACGCGAAGGCGATGCTATTTATTTCGTCGTCGCTTGAGGTTGATCAGCTCGAGGGGCTTCTCGTCTGTGAAACGGCTAAAGAGATGTGGGATAAATTGTCGGCGATTCACGAGCAGAATTCCGCGAGAAATCGGCTCCCGCTGACTCAAAAGTTTCACCAATATAGCATGGGTGCGAACGATAGCGTTGCACAACACATCGCCAGGGTACAGAATATGGCGAGGCAACTGATGGATCTCGGGGAAAACGTATCAGACGTCACTATCGTGGCAAAGATTTTGGCGGGATTAACATCAAAATTTCAGACGCTACAAATCGCGTGGGATAGTGTCGATCCTGCGAGACAAACGTTAAGTCATCTCCAGGAACGTCTAATTAAAGAGGAAATACGTTTAAACGCGGACAATGACGGCGCGACGGCATTAGTGGCAACGAGAAACAGCGGCGACAAGAAAGCCGGGATCAACAACGGACAGAACAAAAGAGACTCACAGAACAAAGGCGACAAGAAAGCGCGTCGCCAGAAAAAGAAAAAAGATAGTGAGTGCTACAATTGCCAACAGAAAGGACATTACGCGAGGGGATGTCCGGAGCGAAAACAAAACAAAGATGAGTCATCACGGGACTACGCTTTGTGTACCGCGATCGAAGGGAACGAAGATGGCTGTCAAGCGCGAGAAGGTCGGTACAGCAGGCCGTCTGATAAACAGACGAGGAGGTTGCTCACGGCAGATCCGCGAGAAATCTGGTATACCGACAGTGGCGCGTCAAGGCACATGACTAACCGACGGGACTGGTTTACCGACTTTCGGCCGAGCAAAGACACAGAGATCACGCTGGGTGATAACCGTGTGTGCGAAGCTACCGGCGAAGGAACAGTTCTAATCGAGAGTCTCGTGGACGGTGTGTGGCGCGCGGCGCGACTCGAAAAAGTGCTATACGTTCCGGGAGTGCGGAGAAATTTGTTTTCGGTGGGCACGTGCACGACAAAGGGTTTTGGAGTGAGTTTCAAGGATGAGTTCGTGCGCATATTAGATGAAGATATTGTCGTGGTTGTCGGAGTGAAACAATCGAACGAGATCTATCGCATGTTCATTCGAGTGAAGAGTGTGCGCGAGGTGGGGGAAGCAAACGTGTCGACAACAAGTTTGAAAGTGTGGCACGAACGCCTGGGTCACCTCAATCAGCGCGCGCTGGGCGAGCTTGTCGAAAAACAACTCGTGAAAGGAGTGAACAAGGTCTCGAAGGACAAAGACTTTTTCTGTACCGCGTGCCAGTTGGGCAAAGCTCATCGTTTACCATTCAAAACCGAAAGAGACAAAAACGTGAGCACGAAAACAGGTGAATTCTTCCACAGTGACGTGTGTGGGCCGATGTCCGAAAATTCTGTGTCGGGTTTACGTTTCTTTGTCACGTTTATCGATGACGCGTCCGGGTACCGTCATGTGTATTTTATTAAACACAAATCTGACGTTTTTGAGTGCTTTAAGATGTTCGAGAGTCTCGTGACTAATAAATTCGGGAGATCGATGAAAGTGCTGAGGTCAGATAACGGGCGAGAATACGTGAACGAAAGGATGACGCAATTTTTACAGTCGCGCGGGATAAAATTTGAAACGAGTGCGCCGTACACACCCGAACAAAACGGGAAAGCGGAGCGTGACAATCGCACGATTGTTGAGTGTGCGCGTACGATGTTGAAGGCGAAAGACTTGCCAATTTTCCTGTGGGCGGGAGCTGTGAATACCGCGGTCTATCTACAGAATAGGGTGCTATCCTCTGAAAAGCGAGGAGGAAAAACACCGTGGGAAATTTAGACGGGAACGAAGCCAAATCTCGGACACGCGAAGGTGTTCGGATCGGAGGCGTTTGTTCATGTGCCGAAAGAATTCACGAAGAAGTTTGATGCAAGAGCGAGAAAGGGTTTGTTCGTCGGATACGAAGGCGATTCGACAAACTACCGAATATATCATCCGGAAACGCGGAAAGTTACAATATCTAGAAACGTAGTTTTCCACGAGGAATTCGAGAATTCAACAGCCTCCAAGCGAGAAGAAGAGGGATTCACTGTACCGACGGCGGACAACAGTGAAGATGACGCCGAGGAAGAAGAAGACGATGATAATTACGAAGAAGCTGTCGAGCAAGCAGAACTCGAAGAAGAGTTACCGGCTGAACAGGCAGTCGATAATGTAGAAGCCGCGCGTGAAGCGAGAGTTGATTATCAGAGGCAACTCATCGATCGTCGCCAACTTCGAGATAGAGCATCGTTGAAAACTCCTGCGAGGTTCAGTGGATACGAGTTGAATTACGTCGAGGTTCATGTTCCGGAAACGTACAAGGAGGCAATCGAAGGAAAAGATTCCTCAAAGTGGGCTGAGGCGATAAACGAAGAAATTGCTGCTCACAAGAAAAACAATACCTGGACGATCGTTCCGCGAGTAGACGGAAAGAAAACGATTGACGCAAAGTGGGTGTTCAAAGTCCTTCGAAACGAAGAAGGTCACATCAATCGACACAAGGCTCGATTATGTGCACGAGGCTTCAAACAACGAGAAGGAATCGACTACAAGGAGACGTTTTCGCCGGTGGTCAGGTACGACTCTCTACGTGTTTTGCTGGCTATCATCGCACAAGAAGATCTCGAGATGATGCAGTTCGACGTGAGAACAGCGTTTCTCTACGGTAATCTCGAAGAGGAGATTTTTATGGATGTACCAGAGGGATTGAGTGTAAGTGGCAGTGGAAAACGTGCTTCTGAGTGGGTATGTCGGTTAAACAAGTCTTTGTATGGGCTTAAACAAGCGCCTCGGTGCTGGAACAAGAAGTTCTGTGATTTTTTGCGAGTTTTTAATTTAAAATCGTGCGATGCGGACAAATGCGTGTTTCACGGAGAATTCGAGGGCGAGAAAATTTACCTGGCGTTGTTTGTGGACGACGGGCTACTTGCGTGTAAGTCGGTTGATGTGTTGCGTGATATAACGAATAAGTTGCGCAAAGAATTCGAAATTACGGTGGGTGACGCAAGCACCTTTGTGGGAATTCAAATCGAACGCGACAGGGCGCGAAAGTCTGTATTTATTCATCAAAGCTCGTATGTCACGAAGATACTCGAGAAATTTCGGATGAATAATGCGAAACCAGTCAGTGTACCGGCGGACCCTCACGCCGTGCTAGCTCCAGTAGAAACGCACGAAGAAAATTTGTCAGACGTACCGTATCGCGAGGCCGTAGGGTCATTAATGTTCTTAGCGATTGTGTCAAGACCAGACATTGCGTTCGTTGTAGGTAACGTGAGTAAATTCTTGAACAATCACAATCGAAGTCACTGGCAAGCCGTGAAAAGAATATTTGCTTATCTAGTCGGTACGATAGGTCTTGGAATAGAGTATAGAAGCGGCGGAAGCGAGCCTGAGTTAAGGGGTTTTTCTGACGCCGATTATGCGAGTGATGTTGAGACGAGGAGGTCGACAACCGGCTATGCGTTTATGTTAGCAAACGGCATAGTCACATGGTCGTCACAGCGACAGAAAATGGTCACGAAAAGTACGACTGAGTCTGAGTATGTCGCGGCATCGTCCGCTGCGAGCGAGGCTGTGTGGCTGCGAAATTTGTTAAGTGACATCGGACATGGATGCGAACAAAGTACCGAATTGTTCGTGGATAATGAGAGTGCCATTAAATTAGTTAAGAACCCGGAGTTCCACAAAAGAACTAAACACATCGATGTCCGATATCACCACATTCGAGAGTTGGCTGAGAATGGTGTGCTTCGAGTAAAATTTGTAAGCTCGAAACGACAACGCGCGGATATGTTCACGAAGGCGTTGCCAAGAGTGGCCTTCAGTCAACTGTGTGAAAGCATAGGAATGTGTGTGAGAGCGAACAAGCGCGCAAATGGCGGAAATGTTGCATAAATTTGGCGTGCTTGTACCGCGAAATTACGGGAGCGTGCAACGAATACGCTCATGGAAGGTTCTCGAATGTCCGACCACCCCTTCCATGAGCGTGTGGGACGCTGGCGTTACCAGCCGGACGCTTTAGTCTGCTTTTGGAAGCGCAATAGAGCACATAGAATAGGGTGCTGTATCTGTATGTCTATTGTTCAATAAATCTATCTTTTTCTCTCTGCACACGAGGCTGCATCTTGTCTTACTCAAACCCTTCCTCTCAAGGTACAAAGGTGCTGTGGTGAACAATAATTAATTCACTGCACTGACGCAACAGGCTCGAAGGATTTATAAACCAGTTTGGAGCACCAAATAGAATTGTTAGTGATAGAGGAACTAGTTTTACCGCTAAAGTATTCGAAGACTTTTGTTCACGCCATGGTATTAAACACACGTTAAATTCTAGTAGGCATCCACAGGCTAATGGATTGATAGAGCGAATGAATCGTACCTTGCTACCGGCCATGATAATTCGTACCGAACAAGGCGTACAATTGGAGTGGGAAAAGGAAGTTAAATTAATCGAACGAGATGTAAATTCATCGATAAGTAAGGCTACGGGAAAAACCCCTTTTGAATGTTTATATGGTTATCAACCACGGTTTGATGATGGTCGAGTAAGAGAATTGACTGAAAACTGCGAGGTTTATCGTAATCCCGATGATATCAGGAATGAAATCCGAGAAAGAATCGTTGAAAGTCAAGAGAAAAATAAAGAGTATTACGATAAGCGTCGAAATAAAAATGTAAAGTTTTCTGTAGGAGAAATAGTTTATTTAAAAGTTGACCATGTATCTACAGGGGAAAGTACGAAACTTCAACCACGTTACAAGGGACCCTTTGTTATTTCCAAAGTTTGGCCGGGTGATACCTATGTAATTTCGAAATTGGCTACGGGGAGAAAAACACATAGGCCCGTAACAGCACATGTGTCACAGCTGAAGTTATGGCGTGGTCGAGATAAGTATTTTTCCCTAGATGACGAATCAAATATTGTTGACGAGATTCCAGTAGATCTTAGTATAGAATCTGATGTTGAAAACAGAGGTAAACAAGGTACCATGATAAATAAAAATAACGACACTCCAAGAGTACTTTTCAATCGTCCGCAACGTATACGTCAAAAACCTAAAAAACTACAAGACTTTGTGTTAGAATAGTCAAATACGAGATTTTAGAGGGACCTAAAATAGTGCAGGATGGACGAGTGTAAGCGACAGATTGTATTACCTTTTCGTATGTGTGCGAGGGATGATTCGCGCATGCGCGACGGGAGATAAAACGGAGTGTGAGAGTGGTGGCAGCCACGATAAGTTGCGTGAAGGGTTGCGTTGTGAATTAGTAAAGTTAAATATAGTAATTTTAACGTATCGGTCGAAGCCGAATAATTATCAATATAAGTAATCTTTATAGAACACATCCCGCGTAGCACATGAAGTTTCGGGAACATTGCAGGTATCTTACAATGTATTTTTTAGGTAACATTTCTCTTGCGATGTTCCAGAGATATTCATTTCGTGACTCACTAGAGATGCTTCCAAAAATGTATATCAGGAAGGTTTCAGGAATCTTTGACAAACGTACATCTCTCACAACCTTTTTGCAATGTTCCACACAGATTCTTCTGAAACTTCAATCACGTGACCCCTTATGCATTATGATATATTATACCTACATGTGCGTACACTGCGTACAGTACAAACCGCGCTAGAATCCCGCTGGAGATCATTGACGTTGATCGTGACGCGAATTGTGTGTTGTGTGTCATATCGTGTTTTCTGGTGTTAGGAGGTAAGTATTTATATATTCAAACCTGCAATATCAATTTCTAACATTGTTATTTTTCGCGTACCTCGACGAAAATTAGGGAGTATGCGACTGCGACGGTTTTATAACCTCAAAATCATGTTCTGTTGATTTAATTACTAATATTTTTTCATTAAATATAATTTAATGGTTGTACAGGAATATGAAGCTGTATCTAGTAGCTATAATCTGATGCCAATACGACAATAAGTACATATATGGGCTATTTTCTCAAATATCAATTCAAGTCTGCAGTCTGGGGTCTTATACCACCTTGTATTTTTGTATAACTGTTCTCAGATTTTAACTGTGTTCAGATTTTCGTAAGTCAATTTCATAAATTTTCATGTAAGTTCAGTGCGAACTAACCTTTTGACCGAATTTAATAAGGGTCTTGGAGGACCAGCCTCCGATTAATTGAATAAAATTTCCAATTCATTAAAATCACGAATCTCTACTTTTATATTTGAATGTGGGATGATTTTGTTTCTTTTTGACATATTATTCTTTGCAAATTCAAGTATACTATCAGATTTCAGAAGTTGCTGAAAATGGATAACAGGAATAGGAGTATTTCAGCATACACTAGTAGACACATGAGAAGATTAATACAACGCCAAACTGAAACAGAAATGAACCTTCTTCACCCAGGAGACCAATATCCCTCGCATAATAGTGAGGAAGATTTGGCAGAACAAATCAATAGTAGCTGCATTCAAGAACAACATTCCGCATTAAGCGAGCCCACTATAGTAGACTGTAATAAATTTGGGAATGATGACAATCGTGAGAATGTTGACTCTTCATGTCAGCATGAAAATTTGATTGATATGTCTTGTGGTGATTCAAACAGCTGTGCGAGCAATTTATTGACAGAGCCCGCAGATGATGTATCAGATTGGGATAGGTTTGAATGTGACGAAGAAACAGAAGAATTGAGCGAGCCAATTGAAATAATAGATAATAAGGAAGATCATGATGATTTGAAAACGGATTTAAGATCATGGGCCTTGCATTTCAACATTTCACATAAAGCTTTATCGGCACTTTTAGTTATACTGATTCATTATGTTACAAATTGTAGTATTCCTAAAGTTGCAAGAACTCTACTTAAAACACCTAGACAAACTGATATTCAACCATGTAGTAATGGTGCATATTGGCATTGGGGATTAGATAAGGCATTATCGTCCATCACATCAATGTATACTAAGGCAGGACTTGTTAATGAAACTATCCAACTATTATTGAATGTTGACGGGTTACCACTCTATAAATCAGCGTCTTCATGTCTATGGCCCATATTAATTTCTGACAAAATTTTTGCAACTGTTTTCATGATTGGCGCATTCTATGGAGAAGACAAGCCTAAAAACGCTTGTGAATATCTTCAGTCTTTCGTAATCGAAATAACATCATTCATTCAAAACGGCTTCACTCTTCTAGGGCATACTTTTAAAATCGAATTACATGCCATCATATGTGATGCGCCAGCAAAATCATTTATTTTAAACGTTAAAAATCATAACGGGTATTTCAGTTGTACGAAATGCATCATTGAGGGATCTTACTTGAATCATAGAATTTGTTTTCCCTATAATGAAATGCAATCTCCTTTAAGAACAGATGACGGTTTCGCAAATAACGCATATGATGATTACCAGCAAGGCCCCAGTATTTTGCCAAGAGTGCCAAATTTGAAATTAGTGTCTGATGTACCGTTGGACTGCATGCATTTAATTTATTTGGGTGTTGTAAAAAAAATTCTTCTATTGCTGATTAGTGGTCCGCTCACTGTAAGACAACCGGCAAATTTGGTAAGAAAGCTTTCTGAAATATTAGAATCATTGCGCAATAGTGTTCCAAATGATTTTGCTAGACTTCCGCGATCTTTGAAATACATAAGGGACTGGAAAGCAACCGAGTTCAGACAGTTTTTATTATACACAGGACCTATCGTCTTGAGTTGTCTGTCAAATTTAAAACCAGATGTTTATAAGAATTTCATGACATTGCATGTAGCAGTATCAATTCTTAAAAGTCCTGCCCTAGTGAAAAATTCTGCAAATATAAATTATGCTTCTCAATTACTACGACAGTTCGTTAAATCTTTTGGAGAAATTTATGGTGTAGAATATATGTCTCACAACATCCATAATTTGTTACATATTTGTGCAGATGTTGAAAAATATGGTGCATTAGATTCTTACAGCGCATTTCGTTTTGAAAATTATCTTTCTTTGGTTAAACGTAAAGTCAGATCATCAGTGTTACCATTGCAACAACTGGCAAAACGGCAAGCAGAAATTCAAGTAGATGAACTTCAAGATCAAATTCCAATTTTTAAAAAAATACGCCTCCGAAATATGCACTACGATGGGCCAATAGCTGATTTGAACAAGACTGACATTATTGAGCAATATAAATTTTTACAAAGCCATCATTATTCTATTAAATGTAATGACGAAAAGAACAATTGCTGCCTTTTGAAAAATGGTCAAATATTAATTGCAATGAATATTGTAAAATCTAAGGACGAACAAGTTTACGTTGTCGGGAAGTTATTTACTGCATCTGAAAATTTTTATACTATACCATGTTCATCTAGAATCATAAATATTTCGCTCGTTGACGAAGCTGAAGGTATTGTTTGTGCTCGACCCATCACAGATGTTAAGGGTAAAATGTGGCAAGTACGAGTAGATGGAGATCTGGTTGTATTTCCTTTGCGCCATACACTGGCAGCAGAGTAAAAGATTTTTTGTTTATTTTTCTTGCATCAATTTGAATACATACAATATAGCAAAGTGAGGTCGATTCGAAATTGCAATTGGTCCCGCCATATTCTACTGACTGAGTACAATGCGCGGTGAATTCGAGGACGCCGGTCAGGTGTCGCGAGCGTTCCTAGTTTCATCGTGGTTAGAATGTCTAATATCATTACTCGCTACGAAATTAATAACAAATCGTACACATAGCCTGTGCAGCTGTATTAATAAATATTATTTAAACGTCAGTGGAAACTAAGAATTTATTATAACTATCTTATGAATGCCGTGTAAAGTGCAGAATTCGCAACCTAACCTAAAAACCTATACGAACTACCTGTACAATTGAGACTGTCGGCTACATTTTATCGTGGTATGTTTATTTGTATAATTATTCATTCCTGAAAATGAACACTTAATATCACTGAAATATTACTAAAACAAATTATATCAGTCGTTTGGACTCAATGAATTCATCCATTCATACTACACTAAGAAATAGTACCTGCATGTTATTTAATAATTGGTAGAGTAACATTTTCATTTTTTACGTTTTATTGATTTTAAATTAATTATTTATAGATGTCTGCCAATTATTATATTATTAACTTGATCGATGGGCTGGCCTTAGTGCCCTCATCTTGGCTTACTGACGATCAGAAACTGTGCTATTGGCCGAAAAAATATGCTAAGACAAGAATAGATACGGCCATTCGAAATCGAGAGATGCCACAAATTTCGAAAGATTGGTCACTTTTTACTGTTTTAAAAATCTACGGTACATCAGGTAAAGAATTTAATGATGTTACCTCACTCAAGATTCCAGTAAAAGTGTATAATTTTCCTGAATCTTTGTATTTTTTAACATTGTTAGCCCTAACTCTTCAACTATAATTATATGTTATCCAATAAAAGTTTGTTCATAATTTTTCGTCACTGCCGCAATTATATAGTATTGAACTTGAAATAATTTTTTTTCATCGCGTTAGATACTTTTGAACAAGGGCTTATTAAGCTAAAAAAGTGTGAGTATGTATCGGATCTTGAATCTGGAAACACATCTACTGATGATCACGATATGGAACTTCAAAAGAAGACACGGCATAATAGGATTGCCCGTAAAGATTCATCTGATTCAGATGACTCGTCTGTTGGGTCTAAGGAAATCCCGCAGCCCAAAACAAAATGTAATTCCAAGTTATCACAAACAAGACATACCACGTTGTCATCATTTCCTGAACCGCCACAGAGTTTGACCGTTATACATGAAGTTGACGACGCTTTGAATCATGATACGCCAAGTATGAGACAACAAGATGGAAGACAGAAACCTATTGTTGTAGCTACCTATGAGTCACCTATATTTCATGAACAGCGATTGGAGAAGAACCATAAGAACTGTGCGTCCTCGGAAGAGATAACAGAGTCTTCTACAGACTATAATGATAATGTGTTGCAAACTGAATCAGTCCAAAGAAGGAAACAGCCCTGCCAACAATCAACATATAATCCCAGAGTCGAGCTAAATCAAGAAACAGGTACTATGAATTGAGGGGAACCTCAGTGAAATTGTGATAAAAACCATTCAATTGTTTTTAGAACTTCTAACAAAAAATCTGATATATTCGTCCCTACAAAATTTGTATTCAATCAAAAATACCAAAGGTCTGCGATGAAAATGTTAATGCAGGGAACCTTTCACAGAAAGTTTCCTTCGTACCGTTGCAGAAGGCTCCCTGCATTAATACTTTCATCGCAGATCATTAATACTTTTTCGCTGAATACACATACTGACATAATTTCAATTTTGTAGAAAGGAATTTATGAGTCGATTCTTGTTAGTAATTTTCAAAATGAAAAAATGATTATCAACACGATCATATAAACTCGCAGCTTCGAAATTTCAATCAAAAGTATTTGTTATTATTTCAGAATTCAAAAAAGAAGTTTTACGAAAATTGAATAAATTACTGCTCGACGTTAAAATCATCCAAGAAACTATTGATATTATGAAACCTGACAAAAATGACTTTAAAACTGGTGATCTTGAAGTCACAAAAGACCTACCTCTGGCCACTTTTGGACAGTTGCAACAGATGGAAAATAAGTTGGAGGATGAAACCTTCTTCCGAGAATTGGTGTGTATAACATTCAATCTGCATTGAATGGACGAGTCTAAGGGTGGATCAAATATTAGCTGTGCATCATTTGGGATAGTTGTTTGCAAGTATAATGAGATTCTGGAAATTTTCATGACATAGGTATATTGCGTACAAAACTGTTAAATGAACCTTGCCACTGTTATTGCAAAAAACTAAACAGTTTCTTGTCTACAGCCATATAAAGTATTAGTTATTCTGTTAAGGTCAAAATCCTTTCTGGCGTGGGCGGACATGACTTAAACAATATTACTACCAACATACTGAAGAGACTATTATCGAATGCTTTAGCCGAAGAATTTAGCCTTCTTGGTAAAAAAAATAAAAAATCCTTCACCGTTCTAAAGTTGATGAAGGTTGTGATTGGTAGGTAAAAATGATAATCAATATCACATTGTGATAATCTTCTTGATGTGTGAAAGTTCATGCCAAGTGATTTTATGTGTTCCTCAGAAGCAGTTCGATTCCACAATAAAGATGCAACCGAAATAACAATCACGCAATATATTGGGAGATGGCTCGTACAGGCAAGACAACGTCATGACAGAGAGTTGTACGTATATGTTGATTGATAATATATTATACACACCATATATGACTGCGTATTTTATAGACATGACCTTTTACTACCGTAAATTTCCATTTTTATAGGGAAAAATTGCAAAAAAAAGATGCTGTTCCCATCAACTCATAAAGACACTACACTTATTCAGAAGAAACCCTATCTTTTATAGCATGTTAACTGTAATGCTTACAGTTTTTTTTTTTTAGATATAAGAGGAGAACATTTCATTCATTGTGATGACCTAAATACCGTGTTAACTGTCAGGTTTATTTTTATGTAGGTTTTTAGTTTTAAGCGAAGAACAAACAAAATTTTTATCATAGCTGATTATAGGTATTTTGAAAAAGACGAAGTTGTCAAATGTCTTCTTGAGTTGTAAGACACGGTTTTTACTACTTTAATAACCATGGTACCATGTTAGCTGTTCAAGTCTGGTAGTTCTTTAGTCATTGAAGTAGAAGAACCAAAAGAGAATTTCGTTATGACTGATTATATTAAGAAAGAAGGTGAAGTTGTCAACAGATTTCGTAGTTATATGTAAAAAAGAAAGTTTTACTCACTGTAATAACTAAATATTACCATGTTAACTATAAAGCTGGCACTTTTTTTAGTTATAAGAGAAGAGTATCCAAAAAAATTCTATTGTAATTAATTATATTAGGTCGGTAAAGAAGAGTTATCTATTTATAATATTTCAATATTTTAAGTTCTTTCACCCTTGAAAATAAAAGTTCATGTTCAATTATTTCTGTTGTTCAGTTCTCCATACAGTACCAATCCGAAAGTTTTATTGCGCACGAAGTAAGCCCCCGACGTTGTATTTTTTAATGAATAGAATTTTCATGCGAAATCACCCAGTAGCCTGTGACCCTGACCATTTTACAGTTTTTCTTCCTTCATATTTCACTATAAGATAATTGACCCTCAAAACTACCAACGAAGTGAAATTTTTTGATTCTCGAAAACGTTCCTTTTTCCTTGTTGTTTTAACATATCACAAAAACGCTATTTGTTGCATTTTCAAAAAATTCACACAAATTCTATGATATAAATAAGGATGACTGAGACCATAACAATACTAGGATTTCAGTTTTCTTCTATTTTTTACAGACATATTTCAATATTTTACAACAATAATTTCAACAAAATAAAAAATTTTAGTATGTAGAATATTTTTCTCGAATTTTTCCAAGTTTACATGATTATGTTCGGAAAAATTGGAAACAAAGAAAAATTAAAGATTTCCTTAAGCAAAATTTATTTATTTTTGTTGAAATTTTCGAAAAAATATTGAAACCCCTCTAGAAATAACAACAGGAAAAACTGGAATCATCGTTGTTTATCGCAGAATTTGTGTCGATTTTTTTAAGAATTCGAAAAATTACATTTTTGAGATGTATGTATATTATACCTGTGCATAGATGCGCAAACACAAGCGCATACACGCACGAACCATACGTATGCAGGCGATTTTCCAGGTATGTACCTGAAACGTAACCAATATTGTAAACAGCTACCATGTACTTTAAGCTGCGATGTTTCGGGAACGTTACTTGGTAATGTAACAATGGGCGGACATTTGCACATTTCTGTGAGCTAAGCTGGAAGGTTGCTCTAACATACCGTGACCTAACAGCAACATTACAATCTTTCGATCGAGACATCATTGTAACATCTACGTAATGTAACTGTGCTACGCGGGATATTTCCAACTAATAAAAGAGTATTATAATCAATATACGCTATAATTCAATTTCTACAAAATCTAACACGAACTCTGATTTCTCCCTATACCTGACAAACAAACATTTTCTATCCTATTAATTATAAGTCTATTACAAAGGACTCACATAGTAGGCCGACAAACAGTCAACACCAGGATAACTCTAACGAGTGTTGACGATCGTAGTGTACAGAGGGTCAAGACAATGTAGTTTGAACGGTTGTGACTTGTAACTCAGGGGGAAATGTTTTGATTAGTGAATGGGTTTGAAGTTATTGTCAGAACGTGGTAAAGAGCAACCAAGATTATGCTAGGTATTTTGCGATACTGTGTGCTCCCAAATACATAGAATAGGTTTAACAGTAAATAGAACAAAGGGACATGGATACAAGAGGAGGGCAAGATGGGGATAGCTGAGGGAGAAAGGAAGGAAAAGGGTAGGGGAGGGAGAAATAGAAAATGAGAAATAGGATAGGAAAACGTAGAATAAGACTTAGAATAAGGAGATAGGCAGTTACAGTGCCGAATGCGCCGGCAATATATAAGGATTTGATCTGATTGATTGTTTTTCTTTTTTTCGTTTTCTCTTGATTTTATTTTAAGCTGAGTTAATTTGTTTTGATTTATGAGTACTGATGGAAGCATTAGGATATGGTGCAAAAAAAAAAAAAAATCGGTTTAAGTTGTAGCTATTTGTTAAGTTAGTCCGCGCAACGTCATACATAGAGTAAGGAATTTATAAACATAAGTAGAAATAGGAGATAGACAGTACCAAGGTCGAATACGCCGACAATGTATAATGATTTGATTTGATTGTTTTGGTTATTTTCTAAGTTTGATTAAATGTAACTATCTATGATGTAAGATTTTTGTTTGAAGTTATTATAATACGGTATAAAAAGATGTGATGAGTTATAGTAATTTTAATTTAGTTGGCGCAACGAACTACATAGAGCAAGGAATCCATAAACACAAGTAGAATAAGCATAGAAATAGGGTAAAGGGACAGGGTCCTTAGAAGAGGGTATAGCGGGGAGAGCAGAGGGTGGGAGGAAGGATTGGGGATAGGTAGGAGGAAACAGGTAATAAGATAGAGGGCAAGAAAAGGAAAAGATAGGAAAGTTTAGATAAAGGTATAGATTAAGCAGAAATGTAAAGCCTGTAACGCCGAAAGGCATACTATAAGGAACAATAAACATATATATTGTAACATTGCAAGGTGCACCTGCCGTTACAATCGGCTCCCGAACCCTTAGGCGGCCGTAATTAAGGAATGTCGCGTGAATGGGGGAAGCACGAATGCGTTAGAGCAGCCGCGAGGCTAGGAACTACTATCCGAGAGGCGACCGTGACTGTGCTGAGACTGTAGACTTGATTTCTTATTCTGTTTGTTTTTTTTTCACTTTCTCTATTATGTGGGAGACATGGCCAAACTGTATGACACGACCCGACCGACACACACTTACGTGGACGATCCAGGCCGTATGAGGCCCGCCTAAACTGCAGGCCACTATGCCCCTGGGGGCCTAATCCTACGTCGAGCACCGAAAAAGTCAGCGAGAGCGCGGGGGAGTGCCGAGGGCACTCAGCGACGAGGGAAACCGGTGGTGGAGGTGATTCCCGCCACCCCCAAGAGCCAGCGAACCGCGTTCCGCCAGACGAATCTCCGAGGATCCCCCTGTACGAATTTGAAGTTTCGCGCGTAGGGCGGCCAGACCGCCATAGTTTACGATCTAGCAGTCGATAGGCAAATCGATAATTACCTGACTGCCGAGGGTGCGCAACACCGGCGCCATGCGGTCTCGAGAGATCACTCTGCGTTAGGCCGGCGACTTAGGCGGTTAAGGAGAGATTTGTCGTGTGTTTGTTTGCACCTTTTGTTTTTGTTCAGTTTAGCGTTAGTGCTGAAAGTGTGTGAGCCCTCGCGGGGTAGAATACGCAATCTAGAGGATGGATTTTGCCCACGAGGCGGAGGAATTTGTGAGGTGGCTGGAAAGCGGTAAGCGTTAACGAACTTTACCCATTTTCTAATTTGAATCCGGCAACGGCCGTCTGCCATCTTGCCTTTAGTCAAGCCACGAGGCTCTTTAGAATTTTGGGATTCAAATAAAGACGACCCCCGAGTCGGTAGGCCGTCACCAGTGTCCTCACTTTAATAGAGAAGTTTCGCGTTGTCTTTTAAGTACGATTTTTCGAGTCGGAATCTGCAGTTTTGTCGCTTTACGTCCTGCCGCACACGAGTGCGAGAAGGACAGTCTTAGTTCGTCACTGTCGCTGTCTCTCTTTCTCCTACGAGGAGACTCAGTCAGTTAGCTCAGGCGTGAGCCGGCTTTGTTTTTGTCGTCTCTCTTTCTTTTATTATTTCAAATTGCCGTTAGCCTCAGGAGGCAGAGTTAGGTTAAGTTAGTGTTAAGGTCCAATTTTGTAAATATTCAATCAACTAGGAGGCCTAGCCTCCCATAGGCTCGCCGGTCGCCTATACACGACCGACGGCCGGATCATTTTCTTGTTATTGTTAATTTATTAGATTTTAGGTAATTCTTTATGAACACCTCGTGGTGATTATTCTGTTTATTAATTATGATATTGTTCCGCGAGGTACCGATTTGACGAGTTAATTATTAGTCCTTATTTTTCTGTTATTGCTGTCCTACGTGGAAGCTCTAGTTTCTCTAGTATTGTTGTAAAACTCGCAAATCGAGGCGAGGCCGCCTTTACACGGCCTGCAGCCGACTAGTACCCGAGGGGGAGTACCCCCGGATACGCACGATTATTGTTATTAATTTTGAAATCCGTTTTTCTATTTTTTTCTTAATAAATTTTTATATTCTTGTTACACGCAACTCCACGAGTAATTATTTAACGCCGAGCTAATCCTTAATCTGATCCCGACCCCTCTCCGCGGTACTGAAGCTAGCCGCCGCAGTAGATTCCGATAGGCCTTGTCTTGTGTAGAAAAGTTTCAGTTACGTGGCGAAGATAGTTCGCCTGGCGCCCAACTTATTAAAGTTTAGATCTCGGGTATAGCTGTGTGAGCGTTGGATTGACCCCGGAGGCTGGCTATCCGGTCCAGATCCGAGGGTCATCAAAAATCCACGTCACAATATATATATATATTATACAGTGTCCCAGAAGTAACGGACGTAATTGTTGCCTATGATAGAAAAAAAAAATTCTGAGACGAAAAGTCCTGAGCCATTTTTTGATCTGACCCATAGATAATTAGTTATTAATTAAAATGAGTAACTAATCAGGTGCGCGCTATAGCGGTAAGGAAAAGCAGAGCGAGAGTGAGAGGTGACTGCGACAATGAGGCGCGAGAAGTACAGCCGTAAGCTGGCTCACCTCTCACTCTCGCTCTGCTTTTTCTTATCGCTATAGCGCGCACCTGATTGGTTACTCATTTTAATTAATAACTAATTATCTATGGGTCAGATCAAAAAATGGCTAAGGACTTTTCGTCTCAGAATTTTTTTTTTCTATCATGGGCAACAATTACGTCCGTTACTTCTGGGACACCCATAATAATAATATAATAATATAATATACAATATATATTATAAGTATAACATAAAAATGTAATATAATATTATTAATTATGAATACATTTGGATAACTAAAATATAAATCCATATATATCTGAAGACTGTAATAATCATTCAATTCAACCCTGTGTCATCAAAACACTTCAATTTATCTCATAAAAAATGAATCATACCATACCCTAGATAATCGTTTGCTAAATTATACACATAACATTACGACTAAAAATAAATTGACATAATAAATCATACCCCGCATGATGAAAAATTTAGATTTGTAACATATGCAGGAACCATTTGTGTATCATAGATGTATAATTGTATCATGTAGACAATGAAAATCTATAATCGACAGCTTTTGTAGAGTTTCTAATACCACCGATCTGGACAACTCCCGAAAGATGACAAGTGTCATCGCAGGGGTAGATCAGGTTTTTATTTAGGTTTTACCGAGTTCAGAAATCAGCTGGTCAACACAGTTTTCGGTCTGTCGCACTGCCGCTTTGTTGCCGTGCATTGACTTTATGTAGACATTTCGTGAGCTATCATAGCGAGTTTCTGAACACGGGTTTAGATTAGTTAGGTTAGGTTAGTTCAGTTTGATTCACAAAAAATTAGCTTATCTAAGCTATAACAAGGCAGCTTTGCGCCAAATACAGAACGGCAGCCTTGCGCCGCATATCAAAGGCAGCTTTGCGCCACAAATAAAAGGCAGCTTTGCGCCAATAGAACTGAAGTTGAGACAGGACGTGTGAATACCATACACAAGTATAGGTTTATAACTTATAGTTATGCAGAATCTACATTCAAACAATTTGGGAGACAGGTTCGTAGAGATTATAAGATCTGGTGAATGGCTGGAGGATGATCATATGGATCGGTTTGGCCAACTTCTTGCGTGTTCATCTGAATATGCACCGCAGCAGGTGTGGAAAAAATATTTGCCGCATACAATCGAGCCTGTTTCGCCGATGGTTAAGCATATACAAATACTCCATAGTGGTAGTACCGATCTTGATATGCACTGGGTGTGTGCTTATTTTGATACGAAGTCAATTTATATGTATTTCTCATATGAATGCAGTAGTCGAATTAACGTTTCACTCAATGTTGGTACATTAAATTTGATTTCACCCTAAAAAAATACCTCGTCGTATTTCTACTTGTGAACACTTCAGGAAGATTTCATTCTACGATTATTATGGACCAATGAACTTCCGATGGAGAGATAACGTGAAATTGACTGTTAATACGATCATGAATCAATATTATGTCACCTGAATACATTAGAATTCACTGAAAAATGGGAACCAATTAAAAATAATTGAATGAATGAGAATTAACTAAAACTTGAATTATACTAATTAATTTGAATCAACAAAAAGAACAAAACAAACGAATACAAGTAAGGAATCAGTCCCATTTGATACCAGTCTATGGATTATCGATTATTATAGAACCAGATAATCATCTTGAAACAGCATCTACATCATTACGTTGATATATTCAGAAGACACGCAAGAATATATTCAGGGTATTCACTTTCGTTATTTTCGAATTAAAATCATGCCCAAAATAGTTTAGAAACCTTCCGATGACATTTTTTCAACCTATTCTCATGGATAGATTGATAATCAACCAACCTCTGATATCTTCAAGTGACTGAATCGCACGAAGTCGCGAAGCGAACTGCACGCGAGCGTTGTGAGCTGCACTAATTTATGAATATTGTTTTCCGTTCGTTGGCGCAACAGTTTTGGACCACCAATGAAATAAAAGAGTATTTGACTGAATCAAGTATACTCACGCACCAGTCGTCTGCCGATCACGTTGTAACGACCTGGCGAGTCAGTCAGTTTTTACTGGAAATAACGTTTATAACGTGAGCTACTAAATTAATTTACGAATCGTGCCAAACGCAGCCCAGCGTGAAGAGACTTTACTTCGCGCGTTACCGATAAAAAAGACTCCCTTCTAAATACACATGTATTGGGATACGGGGAGTAATAGAGAATAATTCCTTATCGAGAAAAACTAAAATGGTAAAGCAGGAAATTTTCGTAGATTGAAGTCTTTCTTACTTTATGTGATTGGGTGACTCTGTTGTAAATGAAGATTACAGATGTCAGGGTCAGCCAGTTGTTCAAGGATGTCATCAGGTAATATTGGTAGAGGATCTTGTGAATCGAGGATCGACTTAACTATCTCTAGATAGTAATCTGCTTCCTCCAAGGGTATAGGTTTGGTAGCAAACAGAGCAGATTCCGTATTCGATGGTTCTTTTTGAGAAGTTACGAAGATAGGGGGGTGATCGAACGTAGTTAAGGGCGTAGCGGGTTGTTGAATAAATAAAGATTTATCTTGTATGATGGTTTTTGAGTCAGGTCTACTAGAAATGAAGGTTCGACAAGAAATTAAAAGGGTGGGGAAGATGGTCTTGAGCCCAGAAGGAGGATTTGAGGAATAAGTTTCACACTCAATGTATGTAGTTGAACAAGAAGGGGAATTTCGGTTATTAATCGCGTAGCTCCAGCTTGAGGTGGTACTGGCTAGTGTTGCCGTCGAGACGAGACGAGACGAGAAATGGTCAGTTCTCGTCTCGTCTTGTCTCAATGCGGAAAATTTCTCGTCTCGTCTCGAAAAGATCTCGAGATTTATTTATTGTCTTGCCTCGATAGATTCTTGAATAAATATCGAGACAAGACAAGACTCTCGTCTCATCTTGTCTCGTCTCGAAAAATTTTGGTCTTGCATGTACAAACTATATGTAAGTGTTTTAATTGTGAATTGATTTTGATCGGATGGCACACATGCCATCGAGTCACAACTCGGCATCGTTTGTAAAATTCCGCGAGATTACGGTTAAAATGAAGTACGATTTTCGTATGCGCAGGTTCTTTGAAATTTGAATTGTCGAAATGCGCAAGGGCGCGCAACGATATTCAATTATTTTCCCTTTAGCACAGATTCTCGACTTATATGGAAACAAAACTCTGTGCATATGATTAATACGATAAGTAGGTATGTATCGTAAAATACTGGTAATTGCGGGTACTTCAGCAGAGCTAGGTTGAATAGCATATGAAATAGAATCAAGAGACCCGGGAGAGTCTCGCGCCAAGTACATTAAAAACAAAGTTTTTTTCTGTGGCGACTCTACCGAGTCTCTATACAGCTGCGGTAATTTTTCGCGGAGTGGGGAGATGAGGTTTCCCCGATTCTACCGTATTTGATGACATTATGGGGGTCTAGAACTCATTTGTGAGAATAAGGATCGAAAGAGCTTTCATTTAAGCCTAACATCAATAGAATCTGTGCATGTATAGCTGAGATATGATAATTTGTAATTTCGAGGTGGCTCATTTCACGATCTCCGTTTTCTCTGTCTTCAGCCCATTTCATCGCTCCAGACCATTGCGCATGCGCGCCGATCTGTCAAACTGACATCTAAAGTCAGCCGGCATGTGAAAGATTCAATTGTGCCAGACTTCATAAAATAATGTTTGATTAAAAACTTTCCACAGAGTAGGAGGTAAACATGTTTGGATATGGACCCGTATCTTGTAAATAACAATGAATATTAACCTATGTGATTGATCGTTTACCTCACGAGCTTGAGTCTTTGAGGTTATGTGAATACCTGTAATAATAACGCTTTTGATAAGTCCGGCTTGCCTTGTAAACACTTTTCGTCAACTTGCTTTTAATTTTAATTTTAATTATTATATCCAACTCTTTGACAAGTGTCAATAATCACATCGTGTACAGCACAAGACATCATGCTTCGTGGAGTGCGTTGATGTATTTTAGTTCACGAAAATCATACCAGAAGATTCATGATTACTGTGCACAGCGTAAGAACCAAGGAAATAGCACGAGTATAAGTTAGAATTACCTAACCGAGTTTCATGACAAGGACTTAAAGGATGACCACACTCCTATATTTATGTATTTATATTTTTTTAGCATAGAATTTCTTCTAATTTATAGGGTTCATAGCTTTGTGATCTATATTTGTCACCTATAAAAATTGAGTTTCACACGAAATTTCATTGAGCTGTGACAACAATATATTCTTCAAATTGAATTTTTAGACCGTTCATATAGCGTTAGTATTGCGAGTAGTACGTTTAGGCTCAGCCACGCTCGATCTGGAATGAATTCAGATTTCTTTGGATTTATATTCGTCATTGTCTCCTTGTTATTGTATGTTTTCTTTAACTTCTCATTAAGTGTAAATTCTATAGCCATCGCAGTCTATTTTACTTTACAACCAATTGGATAGTCGATGAATACTTTACGCTTGTAAAATTCTGATTTTACAAAGCATTGTTACCTCACTATCACAAGTAAATTAGGAAACAGAAGATGATATTACTTGATCATATTCCACTAGCATTACTTCATACTTCTATTAAAACATTATCGTTCTAGGCAGATCGTTCATGTCCAGTGACAAAAACAGTTGATGAGAATCCGAAGATTATTTGAATTTTAATGGAACGGTGAGACTAGGTATTGCGTTTTAGAGGCATCCTAAGGGCTACCTAATTCCACTCAAGCCAGCGAAGGACATCATTTTATCTCTAACATTTGACATAATAATAAATATTAAAAATAGAGATAATTTTTATTGTTGCTAGTAGACTAAGTTTCATGAGTGAACTTATAGATATCTTCCTTCGTAGACTACAAACACTTTGCTGTATTATAATTTTTGTTTTTATATAATTACTGCAGTTTTTTTTTTTTTCATTTGGAAACTAACCTTTGGCTCAAATTTTGATTTAATTCAATGAGCTATGGTCGAAATTTCTAATTTTAACAACTCATGCAAGTTCATTCTGAAATATTTGCTGCGTACAGGTTTAGGGTGATTGTCTGTTGTTTTGAGGGATAATCAAAGCATATAGCAATGAAATTGAGAAGCCTAGATTTATCAGCTAGTCAATAATCATAGAAGACTAATGAAATGCAATACAAATAATTGACTTTCATAATTATATGAAGGGTCAACAATTTAGTTTAGAAAATATGTCATGTCATTATAAGTACGCTCATTTCCCTACAACTGCAGGTAGTTTGTATCGTCTCGCTGACACTCGCTGAGTTATAAAGCGTTCTTAGTCTACCTTGCATTTTGAGTTGTAGGATAGTCGATATAAGTACGTTGATGTTTCAAATAATTTTTACAAATACATTATTCCCTCTCGGCTAGGATAAGAAAATGAGGAAGCAGGAGATAAAATTGCTATATGTTGTGGCAGTCACATTACTTACAAATATATGAACTACCTATATAAACTGTAGCAAATGTTATTAAAGTAATGATTCCCTACGCTAAAGCACGTGACGTTGTGGAAATTTTTAAAAAGTACAAGACATTTTGCCTCACGAGCAATGGAATAGTTATTAGAGACTGTCATCCAAAACTTAAGCATATTTAGTTCATTTTATATTTCATAAAGTATTATATCTCATATCAGGCTCACAATATCTAAATCTAGTTTAAATATATCTTTAAATAAAGTTCAATCTACTAATAAAAAAGTTAAACATACTTCAAAAACAATTTAATCAACTTTAGTGTTATATTACACATATAGTATGTCATATAACGGTGCAAAAAGTAGTGAAATCTCCCCAAAAACACCTCACGTGAAAAAACCTTGCGCCAAGTACATTAACGTGGGCACTCTATCTGAAAACATTCGCCCATTCTGAAAAGTATCGTATGCATTTAACAAAATAATTGGTTCCTCCTACAAAAAAGTATTGAAATCAGATATTACTGCCAAGTACATCGCCAGATTTAATTTATCTCCAATATGTAACTAAGGCCGCACCATTGAATCTGCGAATGTAGCCAATAAGTATACGCCTCTAGTATACTACTGTAAGCAACAGACCGCCTTATGCTGAAATTCTCATTTGTATCCATTTACAGCAATTGGAGAAAAAACGTTATCAAACAAAGAAAAAAAAAAAATTAGAAAAAAAAATTGGAGGAAGTGGTACTTGGCGGGCTTTTTGCAAAAAAATCTCAAATTCTGCGACACAAATTCTGCGTGAATAAATGTTTCGATAGTAATTACAAAAATTTCAAAATATCAGCCCGCCAAGTACCACTTCCTCCAATTTTTTTTACGAGCGGATCCACGTCACTTCACTCGAAAATAAACCGTCAAGTCACGGATTTTTGCGCCATTCAAAATATCTCTAGTACTATGAAAAAAAAAAATACAACTTCGAGGATTTTGAAAAATTTTCAAAAATGGCGGAGTTAGAGCTATGTGAATTTTCGTAAACCGGTGTTGCACCGCTATGTTTAAAAATTCATATCTCCAAAAGTATTTAACGGAGCGGATTGATCTTTGAATCATTTTGTTCGTAAAAGAATACGCTTTTATGAAAAAAATGTCAATTCCAAAAAAAAAAATTCCTTCACTTTTTTTTCGTCGTTTTTTTTTTCATTTTACTGCCATTTTCGCGGGACTCACAGAAATTCATGGAGATAATTTTTTTTAGATACCTGGATCCTTCCCCTTTAATTCTAAAAAAAAAAATTTATGGAGAAAATACCTGGGCCGAAGAAAAAAAATAAAACGTCTCGTCGCGCGTCGCCGCGCGCGCCAATCCACGTCCGCACTACTCCCGCAAGCTCGTTGTGTCGCATAGTGGAGTTATGACTGATGGATCTTTTGCAATATTTTGGTGGCTCCGAAAAGGGCCGATGTTTTTAGCGATGATTCGCTGGATGACACTTAGTAGAACACCTCTGTTTTATATCAATTCATAATTTTCATCGAATCAAATTTTTCTGATGCGGAAAATAATTTTGTTTTGACGAGTTTATGGGATGTTGGAATGACCGCATGTAATTTCAGAGTACCATGAACTGTCAATGCTTTATCGAATCGATTTTGTAAAATAGATTCTTCCGTTTGATGTTCTGCAGACGTACAGTACGCGAAAGATATGCTGCGGAAATAAGAATATGCCCAATCATCGTTGCAAGAAGCCTTCGCAAATAATGTCATGAATGATGTTACTTATAAATAGTGGATATCAGTGGATCGAACGGCTTTGGAGACACTCACCAAAAAGTCCGAGGATTTTATAGATAACTTCTGTGATCAATTGTCAAAATTGGTTGCACATGATTTTATTGCGAAGCAGCAAAGTAGTTATTCGCAGAAGATGAAAGAGAGCTTGAATGTTAGCGAATTTTTAATAGTATCCGATTTCGAGGAGAATTATGCATTTTTTGTACACGATTCCACGCAAGGGTTGCACTGGAGCAATAATCAGGCGACTATTCATCCAATCCTGGTTTAATATAAAAGTTACGGTCACGACCAGTCGAGACATTTTAGTTTTGTGATCATTTCGGAGCATCTGAAACATAATCCAGTTGCAGTTCATTTATTTCCAAAAAAGTTAATCAACTTTATGACAGAGAAGTTTCAAAATTCAATTCCTATAGAAAAAATAATGTATTTCTCCGATGGAGCAGCTTCCCAATATAAGAACAAAAAGAATTTCATAAACATAATACATCACTTTGAAGACTTTCAATGCCAAGCCGAGTGGCATTTCTTTGCTACATCACATGGGAAAGAGCCGTGTGATGGGGTAGGTGGAACTATTAAAAGATTAGCTTCGCGTGCGAGTTTACAACTGATTGGCAATTCTGATCCTATTCAAACATCGCTGGATCTATATAATTGGGCATGTTCTTATTTCCGCAGCATATCTTTCGCGTACTGTACGTCTGCAGAACATCAAACAGAAAAATCTATTTTACAAAATCGATTCGATAAAGCATTGACAGTTCATGGTACTCTGAAATTACATGCGGTCATTCCAACATCCCATAAACTTGTCAAAACAAAATTATTTTCCGCATCAGAAAAATTTGATTCGATGAAAATTATGAATTGATATAAAACAGAGGTGTTCTACTAAGTGTCATCCAGCGAATCATCGCTAAAAACATCGGCCCTTTTCGGAGCCACCAAAATATTGCAAAAGATCCATCAGTTATAACTCCACTATGCGACACAACGAGCTTGCGGGAGTAGTGCGGACGTGGATTGGCGCGCGCGGTGACGCGCGACGAGACGTTTTATTTTTTTTCTTCGGCCCAGGTATTTTCTCCATAAATTTTTTTTTTAGAATTGAAGGGGAAGGATCCAGGTATCTAAAAAAAATTATCTCCATGAATTTCTGTGAGTCCCGCGAAAATGGCAGTAAAATGAAAAAAAAAAACGACGAAAAAAAGTGAAGGAATTTTTTTTTGGAATTGACATTTTTTTCATAAAAGCGTATTCTTTTACGGACAAAATGATTCAAAGATCAATCCGCTCCGTTAAATACTTTAGGAGATATGAATTTTTAAACATAGCGGTGCAACACCGGTTTACGAAAATTCACATAGCTCTAACTCCGCCATTTTTGAAAATTTTTCAAAATCCTCGAAGTTGTATTTTTTTTTTCATAGTACTAAAGATATTTTGAATGGCGCAAAAATCCGTGACTTGACGGTTTATTTTCGAGTGAAGTGACGTGGATCCGCTCATATAAATGAGACCATTTTACCGAACATCACAGATGCTCAATCTTATCTCTTCCATGTGAAAGAATATTCAATAGACACAGGTAAATATGAGGCTGATATAGGTATACATCCAGGGTGAATTCGTGGCGTTCGGCCACTAAGAGGAGCGTTGAGGTGGCCGCGAGTCAGAGTCGTCAATTGTTTTATTGGTTTCTGGCTTTTTAATTTAATTCGTCAAAATCGGGAAACAATTGAGGGCACCGGACTCGTGGCCACCTGAACGCTGTTCTGAGTGGCCGGACGCCACGAATTCACCCTGTATATCTGAATTCACCGTTGTTATTCGATATTTTTAAATTCTTCATTCGAAGTAGTAAGTAGGAGTACAAACTTGAGATTTTGAAAAGGATATAAGCTAGCAGTCGAAAGGCATGGCTGAACCAGCACAGCCCTATGCCATAGCCACAATAATCAGCTGTCAGCTGCGGCTGCTAGTTTCAGCTTCGTCTCATCTAATACAGTTGTTCCGTGCTCTGAAGGATTACATAAAATGACAAAATTTTGGTTTACAGATAAAAATTCGGTATTTCACGAAGTAAATCTATCTCTACCAGAGCACAGGAGAGAGCCTGTGAAGATGAAACCCAAAGGATCTAGAAAACCTCAAACGAATGTGTCTTTACTAGTCGGAACTCACGTCGACGATGAAAGTGCTCTAAAATGTGCCTTGGGAAGCAAAATTCAGAAAAATAATCTAGAATTGGTAGAGTCGCAACCTATCGAGCCTCCGGAACTTAATACAAACCCGTCTGGATTAACCGACGCCAAAGTCGACGATGGAGATGCTTCGACATGTGGCTTGCGAGGAAAAATTGAGAAAATTAATCTAGAATTTGTCGAGTTGCAGCCTATTCAATCTCCGGTAGCTGACATAACTTTGTCTGCAATAACTGGAACCAAAGTCGCCGATGAAAGTGCTCTAAAATGTGACTTGGGAAGCAAAATTCAGGAAGATAATCAAGAATTGGTAGAGTCGCAACCTATCAAGCCTCCGGAACTTGATGGAAACCCGTCTGGATTAACCGACGCCAAAGTCGACGATGGGGATGCTTCGACATGTGGCTTGCGAGGAAAAATTGAGAAAATTAATCGAGAATTTGTCGAGTTGCAGCCTATTCAATCTCCGGAAGCTGACATAACTTTGTCTGCAATAACCGGAACCAAAGTCGCCGATGAAAGTGCTCTAAAATATGACTTGGGAAGCAAAATTCAGGAAGATAATCAAGAATTGGTAGAGTCGCAACCTATCGAGCCTCCGGAACTTGATAGAAACCCGTCTGGATTAACCGACGCCAAAGTTGACGATGGAGATGCTTCGACATGTGGCTTGCGAGGAAAAATTGAGAAAATCAATCGAGAATTTGTCGAGTTGCAGCCTATTCAATCTCCGGAAGCTGACATAACTTTGTCTGCAATAACTGGAACCAAAGTCGACGATGAAAGTGCTCTAAAATGTGACTTGGGAAGCAAAATTCAGGAAGATAATCAAGAATTGGTAGAGTCGCAACCTATCGAGCCTCCGGAACTTGATACAAATCCGTCTGCATCAACCGACACCAAAGTCGACGATGGAGATGCTTCGACATGTGACTTGCAAGGCCAAATTGAGAAAAATAATCGAGAATTTATTGAAACGCAACTTATTGAACCCATCAAACGAACAACTATACTGTCTGTTAAACCAAAAATACTGAGCATAAAACAGGTCAAGCATGATGTCGTAAGAGTTCCAGCTTTGGCAGAAACAAACTACAATTCAGAGGACTTATCATATGTTGGTACGTTTATGAGTCATTGATTACTTTCACTGGAGTGATGTCTTTTCATATAAAACTCGAGAATTGCAATATATGTCGAGGAAATTGACTCTGTAATATTCACCTTTTCTTTGCAGTTATAATTTGTGTGCTTAATCTGACTCCGTCCCTTTATATTCAGGAATTTTTTAAAATTTGTATTGAAGCCTATAAGATAGTTACCTTATCATAATACTACACTCTGCTCATATTTTTCAAACTCCAAAATTTCACAAAGCTGACCAATATTTTTGTACGTTTTACTCTTCAAAGCAGTTGGTTAATATTCTCGACTTAAGTCTTATCAAAAAATGTGAACACTCAATTCTAATTGCTCACTGATGTCAAAGATATACAGCCTCAAGTCTTATTTTCCATCAACTTCTCCTTTACTTTCAGGAAGTCAATAGCAAACGGAATCCTTCATCCTGAGGACTTTCATTGGAGAGATGTAAGTTATAATATATAGGAAAACTCATGGGTCCGGGCCAACTATCTCTTTTCTTGCAGTGAATTGATACAAAAATTATTCTTCAAAAACATCGAATTCTAGTTTTCACAAATGAGCCATTTTAAAATGCACCAATCAGCGATCATATCTAGAATATGGTATGAGGTGAGTGAGTGACAATAGCTGTACCGCTTATGCGTGATCAGAGAGGATGGAATGAAGTGTCGAGGCAAATCAATTGTTTTGGATAGCACTCTGTCGCTGTTGTCACTTGCTCGCCTTGTGCATATGAATTATGTTTTAAAGATGGTCGCTGATTGGTCCGTGCTAAAGAAGTCTGTGCACAACACCTAGAGTCGTTAAAATTTATGAAAAAAGAATTTTTGTTCCAATTCATTGCTGGGGCAGTCTAATCATAAATGATGAGTCAACCACATGAATAAGTATTCGTCATTATTCTTTATTCTTAGTGAAATTTCGAATAAAACAATTTTTATAATCTTGACTCGCGTTTGATAAGTTCCTTTCAATTTCCAGGCCCAACACATCGCTTAATAATATATCGCTTGGAAATCTCATGGATTCTCAAATTAGCGTAAGTGATTTGGAATTACCGAGTTCGTTTGACGCAATCAATCCGCCTCCCTTAAGCTCTACCGTGCTGGATAGAGCCTTTAGTGGTTCCTCAACAAATCACACTGATGGTAAATTCCTTTCCTTCAATGAAAAACTTATTAGAACTTGAGAGTTGAAAGTATATGATTGTGTGAACTGATGACTGTTTCAGATTTCGGTTTAGAAGAAAGTGATATCCATGACAAAGCAAAAGACGAAGATTATACAACAGCAGACAACATATCCAGTACCGACGATGAAGACTCGACGAATCAGGAATTTGAAAATTATGCTTCGTTTACGTATCCGTTACCAAATAAACCAGCTTCAGCACCGAATGACACTAATATGCGGGTAGCAGATTCATCAAGTGCAACACATATGAAGAAATACTTTTGCCTATATTGCCATAAAATGCAATGTAAGCTGGCACGCCACTTGGAACTTGTACATAGAAACGGAGAAGATGTAAAAAAATTTATTAACCTACCCAAAGGCAACACTGAACGCCAGCAAATTATAGCAACTCTTCAAAAGAACGGCAATCACATGTTTAACTCAGACCGAAGATTCAACGATGGAACTTTATTAGTTTGTAGGCGACCAAATGAGAGGATGAACAAAACAGCCGAAGATTTTATTGCATGTGCTAAATGTAAAGGACAGTACGCGAAATCAGTTGTGAGACATCATTGGCGAAAATGCACTAAACGCGTTGGCAAAACTGACAGAATTGTTATGTCGAAAGGGAGGGCCGTGATGGCTCATATCAATGAGAAGGCAGACACGGCTGTCAGAGAGCAAGTCTTTCAATATTTGCGCGAGGATTACATGCCATTCGATACGACGAACTCGTAATCTTATTCGCTAACAAGCAATGTGAACGTTACAGTGCACATCAACATTAGTTCCAGATGGTTCGTGCCCGTGTCCGATTGCTAGGTCGGTTTTTATTGGCGATCAAAGAAGTCAATGCTTCTGTAACTGACTTTGCCTCGATTTATAAACCAAAATGTTACGACAGCTGTATAAAAGCTGTGAAAGTTGTCGCTGAGTTTGACCAGAAAACTCGAAGATTCAAAATGCCGGCAGTTGCAACGAATCTGGGGACTTTGTTGAAACACGTCGGCGAAGTATTACGATCGAAATATATCAAAACGGAGGAGGAAAAAAACAAAAACAAGTTGAAGACTTCTTGAAATTACTCTCCGAAGATTATGGTACTTCCATCAACAAAGCTGTGGCTGAAACGCAAATGCAGAACAATCGGCGTAAAAAAATCGATCTGCCTAGTGCGGAGGATATAACAAAGCTGCAGGATTTCCTGAAAGTGACACGTGAAAAATCTCAGAAAATTCTCAAGACTCGATTTTGCTACAATGCATGGAAAAAACTAGCTCAATCTACTTTAGTTTCCTTACAAATATTTAATCGTCGGCGCGCTGGTGAAATCGAACGGGTGTGCGTAGAAGACTTCGACTCTTTTGAAGGGGTAGATGCTTTTGCGGAAAAAGAGGTTTACAATTCATTGTCACCAGATGCCCAACGTCTGGCCAAAAACTATGTGCGGTTCATGATTCGGGGCAAACTTGGGCGAGGAGTGCCTGTTTTGGTCCCTTCTCTAATTTTGGAATGTATGCAAACCATTAAGAAATTCCGCAAAGAGGCAAAAGTTCCAGATAACAATCCATACCTTTTTGGCCTACCCTCGACCGACCCAGATCGACATAAGTATTTGAGAGCCTGCGATTTGTTGCGACAGTTTTCTGTGGCATGTGGAGCCACCGTACCCAACTCACTGCGTGGAACGAAACTTCGAAAGCACATTGCAACGCACTGTATCAACATGAATTTATCCGAAACTCAAGTAGCCGACCTGGCCAATTTCATGGGTCATGATGAAAAGATCCACAAAAACATCTACCGTCAACCAATTATAGCAAGGGATATTACAAAAATTTCAAAACTATTAGAACTTGCTCAGGGCAGAGCAGCAGGTGATCGAGAGGATGAGGCTAGTGGATTTGAGACTGATGAAGATGACCCATACAAAGAGAATGAACTGTCAAAACATCAACAAGATACTTCTGCCAAAATAGTTTCTTCTCGCAAAACTGCAGGCGGTAAGCGGAAGATAAAGGGTGAATGCAGCAAAAATCAACGAAGCCATGGTAAGGAATTAAAAATTGATAAGGTGCATACTTGCTTTTCAATTATACAGAGCGATTCTGTGGATAGTAGTCAGTCTAATGGCGGGGCATTTCTTTGTTTTTTGAAACTGACGACCTATCTACTGATATCTTATTTATCTATGACTGATACCTTCAGACCTGGAGTTCGATTCCATAACTTTCATTACTGCTATCACTGTCGATAGATATCATGAGGGTGCTCCGTGCGACAAGTACTTAACGTCGTACGAGTTTTATTTTAATAAATGATTACCGGTACATTAATAATTACTTATTTTATAATTGAATTAATTACTCATCGCACGGAGCACTGATATCTATCAACAATGATAGCAGTGATGAAAGTTATGGAATCAAGCCCCTGACAGCCACCGCTACGTCGTCTGAAGGTATCAGTCATAGACATATAAGATATCAGTGGATAGGTCATCAGTTTCGGAAAACAAAGAAATGCCCCGCCATTAGACCGACTACTATTCACAGAATCGCTCTGTATATGTTGACTTGTCAGATAGGTTCAGAAATTGAATTACGTTCATTCAGTTACATTTGAGCTGGCATTCGAAAACTCGCTGGAAATTATGGTACTCTTTAGCGAAGGTTGACAATAGATACCTGAATATGGCTGAAGAAAAAGTGGGATATCCAAGGCATGTTCGGTATATGCATCTCTGAGCAATCAGAGCTCTTCGATCTTTTTTTTTAACATGCGTTAACAAAAGATAGAAGAGCTCGGAATGCTCGGAGATGTATATACCGAACGCAGCTCAAATAAACTGAGTGACTAACAATAAGATGAAGTCCCTTCACATAAGAAGCTGTGAACTGCGTATATAACTAATCTCAATGTTTTTTCTGGTAATTTTTAGTATCAGAAACCAGTACCACAAGCAGGCGGTCATGGAGTGGGACAGAAAAAGATACCGTACTAAAAGATTTCAAGACGTATATGACAGGAAAACGATTGCCGTCCCTTGTAGATATTGAAGACATAATCGCTAGGAACAAATGTCTTGCAGGCCGCACTGCACCCCAAGTAAAAACTTGGATTCATAATGAAAGAAAGAAAATATTACTATAAAAAGATCAGAAAAGAGATAATGAGAGCCGATTGATAAATACATATTACTATTATATTAGAGGCATAATCTCTAAAAACAAATGTCTTGCGGGCCACACTGCACCCGAAGTAAACACTTGGATTCATAATGATTTCCTGCTCCTGAATGGACGCTTTGTCTTTTAACTATAAAACCGTGATTATAAATCGGTGATTCCGCCGCTGTTATTATCCAGGCCTAAGATTCGTCTTAGAATGCTATAAAAAAAAAGTCAAATAACAATTGAATCGAAAAAAATGATCAAAAGTAATGATAATAATCAGCGAACGAACGAATGTATACGCATTTTTCGACGAGGGTTCTACAGTTTTCCCCTCCAAACACTTTCTACTTCTATCACTATTACTATGTTTTCTTCCTCCTTTTTCTTTGCAGTAACTTAAGTAACCTATTATGTGTAAAAAAAAAAACATTACTATAAAAAATATCAAACAAGATAATGAGAGTCTATTGATAATTACATATGGGGCATTCCACGTCACATTTGCACCCCATGTACCTCACCCCCTTCAATTTGCATAATTTTTTAGTATGATGTTGCACCCTACCCAAAAGGATCTCAGAATTTTTTTCAGATTTTTTCGACCACCGGCGAAATTTAAAAAAAATCGAAGAGTCAATTCCGAAAACGCCATTTTTTAAAATCTGTAAAACTTCACACTGATTTCATAATTTAAAATACGATTTGTAAGCATGACACGATAATGGGACCTCAATATTTACTATTTTTATCGCAAGTTTTTACGTTTTTCATGTCAGAATTGAAGTTTCTATTTTTCTAATCGGTCATACATTTCTCAAATATTAATGGATTTCAATTTCTCGGAATTTCAGAAAAGTCGACATCCATTGATATTTGAGAAAATTATGACCGATTAAAAAAATAAAAACTCCAATTCTAACATGAAAAACCTAAAAACTTGCGGAAAAATAGTTAATATTGATATCCCATTATCGTGTCATGCTTATAAATCATATTTTAAATCATGAAATAAGTGTGAATTTTTTCAGATTAAAAATTATCCAAGTCGAAGGGGGTGAAGTACATATAGCGAGGTTGATTCTGGCCCGGAAGTGACTGTTTGGTATACGATTTAACACGATAACCCGATCACTTCCGGACCAGAATTAACCTTGCCATGTGTACATGGGGTGCAAATGTGACGTGAATGCCCCAAATACATAAAAAATAAAAATAAAATTATAATATTATTTTATCATCCTCTATAGCGATGTATGTTCTTTGAATAAAATTCATACCTATGAAAGTTCAAATTGATCACCATTTTTCTATCCTTACGTATAATATGATGTCACAGAGCGTGTGGCGCAGCAGGTAAGCGCGCTGTTTCGTGATCGCCGGTTCAATTTCCGATGCTGATTTTTTTTTTTCCCTTTTTCGTAATTGACGTGACGTAGCTTGCTATTTTTTCACCCCGATTAATGTTTATCACTGAGAATCTGAACTACTAAAGCCGGGATTACGATCAACTGAGGCTGCCGTCCCATGTAGGGTCGGAACGGAAAAACGGAACGGAATCTAGTGACCTTTTCCATGTATCGCGTGTATGTATACACCGACACATACAACGTTCCGTTCCGTGATTCCGGATTCCGGCGAACCGGTCCTACATGGGACGGCACCCCAAGGGTGCACCCCAAGGGCCGGAACGGAAAAACGGAACGGAACGTTGTATGTGTCGGTGTATACATACACGCAATACATGGAAAAGGTCACTAGATTCCGTTCCGTTTTTCCGTTCCGGGCCCACATGGGACGGCACCCTTAACGGTACGTAACGGAACACAACGGAAGGTACGCTTGGCGTGTTTGATTATGACCGATATGAAGTTGGCCCCACTGTCTTCTGTCTCTTTCTTTTCCTATGTAGCCACTAGGGATAGAAGAGGACAGAAGACTATGGTGCCAACTTCATATCGGTCAAAATCAAACACGCTTGGTGTACCTATAGTTCTAAAACATCCATCACGACCACTGTCTTTTCAAAACACCCGCGCGCTCGCCAACTTTCAAAACTATAAGTACGTTCCGTTGTTTTCCGTTACGTTCCGTTAAGTTGATCGTAATCCCGGCTTAACTCGTTATCCGGAATTTGAAATGTCCTTGTTTTCAGCGACAATTTGAAACACACTCATTTTTGTCTCACGAGTCAACATACTAAAAGTGAACCGAGAGACGGAATTTTTTTTCTAAGATAATGATTTCAATCTTTTGTATACTTCAAGGACACGATTTTTGACCTTTCGTATACTTCGAGGACACATTTTTCAAAGTATCGTGTACTTCGAAGACACAATTTTGATACTTTCGTATACTTTGAGAACACATTTTTAAAAGTATCGTGTACTTCGGAGACACAATTTTGATTCTTTCGAATACTTCGAGGACAGTATGATTATAGAGTTCATTTTTAGGTATATCAAAAGTATAGTTAAATAGGCGAGACGAATGTTCATCCGCCACCGAAAAGATTCGTTTACTATTAGCAAATCTTATTCCTCCGAGGTAAGTGGCTTTCAGACCTTATCAGAAATGAGATTGGTTGAGAATTAACCTCATCCCGGCCGAATTCTTTGGTTCCGTAGAAGAAAAATGTGTTGGGAATTTTTTTTTTAAAATAACAACGTACCCCTACTGAAAAAGTTCATGTGATATATCATATAGAAAAGTACATGATAAATCACATGGTAAATTGTATGACGTTATGGAAGATATCAATTTTCCATGTGAATTATTGTGTACTTTATTTTGTGATTTGTTACATGATTTATTGTATAGTTCGAATCCACATCATTTATTTTGTAATTTACCATATTCGACGCCTGGGCGGAAGAAGATCGTATCTCGGAAAACCCGTGAAAAAGATCGTAACTCTGAAAACCGGCGAAGAAGATCGTAGTTCACGTTCAGTAGAAGATCACGTGTTTTCACGAGATACGATCTTCTTCAAGGGTTGACCGAGTTACGATCTTCTTCACGGGTTTTCCGAGATACGATCTTCTTCACGTGTTGGCTGAGTTACGATCTTCTTCGCCGGTTTTTAGAGTTACGATCTTTTTCACGGGTTTTCCGAGATACGATCTTCTTCCGCCCAGGCGTCGAATATGGTAAATTACAAAATAAATGATGTGGATTCGAACTATACAATAAATCATGTAACAAATCACAAAATAAAATACACAATAATTCACATGGAAAATTGTGCACTGATATCTTCCATAACTTCATACAATTTACCATGTGATTTATCATGTACTTTTCTACATGATATATCAAATGAACTTTTTCAGTAGGGACGCGCGCTAAAGGTTACTTTAACTTTTGTTCCATGTATGGAACGATGGCCGGGAAGAGGTTAACATGAATCAAACGATATCAAACTATATTTTAATTATAACTATAAATGAACTTTCTCTCACATTACACGGTTCTCGATCTTTCGTGTCCTTCAAGGACACGAGTTTAGGCTTTTCGTATACTTCAAGGACACGATGTTCAAACTTTCGTATATTTCAGGGACACGATTTTTCACCTTTCGTATACTTCGAGGACACATTTTTCAAAGTATCTTGTACTTCGAGGACACAATTTTGATCCTTTCGTATACTTCGAAGACAGTATGATTATAGAGTACACTTTTACGTATATCAAAAGTATAGTTAAATATGGCGAGACGAATGTTCATCCGCCACCGAAAAGATTCGTTTACTATTAGCAAATCTTATTCCTCCGAGATAAGTGGCTTTCCAACCTTATCAGAACATGAAACGAGATTGGTTGAGAATTAACATGAATCAAACGATATCAAACTATATTTTATTTGTAACATTTGTGTTGTTCGACCATCATATTTCTCACACCTCGTTTCTTTGCTTGTGCGAGTTACAACCATTCATCTTTGGATATCCCAGATTCTTAACACCTTACTTCCAGGTATACAGATGTTTTCAAAAATTGAAATATCTCACAGATGATTTCGAAAAGCTTCCTGCAAAGTGATACAAACACTACAATTACGTAATTCATTCTACTAGATTATTTCAAACTTTTAAGTGAAATTTAACGTTCATAGAACCCAAAATATCGGTCCGTGAATTAGAAAATTATCATCTTTCGTGGAATTCCTCATGTATTGAGTGACTACGAACATTGACTCAAAATGAAATGATACCCGTAAAAAAATCACGCACTTGTAAGTAATGTCGTGGCGCAGTGACAAGGTAAGAGCCTACGGAGTTAGAGGTTCTGAGTTCAAGTCCTGCTGCACAGGAGTTTTTTTTTTTCTATAAACACAACCACGATTACATCGACAATACGTAGTAAAAGACGTCGTAGAGACGTCATTTATTATCCCAATATCATATCTCGTAGAATACATCGTTTTAGAAGTAGGAGCTCATACGCATATTCGAAAGTAGTTTCTAGTGTCCCAGCAGACGTCGATCCGATCTCAAATCGACGTCAATTTGACGAAATTTTTTTCAATAGGGAGGCTTTCGAAAATAACGTGTACCTACTTCAGTGACATGCTCAGAAAGGGACTTATTGTACAATGCATTAAAATGTATGGTGAATCATTTCAATACATAGGTATATTTGGTACACAGGTACGTTTGGATAACTGTTCATTGTTTTTAATAATTCGTGTTATAGAACAGCTGTCCTTCGACTCGCGAATACCGCGTGCGTCGGCGTAGACTATGTTCTGTTGTAACCAAAAACTATGAATGGGATACATTATTGAAATTTCACAAAAGAAAAATCGTCTCAATTCCTCGATATCTAACAACGTACAACAGGTCGTATATATACCATAAATGAAAATTGTTATCGTTTTGAATCGAGACAGAATCTGATGCCCTACTGTAGCGTACCATTCCACTCGACTTTGAGTTTTAGATAATAATTTCTCGATCTCATGCAGTTGTCATTTCGATAGCTTGAATTTACACCCGGCTGATGAAAGATCTGTCATGTAATTTTAATTCGATTCTGTAATCACCTGCACATACAGGTTACTTTATTTTCAACCCATTCTGAACAGTTGCTGGACCCTGTATTACACATACTACTTGAATATCGTACATCGATAATGACAATGTTGTTCGTAATCACGTTAATGATGTGTACTATTAATTCAAATATCACGTCCTCAAATTGTACTGTACTCGTGAAATCGTGTCCTCGAAGTATACAGTGCTATTAAACCTGTGTCCCCAAAGTACATATTACATTGAAAATCATGTCCTCAAAATATAGATCTTTACTTGCATTACTTTGAGGACAGTCCTCGAAAAGACAATCTTCAATGCTGTCCTCAATATGATCAATTGGCCGATAGTGTCTACTTTGAGGACTGTCCTCAAAGTGTCATTATTCTGACGATGTCTTCAAACTGATCAGCTGATGGATAGTATACTTTTTGAGGCCAGTCCTCAAAATGTACTATGTACTGAAAAAACTTTAAGGACGGTCCTCAAAATAGCCAGATGTCCTCAAAATAGTTATTTAATATATGAAATGGTCCTCAAACCATACATTATATATTGTAACTTTTCGGGTGCTTCACGCGACACGGAAGGTGTCGCGTATGGCTAGTTACTTGTGAGTGTCTTTACTCTAGATTAATTTCTAGGGCTCCTTGGAAGAGGTAATCAATTTGTTAGTCCCTAATACAGACTAGGGTGGAGCGAATCACACCGTAGCTGCCTCCCTCAGACCTGGATGCTGCAAGCAGCACCGAGGCTGTATCAGACTTGGGATTCAACGCACTTGCCGAGACCGTATCTCGACTTGGGTACGCCTAGCGCACCGAAGCGAGTATCGGATCTGGACAGTGCAGTCGTCACCGAAGCTGTATATTAGCTAATTAAATGAAATGTGTTAGTCAGGTCAGTTCAGCCTACGTAGAAAAAGGTTGTAAAGAAAAAGGAAACCGTCCCGATTAACAAAATATTTAATTAATCAAATAAATCATAATGAGTTGAAATGGTTCCAACCGGAAATTTATACTATTATGAAATTACATAAGTTTTAACCTAATTTGTAGATTCAGCTATGCTACGATTCTACGCTCGTTTCTCGTTTAATTTTTCGTTATATTTTAAATTTGATAAATAGGAATCCAAATGGTAATGTAAATGAAAGTAGAAAAATAAGATAATAATTGACTCTAACGTAAAACCCCGCTATGGCAGTTTCCGTGATTAAAGAAATGAAGCTAAAGAGCACCAGGGCGCTCTGCCTGTCTGGCCTCAGAAAAGATAAGTTAGTGAGACAGCGTGGCGCTTTGCCTAACACTGCTACTGGAGCCATGTTAGCGCAGCGCTTATATAGTCACTGATTGACGTCACTTGTTGTGCGCGGTTGACGGTGCGCGGCGTGACGTATTGTTTCGGGATTAGATCACCCGATCCGTTACAATATATATATATATATATACAGGGTGTCCCAGAAGTAACGGACGTAATTGATATCTATTATAGAAAAATAAATTTTGAGACGAAAAGTCCTTAGCCATTTTTTAATCTGGCCCATAGATAATTAGTTATTAATTAAAATGAGTAACCAATCAGGTGCGCGCTATAGCGGTAAGGAAAAGCAGAGCGAGAGTGAGAGGTGACTGCGACAATGAGACGCGAGAAGTACAGCCGTAAGCTGGCTCACCTCTCACTCTATCTGCTTTTTCTTACCGCTATAGCGCGCACCTGATTGATTACTCATTTTAATTAATAACTAATTATCTATGGGTCAGATCAAAAAATGGCTAAGGACTTTTCGTCTCAGAATTTATTTTTACACTCACTTCTGAAAACGTGAAAGTATGCGGAAAAGTCTCTGTAATCAGTAACAATTCATCAATCAGCATATATTCTGATAATTCAAAAGATACAACCGTTTTAGTATATAATGTATATTTTGAGGACAGTCACATATATATAGCATAGTTTAGGACTGTGTTTTCGAATGTAACTTTATACTAGGGATAAAATAACTGCTCGAGACCGATCATGTCGAGGGTACATTTTCTGGGTTCACGTAGAAGCATAATTGGATCAATTACATTTAAACGTTATAATGAGTTCTAAAGATTTTGTAAATTGAATGCAATTGTCATTTGTACCTCATGTAAATGTATATGCGTTCTATACGATATTCAAGCGAAACGCATGTTTCGGGGACAACTTTTCTAGTCGAAGGCATGTTTCGGGGACAACTTTTTTTGTCAAACGCATATTTCAGGGACAACCTTTTTGTCCAACGCATGTTTCGGGGACAAATACAATTGTAATTTTCACTCAGAAAAAATTCCGATGCTTCGTACAATTGTACATGACTTGTACTTCATGTTATATGCGTTCTATACCATATGCTAGCAGGACGCATGCTTCGGGGACACGGCACATCTCAGGATCTACGGTACAGGTAAGATGAGCGACGAAAATTGAAACGCGAGTATCTCGAACCACGAATAGTATGCCGCGGTTGCCCCGTAAATCGAGGTATCGCGAAAATGATTTCGGAAAGTGTTGATAGATCCATAATGTCGAAATTTGAAGGTAAATACGTATATCTTTCCTGGAAAGCTGGGTTATCTTTTTCCTTCACAATGTTCCGACGACGAAGGCACCACGAATGAATATTTGAGGCGCAATTGCATGATAATTGATTTTAATGATTAATTTATCATTTATTGTGATATATAGTATGTATGTGATATCAATATCATGCAGGTTTTACAAGTAGTATCTGTAGTTACAGTTAGTATAAGGATAAATACTATGCCGATATCATGTGAAAGCGCACGAGTAGTAATTCTAATTACGATCAGTCCGGTAATATGACCCTTAGATTAGATCTACACAAACATAAAAAAATCCGTGTACAAGCTCAGCCTTGCAGCTGAATGGAAAACAGTGTTTTTTAGCACTTATTTCCCCCTATTTAAATGACCTGAGATTTAGTATATCGGAATAATTTTTTATTTAGAGAACTACGCAGTGATGAATATCAGTTTACAATTGATTCAGAATTACGAGGCTATTGGCACGGTTCATAATATCGAAGAAAATAACAAGTTATAATCACTCGGACGAGAATGCCAACGATTATGAATCAAGTAGAAATGGATATTCATCACTGTATAGCTCTGTCAAGCATGAGAGAGAAAGAATACAAATTGGAGGGAAACAATTTTGAGTAATCTAAATAAGAAGCAATAAGCGCTGACAGGTGCTCCTTCCCATTGAACTGGAGAGTGAGCTTGTACATTTTTTTTTTTTTCATCAAAAAGCTATTCAGCAGGCGTTACGACCAAAACTTATCCTGCCCCGAAATAAAGGCTGCCCTAATGAGTAGTTACAGGCAATTCTAAGATTTTTTATCAGCATAAGTCATACGACGGCCCTCAGCCTTACGCTGGTTATCAATCCATGTTTTCAATTGTTGTGGAACTCTTTTTCGAAGCACCTTGTATTTTTTAATTGCATCTTGGCACTGTTGAAGTGATGGTAGCCGCTCTAAATTTTCCAGCTTCCCAAAGTGTTTAGTAACTACCCTTCTTTCTTCATTACTCCATCTGACACGCTTTGTCTTGCCAAAAGGTGAAGCTGTAACAGAATAATTGTAATTCATAAGAAAAATTTTAATAATTTCTTACCATTAGAAAGTATCAGTCTTCTCAATCACGGAAGTGGGTCTGTTTCAAATGATTTTTTTTCTCCAAACTCGAAGTTCGAGATTGATCGGACTTCTAGTCTTGACCCGAGAAATCACCTGGAACCATCCACCCAGAAGCCTGATACTTTCCTCCTAATGAATAATTTGAAATCCTTACTGCTCCGAGATTTCCGTTTAGTTGGAAGTGGTAGCCCAGAATTAAACTTATTGTCATTCATATTTCTGCTCTCATCAGACACATCGTCATTTGCAGGACTTGGAGCATTTCGAGAATGAGGCCGAGTTCGATATGAATTATTATTATGATCATCAGCATCATCATCGACGCTGCTCTCACTATTTTCAACCTCACTTTCATCTTCATAACGTTCGTCCCCATCCATTGCTGCCACTAAGAGGCGGGATACGTCAGTCATTTCAGCTACTGGCACTGGCATTCTATACAGGGTGACCCAAAATTCCCGCACCACCTTGAATAGGCAGGTACCTTATCGAATTCTAAGACGAAAGTTCCTTCAGGAAAACTCTCCAAAGCCAACGGTTTTCGAGTTATTCAAAATCGCGATTGACGAATCAGAGCGTTTTTTATCATCGTGATAGTGCCGGCTCAAAAGCAAGCCATGGGCAGAGCCCGTATCTTTAATATTAGCTTGTACAACCGCTATTTTTCATATTATTCAATTTAATTTGTAGTTCTGGTCGTCCAGGTCGATTGCACCGTAGTTCTTGATGCCCAGGTCGATCGGATCATGGTCTTCGCCGTCTAGGTTTCATCCGGCGTAGTTTACGTCGACTGCCCCATAGTTTCAGCGGTCCAGGTCATTCGCTCCATAGTTCTCGGCCGTCTAGGTTGACCACTCCATAGTTTCGGCGGTCCAGGTCGTCCGCTCCATAGTTTTTCGCCGTTAACGTCAACCGCTCCATATTTTCAGCGGTCCAGATCATTCGCTCCATAGTTTTCGGCCGTCTAGGTCAACCGCTCCATAGTTTCAGCGGTCTAGGTAATTCGTTCCATAGTTTCAGCCGTTCAGGTCATTCGTTTCATAGTTCTCGACCGTCTTGGTCAACCGCTCCATAGTTTCAGCCATCCAGGTCATAAATCGCTATTAAAACTATGGAGAGGCCGGGAACTATGGAGCGATTGACCTGGACCGCTTAAAATATGGAGCGGTTGACGTAAACGGCAAAAAACTATGGAGCGGACGACCTGGATAGCCGAAACTATGGGGCGGTCGACCTAGACGGCCGAGAACTATGGAGCGAATGACCTGGACCGCTGAAAATATGGAGCGGTGGACATGAACCGCAAAAAACTATGGAGCGGACGACCTGGACCGCTGAAACTATGGAGCGGTCCTGGACGACCGAAAATATAAATTGAATTGAATAATAATAAAAATAGCGGTCGTCCAAGCTAATAAGAAAGATACCACAGGCTCTGCTCATGGCTTGCTCTTGAGCCGGCACTATCACGATAATAAGGAACGCTCTGATTCGTCAATCGCGATTTTGAATAACTCGAAAACCGTTGGCCTTGGAGAGTTTTCGTAAAGGAACTTTCGTCTTAGAATTCGATAAGGTACCTGCCTATTCAAGGTGGTGCGGGAATTTTGGGTCACCCTGTATATATTTTTATGGATATCTTTATGATGACCCATGAAATTTGCAAGACGGTCGACCTGTGTATCTTCTACATCTAACATAGCTGTAAACGTAGCGATGTGCTTACGAAGCGTAGTGCCGCGAAGTGCGCTAGGAATATCAGCACCACACTCATTCGAGAATCGTTTCATCAACGGACAAGCTCTTATATATTTTTTTTTTTAGCGGATTTGTGTTCGGCGCAGCAAAAACATAATCGTTATTAGCTTTTATTCCAGCATTCTTGCGATACTTAAGAAGAGTTTCGATATATCCAGTCATAATAGGACTCAAAAGGACAGAAACCGTCCGATCCAGCTTACCACGTAGAGTGAGACGTACATATTGCTCGGCATACTTTCTCGTTTCTTCGGACAAATTTTCGCATAGGTCTTCTTCAAATTTTCATTTAGTTTTTGTCTATTTTCATAATCCGCCAATTTCAATCTTTCTATCTCACCAGCTCTTCGCCGATTGAATATTTGTATCAAGACTAACGTGCACTCATTCAATAATTTCCATGCATCTAAACGAAAAGTTTCTTGTAATAATTCACAAGCAATGTTAGCTTCTTTTTTTAAATACTCATAGAGTGATTTTATGTCCTGTTTCGATGGAAGTGTGACTTTCTTCTGCCTCTTTTGTAGAATCTGATCCTCTTGAGCCTTCTTGTTAATTAGAACCGGAACTTCTTCTGTCCATAATAAGAGAAAATCCTCTGCATCAGTTTTCTGAGAGTAGTTTTGAACTTTAATACATTCGGATTTCAATTTTTGGCCAATTTTTTTAATTAGAGTAGTCATATTATTAGCCACAGCCGGTGTTTTGAACCACATAGCTTTGGGATCCCAATGAGCAACATGGCGCAGAGCTAATACTGCTGCATCGAAGCTTTGCGGTTTGAATATAGAGGCAAAATCAGTAACTCGTTGATCAATTTTAATCATGGCCAATTTAAAGCGTCCCAATAATCTTAAATAAGCCCGTATCATATCATGTTGATGATCAAGTGTATACTTATCACAAAGTTTGTTGCCGTACAGAACAATTAGCCGATCATATTTAATGCACCTTGTCACGTCGTTATCCCTGAGTACTGGAAAAATGATTCGGCGAAGGACTTCATTGGCTTCGTTATGAATGTAACCGGTCAATCTTCTACCAGCAGCAGTAATTTCTCGAACGCCTTTCTGATGATTGTCATCACATTTAGAATAATGAATGCGAATAGTTGCCTTGGAGAAAAAACCCTTACATTTCTTGCAACAAATATAGTCCTCGGCACATTTGTCGAATATTGCTTGACGTTGTCTACATAAGATGAGGATTCCTGTATTTAGCTCAGGTTTGGTATTGTGAAGATAATCACCTTGTCTCCTGATTGCTTCAATGATTTTTTTTCTTTCGGGACATTGTGGAGGAAGATAGAAGAATTTTTTAACATCTGCTTCATTTTTGTGCTTCAACGTAAGATGACGAGCGAATTTTGCTTGTAATGTGTTACAGTATAAACAAAAATGTTTCTTGGTATGTTTGTTCTGATACTTTCCTGATGAAAGAATTTTCAACTCGCGTATGTCAACAGCTGGTGCTTCATCTAATAACGACGATTTTTCTGCTTGAGAAATGTTTGTTAAAGTTTGCGGTTTATCATAAGTATGAGTAGTAGACTGATCGGGATGGTAATCAGAATCTTTGTTCACATCGTCATTTATGAAATCGTCATCTTTGCTACTTGATGATTCACGGGTACTTTGTTCTTTCACATGTTTATTCGTGGTGGCTAGTTTATTTTCATCTTCAGTAGATGCTCCAGAAACACCTAACCAACTCTCACCTATCACAGTCTCAATTTCAGTAATGGCAGTTGGTGCATCGCTTGACAAGGATCTGTGCAGCAATGAATTATCAAGAATATCTAGCATTGGATTTTCCGGTGTTAAAGTATTATTTGAAATAGGCTGTATGTCAATAACGAATGTTGAATTTATAAGATTGACATCAATAATGGATGGCAATGGTGATGTTGATTTTCGAATGTTATCATTATCCTGCTGAATATTTTCAGCTGATGTAAGTTCTCGAGGATTACCATCATCCCGCTCAATATTATCCAGTGATGTTGAGTTTCGATTGGTACTATTATCCTGCTGAATCCTTTCGGGTGATGCTAATCTTCGATTGATATCATTATCCTGGTGAATATTTTCAGATGATATCAGTTCTCGGAGGTTACCATCCCGCTCAATATTATCCAGTGATGTTGAGTTTCGATTGGTACTATTATCCTGCTGAATCCTTTCGGGTGATGCTAATCTTCGATTGATATCATTATCCTGGTGAATATTTTCAGATGATATCAGTTCTCGGAGGTTACCATCCCGCTCAATATTATCCAGTGATGTTGAGTTTCGATTGGTACTATTATCCTGTTGAATCCTTTCGGGTGATGCTAATCTTCGATTGATATCATTATCCTGGTGAATATTTTCAGATGATATCAGTTCTCGGAGGTTACCATCCCGCTCAATATTATCCAGTGATGTTGAGTTTCGATCGGTACTATTATCCTGCTGAATCTTTTCCGGTGATGTGAATCTTTGATTGATATCATTATCCTGCTGGATATTTTCAGATGTCAGTTCTCGAAAGTTACCATCATCCCGCTCAATATTTTCCAGTGTTATTTGTTCTTGATTGATACCATCATTACGCTGAATTTTTTCCAACAATTCGACCAATTGCTCTTTAGTACCTGTAACAAAACCAGCATTCACAAGAATCCACTGAAAGTATCAAATTACAATAACAGAGCAGGACAAATTGGCGCAAGCATGTGATAAACTATCGTGAACACTTTTCTCGTGAAATCATATTCGGGATAAACACAGGGATCCTAAGTAGCAATCACAAAAAAAACTTTGATTTGACAAAATCCATACTAATCTACGTATTATTCTATAGACGGAAAAAATATAATACCTGCTGTATCCAGGAGAGATGCATGGTATTTTGCACCATTCGTGTATTTAACTATGCAATCCGTGTCTTGAACAACTTTGACACGCTTGGAAGAGATAACTTCATACTCTTCGTTGTCAAATTTGACAAGAGAAAACAGATTTCCTAAATAAATATATATTTAATTGAATCTTACGTGATAATTAAGTTCTGTAATGTTAACGTTCAACTACCTTGCTCAATATTATAATGCCTAATACCGGTATATTATCTTAGCAAATAAAATTGGCATCTTCGTGCCACAATTTCAAGTTAAATAAAAACATTATTTATAGAGCATATTCATCACCTTTGCTATTTGATGATTCACGGGTAATTTGTTCTTTCACAGGTTTACTCGTGGTAACAAGTTTATTTTCATCTTGAAAAGACGCTCCAGAAACACCTAACCAACTCTCACCTATCACAGTCTCGATTTCAGTAATGCCCAGGGCCGGCGAAAGGTGAAAAGCCCGTGTATGGTATCTTTTGGACGGGAGCAGGGGGGGGGGGGGGGGGGGGGGGCACGATTGGAAAAAGTTGATAACTAAATAATGAGGGTCAAATATTACTTTTGTACTTCAGTTGTTTTATTTGGTTTAACAATCGCAAATTTCGCCGAACGTTTTACATTTTTCCTTATAAACTCATCCATAATTTCGTGGATATTTAAAGCTTCAGCTATTTCCCAATGAACATGTAATATTGCAATATTGTTTAGTCGGTCTTGTAGCATTGTCGAACGAAGATAATTCTTCAAACGTCTCAGAGCAGAGAAACTTCTCTCGTTTGTACACGTGGAGCTGGGTATTGTCAACAACAATTTGATAAATCTGAAATACTCAGGAACTAATCCAGTACACCACGAGTTCGCTTTCATAAAAGTCACAACATCTTTCATGTTGTGCAAAATAGTACTGTTCGCTGCAGCAATACTAATGAAATCATCACGATGCTTTACCAATGTTTCCTGATCGAAATCTCCTTGATAAAATTTCATAATTTCATCTGAGCAGCCCCCCCTTCCAATTGCAAAAGCCTCCAGATTATCAAGAAATTCATTTGTATCTGTACTGAAACGCTCCTTCAGAGACATGACTACAGTATCAAACACTTCATAATAGATCTTTCGGTAATAATCTTTCGGGGTCTGGAATGTGTGAGGTTCACTGGCGCCATTGTTTTCCAAACGTTTTGGAATTCTACGGTCTCTACGTTTGCGCTGCAGTTGTGGATCGTCGAGGTCTAATTCCTTCGCACCAGTGATGGCTTTATCCCAAATCGTTTCAAATTTCGAGTCCCTCATTTGTTCTAAATTTTTGGTCACAGCTTCGACTTTCCTGTGAGAGTCGTGTATACATAAGTCTGATTTCTGGAGCTCTTTGTTCAAAATCTCAATTCTATCGAATAATTCTATGACCAAGGAAAGCAGATAATAGAATTCAAATGACTCTAGGTTTTTCAAAAATCCAGTAGCTTTTGCCGATACACTGCTATCCACTTCACGATCAGTGCTCATTGTTTCAAAGAAATGCAAAGCTGCGCTGTAGTTAGTCTTACAGTGTATCGATTTCAAAGAACGCACACGCATACACCACCTGTATACATCCAATATTTCCATCAGCATACTCTAAACTCTAAACAGTGAATGGGATATTGAATTATATGAATGGAAACTCACCTTGTTGGACAAAAAGCTACCAGCGCTGGGCAATCATCTTCCTCTCCAACTATCACTGCCGTTTGGAACTGTTGAAATTGGGCTAAGCGCTTGGGCGAGTCCCTCACGAAATTTATGAGATCTTTGACGACTCCGATAAAATTCTTGACGGGAGAAACACTTTCCATTGCGTCTTGTACACTGAGATTCAAACGATGGGCATTGCAATGGACGAATACTGCACGACTTTGTTTCTCTTTTATCCGAGCTTGAAGACCCGAAATCCTCCCAGAGACATTGGACGCACCGTCATAGCATTGTCCACGCAATTTCTCAAATTTCAAACCGCTCTCCTTAAAAACGTCTCCTACGATGGAGAACAGTGTTTCTGATTTCGTATCAGATGTTTTATAGAAACCAAGGAAGATTTCGCTGACGGACAAATCATCTGAAACGATTCTTATGGACATAGAAATTTGCTCTAAACGAGAAATATCTGACGTTTCATCCAAAGTCAACGAGAAGAAAGGTTCTGATCTAATTGTTTCGAGAATTTTCTGCCGTACTCGTGAAGCCATCATATCCAGCATTTCATTTTGGATGTCGTGATGAACCCATTTGTGGCCTGGCCGGCTCAGCCACTTTTTCAATTCGGGAACATCTTCTGCTCTTGTTTTCAAAAATTGCGTTAAATTTGAACGCTCGTCATTACCGCTGCCTCTCAATGGTAGACCTTGTACACCCATCATCTGTACTGTACTGAAGATTTTATGGAGTGCTGTGCGATTATTTAACATTTCGGTCTCTTTGGCTGCAGAAATATGTTGCACTACGCTCGTAGCTTCTGAGCTCACCAGTAGTTGATGACAGACTCTGTGGAACTCACTCAATTCGTGTTGGGGAAGTGCTCTGTAAGCATTTGTCCAGCAATTGTAGCCTACAGTGACAAAGGCTTCTCGTGAGTTCTGACTATTTTTACCAATTGGTACGGGTAATCTCTTTTCCACTGCTTTCGAGCATATAGTGCAAATTACTTTGTTGTCAGAATTTAATTGGAGCCAGGCGTAATTGCTCCTCCAACGAGTAAGAGTCGCGTCAGATGGAGGTTTAACCTTCGTTGAATCTAGAAATCCGAATATACGCTGGCTAAGTCATGGAGGAGATTGAACTAAGAGTCTAACGTGAAATACATATTACATACCTAATGTTATGTTCTGATTTTTATCAGTCAAAATATTCTTTGGATTAGACAGATCACAACCTCGATTTTCAGAGGTTATGTCTGTTTTCGGAAGGACTTCAGAAACATGTGATGCTTCCCCTGACTCTTCAAGTTCTATCCTCTGTCTTTTACTTTTCTTCACAATAAATTTCTCCATCCTCTACTACTACTACTACTACTAATAAAACGCTGTATATCTACACAATACCGCTTCCACGCAACAGGTATAGCTGCTGCTGTTAGGTCTTTGAAGTGGTGGGGAGCCTGACGAGTAAACCTGCAGAGAGGGGCGGTGCAAGTGAATTTGGCGAAGGGTGGGACAAGGGCCCAGGAGGGGATTTTTCTCTCCTGAATTCACGTTTGATGAAAAAAATGTTAGAATTGCCGTGAGCTTGTGGACATTAAAATTACATAGGAGGAGAAAAACATCTCGTATTCCGGTGTATGGTTTACCATACACCCGTGTGTGGTGTACCATACACCCGGGACTCCCGTGTGTGGTGGATACCATACATACCACACACCTTTCGCCGGCCCTGGTAATGCCAGTTGGTGCATCGCTAGACATGGATCCGTGCAGCGATGAAATATCAAGAATATCTAGCAATGCCAGCTCTTTGAAAAAGCCATTTGACTTTGACTGCATTGTATTTTCCGGTGTTGAAGTATTATTTGAAATAGGCTGTTTGTCAACAACAAATGTTGAATTTATAAGATCAACATCAATAATGGATGGCAATGATGATGTTGATTTTTGACTGTTATCATTATTCTGCTGAATCTTTTCAGATGATGTCAGTTCTCGAGGATTACCATCATCTCGCTCAATATTTTTCGGTGATGTTGATCTTCGATTGATATCATCATCCTGCTCAATATTTTTAGATGATGTCGGTTCTCGAGGGTTACAAACATCCCGCTGAATATTTTCCGGTGTTGTTTTTTCTTGATTGATACCCTCATCTCGCTGAATTTTTTCCAACAATTCGACCAATTGCTCTTTAGTACCTGCAACAAAACCAGCATTCACAAAAATCCACTGAAAGTATCAACATACAATAACAGCGCCGGACAAATTGGGGCATGCATATGAAGAACTATCGTGAACATTTTTCTTGTGAAATCATATTCGAGATGAACACAGGGTTCTTGAACAGCAGTCCATGAAAAAAGATTGGATTAAAAAAAAATCATACTAGTGCGCTGTGATTTGGCTTGCACTAACAAAAACATTACAACAAAGTTATCTAATTAAAAAAATAAGACAGAAAAACTATCGTTTTCTGATGTCTGTTGTTATCTACGTATTATTCTGTAGATGGAAAAAATATAATACCTGCTGTATCCAGGAGAGATGCATGGTATTTTGCACCATTCGTGTATTTAACTATGCAATCCGTGTCTTGAACGACTTTGACACGCTTGGAAGAGATAACTTCATACTCTTCGTTGTCAAATTTAACAAGAGAAAACATATTTCCTGAAACAAATATATATTTAATTGAATTCTACGTGATAATTAAGTTCTGTAATGTTAACGTTCAACTACCTTCCTCAATGTTATAATGCCTACTACCGGTGTATTATCTTAGCAAATAAAATCGGCAACATCGTTCTACAATTTCAAGGATTTAATTGATAGATTAGCACTGTAGTTGTAAGTAAAATAATAGTTTGAATATAGTTTCTATATAATATTTCTACCCGCTTCCTTGGAAATGAAGGTCATTAAAAGAGAAGAAAGGTCATATTATGGTAATTCGCGGCCCCGGGTATAGGCTCTCATCAGGACTTTTCATTCTATCAATACAGAGCAAAAAACTCGAGCAAAATTTACATTGTAATAATAGAAGCAAAGCGATAAGAGTAGAATATTTACGTCGCCTAGCTCGCAGCCAATACAAACAGCCGGTTAAAAATACTAGGGAGACTTTATTTTCCATTTACAATTGTGATAGTAAAAGCTTATTAAAACGTAAAGTTGGGGATGAGCGAAAGCCAAATGAAACAGAAAATGAAGTTGAAATTGTGTTTTCAATCGGTTGTTTATATTGGTAACGAACTGGGCGACGTATAATGATTTAATTAGGATTGTTTCCAAGGCATTTCCGTAGTTCGAAATATTCTACTGTTATCGCCTTGCTTTTATTATTACAATGTAACTTTGACTTCAGTTTTTTACTGTGTAAGTACGCAATAACGGTCCTGAGACGGGCCCGCACCCAGGGCCGCTGTTGACATAATATGACCTCTTTGATGACCTCCATATCCAAGATATTTCATCATAGATTGTATTGTTACTTGTAGTGTAATAGGTTGCGAATTATTGATACCGGTATGAATATGGTTAAGAGTGAGGCAAGTGATTTTTCCAAAAAGTATATTACGGCTGCACGCAATATTTTATCGTCCATATAATTTTTTTGAATATTTTACCTAACTTCACTACTATCAGCCAGTTATTCTTATGTAGCAATCTTGTTATTATCTTTAATGCATTGCTTTTAGTTCTATTATATTCAGTCATGACAATATGTTTAATACAAATAACGATTATAGATGACTTCTTATTTGAAGACATAATCTGATTCTACTTCTTTACTCTATATTATTATGAAATAAGGTACGAAGACGTTTGATTAATACGTAAAACTGTAAGCATTTTATTATAATTTGCAGATCCGCAGTTGCTTTCAGCTTATCAGGAATAGAAAAGTGAGAACAAAGCATATTACACGATTCATCAACTACGGCAGAATAACAACCGAACCATTTTCATGGTAGAAAAGAATACGTACTTACCAGTCAAAATCACTGTTTCTTCCAAATAGATGTAATTTTCGCACTGTCCACACCGATATATAGTTTTCGCTGCTTATAACTGCGACGAGCAGTGAGCTGTGACCACGTGGGCTTCCAACTCTACCCTCATACTCATATGAGAGTAATTTTTACATGAGAAAAAATATTTTCATATAAAGGCGAAATATGCAATAATGATTTCAAGAACCACCAAGTTAACCAAATAGATGTAATTTCGCACTGTCCACACAGATATTTAATTTCCGCTGGCTGAAATATAACTGAGGAGCGGTGAGCTGTGAACCACGTGGGCCTCCCACTCTACCGCTAGCGCAGCTAGAAAACATACGTTCGATCAAAAAATTGTTCCCGAAACATGCGTTCGACAGAAAAATTGTCCCCGAAACGAAATCTATCGATTTCAATTGTATTCAATAACGTAATTTTTCCTAATTGAATTCTATTTAAACATCATTGCCGCCTAATCATGCTTCCTGATGTGTCATTTGACAAACTCTTCGAGCTAATTACAACGTTCAAATGTAATTGACACTTCTTTCAACCCAATCACAATACCCGAACGGCATATAACAGATAAATACAAATAGATATGGACCATTTTTAATGTATACGTGCATTTGAGTATACATATATATGGATAAGTTCGATTTCGTGGGTGTACGTACGAGTATGTCGGGTGGCGTCGAATATGTACTGTGACGTGGATTTTTGTCAACCCTCGGATCTGGACCGGATAGCCAGCCTCCGGGGTCAATCCGACGTGCACACAGCTATACCAGAGATCTAAAATTTAATAAGTTGGGCGCCAGGCGAACTAGCTTCGCCACGTAACTGAAAACTTTCTAAACAAGACAAGGCCTAACGGAATCTAATGCAGCGGCTAGCTTCAGTACCGCGGAGAGGGGTCGGGATCAGATTAAGGATTAGCTCGGCGTTAAATAACTACTCGTGGGGTTTACGGTAACAAAAATATAAGAATTTATTCAATAAAATAGGAAAACGGATTTAAAAATTAATAACAATAATCGTGCGTACCCGAGGGTACTCCCCCTCGGGTACCGGTCGGCTGCAGGCCGTGTAAAAGGCGGCCTCGCCTCGATTTGCGAGTTTTACAACAATACTATAAAAACTAGAGCTTCCACGTAGGATAGCAATAACAGAAAAATAAAGAGCTAATAATTAACTCGGCAAATCGGTACCTCGCGGAACAATATTACAATTTACAAACAGAATAGCCACCACGAGGTGTTCATAAATAACAGTCTAACATCTAATAAATTAACAGTAACAAGAAAATCGCTCGGCCGTCGGTCGTGTATAGGCGACCGGCGAGCCTACGGGAGGCTAGGCCTCTTCGTTAATTGACTATTTACAAAGTTGAACTTAACACTAACTTAACCTAACTCTGCATGCGTAGGCTAACGGAAATTTGAAATAATGTAAGCAAGAGAGACGCAAGAACCAAACAGGCTCACGCCTGAGCTAACTAACTGAGTCTCCTCGTAGGAGAAAGAGAGACAGCGACAGTGACGAACTAAGACTGTCCTTCTCGCACTCATGTGCGGCAGGACGTAAAGCGACAAAACTACAGATTCCGACTCGAAAAATCGTACTTAAAAGACAACGCGAAACTTCTCTATTAAAGTGAGGACACTGGTGACGGCCTACCGATTTGGGGGTCGTCTGTATTTGAATCCCAAGATTCTAAAGAGCCTCGTGGCTTACTAAAGGCAAGATGGCAGACGGCCGTTGCCGGATTCAAATCTGAACAGGGGTAAAGTTCGTTAACGCTTACCGCTTTCCAGCCACCTCAAAAACTCGTGGGCCTCGTAGGCAAAGTTCATTGTCGATCCTTGCGTATCTCCCTCGCGGGCTTCCACACACACCACACTCTAGACTCAATCCCAGAGAAAAATAACAAACTATAACGGAAAAACGCTCTCGGTGTCTCGCAGTCCGCCGGCCTAACGCAGAGTGATCTCTCCAGACCACATGGCGCCGGTGTTGCGCACCCTCGGCAGTCAGGTAATTATCGATTTGCCTATCGACTGCTAGATCGTAAACTATGGCGGTCTGGCCGCCCTACGCGCGAAACTTCAAATTCGTACAGGGGGATCCTCGAAGATTCGTCTAGCGGAACGCGGTTCGCTGGCTCTTGGGGGTGGCGGGAATCACCTCCACCACCGGTTTCCCTCGTCGCTGAGTGCCCTCGGCACTCCCCCGCGCTCTCGCTGACTTTTTCGGTGCTCGACGTAGGATTAGGCCCCCAGGGGCATAGTGGCCTGCAGTTTAGGTGGGCCTCATACGGTCTGGATCGTCCACGTAAGTGTGTGTCGGTCGGGTCGTATCATACTCCACCAACAGTTTGGCCATGTCTCCCACATAATAGAGAAAGTAAAAAAAAAAAAACAGAATAAGAAATCAAGTCTACAGTCTCAGTACAGTCACGGTCGCCTCTCGGAGATTATATTAGCCTCGTGGCTATCCTATTGCAATCGTGCTTTCCACATTCACTCCCGATTACTTAATTACGGCCGTCTAAGGGTTCGGGAGCTGATTGTAACGGCAGGTGCACCTTGCAATGTTACAGTACGTAAATACACATCCAAGTTTACATTGGTGATCCCGAGTATACCATATATAGGCAGTCTAATTAGATTGCGAATATGTATGTTTTCAATACGATTAAAAACATTACGTTGATAAGTAAATTCTAATTCGTATCGAGGAAACATTTCGATAATTAACACAATTGTCATTTGCATTTTGTAATTATGTAATTAAAAATTCGACCAGTCCTGCGTAAAATCGATGCGAGGATACTGTGAGGTTTGTCCCTGAAATATGCAGTGTCTCCAAAACATGCGTTCGACGAGAGACTTATTCGCAAAGCACGCGTTTCGGTTGAATACTGTGTAGAATGCATGTATACATGAGGTGAAAATTACAAATGTATCCATGACGAAGTTCTTCCTAAATACCAGTTAAAATTATATATAGACCATAATTGCAGCCTAATTACATTTTCTGAAACGTAATTTCATATATTTACGTGTATCACCGACGTGCTTGAGGTTTATTTTTCGCCTGGATGTTCGCTTCAGAAGCCATTAATCCACCAATGACACGTTTATGTGCTGCTCGGTTAGCGAAATCACGGTCAACAACGTTCTTATATCCCCAAAATCATTCTGGGTTCGAAACAATCGTTCATTATGTGATTATGTGGCGTCTTGTATGTGTCCCCAATGTATATGCTGGATAAATAGAGATATTTTGTCCCCAAAGCATAAATTGTCCCCGATGTATACGATTAATATATTGATATTTTGAGTCCTGTCCCTAAAGTATGCAGATGTCTTCAAAACATGCATGCGCTCGAAAATCTGGGTCCAGACTATGCGCTGTACATATATATATATTATTGCTAATTTCTAGTTCTTCTACCATGGCGTCCGTTTTAGATTGCGTCATAGTTTAACGAAATTTCTTGTTCATAAATTTAGTTTCTTATTCATACATTTGTTGGTCCGTCACAGGGACTTGTCCCAATATGGATGAAATGTGTATAAAATTTGATGACGTCCGCATGGCTTTCCCAACACCTTTATCAACTAGCATCATTACTCTAACTATTTATTATTTTTATTATTGTTAAATCTAGGGTTAATAGGTTTTATAACTAAATGATAACATATCGTTTCTTGATTGTTTTACCCGGAAGGGAATACTCATCTAGGTTTTTATTAACCATTTCATGGATTAAATTCCTGAGGGTGTGTTTGGTCGTCCATTATTTATAGGTAAATTGAGTTATTCCCTTGCGGGCTCTGCAATATCTCAAAGTAACATTTATCCATTTATGGCATAAGGCCTACATATGGTCATTGGTAAAAGAAAAGAACATTGTTTGATCGTACTACTAGTGCAGCTGTAGGTAACGTAGATTTCTTGTCTTTAGTGCTCGTGTGGGTTATATGTGTTGGATGGGTTCAGGGCGCTAGGTCCAGAGGACGTGACACTTTGTTTTTATCTTGGTAGCAATTTGAAAATATTCGATTAAAAGAGAAGAAAATTCTCGGTGATTAAGGGGAGGGACCAGACGATTTTTACCGACCTATCTAATTTCCCGAATATCTCCAAAACGGGGCTATCAATCGGATTGTTTTTTTGGCAGCCAATGTTTGACGAGGAATGAGTTCGAGCTAGCTCCCAAAATTCAATGAAATCGAAATTTTAAAAAAAATTTTAATCGCAGAATGTGGGCGTGTCACTTATTTCGACTAATATTAGAGCCCACGCATCATTGACGCGAAAATAACTGTGTAAGCGCTATTCTACACGGCATGACAAACACTCCTATTCAAAAACATCTCCGTTTCATGCAAGAATAACGTCTCTATGTGAAAACTCGCAATTCGTTGTAATTAGCGATTGTAAATTGTTGGGAAGCCATGATAATCCTTAGTTCCCGTAATGCCCGAGAGAGAGAGCTCAGCGCGCGAATCGTGCATCGGTATTACTGCCGGCCAGCGCAGGGCCGACTTGTTGCCTGGGACTGTCGAAAACGTACGGGGAATATGAACATTTTTATCTTGAAAAAATGCTTGAACATGTATGTTCTGTTGGTAATAATCTGACGAAATAATAATGGAAAAAGAAGATTGTTTGCACGTATAAAATTATTTTCAAAAGTTGTCGGTGGTGTGAAAAAAAAACAGAAAATTTTGACAGTGATGGTTTTCAAGCATAAAGTTCCTTCTGTGGAGTGCATTCACTTTTAGATTTTCCGATTTATCCTCACCAGATTATTCATTATTGAGTAGCGTCACTACTGTGTATGTGGCAGTGGAATGAGTATACTATTGAATAATAATAGTATACCATTGTATACTATTTTTATACTATGAGTATAATATTCGTCACGTCACTTTATGCCAAATATAATAGTCGGCCCTGCGCTGGCCGGCAGTAATACCGATGCACGATTCGCGCGCTGAGCTCTCTCTCTCGGGCATTACGGGAACTAAGGATTATCATGGCTTCCCAACAATTTACAATCGCTAATTACAACGAATTGCGAGTTTTCACGTAGAGACTTTATTCCTGCATGAAACGGAGATGTTTTTGAATAGGAGTGTTTGTCATGCCGTGTAGAATGGCGCTTACACAGTTATTTTCGCGTCAATGATGCGTGGGCTCTGATATTAGTCGAAATAAGTGACACGCCCACATTCTGCGATTAAAATTTTTTTTTAAATTTCGATTTCATTGAATTTTGGGAGCTAGCTCGAACTCATTCCTCGTCAAACATCGGCTGCCAAAAGGACAATCCGATTGATAGCCCCGTTTCGGAGATATTCGGGAAATTAGATAGGTCGGTAAAAATTGTCTGGTCCCTCCCCTTAAGAGCGAGCCCTTCCGGTCAAGGCCCCGCGCGCTCTATCAAAGCGACGTGAATGCTCGTACTATTCCAACAGTTAGTTTAATCAAAGTGACACTTTTCGGAAAACTTTATTATATCGTATTGAATATTTCCTTCGCTGGGAATTTGAGCTTGCTTGACATTACCTCGATAGACGAAGCGATTAAAAATTGTCGAGCTCTACCTCGATAATGCTTGTAGAAAAAATGCATGATTTTTTTCAATAATAAAAATTATCAATTTCAAGTAATACGTCATCATTGAGAGTGCACTAGACAACTTTTCCAAATTTGAAGTAAAAATATTAATAACTTTGTGTTTTGGAACGAAATGAAGTGAAAATACCTGACAAACTTTATTTTACGAAAATCTGAGTCCTTTGGGATTATTCCTAAACGTCATCAGTTATGCAACTTTTTCGAAGAGGCAAGAAAGACGCGCTATGAAATTTCCTATTAGGTGGTTGATCTCGAAACTTGATTTTGCGAGAATATTTTTCACTGGGTCAGGGACCATCTCGAACGGCCCGAAGAGTTCTATGTGGGAGTTTTATAATCCGGCGGCTCAATTGAAAAAAAACGACTCTCCGTTTTTATATGAATCTTTCGGCTTTAAAGCGATACAAAAAATATTCATGTTGATCTGAAAATTTTTACGTAATTTCTTTCCAATGTTCATTTCAAAAACGAACGAATTGCATAAAAACTTTTGCCGATACGGTTAGCCGTTACGAAGATACACCCGTGCATATATGTGTATGGTAAGCCATTTACTTTAATTGAATAGGAAGCACGTTTGATAGAAAAATGAAATTAGAAAGTTGATTTAAAATATGAAACCAACTCGTTCCAACACATTATAATTAGGTTAGACATAAGAATAATTAATGACGATTATGTAGCTTAATTTTTCATCGAAACATTATTGTCTCACTTTTTATCATTCACAGAGTTGTCTATAGACATAGGTAGATATGAAAGGTAAAGCAGCTTGCCATATGCAAATGCATTAAAAATGTTCAATTCCGCAACAATGTATGATTTTAAGCAACTGCAGAATCGAAAGGGTCGTAAACATCAAAATAAAAAAAAATACGTGCTTTTTATTTTCAATTTTTGAAAACAGACAAACAAATAGGCAAACTCAGCAATGGTAAGGGTCAGAGAATATAAAGTTCACGTGGTTTGTTCCATGCATTCTTATTCCAAAGATTTCAAAGGATAATAATAAATTGAATTATTCGGTCGGAATATGCAGAAGCATAGAGCTGCAGGTGCTCGTGTACTGATTAACGGCCAGCTACAATGTAAAAACATGCAGGAGCCGTGACTTTGTGAAGTAGTATTTTCCGTTGTCCTTAAACAAGCATGAGAAAACTTAACACGCTATTCATATCGATATGCTGTTAATTAATTAACCATAGCTGTTATCTTAGAAACCGAGAAAGCGCGGTTATTCCTGTTCTCATTTTTTCCCCGACTCAGCTGATTCGATCGCTCAACAGCCATATATTTTGTTCATGCATTTGCATAATTATGATTTGCTCCAAATACGTTTTATACAGGGCAAAACACATTTATTTAAAATAATACATTTTTACCTGTCATGATATCTAATTACTGGTACCTATACGAAGTTTGACGAATTCGATGTAACGTATATTTACGCCTCGCAGTGACTCTTTTTGGGGTTATTTCTTCATATTACCATAATGTCTAAATAGGAGAGCGCGGGATTGCGTAAACACGTATTTTTAATTCGCATTATTTACTTATTAAGTCATCCTTAACTTATTTACGTAATTTCTGTGTAATTTCTGTGAGCTACAATGCTACTGAACTGGTGAAAACACGTGCGTCGGCTCGGCAATATTTGCAATTCCTGTCACTACCTACGCTGACGTATCATCACGGAAACGTTTTATTTCAGTCGGTAATCGCAACACAGATCCAGCGGGTTCCAATATTTTTTACTCGCTTGCTGAATCTACCGCCACAATTACTGAGGGGGCGCTAGCTCGCGACGAATTTTAGTCGGCTCTCAAAGGTCTATAAGGGGAGCTGTCTTTATATTATTCAGTCAACGCTGGAAGTCTTCATAGTAGGCCCACGGTTCGCCGGCTCTTGGGGGTGGCGGGACTCTTCCACCACCGATTTCCCTCGTTGCTGAATGCACTCGGCACTCCCCCGTGTCCTTGGTCGTAGGTGAGAAAGCTTCAGTAGTCAGGTGTCATCAAAAACGTAGTCCGCGGTGCTCTTATGCCAACCCACGGTTAATTCTGCGAGTCATTCGTCCGACAAGCGTCAGTTATTGGGAATCTCCACCAAACGTTTGGCCGTGCCTCCCACATATCAGAAAAAGAGTGCAAAACAAAAACAAAAGAATAAGTCTGAACTCAACAATCTAAGCTCGGTCACGGTCGCCTCTCGGAGTGAAAATTAGCGTCGTGGCTATCCTAATACATTCACCCTGCTGCGCATGCATTCGTCACACCCTTAACTAAGGTCGTCTAAGGGAAGGTGAGCGTATTGTAACATGCAATGTTACAGACTATAAGAGTATAAAATACGGTTATCAAGGTAATATAAGCAATATAAGCATACTCAATTAAGCTAGTGTGAGTTGACTATAGGTGAAGTATGGGACGGCATGGGACCACACAACGAAGCAAGGGCCCACACGCCTGTTACGTCCTAGGTTGAAAGCTCAACATATAATCTTTAGGTATAACAGATACCGTAGTTAGTACCGTAGGTATAGAAAATACCGACGTGCAATTACCATCAGAGTTTCAATAACACCTCTATCGATGTAATTCCATTTATAATTTTTTTTCTCTAAATTCTTTATATTATTTTACCTATAGTTATAAGTCAATACTTTTAAGAAGTCTCAAACTCATACACCATAACTAATTTTTCCATAGTCTCTCACAAAACTAAGCAAGCCGAAAACACTCGAAAACCCATAAATTTGAAATCCTAAACTTTCAGTAAACTTTTGAAAACGCTAGAAACTATCTTTATTGAGGAAACATAAATTTTCAAGATCTTTAGAATTTTACTGTCAAACACGGAGAACCCAAAAGACAAAGACAGTTTTGTTTAAAAGAAGACAGATTATAGACGCTTAAAACATCCCTTCTCAGCATCTCGACGCTTGGGCCTCTGACCCAATCGTCTCGCACAAATTCTATTTTAGCCAACCATATTTTTTCCCTCTTAAATTTAATGTGTCTTTTACCAATGAGAAAAGACTCGCTTTCCCGCGAGTACTAAAAACTTCCTCCCCCGCGTAACCGCGAGGAGAGATCCTTTTTCCTTCAGGATTGGAGAGTTAGTCACGAGATTTCGAAGAGTAAAGATCAGATCCACAAAAGACTTAGATTTCAGAATATAATACCAAATTCGAAGTGTTTAATATATTCATAAATTAACCAAGTGCAAAACTTATCAACATATAAAAACCATAGACTGAAGTTAATCAACATGCATATGTTCGATTAGCAACCAACATTGTTAAGCAGTTTGTTAAATAAATATTGTTAATTAAAAGTGAAATCAACAAACATTTATTTCACCCACGCATAGTGGTGACTGATAAAAACCCATTACCTCAACAGAATACGAGTTATACGTCAATCAGAAGAACTAGTAATCCAAGACTCGGTAAGAAATATAGAACTCTACCAATTCAAAATCAGAACCTCAACACATCTAACTAGTGATTCGAAAACTTTATATAGTTAAATCCAGGACGTAACAGCTCTATTCTATAATAAATTTGGTGGCAGCGTCGGAATATCAGTTTGAAATAAATTCAAAGTGAATCGAAGAAACGAAAACATCTAAATCAAAATATCTGCTAACAATCGTAAAATTTTTTTTTGCATTGGTAATTTACAAACTATAAAAATCATCAAACAAACGTGACTAAACATCATCGATCTGATCATCATAATCAACATCTTTATCATCAACGAAACCGAATCTTCATACCGATCATCATTCGATTCGCCGTCGGAGAACATCGCAGCGCAGAACTTCAAACTCAACTCCAGCAACCTAAGACCCGCCCTACCGCTCACCCACGAAGACTTCTACACCAACTCGCATAGATACTTCACTATCGTTATTTCTCTTTATTTGAGTAAGTCAAAACAAATTATATTAAAATGGCCAATGAGACCGTACATATGGATATCTCACAAGCCTCTAGTAGTGGGCCAAATTCAAACCCTCCAGATAGAAACAATCCACAAAATCCAGATGGAACTCTAGGTTTAAATAGCACAAGTAGTACAGGATATGATTACAAAGAATTTTTTAAAACTATTCCTGAATTTAATGGTACACCTGATGGTTACTCAATCAAATCATTCGTTAGAGATTGCAGAGACGCAAAAGAATATATTTCAAGTTGTGGAGAAAAATTTATCGTTCGAATGCTTTGTTCGAAATGTAAGGGTGAACCTCTTAAACGCGTTAGTGACGGAGAAATACAGACGATTGACGAACTAATTAAATTTTTAAACTTACACTTCAGACCTAAAAAACAAGTTGCTGTATGGCTTAGAGAATTTAATTACTTTGAACAGAAACCGAATGAAAGGGTAATTGATTTCAACTACAGAGTAGGTAGTCACTTACAACAAACACTTTTTGAAATAGATCTTGCTGGTGGAAGTAATATCGAGTCAAAAAAAGATTCAGCTAAAGACATGGCTATTCAATCTTTTCGTTCCGGACTCAATCCTCGAATTTCATTATTCTTGAGTAAAACTTCATATGAATCATTAATTGATATAGTAAACGATGCCATGCAAATTGAAGAACGTCAGTTAGATATAAAAAACCTTGATAAATACTTCGCTAAACAAGAGACCACGACGAAAGATTGCCTTCCTATTCAGTCGAATCAAAATAATAATTATAAACAAACAAACAAATCTAATAACCAAAATAAATCAAATCAAGGAAACACTAATAATCAAAATAGTACAAAAAATTCATCTAACTCGAATCAACAAAATTCTAAGTTTTGCAATTACTGTAAAAAAAATAACCACGTTATTAGCGATTGCAGAATTTTACAGAATAAAAATAAAGCTAATAATACTCAGCAAAATCCACATAAGTTACTAGAATGCAATTACTGCAAGAAAAAAGGTCACATAATTCGAGACTGTAGAAAACGTAAATACAACGACGCTAAACGGGACGCCAATAAAGATACGACTGTTAATTCAGAGGATCCCGCGGGAAACGAATCGTCGTCCCCTCGACAAGGCGCAACGACGGGGCAGTCATAAATCAAGCGCCAGTCCCTCAATTTAGTCATACAATCCTTACGGCAGAATGTAAAATAAATTCCATATCCACAGCTTATAACTCTCCTTCAATAATAATTCAATCAAAAGACTTAAAACGAAACGAGAGTAAATTTTTAATTGATACCGGATCACAATTAAATTTGATTAAAATTGGTGAATTAAAAGACTTAAATTCAATAGACAAGTCAATAACTTACGAATTAAATGGTATATCAGAAAAAGACAAACCAAACACTTTAGGACAAATACAGTTACAGTTGACCAATACAAACGGACAGTTTCACGTAATACCAGACGATTTTCCTATAAATTTTTCAGGAATCATAGGGTCGGAATTCATGCATGCAAACGAAGGTAAAATCGATTATGAATCAAAACATGTAACTCTAAATAATAACAAAATTCCATTTTGCGATAGAGAGAGTATTCTTCTGCTGGCCAGAACGAAATCTCTCATGTTTATTCGAGTTAACAGTCCTTTAGAAAAGGGTTATGTGCCGCGATTAAACATGCATGAAGGTATTTTTGCAGGTGAATCTTTGGCTACAAATAACAACGGAAAAGCGTATTTATATGCTATTAACACAACGGATAAAGACATTAGGGTTGATATTCCCGTAATTCCTCTATATCCTTTCGATATGAGCGAAGACGAGGACAATAGTTTAGCAAAGGACAATGCCACAGAGCGCACAAACATTACTCGGACGCGAGGAAACCGCGCTAATGAGGTCATAAACCTTTTGCGACTAGATCACCTTAACGAAGAAGAGCGTAAAGCAGTATTTTCTTTAGTAGAGGAATACTCTGACCTGTTCCATATCCCAGGAAATCCCCTACGTGCTACGAACGTTTTGACACACCGTATTCTGACCACGGACAATATACCTGTAAATACCCGTCAATACAGACACCCTCCACACCAAAAGACAGAGATAGAAAAACAAATTAATGATCTTTTGAAAACAAACACAATACAACCGTCAACCTCGCCGTATAACTCACCCGTTTGGATCGTACCTAAGAAAGAAGACTCTCAGGGTAATAAAAGATGGCGTTTAGTAATTGATTATCGCAAGTTAAACGAGAAAACAATAGGAGATGCATATCCATTACCATTAATAACAGACATTCTTGACCAACTCGGTGGAGCGAAATATTTTTCGATATTTGATTTAGCATCAGGTTTTCATCAAATTGAAATACATCCCGAGGATAAACATAAAACAGCTTTTACAACTCCTCATGGTCATCAAGAATTTAATAGAATGCCTTTCGGATTAATGAATGCACCCGCAACGTTCCAACGTTTAATGGACACAGTTTTGAGAGGATTACAAGGATCGGATTTATTCGTTTATTTAGATGACATCGTCATTTACTCACGTTCAATTGAAGAACATGCATCCAAATTTAAAAAATTAGCAGAGAGATTAAGAAAAGCTAACTTAACTTTACAAACGGATAAATGCGAATTCCTTAGAACAGAAGTAAAATATTTAGGACACATCATTTCCGCCGATGGAGTAAAACCAGATCCGAAGAAAATAGAAGCAGTTAAAAGCTTTCCAATTCCAAAGACTCCGAAAAACGTTAAAGAATTCTTAGGACTCGCCGGATACTATCGTCGTTTTATAAAAGATTTTTCAAAAATCGCAAAACCGTTATCGGACCTCACAAGCAAAAACGCACAGTTCGAATGGACCTCACAACATAAGGTAGCTTTCGAGACCTTGCGCGATAAGCTTTGTGAAGCACCGATATTACAATATCCAGATTTTTCAAAACGTTTTATTGTCACGACTGACGCATCAGGCTACGCGGTAGGAGCTGTTCTTTCTCAAGGCGAAATTGGGAAAGATACTGCAGTCGCGTATGCTTCACGTGTACTTAATAAACACGAAAAGAATTACTCCACGACCGAAAAAGAAATGGTAGCAACAGTTTTTGCGTTGAAAACTTTTAGACCGTATCTCTATGGTAGACAGTTTACTCTGATAACCGATCACAGACCGCTTGTATGGGTAAATTCTATGAATGACCCAACATCGCGAGTAATGAGATGGAGAGAACGTCTGAAGGAATTCGATTATACAATTCAATATAAAGCAGGTAAATCTAACACTAATGCTGATGCATTATCGCGGAATCCTGTCATATTACCTATCAAATTCAAATGGCGAACATCAAATAATGTAGAAGGTCAAAAGTCATTGCTAGGACAACCAGGTATAGCTAGGCTTAGATCATCTTCCGATACAACTACTAACTTACCTACGAAAAAATCTAAATTATGTCAAACCTCAAGTTCAGATATAGAAGATTTTAAAGGATTTCCAAAAGAAACTAGTGAAACTAAAACTGAAACAGTTGAGCCCGTGATAGCGACAGATCCGAGAGAATCGTGTGCGTGCTCAATCGACTCAATCTCAGAAGAATCTACGAGCAATGATAATAGGTCTGATCAGCCAATAAATTATTGCATTAATAAAATCACAGAAAATACTCGTAGGAAAAAACCTAAATCAGCTATGAAGAAAAAATCAGATGTTAAGCGGCATACTTCATTACAAATTTCTTTAAAACCGTATACATCATCGTCAAGCGACGAATCAGATAATCTTAGACTAGGAACTGAATCCAAGACTACTTCCAAATCTGAATCTGAAAATATTTCTAAAGAACCCGAAGTTAAACAACATTCTATACAAAAACTGGAAGAACAACAAAATCCAGAAATCGAACAAGAGATCCGAAGTGATCAAATTACGACACAAGTAACTGATGAACAAATTATGGTAGAGGAAAATATAGATTTAGACACTAAAGTAGTGTTGCCCAATTTTATCACCTTAGAATCAGATAGACCTACGGAAGAACAAGGGAATGACTTATTGTTAGTCCCTACCCCTTCGGAAACCCCTACCCAGGGAACGCCGACTAATACTCGTAGAACTCAAACATTTCGTACACAGAATGATTTTCAACGTAATTTAGTTAAAGATTTACTAAACAAAAGATCAGTACAATCAGCTGAATTTACACCTTCTCCAGTATCGCGTACGAAGAGAAAAATTGATAGAACTAATATCAATATTCCTAAAGTTACTATTTCTGAAAGTCATTCAGACATAATAGATTCAGAGGAACCAAATGAAATGGAACCAATGGATATAAATATTTCCCAGCAAAATTATACTATACGTAACTGGTCTTCAGATGAAGAAGATAATATGTCTAATACTATTACGACAAAAGCTTTAGTTCAAACTGAACCTATGGATCAAAGTAACGTCAGTCTCATGGAAATAGATAATAGTCTAATAGTAAATAAATCTTTCACAGATTCACATAAAATTGAACCCTCAGTATTATCTACTATTGACGAAGAACAAACCGAGAAAACCGTTACGACACACGTGCAACAGAAAAAATCGGAAACTCCCCGAAAGAACAATAAAATGTTAGGATTAACAGGGACGTCTGACCCAATGGTCAAAACTGCACAAAAAATGGACGCTCCTCAACCGTCACAGTTAATACGAAAATCGACAAGACAACGAAAAGCGAAAGCTAAGTGCCCATGTTGCAGCGAACCAAATGCACATACTGAAAAGATTAAGAAAAGAAACGCACCTAAAGCTAAAAAAAAATCGACAATAGTTGAGAAAAATGAAATAGCAATATCTAACTATACACCGCAAATTGTTACAAACTTAGACGAAGTAAATTCACACCAATCACAAAACGTAATAAAGACACAGAATGAAATAAGATCACAGGATGGAATTAATCCACAAGATGAAATAAACTCACATCATTCGCAAGATGAAGTTAATTCATTAGATATACCCGTTAACACTCAAAATAGATTAACTTCAGTAGAATCAAATAACTCTCATAACAACACAGACTCAGGAAGCGAAATAATTGTTGTAAATCAGGAAGAAGACAATTTAAACAATCTGATAGAAACAAGGGATAATTTAGAAATGAAAAAAGACAATTATATTTGTTTTATATCTGCAGATGGTACCGTGTCAGATGACATAGGCAAACGATTAATGGAACTAGGATTATTGAACTTAACACCGTTAGAAAAGTATAATTTAGGTCAAGTAGTAATATCAGGAACTTCGAAAAAGAAAGTATTTGCTTTAGTAACCCGAGAACATGATCAAACTATGCCTAAAGTAAGTAGTTTTAAGAAAGCCTTTGAAAACCTAAAAACAATAATGAATAACGCTAATATTAAATCAGCTCGAGTATCTCAAGGTAGAAGCAACCTTCACATTTCAGCTTGGTTAACTATAAAAGGAATTATTCGTAAAACTTTTGCAGGTACGAACATTCAAATTACTATTTGCAAAGATAAAATCATTATACCCGCTGTAGAACAAAGGCAAGGTATAATCAGGGAAAACCACGAGTCACCCGTAGCTGGTCATAAAGGCGTTACCAAGACTTACAATAGAATCAGACAAAAATATTTTTGGGACAATATAAAAAAACAGGTAGAAGACTTTGTCAGGAAATGCATAAGTTGTCAGAAAAAGAAATTAGTAAGAGTCAAGACTAAACAACCTATGATAATCACGGATACTTCAGCCGACGTATTCGATAAATTAGCCTTAGATATCGTAGGACCAATCAATAACGCTTCAGATAAAGGATACAGATTCATTTTAACTATGCAAGATGATCTTTCGAAATTTTGTTTAGCAGTACCATTAGTAAATGCTACAGCTAACGATATCGCAGATGCCCTGGTCACTCAATTCATTTGTAAATATGGATGTCCAAAGGTTATCTTAACAGACCAAGGTGCAGCTTTTATTGGACAAGTAATGAAACGACTAGCCAAAGTTTTCAAAATCAATCAAATTAAAACAACAGCATTTCATCCCCAATCAAATGGCTCTTTAGAAAGAAGTCATCAAGTACTCGCAGACTATCTTAAACATTACACAGACAAGAAAAACTGGGACGAATGGCTCCCACAAGCAACTTTTGCTTATAATACAAGTATACACGAAGGTACTAAGTACAGCCCGTATTACTTAGTTTACGGTCGAGATCCTCGTATACCTTCAGAATTCCCTTATTTGGACGAAATCCTTACTTATGACGATCATGTAAAAAATCTCGCATTACGTTTAATCGAAAGTAGGAAAAACGCCCGAGAAAATCTAGAAAAAGCAAAGCAAAAATCCAAAGAATATTACGATAGGAAGCTGAATCCTGTAAATTTTAAAATAGGACAAGAAATTTATTTAGTTAAAAATCAAAGAACAGGAAAACTAGACGATAATTACAAGGGACCATACAAAATCACAGAAGTATTTCCAGAAAAGAATGATATAGAAATTGAATTAGCAAAAAATAAACGAAAGATAATTCATTGTGATAGAGCTAAAATAGCTTATTAAATAGCATTATAATTTTCATAAGCGTAGACCTTTTATTGCTACACATTTTTCCAGGAGAATGGATAATCGCAGCATCAGGACAACCCTCATGGGACTGCTCATGCTTAGTATTCAAACTACATATTGTCTAATAGCCTACGACTGCGGTGCACCGTCTATGAACATTACAACATTATCATTACTCAACATCAAGGAATGCGACATTCCTATCGCAAAACCAGTAACTATTGACACAAAAATTCAATTATTACAAACAGCCGATTTTACTCATGTAAAAGTAATTCAATGTAAGATAGAAATACGCAGATCTGTTTACTATTGTGGCATGCATTCTCATATTTCAGCAGTATCAAATGGTGATATAGAATATATAGATGAAACATCATTCGAGCAATGTAAACGAATTCACGATACTCAATCGTACAAAACTCATAATAGTATATTTACTCGAATAACTTTAAACGCAACTACCAGTAGACCATTAAAATTAGCAGGCAGAATACACGATGACGGATTTTGTAAGGTTGAACAATTCTCAGATCACTATGGTTCATGGGACAATGTAATAGCCTACGGACAAATTTTTATTACGGTACAAGATTACCTAGCAACAGTAAACCTAGATAAAAACGAACTAATACTACGCTCAGGAGTGAGATGTACTTATGGCCAAGGTTCATGCATGGATATCGAAGGCGGTAATACATTTTGGGTATTACTTCCGCCTGATCAATGCAGATTTAATCGTTTCACTGTCCTTTACGAAGGAAAAGCTGAAAAAATTCGGGATAACACGATTCATAAATATGGAGAAGAGATCTATTCAATTACTTCAGATGAAATCACATTTGCATTATCGATCAGAGGTTTTCTTCCAGTATGTGGTTATAAATTAATTAAAACAGAACATCCACGTCTTTTTATTCTCGATAGAGATAACGGAGATTTCTTTACTCACAGAACAGGAATAATAGTAGCTAACATGGATATGTTTACCTATATGAATTCAAAATTTGTATATTTAGAACGACATCTTAGAAGCCAAATAATATCATTATATAACGATGTAATATTACAGGAATGCCAATTAGAAAATAGAGTCTTACACAATTCCTTAGCTATAGCACCCTTGGCACCCGCAGATTTTGCTTATCATTTTATGAAAGGACCTGGATATATCGCTCATATCTCAGGAGAAGTCGTCAGAATAGCGAAATGCGTACCGGTCGAAGTTAGATCGCGTAAAACTGATCAATGTTTTCAAGAACTTCCAATCTTCAGAGGCAATGAAAGCTTATTTATGTTACCACGTACTCATATAATAACTAAAACAGGTAATCAAATCGATTGCAATTCTTTTCTAGCACCTATGTACAATATCAATAACGCATGGTACCAAGCATTACCACAATTAGCTAGTGCCGTTGAACCAGAACAAATCTCGTCACAAACAAAACAATCTTGGAAATATGAAACCCCTTCTAGTCTCGCTTCAGGAGGAATTTATTCACTCGAAGATCTCGATAAACTACGTGATAATATCATGTTCCCAGTAGAAAAACCGGCAGTGTTACACACAATCGCGAGAGGCGCGACAGGACAAAATGCACTCAATCAAGGAATCTCTGTAAATAGCTTCATAGATGAAAATGCAATTAGAAAATCTTTTGAACAAGCCTGGGGAAAAGTTTATAATTTTTTTAATACCGTATGAACTTTTAGCGTTACTCTACTCGGAGTTTGGGTAACTTTTAAAGGAATCAAATTTTTGATAGACACACTTGTTCATGGCTATGCTCTTCATTCAATCTACGGTTGGAGCATATGGCTTATAGGAGCTATATGGGACTCCGTAACTAACTTATTATTACACCTCAGCAAAAGACAACCTCAAAATAAGGCAGAACAACAACCCAACGAAGACGATTCAACAGTAACGAGAGTAGATATTGAATTAGAAGCACAGAAACTTCCAATAACAAATCAGAGAGAGATCCAAATTAGCCTATCAGATCAAAATCCAGGAACTTCAACTCGACAATTCATGTAGAACAACGATGAACCAACTAAAAATACTTAACACTAAATCTTACAAACTTAACTTACAGAACTAAAGGTAAATAATGAATCGTGAAACATAGAAATTGAAGTTAAAATATTTCAAATTCATTTATTAAATTTTTTCTTTACTTTTTTCTCAATAAAAAATGAATGAGTTAATTATTATATGCGGAGAACATCCCATCTGGCGAAGTCCAGGCGGGATGATCCCAGTTTTCTATTGGATGCTCTTCTCCCCATCGCCCCTCCTGCATCCAACGTATCCCGAAATAATCAAAATCTTCCTCCACATTGAATTCGGATAGGCACCTTTCCTCATATGCCTCCATATTCTGGCGATGAAGCGCCCTCATTTCCTTTTTCTCCTCCCACGCAAATTTGATGTCCTCAATTTCTTTCATGACATCATTTAAAACTTGAGCCTATAACAGACAGTTCAAGAAATGTTAATTTAAGTATATTTCACAAAAGTAAAAAACAAAATAAAGTTCTCTCGCAAAGAAAATTTTATAAATTGAATAAAAATCTATAATAAATTTGGGAAGAACGGGTACTCACTCTTAAAAACCCATATGCGGCTCGCATATCAACGGTCAATAGGACAGATTTAAAATTTTCCATCTTTTTGACTGTTCTTTTACACTTCTTTTAACTTTTAACTTCAAAAACGGACTCCAAACGCACAATTCGACGAAAAATTGCAGAATGAGTAAACTCACCTCAAACTGACATTTTTATATTACACTTGAAAATGCAAAACATCCCCTCTAAAACTAAAACTGACCAATGACGAAGACGAATTTTTTTTTATTAAGGAAAGGGTAAAACCCCACTACAATACTAACCCCGCCCAACACGGCAAGGGAAACCCTTTACTTAACGGAAACTCCAGAAACTCTTTTAAGAAAATTCTCAATTATTTTTGCAAATATCTTCAAATATCACGATTATAGTAATCATCAGATGTAACCACGATATATACTTTATATCAAAATCTTAGACAGAACATCTTAGACAATCATTTGCTATAACTCGTAGATATAACTCATAGATATAACTCGTAGATATAACTCGTAGATATAATTCATAGATATAATTCATTTATAATTTTCATTATATTATCTAGGAATATATCATATTAACCCCATTGTAGATTAACTTGTATTTTCATAAACTTTATATTCATAAATATATGTCTAGGATACGATTAACTTCATATTAAAAATGTAAGATAATCATACATCAATACAATAAGCATAAGTAATTTTAATCATTATATCACTTACCTTTAATCATTTAATCACTTTATATTGTTAATTTTTAACATTTCATACATTAATTTTAAATATGGTAAACCATGTATCAATTTATATCACTGTATATCCACTTTACTGTAATTTGCTTTAAGTTAATACTTCAAATATTTTACACGAAACCAAGGAAATTTCACGTCGATAAACTAGAACCCGCTAGGTCGAGCGGGGACGCTCGAAACCTAACAGGGGAGGTGTTACGTCCTAGGTTGAAAGCTCAACATATAATCTTTAGGTATAACAGATACCGTAGTTAGTACCGTAGGTATAGAAAATACCGACGTGCAATTACCATCAGAGTTTCAATAACACCTCTATCGATGTAATTCCATTTATAATTTTTTTTCTCTAAATTCTTTATATTATTTTACCTATAGTTATAAGTCAATACTTTTAAGAAGTCTCAAACTCATACACCATAACTAATTTTTCCATAGTCTCTCACAAAACTAAGCAAGCCGAAAACACTCGAAAACCCATAAATTTGAAATCCTAAACTTTAAGTAAACTTTTGAAAACGCTAGAAACTATCTTTATTGAGGAAACATAAATCTTCAAGATCTTTAGAATTTTACTGTCAAACACGGAGAACCCAAAAGACAAAGACAGTTTTGTTTAAAAGAAGACAGATTATAGACGCTTAAAACATCCCTTCTCAGCATCTCGACGCTTGGGCCTCTGACCCAATCGTCTCGCACAAATTCTATTTTAGCCAACCATATTTTTTCCCTCTTAAATTTAATGTGTCTTTTACCAATGAGAAAAGACTCGCTTTCCCGCGAGTACTAAAAACTTCCTCCCCCGCGTAACCGCGAGGAGAGATCCTTTTTCCTTCAGGATTGGAGAGTTAGTCACGAGATTTCGAAGAGTAAAGATCAGATCCACAAAAGACTTAGATTTCAGAATATAATACCAAATTCGAAGTGTTTAATATATTCATAAATTAACCAAGTGCAAAACTTATCAACATATAAAAACCATAGACTGAAGTTAATCAACATGCATATGTTCGATTAGCAACCAACATTGTTAAGCAGTTTGTTAAATAAATATTGTTAATTAAAAGTGAAATCAACAAACATTTATTTCACCCACGCATAGTGGTGACTGATAAAAACCCATTACCTCAACAGAATACGAGTTATACGTCAATCAGAAGAACTAGTAATCCAAGACTCGGTAAGAAATATAGAACTCTACCAATTCAAAATCAGAACCTCAACACATCTAACTAGTGATTCGAAAACTTTATATAGTTAAATCCAGGACGTAACACGCCTACGCTCGAGTTAAATAAGTCCCTAAGCCAATGGGATGCTCGTTAGCCACTAAGTAGGCTCATAATTGGTTAATCCATCCCGCAGTAATACATGCATCATTGCAGCCGCAGGAACCTCGTCACGTCGAACTTGAACAAGTGTTTTTCATCTGTCAAATCGCGACGTGCGTGAACGTATAGAACCGTGTGCAATTGTAGAGCCAAGAGTTGTGTTCGATCTTTTCTATCAGTCAAGTGGTAATGCGAAGGACTCTGTACTCGAGAATAAATCTAACTTAAAAGTATCAACTTCAGTGCAAGCACACATTTCAACTATATATTTTCATTATCTTTATTAACGCGGCTTCACGCCATAGATCCTTTTACGGGTTTACGTCGTTTAAAGACGATTTAACGTACATTTAATTAAAATCCTAGTTTCGTTCACTAATCCAGTTTCATCCTAATTAAAGTGTACTTAAATCCGAATCAAATATTAGTGAACTCTTCCTAGATTAAAAGACTATTCGCCGAACGTGCTCCTAAACTATTCGTACTTAAACACTCTAGAAACAGTAAAATTTAAATATTAACTATATACAATGTCTTATTGAAAGACGCTTTAATCCATTTACATACTTTGTGGTACATACGAATTGGTGGCAAGGTTCCTGCAAAGGTGAGGGCGGCTTTATAAAATCCAATTTACTACAAATTCCATGCTACACCAAGTCAACAAAGCTAAGTTACCACGATTGTTCACCTTAAGTCGTTATCAGATCAACCTAATTGTATGCATGCTCATATATCCAGAATTCTTACGATTGTCTCGCCAAATATCATACGCATATATTTCCGTTCTGCTCGTTGTAATAGATAAGCGCAAAATCGCTCAATCAGAGAATACTGCTACCACTGAGACAATACTGTTCTACTGTATTTTGGGTTTATCCCTAATCTCGGTCGGTGTTGTTTTATTTCTTTAATCTGTCAGTAATAGACGATCCTTTACCAAAGGGTCACCTTACATAGTAATCATCTTACGGACACTATAATATTCCAACAATAAGATTTACTTCAGAATTCATTTACCGTTACGGAAAGAGAGAGAGAGAGCTCCAATTTTCTATATTCCATATAATCATTTATACCAATATACTCCTGGCGTGTGAATCGTGAAACATTCCCCTTTTTATTTCATCTGCTGAATCTTAATATCAACATCTTTTTATTAGCAACAAACCTTCACGATCCCCACGTCGGAGAATCATTTCATTATATTATTTTATTTTGTTAATCATTTGTTCAAGGGATACTTCATTGTCAATCCCTCGAACCATTCAGTATTATTTTCATCTAATCGTTCAAGAATACATTATCGTTTTTACCAGTTAATTTCTCACTATCATTTGATTCACCTCATCCTCATTTAATTATACATCAATTAGCCTCTATATAGTTTAAATATTTCAATCGAGACCTGTATAGGACTAGGCGGCAACGATCCCATTTACCGATTTATCGAAAGGTAGATCTTTCATTTTATTATTTTATTCAGTCTGTGACGGGACTCACCCGATTAGTAAAGTTCATTTATTAATAAATCACTCAGATTAAACGACAATACCGCGCCCGTCACACACCCATATTTATGATATTGCTACAGGGTATTATTATCAGAACATTGCAGGCTCTATACAGGAAATGCGGTTCTGCGTGGTATGTGCAGTCTAATGCGGGTTTATACGCGAAAACTATAATGCGAATCATTATACATTTACTCAATTCCCATTATATCTTATTGTGGAATCTATACAGGGTGTCCCAGAACTAAGTACTGGAACGCAGTTTCCTTATTAGGAAGAGGAAAACCACTACTACGTTACAATTCGACGCTTTCCCGTGTTAATTACTGAAACTTACTAGATGTTGGGCGCCAGACGCTTGCGCGCCGTTTCTTTAACCAAATTTTTACGATACCATAAACAAATTATTTTAGCCAAAATTACGAGAATGCAACGAGCGATAACTCAACTAACTCAGTAATGACAGCCTTAGAGAGAGGGGCAGGGTACACCATACAAATTATTAATTCAACAAGGGTATTCGAGGTAACATCAATCAATCAATTTTAATTAACGAAAGTGAGTAATTAATCAGTATCGACAACAGAATCAGACATAGATTTTCATCAATAGGTTACGATAGTTTTTCTACCTGTCGGGATAGAATTCACGTGTTTTATAATACGAAAATAGTCATAGGCGTGTCAGAGTTGACTCGATATAAAACTAGTAGCTAGACTCCAGGCTTGGTATCACGAAGCGATACTTCGTACCCAAAGAAAAATTATTTTCGTAACGCCGCCTAAGACAAAGATTTTATTTTGTAGTCGCTAGCCGACAAAGCGTGTTAACAAACGATACAGTCTCAACGTAGGGGCTTGCTAAGCGTGATAATTACGATATCCTGAATTTTAGTTTAAACTAGGAACCGCATGGTCACTCAAAATGAATTAAGCAAAGCAACGTTAATAGATTGAACTGTAAACGATATAATAAACCCGACTCTGTACGATACAATACTCGATGACACTGTATTAAATTATCCAAACGATACTCAACTTTACGAAATGAATTTACGTTGAACAGAACGATAATAATACTAAATTATAACAAAATACAGCCAAATTTAACCAAATTATGACCAAACATTAACTGTAACGCGAGGCCTAAGGCCACTCGCGGCTACCTTCGCTCAGGTTCTCCAGGAAAAGTACTTATTCTACAGATTCCATGCACGATAGGTATTTAACATACTAAATGTGAAAGCCATACGATAGAAAATTAGCCAAAAAGCAATATATCATCAATAATAGCCAAGAAGCAACAGCAAGTCTACGAATTCAGCCAGACTCGAGGTTGTTCGATATAATTAACCAAAAGACGAGCTTCTTAGCTCAAGAACAAACCATAAAACAGACTTTTATACGAACGACCTCGCGCCTTCGCATAAAGAAATCAAGACCTTACCTTAAGTTGCTTCAGGTGAACACAATGCACAGTGACACAATATTTAATTATACTCGATAGGTTACGATATTATTGGTACGATAGGTAGCACAGACAGAGCGAAGCCAACGTTACCAGGTCCGCCTCGACGTAAAGCGGTAGTGACCTCTAGGAAAAAGCGGTAGAAAGCGGGATATTTGATTTCTCAATTCATATATGCATACTCATACAATTCATGTTTTGAGCAGACGTTTATTATCGATATAATTGATTTCACAAGCATGAAGCAATTCAAAACATCTCTCAACTTTCTATTTATTCTACATATTACAGAGAGAAACAGAGAGCCCACGGAGCCGAAAGCCTGGGATAGACTAGTGGAGCTTGGTACCGTAGATCCCGTGTGTCCGTTTCGTGAACTAAATAAGCTCTGTTTTGTTTAGCTACACATATAACCTCACACGTACATGTACCCGCATGTACTACGTGTGAAATTACATGTTTAGGTGAACAAAATGGAGCTTATTTAGTTCACGGAACAGACACACGGGACCTACGAAACCAAGCTCCACTAGTCTGTCCCAAGCTTTTGGCTCCGTGGGCTCTCTCAGGTTTCTCTCTGCATATTATACGCAATGATATACTTTTTAAAGTTCTTACTACTAACAAGGAGAGTGTCAGGACTCCGGGTAACGCTTTTGAACCAAACTGCTAGGGGTGTTTCCTTGGGCCAAAATATGAGGCTCACCATGCTTCATTCAATCTCATAGGCCCTTTCAGGTTTAACGTCACCCAAATTGGAAAATTATCTCAGAATTCAGCGCCTTTCATATTATTCCATAATATTGCTACGAATTTCAGTTTGGTAGCTTATCTTGACTGGAAATAGACTGTCCTAGAAAAAAGAAAGTTTTTGCAGCCTGAAAAGTGTACTTTTTGCAAGTACGATCTCCAAAATTCATAATTCAAGGTAAAAAATGATTAAATTCAGCGTTCCTCCCTGGGTAGGGCGGAGAGACTCCTTGAAAAACTATTATATTATGTCTACCTGTTGTAAGATATTCATCCAATATACGGTAAGTCCATCCATATACCATTTGAGACCTATGCACAATGGATACCTGCGGATCGTCGGAAGGCGCAACTGGATTATCATTTTTTGAACAGTATCTCAAAAGCTGCTCATTACCACAAAGCGTCGAATCTCGTGAAGTTATTACGAAGATTTGTCGTGAAATTGTAGTCATCTGAAATATGCATATTGGTAGAGGTATGGGCCAGGTTAGGTTTCCATCGAATGTATTTGGAAAAATCAGTTTGACATATTCTTATCGCATATATCAAAAATCACCTTTCATGAATACTATTTCGCCAACGAACAGCTTCTGCGAATATACAAATGGAACAATAACTTGGTAATACGAATGTTACTTACACAACACTATGCAGGTAGAGGTTGACAGATCTCGATCGATGCTTACGCGGCTCGTTCAAATGAGACGTTGGGAGGCTACGCGTGATTGGTCGGCTTTGAAACATCGGCCAATGAGATGCTTCTTGACAATTCAAGTGGTATTCAACTGCTGCGGGTCGATAGACACTACATATCGATTATTGAAGAGATTCAAACACCTTCAGTGAATTTAAATTCTGATCGAACCGAAATTGAATTGTTGCCACTACTTTCGTTTGAACTGATTTATTCATTATATATTTCGTTGATTATTGTTACTTTTAGTTATTGTTATTTTTGTTAGTCTTGCTGTTACTCGTTTACTTTTTTTTATTGATATTCTGATAGTTATTGTTGTTATTTTTCCTGTTTTGGCTATATTTTGTGTGTCGTAATGGCTAGTGCGCCGAGCACTAGTGCTTTCATCGAAGATTCGGATGAATCTTCGATAAAAAAGATTATGACCCAGAGTGTCTGTGCTTGTCTCCAAATTCTAAAGGCACGTAACATAATTTCGAACGAAGTATTTAATGATCTTCCTGCGCAAGCATGGATTTTGGGCAAAGATATGGCGAACGCATTGTTCCAAGTAATTGAGAAGTATGAAGCTACAGAAAGTGATGAACTGATAGCAGATGATGAGAATTTCGAAAATGTTTCATTCGATGACGGTGATAATATACAAAATCAAGATTTGAGCCAAGAATCCGTAACGTCAGGTAATTGATAAACGTCATTCACAATACATATTTTTTTATTTTCAATAATCACAAATAATTCTTTACAATTCTGTGTATTTGTTTTTGTTATTAAAATTATACTTATACTAAAAACATGATTAAAACTGTACCTATACTACAAACAAATGATTAAAATTATACCTATCTACAAACATAATTAAAACTATACCTATACTACAAACATAATTAAAACTATACCTATCTAGAAACATAATTAAAACTATACCTAGACTACAAAGATAATTAAAACTACACCTATACTACAAACATAATTAAAACTACACCTATACTACAAACAAATGATTAAAATTATACCTATCTACAAACAAATGATTAAAATTATACCTATCTACAAACATAATTAAAACTATACCTATACTACAAACATAATTAAAACTATACCTAGACTACAAATATAATTAAAACTACACCTATACTACAAACATAATTAAAACTATACCTATACTACAAACATATGATTAAAATATTACACAGTTTAATTAATTTAATGTTCGACAGCATCATCATGTACGATTAGTCAGCCGCTGTCTAGTGACTATGAGCCAGAGGAAACGAAACCCAAGTTTGAGACAGTTGATTTGGAGAAGAAGATAAAAATTGTAAATTTGGCGCGAGAACATCCGAAATGGTCCCTCAAAACTTTAAAAGCTCACGGAGCTTCTTCTTTGACTAGGATGGATGAACTGAGCAGGTGGAAGAAAGAAATACAACATGGAGGCACCCAACACGATAAAAGCGCTGCGATAAAGAAGCAGACTTATAATCGATTCTGCGAAGCTCGGGAAAATCAAATTCCTGTATCAACTAGAAACATTCAAGAATGGGCGTTGCAGGCCGCCATGCAATTTGATTCTGAGGACCTTAATTTCATTGCATCTCAAACTTGGGCAAATCGATTCAAGCAGGAATTCCGGATTAGACAAAGGAAAATTACTAGGTATGTGAAATCAACAGAGAAGAAGTCACTAGATGAGATTCAGAAAGCAGCGCAGGGTTTCCAGAATGATTGTTTGGAAACAATTTCCTCATTTGATCTGGACTATGTGCTGAATACTGATCAAATGGGCTGCGAGTATCGGTCTCAAGTGCAGCGCACGATGGAGCATGTTGAGCAAAAGACTGTTGAGGTTCACTTAGGAGATTTGAATCGTGTAACGCATACGTATACTGCCCAATATACAATAACTGCATCAGGAAAGTTGATTCCGAAGGTATTCCTGTGTTTGCAAGAACCAAAGGGCATCTTCGGGCCAAGAGTTGGTGAAAGAGTTGCGGCATTAGTTGCAGAGTACAAAAATGTATATGTGACCTGCTCGAAGTCTGGCAAATTAACATCGTCCTTATTCGATTTGTATTTGACAAATGTTCTGCAACCATACGTGGAGGATAACCAGTTTGCATTGATTTTGGACAGCTGGGGCGGCCAATCAAATACCAAATTATTTGACAAGTTCCAGAATGAGTGTGGGGAATCTTCTTGTACGCTGCAAGTGATTCCTCCAGGTTGTACTCCCTTTTGTCAGCCATTGGATGTGTATTTTCATAGGCAGGTTAAAATCTTCATCAAAGAACTGCAGAATTGCACACATCTGCTACAAGAGCAGAGACAAATCAATAGCAGGGAAGATGCCATGAAAATTCATTCTCTGGTGGCAAATCAACTTGCTGCGCCCATTTTCCGAGACATGATCGGTTACGCCTGGTTCGCATCGAGGTTGATCCAGACCAGAGAAGTCTTTATGAACGTTAAAGAAGTTTGTTTCCCAGAAAAGCCTTCGAAAACGATGTGCAAGTGTTCATCCCGCCAAAGTCGCACAAAATCGATAAGTTTTGTGAAGTGCTCATGGTGTCGAGAGTACCTCTGCTTCGTGTGCTTCTACGAGATGTACCATCCCAAACAGTGCACTCGATTTTTCATAAACCTGTAAATTCAGTTTTGTTTACAGCTCATTATATATGAGCCTACATAAATTTATTATTAATATTTATTATCCTTTTACACATCTCTATTCTTTTTTAAATATTTGAACATACATATTTATATAATCAATAATTATCATTATTTTGTATTGAATTTTTGTCTATGAGTTTTTTAATTTTTTATCACCTGTCTGGTGAATAATACATTTTCCGCATAGCCTAACCGAACACTTTGTTTGGAAAACTATACCATAACCGAATTATTAAATGTTCATAGTTGTTCTACCTTGCTTTGCTTGTGTTTTTTATTATCAATCCGAATTCTAATTTCCAAAACATACTTACCATAAAAGAACTGATATATTCGAAGCAAATTAGTTTTCTGCAAGGACCGCAAACACGTGGTGGAAGTCTGAAACATGAATGAGCGTGATGGTGCGCGTTTGAGAATGAATCGGAGTTCTTCAAGAAGAATAATGGCAGTATAGAATAAGATCCTGAAGTGTTTCAAAGTAATTGAACAACTTTGCGGTAAACGAAGGCACATAGATGTAGCAATACGACAAAATATGAATGAAAAGACCGAAAAAATTTCTAGAATGCATGAAAAGGAATTAAATCGACTCACCGTTCACCTATCTCGTAGGTAACTTCTGCATGAGCACCGGCACTTTGCACTATACACTTTTCCTTGATTTGTCCATAAAGTCCCCTCATGTGTTCCTCTTGCTCATTTTCTACTGGAACGTTCCATGACCATAAACTATGAATGAGTGGTCATGGTATAACTACTTTATACGTCTATGGGTATAACACTTCCACAACACGCGAAATGCAATGAATGTATAATTCACGTCTCACAATGAGCACTATACGATCCCCGCGTCAGAAAGAAGCATCTCATTGGCCGATGTTTCAAAGCCGACCAATCACGCGTAGCCTCCCAACGTCTCATTTGAACGAGCCGCGTAAGCATCGATCGAGATCTGTCAACCTCTACCTGCATAGTGTTGTGTAAGTAACATTCGTATTACCAAGTTATTGTTCCATTTGTATATTCGCAGAAGCTGTTCGTTGGCGAAATAGTATTCATGAAAGGTGATTTTTGATATATGCGATAAGAATATGTCAAACTGATTTTTCCAAATACATTCGATGGAAACCTAACCTGGCCCATACCTCTACCAATATGCATATTTCAGATGACTACAATTTCACGACAAATCTTCGTAATAACTTCACGAGATTCGACGCTTTGTGGTAATGAGCAGCTTTTGAGATACTGTTCAAAAAATGATAATCCAGTTGCGCCTTCCGACGATCCGCAGGTATCCATTGTGCATAGGTCTCAAATGGTATATGGATGGACTTACCGTATATTGGATGAATATCTTACAACAGGTAGACATAATATAATAGTTTTTCAAGGAGTCTCTCCGCCCTACCCAGGGAGGAACGCTGAATTTAATCATTTTTTACCTTGAATTATGAATTTTGGAGATCGTACTTGCAAAAAGTACACTTTTCAGGCTGCAAAAACTTTCTTTTTTCTAGGACAGTCTATTTCCAGTCAAGATAAGCTACCAAACTGAAATTCGTAGCAATATTATGGAATAATATGAAAGGCGCTGAATTCTGAGATAATTTTCCAATTTGGGTGACGTTAAACCTGAAAGGGCCTATGAGATTGAATGAAGCATGGTGAGCCTCATATTTTGGCCCAAGGAAACACCCCTAGCAGTTTGGTTCAAAAGCGTTACCCGGAGTCCTGACACTCTCCTTGTAAGACTAGCAAGAGAAAAAAAAAAAACAAATTGCGAGGAAAATAGCGAGAAAAAAAAAATAAAAAAACATTTCATAATCATATCATCTGTATGACTAATTGCGACAAATGAAACTTAAATTATTTTGTATACGGTTTCTTAATGTAGCTATGACATACGAGCTGATGAGGTATTTCATTTTTTTACGAACTATCGTCATTAGGGTCAAAAAACCGACTATTTTTTTTTTTACTTTATACTCTGAAAAATCGGTTGCTAGACACCTCTAGAGAATTCTCACCAAATATGAGCTTTTAATTTTGATGACAAGGTTCTCCGCTTTACAATTTTCCATTTTTTCCTCAGTATTAGAAACAAAAATTCATATCTGTTTGACACCTGTTCGTTAAGAAATATATCTCCTCATATTCTTGTAGGAAATCGAATGCTCTACAAAAAAGGTCTCTTACAATTTTTTAGTGAACCTCACCGTTTAAAAGATATCAAAGGTTAAAGTTTGATTATTTTAAGAGAAATTGCTGTTTTGCTTATGAATTTTATAACTCGCTTACAAATTTTTTTTATGAATTGTGCCACTCATAGTTTTGTAGGAAATTAACTGCTCTACAAAAATGGTCTCTGATGATTTTTCGATTAAGTTAAGCGTTTAAAAGATATTCATCGTCAAACTTCAATGCATACTAATTTTAACAGTTTTTGATAAATAATTCGAAAAATTTCAATTGAATTTATGAGTTTCACAAAAATTTATACAAATTTGAGTTTCTAAGAAAATAAAAATGTTTTAAACTCTTATTCTCGTTTGTTTGGTTAATCTATATATAAGTTATAGGCTTTGCGCTTATAACTTATGAGAGGAGGAATACTTGGAATTCAAGCAACGACAGGGTGTTGATGTGGTAAGACAATACTGGAACATTATATTAACAACCGTTACATAAATAATTACAAAATAAATACAAAATACAACGCTTAATATGTACAGTTCCTGGTTACCTGAATCAACAACAATGTCGGATTTAGCTTAAAGAACCAGGCTTGAATTTAAAGATAATTGTATTGTACAAGTGCGACATTCATAATGATTGTGGATGTCTCGAGCGCTTGTAGCTGACTGACAAGGAGACGGCAAGGTAGTCGGATTTTTTTAATTTTTGATATTCATGGTACGTGTAGTTGGGACCTTGAATAAGAATTTCCCAAAGTAGTTCGACGCAATATTCATAAATTTCCGAGATAATCGACTTTGAAGTTTTACTTGACTAGTTAAATCCACCAGACGCAACGCACGTTCCAACGAAACGCGTAGCTCAGTTGGTAGCGTTCGAGTCTCGTAACCGCGAGATCGCTGGTTCAAATCTCGCTGCGTCATGTATTTTTTTTTTTTTCCAAAACGCACTTTATATATTTTTATTCTTTTTCTTATTCCGAAAATCATGACCAAACGAAACACAATAATAACTATATGTAGGAATATTTTTCAAGTATTCGCTCATAATACACAATTGGTTAATAAACAATATTTATTAGAAATTAACAATAAGGTTTCTGTAAAAAAAAAAAAACGACGTCGGGTTGGAAATGAAATACTCTTTTATTGTCGTATCTATTATTTGCCATTTTACGTAGTGTGGTACGAGCCAAAATGATAGTTATCATAGCAGCATGGGAAGCAGAAATTTTCTCGGCATCTAGCACACTGTGTAAAAGTTGTATTTTTACAGGCGCATTTTGTTTTCAAAAGTTCGATGTCGAAGCAAACTTCGTTAACATTATGAAAGATTGTTCTTGCATCGCACACTTTCGATGCAAACCATGCACGCATACCTGATCATGTCACCGAAGATTGGAGAACAATTAAATGAATTCTTATACAATTTTCTCTGTCATTAATTGCGCGGTCTTGTTCGATCAGGTATGCACAGTTTTGCAGACGCTTCATCATATTTTTGACCTGGCAATATTTGGCCCATAAAGGATATAAAGTGCGTTTCGAGAAAAAAAAAATCATGCAGCGAGATTCGAACCAGCGATCTCGCGGTTACGAGACTCTAACGCTACCAACTGAGCTACGCGCTTCGTTGAAACGTACGTTGCGTCTGGTGGATTTAACTAGTCAAGTAAAACTTCAAAGTCGATTATCTCGGAAATTTATGAATATTGCGTCGAACTACTTTGGGAAATTCTTATTCAAGGTCCCAACTACACGTACCATAAATATCAAAAATTAAAAAAATCCGACTACCTTGCCGTCTCCTTGTGAGTGTGGACAGTTAGCTTCCCCCCCGCCCCCGTAACGCCTCATTCCAAGTTTGATCGGCAACGAGCGGATAAGTTTGCGTTGGAAGACACCAAACTTACATATATATATATAAAATAATAGTTTAAAACATTTCTCTTTTCTTAGAAACTCAAATTTGTATACATTTTTGTGAAACTCATAAATTCAATTGAAATTTTTCGAATTATTTATCAAAAACTGTTAAAATTAGTATGCATTGAAGTTAGACGATGAATATCTTTTAAACGCTTAACTTAATCGAAAAATCATCAGAGACCATTTTTGTAGAGCAGTTAATTTCCTACAAAACTATGAGTGGCGCAATTCATAAAAAAATCTTGTAAGCGAGTTATAAAATTCATAAGCAAAACAGCAATTTCTCTTAAAATAATCAAACTTTAACCTTTGATATCTTTTAAACGGTGAGGTTCACGAAAAAGTTGTAAGAGACCTTTTTTGTAGAGCATTCGATTTGCTACAAGAATATGAGGAGATATACTTCTTAACGAACAGTTGTCAAAGAGATATGAATTTTTGTTTCTAATACTGAGGAAAAAATGGAAAATTGTAAAGCGGAGAACCTTGTCATCAAAATTAAAAGCTCATATTTGGTGAGAATTCTCTAGAGGTGTCTAGCAACCGATTTTTCAGAGTATAAAGTAAAAAAAAAAATAGTCGGTTTTTTTTACTCACCCTAATCGTCATGATACATATGCACATTCATCCTGTTGCGTAGACTACTCTGTATCGGAAAATTGTGACACGCAGTATTTCGCAATAATCTTTTGGTATGTAAGCAGCCTTCGATCGTTCTGGTACTCAATTTGTTACGTGAATCAGTTTTCAAATTATTCACGGCTGAAAACACCCGTTCAACATTGGCGCTAGAATGAGGTAGGCTCAACAAGCTAAAAACTAATTTTGTCACAAGTGAAAACATCGGTAATGAGTCCCCGGATTTGATGAGGCTAACTCTTTCCCAAAAAGCCATGGCAGATTTCTCATTGAAATCTATGTCACTATTCCTCAGTATACGCCATTGTGAATCAAAATCTTGTATTGCACTGGGGGGTAAGATGTTTGGAAATCGCGCTGCTATCATTGCGACGCTGGCTGTGTTTCGAACGTTCATAGGATCTAATATTTCTAGATTTTTTATGGTTATATCGTCTAATGGGAACCGTTTAATTATTTGCCTCGTACTTTCCATGTAGAAGTCTAAGCACCGCAATCTAAAAAATTGTACCCCATCTGCTCGCAAATTAGAATCCGTTAGAAAGATAGCAAGTTTTGCACCACAATATATATTCTCAATCGGTAGAAAGAAAGATGGGTTCCTATACTCGACTTTACTCAATGCTGTAGCTCGCAAATACTCCGGTTTCATGTAGCAGTCTAGTATGGTTTTCAGAGCCATAGAAATATTGCGGTGGAATTTATGAATCTGGGGTTCCTCGGATTGCATTATTACATTTAGAGTACAAAATATCGGTAAAACGTACGCGAGAAATTCTAGGAACATCTTGTTAATGGGATCATTTAAACTGATTAGAATGTTTTCTGCAGCTAGGACCCTATCATGCGCAACGGCATCGGTGAAAAATAGTTTCAATGCATTGTATTGTTCGAGCAATTTATCGATTACCTGTTTCAAAGAGAGCCATCGCGTTTGTGCAGGATGCAGTAATTTGTGCAGTTGCACATCGACAAAGTGCTGAAACTCTTGCAAGTGGCCCCGTCGTTTAGGGCTGTTGCTAAAGTAATTATAAATGTTTCTGGCTAAATCTTCAACAGACCGCGGTAACTTGAGACAAGCGTATGAGGCGCAAAGATGGAAACTATGACAAATACATTTCATCACGAATAAATGCGGGATTTCAGCTTGAAGAAGCGATTGCAGAGAGTGTGATCGGCCCATTATAGTGTTGGCACCATCAGCAGCGAATCCAATTATGTTTTCTTTCCAGGGAATGTTTGCTCCTTCCAAGACAGCGACAATATGTTTAAACAACGCGTCTGCGGTAGCTTTTTGTACTGGTACCATTGTCAAAAAACAGTCTTTAATATGACTGTTACGTCCTAGGTTGAAAGCTCAACATATAATCTTTAGATATAACAGATACCGTAGTTAGTATCGTAGGTATAGAAAATACCGACGTGCAATTACCATCAGAGTTTCAATAACACCTCTATCGATGTAATTCCATTTATAATTTTTTTTCTAAATTCTTTATATTATTTTACCTATAGTTATAAGTCAATACTTTTAAGAAGTCTCAACCTCATACACCATAACTAATTTTCCCATAGTCTCTCACAAAACTAAGCAAGCCCGAAAACACTCGAAGACCCATAAATTTGAAATCCTAAACTTTAAGTAAACTTTTGAAAACGCTAGAAACTATCTTTATTGAGGAAACATAAATCTTCAAGATCTTTAGAATTTTACTGTCAATCGCAGAGAACCCAAAAGACAAAGACAGTTTTGTTTAAAAGAAGACAGATCATAGACGCTTAAAACATCCCTTCTCAGCATCTCGACGCTTGGGCCTCTGACCCAATCGTCTCGCACAAATTCTATTTTAGCCAACCATATTTTTTCCCTCTTAAATTTAATGTGTCTTTTACCAATGAGAAAAGACTCGCTTTCCCGCGAGTACTAAAAACTTCCTCCCCCGCGTAACTGCGAGGAGAGATCCTTTTTCCTCCAGGATTAAGCAGTTAGTCACGAAATCTCAAACAGTAAAGATCAAACTACATAAGACTTAGATTTCAGAATATAATACCAAATTCGAAGTGTTTAATATATTCATGAATTAACCAAGTGCAAAACTTATCAACATATAAAAACCATAGACTAAAGTTAATCAACATGCAAATGTTTGATTAGCAACCAACATTGTTAAGCAGTTTGTTGAATAAATATTGTTAATTAAAACTGAAATCAACAAACATTTATTTCACCCACGCATAGTGGTGACTGATAAAAACCCATTACCTCAACAGATACGAGTTATACGTCAATCAGAAGAACTAGTTATCCAAGACTCGGTAAGAAATATAGAACTCTACCAATTCAGAATCAGAACCTCAACACATCTAACTAGTGATTCGAAAACTCTATATAGTTAAATCCAGGACGTAACATGACTGTAGTCATCCGAGACAAACCTTACTACGAGGCACAAGTGTTTGACACAGGCGCGATCGGTGGACTCATCTACTATGAGACTGAACTGTTTTCTTCGGATTTCCGCTATCAAATTCTCGTGAGACTCATTGCCCAAAACATTCTTAACAATCTGCGTGGTCTTTGTTCGCGCAGATGCTAGGCGCTTCGCAACTTCTGAATCATCGCAAATAGATCGCAATAACTGGGGTAAATGATCCATCACTTTGAAAGGTAGATTATGTTCGGTAACAAATGCCGCCATGCGTATTTCTCGATCTCGTACCTTAACATCCAATTTGGACTGTCCACTTACTGATGGTAAGGAACGCAACGTCGGTTGTTTTTTCATCAGAGAACACACATTCATATGTTTTGAAGTATTCGCGTGCCTTTGTAATTGTAGTTTTCCTGATTTTATGGAAATGACTGCGTCGCAGGCTGAACATATTGCGGAGTGTACATCCTTAGAATTTGGCTTAAGCCATCCTCGAAATTCGGGATTGAGTTCCCATGTAGAATTGTATTTTTGTGTATATTTGATGGCAGATTTGCTTTTTTCTTTGGGGGTGTGTTTTCCTCATTATCACTGTCCGAAACCATTCTACGCTCTGAAAGCAACAGGAAACGTGGGGATTAGGAAACATGCAGATAAAACAGGGATTCAAACAGGCCCATCTTTCCGCATGGGCTTGCTGGGCTTGAGCCCAGGGCCCCGCGATCTATAGGACCCCCTAGCCCCGGCGACAACAGATCAACCGATAAACAATTCTTGGACCAATAAAAGATCCCATTACTATTACAAGCTAGTTCAGTCTAGGCTAAACTGTAATAGATTGTTTTCTCCAGTCTACTTACCAAATAATAACTGAATTGCTTAGCTGTTATTTGGTAATTAATCAGAGAATTTTCGTAGACCGTTGGTTCATGTTAACATAATACTGGTAACTCTGTCTGGCTACCTAGAAAAGCACCTTTTGTAACAGTATAGATTTTTTAAGTATGCTCGCATTCGTTTGTAACTTTTTAAATATAAAAATAACAATTATAGGTAGGATGTTGTTTATTCCTCTTGATAACCCAAATTTCTGTTGGGGCCCCATGTATTCTAAAGTGCCGTGAGCTCCTACTTGGCTTAAGACGGCCCTGGATTCAAATACCTAATCTTGCATATATTTAACAAATGAAATATTCAAGGACGTACAGACGTACCTATATAGGTGCGGAAATCACGAGATTTAAATTTGAAAGTAACCGGCGACATGGTATCGGAATACGATCTCGCTTCCTGTTATTATTCGATACGGTGGACGGGACTATCTCGACAGACGACAGTCGACCATCGAACAACCCATCGAATGTCTCGAACTCTCGGGCATGGGTCATCACTGCAAGAGAGTCGAGACCAACGCCTTGGAACGACGCTAGAAGCGCCAAGTGTTATTACGCGGGCAACAAGCGACACGTCATTGGGACTGAGTAATAATCTGAGGCCTTCGATTGAGCAGCATAGACGGTAGATTTGACAGAAGAACGGTAGGGCGGTAGGCCAGGCCAAAAAGCGGTAGATATACCGTTAAAACGGTAGGGTTGGCAACGTTGAGCGAAGCATAGGCCGATTAGCTGGCGTATCCCCCTTATATAGTGCTTAGTACGCTTGTACCGACTCATGAAATAGGTCACATGGCTCATCATCATCCTAATTGGTTGTCGTCATTTTTGGTAGTTTCGACGGACGTTAGCCGTTGGTGCGTTCTACAGGCGATTCTAGCGTACCCTTGCCGTTGTTTCGCACCCCTCTTCTTGCCGCCTTCCGTTGGAATTCCCTGACGCTGGATCCACGAGAGATCTCGCTCGCCAGAGCTATCCGTTAATTCTCCTAGGCCTTACATTAAAGTCAATCCTTAAGGAGTTAATTAATATCAGTAGTTATTCTATGCGGGTTCTGGACCAACGCGCGTTAGTGCATACACACACGCACGCACACACGCGCACCTCCCCGTGTCCGTGTGAGGGGGTGAGGAGGGGCGACGTGGGGTGTCCTTGAGAAAGTTCTAGAAGGTTTCATGATGTCACGCCTACGTCACGCCTACGTCATGTGACGTTGCAGCTACGTCACAGCAACGACGTGTCGGGTTCGATCGGGGCCCTGCCGTTGAATTTTTCTCGGCAAGGGCGGAGGGTTGCTCCCCGGGGTACGCTCCCGACGATTCTCGGAATTTCGCAAACGGTTCTAGGAATTATCGGTACCCTATGAGAAGTTCGTTACAAAATGACGACACACCCCTTAATATGACGTCGCGCACCCTTACTGAACCCTCGGAATGACGTCACACTCCCTCAAAATGACGGCACATACCCTTAATATGACGTCACATACCCTCGAATTAACGTCACACACCCCAAAATAAGTTTCCGGCCCTGCGTCAGGTTGGGGGGTGGTGCGGAGGCCCGTTCGAGTCGCATCGACGAGTCGCGACGCGTTTTTCCCGCCGGGACGCTCCTTATCGCTTGTCACCCGACACCTCCGGTGAGCTCGCTGGATTTGAACGATCAGTTCCCGGAATTATCGCGAAGAACGACACGATGATTACAGTCCGATGTGAAGTATTTGCATATCATCACTTTATTTCAGCATAAAATTTCACAGATTATTGGAATGTTTAAAATTTTACAAATACAAACTATTTTCTTCAGTATTCCAGTAGGTCTGAATTTCGCGAGCAGTTATAAGTTACATGGGTATAATCCTGAATTGGTAATTTATTTCTTTGTTCTCATATAAAAATGTACAATTAAATTGGCGGCAGCTGCAACTCGTTTGTGTTCAAAATTCGATCTAATGCTTCTACCACCATACTATATATTATATTCAGCTTCAAATTAGTTATATGCACAATCAGTTCTTCTTTGATTTCAATTTCGTTTTTTTGGATTGTGGTAACGCTCTGTGCTTCTGGCGTGTAGTCGCGCCGGTTGATGGTTCTTGGAATTTTTCGGACAAACAGTTCTTGGATACATCGCGTCGGCATCCTGTGGAAGGTATCCGCCGGGAACGGAATTCGGAAAGGATGCGGTTCGCGAGGGAACGATTTGATGAAACGAGTAAAATTTGGTTTTCGCTCCTTATTCACATATCAAACCAGTACGATGTATAATCTTATACATGTGTGATAGGTACAATTCTTTCGACAATTTCTCAGAACCTGATAAAGATGAAAGATATCTCGGTGTACATCACGTACGAGCGGAGACTTATCTGTGAGTTTGTTACGTATCCGCTCTTGCAAACCATACGTTTAATTCTCTCACATTTTCGAATGCGCAAATCTTACGTGGTAAGTCTTCACGAACGGAGCATTTTTTACACTGTTTTGTGTAACCTGAAACCAGCCTGCAAACTTGTCGGGTTGTTTATAGGCACGTGTCGTTGAAAAATATACGTATATACTTATTTCCATTGCTACTCGATGTCTACGGTACCAGATTGTTCTCTGTGGCGTATTAGGATTTAACCATCCTTCTTCAATTAGTAAACATAAATAGTCGAATCATATGTATGCGTCGCTAAAAAATATACGAATATACTCTTCCCATTGTTACTCGATGTCCACGGTGCTGGATTAATCTCTGTGGCGTATTAAGATTTGACCATCCTTTTTCAATTGATAAACATGAATATTCGAATCATATAAAAGAGCTCCAAGCTCCCATCTTGAGTTCGCTTCGAATAATCATCACCCTCCCTATATACACTCGTAGTAGGAAGGAGTTATGAGACAATGCTGATATATTTCCCCTACATACCTTCCGGGAAGGGTAACGGGTATAAATTTATAAGTGGAACATTCAATCGGTCAGTATCTTTCTGAAGCGATTCAACATCATCAGATCTACGGTATGTGTATTCACATTCATCACTTATTAGTAAATCATACTCCAAATAAGCGTTCCATACTATTCCATAAGAGTCATTCGTTTTCCAATTTTAGACTGTGAAAACATTGATGGAGGGTCACAGACAAATCAAAGTTCTGCAGGCAAAGAGTGACAAGCCTGAAAAGGGGGATCAACCTGCGAAGGTAAAGGAGAAGAAGAATCAACCTGTGAAGATAGAAGAGAAGAAGGATCGAAGTGCGAAGGTAGAAGAGAAGGATCAGCAAGGCAGCAAACATGTATGTATAACTAAAATCCATATGAGAGTTCAATTCAATATTTAAAAATTACTTATTCAACTTATTTTTTAATCAAAACAAAAATTCACGACTCGCGTTGATTGATATTCAAATTGTTGAATAATATTATAATCAAGAAAATCATTTTTTACTTCCAGCCGAAGGCCCAAACTAATTTCTTGATGATTGCGGCGGGAGCAGAAGAAGATTTTACTGATGATGATGATAACGTCTGGGGTGAAATATTTCAAAATAGAGAGGACTGGTTGGAAAGCCAAATGGAAATATATGAGGAAATCAATCGAATTTCAATGAAGGAATGAGATTTGGGAATTTGATGGAAAGATTGTAATGGTCTAATCAACGTTTATTTATAATTATTTTCTTTGGAATTTATTTCACCAGTTAAGTGAATGCTACTTGTAAATAAACAATTGAAAAATTAAATGATTAGATTTATACAATTTGAAGCTTGATTATCACCCCCAAGTTCCTTAACTTAGTACAGTCTAGTTTGAATATATAGTAAGACTTATGGTAACCTCAAAAAAAACCTTAGAATACACATAAATTAAGGATTTGAGTATGATTTATGAAGGTTTGGAGTTGACAATGAATCAGCAGATATACATTCCATAAACTGCTTTATTGTTTTCTAAAATAGTATTATATAATAAATATTGTAACTTTTTTGAGGTTGTTTGCGTCACGGGAGTGGCGCAAACAAGAAGTTATCGTGAGTTTTTATCTAATAAGGTTTAGAGCCGCTCTACCGAATTTAGTCTGACGAGTTTCTAATGCGGACTTGGGAGTAGAAGACTCCGAAGCCGCCAGTGCATACCTGGGTGTGCAGATGCACGCCAAGGATGCCAAGTTTCCCTGGTCGCGGACTTGGGAGTGGAAGACTCCAAAGCCGCCTTCACATACCTGGATGTGCAACTGCACACCAAGGATGCCTTGATTTTCTAATCGCGGACTTGGGAGTAGAAAACTCCGAAGCCGCCTCCCTCAGACCTGGGTGTGCTTGACACACACCAAGGCTGTCGCAGACTTGGGCAAGTTAAACTCGCCGAAGCTGTCTTCTAGCTAAGGTGGAAATAAGCCGCGATATATAAGGAAAACTCGGGTCAAGAAAGCCTGCGTCGTTATGTTTTAACTTAGATTTTACTGCAGAACCATATGAAATAACAAAAGAAAAGATATAAAAATAGGTATAATGAAATAACGTGAAATAATAATATAAGAGTGTAACCTGAGGTTGCAACCGAATTATCTTAAAACTAAATATAAAGCTAATATAAACAGAGTTGTTTGTTTTGAGTTTAGGTTTGAATTTCATGTATTGATTATGTTTGAAGTATGTAAAATGTTTGAGAAATTGAGCAAAAACAGAAAAAAATTCTAAATTTAGCAAAGTGACTCGACCGAGAATAATGTAGTTTTAACTATTATTCCAAAAATTAAATGATTCTAATAGTTCTCCGGGCGCTTTGCCTCGGAGACTCGTTACTGAAGAGAGAGTGAGCCAATCAGGCGCTATGCCGTGTATTGCTCTCGAGATAGTGAGACGCCGGGCGCTATGCCTCGAAAACGCTGCTGAGCTGAGTGGCGTCGCGATTTATAACGTCACTCAGTCCAGTGTCGCTGTCGCTGAGGTGGTGCCGTGTGCACGCTGTCTGTTTGAATTGTAACGGCACAGGCCTGGGTAGGCCTGGCACGTTACATTATATATAGTGTGTTTCGATAGTATAATACAATTTTATGTATAATATAAATTAGCATGACATATTCATGACAAAAACTAGAAGCTCATCATCAAATATTAAGAAGCTGCTCATATTTATCTTTCCCATTTGGTATCACGTAACACGTGAAAGCTCAGTGGTGAAAATTATTTCGGTTTCCGATGATGCTGAAGATCGGTATTCGCACGATCATCTTCTGGCAAAGATGAAAACAAATAACATTTGTTCTATTTCCTTATACTGATGGAGAACCTAATGATCTAGTTGAATATATGCTGTAAATAAATCAAGATGTTTTCCGTACTTAATCGGTTTGCAAAGATCTGCTATTCTTCATATTCCAACGTCTTAAGGTTACTACGCTGGACAAACAAATGTTTTTGGGCAAGGTTATTCGCCAAATTGAACGATTGAAAGATTCACGATTATCCAAATAGTCGAAACTAATCCAGTAACGTACAAGCTTGAAGACTATCAGGATCAGTCTATAGCGGGTGGTTTCTACGAACAGGAACATCTCGAAGTTAGGAATTCTGACATCTACCTCGTGGGTGCTCAAGAGACGTGGAAGAAGATTATAACTTGTAAGGTTTATTTGAATAAATAAATCTTGATTTTTTTACACCTAGATACAGTTTATTCACATGTTTCATAACCCCACGGAAGCGTGTCCGTTGTATCAGTAAATATGATCCTCTTGTCGTCGTCCCAGCTCAGCGCTATCTTTTTCTGCGTCACCTTATGAACCTGAGGATTCTTACTTTAAATTGAATTTTGACTTTTTGTCAGATTTTGACGCTGCAGAGTACATTGTACGTAGTCATCGATAGTTATGGTTCTCGGTGTAGCCCTTTGACTCTTTGACACGTATCCGCTCTCTATTTTCACCTAGAACCTTGTCGGAGACAGGGTTCGAATCAGAAAGTACAGACACGTCTTCGAGAAAGGATATGCACCGAATTGGACAACGGAGAACTTTACGATAAGTGAGACGAAGAACACCGATCCGGTGACCTACAAGCTCGTCGACTACCGGGACCAGCCGATCGAAGGAGGTTTCTACGAGGAGGAACTCACCAAAGTCTAATATCCAGATATTTATCTGATCGAGAAAGTACTGCGCAGACGTAGAAATAACTTATATGCAAAATGGTTAGGGTTTAATAATTCGCACAACAGTTGAATAAATAAGTCCGACTTGTAAGGTTTAATAATAAAGATACAACGTTTAACAAATGTGCGTTTCTTTATTTTACACCTATGTACAGTTTATTTACATGTGTTATAACCCCACGAAAGCGTGTCCGTCGTATCGGCAAATATGATCCTCTTGTCGTCGTTCCAGCTCAGCGCTATCTTCGTCTGCGTCACCGCATAAACCTGATGATTTTGACTTTGTGTTAAATTTTGACTTTTTGTTAGATTTCGATGCCGCAGAGCGCATTGTACGTAGTCATCGAAAGTTATAGTTCTCAGTGTAGCCCCTTTGACTCCCTTGGCATGTTTCCGCTTTCTATTTTCACCCAGAATCTTGAAGGAATATAATTTAGCTCTTAAACCTATAAACTCAGTCATTATCTTCCCGTTATTTTCATCTTTCATCAATCCCAACACTTTTTTGTTGACCAACGGCATCTCGTAAATATTTTCCGGAGGATAGTCGGAAGTATCGAATCGGTCCAAATCACGTTTCATGAGTTCGTATATATCGGGTACGGTAAAGTGATATATGAGACTATCCGTGTCGGTATACATAGCTTTGCTTGGTTGCCAAATCTGCTTTTTATGTAATTTTAATGTAAATCATAAAAGTAGGTTTTAGAAAGATCCAGAATAGAAAATCCTGCATATACAGGTTCATTGAATTTAATTTTCGTTCGACCTAATTCAATTATTGACATATCTTCACCGAATGTAGCACAGCTATGAAAATTTGGTTCAGCGATAAGCGCTCTTGCTCCATGTCTCCCATCCCACTTTGTAATTAGCCGCACATCTCTGTGTTTTCTAACATTTTCCATGGTTTTCCCGAAAACAGCGTTATTCATAAGTTTATAAAAGTCACTATCGGCGTGCAAACCCTGGGTTCGCCAAGAAAGCGCCAGAGTCAGCGCCTCCACTAGTACGGAACGATCTACTGCTCTATACGATACGAACTGACGGCGTACAGGGATGTGCGAGAGGCACACAAAAATCCTTCCGTCATCCGACGAAGCTACCGTCTACAGAAACTACGCTACTGATGTGAGGGTGGTGTATAAGGTCATGTGAAGGCATCTTCATAACCTTTCATCTGATGAGTCATCAGCTGTCGCAGGTACCGAGCATCCATACTGTCTCTGAAACCGTTATCGCGACCGGGTTGGTCCAGAAAACCCTCGGTACAGATTATCTAGGAACAAAGTAACACGGGACTCCTGCTCAGGTTCTACGCACTATATCATAGCGTAATATATCAAACATGGTATACTACAAGATAAATGTATAAGGGTACGTTTGTGAATGATAGTTGGATAGTTTTATGTGATACGTTTATTTTTATAGTTACATATACAATGATTGACTTACTGAAATCGAAACATAATAATATTATTCAATCTTATACTATAGATTCATAAAATACAGTTAATATTTATATAAAAAATAGATGGAAAACACTGTTGTTGAAATTAACATACATATATGGGTATAGATCAATTTAATCTGGGTTTTCATGTTGAATAATGAAATGTGGTGTGTGTGTGGTTGAATAGAAAATTCAAATGTAGTTGGATTCGACTTGATTATATTTTCCACCAAGCTACTTCACATGTAAGCGGTTTTCATCAGCTTCTCTCATTTTCTGCAACAAGTCAGCGTCATCCTTCAAAATTTTCACCATTCGAGCAGGTAAGAAGATACAAAATCTGTTGTCCACATCCACCACTATCCTTATTTAACCATTTACCGTTGGAAAATTACAGTCTCATTTGTCATTGGGAATAGGTCCATCGAGTTCGTCGTTCAGGGAACAGTGATGTTTACTCTTTCGATATTTCCGACAGCTTATGATGTCTTCGTCCTTCTTCATAGCCTCCGATAGTTTATCCCATATCTCGTCAATGATATCCGATGCGTAAATGAGAATGAATTGTTTCGTTAGAAATGCGATATCCTCCTTCCTCATTCGTTTCAAACTTCCCACTTGAAGGTATATGTGCAAAGATTTTTGAAGAGATTCAGTACAGTCCTTCAAAAACCAAGATTTCAATCGCTGAACGTTTTCCCAGGCACACCGGTATGCGACAATGTTCCCGTGATAGTCCTTATGCCAACCACCCACTTTGATGTATTGCAAGAATCCAAGACTCGGACACCCCAATTCTTCCAGATCGATCACTGGCTTTGAATCGTCGTTGATAATTTTCTCGATCCACCGTTTCTTCTTGTTTCCCTTTACATAGATATAACTGGCAGGCTCAACAATTTTCTTCAATACTGTCTGCACTTTATCGTAAGACATGTCACCATCATTCCACTCCAATGCATGATAATTCCGCGTCAACCAGGAATTGGTAGCTCTACATTTAGGTGGTAAGGTTTCCCAAGAACAAGGTGGTTTGAATAGGATGCGAGTCATACCATACCGACCGGCGTCATCCGCTTGAACAGTGATTGCAGCCAGCTCCTTTAGTACAAATCCGTCGTAAAAGTTTTGGAAACCTTGCACATCCAATATTATCTCCATTGTGAGAGAAGATTCTTCACTACTCGAAGATCGGTTGAAGACTGATTCGCACCCCCTGAATTTTTCGCTCTTTTATAGCTGACAATCCCTCCACTAATTTTCTAGAACGTTCTAAAAGATCTTTCCAAAGTCGAAGGTTATTCCGAGAACCATTCTTCTGAGAATCATTAGACTAATCATATTATTGCATTGTTCTTCGTACGAGTCGCAAGGGTATCAAATTAACGAACTTCTCAAGTCTCACAGGGTGCCGAAGAACTTAACGATTATTCCTGGAACGGTTTGTCACATGAAATTCCGAGAATCGTTGAGCTTCCAGAAACGTCTCCGAGGCTTCACGAGTGACGTCATATTTCGAGAATCGATCCGGAACTTCCAGAAGAGGCATGGAAACAAACTTCTCGTAGGGTGTCGAATAATTCCAGGAACTGTTTGTCTGCCTGAAATCTCGGAAGCATCGCCTCGAGGAAGCTTCTAGAAGACCCTGACGCAGGGGTTGGAATTTTATTTTTAGGGTGCGTGGCGTTAATTCGAGGTCATGTGACGTCATATTGAGGGAGTTTGTCGTTATTTTGTAACGAACTTCTCACAGGGTGCCGATAATTCCAGGAACCGTTCGCGAAATTCCGAGAATCGTCAGGGGCGTACCCCCGGGAGCAGCCGTCACCCCATTCCGAGGAAATAAAAATTACGTTAATAGTCACCTTTCATCCACAATGCGTTAGCTTTTATACACCCTTCTTTACAACAAAACGGTTTGGTGCTCTCCGTTAGTCTTTTCTTGATTCATTCTAGTTATTTGGAGGGAAATATTGATAGAATACATTTTTTTTTTATGATGATGATTGTTTTTCGATTCATTTCCGTGGAATCTAAGTAATTATCAGAAAGTCAAGAAACAGGTTTTGAATAATTTTAATTTCAACAACTGGCTACTATGCTTGGGAGATAGAATAAATGAAAGGTAAAGGATATCTACAACGTTTCTCACAATTAAGGGTTGCATCTCTGGTATAGGGTTTATTCGATCTAATAGATATTTCTCGAAGCCCAATACGTCGTATGATAAAACAATGCTTCGTGTCTCTGGAAAACTAAGGATATACCAGGAACTGTTTGTTTTGAAAAATTGCATCTGCATGTTCTTAATACGAAACGCTGGGGTATTAAATAACAAACTCTAACAATAAGAACCATCATCGGGCTTACAATTCTCATAACTCCTTCCTACTACGAGTGTATATATATAGGGAGGATGATGATTATTCGAAGCGAACTCAAGATGAGAGCCTAGAGCTCTTTTATATGATTCGAATATTTATGTTTACTAATTGAAAAAGGATGGTTAAATCTAGCCTAGAGCTCTTTTATATGATTCGAATATTTATGTTTACTAATTGAAAAAGGATGGTTAAATCTCATAACACCACGGAGAATAATCGAGCACTGTGGACATCGAGTAACAATGCGAAGAGTATATGCGTATATTTTTTAGCGACGCGCACATATGATTCGAATATTTATGTTTACTAATTGAAGAAGGATGGTTAAATCTCAATACGCCACAGAGAATAATCGAGCACCGTAGACACCGAGTAGCGATGGAAATAAGTACATACACGTATATTTTTTAACGACGCGTGCCTATAAACAACGCGACAAGTTTGCAGGCTGGTTTCAGGTTACACAAAACAGACGGAAAAATGCTCCGTTCGTGAAGACTTACCACGTAAGATTTGCGCATTCGAAAATGTGAAAGAATTAACCGTATAGTTTGCAAGAGCGGATACGTAACAAACTCACAGATAGGTCTCCGCTCGTACGTGACGTGCACCGAGATATCTCTCTCTCTAGCATGTGAGTATTATTGCATGTCACTTGTCTCTGCACGGTATTCTTTGAGCTTTTACTGCTGCCTCTTGCCCGCTGGGCGTCTCCTTCCAGATACCTTTGCATGCGTCTTTTTGCAAATTTTCATCTTGCTTTTCTGCTGGACCTTTTTCTGGCCTTTGGGATCTGGAAACTCGGCTTTTCTGAGGCGTGTTTGCCGAAATCACATAACCTCACTCTTTCAACTGTCAGCTGTGCGCATGCCTGGGGCAACTGTCACCCGCCCTCGATTATCGATTATTCATCATTGGTAACGCATCGATTCTGGGTCGATGTCAACACCTGTCAATCGCCAACGCCATCTGTGACTCATCTGCTCAGTCGGTACATCTCCGCCTGCCACTCGGTAAGCATGCCGACTGTGTCCTGTGTTGCACGTAAGTGTGCTGGTTGCCTGAAGACAGTCGCCTTGGACGCCGTGCACTGCTCGGCTTGTGGCTCGTTCTGCCACCCTAGCTGCGCAAAGCAAAGGGCCCTTCGTGAGGGCTTGGTTAGGTGCTGTCCCGGTGTCCCCCTCGAGTATGTACCTCAGGGTGCTTCGCCATCCATTCTTGGCCCTGGTTCCGCTGCGACGTCGAGGCAGTCTCAGCCTCTGCCTGGCCCCTCTCAGCCACTGCCTGGCCCCTCGCAGACTTCAGATCGGGTGCAAGATCCTTCACCGCCAGCATCTGTGACGCCCTCGGTCTTGCCAAACCTCTCGACGATAGATGATATCCTTCTGGTGTTCAATGCACGCTTCGACGAACTCACCGCTCAGCTCAGCGGCCTTCCTGATATGCAGAGGCTGATTGATTCCAACACCAGCCGAATCGCTGAGTTAGAGCAGCAGAACCGTGCTCTTACTGCTGACCTCGCTGCCTTACGTCGTGTACAAAGCTCTGAGCAGGTCGAGCGAAGGCGAACCTCTGCTTTGGTTCGTGACCCGGAGCTGATCATCTCGGGTGTTCCCTGCCCGACGGTTGGGGATATTCCTTCGTTCTTTGCCAAGGTAGCGGCTGCCATGGACTGTCGCATGGATCGGGAATCCCTGGTGTCGTCTAGGTTCCTAATTCCTCGTTCTAGGGCTCGGAAAGACACTCCTCTGCCATTTGTGGTCAAACTCCGCTCTTCTGAACTTGTTGCTCAGATGATTGCGGCTAAGAAGCGAAAGGGACTTCTTAAAACATCTGACTTGGCGTCGCCACCCTCCGGCCCAGTCTCTACCATCAACGTCAACGAGGCCTTGCCACCGGACCTGTACCAGCTCCTGACGTCTGCAAAAGCCGTGGCCAAGTCCAGGGGGTACAAGTATGTCTGGCATAATGGGGGCACTGTACTCATTCGGAAGGTAAATGGGGGTCAGGTCTGGCGTTGTCGTACGCCCGACGAACTGGCTGCTATCGACTCTGATTGACGCCAATCCGCCTCTCCCTCGACCTCAGCTCGGATCGCCTCTTCTGGTCGTTCTGGCGCTTCACACGATCAGCGGAATTCTCATGGACTGCGGCTCTGCCATCTTAATGCCAATTCTCTCCGGGGGCACATGGATCTCCTGCGCTACCAATTCTCAGCTCAAGATTTCGACCTCATAGCCGTTAGTGAAACCTGGCTTCATTCAGAGATTCCTGACTCGGTAGTAGCCTTGCCTGGCTATACACTTCTTCGGAATGACCGTATAGGTAAGCAGGGTGGGGGTGTTGCCCTCTATCTCCGCCAAACGCTCCGTGGAAAGGTCCTTGCTGCGTCGCCCTGTCAGTACGCTCGTCAGCCTGAGTACCTTCTGGTGGAGGTGAAGTCTGTGTCGGTAGCGCCTCTCTTAGTGGCTGTAGTTTATCGCCCTCCAAAGGCATCAAACCTAGCGAGCTTTGGTCAGGACTATGATCTGCTTGCTCTCGAATACGACCTTGCTGTGACTCTCGGGGATTTCAACGCCAACCAGCTCTGTGACTCGTATGATGCGCTAGACGTGCGTAATTTCTGTGCCTCTCGGTCTCTCTATCTTGTGCCGTTTGCTCCCACCTGCCACACGCAATCTTCGGACACGCTGTTGGACCTCTGCATACTGAGTGACGAGGCGGCTCTCTGTTCCTTCGATCAGTCGGCTGCACCTTTCATCGCAGGGCATGATCTAATCTCTGGTCGAAATCCGCCGACCAGCTGCTTCCTCCCCTGCTAAGGTCTATTCTGCACGCTCCTATCGCGACTTTGAACCTGAGGACTATCTTCGGGAATTGCAGGGCTGCGACTGGTCGATTTTTGAGACCTCGACCTCTGTGGATGAGCTGCTTGACAGCCTCCAGGGCAACCTGACTAAGGCCTTGGATACACTTGCCCCCTATCGTACGTGTCGGTCGAGGCCCGTTAGGCCGCCTTGGATCACCGCTGAGCTTGGTGGTCTCGTTCGTGCCAGAGATTCGCTCTACAGAGTGTTCAAACGAACCAGGTCGCAGGTATCTTTGGCTCGTTATCGCGAGGCCAGGGACGACCTTCATGCACGTATCTCGGCGGCTCGTTCAGACTTTTACGCAAGGCGCTTGTCGGCTATTGAACAGCCTCGTGCTCTCTGGAAGGAGCTCCGGAGCATCGGCCTCCTTGCGGGCGGCTCCAGCAGCTGTGGGGATTTCTCTGTGGAGGAGCTCAATCGGCACTTCGCGGCAGTATCTCAGCGGTCCTCCTCTGTCACCGAAGTTCAGGACTTTTTTGCTTCACTACCTGCTCCTCGCTATCAAGACTCGCTGTTTTACTTCAAGGACATCACGCCGCCGGCTCTTCTGAGAGCGTTTGGTCACTTCACGTCACAGTCGCGGGGGGTTGATGATCTTTCGCTTCGCAATGTGAAGGAGGCCTTGCCTGTGGTCTTCACTTTCCTGCTCTCTCTCTCCAACGAATCGTTGGGCACCGCTGTCTTTCCTGCACGGTGGAAGCAGGCCAGGGTATTACCCCTGGCGAAGGTGGGGTCGCCTACATCTCTGCAGCACTTTCGGCCCATTGCTAACCTTTGTTTCCTATCCAAGGTACTCGAGCGTATTGTATTAGATCAGATATCCGCCTACCTGGAGGAGCGTGGCCTCCTGGATCCGAGGCAGTCCGGTTTTCGACCAGGATACAGCACGCAAACGGCGCTGCTTAGACTCACGGAGGACATTCGCAGGGGCATAGACGACCAGAAGCTCACTATTTTAGTCTTGTTTGACTTCTCTAAGGCATTCGACACCATCTCGCACGCAGTCCTTCTTGCCAAGCTACTTGCGCTGGGCTTCTCGCAGCATGCTTTGCGTTGGGTTGCCTCCTATTTGGGGGGTAGGTCGCAGGCAGTTGTTGGTCCCGATGGTCAACTTTCTTCTTGGGTTGCTCTGGACCTTGGGGTTCCCCAGGGGTCAGTTCTTGGGCCTCTTCTCTTCTCCATGTTCGCCAACGACATCTCGCGCAACCTGCGCCACTCAGCCCATCTGCTCTATGCAGATGATCTCCAGATTTACTGCCATTGCGCGGTGGAGGAGCTACCTGTCGCGGTGGCCAGGATTAATGAGGATGTTGCGGCTATCTCGGGCTGGTCCAGGCAATGCGGCCTTCAGCTAAACGCGGCCAAATCACAAGCGATTATCCTGGGAAGTTCGGCGTATGTCTCCAGGTTGGACCTCTCGAGCGTTCCCTCCATTGACCTGGATGGGGTGTGCATACCGTACTCCGACTCGGTACGGGACCTCGGAGTCATCATTGATAATAAGCTTTCTTGGGCTGCGCAGGTTAGTTCCATCTCGGTCCGTGTGCACCGTACGCTGCGTCAGCTATCCGCATCCAGGCGGTTTCTCTCCCAGCCGATTCGCAAGATGCTGGTGACCGCTTTAATCTTCCCGTTGCTGGATGGATTATCTCTGGTGTGCTTAACACCAGGCTCCAACGGCTCTCGAACTCCTGTGTCCGCTTCGTATGCGGTGTTGCTCGGGATGATCACATCACGCCTTATCGTCAAAGACTTGGCTGGCTATCGGTTTCTGATAGAAGGACCTATTTCCTCCTATCCTTGCTCTTCGTCGTCTTGAGCTCGAACCGGCCTTCGTATCTGAGGGAACTTTTTGCAGTCCGGGCTCCGGAAACAGCGGAGAACTCCACGAGGCGGCCTCGCAGTCATTTTATTCCACCGAATGTTCGCACTGAGGCGTTCAGGAGATCCTTCTCGGTTGCCGCGATCCGCCTTTGGGATTTGTTGCCGTCGCAGGTGAAAGAGGCGCGTACTCTCTCCGCGTTTAAACATAGGCTATTCGGGGCTATTCTCTCGGGTGAGCTTCGCTTTCCTTAACTCGCCGGACTGACTTTTCCCTGCTTTACCTGTCTTCTCGCTTCCATCTCTCTCTCTCTTGCCATCTTTGCTGCTAGCTCTATGTTTTCTCTTGCTCTCTCACTCTACTCACTTTTTTTCAGCTAGCTCTAAGTCTTTTCTATTTTTATTCTTATTTGTTACTATCTCTGCTACTGGACTCATTGTTATTTTGCTCTCTATGTTACTCTACTTTCTCTGTTACTTTGCTGTCTATTCTACTAATTGTCCAATATTGTCATGGTCATAAATAAAGCATCTATCTATCTATCTTTGTCAGCTTCTGAGAAATTGTCGAAAGAATTGTACCTATCACACACATGTATAAAATTGAACTCCTCGCATCGGAGGGTTCACGTTACAGCCTCTTCGGAACGCCGCGCCGGACGGGACGATGCAGAGAGAGAGAGAAAGCGATATTTATTTCGCGCCCTAAAACGAGTCCCCTCATGCGCTGTACATACAAAAAGACAAAGAAATGACTTGAACTTCAATGTCCGTACAGATTTCCTAATAGAGATATACACTTGCAAAGAAAAAGAGAGAGAGACGTCGGCTTAAAACGCTAGCCGCTTCAATCCGTGTAATATCACCTATGGTTAAGTTCTTCTCGAATTATCCTATCGCTCGTCATTCTCGTTAAGGAGCGTATCCGCGGAAAAAACGAGTCGCGACCCGTCGATGCGTTCGCTCTCCAGAAGCACGACCTTCGGGAAGCTTACAGCCCGACGCGGGGTTGGAATTTTATTTTCAGGCGTGTGACGTTAATTACAGGGTATGTGACGTCATATTGAGGGTGTGTGCTGTCATTTTGAGGGAGTGTGACGTCATTCCGAGGGTCCAGTGAGGGTGCGTGACGTCATATTGAGGGTGTGCCGTGATTTTAAGGGTGTGTGACGCCATTTCAAAAATGCGTGACATCATTCCGAGAGTCCTATGCCGATAATTTCAAGAACTGGTCGCGAAATTCCGAGAACCGTTCGCGAAATTCCGAGAATCGTTAGGGGTGTACCCCGGGGAGCAACCCTCCGCCCTTGCCGGAAAAAATTTAACGGGGTTGGGATCTTATTTTTGAGGTGTGTGACGTTAATTCGAGGGTATGTGACGTCATATTAAGGGTGTGTCCCGTCATTTTGAGGGTGTGTGACGTCATTCCGAGGGTCCTGTGCTGATAATTCCAAGAACCGTTCGCTAAATTCCGAGAATCGTCGGGGGCGTACCCCGGGGAGCAGCCTCTTACCCCCTGCCGGAAAAAATTTAACGGCAGGGCCCCGATCGAGCCGACGCGTCGTTGCTGTGACGTAGCTGCAACGTCACATGATGTAACGTGACGTTACGTGACGTAGGCGTGACGTAGGCGTGACGTCATGAAATCTGATACCCCCCCGTCGCCCCTCCCCACCCCCTCACACGGACACGGGGAGGTGTGCGTGTGTGCGTGCGTGTGTGTATGCACTAACACGCGTTGGTCCAGAACTCGCATAGAATAACTACTAATAACCTCGTGCTAGGCATACTAGGGCCTCGCTCACGATAAAATTCTTCCGGTAGGGACGTTGTACCGAGGATTTTCTGGATCAACCCGGCCGCGATAACGGTTTCAGAGACAGTTTGGATGTTCGATACCCGCGACAGCTGATAACTCATCAGATGGGAGGCTGCGAGACTATTCTCACATGACCTTGTACTCCACCCTCATCTCAGTAGCGCAGTTTTTGTAGACGGTCGCTTCGTCGGATGACGGGAGGATTTTTGGTGCTTCTCGCACATCCCTATACACCGCCAGTCCGAATCGTGGAGAGCAGTAGATCGTCCTGTTCGAGAGGAGGCGCTGACCTTGCCGCTTTCTTGGCAAAACAAAGGTTTGCGCGCCGATCGAAACGTCGATAGTGACTGTAGGTGTTGATGTTTCAGGATGAGCCATAGTTTCTCCGGTAGTTACCGCGACGGTGGATACCTCGTAGAAGATGTAGCTCGAGTTACATAGTTTACAAAAAATAAAACAGTGCATTAGTTTAACCTAATAATTTTCCCTAAATTTGTCTTTTCCTGGAGACCTTGTCTGCGCTACCCATCATCGCATTTTCGCCTAAATTCTCTTGAAACGGGGAGTCACAAAATACCACGTTACAGCACACAAAATGATAAGGATTTTTCAAACGGTCGTATCTCGCGAACGCGACTTCGGAGACCACATGTCCTTCAGGTTAATTCAATCAGCTCAACCCCCTCTATTACCCCTATCATTTTGTAAACTTAGTTCTGGGACACCCTGTAGAAGACGTTAATACGTAGAGATTAAAAAGATATCAACTAGACATCAATCTGGGATATATACGGAACTCAGATATGTGGAGGTTCACTGGATATTTATTAGATACTCATTATATCAAGTGGATATTTGGATATTTGCTGGATATCTATTAGACGTCGTATTCCGTGTAGGATACTATAGTATAAAACGTAAAAATATGTATTATACAATTATTGACACTGATTAATGAATTACAATATTATTCTTCAATTGTTTTTCTTTTCTTAGAAGGCTGCGATAATTCATCAGCTTCTGAATCAATTGAGGGGCCGGATGCAATAAGGGGATATATCTTTTTTTCGCTCCGAAAAGTTGGCCCCTGAGCAGTTTGAAAGGAAATCGCGAATTTCGAATTTTGAGACATACATTCCTGTAGAGAATTTAACTCCGCATCTTTTTTTCCTCTTGAAAAAAGTTGTAGCTTTCGTAGTTTTCGAAATATTTACAAAAAACGTGTTTTTTGGAAGGTGAAAAATTCCCACCATTTTTCACTTCAACTCGCTCCGGATTGCCCAATTTTTGGAATTTTCGAACGAAATTTGCAGGGATCATGTATTATAGTGTTTAGAAATTGACTAAAAAAGAAAAAAGTCAATATTGTTGTTAACAAAAAAGTAATTAATTTTTTTCCGAGACATTGCAGAAGTAAGGTGTGGATATCTTCAAGCGCTTCGGAAGTCGAAAGAATTTCGAGCGACCGAAAACTTCCAGCGGGAAAGTTGTTCATTAAGGTACAAATAAGTTTTCTGGAAAGTTTCACTTCAATCGAATGAATGGTTTAAAAATTATTGATGTTTTATTTCACCACCGCCTGGCTGCCGCGCGCGTAGGTTATAGCGAGAGTACATGAGCAGTGACTCGCAGTTCGGCAAAGATGGAAAGTAATCAAGACTCGGTAGATATACGAAATCATAGCTTATTATTAATTTTTTTTTTCAATAAAAAAGCAAGGATTCCAATTTATATATTCTTAATAAATAACCTGACATCTTTTTCAAATTCATATAATGATTAAAAACCTATGGCAATAAATATAATCAGAAGACTTTACAAAACAAGCATCCTACTATTCTATTTATGATTCCAAATCAAAAAAATTTTATAAAACTTTTTATAGAACGTAAACTTATATACATAGATACCAACGTTATATTATTATATTCAAGATTTATTTCGATTTTTATATCCACAAAAGATATACTGCAAAGAAAACAAATAGATGAGCTTGCGTATTACTCGTCCTCGTCACTGTCATCTGTCCCTTTATCGCCAGTAATCGAGTCGAAATATTCGTTAAAAAATGATTGTCCTCCAGCAGATAGATATCGCAACAAACTTTTGACGTCATTCATCTTGGCTTTTGTGATTCCGACGGTCGGAGGACGAATTCTTGTTAAATCTTCAAGTTTAATTTTTGAAACTATATTAAATGAAGAAGGATTTTCCAGTCTGTAATTTTCGAAAACTTGTACGATTCCGGCTGGCGAATAGTGAATTACATAAGCTTGGCTAATTTTGAGTCCCTTTGGATACTTTACTTTTTTCTTAAATGTCTTGTCAAAATCATGTAAAATTTCATCTGCAGACTCGACTATCGTGAACGGCGGATCACGCGCATTTCTAATTAAATCAATGTACTCAGTAGGTGTTTCGATCCGTTCTAATTTCTTTTTTTTCTGTGAGTATAATCCGAAATTTCGGTCGCATTGGCAGTAAGAATGACCGCGTACTGGAAATATATGCCAAATATCAACGCTAAGCTTAGCGGACAGTGCTAATAAAAACGCAAATACCGTATAATTTCTGTTTTGTCCACTAGCTGCATCTGAAAACAGAACAATCTTCTCGTGAATTGTCTTATTAAATTCTTTATCGATCGCGTAGTCAATAAAAGTGCATACGGTATTTGCGCCCTTCTTTGCACTTCCTTCTAAAAAACTAAACATATAACTATTTCCAGAGCTAAATATGTGAACATTAAACAGATACAACCACAGCAATCTTTTGTAAAATTGATCCGAAACCGGAATTTTGGGCAACGGTAAATTTTGTGCGTAATCAAATTCGCAACACAAGACATTTTTTTCTGAAAGAAAGTTTTTTCTTAGGCTATGATACTCTTTAACTTCTTCCTTATGTTTACCGATTGCATCAGATTCTACTCGTTGCAATTCACTCTCGTAGCATCTATTGCAAACATCCGTACGCGGTAATTTGAATGTAAAATTTAAATTGTAATTGAAATATTTGCAATACGTGGACTCGTGCAGTGGAATCTCGCGATCCTGTGTCACAGCGGCATAGTATTCTAGAAATTGATGATACAAAATTTTTAAATTTAATTCGGGATTTAGAAAAAAATTCAAGGTAGTCGATTCTCTGCTATAATGCGATTCTTGATGTGGTATAGATTCACAATGAATTTTAATTAAGTCTTTCAGTTCCTGCGATAACTTAACAGTGTGACTGTCGTGCTTCCCCCTACAATCTTCAAAACTGGCAGTAGCTAATTTTTTTTTCTGGACGGTTTCTAATCTTTTTTTCCCCAAGTTCAGAAGACTACAAACGAATTTCTTGCAAACACGAATATTGTCTTCATCAGTAGCAACAGAATAAATCCATGATATTAATCGCTGACGTTCAATACCGCCTATTGTCTCCGGGTCTTTGCGTTTCATCATCGTACTGAGAAAAACGTTTTGTCTGTGGTAATCTTGAAAATCCCAAAAAGTTTCGAATAAATACTTTTGTTGCTTGATCGCACATTTCTTGAAGCAATTCTGTATACAACACGATTCAACGGGCTTGAAAATTTTCATTGGAACAAGCTTTTGTGCAATTGAAATATATTCATCTCCCTGCAATGCGATAAAGAATAACCAGTACTTTATATACAAAAAAAAATGGAAATAATTAAAGTATTTTCCTTTATTTAAAACATTTTCATTTTAATGTTTTTGAATCTGTATTTTTCCGCGATTCTTTAATTCATTTTCAGGTTTCTGTAACGTTTTATGTTCATTTTCTTGCACATTCTTCTTCCTACTTTTTTTGTTTACTCTTGTCGTCATTATTGCTCTCATTCTTGTTAATTACACATTGTTTTTTGAATAAATTTCTTATGAATATACCTTATTTCTGCTGGTTTTACGAATATTTCGTTTCCAAGTTTCCTCATTTTTTGTCCGCTTCCTGCCTCTAGTAGGCTGTAATCTATTTTCCATTTTACAATAATTAAACAAGATCGCTTGGTTTTATATAATTATGTATCTTTTATCAAGAATATATACTGACAGAAAATTGTCCGACGTCCTCTTCTCCGAACAGAACGAGAATAATCATTCCGTGTTTTAATCTTTTAAATTAGCAGTTCGAATACCCTTGCGTCGGTTTGTTTACAAATGGAGATCTTTCAAAATCATAACGCATGATTCGCGAGTAGAAAAGAATTGAATATAGCGAATTGAAAATGTCACGTTATTTGTTGGGAATATATAAATTGAAATCCTTGCTTTTTTATTGAAAAAAAAAATTAATAATAAGCTATGATTTCGTATATCTACCGAGTCTTGATTACTTTCCATCTTTGCCGAACTGCGAGTCACTGCTCATGTACTCTCGCTATAACCTACGCGCGCGGCAGCCAGGCGGTGGTGAAATAAAACATCAATAATTTTTAAACCATTCATTCGATTGAAGTGAAACTTTCCAGAAAACTTATTTGTACCTTAATGAACAACTTTCCCGCTGGAAGTTTTCGGTCGCTCGAAATTCTTTCGACTTCCGAAGCGCTTGAAGATATCCACACCTTACTTCTGCAATGTCTCGGAAAAAAATTAATTACTTTTTTGTTAACAACAATATTGACTTTTTTCTTTTTTAGTCAATTTCTAAACACTATAATACATGATCCCTGCAAATTTCGTTCGAAAATTCCAAAAATTGGGCAATCCGGAGCGAGTTGAAGTGAAAAATGGTGGGAATTTTTCACCTTCCAAAAAACACGTTTTTTGTAAATATTTCGAAAACTACGAAAGCTACAACTTTTTTCAAGAGGAAAAAAAGATGCGGAGTTAAATTCTCTACAGGAATGGCTGTCTCAAAATTCGAAATTCGCGATTTCCTTTCAAACTGCTCAGGGGCCAACTTTTCGGAGCGAAAAAAAGATATATCCCCTTATTGCATCCGGCCCCTCAATTATACTACCTAGTAATTCATCAAAAGATTCAGAATCTAGCTCACTCTCTGATTCATTAGTTCCTAATAAGTAGATATTCTGGGCCGGTTCTGGGCCAACGCGTGTTAGTGCACACATACACGCACGCACACACGCGCACCTCGCCGTGTCCGTGTGAGGGGCGGGAGGGGGGAGTTCTAAAAGGTTTCATGACGTCCCGCCTACGTCACGCCTACGTCATGTGACGTTGCATCTACGTCACAGCAGCGACGCGTCGGCTCGATCGGGGCCCTGCCGTTGAATTTTTCCCGGCAAGGCGAGGGGTTGCTCCCCGGGGCACGCCTCTGACGATTCTCGGAATTTCGCGAACGGTTCTAGGAATGATCGGCATAAGACCCTCGGAATGACGTCACACACCCTCAAAATGACGGCACACACCCTTAATATGACGTCACATACCCTCAAATTAACGTCACACATCCCAAAATAAGATTCCAACCCCGCATCAGGCTGGTAGGTTCGCCCTTCCGGAATCCGCGAGGCAGGGGGTGGTGCGGGGGCTCGTTCAAGAAGCTTCGACGGATCGCGACTCGTTTTTTCCGCCGGGACGCTCCTTATCGCTTGTAACCCGACACCTCCGGTGAATTCGCCGCGCCGGATTTGGACGAGCAGTTCCCGGAACGCGAAGAACGACCTTGGGTGCGCTTCGTCCGATTCGTAGAATTTTTCAAAACAAACAGTTTCTGGTATGTCCTCCGAGTTCTTGGAATTATCGTATCCGCACCCTGTGAGACGTGACAAGTTTCGACGAGTCTGTTATTTGATATCTCAGCGTTTCGCATGAAGAACATGCAGATGCAAGTCCGATAACTAACGATTCGTGGAATTTTTCAAAACAAACAGTTCCTGGTATGTCCTTCGAGTTCTTGGAATTATCGCTTCGGCACCCTGTGAGACGTGACAAGTTTCGACGAGTCTGTTATTTGATACCTCTGCGTTTCGTATGAAGAACATGCAGATGCAAGTCCGATGACTAACGATTCGTGGAATTTTTCAAAACAAAGAGTTCCTGGTATGTCCTTTGTTTCCCAAAGACATGAAGCATTGTTTCATCATACGATATATTCAATAGAAATATCTATTAGATCGAATAAAGCCAGAAATACCACCCTTAATTGCAAAAGACGAGTAGTGGGGGTAAAAAACGCTTATAAAAGTTGGGAATTCGCACTGGAACATCGCACTTTACAATTATTTCTCGAATGGTTCAGACCACTCTGAAACACCGTGAATCAAAAGCGCGACTAGAGCTGTTAATAAAGAATATCAACGAAGTGAAAGATTTGATTCAGACAAAATCAGACATCAACCGTCTCACGAAGAAGCTTGAAACGATGAAGATTTGACTGAAAACATGGATCTCTCTGCGATCAACAAATTGGGTCGTTTGGAGGAATTCCTCCCGACAAAAAAGATAAGTGACCTGGAGGTGTTGAAAGCCTATCCCATTATCGATCTTCGGAAAGTGCGAACCAAATTTGGAGTCAGGATAGTGGTGGATGTGGACAACAGATTTTGTATCTTCTCTCCGGCTCGAATGGCGAAAATTTTGAAGGATGACGCTGACTTGTTGCACAAAATGAGAGAAGCTACTGATGAAAACCGCTTACATGTGAAGTACCTTGGTGGAAAATATAATCAAGTCGAATTCAACTACATATGAATTTTTTATTCAAGCACACACACACACACCATATTTCATTATTCAAACATAAAAACCCAGATTAAATTGTTCTGTACCTATATACCGTGCGTTTTCGTGGATGAGCGACATGTATAGATACGAAGATAGCCGAACGTACGCCCTATTATATGCAATTAAGGGTACATGTCATATATATATCAGTATTTCTGACACTTCGAGCCTTCACGACAAACTGTCAGTTGCTGTAGAGCCTCTATGTCTATTGGCCGCAATGTTTAGAGGTTATTCTTTAATCACACGTAATTATTCGAAATCGATTGATCACTGATCCGCATCATTCAGCTAGTTTTATGATCAACGAATAACCTATAAACTTCACCGCCAATGCACATAGCCTCTACAGTAGCTGACAGCTCGCCGTCAAGTGTCAAAAATACTGATATATATATGACATGTACCCTTAATTGCATATAATAGGGCGTACGTTCGACTATCTTCGGAACTATGCATGTCGCTCATCCACGAAAACGCACGGTATGTATGTAAATCTATAGTATAAGATTGAATATTTCGATTCCAGTAAATCAATCATTGTATATGTAAATGTGACTATTAAAATAAACGTATCACATAAAACCATCCAACTATCATTTGCAGACGTACCCTTATACAGTTATCCTGTAGTATACCATATTTGATATATTACGCTATAATATAGTGCGTAGAACCTGAGCAGGAGTCTCATGTTACTTTATTCCTAGAATGTAAACTTATCATTAGTTTAGAAAGAGATGCCTGATGCAGTTCTTAGAATTCATCGGTGAAGCTGGCCTATAAAATGATCACTCCGCAGTGTTAACGCATCATTCAAGTTCAAGCCTTTGTAACATACAACTGTTGTTAGCGATCACGAAGAATGGACTCAGGCAAGTGTCTTAAACTTATTAGCATTATGGAAAATGCTTACGATATTTTGAAAGAGAGATCATCGACTGTAGAAATAGAGAAATGGCTGCGATTTGGAACTCAAAACATCAGACTTTTGAACAAAATTTTACGAAAAAAGTCTTCCACCGTCGGGGAAGGAACGAGAATTTTAACAACCATAGGAATCCTGAAGTCATTGAAAGCACAGTTTGAGCAGTGTCGGAAAAGAGTAGAAGGTATAAGGAGATTGCGTTGAAGCGACAGAGTAAAGTGGGAAGATCTGGAGTCAGCTTTCAAGGGAAGAATAAGAACGGGGGTCATAGCGAATTTACGACACAAAGATCTGAAACATTTTCTGGATGATTCGAAAAAATTAATCATCATCAGATTGAAGAACATTTTGCGGAAAGAAAGAAATTTGAAAGTAAATGTAGTTTTGTCCTGTAAATTTAGTACCGTGAAAGGCGGTGAAATTGTTGAGGAGATGAAGTTCTTCAATACCAAAAATGAAGCTATTCTACCAGCGACGAACATTGATGAATGGTTTGATGAGAATGTAAAGGAGAAATTGTTAGTCAAGATCGAAGACTTCCAGGAAAAGGATTCGGGATGGTCGTTGACTGAAATTATGAATATGGCTGTAAATATCAACAAATATGTACCACTGCGAGGAGGTATAACCACTTACACACAGTTACCGAAGTATATACAGGATAAAAAGGCAGTGGTAAATATTACGAACGACGATCCGTACTGTTTTTTCTGGTCAGTCATAGCAGCTCTTTTTTCGGCGGGTGATCATGTGTGTAAAACGACTTCTTATCCGCACTTCAGTGCAGTGCTCAGGTATGAGGGTTTGAATTTTCCCATGAGTCTGAACGAAATTTCGAAATTTGAAAAATTGAATGGTTTAACGATCAATGTTTATGGTATAGATGAACATGAAACAGTTCCTGTTTATCTGAGTAGAGCGAAATCAGATAAGTCTACCATACATCTTCTTGTGTTAGAAACTAATATCGAGTCAAATGAAATTGATGACGTTAGCGATACAATATGTCATTTTGCATAGATCAAAAATTTGTCTCGACTGGTAAGTTCACAAATTTCAAAGCATGATCATCGTAGCTGGTTGTGTGATAGATGTTTGAGTCATTTTCAGACTGAAAATTGCTTGGTCAAACACGAGTTAGATTGTGTGAATTTAAATAAATGCAAAGTAATATTACCGGACGAAAAGGATAGAATCTTGAAATTCAAAAACTTTAAACATAAAGAGAACGTTCCATTTTGTACTTATGCTGATCTCGAATGCCTGTTGCAATCAGTTGATGATGCATCTCAGTCTAGGAACAGAAGGGTGTATGAAAAACACGTCCCGCATAGTATCGCCTACTATTTATATTGTACTTTCAACGATTCAATTTCTAAATTTAGAATCTATCGTGGAAAGGATTGTATAGAATGGTTTCTAAACGAGCTGGAGGAATTGGCTCAAGCTTTGGCACCTTATTTCAAGTGTGCCGTACCTATGGAATAGTTGAGTCGTAATCAGAAACAAGAATTCCAGCTAAGACCTGTCATATTTATGAAAAACCGTTTACACCTCAGGACATGAAACATCATTATCATTGCCATTTCACCGGCAAATATCGTGGTGCAGCGCATCAAGGCTGCAACTTGAATTACCAAAATTCACATATAATTCCAGTGATCTTCCACAATTTATCAGGTTATGACTCACACTTTTTGATCAAAACCTTGGCAATATCTTTCGGAGGTCTGATCAGTCTCTTACCGGTTAACAAGGATAGATATATATCCTTCACAAAAAGTGTTAAGGGAACATCTATACATTTCAGGTTCATTGATTCGTTCAGATTCATGCCGAGTAGTTTAGAAAAATCAGCGTCTTATCTAAATGACGAGCAGAAATTGATTACGCGTAAGCATTGTACGAACATTGAAGAATTTGAATTATTGACAAAAAAAAAGGTGTTTTCCCCTATGAATATCTAAACAGTTGGGACGGACTGGAGGAGAGACAATTACCGTCCAAAGAAGAATTTTATTCAACGTTAAACGATGAAAATGTTTCGGAGTATGATTATTCGCACGCTTGTAATGTTTGGCAAACTTTTCATGGTAAGAATTTGGGTCAATTTTCAGACTTGTATCTGCAAACGGGTGTGCTCCTTTTAGCGGATATTTTTCAAAATTTCAGACGTAACTGTTGGGCCACGTACAATTTAGATCCGTTACACTATTATACGGCGCCGGGCCTCTCGTTTGACGCGATGCTCAAGTGCACAGGTGTCGAACTCGAGCTCCTCGTTGACGTTGATATGTTGATGTTCATAGAAAGAGGTATTCGCGGTGGCGTGGCTCAATGCTCGAACAGATACGGTAAAGCCAACAACAAATATATGGGGACAGAATTCGATCCGAGTCAGGAAAAATCATACCTCATGTATTTCGATATGAATAATTTGTACGGCGCAGCTATGAGTCACTTCCTACCATATAGCTCTTTCGAGTGGATGTCGAATTTCGAACAATTTAATTTCTCAGATGTTTCGAATGAATCGTCCATAGGTTACATACTCGAAGGAGATTTAGAATATCCGCGAGGACTTCAGGACTCTCACAAAGACTTACCATTGTGTCCGGAGCATTACATCCCACCTCTCCCGAAATGCAATAAATCTAAATTAACAACCACTCTTTTCGCAAAAAAAGCGATACGTCATTCACTATCAAGTTTTGAAACAGTGTTTGAGCTTAGGTATGAAGTTAGAAAAAATTCATCGGGTATTAAAATTTAAACAAGCACCGTGGCTTAAGAAATATATAGATTTGAATACCGAATTGAGAAAAAAGTCAAACAACGATTTTGAAAAGAATTTTTATTAACTCATGAATAACGCTGTTTTCGGGAAAACCATGGAAAATGTTAGAAAACACAGAGATGTGCGGTTAATGACAAAGTGGGATGGGAGACATGGAGCAAGAGCGCTTATCGCTAAACCAAACTTTCATAGCTGTACTACATTCGGTGAAGATATGTCAATAATTGAATTAAGTCAAACGAAAATTGAATTCAATAAACCTGTATATGCAGGATTTTCTATTCTGGATCTCTCTAAAACCTACGTTTATGATTTCCGTTATAATTACATAAAAAGCAGATTTGGCGACCAAGCAAAGCTTATGTATACGGACACGGATAGTCTCATATATCACTTTACCGTACCCGATATATATGAACTCATGAAACGTGATATGGACCGATTCGATACTTCCGACTATCCTCCGGAAAATATTTACGAGATGCCGTTGGTCAACAAAAAAGTGTTGGGATTGATGAAAGATGAAAATAACGGGAAGATAATGACTGAGTTTATAGGTTTAAGAGCTAAATTATATTCCTTCAAGATTCTAGGTGAAAATAGAGATCAGAAACGTGCCAAGGGAGTCAAAGGGGCTACACTGAGAACTATAACTTTCGATGACTACGTACAATGCGCTCTGCGGCATCGAAATCTAACAAAAAGTCAAAATTCAATACAAAGTCAAAATCATCAGGTTTATGCGGTGACGCAGACGAAGATAGCGCTGAGCTGGAACGACGACAAGAGGATCATATTTTCCGATACGACGGACACGCTTCCGTGAGGTTATGACAGATGTGAATAAATTGTACATAGGTGTAAAATAAAGAAACGTTGTATCTTTATTATTAAACCTTACAAGTCAGACATATTTATCCAACTGTTGTGCGAATTATCAAATCCTAACCATTTTACATATAAGTTATTTCCACGTCTGCGCAGTACTTTCTCGATCAGATAAATATCTAGATACTCGACTTTTGTGAGTTCCTCCTCGTAGAAACCTCCTTCGATCGGCTGGTCCCGGTAGTCGACGAGCTTGTAGGTCACCGGATCGGTGTTCTTCGTCTCACTTATTGTGAAGGTCTCCCTTGTCCAATTCGGTGTATATCCTTTCTCGAAGACGTATTTGTACTTGCTGATTCGAACTTTGTCTCCGACCTTGAATTTCGTTTTCCTCGTTCGATTCGCCCGGAGATTTCGATACACTTTTCGCAGCAGCCGCTGTTCATCCGCGCGGGTGACGTCGATCAGTTTCATTCCGATGGTTCGATGTTTGGTCTCGTTGTACACCCAACGAGTTTGATTCTGATACCTCCGTTCTGGACAACTTTTGAATAATGTTGGCAATAGTGACGTCTCACAGCGGGCCGTGACAGAACGGCTTGCAACCATAGCGCGACCCGTAAACTGTCATTTCTACGCCGAGTGACTCTACTAACCCCAAATTATAGGCTAGTTTTTATTACTGACGATACTTTACAATGATGTTATTTTTTATAAATCAGCTGAATTTTTTATGAATGATTGGATGTAATGGAAATGAAATCATACTGACAATCTTTTTGTCATACGATTTCCATTTTTATTTAATCAACGAATTCATCAATACTAGAATTACGATATTTCAATATTTTGACATTTTTTTAAAGTTATGGCACAGTCGAAGCAGATGTAGTTATGCGACGTGACAATTTTACCGCGACACGTATCGTTACTGATTAGAAAATATACATATATACGGTACAACGAACGTTGATCACATTTTTACAAATTTTTACAGATACCTATAATTTTATTTTTACTGATCATACATAAATCATTCACAATGAAACGCTATATAATAAAATATCAATTCTAAATAAAACTCGTTTTAACTAAACAAGTTCGTTATTTTGACTATTTATTCAGCGATAATTATAAATAAGACAACGGATTATTAATTCTTGTCGAGTAACATCGATCCAAATTAAACTTATTACAACTCAACAAACTGTAAGCTCTAACATTTATTTTTATTTTCATTACATCCAATCATTCATAAAAAATTCAGCTGATTTATAAAAAATAACATCATTGTAAAGTATCTTCAATAATAAAAACCAGCCTATAATTTAGGGTTAGTAGAGTCACTCGGCGTAGAAATGACAGCTCACGGGTCGCGCTATGATTGCAAGCCGGTCTGTCACAGCGCGCTGTGAGACGTCACTATTGCCAACATTATTCAAAAGTTGTCCAGAACGAAGGTATCAGAATCAAACTCGTTGGGTGTACGTTGATACCAATCGCGGTAGAATATCCGTCCACTTGTAACTGCCTCGCAGCGTGAACTCCTTCCACATTTTCGTTTTTAAGGTGCGATTGAAACGTTGGCAGATCGACGCTTTCAGGTTGCTGAACGTCGAATACAATCCGATTCCGTAACTTCGCATCAGAGCTTTGAAATCGCTGTTGTAGAACTCCTTGCCCCGATCGACGTGTAAATTTTTGGGTACACGCCCTGTCGTTAACACGGATTTCATAGCACTCGTCACATCCGCACCAGTGTTCGTCTTTATCGGCACTGCCCAGGCGAATTTCGAGAACACGTCGAGGACGGTGAGCATGAATTTGTAGCTGCCGTCGCACGTTGCGTAGACCGACATGTCAACGAGATCGGCCTGCCACGTCTCGTCTAGCCCGCGCACGTCGACGCGACGACGAGGATAATTTCTACAAGCGGGTCTGTGAAGTTCTTCCGCCACCACCACCTTCTTGTCCATGTTCCAGCGCGTTCAATCTACCGTCGAGTTGCTCGACAGTTCGTGTCCACCTGTGATATTCGTTCTGATTCGTTTCAACGCCTCGTTCACGTTCGATTCGAGGCTCCGAATCATGGAAGTGTTGTGTCCGACGGTTTTGTTCAGTGCTCTCAGTCGGGCTTTCAGCCGAGAAATGACCTCGGAGTTGGCGGTTACGAGATCTTGAACCGTTTCGCTGTCGACGCTTTGCTTCTTCAAGTTATCTCGAAACTCGGATTGTAGAGCGCGAATCATCAGATCGTTTTTCTCGGTACTGTTCTGCAACGACGACATGACTCGGTACACCGTACGAACTTCCTGCTGTACGATACTCTGCACGCTTTTCACGGATACGGCGTCGCTCGACTCTCGAGGATCGGCGACGTTGTACAGTCTCTTGTTGTCTATATCGTACTGACCGTCGGTGGTGACCTTGAACCCTATACCGGGCGGTCCGACCACGTCCACGCTCATCTTTCCCACAGGCTCTTCAACGGTCGACGTGCAAATGGCGCCGACCAGTCGCGCAACTCGAGTAATAAATGATGCCAGCCTCACGCAGTTCCTCGACGATGTAAATGATTTCGTTGGAGTGGCTCGGATTGCCGGCGGCTTGCGACGACAGGAGTAGCCGAAGCCGGTCCACGAGTTCGTTGGGATCGTCCCAGTGAACGTAATCCACTCTCCTGTCTTTCCGAGCAACCATGTACTTGGGTAGAACTCCTTCACCTCTACGTCGACGTTTCGGTGGCGACGGTGGTAACGGTAAGACGTCCACGCGCTTGCGTTTCGTCGGCGGTGGCGACGGTAAAACTCCCTTGCACTTGCGTTTTCTCAGCGAGGAGTCTCTACGCTCGCGTTTTGTCGGTGGTGGCGACGGTAAGACGTCCTTGCACTTGCGTTTTCTTAACGATGGGTCTCTACGCACGCGTTTCGTCGGTGGTGGTAAGATGTCCTTCAACTTGCGTTTTCTTGGTGGTGGTGAGACGTTTGGTGGTAGCGAGGTGTCCATACGCTCGTATTTTCTCGGTAATGGTAAGAGCTTCGTAGGTTTCCACTCTATAGGTGATGGCAAGACGTCCGTACGTTTATGTTTCATTGGCGGTGATGGTGATGGTACGATATCGGTACGTCCACGTTTCGTCGGCACTTTCCTCGTTCTCAGACTCCCTTGATCATACGTTGTTGGGAACGTTTCAGTTTCCATTTCTTCCGGCGGTTGCCGGGTCTCATCCTCAGAGATGCCTGTACGTTATGACGTTGCAGATTTTCTGCTATTGCCCTTCCGGCGAACTTTGCTAGCTAACGATACCGCGAGAGAGAGGTAGAGTACGTTTCATCCTCGGGATAATAGCGACACACCTAATTAGGTAATATTAGAGTTAGACTAATTTGATGTGTCTTTTTGTTAATGTGCGATGCGAGAGAGAGAGAGAGAGAGACGATTTAGATGAAGACTACCGCTTCGAGAACTTCCGCTCCGAGAACTTCCGCTGCTGAGATGACCACAACTGTCGCCACTGAAGCCTCCACGGTACGCAGCCCGGGACCTGTACCTCAGAGCGTACCGAGGGTAGTACCGCATCATGTGGAGGGAAGGCTGTTGGCCTTGGACGAAGATGCCGCTGAGAGTGAACAGGGCCTGCATACGGCTCCCTGTCAGCCGATATCGCTTACCGCCGAGCATCTGGCCTGCAACGACGGCGTACAGGGTTGTACGCTACAACGCCGCAACCTCCCGTTAACGCACCAGCCTCCACCTACCGCTCCTGTTAGTATCACCGACGCCACGTTTGGTCCAAGAAAGACTCGTGGCGTAACGTTATCGCAAAACGATGCGCCACGTGAGAGTGGGCGAGAATTGCGTCCCGCGAGCTCCTGGCAGATCGACAGAGGTGTAGATCCGGTCCAGGGACACCTAGATCTTGCCAGGAGGCTGCAGCGAGGTCGACTCCAGGTGAGTCTGCCGCTGTCGAGACATCTTGGAGGGATTATTAACGCAAGGACGGTACCGCTACGTAAGAGCCAAGGTCGCACCTTCCTCCACGCCATCTCGCAAGCCCAGCCTCGAGGAACGGCTGAGATATCGCTAAGAAGCGCGGAGCCCTACGCCTGATGGCCCGCAACAAGATGACGCTTCGTAGACAACGGCTGATGAGCTGTTGCTACGAAGTCGTCGGTTAAGGGAGCCAATCAAGTAATGAGATGTACCTCATAGGTTCCCTACCCCCTAGGCGTAAGGAGCAGCGAGGAGACCACCGAAATCCTGCGAGAACTCGTCACTTCTACGTTCGACTAACGCTTGATATAGACGTGCCGCCCATGTCTCTCAAAGCTTCGGCATCAGAATATCGCTGTTAAATTGTTATATTTCGTTATAGTTATCGCCGCCTTGTTAAGTTTATTGTTATTGGTTATATTGTTAGTTTATCGCTGTGTTGAAGTTGAAAGTGTGTGGCGAACCGATGTCTTCGTCAAGGTAAAGTCTCTATGCTCTATCTCTTTGTAAAGCCACGAGGTCTCGCTGAATTTTCCGCTTATCGTATCGTTTGTGTAGCGTAAAGCCTACGGGCCACGTGATTAGTTCATTTTCTCTGAGGAAATTCAGCATAAGGACTTCGTGACTGGCTGTAGCCATTTTCTCTGCCTATTTTAGTAGATCTATCTTTTCTGATTATCGCTGATGCTTATTGTTTGATACCTTACCGCTTACTTACTTTACCGCTTGATTCAGCAATTTTCTCTATCTATTTTTCTGTAGCTATTTCTTTGATCTGTCTCTGTATTTAGTATTATATTATTGTGTATGGTGTGTCGCTAATTAATTTCCAACTCTCCGAGGGTTGGCTGAACGTAGATGTCATAGGCTAAGTTAGTTAAAAAGCAATTTCTTTGATCCGAATCCCGCTGTCTATCTTTGAATTTATCGTCATCCGACATACTTAATATTTCCGTATATTGTGAACCCCTGATTATAACCTATTTCAGCACATTTGAATCCAGTCTGTTATCTGAGAAAATTAGTTAAATTCAGTTGTTGAAGTATTATCGCCAATATTATAATTAATATCGCTAGCGTACCGCCGTGTTAGACCATTTGCCAGAGTATCGTCTCGCTCGGTGATACGCAGTCTAAAACGTAGTATAATAGCTTGCTCTGTATCGCTTCTAAGGCGCTCGCTAGCCGACCGGCGTGTTATTGTTTTTTACCGCTGCGTCGAAAATAAGGCGTAGTTAAATTATATTCCTTTCTCTGTAATTTCGTACTTATCCCATATCAAATCAGATGATATATCGTCTACATTGTATTATTTCTAGTAGTTTATTCCGATCCTAGTATTTGTCATAGGAGTTGAATTTACTTGTTACCGCAAAATTATCTGTTATCGCTGAAAATTTGGAATATACGGAATCGTGGATTCCCTTAAAGGATTTAACTGGTGTACCAAACTTTATTTTATTAATTAGAAGGCGAACCTACCCACTCTACTATTATCGCTGCACATCTGAGCTAACCGTGGGCTTTAAGGCCGTCGTTCCGCTAAATTTGTCTGTGTCGTTGTATCTGAATTCTCGTAATTACCTGTGATCGACGCAGTCGCGTCTGGCGCCCAACAAACCATATCGCTAGGACATTTGTTTCGTAAATTATAATTTTATTTGAGGAACGCCGTAGGGTGCGGTGGTGCGCCTCTGACACCATCGTTACAACGTTTATCGGGTGGTGGTGATGGTGCGATGTCCCTGAGTCTACGTTTCGCTCGTGCTTTTCTCTCTTCTTTCCCTTCATCCGTTGTTACAAACGTTTTAGTCTCCATATCCTGCTCGGTTTCGTCTTCAATCGGTTTCATCTCCTTTTTGAGCGGATTGGAAACTTTCACCAATTGTTCGAGCGGGGTAACTATCGGTCTGAAGACATCGCTCATCGTCCGTTCGACGGCCTCCCTGTCTGACCTCAGCGTTCGATGTTTTTGACGAATCGCGTCGCTCGCTTTCGCGATACCCCGCAAAACTTTCTTTTGTTCGCGAATACTTGTACCCTGCATGTTGACGCAGCTGTGTCCGGAACGCGACTGTCTCACCGTTATGCGAACCCGATACATTTATCACTTGTTCATGCTCACAAAACAGTCGAATCCTCTCCTGTATCGTCCGTCGTTGATCTCGCTTTCCTTGTCGATAACAACGTCATCGTCGTTCCAATACGCGGAACACAAATCTCTGAATTGCGCGTACGTCATATCCGTGTTAACGTGATCGTCGTAGACGTGCCTCAGATTCATCTCGTCCTGGCGAAATAGTACCAGCAGATTAGCGTTGTCGCGCACCAAATGCTTCGGGATACGAGCGTACGTCTGACAAAGATAGAAACAGTCGACGTCTCTGTGTAGCCCCATGCAGAAGAAGGCTCTCACGTTGTCCTGTTTTTCGCACGCTATATCGTCGAAAATCATAATCGAATTGGGTCGCGCATCCTGAGGTTTGACCACCTTCTCGTGCTCGTTGAAGGGGAAATAACCGACACCTTTGACGGGCTCCAGTATTATCGTCAAAAACTGGTACTTAGGCTGACTCAGTGATTTCGAGTAGACGTAGACGTTCTCGAATCTGAGACCGTTGGGGTGGGTTATGAGAGCCAGAAGCGCGTTGGTCTTGCCGCAATTGGACGGACCGCAGAAGACCGCTCGCACGATGTTCGGTAGTAATTCTCCGTGTCGTTTCGCTCGCGTCTTCGCCATTCGTTGAGCGATCTCGTCGAAGTTCGTCACCGGCAACTCGGTCGTTTGTTTCTCGAATTCCATCTCGATGACGACTAACGGGTAAGATATACAAACCGACGTCTTATAGAGTCGGAGTCAGTTGTGATGTGACGATGATTTTGCACACACGCAAGAACCAACGACGACGCGGTAAAGGGCTGATCAACCGCATCATCAACAAACTCCCGGTTGAATTACACATACCCGGCTACCAGTACTGCGGACCCGGTACTAAATTAGCGGAGAGGTTAGCTCGCGGCGATCCCGGCATCAATCCTCTCGACGCCGCGTGCAAAGAGCACGACATCGCGTACTCGACGAATCGGGAGAACGTCGACGCGAGAAACCAGGCCGACAGGGTGCTAGCCGACCGAGCCTGGCAACGGGTCTTCGCCAAAGACGCGAGCATCGGTGAGAAAGCCGCAGCCTGGGTGATAGCAACACCATGAAAGTCAAGGCCAAGCTCGCAATGGGTCTGAAGAAGAAAAACGCTCCCGTGACGACGACGACCTTGAAACAAATCGTCAAGTCGGCGAAGGAGTCGATGCGTCCGGGCGCGGATCCCGTCAAGTTTGCGCTCCGGGGTGCCCGCGAAGCTGTCAGGAAAGCCGGTGGGAGGAGGAAGGTGCGATCACCGCGCGTCTTGCCCGTACGCTCGAAAGTGGGGGGCTTTTTACCCTTCCTTATACCGATTTTCGCCCGTCTGAGTGCCACCGGAGCGCTGGCTGGTGGTGCGGCGGGTATAGCGAAGGCCGTGAACGACGCCAGCGCCGCCAAACGAGGATTGGAGGAAAGTAGACGACACAACGAGACGATAGAAGCCATCGCTCTGGGCAAAGGTTTGTTCCTCAAACCATACAAAAAAAGCATGGAACTCTATCTGAAGCCAAAAAACGCCTGAGGCTACCGCGCCGAGCACTGACCGACGTCGATCTGGAAAAGTACGCCAAAATTATGGAAATCCCACACTTTCGTGGTGTTTTCATGAGAAACGATCTACCCGAGTCCGGTCCACGGAAGAACGAGTCGGCCATCGTCAATCTCGACGACAAGGCTGGGCCGGGGACGCACTGGGTCGCGTACCAGAAGAACGGCAACGACGTCGTCTACTTCGACAGTTTCGGCAACCTACGACCACCGAAAGATCTGATGGACTATCTCGGCGTTGGCAGCGTGAAATACAATCACGAAAGTTACCAGAACTACGACACGGTCGTATGCGGACAACTGTGCCTCAAGTTCCTCAGCGGACAACTATAAAGTCAACGCGACGCAACGACGCGGCGTTAGTCATGGACGATTCGTTGACCTTGACGCTGTCTGGAACGTCCTCCGTCCTGGAGGCTTAATATTTCCCACCCATCGAATTGTCCCCAACGAAAATTTACGCCCTAGGACTCATCGAATTGCTGACTTTCAACTCGATTCCCAACATCGACGAGGTTAACAACAAGTTCTACGTGGAAAATCGAATCGTCACTGTACCCACCGGTAGCTACGAGATCGGAGATATCGAAAGGTACCTGCAAAAGGCACTACCCGACGTCTCCGTCAGCATCAAGCCCAACAACAACGAGTTGCGCAGCGAAATCAAGTGCAGCCGGCGCATAAATTTCATACCCGAAGACTCGATCGGTCGACTGCTGGGATTCACACTGCGCATCTTGGAACCCAATATCACTCACAAATCCGATTCACCGGTGGCCATTTTGAAAATTAACGCCCTGCGAGTCGAGTGCAACATCACGACGGGCGCCTACATCAACGAACGACGAGTACACACCGTTCACGAATTTTTCCCGGTCGTTCCACCGGCATATAAGATCATCGAAGTGCCATACGACGTCATTTATCTCCCGATCGCCGTCCGCGCGATACATCATCTCCGGTTGAAGATAGTCGACCAAGACGGATAATTGGTGAATTTCCGTGGTGAAATCATCACGATAAGATTGCACGTGAAGACAATGTGATAATGGGAATTGTGTTCGAGACGAAAACCGTTGGTAGAAGCTGTAAGAGCGAACCGATATGCCCAAGACCCGTCAGTCATCGCGCATCTCGCGAGGAGCTAACACGTCGGAACGTTCAGTTTCTGAGGAGTCTGGGTCTCAGACCTCGTGGAAATTTGGAAAAGTGAAAATCCGTCTCTGCTGTCTCTTGTGCGTGTTACCATGGAAGAAATCTTGACGCATTCGTCGACGAATCCATCGAACACTGCGAGATTCACACGCACCAACCTTACGCGTCGTCGACCTTCAACAACAACGACGAAATTCGGATCACCGTCCAACACCAGGACTTGTGTTTACTACCGAGTCAAAGCTCGCTCCACGTCTAGGGCAGATTAACCTAGGCCGATGGAGCTACCGTAACCCCGAATACGGCTATGGTCAACATGGCTGTTTGCCATCTGTTCGAGGAACTGCGTTACGAACTGAACGCCGTTGAGATCGACCGGAACAAGAACGTCGGGCTCACGAGTCTTATGAAAGGCTACGTATCTCTGAGCCCCGGTCAAAAACATCTCTCGGAGAATGCTGGTTGGTTGAACGAGGATAACGACAAATTAACCAATGCGGACGGATACTTCGACGTGTCCGTACCCCTGAGCCTGCTACTGGAATTTGCCGAGGATTACCGTAAAATCATCGTCAACGCCAAGCACGAATTGATCCTCACGAGAGCTAATACCGATACGAACGTCGTGGTGCAAACCGTTGCGGAGAATGTTAAAATTTCACTCAGAAAAATCGAGTGGATGATACCCTACATCAAAGTCTCCGACAAACAAAAGATCCAACTGCTCAATTACATCGCCAGAGATCCACCTATCCCCGTGAGTTTCCGTGCCTGGGAAATGTACGAGTACCCCTTGCTACCGACGACCACGAAACACGTCTGGGCTGTCAAGACGTCGACGCAGCTCGAGAAACCGCGGTATGTCATTCTGGGATTTCAAACCGCTAGAAAGAACACCGGGGCCAGGGACGCCAGCCACTTCGACGACTGCAGCCTCAGAGACGTCAAGTTGTTCCTGAATTCGCAGAGCTATCCCTACGCGAATTTGAATCTCGACATCGGTCGTAATCAGTACGCTGTACTCTACTACATGTACGCGAGCTTCCAGGCCTCGTACTACGGCAAAGAACCCGAACTGCTGCTGACGAGAACACAATTCCTGCAACGCGCCCCACTCATCGTCATCGATTGCTCCAAGCAGAACGAGGCTCTGAAATCCGGACCTGTGGATATCCGTATCGAGTTTGAGTCGGAAACCCAGTTTTCCCCGCAGACTTCAGCCTACTGTCTGATTCTACACGACCGTATAGTGGAGTACAATCCGCTGAGCGGCGGAGTCCGCAAATTGATGTAAAACTAGACTATACTTACAATAAGTTAAGGAACTTGGGGTGATAATTATTTCAATGAAATTCTGACACATGTTTCTTCATATCATCTAGGCTGTGTTCCGAAATCTGTTGCCAGTACTGCGAGTTTTCCTTGTTTCTTTCTCGCGCCTGTTGGTTCCTGAATAAAGCTATCTCTGTCTGGTATAAACTTGCAGTACTGGCAGTCAATTTCGGAACACAGCTCTAGAGTGTTAGAACTCATATTGCATCGTAATGAAGCACTAAAAATATAATGCTTTGGAGCGATGATGGTTAGTAGACTAACTCTTCGCTAGATGGTGACGCGTGATAAAGATTGTGGCGTCATAACATCTTCGCTACATGCCCACTACGCGTCGCATTAGCTGAGCATTGCTCTCGCTAGCACTCGATAGAACTATGCTTTGCATATAAACCAGCTCCTAGTAACTATCGTTGTCCACTACCGGACATGCGCGTCTAGGGCACGGTGTGCTCGGCTCAGCCCTACTGACGAGTCCTGCCGAGCATACCCGGACGAAACGCAGAGTAAACTCATTCTCATAAGAAGGTTCGATTCCTTCAAACCAAGGTTTTCGAGTAATCGTTCAGATAATGCTTTGGAGTGACGATGGTTAGTAGCCTAACTCTCCACTAGATGGTGACGCGTGATTATCATGCAACTTGCAATACCTTTTGAATTGACGTTAGATTTATATTGGATTATGCATACAGCGTATTTAATTGCATTTATTTATGGTAGATGTGCACTGCAAAAATATTTTTGACTTTAGAATTATGTTTGTTAAAAATCAAATAATCTTTGAAAATTTTTTTAAAGAAATGTGTGCCTCACCTTAAAACAAGACTGTACTAACAATAAGTTGAGAAACTTGGGCTTATAATTATTTCATTCTATTCATTTATATTCACAGTTCATTCATTTACATTTACAGATAATTATAAAATGTTAAAACTATAAAATAAATTCAAAATTCAAAATTTGAATTCAAATGGTAACTTCTTCATATACCGTGCGTTTTCGTGGATGAGCGACATGCCTACTGTCGGCGCAAAAAGGTTAGGCCCCTGTGTTTGAGTGATCATAACTTCTACAAAAAAAATGATAGAGCATCGAGACAGGAAAGATCGTAATGCGCCAAGTTTTCTGCGTCTGGCGGTTATTCATAAATTCCTGTGTAAAAATCGTGAAAACCGTTATGATCTCCGAAGGGTTAAAAAACGTAATTTTTAGGAGCCCATTGCCGGACGTCGACTTCAACTCGTCACCGTTTCTCTAAAATAAGTCCAAAAAATCTGGAAAAATTCAGAAATATACCCTGAACATTAACGGACATGATAGCACTGTGTAATTTCAAAAATGTTCAAAAACCTGGACGGCAGGTGCAAAAAGGTCCAATGATGCGATTTGGGGAACGGTTTGGTACGGGTGAACCTGAGCTAGCTTAAAATTTTCGTTATGATATACACTTTTTGATTCCGCAATCAGTTTTTGGTCCGCACCGGTGAGCTTCCAGTAATCGACGTCAATAATTTTCCAAATTTGCGCGGGGCCGCGTGTGTCCCAACCGCGATATTCGTCGCTGCATTCCCCCCGGCCGCGCGCGTCGCCGAGTCAATTGTTGCCCCCCAGCTGATACGGCGACTGATATACAATGTGTATGCGACCGTGAATAACGATTTAAAAACCAAAAAAATCTCTCTGCAATCGAAATGATTTAAATTAAATCGACGTAACTCATAATTTTTCAATACTGAAACGCATTTCTGGGTAGCCCTTCGTGTAGGTATAGAAGTATACAGGAATTGAAAAATATCACATATAATTATTAAGAAAAAATTTGTTCCTATTACATTATTAAAAACAAAAAAAAAAAAAACATTTGATATATTTTTAAAAATGTATGTATTTTTTTAATTACGATTCATTGAAATTTTTTTAAGGATTTTTGCAATAGCTGAATAAACTACTAATTTTATTTTACAACTTTCCCACATCACGATGTATTATCTTTTTTCTAGTCGAAATTGACAAGATTCAATTTTCAATAAACAATAAAGATACCTGTAACAAATAATCGGCCCATATTATGATGGTAGGCTTAATGTGATGCTCATGTCAAAATTAAAAACCGGACCCTTGCTCCATCGGACAGTACAATCAAATAAGACGAAATCAATCAACTCGAATCAACAATTTCACGTATCAATCTAGTCCGATTCTACTTAAAATGAAAAATATCATATTGTAAAATTTAATTTTTCTCTATTTTTCTCTTCTGGAAAGAGTGATGCCTTTCACAAAGATGTGGTTTAGTAGTGGACCCTTGTTGTTTTAGAATTCCTCAGTTGACAATTTTCTCGTATGCAACGAGATAAAGGTCTTTCATCACAGGAAATTGCGTTGTAATTGTGAAAAAAAAGAATAAGAGATTCATCTGTCAGAGGGCTACACGGATATTTCTCTGGAATTCTATATGACTTGGATTCTAATTCTATTGACTGTGATGAAGCTAAATTTCTTTGTAAATGATCCTGAGATTTAATTTTGCTATAGATGATTCTAAGAGTTAGATGTCGCATGAGTTGCCATTTCGTTACTAAATTCAATATTATTTACATGAGAAGATGTTTGCCCCTACAGGCACCCCTTCTGATTGACATAGAGAGTTCATATTGAGCTCAAAATTTTTGTTATTTTTTTTTCCTATTAAGTCCAGGGGTAAATGTAAATGTGATTTATTTTTATGCCGGGGCCCGAACCGGGCCTAAGGGCAAAAATTACAAAGCAGTGACAAGACAATAGTAAAAAGCAGAGCAGATGAGTGGGTAATACAAGAACAGGAAAATAAGTAAAATAGAAATAAAAATAAGGAGTAAATAAGAATAGAAATAAACAAAAGAATGAACATAGTGTAACGAACGTCACATGAGTTGTCCGACTATGCCTAACCGCGTAGCGTCTAAGTATAACCGCCCGTTATCTATGATAACAAATAAAAATAATTTTGACCTATCTCTCAATAGATCGATTTTTGGATCCTACGCCGTCTAGTCCTATACAGGTCTCGCATTAATTATTTAAACAGAAGGGCCTAATTGTCTTGTCAGGAATGTATTAGGTCGGGTAAAATGATAAGGAAAATTAATTGATAGAAATAGATTATATTCTTGAACGATTATTTGAAGTAAAACGTACGGCTGAACATAAATGAATATCGTGTATGGCTAATACAAGGGTAATGATGTGTGTGTCGACGCGGGTTCGTGAAGAGAGCTTACCTTAAAAGAAACCTTTAGATAGGTACCAAACAAAAATATGCCCTTCTCGATTCTCGCGTTGACACCTTGGTAGTGATAAAATAATATAATGTGTGAATATGATGTCGCTCGGATTTTAATGTTTGGGTTGATAAATCTTTGCAAACTAGCAACTCCTTATAACTCTTTCGTTGCAATTCCTTATGGTTATACTAATATTATATTGCTTAAGATTATATAGCCATGCTCGACAAGTTGGAGACGTCGCGAACTTGCTTAAAACTGAGGGTTTCCCCTGAAGTGTCTTTGCACTAGCTTTAGGCAAGGTCTATGGGCTTTCTTAAACTAATTATCATAGCAAGCATAGATAATAGATATAGGTAACAGGATAATGACAAAATATAGTGTAATTGGAAGTATAACTAGTATACTTGTGAGAATACTGGAAACAATTTGATAGTAAAGATGGAATTTAGCATGAATGATAATACATGGATAACGATCGTCGACACTTAGCTTTAGTAGAACCGACCATGGAGGGCTGGATGTCGCGTCGCACCCTTGATTTTGCGGGTCCTCACCTTTAGTATCTTCTAACTCCAAACTTTGCACTATCGATGTGGGGTTTTTGAACAGTCTCGGTCTTTAATAAAGTATCTATACACTGACTCGAATTTTGAATATTTTTGATGAAATTAATAAGGTCCTGAATTTGAAAAATGTCTATCACTAAGTTTTGATTATAATGGAACGTAATGTTTGAATTTTTGAACTTAAAACTGAATCTATAATTACAAGTACGAGACTTGGCAAAACTGAACTGAATAATTATTTTTTTTGACGAGTACTGAGTCCCTTGGGTCACCACTTTGTTAAAGATTGAACACCAACTCTAGGCTCTAACTAGCACCCGGTTCTCTGCATCCACGCGCCTCGCGATTTACCAGAAGAAAGACACAAAAGGATGATCGCTACCTCGCTCGTAATCAGCCGTCAAGCCTTTGGGGACTTAAGTCCCAAGAAGTGCACGCGTCAGCCGTCTGCACCCACATAGTCGGTTCACCGTAGTAATTAAATTATACTTATGCTAGATTCTTAAGGTTAGCTAGATACAATCACTCCATGCATAACACACATCCCAATTCTTTAACTTAGAATTTCCTAGGTCTTATGGTTTACCTTGTCTATACTAGGATAATTAGGGTTTTATTAGAAAGAGTTATAAGGATGCGACTATAGGTGCTAGGTCAACAGAAACTGCTACGTTGTAAGCGTTAATCCTAGGTATTCTATATTATACGTGACTTCTTCGACATTAAGGAGGTAATGAATCTTTTCTAAATAATAAAGCGAATCGTGACAAAATGCACGTTTTAATAATTCTCCTTCTCGAGTATCCAAAAAGAAGAGTAACAACTAGGGTTTCCTCGAATGCTGATGTCTTTGTCTGATCTCAACTCAAATTTGATTATTATAAATTGATTGATTGATTATTATAAATTTTTAGGGAAAGCGTAAAGTTGGTACGTAACATCCCTCCCTCCTTAAAGTCGACAACGTCCTCGTTGTTTATCAAGGATATATAGATATAATGTATAATATAAAGGTAATGTAGAAGGTTATTTAGTTAACTACTCCCCTTTTGCTAATGATACTAATACCCGGTCAATAACAATACAAAGGTTAAAATATGGTAACAATATAGTAAAAATGAGGTTAAGGATTCAATTACAGTTGAACCTTCCGTTCTATAGTGAGACACAGGTATAGACCGACTAGGGTTTCCCCGGAGTGTATTGCTGCACTGTCAGCCATTTTTTCGGAGGTTCACATTCGCAGGATTTTCACACCTTTGGGGTCACGTCAACTAGGGTTTCCCCGGAGTGCAACAAGTTACACTATTGAGTGGCTGTCCTTCAGGATAGGTCCTGCTCATGCACACCTCCTTCTACCCTCTCATTCTCAGAATAGTCGAAGACTAGTTCGCTTGTAGTTTATCCTAAGATATAGATTATTTTTATCCCTACGTGCCGGATATGCTCCCGTCTCGCCTAGGTATGAATGTAGGATCGTCAAATTTTTATAGACTCTTCGTCTAATCACATCAGTTGCGCAGGCAACAACGTGTCTGGTCAGGTTACTGCAACCTTCGGCGTTGAGGTATTCCAACGCTGGGTTGTTCCGTAGGGCTCCACAAATGTCCTCGTCATTTATCCCAAGATTGTCCCGGCATTGTAGGGTTTCGAGCGTCTTCATCAGCCCCAGGAAGTTGCCGCCGACCGTTGGGTGCATATTGCATATGCACAGATGTGTGCAATGCGCCAACAGCCCTATGGCGTCCAATACGTACAGTCCCCGAAGGTTCGTACATCCACTGAGATTTAGGGTTGTTAGGCGTGGAATGTGCAATGCTACCCTTTCGATGAAGACTCTGTCCACCCATCCGCAGAATGTTAGTTCTAACTCCGTTACGGATGTTATGGAGCTCGGAAGTGCTGGCTGTAGAACTATTCCTCCGTATGCTAGTTCTACGAAGTCTCCTTGTTCATTGAAATCATCATCATCTTCGTGCTCTACTGGTCCATCGTCCCTGTTTATGCCATGAATCTTCAGCCGATGGAGGGTTGTTCCAATGGTGTCACTACCAGCTAGGGCTTGCAGTACCTCGCTGTGCTTCAGGCTGGCGCAGTTGCTGAGCTCTAAGGTCTTCAGCTTCTTCTGATGTTTTATATACGCCGCCATGGATGTTCCCGTCAGGTTTGCGCAGTCGGTTATGATCAGTCTCTCGGTGTTTGCTGCGTGTACCAAGCTCTTTCCGGTCAGTGGATTTTCGAGGATTTCTAAGTCTTCTAAGTGTGGGTTGTTCTGTAATAAGCTTGCTAGGTCCGGATCTACTGGTCCTAGAACGTTACCCAATTTTAATGTTTTCAGTTTGGATAGATTTCCTAGCTCTCTTAGCGCTGCTTCTCTGATGACGACTGGATGAAGGATAAGTATTTCTAGCCTGGGACAGTTTTTGGCTGCTATGGTGATTAATTGCGTCTCTAATTCTACCGATGATTTCGTCAAGTCCAATGTTATGAGATAATTTCCGCATCTTCTTATAGCCCAATAGAATTTGTTTGATGATATTTTGAGTTCCCATCCCTCCTTCCATACCCAGGATCCTGTTGCTAGGGTGGATCTCTTTTGGTGTGATAGTAGGCTCCCATGCCTCCAGGTTTGTGAGACCTGCTCCATTCTAGCTCTGTCGGAATATGGCAGATACTCTGCTATTAGGGCGACGCACTCTGGTGGTAGTATAGGCGCCCATTCGTGAATGTAGTATGGCAAGGGTTGCTCGTGTATGGGCACTGGTGGTGGTGTTGGTGCCCTTGGTTTCTCGTATCGATCATGCCATTGATCGGAATACGAAATTCTCACTCTTCGTTTGTTTATGACGAGTATCCCCTTCATCTTGTCCAAAGCTGTCCTTGCTGCTTCTCTGGATTCGAATGTCACGTAGGCCGTGACCGCTGCCCTTCGTAGAACGACTGCTCCTACCGGGTGGTAAGGCTGAAACGCCTTCAGTAGATGAGCCCTCTTCGTATAGGCTGCCAGGTTTGACAAGAACAGGCGGGTTGATGCTTTCTCGCCCTTGTCTCCCATGATTGGTAGCAACAGCTTTTAATATAGGGTAGGATTCGAGGTATGGGATTTTGTATAGAGTGGAATACTATATGTTGTGGAAATTGGGGTAGTGGGTTTTACGGTAACCTAGATTAGGGGTTACCCGAAGTGCTTTCGCACTGTCTAGGTGGCACCCTTTAGAACAGAATAAGGTGTATTACGTTATGTATAGTATTTTGTAAGTTCAGTCTAAAGTCTTTGTCTCGGTAACGTTCGTAAGTCTCACTTTGGCTTGCCCCCCCCCCCATTAGTTCACCTGAGCCCTTTGGTCCGGCAGGACCCGATTCGCTGGTTCCTTGGAACAACCTGGGTTACTTTCTTCCGCTTCCTCTAGGTTCACAACTTCCTCACCCGCTTCCTTGTTCTTTAAATTTCTAAGCGTGAAGGATTCTTCAGCTGCTCGGATATTGTTGTTCCCTTTTTCCCTTACTCCCTTTTTACAGCTGCGTATCTTCCATAAATGTTTGCGAATGCAGGTGATGAAGGTTACTACTGCTATCGCTACAATAGCTAAGTAACTTCCGTATACTAGGTGTTTTTGATGTTGTTGGACCCGATGCCGGTTTCCCAGTTCTTCAAGTTGTTCTTCTATTTCATAAAGAGATCTTCCAAAGTTGTGATCGCCTGTCTTCCTTGGTCTAACTTGATATTCTCCCTGTGTGTTATCCAAAAGATGATAAGTATGAATCACCGGAGAGATCATGCTGATGTTTAATATTAATCTCGGTTGGTAAAGGTATTGCTTCTCTTGTGAGAAGATTTCGACTCCTGGTAACGTGACGTAGTGAGTCTTTCCCATGCACTTCTCTCTCAATGTTAAAATTCCAGATCCTTGGAGCGTTGCTAGTTGGTCCTTCATGTTCTTGCATATAATTTGGATATCCTCAGGGTCCCTTAGTGAATAAAGCCATGCCCCGATGGAATTCAATCTCGTCCAAAACGGTTCATATCCGGGTTTTATTCTTATGTCGCACTGTCGTAACATTCCCAGTTCAGGTTTTAATAGCAGCGATACCTCGCAGGATGTTGACGTCGCTGTCTCAAATAGGGGCAGCTGTAGTGGACACATATGACAGTACCAAGTGACGATGCATTCTTTTAGATATAATGCATCTGGTAGAAAATAAGTCCTATGATCGTCGCTCAAGCCTATGTGAGAAGATTGTGGTACAATCCGTGCTGAAATGGTGGTGTTCCCTGCTTGTTGTGGTGTTGGCCAGGAGTGCATCCTGTATAGATGGTATATTGTTCTCTCTACTAATGGTAATCGAAGCAGTATTATTATCTGTCCCTGATGATGTCCTACTTCCACAGTTGCTATCTTAGTCAGTTCTTCATTCCTGAGACTAGAGCGTGGTAGTGGTAGTTCATAGGCTTCTGTTAATTCGTGAATTTCCCTGACTATAGCTCTCAACTGATTTCCGGTTAGCAAGGCTCTATCTAATCTTCCTTCACGTGCTAGCTCTATTGCTTTTACAAATTTTTCTGTTGTATCGATGTAGTGTTCTAAAGATTTTTCCAAGTTAAGGCAATAGTCCCACATGGCACTCATATAAGCCTGCCTAGCTGCTTGTGCAGTTAAGTTGTTTAATGTTCTGATTACGATACTAATTTTATTTTTATTAGAGTTAATCATATTCTGCTGTTCATTTAGTCTATCATGATACTCGTGTAACTTACTAGATATAAGGTGTGTCTGGTTTTTCAAAATTTTGGTTAATTTGCTCTGATCCTGGTATAATTTGTCTATTTCTGATAGAAAATATTCACCATCCTCAGATGTGAGTGTTCCAAATAAATAACGGCTGGCCGAACCTACGAACTCAAAAGGAGCTCCTCGTTTTGCTATAGTATGTGGTAAATTGTCTATATTTGGTGCTGATATTTCTGCCCCCAAGCTCCTAATCTCGTTCCGTAGCTCTTCTGCTTCCTTTAGAAGTTTAGTCAGCTCTTCTTTTCTGAAGTTGCAGGAAACTTCAGGCACATCCGCATTAATACAGTGGTTGACCCTCTCGAGGTACGCTGGGGTCTCTTCTGGGAGTTGCTGCGCTAATCTGTCTATGCCGATATGAAACACTAGTCTCCATTCCGCTCGTTTAAATCGTATATTGTGTAGTTTCTCGAAGTATAACCCTGGACTCGAATTTAGCTGAGTTGCCTCGTAGTTGTTTGGTTCTGGTTTTATGTGGCAAATGTTTAGTAAAATTGTCAAACTTGCGATTGTGAACTTCATTTCGGCAGTTTTAGTCTGGCATTGGAAATTTACTGCTCTCCCACATAAACTGATGACGGATTTCGTAACACTCCCAGGGTAACCTTTAGTGATTATATAGTTTATGATTTCCTTTCCTCTTTAGTTTTGTGTTTTATTGCCTCAAGAGGGCGACTAGGGCAAGCCCGAAGTATTGTTGAATACTGTCGATCTCTAGGGTGGTTGTCAGGGTTAAGAGAATTTATTGAAATTGTAAGTTACGTCAGTCCGTCATGATTTATTCAATAGGCTAGTTCTACCTTGTCCATGTGCTTAACGAATCGCTTACCATCATCCATCTGTAATACGACATTATTATTCTCCAGTATTCCCACAATTTTATACGGACCTTGGTACCTCTTACCAAATTTGCCTTTGCGAACATCTATCAGCACACGTGCCATATCCCAAATTTTTCCGGCAAAAGGGCGAACTTTCTTATCATAAAATTCCTTAGATTTAAGTTTCGATAGGTTAAGTTGTTGAGCTGCCAGATCTTGCATTTCGCTTAACCTAGCCATCAGATCACCCAAGTAAGAGTTGTACGTCAATAAGTTTTCGTCCGTTGGGAATGAACTCGGTATGCGTGCTAGTTTGCCAAACACCAATTCGTACGGTGTAAAATTCGTTCCTTCGTGAACAGAAGTATTATAGGAAAACATCGCAAAGGGTATCAGTTCGTCCCAGTCATCGAACTCGTCGATATAATGCTTTATGTAATCGGCTAGCACCATATGACTTCTCTCTAAAGCTCCGTTCGATTGTGGTCTATAGCTTGATGTAGTAACATGCTTTGTTTTAAAGATCTTGCCTAATTCCGAGAATAAATTATTGACGAAACTAGTTCCTCTATCTGTTAAAATTACGCGCGGCGCGCCGTATTTCAAGATAAAGTGCTTTACTAATGCATGAGCTATAGTCTCGGCTTTTATATCTGGGACTGCTACTGCTACACAATATTTAGTTAGGTTGTCCTGCATAGTAAGGATGTGTTTATTATTTCTCGGAGTGATTGGTAAGGGTCCTACCGTGTCTAGGGCAATTTTTTCAAACGGCTCAGATGAGGTGTCCGTGATTAACATAGGCTCCCGTGTCTTGACGCGAACTAGCTTATGCTCTTGGCAGCTATTGCACTTCCGGATGAAGTCGCTAATGTCATTGCGCATTCTCGGCCAGTAAAACTGCTCTCTAACTCTTCGGTATGTTTTGGTTACTCCCTTATGTCCGCCTAATAAACTACCATGCATTTCTGATATTATTTCGTCGCGGATTTCTTCTCGCGGTACTTGTGTAATTCCCGTGCATAGCGTGACGTTAATGTTGCTATCGTCAAAAATATCTGATAATAGATTTGGCCAAAATTCCGGTGATAATTCATCGGTAAAATCTCCCGTTTTTGAAATTCTAAAACTGTTTAACTGGAGTTCCTCAAAAATGATTTTAAGGTTCTCTAGTCCGAATTTAACATCATCTGCCAAAATTTTGTCGAAATATTTATTTTTGACTATTACACTAAATACGCGATTATTACCTCGCTTGGTGATTAATATTTGTCCGATTTTAGGTTTTATTCCTCGTTGTTCTTCTACATTTATTATTTCTAGATCCGATAATAACTTGCTGATAGGTGTTGTCGTTTCCGAGTCAGTAGATGAAAAATGAACGTAATTATCTTTGATGTACGTCAGATTTTCTCTAGTGGACCTTACGTTGCTAATTTTGTGATTTCTATATCTGGGAAGGTTTAACGGTGAGGTAGGTTCTACGTCAGGTAGTATACCCTCGGTTATTTGTATGCTAATTGGATTGCATTCTGTTATGCAACTCGGTACTAAACGCCTCGGAGGTTTACTAACTTTTGCCTTTGTTGTTACACTATCGGCGAACGGTGGCACTGTACCAACGTATGGAGTGGAAAGTGCTATAGGCCGTGGCGCGACTCTAGGTGTCGGGAGTCCTGCTCTCCTAACCGGCTCACTGATAATGGATAAGTCTTGGCTTACGCCAGCTGCGCTCGAGATTAGGGATGTACCCGAAGTGTTCGGCACACTGTCTCGGCATGCCTGACTCTTATTTGATGCTTCTACCTCCGATTTCTTCAACAATCTTTCTATCCTAGAATTTAACTCTTCATCTCCTGTCTCATCTTGATATGGATCTTGTTCGGTAATTAACTCACGAGTGACTTCGTTTAAGTCTCTATCTACTGATATAGCCCTGGGTAAGGTTACTGTTTCTGTATCATCTGTCTCTCGTTCAATTATACTTCTTTCATGAATTGATTTATCGAGCCGTTGAAATGACTCGTGTAGACTTCTCAAGTCTATAGGTGGCTCGAAGGTAAAGACGTCATTGTCTTCGTCCGTGTCAGTATTTTGTACTGGTGGGTTTATTCTGATGGCAATTTCGTTTTGGTCAGAATCATTTTCTGTAGCTTGTTCCACGTCTGTCTGTCTGTCCGTCTGTACATTCGGTACAGGCGATACCGTTCTGCTTGTTGATTGTACGTCAAATCCTAAACTTGGTAAAACACTTTTCCGTTTCCTGTAAAGCGGTGGTTCTGAAGACTCGTCGTCAGAAGAATCTTCAAGAGTCCGTTCCACAATTGGATCTAAAGGTCTTGGTGTTTCTGTCTGATTGATTGATTTAGGTTGTAACCTAGAGCGCGTTCTCATTGCTATTGCACTCGTATCTAAAGCTGGCATTGTTTTCAATCTACGTCTGGGTTTAATAGTTTCGTCGATTTTTTTGTGTTCTTCTGAAACTGATCTACTTACGGGTCTACCTACGTGTCTACGTGTTGGTGGTTCAGGTATTTTTGAAGCTTTAGTAGCCTTCGGGCCCTGTTTAGCTATTGGGTACAGTCTATGCGGAATTTCGTCCAGGCTACTGTCTGAGTCTAAGTCTGAGTCCGGTGTTAATTTTTGTGAGACTACCTTGACTGTCTGAGCTTGTGTCTCTGATTCATTCATCCTGATATTTGTGCAAACATAGATTTTAATTCCGGTTCCCTTAAAGATGTAACGAAGCATTGCTCGTATTTTCCCCCAAGATAATCTGTCTAAACCACAACCGATCATTGGAATTCTAACAGTTTCCACTTTGTCTTGTTCTAAAACGCTCCTGAAATTTATTAAACTTTTGTACATGTCTTCATATGTCGGTTTATCCCAAAAATTTTGCTTTGTCATAATGTAGTAAATAGTACTGCCTTCTGACTGCAATCTGCCTACTGAGTGTAATTTCGCTTGATTTTTAAGTTCATCTGGAGCTCCATATCTTTCTTTGAACTCCGCGGCTATTCCTGCACTCATCTCCAGATCTACTGAGACGGTATGAGCATAGTTATCTGTTTTACTAAAAAGATCTTCGTGCACTTCTTTGACATCAGGGTTCTCTATTGTCGTTGATTTTATTAATTTTGAATATTCTGAATATTTGGGTATTTCGGTTTCCACTACGCTTGAGTCTACGCTATCTTCTTCTGATAGTTCTAAGCTCGAGGAGTCCGATGACTGGTCGCTATCTATTGGATTTCTGGAAAGTGCATCGGCATTGGTGTTTAGTTTACCCGGTTTGTGCACAAAGGTATATTCATAGTTCTGCAATTTCAACCTCCATCTCACCAGTCGTTGTCCTGCATCTTTGATAGAATTGATCCAGCGTAGCGGTTCATGATCGCTAACCAAAGTGAATTTACGTCCGAATAAATAAGGTCGAAAATGCAATACTGCACATAGAACTGCAAGACATTCTTTCTCAGTTGTGAAATAATTTTGCTCGGCATTTATTAGAGCTCTTGATAGATAAGCAATAGGCATGTCGTAACCGTCCACCTCCTGACTCAGGACCGCACCAATGGCGTAATCCGATGCGTCGGTGGTCAGAGTGAAGGGCTTTTCGAAATCCGGATATCGCAGTATAGGCCTCTGACACAATGCTTTCCTTAGAATTTTGAAACTATGGCGCTGTTCCTTTTTCCAAATGAAGGGCGCGTTTTTCTTTAATAAATCAGTTAAAGGTTTAGCTTTTGCAGCAAAGTCTTTAATAAATCTGCGATAATATCCTACTAATCCCAAAAATTGCCTAATGTTCTTTTGAGTTTTTGGTCGCGGAAATTTCCTTACAGCCACGATCTTTTTGGGATCTGGTTTTACTCCCGTTTTTGTTATTACGTGACCTAAGTATGCTACTTCGGTTTTCAAAAATTCACATTTATCTGGTTGTAAAGTCAAATTCGCGTCCGCTAATCTTTTAAATAATCTCCTAATTTTCTGTTCATGCTCATTTAAGTCTTTAGCATATACAACGATATCATCCAGATATACGAATACCTCCGCCCCTTGTAATCCACGCAGTACCTGATCCATCAATCGCTGGAAGGTAGCTGGAGCGTTTTTCAACCCTTCAGGCATTCGTAAAAACTCGTAATGTCCGTTCGGTGTTGTAAAGGCGGTTTTTGCTCGATCTCGCGGTTCCATTTCTATCTGCTGGAAACCACTGGCAAGATCGAAGGTTGAAAGATACGTAGCTCCACCCAAGTGATCCAAGGTGTCGGTGATATTCGGTAAAGGGTAGGCATCGCCTATGGTTTTTTCGTTCAATGCTCGGAAATCCATGACAATTCTCCATCTCGGATTTCCTTTCGAATCAGGTTTCTTTGGGACAATCCAAAGTGGTGAATTGTATGGTGAATTTGACGGTGTGATTACCTCGTTATCTAATTTGGCTTTCATTTGTTTTTCAATCTCTAATTTGTGAATCGGAGGGAAACGATATTGTCGAGTATTTATCGGTATATCGTCGGTAGTTGGTATACGATGCTTAATCGCGGGTGTGGATTTTAATTTGTCTCCCGGTAGATAAAAGATTTCCGGAAACTCTTCGATTAAGTTTAATACATGTATTCGCTCCTCATCATTTAGGTGCTCTAAACGCAATTTTGACTCGATTTCCTCTAATCTGTCCATCGCTTCTGGTTCGACGTTTGAATTTCCCGAATCTGAGTCATACCCAAATTCTTCAGGAAAATGGTGATTCTTTGCAGATATCGCAGATTATCGCAGATAATCTTTGCCTAGTATACCATCGCATCGCAAAGGAAACTCGGAACTTATTACGTGTAATTTATTAACTTGTCCCTGAAGGGTAATTTCAACGGTACCAAATGTTCTCAATTTATCGGTAATTATACCAGTAATTATCGTGGTTTCATGAGCTGCAATTAATGCATCCGGATTCAGCATATTTGCTTTAATTAAGCTTATGTCTGCTCCCGTATCAACTAAAAATATCCCGAGTTTGTCTTTAAGTTCCGGTGCCTTGATTTTAATTAGTGGCGATTCTCTATTTCTCCCGCACGTATAAACTCTTGACCCGGCTCGGTGAATCTTACCGTCGGCTGACGCTCGTATCTCGCATAGCCCGCCGTTGCGTCCGGGCGTCGGGCTGCGTGAGCGTTTAAAGACTCAGTCGGTTTGTTTCGGTTGTTGTCATACGGTGATGGTGATCTAGTTCTTTGATTTGATCCACTGTCAACGTTTCGTGTTCGCGATTCCCGATCTGTTATTGATCCTTCCTGCGTATTATGAGTCGCAATAGGTGAAGTTGGTCTATGCCCGATATTAGATGTACCAGTGTTAGAATTAGGTGAAATCGAACGCTGTCTATAATCGTAAGGATATCTATACCCTGTCTGATTTTGTCTAGATATGTGGCTTTCCATTTCCTGTGGGTATCCGTAGGGTGGGAAATACGGATAAGGCATAGGTGGGAAATATGGATAGGGTGGAAAGGGGTAGGGGTACGGCTGTCTCGAAGAGTACTGCATATTATACCCCGATTGGTTAGAATAATTACGCGAATTAGTTGAAGGGGAATCTTCTCTTATTCGACGTTCTGCAACGGGTGATGGGCTTCTCGGTCTAATATTTGCACCTGCGGATTCGCTAACATAGTAGTTACTATGCTCTCGCGGCTGACTCGGTTGATGACGTAAGCTGGTGTAGGTAGGCGACGGCGTGCGCGCAAAGGCAGGCCTATGAATTTCGGTTGATGCTAATATTCCGGTCTGCATCCGCGTTTCTAATCCGGCTGCGCATTTTTTTGCAGCTTCTAAATCTTTCGGATCGCGTGCATCTACCAGCTTTCCCATTTCATCCGGTAACCCTCGCAAAAACGCATTGAAGGCGCTTGTTTTGACAGGTTTCATCATATCGTCTACCGCGGCCGCGTCATATTCATCTTCTAGACTAACGCGTGCTCCGCTGAGCAAAATATTTAGACGGTCATAAAAATCATTAACCGTTTCATTGCGTTTCATTCGTATATTTCCAATCTCGTGTTGATAATAAGAGAAATCCTTTCCCGACGCGAATCGCTCTTTAAGATGTTTTGTAAGTTCGTTTACGGTGTTAAATCTTTTGCCGTAGGTGCTATCACGTGCTGGGCCTTGCAGCTTGCCTAACACAGCTTTTACGTATGTGCTTTCGGATGTAGGTGGCACATATACTGCGCCGTTATGTACGTCTTGCAGAAAATCTTTCAATGGCATGCATTTCCCGTCAAAGTAAGGGACGTTTAACGTACTATTTTGGAGAGCAAAACACTCTGCCATAGATGTCATCATAGCGTGACTCGCGCTCAAGTTTGCGCTGAGGTCAGCTGGGTCAACCATTATGAATATGTTTTTGGCAAGAGGCACAAGGTTTCACTTAATGTAACAAGTATTGATATATAAAAAGTATATATGTATATATATATATATATATATATATATATATATATATATTATTGTACGTATTTACGATTAAAGAGTTGCAAGGAAGAGTTATAAATTTCGAAGAAAAATCAACCAGCAAAAATAATATTTTTTTTTTGGTTTTGTTCAAATAATTAACTTGTTTAACGGCGTTAAAATCCCACTTCTGACACCAATTTTTATTCTCATGTAACGAACGTCACATGAGTTGTCCGACTATGCCTAACCGCGTAGCGTCTAAGTATAACCGCCCGTTATCTATGATAACAAATAAAAATAATTTTGACCTATCTCTCAATAGATCGATTTTTGGATCCTACGCCGTCTAGTCCTATACAGGTCTCGCATTAATTATTTAAACAGAAGGGCCTAATTGTCTTGTCAGGAATGTATTAGGTCGGGTAAAATGATAAGGAAAATTAATTGATAGAAATAGATTATATTCTTGAACGATTATTTGAAGTAAAACGTACGGCTGAACATAAATGAATATCGTGTATGGCTAATACAAGGGTAATGATGTGTGTGTCGACGCGGGTTCGTGAAGAGAGCTTACCTTAAAAGAAACCTTTAGATAGGTACCAAACAAAAATATGCCCTTCTCGATTCTCGCGTTGACACCTTGGTAGTGATAAAATAATATAATGTGTGAATATGATGTCGCTCGGATTTTAATGTTTGGGTTGATAAATCTTTGCAAACTAGCAACTCCTTATAACTCTTTCGTTGCAATTCCTTATGGTTATACTAATATTATATTGCTTAAGATTATATAGCCATGCTCGACAAGTTGGAGACGTCGCGAACTTGCTTAAAACTGAGGGTTTCCCCCGAAGTGTCTTTGCACTAGCTTTAGGCAAGGTCTATGGGCTTTCTTAAACTAATTATCATAGCAAGCATAGATAATAGATATAGGTAACAGGATAATGACAAAATATAGTGTAATTGGAAGTATAACTAGTATACTTGTGAGAATACTGGAAACAATTTGATAGTAAAGATGGAATTTAGCATGAATGATAATACATGGATAACGATCGTCGACACTTAGCTTTAGTAGAACCGACCATGGAGGGCTGGATGTCGCGTCGCACCCTTGATTTTGCGGGTCCTCACCTTTAGTATCTTCTAACTCCAAACTTTGCACTATCGATGTGGGGTTTTTGAACAGTCTCGGTCTTTAATAAAGTATCTATACACTGACTCGAATTTTGAATATTTTTGATGAAATTAATAAGGTCCTGAATTTGAAAAATGTCTATCACTAAGTTTTGATTATAATGGAACGTAATGTTTGAATTTTTGAACTTAAAACTGAATCTATAATTACAAGTACGAGACTTGGCAAAACTGAACTGAATAATTATTTTTTTTGACGAGTACTGAGTCCCTTGGGTCACCACTTTGTTAAAGATTGAACACCAACTCTAGGCTCTAACTAGCACCCGGTTCTCTGCATCCACGCGCCTCGCGATTTACCAGAAGAAAGACACAAAAGGATGATCGCTACCTCGCTCGTAATCAGCCGTCAAGCCTTTGGGGACTTAAGTCCCAAGAAGTGCACGCGTCAGCCGTCTGCACCCACATAGTCGGTTCACCGTAGTAATTAAATTATACTTATGCTAGATTCTTAAGGTTAGCTAGATACAATCACTCCATGCATAACACACATCCCAATTCTTTAACTTAGAATTTCCTAGGTCTTATGGTTTACCTTGTCTATACTAGGATAATTAGGGTTTTATTAGAAAGAGTTATAAGGATGCGACTATAGGTGCTAGGTCAACAGAAACTGCTACGTTGTAAGCGTTAATCCTAGGTATTCTATATTATACGTGACTTCTTCGACATTAAGGAGGTAATGAATCTTTTCTAAATAATAAAGCGAATCGTGACAAAATGCACGTTTTAATAATTCTCCTTCTCGAGTATCCAAAAAGAAGAGTAACAACTAGGGTTTCCTCGAATGCTGATGTCTTTGTCTGATCTCAACTCAAATTTGATTATTATAAATTGATTGATTGATTATTATAAATTTTTAGGGAAAGCGTAAAGTTGGTACGTAACAATAGGAATGCGAAGAGAATAATAATAAGATAATAAAATAATAAAATAAGAGAAAAAAGTAAAATAATAAAATAATGATAAAATAATAAGATAAATATAATCATTAAAAATAGATAATTAATAGTGGATATAACGAATAAGAACGAACAAAAATAGAAATAAGCAGATAAGCGAGCAAACTACAAGAACAGGAAAATAATAAAATAGTAATTAAATAATTAAATAAATAATGATTATAAATAAATGATAAATAGTGAGTAAAACGAATAATAACAAACAGGGTGGGTTCATCGAAATTTGTACATCGCTGTTGTGACGACTACCCTAATATATATATATATGTGTGTGTGTGTATATATATGTATATATGTATATATGAGTCATTCCACGTCAAACCGGACAAAATAAATCAAAAATTGACCTCGATGTTTCCGATTTCGTTCTAATTTTTTTAACGGGTTCTTTGGAACAAATAAATTAATCAAACAATTTTTCGTTTTTTTTTTCCGCCCCTATTTTCCAAGTTACACGGGGGTGAAATTCACGAAAAACGGCCAAAAATCGAAAACATACTCCTCTTCAAACGGTCATATCTTTGGCTGCGTTTGTCCTAGAGTCTTCTTTCGAGAACCATTTTGAAGCTATTGAATGGCACTATTATTATATATTTATTGAATTCTGCGACAAAGAGCGATTCCATTTGTTATAAACAAATATATTATTCAAACGTGGTTTTCTAGGTGAGAACCACGCTTTAAAATTCCCAAAAAAATATGAGCGTATTCCTTGATCAATTTCCTATAAAACTGGTAAGTTATAGAATGGAACTCCGATGGAAACTATATTAAAACGATTTATTTATAAGCGACGGCGCGCGCTGCCGCTGAGAGACCTGGCTCGGGTACGTGTAGCTCGCGTAAGGAAGAAATGGTGGGCATGTAGATCTATATTAAAAAAATTCACCATGTCAGAAAACAATGTATATCATATTAGTTTATTGAATATCTAACTAACGATAAGTAAATCATGATCCTAAATCTGACATAAGGATCCCCTAGTCACATTATACCATATATAATACCTGGAAGTCGTTATATTTGCTTATAATTAGTGGTTTATTTAGGAACAACGGCCTCTACTGACTTTTCGGCATCAGAGTATCTCTTGTCTATTAATTCATTCTTTGTTAGTCGCATTAATTTATTTTTTTGTTATTGGCCTAGGAGGAGCCCTCTAAAGACTAGCGGCTAAAGCAAGTCTGGAATCCTTCCAGGAACCAATAAATACACCACAATTTTTTTTTTCTATGGGTGCAGAATATCAAAAATATTAAAAATACTGATTTAGAATTTTCCACTGAACTGCATTGCAGCCTCGTTTCGGGAAAGCTAAATTAGTTCATGGTACACTGACATTTCATTGTATTCTGCCACAAACGAAAAATAAATTAATAACTAATGTAAGGGATACTCTGATACCGAAAAGTCAGTGCAGGCCGTTGTTTCCAAATAAACCACCCTAAAATTTTTAATAATCTTTCCTAATTTAATTGCTTTATTTTCTTAATTTGACAAAAAATTGCCCCGTTATTTCTTTCAACTAACTTTAACAATAATATAATTATTTATATTTTTGCTTTAACTTCAACAGTTATGGAAGCAATTATATGAATAAACCAAACTTCTATCGAATTAATTATAGTGTATTCATCAATTCAGGTATTATACATATAGGTATAATATAATGTGACTAGAGGATCCTTATGTCAGATTTAGGATCATGATTTACTTATCGTTAGTTGGATATTCAATAAACTAATATGATATACATTGTTTTCTGACATGGTGAATTTTTTTAATATAGATCTACATGCCCACCATTTCTTCTTTACGCGAGCTACACGTACCCGAGCCAGGTCTCTCAGCGGCAGCGCGCGCCGTCGCTTATAAATAAATCGTTTTAATATAGTTTCCATCGGAGTTCCATTCTATAACTTACCAGTTTTATAGGAAATTGATCAAGGAATACGCTCATATTTTTTTGGGAATTTTAAAGCGTGGTTCTCACCTAGAAAACCACGTTTGAATAATATATTTGTTTATAACAAATGGAATCGCTCTTTGTCGCAGAATTCAATAAATATATAATAATAGTGCCATTCAATAGCTTCAAAATGGTTCTCGAAAGAAGACTCTAGGACAAACGCAGCCAAAGATATGACCGTTTGAAGAGGAGTATGTTTTCGATTTTTGGCCGTTTTTCGTGAATTTCACCCCCGTGTAACTTGGAAAATAGGGGCGGAAAAAAAAAACGAAAAATTGTTTGATTAATTTATTTGTTCCAAAGAACCCGTTAAAAAAATTAGAACGAAATCGGAAACATCGAGGTCAAAAAGGTGTCCGGTTTGACGTGGAATGACTCATATGTATATATTCATGTAAAAAGCATATTTTGGGGACATCGACTTTTTGGGCGCCTAATTACGATACTGCCTATAGTCGGTCTATGATAACACTCGGGTTCGTCCTCGCACTGAGGTGTGTGTTGTGGTTTTTGTTTTTTGACGGATCTCAGGACCGTATTCTGCGGAATTGTCCTCAAACTATGCATTAGATACATAAATAGTTTGAGGACAGTCCCCAAAGTATACTAGTGTCCCCAAAGTATGTGTTGAATAACTAAATTTCTATAACCCCTGTCCCGAAAGTAAACAATAGATATATTTATTTCATTTTACGTATATCGCGATCTCTGTTTCATTCATTGGCAATCTCATCGTCGGTTTCGGAGTAAATATCTGTTTCGGATTCCGTATCCTCATTCACGTCTATTATCATTGGCTCGACAGCCATTGCCATCGCCGACTCGCTATTTATGTACGTTTCTTGGATGTTTTCTGCATGCCTGACACAGTTTGGCCATAAATCTGAGGGGATATTGTTCATGATGTCTACACATAGTCGATGAATATCATTTATTTTAAAAGTTTTATTCTGCGTAGCAACTTTATTTTTCACGTACGCCCATATAAGTTCTATCGCGTTGAACTCGCAGTAAGCAACAGGAAGCCACAACAATTTCACGCTATCACCCCTCAGTTCTCCCGTGCAGAAATTTGATAACGGCGCTGGGCTGGCCCGATATTCTTCACCGTTTCTATATGGCTGGCCCTAGACTGTTTACAATGCTGGACCGTTATTGTAATGTAACGCCGTTAGCTATTGGCCCAGCATTGTCTATCGTTCTTGGGCCACTTTCGCTTGCGTTGACGGGCCAATGCTAGCTATCGTTCTTGGGCCAGCTTCGCTCGCGCGGACGGGGCAATGCTGGCTATCGTTATTGGGCCCGCTTCGCTTGCATGGATCGACCAACGCTGGCCTGTGCAGAAATTTGATAACGGCGCTGGGCTGGCCCGATATTCTTCACCGTTTCTATATGACTGGCCCTAGACTGTTTACAATGCTGGACCGTTATTGTAATGTAACACCGTTAGCTGTTGGCCCAGTATTGGCTATCGTTCTTGGGCCAGCTTCCGGGCAATGCTGACTATCGGTATCGGGCCAGTCTTGCAGTAAGCTGCTGGCTCAGTGTTGGTTATCGTTCTTGAGTTAATATTGCGCGCGAGAATGGTCCGACGTTGCCAATGGTTAGTAGGCCAGTCTTACGTGCATGGATGACCTATCGTTATATTCAAATATAATTCGGACATGATTTTCGTCTAAAGGATATAGTGGCTTGGGCCTTGGAATGAGAACAGAGGAAAATTGACTATTGTATTATGGATATATGTAATTTATAAGGTTAATATTATGTATAGAATGAAATAAAAAATTACACGAGAAAACCAATAAAAAAGCGTAAATAAAAAGAAAAATCAGTCAGTTGATTCCTCTGAAGGGGTAGTTTGTGCCCCAGCTACAGTGGTCAGCATCGTTCTTCTGGCAATTCGATTCTTTCGCCCGCCTTTACGGCCCTGGGCTCTTGCCAGCCATATGGACGTAGCCTTTGTAACGTCTGTTATGGTGCAGCCTTGGTGTCTACTGCAGAGTGTCACTATGGGAACATTAGACATTCCCGAAGTTTATTGCATATATTTAATCATATCCTCAATTGGGTGTGGCACAATCAACAAAGGTCTGCTCTTTCTATAAGATAAATCATTCAAAAGTTGATTATTGCGACTTGATAAACTGAGAAAAGCTTTTGATTTCGTGGAGGATTTTCGGAGTTGTCGAACGCAAAAATTTTTTGTCATTCATTGTAATACTAGAGCACAATAATTCTAGCAGGCTAAGCCTTGTTTACGAATTAAATTCTACTTATATCAGTTGCGACATTTTATAACTTGTAGACCTACTATAGTATCGACTATACAGGAAAAAATACAATTCATGATAAGTTACGGAATTAACGTACTTACAGTGCAAGCACTTGAAGGACCTTGTAATGGCAAAGCTTTTTTTTCCGCCGTAGGCAGCATTTTTCCCAACTCTACTGTATAATATTTGGACGTCTTTCTCAAGCAATCGTGAAAGTACATTCGCCACGCTATGATTGACGCTAATAGCCGAGCACCAAGATGCCATCAGATGGAGCTGCATTAGAGATAAAATATATCAGGCACCTTAAATTCTTAGTAATTAGAGAACTAGCAATTGACAAACTAAAGAAGTAATTTACGACTATCATTCCATTCAGACCACTGGACCAGGTTATGAGACGTCAGTTATGCAAAGTGGGCTGTCTGCGGTGCTTTACGGTCATGTAGTGAAAAAAGTCCACCATTCAATTATACTTGACTCATCATTTTCTGATTCCGTTTTAAAGATAGAAAAACGTGAGGACGAACAAAATTTTCAAATGCACTCGCCAAACATTCATAAATATTTACTGCAATATGCCGTTAAAAATGATATTTTCAACCGAATTCGAATACGAATTTTGAACTATTATTTCACTAATCAAGTCTAGCTCTTATGATAAAAATTACAAATGGATGGAAGTATTAACATTGATGACTCAATTCAATTTAACTCGACCGGATGAGCATTTCATAAAGTTTTTGTCTGAAAATTGACGAGGATAGAGAACATATTATATTCAAGAATAACAGCTCGCTTGCTTATGTATTTTCCTGATAGTTTTCGCATTAATTATCTTCGAGAATCGAATTATCTGTGCGGATTCGAGAATCTCGCCGTATCGGAGGCTTTGAATATGCTTGCTCACTAATAATGCTTCTTTCGATTGATCGGCCAATTCTTGATCAAATTTTTGAAATTCCTCTGATGTCTTGATTGGAAAATGAATACTCAAGTCATGCTCTGCGTTGATTACGGCCTTTGATCCGGCACCTTGTTGCTGGTTGTTGACAGCTGCTTTTATGTCCTCCGAAATTGCATTCAAATCGTATACGATGCTTTTTCGTATGGATTCCATCGAGGATTGCATTTCTTTTAGCAACCTTTGCTCCAAGCTTTTAATGGCCTCCTCGTTGAATGTCTCTGAAGTCAACATATTTAAAAGGTATAACGTGAAATTATATGCACGCTTATTCTGCAAGGAGATGTGAGCATCAGTACTAAGACCTTGTTCAATTATTACACTTTCTTAAAAAAACTATAATTGGGCTGTAGTACGTCATGAATCTTACCTGAAATCGTGGTGCAAACTGACGAAGAATCACTTGCTATTTCTCTATCACTAAGATTTGGAGTCTGCGATTTGGGTTTCTTCCTGTTACGGGAGGTTGATCGAGACGATGGAAACTCGTCAGTACCCGAAATCACATGTGGGGAGTTAGAACTAGTTGCTGGTTCTCCTTTGCGTATCGATTTGATCAGACGTATTTTACGCCGCGGGGAGTTCTCTTCATCAGCTGATGAATCTGCGAGTTGGATATCAATGAGGCTAGTTTTTCAAATGGATAATATCTACGCATTACAGATACACATGCAACGAGCCGCAAATTAATAACAGAACCATCCACGTGTTAGAGACGTTATTTTGGAACCTTATCATCGTATGTACATATAACACTATGCAGTGTCGAATAAATTCGCGTTCTTTTCTTAAATAGAAATCATGAAAACAAATGACATGCAGTGGAATAGTGGAAGAAATATTGTCTTTGGCAAATAAATAGTGAAAAAACCTCAATGTCTCTGAGGTAGTACTAAATATTATCGTAATAACAATGTAGAGATAGCCGGATGAGCACTTTGATCTGAGAACTTTGGAATTGCTGCAAATTGTAAAATTTCGAAATTTCCACCTCGATGAGGCAGTAGTAAATATTGTCCTGTAGAGCTAAAAAAAAATGGAATATTCAAAAAAAATCAAAAACAACATATTCACGGATAAGCAGCAACATCTGAGCACTTAGGTTATTTTTGAACCGCCCTAATATGACATACCTGAACTGCCTGATTCGGATTCCTCGGTATTTTCAACGATTTCGACATTCGGAAACCCCGGCAATTTAAATAAATCCTCCTCTGCGCTTTTCGAAATCGGAATGAGTTTCTGAATGTTGGGGGTCACATTTTCTTCATTTTCGGCTGAGCTTGAAACGTTCGTCGCACTCGCTTGTAATCGCTTAAGCCGTCTGAGACCCTGTTTGTAGTCATCTAAATATGAAAAAAAGTTACATTTTGATCAATTCTGGACGTGGTTATGAATAACACACCTAACCGGCTCATCAATGTGTTTTTTTTTCTATCTATAAAAAGCAAAATACAACTACAAACAACCAAACTGCTGGTTTTCAGAAAACATGTGATTCACGGCGGTCCGGCACTTTGTCTGAATGAAAAAGTCTACACTCCCCGTAATTTTATGTGCATTCTATTTCTTGAAGTGTAAGAAGAATTTTATTAATGAAAATCATGTTTGTTTTTTTCCAAGCTTTATGCAAAAACTATTGTTTTTTTATCTGTTTGGCTCGCAAGCTTTCTGAATTTGGATTGTACTTTTTTAGCTACGGTACCTATACTTCCCGTGCCCTCGCTTTATCCTACTGGCCTTTTCACTGTCTTTTTTCTGTCTTTTACACTTGAATGTACACATACGTAATAAATTAGATGAATTTGTCAAGTAAAAAAAAAAAAAACAGCCAACATGATTTTTAGTTCATTCCATAATAGAAACATTAGAAAGCGTCTTTTTTAAAAACAGACTGAGGTGATTTCAATGAATGTGGTCTCAAAATTCTTCTTACAGTTCAGCAAAGGAAAATACACGCGACATTACGAGCGGTGCAGAATTTTTTTATATCTCGTAAAATACAACAACTTACTTGCATATTGTAGCACGCTGACTTTGTAAAGTTTCCACTGCTTTTTTGCCTTTTCTGCATTTTTAATCATATCTGAAACGAGTTTGTATTCGCTTGGATACGGATATATACACACCAGTTCGCGTTTTATTGTGCGAATCCAAGATTCTGGTACCAGGTCGAGTAATTTGGGATCATAATTTCCCAAAAATTCGACCACTGCGTATTCTGCACTCTCACATGCCATTATTGCACTAGCCCGTTCTAAGTGAAAATTAAACACTATATTAATATTTGAAAATTTGATACGCATGCACAAATACACAGGCATACATGTGCGCGTGGATAATTTCATTAACATTATATGCATCGACATACCTGCAGTACAATGAGAAAGATGCGGCGACGAACAGTTAACACATCAGCGTTACGTACGGAACTGGCACAAGTCACAACGTGGATAAAATCGACATGACGACATACCGCAACGTACTATTTGAAAGACAGCTCGCATACGATTGGTTAATATGGGTATAACTGCTGTTTGACGTCACAGATTGTAAGTCACTGTTCTAAGGCTGCTTGAACGTTTAGCAGCGTCGTTCCAGCGCCGTTGCAATACCACTCTAACGCCGTTGTTACATAGTTCTACAACCGTTTCAGCGCCATTTTGAAACCGTTTTAACCTTGCTTCAACACCATTCGAACCACTTCACTGTATAAACGTTTTTGAAACAGTGTGTTTATGCATGCAACATGGTTACAGCATATGCGATATTACATTTTACTTGTAATTTGATAAGTTTGTGCGAAATCGAGGAATGAGAAAACCTCATTAACGTACTCGAGTGGTACCCCAATTTCACGATGCCAACTTCAGTAGAATCGCAAGGATATGTGAACATTTTTCCTCCGGTGTTTCGTCGGTATCCTTCAAAGTATAGCCCTGCGGTTGAGGAGCCGGTCTCCCCGATACTTTTTAGGATACTGATGATTTCCACAATCGTTCCACATTCAAGAATAACTAAATTGTTTGGTGACCGACATGTGAGAATAATGTTTTTTATTTGCACGCGTTTGTATTTAATTTCGCACGTATCGATGGAATCTTTTAAAACATATTTATCTGAGAGCACTGGTGACGTTGAAATACGTTTGATCATTTGAAAACCTGTAGCCTGTAACTCGGATAGTCGGTGACAAACCTGAGCAAGTGGTTTGTTCGGTGTTCTTATGAGTTTTTTCAGTTTTCCCAAATAATTCTCGAATGCAAAAGCAGAGAACTCATCCAACGGACCTCCCATATTTTCTACATCGTCGCATAAATGAATAACATTATGGATATTCATTATCTGCGAGTCGCTACCGTATAAATGCGGTACGAGCAGAAAAAATCTGTTCAATAAAACTCTAGCCCAATCGAGTTTGGTATGGAACATTTCTGGATGACATAATATTCTTACCGCGACATGGAGCATGAGAAAGTGTTTATACATTTTCTTTGGTAGTAAACCCTTCAAAACTATTGGACCGGCATATAATAAAAAGTACCGAAACTCTGCAGCCTTCCACCGTTTCAAATCTTTGAGGTCACGCGGCTTCCTTTGAAATTCGCACGGCACATCTTTTCGGAAGGCCTGAAGTCTTCTGCTGATAATTTTACAAGTTTTCGCACTTAACCTTGACCGATTATCGCCCAAAACCCATTTTAGTAACAGAGTTTTCATCACCCCGAGGCATAATAAATGCATATAGTCTAGAACGAAAAGAGTCACGACGTTGAAGATTGATATTTTTTCAAGGGGCGAGTTGCCGGTATGGTGATCTTGCTGACGCCTTGTTCTGAACGATTCATTCGTACGTCGTTGACAATCTACTTTACTGTACACGCGTTTTTTTATTTACTGTTTCTCCTACCACTTCACATCTTTCGCATGCACAAAATCCGCCGTGGCCTTTGGTGCACTTTACAAATAATCGGGCTGGTGTATCGCAAACAAAAGCTTTGACTGACACCGGGAAAACTTTGCCATGAATGATAATTCCATTTTTAATCAGCGTACTCAACTTGGCAACAAAGTTCTTCAAATAATCATTGATATCTGCCGGTTTTGAGTCCCCACAATAAAGTGCTACAGTAAATGGCTTACGCTCATAATTGTTGTTATGTACCATGCATAAGATGGGCCAAAATTCTTTCGATGAACTTTTATAGATTGGTAAGCCATCGATATTGAATAACAAGTCGATGCTATGCTCAGTATATATCTGTACATCAACTGTACTTCGCAGTCCTTCTTCGATGCCAAAATAAGCAAAATCTCCGTTGGTATCCCTGAGGCTTAACATCGGATACAATGCATAATTAGTCACTTTGTTTGTTCCTAGTAAAGTCACCGCACATTTTGGAAGTTCACTGTGACCTTCACTTCTTAAAAGCTCTAGCAGATCAGATGTCGCTTCATTAGTCAAGACAGTAATGTATTTAAGAGCCCACTCACGAAGCTTCGTTTTGAGATTTGGTTTCACCAAGGTAGGCTGATTTTCAGGTTCGAGTTGTTCAATTGATTCAACGTCGCTTATAACTCCGCTCAATGAATCAGAATCACAATCAGTATGATCAGTATAATTTTTAGTCACTTCATCACTTTCATACACATCGCTTGCATCAGCATGTATAGCTGCAGACTCACTGATTACATTGAGAATTTTTTGGTCGGTCAGTTGTAATTGACATTTTTGTACAGCCTGTGTCTCTTTTTCAGTATCGACTGGATAGTTCTGCGAAACTTTCTTTAAAGCACGATGCTTTCTGACACGGTATTTCGAAACTGACGATCGTTTCATTTTCAATTCGCTCAGAAGCCTCAAGAAGTCCTCAGACAACTGAACTAAGCGAAATTAAAACACAGTATACTTATAAGAACATGGAAGAAGAAATAGAATAGGGTTCCCCTCTATAACTTCATGACAAATATTGCTTGTGTATGTATAATGGTCAAATATTGCATTAGTTACCGCCGAATGGCCAACACTGGACAGACATTGTGTATCAGCAGTTAACCACTGCAGTGGTCATCTCTCAGCAGCCAACATTGGACAGAAGTTGCGCTCCAGCAGTTGACCATTGAACGGTTTGCCGCTGAGTGGCCAACACTGGATAGAAGTTGCGCGCCAGCAGTTGACCACTGCAGTGGTTATCTCTCAGCAGCCAACATTGGATGGACGTTGCGCGCCAGCAGTTGACCACTGCAGTGGTTATCTCTCAGCAGCCAACATTGGATGGACGTTGCGCGCCAACAGTTGACCATTGCACTGGCCGCCATTGTCTTACCAACTTCGAACCAACTCAAATGTCGATTCAGAGCCGTTGTAATGGATTCCCAATATTGGTCCGTTGTCAGCCCGTTTCGCAGAAACGGCAGCCGATGTGATATTTCTGCACGGGCTTCAGTCATTTTTTCCAGGAGATATTTTTTAGGAAAGTGATAGGCACGAGACTGAACGAGCAAATTTGCTTTTGTCAGAGCATCGAATGATGTTGCATATTCTGGCAGTGGTACGTTCCTGTTATTCATCCATTCAATGATTCTTCCTTTTTTCCATGCTGTCGTGGGATTCCGATAGTCCGGATCAAGCATGATGTGGTATGAAGCTTGATCTATCACGATAACTGATTTCTCCGGTATAACGGTTAATACGTGGCGGAACCATTCTTCGTAATGTTCAGCATTCATTTCGTCGTGATAGTCCATACTTCCCTTCTTTCCAACGAAGCACTTCATGCAGCCATCTTCTAGGAATCCCTCTTTGCTCCCTATATGCAAAATAATTACTCTCCTGCCAGAACCAGACGGAGTTACGAAACCTCCACGAAAACCCATAACCAGCTGAACTCCGCTATGATATTCATCAAAATTGTCACGATGATTGTTAGGTTGTACGCATTCAACCCATCCATGCGTACGAGACTGATTAGCACCGCTCCATGTTTCATCGGTGTAGTAAATTTTCCAATCGTTCTTTCTGTAATGTTGTATCAATCTCAAGAATTCCGACCTTTTCCCAGCGATGACTTGACTTTCCATTAGATCCGGCCTTTTATTGAGTCTTTTGTACGTAAATTTCATTTTTTTTAGTTGCTTTCTCAATGTATTTTCGCGAAAATCCGGCAAATCTTCAATATCCTGTTTCAACTGCTTCAGTAAATTTTGGATGGTGGGATATTCTTTCCTCATGTAGAAGTCCATAATTTTTCTTCGGATAACACCCAGCAAGAATTCATCAAATTCAACTGATGGTCTCCCCAGTGCGCCCTCATATGGCTTTTTCCACTCACCGCTATTCCCTTCCTTTGTCACTCGTTGACCGTCCTTTCAGATATACCGAGACAAGATGCGGTCCTCTCTATCACTTTTTTGACATTTGGAATATATCCTAACATTTTCTCCATTTCAAAATATGAACGCACCGTGAAAATTATTTGTTTCATACGCACGTTAAAGGCACCTGTGCGGGATGTTGGTTTCAATCGCTTCGATCGATTATATTCGTCAGTTTTGTTTTTATTCAAAATAAAATCATTGTCGGCTGTAGTATCAGAACTTTCTTCCGACATTGATATTTCCATTGTATTTCTAATGGTTTCGACGGGTTGATCCACTTCCATAGTTTCTGTCGTATTAGAATCGATCACGGTATTATCGACTGTACTGCTTTCGTAAGGAATATTATTATCCTGCAGTTTAACTAATAACTGGAAGTGTCCATCTCTGTGCGATTCATTTTGTTGTCCAGTGAACAAAAGATAAATACATGGTAGATTTCCGTTCTTCATCAAATTCTCTTCCTCAAAATAGGTTCCATCTGGTAACATTCTAAAGATGATAACGTTCGTTTTGTAACATTCCGAGGCTGCACGGCACTCGACCAATGAGCCAAACTCTCCGGATTTCCCCATTTGCGTACGGTATTTGTGTTTTGTACTTATGTCCAATCCGTATTTCACCCAAAATTCATATTGAGGCCATTGTTGAATTACATGTTCGACCACTTCTTGGCGTATGACATAGTGACTTCTCTTGTTTAAAGCTAAAGCCAGTGATTTGAATAAACAATCCCCGCCGCCTCCCGCGTCTTTAATTTCGAAATTTTCACCGTTGATGTTAATTGAGGCCGGCGCCATTTTTCGAAGATTAGTTAGCTATTGGGCTATTGGTTATTATAATTTAGGTAAAAAATGAATAATATAAAATAATATAAATAATATAAATAATGTAACTAATAATAATAATAATATAAATAATATCTATACGTAAAAGTATAACAAAAATGTAATACAACGCTAATGATTTACAAAAAAAAAAATAAAAATGTTATCGTATGAATGATAAAAGGAACGTACCAACGTAACTGTCCTTAAATAGGGCAAGAAAAGGAGTTTGTGAGCAGGAAGTGATTATTTCGAAGGATTGTTGGAACCGCAGGAGTAATTGTTTAATTCGTATCGACTTGTCAGTTTGGATGCTAGTTAAACAATGAATTCCGGAAGAAAATTGTTGAAACAATTCCCAGCCTGGATACAGGATGGGGAAGGGGGACCCACGACGTTTTCAATTTTTTTAAATAATGATCTGTTTGCCTTCAATGTGGCAGATTGTACAGTCCCGTTCATAAGTATACTTTTAATTTTATTGCAGACCAAAACGTGTGATATCTCAGTGAAAAAACATCGTAGTAAAAAATTAAAAAACGCATCGCAAAGCAAAGAAAATAAGCTTTTCAAAGAACTTTGTAAAATATTTTTACGATTCTTCTCTTGGTTCCAAGTTTTTTTTTTTTTAATGTTGAAAATAACCAGTTTCAAAAAAAATCTTTAAGCCAAGATAAAACTCATACGAATATTTTACGAAGCTCTTTGAAAAGCTTGCTCTCTTTACTTTGAAATGCTTTTTTAAATTTTTTTGTTCGATGTTTTTTCACCGAGATATCGCACGTTTTGGTCTACCATAAAATTTGCAAGGTGATCTCGTAGTTATGGACGGTGCTTCAATTCTATACGCTGTACATATTATAATAAATATGAGTATTTATGTTTTTTTTTATCGTAGACTGACTCGATAAAATTTTATGAAATAGAAATGACTCCGAATGATGAATTGATTGCTGGTACAGTTTGAATGATAATTTCATTATAAATATCAATTTTTTATATTGCTTGTAGAGGGAAATGATCTCTCAATAATTCCTCCCGCAGATTAAAATTTGTAACGTTAGCAATTGCTCTCTTCATTTCTTTGAGTGGAAACTGCAACAGTCTCAGAAAAGTGAGATTCCATTCAAAAAAAAAATTAGACTTCACTCTTTTTGGCGTCGAAATTCATTCTTTCCGATTATTTGTTACAGGTATCTTTATTGTTTATTGAAAATTGAATCTTGTCAATTTCGACTAGAAAAAAGATAATACTCTGTGATGTGGGAAAGTTGTAAAATAAAATTAGTAGTTTATTCAGCTATTGCAAAAATCCTTAAAAAAATTTTCAATGAATCGTAATTAAAAAAATACATACATTTTTTAAAATATATCAAATGTTTTTTTGTCTTTAATAATGTAATAGGAACAAATTTTTTCTCAATAATTATATGTGATATTTTTCAATTCCTGTATACTTCTATACCTATACGAAGGGCTACCCAGAAATGCGTTTCAGTATTGAAAAATTATGAGTTACGTCGATTTAATTTAAATCATTTCAATTGCAGAGATTTTTTTGGTTTTTAAATGCTTATTCACGGTCGCATACACATTGTATATCAGTCGCCGCATCAGCTGGGGAGCAACAATTGACTCGGAGACGCGCGCGGCCGGGGGCAATGCAGCGACGAATATCGCGGTTGGGACACACGCGGCCCCGCGCAAATTTGGAAAATTATTGACGTCGATTACTGGAAGCTCACCGGTGCGAACCAAAAACTGATTACGGAATCAAAAAGTGTATATCATAACGAAAATTTTAAGCTAGCTCAGGTTCACCCGTACCAAACCGTTCCCCAAATCGCATCATTGGACCTTTTTGCACCTGCCGTCCAGGATTTTGAACATTTTTGAAATTACACAGTGCTATCATGTTCGTTAATGTTCAGGGTATATTTATGAATTTTTCCAGATTTTTTGGACTTATTTTAGACAAACGGTGACGAGTTGAAGTCGACGTCCGGCAATGGGCTCCTAAAAACTACGTTTCTTAACCCTTCGGAGATCATAACGGTTTTCACGATTTTTACACAGGAATTCATGAATAACCGCCAGACGCAGAAAACTTGGCGCATTACGATCTTTGCTGTCTCGATGCTCTATCATTTTTTTTGTAGAAGTTATGATCACTCAAACACAGGGGCCTAACAGTAGATATAATAAGAGAGTTCTGGATCCAGCCTTCTTTACCGGCCATCAAGCAGTCGGTAACGTATCGACTGTGATGGTAAGTTACCTGCCGCGATGGTAACGATTTTGGATCATGGTTACCGATTTAGTTACCGACAATCTGATGGTTACGATTTTCTGTCATGCGATGGCGCCACTACCGATTAGCATTTTGGATCATGGTAACGATTGCCGATCTTTCGATACCGATAGTCCGATGGTAACGATTACGGATCGTCGATCTTCTGTTACCGACAATCTGATGGCTGCAATTTTCCGTCGTGCGATGGCGCCATTTCGAATCATGGTAACGTGAATCATGGATTGTCGATCTTCTGCTATCGGTAGTCTGATGGTAACGATTCTGAATCATGGATTGCTGATCTTCTGTTACCGACAAATCGGCGGTCTGATGGTAGACAAATCGGCAGTCTGATCAGTCTGATGGTAGACGAATCGGCAGTCTGATAGTAACGAATCTGAATCATGGATTGCCGATCTTTCGTTACCGACAATCGGATGGCTGCAATTTTCTGTCGCGCGATGGCGCCACTACCGATTCGCTTTTGGATCATGGTAACGATTACCGATCTTTTTTTTCCCCCTTACCGACAATGGAATAGAATTCTTAGCTTATATACGAATTATACTAGCTGAAATGCTCGAAGAGTGACAGGGTGTTGTAAGCAATGACGCGAATCATCCGATAATATATGTTTTGTTTATTCAATATTTCCTACGTCTAACCTATTCTAGAAGTAATAATTTTCTTATACGCTATTTCTCAAGTCTAACCTATTCTAGGATAACAATTTTCTTAAAACTATATATTAAACTGAAACTTAAGCTATATTTACATAGATGTGGTGGCGATCATGCCACGCGTATCTGAAACATACGGGTATATTGCAATAATCGAACGGTATGTGATGAAAATGATATTAACTTACCGGGTGACGAGTCGAGGTGTCACTCCGAGTCATATCCATGAATATGTTGTCGTTCGAGTGGAATCACTCTCGGCTGCGGTGGCGGTATGTCGGGAGATGATGATCTCGACGATGATGGTGAGCTCGGACTCGATCGGGAATACACCGATGAGACCGAACCGGGTGGTGGTGATCGTTCTCTCTCCCTATTTATGTGTATCGTCTCCGCATCCGAATCACATGCATCTTCCGACATGGAAGATGTAATATCCGCGCATTGGACGGCTGATGCTGCGACGTTTTCAGTGGTGGCGGCCGCACGCACCGCCCAATGATCATTGATCTGATATTGACGGGTAATGTTTTCCACCATCTCATAGTAGATGTTTGCGGTTTCGTCTACGAAGTTCTGATCTATTTGACTGTCACGCAAAATACGCAACACCACCCGCGCGTTCTGAAGATATCGCACCCTCAACTCAGCCCTTCGTCGTAGTTGAGCCGCCCGCCGTGCAACCCTCCCATGAGTCGAATTCATCTGGATTGATCACACATTCTTATGTTTAGAATCTATTAAAATTTGCGTATTCAACACCAACAACATACCTTTTTATTTATTTTTTTCACTTGTCTAGTTTTTGAAATTCCTCTTTTTCCTTGCCTTCTTCCACTTAGCGCTTTTTCACTTTGATTCTATGAACTTGCACTATTCACCAATCTTTCAAACCGGAAACTGTCTTTTTCTTCTTAAACTGACCTGGCGAGGAGGGTTGGGTTGCATCCCATTGGCTGCATACTACCCCCAAAATAGAATCAAGCCTAACCAACCAGAGAACAGCTCCCAAAGACCGCCACCCACACCATAAAGTCGGTCAGTCTCAAAGGCTCGAGCAATAAACCAAAGTGATTTTTTCACCGCTCGATAATGACAAAGATAAACATTGCAATAAGAAGATAGGGTTTTTCGCATTCGTTCACACGGTACCACCGTTTGCACAGCTGTGTGCATACCAATCCTACGCTATGAATCGGTTATGTGATTTTCGCCGCTCAAAAAACGCCAGAATTTTGTTAACCTGTGGGTGGTCGGTGCATAGCTGTCAATCCGTACATCGTTCGGATAAATTTGCCAAACATAAACATTGCAATAAGAAAATTTGGTTTTCCTGCATCCATTCACACGGTACCACCTGCACAACAGCGTGCATACCGATCCCACGCAATAAATCATCAGCTCAGTCAATTTCCGCCTGTACTTGAGACCGCACACGTGATCGTCAATATGGAGCTCGTCTTGGATCTACAAGGTTTTGGGCGATTCGACGATAAATTTGTGATCAAAGAGCTGGCCGCAATAAGCATTCGCGCGCATGAGGAATATAAGCAGAATATTACACGCATCCTCTTCAAAGCACCATGTTCCTGGGTGACTCTCTCAAGCGAGTGTAAGAATCTCAATTCGTGGCTAACACGATTCCATCATGGAATACCCTGGAATGCTGGAGAAACACCGTATAAAGATATGGTGAAAACTGTGAGAAAAGTTGTACAAGATGCGAGTTACATTTATGTGAAGGGGTTGGAGAAGAAACGCTGGATTGAAAAAATCCTCAATGACGACTCGAAACCGGTGATTGATTTGGATGAGCTGGGGTGTCCGAATCTTCGCATACTACGATTAGAATCGCATGTATTTCATTGGCATGGTGACTGTCATGGTATTGTACCTGGAGGCCACCATTGTGCCTTCGAGAACGTTCAGCGGTTGAAGAACTGGTATTTGGAGGAGGGTCATAAAAACCCCTCCCCACATGCCTCGAGAGCGGGGGATGATGGTTTAAAAGTCAAGAGCTCGCAGGGAGCCGCATTCGTGCATCCCGACTTGTCGCCATTAACAAATCTTCCACGTATATTCGAATCCTCGAACTCTTCCGAACACGGTGAGAATCCCATTACACGATAATCATATTCAATTATAATATCAAAACTGATTCCGAATTATTCATTTTTCCTACAGATGGACTTCAGCAGCCTGAACAGCACCAGCCGTATGGATAATGATGATGTGCGAACGAAAAAGATGTCGGAGCTGGAGATCGGACAAAAATATGACATCACAAAACTGAGGCTCGTAAAAACAAAATTTGGTAGTCGAATCATCGCCACGATTGCTGATGAATACATCGTGTTCCTGCCTGCGAGAGTTGGAAAACTTCTAGAGAATGATTCCACCCAGTTGAATCAGCTGAACAACGAGGCGAATCAGAAGCGTTTGCAGATACTCTATCTCGGTGGACCATACAATAATTTTGAATTCTGCGGCAAAATCTAAACACACACACACACACACACACAAATGTATATATATATATATATGTAATGGGGATGGGTTAGGGTTGAATAAATAACAATGAAATTGCAATCACATTTATTTATTTATTTATTTATTTATTGTTCCTTTAGTTACTTAGAATAAGCTTAATCTATAGTTCTCAAGCATGCAGAATCCTTGAAATGTGGCTAATTTTTTGACTGTACCGCTGATGGGGTTATATTCAACAATGCGATCGTGTATAATCATACAGTAGGCTGAAGTATTTGCTGGAAATGCAACGCTAGTTTCAAATTCCAAACGAATATCCACAGGTCCACTCTTTAACGATTCATTTTGCTTGGAACAGTCTATAGTAATGAGCGGGGCTTTCACCAAAAAATCACTCTTTGACAAAAGAGGCTCAGATTCCTTATCGTAGTATGAAATTTGAAAGTTTGTATACATATTGTAGAGAATGGCGTATTGATTGCGCGTAATATCAAGATTCAAATTTCCATAGGGATAGCATTGCGAGTTTAGGAAAAGTTTCACATCTCTAATCATACAATGATCGAATTCACTGGCATTTTTCTTCGGATCGTTTCGTCGCGCGGTTTGGAATCCTAGTATGACGTGTCTTGGTTTCTCCAGCTGTGTGGATGTCTTGACCACCCATACATGTCTCGTTGTTGCGGGTAACATTGGCTACTCGTACATTTCCCACGAGCGAAAACTCATAGATACAGCCGGATCTTTGGCAATATAATTGAGCATCTTAATCTTTGCAGGATCTGATAGCCTGATGTATGGCAACAACCATTCAATTTTTTCGATCGAAATTTTGATCCCATCCACAGCGGTTTGATGTATGGCATTTAAATCATTGTTTGACCGCGTCAAAATTAGCTCATGCTTCGCATTGACAATGATTCGATTATAGTCCTCGGCAAATCCGAGTAAAAAATTCAGCGGTATAACAACATCAAAGTATCCATCGGCGTTGGTTAGTTTATCTTTATTATCCGCCAACCAACCGGTGTTTCCCAAAAGATGTTGCTGTCCTGGGGTGAATGACAAGTATCCCTTCATAATACTTGTGATGCCGACATTCTTATTCTGATCAATCTCATGACCATTCAACTCATAACGCATATCGCCAAACATGTGACACACAGCCATATTGACCAATTCCGTGCCTACACCAACGGCGGTATCATCTGATTTCGTGAGCCGACCGTAGATGTGGAGCGAACTTTTGCTGGGTAATACACATGCATCTTGATTCTGCACAGCTATGCGGATCTCATCGTTATTTTTGAATGTAGATGCAGCATACGGTTGATGTGCATGTATTTCACAGTGGGCAATCGACTCGTCGAAGGTCACGGGTGTTTGGATTTTTATCATTTTCGTGATGGACATATGCAGAAATAGCAGCGAATTCTTATTTTCCACCTCCACCACAACGAAGTCGGAGTCCTAGGCTCTGGAGAAACTGAGCGTTCTGATGTGTCACTCGAATCGGAGCTGCTCGATGACTGATGATGTTCGGACATGTTATCAAGCTTTTATAACTACCGCCAGATTTTCTTGTCCTCTCAAACACAATGCCCATATTATCTCGAAGATTTCACATGTAATCGTATAGTTACAGTTTCACCTCGAAAATTGATCAATTTCCCGTCCTGATCAACTATTCTCAACTGTATATCGTGTATTGACCGCACGGTGATCGGGTGGTAAATGACATTTGTTGGCACTTCCACGATCTTATATCCGGGTGGTACGGTTGGAAAAAATTGATGAATCGTATGTACCCGATGCTCATTGATATACGCACCCGTGGTAATATTACACTCAACCCGCAAGGCGTTGACTTTGAGTATGCGAACGGGTAACTCAGATTTGTGGGTAATACCGCCTTGGAGAACATTGGGGGTGAAACCAAGCAAATGACCGATGGAATCTTTTGGATGAAAGTCTATCTGTTGATTGCATCTAATTTCACTGAGTAACTCATTGTTATTAGCTTTTAGACTAAATTTTATATCATCAGGTAGTGCCCCTTTCAAATAATTTGCGATATCATCAATTTCATAGCTCCCAGTGGGTATTGTAATCACCGTGTCCGGTTTTATATAAAACTTATTACACCCCTCATCTATATTGGGGATCGCGTTGAATGTCAAGAGCTCTATAAGTCCTAGAACATACGTCTTTGTCGGTGATAGCTCGATAGGGGGGAAATATTGAGTCCTCAACACCGACGATTCCCCAGAGAGTGTCAACGTGAACGAATCAGCCATGACTAATATCACATCGATGATTCGCATACATTTTATAGTTGTCCGCTGAGAAACTTGAGGCATAAGTGACCGCAAATTATTGTGTTATATTCTTGATATCTCTTATGATTATATTTTACGCTACCAACACCGAGATAATTCACTAGATCTCTAGGCGGTTGTAAATCACCAAAACTGTCGAAATACACCGCATCGTTGCCATTTTTCGTATACGCAACCCAATGCGTCCCTGGACCGTTTTTATCATCAAGATTGATAATTGCAGATTCACGATTTCTGGGTCCTGAATTGGGTAAATCATTCCGCATAAAAACACCTCGAAAATATGGAATTTTCATAGCTCTTGCATAGTTGAGTAAATCAGCATCCGTGAGGGCTCGGTGTGGTAGCTTTATTAGTTTTTTGCCGGCTTCAAATACAGCCCCGTACCCTTCTTATATGGTTTCAGGTATAAGCCCTTTCCCAAAGCAATCGCCTCCATTGTTGCGTTGTGTCGCTTGGATTCATGTAATTGATGTTTGTTTGCCTTAGCCTCATTGACAACCTTTGCTATACCCGCGGCACCACCAGCTAAAGCACCTGTGGCACTAAGGGCTGCAAATATTGGGATTAGAAACGGTAATATACCACCAATTTTCCGTGGGACGGGCAAAATACGAGGCACGCGCACTTTTCCTTTAGATGCAGCCGAACGGGCACCCGCCAGAGCCGACTCAATGGCTTTGGGGCCAGGCTTCATGGATTTCTTTGCTGCTTGTATAATAAATTTCAATGTCCTTTTCCTGTTCTTGGGCGATGCCTGCGTCTTGACCCTCCTCATACCCATACCCAGTTTGGATTTCGCTTTCATGGTGTTGGTGACCGCCCAGGCAACAGCTCTTTCAGCTGTGCTCGCGTCTTTAGCCAAAACCCGATTCCACGCTCTCTCGGCAAGCACTTTGTCAGCCTTATGGCGCTCTGCAATATTATCGTGATTTTTGGAGTATGCAATATCGTGCTGCATGCATGCAGCGTCTAGAGCATTGATACCACGATCACCGCGAGCTAACCTCTTTGCCAATTTTGTACCAGGTCCGCAGTACTGATAACCAGGAACATGTAATTCGATGGGGAGATTGTTGATGATTTTATTTATTAACCCACAACCGCTCTTTTGTCTACGTGTGCATCCAACCATGGTTCATCGCAAACTAACTCAAATTCTATAAAAGAGCGTATTTTATACGTAAATACATTAGTTCTCATTGCGACGTTTACCAGGCATCATGAAATTTCAGGATCAAACAATTAAACTACCCATTGCCAATTTCGATAAATTGGTTGAGCAAAAAAAGAAGAAGGGCAAACGACACGGGGCCTTACTGCCGAACAGTGTGAGGGCTGTCTTTTGCGGGCCTTCGAATTGTGGCAAAACTAATGCCCTTCTCACGCTACTCACACATGCTAATGGCCTACGATTCGAGAATGTCTACGTCTATTCAAAATCCCTCAATCAGCCAAAGTATGAGTTCCTGAAGAGGTTGTTGGAACCGGTGGAGGGGCTGGGTTATTTTCCGTTTGATGAGCACAAGGAGGTTGTAGAGCCGAAAGATGCACACCCCAACTCGATTATGATTTTCGATGATGTGGCCTGTGAGAAGCAAGATAATATTAGAGCCTATTTCTGCATGGGGCGGCACAGAGATGTCGATAGTTTTTATCTCTGTCAAACGTATGCCCGAATTCCAAAACATTTGGTGCGTGATAATGCAAACTTATTGGTTCTTTTTCGTCAAGATGAAATGAATTTGAAACACATCTACGCCGATCATGTGAACACCGATATGACCTATCAGCAATTTGAAGAATTGTGCTTGGCGTGTTGGAATGGTGGTAGATATAGTTTTGTAACCATCGACAAAGACAGTGAGATTAACGCTGGACGATATAGGCGAGGCTTTGACTGCTTTATAAGTCTGAATCACGGATAAACCACATACAGTCACAACATATCGATCAAACTAGCAGCATGGAGAGCTCCAAGATACGTAGGCAAAACGATGTGTTGCGAGAAATAACCAGAGCTAGCGATATCATTCGGCGTAAACACAAAATGATCAAAATGGGGAAAGACGACAGTGAGCAGGCTATTAGCGAAATTTTCAAACCCCTGGTTACACCACTGCACAAGTTGGTAGATTCATCAAAGCAGCAGCAGCGGCTACTAATAAAGCGGGAAGTGAAAACGGAGCCAGGTTCGGTTAAGACAGAGAAGACGGAAGATTTTGTGAAAACAGAAGATTATGGTAATACAGATGATGATGATGATGATGATAATGATGCATATAAAAGCGCGATCGAGGGGAGCTTCACAACTAGCGCTGCTATTGGTGACAATGCTACAACTGTCGCCGCTATGGATGATGCGGCTGGTGCCTATGATGATGATGATGATGATGATGATGATGATGGTGATAACAACCAGGATGGTGCGTTTGCAGTCGCTTCTACAAGCACACCGGTGTCGAGAACAGGGGTCAAGACAGCACGCTATTTAAACATGTTTACCTCGGCCAAAGAGCGCAAGAACTTGGACACGAAATATGGTGTTCGAAAGCTAGTCGGTGGAATGAAGATTGGTAATTCGGATATAGTATTTAGCGATAATCAGATATATGTGGGTGATAAGAGCTATGAGAACACACCAGGATTGCTTGAATTGCTATTCAAAAAGTTTCCCAATCCCTCGATTGTGAATAAAAGCGACAAATTGAATTATATCAGAATCGTGAAGAAAACGAATGCATATCGGAAATATTACAAAGCTGAAAAAAGTCCTCATCATGATAGGGAAAAAAGTTCAAAGTATAGAGATTTTATTGCCCCATACATCGAGCTACCTGTGAAAAAACCTGGGCAAAGATCCGGCACAGGTTTATTACCCACCCATAAAAATGCGCACCGACAAAGTATGGATTATGTTTATTGGGATGATCCTAATGAGCTTGTTGATCGTCTTCGACTACTTATGGCATCTCAAGCGGCCGGTAATACCAGCCATACCAATGAAATTGCCTCCATTATTGAGGAGCTGCGCGAGGCGGGAATCATTTATTAGCATGAGATTAATCATAGAATGATCATTCGGACATGGATCATTGAACAATGAGCATAGACATATTTGGACGACAGCTGGTGAGCAACAGTCACCGAAAAGGTGTTATTCAAGGCCCTCCGGGTGTTGGATTCAAATTCACCACTGATAGGCATTATGATCTAGATGGCAAACGATTATGTAATATCGCCGATCCGCAGGAACCTAACGACGTCGTTACCCTGAAAAGTCTTGAAGATATTACACAGCGAGTCCTAGGCGTTCTCGAACATTCTATGGAAAAAACATTTGCGAACTCTACGCTGCAAGCACTCCACAAGTTTGAATCTCAACTTACTGCACGTCTAGATCGAGAGCATACCAACAATTTCAACGCGAATCAACACATTCAGACTCTTATGACAGAAGAGATTGACACTCTAACGGTGAAAAAGGAAGTTCTGGAGACCCGATTGGCTGCCATAGGAGTTGATCCCGAGGGGTTCAGTCGCAACGGACTACTTCGAGGAATTAGCCTCGAATCGAGCTAGATCATTTAACAATGAGCATAGACATATTCGGTCGTCAGTCGGCTAGCGGAAAAATCAAAAGTGTGGGTAGGCGCGGACCTCCCGGTGTTGGGTTTAAGACCACCATCGATAACCAGTACGACATAGCCAATAAACGATTGTGTAATATTGCATATCCCCAAGAGCCAACCGATGCCGTTTCTCTGAAAAGTCTTAAAGATATTACGCGACGATCATATAATGCTCTCGAGCGATCTATAAAAGAGACATTCGAGCAATCCATGCGACAGTCTCTCGAAGCTCTTGAATCTAAACTTAATACCCGCATAGATCGGGAACACAGCGAAAGTTTCAAAGAAGATCAGCGTATTTGGCTCCAGGCAAAAGAAAGGATTGAGGCGCTGAAAAGGGATTGCGAATCTCTGGAGAAACGATTGGGGATAGCTGCGAATAACGTTGAAAAGCTTAGCCGGCACTACATTCGTGGAATTCCGGCCAACTTGTTGCCGAGCATCAAACAGAATAAATACATTAAAAATTGGGTGCAGAAGCAGGAGGATGAAGGCGGCAATAGCAAACGAACTTCATAGACCCGCTCGGCGTAATTATCCTCGACGTTATGTCGATATACGTGGTTTGGATGAGACCTGGCAAGCCGATCTTGTCGACATGTCCGCGTACTCATCCGTCAACAAGGGCTCAAATTTTTTGCTCACAGTAATTGATATATTTTCAAAATTTGCGTGGGCCGTACCGATCAAGGGTAAAAATGCCAAAGACGTAACAGCAGCGATGAAATCTGTGCTAACTCAGGGTCGCATGCCGAAACATCTACACGTTGATCAGGGCAAGGAATTTTACAACAAAGAATTTAAAAGTCTTATGAAACATAATGGGATCAACATGTACTCGACATTTGGCAACTTGAAGGCATCGATATGCGAACGCTTCAATCGCACACTGAAAAATAAAATGTGGAAGCAATTCACACGTCAAGGTTCTCATAAGTGGATTGGCATTCTACATGATTTAATTGCATCGTATAATAACACCAAACATCGCACGATCAGAATGAAACCAAAAGATGTAACTACGGTCAATGAAAAACAAATATATCGAAGTGTGTACAAACCGCGTCAGATCAAAAGAAGCCAACGGAAGCGCAAATTTAAAGTTGGCGATAAAGTTCGAATAAGTAAATATAAAAATGTATTCGAAAAGGGCTATACACCGAATTGGACAACGGAAATATTTACAGTTGATGAGGTGAAAAATACCAACCCCCCAACATACAAACTCACCGACTACCTGAACCAACCCATCGCGGGTGGGTTTTACGAGGAGGAGCTCAGCTGGGTGCAATATCCCGATGGTCATCTTGTAGAAAAGGTCTTGCGAAGGCGTGGTGATCAACTCTATGTAAAATGGTTGGGATTTGACAGTTTACATAATAGTTGGATAAATAAGTCTGATATGTAGCATAATTTCAATAAATTTTATTATCAACATATTTACATTTGTTTCTTCACCCCTCACACATTAAATAAATTTTTCCTCCATTTTCCCACATTTTCTCACATTTTCTCACATTTTCTCACATTTTCTCACATTTTCTCACATTTTCTTACATTTTCTCGCATTTTCTCACATTTTCTCACATTTACATGTAAAGTAAATGGAAAATTATTTTATTCTATTTTAGAAAACTTTTTCCAAATGTGAGAAAATCTGAGAAAATGTGAGAAAATGTGAGAAAAACTCTTTGCAAATATATGAGAAATTTCTTAGTTTGCAGAATCTTGATAACCCCAGGATAAAGTATCAGTTTTACCGGGTATCAATTTCCGCTTATCATCACACCAGCTTAGAGCTAACTTATTCTGTACTATGGTGCTAACTGTATGTCGGCGACTTTTTATCATACACTGTTTCTCAACTAAATTCTTATAATCAATAAGGCATCGTTTGTAATCATCAAACGTGATGGATTTTAATGTGGACCCCTTCACACCCTTTGCACGTTTCTTATCGGTATCGCCGCGAGTTCTGAATGCATAGAGTTTTGCTCGCAGTCCGATAAATTCAGTCATAATTTTACCATTATTCTCGTCCTTCATCAGACCGAGGCGTTTTTTATTCAACAGGGGGATGCCGTAGGCATTATCCAGAGGGTAGTCCGATGTATCAAACATTGCCACAACATCACGCTTAATGATTTCGTATATATTTGGTACAGTGAATTGGTATATCAAGCTATCCGTATCGGTATACATGAGTTTTGCTTCACTACTTGAAAAATTATTTTTTACATAATCATAGTGGAAATTGTATAGGAATATTTTCGAAAGATCGAGAATTGCAGCACCAATGTATATAGGTTTATTGAAATGTACCATGGTGCGATTTAGCTCAATAATCACCATATCTTCATCGAATATGGTGCAGCTGTGAAATGTGGGTCTCGCAATGAGAGCACGCGCACCACCCCGACCCTCCCATTTCGTGATTAGTTTCACGTTCTTATGGTTACGCACATTCTCCATGGTCTTGCCAAATACCGCATTATTCATAAGCTTGTAGAAATTTTTTTCGAACTCATTTTTTGACTGTTTTCGCATATTTGTATTAAGATCGATGTATGTCTTTAACCATGGTGATTGTGCGAACCTTAGAATTCTATGCACTTTCACCAGCTTCAAACCAAATTTGATACACTGTTTCAAATTACGATAGTGGAGTACATATTTTTCTTTGGGTAAAAGCGTTGTTGCCAGTTTTCTGATTTTACTACCGGGCGGTGTGAAATGCTCGGGGCAGAGAGGTAAGTCCGCATGCTGTTTATGCAACTCTACAGGATAATCTAAATCTACCTCTAGGATATAACCGGTTGATGAATTATCGGGGTGGGACAATACATCAATGGCATCATTTTCCCACTCGAACGACCCACTCGGCAAATGTTCGCTCATAGCTGCACCATAGAGATTGTTTACATCGAAATACATTAAATATGATTCCGCCTTGCCTGGATCAAAATCTTCACCCATAAATCGATTATTTGCTCTTGCATAGCGATTCGAGCACTGTGCCACACCACCTCTTATGCTTTTCTCAATGAATAATATCATTTCAGGATCGTCTAAAAGTTGGAGATTAATTTTTGTCTGCTTTAACATAGCATCAAAAGCAAGCCCTGGCGCGGTGTAATAATGCAGAGGGTCCAAGTTGTACGTTTTGAAGCAGCTATCGCGGAAATTTTGAAATATATCGGCTAATAAAAGTACATCGGTTTTCAGGTATAAATCGGAATATTCACCCAGAGTTTTTAGATCGAACTTGGCCCAAACATTTTTCGCATGTTCATAATCCCCATCGGAAATATGAGAATCACTTAGCCTTGAATAAAAATCTTTTTTAATTGGTAATTCTGGTTCATCGAGTTTTTCCCAAGAATCGATGTATTCATAGGGGAATACACCTTTGCGAATCATCAAATCAAATTTTCCCTGATCATCGTAAAAATTCCGTGTTATTTTTTTATCCGCATTGCACAGGTATGATGCCAATTTGTCGATGCTGCTGGCCATAAATCGAATCGAATCAATGAATCTCAAGCTCATCGTAGTGCCGTCAACCCTCTTGGTAAATGATATATACTTTTCCTTATTAATGGGCAATAGTGTGATTTTACCCGAAAAATTTGAAGCTAAAGATTTAATTAAGAAATGCGAATCATAGCCAGACAAATTGTGGGAAACAACCGGAATTGTGTGTTTCTCCTTAAAATTCAAGTTACACCGATTATGGGCGGCACCGCGATATTTACCTGTGAAATGACAGTGATCGTGACATTTTTGTTCTCCCGATAAAAATCGCTTCTCACAGATGTGACAATTTTTTGAGCGCATATGGCGGTCGCGTTGTGTCTGATTCAGAGATTCCATTGGAATTATATTTTTTATGCGTGACTCTACTTTAATGGATAATTCGCGAAGCTGCTTGATGAACCATTCAACACAATCGGGCCCGCGCTTGTTTCTATATTCCGATAATGTTCCATCATATGAGCAATGTACATAATAAGCGGCACTATGAAGGATATGCTCTTGAGATTCATTCGCAGCCGGTTTCAATATACACTCAAGATCCGCGTAAACGACGAATGGCACAGTTCCCTTATTCTGAAAATTGGAAAATTCCAAAAAAATTTTCTCCGGAAATTCCATTCGGATGCTATTCATTCGAATGCAATCTTGCCTGTGGCTTTCGTACAAGCTACGTATGCTAAAGTGACACAAGCATCTATCGCACAAAAATTGTTTGCCGTTATGATTTGATAATTGCCGGCTAACCAGTCGTGAAAGATTTTTGATCCACGCAAAGTGAAATCTGGCTTTGAAATTATTCAAGTCATCATTATCATCATCATCATCGCGGTCTATTTCAGATATAGTTTTAAGAAAATTGTTATCCTAGAATAGGTTAGACTTAAGACTTTAGAATAGGTTAGACTTGAGAAATAGCGTATAAGAAAATTATTACTTCTAGAATAGGTTAGACGTAGGAAATATTGAATAAACAAAACATATATTATCGGATGATTCGCGTCATTGCTTACAACACCCTGTCACTCTTCGAGCATTTTAGCTAGTATAATTCGTATATAAGCTAAGAATTCTATTCCATTGTCGGTAAGGGGGAAAAAAAAGATCGGTAATCGTTACCATGATCCAAAAGCGAATCGGTAGTGGCGCCATCGCGCGACAGAAAATTGCAGCCATCCGATTGTCGGTAACGAAAGATCGGCAATCCATGATTCAGATTCGTTACCATCAGACTGCCGATTCGTCTACCATCAGACTGATCAGACTGCCGATTTGTCTACCATCAGACCGCCGATTTGTCGGTAACAGAAGATCAGCAATCCATGATTCAGAATCGTTACCATCAGACTACCGATAGCAGAAGATCGACAATCCATGATTCACGTTACCATGATTCGAAATGGCGCCATCGCACGACGGAAAATTGCAGCCATCAGATTGTCGGTAACAGAAGATCGACGATCCGTAATCGTTACCATCGGACTATCGGTATCGAAAGATCGGCAATCGTTACCATGATCCAAAATGCTAATCGGTAGTGGCGCCATCGCATGACAGAAAATCGTAACCATCAGATTGTCGGTAACTAAATCGGTAACCATGATCCAAAATCGTTACCATCGCGGCAGGTAACTTACCATCACAGTCGATACGTTACCGACTGCTTGATGGCCGGTAAAGAAGGCTGGATCCAGAACTCTCTTATTATATCTACTCCTAACCTTTTTGCGCCGACAGTAGATCCGAAGATAGTCGAACGTACGCCCTATCATATGCAATTAAGGGTACATGTCATATATACAGGGTGATTCAGGTTAGGCGCACCACCTTACGTGGGTGTATTCCTCCTGAGAATCCAAGACTAAATTTCCTTAACCAAAACTTCGAGGGACTAACGATTTCGGAGCTACGGAAGATCTTAGTTGACCAATCACAGGGCTTACGAGTGACCAAGACAGGGTCGGTTCAAGAGTTTAAATCGAGCAGTGCCCGCGGCGCTTTGATTTTTATTCTACGACGTTTCAGTTCGATTTCTAGATGAGTATGACAGCGTCGCCTCCTGGAGATGTCTTCGTACGGCATTCACCTCCGTTCTCGTCGTCCTGATCCTCTGATTCATAGTTTCAGTCGTCCAGGCCCTCCACTTCGTAGTTTGAGTCGTCCAGGTACTGCGCTTCGTAGTTCTCGTAGTCGCAGGGCCTGGACGACTGAAACTACGGAGAGCAGGACCTGGACGACTGAAACTACGGAGCGGAGGACCTGGACGACTCAAACTACGGAGCGGAGGACTTCGACGACTGAAACTACGGAGCGCAGGACCTGGACGACTGAAACTACGGAGCGGAGGACCTGGACGACTCAAACTACGGAGCGGAGGACTTAGATGACTCAAACTACGGTGCGGAGGATCTGGACTACGAGAACTACGGAGCAGAGGACCTAGACCACAAGAACTACGGAGCGGAGGACCTGGACTACGAGAACTACGGAGCGGAGGACCTGGACCACAAGAACTACGGAGCGGAGGACCTGGCCGACTGAAACTACGGAGTGGAGGACCTGGACGACTGAAACTATGAATCAGAAGACCAGGACGACGACAACGGAGGTGAATGCCGTACGAAGACATCTTCAGGAGGTGACGCTGTCATACTCATCTAGAAATTGAACTGAAACGTCGTACAATAAAAATCAAAGCGCCGCGGGCACTGCTCGATTTACACTCTTGAACCGACCCTGCCTTGGTCACTCATAAGCCTTGTGATCGGTCAACTAAGATCTTCCATAGCTCCGAAACCGTTAGTCCCTCGAAGTTCTGGTAAAGGAAATTTAGTCTTAGATTCTCAGGAGGAATACACCTACCTAAGGTGGTGCGCCCAACCTGAATCACCTTGTATATCAGTATTTCTGACACTCGACCCTTGACGGCAAACTGTCAGTTGCTGTAGAGCCTCTATATCTATTGGTCGCGATATTTATAGGTTATTCTTTAATCACACGTAATTATTTGAAATCGATTGATCACTGATCCGCGTCATTCAGCTAGTTTTATGATTAAAGAATAACCTATAAACATCGCCGCCAATGCACGTAGGCTCTACAGTAGCTGACAGCTCGCCGTCAAATGTCAAAAATACTGATATACATATGACATGTACCCTCAATTGCATATAATAGGGCGTACGTTCGGCTATCTTCGGATCTAGGCATGTCGCTCATCCACGAAAACGCACGGTATAGGTGAAGATGGATCTGACGAAAAACTGCAAAATAAAAAAATGTTTCAGAATAACATATTGTAACTTTTCGCGTGAGCTGCGGGTCGCGGCACTGAAGGTGTCGCGAGCCGGGAGTTACTGTGTGTTCTTTATCAAGGATTCATTACCAGGACTCCTTGTGAGAATTAAATGTTAGTGCCTAATACAGACTAGGGCGGAGCGAATCTTGCCGTAGCTGCCTCCGTCAGACCTGGATGCGGTAATCCGCACCAAGGCTGTATCAGACTTGGATCGGCTTTATCTCACCGAGACAGTATCCTGACTTGGATGCAGCTAGTGCACCAAAGCAGGCATCTGATCTGGGCAGCGTTTGCCTGACCGAAGCTGTATATTAGCTAATGAAGATGTTAGTGAGATCGGTTAGAAAGGAGTTCAGAAAGAGATTTTAACTAGAATTCAAATAATAGATTTAATCCAAGAATTTCTGCGATTTCGTTACAAAAAAAAAAACATTATAATAGAAAGATTTTCTAACATAGAGAAATTAATATTATGAAGATCTTAAATTTGTCATTTCGGCTAAGCCACGATATTACCGTTAAATTAGAGAAGAGTGAATATAATTGAGAAAATAGGTAAGTTTGGAAACAATAATTTAAATGAAACGATAGTGACTCTATACGTAAGTCCCTGCTATAGGTAACTCCGTTTAACAAAAGTGATTCTACTAAGTATCCGGGCTCTATGCCTGTCAGATACTGGCTAACAAGGCTGTGAGTCGCTTCTGTGCTATACCTGGAATGCGCTACTTTGTCGAGCAGCACTGCTCGTTATATAGCGCTCTGTGACGTCAGTTGTTATGCGTAATGGGTCCTGCGCGGTCGTCTCCTATGTGTGTATCAGGCCTATCGCCTGATACGTTACATATATGTATATGTACGTAATCACACGATCTTAGTGATCAATAACTTACAAATCAGAATTTTATTCCTCATTTTGCATTCTTCTAAAAAATATAAATCCATTTTCGACCGATATTTCTGCAGCTATCGAGTCCACGATTAAAATAACGTCGGTGCCTTGCTGATAATGTTGCAAGGCAATCCATACGCCGCACATGAGCAAAAACCGATCTCTACCCATCCATTCTGTTGGTACATATACCAAGTGTGAAAGCAGCTCATAGTTTCTAGAATTTGAATCATACGTATAGGTTCAAATATGAAATATGCACCTTCACTAATTGTAAATGTATGTATTTGTCACACACTACTTACTAGCCAGTCATTTTCACAATTTGAAACTGTTTCACTGTTATTAAAGAGGTATGCTCCAAACTCAAATGTTGAATGCCTTGCAGATGAGAGCTTGGAGCTCTTTTATATGATTCGAATATTTATGTTTATTAATTGAAAAAGGATGGACAAATCTTATCACGCCACAGAGGATAATCGAGACAAGTGCATGCGTACCTAAATTTTTTAGCGACGCGGACTGGTTTCGGGTTACACAAAACAGTGGGACACTGTACATTTCACGTACGCTTCACAACCGATCTTTCGAGAAAAAGCATCATCGTTTGAGTATAACTTTTTTCAAACGATGGAGGATTCCTTAAATGAGAAGAATCCGCTGATTTTCGTTAGTCTTACGTGAACGCTCTTCGCGTCAACGTCTGAACATGGAATACATCGTTGACCTGCAGGGGTTCAAAGAACCAGAGAATCGTTTCGTGGTTAAGGGACTAGCCGTAATTGCTGCAGACAGAAAATACCCAACGGTATTCTTTTTCGAGCCACCGTACGCGTGGACCGATTTACCTGTCAAGTATCGAGCGATGAACGCCTGATGCACACGCATTCACCACGGACTACCGTGGGATTTCGGATACGTCCCTTATTCGAAAGCGAAGGAGATTCTCCGCACTATCTTATCTACCGCCAAAACGGTGTCCGTGAAAGGAGCAAAGAAGATAGAATGGTTGAAACACTCGATGGGGGACAACGTTGAAATTGTTCTGGATCTCGGAGACTTTTGCTGTCCGTCGCTGACTAAATTACCACCGCTATCGACCCGCGAGTGTTTTATTCATGCGAATTCCTCGGAAAACACTACCTGCGCTTTAGAAAATGTAAGAAAATTGTACGATTGGTTCAATGAGCATATGTGAATAAAGATTGAAAACCAAATTTTACTCGTTTCATCAATTCGTTCCCTCGCGAACCGCATCCTTTCCGGACACCTTTCCCGGATACCTCCTACCCCTCTAGCCGTAGCATCGTTCCATTCGAAAAGTCTCTCGCCGGCAGGTTTCGAGAAACTCCTCGTTACAGGTGACGTTCTCATCCCGATGCTCGACGGCTCAGCTGAGACGAACCACAGCTACAGTCGTGAATTCATACTTCATGCAGCGAAGTCCTCGCGCCAGAGGGTTCACGTTACAGGCGATAAGACGGTCGGCGGCCTCTTCGGAACACCGCAAAGAGAGAGAGAGAGGTCGACTGAAAACGCTAGCCGATTCAATCCGTACAATGTCACCCATGTTAACTCTTCTCGAATTAGCCGATCGCTCGTTACTCTCGTGAGGATAGGTAGGAATTTATTATCGAAACTTCGAGTACAGCGAGTACAGATACGAACTATTTGTCTTAGAATTCTTTGGAATCTGATCGTCTGCGACGCTTCGTGTGTCTTTGTAAGAAAAAAAAAAATATGCAGAGGTTTATTAACAGATATTTCTAGAAGCCCAATATATCGTATGTTGAAACAATGCTTCGCGTCTCTGGGAAAACGGAGGACATACCAGGAACTGTTTGTTTTGAAAAATTCTATGAATCGGACGAAGCGCACCCAAGGTCGTTCTTTGCGTTCTGGGAACTGCTCGTCCAAATCCGGCGCGGCAAATTCACCGGAGGTGTCGGGTTACGAGCAATAGGGAGCGTCCCGGCGAAAAAAACGAGTCGCGACCCGTCGAAGCTTCTCGAACGAGCCCCCGCACCACCTACTGCCTCGCGGATTCCGGAAGGGCGAACCTACCAGCCTGACGCGGGGTTGGAATCTTATTTTGGGATGTGTGACGTTAACTCGAGGGTATGTAACGTCATATTGAGGGTGTGTGCCATCATTTTGAGGGTGTGTGACGTCATTCCGAGGGTCTTATGCCGATCATTCCTAGAACCGTTCGCGAAATTCCGAGAATCGTTAGGGGCGTACCCCGGGGAGCAACCCCTCGCCTTGCCGGGAAAAATTCAACGGCAGGGCCCCGACCGAGCCGACGCGTCGCTGCTGTGACGTAGATGCAACGTCACATGACGTAGGCGTGACGTCATGAAACCTTCTCGAACTCCCCCCTCCCGCCCCTCACACGGACACGGGGAGGTGCGCGTGTGTGCGTGCGTGTATGTGTGCACTAACACGCGTTGGTCCAGAATCGGCCTAGAATATCTACTCTAATAACTCCTCAACTGCAGCGATATTACTAGTATTAGTGCAGCTCTCCTCTTGACAATGTGCACACCACTTTGAGCATTTCAATCCGTGTTTGCGACAACCGCAGGATTTTGCGCAATGTTACGTGCGGACGAGAATCGAATGATCTCGGCTGCAGATATTATTCTACGATCCACCCCCGAGCGGTTAGGGGTTGACCAGGTTGGGTTCTTGGCTAGTTTAAATGCTGAAGCATACCTGCTGAGCCAGAGTGTTCTATTCTAGGTGACTAGGATTCCAGTGGTAAGGAAATATATTTTTAATGGGATTGCAGACATGCGTTGAATCGGTTTTTACTTTAATTATGAGATGTTGGAAACTCACGTCCGAATACAAAAATCATAAAGAGAAACAAGGGATTGGTTTAAAAGAAGCATACAATTAAAGTTCGATAATGTTTTGACATGAGATTAGAGTTTAGAAGTTTTATAAGATTATGGGACGGGTGAGTCGAGGAGTGGGCCACCGAGGATAGAGTGGAGATGACTTTAAGAACCTACCACCGAACTACCGAGCTGTACCGTCGACCTGAGTCTCTAGAAGTCGTCAGAGGGTGCCGTTACTGGACCGAAGCTAAGCCAATGAAGAAGCCGTTGAGATGCTCGTCCTTCAGGTATCGCTGAGCGTGATGGAAGGCCTTCCAGTAGCTGGTTGCGTACGATGGGGGTGCACCTCACACCTCTTCTTGGCAAGAATCACTTTGACTCTTCACTCCCCAATTTTTGACTGACTTTTGGGTAGCGTTTGGTCTCGCATTACAGCTCGGTTTTTCGGCGGTGGGGTTGCTATTTTGCTGATCGCTAGTTGCGATTTTTCTCAGGGTCAACGCATTCCTAGGCTCACCTGTTTCTGGTCCGAGCGAGTAACCGGGGAAGAATGCGCTTGGTAAGCAGGCGGTGCAAGGCACAGGCGACGCCTGTTCAGGGCCGTTCGTAACACAACCTTTCTCGCAACGACAAAAAATTATTTTTGTGATATCCTCCGGTATTAAAGGATCTTTCAAGTACACTACTTTAAAGTCATTTTCATGTTTCTCGCAACCATGCTCAATGGATTTGATGAATTGCCTAGCCATGCCTGACCTTGCAAATAAGTCCTGAGGCGATGTTGAGCAGGTGCACCTCGTGGTGGAGGTACATTTCCAAACTTGAAAGAAGATTTTATCGAGGATTTATCGAACTGATGAAATCTGACTTCGTTCGAAGATTTGTTTAAAACTTTTTTTTTCTCTTGTATTTTGTCAGCCTTAGTAAAAAAACATCGCTTTTATAATTTTCGATCCATTGTCAATAACTTCGTCATAATTAGCAGGGTATGTATGAAAAGATGTTGCGAGTTTATTCAATTCTTCGCTTTCTGAACATCGCTATATTTTATTTTTTCCAATACTAAAAAATGCTGAAGTAGTGTCACAACCAGTAAAACTATATAAAAATGCTACTATTTCTTTTAATTGTTCATATTCAAAACTATTGCAGGTGGAACACTGTATTGGTGTTTTGCCGGTAGTCATTTTTTGAAAAACTATATTTGACTGTTCCTTTGCTAATTGTGACAAAATTATTAACAAGTCGGTATCATTTCGAACTACGTTGACGTTGTAGTCACCGCATTCAACTGCCTGCAGTGCTGAATGCACGATTAAAACATCAGCGTCTTCATCTGCATGTTAAGTGCGATGACCTGCATCATTCAATTGAGAAGTTATTAATTTTATCAGGTTAGATTTGTGAATATTGCATGATCAAAATTCAGTTGGTTTTAACTCTATTTTTGTAGCAGTCGTAAAGCGAATCTCACGACGTTGACACGTATTCTGACTACGAAGCCGCCCTGCACTTTTTGTGCCTTCTTGACCATAGCCACGAAATACAATAACACTATTACTGTGTAGCGATTTGATAGTTAGAAACGATCTCCTCACCACACATACATAAGGATTTTTTATTACGTGAGTTTATAAAGATTTAGGTTTATATAAATAATGTAACACAACAACGGATAATTGAGCTGAGAACTACGAATTTGTTTATTTGCAACTTTTATGATGGAAAATTCAGCCCTTTTGATTGAAATAAATTCTTTTGGAGTTTGAATATTTGATCGTTGATATGAACAATAGGTCTTAATCGTAGCAACAGGTCTTGGAGTTGAGATAAAAATATCAACGATTCAGTTGTGTGTTATTATAATGATTCTTAACTTTGTTTGTTTCATATTTCCTGACCCTTGACGAGCAGAATCTAGTCTTTTAAATTATCTTAATTTTAACGGACAAAACAGACGACACAGTACTCTTTAGGATGTTGGAAAACATCCATGAAAAACAAATAATGATACCGCTAATTTCGAGTACAGACAATGGACATTTGAACATTATAGACAAACATGCGGTATCATGGAATTTACATATACATTATCGTGTATAAATATACATAAATGACTCGGAATGACATTATAAAGTGATTAGAATTAATAGTGCTAGTTATAGATTTTCGACAAGTCTCTCAGTAACAATGAATTGATGGCGTGGCCGCATGGTATAATACTTATATTTTGTTCGAAGTTTTGGTTGATAGATGATGTCGGCGTATTACTGTTGTTTCATTGGACGAAGGTTGTAGAAAATATATACATTTCTTACTATTATTTTGTGAACATTATTACTGATCAGTTTTACATTTCAACGATGATTTTAGATTACTATCAGTCCACAACAATTAGCGACACGTCTGTCTTCCATCACGGCCACGAGTCGAGAGAGCGAGTCTTCTTCTCTTCCGGCTAACCGGTTTATTAGTACTAAACATCGACTGTGGTGTCACGTAGCGCACCACATGAGTCAAGTATTAGGCGCTAGCTTTGAATACACTATATCGTTACAACTGCCAAATTTTTTCTTAACATAATTCCCGTATTCATCTAATATTACCGCCGTTGTATCATCTTTTTGCGACGTGATTTGATGTAGAAGAAAACCACCGTCAACGATGTGCATGAAAGGCGGCTGTACCCGTGTAGAAATTTTTTTCGGGCGCTTACAGGGGCCAAGTTAATTTGCCTCGCTATTATCAAGGCCTAAGCTCGGTCACCTATATTGGGCTAATGTTGGATTGTCCCACTTGTGTCATCTGGCCCCATATAGGCTTTCAAACTTGGACCTATTTTGGCAGCCCAAATTGGTCGAAGTTTGATCGCGTATATAGAGCCATATGAAATTCGTGGGACAAACCGACATTGGCCCATTATAGGCGACCAAACCTCAGCCCACGTAGCATAATATAGGTATATATATATATATATATATATATATATATATATATTGTAACGGATCGGGTGATCTAAAGCCCGAGACAATACGTCACAACGCGCACCATCAACCGCGCACAACAAGTGACGTCAATCGGTGACTATATAAGCGCAGCGCTAACACGGCTAATTTAGCAGTGCTAGGCAAAGCGCCACACTGACTCATTTATTCTCACTTATTTCTCACTCTTTACAGCAGTGCTAGGCAAAGCGCCACACTGACTCAATAGATTCTCTTCGATAAGCAGCAGTGTTAGGCAAAGCGCCACACTGACTCGCCTAGATATTTCTCGGAGGCCAGACAGGCAAAGCGCCCTGGTACTCTCTAGCTTCATTTTTCTTGAATACAGAAACGACCATAGCGGCGTTTTACGTTTTAGAGTCAAATATTATCTTTGTTTCCATTCTTCATTACAACTCACTTTTCACTCGATTTAGATTTAATTTCAAATATAATTAAAATTTAAACTATAAACGAATGTAGGATCGTAGCGTAGCTAAACCTATGAATTTTTGACTAAACTTATGTAATTTAATTTATAGACTAATTTACCGGTTGCAACCATTTCATCCCTTATGAATTATTTGATTAATTAAACTTTATGTTAATCGGGACGGTTTCCTTTTCTTTAAAACCTTTTTCTCCGTAGGCTGAACTGACCTGACTAACATCTTGTACGTAATTAGCTAATATACAGCTTCGGTGACGACTGCACTGCACAGATCCGATACTCGCTTCGGTGCGCTTGGCGTACCCAAGTCGAGATACGGTCTCGGCAAGTGCGTCGAATCCCAAGTCTGATACAGCCTCGGTGCTGCTTGCAGCATCCAGGTCTGAGGGAGGCAGCTACGGTGTGATTCGCTCCACCCTAGTCTGTATTAGGGACTAACAAATTGATTACCTCTACCAAGGAGCCCTAGAAATTAATCTAGAGTAAAGACACTCACAAGTAACTAGCCATACGCGACACCTTCTGTGTCGCGTAAAGCACCCGAAAAGTTACAATATATATATATATATATATATATTGTTGCGAATTATGGTTCGCGATTGATAAGATAATTAAATGTGGGTTCCCGAGGGAAATAAGTTGAACAGGAAACGAAATAATGGGAAATAAATATTAGGTTGTATTTAGGAAAATACGCGTCCGTTATAGCTCAAAGCTAAAAAAAGACTGTTTTTACAATAATGTCGTTGTGAGGAGTAACCGATTATCATTTATCAGATGTTAACATCATTTATCTTAGATGACTACTAGACTTTGCAAATTAAATATGAGGGGTGTTTTTCGACCTTTGTAACACTACCCCCCCTTTAGTAAAAGAGTCGACCCGACTCGCGAAATGCAAAAATTAAAAGAAAAACGAAAAGTCGAGTAGTCAAATTGTGTGTGCTTGCTCTAATAGGGAAGGTTAGTGTGGTGGATTAAAAATTTGAAGAATTCTTTCCCAAAAACTATCCGGCATTTGCCTTCACTCTCAAGGAAAAACCACACAAAAGAACTTGAGAAGATAGTCGAGCCTTAACCAATCAAAGTGTGAAATTGAATATAAAAATGTTCTTCAAAGTTTTTCTATCTTGAAAGAAGAATCCAAAAGGAACAGGATCAGGATGTGAGTGGTATTGTGGTTAGATCCTGCAATCTGCAAAAGGAGGCGACAGGAGGGCGTGAAAGGGAGGGAGTTCTGGATCATTCCAAAAACATAGTACTGGTCCCAAAATCGCTCGATCCAAGCCTCTTCAAAAGTTTTTTTAGTAAACGACCTATATAGGAGGACAAATATGAGTTTTACACGTAAAACACATTGAACACGTAGAAAACGTGAAAGAAGAAAAATCCTTATAAAGGTTAAAATGTGAGATATAATCACAATAATCAGGATAATAAAATTGGAACGGTCTTATCTGATGGGAAGCAGGAAAACAGGATAAATAGGTCCAGGATGGGATGCTTTCCGCTTTGATTTTCCAACTTCAGAATACTAGATAAATCGAGCTCTGAAAATCTTGTATTAAATTAGTTACTTAAGCTAACAATTAAATTTGTAATCCTATTCGGATCTCTCAAACGAGTTAGCAATTAAACGTTTTCAAACAACGCCTGTAAGATGCCTCTCCAAAAGAGAACAAATAAAAATCATTAATAGACAAAAGAAAGATTATGTACTCGAAACTAGAGATTATTCATCTAAAAAGGCGTTTCTCCGAAGAGGATGCCCTAAACCTGGGGATCCTTGTTTGTGGCGCTTTAAAAAAAAAAGAGCTGTACTGTGGTAGGGCGACCATTCTTAAAAGCATGGATCAGGCAGATCGCTTCCTATGCCTTAACTGTTTTATATATGGGTTAGTGACCTCCTAGTTTATTATTATCATCCTTTTTCCCTCTCGTTATCGACTTAATATTTCTCGTTATTCTCGATAAAATTTTTCTTCCTTTTTTCAGAAAATTTTCAGAAGAAAAAACGAAGTTCTGGAGAAGAGATTTGCATTCGACGATCCGGTCGGATGGTGTCGGGAATATGGAGGGCACCTGTGCCCTTTGCAAGCGCGCTCCCTCCTTCTCCCTCCGACCGGTCGCCGAATACGAACGGTGTAGGGAGATCCACCGTTTGACCGAATTAATAGGAGTATCCGTCGCGACCGTTGTAAAAAAACGACGACTGCACGTGTCGCCTGAAACCTTTACTAAAGTGCTTCAATGTCTTTCCTTCATCCTTTTTGAATAAAGAAAAATTTAAACTAACCGCCTAGTTTATTAATTCTCGAGTTAGTCTTCGTAAACCATGACGAATGACGATGCGAACCCAATCGAGAATTAAAGATCGAATTGAAACTCGAAAATCGATTCGTCTGTCGAGATAACTCCTCCTTTTTTATTTTCTGGACTGCACAACCTTACTAATCGATTAAAAATCGATTAAAGTTTTGTCGAAACGACTCCTCTCTTTTTCTATTTGGTTAGCATAACCTTGCAAAACCTCTTATAAACATCGCTGGCTGATTCTTCGGCATCGAGAATCAAAACTTGAGCTGGTTGGAAAGAAAATAACCCATTTATCAACCAGTCCTCGTGAACTTCATGTAAGATTTTCAAATAATTTAGGGGAATCGAGTCTTCTTCAAGTCGCGAGCGAGATGATACTCGTGAGAAGGAGGTTTCTGGACTTAACCTCAAATAAATTACGAGGTCTACTTTGAAATTGGGAGAACTCTCGACTAATATCCTGACGTTTTCAAATAAAAGGTGAGCTTCGAAATCTTCGAACTCTCTGGATCTACGACGAGCCTCTATAAAACAATTGGCACTGAAAATTGACCTTTCCATGATTTTAACCGGTTTCGAAGTTTGAATTAAATGCTTATTTCTCATTACCATCGAAGCGTGATGTTGGAAATGGTAAGCATATTTTTTAGGATCCCTGTACATCTTTTCTAACAGATTCACTCCTAATACGTTTCTAAATTCTTCTACTGGTTCCAAAAGAGTCAAAATATTCTCATCTTCTAGGAATTTTTGAGTGAAAGTGCTTTTTCCGCACCCTATATTACCTTCTACTATGAACGTCAGGGGTCTGTTAGGACTTTGCTTGATCCCAAATGTTTGCAATCCAGACCACCTGAAAACAGAAAAGACAAGAACCTGAAGGATTCAAAAGAGAAGAGCAAGTTCAACATCTCCCAAGTCAGTCGTTTTGGAAAGGTTGTCTTCGTTCATAAGGGGCTAGTCGGTCCAAATGAACCACCTTTGGTTTAGTACGAGCTGATCGTTGTATCCTATAAACTACATCGTTAATTCGATCTTTAATTTCATACGGTCCTTCCCAATTGGACTGTAACTTGGGACAGCGTCCCTTCTCTCTTCTGGGTTGAAAGAACCAAACTGAATCCCCAGTTTTAAATTGAAGGTTACGAGTTCTAATGTCGTACCTAGCTTTCGTCCGATCTGAAACTACCTGAATCTTATCTCTAGCAAATTCATGAATTTCTTCCAGTTTTTCCTGAAGAGATAAACCGAAACTCGAGTCTAATGGTTCTTCCAAAGGAAAAGGTCCCTTTTCTAGATCCGAAGGAAGTCTAAGGTCCCTCCCCGTGAGCATGGAAGCAGGAGTTTGACCAGTTGTTTCATGAACAGCTGATCTATAGGATAGAAGAAATAGAGGGATCCAGTCATCCCAATTCCTATGATCTTTGTCCACGTAGGAAGAAAGATACCGAAGGAGAGTTCTGTTCAATCGTTCTATCATCCCATCCGATTGGGGATGTAAGGGAGTCGTTCTAGTTTTCCTTATCCCTAAAACCTTTAAAACTTCAGCTACAAGAAGAGATTCAAAATTTCGACCTTGGTCCGTATGGAGTTCTAATGGAGAACCGTATCGACAAATAAATTCTTTAACAAAAACCTGAGCTACCGTTTCAGCTTCCTGATTTGGAATTGGTATTACTTCAGGCCACTTGGTGAAGTAATCCGAAATAACTAAAGCGTAACGGTTTCCAGAATGGGAAAGAGGTAAAGGACCGAGGATGTCCATAGCTACTCTTTCAAATGGAGCGCCGACATTATAAATCTGAAAATTACTAGTCCCTTTCTCTCTTGGTCCTTTTTTAGCTATACAAACGTCGCAGGTGCGACACCAATTTTCTACGTCTGAACGACAACGCGCCCAAAAGTATTTCTCTCTAATCCTACCAAGAGTTTTATTGGCTGCGAAATGTCCTCCGGAAGGGGCATTGTGATGTTCTAGGAGGATGTCCGGAATCTTCTTTGAAGGGACCAGAAGTTGCCATCGAAGTTGTCTTGCGTCTGGGGATTCCCATTTTCGGTAAAGTAGATCTTGAAGTATATAGATGGAATCCCATTGCGCCCAATAAATTTTTAGTTGTTGACTAGCCGAAGACACTTCTTGCCAATCTGGTCGTGTATCCGAATCTTTCCACGTCTTGATTTGAGAGAGAACAATATCTTCTCTTTGAAGAGTCTGCCATTCTTGAGCATCTCCTCCAAGGGAAATCAATCGTATCTTGACAGAAGGTATTCGTTGACCTTCAAGACGTGTGCATTGTTTACAATTTATTAAGTCTTCGCAGGGTCTCCTGGAGAGGGCGTCCGCGTTTCCGTGTAGGGTTCCTGGGCGATGTTGAATGTCGAAATCATATTGACCTAAAGTCTCTAACCATCTAGCTACTTGACCTTCAGGAGCCTTGAAAGAGAGCAACCACCTTAGCGAAGCGTGATCGGTTCGAACAAGAAACTTTCTTCCATACAAATCATATATTATATTAAAGTTCGAAATCGGATGTCCGGATGTCACAAAATCGGGGATGTATCTATTCATGCCTGTATGAAGTTTCTGTGTTATCGTCAGTCGTATATTGTGATCGTCAATTTGAGCCGAAGGGAATTTTGGGTTAATGTGAGAATTTTTGAGATCATGAAAAAAGTATAGCAGGGTCAGTAATAATAACATATCTTTGAGTGATATTTTTTATATTATATTTTTTTTATTGATTTTTTATTTTTTTTATTTCACATCAAACATTCCATCTGAAAAAACTCGAAAATTGTTCATCACCGCCTCTTTGCGGACTGTTCTCGCCGCTGCTCCTGCCTCCTCCGCCACTCCCGAGCGCTGTTACCGCCCCTCGTCCCCCTGTATGCTGATTTTTATATTGGCAATTGTCCTAAGAAGCTAATACGTATTCTTTTGTTTCTTACTCACGACGATTAATTCGAACCCTAATTCCCCTCCGATTGGATCAACACAGCCAGAATTATTGAGAATTGAATAATTAACCTTTCGATTGACGATTACAGACAGGTGCGAATTCGCATCAAGGGTATCTTATTCACCTGTATCTCTTAGAAAGCGAAAAGTATCATACGTTTCCCTCACCACGGAAAAAAAAAGTCCAATAGTTTCCCCAGCAGATGGCCCCGGACCAGCATTCAATTATATTTTGGCCATCGAAGGAGACGGACGTAAATTTATTTACGGTGCGAATTTCGACCGGTGTACAACCCCCGGCTGGTAAACGAGTTTTTGGCAATTAAGAAATCAAATACTTGAATAAAAATTGCATTGTAACAACATTCTGCGTTAATTTGTTCATTTTTTTATTCATTCGAAACAAGAATTATTCTTGGAGTCGTTAAAACACTATAAAATTTTATTTTCGGGTTACTTCGATAAATCGATTGTTTTCCTAAATTGCGAGAACAAACTTATATATACCCTCGAAATATTAATATTCCCGTTGATTACAGTCTTTACCATTTTCATCATTTTAATAATCACGAATTTGCACCAGTGTGTAAATCTAAGGTTTTCAAATAGGTGTTCGATCAAAGGGTTATGGATGAAATTTTTTTTCGATTGTCGCCGCTTATCATCACTGAGTAAGTATAAAGCAAAATTGATCAATAATCGAAATTTTAAATCACTGTCGTCACTGAGTTCACATGCAATCTCATATCCAGGGTCTACTTAATTTTATCCAAACTTTAACTGAATATAGTTCAACATGTTATGAACGTTTGGTAAGATTTTCAGCTTACCTTTTTTCTTTTGATTGCATAAATTTAATAAATTAATAAATTTTTTATGTAAATATATTATGTATACGAAAAAATGTATACATAATAATTGACAGCAAAAAAAGGCGAATGGTTTCCCCACTAGGTAACCCAAGATTAGCATCCAATTATATTTTGGCCATCAAAGGAGACGGACGTAAATTTATTTTCGGTGCGAATTTCGACCGAATTCTTCCTAAAATTGACTATCTTCAGTTTTCCTCCTCTATCTTAAAAACCTTGCACTTAATCACAATTTGCCAAAAACGAACTTGAAGCTTATGAAATTGCGCACATTTTAAAAACAAAAATCGTTGCGATTGGATGATTGGTGACGAAATGGCGGCAATTTGAAAAAAACATGGATTTTTTATTTTAGGAAGAACCCTATTTTTATGAAAATTTCAAAATGGCCCAACAGAGGTAAAACATCGTTTTTCGCCAAAACGCAGAAACACGTGTCTCATGAAATCGCATGAAAATTGATATACCAAAGTTACAAATGAATCGGAAGTGGTGGCCAAAAATCATCGGTGAATCCATATGGACTGGGCCATATGTAAGTTAAATATATGGCCAATTTCGCTAATCATCCTCATATTAATAATAGTTGCAGTTACAGATTCGCGAGCAAACTTTGTGAGCTTTGAATTATAGGTAATTGAATTTTGTTCATCCGATGGTTTGTCATATACTATACTTCTGACTCACCGCGCGTTTCAATTTGAAATCCATGCAAGTAATCTGAAAGTATATTATATTATTTATAAATGAGGCATTTTATGTCAACTTAGTACAGCGTCTTTCATGAAATTCAACATACCTCAAAATTTATTTATTACTCGACTCATGTGCATTTGAGGATATTCCAGAAAGAAAGGTCAATAAAGGTATTGGCTGCCTACTCCTATTGAGGTGTAAAAGAAATCAATCGGCAACTGAATTGAAAGTGTTTCAGATCCTAGGTGTAAGAAATATTTTTTGTGAATCATTTGAAAATAGTTCCGACTTACCGCTGATTTCGGAAATCCCTGGAATCTCGCCGCCCGACATGATGCCGAAATTCACACTGATACGACACGAAGTTTACACAATTTCTTCAAGATTAAGACACGCAAGTAAAGTAGGGATAATTCCCGCGCCCATGCACAGACAAATTCCAAGTCAGCCTAATGTGTGACGTGTTTATATGCTCATATTATGACCTATTTCTCCGTCAACGGATAAGTGAGGTAAGAAAAGACGAAAGAAAACAGAGATTAGTTCTAAATTTTGAACGTGTCTCGCGGTGATTACGCCATATCGCTCACTACGCTGAAGACATGGGGCGAAGAAACACCAAAAGTGAGTCGACTCCCACTTAAATATAAAATATACATTTGATTGATTTATCTCGCAATATTGTATTCCATGTTTCGTTCACATTATTTGAATTTATTCTACAATATTTCCTATACAAATGGATGATCTAGGAAGAACCCTCCTATTTAGTATCAGCTGCTTCTCTAAAACTGCTTCCTCGTCTTGACTAAAAATCAACATCCAACTTTTCTCCGATTGTTACCATTACAAAAATAATGAGAAGTCGCTCGGATCACATTTATGACCAAAATCGGTATGTGTAGTACGTATATGCATGTATGTATAGAGCACATGTTCTGACGATAATTTTCATGTATCGGTTTTTTTCAACTTGACCGACCAGAGCCAAGCTATAATTATTTGAATACTATTTACTTGACAAAATTCAAAATTTTCAACTCCGAAATTTTAGATAAAAAGAAATTGGGAATCACTCATACACGTTGTTTTCAGTTTGCTGATGGTAGAAAAAAAATTATTAAAAATCTTGAAGAGGGTGGGATCCGAGCCTGACTCATTTGAAAGAGAATACCTCATATACACCATACATACGTGTATATAATATCTGTGGACGTGAACAACGATTAGACCAATTCAGTGTCAATATTGTGCTAATTAGTTTAATTTGCGTTCCAGATTCTGAGAACAAAAAAAAAAAAAAAATATTGTAGGCGTCCAGGCCACCAACGCTAAAAGTGAGTACTTTTTGAAGTGCTTAATAATAAAGAGTACAGAAATTCTCCGGAAGAGGAAGAGAATAGGAAGAAGAGGAGGAAAAGCAGGAAGAGAGAAAGGAAGAGGAGCCAAAGACGAAAGAACAAGCAGGGCGACGGGAGAAAGAAGCAAGAGAGAAAAAAGCAGATAGAGATAGCGAAAGCTGGAAAGTGATGTTTTGGAATGTAGCAGGACTAGCCAGAAAAGACGAGGACTTCTGGAAAGACATAAGGGAATGCGACGTAATAGTCCTAAGCGAAACGTGGTTAGAGGAGAAGGGCTGGGAGAAGATCAGAAGCAAACTACCTAAAGGATACGTATGGAAAACGCAACACGCAAAGAAAGAATACAAAAAGGGCAGAGCAGCGGGAGGAATGGCAATGGGAATAAGAACAGAAATAGTAGAAGAAGGAGCGGAGGAAGAAAGAGACAGACAGGAGGAGGGATGGATCGAAGGAAGAATCAAGGTAAAAGAAGACAAATGGACCGTGATAGGAATATACGCAAAAGGCGACATAAAAGAAAAAATGAAGAAAGTAAAAGAAATAGAAGAAACAGAAGGAAGACGAAGAAGAATAGTAGTAGGAGGAGACATGAATGCGCGAATAGGTGAAAAAGGAGGGGAATATAGAGGGCAATACAAAGAAGAGGAAAAAGAAAGGAGATCAAAAGACAAAGAGATAAACGCAGAAGGCAAAAGACTCGTAGAAGCAATAGAGGAGATAGGCTGGGCAATATGGAATGGAAACACACCTGGGGACGAGGAAGGAGAATTCACCTTCACAGGAGGGAGAGGAGACACAGTGATAGACTACGTGATGGGAGGAAACGAAACAAAAGACAAAGTGAGAAGAATGGAGGTTGGAGACAGAGTGGACTCAGACCATCACCCAATCATAGTAGAAATAGAAGCGGAGAGATGGGAAAAGAAAAACGAAAAAAGAGGCAAAAAAATAATGAGAGGAAAATGGTCAAGAGAAGGAAGAGAAAGAATAAGAAGAGAGGTAAGATGGAGAGAGGAAGAGACGAGAGGAGTGAATGAAGAAATGGACAGAAGAACAGCGGAGATAAGGAAGATTATAGAGGAAGAAGCCGAGAAGGAAGAGACAGCAGTGAAGCATAAAAGAGGGTGGTGGGACGAAGAAGCAAAAAGGAAAAAAAAGAAATTGAGGAGAACGCTGAGAGAATGGAGAGCAGGAAGAGAAAAGAGAGAAAGGTACAAAGAAGAGAGAAATGAATACAACAAACTGTGTGAAAGAAAGAAGAGTGAAGAGAATGAGAGATTCATAAGAGAAGCGGAAGAAGCCCACACGGAAAGCAAAGTGTGGGAAGTGTTGAGCAAAGAGAGGAAAAGAAGGAAAAAAGTAGAGGACACCATAGAAGAAGCAGAATGGAAGGAGCACTTCATGAGGATACTGGGAGGAACTGACAGCAAGGCAATAGTAGGAAACGCAGAAGCAGGGAGAGAAAAAGATGAGGAAAGTGATATAAAAAGAGAAGAAATAAACAACGCAATAAAAAAGCTAAAAGAAGGAAAAGCCCCGGGAGGAGACGGAATCGCGAACGAAATATGGAAAATCGGCGGAGAAGACGCAGGAGAATGGATATGGGAAATTTGTAATAGAATATGGAGAGGAGAAGGATGGCCCGAAGCATGGAAAGAAGGGCTGATCATACCAATAGTCAAAAAAGGGGAAGGGAGAAAGGCAGAAGACTACAGAGGAGTCACACTGATGCCGACACTATATAAAATATACGCCACAGTACTAGCAGGAAGGATAGAAGAAGAAATGGAAGAGAAAGAAATGATACCGCAAAACCAAACCGGGTTCAGAAAAGGAATGGGAACGATCGACAACATATACGTAATAAACCACCTGATAAACAGAAGGATAAGAAGAAAAAAAGGAGGAATGGTAATAATGTTCATAGACCTGAAGGCAGCCTTCGACTCAGTAAACAGAGGAAAACTATGAGAAGCGATGAGAAAGAAAGGAGTGAGAGAAGAACTAATAAAAAGAGTAAAAGAGATCTATAAGGAGACAAAGAACAGAGTGAAAATAGGGGACAAGGCAGGGGAAACCTTCTGGACGGTGATGGGAGTCAGACAAGGATGCCCGCTAAGCGCATATCTGTTCAACCTACTGACTGCAGACATGGAAGAAGAACTAAGCAGAGCAGGAGAAGCCGGAGGAGTAAAGCTGGGAGGAAGACGAGTGTACACACTCGCATACGCGGATGACGTCGCAGTAATGGCTGAAGACGAGGAGGGAATGAAGGTGATGATAAGAAGACTGGAGAGGTATCTAGATGAGAAAAAGCTTACGCTAAACGCAGACAAGACGAAAATAATGAGATGCAGAAGAGCAGGGGGGAGAAAAAAGAATGTGGAATGGAGGTGGAAGGGGGAAAAGCTAGAGGAAGTGAAAGAATTCAAATATCTGGGATACGTGATAACAAAGAATGGGAAGCAAGATGCGCATGTGCGGGACAGAGTGAGGAAAGCAGGAGTGGTCATGAGACAAGTATGGGGAATCGGAAAAAGAAGATTCGGAAGAGACTGGGAAAGAAGAATGTGGATGTTCGACAGGCTGGTATGGACAGTAGCGGAGTATGCAGCAGAGATATGGGGATGGAGAGAATGGAAGAATATGGAAGCACTACAAGAAAGATATATCCGATGGCTATTTGGAGTAGACTGGAGAACACCTGGGTACATGGTTAGGGAAGAAATAATGAGGTCAAAACTGAGAACAAAAGCGGGGAAAAGAGCCTGGAAGTTCGAAAAGAGACTGGAGGAAGGAAGAGGAAGCGAACTGGCAAGGGAGTGCCTAGAAGAAGTAAAAGGAAGAGAAGAAAGAAAGGACAGAGAACTAGAGGGATGGGAGAAGGATAGAAAAGAATGGTGGACGAAGTGGGAGGAAGAGACAGGCGAAAGAAACGCAGAAGGGGAAAGACGAGAGATGGATATAGAAGAAAGAAAAAAAAATAGACGAAGAAAAACAGAAAGAAGAGAGATGGAGGAAAATATGCGAATCGAAGTACAACAAATGGTACAAAGAGATAAGAAAGGAGGGAATACCAGCATACCTGAAAAAGGGCTGGGGAGAAAGCAGATGGGGAAGAATAGCAAGATTCAGAATGGGAGGTGAAGTTAAAGAAGCAAGATACTGGGTCGTGGAGGAAAAGAAAAAATGTAGAATCTGCGAAGGGGAAACAGAGTCATGGGAACACGTTTGGGAAAGATGCACAACAAGAGTAAATAGAGGAAACAGAGAAGACGAAAAGAAAAGCTGGCAGGAGAAAGTGCACGAAATACTTGGAGAAGAAGGAGAGGGGGAGAGTTGGATGAGAGAAATAGAACAAATAAGAGAGGAAAAGGAGAGAAGGGGGAAAGAACAAAACGCGGAAGAAATGAACAGCGCAAAGACTAGGGCAGATTAAATATAGTCTAACTATGGCAAATAGAATAAGAGTAAACAGGAGAGAATGGTAATAGAGGAATAGGATGAGAAACGAAAATAGGTAGAAATAAGAAAGTTGTACAACAAAATGTAACCTCGAGAGGAAACAATAAAAGCACATACATACAGAAATTCTCCGGAAGAAAATTGCCGCTAATTAATATGATTCGTATTACTATGATTCATAATCAAATTGAACATGATAATTTGATGAAGAATATACGAGAAAAATAAATTATTCTGTTATGTAAATATCACAAAATGGCAGGACTTGCCGGAGAAAAAAAAACGCATTATACTGCCATAAATTGAAAGAAAGAGGAAATTTATAATTCAAAATAGGATACAAGACGAAAACAAGAAACCTCGTTATAATCTGTTGAGTAACCTTCGGGAAAAAACTCTAATTCTTCGCAAAAGAATAATGACTGAATTACTATAGATTTGAAAACAGATTAAAATTGATCGTTAGAAAATAAGAAATAGAAATCTCTGTTATTTTTCAGAACCGATCAAAGATGCGGCCTTGGCGGCAATTGTGGCCGCGTTTATGAAAGGTATGATACAACTCCAAATATTTGAGTGTGTCAAAAAAAAAAAAAAAACATAAAAATATGTAGATATGGATTTTGATATATTGTTGTTGTTTCGAGGCGATGAGTGGGACGCCGTCATGGCGGAGATGGCAATAAATATAAAATAATAATAATAAATATAGAAAATAAAAGTTTCATGAATAGTTAAATTTTCAGTATCTGATGTTTGATTTATACCCAAAAAAATTTCCTTTAGTTCTATCTTTTCATTATCATCATTGTTCTTAAATTGTTCTTACATTCATATATCATGTTATTTGTACAGCTCATCATAAAAGCTGTCAAATCACCATAGAATGTATATTGTTTTATCACAGTGGATGTTGCGTTTAACATCAACGACGTACGATTTTATAAAAATGACATTCTCAATTTTATACATTCAAGTTCGTTTCGACGCGCGACAAAATTCTGCAAGCACTTTCGAAGACCAATTTCCTTGATATCTCTTTTTCATCGCCATCATGTCTTGATTAATTCGTAGTAGTCTCAATTAAGGGGTGAGAATTTTTTCCATTATTAGGTATGAAGAAGTACCATCGGCTAAGAGTGTGATGAAATTTGTACCTGCCGTGCTATCCGATTTCGGACTTGACTACTATACAGATATGATATCATTATCAAGAACGCGCCTATTTTAATGTATGAGTTTTTGCGATTCTTTCGTGCACTGAATGAGTGTGGAAAGAATTGAACAGAATATTTCATGTAACTTGTGACAAAATATTACCCAAACAATTGGTACACCACTACCAACCGAGCGAGCGTAGCGAGTGAGGGACAACGCAAAATCAAACGAGTGAGCGAGCGAAGCGAGCGAACGAGCACAATTATCAGCTATAGTGATGAAAATGAGACACCGTTTTCACAACAGCTAGAAGTTCCCTACGGGTGACGCAATAATTCTTTTCAGTTTTGCTAAGAACTCGACTAAAATAACTAATTACCCCTTCTTGCCCTCCTTGAATTTGAGATAAAACTCCACCTATTCCTGTAAGTGAAGCATCTGTATCTAATATAAATGAAAGTTCGGCGTTTGGGTAAGCTAAGATGGGAGACGAAGTTAAACAAAGTTTTAATCGAGAAAAGGCCTCTTCACAATCTTGGTCCCAATCGAAGGGCGTCTTGAGTCCAGTTAGATGATGAAGTGGTCTAGCGATGGTTGCGAATCCTTTTACGAATCTTCTGTAGTATGTGCATAGCCCGATGAAACTTTGTATTTGTTCCTTATTTTCAGGGCGAGGCCAATTGGAAACCTTCTCGATTTTCGTCGGGTCAGTTCTAACTCCAGAAGCGGAGACTATATGTCCCAAGAAGTTCACTTCTTTTTGAAATAGGTGACATTTCTTCGGACTCATTTTGAGTCCCGCTTTTCGAAGACGAAGGAAAACTTCTCGAAGATTGTCCACCTCTTCTTTGAAGGTTTTCTCGAAAACGATGATGTCGTCTAAGTAGACGAGACAAATTTTCCCCGATAGTCCTTGAAGAATCGTCTCCATGGCCCTTTCGAAAGTTGCGGGAGCATTGCACAATCCAAACGGCATGACCTTAAATTGCCATAACCCTCCAAGACCTGAGACAAAAGCAGTTTTTTCCTTGTCCATTGGGTCCATTTCGATCTGCCAGTATCCACTTTGAAGATCTATGGTACTGAACCATCGGGCTCCAGTCAGCAGATCTAAAGTCTCTTCGATCTTTGGAAGGGGGTAAGAATCTTTTTTGGTTATGTCGTTTAGCTTTCTGTAATCAATACAGAATCGTTTGGAACCATCCTTCTTGTTTACCAAAACAATAGGGGATGCCCACGGGCTGGAAGAGGCTTCTATTACTCCGCTGTTTAACATGTCTTCTATCAGTTTGTTAACCTCTTCCCTCCCGTTCAAGGGAAGTCTGCGAGCAGCTTGTTTAAAAGGAGCGTTGTCTCCGGTGTCGATCTTGTGTTTCACCGAAGTACATCGTCCAATACCTCCTCCGGGTTTAGCGAAGGAGTCTTTAAATTCTCCTAATAGAGACACGAAACCTTCTGTATTAGGTTCGTCCAAATTCATCATAGATCTGTCTATGAGATCTTCAAAAGGTGAGAGGGTTTCGATGGAAGAGTCTACTCTTGATCCTTCTTCGTGATCGTCCTCATCTTCAACCGACGTTTCCAGTAAAATCTCCGGATCTTCTGAAGAATGAGCTAAACTACGAACCCTAGGAGCGTTACTCGAGGAATCAAAAGGTCGACGTCTGGTCGTCAAGAGAGAAATCTCCAGAAATTAAGGAATTGGTAGCCGTTGAAATAATGCATCCATGAAGAGTCAGAAAATCTAACCCCAAAATCCCATCATCCTCAATATCAGCTGTATAAACTTTATGAGGAGAAGAAATAAATCCAGATATAGCAACCTGGACAGAAGTTTTACCTAAAACTGGAGTAGTTTCTCCAGTAGCGGTTCGCAATGAAGGAACAGGCAAAACATTTAAAATGGGATCTAAGAGATCCGAACGGACCACGGTAACATCAGCCCCGGTATCTATAACCCAGAGACAATCAACACCATTTACGGTGCCCCAGGTGTATAGCCCGGTTTGACGGAGGCTCCTAACTAAAAATTGGATATTATCAGGACTACCAATATAAGACTCTCCCGATGATTTAAGCCCCACTGAATCACCAGAACTTAGTTTTTTGAGGTTGAAGCTTCAGGATTGGAAGAGGATCTCAACCTCAAAAGAGGATTGGCCAATGTTATTTGCCAATCGGACATTCGTCAGTCGATGCAAGATTCATGACGTGTATATATCCATCGACCGGAAACATAGAACTTGTCGTGTCCTATTAATCGATAGCTTTTGGATGCCAGATTTGATGAATAAACAATATGGAAAATGGTTGTAGAAAAATGGTTCGCAAGATACTATGAGTGAAAGTACTATCAATCCAAAGCCAACACAACCGACACGAAAAAGAAAAACCGAATGTGCCCGCCAAGTACGTAGCTCTTGGAATGATGTTTCGATATCCTCATTCGAAACTCCGACTTCACGACGTAGACTTGCTGAAAGATCGCAGGGGTACGTTCGGTGCTTGGCTATTTTCTTGATTTCACGACGGAGACTGGCGAAACGTTCTACTTATAAATCAATTATGATTTTTGTGTGGGTACTTGGCGGCTTTTTTTACATCTACGATGTTTTTGCGTGGGATTTCACTACTTTTTGCAAGTACGCATCTTTGACATCGCTATCCCATTCAACCGACAATCCTAACAAACCCCCGATCATTCAGAAGACATGTTGTATTTACAGAAGTTATGTATTTCCGTATAGGGTTACTCTGCCGCGCCTAGGTACCGCGAAATAGGCGACCGACGATGCACCTCGTGCTATTTCTTATGCGGGTATCGTCGGTGGCCTATTCCGCGCATCCTAGGCGTGGCACAGTCGTTGTCCCTGGATCATAACGATCCGACTTATAGGAATGATTTTGATCAGATTTCCGTACCAGTTATACCAATTTTATATACGTTATTGTAGTATAATTATCTCAAGAAATACTTTCGGAAGTGGATTAGGGGGAGAAACATTCAGTGAAAAAAACACCTTCGCTTTAACCGTCAACTGTGACAAACATAGATAATTTATTGAGTAGAACTTAATTAAACCGAAATCAATTACCCCATTACAATTGTAATTTGTAATTAAACCGAAATCCATCAGCCATCACAATTGTCATATGTAATTTGAAAAAATAAATTACTACTTCTAATTGTAAGTGTAATTAAAGTCTTTTCTCGCATCAGTCACAATTTCTGAGTGTGGTAAAACTAAGAGCGTGTTCAATCGAAAAATTCAATTGAATTACTTATTATAAAGTGTGACGTTGCATTTCCCAAGCAGCCACGGGGTTTTGATCTGTACCCAAGTAAAGTGACAGCAGATAGCTACAGGGTAGAAGCTCACCGCGGATCACTAGGTAAATTTAGTTCTACGGTTCTATTTAGTACTACGGCGTATTTCTTCTCTTATCATTTTCACTACATTTTGTCGAAATCTGTGTTAATTACTACTATTATTTTCATGGTAATTCTCTGATATCTGATTGTGTGTTTCAGGATACTTGTCGGTGGCTCTGTTATTCACCCGATTTATCTAGTTTTCTTTGATTTTTTTGATATTTCCCGTTCATTTTGAATATCATTATCATCATTCTGGTTATTCAACCTTTGCTATTTTATTTTTTATGTGATCTGTCGAGTGAAACCCTAGAGAAGCGAGCATAGTTGTAGCCTAAAGTTCAAGTTATTATTAGGTTTATTTTCTTGATTCGTTAATGAACCGCCTTCCTCCCGATATTTGATGACTTTTCATAATTGCGAATATTGCGCTGCTATTAATTTTGAGTATTTTCCCGGTAGACTCAGCAAAGTCTAACCGTTTTTATATTCGAGTCATTTCTCTAAATTTTAATCTGATAACAGCGTGTATACTAGCCTTTTATCGAGTCTAATCACACCATTTGCTGTTGTTAAACCTTTGTTTCTTGATTAGTTACTTTTATTTATCCCGCTCAAGTTGGCCGTTCATAAATTCTGCGGAATGTTGAATAATATCTTGAATTCTGAAGTTGAACTTGTTCAATCACGTGAATCTAAAAACATATGGAAAACTCATCCCATTGAAGGATAATTTTGTTTTTTAATAGTTTGATCCGTCGAATCCCCATCCCCTCTACCGTATTCTTTTAGTCTTTATTCTGTGTTAGCCGAGCTCATCCGTCATGAGTCTCTGATTGCATCTGATCTAGTTGATTATTCTCTGATTGACACCTACTGATATATTTGAACAAATTAATTCTTTTTGAAACTATTGATAGTGTTCGGGCAAAATATAATTGATCTCGTAGATCAGCTGGACGGCCAGTACTATCGATCGCACACACACCATCGTGTAGTGTTTACGTGATAAATCAGAATATGTAGTCCTACCGCGCACCGAGCGCAAGAACTATTCTATCTATGTATGTATTCTCGCGGACTAGATCGAAGTCCATAGATCAGTGTGTCTCGAAATTCCCCGTGGGAAACATTGTAGTTAATCGGCTCTGTAGTCAAATGTACAAATAAAATCACAAGTTTTTAGCTGCAGTGTGAACTTTTTATACTTCATTTAACCCGAAGGTCACTCATCCTAGGCCTCTATCTCGCTAATTCGTTAACCCATATCCAAAGAACCTCTCTCTATCGTTTTCTCGCAACATTTTTTGGTCCTTCGAGCCGGATTTGTCGCGAATTGATTTGAACAATCTCTGAATCATCGCGAATCTCGGGTAACGAATTAGTGGGTGAGTGATGCAGTAGGGTTGCCGGTTGTGAAAAGTTTACCAGCAGCGATACGGTAAAGCTAAAAGTGAAAAATCTCGGTGAAATCTAACTGAAAACGGTTAATTTCAAACTCGTATCAAAGGCGCGGATTATCTCATCAAGACTCGTAGTCAGTGTGTGACAACAACTCAAGTGTCGTGTGCGTGCAAGTAAGTGTGTCGCGCGCGTGTCGGTGTCTACCTCGCAGTGTCAACACTCAGATTCCCGTAGAATCGACTAGTGATATATCTCGTTGTCATGTCGCTCAGCGAGCTAATCGATCGTCAAAACGAACTTTTCTGGCGCATCTCGCGCACAGTGGAAAATCTTAGAAAGCTCGGGGAGGCAAACATCACCTATGGCCAGGTGCAATCGCGGCTTAACGCTCTCGAGGCAAATTGGACAAAGTTCCAATCGAATCACGACCAGATGGTCAAACTGAAATCCGCGGCCGATGAAAAGCAGCTCGCATTGATCGAGCAACGATCGTATTTTTCGAAGGACCTGTTCGGGCAGTGTGAAGAAACATACCTAGACTCGCGGGGAAGTATGCTCGATCTTGTGGAGTCACTCAAACCGACAGCACCAGACGCATCTCGCGTAGATGCATCTCTAGCCTCGGCTGCTAGGCCAGCGTTACAACGGCTACCTCCTATCGCGTTGCCGTCGTTTTCCGGCATTTTTTCTGAATGGCAACCTTTCCACGATCTCTTCAAGTCAATGGTTCGCAAAAACGAACAGCTCTCAGATGTGGAAAAACTCAATTATTTGAAAACCAGCTTGACCGGTGAGCCCGCACAACTAATCCGAAATATCGCTGTCACCGGTGACAACTTCTCTCGTGCCTGGAAAACTCTCGTATCGCGCTACGAAAACAAGCGGTTACTCACAAGCTCTCATCTCGGAAAACTCTTCGCTATTCCACGAATCGGGAAGAAATCATCGGCAGAAATCAAACGTCTGCACAGCGATACCTGCGAAGCCATCGGGGCTCTGGAAGCACTCGTTCGCCCCGTCAAACAGTGGGATGACATTATCGTTCATATGACAATAAGCAAACTCGACTCTGGATCTCTCGAAGAGTGGGAAAAGCGCGTAAGCGAAACTCGTGACCCTCCAGCCTTCAAAGAGCTCGAATCATTCCTGCTCGGTCGCATCCACACCCTAGAGGCTGTGGAACAAGCCCAAGGTCAGAGTGCCTCCAACAGAGTGCAGGTCTCACCCGGGAAGCCTAGCGGTTTCACCACCAAATCTCACGTGGTGCAATCGAAAGAATCATCGTGTTCCTATTGCAGGGGAAATCATTACGTCGCGGGGTGCAAATCGTTTCAAGGTAAACCGCTCGAACAAAGAAAGGACTTCGTCTCATCTCACAGTCTTTGTTTCAACTGCCTCGGTCCAGATCCAGTAAAAGATTGCCGATCGGACAAGAGATGTCGCACTTGCGAAGGTCGACATCACACTCTCCTTCATCGCAGACCTGCCGCGTCTGCATCAGCATCGGGCAACGATGCACCGCAAAGACAGGCTACTGCTGATCAATCATCTCAGCTTACGTCAAGCACCTCAGCACAGGTCAGCAGCCATACCGCTCAATCGAAGAACGCGCAGTGTTCACCAGTTCTCCTTGCGACAGCGCAAATTCTCGTTTCGAATCCTGAAACAGGCGAGTGCATCACCGTTCGAGCCTTGTTGGATCAAGGCTCTGAAAGCTCGTTCATCTCCGAGTCGCTCACGCAGCGATTGCGATCACCTCGGCGCCACGCTTCGATACCAGTCATCGGAGTTGGAGCTCAAAAATCCGGAGTAACTCGCGGTGTTACGACGCTCCAGATAAAATCTCGGGTGAACACCGAATTCTCGTGCCGTGTGGAAGCCTTCATACTCCCTCGCGTGACCTCGTTCCTACCATCGCTCCGAGTTCTCGTGGAAGACTGGCCTCATCTACAAGGTCTCATTCTCGCAGACCCAAGCTTCGCTGAACCTGGTCAAATTGACGTCATTCTCGGCGCCGATGTTTATGGCCACGTGCTCATCCAAGGGATACGTAAGGGAGCTCCTGGCACACCAATCGCTCAAGAAACCCAGTTCGGATGGGTATTATCGGGTCCTGTTTCGTCAGAAGCAACAAGCATCACTCATACCGTAGTCCAAGGGCTGCAATGTTCTTTGGATAACGAGTTGATCGATCTCATTCGGCGGTTCTGGGTGCAAGAAGAAGTATCCACTCCGGTCGCGCTCACGGCTGAGGAAGAAAGCTGTGAGAAGCACTTTCGCGACACGGTTTCTCGCGATGCGACCGGTCGCTACATCGTTCGTTTACCAATCAAAGACAGTTCGGTCGATCTCGGAAACTCGCGTATTCCCGCGCAACAAATGCTCCTACGGATGGAGAAACGGTTCGTGAGTGACTCGAAACTCAAGGAAGCTTATTCAAATTTCCTTCGCGAATACCGTGACCTCGGGCACATGTGTCGCGCTCCCAGTGAATCAAACAGTGACTCTCGCGTGTTTTATCTACCACATCATGGTGTCGCGCGCGAATGCAGTTCAACTACAAAGTTACGTGTCGTGTTTAACGGGTCTCAGAAAACGGAAGTAGGACTCTCTCTAAATGACAATCTCTACGTCGGCCCAAAAGTGCAAACAAACCTCGCCGACGTTCTCTTGCGGTGGCGACAATATCCTGTCGCTTTCTCCTTAGATATCGCCAAGATGTACCGACAGATTCTGGTGCATCAAGATGACTGGGATCTACAGCGGATTCTCTGGAGAGAAAACTCACAGCTCCCAATCGAGGAGTATCAACTTTGTACGGTAACGTATGGTCTCGCCAGCGCTCCATATCTCGCAATACGTGTCCTTCACCAGCTCGTTCAAGACGAAGGGCAAGCTTATCCCCTCGCAAATCGGGTCATTATCGACAACACGTACGTTGACGACGTACTTTCGGGGGCAGACAGCCCACTACAAGCTCGCGAAAAAATTCAAGAACTCAATCAGCTGCTCAGGGCGGGCGGCTTCGAACTCAAAAAGTGGACGTCGAGCCACCCCGAAACTCTTGTGGACATTTTACCAGGTGATCGGGAAATTGCAAAACAGCAGAATTTCGATCAAAGTCCATTCTTTCGTGCGCTCGGTCTTATGTGGAGACCCGAGATCGACTCGTTTTCATTTGCACCTCAACTTTTCAAGGATGAGCACATCCTTACAAAACGAAAGATTCTCTCGGAAACTGCTCAGCTGTTCGATCCTCTCGGTTGGCTCTCGCCAATCACAATCCGAGCCAAGGTTTTCATGCAACTGCTGTGGGCAATGGGCCTCAGCTGGGATCAGCCGCTTCCAGAATCACTCGCGTCGCGCTGGAACACCTTCCGACAAGAGCTACAAGACGTCGCGCTTATTACAATCCCTCGGTGGATCGGTCTCAGCTCAGAGTCTCCAGCGGTGGAGATTCACGGGTTCGCGGATGCTTCTCAAGAAGCTATCGCGGCGGTCATATATTTGCGAACGTACATCGACACTCACGAAGTGCGCGTTTCGTTAATGTGTTCAAAAACAAAAGTCGCGCCTCTCAAAAAAGTGACAATTCCGCGTCTCGAACTGTGTGCCGCGCTCCTCCTCGTCAGACTCGTGCGCCACGTGGAAAGCACTCTCGATCTCACAAATGTTCCGGTTCATCTGTGGTCAGACTCGACAGTCGCGCTCGCGTGGATTAAAAGTCACCCCTCTCGCTGGAAAGACTTTGTCCGCAATCGTGTCACCGAGATACAAGATTTCGCGCGCGCTCAGTGGCGTCACATATCGGGTTCGGAAAATCCAGCGGATCTCGCGTCTCGCGGCGCCTCTCCAGAGCAAGTTCGCTCCTCAGAACTCTGGTCTCGCGGTCCATCGTGGCTAGCGAAGGCTTCAGTCAGCTGGCCATCCTCATCTCCCACATTGAAGGGAGATGAACCTCTCGAAGAAAGAAAACAGGTAGCAGCCCATCACCTCGCGGCATCTGATCCGCCACCAATCTGGGATCTCGTCGATCGTTACTCATCGTTAACGAAATTGTTGAATATCACCGCTCTCTGTAAACGTGCTGCGAACTTACTCTTATCAAAATCAGTCGCCAAAGCTCTTCAGGAAAATGTCTCGCGCGGGTCGATCAGGACGTCGGAACTAGAGAACGCTCGCATCTTCTGGATCGCGACTATTCAGAACGCTTACTTCGAGGCCGAGATTAGATTGCTCAAACAAGATTCGCGTCTCACTCGGCGCTACTCACTCTCTCGGCTCGCCCCATTCGTGGACCGGAACGGACTACTAAGGGTTGGAGGACGATTGCAGCATTCGTTCCTAACTTACGACGAAAAGCACCCTCTCATTCTCCCTCGCGAGTCGTCATTAACCACGTTGGTTATTGATCATTATCATCGGACGACACTCCACGGGGGACCACAGCTCACTCTTGCCACTATCCGACAACGCTTCTGGATCATCGGTGGAAGAGTACCGGTCCGTTCGTACATCCATCGCTGCGTTTCGTGTGCTCGTCAACGCGCTACTCTTAGCGTCCAGCAGATGGGCCAGCTTCCTCAGTCTCGCGTTTCGCAGGCAAGAGCCTTTTTGCACTCTGGCGTCGACTACGCAGGGCCATTCGCAATTCGAGCCTCTCGCGGGAGGAATCCAAAAACTTACAAGGGCTACATCGTTGTCTTTGTATGTTTCTCCACATCGGCAGTTCACCTCGAACTGGTCTCGGACTGCACAACGGAAGCCTTTATCGCAGCATATAAGCGCTTCACCTCGCGATGCGGAATCTGTGCTACCATCGCAAGCGATTGCGGCAAGAATCTCGTTGGCGCTGATGCTGAACTTCGCCGCTTACTCGCGGCATCATCGAAAGAATTTACTCAGATCGCTGACATCCTCGCTTCGCACGGAACACAGTGGCGCTTCAACCCTCCGTCAGCACCTCACTTCGGGGGTAAGTGGGAAGCCGGGGTGAAATCAGTGAAGTTCCACCTTAAGAGGGTTATCGGGGAAAACAAATTAACCTTCGAGCAATTCGAAACGTTTCTCGCGCAAGTGGAAGCTACACTCAACTCGCGACCACTGTGTGCACTCTCTGACGATCCAACCGACTTGGGTGCCTTAACGCCAGGGCATTTTCTCATCGGCACAGCGCTGAATACTGTGCCAGACCCCCTCGCTCGCGGACGTACCCGTCCAACGCCTCTCGCATTGGCAACACTCGCGCCAAATGCTCGAACATTTTTGGAAACGCTGGAGCACGGAATACCTCCAGACGTTTCAACATCTGCCGAAGTGGCAAACAGTTAACGGAAACATCGACATCGGAGCCATCGTTCTCATCAGGGATGAGAACCTGCCCTCATCGGTCTGGCCACTCGCGAGGGTCATCGATGTTCACCCAGGATCGGATGGACTAGTTCGTGTGGTGACAGTGAAGACGAAATCGTCGGTGTTAAAACGGCCGATAGTAAAATTGTGCGTGTTACCGGTTAACACTCAAAATGAGCCCCTCACGGCGGGCGGCGCGTCATAGTTTCGCAATCGTCGAACGATAGCGAGGCGGGCGGAATGTTCGGGCAAAATATAATTGATCTCGTAGATCAGCTGGACGGCCAGTACTATCGATCGCACACACACCATCGTGTAGTGTTTACGTGATAAATCAGAATATGTAGTCCTACCGCGCACCGAGCGCAAGAACTATTCTATCTATGTATGTATTCTCGCGGACTAGATCGAAGTCCATAGATCAGTGTGTCTCGAAATTCCCCGTGGGAAACATTGTAGTTAATCGGCTCTGTAGTCAAATGTACAAATGAAATCACAAGTTTTTAGCTGCAGTGTGAACTTTTTATACTTCATTTAACCCGAAGGTCACTCATCCTAGGCCTCTATCTCGCTAATTCGTTAACCCATATCCAAAGAACCTCTCTCTATCGTTTTCTCGCAACAGATAGAAATTAGAAACCGCGCCGTAGGGTTACGTGAGAAGTCACCCTCTATTCCTTTCTTTTTAGGAAACACGTTACAACCTATAACGCACTTTTTTTCAGTATGAAACTTTGTTCGATTGGAGGATGTCATTTCTGAAGAGTTTGAACTCTGCAGTAATCACACTGACTCGGGTTCCTCAAGCTCTATAAACCGAGCAAGGGGAACGTGGGCTGAGCTCCGACCGAGCGCGTCTCCAGGTGGCGGATAGGAGAGGGCCAGGGAGAGGCGCGGCACCTGCGGTCTCGGGGACCGGGGTGCCGGCTGGCAACCGGAAACCGAGACCGCTGGCTGCGGGTCCCCGGGTCTGTTGGTGGCTATACGTAACCCGGCCGGCGTAACAACTGGCCCAGGGGAACTAAGGCCCCGACCGCGGACTCATGGCTCCCCAAGCCAAGGTGTAAGCAATCGTGCTGAGGGCTGAATGGCACTGGGGTACAGTGTCGATAACGATGCCCTTGGGGTACCGGGCGACCCCCCATTGTATTTAGCCTTACCCCTGTTACGTCAGGGTAAAGCCCGAGCAGATGTTAAATAAGTTCACGTAGCAAAGAGATAATTATTTATTTGACTTATCGCTAAATAAGTCGGTATATGGGATCTTACTCGCCTAGCTCTATACAGAACCGTACATTCTGTTTAATTATTTAATAAGTGAGGCCAATCATATATAATATTATGGGGATGTGGTTAAATGAAGGTGATAAATGAATGAGTAATGATAAGTTAATAGGTAAAAACTGAAATATATTCTGAAAGCGATTCTGTTTAAATGTGATCCAAATGATTAACAAAAGGAGATCAAATGAATCTAGCGCCAGGAATGAAATATTAATTAATGACTAAACAATATGACGTTATGAACATAAAGGTTTATATATGCCTATGTGGAACAGGTTCTGAGAAATAAAAGGGATTTCTGATCGGCCGATGAAGCTGTGCAATCTCGCTCTGTCTTTACTATTGGCTATTATATGTGAAACGAATAATTTCTTATAACTAAATCGGAGAATAATACTATAGCGGGTGATTCTCTAGGTAAGGACCAATTCACGCATGAAAGACTTATGCGCGAATCAACCTTCTTATCACTCGTAGGTGATTTCCTAGCGAAGATAGATTTGCATACGAAAGACTTATACACAAATATATCTTGCGATCACTGCCTGTTTTCAGCAAGCAATTTGGTTGAAACAGATAAACTTAGCTTTGCTGCACGACCGTACTGATGCAGGGTCCCGTCGGATGATGTCTAGATCTGTCCCAAAGTATGCTAGGCCAGGGCGTCTCACCTGACGACAACCACGGTATCGGAGCACCACAATCTATCACTATGTTTTGTGTCTAATTTTGTAACTGACCGGAATTATGGAAAGAAACTGAAGCTAATGGTTAAAACTTAATCAAATGATGAGAGTTCGGTTGAAGTTTGAATGATTTGAAAAATGAAAGGTTTGGTATAACTGGAATTAATCTATGATAGTATTTTAAGGTATTTATAATTTTAAGTTGACATTGATTTGGATTTATTGAAAAATGTGTCCTTGCACTAATTGTAGGTTTCGTTTAAGAGATTTTATATTTATGTTTTACGAGCGAAATGAGTCCTTAGGTTGTCACTTAGAAAGATTTTCAAACACTAACTATTGCTCAATTTATGATACTCGGGGCGAACGTCCACGCGGTTCGCGACTTGATAGACGAAAGACGCTGCATTAGATTTAGGTGCAGCCACGAAACCGCGGTTGTGACGAAGTGTGTATTACTGCGCCCAGGTAATTAGCCTATCAGGAGTCTCCTTTATTCCGCGGATGAGGATTCACCTCGCTCCTGGACACTTTACCTAAGACAGTGTTATGCGGTCCCAACCTCACTACAGTCGATTCGCAATAACATTATAATTCCGCGAATTCGATACTTTAACAAAATCTATTACATATACATCCATGCATCGCTTCAATCACTCTACTTTAATCTAGGGTTCCTATTCTTATCGGTTACCTCTGTTTATTCCTGAATAATTGTGTTAATGACCAGAGGAGTTACATCGAACCGACCGTACGATGTGGAGTCAGCAAAAACCCTCAACACCGTATCTTTTACGTTATGACTAAGGTTTAGGTTTCGCGACGTGACTTCGTGATCTTTAAGCCGAGGGGGTTTTTGATAAACTTTAAGAAATAGTGATTATAATTTACTGCATTTGAAGTATTCTCACGGGTTTTATTTGAAGTTCCCACGGAAACCCGTTGTTGTTGACTATCGTTTCCGATAAATAGGTATTATCTTAAAATACAAATTTTGAATAATGTGAAGCGGTACGTAACACCCCCACACGGCAGGCTCTGTGGGGGCGGACCCTTTTACTTCCTGCACACTCGTGGGATCAAAATGGATCATAACAAAAAACAAAAAAACGACGGTAACGCGGAGGACGCGACAGAGCTGGGTCCGCGCGGTGAGGCTGCCTCAATGGAGGTGGACTCACCGGCAGGTCAGGGCTCCGGGGAAGGTGGGCTGGCCGTGGACATGGAGGCACTCGTCTCCATGACACGCGGCGGCCTGTCGGTCTCGGGGACCAGTCCGACCCTTACTCAGTCGACAAGGGTGGAAGAGGGCTCGGTACCCACTGGGACCTCGGACACCACAAGCGTAAGGGCCAAGAGGGCAAACCGCTCGGGAGCGGCGAAGAGGAAGGCGAGGAGGGCCAAGCAGGCCGCCGAGGCTCCCTCAGAACCGAGCCTGGGCGGGATCCCCCAGGCCAGCACGGTAGAGCGCGCCGAAGCGGGGGGCCCAGGCAGTGGGCGACCTGTGGGAGGCGCGCCAACCAGCGCCACACCGGTGGGGGCGGGGGGCTCGGGCACGAAGAGGCCCAGGCCCTCGGACAGTACCCCGCCGGAGGTTTACTCGGCGCCCAAGAGGGGCAGAGAGGCAGCTCACCCGAGACCGAGGAGCTACAAGGAGGCGGCGGAGGGAGGCAGGAGGGTGGTTATCGCACCCTCCGGCTATCCCGAGGTCACCCTTGGCCCTGGGGAGGGAGACCTGGTGGTTCAGGCGCTGTGCGCGGCGATGGACTCCATCCCGGAAGGGAAGGGGGTACCTTGCTTCGAGCAGTACCGATGCGACCAGGGCATCCTGTGGGTGACCTGCTCGGATGAGAAGGCTCTGGACTGGCTAAGGTCCACAGTTCCGACGCTGGTGCCCTGGGGGGGGGGGGGGGGGGGGGGGGCTCTCTCCAATTGCTGGAGAAGGGGCAACTACCCAGGCTCACCAGGATGGTCTCGGTCTTCCCTGGTATCCCAGAGAAGAACGAGATCATCCTCAAAAGGCTTAGACGCCAAAACGCCGGGTTCCAGACCCACCTGTGGAGGGTCTGGGACAGAAAGGAGGGCCAGAAGTCGGTCCAGCTTGTGCTGGGGGTGGACGCCACCTCCAGGGATGTGCTGAAGACGGGGGGCCACCTGGCCCACTACGGTCTCGGGAGGGTCCTCTTCAGGGAGGCCCACCAGAGGCCGAGTGAGGGACGGGAGGCTCCCAGTCTATCGGTGCAAAGGGTGTCCCCGAGGGAGGCCCCGACGCCGAAAACGGTGGAGGGGCCCTCCGAGGGCACAACCCCGCAAGCGGCCGCAGGGAACGAGGGGCAGGGCTCGTCGACCCGAGGGAACCAAGAGGCAACTCTGGGACCATCGGGTAGGATGGGCCCCCCCTATGCCAGAGGCGGCAGAGCCGGCAGGGGCGGCGGACCCAGCAGGCCCAGAGGCCGACCCTCAAGGGCCTCCGAGTTAGGGAGGACCGGGAGGGAGAGCGTCAGGGCTGGGGTCCAGGCGACCCTGACCGGCGAAGCGCCGAGGGCGAGTACACCCGGGCAAGAGCTCCCCCCAGCGGGGGCTCATGCATCGGCGACCGGGGAAAACTAGAGGGCTCGGTAAACGGGCTCCTCTACTCTTTCCTGGCTACGGGGGTAAGCTAGTCCAGTCCCACAGCTGTGGACGGACTCGCCTTATCACAAATAAACTTGCGCCACTGCAAGGCGGCCTCGGCAATACACAGCCGAGACCTGGCGGTGGAAACAACAGACATATCACTAATACAGGAACCCTGGGTAGTCGGGGGGCGGATTAGGGGTATTGATTCCAGCCTTGGGGCGCTAGTGTACGCTGAGGGAGGGGCGGGCCCCAGAGCCTGCGTCTTCGTCAGCAAGAGGCACTGCGCCACCAGGCTGAGCCAGTTCTGCTGCAGGGACCTGGCAGCGGTCTCCATCAGGGTGAGGTTAGCTAGAGGCGGCACAACCGATGTGGTTGTCTGCTCGGCGTACCTGCCCTACGACTCTGAGGTACCCCCACCGACGGAGGAACTCAGGGCGCTGGTGGAGCACTGCAGCAACAAGGGACTCAACCTGCTGATCGGATGCGACGCTAACTCGCACCACGAAGTATGGGGCAGCTCGAACACGAACAAAAGAGGAGGGGCACTGCTAGAGTACCTCTCCTCTACGGGACTCGAGATTCTCAACAGAGGATCGAGACCCACCTTCGTCACCCCGCATAGACAGGAGGTGATAGACATCACACTCTGCACGCCCAGACTTGCCAGTATGGTCAAGGACTGGCGGGTGCGGAGTGAGGATACTCTCTCAGACCACAGACGCATTTCGCTTGTCCTGGATGCGAACGCGTCGTGGGAACGGACGGAGGAATACAGGAACCCCAGGACAACCGACTAGACCTCCTATAAAGAGAGGCTAGAAGGGAAGCTTGGGGGGCCCCGCAGCCGGCCGAGGACTGAGGGAATGGTGGAGAAAGAGGTAGCCCACCTACGGGCAACCATCACTGAAGCTTACGAGGCCGCGTGCCCCGCAAAGCAGAGAAAGGCGAAAAAGAAGGTGCCCTGGTGGAGCAGGGAGTTAGACAAGAGCAGAACCAGCTCTCGCAAACTGCTTAACAGGGCCCTCAGGACGCAACTCGAGCCGGACTGGGCGGCCTATAGGGAAGCTCAGAAGGCCTACAAGAAGCTGATCAAAAGATCCAAGAACGAGGCCTGGAGGGGATTCTGCGAGGAGACTGAGGCTCTAAGCACAGTGGCCAAGCTCCGCAAGGTCTTCACCTCCGGGCCCCAAATCAAGCTGGACAGCCTCATGCTCCCTGACGGCAGCATGGCAGAGAGCCAGACGGACATACTGTCGCACATGCTAAGTACCCACTTCCCGGGCTCCACGCCAGCCACACAGGGACCTCCCCAGAAGGAGGTCTCTGGCAGGCAGGGGCCAGGGGACTGGAAAACAGCGGCAGAGATCATCACGCCGTCAAGGATGAGATGGGCGATTGACACTTTCGACAGTTACAAGAGCCCAGGCACAGACGGTATCTTCCCGGCCCTCCTCCAGAGGGGAGGGGAGAACCTTGTGGCCAAACTGAACGCGATCTTCAGGGCCTGCCTAGCTCTCCGCTACATACCCAGGAACTGGAGAGAGGTCAGAGTGGTCTTTATACCCAAGCCGGGCAAAGGATGCTACGACCGCGCGAAGTCATGGAGACCCATCAGCCTCATGTCCTTCATGCTGAAAACCATGGAGAGACTGGTGGATAGGTACATCAGGGACTGTGTCCTGGTCGAGAGACCAGTCTCACGGGCCCAACACGCATACCAGGCCGGTAAATCTACGGAGACGGCGCTCCACCACCTCGTGCGCGAGATTGAGGGGCCGCTGCTCCGGCCGAGAGCGGCGCTGTGCGTATTTATGGATGTGGAGGGGGCTTTTGACAACACCTCCTTCAACTCGATATGCGATGCCGCGGCTCGATTCGGTATCAACACAACGGTGGTGGGCTGGATCAGGCAGATGCTTCAATCCAGAACGGTCACCGCGGAGCTTGGAGAGTCGGCTGCAAGGGCTCAGATCGACAGGGGCTGCCCGAGAGAACTCCCCCCTGCTGTGGACTCTGGTCGTAGATGGGCTCCTGGCAGAGCTTGACAGGCTAGGGGTGACGGCCGTGGGCTACGCCGATGACGTGGCCCTGGTCGTTGCGGGCGACCACCCGCATCACATCGTCGCCTTAGTCTTTGTTTGCCCTACAGACCATCTGGCTCGAACGGATATAAAACGCGTTTGAAGTTTGGAAAATTGATTTATTCATTTACTTTATTCGTATATGAATTCAAGTGGTTTTAAGCAACATTAACTTACAAAAGGTCATTCCTGTAATTGATAATAGTATGATTTTACTTGGAAATCCACTTATTCGTCAGTTTTAGCGTATTTTTACACGGACGTAGGGCAGTTTGTGAAACGGAACAGCGGTTTCAGTGAGAGACATTGGATGTGGGTCACAGTTTAATGCATCATTATACAACAGTTGGATAACTTTTATTTCAAATCACAGTCATTGACTTGTACATTAGAGACGAGTTGAGAAATTGTATGACGATAACAAAAGTATTATTATCTAAATTTTTCTATTATATTATTTCCCCGAATCTCGGACGTAGGCCAAACGAATATAAACACAACGTTCCGGCGTTGGTTGTACGTCCACGTACGTGCGCCAGACAGCCGCCTTAGCTGAACGTCGTCACGTAGGACAAAACTACTCAACATATTGTCCGTCGGTAAGGACGTGCGCCAAACAAATACTAAAAATTCAGTCAAAAATCCGTTTTTTTTTTTTAAATTCATTTTAAAAATTGTAAAATAAATTACAGACCTCATTTCTACTCATAACTCAATTTCGCCAAAAATGGTCTGTAGGGCAAACAAAGACTGAGGCGACGACATGACGAGCAGGATGCAAAAAGCACTGAACATCGTACAGGACTGGTGCACCACTCAGTCACTGAGGATCAATCCCAGCACGACCGAGATGGTGATCTTTGCCAAGAAACGTCGCTTCGAGGTAGGACCCGTAGAGGTCTTCGGGTCGAAGCTAACAGCATCCACCACAGTGCGCTACCTGGGGGTAACTCTGGATAGCAAACTGTCGTGGAAAGCCCACGTCACCAAGCAGGCACAGAAGGCCACGGCCACATACTGGGCCTGCAAGAGAATGGTGGGACAAACCTGGGGACTCAAGCCAAGAGTGGTCAAGTGGATATACACAGCCATCCTCTTGCCCCAGCCATCATACGCCTCCGTAGTGTGGTGGCCAGCAATGGACAAGAGCACGCTCCGCAGGACACTAGACCGGGTGTACAGGTTAGCGGGACTAGGAATAACGGGGGCGCTCAGAACCTCGTCTACGCTCGCTATAGGGGCACTCCTGAACCTTCCGCCTCCCCATCTCACGGTGCAGGCTGAGGCATGGAGGGCCGCCCTGCGCCTGTGGCAACAGGGCCACTGGAAGAGGACGGGCGCGGGGCATACGACGATACTGCTGCGGGAGGGGGCACCTCAGGTAGACCCATCACAAGGCGGGGATCGCTGCCCCAACCGTCACCAGTTCGCCTCGTTATACATGGTGGAGGCACCGAGCAGGCAGTCATGGACAAACGACCAGGACAACCTGCTCAAACCACAAGGGCTCGTCTGGTACACAGACGGTGCCAAGACGAACACGGGGGCTGGGGCCGGTGTGTGGAGTGAGGGACCCAGGACGCGCATTTCGCTCGCTCTGGGGCCTACGGCCTCAGTCCTTCAAGCTGAGGTGTTCGCCATATGGACTTGTGCCAGGACCATCCTGGCTCACAACCCCAAGGGCAAACACATATACATCTGCAGTGACAGTTGGGCGGCGCTCAGGTCAATACGCAACTGCGTCATGAGATCCGGGCTCGTCAGCGACTGCGCAGAGCTGCTAACACAGATCTGACGTGGAAACCGCGTGAAGTTTCTATGGGTGCCGGGACACAGCGGCATACAAGGAAACGAGATGGCACACAGCCTGGCTAGGGCTGGTGCCGCACGCAAAGAAGCCGACGACGGGTGCCGGATAGGCCTAACCTCGGCTCACGCCAAGGGTCTAGCGGAGGGCTGGACGGACCGCCGCTTCAAGGAGCTCTGGGCGCAGGCATCTGGCATGACTCACACGAGGGCCCTCTTCCGGGGGCCTTCAAGCGAGCTAGGTGCCACACTAAGCAATCTGGACAGAACCAGTCTCAGGGCCCTGGTAGGACTTGTCACTGGACACTGGTACACAGGTAAGCACCTGGTGCATATGGGACTCAGAACCGGGTCTCTCTGCACTAGGTGCGGGGTGGAGCAGGAAACCCCGCTCCATCTGATTGCGCGGTGTAGGGGCCTCGAGGGGCCTCGGAAGGCGGCCCTCGGAGGAACCTACACCGAAGGCATGAAGATTGAGGAGATCGGGGTGGGTGGACTGATGCGGTTCGCCAGGATGGCCAACCTGACCTCGGCTCCTACAATATAGGGTGCCCTCACGGGCTCGGGCACAATGGTCCGCTTGGACTGAGCGCCCGGTAAGAGCTCAGAAAAACAAACAAATCACACTGAAATTAAAATTAGGGTAAATACATTAGGGTGCTTTTTGTTGGGACAATTTTTTTTTTTTCGCTCCCGGCCTGAAATTTTGTTGGAAATGCTGAAAAAGAAATTCCCTCAAAATATAAGCCCTTAATATTAATATTAAGTACTCTCCCAGATTTCTCATTTAAATTACATGGAAATAAAATTTTTTTTTTTTTTAATTCTATAACTCGGTGGCATTTTATGCTATTATATCGCCCAAACTTGCAAATTGCTCAGCATTGAGCGCTCTACAAAAGTGCCCATCGCAACTTAACTGTAACTCACACTAAAGTCAGATTTTGTAGAAATTTCTTGTATTTTGAGTGACCTGTACTGCCTCACCGGCGTGAGTTACAGTTAAGTCGCAATGGACACTTTTGTAGAGCGCTTAATGCTGAGTAATTTGCAAGTTTGGGCGATATAATAGCATAAAATGCCACCAAGTTATAGCATTTTGAAAAAAAAAATTTCAATTTTCATGTAATTTAAATGAGAAATCATTTCACGTTCTGCGAGAAAACTTAATATTAATATTAAGGGCTTATATTTTGAGGGAATTTCTTTTTTAGCATTTCCAACAAAATTTCAGGCCGGGAGCGAAAAAAAAAATATTCCGAAAAAAAAAAATCACCCTAATATACATACTGAAACGGATCGGGTGATCTAAGCCCGAGACAATACGTCACAACGCGCACCATCAACCGCGCACAACAAGTGACATCAATCGGTGACTATTTAAGCGCAGCGCTAACCAGGCTAATCAGCAGTGCTAGGCAAAGCGCCACACTGACTCAATAGATTCTCTTCGATACTAGGCAAAGTAACCAGATCACTATACTAATAATTAGCAGTGTTAGGCAAAGCGCCGCGCTGGCTCACTTTTTCTTCCTTTTCTGCGGCAGCACAGGCATAGCGCCGCGGTACTCTTTAGCGTCATCTTTGCGAATACGGAAACGGCCATAGCGGCGTTCTACGTTATAGAATCTTTATTATTATTTCTTTATCAATTTCTTTATATCATTCAATTTAATTTCAATTTCGACAAACTCAATTTAACGGTAGTAGAGCCGTAGTGGCGCTAAATCTACACTTTCTTTAGAATTACTTTAACTTATTTTTGTAATAGCATATTGGTTGCAACCATTTGAAAACTAATTCCTTAATGTTTAATTAAAACTTATGTTAATCGGGACGGTTTGCTTTTCTTCAAAACCTTTTCTCAGTAGGCTGATCTGACCTGACTAACATGTTTTATTCAACTAGCTAATATACAGCTTCGGTGACGACTGCACTGCAAAGATCCGATACTCGCTTCGGTGCGCATTGCGCATCCAAGTCGAGATACAGTCTCGGCAGGTGCGTCGAATCCTAAGTCTGATACAGCCTCGGTGCTGCTTGCAGCATCCAGGTCTGAGGGAGGCAGCTACGGTGTGATTCGCTCCACCCTAGTCTGCATCAGGGACTAACAAAGATACTATCTCTACCAAGGAGCCCTAGAAATTAATCTAGAGTAAAGACACTCACAAGTAACTAGCCATACGCGACACCTTCTGTGTCGCGTACAGCACCCGAAAAGTTACAATACATAATTTCAGAATCGTATGGAAAAAGTACAAGTTTCCCCTGGAAAGCCTGAAAAAGTCACGGAATTCAGGGACCTCAATTTTGTAACAATCCTGCATATTATACTAAACCTCGACTTCACGGAAGAGCCAATGTGGTATTTTCCACACATATTACTGAGATGTAATTTATTGCAATACTCCACAGTATATGACTGTCCGTATTGACGGAATCAACACACATATAATGATACTTTGTTTCACTCAAATTTTTATTCTCGTATATACCTATAGTTATATATGATTTTGAACGTATACAAAATCATCCGCATTCACATTCATGGAAAGTTGAATATTTTACAATTCAAATTGATTCGAAAAAAGATTCCGATTACATTTAGAAATAGTGATTGTTTTTTTTTCTCAATTGCGAATTACAATTGTGATGAATCTCAGTTTGATTAAAATTACAACTGTACTGAGTAATAGATTTCGGTTTAATTACAAATACAATTGTAATTGATAATGGAATTCGGTTTAAATACAAATTACAATTTATACTGAAGTAATTTGTGATTGATTTATTTTTAATTATAAATTACAGCCGTAATTATGATGAATCACAGATTATAATTTGATGCTATCCAACACTGCTGTCGAGCGGCCATATTGTAATAAAGCTCATTTCGCAACTCGATTCATACAACTTTGGTGGTGAATATCTCAGAAACTGATCAACTGATTCCGCTCAAATTTGGATCGCAAACTCAGGAAGTCTGAGAGATAAATCCTTACAATTTTCATTGAATAATATCAACTCATTCGAAAGATATAACCCGAATAAGTGTTGTTATCAATTTTGACGAAAATTAAATTGAGTCAATATTGACATGTAAACACCTCACAGTCCAAATTTCAAGAACATATGTTAGGCCGTTCCACAAATATCGTTGTAACAACAATAAATCGTTGTAATAAATGAAAAAACACCGTTAGCATCAATGGATTTCGCCTCAAATCAATAGGGGGCGAGATTTCTATGACACAAACCCACAGTCCAAATTTGAAGTCATTCGATACAACCGTTTGTTCGGAATCGATGTCGATAGCCAGCGTTTAGCGAAAAGGACGGAGGAGGAGGAGGAGGAGGAGAAGAAGACGTTTTTTCATCAACTTTCGAGACCAATATCTCGTAAACCAGTAGACCGATTTCGGCCAAATTTATACAGCGAGGTCATGTGGGAAGGGACTTTCTGACCTGTGAATTTCATCAAAAAATATTGACGCGTTCCGGAGTTATAACACCGTGCTCACAGGTATAACTAGTTCCTCCGAGAAAATATTCCCGGCTAGCTCTCGCCTGCCTACGGGTACTTGGCGGCGATTCGCTGCCGCGAATCTTGATTTTGAATTCGCCTAATTTTTCCGGTAGCTAAATATTGTTTATTGAGGGCCTCTATTTCTAGAGCCCTCCTAATGGCTTCTCTTAAAGTCGGGGGTCCCGCTAGACTCAGGGCATGTTTTAATTCGGCATTGAAAATAGCGTTAATGAAACGACTTTGAGCTATCTGGTCTCTCGTCTCGTCATCGCAGGTCGGTAAAGCCAACCTGGTCATTCGTTCGATTTCGTGCCCGAGCGTTACGAGACTCTCTCCTTTAATTTGTTTCCTATTTTCTAGTTCGGTTAAATGTAATTTTTTAAGGTGATGACCACCGTACCTGAGTCTTAAACTTTCGCTTAGTTTATCAAAATTGCGAATTTCCTCTCCCGAAAGAGTCGTTAATACTGAGAGGGCCGGACCTCTCAGACTCAGGGCCAAATTCGAAGCTTTCGCGATGGGAGTCCAATCGTTTAATTCCGAACAGAGGTTAAACTGACATTCATATTCGGCCCAAGGAGTTGAGCCATCATAAAAAGGAACTTTGAGATTATTATACATTTTTGGATGGGGGTTATGTTGAACCCTGTCAATTAAATTTTCCGGATTTCTGACCGGGACTTCGCAAATTTCGCGACCACTCGTGGCGCGAGACAAAACGTTTTCTACGTTATCAATATTTTTATCTGTGTTTAAAGCCTGCGCGTGTGGCGAATTCGGAATACCTTCTCTCGAATGATTATCGCCACACGTCAAGTCTCGACCTTCTGCTCTTCCGTCCCGCATTGTATTTTCAACGCGGTCGTTTCGAGTATCGGTACGGGTGTGCGGCGTAAAAACGGCCGCTCCACGAGTCCGAGGTCTACGAATGATAGGGAAAGGTTCTTCTTCCCCATAAATTGGAACAGACCTTAAAATTGAAGGTTCGGGAATCTGTTCTACAGGGGATTGGCTCGGGGTAGGGGTCCGTAAATGCAATTCCGGGCCCTCAGATCGCCGGCGAAGTCCTTCGCGAAAAAGGGAAAGGGTTGCCTGTTGGGCAGCAAGGTTCGCTTCGCGATCGGCTCGTTCGCGTTCGCGTTGTCGCTCGGCTTCGCGTTCTTCCCGTTCGCGTTGAGCTAGTAAATTGGCTTCTCGTTCTTCGCGTAGAAAAGCTCGCTCCTCTCGTTGAGCAGCTAAAGTGGCCTGTTGTTGGGCCGCCAAAGATTGAAGGAGACGTTCCATCATGTCGAACGGCAGTTGTGGTGAAGATAGCTGGGTACCAGCTGGTCCCGAAGTCGAAGCAGCGGGTTCGTCGTTAGTAGAGTTTGTAGCCTGTCGGCGAGCGGACATTATGTTGTCGAATTAATTCGAATTATTTCAAAAGTTCAACTTATCGATCTCGGGTAAGATCCCGATTCTGACACCAGTGTTGCGAATTATGGTTCGCGATTGATAAGATAATTAAATGTGGGTTCCCGAGGGAAATAAGTTGAACAGGAAACGAAATAATGGGAAATAAATATTAGGTTGTATTTACGAAAATACGCGTCCGTTATAGCTCAAAGCTAAAACAAGACTGTTTTTACAATAATGTCGTTGTGAGGAGTAACCGATTATCATTTATCAGATGTTAACATCATTTATCTTAGATGACTACTAGACTTTGCAAATTAAATATGAGGGGTGTTTTTCGACCTTTGTAACAATATATATGTCGCATCGCCGTGAAAGTTAAGATCTTCGACGGCACTTGAGTCTTTAAACAAAACGCTGTCGATCCCTGGCCAATGTTTAGGCAACCCCAAGTGCGAGGTGACAAGGGATCGGGCCGAACGACTGCAGAAGATACAGCACTCGATGAATGCGTTCTGGGAAGAACCTCCCCCGATGGTGGTGCGTGGTGCATAGACCACGAGTGGATTGTATCGCGTAGAGGCCTAGGTTCTTGAAGTGGAGACTCAGGGTGCTCCAGGCATTCCTTTTTAGTCAATTGGTCAGACAAGACGTGGATTTTGGTTAAAGGAAGGCTCTGCGCGATACACCCTACTAGCACCGCTATCGGGTCGTTATTTGCATTAAGAATCGATTATTGTTTTCAATAAATAAAACACTTGTTAGTCGTGTCACTGCGGCAGTCAGTGAGATAATTATTTGTTAGTTTATTATCGGATACGTGACGTACGTTTGGGTGTTTAGATCCTGACCCGGCTATAGCTAGTTTTTACCCAGGCGTACTCTCGTATCTGACATCAGAAGTGGGATACAGAACGTTTAATCGACTGTGATTCGGGCGGTAAAGATTCTTGTGAAAACCGTGTTAGTGGATAAGTTTGGATACAGCTATGGAAAGCAACGGTGCAAAGAGTGTAAGTGTGGCGACGATAGACGCTGAGAGTGTGAGTGTGCTGGCGAAAGACGCTGAAAAGAGTGTGAGTGTAACTGACCGTGATACAGGCAGTGTGAAACCTAGAAGTAGGAAGAGAGATCGATCCCCGGCGACGTCCGAATCCGAGTACGAATCTGATGATTCAGTACAGAGGAGGAACAGGCGGAGAAGGCGTAAGTCGAGGTTGGAAGAGGAGAATCTGCGACTTCTTGCGTTGCTCACGAGACGAGAACGAGCTCCAATGGATTTGGTCAAATTTGACCCCAAGACCACCGACGCAACTGGCTGGGCGAAGATGGTCGACGAGTGGATTCGTCGTCATAACCCTGATGATTGGGAAGTGGTCCAGCACCTAGCGAAAGCCTTCCAGGGCGAAGCGGCTCAATGGTTTACGGGTATGGACCCTTCAGGCAAAAGCTGGGTTGAGATACGTGCCGAATTTTTGAGCGCGTATGCGAAAAATAAGAACGCTGCGTCTGAGCTGCATACGATCTGGACGGAAGATGCCGAGTTTACGCTGGAAAATTTCATGAAGAGGGGAAGAAAGCTGAAAGCGTGGCTCAACGAAAGGCAGACGATGGATGAGGCTGCCGCTCAACTAGCGGGATTATCCTATTCGGCGCAGAACCGATTCGTTCGCAACATATTCGTTCGCGAATCTCCTAAAAGTTTGCAGGAAGCAATGGGGTACCTCGATGGACGAACGACCGACCACCATCGACCGCGTGCACCTACCGGAGCCCCTGGTCCACATACCAAGACTTCGGCGCCGCGAGATGGTAGGTCGCACCGTTCGGACATCGAGTGCTTCAATTGCGGAAAAAGAGGACATCGCAAGGCCGATTGTCGATCCGCCCCGCGGTCACAAAGCGTGAGTCATGCACGGGACACCAAGGGTTCGAGCAGCAGGGGTCCAGATTTTAAGCGGCCGGTGACCTGCTACAGTTGCAAGGAAGAGGGACATATTGCCCCGAATTGTCCTAAGAAGGATGAGAAGGTAGTAAGGCTTTGTAATTTGACCTCTACTGAGAATACGCTGAAGCTAGCCGACGGTAAGGTGTTGACATTTATTTTTGATTCTGGTTCTGACTGCTCCCTTGTAGCGGAGAGTCTGGTAGAAAGGTTGCCTGGTAAGAGACGAGTAGTCTCTACGCGGTTAAGAGGTATTGGTAATGGATACGTAGATTGCCGAGAGCAGATCTCTGTGTTTGCCGAGCTGAATGGCATAAACGTTGAAATTGATTTGTATGTGGTACCGGACGAAAGTTTGTCCGCGAAGTTAATTCTGGGTAAAGAATTGTTGGCAAATGGTGTCTCGGTCACGTTGGACGGAACCATGGTTAAATTTGCAAAGGTAGACAAATTCGTTGGCTCGTGTATTGAAGAGATTGATATCAACGCTGTTGATTGTGACTCGGTTGAAATGAGAGCACCACTTGTAAAGTTGTTGAAACTGTATGCGAAACATATGAGCGTTGAAGCTCCAAAGATTCGGGTAACATCTGGCAGCTTTGAGATTAGGCTAAAAGACGAGAATAAAATCGTACAGAGAAGGCCTTATAAGCTAGGCATTGTAGAACGAGAGACTGTAAGAGGTTTGGTTGACAAGATGCTCGAGGCAGGAATCGTTCGGGAAAGCAGAAGCCCGTTTTCTAGTCCAATCATTTTGGTAAAGAAAAAGGATGGATCGGATAGATTATGCGTAGACTTTCGGGAATTAAATTCGAACACGGTAGCAGATCGTTATCCGTTGCCACTGATTCAAGATCAGTTAGATCGCTTGTCCGGTGCACATTATTTTTCGTCATTAGATATGACGGCTGGGTTTCATCAAATACCCGTCGAAGAGAACTCGATCGAGAAGCTCGCTTTTATTACACCAGACGGACAGTTTGAATTCTTAACCATGCCATTTGGGTTGATGAATGCACCTTCCGTATACCAGAGAGCAATTAATAACGCGTTGGGAGAACTGAGATATTCTTTCGCGATTGTTTATTTGGATGACGTTCTTATACCCGGTAGAACTGAGCAAGAGGCTCTAGATAGATTGAAAATCGTGATGGCAAAACTAGCCGAGAATGGGTTCTCGTTTAATTTAAAGAAATGTAAATTCTTGAAAACTGAGATTGATTATCTGGGGTACACTGTATCGCATGGAGGGTTGAGGCCCAACCTTCGAAAAATCGAAGCCCTGGTGCAATCGCCCATCCCCCGAACGCAGACCCAGGTAAGGCAATTGTTAGGGTTAGCATCTTATTTTCGTAGGTTTATACCAAAATTCTCGCAGATAGCAGCCCCTCTGTACAAACTTACTGCAGGTAGTACCAAGACAATAACATGGACAGATGAACACACCGACGCTAGAACCAAGCTAGTAGAACACTTAACATCGGAACCGTTACTGCGAATATTCGACCCTAATCTTCCAATCGAACTGCATACCGACGCCAGTGCCCTCGGGTATGGCGCTGTGTTGCTTCAACGTGTTGACAAAGAAAAACATCCGATCGCTTATTACAGCAGACGTACCATAGACGCCGAAACTCGTTACCATTCGTACGAACTTGAGACTCTCGCCGTTGTAAACGCAATAAAACACTTCAGACAATACCTAGTAGGACGTAAATTTTTAGTTGTGACAGACTGTAACTCCTTAAAGGCCGCGAGCCTCAAGAAAGATCTAACGCCACGAGTTTATCGTTGGTGGGCATTTTTGCAATCGTTTGAGTTTGAAATAGAATACCGCGCGGGTGAACGAATGAAGCACGCGGACTTTCTGTCAAGAAATCCAGTAACAGAAAAAAATGTATTGAAGGTAGTCAAACGCGATAATAAAATAATTGAATTAGCTGACGATTGGTTAATCGTAGCACAGCAGAAAGACGATGAAATAAAAACTTTGTACCGCGAAGTACTGGACGGATCGGAGACAGCAAAGACATACTCGGTCAAAGACAAGATCTTGATGCGGACCATAGAAAGAAAAGCGAAACAAATAACACTACCCGTAGTGCCGAGACTGATGGTATGGTCACTCATACATCACGTACACGCGAGTATCTGCCATTTGGGCTGGGAAAAGACTCTGGAGAAGTTGTACGAATTGTATTGGTTCCCCCAAATGTCGAAGCGAGTCAAGAAATTTGTGGAAAATTGTATTTTATGTCAAACTTGCAAATCGGTATCAAGACCAACGCAAGCACAGCTGCACCCTATAGACAAGGACGATACACCGTGGTATACGATTCACATAGACATATCAGGAAAATTATCAGGCCCCTCTGACAAGAAAGAATACGTTTTCGTAATCATAGATGGATTTACGAAATTCGTAACATTAAATTGGATAAACCGTTTAGATACAGAAACAGCAATCAACCAGATAGAGAAACACTCGTTTACTTTTGGAGTTCCGAGACGAATCATTTGCGACCAAGGTTCAGGGTTTACAAATGCGCGATTCAAAAAATATTGTGAGGAAAAGAATATTTTAATTCACCTTATAGCTTCGGGAACGCCGAGAGCTAACGGTCAAGTTGAGAGGGTCATGTCGACCATGAGAAATATGTTGGCAATTAGCAAGGCTCAGGGAAAGCAGTGGCAGAACGAGTTAGGTAAAGTGCAACTTGCGATAAATTCTACCGTTCAGAAAACAATAGGGAAAAGTCCCGCCGAGATTTTGTTTGGCACAAAAATAAATTCAATCGAGATTGAACGTGTGAAGCATAATAGTGTAGAGACCGAAAGTGTTAATTTGAATGAGCTCAGAGCAAAGGCTGCAGATAGTATAACAGCAGAGGCCGCAAGAGAAAAAGAAAGGTTTGATAGAAGAAACAAACGGGTTAAGCCATTTAAAATTGGAGATTTTGTAATGGTTAGGAATAATGACAGGATAAAGACAAAGTTGGACGCAAAATATCGCGGTCCCGTAGAAGTCGTTGCGGTGCTACCGAACGATAGATATTTGGTTAAGAAAGTAGGCTCCGGATCGAGAGGCCGTAGTAGCATTAAGGTATCTCATGATAAGCTGATCGCAGCTCCAGGAGAGGGCGCGAGTCAGGATAGCTGTGTCGCAGAAAGCGAAGAAGATGAGAATAGAATCGCGTAGCGATTCATGTGATTTGGTTTCGAGAGACTGTGGTGGTACCAAAGTTTTTGGTCATGAGTGCAAACATGGGGTTTTGCTGAGAGACTGTGCCCAAGTGGGTCGGGACAATAAGGTGTTGAACAGACGCAGTCTGGTTCTGTGGGTTTCCGAATTCTGTTGAGAATTCGCAGAGAACATGTGGTTCTGGTTGAGCCGGATTTACCTATAGAAATCCGAAGAGAGCATGGGACTCTGTTGATTGAGTGAGCCGGATTTACCAAAAGAAATCCGAAGAGAGCATGGGACTCTGTTGGTGATCGTTGTTTCTGTTCGAGAGTGCGACTTTGGCTCTCACCCGCTGGACTTGATCACCCAGCATCTTGAACCCGAGGCCTAGACGTAACTCGAGAACGATTCAGCATGTCGCAATGGTTAGAACTTGTACGAATGCGCAAGGCATGTCTGCAGAGCTATTGTGAGCGCAGGGCAATGGTTAGAAAATGTACGGATGCGTCAGGCATGCCTACAGAGCTATTGTGAGCGCAGGGCAATGGTTAGAACTTGTACGGATGCGTCAGGCATGCCTACAGAGCTATTGTCAGTGCAGGGCAATGGTTAGAACTTGTACGAATGCGCAAGGCATGTCTACAGAGCTATTGTCAGAAAAAGTCAATGGTTAGAAAATGTACGGATGCATGAGGCATGCCTTCAGAGCTATTGTCAGTAAAGGTCAATGGTTAGAAATTGTGAGGATGCGTGAGGCATGCCCGCAGAGCCATTGGTGCCTTGAGTACAGAATTCACGGAAATTCGTTTATTGATAAATACGTTGAAAATAAAATGATACACATGATTGCACACATGAGGTGGAAACGACATGGGATTTGGCCGAAGAATGATGGCAGACTTGTATGGTCAGGAAAGCCGAACGAGAACTAATGTCTGTTCGTTCGATGTCTGTTTTATTGTTTCAGAAGTAAGTTAGATGGATGGATACCTGGCACTCGAGACGTGTGCTAGTCAGTATGGCCGTGTCGCATCGCCGTGAAAGTTAAGATCTTCGACGGCACTTGAGTCTTTAAACAAAACGCTGTCGATCCCTGGCCAATGTTTAGGCAACCCCAAGTGCGAGGTGACAAGGGATCGGGCCGAACGACTGCAGAAGATACAGCACTCGATGAATGCGTTCTGGGAAGAACCTCCCCCGATGGTGGTGCGTGGTGCATAGACCACGAGTGGATTGTATCGCGTAGAGGCCTAGGTTCTTGAAGTGGAGACTCAGGGTGCTCCAGGCATTCCTTTTTAGTCAATTGGTCAGACAAGACGTGGATTTTGGTTAAAGGAAGGCTCTGCGCGATACACCCTACTAGCACCGCTATCGGGTCGTTATTTGCATTAAGAATCGATTATTGTTTTCAATAAATAAAACACTTGTTAGTCGTGTCACTGCGGCAGTCAGTGAGATAATTATTTGTTAGTTTATTATCGGATACGTGACGTACGTTTGGGTGTTTAGATCCTGACCCGGCTATAGCTAGTTTTTACCCAGGCGTACTCTCGTATCTGACATATATAATGGGCTGTCTAAATTTGGAGCAACATTGGGTGTAAGAGTTGGGCCAGTATGGGATCTCGAGCTTGGGGCGATATGGGATATCAAACTAGGGCCAGTCTGGGATATCGAGCTTGGGCCGATGTGGAATATTCGCTTTGGGCCAAAATATAAGCCAACCGCAATCCTGATTTTGCCCCGTAAAATATTCATTCAATATTTTATTCGGTATAGCCTATAATGCACAATACGGTACTAACAGTTTTTATGTTTGTACGTTTTATAAATCCTAAACAATATACACTTTCCATATACGAATAACGTAAGTAACGAATCTCTTTTTGACTATAGTCACCAGTGACTAGCGAACCGTACGTTTTCTTATTATAACATGTTTTTTTACATAAGTTGTCCGGTATCTCGAATACAACAAACTATACTAACGATAATTATAAACTTTTGGACTCTTTTCACTTTTGAAGAAAAGTTTTTTATGTTATCTATACAGTAGCTGAAATACAACAAACTATATTAATATTGATCACAAAGTTTTGTACTCTTGATTTTTAAAGACAAGTTTCCAACGTTATCTATGATTAACAAGTTATCTATAAAGTATCTGAAGTATGAGAGAGTAACTCAAATTACAAGTTAAAGTAACGTTATTTTCTTCCCCTGAACTTACTCAATTGGAAGAACCTCTGCTGGAATTATACCTGGAGCTCGAGCTGCCATTGGTGCACCTGGAGCTGCTGCTGCCGCTGAAACTACAGGCACGGTAGGAACTGGTCGATTTTTCCTATTGCCCTCCCAATCTTTGGCATTGGTTAGGCACGACGACAAGGTTTGGTAGTACTCTTTTTTAGTGACTACCCCACCAGTTGGTCTCTTATGAAATCGGATCACGAAATCTGAGATTCATTGACAAATTATGCGACATTTGTGTGACGTCCTGGCATAGCCACTCCGTTCCCACGGCTCCTTATCACTTCCTGTATGCTTACCTCCGCACTTTTGTCTCCCCACCTTGGTCAGAACCAAGCATTCTCATTATTTTATACTAATTCTTAATACACTCTTTAGTCAAACTTCATCTTCTACACTACACTTGCAAGTCAACTCTCCTACCTTCTAGACATCTTCTATCCTTCCGTCTCCTTCCCGAACGTTAGACCCTATCTCAGTTTATAAATCTTATTAAACAATATTCGAACTTTAAATACATGGTGATTCACTGCTACCGGGACATTCTAGATAGGCGGATTCCTTAGAAAATTCTAAGACTAAAAGTCCTTTACCAAAAATTCGATAGACCTCCAGTTCCCGAGCTACGGAGGATCTAGGATAACCAATTACAGAGCTTATACGTGATTCGGACAGGGCGTCTAGATATCTTAAATTAATAAAATATAATTTTTATTTCGTCATAAGTAATTTCGGCAACACTTGTAACTGAAACTGGGATTGCTACTGGCGTTAGTTTTGACGTCCAGATCGTCCAGGTCGTCCAGTTTATCCTCCTCGTGATCCAGGTCGTCCGCTTCCTAGTTTTTGTAGTCCAGGTCGTACGCCTCGTAGTTTGCGTACTCCAGATCACACGCCTCGTAATTTTCGTCTTGCAGGTCGTACAGCTCGTACTTTGTGTGGCCAAGGTCGTTCGCTTCGTAGTTTTCGTTATCCAGGTCCTGCGCTTCGTAGCTTTCGTTGTCCAAGTCGTGCGCTTCGTAGTCTTCTTTGTCCAGGTCCTGTGCTTCGTGGTTTTCGTTGTCCAGGTCGTAAAGTACGAGCTGTACAACCTGCGAGACGAAAATTACGAAGCGTATGACCTGGACGACGCAAACTATGAGGCGTACGACCTAGACTACGAAAACTACGATGCGCACAACCTGGACGCTGGAAACCACGTTGCGAACGACCTGGACTGCGAAAACTACGAAGCGGATGACATGTGCAACTAAACTATGTAGCACACGGCGTAGAAGACGCGAACCACGAAGCGCCAGCCGCCCAACCAACGCCAGCAGCAATCCCAGTTTCAGTTACAAGTGATGCCGAAATTACTTACGATGAAATAAAAGTTACATTCTAATAATTTAAGATATCCAGATGGCCCTGTCCGAGTCACGTATTAGCTCTGTAATTGGTTATCCGAGATCCTCCGTAGCTCGGGAACTGGAAGTCTATCGAATTTTTGGTAAAGGACTTTTAGTCTTAGAATTTTCTACGGAATCCGCCTATCTAAAATGGCCCGGTAGCAGTGAATCACCCTGTATAAATCAACAATCATTCAGCATCCTTTACTATTCCAAACATCCTTCTATCACCTTAGTTACTATCTAGTGTGAAAAGAGTCGAACCCTAAATACAAATCCGCCCTTAGGCGCATCTTCAAGTTAGGACGTAACATTCGAAAAAAGGAAGAGGATTTAGGATGTAAGAAAATATGCCAAAATATGCCCTTACCAAAAAGTAAGTCATAGAATTGGGTGCTCTTGAGTAGAAATTTATCTCTGGACTTCCTGTATGCAATGCACTGCATAGCAAGGATTCGGTGAACTTTTTTAAAAATAATACTTGTAATTGTGCGCTGGAGATCTGATTCCAATAAGCATTCCATTGCAATTTTCTGTAAAGATTATTATCAGCTAACATGAGGATAATTGTAAAATATTTTCTACAAAATTCTTACCAAATCTTCCACATATTCATCATTCTTCAATTATTCGTTAAAAGCTTCAAAGTCAGCCACAGTCGACAACTTTACGAAATTGTACTTTTCTACATAGGTAACGATTGAGACTTGATCTACTTTAGTTGTCAAGCTTCTTTCAATAGAATTGCGCAAACCTTGTAAGTCGTGTGCGACGCTAGTGACTTTTAGCGTCAGTTTTTTCACAGCCCGGTATATCAACGCAGTGTCTGCAACAAATTTTGTAACAGATAATGCATTACTTGCCTTATACATTCGTTTTGAACTAATTACTCACTTAAACTTTTAAAAAGTTAATTTGAAAAATTTCTTGACAGTAATGACCCCTGATAAGCTACTCAATGAAACCATCCGCCCGCAGTACCTCTGGGAAAGTCTTTTACTATCTCCTGCAATGCGGGTGGGTCATCCGACAAACTTTTTTGTATTGCATTTTTCTTCAAAAGCGATGTAATCCTTGGTAGCACAAAGTTAGGATTGTCAGCTATAGGAATCATATTCACCTCTTCAGTTTCAAATTGTGAAATATATTTAGCTGTATAAAAGACTGGAACCTATTTCTACCGTGTTTCTTGATCTTGTTCAATGGATGTTCAAGTGCATTGTTGTTCTTTGGAAGATTGTCTTTGCGTAGCAGTTTGGAATGTGAAGGTATTTCTGTAGACACAGAAGATTGTTCTTGTCCACCAGAATTCGAACGTTTGGCTTTATTACTAGTTGGACTTCGAGGCTTTACTTGGCTTAGATTCCCCCGACCGCATACTTTTTTCGATATGACTTTTTTAGTCTTGCATGCTTTTTTTTCAGGTTTATTACGAGCTGCGAATGTTTCATCCGAGCTAGTACTCTCAATGTACTTTGCTAGAAGGAGTAAGTAAATCAAGTGAAAATTAGTATTGGCCTTTGCCTAAAGCTAATAAACTGACGGATCATACTTACGTTCACTCGTGGTATCATCATGTTCTTACAAATCAGAGTGTTCACTAATCGCCAAAATATCCTTAACTGTTTTGCCAACTTGCTTATATTGATTTTTGAATATACCCGTCATCTCATCCGCTTTTGCCTTTGCATGCGTCTCCGAGTTTGTGAAGTATGCGTATGGCTTTTTTCCAAGCACCTTTGGCCTTTTAAGGCCTTTGCTCAGGTTATCTAAGTAGCAAGATAACCTCGTAAAGTTCCACTGACAATTAAAAACCTTGAAAACAAGTTTATCATTTGATCGATCACTTCATCGAGAATTATAAAAGTTCATCGATTCTAGAACTTGCCTGCATGACCTCTCAATTCGATAGGATACTATAGCCAGTCTTCAGGAGCTTCGGCTTGGGCACTAATGAGATCCACTAATAACCTTTTGTGTTCTTCAGTGTAGGGAGGACCTGGGTAGTGAACAACACACGAACACAGTCCTTTGTCATATTTGATCCAAGAACTTGGAACACAATCCACTTCCATCAAGCCTTCTGGCATAAGTTCTCCAGTGAATGCAAAGAGTGAATGAAAAACCAAAAACGACAACCATGCGAAGAATAATGAAAACCCAACTATTTAAGCGAGCCTAGCAAGCGACTGAAAAAAAAAAAAAAAAAAGAAATACGGGGCCCTTTTCTTGAATGCCGTGACTATTCGCACGATAGTTACGCAGGATTCAAGTGATCATGCAAATATTTCACATGCGTCTCATTCTAGGCCCATAACTCATTTTTTTCGAATATAATCACAAACAAAAATAATTTGTCTGGGTAGCTGACTACTCTGCGATTCACACTCTGCGTTTGCAGGACACAATAATCTCTTCGCTGAGGCTCTCCACCACCTACTTATGATTTTGCACAAAATAAGAATTTGGGCCACGATTGCAAACATTTTCGTGTAACTCTCTTAGAGCCACTCTTCCGTGTGAATAGTCACATCGTCTCGTAATTCCTAGGCTGTTTTCACGATTTCTAAGCCTCATATCAATTACAGGCTTTCCGTGTCTTCCAGTCTCTATAAACACCCTGGGTCAGAACTTCGATTGTTCTGATGTTACATGGCGCCCAGCGTTAACCTCTTAACTAGTTAGCAGCCAAATCTGCGGCCCCTGATGGCAGCGCTAGGTCGCTAAGTGGTTAATGCCAGGCTCTATGCCAGAAGAAAAAAGAACCGGAATCCTAGCCCCCGCATAAGACTGGTCGTTAAAAATTAAATTTTTTCCGACGCCCTCTGAAAAGCTTCCTTTTGACGCAAAAACGCGAGGTAATTTTTTTTTTTTATCAAATACAACACGTGCCGTAAGACGATCTAAGTTCATTTTTTGGTAAGATCATGTCTTTTTGGAAATTTCTTATCACAAATAGTATTTTCATTTTTATTGAAATGTGAACAATTTTGGAACTCAAATGAATAAAATTTCGAAATTTTTTTCATCTGATGTTGTCTTGTTAATGGAAAATGAAGAATATTTAAATTAATAATTTTATTCTAAAACTAAATTAGTACAAACATATTTTTTATAAGCAGATTTAATAATTCTAAGGCTCAAGTAAACTTTCTTTAGTATTTTTTATACTTTAACTTCTGTAATTTTTCTCCAAAAAAACATGATTTTACCAAAAAATGAACTTGGATCCTCTTCCGGCACGTGTTGTTTTTAATAATAATGAAAAAAAAAAAAAAAATTCCTCGTGTTTTTTCATCGAAAGGAAGCTTTTTACGGGGCGTCAGAAAAAATTTAATTGTTAACCCCGCATAGGTAGACATAATGGACTGTAACACAATGTGGCAATGAGGTTATGTTTATTCGTTAAAATAGAATATGGAATATGGAAATGGAATGTTAATCACATGAGTGAAGTACAGAAAATGCAATATTTTCACTTACTTTTATATTTATGACGTGCACTTTTTCCGATTTTACGTTTATTCCTACACCACGCACGTGCTACGTGGTTATGTTGGTTTCTGCATATTGGAATACGTCTTTTCAGTCGTACTATTTTATTGCTACAGAGAAGTCTTCCACTTTACAGTGAAATAATTACGTACTGATTTTATCTTGTTTAGCCACACACTGCGTCGATCTTTTCTTCTATAATACGCAGATTATCCCAAAAACTTACCAACGGCTTCAAACGTGAGACAGAATGGGCGCGAACGAGACCGAGATATGGCTAGAAGTAGGCGATACTGTCCGATGTGTCGAGACCGTTGATTTGGATTCGATATTTATCGATATTTTTTATTTGATATTTTCAATGTCTGATTATTCGATATTCGATATTTTTTTTTAAATATCGTTAAAGATATCGTTCATGAAGTAATGTGCGTCGTATCGTGCCTGTGGTAAAAAAACAGTAAAAACGTGGTAGAACAAGTCATGCGATGGAGCAAGAACAAGGTAAGCGTGATTTATTCACAAATTTCTATTGTATCGAAATCTGTGGGTCCTTTCAACTGAGAATAACTCATCTGAGAAAACCTCTGTGTTACGAAACTTTTTCGAGAACAATTATGTTCTATGTTTTAGATTCCGAGTTCAGCGATCCTGCACAAAATGTGAATTTGATTGACGATAATCAAGGGTAAATTTTTTTTTCTTATTTCGACAATGATCTTCGTTTTAAAAATACATTTTGATTTCATTTCTCCTAGCATTCCTATTGACGACGGCTCAAAGAAAAATGACGAGGGTTCACAGCCGAAAATGTGAGTATTGTGAGTATTTTATCATAATGACTAAATCCATTTGCAATTATACCATTTGTTCTATTTTGTGTCCCGTTATCATTTTTCAACGCCTAACTGCTTAAATCTGTTGCTGTAATCTGCACATATTTCCCTCCGTGGTCTTTGTTTTAATCATTCTTTTATTATTATACTAGTTTTTAAGGTGGTTCTTCCACGAACCGAAATATTGCAGAAGATTCCAATTTTTTACTGTGTCATAGTTGAAGTACCTAATAATACTTCTACAAAGTTTGACTGGGGGTTATCGAGCAAATAATACAAAAAACTGGCCTTAAATTCCAAATATTCAGCACATAACCTTATGGCGGATCCCATTACCTACGATTTAATGAGATATTTGTTATATGTAAATATTAGAGATCTTTTCCAAAAACGAGTTGTATATAGTATGGATTATGAGGATTTTATAAATGGCAAGAAAATAGTATGTTATCCGAGTCTCCGACAAAATATTGAGAGTTGAAGTGATAGAAATACAATTTTACCTGACGATTTGACGGAATTCAGACGTTTGGCACCATCGCGATCGCGACACTTCAGTTGATAATATTTTGGAAAAGCTTGGTCCGAATAAAACATCATTATGTCATTGCATTGGGGCATTATGGCGTTGTTAAAAATTAAAAATATGGAAATTTATTAATTTTTAACGGGGCCCAACTAAAGCATCTATACAATTCGGCCCTCTGTGGAAGAACCACCTTAATTCGTAATTGCTCTGTATTCGATCTACCAGTATAATGATATGTATTTTCCTTTTACAGGTCTCCCACTTTGTTATATTAATTTGGTATTATTCGAACGTAAATTAATCTTTTTAGAATAAAAAAAGGCTCAAGCCTAGTGTGGAGTTATTTCACCAAAGTTTCGGACAAAGAAGCTCGCTGCATGATTTGCAACGGTATCTTCAAACGAGCTAACAACACTACAAATATGAGGTCACGCATGATGCGTAAACATTCGCTAATTTGGAACTCATCGAACTCTAAGCAGAATTTGATAAAGCGACAAATATCTGGGGCCACCTCATCTGACAATGACTCTTGCGATGATCCTTCAGCACTGCGTCTAATTAATTCTGGTTCTAAGGTGGGTAATAATTACACCGGCCCACAAAAAAAAAAGGTGGTCTGTACTTTTGACCGGACCTACCTATCTTTATGTATTTTGACGCGCTGAATCTGAATCTGAAGTCAGTTTTGCCCGTACACCCTCAAAATTTTGAGTAAATTGCAAAAAACCATGAAAATCGCCAAAAATGAGCATTACGAATTTGAGATTCAATGAGATCTACAAAATTTTTATAGATACTATGGAAATTTATAATAAATTACGAAAGGCAGATGAAAGTATAAATGTAAGACAAAAAATAAATCAAAACCGCAATTATTTCTTACATCACTGTATTCCAAGACATATTTCATGTACGAAATATTTGTCTAGCTCATTCTACAGTAAGCGAATGTCTATTCCAATGTTTTTTTCTCTTCAATCTTCGAAGCACTCATCTCGCGATCGTGTCAAAGAAGATATCATCATTATTATTGGTATCATTATCATTAGTATTATCATTAGTATAAGTATTATTATTATTATTATTATTATTTTGATTATTATTATCAGCAAATTGATATATTCTAAGCCAAATGCCTATTCTAGTTTTTTTTTTTTTTTCCCAATTTTCGAAGCACTTATTTCGCGATCCTGTCAAAGAAGATATCATCAGTATTATTGGTATCATTATCATTAGTATTATCATTAGTATTAGTATTATTATTATTATTATTATGATTATTATTATTATTATTATTATCATTATCACTATCAGTAAATTGATATATTTCAGTCGGAAATATTCAACTTTCGAATGCTATTTTTTATTTCCAGCAGTTTGATACATATTGAAAAAAATTCGAATAGGGAATCAGTTATGGCTGTAAAAGATTTTCCACGCATACATTTTCATCCAGAAGGTTGATTTTTTTTATATCATGTATGCTACTATAATGGAAAATTTATGCCGGTTCATGTGGAGGTGGATGACCCCAAATATACGAGTACGTATGCTCATCGTCAATGTTCAATTACTGACTGCATCACAAGTTCGAGCTAAGGCGTATAAAAGGAGATGCGGTTCAATTGAGAATTTATCTGTTTTCACTCTGGCTTGCTTAGCAGTATCGTTGAATTCCATCCACCTTGTACCCTGATATGAGTACCCGACATAATGCCCTTGTCTCCTACCACTGCCTCCGTACCGTGCTACTACACCGGCAAGAGCAAAGGAACGCCCAGACAGGTGAATACTTTTCGGAAATTCAAGGAGGCTACACCTAGCATGTTTACCACATGCAGTCGGATCATATTCGATTACGATTTGCGAACCATATACAATATTGACTTCCATGGGTCGATCACAACAAATTGGTTTCCGAGAGGGCATGCCATTCACTATCGCATCGCTAAGCGAGCCGACACCATGTTCTTTCACTACATCAACGTTTATAGGGACGATAATAGATGTTCTCGTGTTTTCATCAGCGCAAATCTGGCAAAATTTTGTTTCTTTATAACTCGGATCATTGGCGAGAATATACTGTGCGACGTTACCTACACTTGCGTAACAATCAACGGTCAACACGTTGTTTTCAAACTTGGTACGGAAGTGCTTAACTTTTCTTAACAATGAAGCTCTGTCTTTATAAATCTTGGCACAGCAACCATGTTTCAAAAAATTTTGCAAAAAGCACATAGTATCCGAAGTAGAGAGTGATACTTCGTGTCGGTACGTATCACTGACACACGCGCCGGCTAATATGGAAATGATACTATCAAATCCACAAGTATTGCGGACAACGATTTTTACTCCTTTCTCAGATATTATCGAGCATGTATTGCCATTTTCTAAGTTTCCAATCCCTACACGGTTTTTGGAAAAGCTTGTTGCATCCCAATCCGGGCAAGTATCTAAATAAGTTTTTCTTCTGGTTGAGCATGTGTTTTTGTTCCTCCAGTTATGCTCAATATTCAATTCAGTATCACCAGTACTAGAACACATTTCAAGATTTTGGTTGATAGGAGAACTGTTGATCTCTATTTGAGGTATGGTTATTTCGTCACGAACACTTTCGTCATTTTCAAAGTTACGAGACGGACTTTCAATTACGTTTGGAATTATGTCAGATTCATTTGCGGTATTTTCATTATCTGAAGTTCTCAGAAAGTTCGTACTTAAACAAGGTGAGTCCAATTGTGAACTTTCTTTTACTGCCCACTCTTCAGATGCTAGGGCTAATTTCGCGCGACCTGAAAAAGAACGCAGATGCGTAGCAACAAATTTATCTGCCCTCATTGGCCGGGCATTATTTCTTAATAACACGTGTTTTACGTCCTTCATTTCCGATTCAACAGCCGCTGAACTGATATTGACGCTTCCATACCCGAACATAGGTATCATTACTCCGGTAAATAAAGGAAAATAGTATAATAAATTTTTCAATTTATTGCCCAACTCTGGTACATAGTACGGGTTAATTTCATCACCATCTTCCGAGGAATCCACAGTCCTACGACATTCATCGACGATGTTGTGCGCCCAAACTACGACGTTGCAATCGTCCAAACTGATGTCCTGTTCAGTGCAATCATTTTCATCTTTTAACTCCTCTACGCTTTTATCTATGTCGCTAATGCCTTTGATCTTCGTAGTTATCATAGTACGAGCCCTCTGTGATGGAACTTCTAACCCTTGACTATTTTTTCCAACATCTTCGCTGAGAGATAAAACAACAATATGTTTTACTAAATCTACGAATTCAATGAAAATTGTTTGCTTTGTTAGCAATGCCATGGCGTATAGATAAAATTTTTTCACCTTAGGATGCAGTTTAGAAAAACATTTCCAGCGTGATACAAAATTCATGTAATGGCATATATCCAATCGTATGAAACACTTTGGGATTTTTATTCCTGGTTCATTCAAAAGTACAGCGTAACAAGTGGAAAGGTAATTTTTGAGATTCGCAGATTGACCAAAAGCCTTAGCAATAGCATTAAGTAAAGCCTTGTCAAAATCACATACAATGGTTCGTGGGATCGGAAATCCGGATTTATGCTTCTCACCTACTCTTAAGAATTCAAAAATCCAGTTTTGGATCGCATTAACATTTTGGCTAGCACTTAGCATCTGGAATACTGGCATTTTATAAGTCAGTGTTGCTGCTACTGCCTGATATAAGTAGATATGTGGAGATTGTTCACCATTTGGCAATAACAACTTTTTAACTATCGAACCAGTAGCATCAATATACAGAACATCATGATAGTTTATGTAGACTGCAATTTGTTCCGAGGTCCAATAATGGATAAAGAATGGATCACAACCAATATTATGAATAGATCCCGCGTAATCAGTATATTTCATATTTTGCAAACTGGAAATTGCACATGTCCCTTTTACCTTCAAATTTTTATCTTGCTTCTCTTGTTTTGCTTTCCTTAATGTTGCAGCGTTATAAATATGTGGCGGTTCGTCGTCATATAACTCCATCAAATCATCGGCAACTTTTCTACGCCACGTAGCGGCCGATAGAGTCCCCGTAGCAAGTGATTCCGAAATTTCAGCTCGTTTTGCCCCATTCAGAGGACGCTTTTTAATGTGTTTGATGGATGGATCGAATCTATTAATACTACACTCCATTTGAACATGTATGATATTGCTGGGAGGTTTGTTGGCAACAGTTGCTATCATTGTAGCCTTGCAATCTGGACATGACGCATTTATTGTAACATAGATTCCGGTTTCCGAAATTGTACATCTTTTGAATGTGAAAGCACATGGTAGTTTAGTTTCCTGGTGTATGAGAGCGAATATTTCATTCGTCCATCTTCCTCTTCGTAAAGTAGAATAATTCCGTTGTATTTTTGCTGTCGATTTATAAATGACTTTTTCGCAATCTATATCATGCCATATCTTTAGCGGTATTTTAATAAGACAATTAATTTCGGTATTTGGAATCGATTGATCCAAAGATTCGTCATGGTCAATAGAAGAAGCAGTTATATTGTCAGATTTTTGTATATCATAGTGGGTGAGAAGTTCATCATGTACACCATATCTGTTTGTCAATAAAATTGTGTATATATACTTGGGTGACAATGCATTATTCATCAAAACGCTGATTTCTTTATATATATAAGATTTTGGAGGAACCGGTTTCCCGTGTTCATCTAAGACGTTGCGATAATTTTCATTGAAAAGATGTTTCTTTAGTTCCTCTATAGGCGGCATATTTGTAAGTTGATATCAATGGTATTGTGAGTGATAAAAAAAAGTAATGGCTAAGCAGTAATGTGACGTTGGAAGATTACGATTGGATTTAAAATATAGCAATCGTACGGTAATTGTGGTATTATAATCAGTGAGTCGCTATCAAGAAATACTACGAGGCTATAATTAGCATATATCTGGGCGTTAGTCTACCCTATAGTTGCGAATGATTGTAGTGAGCATATAGCCTGAAACAGTATGCAACTCCGTATGTGTATATGCTTTTCGTCGTAACAGCAGTTTCCTGTCAAGGATATTAACCTATGTTCCCTCTGCCGCCCGTATTGCACGTAGGATCCAATGATGGGTTGTTGCAGCGATCTGGGCTGGAAGTATAGAAAAGTCGGGACGCGTGGTGTAGTTTGCTGCTCCCTGCCAGAGCACCACGCATGCGCGTTCCGTGTATTTTCGGTCTCGGGGACCGACATTGGGTCGAGGACTCACAGAACTGCCTTGACAGATGTTTCTCCGATAATACTATTTCCAGCATTATTGTGCAAATTGTGATAAAATTTTTTTGTAATTACCCATTATTTTGGTAATGTGTAATTAAATAAATAATTCAATTAGAAATTTCGCGTCACTTATGCCATAAGGTCGTAAGCGCCAAAAAAAAATTTTTTTTTGCGAATAGGCTCAAACGATGTTGCATAGCATGAAAAATATTTTGCCACCAAAAAAAAACGAAATTTTTTTTTCGGCGCTTACGACCTTATGGCATCAGTGACGCGATGTAATTTATGATGACTCCCAACACTGATTTTCAGTAATGATATTATTACCGTTCTTCATGACAAGGTATTCGAAACTAAAACAAAATTATATTGTTCAGGAAACAGAAAATGCGTTATCGTTATTTCTATTTTAACTACAGAAAAATCAGTAATTAGGGAGGAATATGGGGCATACCACGCCAACTCGACCTGGGTCTGACCCTCACCCCTTGGATTTGGTCCGTAATTTTTCATATGGTTGTTCTATCTTTGGAAAGCATGCTTAATTTTTTTAAGATTCTCATTATCGAATCTGTTCAAATCGAAAGATAAAATCACTTCAGAAAAACCTCACAAGGACACTTTTTAAAAATCTGAAAAAATTCTCAAAAATCTAGCATTCGATACAAACGATTTTAGCGTGTGGACCAGAGTGGGCCGGCGTTCGCTTCTATCTGTAATTTGTGATGTCCTGGAAAAAAATGAAAAATAAAAAATAAACGTCGAGGTGAGTTCACTGTGAGTAGTTGCTTGAACATTCTTATAATTATGTAACTTCGGATTTTCATAGTTTATAAGATTTTTTCAACTGCCTGCAGTGAACTGACCTTCGCGTCAATTTTTTTTTTTTTCAGGAAATCGCGGATTACAGAAAAACAGCGAACGCCGCGCCGGCCCACTCTGGTCCGCACGCCAAAATTCTTTGTGTTGAATGCAGGATTTCGAGAATGTTTTCAGATTTTCAAAAAGTGTCCTTCGACGTGATTTTTTTCTCAACTGATTGTATTTTTTTATTTTAACAAATGAGTTGAAAAAATCTGAAAACAAATTATCGCGCTTTCTAAAGATAGAACATCAATATGAAAAATTTTGAACCAAATCGAAGGGGTCGAGAGTCAGACCCAGGTCGAGTTGGCGTAGAATGCCCCATATACATAATTTACTATTTGTTTAAAGAATCAATAATCAGGCCGGAATCGGATTCTTATAAGTATTTAGGAAACAAATCCTCCAGCAAACTGAATAATTCTGGAACTCAAGAATTGATCAACAGTGAATCGATCATTATTTGAATTTATAAATCACATGCGATTTAATAGATATTATAACCAAACATATAACATCGCAGTACCGGCAAATTATTGCGATTTGAACAACACTGTATACAAATATGGAACAAAGGCTTAAAATGTACCAAAAACGTCTCATTTCTAATTTCAGATAATTATCGATTGATTGCTGTTTAATTATTTATTTACCAATAATTATATCTGCTTGATGATTAATTTTCCTATGGTATTTATTCAAAAAGAGGGCAACCTCACGGATCATTTCGACTTTGATATATGTGGTAGAAGACGGTACGATTCTGACGAATCTCCGCTTTGAATGTATGTTCGACGAGGAAAAGTATGCTACAAAGTTTTAGCGTGGAAAAACTTTCAGCGAGACATTTGTTCATTAACATCAAAGGAAGTTTTTCCGAAAGTTTCAGATTGAGTGGATAAAAATTGGCTGAGATACAGCGATTTTTCTAAAAGCAATCGATCCGCGTGGTCAAGCGCGTGATCTTAACGCTTGAAGGTCTGCACGATGGTTGCATTTAAGGCCACGCGGATCGGTTGCTTCTGAAAAAATCGCTGTATCTCAGCTAATTTTTATTCAATCAATCTGAAACTTGCGGAAAAATTTCCTTTAATATTAATAAACACCTTTAGGAAGTGTTCAGAGTATAATTACATGGAGAATTTGGAGTCTTAAAATACGTTGCGGAGGTGACGAGCCGCAGAGACCTAATCCTTGTGAGTGTCACACGCACACGCGCACCAAAAATTGTTCTCACTTGAAAATTATGAACTTCAATGGAAAAATGTTTTCCACAAAAGTTGTTCGTTTTCATTTGACAAATTCTTTGGCGCAAGAGAAAAGTCACGTCTCCATTCAAGAAAAACATGTTGGCGGTCTCCAAACGTAAAAAAGTTCAGCTTCATCGGCACCATTTATAGTTGCGCTAAAAAGGAAAGATTGACGCCATCGCTTTGTTTTATTTTTTGCGAGCATGATTAAGACCGCGTTAAGGGCCACCCTAATATACAGTCTAAGTCATCCTAACATAAGCTGAGAAGAAAAATCGTGAAAAAAAAATTATAAGTTATTGTTAGACTGTCGCCGTTGACACGGTTGTTTGACAGGTATTAACAGCTGTAGTTCAAACCAAACTAGAGATTTTCAATTTTTTTTTTCGAAAACCATACGGAATTCCGGAAAACGGTCTACGGCACAAGTTAGCACAAGTCTAGCACAATATGGCACAATTTTTAGGTATTCAATTTTCCAAAAGTGCTGGGCTGAGTATTTTTTTATTTTATTTTTTTTCTCGAAAACCATACGGAATTCCGGAAAACGGTCTACGGCACAAGTTAGCACAAGTCTAGCACAATATGGCACAATTTTTAGGTATTCAATTTTCCAAAAGTGCTGGGCTGAGTATTTTTTTATTTTATTTTTTTTCTCGAAAACCATACGGAATTCCGGAAAACGGTTTACGGCACAAGTTAGCACAAGTCTAGCACAATATGGCACAATTTTTAGATTTTCAATTTTCCAAAAGTGCTGGGCTGATCCGAAATTTGAATTTTATCAATTTTTTCGAAAACCGTGAAGAATTTTGGAAAACGGTTCACGGCACAAGTTAGCACAAGTCTAGCACAATATAGCACAATTTTCAGATTTTTGATTTTCCAAAAGTGCTGGGCTAACTTCACACACATTAGTTAGCTCGTCACCAATGTACGAAGGGAGTGCGGGGGATTAACGACTCGTCGTGGCTCTGGTGTGATTACTTATTTATCCTCTATTCTTACGCACTAGGTTTTACAAGGGTGGTGTCCGGTGTACGGGTGAGTGTGGGTATGGATGTATGATTAGTATTTTATGGATAAAGTGACTAGTAGGTACCGACCTTCCGGTGAATCGAGCATGGTATCAAAAGGGCTCGCTCGTAACGGTTCTCACGTCTATGGCTATTCAGGTCTCTAATTAGAGTGCCGATCGGCTCACGCTGCCGATAAGCCTCGGCTACTCTCGTTTTACTTCGGTCACTCCCGCGTGGTTTGGGGGGGTTTGTGACTTGCAACGTCACAACCCCCCCCCCCCCCTCCCCACGCGGGGTGAAGCCTATAGGGTGAGGCCATGTGTGTTTGTGTTTCGTGATTTTGTGTTTTTCCTTTTGTTTACTGTGTCCTTATTTCTATGTTATTATCTATTTTGCGTTATCCTTATTTTCCTACTTGTTTTTGTGTTGTCCTTATTTTCCTAATTGTTTTGTGTTGTCCTTGTTTTCCTAACTATTTTGCGTTGTCCTTATTTTCCTAATTATTTTGTGTTGTCCTTATTTTCCTACTTATTTTGTGTTGTCCTTATTTTTATCTTATCTTCTATTTCGTACTGTTCGTCGTTGTGTCTTCCTGGTATCTTCTTGTCTCGTGTCGTTCCTGTGTCCTGTCCCTCTTCTCCGTGTTTTCTGTGTCTCTTTTTGTCTGGTGGCGTTTCCGTCCTGTTCCTTTTCTCCGTGTTCTTTCTGTTTCTCCTCGTCCCTCGTTATCTGTTGTTTATAGTGTGTCTGTGTCGTCTATTTCTGTTATCAGTGTGTCTGTGTCTGTGTCCGTGTCCGTGTCCATCTCCTCCGCTGTCTCATATGTGTCCGTGTCGCTGCTTGCGTGTTTTGTGTGGGGGTTGTGTCTTGCGTGTGTTCTTTCGGTGTTATATGGTAGCGTTTTGGGAACGGTGGGTGTGATCGTGTGCGTGTGCGTCTTCTGTATCTCGCTGTTACATTGTGTATGGGTGGTGTGTATGTGAATGTAGGTTTTGTTGGTCTGGTGGCGTGTAGGGTGGTAGGTTGTCTAGGTCGATGAGTAGTGGTTGTGTGGGTGTTGGTTCGTGTGTTCGTATGTTTTTGTATCTTTGTGCGTTGTGTCTTTCTACTTCTTCCATTATTTGTATTTTTTCGTCAATTCTGTGTGCTAGTTGTTCTATATCGTCTTGTGTGTCTGTGGTTGGTGTTTTAGTGGTGGGGTTGGATGTTTTTGTGTGGCTGTTGCTGTCGTGTTGGTGAAGGGTGGATTGGGGTATCTGTGTGTGTGTGGTGCAAGTCCGGGTGTTTGTCATAGTGGTATTTTTGTTGATGGTGTCGTGGGTAGCGTATATTGTTGCGGTGTTGGTAGTAGTGTGCGTCCGGCTGGTGTGGGTGGGTGTATGTTGTACTGTCGCTGTATTCGTCTGTCTGTTTGTAGTGTGTCTTCTGTCCTGTATCGGTCCGGATGTGTTGCCTGTCGTGGTGTCGGTAGTAGTGGAGTTCGTGTTTGTGTCCTTGTTGCTCTGTCCATTTTTGTATCTTCGCGTCTGTTAAGGTCGAATTGCATTCGTTAGTTATTTATATATATAGTTTTAAATTATCTATGTGCCATTTTCCCATTCTTTTTCCAGTTTCTGTTGTTAGTTCGTATAGTGTTGGTGAAATTTTGTTTGTTATTATGTATGGCCCTGTATACTTATGCGCTAGTTTTGCTGCTACGTGGTCTGCTTTTGACGAAAGCATGTGATTTTTCTTAAGAACCCTACCTCCCACCTTGTATTCCGTGTTTCTCCTTCTTAAATTGTAATAGTGTGCCTGTCTCTCGTTTGCCTCTGTCAGGTGTCTCTGTAATTCCTCCCTAATTATTTGTAGTTTGCGTAGGTGGTCTGACCATTTGTCCGTGTCTTGCAGTTCTATGCCGCCTTCGTTCTCGATGTGGTTCCGCAGGCATTGTGTCGGGTGTAGTTCTCTCCCGAGGTTTAGGAATGCAGGTGTGTGTTTTGTGGATGTGTGTGTGTGCTTGTGTTTAGTGCAAATTGCAGGTCTTGTAAGTGTATGTCCCAGTCCCTGTGGTCTTTTTCTACGTGCGCTTGTATCATTGTTTTTATTGTTCTATTTATTCGTTCTACTGGGTTTGCCTGGGCGTGGTATGGTGGGATTGTTGTGTGTCTGATGCCAAACTTTTGTGTAAGTTCGCGGATTAATTTGTTTATGTATGGTGTGCCGTTATCTGTGAGTATTACGCGTGGTGTGCCCCATCGTGATATGACGTGTTTGTGTAATGCGTGTTCTACTGTCTGTGCTGTCGCTTTCTTTAATGGTATGACTTCTGCCCATTTCGTGTATAGGTCTTGGAAAACTATTATGTATTGGTGTCGTGTTTTTGAGCTAGGGAGTGGTCCCATTATGTCTGATGCTACTACTCTCCATGGTTCTTCAATTATTCTATGTCCCATTAGGCCTTCCGGTTGTTTTTGTTTTATTTTTGTTTTTTGGCAAATTTCGCATTTTCGTACGTATTCTCCTGTGTTCCTGTACATCCCTGGCCAGTAATATTCTTCCGCTATTCTTTAGTATGTTTTTTCTATGCCTAGGTGTCCTGCTTGTGTTGTGTCGTGATTTTCGTGTAATATTTGTGTGATTTGTTCTTTGGGGATAACTAATTTCCATGGGTTTGTGTCAGGTAATAAGTTGGAGTGTAGTGGATCGGGTCTATGGAAGTATAGGTGTGTGTCGCGTATTCTCCATGATTCGTTCTTTTCTGGTCGTGTTTGAACTTGTGTTTTTTTGTATGTGTACCATTTATCTGAGGTGTTTTCTATCGCGCCTAATTGTACTTGTTCTTCGTGTTCGTGTAATCGTGATAGTGCATCCGGTACTTGGTGTGCTGTGCCTTTTCTGTGTATAATTTCGAAATCGTATTCTAACAATTCTAGTGCTCATCTTGCTAATCTGCCCGTTGGATTTTTTAAATTGTGTAACCGTTTGAGTGCGCTGTGATCTGTGATTACTGTAAAATGGTAACCCTCCAGGTATGGTCTAAATTTGTATATTGCCCAAATTACCGCGAGGCACTCCTGTTCTGTTGTTGTCTGTACACGGCTGGCGTATGCTATGACGTGTTCGTCTTCATCCTCTGTTTGTGTTAGTACTGCACCTATGCCTGTTCCGCTCGCGTCTGTTTGTACTTGAAATGGTAGTGTGTGATCGGGGCATGTGAGTGTGGGTGGTGTTGTGAGAATTTGTTTTATTGTTTTCGTTGCGTGTTGTTGTTCTGCTCCCCAGGTCCATTCCTGGTCCTTCTTTACGAGTCGTGTTAGTGGTTCTGTTATGTGTGCGAAGTTTGGAATAAATCGTCTGTACCATGAGGCCATTCCGATTAATCGTCTTAGTTGTTTGAGTGTTTTCGGTTCGGGGTAGTCTGTCAGTGGTTGTATTTTGTCTGAGTCTACGAGTAATCCGTGTTTGTCTACTATGTATCCTAAGTATTTCACCTGTGAGCAACCGAATTCGCATTTGTCTGGGTTAATCGTGAGTCCTGCGTGTGTAATTTTGCCTAGTATTTTCCCTAGCCAGTGTAAGTGTTCTTCGAATGTTTATCTTACTATTATTATGTCGTCTAGGTATGCAAATGCGTATGGTTCTGATTCGGGTCCTATTAATTTGTCTAGCAATCTTTGAAAGGTAGCCGGTGCTCCTGTTAAGCCGTATGGCATCTTTTTAAATTGGTATAATCCTTTTCCCGGTACTGTAAATTCTGTTATGTGTCTGCTGTCTTCATGTAGTAGGATTTGGAAGTATGCTTGGCTGAGGTCGAGTTTGGATATGAATTGTGCTGCGCGTAATTTGTCGAGTATTGCTGTCATGTATGGAAGGGGGTATGCATCTTTCCGTGATACCGCGTTTACCTTTCTAAAATCTAAGCAGAATCGGTATGTGTCATTAGGCTTTTTTATCATTACTATTGGGCTCGACCACTCGCTATCTGATGGTTTGATTACCTCTTCCTCGATCATCTTGTCTACTTCTGTGTAAATCGCGTCTTTTATTTTCGGTGATACCATGTAATAGCGTTGTTTGATGGGGCTGTGTCCTTATGTGTCGATTTTGTGTGATATTAGGTGTGTTAGTCCTAGCTGTCCTGGGGGTGATGTGATTTTGTTTGATAGAAGTGTTTGCAGTTCTGTGTGTTGTGTGTCTGTGAGCTGTTGTATTCCGCTGCAGATTCGTGGTGGCGGTGTACCGTGTCGGGAGTATAGGTTTGGATTTGGTGGGATGTTTGGTGTTGGTAGTAATACCTTTTGTATAGATGTCTCCGTTTGTGTGTGTTTTCCTATGTCTGTGCTTTGATTATCTGTGGGTTCGTATAGGTTTGGATTAGGTGGAATTTTTGGGGTGAGTAATAGTGGTTTTCTTTGTGGTGGAGTGTTTGTTTCTGTTTGTTCCGTTACGTCTGTGTTTTGTTCTTGTGTATCTTTATATCCGGCAAAAACATTGTAAATGTCAAAAATTACAGCCGAGTTCTAAAATGGTTTCGCCGGCTAAAAAATCCGAAACATTATACTCTTTTTCAGCTATAGATTACAAACATCATTTCGTTACACAACATAGTACATAATAATACGTCAAATCAGGTAGCGAAGCCGAGCGTTCCCTCAGTTAATTTTCATACTTCAAATTATGTTTTTCTAATGCTAATCGATGGAAATAAACGGAAAACCAATAGAATCATCCGTTACCTTTGCCAGAACAGCATATTGGCGACCGGAAATATTGCTGAAAGAAGTTAGCTCGTATGATGATACAAACTCGGCGGGCATAGATTGTTCTGAAAATTATCAATTGCTGAAGTGTTAGGTAATAAGATCAACAATTAGTGTGTCTTTGAATGTAGAATATACTTTCGCTTCGATGTGTATCTACTGTATGTAAGTCAAACAGAGAGGGAGACGTTAAAAAAGCATTACCCAAGTGTACCGATAATGGGCACGTCCGGGATAGATATGTATCGTTTCATGGCTGTCACATATTTGTAGCATGGCATTATAACCATAGGCGAATGTTGGTGAACGATAGAAGCACAATAAAATTGGATTCTTCTTCACAGCACGGATTTGATTATCGTGCCTGAATTTATTACTTCTTATTATGAACACACACTATAGGTATATTTCTAATTCAACTTCAAGTTCTAACGTATTACTCACTCGTTTCATTTATTTATTTATGCACTACCTGTTGTGAAAAACACGATTTTCGTTGAGCTTTCCCAGCACTAGTGCATGGAAAATGTTTATCATTTTTAAATCTGAAAGAAAATATAGAACGTAGGGCACAGGCACATAGAGGGACTTCGTGACGAGTGTGAAAGTGCCGCACGATCCGAAGACGAGGTCTTTCCGCGCCCTTTTCATATAAAAAACTATTATATCGCAATTTCAGTCTACAATAATAAATATTTTTACAAAGGTCGAAAAACACCCCTCATATTTAATTTGCAAGGTCTAGTAGTCATCTGAGATAAATGATGTTAACATGTGATAAAAGATAGCGGTTACTAATCACAACCGCATTATTGTAAAAACAGTCTTGTTTTAGCTGTGAGCTTAGACAGACGTGTATTCTCTTAAATACAACCCAATTATTATTTCACCTTATTTCGTTTCCTGTTCAACTTATTTCTTTCGGGAACCGACATTTAATTATTTGAATAATCGCGAAACCTAATTTCGCAACAATATCATCAATGCCAAAAATGTTCAAACAGTCTTTGATCATGCTTAAAACATCATGGCCGAAATAAATAAATAGAAAGAAAATTGCAATTGATAATTTTTAGAACAATCTATGCCCGCCGAGTTTGTATCATCATACGAGCTAACTTCTTTCAGCAATATTTCCTGTCGCCAATATGCTGTTCTGTCAAAGGTAACGAATGATCCTATTGGTTTTCCATTCATTTTCATTGATTAGCATTAGAAAAACATAATTTGAAGTATGAAAATTAACTGAGGGAACGCTCGGCTTCGCTACCTGATTCCACGTATTATTTTGTACTATTTTGTATAACGAAATGATGTTTGCAATCTATCGCTGAAAAAGAGTATGATGTTTCGGATTTTTCGGCCGGCGAAATCATTTTAGAACTCCGCTGTAATTTTTGACATTTTAATACTTACTCTCTGTATCCCTCCTAGCTTACTCAGTAATTAGATACCGCTGAGCGGCATAACTATTCGGGATGAGAATGATCGACACATATATTTATTGAAAAAATCTTTATTTGTAGAAATACGGTTTAAATAATTATACCAATTTCTTCACCCCGCGGCTTATGGGATTGTATTCAACTACTCGATAGTGTAAGATCAAACAGTATGCTGACGTATCGGCAAGGAAGTTGTCTTTGGCGTCAAACTCGAGACGAACGTCTACAGGTCCAAACTTGAGCGATTCGTTTTGTTTCGAACAGTCGATGACGAATAGGGGAGCGTACTGTAGAAATTCACTCTTTTTCAGCAACGGTTCAGGTTCCTTGTCGTAATAGGAGGTTTGAAAATTTGCGTAAATTTCATACAACAGAGCATACTGATTATGACTCATATCGAGGTTTAGGTTTCCATAAAGATAATGTGACGTTGCAAGTCACAAACCCCCCAAACCACGCGGAAGTGAACGAAATAAAACGAAAACAGCGGAGGCCGATCGGCAGCATGAGCGAGCCCTTTTGATACCGTGCTTGATTCACCGGAAGGTCAGTGCCTACTAGTCACTTTATCCATAAAATACTAATCGTACACCCACACCCACACTCACCCATACACCGGACACCAGACACCACCCTTGTAAAACCTAGTGCGTAAGGATAGAGAATAAATAAGTAATCACCCCAGAGCCACGACGAGTCGTTAATCCCCCGCACTCCCTTCCTCCTTGGCTAACGGATAACTACCCGTTACCATAACATTGAGAATTCAAGAACAGTTTAACGTCGGTGATATTACAGTGATCGAAATGGCTAGCGTTTTTATTTAGCTTATTCTTTTGACTTGTTTAAAAACCCAGTATAACGTATCGCGGTTTCTCCAGCTGAGTCGATGTCTTCACCGTCCAAACGTGTTTTGAGGTAGTGGGAAATACAGGATACTCGTACAATTCCCAATCGCGAAAACTCATGGAGATCGGTGCATCTTTATCGATGAAATTCAACAGCTGTATCTTCCGTTGATCCGCGAGCTTAACATATGATAACAGCCATTCGACTTTATCGACCAGGATTTTGAATTCCTCATCTTGAGTTTGTAGAACCGTGTTCGTATCGGTCTTTGAACGGGTCAAGATCAACTCGTGTTTGGCGTTAACGATTATCTTGCGATAGTCTTCGGCGAATCCTAGCATCATTTTCAGCGGTACGCATACTTCGAAGTTACCAGTGGCATCCACATGGGTTGCATCCACATTAAGCCAACCAGCATTCTTCTCAGAAGGGTAGCCTTTCATAAGACTAGTGAGCCCGACGTTCTTGCTCCTGTCGATCTCAATAGCATTTATCTCGTAACGTATTTCTTCGAACAAGTGACAAACACCGTTGTTGACCAGTGCTGCAGTAGTCGACGGAGTTCCATCAGCTGTGACTATTTTTCCGTACACATGCAAAGAACTCTTGCTGGGTAACACGCACAGGTCTTGGTGTTGAACAGCGATACGAATTTCATCACTGTTATTGAAACTTGATGAGGCGTAAGGCTTGTGTGTATGAACCTCGTGCGTGATAGACTCGTCAAAAACTACGGGTGTTTGAATGTCTAAGATTTCTTCCTCCATGGTATACAACAGATGATACAGATGCAAACAAATCGTAGTCTTATTTTGCGGAAATTCCTCTTCCAAAAGGTGTGATCCTGAGACCCAAGCTTTTCAGAAGCAGCACGTTCTGAGGTGTCAGCTCTTTGAGAACCGGTTGACGACTGACGTGTTCGGGGCATCTTACTTTAGTATTATAACCACTTCTGTTATAAACTATTCTCATTATTGAGCCTTGATATGCAACCTTACAGTTATAACCTCTCCGCGGAAATTAACCGAATCCCCGTCTTGATCGACTATACTGTACTGTTCGCTCAGATAGTACGCAATCAATTCTACTTTATTTGATAGGGTTTTCCTTTATTTTATCCAGAGCTCAAGTTCAATATTATTTGCTCTTTGTGAGGCTATGTCAGGGCGCTTGGAGGGAATCCTTGGGCCTCTTTCAAGTATCTTTTAAATAGGTAGGGGGTGTGAAATCAGTTAAGTACAGATTTTATGTATGTAACGAGGTAACTCGTCTTTTTATTTAGGGTGAGTAGATGTATTAATGCTATTACTATAGGTTGATGTTTTTAGAGCTGACTTGACTATATTTATACAATTACAAAACAAGCAGTCCTTTTTACTGTTTCTCTTAATAGTTATTCAAAACGAATTTATTTGCGTATACTTCTTGGCTTTATAGAGACTAAAATGCGTTGGGTGATATTCAAAGCATAATTAATTTGAAGTGAAGCTGGCTTTCATTGCATAACGGGTCCGACATCCCAGAAGACCGAAACAATCAAGGTAGCTTCTCCGTTATACACCAAGCGAAGGAGTATAGACACGTGTCCGGACAGGTGGGGAGGCCGAAACAACCCTCACGTGCCAAACACGGAATATACTCCGCATGTTCTTAATATTTATCGAAAGTTCTCTACTGCTGGGATGAGTGAGTGAGAGGGTGAAAGAATTAACACACTGCAATTTCGCGAGAAAAAAAGAGGATGCTTGCTTCGGCATAAAAACCCTCACGGAACAGAGGGAAAAGCCGAAGCAAGTCCAATATAATATTTATTAAACACACACAAGAGAAGAAGGTACAGTAGACAGACAAAAATAACGCTGGTGCGTTCTTAACAACTAAGTTGAATGATCAATCAATAATCTTAAACTAACTTACCAAGTACGGATATAATAAAATACATAAAACGCCGCAACTTCCGACGCTCACGTGGAAGCGGGGAACGGGGAGCGTCCAAGATGGTCCACGGCCGTGCCCACAGCGGTCCCGACGTCTCGGGGATCCAACGCTGTAAGGCGCGGGCAACAGAGTTGTTGCCGCGTTGACGCTCGCCCCGGGAACGGGTACCTCAGCTCACCGGAGGATGTACCCCGTTCTCATAGACAACCTATCCACACGCTAACCTAGATACCACGCGGAACGAAAGAAAACCGGCGCACCTGAACTAACGCGGAAAGATGATATGATCGTAAAGCACGAGTAGAAAAGAAGACTTCGCAGCACGTCCTACCTATTCGAGCGCTCGATCCTAACTAAACTACGTTATATTCCCACCACCAAGCCGACGAACGCCAAGAGCGAGGCGCGCGCCTCCGCCGGGCCCCTGCTTTCGCACAGCACGCGCCGCCACGCGGCCGAGCACCCTCAATGTCGCGGGGTCCGAGCGGGCCCACGAGATTCGAGCGCGAACACCGCAATTGTACATTGAACAGTCTTTGCTGTTTTTCTTAGTAGCTAGTTAAAATACAGACACATGCATATTATTGTGAACAGGTATTATATATACATATATATGTGAGGCACTGTTTAAGGGGCTCAATTTAAGGGAAGTTTAGGTTGAAATCAACACTTGTACGATGTAGTAATCAACTGTAATATTAACAATATGTACAATTTAGCAAAAGCCAAAAATATAACAGTGAACGAATAAATTTACACTGACCTGAATCAATACAATTGCCGATAGCAAACCTTTGTCTGAATCCATACAATAACATCAATGCTAATAGCTCGGAGTCTTATTACATACTGACTCTCACGCGCAGGTCGACAACCGACCAAACCAAGCTTGATGACGAGTAAGCTTACATCCCCCTTTTTAAGACCGAGGGTACACTCCATCGGAGTAAAGAACTAGCTTACTATACCCTGTTCACGGAGAGAATACCCAAACATCGCGCAGCTTCGAACGGCCTGAGAGTCGGGTGGGGGTAACGGGGCTCACAACTCAACGCCGTATCTAAATTATCATACGTTTGGGCCCCGGCCGATAATGTACGCTCTGTAATGAAATTGACCGCTCGGCTTAAGGACTCGGGGCCCCGCGACGGCTATACCGGGTCTGCTTAGCCATGCAACCCGTTTGGCGACATGGAGAGGGTAAAATGGGTGGAGCGTTGGGTGGGATCTGACCGAACCGGACGAGTTCTGTTTCGATCGTTGGGTATTCTCTCCGTGAACGGGGTATAGCATGAAAAATGTTCGACTCATTTTTTCTAAATCTACTATCTAACAAAAACATTACATCAGAGATTTTTTCTTTAATTTTAAAAGGACCTACTCTAATTGGATCTATTTTATCTCTATTCAATTTATTAACGCTTTGTACTGTAACATTGCAAGGTGCACCTGCCGTTACAATCAGCTCCCGAACCCTTAGACGGCCGTAATTAAGGGATGCCGCGTGAATGTGGAAAGCACGAATGCGTTAGAGCAGCCGCGAGGCTAGGACATACCATCCGAGAGGCGACCGTGACTGTGCTGAGACTATAGACTGTATCTCTAATTCTACTTGTTTTTTTTTACCCTTTCTCTATTATGTGGGAGACATGGCCAAAGTGTTGGTGGAGTACGACTTGACACGACCGACACGCACTTACGTGGACGATCCAGACCGTATGAGGCCCACCTAAACTCCAGGCCGCTATGCCCCTGGAGGCCTAATACTACGTCGAGCAGAGAAAAAGCCAGCGAGAACGCGGGGGAGTGCCGAGGGCACTCAGCTACGAGGGAACCCGGTGGTGGAAGTGATTCCCGCCACCCCCAAGAGCCAGCGAACCGCGTTCTGCCAGAAGAATCCTCGAGGATCCCCCTGTACGAATTTGAAGTTTCGCGCGTAGGGCGGCCAGACCGTCATAGTACGATCTAGCAGTCGATAGGCAAATCGATAATTGCCTGACTGCCGAGGGTGCGCAACACCGGCGCCATGCGGTCTCGCTAGATCACTCTGCATTAGGCCGGCGATATAGTAAGAGAGGAGAGCTTTAGTTGCGTATTTTTGGTGGTTTGTTTGAGTTGACGGTTGTTGTTTGAGTGTGAGCCCGCGAGGGATAGAATAACCGTCCGAGGAGATGGATTTTGCCTACGAGGCCGACGAATTTATAAGGTGGCTGGAAAGCGGTAAGCGTTAGCTAACTACACTCATTATCTGATTTGAATCCGGCAACGGCCGTCGGCCATCTTGCCTTTAGTTAAGCCACGAGGCTCTTTCGTAATTTTGGGATCCAAATAAAGACGACCCCCGAGTCGGTAGGCCGTCACCAGTGTCCTCACCTTAATAGAGAATTGTCGCGTTGTCTTTTGAGTACGATTTTTCGAGTCGAAATTTGTAATTTGGTCTCGTTACGTCCTGCCGCACACGAGTGCGAGAAGGACAGTCTTAGTTCGTCACTGTCGCCGTCTCTCTCCCTCCTGCGAGGAGACTCAGTCGTTGAGTACAGGCGTGCGCCTGTTTTGGTTTTTCGCGTCTCTCGTATTATTGTAATTTCAAATTTCCGTTAGCCTAAGCAGGCAGAGTTAGGTTAAGTTAGTGTTAAGTTTCAATTTTGTAAATACTCAATTAACGAGGAGGCCTAGCCTCCCGTAGGCTCGCCGGTCGCCTATACACGACCGACGGCCGAATCATTTTCTGGTTATTTCTAATTTAGTAGATTTTTGGTAATTATTCATGAACACCTCGTGGTGACTATTCTGTTTGTAAATGGTGATATTGTTCCGCGAGGTACCGATTTGCTGAGTTAATCATTAGCTCTTTATTTTTCTGTTATTGCTGTCCTACTCTAGTTTTTCTAGTTTTGTTGTAAAACTCGCAAATCGAGGCGGGGCCGCCTTTACACGGCCTGCAGCCGACTAGTACCCGAGGGGAAGTACCCCCGGGTACGCACGATTATTGTTATTAATTTTTAAATCCGTTTTTCTATTTTCTTAAATAAATTTTTATATTTTTGTTACACGAAACTCCACGAGTAGTTATTTAACGCCGAGCTCATCCTTAATCTGATCCCGACCCCTCTCCGCGGTCCTGAAGCTAGCCGCCGCATTAGATTCCGTTAGGCTTTGTTTGTTTAGAGAATTTCGAAAGTGGCGAGAAGTCGCCTGGCGCCCAACATATTAAATTCTAGATCTCGGGTATAGCTGTGTGCACGTTGGATTGACCCCGGAGGCTGGCTATCCGATCCTGATCCGAGGGTCAACCAAAATCCACGTCACAGTACATAAACACTAAATCTCCTACCTTATAATCTATCTGTTTTACATTCTTATCATAATATTCTTTATTCTGATTGTGAATTTCTTTTGATTTCATAAAAGCTATTTCTCTATTGTTAACCAGATTTGTTAAATTATTATCGTTTAATTCATCCGGTATAAATGAATAGTTCAATCCTGTCAGCAAATAATTAGGAGTGAATCCAGTCGAACTATGAATTGTGTTGTTATAATCCTTTACACATTCCTCTGCTACCTGAGGCCATGATTTATTTTTATTCTCATAAATTTTACATCGTATCCTGTTTACCAAAGTCTGATTCGTCCTTTCATTTAATCCGTTAGAAAACGCACAATCCACTGCTGTGAAAACCAATGCTATCTTCTGTTTATTTAAATATAGCTTAAACTGTGCTGAATTTATCCCGGGCTACCGATCTGCTAAAACTAATTTAATGCTTCCATCTTTTTCTACTTTCTTAATTAAATTTATGAAATCCTTCGCAACTTGAGTCTTTGAAGATATTATGTAAACAAATCTCGTAAAATGATCCACCGCCAAGTGTAAATATTTTTTTGTACTTTTATTACCTTTGAACCCTCCTATTGTGTCTATGGACACTATTTCAAAAGGTTCCTTTGCTGGACCAAGTTGAGATAAAGGTGCTTCAAAGCAACCTATTCTTGATTTATTTTTTATGCAAGTTTCACAAGATCTACAAGTCAATTTTATGTGTTTATACATGTTTTTGAAATAAAATTTTTTCCAAAAGTTAAAATTAACTGCTTTGTGCCTATATGACTCTGATTAACATGTAAATTGCTAACAAGAGACTTTCCAAATCCTTCAGTAATCCATATTTTCTCTCTATTATTTAAAATTTTATAAATTATATCATCTTTAATAATGCATTTATTATGTACTTTTAACAATTTTTGATTTCCCTTGATATCATTTAGTTTCAACAAATTTGAAGTTTTAATTACCGAATCATTATCTGTATCCTCATGTGATTCCAAAACCGGATTTCTGGACAGACAATCAGCTTCAATATTATCTTTACCGGGATTATATACGATTTCAAAATCAAAATGTGAAATATAATTCAAAATCTGCAATAGTTCCACATCATTACTTTTTTTTAAGTTAAAATTTTCCAACGGTCTATGGTCCGAGAATACAATCAACTTCTTTCCTATCAAATGAAATTGCCAATATAAAATGGCCTCTTTAATGGCTAAACATTCTATAAAAACAGCTTTCTTCTTTTTCTGAGCGTCTGTCAACTTTCTAGAAAAGAAAAACACCGACTTCAAAGAATTATCTTCCTGTGGCTGCTTTAATATTGCTCCAACCCCTTCAACACTTGCATCAGTGAAAATAAATATTGGAGCCTCTGGATCAAAAATCGCCAAAGCAGGAGCTGTACACAAATATTCTTTTGTCACCTCAAAACTATTCCTACACCCCTCAGACCAATCGAAAGGCACATTATTCCGTAACAAGTTTCTCAGAGGATCTAGTAAAACTACATGGTTTGGTATAAATTCCAAATAAAAATTAATCTTACCTAAAAACTGTCTGACTTGCGTTTTTGTTTTAGGTGTCGGGAACTTCTTAATAGCCACTAAATTATCATTTATTGGTTTAATCATATTGTTTCCAATTTCGTATCCCAAATATGATATCCTTTCTTGGGCAAACCGGCATTTATTTTTGTTCAATTTAAAACCTTGCTCATATAATGCTTGCAGTACCCGTTCTACATGATATACATGCTCTTTGTAAGTTTTTGAAAACACCAATATATCATCAATATAGTTTATTGTGAAAGTATCCAGTTTGTTTTTTCTTATCACGCCCGCTAGAACTCTTTGAAAAATAGCAGGAGCCGTTTTCAAACTAAAAGGTAAACATCTCCACTGCCAGTGTCCATGATGTGTCACAAAAGCCAACTCATGTCTATCCTTCGCACGCACTGGAATCGACCAGAACGCCGAATTCACATCTAATTTTGAAAAAAACTTACAATTTCTGGCACGTATAGTAAGATCAAGATTCGCGGCAGCGAATCGCCGTCAAGTACCCCCCCGCGGCTTTTTTTTTTCTCTTTTTTTTACTTCAGGCGAGCGCTGGCAAGAATCATTTACCCGGGGGGTCGTTGAAATGACGCTTTTGCATAGAAGAATACGTCATATCTCCGGAAGGGAATAATATTTATGGATGTTATTTACAGGGCTGGAAGACTTACCTAAAAGGTCTTTGTAGTTTAAATCTTAACTAAATTGGTCGAACGGATCTCGAAATATTAATTTTCAAAGCTGAAAAAGATTACACAAAAAATTAATCTTCTTCTTCTTCTCCGCCCAATTTTTCGCAGACATGGACCACGATATCTGTCGAACAGCTGCACGCATATAATTGAAACTTTAAACGTAGATATTCACCGTCTTTTCCCAGCCCCCTATTGATTTTGAGCCGAATCTGAACTCGCACTCGGTTGCTAGATATAAATAAAGTAACGAAGTGGTGGGTACGGCTAAGTAAAAAAAAATGGCCGCATCGCGTACTTGTGACGTCAGAATACTCGTGACGTCAGAAAAGTTGAAAAAAATGGCCGCATGGCGGCGCAAGCGGCGCGTACTTGTGACGTCAGAATACTAGTGACGTCAGAAAAAAAGCGCCCAGCCTCAACCGTAATAATTTCGATCTATATAAAATGTAATCGATGTTCGATCGATGACAGTTATTGTTATTATCTACTAACCTAAAGTGTCCTTGGCTACATTCTACTGTGGAGTTATTAATTAATCTCCCTAAGGAAGAAAGAAGAAGAACTTATAATAAAGTATCTTGGCTATATTCAATGACAGCATACGCATCAGAAAAAAGAAAAACCTAAGTGCCAAAAAGTACCAATCACAAGACAAGAAAAAGAAAAAGTTATAAACCTGAGTCAACGTCTTCGTCGTGGTCTATAACGATCAACTAAGGATCAATCAAACAATCACCCTCTGCGTCGTGCAGTCAACAGATCGTACCTGTCATTTTCAAATACACTAATAATAAAAACTCGGATTCTACATTACAATATTATTATGATTTATTTAAAATTTACGAAAACGTAAACTGGCGATTTGTGCATAAAATAATGTTATATCATAATAATAAGCAAACATAACAAATAATAAATAATAGTGGTCATCAGCAAGTTAGTGTATTCGGTGAGTTTGATAAGGATAGTGCATCGACCAAAAGACAGTCATCAATCCAGACAATACTAAATGAAAGACAGCAACATATAAAAAAGATGACTAGATTCTTCGAATTTCACAGAAGAGAATCATTTGTAATCGTAACGACAAGCTAGTGACACGCAGAATACATTCTTACTTCGGAATGAAGATTTCAAATAAAACAAAAGTCTGTTCATCATAAATCATCATCATACGAATCTATATAGGAAACTCAATAGCTATGGTAAGTTCAAGAATAATTATAAATAAGAAAAATAATTCTAATTTCACATTTAGAAATAAATGGTATTATATAAGTTCATGAATCTCAGTATCATTATAAAAATGTCTATCAATTGAAAAAAAAACATTAACATCAAAAAAATTATTGTTAAATCACTGCTTATACTTTTATTACGGTCAATACGTTACATTTGTTTCGTTCGTTTTCTTTTTACAGTAGCCCTGGAAATCAATTATTATAGCCGATAACTAATCGAACAAATACACATTGTGGCTGAACTCGGAATTCAGTATCTCACTCTAGAATTCACAATCACCTCAGACTCATACCTCAGTCTTGGATGCAATCAAAACGGCAGTACTTTGCACTCGGCTTTGAAACGGCAGCATATCATCATTGGCTTCAAAACAGCAATATCGACAAAAAACATTTTGCTTGTTCAATTTTAGATTAGTATTATTAGCATATAAATTTAAAATATAACATCTATAATTGATATAATAAATTGATATGAAACGAAAAATGAATAAATAATTGAAACAGAATCTCAAATGAAACTATGTAGTATCATAAAATTATTTATGATACATATCAAACAATTTCAAGATGTACCATCGTTTTATGTAAAATTGTATTTTATCTAGTTATTAATTTACCGTTTCATATACAGTTGATTATAATAATTATTGATTATTTGTAACGATAATTAGTCGAGATATTTAAGTCATAACATGAACATTCCAATATTGTCAACTACTATTTATTATTTATACAGTTACACAACAAAAATTTAGAAAATTTTCTCTACTACCAAAATAAATCTACCTATATATACAGATTTGACAATAAAACTTCAGTATACAATTAGATAAATAATGATTGGGAATGAAATTGAGCATTTGAGCAAGTCTTCTGTACTAATATATACCTTAAGGCGAGGATCATGACAATATTTCCATTTGTATTAAAATATCTACATTCACATGAAATCTATATTTTACCTGTGGATCACAGATCTTGACCAAACTTCTAGAAGTGTATTTTTGTATGCAAATATCAAGTACATACTATGTTATAATTCTACGAAATGTACTGTTATATTTTCAACTTGCGAGTATTTGATGAAAAAAATCGAATACGAGCACTCAAAGCAAGGACAGAATATAATTTCACTATATAATTTTTATTATTTTACTAGTTCAAGTTAGTTTGTCCAGCATTTAAACATCCGATAATGAAATTATAATCCTTTGAAGCTTATGATATTGACTGCAAAAGTTCAATTATACACAGTGTTGACGAAAGGACTCATTAAAGTTAACAATACTGATTCAAAATTATGTAAAAAAAGCAACAACATGGCAAAATTAGAAAAAGAGTTTCTAATTTTCTTTTCAACTGTTCAGCAACATCATTATTAACCATGAATTTTTTAAAATCTTTTCCTATTTGGACTCTTCAAATTTTGCTTGGTAGATGCTCTTATAATATTCTTTTTATTTGACTTCATTCCATCCGTTCAGAACTCTTGAGACAACTTTGTTAATTAGTAAACCATGCAAAGTCAAAATCATAAGCTGCAAAAAACTATAAATTCATCAATAGAGGCTCAATCACTGATCAAAGACTAACTTCATTCCGTAGAATAATCACGATCACAAAGAAAAATTACATCCTGTCCTTTTTGAACACTCCAATTTGATTTTTGAGCATTCACATAGAATTTTATCGATGACCCGGTAATACAAAAATTCTAAGCTCAAGAGAAAAATCAGAACTGATTAGAATACATCAAACAGTATAGCTTTCATATTTTGGGCACAAGAAAACACCCCTCGAAGTTTGATTAACCCAATCCAATCCATGACTCAGGAGTTTGATATGCTCCTGATTGGTCTAGAACTATGAAAAACAAGTGTAGCTTCGAAACTATATTGTCAGATATCAAAGATACTTGCCAGTTGAACAAAGCATAGCTCAACCACACACAGTCATATTGAACATGCAAGCCTGTAGCAGTACAATTGGATATAAGTAAAAATAGATTGAGGTATAGTTTATTCGATTGTAAAATATTCTCAATAACTCACGGCATATGTATGAATTATTGTATCCAATATAATAGGAAAAATGCAAAGTTCGAAGAAATTGAAAAATAATGTAAAATATTTCTTGTATGGGTCAAAGAAAAAAAACGAAAAAAAAACAATATAAATTTAAATAAACTTATGTGTTAGATTACTATTTATTTTCCTTGCTCATTAATGATTAAGACAAAACAATAAATTCATTGATGTACAGAAGTATTAAATTCAAAGCAATAAAAATGTAGTTATGCAATATGATTGGCATAATTGGGATGGTAACGAAGCAAAGACCAAGTTGATATATAAGAAAAAAAGACCAAGTTGATATATATTTATGCAATACTTTATTTTGATAATTATATTAATAATAATAATAGTAATAATAATAATAATACAAACTAACTTATAAACTACTTACTAAGTACTTAAACTACTTTACTAACTTATAAATTACTTACTAACTACGTAAACTACTTGACTAACTTATAAACTAAAATTTAAAATAACTTTTTGGGACCCCTGGCCCCGGCCTCGCCTCTGGCCTCCCCTCTGACCGCGGCCTCCGCTCTGGCCCCAGCCTCTACTCTGGCCCCAGCCTCCTCTGTGGCCCCTTGGGCTCTGCATTGAAAATTGATGGCCCCCTCGACCCTGCCCTCGTTGGCCTTGATGGCCACGTTGCCTTTGTGGGCCACGTTGCCTTTGTGGGCCTTGGTGGCCACGTTCGCTTGGATGGCCACATTGGCCTGAGTGGCCACGTTGGCCTTGGTGACCACGTTGGCCTTGGTGGCCACGTTGGCCTTGGTTGCCACGCTGGCCTCGGTGGCCACGCTGTCCCCTGACCTGCAGATGGGATCGAGATTGATCGAAATAAGTGGCCAAGGCCTCGCGGACAACTTCCATCTAGAACAAAATGCCACATTTCATTCATAATTTTGTTGAGAAATTGTTTACAAATTCTTCTAGCATAGTGTAAAAAAATGGAGCATATCAACTCGAATGATCCATAAGAAAATAATTTATCATGACAAGCCCAGAATTATTTGAGTAATGAATCAGAAAAAAGATTCAATAAAATAGTATCAGTAGATACATACTATTTGGCTATTTATTGCTGGAGGTGGCGGAGGTGGTGCAGGTGGTGCAGATAGCGCAGGTGGGACAGCACCACCTCCAGCCATGTCTTCGTCCATTATTGATAACTCAGAATCCGCTATAACAAAAAGGGAACAATTATAGCAACTAGTCAATTTTTATAGATTTTTCAGATAAAATAATTCTGAAAAATTAAGTATAAGAACATTTCAACTCATGAAAAGTAAAATATTAACTACATTTTTCTCATAAAATATAGACAATTTCGACTACTTATTTAACTCATAAAATAAATGGATTGAGAAAGTAAATTTCTAATGCATTGAAATTGACTCCGAACTCTATGTTCCAAAACTTACTCTAAACTGTTTATTGTCGAAATAAGAAAAAAAAAAGAGTAAAACAAATATAAACACATCAAAATACGAAAGAAGAACACATCAACCAGATCAAAAGTAGAAACTCATAAAGGCACGAAGCAATCTGTTTTTAAAAAAACAGACTAATGTGCTAGTAATCATTCAACTCTATTTTGGAGTATAATTAAAAGCAAGGAATAGATTAAATACTCTCATACAATTGTACATTTAGTATGTAGTTATCAGTTATTAGATTTGAGAAAATATTTTGAACAAAATAATGAATTCGTACTTACACATGTTCTCGCCTCGATGGCCAAATGTTGAATGATGCTCCGATTTTCATATAAATTTTATAACAGATTAATCACAAGCGCGAAGTTGAGAACAACGGAAAATTCTCCATCGACTATCGATCTACTATCAGCCAATGACAGACGAAGTAAGACAAATCGAGAGCTAGCATCAGCCAATGACCAGACAATAAGACGAATAATCTTACTATTGACTGGTTTAAGAACGCGATCCGAAAAACTAAGGGTAGTTGGACTGATAAAAAGTCGTCAAATCTAGTATCAGCTAAGCGAATCTGACGAATAATCTCCCTCTGATGAGTTTAGGAATAGGATCCGAAAAACTGAGGGCAGCACTGTTGATTTAAAAGGATCTATTCCACTTGCAGATATTGTATAGAATACATCGAATTGATAAAACTTGCGATTATTTGCCAAGTGAGAGTTATTGTTGATTTGAATTTCATTTGAATCGACAAAAAACACAGTCATATTCAATATTTTGTTAATTATTATTAATATTGTTGATTTGATTCACGGTAATTAAAAGATTAACCTGTTTCAAGGTTCAGTATTGACAGGCTGCCTGCAGTGAAATAAAATCTTACGAAAGTTAACCTAACAGTGATTTTCAACGGTACTTGTGTAATAATAGTGTATCAGGAAATATATCATTTATTCAATATTGATATTGAGTAAATTGAAAAAAAAAATAATAATAAAAACATTGTTGAATAACAACAGTTACGAGGAGCTGAAAACAACAAACGTAAGTACCTACCATTATAGAAATAATCTCACAACAAAAAGTATCACCGCAGTATATATATATATATATATATATATAGATATACAGGGTGACCCAAAATTCCCGCACCACCTTGAATAGGCAGGTACCTTATCGAATTCTAAGACGAAAGTTCCTTTACGAAAACTCTCCAAAGCCAGCGGTTTTCGAGTTATTCAAAATCGCGATTGACGAATCAGAGCGTTTTTTATCATCGTGATAGTGCCGGCTCAAAAGCAAGCCATGGGCAGAGCCCGTATCTTTAATATTAGCTTGTACAACCGCTATTCTCTATATTATTCAATTTAATTCGTAGTTCTGGTCGTCCAGGTCGATTGCACCGTAGTTCCTGATGCCCAGGTCGATCGGATCATGGTCTTCGCCGTCTAGGTTTCATCCGGCGTAGTTTACGTCGACCGCTCCATAGTTTCAGCGGTCCAGGTCATTCGCTCCATAGTTCTCGGCCGTCTAGGTTGACCGCTCCATAGTTTCGGCCGAAAATATAAATTGAATTGAATAATAATAAAAATAGCGGTCGTCCAAGCTAATAAGAAAGATACCACGGGCTCTGCCCATGGCTTGCTCTTGAGCCGGCATTATTACGATAATAAAAAACGCTCTGATTCGTCAATCGCGATTTTAAATAACTCGAAAACCGTTGGCTTTGGAGAGTTTTCGTAAAGGAACTTTCGTCTTAGAATTCGATAAGGTACCTGCCTATTCACGGTGGTGCGGGAATTTTGGGTCACCCTGTATAGATAGCTTAAAAAAACGCGTGTTTATTAGAATAATTTTAACATAAGAAGTAGATAAAAAATGCCGAAGACTAAGAAGCTCAGTTATGCGAAACGTAGGGAGCGTAGAAATGAAGCGCGAAGAGTAAAAATTGATAATAGCGGTGACTCAAAACCTGTCGAAGTTCTTGATGTAGATTCATAGCAGATTATAGAAATTCGGGATGATGATATACATATTAACGTACAGGATATATTACGTAAAAATCGAGAGATAATTCACGCTCGTATCTTGAACATCAAAGAAGAATTGGATGACCAATGTATCAACGCATTCCTCAAAGTTCTAGCAATGAACACATCGTTTAAACCCCAGGATCCACTGTTCTATCAAGGCATACATTGGTACCAACAAATTGAAACCGACAAAGATATTCAGATACTTTATGGTGGAGATATAGGGGTTGATCGGATCGGACACTGGACTTGTATATACTACGACGGATCGGTAGTACACGTGTACGATACATTACACCGAAAATTATTACCGTTCCAACAGGAAATATTGAAACGCCTGTATCAGGAATATTCGATCATATATGAAGAAGTACAAATCCAACCAGATGGAGTATCATGTGGAGTATTTGCCTGTGCTATCGCAGTTACTCTAGCACAGGGACAAGACCACACGTCAGTACATTATTTGGTAGACGATCATGAACGCTTCAAATCCACCCTTACAATGAGACAGCATTTAATTAAAGTACTGGATCAAGAAATGCTGATTCCTTTCCCTGCAATAGAATTGAGAACGTCGCTGTGCAACTTGCAGCAACAGCCGAATGCATTGTCGATTGTACCGAAACTAGAGAGAATGGAACCAAAGGTAGCAGCACAATCAAAGAGGACTTATGCGTCAGTTTGTGGAACGGTACCAAAAAAATATTCGATCGTTAAGGAAGTGCCATCAGCAAACGATATCCAGAAATACGTACCGCAAACCAGTATCGATCACAAAATTAGCAGTAGAGTTGATCTAAGACAAAATTTGAAAAAAGAATGGTGGAGAAATTACAAGAACACAATCAATAAAAATAGACGAAATAACTATACCGTTAAAAGTCACACAGCTGAAAGACATAATACTGACAAATCGGAAAATAAAAAGGCACAAAAAAGAGCAAAATATGCAGTTCATGCAACTACAACGAAACATCAGAAAAAAGCGAAGTATGCAGCGAATCCTGAGATTAAGACAACATATGAAAAACGTAAATACGCAGCAAATCCCGAAATTAAAAAGACTCGCGAAAAACAAAAATATGCTGGAAATCCTGAAATAAAAAAAACTCAAGAAAGAAAGAAATATTCAGCGAATCCTGAGATTAAAAAAGCATATGCAAAAGTCAAATATGCTGCGCATCCCGAAATAAAAAAAGAAGCGAATCGAATGCATTACTACACACGTAAAGAAAAATTAGTCAAAAAGAAGAATATTTTAAAAAAATACAGGAACCTAGGCCGACGACGAAATACAATTACGTTGTTGGGATCCGTGGAGAGGTACATCGAAAATTTGTCCTCAAAGATAAATCACAAATCAAAATCACAGTCTAGAATTGAAGCAGAGAGAATCGTGAAGTGGTGTGTACAGGCTAGACAATATGTCGTCCGTAACGTGAACAAAACATTAACTAATTTAAAGTATAAAATCGACATATGTTCGACACAAGCAGCAGAATCGGCAGACATAGAATCAAAGATTGCAGCAATTTGCGGTACATCCAGACACACCGGCTCATCTGAAGCTTACTATGCAGACACAGCTTACAATGAATTAAATATTATGATAGATCCATTGATTACAACTACAGCCGGCAAAATTGTTAATATTTTGCCCATAAGTACAAGTAGACATGTACGCAAATCATGGACTTGCTCCAAAATGTGTGTCGAGCCGAGTTTGGATACTATAAACAGACTGGAACATTTGTTGAAAGCCATAGGCTCGTGGAAACTAACGAACATTCGCAACAATTTGAACCAACTCAACGTGTGCAGTGCAAATAAATCGGGTCTTAAACTTGGGCATTCACAGAATTGTTACACCGATACAGTCAGTTGTAAATCCAAGCTCCTACCGTTTCAAGTATTACAGTCTCATTTTCCACAGATAAGATATTTTATGAGACAAATCTATGAGCTTAGGAAACTCGTCGCAAACATTAATCATATTGACAATGCGCTAGCACAGAGTGATTTGACAACTTTAAAAAAATTATCAGATGAAACAACACAGAAAGCTTCAACACGTCAACCACATACCGAGGCAATAAGTTTACTAAATGAAGATGAACTTATTGCGAAACATTCGCTCGCGTTTCAGACACTAGCGAAACGTTCAATGGATACACCGCAATTACCATGCGTATCCTGTGAAAAATTGTGTCACCGACGGGATTTAAGCAATATTAAAAAACTCAGGAAGCCATTGTCTGGAAGGTCAATACCAGATGTCGGACTTACAAAAATACATTAATCACCATAGCTGCACTCCGACTGATTTCATTTGCCATTATTGTTTGGAAAAGTTTCGCAACGATGAGCTACCTCCCACTTGCATAATGAATCAATTGGCTATGAACGACATACCAATCGTGCTATCAACCCTGAATGATTATGAAAAAATCCTAATCCAAAGGGCAAAAGCATTTCAAACGGTCCAAAGAATGGGCACAGTGGCAAAAAAAAATTTACCAAATAAATTGAAAATACAAAAAGTAAAGGGTAGAACTTTTCATTTACCATTACCTTTGGAAGAAACATTAAAAAAACTACCCTCACCGACTGATGCACTCAATATCAACCAGGAGCTTTTCGTACTAGTAATGGGCATCCCAAATAAATCAAAAGTTGTTTGGAGTAATTTGGTGGATGTCAAAAAACTGTATGATGCCTTAGTGTGGCTAAAGCAAAACAATCCACTATATTCTGAGATTGAATTACCTACGGAACCCGAATTGTTATTGGAACCACTAACCCAGGATGTTGAAGTCCAAGTAGAACCTCAACATTCAACTTTAGAAGAATATACGGACATACCATTGAAATCCATTGAGCAGGAAATAAATAAACGGAAAGCTATATTGACTCAAATTATTGACACTGATGATTACTACGAGCAATATACAATTTATCCCATTAATACTGATAGAGAAAACAACACTGCGACAGCTCTCTATCAAATGTTGAAAGTTCACGAAGCACCTCTCAGTACATGGGATAAGTGCTTAGACGTTATGTGCTTTACGGATTTATACCCATATGGCGTAAATGGCCAACATCAAGACCGGACTGTTCCTCTGCGAGAATTCGACTATATTAAATGCAAACTGATGTCTAAACACTCCATCTTCAGATTAAATCAGCAGTATCTCTTTTTTTTACTGCACGATTCGAATATACGTCAATTGAAGAGCGGGATATTTCATAAATTGAACGTAATCAATCCAAAAGAACAATTATACGCTGAAAAGTATTTGGAACTGATGTCCAAGGAGAAACTTGAAGGAAACCTGACAACCGTCTTCGCGAGATTACGGAATACTGACCAATACTGGCGTAAACCCAGAAACGATTTAGCATGTATGGCACATAACTATGGTCCGGCAACATGGTTTCTCACTCTAAGTCCAAGCGAGTGGATGTGGGAAGATTTAGCCGCATACATTCGTCAGGTTAACGGACCAAAAATGGCTCATATGTCGAACAGTGAATTAGTCGCGGCAGACCCTGTATCTGTCTCGAGATATCTGGATAATAAATTTCACGCGATGCTGAACTTCATATGTTCAACAGATCATCCGATTGGGGAAGCAACCCATTACTTTTGGCGACGAGAATACCAAGGCAGAGGTACGCAACATTTTCATTTGTTGATATGGATCAAGGACGCTCCTAGAATTGGAGAATCCTGCATTGATGAAGTGAGTCGATTCATTACAACTTACGTTACTTGCAGAATACCTGATAAACACGTATCGCCTACTTTATATCGCCGAGTAGACACTCACCAGCGACACATGCATAACAATTACTGTTTGCGTAACAAGAAAACTAAAACAGGATATTCAAAAGTATACCGGTTCGGCTTTCCTAGACCTATCACCGATTCGCTACGTATGAGAGATGTGGCTGTATCTATCGCAGGTAGAAGACAACTGAAATCAAAAAGTAGACTGTATGACCTACCGCGATCGGAAAAAGAAGCCTTCATCAATGATTATAATCCAGTTGTCCTTACTGCTTGGGAAGGAAACATGGACATACAGTTCATCGGTGAAAAATCGACAATACTAATGTGGTATTGTACCAGATATACTACCAAGAGCGAAACTAGTAATTCGGAAGAAATGTTCGACAACATCAACTCGACCAAATCGTTGAGTAGTCGACTATGGAGTGTGGCAACACGCAGTTTAAATAATAGAGAGTGCGGCGCTCTAGAAGCTGCTGACACGTTGTTGGGAATTCCATTGTATGGAACCGATCCTGACACAACCATTAAATGGTTAGACGTAAATCAAATCAGAAATCGAAAAGTAAAGCCCTACAGAGTCGTAGAGAAACTGGATCCAAGATCGACGGATATTTTTTATCCATCGCTGATTGATAACTACTATCCAAATCGACCCGAAGAACTCGAATCGTTACATTTATACGATTTTGCGAAATGGTACGAGGTTACAAAAATAAAGCCCGTACATGATGACGTAGAAATATACGAGCTTGACAATCACTTGTATTTGAAAAAAAGGCGACGTGGCTATTTAATAAATCACTATAAATATAATGTCAATGTCGATCCGGAAAAATACTTCTACGCGTTATTACTTTTATTCAAACCGTGGCGAGACACCGATGAACTGAAAAGTAATTGTGATTCCTACGCAGAAGCTTTTGAGCTGTGCAAAACCGAGCTCATAGAAGCATTGCAATATCACGAGCGTTGGTCGGATATCCAGCAAGGATTCGAACAGGTTAAAGAGTTAATCAAAAACAAAATGGACAACCTCGTAAAAATGATGAGCCAACTTAGTCAGGATTCTGATGAAAATCTACATAATCCATTAGGATTTGAACCAATCGAAGCTGGCCGAGCTATGCAGGAGCTCAATGATATTGACAAACAAATCACGGAAGTTGACGTGAGTGAGATGATATCTCAACTCAATAGCGATCAAAAAAGAATATTCAATACCGTCACGTCCACTCTAATCACAAACGATAATAGCAAAATATTACGATTGTTTGTGAGCGGTGCCGGTGGTACCGGTAAAAGTTTTTTCATAAAAACTATTAGATCCTGGACAAAGCAGATCCTCGGTAAAACGACTGCTGTTACTGCACCAACAGGCCTCGCAGCTTTCAATATCGACGGACTGACAGTACACAGACTGTTCCAACTACCAGTTAAACACGGTGGTACTCCAAAGTACAAAGAGCTGTCTGATCAGGTCTTGAAAATCCTGAGAGCAGATTTGAAAGACGTTGTATTGTTTATTATAGATGAAGTATCAATGATTTCGAATGTCACATTGACTTATATTCACCTACGTCTGTCTGAAATATTTGACACTAAAAATTTACCCGTGGGCTGGTTTGGCGGCAAACACATAATAGTATTGGGCGATTTGTTACAGCTACCACCAGTTGACGAAAATTCAGCGTTCCTAAATCTATCCAAAGACAAAGTACATAAATATTTCGGCTCGGTGGGAAATATTAATCTGTGGTCCCATCTGTTCTCATACGATGAGCTGTCAATAAATATACGCCAGCAAAGCGACTCGACATATCAACAGATATTGTCTAGAGTTCGTTTTGGAATGTTAACAACTGATGACCAACAGATTCTCCAATCTAGAAAAATTGAACTTGTCGGTACATCAGTAAATGACAGACTTGAGGAGCTCTGTAACTTCATTAATAAATTATCATTGAATACGGTATGCTTATTTTCGACTCGAAATCAGTGCGACGTTCTAAACCTAGCAATGCTGGCCAAAATTCCAGGCGACGAAATCGAGCTTAACGCTGAGGACAGTGTGGATTGTATACCATATTTGAAGAAAAAAATATCAAAACTTTTAAGTACAGAAAACGAAGATAGCTCTCGCACAGCCGGATTGGCAAAAACTCTGATAATTAAGATTGGGGCAAAAATTATGATAAGACGAAATATTGATATATCATTAGGCCTTGTCAATGGTACCATAGGCCAGGTGACTTCGATTACTCGAGCTCTTGACACACGTGAAGTGCAGTCATTAACGATTTTATTAGCATCAGGAACTGAACATACTATTGAAAGAATATCAACAAAATTTGAAATAATGAGTGGCGCCTTCATATTCCGGAAACAATTCCCCGTGTCTCTCAGTTATGGCATCACGATACACAAAAGTCAAGGCTTGACTTTGAATAGCGTAGTAATGGATATTGGTAATAGCTTGTTTACCTCTGGACAAGCCTATGTAGCTTTATCGAGAGTTACATCGCTGGAAGGCTTATATTTGATCAACTTAGATCCATACTCATTTAAAGTTCAAGTATCGGCAATAATAGAGTACAATCGGCTCAGACGTCTGTACAGGCCAGAATTAGCGGAAATTAATCTTTCGCATGTAAGAAATCCGAAAGTCAAAGACACTGTATGGTCAATTCCTTTTGTTACGTACCAACTTTACGCTTTCCCTAAAAATTAATAATAATCAATCAATCAATTTATAATAATCAAATTTGAGTTAAGATCAGACAAAGACATCAGCATTCGAGGAAACCCTAGTTGTTACTCTTCTTTTTGGATACTCGAGAAGGAGAATTATTAAAACGTGCGTTTTGTCACGATTCGCTTTGTTATTTAGAAAAGATTCATTACCTCCTTAATGTCGAAGAAGTCACGTATAATATAGAATACCTAGGATTAACGCTTACAACGTAGCAGTTTCTGTTGACCTAGCACCTATAGTCGCATCCTTATAACTCTTTCTAATAAAACCCTAATTATCCTAGTATAGACAAGGTAAACCATAAGACCTAGGAAATTCTAAGTTAAAGAATTGGGATGTGTGTTATGCATGGAGTGATTGTATCTAGCTAACCTTAAGAATCTAGCATAAGTATAATTTAATTACTACGGTGAACCGACTATGTGGGTGCAGACGGGTGCTGGGTGCTGGGTTAAGTCCCCAAAGGCTTGACGGCTGATTACGAGCGAGGTAGCGATCATCCTTTTGTGTTCTTTCTTCTGGTAAATCGCGAGGCGCGTGGATGCAGAGAACCGGGTGCTAGTTAGAGCCTAGAGTTGGTGTTCAATCTTTAACAAAGTGGTGACCCAAGGGACTCAGTACTCGTCAAAAAAAATAATTATTCAGTTCAGTTTTGCCAAGTCTCGTACTTGTAATTATAGATTCAGTTTTGAGTTCAAAAATTCAAACATTACGTTCCATTATAATCAAAACTTAGTGATAGACATTTTTCAAATTCAGGACCTTATTAATTTCATCAAAAATATTCAAAATTCGAGTCAGTGTATAGATACTTTATTAAAGACCGAGACTGTTCAAAAACCCCACATCGATAGTGCAAAGTTTGGAGTTAGAAGATACTAAAGGTGAGGACCCGCAAAATCAAGGGTGCGACGCGACATCCAGCCCTCCATGGTCGGTTCTACTAAAGCTAAGTGTCGACGATCGTTATCCATGTATTATCATTCATGCTAAATTCCATCTTTACTATCAAATTGTTTCCAGTATTCTCACAAGTATACTAGTTATACTTGTAATTACACCATATTTTGTCATTATCCTGTTACCTATATCTATTATCTATGCTTGCTATGATAATTAGTTTAAGGAAGCCCAAAGACCTTGCCTAAAGCTAGTGCAAAGACACTTCGGGGAAAACCCTCAGTTTTAAGCAAGTTCGCGACGTCTCCAACTTGTCGAGCATGGCTATATAATCTTAAGCAATATAATATTAGTATAACCATAAGGGATTGCAACGAAAGAGTTATAAGGAGTTGCTAGTTTGCAAAGATTTATCAACCCAAACATTAAAATCCGAGCGACATCATATTCACACATTATATTATTTTATCACTACCAAGGTGTCAACGCGAGAATCGAGAAGGGCATATTTTTGTTTGGTACCTATCTAAAGGTTTCTTTTAAGGTAAGCTCTCTTCACAAACCCGCGTCGACACACACATCATTACCCTTGTATTAGCCATACACGATATTCATTTATGTTCAGCCGTACGTTTTACTTCAAATAATCGTTCAAGAATATAATCTATTTCTATCAATTAATTTTCCTTATCATTTTACCCGACCTAATACATTCCTGACAAGACAATTAGGCCCTTCTGTTTAAATAATTAATGCGAGACCTGTATAGGACTAGACGGCGTAGGATCCAAAAATCGATCTATTGAGAGATAGGTCAAAATTATTTTTATTTGTTATCATAGATAACGGGCGGTTATACTTAGACGCTACGCGGTTAGGCATAGTCGGACAACTCATGTGACGTTCGTTACATGAGAATAAAAATTGGTGTCAGAAGTGGGATATTAACGCCGTTAAACAAGTTAATTATTTAAACAAAACCAAAAAAAAAAAAAAAAAGAAAAAAAAAAAAAATATTATTTTTGCTGGTTGATTTCTCTTCGAAATTTATAACTCTTCTTTGCAACTCTTTAATCGTAAATACGTACAATAATATATATATTGTAACGGATCGGGTGATCTAATCCCGAAACAATACGTCACGCCGCGCACCGTCAACCGCGCACAACAAGTGACGTCAATCAGTGACTATATAAGCGCTGCGCTAACATGGCTCCAGTAGCAGTGTTAGGCAAAGCGCCACGCTGTCTCACTAACTTATCTTTTCTGAGGCCAGACAGGCAGAGCGCCCTGGTGCTCTTTAGCTTCATTTCTTTAATCACGGAAACTGCCATAGCGGGGTTTTACGTTAGAGTCAATTATTATCTTATTTTTCTACTTTCATTTACATTACCATTTGGATTCCTATTTATCAAATTTAAAATATACGAAAAATTAAACGAGAAACGAGCGTAGAATCGTAGCATAGCTGAATCTACAAATTAGGTTAAAACTTATGTAATTTCATAATAGTATAAATTTCCGGTTGCAACCATTTCAACTCATTATGATTTATTTGATTAATTAAATATTTTGTTAATCGGGACGGTTTCCTTTTTCTTTACAACCTTTTTCTCCGTAGGCTGAACTGACCTGACTAACACATTTCATTTAATTAGCTAATATACAGCTTCGGTGACGACTGCACTGTCCAGATCCGATACTCGCTTCGGTGCGCTAGGCGTACCCAAGTCGAGATACGGTCTCGGCAAGTGCGTTGAATCCCAAGTCTGATACAGCCTCGGTGCTGCTTGCAGCATCCAGGTCTGAGGGAGGCAGCTACGGTGTGATTCGCTCCACCCTAGTCTGTATTAGGGACTAACAAATTGATTACCTCTTCCAAGGAGCCCTAGAAATTAATCTAGAGTAAAGACACTCACAAGTAACTAGCCATACGCGACACCTTCCGTGTCGCGTGAAGCACCCGAAAAGTTACAATATATATATATATATATATATTAGGGTGTCCGTTATTTCCCAAATTGACTTTTTTCACTTGGGTATGGTCCAGATCATTAGTTTATAGCCTAGAAACAACTATGAAAAGAGAAAAAAAAAATTTAATTTCCATCAACCCCTCCCTGAATAACGATACTTTTCCCATTTGATTAACATGGGATTTTTGCACTTTTTAGACTTTAATTTTTTTTTCGGTTACTATATTCATTACCTCGTCAAATATTGTTGATTCTTCGACTGTTCTGACCTATTTCGATGGACAAATTTTTACATTCGAGAAAAGAAATTTTTTCATGAGTTTTGAAGAGGTCAATTGATTTTATTTTTAATAATCGTGTTTTCAATATTTTCGAATATTTTTGAGTGTATTGACTTTCCAATGCTTTTTGTCTATTTTAAGGTTGAATATTTGTTTTTATACGTTCTCATTACTGTTTATTATAAATTTTGACCTCTTTGAAACTCATGAAAAAAATTTCGAAGAGGGCAAAATTTATATTAAACAGTAATGAGAATGTATAAAAACATATATTCAACCCTAAAATAGACAAAAAGCATTGGAAAGTCAATACACTCAAAAATATTCGGAAATATTGAAAACACAATTATTCAAAAATAAAATCAATTTTGACCTCTTCAAAACTCATGAAAAAATGTCTTTTCTCCAATGTAAAAATTTGAACAGAACAGTCGAAGAATCAACAATATTTAACGAGGTAATGAATATAGTAACCGAAAAAAAAATTAAAGTCTAAAAAGTGCAAAAATCCCATGTTAATCAAATGGGAAAAGTATCGTTGTTCAGGGAGGGGTTGATGGAAATTAAATTTTTTTTTTTTCTTTTCATAGTTGTTTTTAGGCTATAAACTAATGATTTGGACCATACCCAAGTGAAAAAAGTCAATTTGGGAAATAACGGACACCCTAATATATATATCTATATATATATATATATATATCTATATATATATATATTGTAACGTATCAGGCGTTATGCCTGATACGAATACATGAGACGATCGCGCATCCCCCTTCACGCATAACAACTGACGTCACAAGGCGCTATATAATGAGCGGTGCTGCTCGACAGCGCAGCGCATTCCAGGTATAGCACCGGTGCGACTCACTACTCTTCTATTAGCCAGGACCTGACAGGCATAGAGCCCAGGTGCCTTATTAGAATCACTTTGCGAAACGGAGTGTCCTACAGCAGGAACTTACGTCTAGAATCAATTTATTCAATTCAAATTTAGTATTCTATCCTTCATCATCTTGACTATTTACTTATACATTCATAACGATTATTGCGTGGCTTAGCCGAGACACAAATTACTGTAAAAACTTAGATTTCCCTAGCACTTAACTCTTAGGTTAATATCTTTCTTTTGTAACGATTTTCTTTTTGTATTATTTTTGCTCGTAATTTTTATAGATTAAATTATAATTTAACTGGTCAGCTAAAATCCATCTCAGTACATTTTTCTTTCCTTTGTTCTACTAATCAATCCATAGCTAACATACAGCTTCGGTCAGGCAAACGCTGCCCGGATCAGATGCCTGCTTTGAGGCACTAGCTGCATCCAAGTCAGGGTACTGTCTTGGTGAGATAACGCCGATCCAAGTCTGATACAGCCTTGGTGCGGATTACCGCATCCAGGTCTGAGGGAGGCAGCTACGGCGAGATTCGCTCCGCCCTAGTCTGTATTAGGGTCTAACATCTACGATTTCGGGAAGTCCTGATTAAAAATTCAAGATAAAGAACTTACAAGTAACTACCGGATCGCATCACCCTCAGTGCCGCGATCCGAGCAACCCCAGAAAAGTTACATTTGGCGCCCAACGTGGGGCTTCCTTTGTTAAAAAGTAAAAGTTAGAGCCAACGCACGACTCCTTGTCAAAATAGAAAAATTTAGAATCATTAATATCTTAAAGTTAACTTCAAAACTAAAATGGAAAGCCAAAATTCTGGAGCAATGTCCAAAAAGGGTTCAGAGAAGGATTTTAGCATGAAAAGTACGGATAAGAACGTAGGTAGGCGTGACAAAGACAGAGGCATGTTTGAGTTAGACAAAGCGTTTATTGATAAACCGACCGATAGTAGCTCTGAAAAGAAAATAGCCGCAAGTCCAAACGATTCGATGATGCTTCAAATCCTAGAACAGATAAACAAAAAATTAGATGAGAAATTTGCTTCAGTTGAACGTAAAATGATGATATTTAAGTCAGACGTAGAAAAAGAAAATTCGAAGTTCGAAACTAGAATCACAAGAAAATTAGAAGATCAACAGCAATCTAATCAAAGACAAATAGAATCAGTAGAAAATAACATCAAAGGAATAGAAGAAAAGTACTGTTCAGAATTAATATTATATCAGGAACAGTTAACAACATGTCAACTAGATATAAGAAGCGAATTTAATGGTAGTTTGAATAAACTAAATAATAAAGTAAAAGAAAACTATCAGGCTAACATCGATAGGTTTGTAGAGATTGAAAACAAACAAGATAGTTTGAAAACAAACTTTGATTTAGAGGTTAGGCGAATTCGAACTCGAAACAATGGACAAGCTAGCGACTATAATAGCATCATAAGCAAACATATCAGAATGCCAAATTATAGTGGAAAAGCGTGGGAGAGACCTGCTTTATTTATTAGAGAACTAGAAGAATACTTTACCGTTATAGGCGCAGACAGCGATGATCTATGTTTAAAGTTTGTAGGCCAAAGTCTAAGTCACGATGCGAAAGACTGGTGGACTGCGCGTCGCGACGTGATCAACACATGGGATTCTTTTAAGACCCGGTTCCTAAATAGATATTGGGGGGAAGAAACGCAAAGAGAATTAAGAAAAGATATAGAATTCGGATTTTATAACCAAGACTCGAAAGTAACATGGTCGGAATACGCCAACCGTAAGTTTGCATCAGCCACGGGTTTAGTTCCGCGGATGCCAGAATGTGAAATCGTACGTAGTCTTACCCGACATTTCAACGAAAATGTAGTCGAAGCAGCTAGGTGCCGTAACATCCAAGACATCGATTCGTTACTCTCGTTCCTTGATGAATTGCAATTTGGTGGACGATCAAACGCTCCACGAAGTCGAATCACGGTCACAAACAGACAAACACCATCAAACTATCGAGGTGGCGAAGCGCGTGATAAACAGGTGTCATGGCGAACGGATTACAATAGCATAACACCTAAGCTAGGCGACACGGTCGAAAACAATAAGCCAAGTACGCAAACACAGAGTCCAAGACCGAATAACTGGACAAGTCGTCATGTAAACTCGATAGATTGTGAGGAGACAATAGACGAACAAAATTCGGTAGAAACAAACGCGGAATCGGAAAACTAGATGTCGCTGTGCCGGTCACAATAACACCGGTACCGACACAGCGCACTATGGAAGTTTTTGCGATAAACGGTTCAAATTCAAATACTTTTGAAGATCCGAAAGAATACTTGTCGGAGGAAGGATCCAACGAAACGACGGATTCAAACACATGTCCGGAAGTAGCGATTAGGGTCGAGGACATAGCGGTAAAAGCCTTGATCGATACGGGCAGTCAGGTAACCTGCGTCTCGGATAGTTGGTATAACAAATTTCGTGAACAGCTTGCAAATTGCGAAAAACTACCGGTCGTAAACTTTCAGATTACCGGAGCGGCAGGGGGCAAACCGATAAAAATCAAGGAACAGTTCCTAGCTAGCGTAAAAATTGGAATTACCAACGATCTGGTGGGGTTTCTCGTCGTGCCTGAATTAAAACATGAGGTCATATTAGGAATTGATATTTTCCACCGATGGAAAACGGATATTGATTTGAAACTTGGTAGGCTGAACATCGAGATAAACAGTAAAAAACACAGCATTGAACTTTACGGACCTAGTCACAAGCAAGAAAACAGAGCTGTAGCATTAAAAATTGCAAATATAAGCTCAGAGGAGGACAATTTTGGTATAACCGATGAGGAGATCATGTGCAAGCTATCTGAATGTCAGGTACTAGGAGTCGATGAGTTAAAATCTTTTGAGAATCTTATCCTGGAGTACCGAGACGTATTTCAGAAAGTCCCAGGTCGAGTCACGGTTTACGAGCATAAGATCAAGATATACGAAGATAGACCATTCGTGAAAAGATCCTATCCAATACCGATTATGTACCGTGATAAAGTCAATCAAGAAATTCAAAAAATGCTGAAACTTGGAGTAATCGAAAGGTCATACAGTGAGTATGTCAATCCAGTTGTAGTCGTAGCAAAGAAATCAGGTGATATACGTCTCGTTTTAGATGCAAGATTCATAAATCGACTTATAGTACCTGACCATGATTGTGCGCAATCAACTGAGGTTTTATTCCAGAAGTGCGGGAATGCATCAGTAATGTCCAGCTTAGATTTAACAGCTAGTTTCTGGCAAGTGCCGTTGCACAAAGATTCAAGGAAATTCACTGCGTTCATGCACGAGGGGAAAACCTACCAGTTTACGGTAACACCATATGGATTAAGCACGAGCTTGGCCAGTTTAATTAGAACACTAGACTTGATATTAAAAGAAAACGAGTTATTTACAATTAATTTTGTAGACGACATTTTGTGTCTATCTGATTCGTTCCAGTCGCATCTAGATCACTTAAAATCATTATTTGAAACATTCAGAAAGTATAATTTAACTGTAAATTTTAACAAATCAACATTCTTTCGAGAAGAAATCGACTTTCTTGGTCACCGAATAACCAAGCATGGGATTAGTCCGCAACCTGATAAGGTTGAAGCAATACAGAATTTCCCAGTACCGAAAAACGTAAAACAGTTAAAAGCTTTCTTGGGTTTAACCAACTATTATAGTAAATTTACAAAAAAATATTCTGAGGCAACCGCGCCACTTTTGAAATTAGTGAGGAAAGGATCTAGATGGGAGTGGAATGAAGATATGATGGCGCATTTCACAATAGTAAAAAATTTATTTTGCAACAGCATGGTAATACACCACCCGAACCCGAAGCATAGATATTATTTACAATGCGATGCTAGTAATTATGCAATTGGTGCAGTTTTATACCAGCTATCAGAGCAACAGGAGGAACGCATTGTCGGTTTCGCGAGCAGGACATTAAAAGGAGCAGAATTGAATTATTTTACATCCGAAAAAGAACTCCTAGCTATTGTTTTCGCGTTGGGAAAATTTAGAACGTTCATACTTGGAGCTAAATTGACAATACGTACCGACCACAAAGCCTTAACATTCTTGTATACGTGTAGGTTATTAAGTTCAAGATTGACTAGATGGATATTATTTATTCAAACCTATGAATTTGATATTGAGTACATCAAGGGAAAGGATAATATAGTTGCCGATATACTGAGTCGATATCCTCCTGAAACAGAAGAAAGTACTGCGTCGGTAAATCAGATCGTAATTATAGCACCATTAGCTAAAGAGGTGACAGACGAGTTAAAGGCTAACTTAGAGTCACTGGGTGTATTACAAAGACAGGATAATAAGATCAGCGACATTATCAACTCAGAGGACATTAAAATCAAAAAACGGTTTAAATTAATTAACGGGGTTTTATATCACATAGAACCAGGGGGCCGCATGCAGGCTTACGTACCCAATACCTTGATAAAAACTCTAATAAAAGAATGTCATGAAATATACGGACATACGGGAGCAAATAAATGCTACCACATCCTGAGAGAAAGCTTTTACATACCGAAATTTGCACGAGTAATTAGACAGGAATTGGCGAGGTGCGATCGATGTCAACGGTGTAAGGTACCTAATTCGTATAGTTATGCAAGTATGCAGAACATAGTACCGGAAGGCGTAGGGGACCTAGTCTCTATAGATTTCTTTGGACCGTTACCTGCGAGTCGCGGAAATTATCGATGGATATTAGTTGCATGCGATGCATTTAGCAAATTTGTGCGAATATACCCTATGAGAACGGCGAACGCGGAGTCCACTATTCGGTGCATATTTGAAAAATACATACCAGAATTAGGGAAGCCGGACAGGATCCAGTTCGACCATGGTACCCAGTTTACCTCGGCAAAGTGGTTGAACAAATTAGAGGAGGAAGGGATTACTCCAGTTTTCTCATCCATCCGCCATCCTCAAGGCAATATCGTTGAGCGAGTCAATCGCGAAATAGGGAGATTTTTCAGAACTTTTCTCACAGGTGAACACACCCAATGGATAAACTGGATCCAGGTAATCGAGTGTTGCATAAACGAAGTGTACCATGACACGACTGGATTCTGTCCGTGCGAAATCCAACTAGGCACACCACCAACCAGATTTTGGGAAGAGTGGTTGATAAAAAATAAAAGTAGGATATCACAAGAAGTAAAGCTAGGTTTAGTTAGACGTAATATATTGCGTAAAGGGCTAAAGCGAGCCGCTAGATTTAATAAAACACATAGAATAATTAAGTTTCATGTAGGAGATATGGTTTTAGTACGAGCTTTAAACGTATCAGATACAAAAAACAAAAAACTAGCCAAATTCTTTACTTTATATGAGGGTCCATATCAATTAAAAACCAGAATAGGGGAAGCAACGTTTATACTAGAAAATCCGATTACTGGGCAAGAGCGTGGAAGATTCCATGTAAACATGTTCAAGAAATATCTGGAACCTTCGAGAGAAGAATAGAAACGACAACTAAAGAACACACAATCAAAACGAACCGATTTGACGACACTAAACACGAAATGAAAAAGAAGATTCACCGATGTCACACATGTCATTGGTTGACTATAAATAAAGTCACCCCGAAGCACAGAAAGTATTCGCCAAAATGAGTTCTTTCCGGTATGAGTACACCAGTGTGCAGGATAAAGATACCCAGACGGAGAACCTGGAAAACTCTGACGAAAACAACAATCAGTATAAAATACTCACGTCAAACGGGAAATTTCTATCAGGAAAAGGAAGGTACGTGAAAGGGAGAGGAATACAGACGGCAACTAACAACAGAAGACTAAGGCATGATAAAACTAAACTTACTCTGCCTGGAGTATCTGGTAGCACGGAATTATTATTGGAAAACTCGCCGGTAACAATCGACCACCTGATAAATGCAATGGAAATGGAGGAACAGCCGATACCAGTTAAATTTTCACTGCCGATCAGCATCCCATTGAATATGACGAATTTACCTAGACCTGAAACAAAACAACCAATTATGACGAAATTACCTAGACCTGAAACAAAACAACCAAATATGACGGATATACCAGACAATAGCAACACGGATGAGACAATAAAGACGGGTACAGTAACTACTTACCTTCCATGGAAATTGACTCCAATTGATGTACCGGAATGGACCAAAATGCAAAAAAAGGAGCATCGTAGGAAAATATCCATGCTGCGACTTTTTGGGACACTGGACTTATCTGATGATGAGACACCAACACCACCGGCCAAAGAACCCCGACGCGAGGAAATAGAGATACCAACCGACATCGACGTCACCGATCCTCTCGGATTAAAACGATTATAGAGTTCACTCACTATTGAAAATTGGTCAATCATCGTCCGAACATCTGACTGCAAGCGTCATCCGAAGAACTGATGATTGAAGGGGGCAATGTAACGTATCAGGCGTTATGCCTGATACGAATACATGAGACGATCGCGCATCCCCCTTCACGCATAACAACTGACGTCACAAGGCGCTATATAATGAGCGGTGCTGCTCGACAGCGCAGCGCATTCCAGGTATAGCACCGGTGCGACTCACTACTCTTCTATTAGCCAGGACCTGACAGGCATAGAGCCCAGGTGCCTTATTAGAATCACTTTGCGAAACGGAGTGTCCTACAGCAGGAACTTACGTCTAGAATCAATTTATTCAATTCAAATTTAGTATTCTATCCTTCATCATCTTGACTATTTACTTATACATTCATAACGATTATTGCGTGGCTTAGCCGAGACACAAATTACTGTAAAAACTTAGATTTCCCTAGCACTTAACTCTTAGGTTAATATCTTTCTTTTGTAACGATTTTCTTTTTGTATTATTTTTGCTCGTAATTTTTATAGATTAAATTATAATTTAACTGGTCAGCTAAAATCCATCTCAGTACATTTTTCTTTCCTTTGTTCTACTAATCAATCCATAGCTAACATACAGCTTCGGTCAGGCAAACGCTGCCCGGATCAGATGCCTGCTTTGAGGCACTAGCTGCATCCAAGTCAGGGTACTGTCTTGGTGAGATAACGCCGATCCAAGTCTGATACAGCCTTGGTGCGGATTACCGCATCCAGGTCTGAGGGAGGCAGCTACGGCGAGATTCGCTCCGCCCTAGTCTGTATTAGGGTCTAACATCTACGATTTCGGGAAGTCCTGATTAAAAATTCAAGATAAAGAACTTACAAGTAACTACCGGATCGCATCACCCTCAGTGCCGCGATCCGAGCAACCCCAGAAAAGTTACAATATATATATATATATATATATATATTTTTTATACATCAATACTTGTTACATTAAGTGAAACCTTGTGCCTCTTGCCAAAAACATATTCATAATGGTTGACCCAGCTGACCTCAGCGCAAACTTGAGCGCGAGTCACGCTATGATGACATCCATGGCAGAGTGTTTTGCTCTCCAAAATAGTACGTTAAACGTCCCTTACTTTGACGGGAAATGCATGCCATTGAAAGATTTTCTGCAAGACGTACATAATGGCGCAGTATATGTGCCGCCTACATCCGAAAGCTCAGACAGTCAAGGTAGTCTCACAGAAATTAACACCGGACTCAGACTTAGACTCAGACAGTAGCCTGGACGAAATTCCGCATAGACTGTACCCAATAGCTAAACAGGGCCCGAAGGCTACTAAAGCTTCAAAAATACCTGAACCACCAACACGTAGACACGTAGGTAGACCCGTAAGTAGATCAGTTTCAGAAGAACACAAAAAAATCGACGAAACTATTAAACCCAGACGTAGATTGAAAACAATGCCAGCTTTAGATACGAGTGCAATAGCAATGAGAACGCGCTCTAGGTTACAACCTAAATCAATCAATCAGACAGAAACACCAAGACCTTTAGATCCAATTGTGGAACGGACTCTTGAAGATTCTTCTGACGACGAGTCTTCAGAACCACCGCTTTACAGGAAACGGAAAAGTGTTTTACGAAGTTTAGGATTTGACGTACAATCAACAAGCAGAACGGTATCGCCTGTACCGAATGTACAGACGGACAGACAGACAGACGTGGAACAAGCTACAGAAAATGATTCTGACCAAAACGAAATTGCCATCAGAATAAACCCACCAGTACAAAATACTGACACGGACGAAGACAATGACGTCTTTACCTTCGAGCCACCTATAGACTTGAGAAGTCTACACGAGTCATTTCAACGGCTCGATAAATCAATTCATGAAAGAAGTATAATTGAACGAGAGACAGATGATACAGAAACAGTAACCTTACCCAGGGCTATATCAGTAGATAGAGACTTAAACGAAGTCACTCGTGAGTTAATTACCGAACAAGATCCATATCAAGATGAGACAGGAGATGAAGAGTTAAATTCTAGGATAGAAAGATTGTTGAAGAAATCGGAGGTAGAAGCATCAAATAAGAGTCAGGCATGCCGAGACAGTGTGCCGAACACTTCGGGTACATCCCTAATCTCGAGCGCAGCTGGCGTAAGCCAAGACTTATCCATTATCAGTGAGCCGGTTAGGAGAGCAGGACTCCCGACACCTAGAGTCGCGCCACGGCCTATAGCACTTTCCACTCCATACGTTGGTACAGTGCCACCGTTCGCCGATAGTGTAACAACAAAGGCAAAAGTTAGTAAACCTCCGAGGCGTTTAGTACCGAGTTGCATAACAGAATGCAATCCAATTAGCATACAAATAACCGAGGGTATACTACCTGACGTAGAACCTACCTCACCGTTAAACCTTCCCAGATATAGAAATCACAAAATTAGCAACGTAAGGTCCACTAGAGAAAATCTGACGTACATCAAAGATAATTACGTTCATTTTTCATCTACTGACTCGGAAACGACAACACCTATCAGCAAGTTATTATCGGATCTAGAAATAATAAATGTAGAAGAACAACGAGGAATAAAACCTAAAATCGGACAAATATTAATCACCAAGCGAGGTAATAATCGCGTATTTAGTGTAATAGTCAAAAATAAATATTTCGACAAAATTTTGGCAGATGATGTTAAATTCGGACTAGAGAACCTTAAAATCATTTTTGAGGAACTCCAGTTAAACAGTTTTAGAATTTCAAAAACGGGAGATTTTACCGATGAATTATCACCGGAATTTTGGCCAAATCTATTATCAGATATTTTTGACGATAGCAACATTAACGTCACGCTATGCACGGGAATTACACAAGTACCGCGAGAAGAAATCCGCGACGAAATAATATCAGAAATGCATGGTAGTTTATTAGGCGGACATAAGGGAGTAACCAAAACATACCGAAGAGTTAGAGAGCAGTTTTACTGGCCGAGAATGCGCAATGACATTAGCGACTTCATCCGGAAGTGCAATAGCTGCCAAGAGCATAAGCTAGTTCGCGTCAAGACACGGGAGCCTATGTTAATCACGGACACCTCATCTGAGCCGTTTGAAAAAATTGCCCTAGACACGGTAGGACCCTTACCAATCACTCCGAGAAATAATAAACACATCCTTACTATGCAGGACAACCTAACTAAATATTGTGTAGCAGTAGCAGTCCCAGATATAAAAGCCGAGACTATAGCTCATGCATTAGTAAAGCACTTTATCTTGAAATACGGCGCGCCGCGCGTAATTTTAACAGATAGAGGAACTAGTTTCGTCAATAATTTATTCTCGGAATTAGGCAAGATCTTTAAAACAAAGCATGTTACTACATCAAGCTATAGACCACAATCGAACGGAGCTTTAGAGAGAAGTCATATGGTGCTAGCCGATTACATAAAGCATTATATCGACGAGTTCGATGACTGGGACGAACTGATACCCTTTGCGATGTTTTCCTATAATACTTCTGTTCACGAAGGAACGAATTTTACACCGTACGAATTGGTGTTTGGCAAACTAGCACGCATACCGAGTTCATTCCCAACGGACGAAAACTTATTGACGTACAACTCTTACTTGGGTGATCTGATGGCTAGGTTAAGCGAAATGCAAGATCTGGCAGCTCAACAACTTAACCTATCGAAACTTAAATCTAAGGAATTTTATGATAAGAAAGTTCGCCCTTTTGCCGGAAAAATTTGGGATATGGCACGTGTGCTGATAGATGTTCGCAAAGGCAAATTTGGTAAGAGGTACCAAGGTCCGTATAAAATTGTGGGAATACTGGAGAATAATAATGTCGTATTACAGATGGATGATGGTAAGCGATTCGTTAAGCACATGGACAAGGTAGAACTAGCCTATTGAATAAATCATGACGGACTGACGTAACTTACAATTTCAATAAATTCTCTTAACCCTGACAACCACCCTAGAGATCGACAGTATTCAACAATACTTCGGGCTTGCCCTAGTCGCCCTCTTGAGGCAATAAAACACAAAACTAAAGAGGAAAGGAAATCATAAACTATATAATCACTAAAGGTTACCCTGGGAGTGTTACGAAATCCGTCATCAGTTTATGTGGGAGAGCAGTAAATTTCCAATGCCAGACTAAAACTGCCGAAATGAAGTTCACAATCGCAAGTTTGACAATTTTACTAAACATTTGCCACATAAAACCAGAACCAAACAACTACGAGGCAACTCAGCTAAATTCGAGTCCAGGGTTATACTTCGAGAAACTACACAATATACGATTTAAACGAGCGGAATGGAGACTAGTGTTTCATATCGGCATAGACAGATTAGCGCAGCAACTCCCAGAAGAGACCCCAGCGTACCTCGAGAGGGTCAACCACTGTATTAATGCGGATGTGCCTGAAGTTTCCTGCAACTTCAGAAAAGAAGAGCTGACTAAACTTCTAAAGGAAGCAGAAGAGCTACGGAACGAGATTAGGAGCTTGGGGGCAGAAATATCAGCACCAAATATAGACAATTTACCACATACTATAGCAAAACGAGGAGCTCCTTTTGAGTTCGTAGGTTCGGCCAGCCGTTATTTATTTGGAACACTCACATCTGAGGATGGTGAATATTTTCTATCAGAAATAGACAAATTATACCAGGATCAGAGCAAATTAACCAAAATTTTGAAAAACCAGACACACCTTATATCTAGTAAGTTACACGAGTATCATGATAGACTAAATGAACAGCAGAATATGATTAACTCTAATAAAAATAAAATTAGTATCGTAATCAGAACATTAAACAACTTAACTGCACAAGCAGCTAGGCAGGCTTATATGAGTGCCATGTGGGACTATTGCCTTAACTTGGAAAAATCTTTAGAACACTACATCGATACAACAGAAAAATTTGTAAAAGCAATAGAGCTAGCACGTGAAGGAAGATTAGATAGAGCCTTGCTAACCGGAAATCAGTTGAGAGCTATAGTCAGGGAAATTCACGAATTAACAGAAGCCTATGAACTACCACTACCACGCTCTAATCTCAGGAATGAAGAACTGACTAAGATAGCAACTGTGGAAGTAGGACATCATCAGGGACAGATAATAATACTGCTTCGATTACCATTAGTAGAGAGAACAATATACCATCTATACAGGATGCACTCCTGGCCAACACCACAACAAGCAGGGAACACCACCATTTCAGCACGGATTGTACCACAATCTTCTCACATAGGCTTGAGCGACGATCATAGGACTTATTTTCTACCAGATGCATTATATCTAAAAGAATGCATCGTCACTTGGTACTGTCATATGTGTCCACTACAGCTGCCCCTATTTGAGACAGCGACGTCAACATCCTGCGAGGTATCGCTGTTGTTAAAACCTGAACTGGGAATGTTACGACAGTGCGACATAAGAATAAAACCCGGATATGAACCGTTTTGGACGAGATTGAATTCCATCGGGGCATGGCTTTATTCACTGAGAGACCCTGAGGATATCCAAATTATATGTAAGAACATGAAGGACCAACTAGCAACGCTCCAAGGATCTGGAATTTTAACATTGAGAGAGAAGTGCATGGGAAAGACTCACTACGTCACGTTACCAGGAGTCGAAATCTGCTCACAAGAGAAGCAATACCTTTACCAACCGAGATTAATATTAAACATCAGCATGATCTCTCCGGTGATTCACACTTATCATCTTTTGGATAACACACAGGGAGAATATCAAGTTAGACCATGGAAGACAGGCGATCACAACTTTGGAAGATCTCTTTATGAAATAGAAGAACAACTTGAAGAACTGGGAAACCGGCATCGGGTCCAACAACATCAAAAACACCTAGTATACGGAAGTTACTTAGCTATTGTAGCGATAGCAGTAGTAACCTTCATCACCTGCATTCGCAAACATTTATGGAAGATACGCAGCTGTAAAAAGGGAGTAAGGGAAAAAGGGAACAACAATATCCGAGCAGCTGAAGAATCCTTCACGCTTAGAAATTTAAAGAACAAGGAAGCGGGTGAGGAAGTTGTGAACCTAGAGGAAGCGGAAGAAAGTAACCCAGGTTGTTCCAAGGAACCAGCGAATCGGGTCCTGCCGGACCAAAGGGCTCAGGTGAACTAATGGAGTGGGGGGGGGGGGGGGGGGGGGGGGCAAGCCAAAGTGAGACTTACGAACGTTACCGAGACAAAGACTTTAGACTGAACTTACAAAATACTATACATAACGTAATACACCTTATTCTGTTCTAAAGGGTGCCACCTAGACAGTGCGAAAGCACTTCGGGTAACCCCTAATCTAGGTTACCGTAAAACCCACTACCCCAATTTCCACAACATATAGTATTCCACTCTATACAAAATCCCATACGTCGAATCCTACCCTATATTAAAAGCTGTTGCTACCAATCATGGGAGACAAGGGCGAGAAAGCATCAACCCGCCTGTTCTTGTCAAACCTGGCAGCCTATACGAAGAGGGCTCATCTACTGAAGGCGTTTCAGCCTTACCACCCGGTAGGAGCAGTCGTTCTACGAAGGGCAGCGGTCACGGCCTACGTGACATTCGAATCCAGAGAAGCAGCAAGGACAGCTTTGGACAAGATGAAGGGGATACTCGTCATAAACAAACGAAGAGTGAGAATTTCGTATTCCGATCAATGGCATGATCGATACGAGAAACCAAGGGCACCAACACCACCACCAGTGCCCATACACGAGCAACCCTTGCCATACTACATTCACGAATGGGCGCCTATACTACCACCAGAGTGCGTCGCCCTAATAGCAGAGTATCTGCCATATTCCGACAGAGCTAGAATGGAGCAGGTCTCACAAACCTGGAGGCATGGGAGCCTACTATCACACCAAAAGAGATCCACCCTAGCAACAGGATCCTGGGTATGGAAGGAGGGATGGGAACTCAAAATATCATCAAACAAATTCTATTGGGCTATAAGAAGATGCGGAAATTATCTCATAACATTGGACTTGACGAAATCATCGGTAGAATTAGAGACGCAATTAATCACCATAGCAGCCAAAAACTGTCCCAGGCTAGAAATACTTATCCTTCATCCAGTCGTCATCGGAGAAGCAGCGCTAAGAGAGCTAGGAAATCTATCCAAACTGAAAACATTAAAATTGGGTAACGTTCTAGGACCAGTAGATCCGGACCTAGCAAGCTTATTACAGAACAACCCACACTTAGAAGACTTAGAAATCCTCGAAAATCCACTGACCGGAAAGAGCTTGGTACACGCAGCAAACACCGAGAGACTGATCATAACCGACTGCGCAAACCTGACGGGAACATCCATGGCGGCGTATATAAAACATCAGAAGAAGCTGAAGACCTTAGAGCTCAGCAACTGCGCCAGCCTGAAGCACAGCGAGGTACTGCAAGCCCTAGCTGGTAGTGACACCATTGAAACAACCCTCCATCGGCTGAAGATTCATGGCATAAACAGAGACGATGGACCAGTAGAGCACGAAGATGATGATGATTTCAATGAACAAGGAGACTTCGTAGAACTAGCATACGGAGGAATAGTTCTACAGCCAGCACTTCCGAGCTCCATAACATCCGTAACGGAGTTAGAACTAACATTCTGCGGATGGGTGGACAGAGTCTTCATCGAAAGGGTAGCATTGCACATTTCACGCCTAACAACCCTAAATCTCAGTGGATGTACGAACCTTCGGGGACTGTACGTATTGGACGCCATAGGGCTGTTGGCGCATTGCACACATCTGTGCATATGCAATATGCACCCAACGGTCGGCGGCAACTTCCTGGGGCTGATGAAGACGCTCGAAACCCTACAATCCCGGGACAATCTTGGGATAAATGACGAGGACATTTGTGGAGCCCTACGGAACAACCCAGCGTTGGAATACCTCAACGCCGAAGGTTGCAGTAACCTGACCAGACACGTTGTTGCCTGCGCAACTGATGTGATTAGACGAAGAGTCTATAAAAATTTGACGATCCTACATTTATACCTAGGCGAGACGGGAGCATATCCGGCACGTAGGGATAAAAATAATCTATATCTTAGGATAAACTACAAGCGAACTAGTCTTCGACTATTCTGAGAATGAGAGGGTAGAAGGAGGTGTGCATGAGCAGGACCTATCCTGAAGGACAGCCACTCAATAGTGTAACTTGTTGCACTCCGGGGAAACCCTAGTTGACGTGACCCCAAAGGTGTGAAAATCCTGCGAATGTGAACCTCCGGAAAAATGGCTGACAGTGCAGCAATACACTCCGGGGAAACCCTAGTCGATCTATACCTGTGTCTCACTATAGGACGGAAGGTTCAACTGTAATTGAATCCTTAACCTTGTTACCCTCATTTTTACTATATTGTTACCATATTTTAACCTTTGTATTGTTATCATCAGCAAAAGGGGAGTAGTTAACTAAATAACCTTCTACATTACCTTTATATTATACATTATATCTATATATCCTTGATAAACAACGAGGACGTTGTCGACTTTAAGGAGGGAGGGATGTTACGTACCAACTTTACGCTTTCCCTAAAAATTTATAATAATCAATCAATCAATTTATAATAATCAAATTTGAGTTGAGATCAGACAAAGACATCAGCATTCGAGGAAACCCTAGTTGTTACTCTTCTTTTTGGATACTCGAGAAGGAGAATTATTAAAACGTGCATTTTGTCACGATTCGCTTTGTTATTTAGAAAAGATTCATTACCTCCTTAATGTCGAAGAAGTCACGTATAATATAGAATACCTAGGATTAACGCTTACAACGTAGCAGTTTCTGTTGACCTAGCACCTATAGTCGCATCCTTATAACTCTTTCTAATAAAACCCTAATTATCCTAGTATAGACAAGGTAAACCATAAGACCTAGGAAATTCTAAGTTAAAGAATTGGGATGTGTGTTATGCATGGAGTGATTGTATCTAGCTAACCTTAAGAATCTAGCATAAGTATAATTTAATTACTACGGTGAACCGACTATGTGGGTGCAGACGGCTGACGCGTGCACTTCTTGGGACTTAAGTCCCCAAAGGCTTGACGGCTGATTACGAGCGAGGTAGCGATCATCCTTTTGTGTCTTTCTTCTGGTAAATCGCGAGGCGCGTGGATGCAGAGAACCGGGTGCTAGTTAGAGCCTAGAGTTGGTGTTCAATCTTTAACAAAGTGGTGACCCAAGGGACTCAGTACTCGTCAAAAAAAATAATTATTCAGTTCAGTTTTGCCAAGTCTCGTACTTGTAATTATAGATTCAGTTTTGAGTTCAAAAATTCAAACATTACGTTCCATTATAATCAAAACTTAGTGATAGACATTTTTCAAATTCAGGACCTTATTAATTTCATCAAAAATATTCAAAATTCGAGTCAGTGTATAGATACTTTATTAAAGACCGAGACTGTTCAAAAACCCCACATCGATAGTGCAAAGTTTGGAGTTAGAAGATACTAAAGGTGAGGACCCGCAAAATCAAGGGTGCGACGCGACATCCAGCCCTCCATGGTCGGTTCTACTAAAGCTAAGTGTCGACGATCGTTATCCATGTATTATCATTCATGCTAAATTCCATCTTTACTATCAAATTGTTTCCAGTATTCTCACAAGTATACTAGTTATACTTGTAATTACACCATATTTTGTCATTATCCTGTTACCTATATCTATTATCTATGCTTGCTATGATAATTAGTTTAAGGAAGCCCAAAGACCTTGCCTAAAGCTAGTGCAAAGACACTTCGGGGAAAACCCTCAGTTTTAAGCAAGTTCGCGACGTCTCCAACTTGTCGAGCATGGCTATATAATCTTAAGCAATATAATATTAGTATAACCATAAGGGATTGCAACGAAAGAGTTATAAGGAGTTGCTAGTTTGCAAAGATTTATCAACCCAAACATTAAAATCCGAGCGACATCATATTCACACATTATATTATTTTATCACTACCAAGGTGTCAACGCGAGAATCGAGAAGGGCATATTTTTGTTTGGTACCTATCTAAAGGTTTCTTTTAAGGTAAGCTCTCTTCACAAACCCGCGTCGACACACACATCATTACCCTTGTATTAGCCATACACGATATTCATTTATGTTCAGCCGTACGTTTTACTTCAAATAATCGTTCAAGAATATAATCTATTTCTATCAATTAATTTTCCTTATCATTTTACCCGACCTAATACATTCCTGACAAGACAATTAGGCCCTTCTGTTTAAATAATTAATGCGAGACCTGTATAGGACTAGACGGCGTAGGATCCAAAAATCGATCTATTGAGAGATAGGTCAAAATTATTTTTATTTGTTATCATAGATAACGGGCGGTTATACTTAGACGCTACGCGGTTAGGCATAGTCGGACAACTCATGTGACGTTCGTTACACTTTGCACATATGTAATGAACAGATCGAAGAACATAATACTATATTGCATGATTCCTTGCCAGCCGTCGTTGGTCTAAATAATATAGACGGCGTTTCCTGTTACGCCAATGCCTCTCTTCAGGCTATTTTCCACTGTACATCTATTTTGCATGAATTGTCCAGAATGAATAATAACAATCCTTTGGAAATATTAGCTCATTCTTACATTCAGAATCAGACCAGATTAAATTCATTAGCTGTCCGACAATTTGCAGACGAACGTTTCAAAGAAAAGATGCAACAAGACGCAGCAGAATTTATTATGGCCCTGTGTCAACAATCAGACATAACACGTAATGCAATTGAGCACGAATTAATTACACATATTCGGTGCAATACTTGCGGGCTTAGCTCTAAAAACAAGCAACCAAATCAAATCATAGCAATACCTGTTACATTTGAAGTAAATATAAAGTGTCCCAAAAATCTTCAAGATCTGATTAACGTGTCTTTCTCACGATGGACAAGAATTGACGGTATATGCGAAAATTGTCAAAATTACAATAAACTTCAGAAAACTATTGTTACTTCGGTTAGAGACATTGTTATTTTACAATTAATGCTTTTTTCATATAAAGATGGACAATCAACAAAAATAACAAATTTCAAAGTGAATGCTATACCAACCACTAAAGTTACACTTGATAATAAACAATTTAAAGTTCATAGTACAATATTCCATCACGGTCTAAATCTGGATAACGGTCATTATAGCACGATGTTAAAAGACAAAAAAAATAATTGGTTGAATGTTAGCGATATGACTGTACGTAAAATGATCTGGCCACGAGGAGGTAAAGGTGCATATATATTTGTATTAAAAAGAATATAATGTCGCAAATACGATGTTAATATACAACAATATCGTCGCTGTCGTTATTCAATTTTATTGAAGTCATATGAACTGAAATATGAAAATATCGTATCATCCTATCAATATAATATTAGTCAAAATGTATGTAAAATACAGCAAAGTAATTAACCGTTAAAATTAGATGGACTCATTGAACTGTATAACAAATACAATGATATACTCAATAGTAGTATCAATGGTGCCTTACAACACTCATTATCCTGTCATCAATTGAGAGAACATTGCTTAATCTCATATGACACAAATAAATTCACAACAAATTATTTGTAAAAATCATACTCAGTTTTTTCAAAATCAAAATACGAGTATATGATGCAAACAAATAAATTCAATAAATGAATAGCACATGTCAATACATCGTAAAATATCGATTAACAGATGTTTATAGAAACATGTCCAATAGACAATGGGTCAATCGTAAAACGACACTATATTAGGCTTGTTGTACCCATACGTTTTGGTAATATACCTCTTACCTATACAAGCTATAAAATCATAATAACTGGATATTATATAACGATGGCCTATATAAAAAATGGTACATACTCAATATAAATTTGGTAAGTGATACATGTTGGTAAAGAGTTATTATCAATTGAGATGCATCAGAATGTAACGTATGAAAATTTCGAGCAGGCACAATAGTTAGTGAGATATCATAGTATACCGTTTCGACGAATAGTTGCATTATAAGAAAACCTGTCGTTTTAACATGATACAAATCGAGATTCACTCGAACAGCAAGTAGTTGACCAGACCAAATTCTGCTCCGACTGGCATAATATAACACATGGTCAGTTTATCTTACAATTAGTTTCCAATAATTGGTATGACCGATATTTCATTCCATTGCAATCAAATGTGTTAAATTGCTATGTTCTGAGCAGACTTTAGTCGGTATATCTACTTCTTCTGTATCGGTGAACAAAACGGAACTGTGTACAGACCGAATTGCAGCACAGGAGAATTTATAATCAGAGATAATCTTTTTATATACCAGTGCACAATTCGCTCGTTGTTTTTAAAGTGATATACAATAATAAAAGAGAATCAGATCTAATAACTACTTGTCTATGGACATATGTGTAACATTTAATTGAAAACGATCGAGTCTGTAAATTATCCGACCATCTAACATCATGCTATCATTACGGTAATTCATCGAATTACTCTATGATTTGTTATTCATGAATTCAGAATCAAAATCTTTTTTATTGTAATATTCACTATATAAACAATTTCACAGCTTTAATACAGTTACATTTAATTCTGAACCAATTATATCGAGAATATAATTTCTGAAATATAAATGAAAAATCATTATCTACCGATAATTTGAACATGAATATAACATAATGACTATTTAGAGTTTAAAAAGAAATGACTGTGATATGAAAACTGTATGCAAATTACATGAATGCCTGCTGAAATAACAAAAATATTGTACTGAAAATATTTATTGGACTGTGCCACAGTATCAATGAAATTAAATATCTACCTATGCACATAGTTTGATGAGAATTGCAAAAATTCAACCATGCAATTGATATAACGTATATTCCATACCATTATTGTACAAGGAGACTTTCGGTGCAATACTTCTAATGCAATGCAATTGAAGATATTGTGAAAAGGGAGGCAACTCAAATATATCCAACTAAGTACAATTGATGATAAGGCAATACTAAGGAACAGTAAACTACTTTATGTACCATTTATACATGGAACCCATTGACAAAATTATTTTATACGACAGGTTCATCCTGTAATGTAACTATTCGTCATGGCGGTATACTACGATATCTCACAGTTGACTTGGATTATAATCCATCAACGAAATACATACATGCATATACATGTACCTGTTTTAAAAACAGACAAAATCGATAAAATTAACCGAAAGTTATAAAACGTTGCCACATTTACTTGCTCATCAGCAATACCAATTCTCGCACAATTGACAAAGCTCAACCACATGTTTCACACCACTTCTTTATCATTTTCACCTCTTCATGCATAGACGGTTCATGGAATTGTATTATTTATTAACAAGAAATTACATGCTATATTCACTTGAATTTGTTAACTTGATCAAGTTTTGTTTTCTCACCAATATGTTTAGATTTGTTTACAACTTTTCGGAAAGTTCCAGTTAACTGTATAACAATTAGTTCGATACATGCGTTTCACGCATGTATCAAACCAATGTATGCATGAAAAGGCTTAAACATTAATCATTAATTTTTTTACAGGGCAATAGTTTCGGCCTGCCGTCAAAAATATTTCTCTACAGTAAATCCAGTGTTGGGCTGTCATGAGAAGTCTCTGTATAAAATGCAGGATGCAGCCGAAATTTAAGTTTTATTTTATAGTATCAGAAGTAAACTAGAAATTCAGCTGACAGGTGACAATAGTCAATTCACAGGTATTTAGATATGTATGTATTCAAATATTATAGATTGAAAAATCCAACGTCTGATTTTAATTTGTAATAAATAGAGATCATATCTACTTTGCAAGCATATATGTTTCGATCGGTTGGTACCGAAATTACCAATTTAATATACCGAGAGGAAACCTTGAAAGTTAACACTCAGTCACAGCCAACTCGGCACACTCCAGGTTTTTCGTCTGTTTATTGCAGGCTGGCCATCCACTATTTTTTTTCCATTTTTCTGGTCGGCAAAGTAGGTGATTGAAGATAATTCATCTCATTAACGTTATTAGTGAATAAATCAAATGGTTTTAATTAATTTTATTATGTTTAACAATTTCAAAAATATCAATACAACGATGATAATAATAAAACGAACAACAACACGGATATAATGATGATAATGCAAATAAAAACGGGAACAAGAACAAGAACTGTAACAGGAAAACTAACAGGAACACGAACATGAACATCAGGAACGAATAATAATAATTAAAATGATAATAATATCAAAAACAGGAACTCGAACAGGCTAACGAAAACGAACACGGCGACATATCGGGTGAGCGTGCTGGCCACTCTATGGTCGGACTAGCCCTGCCTATCCATCTTTCGGGGAATTCTTCATTTAAATATTCCCTTACGGGTAAGGTGAAGTGTGCTGGAGCACCATCTTGCTGAAACCATATCGGATGCCCCTGAAAATCCGAATGAAATAATGACATCGACATCAATGTTAATAATATTCACAGTATCATTTTATTTTTAATCAATTTATTAATTTTTTTTTTTTTTTGTTATTATTATTTATTATTATTATTATTATTATTATTCATCTATTTATCAAATGAATTTTACTTACGTCCGCTTCAATTTCTCTAATCGCAGGTACGATCTGCTCTCTTAACAGCTCGAGATATGTTTGTCCATTTAGATTGCCGTTTATAAAAAAAGGCCCGATAATGTGGTGGTCAATCATGCCAACCCAAACGTTGACCTTAACGGGGTACTGTGTACCACTTTGGACGAATAGATGCGGATTATGTTGCGCCCATATTCTGGTATTCTGCCGGTTTGGATTGCCTACCAAAAACACCGTGCTCTCGTCACTAAAGCATATTCTAATCCCCGGATTCTCGTCGAACAGATTCAGCATTTCCCCGCAGAAGATCATTCTTCGTTCTGCGTCACCAGGTAACAGTTCTTGGTGAGCTTGAATCTTATAGGATTTGTATTTCGCTACACGCAAGACCTTTATTACTGATGGCTTCGACACCCCGATTTCTTGTGCAATCTGTCTTGCAGACTTTGTCGGGTCCTCTTCGACCGACAAACAAATCGCCAACATCGTATCCAAACTCATTTCTCTGTTTGGTTGAGATACTTTTATCAAGTGTCCATCCACTGTTCCCGTATGCTCAGACCTCAAAACAATTTTTCGTTAATAATCAGCCAAGATCGAACGCTATAGAATTCAATTTTTGCAAATTTGAATTCGTTTATTCTTCGTTACTAGACAACCAACACATGTGAAATCAACAAATGGTTATTATTGTTTTCAAAAATATCCCGTATTCAAAGCGTTGTAGGTGTTGTCAGGTGCATAATTGAGTAAATTTTAAATAAAGTTAAAAAATGCCCAATTATAAATTCACTGTAGAAGAAAAAGTGGCAATGGTGAGGCAGCACTACGAAGGGTTGAGTTACAGGCGGATTGCCGATCATTTTGCCGCTGAATTTCAAGATCGCCCGATCCCATCGTACGGGGCGATACGAAAAATTGTTATAAGGTTTGAGCATACGGGAACAGTGGATGGACACTTGATAAGAGTATTTCAACCAAACAGAGAAATGAGTATGGATACGATGTTGGCGATTTGTTTGTCGGTCGAAGAGGACCCGACAAAGCCTGCAAGACAGATTGCACAAGAAATCGGGGTGTCGAAGCCATCAGTAATAAAGGTCTTGCGTGTAGCGAAATACAAATCCTTTAAGATTCAAGCTCACCAAGAACTGTTACCTGGTGACGCAGAACGAAGAATGATCTTCTGCGGGGAGATGCTGAATCTGTTCGACGAGAATCCGGGGATTAGAATATGCTTTAGCGACGAGAGCACGGTGTTTTTGGTGGGCAATCCAAACCGGCAGAATACCAGAATATGGGCGCAACATAATCCGCATCTATTCGTCCAAAGTGGTACACAGTACCCCGTTAAGGTCAACGTTTGGGTCGGCATGATTGACCACCACATCATCGGGCCTTTTTTTATAAACGGCAATCTAAATGGACAAACATATCTCGAGCTGTTAAGAGAGCAGATCGTACCTGCGATTAGAGAAATTGAAGCGGACGTAAGTAAAATTCATTTGATAAATAGATGAATAATAATAATAATAATAATAATAAATAATAATAACAAAAAAAAAATTAATAAATTGATTAAAAATAAAATGATACTGTGAATATTATTAACATTGATGTCGATGTCATTATTTCATTCGGATTTTCAGGGGCATCCGATATGGTTTCAACAAGATGGTGCTCCAGCACACTTCACCTTACCCGTAAGGGAATATTTAAATGAAGAATTCCCCGAAAGATGGATAGGCAGGGCTAGTCCGACCATAGAGTGGCCAGCACGCTCACCCGATATGTCGCCCCTAGATTATGCCCTGTGGGCATATATGAAAAATAAGCTTTACACAAAAAATAGAATAGAGAACCGTGCAGCACTACAGGCGAGAATCAGAAATATTCTGGAAAATATGTCGCCTGAACACTTGACAAACATTGTAGGTGCGTTCTACGATCGCCTGTGGTACTGCACGGTAATGGGTGGAGGCCATTTCGAACACCGAATGAATGGTTTTCTCTAAATAACAATAATAATAATAATAATAATAATAATTTTAAATGATTCTCTCTTCTTGCGGTAGGGGAGGGTGGGGCAAAACGGACCGTTAAAAAAAAATGCTTGACTGCAAAACTTGAGTATGAATAAGAACTTTATCGATAAAATTGATGTGGAATTGAGGAAAACTCGAAGCACATTCAATATTAGTGTGATATTGTGTGCAAACCAGAAAGCCATGATGAATTATGTTGCTATTTTTCTTTATTTTAATTTTTTTTGTTCATAATTTTTTTTTTTCAAGACCTAGATTTTTCTTAAATTTCACATGAATTGTGTCAATAAAGTTCATATTCATACTCGGATTTTGCAACTATTTTTTTTTTTTTTTTTACCGGTCCATTTTGCGCCACCCTCCCCTACATTGAAGTTTTTACTATTATTACTATTTTTCGCTCACGGTGTTGATGTCTACGTTTGTTCTACCTACCTACTTTCAAGTTAATGTACTTTTTAATATTATTATTATCATTATCATTATTATTATTCATTCCCGATGTTCGTGTTCGTTTTCGTTAGCCTGTTCGAGTTCCTGTTTTTGATATTATTATCATTTTAATTATTATTATTCGTTCCTGATGTTCATGTTCGTGTTCCTGTTAGTTTTCCTGTTACAGTTCTTGTTCTTGTTCCCGTTTTTATTTGCATTATCATCATTATATCCGTGTTGTTGTTCGTTTTATTATTATCATCGTTGTATTGATATTTTTGGAATTGTTAAACATAATAAAATTAATTAAAACCATTTGATTTATTCACTAATAACGTTAATGAGATGAATTATCTTCAATCACCTACTTTGCCGACCAGAAAAATGGAAAAAAAATAGTGGATGGCCAGCCTGCAATAAACAGACGAAAAACCTGGAGTGTGCCGAGTTGGCTGTGACTGAGTGTTAACTTTCAAGGTTTCCTCTCGGTATAGAACCACAAAATGATGGTACCTAATTACCTAGTACATTCATCACATGGTGTAAATTTATCATATAATGCTAATCTACTGAACTGCGAATACCTATATGCTCGCAACCATATTAGTAGATACGACTGAGATAGCTATCTGAAAATATTTTTAAATAAATATTAGTTGGTCGGCCCAACACTGGACGAGGCAAGCATTTACCTATAATAATAGCTATATCAGGGACATTGTAAGAATACTTAATAATCATTTGATTAGGTAGGGAGGTTTTCTCATATTTTCAAGTTATAACTGTAAGGTATAGTCTCAAGTATAGCTGAATGCAAAAACAAAAGCCGAAATTGTACTATAGAATTATATCGCTCTGAAATGTGAATGTATACAATAATTAATTGCGGTCATGAAGGAGATATAAGTTGTACGATTTCACGGATCTAACGATTGTTTATTCATAATAATAATCAACTGAAAGCACGTCGCATCGGCGTAGACCGGGACTGAAAATGAATTGCGATCGTATAAAAACTTGTGATACAACCTTCAACTTACTGCCATACATCGATTGATACATATTGCGGCAATTAGAGATGATAATCGGATATACAGATAGCAGTTACGAAATGGGTAAGTTTATGCCAGATTTCCATCCATTTGCTGTAAAGTATTGATAATTAGTATACTTCGGATTCAATTTTCTGACTCAGTAAAGAAAGATTAATTGATTACTACTGTTCATAGAAATTTGCCAATATTGATAATTTGATATTCGTAACTAGTATTTAACATTATTATTATTTCTTTGTCTAGCTGACACAGAGAAACGTTATTTGGATCAGGCAGAAACTTATGCTCTAGTGAAAATTGCAAAATGTAATAATTACTCTAAACGTTATGTCCGGAGGACTACATTATACAGGTGAGAATTAAAAATTTCATGTTATAACTATTTTGTCGTTAATTGGTTTTTGTGCTACGTGATATTATTATTCGATCAAACTAATTCATCGAATCGTTTGATAGATTGGAGGCAGTAGAAATCCGAAAACATCGGTTTAACCATCAAGCATGTGTTGATCCTGTCTAAAACAGAATCTACAAGTGAGCCTATTATATTCCGGAAACCTCAGGCTTACGTAAACATCCTAGCCAATAGTGCAAATTGTCATTATTATGGACACTGCATTGACATCTACCGCTTTGTAATTCCAATTGATTCCGATTAAATTCATAAAACTGTAAAGAATTTGAGCAATTATCAGTTATTGTATTTTTTTTTTTTTTTTCCTGTGCACTGATCTCTCTGAATGTCTGTACCGCTAATGACACAGTTATAACTTTTTTAATTTTATGTGTAATATTAAGACTTGCAATTATAAACTATATATTATAATTGATTATAATTGATCTATAGAAACAAGTATATCCACAATGTATAAAATAGGATTAAGATTCAAGTAATAAATGGCGTGTACTTAACGCGCTTTACAGAGAAACAGGGTGTATTTGTTTGACTTTTAAATGTCCAACTTCCCTTATATTATTATTAATCAAGATTCGCGGCAGACTCAAACTAGAGTGCGAAGGACCTGGACTACGAGAATCATGGATCGAAGGACCTGGACGACTGAAACTACGGTGCGGAGGTCCTGGACGACTGAAACTACGAAGCGGAGGACCTAGACGACTGAAACTATGAATCAGAGGATCAGGACGACAAGAACGGAGGTGAATGGCGTACGAAGACATCTCCAGGAGGCGACGCCGTCATACTCATCTAGAAATCGAACTGAAACTTCGTACAATAAAAATCGAACCGCCGCGGGCACTGCTCGACTCACACTCTTGAACCGGCCCTGTCTTGGTCACTCATAAGCCCTGTGATTGGTCAACTAAGATCTTCCGTAGCTCCGAAACCGTTAGTCCCTCGAAGTTTTGGTAAAGGAAATTTAGTCTTAGATTTTTAGGAGGAATACACCCACGTAAGGTGGTGCGCCCAACCTCAATCACCCTCATATAACAGCGATATCAATATTCTATACTTGCAAAAAGGAGTGAAATCCCCCGAAAAAACGTGTAGAAGCGATCGCCGTTATTATTGATCAATGGGATGAACTGAAATTACATTTCGAAATGGCAAAAATGTCTGAGAAATGCAGTGCTGGCGTTATGGCTGAAGAGTTATACAATATGTATCGAAACGAGGAAAATAGAATATATCTGGTGTTTCTGCGCGATGCCTTAAAAGACATAATAAAGCTGAACAAGATTTTTCAGTCCAATGCAGCTGAACCTTTGAAACTTTTTAAAGATCTCAATTTCTTAACGTATTCTACTTTGCAAAGACTCGTTGTTCCAAGCCAATTAGATAAAGTAAAAAAACAGGATTTGTCAAATTTCAACTTCAAAAATTACATAATGCCTTTAGACTGTATAAATTTCGGATATCATTTTAATGAATTATCTTCTAAGGCTGGCTCCGATGAGAAAATAAAAATGATTAAGGGCAGATGTCAGCAGTTCCTCATAAAATTAACTGAAGAACTTCAGACCAGAATTCCGAAGAATCTAGAAATTCTAGAAAAGATTAGTTTTTTTAGTCCCGATTGTACAGTAGCCAATTGAAAGGTGATATAACAGATATCGCGCTAGTGTTTAAGAATGTGTGTGGTGACGTAGACTCAACAATTAGAGAGTGGGATATGCTTCACCGTCTTGAAATAGAGAACAATTGCTCAGATGAATTCTGGTCCAAAGTGAACAAAAATATAGATGCTGCAGGTAAAAAACGTTTCCAACATGTTTCCAAGTTAGCTCTTGCTCTCCTCTCTTTGCCATTTTCGAACGCTGCTGTAGAAAGAGCATTCTCTATAACAAATATAATAAAAGATAAATTGCGGAACAAATTAATGGTCAAAACTGTAGATGCGATAATGCAAGTCCGTTTTTCAATTACGAATACCTGTAAAATGTTCCAGCCATCGGCTGAGATGTTAAAAAAATTTAATAGTGAAGTCGTCTATGGTGGGGACATAAATGATGAAGCGCTTAATGCTTTTGACCATATCGATACAATAGACAGACTGTCAATGGCAGAAGCTGAATAATATTATCACCATTTACTCAATGTTACAATAAACATACCATGAGACTGAATTAGTACCAGTGCATTATGATTATATTATTGGTTCTCTGAAAAGTTTATTCAAAAGTTGTTAATTTGATAAGAGATTATAATTAGCTATAAAAAAATGGATGTAAAAAATTTACGAAATCTTGTACGAATGATAATTGAATATGTATGATATTCACTATTTATGTGATTTTACTGCAGTATTGTGTATAACACCTACTATGCGAGTGTCAAATTCGCAGCATAAGCAATCGGTAGTTGGAAGAAAATCTAGGGGTTTTCAAAATCACTATTGCGGGGATTTGGCGGGAAATGTTGGTAACCCTAGGGGGAAGGCGGTCAAGGTATCTGGCAACACTGCGTCGAGAGGAGGACTCTACTTCCTAGAGGTCTCAGGTTTTGCGTTTATTATATGTATTGAGTGTGGGGCGCGGATGGGTTGTTTCGGCCTCCCTACTAGTCCGTATACCTTCACATATGCTTTGTGTATAACGGAGAAGCTACCTTTATTGTTTCGGCCTTCTGGGATGTCGGACCCGTTATACCAATACAAGCCAGCATTATTTAAAACCACTTATAAGAAACTTACTTAAATTCACTCTTTTTGTTTTCTTCACTCATTGCATTCAGCAACCAGCTTTATCGATTCACAAACAAAGACAGACATTAATGTCAAAATATCGTAGACTCTTGACCACTCCCCCCATACATATATATATATTGTGACGTTGCAGATTTTCTGCCGTCACAGTAGCCCTTTCGGCGAACTTTTCTAGCTAACTATACCGCGAGAGAGAGGTAGAGCACGTCTCAACCTCGGGATAATGGCGACACACCTAGTTAAGGAATATTAGAGTTGAACTAATTTGATGTGTTTTTTTTTGTTAATGTGCGATGCGAGAGAGAGAGAGAGACGATTTAGATCAAGACTACCACTTCGAGAACTTCCGCTCCGAGAACTTTCGCTACGGAGATGACCACAACTATCGCCACTGAGGCCTCCACGGTACGCAGCCCAGGACCTGTACCTCAGAAAGTACTGAGGGTAGTACCGCATCATCTGGAGGGAAGGCTGTTGACCTTGGACGAAGATGCCGCTGAGAGTGAACAGGGCCTGCATACGGCTCCCTGTCAGCTGATGTCGCTTACCGCCTAGCATCTGGCCTGCAACGACGGCGCATGGGGTTGTACGCTACCATGCCGCAACTTCCCGTTACCGCACCAGCTTCCTTCTGCCGCTCCTGTTCTTATTATCGACGCCACGTTTGGTCCAGGAAAGACTCGTGGCGTAACGTTATCGCAAGAGGATGAGCCACGTGAGAGTGGGCGAGAATTGCGTCCCGCGTGCTCCTGGCAGATCGACAGAGGTGTAGATCCGGTCCAGGGACACCTAGATCTTGCCAGGAGGCTGCAGCGAGGTCGACTTCAGGTGAGTCTGCCGCTGTCGAGCCATCTTGGAGGGATTAATAACGCAAGGACGGTACCGCTACGTAAGAGCCAAGGTCACACCTTCCTCCACGACATCTCGCAACCCCAGCCTCGAGGAACGGCTAAAATATCGCTAAGAAGCGCGGAGCCCTACGCCTGATGGCCCGCAACAAGATGACGCTTCGTAGACAACGGCTGACGAGCTGTTGCCACGAAGTCGTCGGTTAAGGGAACTGTTAGACCAGTTTCTTTGTATAGCGTAAGGAGAGATGGGAAGAAAATGATTAGACACGTTTAGGAGTAATTATGATTTAGTTTATTGTAAGTAGAAAAAGGTAAGTTGAATCAGCTAGGACTAGTCAGGAGACGACGACGACAACTACTAACTAGGGTACATAGCGTACACCGGTCTATCGGCTCCGACCATTTCCGGAGATACCCGAGCCTAGCTGTAAGATATGGCGGTATATTCAAATATAACAAAATGCGCTAACCTATTCTTAACACTACCATCGTTTGCGTGTTTTGCTTGAATACTACCATCGTTTATACACTTTTTTCTTTTATATTTAACTCGTTACATAGGAACTTAAATCTATCTCTTGGTAATGCTTTTGTTAGTACATCAGCAAGTTGTTTTTCGGAGGGAACATATTTTACAGTTATTTCCCCGGTTGCAACTTTTTCTCTAACAAAATGATAGTGGATGTCTATGTGCTTTGTCCTCTTATGAAAAACCGGGTTTCTGACTAGCTGTATTGCACTTTGGTTATCGACAAGGAGAGTGGTCTCTTTTGCACATGGGCATCCCATATCTGTTAACAATTTTCTCAACCAGATACATTCTCGAGTTGCTGCTGACGCAGCCACATATTCGGCTTCTGTCGTGCTGAGCGTAACAAGTTTCTGTCTCTGCGATGACCATGTTATTGCTCCGTTTGCAAAACAGAAAATATAGCCTGTTGTTGAACGCCTAGTTTCAACATCACCTGCGTAGTCAGAATCAGAAAAACCAATTAATTCAGGCACGTTTCCACTGCCTCTATACTCTATACCTTGGTCTTTTGTGCCAATTAGATAGGCAAATATTCGTTTTATTGCACGCCAGTGTTCATCGTTGTGATTGTTCAGATACTTACTAACTAAATTCACAGCAAAGGATATGTCGGGTCGCGTTACAGCGGCTAAAAAGACTAGTGACCCAACAGCTTCTCTGTATGGTACTTGACTCGAGTTTTTATGACCTTCTTCCGAAGGGTACAATATCACATGCGGGTCCGCTGGAACGCTCACCGACTTTGCATTGTTCATGTTGAATTTTTCAATAATCTTATTTGTATATGCGCTCTGATGTATCATCAGAGTCTTTTCTTCTCGATTTCGTACAAATTGTACGCCAACAAATACATTAGAGTCACCTTGTGTTATACTAAAGTTTTCGCTTAATTGTTTAACAATATACTTTAACGCTTCCTTAGATTTTGATGCTACTAACCCGTCATCGACAAATAATGCTAGGTATACCGGCTGACTTTTGAATTTTCCGGTAAATATACATTTGTCAGCTTCACCTTCAACGAACTCAAATTCACTGAGAAAACGAGTAAATCTAAGATTCCAGCACCTTGGCGCTTGCTTTAGACCGTAGAGGGATCTCTCGAGTCTACACACCACGCTGTCCATGCTGGTTTCTTCTTTTCCACCGACGTCAAGTCCTTCAGGAATCTTCATGTAGATGGTCTCATTTAGCTTTCCATATAGGAAGGCTGTTTGTACATCAAACTGGGTTAATTCGAGATCCTTGGAAGCTACTAGTGCCAGAAACACCCGTAAGGAGTCGTATCGGATTACTGGTGCAAAAGTTTCGGTATAATCGATTCCTTCTCTCTGCAAGAATCCTCTTGCACATAATCGAGCCTTGAAACGAAGCAATTGTTTTTCTTCGTCCATCTTTACACGAAAAACCCACTTGGAATCGATTATCTTCATGTCGTCTGTCTTTGTTACGATTGTCCACGTATGGCTTTTCTCGTGAGCTTGGAGCTCTTCTTTTATAGCATTTGCCCACTGCGCGGCATTTTTGCTATTTGTCGCTTCCTTGTATGAATTCGGAGTTATGTACTCAGCAACGTCTGCTGTGTACCGTCTGGGTGCTCTGATATTTTCTCGATCTCGGAGTACTCTTCCATTCTCTGCTGGATCTTCTCCAGCAGCTTGCGCGTCCTCGAACACTTCAACGTCGATTTCTTCAATATCACTGTTGTTTTCAATTTCTTGCTCGTCCCTGGATACTGGAAGAATGATTTCATCATCTTCGTCTTCTTCCTCTTGCGGTTTCGCTTCCGGTACTTTTCCAGTTCTCTCGTTGAAAACAACATCTCTTGCTTCGATCACTTTCTTGGTGACTGGATCAAATAATCGATAATTTGCCGAGTTTTCTTTATATCCCACGAGGATTGTCTTTCGCGCACGCGCATCGAACTTGTGTGTAAATTGCTTTGGAGTGTGAACAAACGCTTCCGAGCCAAAGATTCGTAAGTGTCTCAGGTCCGGTGGTTTTCCAACCCATATTTCATATGGTGTTTTGTCACTGGTTGTCCATACGGTTCTGTTGAGAACGTACACTGCACAATTTACTGCTTCTGCCCATAGACTCATAGGCAGGCTTTTCGCGTGAATCATCGTGCGCGCACTTTCTACAATCGTTCGGTTATCGCGTTCGGCTTTACCATTTTGTTCAGGCGAGTATGGCGCGGTCGTCTCGTGGTTAATTCCACGCGATGCAAGGTAGTCTTTCATTTCCTTGTTGCAGAACTCACGACCGTTATCCGACCTCAGGGTTTTAATTGATTTCCCGAATTTATTCGCGACCCTTTTGTCGAATTCTTTAAATTTCGCGCACACTTCGGATTTTTGTTGCAGAAAGTACACATATCGATAGCCACTCGCGTCGTCCTTGAATGTCAGAAAATATCGCGACTTACCGATTGAATCAACTGACATAGGCCCGCAAACATCGGTATGCACAACTTCACCGGGCACTGTTTTTACTTTCACTGAGTTTTTATTGAACGGGAGTCTGTGGGATTTCCCTAGCTGACACGGCTCACAGAACAGCACAGATTTGTCAGTCAGAGTCAAACCCTTCACCAGGCCTTTTTTCACCATTTCAGTAATGGCTCGCATGCCCACATGTCCCATTCGTTCGTGCCACACATTAAGAGTCGTTGTCGACATATTCGCCTCTTGTGTGCTAACCGGCTTCGCGACTTTGAACAACATACGCCATACGTCATTGCCTTGAATTTTTCCAGTCGCGAATACACTATCACCTTTCTTCACTTCGACGTATTCACCATCAAACTTTATGTCGTAGCCCATTTTTGTACACGCCCCTACTGAGAATAGGTTCTTCCGAATATTCGGCACATACAATACTTTTTCGATACGTGCATCTTTCCACACACCGTTGATAAGTCTCTTAATGTGCACTGTTCCTTCGCCGGTAACATTGCACGTTTTATTATCTCCTAGCGACACGGTGTCGCCGCTTTCGCTCGGTCGGTAATCGGTAAGCCACTCTCTATGATAAGTGAGATGTCTTGACGCCCCACTGTCGATAAGCCATACTTCGCTTTGCTCTGCTGACATAATGTCTCTCATCTGGCTTCTCGTTGATTCCGCTTGACTGCTTGGCGCACTTGTTGCTTCCTGCGTTGTGCCGGTTTCCACCAGAAACGCACAGTCGCTCTCACGTGGTTTCTCGTCATTTTTCTTGGGCTTCCGACGTTTCTTTTTACAGAACCGCGCGATATGTCCAATTCCTTGGCACTTATAGCACTGAACCACTTGCTTTCGCGACTGTTTTGAATTTTCAGGTACATTGTTCTTGGTTGTGACTAACGCACTCGCTGCGTCATCGTCACCACTGTTCCTCATATCTTCACGTATGAGTCTCTCTTGAAGATAATCAAGAGTTTGTCTCGCGGGGTCTACACTATCCCACGCAATCTGTAGCGTACTAAACTTTGATGTTAGACTCGCTAAGATCTTCGCCATTATCGTCGTATCACTCACTGCTTCACCGACATCTTTTAGCTGACCCGCCATGTTTAGCACTCGAGACACGTGTTGCACAGCAGTATCTTGTTCACTCATTTTATACGCATGGAATTTTTGCATGAGTCCCAGCTTATTCGTCACGGTCTTTTGCTCGTGTATGAGTGTTAATTTATCCCACATTTCCTTCGCGGTTTCGCAGGATAGCACACACGTTTGCTGAGACTCTTCGAGCGATGATAAAATAATGAATTTAGCCGTTGCATTGTCCTTCTTACATTGTTTCACCTCTGCCGCATTTCCAACGGCGGGTACCGGCATGACTCGTGAACCGTCCACGATTTCCAGCACATCATTCATCACGAATAACGCGTTTATTTGTGATTTCCAACCAAGGAAATTGGTTCCGTCGAACCGTTTTATTCCCTTGCTCGATATGCCTACGGACATCGTAGATGCAGAACTTTCACAAAATTTAACTATGCCTCGTTTCACACGTGCCGGCTACAATGGCCGACTTTTTCGCGCACACGTTCTTCCTCTCTTTATACGACTTTTTATACAGGATGTGGAACTGGGCCCATAACCTGTTAGACCAGTTTCTTTGTATAGCGTAAGGAGAGATGGGAAGAAAATGATTAGACACGTTTAGGAGTAATTATGATTTAGTTTATTGTAAGTAGAAAAAGGTAAGTTGAATCAGCTAGGACTAGTCAGGAGACGACGACGACAACTACTAACTAGGGTACATAGCGTACACCGGTCTATCGGCTCCGACCATTTCCGGAGATACCCGAGCCTAGCTGTAAGATATGGCGGTATATTCAAATATAACAAAATGCGCTAACCTATTCTTAACAGGAACCAATCAACTGATGGGATGTACCTCATAGGTTCCCCACCCCCTAGGCGTAAGGAGCAGCGAGGAGACCACCGAAATCCCGCAAGAGCTCGTCACTTCTACGTTCAACCCTGTGTTCAACAAGACGTGTCTCGTAGCTCTCTCAAGCCTTATTAAGAGCCGGTGCAGTTCCGCTACCTAGTTGTTGAGTTTTCCCTGTTTTCTGGTTATTGTTATTTGCTATTGTTAATTATCGCCGTTAAGTTTTATCGTTACTGAGTTTCCGTTGTTAAAGTTAAGGCTGTTGAAGGGGGTCCGGCCATTTTTGTCGACCGTTCGCAGCGCCATACGCGTTGAGTTTTCGGACTAAACTCGTCAGGACCGTGCTGATACAAAATATGGGTGCAAATTAGAGGGCCCCAAATTTCACACAATTTGTTGTAAAATGAGAATATTTCTTAAATCTAAATTCTTGCGTATCTATAAACAATCTTGCAGCCAATATTTCACAATCCATGAATTATCTATGAACTGGGTACATCAGAATTGATGGTAGACGTGACACATTAAACTTTAATCCAGTAATTCTACTTGCAGTTATCGTCCGGAGGATTCTAAATTTCCAATTAAACGTCTGATTGTTTTAATAATTACAATTAAGGACATCAAAGTAATTGCGAGTATTTGAAAAAATAGTGACATATCATTTTTAGTTTATTCATCTTGACTGTGACGGTAGCTACTCTGCAGTGTCACAACTAATATGAGGTTTCGAATGATCCGCATGGTCAAATGATAATCGCTTCAATTCCCATGCATTTTAACATATACGAGCTTTAATTACATAATTTCAATTGAGGAGTGCAATATGTTATGTGAAGACAGTGCATACACAGTGTTGCGCATGATAACACATTTGATAATTTATCTGGGCACAAACTCATTTATATGATGACATTTTATGTATCGAATTCTATAGTTTGTCTACATGTATCATGGAAACGATGAATAAGCGAACGTTCAAGGCATGCAAGAATTCTGTCTCAGAAATGAGAAAAAGTTGTGCGAAGATACTTCATTATTTATTCTATCGCTTATGTCAGTTGAACTCGCGAGTTTCTTATCTTCTTGGGGGAATTCGAATATTAGAGTCGATTGAGGTGAGCATAATTATATGCAAACAAGGAACTAAGTCAACTTATCCTCATAAGGGGGTCTGCGACTGAAACTCTCACAAGAACCATTTAATTTTTTGCAAACTAATAAAAAAGGTCCACTAGAGAAATGCTTTCTACAATCTTTAGCATATGGAAGCATATGTATTGGAACATAAATCTCAGTTTTCTACAATGCTATTGTATGTGCAGGGAACCTTACGCAGAAGGTCTCCTATGTATTGCTGCGAAGGTTCCCTGCGCTGAAATTTCATCGCAGAAGGTTGAATTATTTTTCCCATACAAATACACCATGAAGTAAGAATTGCAATAAGTTTTTCTCGATTGCACCTTTTATAGTCATTTGCAAATATAAAAAATGACTTTTATTGAAGTTTCAGTGACGTTTCCCCTCACTTGATAAGAAATGAAGATGCACAGCAGTTTCATCCGAATGGAGAAATCTAATATGCCTATATTACATGAGATTATGTACAAAATGTGTAACACAGTTTATGCACGTTCACATTATTGAGCACGGACAGTTTGTCTACGAGTATGATTCTAACCTACAAATTAATTAATAAGTAGTTTAATCGTCAGCTAATTATGCCTACGATTCGAGTATACTACTATTGGTGCCTATCCCGAATTTTTTTCTCATTTTCTGTGCTTATTATCAACAATAATCTGCAGAATTAATTTTCATAACCTCTGAGCAAGTTATCGATGCTTACAACCGTGGACGAGTTAGTCCTCCCACTTATTAAAATTAAGATTTTCGCGAATGGTTGCCCAGCAACTGGTTTATATGACTCCGGATCCAATGTTTCTTTAGTTAGTAGTACATTTTTGAATGATAAAAGAAATATTAAACAAATAATAAGTGAGAGAGATATCATTAAAGGTTTAGCTGGAATGGCGAAAACGGAGGGGGTTGTAACAATAAGTATTAAAATTTGTAATTTAGAACATGATTTTCAATTTTTCATTGTTAAAGAAGATGTCATTGATTGTGAATTTCTATTAGGAGTAGACTTAATAAAAAAATTCAAGCTCTGTCAGGACGAAAATTTGATTATATCACAGAAACAAGAAATAAAGAATTTGGATAAGCAAAATAACATTAGCAAAATATGTACTAATAGAATGGAGAATATTATTTAAAAAAATGAGATAATTTTTGCCAAGTCAAAATTTGATATAGGAACAGTAAAGGATTGCGAAGCCACTGTGAAACTAACAGAAAATAGATATATTTCAAAGAAACCTTATAAATGCTCTTTTCAAGATAAATTAGAAATTGAGAAACAAGTAGAGCATCTGTTAGATGCAGGTTTAATAAAGGCGTCAAGCAGTCCTTATGCAGCTCCTGTAACCATGGCCTACAAGAGAGAAGAAGGAAAAAGATCACGTTTGTGCATTGATTTCAAAGAATTAAACAAAATAGTAGTGCCAGAAAGTCAGCCTTTCCCAAGAATAGATGATCCCCCGAAAAAACATCGTAGATGTAAAAAAAACCGTCAAGTACCTACACAAAAAACACAATTGCCTTATAAACAGAACGTTCCGCCAGGCTCTGTAGTGAAATAAAAAAAAAAGCCAAGCACCGAACGTACCTCGGCGATCTCTCGGCAAGTCTACGTCGTGAAGGCGAGTTTCGTGTAAGGATATCGAAACATCATTCCAAGAGCTACGTACTTGGCGGGCACATTCGGTTTTTTTTCTTTGTGTTTGTTGTTTCTGCTTTGGATTGATAGTACTTTCGCGTATCTTGTGAATTATTTTTTTACGACTGCTTTTTTCATATTGTTTATTCATCAAATCTGGCATCCAAAATCTATAGATTAATGGAACGCGACTTCTTGCAGTTTCATTTTGTGTTTGGCTGTTTGTCTAACAGTTATTCCGAACTGTGAACAGTTGCTTGTATCGGTACTCGGCAGCTGATGGATGTCTCAAAGTACTATGTTTCCGGTCGCTAGATATATGTGTACCTGCACGTCGTGAATCTTGCATCGACTGACGAATATCCGATTCGCAGATAACATTGGTTCCATACACACTCATTCAAAATGCATCCTTCGATCTCGTGGCACGACCTTGTCGTGGCAGTTGGAAGATAAGCGTGTGCGAGTTGACGTCAGTGCTTGCGTGCGGGCGCCTTCGGGCGCCCGCACTACAGCACTTCCGTAAACTCGCACGCGCTCATCTTCTTGTACTAATGTGTATAGTATAGTTGCGAATGATTATTTTTCACAAACGAATGAGCAACAAAATATTTTTGCAATAAAGTGAGGCCGAACTGTTACGAGGAAGAGTTGCAAGTATTGTACAGTAGAACCTCGATAATCCGAACCTCTGTTATCCGAACCGCGACTCGCTTTATCCGAACCATAATATAAATTTCAGAATTTTAGGTTATATATATTATATATATATATTATAGCATACGTGTGTCTATTACATGTGGCTTAGATATTTCCCACTATTGAAACATCGCTTCACCCAACATTACTGTTCGATTATCCGAACTTTCGCTAATCCGAACTGGGCCCGGTCCCAATTGGTTCGGATTATCGAGGTACTACTGTAATCGATTCTTCCCACTACGTGTATACACTTGTGCACCGCATACGCATGCATCGCGAGCAAGATTGTATGACATAGTAGTATAGGTACACTAAACTAATCATCAACTGAATTTCATATTTATCATTATATTAAACCGTCATACTCTAAGTACTACGTATGCATACACGTATACCGTAGCTGCGAGTTTTAGGTTTTATGCCGAAATAGCAAAGTAGATTTTCTCGATTCGACAGTTTTGCAAGTGAATAAGTTCAGTCCCCAAAAATTAATACTACAAACTCAATTCATTGTCTTCCATAGTAAGCTACGTGATTCCAGAGTACCTACCAAGTCTGATCAGATAATTCAATGACAGTGGACCGACCACGATTTTTATTTATTATACAAGGTATTTATGTCTGTAAAGTTATACGGATAATTAAGGACACGTAGAAGTATATTCTGAAACAATAATTGGTTGAAATAACTAGTTTTCCAGTGTATTTCACTGCTATTTTATTAAGAACTCAATTTTCGAGTAAAACGAAGCGAGTTGTCCGTATAGCTCTAAAAACCCGAATGTGCCCGCCAAGTACGTAGCTCTTGGAATGATGTTTCGATATCCTTACACGAAACTCGCCTTCACGACGTAGACTTGCCGAGAGATCGCCGAGGTACGTTCGGTGCTTGGCTTTTTTTTTTATTTCACGACAGAGCCTGGCGGAACGTTCTGTTTATAAGGCAATTGTGTTTTTTGTGTAGGTACTTGACGGTTTTTTTTACATCTACGATGTTTTTTCGGGGGATCATCTATTCTTGGGAAAGGCTGACTTTCTGGCACTACTATTTTGTTTAATTCTTTGAAATCAATGCACAAACGTGATCTTTTTCCTTCTTCTCTCTTGTAGGCCATGGTTACAGGAGCTGCATAAGGACTGCTTGACGCCTTTATTAAACCTGCATCTAACAGATGCTCTACTTGTTTCTCAATTTCTAATTTATCTTGAAAAGAGCATTTATAAGGTTTCTTTGAAATATATCTATTTTCTGTTAGTTTCACAGTGGCTTCGCAATCCTTTACTGTTCCTATATCAAATTTTGACTTGGCAAAAATTATCTCATTTTTTTAAATAATATTCTCCATTCTATTAGTACATATTTTGCTAATGTTATTTTGCTTATCCAAATTCTTTATTTCTTGTTTCTGTGATATAATCAAATTTTCGTCCTGACAGAGCTTGAATTTTTTTATTAAGTCTACTCCTAATAGAAATTCACAATCAATGACATCTTCTTTAACAATGAAAAATTGAAAATCATGTTCTAAATTACAAATTTTAATACTTATTGTTACAACCCCCTCCGTTTTCGCCATTCCAGCTAAACCTTTAATGATATCTCTCTCACTTATTATTTGTTTAATATTTCTTTTATCATTCAAAAATGTACTACTAACTAAAGAAACATTGGATCCGGAGTCATATAAACCAGTTGCTGGGCAACCATTCGCGAAAATCTTAATTTTAATAAGTGGGAGGACTAACTCGTCCACGGTTGTAAGCATCGATAACTTGCTCAGAGGTTATGAAAATTAATTCTGCAGATTATTGTTGATAATAAGCACAGAAAATGAGAAAAAAATTCGGGATAGGCACCAATAGTAGTATACTCGAATCGTAGGCATAATTAGCTGACGATTAAACTACTTATTAATTAATTTGTAGGTTAGAATCATACTCGTAGACAAACTGTCCGTGCTCAATAATGTGAACGTGCATAAACTGTGTTACACATTTTGTACATAATCTCATGTAATATAGGCATATTAGATTTCTCCATTCGGATGAAACTGCTGTGCATCTTCATTTCTTATCAAGTGAGGGGAAACGTCACTGAAACTTCAATAAAAGTCATTTTTTATATTTGCAAATGACTATAAAAGGTGCAATCGAGAAAAACTTATTGCAATTCTTACTTCATGGTGTATTTGTATGGGAAAAATAATTCAACCTTCTGCGATGAAATTTCAGCGCAGGGAACCTTCGCAGCAATACATAGGAGACCTTCTGCGTAAGGTTCCCTGCACATACAATAGCATTGTAGAAAACTGAGATTTATGTTCCAATACATATGCTTCCATATGCTAAAGATTGTAGAAAGCATTTCTCTAGTGGACCTTTTTTATTAGTTTGCAAAAAATTAAATGGTTCTTGTGAGAGTTTCAGTCGCAGACCCCCTTATGAGGATAAGTTGACTTAGTTCCTTGTTTGCATATAATTATGCTCACCTCAATCGACTCTAATATTCGAATTCCCCCAAGAAGATAAGAAACTCGCGAGTTCAACTGACATAAGCGATAGAATAAATAATGAAGTATCTTCGCACAACTTTTTCTCATTTCTGAGACAGAATTCTTGCATGCCTTGAACGTTCGCTTATTCATCGTTTCCATGATACATGTAGACAAACTATAGAATTCGATACATAAAATGTCATCATATAAATGAGTTTGTGCCCAGATAAATTATCAAATGTGTTATCATGCGCAACACTGTGTATGCACTGTCTTCACATAACATATTGCACTCCTCAATTGAAATTATGTAATTAAAGCTCGTATATGTTAAAATGCATAGGAATTGAAGCGATTATCATTTGACCATGCGGATCATTCGAAACCTCATATTAGTTGTGACACTGCAGAGAAGCTACCGTCACAGTCAAGATGAATAAACTAAAAATGATATGTCACTATTTTTTCAAATACTCGCAATTACTTTGATGTCCTTAATTGTAATTATTAAAACAATCAGACGTTTAATTGGAAATTTAGAATCCTCCGGACGATAACTGCAAGTAGAATTACTGGATTAAAGTTTAATGTGTCACGTCTACCATCAATTCTGATGTACCCAGTTCATAGATAATTCATGGATTGTGAAATATTGGCTGCAAGATTGTTTATAGATACGCAAGAATTTAGATTTAAGAAATATTCTCATTTTACAACAAATTGTGTGAAATTTGGGGCCCTCTAATTTGCACCCATATTTTGTATCAGCACGGTCCTGACGAGTTTAGTCCGAAAACTCAACGCGTATGGCGCTGCGAACGGTCGACAAAAATGGCCGGACCCCCTTCAACAGCCTTAACTTTAACAACGGAAACTCAGTAACGATAAAACTTAACGGCGATAATTAACAATAGCAAATAACAATAACCAGAAAACAGGGAAAACTCAACAACTAGGTAGCGGAACTGCACCGGCTCTTAATAAGGCTTGAGAGAGCTACGAGACACGTCTTGTTGAACACATGGTTGAACGTAGAAGTGACGAGCTCTTGCGGGATTTCGGTGGTCTCCTCGCTGCTCCTTACGCCTAGGGGGTGGGGAACCTATGAGGTACATCTCATCAGTTGATTGGTTCCCTTAACCGACGACTTCGTGGCAACAGCTCGTCAGCCGTTGTCTACGAAGCGTCATCTTGTTGCGGGCCATCAGGCGTAGGGCTCCGCGCTTCTTAGCGATATTTTAGCCGTTCCTCGAGGCTGGGGTTGCGAGATGTCGTGGAGGAAGGTGTGACCTTGGCTCTTACGTAGCGGTACCGTCCTTGCGTTATTAATCCCTCCAAGATGGCTCGACAGCGGCAGACTCACCTGAAGTCGACCTCGCTGCAGCCTCCTGGCAAGATCTAGGTGTCCCTGGACCGGATCTACACCTCTGTCGATCTGCCAGGAGCACGCGGGACGCAATTCTCGCCCACTCTCACGTGGCTCATCCTCTTGCGATAACGTTACGCCACGAGTCTTTCCTGGACCAAACGTGGCGTCGATAATAAGAACAGGAGCGGCAGAAGGAAGCTGGTGCGGTAACGGGAAGTTGCGGCATGGTAGCGTACAACCCCATGCGCCGTCGTTGCAGGCCAGATGCTAGGCGGTAAGCGACATCAGCTGACAGGGAGCCGTATGCAGGCCCTGTTCACTCTCAGCGGCATCTTCGTCCAAGGTCAACAGCCTTCCCTCCAGATGATGCGGTACTACCCTCGGTACTTTCTGAGGTACAGGTCCTGGGCTGCGTACCGTGGAGGCCTCAGTGGCGATAGTTGTGGTCATCTCCGTAGCGAAAGTTCTCGGAGCGGAAGTTCTCGAAGTGGTAGTCTTGATCTAAATCGTCTCTCTCTCTCTCTCGCATCGCACATTAACAAAAAAAAAACACATCAAATTAGTTCAACTCTAATATTCCTTAACTAGGTGTGTCGCCATTATCCCGAGGTTGAGACGTGCTCTACCTCTCTCTCGCGGTATAGTTAGCTAGAAAAGTTCGCCGAAAGGGCTACTGTGACGGCAGAAAATCTGCAACGTCACAATATATATATATGTATGGGGGGAGTGGTCAAGAGTCTACGATATTTTGACATTAATGTCTGTCTTTGTTTGTGAATCGATAAAGCTGGTTGCTGAATGCAATGAGTGAAGAAAACAAAAAGAGTGAATTTAAGTAAGTTTCTTATAAGTGGTTTTAAATAATGCTGGCTTGTATTGGTATAACGGGTCCGACATCCCAGAAGGCCGAAACAATAAAGGTAGCTTCTCCGTTATACACAAAGCATATGTGAAGGTATACGGACTAGTAGGGAGGCCGAAACAACCCATCCGCGCCCCACACTCAATACATATAATAAACGCAAAACCTGAGACCTCTAGGAAGTAGAGTCCTCCTCTCGACGCAGTGTTGCCAGATACCTTGACCGCCTTCCCCCTAGGGTTACCAACATTTCCCGCCAAATCCCCGCAATAGTGATTTTGAAAACCCCTAGATTTTCTTCCAACTACCGATTGCTTATGCTGCGAATTTGACACTCGCATAGTAGGTGTTATACACAATACTGCAGTAAAATCACATAAATAGTGAATATCATACATATTCAATTATCATTCGTACAAGATTTCGTAAATTTTTTACATCCATTTTTTTATAGCTAATTATAATCTCTTATCAAATTAACAACTTTTGAATAAACTTTTCAGAGAACCAATAATATAATCATAATGCACTGGTACTAATTCAGTCTCATGGTATGTTTATTGTAACATTGAGTAAATGGTGATAATATTATTCAGCTTCTGCCATTGACAGTCTGTCTATTGTATCGATATGGTCAAAAGCATTAAGCGCTTCATCATTTATGTCCCCACCATAGACGACTTCACTATTAAATTTTTTTAACATCTCAGCCGATGGCTGGAACATTTTACAGGTATTCGTAATTGAAAAACGGACTTGCATTATCGCATCTACAGTTTTGACCATTAATTTGTTCCGCAATTTATCTTTTATTATATTTGTTATAGAGAATGCTCTTTCTACAGCAGCGTTCGAAAATGGCAAAGAGAGGAGAGCAAGAGCTAACTTGGAAACATGTTGGAAACGTTTTTTACCTGCAGCATCTATATTTTTGTTCACTTTGGACCAGAATTCATCTGAGCAATTGTTCTCTATTTCAAGACGGTGAAGCATATCCCACTCTCTAATTGTTGAGTCTACGTCACCACACACATTCTTAAACACTAGCGCGATATCTGTTATATCACCTTTCAATTGGCTACTGTACAATCGGGACTAAAAAAACTAATCTTTTCTAGAATTTCTAGATTCTTCGGAATTCTGGTCTGAAGTTCTTCAGTTAATTTTATGAGGAACTGCTGACATCTGCCCTTAATCATTTTTATTTTCTCATCGGAGCCAGCCTTAGAAGATAATTCATTAAAATGATATCCGAAATTTATACAGTCTAAAGGCATTATGTAATTTTTGAAGTTGAAATTTGACAAATCCTGTTTTTTTACTTTATCTAATTGGCTTGGAACAACGAGTCTTTGCAAAGTAGAATACGTTAAGAAATTGAGATCTTTAAAAAGTTTCAAAGGTTCAGCTGCATTGGACTGAAAAATCTTGTTCAGCTTTATTATGTCTTTTAAGGCATCGCGCAGAAACACCAGATATATTTTATTTTCCTCGTTTCGATACATATTGTATAACTCTTCAGCCATAACGCCAGCACTGCATTTCTCAGACATTTTTGCCATTTCGAAATGTAATTTCAGTTCATCCCATTGATCAATAATAACGGCGATCGCTTCTACACGAGCTAACCAATGAGTCCCCGAAAGTTTCGCTATCTTTTTTGGTGTATTATCAGTAATGATTTTGTATATTTTTATATATTCCGTGTTTCTTTTGGTGCTTTTAGAGAACCATGAGTGACTTTCTTTTACTAAGTAATCTAAATTTCTTGGCAAAACGTCACAAGTCTTTTCTGCGACTAAATGGAGTGAATGACACAGGCACTTCACAATCACCAAGTGAGGAACGATTGACTTCAATCTCGAACCTACCGAGTTCCGTTCTCCAACCATGCTATTAGCACCATCAACACCTATACCAATAAGCCTCTCCAATCTTAGGCCATCATCTGCCAGTCGCTGTTTGAACGCATCGGTCATACTCTCCGCGGTTCCTGATTCTAATTCAATGAGCCGATAAAATGTGGTGTGAATTTTTTGCAATTTCCTACTAAAATATCTTATCATAATGCACATTACTTTCTTAGTGTCGATCATTGTCGTTTTATCAATTATTAGAGAGTAATGTGATTCTCCTAGATCTATTATAAGTTCATCGAAGAAACACGGAGCAAGAACATTGACAATTAAACCAGTGCACTTTGTGCGATGCAGCTTTATGTTTGACAACACTTTGGAGTCCGGATCTAAATCTTTGATCACTTCACCTAGATGATCTACTGAATTCACGGAACAATGCTCACATACAAAGGCTGCAATTTTCAACTCTGCTTTCTTTCGGTTCTCATCTATAGTTGGTTTAATAAATTGGTGTATTTTGGGAATTCGTAGAGCATCGCTTTCATATCTCGAGCTGTGAAGATGTTTTTTCGTCTTCCCGTGTTCTTTAATGGTTTTTCTGTGTGCTAGGATCTCGATTTTGCAGAATGCACAATACGCTCTCGTATTGTCAATACTACATGGTTTTAGCCATTCTGAAACATTAATTACACTTTATATATTATACGACCTAATTGTTCAACATTCAGTTCGAAGACTTCATTTCCGTATCGAGGTATTCGTTTTTTCTGTGCGACGAAACAAAATGTTTGATAATGGTATAGGCAAAAGAACTCACCTTTAAAATCGTCTTCGGTTTCCCAACTCTTCAGGTACTTTTGGCTGTACTGCTTTGTTGATCTAATCGGTGGCATGTTATATGAATTTCACTCTATTAATCATCAAGTTAACAATGATAAATTCACTAACGACGAACAACTACGTTGTTATAAACAATTGCACAGCACACCGTGAGTCGCCCCAAACAATGCTTTCAAATGTTTAGCGGGACTGCGTTCCAAAACCTTACTTTAGACAACTTGACTTGTCCAATTTCCATAGCTCTATCGTCAGGAATTCTGTTAAGATTTGGGAACGCATACAACGTTCCTTCCGATTCCCGCGCCGGCGGATTCAAACATTTGAAGATCTCTATCCCCTGCCGAATGCCGACTGCCGGTAATGCCAGTAAAAAGAAGAGTCAATGGAATTTGCGCGAATTTGCACAAAGACCACAGGGGGGCTATTCACTAAATCTGGGACCGCGCGGTTATGCGACTTACCGCACGGTTGTGACGTCATGTCTACGGTAGCGACGAACTGAGCTCTTCAGTAACTTTTCGGGCGGTTGTTACCGCGCAGTATCGTACCGTTTCTCGGTTCATGCTACCCCGCGGGAAAAGGTTTCGGTATCGGTCTCATCACGGATATTCTCACGGTAAGTAGACATGTACCCGTAATAACAAAGTAAATTATTCGATTACTATGCCTCTAAATGATAATTTAATGATAGAAAATTTGATTTTCCGCACTGTGATAACACATTTGAGGTTCTGTTCGATTTTCAGGCTAGTTTATTAATTTCTAAGTATTCATAATATATACGAACATTTTGGTTATGATGCTATCAGAATTTTCTGAAAAATTAAAAATCATTTGGATGTGCTATGCCAGATAAATCAAGTATAATCATTTGCAATGAAAGCTTATAATGTTTCAATCCATACAGTTTTCCAGCATGGAGAACTATCAAATTCTCATGAGGATAAGACGTCGACAAAGAGAAGGCAGAGGAAGGGAAAGGGAGAGAGGAATGGCTGTGAATCGGGTTCGCCTGCGTCAGCTTCGAGACATAGCTAATCCGTTTCAACTCACGGATGAAATTTTCAGGGGTGTGTACAGGCTCAACCGACAACTGGCACGTAATTTGATAGAGGAATTGCGTCCGTTCATGCCTGTGACTCATCGCTCAACGGCAGTTGGTTTGGAGATCAAAGTGAATATAGCATGCCTTGATCTTACTTTACTTTTATCAAATTGTTGCGAAATTGGGGTTCGCGATTATTAAGATTATTAAGTGTGGGTTCCCGAGAGAAATAAGTTGAACAGGAAACGAAATGAGGTGAAATAATAATTGTGTTGTATTTAAGAAAATACACGTCTATCTAAGCTCACAGCTAAAACAAGACTGTTTTCACAATAATGCGGTTGTGATTGGTAACCGCTATCTTTTATCACATGTTAACATCATTTATCTCAGATGACTACTAGACCTTGCAAGTTAAATATGAGGGGTGTTTTTCGACCTTTGTAACACTGCCCCCCCCCCCCCCCCCCCCCAGTAGAAGAGTGGACCCGACTCTCGAAATGCAAAAATTGAAAGAAAAACGAAAAGTCTAGTAGTCAAATTGTGTGTGCTTGCTCTAATAGGGAAAATTAGTGTGGTGGATTAAAAATTTGAAGAATTCTTTCCCAAAAACTATCCGGCATTTGCCTTCACTCTCAAGAAAAAACCACACAAACGAACTTGAGAAGATAGTTGAGCCTTAATCAATCAAAGTGTGAAATTGAATATAAAAATGTTCTTCAAAGTTTTTTCTATCTTGAAAGAAGAATCCAAAAAGAACAGGATCAGGATGTGAGCGGTATTGAGGTTAGATCCTGTAATCTGCAAAAGGAGGCGACAGGAGGGCGTGAAAGGGAGGGAGCTCTGGATCATTCCAAAAACATAGCATTGGTCCCAAAATCGACCTCCGCTTACCTAGCCCCCCCACCTCGATATAAAAAAACGGAAAAAATGGGAGATAATGCACTGATTACGCACTTGTGATTACTGCCCGAAAAAAATTTTGCACTTTTTTCGTTCAGGAGAAAAAAATTATTTTCGGTGGGGGGGCTGACTGTACGGATGCCTAGCCCCCCCAGATGTTTAATATGGATGGATCGAGAAAAAAGAAAACCGAAATTATGCACTTATTATGCACTATTCGACCAGGTAAGTCGCGATTTTCGCACCCGCCCCGTTTTGCTGAAAAAATATTATTACGGTTTTTTCGATTTCCCGGCTGGGTGAATCGGAGATACAACTTTCGGATATGGACCGAATGAAAAGAAAAAGATACATAAATTATGCACTAATTATGCACTATTCGACCAGGTAAGTCGCGATTTTCGCACCTGCCCCGTTTTGCTGAAACAATATTATTACGTTTTTTTCGATTTTCCGGCTGGGTGAATCGGAGATACAACTTTCGAATATGAACCGAATTGAATGGGGAAGTATCTAATCATGCACCATTAACGTACTATTTGACCATGTACTTGTCTGAGATGGTTAATAGGTTTCACAAAGAAGTTTGAAAAAGAAAAACGAGTCAACGGTGAAATTATGAAGCTCTCCGCACGCGGAGGCCCATCGAACGCTCTTCGGATGCGTATTTCGGACTTACAATCATTTTCCCTTTACATTTGAGTACAGTCTCTTCGAAATCAGACACGCTGTGCTTCAGGAAAGTTCAAGCGATCTAAAGTCACCAGCTTATAATCATATGTAAAACTTGATAGTGGTAGTATTGATTCACATTTAGCGTTAGTAGTATTATTCTCAACAGAAAATTTGAAATAGCTCATTCACAGCAATTTTTCCGAGAACGAAAACATCTTGTAAAACTAAGGTCCACGACATGAGACCTTCTCGTTTGAATAGTCATATAGTAAGTAAGTATTTGGTACGTATTCATTTCACATTTCACATTTTTTTATTTTTTCACGCATTTAAATGCCGTATATGAGAATATGTATATATTTGGTTTGAATTTGTCGGCTAGTTTCGTTTCCTTCAGTCTCAAGTCGTTAAACTCAACCCAGCTTCCATCTATTCTCCGGGCAATGCCTGTAAAATGGCCATCGTTTGTCACTGTGTCGCCGTCGTTAGATCTTCGTTTGACCGCCGATGGTATATAATGGATCAGACCTTTCAACGAATATGACTGCGGCATAAACGACATCTTTATTTCCGTCGGGATTCTATGTAATTCAAAATCAACGGTTTTGTTGAGAAAGTCGTAAACCTCGAAAATCAAGAATGGTCCTGAAACAGGCACAGAACACAATGAATAGGATTTTCATCACATCAAAAAATGATTCATTGAATTAAATAGGGGGAGAAGGGATTAGATAGGGTCGCACATATTTTCGGAAATATAATGTATGAATCTGAGTCAGTTTTTCCGAATGATAGTTGAAACACTTTTGTTTTCACACCCTAATTCAGGTGATCGGATGATTCAGAAACATTTCAGTATCTTTCACCCTCTAATAATTATGTTGTCGCCTGTAGCACTATAATAGCCAACCATCTCTATCTCTGTGTGTAATAATTTTTCTGCACAACCACCACCATGCTGTGTAATTGATTTAATATGGTTATTTAGTCAAATAGTATATTATGTGCCTACTAGGGCGTAAAAGACGCTTTTCGGCCCGAAGGTCGAAGCCGTAGGCCCGTAGCGCATACGACATTTTTCTGCGCAGTGTGTGTAATCTGTTTTTACACCTTGATTTTCTGGCGTAAAAGAGAATTCCACACCCACTGTGTCGAAAAAAACGTCTCTTACCCCCTAAAAATCGAGGTGTAAAAACGGATTTTGCGCACACTGCAAAGAAAATAATATTTCTTGACTCATCTAAGTTGTTCAGGTTTATAGATCCTGTATAGTTTCAGTGTAACGATCCAAGTCTATCCTTAGATTGAATTTGAAAGAATGCATATCTAGTCGAATAAATCACAGACTGGATACTTCAATCGATAATTGTGTAATCAAATTTGTACTCGCAGATCTTAAGATGGCTGGCCGGCACACCCAGTAAAAAGACTCCGTTTGCAATGCATACTAATTCCGTATTTTCAGGACGAAATAGGGTAACGAGAGACGACAACTTAAGAGATTTCAAACTTAAATTAATTATCAAACGAAAGTATGAGCACCTATTCACTTTGTTAATAATTTTCCTTACCAACGTGAGTAATATTTGTAGTCGCTGTTCCTGGACAATTGGAGCTGCATATTTTCGATTTGAACATTCTGAAATTGTTTTCCACAGTCGTTAAAAAATCTTCTTGCAGGATATCGCATTTTCGGAGTTGGATAAGCTCGAAGGGCTTCGTCCTCAGTTGACAGTTTGCGTCACATATTGTGGTTTCTTGTTAGCTGCAGCGGTCTTTGAACAAATACTTACAAATTTGATTCATTGTCATTTCACAATCATAGACTACGCAGTTGAAAGGATCGATTTTTCCCGGGACGAAACTTGTTAATATTTCGGCTCTCGCAGAGTAGGTACTTTTCGTGATGCCATTCTCTAATGTGTCCAGTAAACAGCGGAACAATCTACCATTTTTTATGTTTTCCGTGATGGCATTTTTGAATTTCGGACTATCTAGCATCGCAACCAAAAAAACTTGAAAGACACTGTCGAAGGCACAAGTCTTTATGAGGGATACTTTGTTTCCGTCCAGACAGATTGACCTGAGGCCGGAGGATCCATTTTTTATTACCGGAACTTTGGACAATTTTTTATCCAATAATAGGAGATTTTTGCTATAGTCTTTGTGCAAATATCTCGATTTTTTCCTTATTGGCTCTGTAGCAAGTCCTCGCCAATTCTCTTTCTCACCACATTCGATTATATTTTTGATGGTATCGAGTGGCATGTTTTGGCATGATGGGCAGATTCGTTTTTGTCCATACCCTTCTTCTTCACCTTGTAGTATAGTTGAGCAGCTATCCAAAGCATGTACATTTTTCTTGCATATTGCACAAATATGAGCACCAGAAGGCGAATCTCCGTTTCTACACACCGGACATTCAATTTCGGACACACTGCCGGTGACTGTTTTCTCTTCCGTATACTTTGCTAGTTCCGTCTCATTTCGGGTGAGTTTTTGATATTTTGGATTCTCCTCCCCAATATCTTTCATGTTTCCAACCGTCTCGACTGGATTATGGTGAATTGGAGAAAGATTTTCTTTGCTGCTACTTTGTCTTGCGTGAAGTCTCTTGCTCTTGCCAACATCACACGTCCATCTATGTAATCCAGGTGTTTCATCACAAACAGGTCAGATCTCGTAGGTAGATTTTGGGGTGAAAATAGTTGGGTTTTAATCACGTTATTATTTGCTTCTACCGCTGCACTCGAAGCAGGCTTCCTACCGTATCCAAACTTCTCAACGCAAATACACGACCAAAGCGGATACCATTTCATATCGCGCAATATGCGATTGATCCATCCTGGAAAGTAATGTGCATTTTCACGATCTCCCGTATCGTCAATTTTTTCAGTCATCTTTTCGTGTATGTCATCGGCCCATAACTGCCAACTATTTTTACCACTGGCTACTTCAAGATCTACGGTCCGTTTCTCCTCGAGAATCGACTGGTTGAAACTATTTTCCTTGGCTTCCATGGCCGTGAGGATCGTTTTCATTTTTATCTTGTGCATCTCGCATAACGTGGGTTCTCCGTTAGAGAGGTTACCTTCGGTTTCACTTTTGGCAATAGCTACTATGGAACTTAAAACTTCTTCAGCCTGATCCAACGAAGTAGCCAAGATTAGTTGGCCCAGACAAGCTAAATAGAATTCCTTCACGCGTCGATTCTGCGAGCTCAGAAAATTAGCGTAACCCTTAATAAAGTGAGCCACGTCGATGCGAATATAGCAGGACTGAGTCGGCTCACCCCAAAGACTGTCTGCATAGTTGTCAATCGTTTTGCAGGTGGTGAATGTTTGGACTAAAGCGGACAACAACGCAATTGACGAATCTGTTGTAAGCCCAATAGCCTTTCGCAATACCACGGAATGTGCAAGCGCAACTCAGCAGATTAATGAACCGTACGTTGCGCTATGCTAGAGAATTCGCGGATGCAGCTCCTAAAGTTCATAAAGGACGGAAAGACAAGGCGCTCCGGGTCAGACCATCAAGACCAGTAGTCAGTCACAGTAAATCAGATATCAGTTAGAATAATCAGAAACCTTTGTAAAGATATTAATTGTTATTTAATAAACTATTCACTTGATTGTACGATTGAGTTCCAACTCTTAACTCAACACGAACCTCCTAAATAAATAAATTGTAGTTGTCTGAAGGATCTTAGGATCCCGATTACAACAACTGGTGGCAGCGAGTGAGATTTGTTGAGTCGTAAAAACAAGTGAAGAATCAGTGAGAAGAACGAAGACTGAAAGCATTTACATTGGGAAGCAGAAAATACGGTTGACGAACTTCGTACAGAACTGCGCGACTTTGTTAAGAATCAGACGCGAGAACTCGCAGCTCCCCGTCAGAATCAGAATACAGAAGTAAGCATACCCCTAGCAGATATGGCAGAAGACACCCCCACCGCGAGACAAGTGCTGAAGGACATCGAGATCTTCGATAGCAGTGACCGAGGAAAAGTTTGTGATTTTATAAGCTCTTGTAAATATGCACGTGAGATAATACGACCTGCGGATACGCAAAACCGACTAAAGGCTGTTTTGAGCACGCGGATTAAAGGTGCTCCGGCACGAGCTTTAGAATACAAATCAATTGACACCTGGAATGCACTGGAGGAAGAGCTCAAGTTGATGAGCATCGATACATGAACACTAGCTTCGTTACAAGTGGAGTTTAACAGCTGTAGGCAACGACCAAACGAAGACGCGAAGTCATACGGATTACGAGTCGAACAACTCACCGCACAGGTAGTCGAGTTAACGATGAGAGAAGCGGCAGCCGAAGATTCGAAATCGACGCTGGAACGTCAGGTCAGAAAGCAAGCTGTTAATATTTTTGTACGAGGGTTAAATGACAGGCTGAAGATATTAATCAAGAGTCAACGATGTGAGAAGCTCAGGGAAGCGATATCCACTGCGATAGAAGAGGAACACGATCTAGGTCCTATTCGTGGTCCAGACCGAGGACAGCAACGACCATGAAACAAGGGAGGTAACACTGGAGGTTGTTACAACTGCGGGAAGCCAGGACACATAGCACGCGACTGTCGATCAGGAAACACCGGTGCACAGAGTCGACAACGATTACCGGTACCGAATAAATACGTAAGAAAAATTCAAGTAATTTGCCATTATTGTAAGAAGCCAGGACATTTATTTTGAGATTGCAGAAAACGCTTAGCCAGCGAGAACAGACAATGTTCCGAAGGTGATCAGAGGCATCCTAGGGAAACAGGATGTGCTCAAACAGGTCCGTCCAGAGACGCTAACAGGCGAGACGAGACTTCGGGAAACGAGGAGCAGGCGTGGCGGACAGGCAACCGTATCGCGTCGTACCAGTAAATTGCCTAGTAAATGGAGCCGGACAGAAAAATCACGCAATGATCAAGGCAGACGAATTCAAGACGAGACATGGGACTATGTTATTAGATTCAGGAGCTGAGGTAAGCTTAGTAAAAGTCGGAAGAATTGACGGCGAGGTGATGGCTGAATATGGTGTGATCACGCTCAGAGGAATATGCGGAACACCGGTTACGATCTTGTGTAAGGTCAGGTTAAATATAAGGGTTGGTGATAGGCACATATCGCACCCTTGTTGCGCCGTTAAAGACGATTTTTCACTAGAAGCAGACGATCTCTTAGGAGGCGACTTCTTCGAGAAGCATGACGTCGAGCTTAGATCCGGGAAATACGCGGAGTTGTACGGAATAACTTGGAGCTTAGGAGCTACAGGAGCTCGCATTTCGCTGGAATCAAGAAGTGAGAAGGTAATTTACGCAAAGACGATTGATGATGCGGAAGGCATTGTCGAAGGGATCGAGTTACACCCAGGAGTATACATGGGGAGTTGCATCACCAACGCAGTCGACGGTGAGTGCAAAGTCAGCATTTTGAACACTAACGATTATGAAGTAGAATTGGAGCGGCCGAGTGTGCGAATCGTGGCACTAGGTCAGGAAAACGCTGAGACTACGCAAGTTTATGCATGTCGGACGATGACACCGAGTAACGCGAGCAGAATGCAACAGCTGAGAGACAACTTACGTACCAGTCATCTAAATCGAGAAGAAAAGAAGAGTTTGTTAGACGTATGCGAAAGATTTCACGATGTATTTCATTTGGAGGGAGACCATTTAGGTCATACGCACACGGCTACTCACAAGATTACAACGAATTCAGATATCGCACCGATAAATGTAAGACCTTATAGACTTCCAGAGAAACACAAGCAGGAGATAAACGAGCAGGTAAACAAGATGCTTGCTGACGGTGTAGTCAGGCCAAGCAAAAGCCAATGGAACGCGCCACTGCTGGTGGTACCAAAGAAAGCGGACGCATCAGGAAAAACGAAGATGAGAGTCGTAGTAGACTTCCGTAAGGTGAATGACGTGACTGTAGGAGACTCCTTTCCACTGCCTAATATCACCGAAATATTGGACCAGTTGGGTAAGGCGAAGTATTTCTCTACATTAGATTTAGCATCAGGATTTCACCAGATTCCCATGGAAGAGGAGGATAAGTGCAAGACCGCATTTTCCACCCCACACGGTCACTACGAATACAATCGCATGCCTTTTGGATTAAAGACCGCACCCGCTACGTTTCAACGGTTAATGAATACTGTACTTTCAGGAATACAAGGACTTAGATGTTATGTCTATCTTGACGATATTGTCATACATGCTCCTAGTTTGCAGGAACACAACAAACGATTGGAAGAGGTACTGGAACGCCTACGACAAAACTCATTGAAGCTACAACCAGACAAGTGCGAATTTCTGAGAAAAGAGGTCAATTTCTTGGGACATGTCATTACCGGAGACGGAATCAAAGCAGATCCAGAGAAGATACGAGCAGTAGAAGAATTTCCAATCTCAAAAAGTGTAAAAGAAGTTCAAGGATTTCTAGGTTTGGCCGGATACTACAGACGATTCATACAGAATTTCTCGAGTTTAGCAAAACCGCTAACACACTTGCTGAAGAAAGAGGTGAAATTTGGATGGACTTCAAGGGAATAAGAGGCTTTTGAAAATCTGAAACGGACGTTAACAACAGCGCCAATTCTACAGTATCCAGATTTCGAGCAACCGTTCATCGTGACGACAGACGCATCCGACAAAGCCATCGGAGCAGTCCTGTCGCAAGGAATAATAGGAAGGGACTTGCCAATAGCGTACGCAAGTAGAACTCTAAATTCGGCAGAAGGCAATTACAGCACCACAGAAAAAGAATTGTTGGCAATAGTCTGGGCAGTAAATCATTTCAGACCGTATGTGTATGGTACCAGATTTAAGATTGTTACAGATCACAAACCACTCACATGGTTATTCGGAGTCAAAGATCCAGGATCACGACTTATGAGATGGCGACTAAAGCTGGAAGAGTACGACTATGAAATCGAGTACAAGGCGGGCAAGGCAAACACCAACGCAGATGCCTTGAGTCGCATGTATGCAGTGACCAGAAGTCAGCAGAAAGATGAAAACTCTCTGAGAGAATTAGAATACTCGGAAGAAGACCGAAATAGGATCATCTATGAGTACCACGACACGCCATTAGGAGCACATCAAGGAGTAAACCGAACGATTGAACGAATTCGATTGAAGCACGATTGGCCAGGATTACGGAAGGACGTTGAAGAACACATCTCGAGATGCGAGAATTGCCAGAAGAACAAACTCAGCAGGAAGACGAAGGCACCAATGATCATAACCGACACTCCAAATCAACCGTTTGAGAAATGTGCATTGGACATTGTAGGACCACTGACAGAAACAGAACAAGGAAACAAATATATCCTAACATTTCAAGATTGTCTAACTAAATACAGTAAGGCAATACCCATTCCGAACCAAGAAGCTAACACTGTAGCCAAGGAATTCGCGACCAAGATCGTATGTGAACACGGAATACCACAGAGAATACTCACCGATCAAGGTACGAACTTTTTGAGTAACGTTTTTAAAAATACCTGTAAATTGTTAAAAACCGACAAGACCCAGACGACGGCGTATCATCCTGAGTCGAATGGAGCCTTAGAACGTTCACACAGGACGTTAGCAGAATACCTAAGACACTACGTGAACGAGGAACAGAGCAACTGGGACGAATGGTTACCATATGCTATGTTTGCATATAACACGACACCCCATACTGCAACACAATTTACGCCATTCGAGCTGGTGTATGGGCACTCAGCTGAACTACCAACATCGCTGAAGAAGGATCCAGAACCAACGTACACCTATGACGACTACGCACGAGAATTACGCGAAAGATTGAGAGCCAGCAATCTCATAGCTAAAGAAAACTTGCAGCAGGCCAAGGAGAAGTCAAAAATTGACTACGACCGACGAACCAAGCAAACAGGGTTCACGGTTGGCGATAAGGTACTCCTATACGACGAAACTATACGCAGAGGGCGATCAAAGAAGCTGTTATCTCATTGGATCGGTCCTTACACAATCTTAGAGGTAAACTCAGAAGTAAACTGTACCATAAAGGTAAAAAAGAAAACTCTTAGAGTACAGGTAAATCGTTTAAAGCATTTTATCAAATAAGAGCTAATCATTTTGTAATATTCTCATCAAATAATAAGTCAGGAAAAATTAATTATACTAACCTAGCCTAAGAAACGATTATATAAAAAATATGTTAACCGTATACATTATGTAAACTACTAACCTAGATATAGCGTAATAGGCAAGCGTACGCACGGCGACGCAAGCCAGCAGATTTGATTGATTTCAGAGAAAACCCGAAGGCTTTTCTTTCCAAGGGGGAAGGGATGTTGTAAGTACAATAGCCTTTCGCAATACAACGGAATGTGCAAGCGCAACTCAGCAGGTTAATGAACCGTACGTTGCGCTATGCTAGAGAATTCGCGGATGCAGCTCCTAAAGTTCATAAAGGACGGAAAGACAAGGCGCTCCGGGTCAGACCATCAAGACCAGTAGTCAGTCACAGTAAATCAGATATCAGTTAGAATAATCAGAAACCTTTGTAAAGATATTAATTGTTATTTAATAAACTATTCACTTGATTGTACGATTGAGTTCCAACTCTTAACTCAACACGAACCTCCTAAATAAATAAATTGTAGTTGTCTGAAGGATCTCAGGATCCCGATTACAACAAATCGCAAGTAACTTCCTTTGGAATCGGGGCTCCTGTTCGGATCCATTCAGCCAGCCAATGTTTGATGGAGTTTGTAGTCTGTGACTCCGTGAGCATTTGAGCCAACGATATTTTTTTATGTCCAGGACTATTAATTACTATCAAGTACAGGTATACGTGTTTGGATATGGTTTTGGATGGCTTGGAGATTTTTCGAACTACTGTTCCAGTGGCGTCTATAGCTAGAGATGAATTTTCTTGAATAGAGTATTGTCTGTACAAGTTAAGCTGGTGGTTGGCCCAATAATGAACGAAGAATGGACTTAGCCCGATACTGTGAATTGAATTCTTATAACTGCTGGCTTGCTGAGCATACTCCAAGGATACTATCGGGTTCGCATCGAAACATTGCGACTCGATGTATTCTTTTTTAGCAGCCCTGAGTGTTTTAGCAGTATACAAGTGCGGAGGCTCAGCATCGCCTACACTCATCAGTTCTCTAGCTTTATCAGTTCTGTAGATTTCAGCTGCCATGTTTCGTTCACAAAGAACTCGTCCGATCTCTTCTCGTTCGGGATTTCGTAGGGGACGTTTCCGACAAATGCTGGCTCCTTTGGTCATTTCACACTGCATCACATTGACTGACATTTTGGGATCATAGTCGTGGATTTTACCATTTATGATAGATCCGCAAGCACATTTTCCAGTAACTTCGATTGTATTATTATATATTTTGTTTCGCTTGAATTGATACCCACATATGATTTTCTTCTCATCCCATAACTTTTCAGTTATAACGCGCTGCCATTTGCCCGGTTCCAATACGAAATATTTTCTGAACGGAATATGTTTCCTAGTTCTCTCCGATCTATTGTATTGTTTGCAGGTGATCAAACTCTCTAATTCCGACTTTGAAAAAGTGATATCTACTGTAGTAGTATCACAAATACTACTTTCATTCAAGACGATGGATGCATCACTCCCTTCGGCATAACTTGTCTCTTTCGCGCTTTCATCGGCAACATCTGCAGAGTTTTTAGCCGTACTCGTACTTTTACCTAGGAATAATTAATGAGGAAAATTAGTCAGAATTGAATAGAATTTCCGAAATAAAAACTCATTGAATTAGACGGAAGCACAATCAATCGAGCATGGCCCGTCAAATAATTCGGGAAAGTCCTAAAATCTTTCCAGATCTAAAATTCGCGGAGACTTGACTGGCACTCCAATTTTCTTGTTTTGTAATTGTTAATCATTGTTTCGCAACATAGGGAAACTTCGTACTGACTGTATCTTGAATTGGAAACTGTACCACGGAACGGTTCGAGTTATTGACAGTTCGTAAAAGATTACATTGTTGTCATTATTTCACTACGCTCGTGCTATATCATGAAAATTTTGTTGCTGTAACCCTATTAGGTCATTTAAAAGGTTCTGATGCGGCCACGTGTAAAGGGATGGATGAAACAAGGACCGGATATAAATCGAGGCAGAAAGCTCAGAGGAAAAATAAGAAGCGTGAACCCGCCTAAGTCCTCCTGACAATGAAGACTACACAACTTCTTGATAAGTTCTGTAACAATACATGGCAATCTATAGTTCGAAAATCTTGACACGCGTAGAAGATACTGATACTTCGCAAGCCGATGTAGATGAAGAACGCGAGAGTATACCTGATCACAGTATCATGGTTTTCAGTCACAAGTGGATGATCGAAAAAAAACATGTAATGGAGGGAAACTAAAGTTAATTCAGCCCTTTTTCCGTTTGATGTATTGATACACACTTTATACTTGATCACGTAGGCATACAGCCTATACTAACAACACATTCACAGAGTTTAGCTTAAAATTTTCGTCCAATCAATGTTCGAAAGAAAAGGATTATATCGATTTGAGCTCTTGCCCATCCATCCCCCATAAAATGATTATCGAAAGATTGACTTACCTGGAGGATCAAATACACCGTATCGATTCTTTTTTACGATTGTGTACAGGGCTCTTGATGATATAAATTGTCCACTTTCTTTTGTGATTTCCTGCGCGATTTCAGTCCACTTACTACAATTCTTAGATATCACTTTACAATTGACAACAATGTCTTTATCGTAATTGAGGAGAGCTGTTTTTATTAATTGTTTATCGTGCACAGACGGTCGGCCACGTTTAGGACACGTGTCATCAACTTTGCGTTGCTTACCCATTATATGTACTCAAATTTCACAGCAAGAGAAAAAAGAAGCTACATCTCACCGCGGTCTCGTTCGTAAAGAGAATACGGAAGACGCAATGCGTCGGCAAGAAGAAACAAAAGCTAATACGTAGCTATTGCTTCACCGATTCGCGTGGCGGCAGTCAAACTCTACGCGAGAAAAGTATAGTCACCTTCGGTTACTTGACTGTGTGCTCTAGTGAGTTGTAAAATCAAAAATTGGTATTTTGGCGTTCAATCAAAAATCTCCCAAAAATGCATGGCCGAATCAGACCACATAGACAAATATTTGCGAGATAGTAATACATTTTCACTGTAAGCCATGATATGTGGGGTATTCTTTTCTGTGAGTTTGAATACTACACGAGATTTTATTCCTCATCCAATCCCTAACACCAAATCGAGGGTCATTCGCTTGGATATGAAATGGTTCATAAGTTATACGATATTTAGAATTTTCAGGAAATCGGTTTTCGAGCGCACCGAACGATTTTTAGGTGTGTGCAATATCGGTTTCAGTTGTCATAGCAATATTTTCAACTAGTGATTCAGGATCGCAAGACTTCCACCTTTCCAGCTGCCGACCCAGAAAAAGTATCTAAAAAATGTCTACCCATGGTTTTTCATAATGTTTTAGTTCTGCGTGCTACCACATACAGGTCGTGATTTTTCTACGACAAAAATTAAACACTGCAACTGGATTTATACGTTCTCAAGACACCCTGAAGTGTTCAGGACAGTGTTCAGTCTCATTCTTGTTTTTGTCGATTTGTCTCATAATTGTTATAAGTTGTATCTCCGATTCACCCCGCCGGGAAATCGAAAAAACCGTAATAATATTTTTTCAGCAAAACGGGGCGGGTGCGAAAATCGCGACTTACCTGGTCGAATAGCGCATAATTAGTGCATAATTTATGTATCTTTTACTTTTCATTCGGTCCATATTCGAAAGTTGTATCTCCGATTCACCCAGCCGGGTAATCGAAAAAACCGTAATAATATTTTTTCAGCAAAACGGGGCGGGTGCGAAAATCGCGACTTACCTGGTCGAATAGTGCATAATTAGTGCATAATATATGTATCTTTTTCTTTTCATTCGGTCCATATTCGAAAGTTGTATCTCCGATTCACCCAGCTGGGAAATCGAAAAAACCGTAATAATATTTTTTTCAGCAAAACGGGGCAGGTGCGAAAATCGCGACTTACCTGGTTGAATAGTGCATAATTAGTGCATAATTTCGGTTTTCTTTTTTCTCGATCCATCCATATTAAACATCTGGGGGGGCTAGGCATCCGTACAGTCAGCCCCCCCACCGAAAATAATTTTTTTCTCCTGAATGGAAAAAGTGCAAAATTTTTTTCGGGCAGTAATCACAAGTGCGTAATCAGTGCATTACCCCCCATTTTTTCCGTTTTTTTATATCGAGGTGGGGGGGGCTAGGTAAGCGGAGGTTCAAAATCGCCCAGTCCAAGCCTCTTCGAAAGTTTTTAGTAAACGACCTATATAGGAGGACAAATATGAGTTTTACACGTAAAGCACATTGAACACGTAGAAAACGTGAAACAAGAAAAATACCCTTTTTCTTAAAAAAGTTCATGTGAGATATAATCACAATTAATCAGGTTGATAAAAATGGAACGATCTTATCTGAGGGGAAGCAGGAAAACAGGATAAACAGGTCTAGGATGGGATGTTTTCCGCTTAGATTTTCTAACCTCAGAATACTAGATCCAGATTTGAAAATCTTGTAATGGCTTAGTTACTTAAACTAACCATAAAATTTGAGATCCTGTTCGGATCTTTTATTTTTCAAGAAACAACATTCGCACGATATTGTTTCAGAAGAGAACAAATCTATCATTCAACCAATAAAAGGCTATCTACTTGAAACTACCCCATCTATTATAAAAGGAGATTATTAATAAACAATCTAATGTTGAAACAAATTGTTAAACAAATGAATGAAAATTTATTAGAGGCATGAAAAATGTCGAGCAAACAAGTGTGTTTCTTAAAGAAAAACCTCCTTGAGGAAGAAATTAATAATCTGGGAGTTTTTGTGAGGCAAACTCCTCCTAACACAAAACTACTATGTGGGAGAGCGACTGTTCTTAAAGAAGAAGGAGGAGGAGGCTTTATTTGCCTCAACTGTTATATCCACGGGTTAGTAACAATTCGGATTTACTGCACCGTTATCGGTCTGAATCATTTTCCTTTGATAAGCTTCAATCTTATAATTCATCTTCTTCTATTTTCTCCAAGAATCCCACAGAAAAGAAATCTGTGGAGGAGGAACCTTCATGTCACAGTAAATAAAAATGGCATTGGCAACACCGAAGGCCTCCGTGGAGACTGCGGCCTCTCCCCTACCTTCTTGCTAAGATCTTCGGAAGATTGCGTCCGATGCCGCAGAATCCAGGAGCTCAGTGGCGAAGTTTATAGAAGAGATCCCTTCAAGAGTCCCTCACATCCCGGTGTTTTCCAAAAGATAATTTTCGATACCCTCTCTCTGTTTTTCTTTTCTTAAATAAAAATCTGGTCCAATCTTCTTGATGTTATTATTCTTGAGTCGGCCATTGAAAGTCATAGCATCCTAGATCGAACGGGAACTCGAAGACTGTATTGAAAATCGAAAATCGATTCGACTGTCGAGAACGACTCTCTCTATTTTATCTTCTGAACTTCCATAACCTCACCAATAAATGCGAGAAGAAAAATCGATTATAATTTATCGAAATGATTCTCCTCTTTATCTACTAGGTTTTCATAACCTTACAGAATCTCGTATAAACATCGTTAGCTGATTCTTCGGCATCGAAAATCAAAATTGGAGCTGGTTGAAAAGAAAATAATCTATTTATCAACCAGTCTTCATGAACCTCATGTAAGATTTTTAAATAATTCAAGGGAATCGAGTCTTCTCCATTTCGCGAACGAGATGATACTCGTGAATAGGAAGTTTCCGGGCTTAACCTCAAATAAATTACGAGGTCTACTTTGAAATTGGAAGAACTCTCGACTAGTATCCTGACGTTTTCAGATAAAAGGTGAGCTTCGAAATCTTCGAATTCTCCGGACCTACTACGAGCCTCTATAAAACAATTGGCACTGAAAATCGACCTTTCCATGATTTTAACAGATCTTAAAGTTTAATTAAATGCTTATTCCTCATCACCATCGAAGCGAGATGTTGAAAATGATAAGCATATTTTTGAGGATTTCTATACATCTTTTCTAACAAATTTACTCCTAATACGTCTCTAAATTCTTCTACTGGTTCCAAAAGAGTTAAAATATCCTCATCTTCTAGGAATCTTTTAGTGAAAGTGTGTTTCCACAGCCTATGTTACCTTCTACTATGAACGTCAGGGGTCTGTTAGGACTTTGCTTGATCCCAAATGATTGTAAGCCAGACCACCTGAAAACAGAAAAGACAAGGACCTAGAGGATTCAAAAGAGAAGAGCAAGCTCAACGCCTCCCAAGTCAGTCGTTTTGGAAAGGTTGTCTTCGTTCATAAGGGGCTAGTCGGTCCAAGTGTACCACCTTAGGTTTAGTACGGGTCGATCGTTGTATTCTATAAACTACATCGTTAATTCGATCTTTAATTTCATACGGTCCTTCCCAATTGGACTGTAACTTGGGACAGCGTCCCTTCTCCCTTCTGGGTTGAAAGAGCCAAACTGAATCTCCAGTTTTAAATTGGAGGTTACGAGTCCTAATGTCGTACCTAGCTTTTGTTTGATCTGAAACTACTCGAATCTTATTCCTAGTAAATTCATGAATTTCTTCCAGTTTTTCCTGAAGAGATAAACCGAAACTTGAGTCTAATGATTCTCCTGAAGGAAGAGGTCCCTTTTCTAAATCCGAAGGAAGCCTAAGGTCCCTCCCCATGAGCATGGAAGCAGGGGTTTGACGTGTAGTTTCGTGAACAGCCGATCTATAAAATAAAAGAAATGAAGGGATCCAGTCATCCCAATTTCTATGATCTTTGTCCACGTAGGAAAAAAGATATCGAAGAAGAGTTCTATTCAATCGCTCCACCATTCCATCCGATTGGGGGTGTAAGGGAGTTGTTCTAGTTTTCTTTATTCCTAAAACCTTCAAAATTTCGGCTACAAGAAGTGATTCAAAATTTCGTCCCTGGTCTGTATGAAGTTCTAATGGAGAACCCTAACGACAAATGAACTCTTTGACGAAAACCTGAGCTACCGTTTTAGCTTCCTGATTTGGGATTGGTATTACCTCAGGCCACTTGGTGAAGTCATCTGAAATAACTAACGCATAACAGTTTCCAGAATGAGAAAGTGGTAAAGGACCGAGGATGTCCATAGCCACTCTTTCAAATGGAGCGCCAACATTATAAATCTGTGAATTACTAGTTCCTCTCTCTCTTGGTCCTTTCCTAGCTCCACAAACGTCGCAAGTGCGACACCAATTTTCAAAATCTGAACGACAACGCGCCCAAAAGTATCTTTCCCTAATCCTTCCGAGAGTTTTATTGGCGGCGAAGTGTCCTCCGGAAGGGGCATTGTGATGTTCTAGGAGGACGTCTGGAATCTTCTTTGAAGGGACCAGAAGCTGCCATCGAAGTTGTCTTGCATCTAGGGATTCCCACTTCCGGTAAAGAAAATCTTGAAGTATATAGATGGAATCCCATTGCGCCCAATAAATTTTTAATTGTTGGTTAGCCGAAGACACTTCTTGCCATTCTGGTCGTGATCCCCAATCTTTCCACGTCCTGATTTGAGAGAGAACAATATCTTCCCTCTGAAGAGTTTGCCATTTTTGAGTATCTCCTCCAAGGGAAATCAAACGTACCTTAACAGAAGGTATTCGTTGATCTTCAAGACGTGTGCATTGTTTACAATTTACTAGGTCTTCGCAGGGTCTCCTGGAGAGGGCGTCTGCGTTTCCGTGTAGGATTCCTGGGCGATGTTGAATATCGAAGTCGTATTGATCTAAAGTCTCTAACCATCTAGCTACCTGACCTTCAGGAGCCTTGAAAGAAAGTAACCACCTTAACGAAGCGTGATCGGTTCGAACAAGAAACTTTCTCCCATACAAATAATGATGAAAATGAGATACCATTTTCACTACAGCCAGGAGTTCCCTACGGGTAACACAATAATTCCTTTCGGTCTTACTAAGAACCCGACTAAAATAGCTAACTACTCTCTCCTGTACCTCTTGAATTTGAGATAAAACTCCACCTATTCCTGTAAGTGAAGCGTCTGTATCGAGTATAAATGAAAGTTCCGCGTTTTGGTAAGCTGAAATAGGAGACGAAGTTAAGCAAAGTTTGAATCGAGAAAAGGCCTCTTCACAATCGTGATCCCAATCGAAAGGCGTCTTGAGTCCAGTTAGATGATGAAGTGGTCTGGCGATGGTTGCAAATCCTTTTACAAATCTTCTGTAATATGTGCATAGCCCGATGAAACTTTGTATTTGTTCTTTATTTTCAGGGCGAGGCCAATTGGAAACCTTCTCGATTTTTGTCGGGTCAGTCTTTACTCCGGAAGCGGAGACTATATGTCCCAAGAAGTTCACTTCTTTTTGGAACAGATGACATTTCTTCGGACTCATTTTGAGTCTTGCTTTTTGAAGACGAAGAAAAACTTCTCGAAGATTATCCACCTCTTCTTTGAAGGTTTTCCCGAAAACGATGATGTCGTCTAAGTAGACGAGACAAATTTTTCCCGATAATCCTTGAAGAATCGTCTCCATGGCCCTTTCGAAGGTTGCGGGAGCATTGCACAACCCGAACGGCATGACCTTAAATTGCCATAACCCTCCAAGACCTGAGACAAAAGCAGTTTTTTCCTTGTCCATCGGATCCATTTCAATCTGCCAATATCCACTTTGAAGATCTATGGTACTGAACCATCGGGCTCCAGCTAGCAGATCCAAAGTCTCTTCGATCTTGGGAAGGGGGTAGGAATCTTTTTTGGTTATGTCGTTCAATTTTCTGTAATCGATACAGAATCGTTTGGAACCATCCTTCTTGTTAACCAAAACAATAGGGGATGCCCACGGGCTGGAAGAGGCTTCAATTACTCCACTGATTAGCATATCATCTATCAGTTTGTTAACCTCTTCCCTTCCGTTCAAGGGAAGTCTGCGAGCAGCTTGTTTGAAAGGAACGTTGTCTCCAGTGTTGATCTTGTGTTTCACCGATGTGCAACGTCCAATATCTCCTCCGGGTTTAGCGAAGGAGTCTTTAAATTCTCCTAATAAGGATACGAAATCCTCTGTATTGGGTTCGTCCAAATTCGACATAGACCTATCTATGAGGTCTTCAAAAGGTGAGAGGGTTTCCACGGAAGAGTCTACTCTTGATCCTTCTTCGTGATCGTCCTCATCTTCAAACGAAGTCTCCAGTAAAGTCTCCGGGTCTTCTGAAGAATGAGTCAAACTACGAACCCTAGGAACGTTACTCGAGGAATCAAAAGGTAGACGTCTGGTCGTCAAAAGAGAAATCTCACGTAGACCAGAAATTAATGAATTGGTAGCCGTTGAAATAATACATCCATGAAGAGTCAAAAAATCTAACCCCAAAATTCCATCATCCTCAATATCAGCTACATAAACTTTATGAGGAGAAGAAATAAATCCAGATATAGCAACCTGGACAGAAGTTTTGCCTAAAACTGGAGTAGTTTCTCCAGTAGCAGTTCGCAATGAAGGAACAGGTAAAACATTTAAAATGGGTTCTAAGAGATCCGAACGGACGACGGTAACCTCAGCCCCGGTGTCTATAACCCAGAGACAATCTACACCATTTACGGTGCCCCAGGTGTATAGTCCGGTTTGACGGAGGCTTCTGACTAAAAATTGGATATTACTAGGACTACCAATATAAGGCTCTTCCGATGATTTAAGTCCCACTGAATCACCAGAATTTAGTTTTTTGAGGTTGAAGTTTGAGGATTGGGAGAGGAATCTCTTTCTCTCCAAGATTTTTGATTTGAACCCTCACTATCGTTACTTTTGGGCTTGTTCGAATTATTATTTTCAGAATTCCTTTTTTTAAGTATAAAACAATATTCTATTGTGTGACCGTCCTTTTTACAATAACGACAGAACCTTGGGGATTCAGTGTCATCTTTGGTCTTCCGAGAAATCTTATTTCGGCCGCGACGCTGCCAGGGAGTGGTCTTTTTCGAATTATTATTTTTCTTCTTTTCGGGAGAAGATTCGTTAGCCTGAACTCGTCTAACTTTTCCGGAAGCCAAATATTGTTTATTGAGAGCTTCTATTTCTAGAGCCCTCCGTATAGCTTCTCTTAAAGTCGGGGGTCCTGCCAAACTCACGGCATGTTTCAATTCCGCGTTGAAAATGGCATTAATGAAACGATTTTGAGCTATTTGGTCTCTTGACTCGTCATCGCAGATCGTTAAAGCCAACCTGGTCATTCGTTCGATCTCATGTCCGAGCGTTACAAGACTCTCTCCTTCAATTTGTTTTCTATTTTCGAGTTCGGTCAAATGTAATTTCTTAAGGTGGTGACCACCGTATCTGAGTCTCAAACTTTCGCTCAGTTTATCAAAATTACGAATTTCTTCTCCCGAAAGAGTCGTTTATACCAAAAGAGCCGGACCTCTCAGACTCAGAGCTAAATTCGAAGCCTTCGCGATCGGACTCCAATCGTTTAACTCAGAACACAGATTAAATTGGCATTCGTACTCGGCCCAAGGGGTCGAGCCATCATAAAAAGGAATTTTAAGGTTATTGGACTTTCTAATTTGAGGGTTATTTTGAGCCCTCTGAAGTTCGTGATTTGAGTCCGAACGGAAAGGTGTTTCCCTGATCCTAACCGGTAGTTCACGAATTTCGCGACCACTCTCGGCGCGAGATAAAACGATTTGTTTATTATCAATATTTTTATCGCTGATTAAAGCTTGCGCGTGTGGTGATTTCGGAATCATATTTCTCGAATGACTATCTCCACACGTCAAGTCTAGACCTTCTGCTCTTTCGCCCCGCATTGTATTTCCAATGCGGTCGTTTTGAGTATTGGTACGGGTGTGCGGCGTAAAAATGGCCGCTCCACCAGTCCGAGGCCTACGAATGATAGCGGGAGGTTCTTATTCCCCATAAACTGAAACAGACCTTTGAACTAGAGGTTCAGGAGTTTGTTCTACAGGAGATCTGCTCGGAGTAGGGTCCGTAAATGTGATTCCGGGCCCTCAGAACGCCGGCGAAGTCCTTCTCGAAGAAGGGAAAGGGTGGCCTGTTCGTGTTCGCGTTGAGCTGCAAGATCCGTTTCTTTTTCTTCACGTCGGGCCTTGCGCTCTTCACGATCTCGTTCGCACTGAACCTCCAGGTTGGCTTCACGCTCTTCGCGTAGTGCTGCCAGGTTGGCTTCTCGCTCTTCGCGTTGAAAAGCTCGCTCCTCTCGTTGAGCAGCTAAATTGGCCTGTTGTTGGGCCGCTAAAGATTGAAGGAGGCGTTCCATCATATCGAACGGTAATTGGGCTGGTTGTGGAGAAGGTAGCTGGGTACTAGCTGATCCCGAAGTCGAAGCAGCGGGTTCGTCGTTAGCAGAGTTTGAAGCCCGTCGGCGACAGGACATTATGTTCTCGAATTACTTCAAATTATTTCAAAAATTCAACTCATCGATCTCGGGCAAGATCCTCAGTTCTGACACCAATGTTGCGAAATTAGGGTTCGCGATTATTAAGATTATTAAATGTGGGTTCCCGAGAGAAATAAGTTGAACAGGAAACGAAATAAGGTGAAATAATAATTGGGTTGTATTTAAGAAAATACACGTCTGTCTAAGCTCACAGCTAAAACAAGACTGTTTTGACAATAATGCGTATGTGATTAGTAACCGCTATCTTTTATCACATGTTAACATCATTCATCTCAGATGACTACTAGACCATGCAAATTAAATATGAGGGGTGTTTTTTAACCTTTGTAACAATATCAAGGTACTACTTGTAACGATACATAGCAATGCTGAAATTTCCAGGTACTATGTAGCCTCCACTTCTTCGGGCAAGGAAGCTACCAAAAGTCAACCGGTAGTGACAGCAACCTTGGACTGAGCCATGCTAGCGTCAGCCGAGCCATTGAAGAAGTGACCACTGCCATGAACCAGAACGGACCACTGACGAGATGGATCAACTTTCCGGATAGCCGAATGACCAGGGATGCGTTAATTCAAAGGTAAATAACTGATACATGTTATTACTTGCATATTTTTATTTTAGGATATAACAGATGGAAATAAAAATGAAATAAGAATGAACGATATACAATATAATAAAACAACAGAGATATTTTAAGTTAAACATATGAAAGACTGAAATGAAAATGAACGATATATAATATAATAAAATAACAGATACAAAGACAACAACGAATAAAATGAAATGAATAATAATTGGTGAAAACTACTGGCGCTCCCTGTACTGTATCAGCCTGAAAATAAATATAAAGGTATTAGGAAGTCTGTCACACTCACAAAATAACATTTGTCTACAGAAACTTCATCTCTACGCGTATGCCAGGGGTGTTGGGATTTGTCGATGGCACTCACGTTGCCATCGGAGCACCTATCGAGCACGAAGAGCTATACGTGAATCGGAAGCATTTCCATTCCGTAAACGTGCAAATCGTGTGCAATTCAGAGCTCAGAATCTTGAACATCCTTGCGAGGTTTCCGGGAAGCACGCATGATTCTTTCATCTGGAGGAACTCGGCGGTCAAGGAGCTGATGGAGGAGATCTGGGCCAACAACGAGCGCTGTTGGTTACTAGGTGACTCGGGGTACCCACACCAGCCATGGCTTCAGACACCAATCCTCAACGCAGTGGAGGGAACCCCAGAAGCCAGGTTCACTGAATTCCACGTGAGAGCTCGCAGTGCGGTGGAGCGTTGCATCGGAGTCCTCAAAGAACGCTTCCGATGTCTCCTACGCCACAGGGTACTGGAATACACCCCCAGGAAAGCTGGACGCATCACAAATGCGTGTGCAATGTTGCACAATATGTGCAACGCCGCGCATTTGCCTCTACCACCAGAACTGCCTGTTGTAGTCTTGGCAGCGGAGGAGGTTCCGTTTGAGGACCTTGGCGTGGCCGGACGTCAAATTTCTGTGGAACGGAACGTCCTACGTGAGGCCCGCATGATTCGTGAAAACATCATACGTCGCCTGCCATAATCACAGCGTTTCTTGTCAGCGCGTGGCATCACTTTTTCAGGCATTGCTCATTCAACAGAAGCTCGACAGGTCAGTAAACAACTATGTATTTTTTTGGTGAATTTTGTATGAATGAATGAAAAGATTTTTAGATTTTTCAGAGGCTACACTGAGGATTAGGGCTACCTGGCGATACCTCGTTGAAAAATACGCGCCAAGCTGGGTACCTCAAAAGGTGGTGAGGAAAACCCAGCTGCGGTATTAACCATGGCTACTCACGTTTCAATAGCGACTCCAAGAGACTCAGCGAGCCCTTCTGCTGCTGTAGCCATACGCTCTGCTGCTGCGGCTTGGCGCTCTACCGCTGCAGCTTTGCGCTCCGATACGACGGCCTTCCGCTCCGATGCGGCGGCCTTCCGCTCCGATGCGGCGGCCTTCCGCTCCGATGCGGCGGCCTTCCGCTCCGATGATGCGGCCTTGCATTCCGCTGCTGCGACGACCCGCTCTTCATTGTTCGTAGAATCTTAAGGGCTTTTGAGCGAGCCCCGACAACCCCTCATCCGTTGAGCGCCTCTAGCGTCCAGCTCAAGAACCCTATTGAAATAATCTAGCGACTACGGCGCCTCTAGCACCGAGCCCGAGAACTCAGTATGGGCAGAGCCTCAGAGTAGAGGCGCTCAACCTATTTGTAAAATACGTATATTCGGCTCCTCAATTTTGTGATTTTACGACATGATAATAATTCTACATTCCTGCATCAATTGTGAAGATGAGCAGCGTAGCGTGACTCGAACTACACACAGCGCTATTGCAAAAGTTGTATGTAACGTAAATTTTTCAGATTCGGATTCTTGTATTCACGATCACGCTATTATCTACGTGATAATTGTGTCTAGCCTGAAATCTGACTAGCAAAATCAAAAAATCTATAATAACGACACGAATCGAAAATTTGTTCTATTATCATTAGTTTGTCAGTGGAGGGATTGTATTACGATTAGATAATACCTTTGCATAATTATGTTGCGAATGCTTACGGACATCGCAATATATGTATATATAATATATATTAGGGTGCTTTTTTTTGGGGACTATTTTTTTTTTTCGCTCCCGTCCTGAAATATTGTTGGCAATGCTAAAAAAGGAATTCCCTCAAAATATAAGCCCTTAATATTAATATTAAGTACTCTCCCAGAGCGTGAAAAGATTTCCCATTTAAATTACATGGAAATTGAAATTATTTTTTTTCAAACTTCTATAACTCGGTGGCATTTTATGCTATTGTATCGCCCAAAGTTGCAAATTACTCAGCATTGAGCGCTCTACAAAACTGCCCATCGCGACTTAACTGTAACTCACACTAAAGTCAAATTTTGTAGAAATTTCTTGTATTTTGAGTGACCTGTACTACCTCACCGGTGTGAGTTACAGTCAAGTCGCAATGGGCACTTTTGTAGAGCGCTCAATGCTGAGTAATTTGCAACTTTGGGCGATACAATAGCATAAAATGCCACCGAGTTATAGAAGTTCGAAAAAAAATAATTTCAATTTCCATGTAATTTAAATGGGAAATCTTTTCACGCTCTGGGAGAGTACTTAATATTAATATTAAGGGCTTATATTTTGGGGAAATTCCTTTTTTAGCAGTGCCAACAATATTTCAGGACGGGAGCGAAAAAAAAAAAATAGTCCCCAAAAAAAAAGCACCCTAATATACAGGGTGTCTGGAAATTCGCGCACCATCGGCATACTGGCGGATTCCTTGCGAAAAATTGAGACGAAAGTTATCAATGAAAAAAAGTCCGCAACGGCTTAGTTTTCCTGTAAAATCATTTAATAACGAACCAATCAGCGTTCGGCTTTAGGAAAGAATAGTTAGAACATTGCATAGCCGTCCGCCCCACTCCTGGGCGAAGCGGGGAACACCACACATTATTGTCTCGATCTCGGTAGTGGGGCGGATGGCGATGCGGAGCTTTAGCCAGTCTTTCTTAAAACCGATGCTGATTGGTCCGTTATTTAGTGCTTTTACGCGAAAACTAAGTCCTTGCGGACTTTTTTGCATAGGTAACTTTCGTCTCAATTTTTCGCAAGGAATCCGGCAGTATGCCGATGGTGCGCGAATTTCCAGACACCCTGTATATATATATTATTCAAGGCTTAATCATGGGAATATTCTTTATAGGAATAATTCTCACTAGATTCAGCATCTACTTGAGAAGAAAATCTCTGAAAACTTCATATTCAATGAGGTGTAATACCGTTCCAATGATGTTAGCTTCATGACATAACGAATATTTTCATTGTCACCAAATCGACGTACTCGCCAGTACAGTTTGTGAAATTAAATGAATTGTGGATTTATGAAATATTATTTTCAAACTTATATGCGAATCATCATTACAGGTAGTAGGAATACATTTCTTTGAACTTCTATACTTGTATCAAGATTCGCGGCAGCGAATCGCCGCCAAGTACTTTTATTATATATATGTGTATATATATATGACGTCATGACTTGAACAAGCGCTGCCGAGAATCCTTTACCCGAGCGAGCTCACCGCTATCCCTACTGTATATAAAACAATTGCGATATCTCCTAAACGAATCTATTGTTTTGGATGAAATTTGTATGGCAATATGCTGCGGCGCCGATGATCTCAGCATATAAGTTTTGAAGTAATTAAATTTGTAGTTGCTGAGAAAAAACGATGATAATTTCGTGAATTAATCTTCTTCTTCTTCTTCTCGGGACAATTTTTCGCAGACCGTTGCTTGGGGACACGATATCTGTCGAACGGTTGTACGGATTGACTTAAAATTTGTACAGCAGATATATGCAACTGTGATCTCGCTCCCTATTGATTTTGGTGCGAATCCGTACACGAATTCAGTCGTAAAAATCAATTGAAAAAACTAAGTGGCACCGTATGGTTGTTTCAAGTCTATATATATATATTTGAGTACGTCATATACGGATCACGTACGTATATCGACCCTACAATAATCGATGGATATCGAACGAAGCAAGATGGCTGCCCAGTATCTGGCAGCCACGCGACCTGTCAAGTATGTCGTCGCCGTACGTGTTAGATTGTTATACATATATTGTATGTAATAAATCAGTACTGTGTTATGATTATACTGGATTACTGAAAATCAAGTGATCTTATTTAGTGAACAGTGGCGTGCTTCTGTTCAGTGAAAACTAACACGATCCAGCACCTGATTGAACAGTCATCGAATGTATTGTTTACATCGATCTACGCGTACCTAGCCTATGGAATGTATTACATACATACAGTGAAACATCAAGCACTGGGAACGTATGCTGTATGTGTAATTCCGTTCGTATATTCTTTAGTCAACGCATATATTTTTACGACACATTCATTCAATTTTGGATTTATAGGTATAAAAATGCGGGTTACTATTTCATGCTTTTAACACAATTATTACTTTTATATGGGATGCTTCACCTATCTGTATTTCTAATTAGAAAGTGTTGGGATTGTTGCATATCCGTACTAGTTATTATATTGCATCAAAATGAAATTCGACGAACTCATTCAAAAATAAAATGAAGTACAAATTATATGAATGGGTAATTGATTACAGAAAGGGAGAGACACAGGGCTCGGAGTTTGAAAAAATGTTTTAAACGTCGTGGATCTGTCAACGTGGAATGAAAAGTTTACAAGTCACAGATGGTTGTATGTTAATTGCTCACAAGTTACTTACATTGGTTAAGTTTATGTACGCAACGTGTAATAAAATAATCCTTATAAGTTAAATTTATAAGAATAAGTCATATCGATGTATTGGTTTTTTATTATTATTTTACAGAGTGACATGAAAAAATTGATGATAATCTTGATGTTAGTGCTTTCATCAGAAATCAGAAGAATTGAAAATCGTTGTTGCTTTGTTAATAGTGCAAGCGTGACTTGAAGAGACGACATCTACGACGAGAGATAAAACAATAACAAGATCCATGATGAGAATGTAAGATGAGGCGACGATCAATACGGATAATCCACTATTCGTTGTATAGGATAGAAATAACTGGGCATGATCCATATGAGGATCGTAATTAAGGAACGTTTTCATCAATTATAAGCAATTTAGGTAATATATAATACAAATCTGCTGATGATGAAATATAAGGCGAAGCTTGGTTGTTGGGTTTAAAATTTGTTGCTTTTGTTTATGACATTCACTTTTAAAATAACTATTGAAGGCAGATGGAATAAAATTAATCATACAGTATTCATATACCGATGTCAATAAGATAATATTTGTTGATCGTCAATTCTTATGGAACGATAAGATTTAGATTTGAAAAAATGTATCCATAGTAGCGTTCTGTGTATTATCACATGATCGAATTATGAAACGTTAACTTAGTGCTAATGTAATTTAGTGTATTATTAGTCATGATATGTTGATGACATAATCCATTCAAATTAATAAATGGTTTATGCTCCCTCTGTTCTATGAAAAAGAAATGCCTCCTACTTTCACTTTTATTCATAAATGTACACAGTAATATCATCACGTATTATCGCAAAAAGAAGTGAAATCCCCGTAAAAAACATTAAAAATGTCGAAAAAGCCGCCAAGTACCATATAAAAAAAAAACTACAAAAACATGTGAAATGTGCCAAAAAGCCGCAAAGTACCGCAATGATAATCTGAAAAAACCTCTGAAATGTAACGAGAGCGCCAGGTACTTTAGCACTTCAAGTCCAACTTCGTTGTTCTGTTAAGTTGTATTCAAAATCGTATCGTCATCACATTGTATCGAAATTCGTATGGTATTACGGAAACATCATTCAAAGAGCTGCTTACTTGGCGGGCACATGCAATATCTCGTTTCTTGATAATGTGTAACGTATGATTGATAACATTTCATTCCATTCTCACAAATTTATACTGTTCTTTCGTTATTTCTTATCCGACATATTGTAGTTACTCGTCTCAACAACAGCCTGCTCTGACCTGTACCAACGAATAATGAAGAAATGCCTATCATTCTGTACGTTAAAAACCATACACATATCTTTGGTTGCTTGAGTGTCTTAAACTTAGCTTCATGAATTACCTGATAATTAAACTGTATTATTCGTCGTAAACGTGCGTACATCTGCATTGCAATGCTTATAAACGAATGAGGTTTTCCGGACAGAAGAGAAAAAGCAAATATCTGGAATGAATGATACTTTGTTGGAAAATTTTATATAGCGGCGGTCGAGGTTGTATTAAGCAATTGTGAGAGTATAATAGCAATGTGAAGAGTGTAACCTAAAAAATGAACGAACCTATTCATGTACGTTCAGTCGTATCAATTGCATGTGCCCGCCAAGTAAGTAGCTCTGTGAATGATGTTTCCGTAATACCATACGAATTTCGATACAATGTGATGACGATACGATTTTGAATACAACTTAACAGAACAACGAAGTTGGACTTGAAGTGCTAAAGTACCTGGCGCTCTCGTTACATTTCAGAGGTTTTTTCAGATTATCATTGCGGTACTTTGCGGCTTTTCGGCACATTTCATATGTTTTTGTAGTTTTTTTTTTATATGGTACTTGGCGGCTTTTTCGACATTTTTAATGTTTTTTCTAAATCTACCTGAAGTATGTAACCGATGGAACATTCATCCGAGACATCTAAAACATCGAGGTGTTCGAAATTCGACATCCATTCGAAGGAACTATACGGTAGGTAATGACTCATAGCTGCACCATATAGATTATTAACATCGAAATACATGAGGTATGATTCTTCTCGATTCGGATCGAATGCCGTCCCCATGTATCTGTTGTTGGCTTTAGCGTATCTATTAGAGCATTGAGCTACACCGCCGCGAATGCCTCTTTCTATAAACATCAACATATCAATGTCGACGAGGAGCTCGAGTTCAACACCCGTGCACTTGAGCATCGCGTCAAACGAGAGGCCCGGCGCCGTACAATATGTCGGATAAGAAATAACGAAAGAACAGTATAAATTTGTGAGAATGGAATGAAATGTTATCAATCATACGTTACACATTATCAAGAAACGAGATATTGCATGTGCCCGCCAAGTAAGCAGCTCTTTGAATGATGTTTCCGTAATACCATACGAATTTCGATACAATGTGATGACGATACGATTTTGAATACAAATTAACAGAACAACGAAGTTGGACTTGAAGTGCTAAAGTACCTGGCGCTCTCGTTACATTTCAGAGGTTTTTTCAGATTATCATTGCGGTACTTTGCGGCTTTTTGGCACATTTCATATGTTTTTGTAGTTTTTTTTTTATATGGTTACGACTATTTATTGCGGAATCCTACGTTCTAACTTTACACGGGGTGGTGTCGAATGTGTGTGTGTGTAGGTGTGGGTGTCTGCTGATAAAAGTATTTTCCAAAAGGTACTGACCTTACGACGAATCGCCTCGGTACACAAAAAAGTAAGGGTTGCGCTTCTGACACTCGCGACTGTTCGATTTCCGGTCTCTCGAGAGAGTGCCGATCGGCTCTCCCTGCCGATCGGCCTCGGCTATTTACGTTATCTTTCGTTACCTTCCGCGTGGTTTGGGGGGTTTGTGACTTGCCATGTCACAAGCTCCTTTATTATCCTGTCGTTTATTATTGAGGCGTATATCTTGTATGCCGTTTGGGTTAGAGTTACCCCTCTGTAGTTCTTCACTTCTTCTGTGCTGCCCTTTTTGTGAACTGGAATTACTACTCCGTCTCTCCACTCTTCTACGTATCCTTCCCCTTTCCATGTCTTCCATATTATTTCTGCTAGTTTTTCCTTCACCCTCTGTCCTCCTGCTAACCATGCTTCATTTTTTATCCCGTCCCCTCCTTCGGCTTTTCCTTTCTTTAATTTGTCAATCTTCTTTATTGCTTCTTCTTTTATTTTTCTTTCCTCCTGTGTCTTTTCTTCCTCTTCGTTCTCCTCCTCTTTTTCTTTGATCTCTTCTTTCTGCCCCCCCCCCCCCCCCCTTCTTCTTGCTTTTTCTCCCCCTGGCCGCCCAGCAACTTTTTGAAGTGTTCTGTCCATTGTTTCATTGTTATATTCTCGCTCACCCCTATTCTTTTCTTTCTCTCTCTGTTTGTGTATTTCCATGCTCCTCCTTCATCTTTTATTTCTTGTACTCTTCTTTCTTCCCTCTCTCTCCACTCTTCCTTCTTTTTCCGGCACATGTCTGTGTATTTCCTTCTTTCTTCTTTGAATCTTTTCATTTCCGTTTCACCTTCTTTTCTTTTTCCCATTGTTCTCCATGCTTTTTGGGCCATCTTCTTTTGTCTCTTGCATTCTTGGTCCCACCATTCCGTTTGTCCTATTTTCCAGGTTCTTTTCTTCTTTTTCTTTGTTGTTTCTTCTTTGATTTTTTCTGTCAGTTCCTTCCATTCTTCTTCTATTCCTTCTTTCTCCCATTTTGTCTGCTTCATCTTTTTCCTGAAGCTTTCTGTCTCTCTTTGTCCCCATATCTGTACTTCTCTTTTCTCTTCTTCTCTCTCCCCCCTTTCTCTTTCATCTTCTTTAATCTGTACTACTATCGGTTGGTGGTCCGACTCTATTCTTCTCACTATCTTGAAGCTTTCTATCTCTTCCCATGTCTCTTCGTTCACTATCCCGTAGTCTATCGTCGTCTCTACTCCGTTCTTGCTATACGTTGCTTCCCCTTCCTCGTCGCCCCTCATGTTTCCGTTCAGTATTGTCCACCCCTTTCTCTTCACCATTTCTATGAGCACTTCCCCCTCTTTGTTTACTTTTCGGTCTTTTGTCTTTCTCTGTGTTTCCCCTTTTTCTTTTCCTTCTTCTCTGCTTCCTCGTTCTCCTATTCTTGCATTGAGGTCTCCCCCTATTATTATCTTTCCTTCCTTCTCCTCTTCTCCTATTATCTCCTCTAGCTTCTTGATCTTTTGCGGGGCTTCCTCCTCTCTGTCTCTCTCTGTAAGTACGCTAACACGTCGCTCCTTCTACGCTTCGCTTTTTGGCCTGTTTCTGCTCTTTCTGCCTACGGGCGCTTTTTGTAGGTACTTCCTTGCACGCGCCTTACTGCAAGCTATTTATCTGGCTTGTATCTAATACGTCTGTGGGACCGGTGGCTGGTGATTTGGACTTTCTTTCACTCTGTATTTGCGGAACCTAACCTCTAAGACTTGGCATTTCTATGGACTGGGCATGCGCGTTCCCGCATCATAACTGGCTGTGACGTCTGCTAGTATCGATTATTGATTATCGATCTCGCTTCGTTGACTATCTGGAGGATCTCTGTCAGCGCCATCTCTCTGCTCCTACTGGTGGTATCCCTGCTCGGTCGGTATACACAAGGTTACCTTTGGTGGTATGGCCCCTACGCGCAAATGTGGAGTGTGCAACAAGACTGTTGTCCAAGATACGGTCTTTTGCTCAGCCTGTACCACGCTTAAATATCTTCCTCAGGGGGCCCCGTCGCCTAGTCTGGGTCCTTCACCGTCTACCTCGCGCACCCCGCTGCCTCGGCCGTCTCAGGCATCGATAGTGCCGGGGGCGGCTGCTTCTACGGTAGTCCTGTCACCGCAGGCTTCTACTCCTCCTCCAGTGTCTGGAGCTACGACGCTCGACGATGTCCTCGCGGTCGTAACTGCCCGCTTTGATGACCTGACTAGCCAGCTTGCTGGGCTGCCTGCGGTCCAGGCACAGGTTGAGTCGAACACCAATCGGATCACTGAGCTGGAACTGCAAAACCAGGCCCTGCGGGCCGATATAGCCACTCTTCGCCAGTCACAGCTAGCAGAGCAAGCTGAACTTCGTCGTACCGCAGCGATAGTTCGAGGGGCTGAATTAATCATATCTGGTGCTCCCTGTCCGTCTCAGTCTGAAATTGGTGGCATCGTCAAGAAGGTAGCCTCAGCCGTAGGATGCGACTTAGCCGATGATGACATCGTATCGGCCCGGTATTTGATTTCGCAGGCCGAAGCTCGCTCGACCAAACCCCTGCCCATCCTAGTCAAGCTGAAATCGGGGGACCTAGCTTCTGGCTTCCTGGCGTCCAAGAAATCTAAAGGTCGCCTAACTTCTGCTGACCTCGGACTGCAGGGTACCGGTCCACCTACCTCTATCTATGTCAATGAAGCATTGCCCGGTAACGTCCACAAGCTTCTCTTGGCAGCCAAAGCAGCGGCGAAGGCTAAAGGGCTCAAATACGTCTGGCACAAAGGGGGTTCCATCTTTATAAGGGCAGCGGATGGTGCTGAAGTCAAGCGTATTCGCTCCGTGGATGACCTTGCTGCGCTTGAGTCGGCCTGACGCCGACCTCCGCGCCTCCGGTCCTCCCCTGGCACCCGTCTACAGCTCCGTTTCTGCCACCTCAACGCCAACTCTCTCCTGGGTCACATCAATTATATCAGGTACTACTTCGAGGCTAACTCTTATGACGTGATAGCGGTGAGCGAGACCTGGCTCCGGCCTGACCGGCCAGATTCTATGGTGTCCCTGCCGGGATTCACTCTCTTTAGGAAGGACAGGACTGGAAAATTGGCAGGTGGAGTAGCTTTGTATGTGCGTGAATCTCTCTATACTAAGATCCTTGTTGCCTCTCCTGAGCCCTACGAAGCTAAACCGGAGTACCTCATTCTTGAGGTCAATGTACCTGGCGGGTCCCCCCTGGTAGTTGCGGTGGTGTATCGACCTCCTAAGACTGCTTTCTTGCATGACTTTGCCCGGGATTTTGATGTGATATCATGTAACTATCCGCTGGCGGTGATCCTTGGTGACTTCAACGCAGATCAGCTGTCCAACTCCGATGACGCGAAGCATGTGCGTAATTTTTATCTTGCACGTGACCTATCTCTAGTACCCTTTCGTGAAACTCACCACGCACGCGGTTCGTCTACTCTCCTTGACTTGGTTATGGTTAGTTCTAGTGGCGTAGTCGTCTCCTACTTCCAATCGGATAGTCCATTTATAGCTGGGCATGACCTCATCTCAGTTGTAGTGGATGTCCCTGGTCGTCGGGTTCCGACCTCCTCTTACGTCGCGCGCTCATACCGCGACTTTACTCCGGAGAAGTTTTGCGCCCTGCTGGCATCGAGTAACTGGTCATCGTTCCATGCAGACATCTCATCACCGGACGAGCTACTTTGTTGCCTGAATGGCAATACTACGGGTGCGCTAGATCGTATTGCCCCTCTCCGTCAGTGTATTCCCAGAAGCCGACGACTCCCTTGGGTTGTGGGAGTATTGCGCGTGGCGCTGTGCAATCGAGATAGGCTGTACAGAGCTTATAGGCGGTCAAGGACTGAGGGTGCCCTAGCGTTGTACCGGCAATCTAGGGATTCTTTGGTTGCTGATATTGAGGAAGCTAGGTCAAGCTACTATTATAATCGACTTAGCTCAATCGAATCCCCCAACCTCCTTTGGAAGGAGCTCCGGGCTCTTGGGGCCGTTGCTGCGCCGACTGCACTGCATTGTCCTTTCTCCCCAGACGCACTAAATAAGCACTTCATTGCGATAGCGCAATGCTCACATCCACTAACAGCACTAGACTACATTAAATCGCTGCCTCCGCCGGCCTATTCTGACTCTCAGTTCCACTTCAAGGATATCTCGCCGGTTGTGTTGGTGAACGCTTTAGATCACTTCTCGTCGCAGTCGCGGGGGGCAGACCAACTATCTCTGCGTAATGTCAATGATTCGCTACCGGTGGCGTTCCCCTACATACTCAGGCTGTTTAATGCCTCGCTCTCCTCGGCCACGTTCCCTGCCCTCTGGAAGAAAGCTATAGTGACGCCGGTCCCTAAAGTCAAGCGACCGTCCCAGCTTCAGGACTACCGCCCAGTCTCCATTCTTTGTACGCTCTCCAAAGTCTTGGAGCGTATCGTTCTCCTCCAAGTCTCTGATTTCCTTGAATCAAAACACCTACTAGACCCCTTTCAGTCGGGGTATCGGACTGGCTTCAGCACTCAGACCGCTCTTCTGAAATTCGCTGAGGACGTTCGTTGGGGGATTGATAGGCAGTGCGTCACGGTGGCGGCTCTATTTGACTTTACTAAAGCATTTGACTGTATCCCGCACGCTATTCTCCTGGCTCAGTTGGTGTCACTAGGCTTCTCGCGGCACGTCGTAACGTGGTTCGCCAGCTATCTGCACGGGCGGGTCCAGGCTGTCTCTGGCCCTGGTGGAAAATTGTCAACATGGGAACCTCTTCAGAGAGGGGTCCCGCAAGGCTCGGTCCTTGGCCCCCTCATCTTCCTAGTCGCGATCAATGGGATCTCTAAGGTACTGCAACATTGCAAACATGTACTCTACGCTGATGATTTCCAAATCTACCTTCAGTGCCCATTGCGTGACCTCCCGGAAGCCCTGGCTCGTCTTCAGGATGATACTGACGCGATCTGCGAGTGGTCGAACTCGTCTAGGCTATCTCTTAATGTCCGTAAAACCCAGGTCATTGTGATCGGAAGCTCGCCCTTCATTACGCGGCTTGACGATTCCCCTGTCCCCAGGCTACGACTTGGTACTTGCCCGATTGACTATTCCTCTTGCGTTCGTAACCTAGGGCTTCTCATCGACAGCAAGCTCACGTGGAATCAGCAGGTAGCGTCTATTTCTAGCCGCGTGCATGGTTCTCTCAGGCAGCTCTCCTCCTCTCGGGATTGTTTTTCCCCGGCGTTACGTCGGATGCTGGTTGCGACACTGGTTTTTCCTATTCTCGACTACTGTAGTGTAGTCTTCAATGACGTCTCCGGCGAGCTAAATACGAAACTCCAGCGGTTGCAGAATTGCTGTGTCCGGTTTGTGCGCAGACTGCCTAAGGACGAGCACGTCTCACCTCATAGGCGCGAGCTCGGCTGGCTCTCAGTCAAGGATAGGCGACTGTATTTTCTAGCGACACTCTTCTTTACAATCACTAGACTAAACCGTCCTCCCTACTTAAGCGAGTTCTTTATTGCTCGCCCACAGGAATCATATGAGTCCAGGCGCTTAGTTCGAGGCGACTACCTCATCCCGGGGTTTACCACTGAGGCTGCTCGCCGCTCGTTCTCGGTACAGGCAGTCAAACTGTGGGACAGTCTTCCGGGAGATGTTAAGGCCGCTCCCAGTCTAGCCTCGTTTAAGTCGCGCCTGTATAGATACCTTTTTCAGTCGGAGGAACTCCGTAGTCAGGAGCTTTACCTACTATAGGCAATGGGAGACTGACTGATTGGCATGGTATAGCATGGTGAGCACTTGAATTAGGTCATCTTCAGTGGCGTGTCAGTGGTACCTCTGCTTAATCTAATTATCTCACGGATCGGTAGGCTAAGTAGATGTAAGATACTCTTTTGTATTTCTTATCAACCTATGTTTTCTTTCTGTTGTTTTCTTATCTCTACTGTATTATTATTCACTTATACCATATCTATAATGTATTATATCTTTATTAACGCTATTGTATTGTACTTCTCCGTACTTGCCCAACTCATGTGGCATAATAAAATCTATCTATCTATCTATTGTATATTGTCAGTATTCTCCATATTTTCTCCCCTATCCTCGCTTTTCTTTCTTGTACTCCTTCTTCTTTCGTTCCTTCTCTGACTTCTACGGCAATCTCTTCTCTTACCCCCGTGATTATCCCTCCTCTCGGTCTTCCTCTTTTTTCTATTCTCTCTGCACCTTGGCATTCCCTTTTCCATCCCTTTGGCATTTTCTTCTTCCATCTCTCCCATTCTTTTTCTTCTAGCCATGTTTCGGTCATTCCTACTATGTCGAATCCTGTCACATACTCCCAGAATTCTTCGTCTTTTTCTTTCATTCCTGCTATATTCCAGAATATCATTTTTGCACCTTTTTCTCCTTCGTTTACCTATCTATTTCCTCTTCCTCCTCTTCCTCGTCCTCTTCCTCTCTCCTCTCGTCGTGTGCTTAGAGTTCTTTCGACTAGTTGTCTTCTTTCTTCCTCCCATTCCCATAGTTCTTCTCCTATCCATATCTTCTTGTATCCTACTTTTGTTCTAATGCTTTTTTCTCTTTCCTTTCTTGCCCTGTCCCATAATTCGTTTTGCACCTCTCTTTCTTTTTTGATGAGGTCGTCATCGATGTAGATTTTTCTTCCTCTCAGTTTTCCTTTTACTCTCATCACTTTCCTCTTGTCCTCCCAGGTTGCGAGCTTCACCATTATGGCTCTTTTTATTCTTCCAATCTCCGCGACTTCCTTCATGATCGCCCTCTCTCCCGTGAGCTCTTCTATTATGGACCTTGCTATTTGTTCGGCTGCCATCTCTCCTTCTGTATCTTCCCCTCTTATTATAATGTTGTTTCTTCTTTCTTGTTTCTCTTTTCTTTCGTATACCTCTTCGAGTTCTTTCATTCTTCTTTCTTGCTCTCCTTGTTCTCTTCTTTCCCTTTCTTTTACTTCTTTTATCATTCTTTCGATTCTCTCTTCTGTCTCTTTTTTCTTTGTCTCTTTTCTCACTTTTTCCTCTTCTTCTCTTTTTTCCCTTTCCTCTTCAAGTCTCTCAACTCGTTCTTCTAGCTTTCTTCTCTCCTCTGCCCCCTGTTTTCTTATTTCTTCAATCTCCTTTCTTATTTTTGTTGCTTCCTCTTTCGCCTCTGCTCTTCCTGTTTTCATTTCCTCCCTCATTTTCTTTATTTCTTCTGTCATGCTTTTCATTCCTTCGTACATTTGTTCCACAATTGTTTTCACCCATTCCGGTTCATCTTTCTCTCTGGCTTCTGTTCTGTCCTCTCTTCCTTGGACCTTCCTCGCTTCTCCCCCACGCTCTTTCGTCCCTTCTTCCCTTGGGGGCGTCCTCTGCAACGGCATGTTGCTTTTCTTTACTCTTCTCTTCTCTCCTTCGTCTTCTTCTGTTTCTTCCTCCCCTGCCTTCCTTTTCCTCAGGCTTTCTATTATCGATCCGTCTGATGCCGATCGCTCCCTTATCCAGGTCTTTGCCTTTAGCGGTCTTCCCCTTCTCCGTTTGTCTGGCGAGCCTAACGGCGTTCCCCACTCCTCTGTTTGTTCTCCTTCGTTTTCCTCTTGTCTCGTGTCTCCGAGCTTCCACCTCTCCGCTTCCCTTGCCATATGCTCTCCACGACTCGCGTAGTCTGACTGCCGACTCACGCGCCCGCGCGCTTTGGTCTGCTTGTCAGATTTCAGGTGTTCGTGCCGGTGCTTTAGGTTATGTGCTAGACTTTATTTGCTGTTCTACTCCTTTTTCTTTCTCTTTGTACCTTTTTTTTTCTCCCCTGTTTTTCTTCTCCTCTCCGTGATTGCTCCCTCTGTTCTTTTTCCTCTCTCTTCCAGCTTTGATTGACCTTTTTTTTTATTTTCTTTCACTCCGATTTTCACACTCCACTATTCTATACGGTGTCTATCCCGGAAGTCTTATCACTAATAGTATTTTTAGTGAAATATAAACAATTTTGAAACTGAAATTAATAAAATTTCGAATTTTTTTTCATTTGATGTTGTCTAGTTAATGAAAAATGAGGGAAATTTAAATTAATAATTTTATTTTAAAACTAAATTAGTAAAAACTCATTTTTTATGAGCAGATTTATTAATTCCAAGGCTCACGTAAACTTATTTAGTATTTTTTATACTTTTACTTCTATAATATTAAAAATTAAAATAAAAAAAAATGATTTTACCAAAAAATGAACTTGGATCTTCTTGCGGCACGTGTTGTTTTTAATTTGAAAAAATAAAGAAAAAAAAAAAATTCCTCGTGTTTTTTCATCACAACGAAGCTTTTTAGGGGGCGTCGGGAAAATTTTAATTTTTCGATCAGTCTAATATATACAGGGTGATCCAGAATGAGGTATTTTCCTTCTACCAGTGGATTCTTCGTGAAAATCTGAGCCGAAAATTATCAATGCTAAAATGTCGAGGGTAAAGCCGTTTTTAGATAAGAGCCGTTTGAAGTTAGCGAATACGAGAACAGATACGAAACTACCTCAGGGCCGCTGATCGTCGTTTTGTCAGTTGGCGAAATCGCGGTGGCCGGTGACGCGTCGCGAGGACCGCCAGGCCGGCGGTGCGGCCCTGAGACAGTTTCGTATCTGCTTTCACATTGGCTAACTTTGAACGGCTCTTGTCCGAAAACGGCTTCACCCTCGACATTTTATCATTGATAATTTTCGTCTTAGATTTTCACGAGGAATCTACGGGTAGAAGGAAAATACCTCATTCTGGATCACCCTGTATATATTGTAACGTATCAGGCGTTATGCCTGATACGAATACATGAGACAACCGCGCATCCCCCTTCACGCATAACAACTGACGTCACAAAGCGCTATAAAATGAGCGGTGCCGCTCGGCAGAGGAGCGCATTCCAGGTATAGCACCGGTGCGACTCACAACTAATTTGCTAGGACCTGACAGGCATAGAGCCCAGGTACCTTTTAGAGTCACTTTTGCGATACGGAGTTACCTAAAGCAGGAACTTACGTTTAGAATCACATTATTAATTTACGCACTTTTCTCTTCCAACTTCAATCATTTAAAAACATTGTCTATCATATCAAATCGATAACGGTAATATCGTGGCTTAGCCGAAAACATATAAACGCACTCAAATCATAGGATAGTTTTGTAGTTTAATTCTTTAGGATAACATTTTCTTTTGTAATAATTTTCTTTTTGTAATATTTTTACTCATAATTTTTATAGATTAAATCATTATTTAACTGAACAGCTAAAATCCATTTCAGAACATCTTTCTTTCCTTTATTCTACTAATCAAACCATAGCTAATATACAGCTTCGGTCAGGCAAACGCTGCCCAGATCAGCCGCCTGCTTTGGTGCACTAGTTGCATCCAAGTCAGGGTACTGTCTTGGTGAGATAACGCCGATCCAAGTCTGATACAGCCTTGGTGCGGATCACCGCATCCAGGTCTGAGGGAGGCAGCTACGGCGAGATTCGTTCCGCCCTAGTCTGTATTAGGGTCTAACATATTGCTATTTCGGGAGGTCCTGATTATTATTTCAAGATAAAGAAGTTACAAGTAACTTCCGGCTCGCATCACCTTCAGTGCCGCGATCCGAGCAACCCCCAAAAGTTACAATATATACCGATCTACCATAATTGACTTATATAAAAGCAACATGCCTGTGTAGTACATGTATATATTTATATTTACCCATAGATAACCTATGTATCCCCGTACATGTATAATAATCGCCGCAATTACATTTGACAATTGTAATTAGAGCGAATAAACTTCGTAATTACTTCAAAAAATTGTAATCAGATGGAAAATAACTACCAATCACATTCCGCGATTGTGATTAGTAATTATTTTCTCACTAAATACAATCTCGCAACATTCTGTTCCACGTGCGTTTTCGACAGTCCCAGACAACAAGTCACCGGGCCAGCGTTTTCGGCTCACGCACGCCCTCGCGCCGCAGCGACAAGAAAGTTAGTTTTCTGCGCGCAGTTTATATCAGTGTGGTTCCAAAGATCACTGGTTGCGAAGACTAATATATTAATAAATTCGTAAATCCTGACTGCAAGGGATTTTGTGAACGGCTTGTTAGTTTTGTGATACAAACAATTGAGTACAATTGTGATTACGGAAAATGGGAAAATATAGTGATCCGAAGAAACGTTCCTTGTGTGTACGCCGGCTGAAACGTACAACATTGCGTAAACGAGAGTAAGTCCATGTTTTGTAAGATTGCATTGTTTTCGTACGTTCTTAGGTAGCCCGCCCTACTGAAATAGGTAGTCAGGTAAATCCTGAAACTTTATGGATGAATTCTGTAAGTCATTCATCATACTATGTAGCTTGTGATAAAATTATAGCATGTAAGTATTATCAGATATGATACAAAGAAATAAACGTATTTTATTACGGATTTATTATTTTATTTACATTTATGTATAACTACATCAAAACATATTTTGATGCGTTGATTTGTATCATATCTGATATACCCAGAATAACATCATATCATAAGCTGAATTATATGATAATAAATTACATGCAGAATTCGTGATAACGTTTTGTGATTTATCAAACGATCTTCTTCAGTAGGGCAACAACAGCAATTTCACTGAAAGCCGTTGGTGCGTGGAATCGTTGTATTGTGTGTAAAGTCTTCGGTTTTGTTTTTATATTTAGCGTTACACGAACAGTTTTTTTGATCTGAAGTTTCTATATTCTGAATTTGTACTGAATATTGTCCTTCATTCAGACCGTTTTTCCTTGAGCTCGAATATATCGAGGTTTCAACGTGAAACCGGAGACCCAAATGCCTGATCATTTTCGATTCGGTTGATTGTTTTATTCTTTTACTACCTATAAGTAACTTCAATGATTTATTACAGATTTTTATCTCAATCCATACTCAAAAAATTGCAATGTTCATCACTGTATGCGAAATAAAGATATTGAGAACCATAGGGTTATCATTTTATTTTATTTTTAAAAAAATCGGAAATCTTATCGAACGGTTTCTTGCAGGTTCAAACTTTTGTAAAAATGTTGTTGAAGAAATTATGTTACATAATATTGTCAATTCAAAAAACATCGAGCTCAAGTCCGTCGTATACTTTGACTTCTTATATACACGGTGTTGACAGCGAAATATCCAAACCGAGTTTTAAAAATTCATGCGTGTTTATTAGGGTGCTCCAAAAAAACATTTTTTGTTTTTTTTTCAATTGCTATCATCTCAAAAGTTTCTAGTAGGTATAAAAAGAATTCTCCCACAAGGACAGTTCGATATTTTGATTCTACGTGACGCGCAACGGTTTTCCGTTTTCTCATATGAATAACACGTAAGAAATTTTTTTTTTGTATTTCTCAAATAAAACTACGAACAAATTTTTTTTTTTCAATTTTGATGAACATGTTCTTGTAGGAAATTGAATTGTCTACAAAAAAGTTCTGATATGATTTTCTCGTAAACCTAACGGGTAAAACGTTATCAGACTTTGAATACCCGCAACCAAGTTAAATCTAACCGTATATGATTTTAGAACGCATTTTGTATTTCACCGGATGTTACTGTATGATTTATATTTTTTTTACACTGCGAATAATTACTCAGTGGTTAAAAAGAGACATATAAGTCTCAATACTAGCTCATATTGCAGTCAAATTTCTTCTTGGAAATAAAAAAAATTCAACCTATATCCACTTAGTTGCGAGTATTCAAAGTCTGATAACGTTTTACCCGTTAGGTTTACTAGGAAATGATATCAGAGCTTTTTTGTAGACAATTTAATTTCCTACAAGAACATGTCCATCAAAATTGTAAGAAAAATTTGTTAGTAGTTTTATTTGTGAAATACAAAAAAACAAATTTCTTACGCGTGATTTATATGGGAAAACGGAAAACTGTTGCGCGTCACGTAGAATCAAAATATCGAGCTGTCCTTGTGGGAGATTTTTTTTTATACCTACTAGAAACTTTTGAGATGATAGCCAAAAAACTTTTTTTTTGGAGCACCCTAGTGTTTATACAGGGTGGTGCACTTAAGTTGGCACAGTAAAATATCTTGAGAACAACGTATTTTAGAGAAAGATTTTTTGAATAAAAGTTCCATGGTTCGGAGGGGGCAAAACACTGTGCTATTATACTCTCCATTCGGCGGAGGTTTACAAGGTCATTCGTTGGTCAACATTGTTTTTTCAACGGGAACGTATACTTTTTTTGATAGATTTGCATTTTGCACAGAAATATACAAAAGTATCATCCCAAGTTGTCTTTCCTACGACATCAATTTTTCAAGATATAAAATGGGTAGACTCATACCAAAGTTAGGGGTGTAAATTTATTTTTTTACAATTATCTCGTTTATTATCAACTCTATCGTAAAAATGGCGATGACCAAAGTTGCATGAAATAGAATTTCGTATAACTGATTGTTCCTTACCATTTTTACAATAAAGTTGATAATAAACGAGTTGGCGTCTAACTCTGTAAATATCGATCCTAGGGTAGAAATAATCAAAACCAAACATAAGTATCAGAACTGTGCCAACTTGAATGGACCACCCTGTATACTTTGTATGTTTCACATATTTCAAGTAGTTCATAGCCTAGCAAGTAAGCGCTCCGTTTCGTAACTGCGAGGTCTCTGGATCGAGTCTCGCTGCTGACAATTTTTTTTTTGTTTAATTTCATTCTACTCTATGTTATTCTGAAAACAGATGTATCATAATTTTGCAAGATATTATATACAATAATCAATTTTGATCCAAAAAAAAACAGTTTTTTATTTTCATAATCTTGCGGCAGAAAAATCTGAGTTTATAAAATATATAATACTTTTCTCTTGTTGAAAGTCAATAATTTCAAATATAATATTTATAATTTAGTAATATAATATTTCTTTTTATTATTATATTATAATATAATATTTATATTTTATAACTTTTATAAATATTTTATTTATATGTATGAAAAACGGAAAGAAAGAAGATTATTGAAAAATAGTTTGACTTCATTATAAAAATATAAAAAATTAGGTACCAGGATGGTCTTTGAGTAGATATTTCTCTAAAATCAAAATTAATTTTTTTAATCCCGTTGTTCGATGATATATTTTGACCAGGGTGGCCATCATAATACCGAAAACTATACCGTGAGAATCAGGTGAAACCGAATGGTCCATCCGCCCAGGCGGCGAATATTTGGTAATTTCATGGGGATAGCCACTCGTTGCACTGAATATCCCTAGGGTGATTTTGGCGCGCGGTCGATGAAACTCGGCAGATCGACCGCGCGCCAGGATCACCCTAGGGATTTTTCAGCGCAACGAGTGGTTAGCCCGCTAAAAATACCAAATATTCACCGTCTGGGCGGATGGACCATTCGGTTTCACCTGATTCTCACGGTATATGTATATTTCTCAATATTTTTACTACCATTACTCACAAAGCCGTGGTTTGCAATATGTGTATAGATGGCAGCTAAGACGAGCTGCAGCATTAGCTTCGCAACAAGAACAGGTAGCCAATGTTAATTTCGAAATCGAATCAGGCCCTCCGTTCGAAGAAGGGCTAGAAGAAGAGCCGAGTTCGGATCAAACCGAAAATAGATCTACCGATTGTACGCGCGAAGAAGAGGTAGCAATCGAAGGCCGTTATATCGTTGATATCAGTTACATGCTGGAGCAGATCCATGATAAATTTGATAATTATGATCCGCTTTTGATTTGTACGTTTCGAGACATGATACATACAAAGGCGCGCCGTCAAGGTTTGCAAACCCAAATCTTCGTCCAGTGCCGGGTTTGCAATTTTAAGGACAGTATTTGGACCGATCGTACGGATGGTGAAGCGATGGATATCAATCGAAATGCTGTCGCCGGGACCATCGCCACGGGAATAGGATTCTACCAGTTGGAAGAACTCTTGGCCTCTATGAGTGTTCCCTGCATGTCGGGAACGACATACAGAAAATATGAAACCGAAATGATCGCAGCATTCGAGAAAGCAGCACTCACTGAAATGCTGCAGGCTGGCGAAATCGCTAAAAAACATGCACTTGAAAGAGGAGATTTTATTATGCATGACCGCAACAAAATTCCGGTTCTAACCGTTGTAGCCGATTGTAGTTGGATGAAACGGTCATACAAAATGGGCAAATATGATTCCCTGTCTGGTGTTGGTGCGATCGTCGATCATCATACACAGAAGGTAATCTTCATTGGCGTCCGCAATAAGTTTTGTTGTATTTGTGAATGTGCTGCACGGACCGACGTATTGCCAAGAGATCACGTATGCTTCAAAAATTGGGGCCGTGACCAAGCATCTACCGGAATGGAGGGCGACGCGCTATTGGAAGGATTCGAAACAAGTATTGAAACCCACGGCCTCATTTACAAGACTTTGATAGCAGACGGAGATAGTAATGTTTACGAATCAATTATAGACAACGACCCGTACTCGAAGTACGGCATAATCGTCGAAAAAAAGGAATGCGTCAACCATTGGCTAAGAAACTTAGCAAGAAAGATCAGAGATGTAGCTGTAACGAACGTCACATGAGTTGTCCGACTATGCCTAACCGCGTAGCGTCTAAGTATAACCGCCCGTTATCTATGATAACAAATAAAAATAATTTTGACCTATCTCTCAATAGATCGATTTTTGGATCCTACGCCGTCTAGTCCTATACAGGTCTCGCATTAATTATTTAAACAGAAGGGCCTAATTGTCTTGTCAGGAATGTATTAGGTCGGGTAAAATGATAAGGAAAATTAATTGATAGAAATAGATTATATTCTTGAACGATTATTTGAAGTAAAACGTACGGCTGAACATAAATGAATATCGTGTATGGCTAATACAAGGGTAATGATGTGTGTATCGACGCGGGTTCGTGAAGAGAGCTTACCTTAAAAGAAACCTTTAGATAGGTACCAAACAAAAATATGCCCTTCTCGATTCTCGCGTTGACACCTTGGTAGTGATAAAATAATATAATGTGTGAATATGATGTCGCTCGGATTTTAATGTTTGGGTTGATAAATCTTTGCAAACTAGCAACTCCTTATAACTCTTTCGTTGCAATTCCTTATGGTTATACTAATATTATATTGCTTAAGATTATATAGCCATGCTCGACAAGTTGGAGACGTCGCGAACTTGCTTAAAACTGAGGGTTTTCCCCGAAGTGTCTTTGCACTAGCTTTAGGCAAGGTCTTTGGGCTTCCTTAAACTAATTATCATAGCAAGCATAGATAATAGATATAGGTAACAGGGTAATGACAAAATATAGTGTAATTACAAGTATAACTAGTATACTTGTGAGAATACTGGAAACAATTTGATAGTAAAGATGGAATTTAGCATGAATGATAATACATGGATAACGATCGTCGACACTTAGCTTTAGTAGAACCGACCATGGAGGGCTGGATGTCGCGTCGCACCCTTGATTTTGCGGGTCCTCACCTTTAGTATCTTCTAACTCCAAACTTTGCACTATCGATGTGGGTTTTTTGAACAGTCTCGGTCTTTAATAAAGTATCTATACACTGACTCGAATTTTGAATATTTTTGATGAAATTAATAAGGTCCTGAATTTGAAAAATGTCTATCACTAAGTTTTGATTATAATGGAACGTAATGTTTGAATTTTTGAACTTAAAACTGAATCTATAATTACAAGTACGAGACTTGGCAAAACTAAACTGAATAATTATTTTTTTTGACGAGTACTGAGTCCCTTGGGTCACCACTTTGTTAAAGATTGAACACCAACTCTAGGCTCTAACTAGCACCCGGTTCTCTGCATCCACGCGCCTCGCGTTTTACCAGAAGAAAGACACAAAAGGATGATCGCTACCTCGCTCGTAATCAGCCGTCAAGCCTTTGGGGACTTAAGTCCCAAGAAGTGCACGCGTCAGCCGTCTGCACCCACATAGTCGGTTCACCGTAGTAATTAAATTATACTTATGCTAGATTCTTAAGGTTAGCTAGATACAATCACTCCATGCATAACACACATCCCAATTCTTTAACTTAGAATTTCCTAGGTCTTATGGTTTACCTTGTCTATACTAGGATAATTAGGGTTTTATTAGAAAGAGTTATAAGGATGCGACTATAGGTGCTAGGTCAACAGAAACTGCTACGTTGTAAGCGTTAATCCTAGGTATTCTATATTATACGTGACTTCTTCGACATTAAGGAGGTAATGAATCTTTTCTAAATAACAAAGCGAATCGTGACAAAATGCACGTTTTAATAATTCTCCTTCTCGAGTATCCAAAAAGAAGAGTAACAACTAGGGTTTCCTCGAATGCTGATGTCTTTGTCTGATCTCAACTCAAATTTGATTATTATAAATTGATTGATTGATTATTATAAATTTTTAGGGAAAGCGTAAAGTTGGTACGTAACATAGCCAAGACCAAAGGTCGCAACATCTCCCGCCTGAAGAAGTCAGTACACAGTAGCGTCCTGAAATTGAGGTAAACAATTGAGAAGGCAATACTGCATCGCCAGAAAGATTTCGGAAGAGATACTACAAGGGCAACAAAAGTTGATCTTCTTAAGAACGATGTCCTGAATGCACCATATCACGTCTTCGGTGACCATCGAAAGTGCAATCAGCTGAACGGTTTTTGTCGTCAACAGAGTACTAACGAAGGAGTAAACACTGTCAAGGATCTGAAAAAAGCCGGACTTTTTCAGCAGCTGGAAGAAGCTGTTATATATCTAAGCTTTCACGCAGATAGCTTACTGTACCGCGCCACTAATAACATTGCAGAATCGTTCAATGCCATAGTCGGCAAATTGATCGGTGGGAAAAGGATCAACTTCGGCTAGAGGAGGACTTTTCAAGCTAGATGCGCTGGGTCAGTGTTACACCATAATACGCAAAACGTATTAACGAAGTTGCATGAAAGCGAAGGCAGACAGCCACCCAGCACTGTAACTGCTATAGTAGCCCGGCGCCAGCGTAAAGTACGTGAGAATGCGCTGATGAAGAGATCGCGAAAAGAAAGACGGGCACTATATCGTGATAAGCACACGAAACAACGGGGACAGGATAAAAATTACGGTCCAAATGCAAAGAAGCCGGATTTGCCTGCTAACGTGTACGATGATCTCGCGGAGCTACATCAGAGCCGGCTGATAGAAAATCAGAAAGATCGCATCGAAATCGAAATCTGCACAAGGGGGCAAGCCGACAATGCTCTCTGGCAATCCACGCGAAGAAAGCTACTGACTGCTTCAAACTTTGGTAGAGTGTGCCGGATGCGTGACACAACATCGTGTTCTGCTACCGTACAGTCCATACTGTATCCATCATTGAAGGGTACACCTGCCATGGTCTGGGATCGGACAAACGAAGACAAGGCCATCGAGAAGCTGCAAAATAAATTAGCAGACGAAGGAAATCCTGTGACTATCAGGCCATGTGGATTGTTCATCGATCCGAACCTTGAATTTCTAGGAGCCAGTCCAGATGGTATCATCGATGATACAGCTATTGTTGAAGTGAAATGTCCAAGATCTGCATTGGCTTATCACCCAGAAGATGCGATTCAACAAGGCGTCACCGAAATTCCAAAGTATTTCGACAGGAATGATACATCGAAGATGAACAAGGCTCACCATTATTATTACCAGGTGCAGGGACAGTTGCACGTAACGCGTGCCGATACTTGTTACTTCGCTGTATGATCGCCTTTGGGTCTGAAGTACGTCAAAGTACCACGAGATGATGCATTCTGGAATGAGCAAATGGAACCTTACCTAACCCGATTTTACAAAGAGTGCATGCTGCCTGAAATAATAGACAGCCGATTCATTCGTAGAATGCCAATGAGAGATCCAAAATATGTTCTGCAGGCCAGACAATTTAGGAGCCAGGCTGTCGAAACATCCAGAACCGTAACTGGAGTACAACATACAAGGGTTGCGACACCTAACTCATCAGATACAATACCGGGGAAAGACCATTACCAATGTTCACTCTCCCAATCGGCAAGCACAAGCAGCGAAAGCGAATTTGCATACACGGGAACTTGGAGTGCAAAAAAAGTTCGGCCGACGAAACTGAATAGAAATCATAAAGATCCATATTCTTGGAGTGTAATATCGTCGGATGAGCAAAACGAGCGAGTTATGCCTCTAAGACTGATAAAACGTCCTTCCGAAGACGAAGCGTCTTGGGTATTATCATCCTCTGCAGATGAACAGATCGGTTCATCGAAAGGCAAGGCACGAATTCCGCCGCTCAGAGTTAAACGCACTTTTAAGTGCGAAAATCCTTGGGTTATATCATCTACAGACGAGCAAGAGTCTGCACATGATAGCCAACAAGCGCGTGGCACTCCACCTGTCGCGCTGACATCGCGACCGGCAGCGCCGTCTGAAGCGGCAAAGACCCGTGATACTGGGATTCCATGAGTCGTTATATCGGACGATCGTATCAAAAGTCCGACCCGAATAGAAATTGAGATTCTACAATCGGCGAATCAAAATGTGAAGATTGCTGATATTGAGAAAGATATATTATCAGAAGAGTCTTTGCTGAATGATACATCGATAGATCAATTTCTATCAGTGATCGAGAAAACATCCCAATTTAATATGGCAACTTCTCTTTGGCTAGCACATTCACGGTTCATCAAGCCTTCGCGGACATCGCAAGATATCCACATTATCGGTGGCAATGCATTCAGGCATTGGCGATGTTTGCATTTTGATGGAACCCAGCTGTTTGTATATGACAGCCTAGGCTGTGATAGCTGTCAGTCATTACAAGCAGAAGAAAAGAAGTTTGTTTCTTTACGCTACCCGAATCTGAAACATAAAGATGTCGTGTTTCCAGCAGTACAGATACAGCCCGACAATTTCAGCTGTGGAGTATTCGCTGCAGCTTTTGCTACAACAATAGCTTTGGGAGGGAACCCATCGCATGAAATATACTCCACGGACGTAATGAAATTGCGAAATCATCTTATAAAAATAATACAGAGCAAAAAATTATCTGCCTTTCCAAGCGCTTAGTTCACATCGCATCGGTGTAGTTCATGCACTAGAAAGATTTCCAATAATTGTGTGAAAAATTTTGTCGCGTACAATATTTGTTGCATTACTCGGATTAAAGAGTAAAACAGTTCGCATCTCTTCGGAGCGGATCGAACAACAGGTCACAGTTCGCAGCTCTTCGGAGCGGATCGAACAGGTCACAGTTCGTAGCTCTTCGGAGCGGATCGAACAACAGGTCACAATTCGCAGCTCTTCGGAGCGGATCGAACAAGTGACAGTTCGCAGCTCTTCGGAGCGGATTGAACAAGTGACAGTTCGCAACTCTTCGGAGCGGATCGAACAACAGGTCACAGTTCGCAGCTCTTCGGAGCGGATCGAACAGGTCACAGTTCGCAGCTCTTCGGAGCGGATCGAACCAGTGACAGTTCGCAGCTCTTTGGAGCGGATCGAACAGGTCACAGTTCGCAGCTCTTCGGAGCGGATCGAACGGCAAGTCAATTTCGCATCTCCTGGCCGAGAGGACCGAAATGTTCGACATGAAGGAAATCTTATGGGAAACATTGTCAGTTAGCCTCCTCGTGGCGTTTCCTGGAAATACTCGTGATTACCTGAGTAGCTAATGATTGACGTTTACAAATTGTAAAAACAACATGTCAACATTCGTAGAATATTCTTCTTTTTTGAATACAATTTTGGTAAAGTAGAGACAATTATAATTGTTTCAATTGACATACAATAATTGTGGGCAATTTTTAAAGTTGAAATTGCAGAAGATTATTATTGTAAACTTGAATAATGAAAATTTTAATTCGATAAACGATTCTAAATATTTTTGGTTCAGCCTCAGCCATTAGGCAATCAAGTGACAGGTAAAGAGGTACGAAATTGCGGGTCGGGATCGGAAAGTTAGAAATAAAGTCTGAGATAGTGTAAATCTATTATGCATGTAGTTTGTTGTTTTGCAATACGTTTAGCTTTATAGCCATATTCTCCGGTTCAGACTTGTCTTGCGATCTTATCAGTCCAGAAAAAGGTAAACATATTACATTCATGATATTCTCGTAATTACAAAAAACTGGTTTCTCACATTCACGGCATGATTTCTTCTGGATGAGCAAGATGCACATTTTTTAGACTTTTTTTTATAATACTCCTAAATGACAAATATTACTAACTTACAATTTGTTTCGACGGTAAGGAGTTATAGCATAAACTAGGCTCATCAGCTAAAATCGTCAATAGATTTATGTCTCACAGTCAGTCTGAAATATTCATCAATGAATCACGTAGAGCACATTTATAATTTTTCACATCTACGAAAAAACTATTATCCTATTGTGCTTGTTTTAGAAGCGTGTGTAATTAGGTGAAATAAATAAAAGAGAAATGAAACGTGTATTTTGATTACTTATTTATTCATTTATTTATTTATTTAAAATTGAAGACGTATTTCGTCCCCCTGCCCCCGCCTGCACCCCCGCCGCCTCCTTTCCCGCCTCCACCCTTCCCGCCGCCACCCTTCCCGCCGCCGCCCTTCCCGCAGCCACCCTTCCCGCCGCCACCTTTCCCGCCTCCATCCTTCCCGCCTCCACCCTTCCCTCCACCTCCTTTCCTACCATCTCGTACCGCGTTACGGCTGCTGCTGGGCGATGCGTCCCAATAACGCCGGTTCGACCACTTGTACCTAGATATAATTTTTAACAATAGTTGAGCATTTTATTTTATTTTATTTAATGATTTTACAATAACAAATTGGAATCTTTTTGAGTTGACAGTGAAATCTATCAGGCCTATTTAAATGAAGGTTTGGGAATGATACTCTATTTTTGCGGACATTGTTATTGTTAAAAATAATGATTCTTCAGAGTGTACAGTGCTTTAATGCAACTTGCAATCTCTCTCTTTCGAAAAAAAAAAAAAACTTTCAGAAGTCTGTGGGGTACATCAATCCAACAGAGTTTTAGCTGGGCTCATTTGATGGTCAAAATACGAGCCTGATCGAATTGTTTCTGCGCAGAGTTTCAGATCGTGTAAAGTAGAATCCGATAGGACTGGGTTTCTGACCGTGAAATGTGCTCTTCTAAAATCCTATCGGATTGATTCAGTGCCGTGTATGTGATACTAAATGTAATGTGGTCTTAAAGTCATTTTATACTTACATTTCATTGCGGCACCGGTGAATTCTGGTGAATAAAATGTTACGATCAAATCTTTGAAAGCGTAACATTTAGTAAACGTTTGCAATAACCATGTACTACTAACATTATGACAGAGCGTAGGTTCATTTGCGAAAACAAACATACCAATTTTAATTGACGAAACTGGAATTACCAATACGGAAAAAATCACTAGCAACTGAAAATCAGTAGTTACATCTTTGATAACTCCAATGATATATTGACTATGAAAGTGATATAGTTGAATCGTATTGACAATGGCTAAGGATATTAACATCAAGATTTCAGCGTATTTTATATAAAAAACTGCATATTGAAAGAATATGGATTGTCAGCAATATTTTTCTTTCTGTTGCGTAATATTTTTACGAATCTATATTATTTCACTATTCAATCACATGTGGACGTTGACAAGAAGACAAATTTGAAACCATTGATAAAAAGGAAGAACGTTTATGTGGATGATCATTTTTGTGCATACTAGGGACTAAAAAATTCTATAAAATATTACGTATTTACCCGACGACTCCCCCCGTCCCCCCTCTCGATCTCTTCCGTCCTCGCGCGCCTTTCTGCGACTCGCCTGCCCTTCTCCCGCTGGTCCACCTCCTGCTCTTCTTTACGCCGCTTCTTTCTCTCCTCCTCTTCCTTATCCCGCTTCTTTCTCTCCTCCTCTTCCTTATCCCGCTTCTTTCTCTCCAGCGTTTCTTTATCCTGCTTGTCTTTCTCCAACCTCGCTATCTCCTGCGCCCATCTCTCTCGCCGCACTCTCTCTTGCTTCTTTTTTTCGTTTTTCTCCACCTCCTGCTTCTCTTTTTCGTTTTTCTCCGCCTCCTGCTTCTCCCTCTCTATCTTTTCTCGTCTTGCCCTATCTAAATCCTCCCTTATGAGCCGGATTTCGGCCAGCTCTTTCTCGGCCTGCTGCCGGGCCTCCCTCAACAAGGCCAGCTCTTCCGCCATCTCATTTTCTGTCATTTTCTGATCGAGACACAAATAATACAGCGAATGATTATGCTATCGACCAGAAAATAGATAGATAGATAAATTAGAGCGATGTTAGATAGATCGTTCATTACCAGAACATAGATGGATAGATAAATCAGACAGATTTTAGATAGATCGTTTATTATCATGCCTATATTAATATTCGGCATCAGCATATAAACAATTAACTAATCATTAAACTAGAAAGTATATGAAAGAGCAGACATGATGGATGCATGATCGAATACAGAATAGGAGTGGAGAGAGATTAAAAAGGATGAGAAGGGCACAGCGAAGCGAGCCTGAGTCCACAAATTTGATACTTACCGCAGCGTAGGTTTCTGAACGACGCCACTGTTAGGCAGCGATCGGAGCAACTGATATATATCACCGAACAGAAGACGAACTTTTTTATCGCTGTGGCGCCGAGGGCGTGTGCGCGCAGAAAACACTGGCCCGACGACTTGTTGCCGGGGACTGTCAAAAACGCACGTGGAATACGAAAATTTTTATCTCAAAAAAATGCTTGAACACGTATGTTCTATCGATGATAATCAGACGAAATAATAATGGACAAGGGAGATTGTCGGCTCATATAAAATTATTTTTAGAAGTTGTCTGTGGTGTGGAAAAAAAAAACCCAGAAAATTCTGACAGTGATGGTTTTCAAGCATAACGTTTTGCTCTGTAAAATGCACTTATTTTTAGATTTTCGGAATTATTGTCATCAAGTCATTCGTTATCGAGTAGCGCCACTACTGTGTATGTGAAATCGGAGTGAGTCCGCGGATCAGGCCGTTTCGGCACACATACGACTGACGTTACTCAAAATTGGATAACAGAGTGAAAAAAATCTGATATTTAAAAATTATTCTGAAGTGTCGATCTCAGTCATCGTAACATGTAATAAACTATGTGATATGTATTGTAAGGCTTTTTTTATTACACCAGACTATTTTTTAATTATCCATACATGGGACATTCCGTGTCAACTTGGCCGACGTCGGACCCTGACCATCTGGGATTTGATGCATGTTTTTTCATATCATATTTGCTCCAATTTTTGACCAGTCACTTTACACCGATAAAAAAAAAAATTATGAAATCCGGGGCTCAAAAATACTCCCAAAAAATAATTCGTCACGGCACTGGCTTCATGATAAATATAATAGTTACGCTCCCGAGCTGGCTGACGCCGGCCGAGCTGCGTCCACGGCCTGCGATACCGACCCACGGTTCGCGCGCTACGCTCTCTCTTGGGCATTGGGGGAACTATGGATTATCATGGCTTCCCAACGATTTACAATCGCTAATTACAACGAATGCGAGTTTCCACATAGAGACTTTATTCCTGCACAAAACAAAGATGTTTTTGAATAGGGGTGTTTGTCATACCGTGTAGAATGGTGCTTACACAGTTATTTTCGGGTTAATGATGCGTGGGCTCTGATATTAGTCGAAATAAGTGACACGCCCACATTCTGCGATTAAAATTTAAAAAAAAAAATCGATTTCATTGAATTTTGGGAGCTAGCTCGAACTCATTCCTCGTCAAACATCGGCTGCCAAAAGGACAATCCGATTGATAGCCCCGTTTAGGAGATATTCGAGAAATTAGACCGGTCGGTCAAAATCGTCTGGTCCCTCCCCTTAAAATATAATAATTAGGTAATATTTTTTCTTCAATGTTCGAAATAATAATTGCTAATGTTACAGGCAATTGAATTTGTACGATTATGCTATATTATATATCTTAGCACGGGTGACATGGTATTGTTCTGATTCTCAATCTGCTGAAAATTGTCATGAATTGACAAAATTTCATTATCCAAGATTGCAGGAATACATGATGTATAAATTCATACAAAAAATGTATCGTATTACACAGTGAAATTCGAGCCATGATTATTTCTCGAACCTATTTCATTCGGTTACATGCATATTACATTTTCAATTATTTTATTAAAATTCGGATAAACTACAAATTATCGAAAAACTTTCACATAAATCCATGATCTCGGAATGAAATAACTTCCAATCAAATCGTTATAATCATGTGAAATAAAAATGGAGCAACGATCGTATCGACGATATTTTTAATTTAAAGAATTTCATGACTGCTGAGTAACCGATTACGTACTTATTTGAACAACGATCGAGGGTTACACTTACATAATCATGCTATGTTTCAATCGCCGTATACAGGGGGTACTGTATATTTTTTCTAGTCCATACATGATTTCTTCCAATCTAGATCATCTTCTAAACCAAAGAATCGTTCACTACGGACTGAAATCCTGATGGATAAATTTCAATGAAAAATCACGATAAAAAAATGTTATTTCCCAAAAATACCGTAACAAATAATCACGTAATCTACAAAAACTCGTATACTATGCATTTTTCACCGGAAGCAGCTCTGTAACAAATATTTCGAAATCACCTTGCGGGACCTTCTCATCATATAAAAACATTAGGTTGCGCTGGTCAGTTCGAAGACACGGGGTATTTCGTGAAAGCAGATGTGACACCCGTGAGATTTTTTATTTTATCCATCGATAGTCCTTGAAGAACTTACTGATGCTGCGAAATTGATTGAGATATTTGCCATTCCAAATGTGTGCAGATTTTAAAAATAAAACGATAACGGTCACTAATTTATATTAGACCGAAACTGGTTATTTCGATTCACGACGAGTGTAACGGATTTAGAAAAATTACAAAATACATGATTGCATAAAAGTGAATTTTTGAATCTGAAAATTTGATTCGAAAGTTTCTTGTAGTTCTATAGATAACATGCTTCCAAACTTGTGGTGTGCGAAAATCTGGCGTACCAGCTGATCAACCTGTCATGCGCTTGCCCCTCCACGTATATTTTACAGCGGCGCGTGAATTTACGAGATGATGCCGAAGATATCGCTGCATACCTATATATGTTAGAAAACGTCTTTTCTGTTTGCGTACTTGTATCCGTAGCTTGACTTCAAGTCGTCGCCATTTCGTTTCTAATAGTATTGATAATTGAAAATAATTCCCACATACTCCTTAGAATCTGATGCGTAGTATGCTGTTCTAAAAATCTACAAATGATGAAAGCCATGACGGCTACAAGCAATAATCAGCGGAGTAGTCATTTTGACCACTTGGACTGTCAGCCGAAAGTGATGAGTTCTAAAATTTTCGATCAAAAAAAAAAAAACAATTCGAATCTGTAACCAGTATATCGATCGCAAGTATGGTTACTTAGTACATTTGGTCATTCATCGGCTCGACGTGGTTCTCCGGCTGTAATGGGGCGCTTCGTGACCGCTACCCCTCTTCCCATACGTTGTAGAGAAAAATCAGTTAGCCTGGTTTAGCATATTGATAACCGTCGCAGAATTATATTGTTTTCATATTTTCTAACTCATAATTGTTATAGTGGGCGCGAAGCATCCCACTTCGATGGGCAAACCACGTCGAACCGCATCTGCAGACGATTAATTAAAACTTAATTTACTAATGTAAGTAACTGTACTTGCGATCGATTTACCGGTTACGGATTTCAATTTTTTTTTTTGTGTTGCCAGAAAGTTTTAGATATCACTACTTTCGGCTAACAGCACCAGTAGCCAAGATGACCACTCCGCCGATTATTGCCTGTACCTGTCATGGTGTCGAATATTTTAAGAGTTTTGAAACGGCATACTACGCATGAGATTCTAAGGAATATGAAGGAATCATTTCAAATGTTCAATATTATTATACACGTTTTCCAACATATAGTATGTACCGATATCTCTAGGCCTGAATTTTTCACAACAATTATGCAGTAATACCTTGACGCGGCAGGCTCCACAGTTCCAGAAACTGTATTGCACGATGCATCACGAGTATTTCGCGAAGAGCTATTGTATTCCAAACCCACGCGTATTGATTGAATGTCCCGATAGTTTATTATCACTGATACTTCGATTATAATTTTCACTGAGATTTTTTTTTTACGCTTCCGAGATGCTTTATTTTGTGCGAATTGCATCCCACTTTTGACTCGTGACACTTTATATGATTACATATAAGCGTACAATTACCATCTCAATTTCTAAAATTGTCTCTATATTGAATCTGTATCGAAATATCTCGCTAAGGAAAAACATTACCTCTACGTTGGTAAATAATAATTCATAGTGATAATTGTCGCGCATACGTGCCATTCTTTGAACAATTCTAAATAGCTCTAAACATTTTAATAATCGACTGGATCTACGGTTGTAAAATGCATGCGAAACAGCGACCGCAGCTGATCAAGAGACGCGCAGTGGGCTGTCGCGTATTTAGATGCGTTGGGTCGGGACGCAAGATTTGTGCGCCCCGCAAACTTTGAAAAAACTGAAGGACTCTTCAAAATACATATTTTTGTTTTTATAATTTTCGGAGCTGGATAAGCGAGTTCCAAAAAAAATTAAGAAATGTATTCTGAAATAATCAATAAATTCATTTTTATGCAATTATATATTTTTAATTTATAAATCTGTTGTACTTTTTCTGCGTCAAATGTAAAAGAAAAATGTGCTCTAACATGAGTTACGGATTGTATTGAACTAAATTCAAAATTTTCTTTTTGAAATATTTCAATGAATATTGCGGCGGCACGATAATCTATTTACAAAAACATCTGCCTCACAGAGAGCGATATGGGTAATGCGAATATGAATCACCGCGGATTTATGTATCGGGAAGTTCCTTTAATAATGTGTTTATATCTATTATAACTATTTATTTCGGATCAAATTCATAAATATGCACCAAAATAGCTAGCCTTTTCCGTGAAAATAATAGCAGATTTTCTGTGTGGTTCACAATGACTTGAAAATAACATTGTGGGCTCATTGGGTTACTTTAGACGACAAAATTCCAACGATCTGGACGGCTCATCGACTGATGTCGATAGCTCGATTTTCGTTGCCGAGACCTGTACCAATTCAGTTGCCGAGTTCGACAAAAACGATGCTGATTTCTTCAGTGGCAATCTTCTATTCTACGAAAAAAATGGATCGAGGGAAATGGACATCCCTGCCCATTGTGGCGTAGAAGAGATTGCGTCCGTCGCAGAAAATCTGTGTGCTTTGAGCATGGATACGGAAATCGCATTCGAAGGAGTTGAACCTAATTATGAATCGAGGCAAAAAAGTTGCCCGAGGATCGTCAGAGGTTCATTTCATCAAGGCGACTCCAGGTTTTCGTGGCGTAGTCGAGGAAAGCAGTGTACTGCAAATGCCGCAGCAGCCCTGGCTATGTGCAAGAACACACATCCCAATTTATGGACTCCAGCACTTGTCGATTCCGTACTCATGACAGGCGAAAAACTGTACACAGACAGCATGACAGCCCGAAATGACGTTGATCCGGATGAAGAGCATACGGAATTTTTGACGGCTACGGAGCTGAAGACGGAAATTGATATCCACTCTGACAAATACATTCTCCTCGTAAAACCTGAGTGGATATGCGGTCATTTGGATAACGATTATCCTGACGATGGATTTCCAAATTTGAGGAATCGAATCTGCGACTTTTCATCTGGAGAAAAATTGGGCATTCTAACTCCAAATTCAGTTTCCGTCGCTGTTTTCAAAATGGGAGGTACAGTGTGAGGTAGGTGTACAATGTATTTGCTGTCCCAATTTTTTTAAATTACCTGTAAAGTCTGACAGCACCTTAAGTTTTACTAGATTTCCAGGGGTTCTAACCGACGCCTTTATGTCAATGAACCCGGTCAAACTGGATAAGGTCGACAAATAAAATAGGACTAATCATAACGACAGGTTTTAAATCAATTAATGGCATTGCCACAAAATTACCGATTTTTCCAAAGTGTTCAGCGTAAATCTACAGATTTTTTTGAGATCGTATGTGGTTCTAACCGACGTCTTTATGTCAATGAACCCGGTCAAACCGGATAAGGTCGACAGTAAAATAGGACTAATCATAACGACAGGTTTTAAATAAATTAATTGCATTGCCACAATTTACCGATTTTTCCAAAGTGTTCAGCGTAAATCTACAGATTTTTTCGAGATCGTATCGGAGCGTTAATTTTTTCGCGATCGTATACGCGTACCACACTGCAAAAAGTGTTCGGCGTAAAATCAGTATTTATACCTGATGGAACCACCCCACTTCAATTGAAAATCTTCAAAGTTGGCAACCTTGCGAGTAATAGTCGACGCGATACGTGGTGGGCATCTGTCGAGAATCGGTTCGATAAACCGACCCTTAAAAATCTGATCAGACACATAAATTAGTGCCCACACAGTAGTCGGCGCCGACGCGTTATTGGTAAGCCAAGGTGGTGAACTCTACTGCTAATTGGTTCAACGTGATAAGGTGACGTCGCCGCCGACATACAAAGTTGCAGTCCTTAACCAGCGTCCGCAACTTTGATTTTTATAACTGACAGTAGTCGACGCAGACGCGTTATTGGTAAGCCAAGGTAGTAAAATCTACAGCTAATCGGTTCAACGTGATAAAGTGAAGCCCATACAAAGTTGCAGTACGCAATTAATGTTTCACCCACCCCACTGCTAGTTAAGAAAAATCAGGTGTCGGATTGAACGCTGTTGCAACCCGCATTTGGAGCGCTCTAAGCTAGTAATTCACTGAAAAATTCGTTTCATGGAAGATCCGGTTCAATTTTTTAGGGCGATTCCATTTTTTTTCGGAGTCCAACGAAAAAAATTTTATTGGGTTTAAACCACCTCTCCAACGTTTCACCTCAGATATAAAACCCCTGTACCAGTTTAGTGATGCACACAGTTCTACCAGTTCTCACAAGAGAATCATCCAAGCTAGAATGGCAGATAATTTTGAAACGCACGCCTCAGAGTACCACACTGAAACGTGTGATGGTAACGAACATTGGGTATTTTGCTCCAATCCTGGATCATTCGAGAAGACGCAGACCCTAATTTCCTGCAATTCCAATTGCAAGCGACCTGGATCTGCCCACAGAGACGAATCTCCTAGTCCGAAAAAACAGCGAACGAATGACATTTATTACGCAACAATCACCGAATTCGAATCTTGCAATATTTTACAACGAAAGTATCAATTAAACAAAAGTTGCTCAAAGAGTTTGGAGATTGGGGTATTGATCAAGAGTGATTTGACAGCTGAAATTATAATAACCGTTGTGGACAACGTCAAGAATCGGAAACTGGTTTTTAATCACAATACTTGGCAAAATTTGATGTTGCATCAAGAAGTTTTGAGGAAATGGTCAGGATCTGGATTTCTACCCCAATCGCGGAATGAACACACGATTCCTCTGAATGCCAATGGGGATATATTAGTTAAATGCTGCAAATTTTATGACAAAAGGGTAGTAATTTTCTCGACATCAATCATTGGAAGCATCGTAATGATGCAAGTGACTTTTGATAACCTCATCAGGCAGCTTCCATGTGTTCAAATCGTGATAGAAGAACTTATAAAGCATTTGAACACAATAAAAAATCGTATGAAGTCATTCGCTGGAAAACTTTGCGCGGCGATGGAAAAGGAAGCCATTGATGAACAACAGTCGATCAAAATTCTAATTAATTCTGAAGATTTCGATAAACATAGTATGGTTGATTGTGAATTAGTTGGCATGGGTATTCTTACAGTAATGAAATCAGTTGAAACTGAATAATGTACATCATGCATATGGATATGCGGCATTTATTTATTGTACTATTATTGATTACATATGTAGCACTTATTTAGTGTCCCATGTTTTTTTCAATCTACAATAAATCGATCTATGTATGTAGGGAGTGAGGTTGCATTACAAAAAGCGCGCGTGTAAGGCGTAAGATAAAGTAGGTGGCGCTAGAGGGTAAGAAGGAAGATGGCGAAAAGAATAAAAGGCGCGCGCGTGGTCTCCTAACGAAAAAACAAGTTGACTGTTAACATTCATTGCTTATTTTAATAAAACATTGTTAAAACACAACGGACTGATTACTTCACACCCCCGATCCTACATTTGGGGGCTCAACCGCGATAAAAAGCCAAAAATCGGATAAGTGTGAAGTAACGCGAAGTAGTGAGATACACGTGTTCGTCGTATCATACCGATCTGCGTCATATGCAATAATACTTTCAAATCACACGAAATAACTCTTGTCGAAGAAGAAAGACGAAAAATAACGTGGTGGAAAGTCGACCACACGTTACTAAGTCGTTCAGTTGTTAAGTTGTAAACAAAGAGTGTGAGTGTTGTGACAATTTTATCAGTTTTTGTTATAATCAGATATGTAATTTATTATCGGTCCTAATAGATTCGATTTTAAAAAAAAAGAAAAATCATGTATAATAAAATTATGTATGTTAAATTTCAATCATTATTTATTAATATGACAAGAAGTTTGATTATTTGTTCACAGAAAAACATGTTTAATAAATATTCCCATTCACACCATTCATTCATACCATTAAAACATTTGTATAAAATAAAACGTCGCTTTTCTTTTTCTATTTTGTTGTTCGTTAAGTCCGTTTACGAAATGTTGTTGTAGTTTTTGAAATTTCTAATCACAATTATCACAATTTTGACTTTAAATATTACTCTCAATTTGTAACTTATCTTATTCTTTGACCATGCTGGTTCCGTAGTCGTATAATTTCAATAATGGCAATGATGTTATGTCTCGTCAGACTTCTCGCTCACTCGTAGTTCGTTTTCGTGATTAGTAATTAGTTAAAATAACTATTCTTGTTAATGTTTTGAAATTATACCGTGAAAACCGTTTATGATTAGAAAAATATGAAATTTGTACTAGTATATCAATAGTATAAATGTGTAAAGAAAAGACTTATAATTTTGACTTCTGCAAGGAAATATAAAAGCGTGTGTCTAAGTCGACGTCTTCTCGCAGAGTCCCCTTCCTACTTCTCCGTTAAGCGGATTTCAAAATTATGTTTGTTGTTCGTTAAGTCCGTTTACGAAATGTTGTTTTAGTTTTTGAAATTTCTAGTCACAATTATCACAATTTTGACTTTAAATATTACTCTCAATTTGTAACTTATCTTATTCTTTGACCATGCTGGTTCCGTAGTCGTATAATTTCAATAATGGCAATGATGTTATGTCTCGTCAGACTTCTCGCTCACTCGTAGTTCGTTTTCGTGATTAGTAATTAGTTAAAATAACTATTCTTGTTAATGTTTTGAAATTATACCGTGAAAACCGTTTATGATTAGAAAAATATGAAATTTGTACTAGTATATCAATAGTATAAATGTGTAAAGAAAAGACTTATAATTTTGACTTCTGCAAGGAAATATAAAAGCGTGTGTCTAAGTCGACGTCTTCTCGCAGAGTCCCCTTCCTACTTCTCCGTTAAGCGGATTTCAAAATTATGTATTGTACGCTTCACGTAGTTCGTACGAATTGAGTCACATAGTTTAGCGCGTTATTTGAACCTCACAGTGTATTGGTGAGTAGTGAAGGTGTTTACGTGAGAAAGACAGTCGAAAAAGCAACAAGATGTCCGCTAGGGAGCATGAAGATACGAGCGATGACGAAGGAAGTGCAAATGACACAATAAAAGAAGGTAACAATCCAAAGTTAAACGAAGCAACGAACAAATCAAAGAAAATAGGAAGTCGACCGACAGATGGCGGAGCTGGCGCGAGTTGAGCGATAGATGGCGCAACGGGCACAACCCGCTATGAGACACGAGCAGGAGGTTCGAGATCGACTGAAAACACCGACAAAGTAAGCGATCTAGAACTAGAAACAATCATGAGGCTGAAACTAGCGGCCGGAGCTAGCGGCCGCGCGGAGCGCATGGCTGAGAACCACTGCAACTCTTACGGCTAACAGTCGGTCGACCGATGTACGCACGGTGGTGCACTAGGAATAGTATGAAAACTTGTTGCAAGCGAATTTCGAGTTGAAATTTGGCATACGTACTCAGTAATTGTATCCGAACTTGAGAAAAATTAAAAATCCCCGGGGACGGCCTTTGAAAAATTATTAAAAATTGTCAATTCCTCCTTGGAAACGCGAGGAGGGACGGACTGCTCGGGAAAGTTTTTGCACTGATAATTAATGAGGATTACAAATTTTCAGGCCCATAATCAGTCCCACAAGAAAATAATAACTGAACATTCAGCGAAACCACGTGTATTTCAATCGGTAAAGCTCATCCTTTGTGATCAAGGGTTAAATGTTAAAATTGGAATTTGAAAGAATTACAGGATGAGTTTATGTCTATTTAGAGTTGATTTGGGTGGATGCCCGAAATTTTTTCTCTTAATGATCACCCTGATAAACACACACCAAGTCCTGTCGTACAAATATTCGATTCACTGGGAATGTGTTTGAATTGGGAAAACTCAATCTCAGCAGCAGGATTCTGTAACTCGTTATTATTCATAACGTCATCGTTATATTCATAACGAGTTACAGAATCCAGCTACAGGACTTGCGCGGGTTCAGCAAAGCGTGACCCATGTTCTGTAACTTTGTATCCGATCGGTTCGATGACTTTCCGCGCGGATGAACATCAGCGACCAATAAGGTTTCAGGAAAGAGAAATTTACCCAATAGATAACGAGACAAAACAAGCCAATCCGATCGTCACGTTAACGAAAAGTTACTGAATAGACCCCATGATACGCGATAATAATACGATAGCCAGATGGTTGTTTTCAGTCAATAGTAGGGGTAGATACTTGTTGACACGTCTCAACATGAGTGTTGCGTTGACAATGGAGCGTCGCACATCGGTTCGGGAGTCACAGTGGAACGTTCAATCCTGTGATCGCGAGTGGTTATACGTTTCTATAGATATAAATTCATTCATTGATGCGCCCCTACAGCTCCAACCACTCATCAAAGAATTAACGAGGTAAGTAACGAAACATTCATTTCAATTAGATTCTTAGTAGGTCAACATTATCTTTAATTCCTCCCAAAAATCGATCAAAATATACTTGTAGGAATAATCGAGAAAACTTCCAAGTGATGTGGAGCCATACCGAAGCGGCCGAAAATGCCAGAATCAAAAGAAATCCATCATCATAATTCTCGCAGTCGAAGCTTTGCTACTGCAGTCAGAGCAGATGCACATCGCTTTGCTTCAGAGTCGACTCTATCTTTATTTAACGGCGTATAGCTCTCATACGAAGCTAAATGAATATCATTTTCGATTCAGAAAAAATGTAAGCAAGAAGGTACGTCACTTACCAGCATTATTTATATATATGTATACACACCATACAACAAAAAACACTCTTCATGTGATTAGATACAGCGTGCAAGAGCATAAGAATGAGGTTGATTGTTATAAAAACGTCAAGTGGTAAAAGCAAATGTTAATTCAAATCGAGATTCGAATGAATAAATCTCAAAAATAAAATACATACGTGCGCTATTTATAGCAGCGTGTGCTTACATGCTAGCTTTACAAGAAGTTAGTGTTATTTACATTATGTACTTACATGCTAACAGAACAAAAACTTAATATGACGTTATATTTTCATTACAAGCCTACTGCTCCACACAACACTCAAACTGTACAATACATACACATTTGTTGAAAATTATAAAATAATAAGTGAAAAAAAAGCGTATTTAGATAGACAAGTGTTTCTTCATTTACTTGTGTATTTATAGTGAGAGAAGAGGTCGTGAAAGAAAACAAAAAAATAGGGAAAATGCCAAATTCATTCTGAACTTAATTTCGGGTAAAATCCACTGTCAAAATCTTTAAATTTGCGAAATTTGACAGGTCACACTCACAATCAGAGGCCAGGGGACTTAACGCAGGATTCCCGGATACATATCGGTACAATCATACCTATACTTACTCATTCATTGACATGCACATGCATTTAGACAAAATCTCATTTATTTATTGTATTTATTTTCTGACCCTATTTCGTCATTCAGGAAGATGTTCAAGCTCGCGCAGTACGCCAACGTACTGCCGAATCCTAAGGGTGGCGCATAAGAGCGCATGATCTTTGGATTTTCGTATCGCTGACGAAAATGTACTGGAGCTTCCAATATTATTTCACGCATTTTATTGAACGATCAAACGAACTTACGTGTTGTGAAGTTCGATCGTAATTATATGAAGAGTCTCGTTCGAAATGATTACTAGGTAGTACCGCTACTTCACGCACGGTGTCGCCACGGTCTTTAGCCTAATTTCAGAGTTTGAGCGCCCTTGGTGCCCTCTACATCTATTGCGTCTCGTCATATCGTTGAAAGCCCTTTATTCCTTGGGGTTGGGAAGCGAACACCTTGGTTTCAAGCAAGGTATCGGCTGTTTGGGAGGGTTTTAATCATTTCGAACGAGACTCTTCATATAATTACGATCGAACTTCACAACAGGTAAGTTCGTTTGATCGTTCAATTATATTCGAGTCTCGTTCTCATGATTACTAGGTAGATGTTCAGCGACCTCTTGGATGCATATTTCTAATATTTACTCTTTTTTTTTTTTTTTTTACAACTTACAACTTACAAAAGCCTGACATTATGTAACCTTACTAAACTAAGAGACGATTGCGCTCGCAAAGGTACTCCTATCTTGCTGGATGGGTCTGTTATAGAATCTTGCGAATACCTCGGATTCCTTTGACCATCCGGCAGTACTCTTGATGACATTAATGTCAATACCTCTTTTGAGAGCCGCGGAAGTAGCTGCGTGTCGTGTACTATGCGCTGTAAATTCCGGGCTAACCCCGCTATGAACTAAGAACGCTCGAATCCATCGACTTATTGTTTGTGGATTCGCTGCTTTATAGGGTTTCCTTGTAGTTAACAATAAAGTATTAGTATCTCCACGTAACGGCCCGGTTATAGTTATGTAATGATCCAGCGTCCTTGCAATACAAATCTCCGGCCTATTTTCAAACCTTGGTATTAGTAATAAGGGCTGAAATGCCCCCGGACGAGATGTCTTAACTAAGTCCTGTACCTCTATCTCATAACCCTCATTTCTCTTAATAATATTACTTAATTTAATCAAAGACAGGGTTTGCACCCTGTGGGCTGTCCCTAGGGCCAAAAAAACGACTAACCTACTTGTTAACTGAGGTAGGTTCAGAGTATCCAGGGGATACAGTTTCGCGATAGACTCGAGGACTGGATTTACATCCCATGTTCTTTCATATTTAGGTTTTGTCGGTCTTGTTCTATAAACCCCCTTAAAAAAACGGGATATTATGGGTGATTTTGAGACCTGCTCTCCAGAAATTAAGGAGATAGCTGATCGACAAGTATTCAGCGTTCCGTAGGATGCACCTTTTTGGAACTGTTGCGTAAGCCAGGTTAAAATATTATTGTCGCCTGTCTCATAAGGAGTTTCCCCGATTGTCGAGCAGAAACTAATCCAGTCCCTTATTGGTTTATAACCCCCTGCGCTTTGTCCGATATCACCTTACGGAGCACTCGTAGTATCATAGCAAAGGGCGGAAACGCGTAAAGTTTCCATTTTTCCCAATTTAACGTGAAGGCATCGATGTTGAATGCTCCCGGATCGCGCTGCCATGAGCAGTAGATCTGGCACTTAGTGTTTTTTCGGGATGCGAACATATCGATCTCGAATGGACCCCAATTCTCTACGATCTTATTGAAGACGTCGCTCGATAGTTCCCACTCGGTATCGATGTTTTTAACGCGGGATTCCCTATCAGCTTCTATGTTTTCTTTAGATGCAATATACGAAGCGAATATCCATAAGCATCTTGATTCACACCATTGCCAAATTTCGTGCGCAATTTGGTTGAGTTTCGGAAATTGTATCCCGCCCATGCGATTAATATAAGCAATCGCTGTCGTGTTATCTATTCTCATAAGGATCTCGCACCCTTCGAGATTCCCAGCAAAACATTTCAGCGCGAGAAATGCTGCAACCAGCTCCAGATAATTAATATGTGAAGTGACTTCGGTCTGTTCCCAGAACCCGTGGGTTCGTTCCCCTTCACAGAACGCCCCCCACCCAGACGTTGAGGCATCCGAAAATATTTCTTTTTTGAAGGCAAAAGTTCTGATTGGATTGGTAACAGACAGAATCTTGTTTTTCCACCAAATAAAATCGTTCCCCAACGAATCCAAAAGGCTCATGCTTGTGTCATAGTTACCATCATTCCTCACCAAAGCCAAGTGCTTTTCGCGTTCAAATTATTTTGAATATAGCCAACCATATTCGACAGCTGGGTAGCATGCTGTTATATTCCCGACGAAATGTGCAAATTGTCTAATTTTACAGCGTTTTCTAGCTTTGAAGTCTTTGATCAGTTCGTATACTTTCTTCCGTTTTTTAGCCGGGAGTTGCAAGGTTAAGCTTTCGGAGTCCAACACGAATCCCAGAAACTCGCAACGAACGTCCGGTGATAGATTACTCTTTTCATGGTTTATTGTAAAGCCTAAGGATTCTAAGCGCTCCATGGTTTGGAATACATTTCTACTGCACGTCTCGGAATCGGGTCCTAAACACAGCCAGTCATCCAAGTATACGACTGAGATACAACCTCATTCCCTCAACCAATTCGCTATTGGCTTCATTACTTTTGTAAATACGAATGGCGCAGTACTGAGCCCGAAAGGAAGACACACAAATTCGAACAATTGACCTCGCCACTGAAACCTCAGATATTTCCTACTCGCAGGGTGCACTGATATTAAGTGGTAGGCATCTTTCAAGTCTATCTTGGCCATAAACGTACCCCTAGATAGTAATTTAATTGCTGTGCGAATGTCTTCCATTTTAAAATGAGTCGTTGCAATAAAACTATTCAGCTTTTTCAAGTTCAAGACAAAGCGTTTAGAACCGTTGGATTTTGGTACCAAAAAATAACTAGATATAAATTGATTTTTACACGGCAAACACGTTTTGATTGCACCTAAATCAAGCAAATGCCCTATCGCCTCCTCACAGTCTCCTACCTCACTTGCTCCGATGGGCAGCTCCTGAGGCGAGGACCATTGGCGTGGTGGCTCGGTGAAGGTCAGCTCGTACCCCTCAATAATATCTAGTACGAACTTGTCCGAAGTGATATCGGACCAAGCACCAAGGAAATACCTGAGTTGACCTGCCAGTTTTCTTACCCCTACTGCCTCAGTGGAAAGCTTGGGTGACTGTCTCGCGACCGCCTCTGATCCTGGTTGTTCCTCTGGGGACCTTGTGACCGGTCTTCCTGATTTCTCGAGCCCTGAAATGAGGTTCGAGGGGCATTTCTTGACTTGATGCCCGTCTGTGGTTGCTCTTGGTTTTTCACAAACGGGTTTCGCCAGTTTCCCGCAGAAGGTATTCGTGGCGGTGGCTTCTTGGGTGCGACCAGAGGTTTAAGTTCCATCCCAACCTTTTCCAGAGATTTAGCCGCCCTCAGTTTTTCTGAGAGTTCCGAACCAAATAGAAAGTCGTCCGATTTGGTTTTTTCCAGCACCGCTTTTGCTTTTCTATCCAAGCCAGGGTAAATGTACACCTTACGAGCCTTTGTGGCTTGATAATGTGCCTCTGATAGAAGCTTAACAGCATCCAGCTGATATTTGATCAAGAACTCTCTGTCGTCCTTGTTAAGCTCTTTTCTAACAAGTAGGGTCGACAAGGCTGTACCGACCGCCGAAATAGCTGAACCGATAATATTCTGGTCAGAAGTGAAGAATTTGTCCCTTTTTTTGACGGAATCGTTGATAGTAATTTCGATTTCCGGATTGAGGATAGGTGCCTCCAGAAGCACACTACCCTTACGCGGATATGTGTCCAGCAGTTCCAATTTTTCATCTTTCTTCAGGCCGTCCTGGGTCCATTGCGTAATGCGGGACGATATCTCGGCATGAAACATGACGGCTCCCTCCGTAGAGGCGGTTTTCTCTCCGAGCAATTTGATAGTGTCCTCATCGAGCACTACCGACTCAGCTGATCCAAGAGCCTGATTCTCGTTGTCAGCCGATATTTCTTGATTCTCTTGGTTACCGATATTCTCCTTATCGTGAGAGTCGTCATCTGATATGTCGACCGAGGAGTGGTTTGATCCTATGAAATGTTATGGAATAGGTTATGTGCGTCCATATTTCAATGGCGCAGTCAACACCATCAGCCTCAATGCACGGCTCACTGCATGTGATTTCACCGCCATATAAGTCGCACGGTATGTCCCACCTCTCGTGAGGGCCCACCGCCGGAAAGCGCAATTCCTCTCACCCCATGTGTGAGCCTATTGCCTTAATGTTACTTACTCAGATCGCTCGGTACAGGAGAAGGACTGCCTTCCCTGATTGAGTCCTCGTCATATCTGCGGCGACGGCCGCCATCTTTTGATACGTCGTGTTCCGACGACGAAGTGCGATGTCTTTCCCTTAGCCTCTTGATTTTTTGATATAAATAATCGATTTCATCCTTACGATGACTTCTCCTTCTCTTTGCGTGTTTTCCCATCATTCGTGGCTGCTAGAAGTCACCTTTCCCTACTTTCTTTTCCTCTAATCTTTCTAACAAAAAGTAACGATGTGGCGTCCTCGTGCACGAAAAACGTTATGACGAGACGCAATAGATGTAGAGGGCACCAAGGGCGCTCAAACTCTGAAATTAGGCTAAAGCCCGTGGCGACACCGTGCGTGAAGTAGCTGTACTACCTAGTAATCATGAGAACGAGACTCGAATATAATAGCGCTCACCCCGGGGCTTTTGATTCCGCGTTTTCAACAACCATCGTGCAATACCTCTCCTTGCGGCGTTCATGTCTGTTTCGGAAAACGGATAAAATGAACTCGCGCACAAAGTATACACAACCCATGAGCACAGATGAACTCCGCAGTTTCCTGACGAATCAGAGACTTCAGATTCGGAATACTGCTTTGGTACATCTGACGGTACGAAAAGAGTCCACGTTCCCCAACGCGTAAGTTTTTTTGATCTGGCAGCACGATATAATTCAACGAAATTACAAAACCCATTTATCAAACCAGGTGGTGGCATTCCGTGCATCGAATCAATGTATATCAATAGATTATGGGGAAATACTGTAATTAACAAGGTCCAGTGATTCCCCAAATGTACCGGCCATAGCCAGACTTCGAACGACCAAATATCTTTCATTTCCACCCAGCGTTGAAACCCGATGCTTAATGATCCTTCAAGTAGCTGTTCAGTAAAAAAAGACTCGAACGCTAGTACTTTCATGTTGTTGTCGTTTGCATGATCTTGTGCAAGAACGCAGAATCCATTAACGATATTATCATCCAACCATTAGCACGGTAATAAAGTTCGCAACGACTCTTCTGTGAAGAGAATACCGGCAGCGCTAATTTTTGCAGAATTATAAGGAAAATTAGGCGGGTAACCTAAGGAAGATAAAAATAATGTTTGATCAGCAAAATCATTTGTTGTGGAAGGCGCAGAAGCGAAAGATTTTCTGGAAATAGAATCAATTACGTGTGTGTTTGGGAACTCGGGTAATTCAGGTGAAGGAGTTGAAGAAGTTAACGGCAATGGTTTCACGTCCGCATCGTCGCAGGAGTCGGAAACAGAAAACGGAATTTTATTTAATTCGGCATCTTTGATATCGCTCGGAATCGGATCGACGAATTCATCAGGGTACTCATCAGATTCGACCACAGATTGTACAGTCTTGGTTGATTTCGACAATGGTTCACTGACATTTTTACTTTTTACAAATTTAGGACATTTGAAATAAGTTTGCGATTTTCGTTTTTTCACCCATACCTCCTCTTGCAGTTCCGGATTAGTTTTATTTTTGCGCGTTTGCCTTTCTGTTTTTAACGAAAACTTTCTATCCCGAAGTCGTGGTCGAAGAAGAGACTCCATTTTACAGACGAACCTAGGCACGGAAATATTTGAGTTTCGATCCAATACATCTTTCTTAACTATTTTAAACCAATTTTCGACACTTGCATTGGATTCGCGCAACAACCCAAAGTCTTTCAACACAATAGGAGACCATCGAGGAAAAAAGGGTAGTATGTGATCCAGCAAATATAATAAGAATTCAGTTGAATAAAAACTGTTGTTCGCGTTAACTACTGCATTGCCACGTTCTGCCAACTTAGTATCGTAGACGGATTTAAAGAATCCATAATATGGTGAAGCATGGCGTAGTAGATGCCCCGAATTTATTTCATCCGTGGAAGATTCCATATCCGAAGGCTGCGAAGTATCGGAGTCTATGAAATCAGTGTCGTTCAACACCGCTTCAGTGTTTCGAATCTCCTGCACAATTTCGTTGAAATCATTGCACTTTTCCTCATACCCGAACACCACTATAGCCAAGCCGAAAATCGTTTTAGCGGAAACCATATCAGTGCAGTGAATGAATTTGCTTATCAATGCTGCACAAAGGCTCCGTTGTTCTTGATGCCGAAACAGCGTTTTCGCCTTTCTCGTGACTGTTCGTAATATGTGTGTCGAGCAAATATGCACGTGAGTGATATCGGGGAGAGTAATCGTGTCATTGTCGAACACGGAATATAAGTATTTCAGATATTGCGCTAAAGATATATCATTAAACGCTTTTAGTATCGAATGAATAAGGGTCAAACTAAAATCGGTTTCAATTTTATCGATCACTACACGGCGAGTAGTCATCTGCTTTATTGTATGATTAAATGATGCGAAAAAAAGGGTAATATAGGGAATATTATGCACGCTCGATATAAATTCCGCTATCGGTAACGGAGCACACTCTTTGTTACCTGGTACAATTAAAGCGTAATAATAAATCGGCTTAGAGTTATCGGATGAAGGCGCAACAAAACAGCCCCCCGTAGCATCTAAATTGCAACGTACTGGCTTACGTAGAGTAAGAAGGTAAAGAATTTGTTGTTCAGTGTATAAAATAATGTAAAATGGCAACATACAGTGCCCTTGTATGTAACCACTACAAACTTTTCCGGGCCAAGATTCTGCAAATAGTTTTGTTAGTTTTATTGAGAATTGCGTCGGGTCTTTGTCTAAGTCATCTTGTGTGTTATTTTCACTTGACATTTTTTCTAAAAGCATCAAGCTAGGAGCGTCGTTTCTATTCCCCGCAACCAATACATCTTCAGGAACGACCTGTAACATTTTGAGCTTCAAAATACTTGGGATCTGGCTTTCTAGCTCCTTTCTGAGCAGCGCTCGATCTTCTCCCCTGATAAATCTGCGATGGATTTCGCCGCTGTCGTGACATATTTGCTTAACTCGGTATATTTGAACAATGATGCTACGAAATGGCTGGATGATAGGCATCATAACCTTAAATTTGAACCTAGTGCAGGACGAATTTTTGCACTTGGCAACAGCATGAAAGTACGGCGGTTTATTATTGTAAAATTTATGCCACTCAAAAGATAAAACGCAGTGAGGGTACTGTTTTTTGAAATACTTATTGAATGCATCGGTCCAGCCTTTTTTTAAACGTTGTGCACCGGTTGCAACGAAACGTTCCCAAAATTCGCTAGGAATTTCCATGTCTCCATGTTTAATTGGGTAATCGTGACTCTCAGAATTGGCTGAAGTATTGCTAGTTTCTCTTTTGATAGATATATCAACAGCGGTCAGAGAATTAGCAGCGGTTGAACAAAAACTGATCTCATCCTCAACAGAGATAGGTTCGCGACAATCATCGCGACTAACTGATTGCGGCCGATGCGTGTCGTTGATATTTTCCCAGTGATCGGGTACGAAGTCAGGGTCTTTCGGTTCTAAAAATATCGGTTCCGACTTGGGAGCCATATTAGGCACAACATCATCGTTGTTAATTTGGGGCGCATTTTCAATTGTTTTATTCGAACGCATTTGTACAAAACATTTCTCAACCTCCGCGAAATGCTTGCGAAAGACGTCGTACACTTTTCGTGTATGTTTATGAATAGTTCGCTCACATCGGGTTGGTAAGAAACGAGAGCAAATTTTGTGGCATATACTATTACCCTTGTAACTCAGATTTGATTCCGTTTCCTTCAATTCATTGAGAGTCATATCAGGGTATATCTCTAATAATATTGCAGCTAGCTCTTCTGGCTTCATAAACATAATGAATATCTTAATATCAATTTGTAATAAAATATGTAGTCTATAGGACTTATTGTATAGTTTTAATATTTCTAAGCTTAAAATACGTATTGATGTTGTGTAATGTGATATGTTAATATGTTTAAGGAAGTATTTTTAGTTTTATAGGTATAGGTATAGGTATAGTCTAAATATAAATATAGAAAACAATAAAACTAGCTATTGGCAATATTAGACCAATCAGTCAAGTTGAAGATAGGCCCTTATATTACTGGCATCGTAGGTTGTACAATGCCTGCGGAATAGGAATAGTTATCAAGGCACCTATACGTATACGTCTGTACACATGTAGGTATACATCCGTATACATCTACCAAATATGTATTTCTTCAAGGAACCTGGGACAGAGGGGGAATAACTTCAATATAAAGTATAATAATATGTAGCATGGGTGTGATAGGGTTGTGTAATAAAGTTATTTTAATGTGGATATTCTATTCTAACTAGTAGTGATAACCCTTCTCCCTTTGCCAGCAATAATATTTTTACTATCCTGCCTTAATTAACATTTCGGCCATATACGTAAAGAATCAATTAGTGGAAATCAAGTTGCTCAACCCTTTGGGCATGATGGTCGCTGAGCGACTCACCTTTTTCCGTTCAGATTTACATGTTGCAAACTAATTTCTTAGAATAAATAATGAGTTTGTTCATTTTCATGGTGTCCCTAGGACATGATAGGGTGTCAGAAAAATTTGAACATCTATTAATATTTATTTTCCGCAGAACTACAAACGAATCATCGAAATCGGTGCTTTTTGTAGAAAACAATCATTCTTGTCTGAACTACTAACAATATCAAAATGACAACTCAGGTACTCATTTAGTACACAAAAAAGTATTCCTCTTTATTTTTTTTGTTTTTATTTTTTTGTGCATTTTTTGAGAGGTTTTTTTATTATTAATTAATTTCCTTTGGAAATGATGTCAAAATCAGTATTTTCAACTGTGAATCGAAAATAATCGTGAGGATATTTTATATAATTTTGTCTCAAGTGTTTGTTCGGTTATCGAAGCAAAATATAAAGTCAGAATTTTGCTAATTTACGAATTCTGTTACCGAAACTAATATCGACCATAATGCAAGAAGTGATTTGATTTCAATGAAACTCGGTACTCGGGGGTCTTTGAGGTCGCTAATTTCGAATCTGAGCACCGAAATCAGAAATTCGGAATGGTTGATATTTTGTTCCAATATGTTGAATCCACGGGATTTGGATTTTGGATTTTTGAGTGAAAGTCTTAACTAGCTAAAAAAAACCGCAAACACCGAGTTTCACCCAAATCAAGTTTCTTTGAATTATCGGTCACCATATTGCATTCGCTGTCCTGAATTCCTGAATTTTTAGGTCAGGTTCGTGATCCACGATCTCGAAAACCCTCGTCTACCAAATTTTTAGTGAATTGTAGGTTAGCAAAGATGTGTGGGTCGAAAGATTTATAATTTTCCAACACCCTTACACTCTACATTTGAGGCATTCTATGTCAAATCGACTTGCCATTAACCCTCACCATTTTCGATTTTTGTTTTCCTTTCAGTATGCTGTTAAGAGGGTCAAAGAATGAACATCTGAATTTGTTCAGATTTTTGTTGACTAACGGTTTAGAAGCTGATTTATTTTCACATGTAATACTACAAGAAAATCAAAATTAATCGGGTTTTTTTCCCTCAAGGTTCCCTGCAATCAAATCGTTGTCAAGTAGTTCAGGTTACAAAATCACGAGCGCGAAGCGCAAGTGATTTTTCTGAGAAACTTGACAACGTCGTTTGATTGCAGGGAACCTTGAAGGAAATACCCGAATAATTTCGAAGCTCGAGTGATATTCGGCGGATTATTTTCCCATCCAAATTTCCGCCGATAGAATTGTACCATCCACAGTTGAAAATCAATTTTAAAAGTTACAGAATTATAATTATAATTCAATCTGTAAGATTCGATGGAGGGTTAACTGGATTAGAATATATTTTGTTCCTTATATATAAGCAACATGAAAAATTACCGGTGAAATCACTAGTGAAATTACCAGGTAAATTTCACTCGTGAAATTATCAGAATCATCAGTTGAATATCGTGTAGGCTATTCAAAATAATGTCGGATGGTGCAATTCTATTGGCTGAAATTTGGATGGGAAAAATAATCACAGAAATACGTACTTGGCAATCTGTTCGTCGTACAAAAACATCCCCTAATTGAAAAAGTTTCCTGATATTGTAAAATAAAAGAAAAAAAATAATATTTCAGAATACTTCAATCATTCCATCTACAGTTTTTTCTCAAATAACACTATAAAATCGGAATTTTGAAAGCTGTTATCGATTTATTTGTAATTTTTACCATAAATTGTTTGCAAAAAAAGACCTTTTGCGACCGCGACGGCAGTGATACTAGCTCTGCTTCAGATACTAAAATCCTGCCACTTCAAAAAAGATGTGAGTTATGTAAAATGAACTAGTCTTTTTTATTTGTGTGATATTATACATTTGTAAAAAAATGATCTACAAGAGAAGAGAAGGAAATCAAATCTTATTACTAGAATGTTTATAATAATATAAAACCCCCAAAAGCACCTTACGTGCAAAAACCTTCGCGAAGTACATTAATTTTTAAACTACGTACGAAAATGCATCATTTATCTGAAAAAGTATTACAATAAGATTTTGTTGACAAGTACAAGACATTATTTTGACATGAGTGATTGGGTAAGAAAATAGAAGAGTAGGGGCAAACGGAAGAATAAAAAAAATCAACTTCTAAACCTATGGTTGAAAAAATCCAACAAAAATTCAGACGATTATTTTTTGACCCCCTTTACAACATGTTGGTAGATGAAGAAAATGGTGAGAAACAATGGGAGATCAATTCGCCATGGCATGCCCCATTGCCCCATAAATGCATTTGGAAATTTTATTTACCATTCAGTGATAACATGGTGAAAATGACACTTGACCTAAAATTCGGGAAACCTCGTGATAGATCGAATGATAAGCGTCTTTCGCTAAATGATGACAGTGAAACAAAGTTAGAATGCATTTTCGGCTGAATGACTTCTTTCCAGAATTTTTAATACTAACTTGGAAATGCATTTTGCACTTTTTATTCAATTTTTTTGCCAATTACCTGACCTTACACCCCCTCATGTTTCATTCCAGGTTTTTGACTTTCAAAATGAAAAAGAATTATTAAAGGCAGCATGATTGTTATCGCAAAGATCTCTAATAACCAATACATGTGATATAAGTAAATATTAACTTACCTTCTGTGAAATTATAGCGGAGAATTCGTTGCTTTTTCGTAATCCGTTTAGATGGATTGGAAAATTATTTTAACTAAGCGTGCTCTCTTTCTTAAATGCGGTGAAACAATGAGCTCGAAGACCGAAGCGGACGAGGAGGAAGGAGGGAGCATGTAGGAAAAAACTGCCGAGTCTTGAGCGGCATCTTACAAAACAGCGCTATTCTTTGAAGAATAGATATTCGGTACACATCATCGCCGCGCGTCATTCATTATCAATTAACGGTAGTTAATGATTTTTCAAAGGCCGTCCCCGGGGATTTTCAATTTTTCTCAAGTTCGGATACAATCACTGAGTAAGTATGCCAAATTTCAACTCGAAATTCGCTTGCAACAAGTTTTCACAGCAGTATCAGGACCGCCGCGCGTCATTCATTATCAATTAACGGTAGTTAATAATTTTTCAAAGGCCGTCCCCGGGGATTTTCAATTTTTCTCAAGTTCGGATACAATCACTGAGTACGTATGCCAAATTTCAACTCGAAATTCGCTTGCAACAAGTTTTCATACTATTCCTAGTGCACCACCGTGCGTACATCGGTCGACCGACTGTTAGCCGTAAGAGTTGCAGTGGTTCCCAACCATGCGCTCCGCGCGGCCGCTAGCTCCGGCCGCTAGTTTCAGCCTCATGAAACAATCAACCACATGAAGATCGCCGACTTAAGAGAACATTTGATGAAACTAAATTTATCAACACTTGGTAAGAAACCCGAGTTACGCAGTAGGCTAAGAGATTATATAGAAGCAAAGAAAGACCAAGAAGATGAAGACGAGGATGAAAACAAGAAACGGAGCAGGATGAGAGTGACGTAGATGAAAACATTGCCGAAAGACGAAGACAAACCAGAAATAGGAACGCGTTACCTCAGAATGCATATACTAAGCACGCATTCACGATTAAAGATGTTGAGGACAGTCTCACGCAATTTACAGGTGACGACAAATTATCTGTTATGAAATGGATAACTGATTTTGAAGACATAGCCACTTTACTTGAATGGAGCGAACTACAAAAACTGATATATGGTAAACGTATGTTGCGAGGTTCGGCTAAACTATTCATCACGTACGAAGAAGGCGTTAAATCGTGGGATACCTTGAAACAGCGGCTTAGGGCTGAATTCAGAAAAGAAGTGAATAGTGCTCAAATTCACAGACAACTAGCACAACGAAAACGGCAGCATGATGAAAGCAGCCGAAAGTACGTCTACGCTATGCAAGAAATAGCTAGCCAGGGTCATGTTGAAGAAGAAGCTCTGATACATCATATTATCGATGGTATCTTAGGCACAGAATCTAATAAAACTATATTATATGGTGCCTGTACCTTACGTCAACTGAAGAAAAAGTTTGAAATCTACGACCAAATGACAGAAAAGACAAATATAAAGAAGCAGATTTTCAAGAAAGGAACGGGCGCATTCACGTCAAACAGCAGCGGAGGAACGGGCTCAGTGGACAATAAGAAAGAAGTGGTAAAAGACGACAGAGGTGCACGTTCTCAGACGGGTAAAAAAGCTCACTGTTTCTCGTGCGGTTCAACTGAACACGATGCAAAAAATTGCACGAATAAAGATCGTGGACCTAAGTGTTTCAAGTGTAACGAGTTCGGACATATCTCGTCAAGTTGTACTACACCCGCGAAGCCAGTCGAGAAAACGGCTAAAGTTGCTTGTGTGATCAGTAGAAACAATCGGCGACATATAACGGTGAAAATCAATGGGCTATCGTGCAATGCTCTAGTAGATAGTGGCAGCGATGTTAATCTACTGCGCGAAGACCTGTACAATAAAATTGGAAATCCGAAGTTGTGCAGCTTGCCATACGTATTCACAGGGCTAGGGAACGGTGAAACGAGACCGATCGGGATGTTCGAAGCTAGCTTGACGATAGGGGCAGACGCGTACACAACGAAGACTTTCGTTATTCCTACGAGCGCGATGGAATGCGGAATGATTCTCGGAGATGAACTACTACAACAAGTAGAGGTCATTATGCGGGGAGGACAAATAACTATAAATCGGCTACCCGTAGAAGATGCCATGAAAAGAACTGGAATCACGGACGCCGGAGACAGGAAGGTTGACAACAAAGAAGAGGAAACTGAAAATGAGATAGAAGCTAAAGGGCCGTACAAAGAAAGAATTGAAGGAATGATCAAAGCATATGCACCAAAGGTAGGGGTGAAGACATCTGTGGAGACGGAGATCATTCTCAGCTCAGACGAACCAGTGTTTCAGCAACCTCGGAGGCTAGCTCCGAAAGAGAAACAGGTACTGGACGATCAGATAAGCGAATGGTTAAAAGCAGATATAATACAGCCTAGCAAAAGTGAGTTTGCGAGTCCGACAGTAATCGTACCTAAGAAAGATGGATCATACAGAGTTTGTATCGATTACCGGAAACTCAATAGAAACATGATAAGAGATCGTTTTCCGATGCCGTTGATAGAAGACTGCATAGACTCACTCACAGACGCCAGGGCCTTCTCAGTAATAGATCTTAAAAACGGATTCTTCCATGTACCAGTCGCTGAAGAAAGCAGAAAATATACGTCTTTTGTGACTACAGATGGGCAGTTCGAATTTCTGCGGACACCATTTGGATTATGCAACAATCCGACCAGCTTTCTACGATTCGTGGATGAAGTCTTCCGAGAGTTAATTAGACGCAAGGCCGTATTCACGTATATGGATGATTTGGTGATTCCCGGAGTCGACGAAGAAGATGCGTATAATAAACTAGAAGAGACACTCCAAGTGGCAGCTGAAAATGGACTTGTGATCAATTGGAAGAAATGCCAATTTCTGCAAAGACGAATCGAATTCTTAGGCCATGTGGTGGAAAACGGACAAGTACAACCATCTCCATTAAAAGTGAAAGCAGTTCAGCAGTTTCCGACCCCGACGACCAAGAAACATGTACAGAGCTTTCTGGGCCTCGCGGGCTACTTGCGTAAGTTTGTTCAAGATTACGCAAAAATAGCATACCCGCTGTCAGACCTACTCAAAGACGGCCACAAGTTCCAATTCAAAGAAGAACAATGTCGTTCTTTTGCTGCGTTAAAAAATGCGTTATCACAGGAGCCTGTTTTGCGTATTTATCACCACGAAGCTGTAACGGAACTGCACACGGACGCCAGCAAAGATGGGTACGGTGCAGTCCTTCTACAAAAAAGCCCAGACGAAAAACATTTTCACCCAGTACATTATATGAGCAGGAAAACGTCGGATGCTGAAAAAAAATATCATTCCTATGAATTAGAAGTTTTAGCTATTATAAAAGCCCTACAGAAGATTCGAGTTTACTTGTTAGGTGTAAAGTTTAAGATAATTACAGATTGCGCAGCGTTTCAGAGAACTGTTTATAAGAAAGATTTAACCCCCAAAGTAGCTAGATGGGCATTAGCATTAGAAGAATTCGACTATGAGGTAGAGCACAGACCAGGGCAGCGTTTAAAGCACGTCGACGCACTTACAAGGAGACGGCAAGGTAGTCGGATTTTTTTAATTTTTGATATTTATGGTACGTGTAGTTGGGACCTTGAATAAGAATTTCCCAAAGTAGTTCGACGCAATATTCATAAATTTCCGAGATGATCGACTTTGAATTTTACTTGACTAGTTAAATCCACCAGACGCAACGTACGTTTCAACGAAGCGCGTAGCTCAGTTGGTAGCGTTAGAGTCTCGTAACCGCGAGATCGCTGGTTCGAATCTCGCTGCATGATTTTTTTTTTCTCGAAACGCACTTTATATCCTTTATGGGCCAAATATTGCCAGGTCAAAAATATGATGAAGCGTCTGCAAAACTGTGCATACCTGATCGAACAAGACCGCGCAATTAATGACAGAGAAAATTGTATAAGAATTCATTTGTTTGTTCTCCAATCTTCGGTGACATGATCAGGTATGCGTGCATGGTTTGCATCGAAAGTGTGCGATGCAAGAACAACCTTTCATAATGTTAACGAAGTTTGCTTCGACATCGAACTTTTGAAAACAAAATGCGCCCGTAAAAATACAACTTTTACACAGTGTGCTAGATGCCGAGAAAATTTATGCTTCTCATGCTTCTATGATAACTATCATTTTGGCTCGTGCCACACTACGTAAAATGGCAAATAATAGATACGACAATAAAAGAGTATTTCATTTCCTACCCGACGTCGTTTTTTTTTTTTTACAGAAACCTTATTGTTAATTTCTAATAAATATTGTTTATTAACCAATTGTGTATTATGAGCGAATACTTGAAAAATATTCCTACATATAGTTATTATTATGTTTCGTTTGGTCATGATTTTCGGAATAAGAAAAAGAATAAAAATATATAAAGTGCGTTTTGGAAAAAAAAAAATACATGACGCAGCGAGATTTGAACCAGCGATCTCGCGGTTACGATGTTACGTCCTGGATTTAACTATATAAAGTTTTCGAATCACTAGTTAGATGTGTTGAGGTTCTGATTTTGAATTGGTAGAGTTCTATATTTCTTACCGAGTCTTGGATTACTAGTTCTTCTGATTGACGTATAACTCGTATTCTGTTGAGGTAATGGGTTTTTATCAGTCACCACTATGCGTGGGTGAAATAAATGTTTGTTGATTTCACTTTTAATTAACAATATTTATTTAACAAACTGCTTAACAATGTTGGTTGCTAATCGAACATATGCATGTTGATTAACTTTAGTCTATGGTTTTTATATGTTGATAAGTTTTGCACTTGGTTAATTTATGAATATATTAAACACTTCGAATTTGGTATTATATTCTGAAATCTAAGTCTTTTGTGGATCTGATCTTTACTCTTCGAAATCTCGTGACTAACTCTCTAATCCTGAAGGAAAAAGGATCTCTCCTCGCGGTTACGCGGGGGAGGAAGTTTTTAGTACTCGCGGGAAAGCGAGTCTTTTCTCATTGGTAAAAGACACATTAAATTTAAGAGGGAAAAAATATGGTTGGCTAAAATAGAATTTGTGCGAGACGATTGGGTCAGAGGCCCAAGCGTCGAGATGCTGAGAAGGGATGTTTTAAGCGTCTATAATCTGTCTTCTTTTAAACAAAACTGTCTTTGTCTTTTGGGTTCTCCGCGTTTGACAGTAAAATTCTAAAGATCTTGAAGATTTATGTTTCCTCAATAAAGATAGTTTCTAGCGTTTTCAAAAGTTTACTTAAAGTTTAGGATTTCAAATTTATGGGTTTTCGAGTGTTTTCGGCTTGCTTAGTTTTGTGAGAGACTATGGAAAAATTAGTTATGGTGTATGAGTTTGAGACTTCTTAAAAGTATTGACTTATAACTATAGGTAAAATAATATAAAGAATTTAGAGAAAAAAAAATTATAAATGGAATTACATCGATAGAGGTGTTATTGAAACTCTGATGGTAATTGCACGTCGGTATTTTCTATACCTACGGTACTAACTACGGTATCTGTTATACCTAAAGATTATATGTTGAGCTTTCAACCTAGGACGTAACAACGAGACTCGAACGCTACCAACTGAGCTACGCGTTTCGTTAGAACGTGCGTTGCGTCTGGTGGATTTAACTAGTCAAGTAAAACTTCAAAGTCGATTATCTCGGAAATTTATGAATATTGCGTCGAACTACTTTGGGAAATTCTTATTCAAGGTCCCAACTACACGTACCATAAATATCAAAAATTAAAAAAATCCGACTACCTTGCCGTCTCCTTGTTAGTCGTCATCCTGTAATGGTAGTTGAAAAAGGTATCCTAGCATCAGTACGTAGGGAACAAGATGAAGAGGAGCGGCTACGAGTTATCAAACAACTCTTACAAACGGAATCCTATGAAGACTATTTTATCGAAAACGATGTCCTCAAGAAAAGAATAGCGGACAAGACTGTGATAGTCTTACCGAAGAGCATGCACATCGAGACTATTAGAAAAGCGCATGACAATGGACATTTCGGTGCAAGAAAGATGGCAGGAAGTATTAAACAGGAATTCTACATACCGAACCTGATGGAAAAATTAGAGAATTTCGTTAAATGTTGCGTTCCCTGTTTCCTAGCTGAGAAGAAGAGAGGAAAGAAAGAGGGCCAGTTAACACCGATCCCGAAAGGCGATTTACCACTGTGTACCTATCACATTGATCATCTAGGACCGATGGCGGCCACATGTAGAATGTATAAGCATCTGTTCGTCGTGGTCGACGGATTTTCAAAGTTTGTTTGGTTATACCCGACAAAGACCACGAATGCCAAAGAAGTTATAGACAGATTAACACAACAACAGAAAACTTTTGGAAATCCAGAACGCATAATAAGTGATAAAGGTGGGGCATTCATGGCGACAGACTGGAAAGACTATTGTGCTAATGAGGGTATTGAACATGTTACGATCACCAGTGGAATTCCGCGAGGAAATGGACAAGTGGAGCGTATCAACCGTGTGATCATCCCAGTATTGACAAAGCTCGCACTTGAGAATCCCGACCGATGGTATAAATATGTGGATCAGGTACAAAAGAGCCTAAACAGCACGTATCAAAGGAGCATAGGTATGACCCCGTTCGAAGCTCTCATCGGAGTTAAAATGAGACACCAAGAAAATACAGAGATCATATCACTAATCGAACAAGAAGTAATAGAAGAATTCAGCCAGGAAAGAACAAATATACGAAATGTAGCTAAAGAAAATATACTAAAGATTCAAGAAGAAAACTGGAAATATCACGATAAAAGATGTAAACTGGCCAGAAAATATAAAGAAGGCGATCTAGTAGTGATAAGACGCACCCAGTTCGGCTCAGGCCTCAAGATACACAGAAAGTTGCTAGGACCGTACACGGTTTCACGAGTAAAAGGCAACGATCGGTACGAAACAATAAGAGTAGGCGAAGGGGAAGGGCCTAGAATAACCTCGACCTCAGCAGACAATATGAAACCATACCGAGAACACTCTTCGGAGACCGAAGAGCGGTCAGGAATGGCCGAATCTAGGGAGTGAGGTTGCATTACAAAAAGCGCGCGTGTAAGGCGTAAGATAAAGTAGGTGGCGCTAGAGGGTAAGAAGGAAGATAGCGAAAAGAATAAAAGGCGCGCGCGTGGTCTCCTAAAGAAAAAACAAGTTGACTGTTAACATTCATTGCTTGTTTTAATAAAACATTGTTAAAACACAACGGACTGATTACTTCACACCCCCGATCCTACATGTATATCTTGTAACATTGCAAGGTGCACCTGCAGTTACAATCGGCTCCCGAACCCTTAGGCGGCCGTAATTAAGGGAAGTCGCGTGAATGGGGGAAGCACGAATGCGTTAGAGCAGCCGCGAGGCTAGGGCCTACTATCCGAGAGGCGACCGTGACTGTGCTGAGACTGTAGGCTTGATTTCTTATTCTGTTTGTTTTTTTTTCACTTTCTCTATTATGTGGGAGACATGGCCAAACTGTTGGTGGAGTATGACACGACCCGACCGACACACACTTACGTGGACGATCCAGACCGTATGAGGCCCACCTAAACTGCAGGCCACTATGCCCCTGGGGGCCTAATCCTACGTCGAGCACCGAAAAAGTCAGCGAGAGCGCGGGGGAGTGCCGAGGGCACTCAGCGACGAGGGAAACCGGTGGTGGAGGTGATTCCCGCCACCCCCAAGAGCCAGCGCACCGCGTTCCGCCAGACGAATCTCCGAGGATCCCCCTGTACGAATTTGAAGTTTCGCGCGTAGGGCGGCTAGACCGCCATAGTTTACGATCTAGCAGTCGATAGGCAAATCGATAATTACCTGACTGCCGAGGGTGCGCAACACCGGCGCCATGCGGTCTCGAGAGATCACTCTGCGTTAGGCCGGCGACTTAGGTGGTTTTGAGAGAGAGCGTTGGTTGTTTGGTACGGTTGAGTTCTTTGTTTTGGTTTTGTGGAGTGTGTGGGAGCCCGCGTGGGACCTCTAATTAAGTACTACGGAGGATGGATTTTGCCTACGAGGCCCAAGAATTCCTCAGGTGGCTGGAAAACGGTAAGCGGTAGCTAACTCTACCCATTTTCTGATTTGAATCCGGCAACGGCCGTCGGCCATCTTGCTTTGATCTAAGCCACGAGGCTCTTTCGTAATTTTGGGATTCAAATAAAGACGACCCCCGAGTCGGTAGGCCGTCACCAGTGTCCTCACTTTAATAGAGAAGTTTCGCGTTGTCTTTTAAGTACGATTTTTCGAGTCGGAATCTGCAGTTTTGTCGCTTTACGTCCTACCGCACACGAGTGCGAGAAGAACAGTCTTAGTTCGTCACTGTCGCTGTCTCTCTTTCTCCTACGAGGAGACTCAGTCAGTTAGCTCAGGCGTGAGCCTGCTTTGTTTTTGTCGTCTCTCTTTCTTTTAGTATTTCAAATTTTAGTTGGCCTAGGAAGGCAGAGTTAGGTTAAGTTAGTGTTAAGTTCCATTTGTAAATCATCAATTAACGAGGAGGCCTAGCCTCCCGTAGGTTCGCCGGTCGCCTATACACGACCGACGGCCGAGTCATTTTTTTCTGGTATTATTAGTTTATTAGATTTTAGGTAATTATTCATGAACACCTCGTGGTGATTATTCTGTTTGTCCACTGTGATATTGTTCCGCGAGGTACCGATTTGCCGAGTTAATTATTAGTTCCTTATTTTTCTTTGTTATTGCTGTCCTACGTGGAAGCTCCTGTTTTTCTATTGTAATTGTAAAACTCGCAAATCGAGGCGAGGCCGCCTTTACACGGCCTGCAGCCGACTAGTACCCGAGGGGGAGTACCCCCGGGTACGCACGATTATTGTTATTAATTTTCAAATCCGTTTTTCTATTTTTTTTCTTAAATAAATTTTTATATTTTTGTTAAACTCAACTCCACGAGTAATTATTCTACGCCGAGCTCATCCTTCATTTGATCCCGACCCCTCTCCGCGGTACTGTTGCTAGCCGCCGCACTATAGTCCGTTAGGCTTTGTTTTGTTTAGAGAATTTTGAAAGTGGCGAGAAGTCGCCTGGCGCCCAACATATTAATTTCGAATTCTCGGGTATAGCTGTGTGCACGTTGGATTGACCCCGGAGGCTGGCTATCCGGTCCAGATCCGAGGGTCAACAAAAATCCACGTCACAATCTATACCCATAAAAAGCACCTTTGGTGCAAAAACCCTTCGCCCAGTTATATAAATGTATATAGTTATATACGAAAATTCCTTCATCGTAAAAAAAACAATTTGAAATCAGATGCTGTTGCCTAGTTGCCTAGTACAGACATCACGCTGATTTTTATTAGGATTGACAATTAGGCTTTTCATAACACGGTATCGACAGCCTTCTTGTCTTGCCACGTATAACCATAGAGGTAACGATAGACGAATGACGCCTGCATTGGTTCAAACAGAAAACATTCAAAAAAAAAAATTAAAAAAAAAAATTAAAAAATTTGGAGTACGTGGTACTAGGCGGGCCTTTTCTATACAAGTACAAGTAAACGGCGATTGAACAACGTAAATAATCCTAATATAATGATACGAAATATTGGCCCGCCATTATTTTTTTAATCTGCCCATCCTGTACGTAGGTCAATCTGAGCTGTACGATTAAACAGCTGCTTGCCGATGATACATCCGTTTTCATTAATATATTTTTCGACCCGCAAGTTTCACATGATAATTCATTGACAGTTTGCCAGCGTGAAAAATTATGATTAATTATGTCTAACAAAGTTATATTTTTTTTACCGGATGGGGGCAACGCGAGTAACAAAATGTAACCGGCTTCCGTTATCGTACTGGTGAAGCCACAGTCTTTGCAACGCCTCATAGAGGTTAACTCGTGTTTTACGACGTTCATTAAGTCATGGTATTTCGAAAGTATACTATTCAAAAATTCGGGTGCTTCTTGCTGAACATTTAACGTAAACTCTTTACCAGCTAATCTCCTGGCATGAGAAACATTTCCTAGTGATTCTAAGTTGATGTAATTTTGAATTAAGATTTTCATGACGTCATTATTTTGTTGATTCAAGAAACAGTTTCTGATAGGTGTACAATAAAATAGACACTGTATTGCAGCGTTAGCGTAACAAGAAACACCATCTGCGTTCTGAAGACCTTTTACTCGGCACGCGTGGCTTGATATTTTTTCTTCAATTATTGGTACCCGACATATAGATACATCTTTTGAGACTGACCGTCTGCGATCTTGTACTTTTCGTTGGCGTATTCCTGGAACAGTTATCGCCATGAGTTCCGGTCGATATTGTTTCCTCAATCTATTGTACTCTAAGATAGCAGATTCATCCGCTAATACCGCGTGCGGATCGTAATTAATCAAGTGAAGTCCTTCTAATGAAGTTACCCGTGAAAGGGCAACGTACACTTGTCCGCTCGCAAATATAGAATTACCTGCATCAATAACGGCATTCTTCAAACTAAGACCCTGACTTTTATGTATCGTAATTCCGTAACTGAGGCAAATTGGAAACTGTCTTCGTATAACAAAAGCCCCTTCCATTGCCTCAAACTTAACGTCGACGCGCTCTATAACATGTTCGACGCCTGTCGCTAAGACAATTCGTACTGATTCTACATCACTCGTATCAACAGCTCGTGATACTGACGTGATTTTACCAATTGTGCCATTCACCAATCCTAAAGTAACATCGATATTTCGTCTAATCATGACTTTCGCACCAATTTTAACAGTAATTAATTTCGCAAGGCCCGCAGTTCGTGAACAATCCTCGTCCGCCATATTCAAAATTTTATGTACTTTTTTTTTAATATACTTGGGGCAGTCAACTGTATCATGAGCTATCAATTCTATCTCTTCGCTTTGTATCCCGCCAAGCATTGCTTCATTAAGAACTTCACACATCCGAATCGTTAGAAGTAGACAGACAGCATCGTTCGGTAAATTATTTATGTAATCGCAGAGTTCACGTACCCTTTTATCGAAAATTGAAGTTTTGAAGTTTGTAAATCGGATTTTCCGGGATGCTAAGACCGCCGTGTCCGAATCGGTAGTAACTCCAATGCGGATTCTCGATAGTATTTCACGATAGGACTGATCGTTTTTTTGTCTCATGTTAATCGTCAATTCATCGTAGCTGAATAAGTTGCTCCAGAGATCAACGCTACCCATCGAGCCTAAAAGTTTATTCGAAACTTCGCTGGGCAGTCTCGTGAACGCCTGATTTTCGCGAACGGGTGGGAGTTGTAACAAATCGCCGAACAGTAGAATATGTTTTTTACCGAACCAACCATCCTCGCAGTCGATAGTATCAAATATTTCACTTAATCGAAGGTATATATACATGAACGTCACATTCGAAATCATAGAGACCTCGTCAATGATAACGAGTGCAACATTTCTAAGTTGCTCTCGAATTACTTTTAAGGCTGCATCGGAGAGTTGTTTATATTTCGGAGTGACCCCGTGTTCAACAGGCAGTTGAAACAGTCTATGAATAGTCAAACCATTCACATTGAATGCTACTATTCCAGTTGGCGCTGTTACGGCGGTATCTTTACCAGTATGCTGCTTGATTGACCATACGAGCGCTTCGATGAGATGACTCCTACCAGTTCCACCCTCTCCGCTGACGTAATGTCGGAGAATTTTATCGTTTGAACTCACGGCAGCCATAGTTGTATCGAATACTCGTTTTTGATCAATATTCAAACTTCTAATTATTTGTGAGTCGTTTGTCGTATGTAATTTTTCGACACGTGCTTGAAATTCATTCATTGCTCCTTCTGCTTCGATTGGCCCACAGCCTAATGGTACCGAATCAGAAGTATCGCTCTGTTGAGATTGAGCTTTTTCTTTCATACGTTTTTCGATTGTATCTTTGATATGCTTAATGCCTTTTTGTATTTCTGCTATGCGTTCGTGATACTGTAACGCATCTTCGAGCTCCAGTCGGACTGATTCGAAAGCTTCCGCATACGTATCACGTCCATTTCGCAACTCATCTGTGTCCCTCCATGGTTGAAAAAGTAATAGTAGCGCAAAGTAATATCGTTCAGGATGATTGTTTACATTATTTTTATAATGATTAATTAGGCAACCACGTTTCCTCTTTTTCAAGTACAGAGTTTTATCAATCTTATAAAATTCAATGTCTTGTACTTTGGGTTCGACTCTAGTTACCTCGTACCATTTGACAAAGTCGTACAGGCAGGTTGATTCCAATTCCTGCGGGCGAGCTGGGTAATTTGTATCGACTACAGAATCACAGAAAATATCAGTCGAATCTGCATCGAGGGCTTCGATTTCTTCACGACTTTTCACTTTTCTGTTTCTTATTATGTTGACATCTATCCATTTAATCGTCGTTTCCGTATTTGTGCCGTGCAAGGAAATTCCTATTAAAGTATCAGCGGCCTCTAACGCTCCACATTCTCTGTGATTTAACATACGTTAAGCAAAACTCCACAAACGACTGCAGAGCGATTTTGTCGAATTGATTGCTGCGATATCTTTATCCGTATTGCTTTTCTCACATTTTGACAAATACTTAGTTACATACCACATGAGTATAGCTGAAATCTCGCCAATGAACTGTATATCCATATTGCCTTCCCAAGCACTAAGAATTGCTGGGTTGTAATCATTTATATCAACCTCATTTTGATTACGAGGTAGATCGTACAGTCTACTTCTTGACTTTAGCTTGCGCCTGTCAATGATTGAAACTGCCACATCTCTAATTACAATATTGTCTGTTACGGGACGGGGAAACCCGAATCGACATACTTTCGACGAACCACGATTTTTGTTCTTCTTACTACGCAAGCAATAGGAATTGTGCTTATGCCGTTGATGTGTATTCACTCGACGATACAACTCAGGCGAAACGTATTTCGGTGGCATTTTGCAAGTCACATACTTCGTAATAAAACTTGCAATTTCCTTGTTCGCAGATTTCCCAATCACTGGAGCATCTTTTATCCAAATTAATAGGTGGAAATGCTACATTCCCCTGCCTTGATACTCGCGCCTCCAGAAATAATGAATGACTTCTCCGATAGGATGATCGGGAGAACATATGAAATCTAGCATAGCATGGAACTTATTGTCAATAAATCTTGATGTAGACACTGGATCAGCCGCGATCAATTGATTCGGCGACATCGTAGCGGCAGCAGGTCCACCTACTTCGCGAAGGTATTCCGTCATGTCGGACCATAACCATTCGCTTGGACTTAGCGTAAGAAACCATGTAGCCGGACCGTAATAATGCATCATACAGGATACATCATTTCTCGGCCGACTCCAATACTGCTCTGTGTTGCGCAGCCTTGCAAATATTGCGTTTAAATTCCCTTCCAATTCCTCTCTAGAGAGCTTTTCCAGATAACTCGCTGCGGTAAATCGTTCGCTCGGATTGGTGATATTCATTTTGTATTATATCCCACTATGCACTTGGCGAATATTAGCGTCATTCAAAAGGTAGAATAGGTATTGTTGATCTAGCCGGTATTGCGAATGCTTCGACATTAGTCTTGATTTAATAAATTCTGCATGCGTCAGACGCGTAGATCTATCCTCTTGCTGACCATTCCTACCATACGGATACAAATGCGGAAAGCATTGTAAATCTAGAGTTTTTAGACGGTTATCTAACGGTACATCGTTGATTTTCAACATTTGGTACATATCTGTCGCAGTCTCATTAGGTCTTTTGGCATACATCGGATGTATCGTGAATTGTTCGTAAATTTCATCCGATTGTGAAACTTGCGTCAATAGCGCTGCACGCCTGTTCGCATTCATATCATCTCTACGTTCACATTCCTCCAAGTTGTCATACTCATTATTTTCACTTCTAATCACTGTTTGTACGTTATGAATAATTCCTATTTCCTTCAAATTGTCGTCTTCGTTATTTTCATTTTCGTTTACTTCATCGTCTACTTGAAATTCGGTGTCTTTTATATCAACCAACAGGGTCTCAGCCGACTCTGGCAACTTAATTTCAGAATAGTGAGGATTGTTCGCCTTAAGCCACATCAAGGCGTCCCATACTTTATGTATGTTCACCAGTTGTTCCCATACCAATTTTGATTTGGTTGGGATTCCGCGAACTAATATGTATAGCTCGTGTTCAAGATTAATTGGTTCCATGGGTCTGCAAATTTTCTGTAAAGTTTCTTCCATAGGTAGGGGCAAACGGAAAGTTCTGCCCTTTACTTTTTGTACCATATCTCTGTGTGGTAAATTTTTATTTGCCACGGTACCCATTCTCTAAACCGTTTGAAATGCTTTAGCTCGTTGTATTAAAATGCGTTCGTAGTCGTTCAATGATGATATAATTTCCGGTACTAGTTCGGTAATTAGATTGTTTAGAATGCATGTAGGTGGCATGGTGTTTTGTCGAAGCTTAGGAAGACAATAGTTACAAACATATTCGCAATCATTGCCTTCAGATTTGACGCGTTCCATCAAATCTGCCCAAATTTTTGTAGTGATTGGTTTTCTGAACTTATCTATGTTTGTAATTTCTCTCTTGAAACATAGTTTTTCGCAGGATATACAGATCGAACGCACAGTGGGGAATTTTCACGAAATCGTGGCCAAAAATCGAAAAAAAAAAAATTCCATACAGGTATAACGATCACAGGTATTGGTTGAGAACTAATTTCTGTATAAAGTCCCAGTTGTCCCGACCCTTTATACCTGATAGGCCTTTAGATATTTCAGTTCAAAGTCGACCTTCGTCGGTGACCGTCGCGAGCGTCAACCGTGATGTGCTCTGTAACGCAATTTTGAACATTTATATACAAGTAGTGGAAAGTGTGAATAAATTTTAACAAAATGGATACTCTTTCTCAAGGTATGTAGAAAGTTTCGCCTATTTTACAATTGAAAAATATTATTTATTGTCCATGTTTGCGTAGTCTAACGATAATCCTGAAAAATGCCTTCGTTCGGAAGTAAATATTGACTTTGCATAGACGTTTAGTATAGAATCCCGCGGAATCCCGCCTTTGTTTTTTTTTTCAAAATGTAGCCTCGAATATCAGCTTCCGAATGGCGTGTCAACGAAACTGCGCAAAGGTGCGCGGCGTGTTCCAGAGCAATTTTTATGAGCGTATGCGTGATCCGAGAAGGCCCCCCCGCGTGATGTGCGAGCTGCCTGGTCAGCCGAACTGGGCTTACCTGGAGTTGCAGCTGCCTCACCCTACGACGGATTTTACGGATTTCACGGATTTTCTCATAAATCATCGCGGATTCGGATTAAAATATTCTTTGTATTTTTTAGAAATAAAGACTTTGTTTACCATATTACGAGAAAACAATTATTTTCCACAAATTTCCGAATCTATTTTATAATCTATATTGCAGCCGCTCCACAAACATATTTTGGGTTCTGTATTTTTTTTTTTCCAAATTTTGATATCAGATTCGTAATCAACGACCTCGAATACATCGGGAAAGTGGATTTTTTATCGAATTTATTGGGAAATTGTTGTTTCAATCGGCCATATTGGATGGGCCATTTTGTTTTTCCAAATTTTAATGTTAGATTCGTAATCAACGACCTCGAAAACATTGGGAAAGTGGATTTTTTATCGAATTTATTGGGAAATTTTTGTTTCAACCGGCCATATTGGAGCCACCATTTTGTTTTTCAAAATTTTGATATTGGATTCGAAATCAGCGACCCCAAAAACGTCAGTATACCAAATTTAGCAAAGTTCCGATAATCCCCCGATTTATGGCCACGATTTCGTGAAAATTCCCCACTGTGTAACGGGGTTTATCCATCGAGCGTTTCGTAAGAGCATAAAATGCACTTCCATACTTCTTTCTGATTTCTTCCTCGTTCAACTCAATATCATTATTGGCATTATCTTCTTCATTATTAGCGTTCTGCTGAGCAGTTTCTGAAAATTGTTTTAATTTTTGTAGATCGCCATCGTTTAATGCTTTGTCTATAATGGAAATTCTTGTATAACAATTTTTTAATTTATATACAAGCCTTTGTATACGCCGAACTAACGGGTAATGTGCAGATAAAATTTGTACGGGTTATAAAATTGATTTACACGACGCGTCACCCATGTAGCAAACTTGGGAATGCCCTAGTTTGTCATTGGCGTGCTTTTCTGTACACTTCAAGTGTATTATAAATTTGTGAACATTTTTTAACGTACACATTGAAACTATTTTCAAAAATGCAACGTATTTCTCTACTAATGATATATCTCTTATTTTACAACTTCGATCGCAAGACCAACCTTCGCGTTTGCTTTTTCTAGTCTTATTATTATTTTCAGCTAACGGTAAAATATTAACAGCTTGCCCTTTGGGATTTAAAACAATTGATTCATCAAATTTAACGTATTTTTTATACGCTACTTCCGCAAAGTATGGTTCAGCTGATGCGATATGTTTTGAAGAACCACACAGTACGTTTAATTTATCTCCTATGTTCACGTTTGTAAGATTTGCAAACTTAGTTAGACAAACCTCTGCTTTATTCTTTACGCTTACTAAGTTTTTCCTCATGATGTTTATTTCCAACTCTCTAACACGAATACACCATTTCATAATTGACTCGGCTTTCATTCTTCTAAGAACTTCAGTTTGCTCATCAATCATCAGTGAAATATTCGATATATATTTTTTTTTAGGTTGCATTAGTGCTATGGTATTCAAATTTCGAATAGATTGATACTTTGCTAGAATTTTTTTGCCAGCCTTTTTTTTCGCTTTGCTATTTCGTTTTCTGTTTTACGTATACTATATATATTACACGTACGATCGCGTTCACGATTCAACCGATATCTGATTCGTCTCAAAGCTCGCCGCTTGTCAACGTTCAAACGATAATGTCTGCGCATTCTCTCACTCGATTTTTCAACGTTCAAACTGTGATATTTGCGCATCATCTCACGCGATTTTTCAGCGTTCAAACTATGATATCTGCGCATTCTCTCTCTCGATTTTTCAGCGTTCAAACTATGATTTCTGCGCATCATCTCACGCGATTTTTCAGCGTGAAAACGATAATATCTGCGCATTCTCTCACGCAATTTTTCAGCGTTCAAATGATAATGTTTGCGCTTTCTCGATGTTTGGTTTGCAGCGTTCAAAGCATAGTTTTCGCGTGCTGTAACGCATAGCTTATCAGTGTTTGAAAGGTAATAATTCCGGTTCTTTATTCGTTTAACATCTATATCACACTGATTTGACCTTTTGTCACATATATTAAATGTACATTTGCCAGTTGCAATTTGACCAGATTTTATGACTGGTTTTAAATGTGAAAGCAAAACTTCCACGGTCTCGTCGTCTAACGTTTCGCAGTTATTGCCATAAGGTGTAATATGACCCATAGATTCTTGACTCAGATTAACTATCGAAACTAGTATTTCCTGACTAAGTGCTTGATGACATTCAGTTTTTACAGCCACCTGAGTGGTCTTACTAGACCAAGGTATTTGCGACTGATGTGTAACATCTTTTTCTATTCCGGCAGTTTCATATTGAGTTCCCACGTGTGATGTGTGGTTATTAATTCTCACTGCTCTTTTTTCAACTGAGTACATGTAGATGCTCAACGCTTCTAGATAACAGTTTACGTTTACAAGGAGAAGTATTTCTTCTTGTTCTCATACGCTGCCTTACACTAAGACGAGGAAATTCATCAATTACATTATTTTCGAACAACGTCAATAGATGTGCTCGCATACGATGAACGTCATATATTCTGTCGTCCGGTCTTTGACCATTTGCAAGCGATATTGCGAATGCGATCGCAAATACACCGCAATCTGAGAAGTTTGGTTGCTGTTGAACTGTTTGAAAACGAATGGGCTTGCAATCAAACTGATAAAATGGAAACAAATGTCTCAAGTACGTTTCATGATGTTTGTGAAGCCTCTTTGAATTTAATGAATCATATATGAAAATCGACTTTGTATCGAAATAACAGCATACCCAATGATTATCACCACTGTGCAGTATTTGAATGTGCTTCTCAGTCGCAGAAACCGGCGCTATAGTACTAGGCATTTGTATTCGCCATGTTTCACGTGGAGAATATTGTGAGCAGCTTTGTAAAAGGTACGCAAATCTACTCATATGAAGATCTGTCAGCCACTCTCCTGACATGATTTCTTTTTTAGATTTGTCATCTAAAATGGTGGGAGCATTATTAAATTTTTGCCTTCGCGTTTTCGTTGCTGTATTTGCAGTCACGTTAACTAGGGGAAAGTGGGGTAATTGCTCACACTTAAGGGAGAACTGAAATAAACCAAAACCAGATCAAGTGACCAATATTATTTATTACCTAAAATCTACTCAAACTAATCAACTTTACGTTTTCATTAACAACATACATGAATTTTCAAAATAAAATCAAATTTTAACCGTTCAACAAAACCCTAGTGTCCGGGATTACCCCACAGCGCGTGGGGTAATAACGGATGGTGCGTGGGGTAATCACGGACATAGTCTAAATATTGCAGGAGTCACAGCGAAATCCCTTTGATGTGCTGGCACCACTCGTACAGTTTTCGTGGGCCCATAAACGACATTTGTAACATCTGATCCAATCTTCTTTGGGCGGATCTTCATACTTTTCATCACAAATTAGGCAATGATATTCGTTCTCCTTCGTAGCTCTTTTATTGACTTTTTTTTTCTTGCGCGGTATGTTTTCATCTGCGAACGCTTTAAGATTCTTCACACCTTTCTTCTGTTTAGTGGTACTTACAGTCTTTTCACTTTCTTTCACCTGCTCCTTATTTTTCTTTTTTTGTTTTTTTGCTTCTAAACTATCTTTCATAGGAGAACTGGTTATTATAACTGAATGTTTCTTTCTGCAATTTTGTTTACTTTTCGGTTGTGGCAGTTTGGGAACATTAACAATATCTTCAAGTGGAATTGATTTGTTCAACACAGCTAACGGGGTTACTGGTCTCTGCTGCACATTTGATGTCGGTACTATCTGTGCATCAGGTGTCACTGCTCTTTGCAAATTGCCAATGGGATTTTCAGGTGGTGATGTCGCATCTACGAATTGTTTATCAAATTTAGTTGTGTCTAATGGCCAAATACCAGCTGCCCGGAAACCATTTACTGCTTTCTCTATATTGCTGATGCGATTGAAAGCTTTCGTGAAAAGTTCAGCAACTTCATACTGTGTAATTCTTCGCCCTACATTTGAAGCCATGAATAAGTCGCATTCTCTGTTATATGCAGTTTTAAGGGGCCCAAAATATGTTAAGTCCAGTGGTTGCATACGATGTGATGTATGGGGTGGAAGGGACAATAATATTATTCCATTCTGGCGACAAAGCAGATAGCAAGCAAGGCTAACATGACTTTCATGATTGTCTAGAATAAGGAGAAGTGGTTTTTCAACAGTTGGCTTAGCATAGCAGATGAAGTGATGTAACCAATCTAAGAATAGGTTCTCGTTAATCCAACCCGAATCGCTAACTGCTGCTATCATATCAGCATTGCTTCCTCGCAATAGTTGAGCATTCATTCGCTTCCTCTTAAAAATAAAAACGGAGGAACATACTTTCCTGAAGCACTCATTGCGCAAACAACTGTTGTTGTAGTGCCTCTTTCACCACTTGTTGCCATGCCGACTTGTTTCTGGCCTTTTGGTGCTAAAATCCTTGAATTTCTTTGGACATTGGAAATGCCTGTCTCGTCAATATTGTAAATATGATTAGCATCAAAGTGATGTTTTGCTTGCAAGTCTTCCAAGTTGTTGAAAAACATTTTCACTTCCGTTTCATTAAAAGCTGTTATTCTATTGATAGAAGTGGCCTCGGGCTTACGTAGCGAAATGTTAGGATGCCTTTTTTTGAATCCGTAGAACCATTCTTTTCCTGCCATTTGGGATGTTTTGTTGGAATTATGCTTCAAATTATTTACTTCAGCAAATTTGAAAGCTATTTTCTGCACCATCTCTATGGTTAAACCATAAAATAGTTTACTGCATTTCATGATATGTTCTTGTGATTCCCTTTCTTGTTTCTTAGTAAATATAGCCTTTCGTCCAGTTTTTGGTTCAGTTATAACATCTTTTTTGAGAAAGTCGTGTATAGTACTTTTTGGAACAGAATAAGTGGTAGCTGCTTTTCCTAATGACAGTGTTTTGTCTTTGACATCCTGAAGGGCTCTTTCTGAGTCTGCTAATTTGTATTTGGTCTCGGTCTTTCTTTGGTACTTTCGTGGCATCTGAAATAGGTATATTTGAGTTAGTATATAAATTTTGACTTACCATACAAGTTCACGTACAGTACAGGTTATTTGCAAAAACCGATTAAAACAATTAAAGACTGCTGGACATGAATTATAAATAAAAGATAATAATTTGATTGTTTAGGGGTAATTACGGGCGTTCGAGATTACCCCATTCAAATCGTCCGCCATTAGCCGACACAGACAAAAACGCAAAACTATATTTTTATTTGAGGTTAGAATCGCGTGATGCACGCGGCGAGTACATGAAAACGTTGTTGCATTAGACATTAATTTACATAGGAAATACCGGATTTTTATGTTATACCTGAAGGATTATACACCTATTTAACTTTACTCTGAAATTAGATGAAATTGTTCAAAAAAATTAAAGTTCACATACCTTGTACAGCGAGCGCGGCCTCACTTCACCACTCACTGTCCGGCACTACGTTTGGGCTCGACTTGCCAATAGCAACATTGGGAATATCTCCATTCTTCTCTAACACAGCTAGCACTCTCCCTTATATCTCCGCGTGCAACGTCAGATACGTCTATAGATCTAGATAAATGTCCAGTCACCTTGGATTGTGTATCTTCCCTGTGAAGTTTTGATTTCGAATTCTTTGTGAAATTTTTGTTGTTTTTTATCACTGGTTTATTTCGATTATTGTTCGACGATCCCACAACGGTATTGTTAATTTTTTTACAAACTGGCTGTTGTGAATGGCTTTTCTTAATGCAATGCAATTCTCTATTTGAAATACCTATGTTTGGTTTATGGTCGGATACCTTTATTCTCGATACGCATGGAAAGTTTTGAATATTATTAGTCTCAAATATTTGTAAAAGATGCCGTCGCATTAGCGGAACGTCGTAAATAACTTCGTCCGGATGTTGCCCGTTCACGATCGAAATTGCAAAGGCAATTGCAAACACGCCACAGTCGGATCCGTTTGACTGATGCTGAACCGTAGGGAATTGCACGGGATTACTATGAAATGCATAAAATGGGAACAGTTTTTCTAAATATATTTGGTGGTCTTTGTGGAGTATTTTGTAATTCAACGAGTCGTAAATATAGAATGAATTCGTATCAAAATAAGCACACACCCAGTGCATATCAAGATCGGTACTACCACTATGGAGTATTTGTACATGCTTCACCATCGGCGAAACAGGCTCGATTGTATGCGGCAAATATTTTTTCCACACCTGCTGCGGTGCATATTCAGATGAACACGCAAGAAGTTGGCCGAACCGATCCATATGATCATCCTCCAGCCATTCACCAGATCTAATAATCTGTACGAACCTGTCTCCAATATTTTTTGAATTTAGATTCTGCATAACTATAATTTATAAACGTATACTCGTGTATGGTATGTATACACGTCCTGTCTCAAGTTCAGTTGTATTGGCGCAAAGCTGCCTTTTATATGTGGCGCAAAGCTGCCTTTTATATGCGGCGCAAAGCTGCCGTTCTGTATTTGGCGCAAAGCTGCCTTGTAATAGCTCAAATAAGCTAATTTTTTTTTTAATAAAAGTAAACTATCTTAACCTAACCTAACTAATCTAAGCTCGTTTTTAGACTAATTTCTCAACTCTTTAAAACCTAAATAATCACCTTATCTACCCCTGAAATTACAATTATCTAATTAACGTCACTAACAACTGTAAACTAATAAACCTCGTTAACCCTGCTAATCTCACAAACCTAAAAACGTCGAACCTACACTTGATTTGTATTTAAGAATTCAATAAGTGAATATCATATGAAATCCTTGGCCCTGGCGTTTTTTAAAGATGCATCAGCGCCGCTGAACAGCCACCGCAGAAACTAAGAAAGTGTGATGAGCACATACCTAATCGGCGTAAAATTTGAAACGTATTCTCGTCGCGAAATTCCGAAACAGCTAATATCAGTGCTCTGGATTATGGCAATTCCAACGCGCCAATTGCCTATTTCTAGAGTTGTCCAGATCGGTGGTATTAGAATCAACCTCGTCAATTTACTTTACGCAAGACTCTACAAAATCTTTATATTATGCATTTGTATTGTCTAAGTTATAAAATTATACATGTATGATACACAGATGGTTCGTACATATGCTACAAATCTGAATTTTTCGTGTTATGCACAGCTAGGCAGTGGTTTTATATTATAGATTTAAATATACAAAGATTATTATGTTAAAATATACAATGATTATTATACGTTAAAATATTCAATAATTTCTTATTACCTGTTAAAATTTAAGATTATATAGATTTAATATTGTATCACGATTGTCGTAATAAAATATATACGAACATTTTATCTTATTGTTAGTACCAACTGTCTTATAATTAATTATTATTTCAACATTAAAGCTCGTATGGAAATATACCTAGAATAGAAATAGAATATGATTGATAGTATAATTATATTCTATCAGATAACTCGAAGATTATTCATGTGTTTGAGATGCCGGGGCACCCCTGCCCTGGCCTCTGCCTCTGCCTCTGCCTCCTCGGTGCGGATTCGCAATTTTATATAAAAAGTTTATCAGATTCATCTGGTAGTCCCTCCGTTTTCGCCGCACAGCCTGCCCGGCTGGTTGCTGTAGAGCTTGTTTATTATCTAAAAAAGTCATTTTGAAAACTCAATTATAAGTATCGAAAAATAAAGATGACGTCAGATTAACATAAGTAATACTAGTGTTGTATTCAGTTCACTACGTATCACGTTATCGAACATCAAATCAGTACATGGACATACGAAGATTCTTATCATTAACCCTTTAACGGCCACGCCTATTTCTAGATGGCTCAAAATCATTTCCTACAGTAGTATGGCTAAAAAAGGGTTGAATATGAATGTCCAACCATAATTTTGTCGATAAGGGCCTGAGAATTAGTATTTCCGGACTGTAGCAAATTTGCTACTAACATTTTCACACTCTCGGTTCGACCTATTATTCTAATTTAATCAAAAATCTTTAAAGCCTCGCTCGTCCAGTCGAACTTCCTTTACACAATTCTATCCAAAAATATTTCAAGAATGTGCATTTACTTACTTTTTTGGACAAACAACTGACAGCAGATGCAAGCGTCGTAAATTTTTACGACAATATTCTTACCATATTAACGTAATTCATATGTTTACGTTTGAATTTCAACCTATCCCAGCATTTTTAGCTCCATCTACCATAGATTGATGGACCTGTGAAGTAGCTTGTCCGCTATATTGTCCTCACGCTTTTACCGACGGGGTCGAAGTGAACGTAGCAAATTTGCTACGATGGCAGTTAAAGGGTTAAAAAACAGTGTTAAAGTATTAATCTATATACCATCCTCGTCCGCTCCGTAGATTTCAATGTCCATGTAATCCGATTGGTAGTTTTTGGTATCCAGGTTGTTTGCGTAGTAGTTTTCGTGATCAAGGTCGTCCGCTTAGCAGTTTTATAAGTATAGGTCTGCCGCTTCGTAGCTTTTACTCTTCGTAATTTTCGATGTCCATTTCGTCCGCTTCGTAGTTTTTGTTGTACATGCGGTCCGCTAAGTAGTTTTTAGAGTCTAGGTCTGCCGCTTCGCAGTTTTACACATCCAGGTCGTCCACTTCGTAGATTTATATGTCCAGGTCATCCGATTGCATGATTTTGGTATCCAGCTTGTTCGCGTAGTATTTTTCGTTATCAAGGTCGTCAGCATAGTAGTTTTCGGAGTATAGGTCTTCCGCTTCGTAGCTTTCTACGTCCATGTCGTCCGCTTCGTAGTTCTCTGATTCAAGGTGGTCAGCTTCGTATTTTTATGATTCAATGTCATTCGCGTAGTAGTTTTCTATGTATAGGTCGAACTCGGAGAATCATTTAGTACAACATTTTATTAAATTTAATCAAATGATTTTTATTTTTATTTAAATTTTTGTAATTATTAACAAATTAATACAATATTATAAATGTTCATAAATAATTATCGTATATAGCATATTCGGATTTTACTTACGACCCCCGCGATAGGGGTTGGCCATGTTATATAATAGTTGAATTAAATTGCGCTTGCGGTCGTTGTTAGCCAGCCAGCTATGCCCTGCTCGTTGGTTGCGTGCGATTCTGGCTACAGCTTATTTGATTGGTTTAAACAAAAACAATTAGCAATTAATTTTGTTTACAAAAAGTTGAATTTTAAGAAGAAGAAGGTTCATTTTACAAAATGTCATCTAACGTAAGTTTATATTATAATACTAAAAATTTGCATGAATCCTAATCCTAATTTTACGAGATATATATTCATTACTTTTTATTTCTTTTTAAGGAATTCGACTTCGATGATGAATTTGAAGAAAATGATAACATATTGGGCGTCGAAAATGGGATTGCTAACGTACAATGAAACAATCCTATCTGTAAGTATTAATAATTTTAAATAAATAATTTACGAAATTAGATTCGTAATATATCGTCCTGGTATCGTAAAATATCGTCATAGTCAGATTGATAATTAAATAAAAAAAAATATATAAATTTTCAAAAATCAAATATTCTTAATTCGACACGAAATAATGTAAACTTTATAAATTTAATATTAATTTATCTCAACGGATTGGTAGCCTTATCAAATTTAAATGTATTTTTTAATAAAAATAATAAAATCAGATGAAGTTTATCAACAATATTACTATCTGCCCATATTTTCAGAGAACATGAGACCGCATGCTGAAAATCAGGCCGCAGATCGACAAATTATTCCTGTTGATCAGCGACCGGATAATGGCGCAGATAGAGCTATTATTCATGTTGATCAGCGACCGGATAATGGTATGATTGTCATTTTTACATATTTGTATTCTCATTCGCCAACAATCCAATCAACCTTACGATTCCAAAGCGATCTTATTCATCTTATACTTTTTTCATAATAATGTTAACTTATGTGTAATAAGCTAACAGTCGACATTAAATATATGGCATACGGATATTCTTAGTAATTTATCTTTAATTTCATTAGATGCAGTTATACCGGCCGCAGAAATTGATTTAGCTGCGAATGAAGCACGAAATCATCTTCGGCGTCAAGCTAACGGTATGATCTAATTTTTTAAACAATTATATTCTCATTTAATTCATTATTATGCAGATTTTAATTTAATTTAACGAGTTTGATGATTATTATTTCATTAAATTATTATTTTACTCTGGCTAATTCAAGTGTTACGATTTCATCGTCGCATTACGTGATCACTAAAATACTATTCTGAATAATGTTTCAACTTTTAATTTTTCAGTTGGAAGAATCGCACGACACCATAGAGCTAGGAGGAGCTGGCGGGCGAACTTCCGCCAGCGAAATTTGATACAACTATTATATAATATGGCTAACCCCTATCGTGGTGGTTTCAAAAAAAATCAAAACAGACGAGGCGATCACAATTAATTTTAAAAATTTATAATATTGTATTAATTTTTCAATTATTAAAATTAATTTTATAATTTTAATTCAAATAAAAACATTAAATAAATAAATTTGATTTATTTTCAAAGAATTATTCTATAAAAAATGTTTGTTAATTTATTAATTTATTGATAATAACTTGACCATATTAATTTTATATTAGAATTCATTGAAATAATCAATCTGAAAAATATTTTATTTTCACTTATAAAGTTGTATCATTGCGTTCAATTAATTTTTATTTTATTGAATATATTTTTACAGAGCTATAACTAACACCATCACAGTCTTTTATCTTATTAAAATCTAAATTACATAACCAAATTTTAAATTATTTTTTATCAATTTATTAAAAAATGTAAATTATAATTACTCTATCAAAAATGTTTGATAATTTATCAATTTTTTTATAATAACTTTTCCATATAAATTTTAAATTTTATATAATTTAATTTAAAACTTTCTACTAGGTTATATTATATTATACTGAATTTTGTCGCGTTTCATCTCTCCTATCTTGGAATATAAGACTTGATTGTCACCGCGTTGCGACGTACGGAAATAGATGACAATTATTTCCATTTTTTACCAGCATTTTTGTAATATGACAAAAACATTAACGAATTTAATACTGACTCAAAAATGTATATTTCCATACTAGCTTTAATGTTGAAATAGTAATTAATTCTAATACAGTTGGTACTAATATAAAATACTCGTATATATTTTATTAGGATCTTATTAAATCTATATAATGTTAATTTCGAGTAGGTTACAATAAATTATTTGATATTTTAACGTATAATAATCTTTGTCTCTTTTAATCTAAACGTATATAATATTTGTAATCTTTATACATTTGTATAAATATACGTATATCTTAACGGAGCGGATGACCTGGACTACGATAACTACGAAGCGCAGGACCTAGACGACTAAAACTACGGAGCGGATGACCTGGACGACTAAAGCTACGTAGCGGATGACCTGGACTACGTGAACTATTACGCTCAGTACTTGGACGACTCAAACTACGGAGCGGAGGACCTGCATTTCGCGAACTACTAAGCCGAGGACCTTGACAAATGAGACTACGATTCTGAGTATCTGTACTACAAGAATCACGGAGTGGGGGATCTAGAACTATTAATCATAGTATGATGACGACTAAAACGGATGTGAATGCCGTACGAAGACATCTCCATGAGTTGACGCCGTCATACTCATCTATAAATCGAACTTGAACGTCGTATCTCCTAAACCGTTATTCCCTCTAACTTTTTATAAATCAAATTTAGTCTTAGATTTTCATGATGAATACACCCACGTAAGGTGTTGCGCCCAACTTGAATCACCCTGTATACCCGAACGATAGCTGAACGCCATCTGGCTAGTGACGTCCGTACTTGGTAGGTGTCTACGTAGCCTAGCGAAGGCCACTCTATGCTAATTTTTATACACATAGGTTTAGTGTCACACTGACTGAAGGAGATGATGATGATGCTGGCTACTTTCCGTAAGGATATAAGCCCTAAAGGATTAGAAGAAGAAGAAGATGATGATGATGATGAACACTCGACGAAAACAAGTATGATTTACTTGATCTAAAAACATCGAATAATCATATCTCATCTCTACGTTCACCGATTTAATCGAAATATGTCTTAAATGAAAGCTCTTCTTGGCCACATCATGCGATAAATATTGCAATTCCGTATTTATAGCAAGACGGAAGAAATTAACGATCATAAATTGCCGTAACGGCCGTTCTGCTCTCGTTCGGGTATATAGACTCGGTCGAGTCTCGCGCGGCGCATACAAAAAATTTTTTTTTTTTTAAATATAACTAGGCGTGAGACTCTACCGAGTCTCTTGATCTATATCTATATCTATATCTATGTAACAATAAATCGATCTATGCATATCTATGTAACAATCTGCGTATGCCATATCATTTAGTGTTCCCTATGTTTTTCAATCTACATAATATACTATAAGAATAAATTGATACTTGTATATCTATCTATCTATCTATCTATATACTACTATATATCATACTACAAGTAACTGCACGCTGTTGTAATTAATCATCTCACCTGAAACAGATGTAATAAATTATTACCCTAATAGAATCAGGCCGGCTTATGTGTGTATCGCGCAAAGCTATAGAATAACGCGAGTTGCACTCTTCGAACTTTACCTACATCATCTTTAGAAGTTAGATCTGCACCAAAATCTCCGAATATTGAATAATCTGGTGTTATTGAATCTGTAATCAAATTCAAATGAGCGGTTCAGCGGCAGAATTCCAGTTTTCTGATATGAAATTATTTTAATATCTGACATAATATGGAGCTAGCTTACATGCAGAAACAATAGTCAAAGTCTTACCGACAGGCCGTTCAGTTGTAGTAGTAGTAGTAGTAGTAGTAATCCACGAGTCAGACTAATAGAAATTCACAATATTATTATAAGGCGACTTTTTGGGTAGATGCAGTTGGTTGTGTTGAACGGCGGTGCCATCCGATACGTCTGCGAATCGTTGGTAATGCAACCCTGAGTAGGTTACATTCGTTAGTGAATGAATTGCATCTACATGCAAATTGTGCAGCAAGCGGTCAGCCAAGTCCACGGGTGATGCAATTATTTGTTGAATTGCGATGGTAAAAAACAAAATCACTAAGTACTTCATTTTAGTGATAGAATTTGCGGTCTGAATGCAACCTTAATTGGGTTGGTTTATAAATACTGAAAATGTCCCCACCTACCAGCTCAGAGATGCTGATGCAGCTGGCACGCGCTCGTCAAATGCATCAAGGAGAATGCTAATTCGGCCGAATTATTCGATCGTACGATCGACGTCAACTCGATCATACGATCTGAAATATGCCGATGCTGAGTAGTCTGAAGGAATATCTTCCACGTGCGGTGCATCGATGAAAAAACTGAAAATGCCCCCACGCCTTCGAGTTTAGAGATGCAGCTGGCACGCGCTCGTCAAATGCATCAACGAAAAATGGTGATTCAGCCGAATTATTCGATCGTACGATCGACGTCAACTCGGCAGAAGCTGGCCTTTACGCACATCATACGAGTGGAGAAATGCCGAGTAAACTATCAAGTCAATCCGAAGGATATTTTGAAAATCGATGGACGTCACCGGGAGTGGTGAAGTGTGCAGATTCAATAACATCATTCATGTAAAATGCTCCCCCTCCACTCACACCATACGAGCTGATATATGTCGGGTACAAACGGGTACGATTCATACGTCTGCTATAGGGTTGACCAGTACGATTCAACATCAAGTTTACGGTATGTGCGGTATTCATATTTGGTAGTTATTACAAATAAGCGTTCCATACTATTCAATAAATCACACTTCAAATAACTGTTTCACACTATTTGATAAATCATACTTAAGATAAGCGTTCCATACTATTGGATAACAGTCATTCATTTTCAATTTAGACTATACACTGATGGAGCCCCAAAAAATCACAACTCAATCATCAAAGTGTGATAAGCCGGTAGTTCATCTGACCGCAAAGGTGGATCAGCCAGAAGAAAACATGGTGAAAAAGAAGCAGCACGAGAAGGAACCCCCTCCAAAGGTGGGTAAAACAAGCAGCATGAGTGTTAAATACGTGTAATGAAATTTCTATTGGAGTTCAATCAATTCAATCATCAAACTCATTTTTCTGTTCGAAACCAAAAATTCCAGACTTGCTATATTTGATATTCAAATTAGTTTCAATGAACATTATAACAAAAAAATCATTAATTACAGCCGCAAGCTCTAACCAAATCAACGATTGTTGCGGCTGGCGCGGAAGAAAAGGATCCTGACGATGATATCTGGGGTGAAATGTTCCAGAGTCAGGATGAGTGGTTGGAAAACGAACGACAAATCGACGAGGAAACGAGTCGAATTCGCTTGGAGGATTGGGATTCAGGCTTGCGATAAAAAATGTAACTAGATGAATGAATGTTTATTTATCATTATAAAAATCATTAGTTTCTACCCAACATCGATCACGCATTGAAAACACATTTTCCATAGCACAAATACCTGAGTGGCATGTACATCGTGTCTGTTGCGTACGGGAATTTATTTTATCGGCTATGTATGCGGCATTGATATTGAATAATCGTTTTAATATTATTTTAACAGACTTGTTCATCACTAAAAATGACGGAGAATCTTGTAACTGTGGTTTTATATAAAATTGTAGTCCGGAGTAAGGGACGTATCCATCATTCCAACTGAAACCGTGAAGAGTTTTATTCTCCAATGCTTGTCGTTGATTATCTTCAGGTAGAACAGACCAAGGATATGGGGGCTTGAATACGAGATGTTGAAGGTTATAATTGTTTTTTAGAACTGCAATCTCTTTCACAATGAACGTGTTGTTGGGGCCCGCGAACCCCTGAACGTCAATAAATGTAGGCCCCATGACTGTATACAATATTCTGCAACTAATCGGGCTTGTGAGACATTTATAGTGTTGAAAATCACCTCCCACCACTTGTTTATATCATTTTCCGAACTACGTTCGTGAGTGGACTGTATTCAATAATTTTATCATGAAAAATTAGGCAGTAAGCAGTAGTATTGGGGGGTACATTAACATTGCACTGAAATTCGAGACGTATATCTACGGATGCACTATTCAGTGATTCGTTTTGACGCGAACAATCGATGACTGCGATGGGGGCGTGTTTTTTGAATGTATCCAAATCATGTAATGATTCTGGGCTGCTAGTCTCACCGTAATACGATCCTTTGAATTTAGCATACATATCGTAGAGTAAAGCATATCGTTTTCGACTGAAATCTAAATCTAAATTATCGTAGGGATATGACTCAGAATTAAGATAGAGGCGAACGTTCGTCAATTCACAATGATCAAATATACTCGGATCGTGGGTCAGTTTATTTCTTCGTCCAGTCTGCAGCGCTAATATGACATAGCGAGGTTTTTCAAGTTGTACAGCGGTTTTCACGGACCAGGTATGATGGGTTGTTTCTTGAAGCACTGGATACTCATACAAATCTTATGAACGGAAACTCATCTGAATCGATGCCCCACTCTCGAGGAGATGTAACAGCTCCAATTCCTGCAAATCTTCAACACTGATATGAGGCATCCGGCATTGCAATTTACTCAGCTTTAAATTTACCGATACATTTTCCCCTCCTGTGAATATTGCATTCGAATCAGTTCTCGATCGAATTAAAACCAGTTCGTGACGCGTATTGGCGATAATTCTTTTATAGTCTTCGCAGAAGCCCAGCAGAATGCGTAATGGTAGGCAGTAATTAAAATATCCTTTATCCAGTTCAACCATATTTCCCGGTATCGACCAGCCAGCAACTTCTAACGCCTTACTGGCATCAGTACTCAATGATAAATAGTTTTTTATTGTCGTGCTTATTCCAACATTTCTGCATCGATCAATTTCAACACCATTCAACTCGTATCGAATTTCATCGAAAAGAAACGCTACAGCGTTATTGACAAATTTTGCATTTTTCACGGGACACCATTTGCGTCTGCAACTGAATTTAATAATGTCCCTTCGATATATAAAAAACTGTTGCAAGGTAATGTATACAAATCCTGCTGCTAAATCGGAATCCGTATCTCATCATTATTCTGATACGATGTACTCGCGTAGGGGGCATGTGCATGAACTTCAACTCGGGTTATACTGTTATCAAATACAGGTCGATCATTAATATTCAACAGACTCGCCATATCGTACTTTGACAATGAATCCCAGTGATTTCAAAAAGTGCGCGTTATCCGGAGTGAGCGATTAACGTACGGCGTACGGTGTTGTTTGTTTGACCAAACTTTGAACACTGAGGGAAGGAACAAGGTTCGCAGGATATTTGTGCACATCTTCGTAGATCAGCATGATGAGAATTAATGTTTTTGCTCCTTGATGTGTAAGCGAACTGTGATTTCTTCCCCTCTGAAGTTGACCAAATTACCGTCTTGGTCCACAATACGAACTGTTACGTTGTCTATTACACGCTGGCTCACGGGCAAGTAGATGACATGGTAAGGTGACTCGGAGATTTTATAGCCCGGTGGCACGTTGGCAGAGAATTCATGAATCGTGTGCACTGGACGGGCATTGCTGTAAGCCCCCGCGGTGATATTACATTCAACCCGTAAAATATTAACTTTTAGAATGTTAACGGGTAAATCTGATTCGTGCCACACGTTAGCTTCTAGCCGTCGCTTGGTAAAACCTATCAACGAACCAAGGCTTTTTTCCCCAGTAAAGTCAATCTCATACTTGCACTTGAGCTCACATTTTAATGTATTGTTATTCGGACGCAGTGTGATTGGAGGTGGCAATTCCGGACCCTGACCCGTTTCACTTATTTTTCCAACTAAATACTTATTCAAATCATCTATTTCCTAAGATCCTTCAGGAATTACGATTTTTTTGTTATCCTCGTAATAAAAGGTATTATTTGTGTGGTCAACGTTCGGTATCGAGTTGAATGTTTCGAAATCCACTAATCCCAATACATATTGAGAATTTTCGCTCAACGCAATTGGAGGAAAATAATTTGCACTGAGAATCAAGATTCGCGGCAGCGAATCGCCGCCAAGTACCCGTAGGCCGGCGCGCTAGCCACGATCATTTACCCGAGCAAACTCTTGTCCTTGTAAAAAAACTGTCATATCTTTTGAACCGCTGATTATTTTTTGATGAAATTCATACAGGTGTAAGGCCCACTGGACCTGACCTTGCTTGCAAAAGTTCGACGGAATCGACCATGCGGTTCCTGAGATATTGACCGTCAAAGTTGATAGAAAAACACAATCTTCTTCTTCTTCTTCTCCTTCTTCTTCTTCCTTGCAGAACGTCATTCTTGGGACCACGATATCTGTCGAACCGTTGCACTTATGAACTTGCAATTTGGTAGGGGTGTTCCTGTCATCGAAATCTCGCCCCCTATTGCTTTTGAGCGATATTCCGCCACGCATAACTGAGATATTAATGTAATAATTATTCATAAATCAAGATTCGCAATAATGAATCGCCGCCAAGTACCCGCCGCAAACTTCAAGTAGTCAATCATCAATTTTTTAAATATTTTAGCTATGTAGTGTTATATGTTACCGACATCAATTTTTTAAATATTTTACCGATTTAGTGTTATATATTACCAACAGGATGGCATTAGTGTCGCTTTTTATGTTAGCGATTGTATTATATGTTTATTTGAAATCACAGCAATATACGTCCGCTTCGATAGCTCAAGAACGAATGAACGGATCCGATTGGGGTTGTGCGAAGCATCGGACACGATGTTAGGCTACAAGCTATAACTCAGAAATACGAAAGCTGCAATATTTGCACAGAGAGTACGGTCTTAATAGAAATTTATGTAGGTTTATAGAAATGTGGCATAATATGCTTGAGTAGTAAATTTGCAATGTAATTAAAGCGGAGTCATTTCTTGCGGAAATTAGTATGTGTCAAATAGGTGTATGCGTTTGATTTGTAATAGTTGTATAAAGTTGCAGCACATTTTAAGATAGGAAAGGAATAGATTAGTGTTTAGGTTTAATCAATAAAGTCACTGAAACTTAACTTTGAGACAAAAACAGAATTCTACTAAAAAATCAGCCCAATATCTCCAAAATTGAGCTGGCGCCAGAGGGGCAAAGTTTACCATCTGAAATACATGTAATAGATTTTATTTATATGTTACGTAAAAAAATTTGCGAAAAAAATCAATGAAAATTTTTTATTTTTTTAAACACACTAATGCGTATGATACATTAAAGTCAGTTCAGCACTGGCCCGTTTGTACATACATACAAAAAGTAATGAAATACCCGACAAAAACATTGTAAATGTCAAAAATTACCGCCAAGTACAAAAATGGTTTTGTGAAATCAGGCTACAGAGCCAAGCGCTACCTTAGTTAAGTTTTATAGTTAAAATTATGTTTTTACAACATTATTCAATGGAAATCAATGAAAAAACTTGGCGGGCATAGATTGTTTCACACCCACAAAACTGTTGAAGGCATGATGAAAAACTGTTTGACCATTTTTCGCATTGATAATATTTATTATTATTGACTGAAACTGAGATATAAATGAATAAATGAAGCGAATATCAATGTTGAATTAGACGTACTATTAGCGAGAACTAATAGGTTGATGAACGGTGGTATGGAAATTGAAATTTTTATTTCAAAGATGGGGTCAGATTCATTGTGCATCTATCATTCACCAACGTTCACCTATGGTTATTACAATCTATGCCCGCCAAGTTTTTTCGTTGATTTCCATTGAATAATGTTGTAAAAACATAATTTTAACTATAAAACTTAACTAAGGTAGTGCTTGGCTCTGTAGCCTGATTTCACAAAACCATTTTTGTACTTGGCGGTAATTTTTGACATTTACAATGTTTTTGTCGGTGGATGTTGACCCGGAGAGCGTAAACGTCAGAGACATGACGCGGTCATGTGGATACTGAGGTTCAAACATCAATGCTCTCTATGTATTATTATGTAAAAAATACAAACACAATTGACCACATATTGATAAATCATAATTTTGATATTGTTGATAATTATATTCAATTCGCACATCCTTTCCCAAATATTGAATCAATTCTATAGGTGGAGGCAGATTCCCATAGCTATCGTAATATTTCGCTTGATCGCCACGTTTTACATATGCCACCCAATGTGTGCCAGGTCCATTGATATTATCCAAATTAATAATTCCACACTCATTCTGATGGACAGAATTTTTAAGTAGTTCAGATCGCATAAACACACCTTTAAAATGAGGAATATGCATGGCTTTCGCATACGTAAGTAGCTGAATATTAGTTGTCGGACCACCAGGTAGAATAATTATCTCATTTTTGACTTTTTTTTTCCGACATTTTGTTATACCCCCACCTTTTTTGTATGGATTCAGATACAGTCCACGACCCTGCTGCTCCATAGCACGGTTGTGTCGTTGCGTTTCAAATAAAAGTTTGCGTTCATTAGATGCTTGATTGACGGATTTAGCGATACCTGCAGCCCCTCCTGCTAAACTTCCTACTGCAGATAATCCTGCCAGTAATGGGACTAAAAATGGTAAAAATCCCTCCCTTGTCGCTAGCGGTAATATTCGGGGTTTGCCGCCTTTCCTTCTATGCCTTCGAAGTTGTGAAAATTTTTTTTTAACTTTCAACCGTCCGCCAACTTTCTTCCCCTCTTCAATCCTGCCCCCATTTTCAATTTAACTCGCATAGCACGTGCTACTGCCCATGCAGCTGCCCGCTCAAGCAAGGGTGCGTCTCCAGCCTTAACGCGGTGTGATGCCTGTTCAGCAAGTTTTCGGTCAGCGATATGACGTAAATCAAGGTCACTACTTTGTGAATAGGCAATATCGTGTTCGCGACAAAACTTGTCTAATGGGTTGATACCTGGATCCCCGCGAGCTAAACGCTTAGTTAGATGTGTACCCGGACCGCAATACTGCTAACCCGGTATGCGTAGTTCAAAGGGTAATGAATTGATAACTCTATTTATCAGACCCCTTCAGGCAGATCTCGCTCTTGACATTGACCACAATTTCCTATCGTTACACAGTCAATCATAATAGTATGAGCAGAATATATATTGAATTTGTTGGGATTATTTCAGCAATACAACTTTAGAAATATTTCTGTTAAGAATTATGGGTATGGATGTTGGTAAGAGGTTGAGTAACTGCAATTGTTATATATAATAATATATTTATTCATGATGAATACACTTCGGTCTCACCAGCATTTTCGTGTAGCGTGGCATTGATAACAACGTATCGCACAGTACTCCCCACTTCGCATCGCGACACCCCTCACCCCTTCCACATATGTATTTCACCTAGTGAGTGATAGGTGTCACAACGAGTACGGATTTACTCTTAACTCAACACACCTCCTTAAATTCGTGCTCGTTTTTACCCTAAATTTAACGAAGCTCTAAACTTTTCAAACTTGTTTCTACCAAGTGCTTTTGTGAAGATATCTGCGACATTATTGTCAGAGTCTATTTTAACAACATCAATAATTTTCCTCGCACAACATTCATGTACGAAGTGATAGTGCACCTCTATGTGCTTAGAGTTTTTGGTGAAATTGCCATATTTCGCGATCGCCACTGCTCCTGAATTGTCTTCATATACTTTTATAGGCTTATTTATTTTTACTTTAAAATCTTTCAACAGATTAATTACAACTTTCAATTCACTCACTGCCTCAGATAGGGCGACATGTTCAGCAGCTGTTGACGATTTTGTAACACTTCCTTGCTTCCTTGACTTCCAGTAAACAACTTTATCGTATACTCTAATAACATAACCTGTAGTCGATTTTCTGCCAACTTGATCGCCTGCCCAGTCAGCATCCACAAAACAATCTACAATATCTTTAGTTTTACATCTTGGGTATGTTAGTTTTAGATTTCTTGTCAAGTATAGTGTAACTTTTCGGGTGCTTCACGCGACACGGAAGGTGTCGCGTATGGCTAGTTACTTGTGAGTGTCTTTACTCTAGATTAATTTCTAGGGCTCCTTGGAAGAGGTAATCAATTTGTTAGTCCCTAATACAGACTAGGGTGGAGCGAATCACACCGTAGCTGCCTCCCTCAGACCTGGATGCTGCAAGCAGCACCGAGGCTGTATCAGACTTGGGATTCAACGCACTTGCCGAGACCGTATCTCGACTTGGGTACGCCTAGCGCACCGAAGCGAGTATCGGATCTGGACAGTGCAGTCGTCACCGAAGCTGTATATTAGCTAATTAAATGAAATGTGTTAGTCAGGTCAGTTCAGCCTACGGAGAAAAAGGTTGTAAAGAAAAAGGAAACCGTCCCGATTAACAAAATATTTAATTAATCAAATAAATCATAATGAGTTGAAATGGTTGCAACCGGAAATTTATACTATTATGAAATTACATAAGTTTTAACCTAATTTGTAGATTCAGCTATGCTACGATTCTACGCTCGTTTCTCGTTTAATTTTTCGTTATATTTTAAATTTGATAAATAGGAATCCAAATGGTAATGTAAATGAAAGTAGAAAAATAAGATAATAATTGACTCTAACGTAAAACCCCGCTATGGCAGTTTCCGTGATTAAAGAAATGAAGCTAAAGAGCACCAGGGCGCTCTGCCTGTCTGGCCTCAGAAAAGATAAGTTAGTGAGACAGCGTGGCGCTTTGCCTAACACTGCTACTGGAGCCATGTTAGCGCAGCGCTTATATAGTCACTGATTGACGTCACTTGTTGTGCGCGGTTGACGGTGCGCGGCGTGACGTATTGTTTCGGGATTAGATCACCCGATCCGTTACATTGCCCCCTTCAATCATCGGATCCCCGGATGATTTGTCAGCTGGTCGGACGATGATTGATACAATACCGGGTTGCTTCTACAGCCTCTTCAGACCCAGAGGATCACTAGGGTCGAATAACGTCGGTATCTCGATCTCTTCTCGTATGTCATGTTTCCTAGACGGTGCAGGTGTTTTTTCTTCGTCGTCAGAAATATCAAGTGATCCAAACAATCTGAGCATCGAGATTTTCTTCCGGTGTTCTTTCCGCTGTAATTTCCGATTCTCCGGTATTTCCATTGGTATCAGCTTCCACGGTAAGTACGTTTCCGTTGTCTTCTTTTTTTCTTTTTCATTTGTCTGGACCGGTAAAGTATTAGTTATCATTGGTGTTGTATTCGTCATAATCGGTGATAAATTCGTCGTAATCGGTAAGGTTGGTTTGTCTTGTTTTTCAGGTATTGCGACGTTGAGATAAGCTATGTCGATCTGGATAGGTAAGGTGAGTTTTCCAATCGTAGTGCTTATCTGGTCTTCCTTCATTAACTCAGGCTCCATCGTATGATCAGGTCGTGTTCTGGTAAGTGAATTTTTGTTATTAATCTCTTTTATCTCAATAGCCTCATCTGCAATCCTCCTTCCTCTTCTCGATTTTTTCTCTATTGCGGCTGTTTGGACTGCTCTCCCTTTCACAAACCTCCCTTTCCCCGAGACAAATGTTTTATTCGGGTATACGATTTTTAATTCATTATTATTTTTATCTAGGTATGGTTGCGACTCAGTTTGCGTTTCCTTGTCTTGTACACTCGTGTAACCGTAATTGAACGAGGTCATCTTGCCGAAAACTGCTGGTGTCTTCCTTGCTGCTCTGCTTTTATAGATGCCTAATTACAGGTGTGTAATATAGGTGAGTACTTTTTTTCGACTATAATCCTATGTCACCAAGTCTAAACGTTTTGTCTGTGTGTATTCAAAATGTTTTTCTATATTTCTCGAGAAGGTTCTAGATATAGCTTGAACATATTAGTATGGAATCTGCCTCTTTCTAAACCATTATTCAGGTGTTCTAAAATAAAGGTGGCTTCGCCAATTCTAGTTTTTAATCTATAAGGTCCTTCGTAAAGGGTAAAAAACTTTCCCATCTTTTTATTTTTCGTATCTGATACGTTCAAAGCTCTAACTAGTACCAGATCTCCAACATTAAATTTTACTAGCCTGTGTGTTCGATTAAAACGTTCGGTTCGTTTTAATCCGTGTTTTATTATATTCCGTCGAACTAATCCTAGCTTCGCGTCTCTAGGTATATTGTCCCTATTTTTTACGAGCCATTCCTCCCAGAATCTAGATGGAGGTTCTCCTAGTTGGATTTCGCACGGGCAGAACCCAGTTGAATCATGGTACACCTCATTTATGCAACATTCAATCACTGAGATCCAATTGATCCATGCGGTATGTTCCTCCGTGAGGAATGTCCTAAAAAACCTTCCTATTTCTCGGTTTACTCTCTCAACGATGTTCCCTTGCGGATGACGTATTGATGAAAAAATTGGGGTTATACCCTCTTCCTCTAATTTATTTAACCATCTAGCTGACGTAAATTGCGTACCATGATCAAACTGGATCCTGCTCGGCTTTCCAAGTTCCGGTATATATTTATCAAAGATGCATTTGATGATGGACTCCGCGTTTGCCGTTCTCAAGGGATACATTCGTACAAATTTACTGAATGCATCGCAGGTCACCAAGATCCATTTATAATTTCCCCTGCTAGAAGGTAACGGGCCCAGAAAATCGATGGATACTAAATCGCCTACCCCCCGCGGAACTATGTTTTGCATGCTTGCATAGCTATAGGAGCTAGGTACCTTGCATCTTTGACATCGATCGCATCGCGCTAATTCCTGTCGGATTATTCGTGCAAATTTAGGGTAGTAGAATCCTTCTTTCAATATCCGATAGCATTTGCTTGATCCAGTATGCCCATATATCTCATGGCATTCCTTAATTATCTTTTTAATTAATGAACCAGGCACATAGGCTTTTAAATTGCCCCCTGGCTCTACGTGGTATAATACGTCGTTTACGACTCTATATCGTTTTTCTGACTGAATTTCGTCTGAATCCAGGATCGATAAAATTCTCTCATCCTGTCTTTGATGGTTAGCTAGTGATTCTAAATTAATTCTTAATTCATCAGTTATTTCTTTAGCTAAGGGTGCTAATATTATTACCTGCCTAATTAATGCTATTTTTTCTTTCTTTTCAGGAAGATATCTGCTCAGTGTGTCTGCGACAACATTATCTTTTCCCTTGACGTACTCGATCTCGAAGTTATACGTTTGAACAAACAAAATCCATCGGGTTAGCCTTGAACTTAATAGTCTGCACGCGAATAAAAATGTTAATGCTTTATGATCTGTCCGAATTGTTAATTGAGCTCCTGCCACAAATGTCCGAAATTTTCCTAAGGCGAACACTACTGCTAACAATTCCTTTTCGGTAGTGAAGTAATTCAACTCCGCCCCTTTTAATGTTCTACTAGCAAAACCGACAATTAATTCTTCGTTTTGATCTGAAAGCTGGTATAATACGGCTCCGATAGCGTAATTGCTTGCATCGCACTGCAAATAATATCTACGTTTAGGATCAGGATGATGTATTATCATGTTGTCACAGAACAACTTCTTTACTGTGGTAAAATGTGTTATCATTTCCTCGGTCCAATCCCATTTAGAGTCTTTCTTTACCAACGCTAATAATGGTGCTGTTGCCTCGGAATAAGATCTCGTAAATTTGCTATAATAATTTGTTAGGCCCAAGAATCCTTTTAGTTGTTTAACATTTTTCGGCTCTGGAAAATTCTGAATTGCCTCGATCTTCTCTGTTTGCGGCCGTATGCCTTCTTTCGTTATCTTGTGGCCTAAAAAATCGATTTCCTCTCGGAAGAATTTTGATTTACCAAAATTGATCGTCATATTGTATTTCCTGAATACTTTAAACAACAATTCCAGGTGCTCTAAATGTGATTGGATCGAGTCAGATAAACACAGTATGTCGTCTACGAAATTTACTGTGAATTGATCTGTGTCTTTTAACACTAGATCTAAAGTTCTAATCAGGCTGGCTAGACTTGTACTTAACCCATAAGGTGTGACAGTGAATTGGTAGGTTTTCCCCTCGTGCATGAATGCTGTGTATTTCCGCGAATCTTTATGTAATGGCACTTGCCAAAAGCTAGCTGTTAGGTCTAGACTCGACATTACGGTTGCATTTCCGCACTTCTGGAACAAAACCTCAGTAGATTGCGCGCAATCGTGATCAGGTACTATAAGCCGATTGATGTACCTCGCATCTAAGACTAACCTGATCTCGCCAGATTTTTTAGCAACAACTACCAGTGGATTCACATACTCACTATAAGATCTTTCGATCACTCCAAGGTCTAACATTTTTTGTATTTCGTCATTGACTTTATCTCTATGTACCATTGAAATAGGATATGATCGTTTGACGAACGGTCTATCTTCGTAAACTTTGATTTTATGCTCATACACGGTGACTCTACCCGGAATCTTTTGAAAAACATCCCGATACTTTTTGATTAGGTCTGAGAAAGCTTTAACTTCATCGGCTCGTAGTACCCGACATTCGGTTAGCTTGCTCTCTACCTCATCATCGGTTATGTGATATTTATTTCTTCGGTCCATAGTTGTTTTTAAGCTAGAGATTCCAGCCGTTGGATCCGATCTATTTTGTTTTTCGCTTGGGCTATACAACTCAATTAAATACTTTTTCTCCTTTATCTGGATTTCTAATCTATTTACTTGAAGATCTATATCAGCTCTCCATTTACGCAGCGTGTCGATACCGAGAATTACATCGTGTTTTAATCCAGGCACGACGAGAAAACCCACCTCATCGACTGCCATACCGATCTTGATTTCCGCGAGAAATTGTTCTTTTACTCGGGCTGGTCTGCCCCCTGTTACACCCTGTACTTGAAAATTAACAACCGGTAATTTTTTGCATTTTGATAAGTTGTCTTTATGTTTGAGATACCATTCATCCGAAACGCAGGTTATTTGGCTACCTGTATCTACCAGAGCTTTCATTTCGATTTTTTCGATTCGGAGACTTAATTCCGGACATTTGTTATCTACAGGTTTCTCATTTATTTCTTCCGCAATTAAAAACTCGTACGGATCTTCAAAAGTAGTTAAATCAGTGAGATTTGCCGCGAAAACATTGACTTCATGCTGTGTCGGTACGTTTATTGGTGTGACCGGCACAGCGATTTCTAGTTTTCCGAACTGTTACTAGGTTCCGTTGTAATCGGATCATCCGTAGTGTCGTCACAGTCGATCGCGTTTATTTGGTGATTTGTCCAGTTTTGTTTTGGACTGTAATATTGCGTACTAGGCCTAATATTTTGCTTCGCGTCGCTTTGTTTTGGACCAGGATTAACGTTCTCAGTCCGCCATGACACTTGTTTATCTCGCGTCTCTGTCGTCCGATAACCCGGTGAATCTTGTTTGCTCGCGTTAGTGAATTTACTTCGAGTTGCATTTGATCTACCCCCAAATTGCAATTCGTCCAAGAACGCGAGGAGCGCATCGATGTCGCGGATGTCACGGCACCTAGCTGCTTCTACTACGGATTCGTTAAAATGTCGGGTAAGGCAACGAACTATCTCTCTTTCGTCCATGCGTGGAGACAAGCCTGCGGCTGACGCGAATTTTCTATTTGCGTATTCTGACCACGTTACCTTCGTATCGTTATTATAAAATCCGAACTCAATATCTTTTCTAATCTCCCTTTGGGTTTCTTCTCCCCAGTATCTATTTAGAAATCTATTTTTGAACGAGTCCCAGGAATTGATCACGTCACGACGCGCAGTCCACCAGTCTTTTGCATCCTGATTAAGACATTGGCCTATGAGTTTTAAACCTAATTCATCGCAATCAGCTCCTACAAAGGTAAAGTATTCTTCTATTTCTTTAATAAAGTTAGCAGGTCTTTCCCATGCTTTTCCTGAATAAGTCGGCATTTTGATATGCTTAGCAATTATGTTGTGACATTCACTGTTGTTGCCAGAGTTTCTGAATCTAATTCTCCTAACCTCTGTGTCGATGTTTGTTTTCAAACTCTCGTGTTTGTTCTCTAACTCAGCGAATTTGTCAACACTAAATTGATAGTTATCCTTAACCTTGGTATTGAGTTTATTTAAATTTCCGTTAAATTCGCTTCTGATGTCTACTTGGCAAGTTGTCAATTGCTCTTGCAAACCTATCACTTCGGAACTATATTTTTCGTCTAGATCATGTAAATTCGCTTCTACAGACTCTATTTGCTTTCGATTTATTTGCTGTTGATCGTCTACTTTTTTAGATATTCTGTTTTCGAACTTTGAATATTCTTTTTCTGTATCTGTTTTAAATACCATCATCCTACGTTCTACGGCAGCAAATTTTTCATCTAACTTTTTGTTTATTTGTTCTAGGATCTCCATCATCATGGATTGCGTCGGATCCGCGAATTTACTTGATGTTCCTACTTCTGTTGGTTTTTCAATAAAGGTTTTGTCAAACTCAGTAGTGCCTTTGTCTTTCTCACACCTACCTACATTTTTATCTGTAAGTTTCGAGCCGGTTTCCTTTTCCGCACCTTTTCTCGAGGCTGAACTGTGACCTTCCATTTTGACAAATGACTCTAAATTATGCAATGACTCTAAGTTAACAAAAGACTCTAAATTAAGCAATGACTCGAATTTAAACAAATGACTCCAAGCAATGATTTTACTGAATTTACAGGTAAACAGAAGGTTTACCTCTAACTAACAAGGAGCCCCACGTTGGGCGCCAAATGTAACTTTTCGGGTGCTTCACGCGACACGGAAGGTGTCGCGTATGGCTAGTTACTTGTGAGTGTCTTTACTCTAGATTAATTTCTAGGGCTCCTTGGAAGAGGTAATCAATTTGTTAGTCCCTAATACAGACTAGGGTGGAGCGAATCACACCGTAGCTGCCTCCCTCAGACCTGGATGCTGCAAGCAGCACCGAGGCTGTATCAGACTTGGGATTCAACGCACTTGCCGAGACCGTATCTCGACTTGGGTACGCCTAGCGCACCGAAGCGAGTATCGGATCTGGACAGTGCAGTCGTCACCGAAGCTGTATATTAGCTAATTAAATGAAATGTGTTAGTCAGGTCAGTTCAGCCTACGGAGAAAAAGGTTGTAAAGAAAAAGGAAACCGTCCCGATTAACAAAATATTTAATTAATCAAATAAATCATAATGAGTTGAAATGGTTGCAACCGGAAATTTATACTATTATGAAATTACATAAGTTTTAACCTAATTTGTAGATTCAGCTATGCTACGATTCTACGCTCGTTTCTCGTTTAATTTTTCGTTATATTTTAAATTTGATAAATAGGAATCCAAATGGTAATGTAAATGAAAGTAGAAAAATAAGATAATAATTGACTCTAACGTAAAACCCCGCTATGGCAGTTTCCGTGATTAAAGAAATGAAGCTAAAGAGCACCAGGGCGCTCTGCCTGTCTGGCCTCAGAAAAGATAAGTTAGTGAGACAGCGTGGCGCTTTGCCTAACACTGCTACTGGAGCCATGTTAGCGCAGCGCTTATATAGTCACTGATTGACGTCACTTGTTGTGCGCGGTTGACGGTGCGCGGCGTGACGTATTGTTTCGGGATTAGATCACCCGATCCGTTACAATAGATATTTCAAGATTCGCAAGGCGTACTTATAATGAGATTCATCATAACAGTTTTGGTACCTACTCAAGTAGTTTATACTGTAACTTACATCTAATCTTGTCGCTGAACTTATGGACAACAGGGCGCCAATTAAGTTCCTATATTTGATATTGTCACAATTTGATTGCGCCGGTTCTAGTTTCAAGTTTTGTTCCATTGGAGTGTTGTATAATTTCGCGTTTTCGACATTGTATCTATACGCTAACGATTCAATATAATCTTTTTGGTCTAGTGTCATCACATTTTTGTTACAATCGTAATTTATATTTATACCTAAGTAGGTTTTGACAGCACCTAAGTCTTTCATTTCAAATCTTTTACATAAACTCGCTTTAGTCATATTGATCTTTTCAATATTTTTACCACATATCAGTAAATCGTCTACGAAAATTAATATGTAAGTTACTTCATTTTCATTGTCTCGTATATATAGGCAATAATCATTTTCACTTCTTTTAAACCCTAAGCTGTTCAAGAAATTATTTAGACACTCATACCATGTTCGTGGGCTTTCACCCAGACCATACAATGATTTTTTCAATTTGTAAACTCTTCCAGTTCCATCATCATAGCCTTCTGGCTGCTCTACATACACTTCAGATTTTATTGCTCCATTAAGGAAAGCTGCTTCTACATCCATCTGTACAATACTTAGACCATTTTCACAACAATATGATAATAGAATTTTCAGTGTCTGCATTTTTGCAACAGGAGAGTATATATCATCTAATATCTTTCTTTGCTGATACCCTAATACTACGATTCTCGCTTTCTTTCTACCATCTGATTTATTTGTATAAACCCATTTTAAGCCTAAGACTTCCTTATCCCTTGGCCTTTTAACTGACTCAAGAGTATCATTTTTTATTAAAATATACATCTCATTATCCATCGCTTGGACCCATTTTTCTGATTCATTACTTTCAATTGCCTCTTTATAATTCATTGGACTGACTGTACTGATATAATTCGCATATATACATGCATGAGCAGTATCAATACCATATCTTTCAGGTTTTTTCTTATTTCTATTTGATTTTCTCAATTCAGCTATCTTTTCTCTTATTTTCTCACTATCACCATTTTTACTATATACTTTATTGCGATCAGCCTTTTCATCGATCACATTTCCTTCATCATCTTCAGAATTCTCTTCCTCGGTTTTTTCATTATCATTCACCTCTCTTTCATTATCCGTGTCATCATCGCTTTCTTCAAATCCTATCACCTTAACATCTTCCTCAACTATATCTACATGTCTCGCCACTATGACTTTATTGTTTATCAAGACTCTATAGCCATTATTTTCGTACCCCAATAGGATTCCTAAATCTGCTTTTCTATCCCATTTAGATTTTCTCTTTTGTTCAGGCACTCTTACATAAACCCTACTTCCATACATACGTAAATTTTTGATATTCGGTTTTTCACCAGTCAGAATTCCATACGGCGTTTTGTTTTCTTCAGTATTGGCAAGTGTTCTATTTTTAAGATACACTGCAGTTCTAACTATTTCTGGCCAAAATCTTACATTCACTTTAGCTTCTGCCAACAAACATCTCGCAGTATTCATAACGGATCTATTATAACGTTCTGCTGTGCCATTCAGTTCGTGTACATACGGGGGACATGGCTCTATAGTTATACCTTTTTCTCTAGCTATACCAAACATATTTTTATTCAAATATTCTTTTCCTCCATCACATTTTAATCTTTTAATTTTCTTACTGGTTATATTTTCTACTTTATTTATGTAGTCGATAAAACAGTCATATACTTCGTCCTTTGATTTGATTGTATACACTATCGTCGCCTTGCTGTATTCGTCGATAAACGACACAAAGTACTTTTCACCATTACAACCTACTGTTGACTGAGGGCCATTCATATCTGTATGTACTATCTCCAAAATTTCTTTCGCTTTGGTTCTGTTATTTTCAAATGACAGATTATGCATCTTATTTTCGATACATGTGCTACATTTAAAGTATTCTGACTCCAATTCTTCTGGCATTCCGTCTACCAATTTATCTTTACACATTTTCTCTAAATATTTGAAATTCACGTGCCCCAGCATTCTATGGAATCTTTCTTTTACAGTTATCTTTTGGCTTTTCTTTGTTAACATATTTGTTTCGACGTTATTTACAAAACTAACCATTTTATACAAATTATTTTCTTTCTTTGCAATTGCAATCAGTTGATGTTTTTCATTGTAAATTTCAGAGATATTTTTAATTGAAAAAATCTTATTGTTCAATGTTACTCTTCCATAACTCAATAGATTCCTATCCATATCTTTACAAAATAGACGTTTTTAATTTCTATATCTTTTCGCTTACCATTTACCATAAAATACGTATAAATATTTCCTATCTTTGTTGCTTTTAAATACCTGCCATCAGCTACTTTCACCTCAACAGGTTTCTTCAATTCAATATATTCAGCAAAATGTGACATATCATTAATTATATGGTCTGTACACCCACTATCAAGAATCCAATTTATTTTGCCATCATCGCGTCTATCTGACTCTACATTCAAACATTTGTTTTCTGTCTCAACCGTTACTTCAGTATTAAATGAACCTGATTGATTTTGAGTTGAATTATTTTCGTATCTTCGATTACCATAACCTGCATAATGACGTTGATCCTCGTCGTAGCGATGTGACCAACCATAACCGCTTCCTCCACGGTGTCCATTGTATCGGCTTCCACCTTGACCTCGTCTACTGAATCCTCGACCGCTAGATTCTCCGCTATTGAAACCTCGTCCACCGAATCCTCGACCGCCTCGGCCTCTTACGTTGTTACCACGTTGATAATTGTCATTTTGGTATACACCTCCTCGACCTGTATCTCTTCTTCCACCTCGGGATTGCTTTTCTGTTTTAAATGCGCTTGATTTCGCGCGACATTGATTGTTGTCACTTTTCTCACGTATCTCCCACATCTTTATTTTATTTTTTAGAAATTCACACGTTTGATCTGATTCTTTAACTGCGTCTATTAAATCTCCAACATAACTTAGCGATTCTGGTAATGCACGCAGCATATAATTCAATTTTTCTTTATCACTTACAGTTGCTCCTGCATTTTTTAATTCATTTGTCAACTTTTCAAATTCCGAGAAAAATAAGCCTGAATCTTCAAAGTCCTTCAGCTTTATACTTTCAATTCTGTTTCGTACACAAATTTGCAGCGCTGTTGATTTTCTTAAGTACATCTTATCAAACTTTTCAATTATCTTGAATGCAGTTTCTTCATCACCGACGAATTCCATTTGTTCATTTGATATTGCGCAATAAATGTAGTTCATTGCTTTTAGGTTATTTTCTTCCCACGTGGCTTGCACGTCCGCTTGCTCTCTCTCTCTTATTGCGACTTTGTCACACTTTTTGAACTTCAAAAACATTAAAATTCTTTTTTTCCAGATGCTATAGTCTTTTCCATCAAACACTGGTATTTTCATATCGTCGTTCATTTTCATTTTGTCACTTTTATTTTTTCTATACACAAATTTCAACAGCCGAGAAATTAATTGTATTTCAATTTTTAGTATTTTTTCAATATATTCACGTGTGTGAACTTTTTCTTCTTTTTTCGCTTCGATTTTCTTCATATGCTCTTACTAACCACGTGTTACCATAACCTCATAATGACCATACGCACATTTCATCCGCTTGCATCACCTAGTATTTATGGACTTTTGTCGCACTTTTATGGTTAATCACTGGTCACTTCCTTCAAGCATTTGCTTTTCTGTATATTTTTGTAATTTAATGATTTTTATTATCTCTTTTAATACTGTAGCCGCAATCGCGCTTTCAAGCACGTTTTTCACTTTTATTTCGAATTTAACCTCTTTTTGTACCAACCACGCTCTGCTACCATGTTAAGAATTATGGGTATGGATGTTGGTAAGAGGTTGAGTAACTGCAATTGTTATATATAATAATATATTTATTCATGATGAATACACTTCGGTCTCACCAGCATTTTCGTGTAGCGTGGCATTGGTAACAACGTATCGCACAGTACTCCCCACTTCGCATCGCGACACCCCTCACCCCTTCCACATATGTATTTCACCTAGTGAGTGATAGGTGTCACAACGAGTACGGATTTACTCTTAACTCAACAATTTCAAAAATGATTCTTCGCGACAAAGTGATCTGGCGATGAATCAATGTTCATGTACACTTTGAAATTGAGGAAAAAAAATCACACTCGTCTATAAATGCCCTTTACCTCCAATTGCAGCCAACTCACAACCCAACATGCATTTCATCAAGCAACCATATTCCATTCAAGTCGTTATTCTTGACAGTAAAACCGAATTCAACATTCCAAAGCGGCATGGCCTCCTGTTACCTAGTACAATTAGGTCCATAATTTGCGGTCCATCTAATTGCGGAAAAACAAATGTTGTTGTGAGTTTACTGGAAAGTTGTAACGGGGTTCGGTTTGAGAACGTCTACATCTATTCAAAATCGCTGGAACAACCCAAATATCAATATTTGGAGAAACTTTTATCAAATATCGAAGAAATTGGATACTTCCCGTTCTCCAACAACTGCGATGTAATCCCTTCGACTGAATCACTACCCAACTCAGTGTTCGTGTTTGATGATGTGGCTTGTGACAAGCAGGATGTAATTTGAGAATATTTTTCTATGGGTCGACATGCGCACGTCGATTGTTTCTACTTGTGTCAAACGTATGCGCGAATCCCCAAACATTTGATTCGCGACAACGCGAACGTTCTAATCTCATTTAAACAGGACAATATGAATTTACGTCATATTTACGACGATCACGTTAACACCGATATGTCGTATGAGACATTCCAGAAACTCTGCGCCATCTGTTGGCAAAAGAAATATGGTTTTCTCGTGATTGTCAAGGATGACCCTTTACAGGCTGGTCGTTATCGTAGGGGGTTTAATGAATACGTCGTCTGGTAATTCAATGCATTCAGTTGCACTTTATCTTCCGAAGTATTACGATCAAAAATAATGTCTGAGTCAGCAGCACTCGTTGAAAACCTTAAAACGGTGAATAGAAAAAATTCGGTTGGAGATGCGAAATTAAAAAAAGCCATCGCACGATCAAGTAAAACAATTCGCGCGAAATACATGGCATTGAAAGTTGGTCAATCGGAAGCTGTAGAGGCTTTGGAAAAAAACCTGGCACCAATCGTAGCACCACTAAAGATGTTAGCAGAGACGAGCAGCATTAATAATGCATCATCGGAACGAAAACCGATAGTACAGGTGAAACGAAAACTTGAGCTAGACGAAGATGAGGACGAGGATCTTAAACAAAATCGAAATATTCGTTTCAAACCATCCAGCACTCCACTGGAAAATCACAAGAAGAGACTGCGAAGTGCACCTGCTTCGATGGAAACGAACTCAGATCATGATAATAGTGTTTTCTTGCCACTAGAAATCCTAGCCCAATCCCATTCTGATGAAGTCACCATGCGGTCAATCCTAGAAACTCCTGAGGGGCGGGAACATGCGATACAATACATCGATGAAAACTTTGGTGAATTGACTAAAACATATTTCAAAGGATTGATTTTCGACACAAAAAAAACATTTGATACAACGTTTGGGGTCCGTTTCGTGGACGGATTATGGTTGATTGGTGATTCTACTATTGAATTAGATAAAAATGATAATATTATAATCAATAATGTTAGGTACAAGGGAACTCCAGGATTGTTGGAATTGATTTTTAAAAGAATTCCCGATGACGACCAATTTGATAACACTGATCTTTTGAAATACAAAAGCATATTGACTGCAACTAACGCCCACAAGCGTGGATATATTTTAAACGGTCAATTGAATGGGAACAAAGGTTATAAATGTAAGTATATAATCGCGAATTTGTTTAATACTCCTGCACGTAGCGGTTCTTCCGGAAGAGGTTTGATTCCCAGTAAAATGGTTGTCACTAATAACCGTGTAGATTACGTGCATTGGGACGATCCGAATGAACTTGTACACGGTCACACGGGTCATGACAATGAAATCAAGTCTATTGTTGAAGAACTTCATGAGGCTAAAATTATTGAATAAATATGTGAAACAACTCCAACATCGTGTCAGTGCTGAAATGTCAGGTGATAAATTCGGAAGACATCTTGATTCTAAACGAGCCCCCATACTTCATACACCCAGTAATGGTGGTAATATTTTGCAAGTGAATGGTAATTTTGACTTCGGCGGCAAAAGGTTGACAAATGCAGCTGTTCCAATTGCTTCAAGTCATGTCGTCACAAAAGATTACATCGATCGCAACTTTTTGACTTTTACGGATAAAGGACATTATAATTTGAAAAATAAGCGGCTAAAAAAAGTGCATACACCGCTGGCAGACGATGACGCTGTGAACAAGCAGTACGTCGATGTTGTGAAAGTTCGGGGGCTTCAGCTTACACAGCATGACAACCTCACGTCGGAACAGTTCGATGCGAAGAATTATCGAATAGTTCAAATACATACACCTTTGGCCGACAACGATGCCGCCAACAAAAAATATGTCGATGCACTTTGCATAAATGGGCTGCAACCGGAAGCTAATGGAACTTGGAATTTTAATACCAACCGATTAAAAAATGTTGACAATCCAGTCAATGAATTTGATGCTGCAAATAAAGCATACGTTGATAATTATAACCGTACGGTAGATGGAAATTATATGTTTGCTGGTAAACGATTGACTATTGTCGGCGATCTCCGAAACAGTTCTGACACAGCAACAAAATCGTATGTTGATAGGATGATCGCTCAAACTAGGCATTATGTGGATATCAAGCCTACTGTTAAACGAGTCGGTCTTATGGATGATTTCGATTTCGATAACAGATTACTGGACAACGTGCAAAACCGGTTCAACCATCTGACGGTGTGAATAAGGAGTACGTTGACATGCTGCATGACTCGCTTAAAGAGGAACTTCAAGTACTTGTTTCACGTATCAATATATACCATTAAGAATGAGTAAGGAGAAACTACAACTGGTGAGAGAACTGCACGCGCCAACACGACGTAATTACCCTCGGAGGAAGGTCATCACTCACGGTTACGATGATTTGTGGCAAGCAGATCTTGTGGATATGCAGCCGCATGCAAAAATTAATAATGGATTTAAGTATATACTTACAGTAATCGATGTTCTCTCTAAATATGCGTGGGCTGTGCCACTCAAGACTAAAAGCGGTAAATATGTGTCCGAAGCCTTCAATACAATTATTTCAGGACCCCGAAAACCTATAAATCCTCAAACTGATAATGGTAAAGAATTTTATAACGGGACGTTCAAGTCTCTTTTATCAAAGCATGCCATTAATCACTATTCTACGTACAGTGTAATAAAGGCTTCTGTAGTTGAACGTTGGAACAGAACACTCAAAAACTCGATGTGGATAGCTTTTACCAGTAATGGCTCGTACAAATGGGTTAATATTCTCCAACGATTAGTTTCGGACTATAACAATCGTGTGCACAGAACAATTATAATGCGACCGCGAAACGTCACACCATCAATTGCAAAAAAACTTCTTACCACCGTGTACAGCAACATAAAAATCGCTGGTCGAGCAAAATTTAAAATCGGAGACTCTGTAAGAATTAGTAAATACAAAACTATATTTTCTCGCGGATTCACACCCAATTGGTCCACGGAGGTATTCAAAATAATTAAAGTGCAAGTCACCAATCCTGCATCTTGCTTGCTTGAAGATTCTCGCGGACAACCGATTATGGGGAGCTTTTACGAACATGAATTGAAAATAGCTAAATATCCAGATGTACATCTAGTTGAAAAGATCTTACGAAAAAAAGGGAAATAATGTATATGTTAAGTGGTTGGGGTTTGATTCTTCACACAATTCATGGATAAATAAGGATAATGTTTTGTAATCATGAATGTATTTGACATGAAATAAATAATTATAAATGTATTTTACATCAAATAAATAATTATAATCATAAATGTATTTTGCATCAAATAATAGAAACAACTTCAAGCAACTTCCAAATCCTCTTCAATCCCACTACGAAACTGCTGAGTTGTCGGTATTTTATAATGACCCCAAGGTAATGTATCAGTGGTATCAGGAAGTATGTAACGTTTAGTGTCGTTCGAGCTCAAAGCTATTTTCATCTCACATACTGAATACACTGTATGCAACTTTGAACGTATGGACTGCTGCTGTCTGTTTAAGTCACAGTTTGTCTGCAAGCATTCAAGATAATCCTCAAATGTTATTTGTCTTTGGACGACACAATTTTTTACACCTTTAGCTTTTTTCACTTCGTTTTTATCAATTCTAATTGCATACATTTTAGATCTCAAACCTACAAACTCAGTCATTATATTACCATTATTTTCATTTTTCATTAACCCTGGAACTTTTTTATTCATCAGAGGAATATTGTAACAATTATTCACATTATAATCACTCGTGTCGAACCTTTCAATATCGCGTTTCATTATTTTGTAAATATCATCACATTTTATTTCATACACTAAACTATCTGTGTCTGTATATAGAAGCTTGGATTCATCCTGGAATTGAGGTTTCATGTATTCATAATGAAACGCATACAGACACGTTTTGGATATATCCAATATACACATTCCTACGTAAATTGGTTTGAAAAACTTCACCTTCAACTTTCGCAATTCTATCGCAACGAAATTTTCTGAAAAAATCGTTCTTCGATGAAAATTTGGTTTTGAAATCAAAGATTTTGCTCCGTATCTCCCATACCATTGACTGATTAATTTTATATCTACATGATTACGTACATTTTCCATGGTTTTACCGAAAATGGCATTATTTATCAATTTGAAAAGGTTTTTTTCAAAATTATTCCTAGCATGTGTGCGCAGATTTGTATTCAAATCAATGTATGAACGTAACCATGCGGACTGTTCGAATTGCAAAATTCGATGTATTTTAGATAATTTTAAACCATGACTTAGGCACTGCTTAAGATTTCTATAATGAATGACATATCGCTGTTTATTGTACGAAGTTGCGAGCAATTTCTCATCCTTCGTATTTGGAGCCTTGGTATGGGTGGGGCAGAAAGGTAAATCCTTATGATAATCGTGAAATTCTTCAGAATATTCTAAATCAACTTCCAAAATATACCCCGTTGATGCGTCATCGGAAATAGATGCCACATCAAATTGTGATACATTCGCAAACCACTGAAATTTTCCCGTAGGTGAATGCTGAGACATTGCCCAGCCGTATAAATTATTGACATCAAAATACATTAAATATTTTTCTGCGGCATTCACATCATAATTATCCATGTATCTATTATTGGCGCAACTATACCTATTCGAACACTGACTCAAACCACCTCGTATACCTCGCTCTACGTACAATAACATATCTATATCGGTTAACAACTCCAAACGAATTTTCGTGTACTTAAGCATTGCATCCCAGGTCAATCCAGGAAGTGTATAATAGTATGCTGGATCCAAGTGATAAGTTATCATGCAATTTTTTCTAAAATTTTCAAAGACATCCGCTAACAGTCAAACATCTGTCTTTAAGTATAAATCGCTATATTCACCCAATGTCTTTATATTAAATGATTTCCACACATTAACTGCATGCAAATAATCCTCTTCTAAAATATTACTATTAGTCAATTTATTGTGAAATTTTTCTCTTGGTGGCAGTGTAGTTTCATTCAACCTGCTCACCGAGTTCAAGTAATCATACGGAAACACTCCTTTTCGCGTCAACAGTTTAAACTCTGTGGGATTGATATAATCGAATTTGCTTCTCAAGATTTGCAACTCATCAACTCCTAAGTATGAACTAAGTTTATCCAAACTGGAACTCATGAATTTAAATGAATCAATGAATCTTAGTTTGAAATGATTTCCTTGAACTTTTTTTGTGCATGAAATATACTTCTCTTTATTGAGAGCTAATCCTGACACCCCTCCTTCGAATGCAGTCATTAATTCAGTGATAATAAAATGTGCATCATAGCCAGTTAGATTGTGAAATACGATTGGAATCGTTCGTTCATCTTTATAATTCAAATTACACCCCATATGTGCGGGGCCTCTATATCGACCGGTAAAGTGTCAATGATCTCGAACTCGTGTGCATGTAGCGGTGAATGGTCCTCCACAGATGTGACAGTACAGTGCATTGCAATGATTTATAGTTTCATGTTGAGTTAACTGATCCATTTTTATGAAATTGCTGCACGTAGTTTCCAAGTTATCAGCTATTCTTTTCAATTCCATAACGAACCACTTGGCCGGATTCATGCCTCGATATGATGCATAACGCGATTGAGAGTTATCATACGAACAATGGAAGTAATATCCAACGCTGTATGCGTCATGTTTTTGATATGCATGAGATTTTCTTTCCTGACACTTATCAATTGGTAATTCATTTAATAAACATTCAAAGGCAGCGTACACTATAAATGGAACAAACTCTTTGCGGTTAAAATTATTAAACTGTAACCACTTAGTTTCATCATTTGGAAGCTCGACCGCGCAATGATTTAACTTACTGCAGTCAGTCTCATGACTCAGCAATTTTATTTCACTATAGAACACATGTAAACACCTAACATCCGGTGCAAAAACCTTTCGCCAAGTACAATAATGTCATCATTACCCACAAAAAATCTACCAAGGAAAATTCGACCTTAACAAAAATGGTACTATCAAAATGTCTTCTTACAAAAGGATTCAAATCAGATACAATTGCCAAGTATCTGCCTCCTCTATATTAAAAGTTCACAACGGAAAAACAGAAAATTGAATAGTCCTGTGCTCGCTCACTCGCTACGCTCGCTCACTAGATTGACTTTTGATAATTTACAAGAAAAATTTAGAAAGTGGTACTTGGCGGGCCATTATAGCAATATATATCGAACGAATGACACTTCGAGCCTTGACGGCAAGCTGTCAGTTGCTGTAGAGCCTCTATGTCTATTGGCCGCAATGTTTATAGGTTATTCTTTAATCACACGTAATTATTCGAAATCGATTGATCACTAATCCGCGTGATTCAGCTAGTTTCATGATTAAAGAATAACCTATAAACTTCACCGCCAATGCACATAGCCTCTACAGTAGCTGACAGCTCGCCGTCAAGTGTCAGAAATACTGATATATATATGACATGTACCCTTAATTGCATATAATAGGGCGTACGTTCGGCTATCTTCGGACCTAGGCATGTCGCTCATCCACGAAAACGCACGGTATGACAATTAGAGGCGGTCTGTTTTGAGGTTATGTTTGAATAATGTCCGTTCGAAAACCGGATTGACACGGATAGAAATTTTGAGGTTAGAGTGGATGTAGTGCACAGATACGCACTGAACGCTTATTATGTTTTTGATATTCAGATACGAATGAGCCACCAGCGAAACGTATGCGCTTGTATTATACTGATGGAAGCAAGGCATTAACTCCGGAAACGTTGCGGCGCCGACGAAAGCAGTGGTACTTGGAGGCTCGTCGAACGGGTGGGTTTCGGCGGATGAAGTATACAAGTTTTGCATGAGTAAACATACCTATGTGATATATTGAATGAAAAGTGGGAGTGCTTTCTGTACAACGTGGTATAATTTGTGACAGAGTGTTCATTATTTATCGCATGTCTATATATTATGGTACATTGTATATATAAAATCAACGTTGTTACAGAATTGTATACCAAAGCTGACAATGAGACGTGCGAGAAGGAAACCGAAGGACCGAAGGAAGGTACCCAATCACCTACGCCTACACCGTCGGGTTTCTGTGGCATTGTGGAGCGAGATACGAGCTTCGACGATTACCTCTTTGGACGTGTGGAGCCACATGACCACGGTGAGCATAATATAACTATGACAGGTCAATTAACGAAATTTTGTGTACCGCTTTGTAGTCGAGGTGGGTCCGAAATATCGGAAGCGTTACAGTACATTTATATATACAGTACATCGTTTGGTTAACCTGGTGTTTATAGAATGGTTATTGCAGGAAGCGAAACGTCTTCCGACACCCCATTTCCTTCGGACCACATCTTATGCAACGACAGTGAGGTACCAACAAACGATTGTGAGCCATCAGCCGATGACTCGTTATCGCCAACTGTTGCTGCTCCATCACCAACAGCACCAAACACAGCTGAAGATTTAACCGAGTCCAATTTAGAAGGATTCAATATCGATAAAGTGAAAGATTTCATAGCCAACGGAGGCGATGCTGTTATGTTTAAAGAGTCAAATCTTGCGACGTGGCAGGTTGTACTAATTATACTTGGGCTTTGCAATCGATATTTGTTAAGCATGACAGGTAGAAGAGCCTTGATAGAAGCGAGTAGATTATTTGCAGGTCCCGCGTTCGCTTCTTGGGATATCAGCGATTATGAAATCTCTCAAGTATTTGATCCACCCGACGAGGTGTTGAAATATCAGTTTTATTGCGAAGTATGTTTCAAGGAACTAGGAGAATCGACGACAAAACGTCAGTTTACGAATCACGAGGTAGTTTGTGAGCAATGCTTGGAAAAGTACAAATTGTCAATGAACTCACCTAATTATTTCGTACATCTCGATTTACGGTATCAGATAACATCGTTCTTTAGGTTGCCAATAATTCGAAAAGGTCTTTTGGAAAATTTGAAGAACGTTACAAGTCGAGTAGGAATAGTAGATGGTACAATCACAGATGTTTACGATAGCCTGTTATACAAAAAATTATTGTCACAGACAGACGAAAATTCGCGACTTCTCACTTATGTATTCAACACGGACGGCGCACCTTTGTTCGACAGCTCCAAACGAGGTTTTTGGCCTATTCAACTGATTGTAAACGAACTACCTCCGAAGATTCGGTTCAAGTATCCGTTACTAGTAGGTTTAGCTATAACAAAGAAAGAACCGCCGCCGGAGTTCATGAATACTTACTTGAAATCGTTTGTACAAGAAGCTAATAGATTGAGTACCGAAGGTTTCGAAATGAAGATGGACGGAGGGAACGTAGTACGTTTTGTACTAAAACCATCGGCATGTAGCGTAGACAGCGTCGCTCGCCCCATTTTGCAAAACCGTCTCCAATTTAACGGATACCATGGGTGTTCCTGGTGTTATTCGATGGGTGAACACAGTGGCGGATGCATTCGCTTCCTTATGGAAGAAGACGATCCACCGGACAGGACGCACGAAGATTATATAAAAGACTGCAAGGCCGTGATAAAGAAAGTAGGATCGGCGTTTTCTAAGAAGAAGAATAAAACGAACGTACGGGGTGTGAAGGGTGACTCAGTTCTGCGAGAACTCAAACTTGATATGATATGGGCCTTTGTCAGGGACTACTTGCATGCCGATTTATTCGGTGTAGTTTCACAAATGACGAACATGTTGAGTGATACCGAATGTCCAATCCGGTTGACGAAGAATCAGTTTGCTGAAGTAAATGAACGACTGATGGGAATGACTCCGCCACATGAAGTGCATAGACTTGTGCGTCCGTTAATCACTGAAAAAGCGAAGTGGAAGGCGTCCGAATGGCGCAGCTGGTTGCTTTTTTATGCGATTCCCTGTCTGTCTGGGATTTTGAATAGTTACGCATTACAACATTTCGCTTTGTTAGTCAGAAGTATATATAAACTTCTTCAAAGCAATATTACTGAGGATGATTTACAGAAGGTGGAATATGATTTGGAGCGATTTGTAATTATATTTGAGTTACTGTATGGTGAAAGATATGTTACGTTCAATGTTCATTCTCTCAAGCATCAAGTCTTGCGGTCCGCTTTGGGCAACATCGACTTTCCCCTTCGAAGGTGCGATCCGTAATTTGAAACGATTTGTGCATGGAGCGAAGGGTGTGTACGAACAAGTGGCGAAGAAAGCTTTACAGGGTAACATACTCCACAATTTGGTTGAGGAAATGGAGGATTCTCCGGCTTGTCATGCATTTCATAAATCGTTGTTTCGAAATTATGAGGTAACGTCATCCTGTCGAAGTCGGCAGGGAGTTGTGTTGATGGCCGTGGTGCACAGTACCAAAATGAAGATACGTTCGGATGCAAAAATGATGACGGTGACGTTCTCAAGTTTCAACGTTGTATAAAGTCAGGCATGGTTGTTAGTAGCGTTGCGTACGAAAGGCAAAAAAAATCAAACGATACCATGTTTCGTGATAAACGCGGCGTCTTTGTACAAGTATTGTATCTGCTGTATCGTAATAATACCGCATTTGCTAAAGTTTCGTGCTTCGAATCGAGAAATGTCGTAGTTCCGAATGAGACAGAAGGTCGTGCGAGTTTCGCAGACAGGTGTCCCGTTGTTATAGAAGATCTGATTATCGATCATTTGTTTGTAATAGACGAAGAAGAATGTTATACAAGTGTGATACCAGTTGTAGATTTAACTGAGAAGTGTGTTATAATGAAGATAAGTGGCAAAACCTACGTTTCAAGGTTGCCGAATGCGATTGAAATTCAATGAATTATAGATATGTATGTGTAATTGCATTATTGTAATACAACAAGGGCAGGTGAAGAGTTTAGGTCAGAATGACTATAGTATGTTGCAAAAAGCCTAAGTACGAATAAGCCTGCGGCGATTGTTTGTGATATTATGATAACTTTGTGAGACTGGCGTGTGTACAGTTCGTGTAAGACATATACGACACATAAATTTGTACGTTGTAATATATAATACAAAATCTAGATCACTACATGTTGGTATTACAATAATTTCAATCACTTCATAATGTGCCCAATATAGAAACCTGACGGGAACGTATAGAAGCCCGCGTGGGACTTAGAAATATTTGCACCTCGTGAAAATATTTCAGTCACCTTCTGATGTGCCGACTTCAGACAAGACAGGAACGTATAAAACCCCGCGTGGGACTTAGAAATATTTGCACCTCGTGAAAATATTTCAGTCACCTTCTGATGTGCCGACTTGAGACAAGACAGGAACGTATAAAACCCCGCGTGGGACTTAGAAATATTTCGGTCACCTTCTGTGCCTACTTGAGACGGGACAGGAACGTATAAAACCCCGCGTGGGACTTAGAAATATTTCGGTCACCTCCTGTGCCGACTTGAGACGGGACAGGAACGTATAGAAGCCCGCGTGGGACTTAGAAATATTTTCTGCGTTTATTCGCGTGGTGATGCGCGGGATCGAAACCTGATAGAGACGGACGAAATTCCATATAAGATTTGGGTGCCTGAAACTTTCAGGATGAGACAAGATAGATTACCGACTCATAGAATATTCGATTCCGTGCGAATTCAGGATGGGACCCTATAAGGTCCCAACAAAATTGACGAAAAGGATGAAATGCGGATAGAAACGAACCAAAACAGATTGGAACCTGCACGGAACGCTATCAGAAATCCTATTCAGTTCTATAAATTCTTGTACGGCTTTTTTAGTAGGGAAGTCAACCCAGCATAGAACTTAACGAACTCTGGTTACCCTTGTACAGGGATGAGGTGAGGGAGATCATGAGCAAGCCAAGGCGGCGCCACCAGTCATAGCTGGCGCCACCTACAACGAACCTATATATACCGGTGGGAGCACGGAATTTGATCACTCTGCCATGGGAAGTCGCCAGACTACCATCCTGAGGACGGGAGCAGATTTTAGCGCCCGAAACGTCGAGATGACGAAGAACTCGAGCAGTGGACTTAGTCCAAGTAACCCTCCCTCCATCCCCTCTCCTACCTCCAATAATAACTATATCTTTGGATATGCATACCCGGCAAAATTGAGTAGTACGCTAGAGTTTATTCAAAGGTAATCGTTTAACCTGATCATTCATTGCGTTGATATAGTAGTTCTTCTGTCTCCTACAATTGAGGTATTGAAATATAAATTGCATTACTCAATACACTATTCCAGATACTTCAGCAAACTCTGCTATTCGTGGAAGTCTTGGACTTGTCTTTTAAGGGGCCATTGAAGACACATTTCGGGGCTTTGTTATTCATTGTTGAAAGCATTGTTATCACTTCGAAAACGCGGCAAGGCCCCACTTCTACATTACAAAACCAATCAGAATGAAAGTTTGAAGGTTGGATGCAGTATGTGGCAAAAAGGGGAGCAATATTACATTTCTATGCATTGTGGGAAAGTTCTATCAAAAGTTCAACATCTTCCTTTTTAACCTATGGACAACCTAACCTCACATTTAGAAATTGCTGAAAAACTTTGGATATTCTCTCAACTTCGGCGAAATGTAATATTGCTCCACTCTCTGCCAAAATACTGCATCCAACCTTCAAACCCACACAGCAGAGAATGTAACAAAACGTTACTGAAATATTACATTTGTAATTAAAACCTATTATTACATTTATAATCTTTTTATAATATCAATTTCATAATGTTAGATTTGTAATATTTCGATAATATTTTTAAAAGGTTGTAATTTGAATATTACACATGCAATGTTCTATAAACTTCTGAAAACATTGATATTTCAGTCTATCAACAATATCACGTATTTGAAGTTACATAAGTATGACAATTGTTATTTCGATGTATTATTGCACTTACAACATTTCTGTAACGTTAATTTTGTAGTATTACACTTGTAATACTTCTATAACAGGTTTAGAAAGTTATACATACAATGTTAATTTTGCAATGTTTTATAACATTCTGAAAATATTGGTATTTCAGTCCGTCAAAAATATAAAGATCAAGAAGTTATATAGATATGACAATCGTTATTTCGATGTACTATTACACTTATAACATTTGTGTAACGTTAATTTTGTGGTATTACACTTGTAATACTTTTATAACACGTTCCGAAAGTTATACTCATAATATTCATTTCGCAATGTTCTATAACCTTTTTACCGGTCTTCAGTTCCTATGGAGTCAAATCTTTTTCGCAGACCCGCCAGATTACTTCACTCATATCGGTCGGAATCGAAGACGCCAAGTATACATATATACATACAGTTAAGTGTATACATATTTGTAATGACGTATGCACATTTTCAAATCGCTTAACCTTCAGCTATTCTCGCGGTGAACCTACGCGCAGAACTATCGCGCATAGTAGTATAATGTATTGTGTGCGTGTGTGCCTTCGTGTCTCTGCGTGCCCCACGTGCCAGTACATGCTTCATCGAAGAATCTCTGTCTTCATTTGTTGGTAAGTACAATTTTTAGGTATAGTTGAAAACAGTTTTCAAGGTAATATCTTTCATAGTTATAATAGGATTAAACACTAATGTAGATTTGTGATGCTATTTTGTAGTCGGATTCATGGTATACGTATGCTAAATGCCTATACTAATATGAGGTTAGGTTTGACGAATAGGATTGGATATAAAGGCGGGTATGAAAACGTGATTTCTAGCTTATTTATGCTATTGTAGTGTACTGTATTAGTATTATAGTTACCTATAGTGTTCCATTCAATACATGTGTATGTATCATGATTATTTTGGATAAATAGAGCTGTTATTAGTCGCTGAATAGTGATTCTAGAGCACTATTTTCATACAGTGCTTTGTTATTACAGCTTAGGTCTCACTACTGGCAACACTAGCGAACAAAATGACGAGAATGACGAGAAAACGGAAAAGCACTAAACCATATTCTGACAGACATATTCGTCGTTTAGCTAAACAAGAGGCACTGGCACTTTTGAATCAGATAGAATTACAACTTTGCAATTCGTCGAGTTCGCAAGAAAATTTAGATCCGTTACCACATCAACCAGTTTTATCGTGTTTAGATCATAAATCTTCGAATGAAGATGAAAATAGCGACTCGGATAGATATAGTTCGAGTGACGATGTAACCATTTCAAATAACGGAAGCTGTGAGGGTATTGATATAGTGGTTAGTGATGAAAATTCTATGACTAAACAAGACAAAGCAAGGGAATTCAAGCACAGGATTATCCATTGGGCAATAGATCACAAAATCACGCATATAGCGATAGCTGATTTATTAATTATCTTGAATAGATTTACTGATGTTTCATTTCCGAAAGATCCAAGAACACTCCTTAAGACTCCAGTGAAAACCGATATTAAAGATTTAGGAAATGGAGAATACTGTCACATAGGTTTAAAGCAAGCAGTGAATAAAATTATAAAAAAACGTAAAGAACTTGGCTATGACATAGGCGATATAGAATTAATGATTAATATAGATGGTGCACCAATTGGTAAATCTGCTGAAAAAAGTTTGTGGCCTATTTTGTGTTCAGACACCATTGTAAAAGATGTTCATATCATTGGGATTTATCACGGTGAAGGAAAACCGAATGATGCAAATGAATTTTTAGAAATGTTTGTTTCAGAGGCAACAGATATGATTAATAACGGCTTTTCATATGACCATGCACAAATTCAGATTAAGATACGTGCACTTATTTGTGATACACCAGCTAAGGCGTATATTTTAGGTATAAAATATCATAGCGGTTATAGTAGTTGTACTAAATGCACCATAGAAGGCGAATATATAGACAATTGCCTTTGTTTTCCAGGACATATAGGTATTTTAAGAACTGATGAGGGTTTTAGAAACTACTCCTATCGTGATGATTACCAAACAAAAGAAACCATCTTGAATAATTTACCTAATCTTGGATTAGTTTCAGATGTTGTTTTAGACTATATGCACCTTGTGTGCCTTGGAGTTGTGAAAAAATTATTGTTACTCTGGTTACATGGTCCTCTCAATGTAAGATTATCTGCTGCTCAGACGGGTAAAATTTCAGATCTAATTCATGATCTAAGAAAAGTAACACCGTCGGAATTTGCTAGGAAATCGAGGCCATTAAAATTCATCAAGTTGTGGAAGGCCACAGAATTCAGAAGTTTCCTACTTTATATTGGGCCAGTTGTTTTAAAAGGTATATTATGCGAAGCTGCATATTTGAATTTTTTGACGCTGCACGTAGCTATTTCTATATTAGCGAGTCCAATATTAATTTTAGATTTACAAAATATCTCATATGCCCAACAGCTTTTACATCATTTTGTAGAATCTTTCGAAAAAATCTATGGTGCAAGAAACGTTTCACATAATATCCATAACCTATTACACTTAGCAGGAGATGTAAAAAAGTTTGGCACGTTGGACTCTTTCAGTGCATTTCGATTTGAAAATTATATTTCTACAATTGAGAAATTTATACGTAAAGGCGAACTGCCGCTTTCACAAATAGTACGCAGACTAGGAGAAATAGATAATGCGTCATCCGTCGACATTGTACAGAAAAATTCCGAATTAGTGCTTGAGAGACCCCATTCGTCTGGTCCTCTTCTTGATGATAGAAATTATACATGCCAATATAAAACGTTGAAAATGAAAACATACGCCATCAAATGCAATGAAAGTAACGATTGTGTTCTGCTTGAAAATGGCATAATTGTCCAAGCTCTTAATTTTACTGTTTGTAAAAATGAAGTATACATTATTGGAAAAGAATTGCTTGATGACAGCGAAAGCCTGTATTGTCAACCTTGCGAGTCAACTAAAATCGGTCTTAGAATTGTTACTGATAAACATTCAATAATAGAATCATGGTCGTGTCAAAAAATATGTGGAAATTTTTTTAAAATTCCGGCTCAAAACAAATTTGTGGTTATTCCCATATTGCATACACGTAATGCATAATAATTATAAGCTACGTACAATACTTATTATTTAACAAATTTCAATGTTCTTTTTCAACATATATGCTTTTATGTATCATACACTTATCCTCTCATAAAATTCAAGATCAACAATTTCAAGATTGCGCCATCCACGATGTATTCAATCGTAGAGTTCTCTGATGGACTAGAAATAGTTCCATCGAATTGGTTAATTGAGCCTGAAAAAAAGAAATGCAAGTGGCCCTCATACAATGATGAAGTGAAAATTCGAAGAGCCGTATCTAGAACTGTAACACCCGATGACAACTGGATATCATGCGAAGTCCTGAAGATATTTGCCACGGCTGGTATGTCCGATCGCAAAGTTTCTTCACTGACGTAATTAGAATAGATTTCCGTTCACGAGACTACACTCGAACTACAATTTTTATTCAAATTTCATAGAGTAATTTATATCATTTCAGATTCATATACAGTAGGTATTCAAAAATTGAAGCTTGCTGAACAGTTATCCGATATTGATGATACTGTAGACCCCGAACAATGGAAAAAGACTAGACGCAATAGGGCTAAGAGGAATACATTAATTCGAAAAATATCTTCAGATGAAGAAGTAGAAAGTATAAATCCACAGAAACGAAAATATGATATGCCAAGTTTCCCTGAGGTTCCAGAAACTTTAACTTATAATGCACCTACTGATGAACCACAATCTCAATTGCAAACTAACCAAAAAAGTAAATCAAATACAAAACCGACAAAAAGTACTCCGATTAAAAATGTGGCACAAATAAAAGTGCGATCAAATATTCTGCTTGTAAAAGCAAATGATAGTAATACACAACACGCTATTCCCGAAAACACGAGCAGTATGTACATTGAATTTAATTATACGGGTAACAAAGTTATAATTCATTTCTTTCTTAGCTATTTAAACATTTGTTTCAAGGTGACTGCAATAGTGATATCGATAATAGTAATTCAGAACGTGAAGGCCCTCAGAAATGTCATGAGGCAGAGAGTTCAAATAATCGCTTTGAAAATATTGATTCGCTAGCAGGTAAATTACTGAATCTTTTATTACAGATCTTACAGCATACTGTAATGTTAGTTTACGATATATTTTGTCTATTTAATTGACTAGGGAAAGATTTGTTTGAGCTTGATACGAACACAAATAATGAAACTGGTGAACTGCCGATCCCTCCATTACTCAATCAAGACGATAAGCTGAATTTTCTGATAAGTAAGAAAGAAATAATTTTTTTTCTTACGGAATACTTTGTTTATTTGAAAAAACAGCTAGTTCTTTTTTTTTCGGGTTATTGAATAGTACGTATTTTATCATAATTATCATTTATTATACCTATTAGATATAAGTAACGTTTAAAACTTGTAGAGTTATAAATTGTGATATTTGCTTTCAGAATTAACAAAAGCCCTGGTAAAAAAACAAAGCGCCATGAATGTTACCATGCGTTCAGTAGAAATAAAAATTTCCGAGATTGAAAAAAAGAAAATACCACGTGTGGTATTGCAACAGAATCTAGAATGCACTGGCGAAATCGAAAGAATGTTTCCGCTCGACAGCGAAGAAAAACTGGAAACTTTTGAGACCAAACTAAGTGTCGAAAATACTGCTTTTAAATCTGAAGTGGTAAATAACTAAATTTTTTTATAATGAAGTAAATTCTTCACGTAATTTTGTGCAATTTTGAGATGATCGTAGTAGTATTCAAATTTCTAGTGTAAAGTAGAATACATCATTCCCGTCCTGCATGTGCACACTAAGGGCTCAAGACACATTAATGATCTTCTAACAAGACACGTTTTGAATTATTAATAAATCCAATACTCAGCTACTGAGCCTACAAAAAAGCTAAATTTTAGATTTACTTATATATAATAATCAGTATCATGTCGTACGGTTTGGTGGATATTATAACTAGTACTGCTACAGGAAATAAATTATATGACTACTTGAGTCACTTAATAGCTATTATTGTTTACAGATCAGGTATTTCAGAAATCGTGGAGGAAAAGATACACATGAGCTGATCGTGATGATATTGAAGAGAGTATTCTGCGACGAATTGGCTCTTAAATATAGTTATTTAGGTCAAAAAAATAAAAAAAAATTCAGCGAGTTACATGTATGCAAGTGTATCGAAAGTGAGTCTCATTTATACTTCTTTCTTTGATGGTCGACCATGATAAATTCTAATAAGTAGGATGAAGACTTGCACTATAATGGTGAATTCCTGAAGGCACTTCTTGTTCTACTGAAATCGAAATATTGTTGAGAATATTTATAAATCTAGCTCCATGTACCCTCTCTACATCCTTAAAGTACTTTCTTAACACAATGTCATGTATTCGATTACAGGAGCCGCAGAATTGCATGATCCAGACGTCAAACAAAAAGATGTCAAAGATTTTATTTCTAAATGGCTTGTTCAAGCTAATCTGCGGATAAAAAATGATAAGTGAGTAATTTGGTAATTTGCGAAATTAATATTCATTTATGACTGAACGAGTTTGAATATTTTTTATTCATTTTCAGAAAAAAGAAGAACAGAAACGAAAATAATGCTGAATGGTGAGGTGTTGCTAATGAACAACCATAGATACATACCGTTCTAAAATATTGATGTATCTGCCTGCAGGTGTATTTATGTACTTTCATTTTGTGTTCCTATAGGTATATAAATATTATACCTTCATTTCCTATGTATGTAAGTGAGTAAGCATAATCTAGTGTTACTATACTTGGATAATAACTGCAACTGTGATTGAAAAGTGTATTGAAGAGTGTAAAGGTGTATATGTTTTAATAATTGTGGTTTTTTACCTCAAGTTAAAAATGCAAACATTACTACTTTGATGTATCGCTGTGTGTGACCGTGCTATATGTGAATATTTTCATTTTATATTCCTATACAAATATTATATCTTCATTTCCTAAGTATATATAAGTTAGTGAGTGAAATCTAGTATTACTATATTTAGAACACAACTGCGACTATGATTCACGAAAACTTGGGCTTCAATATTTGATGAGTTAGTCCATTAGCTCGATATTGCAAACAAGATATATACAGGGTGAATTTCTAACGTCCGTCTGCTAAGAGTCGTGTTGAGGTGGCCGAGAGTCAAAATCGGCAATTTTTTGCTACTAGACAGCTATAATCGAGGACTCAGAAACCACTAAAACTCTCTGCCACCTCAACACGACTCTTAGCAGACGAATTTTAGGAATTCACCCTGGATATATAAAGCTATAATAAAATATTTTCATTGTTAGTTTTATTTTCATATTATATGTATTGTCGATCTACGCGATTAGTAGACAATGATCTTCATAGGGATACGACTGTTCAAGATTGTACCTGTTATCATAATTGGTGTTACGATATTAATGAGTTTATATAGTTGTAGGATAAGAATATAGAAAATAGTATATGATATGATTTGTTAACTAATTGATAATAAAACCTCACATTTATCTGTATGTTATGTGAATTGATGTCTACTTTTTCCATCAATTTTATTATTAGCTGAAAAAACACGTTACACAAAATGAAAAATTTAATGTCTCAAAATCCATCTGAAAAATATGTGAATTTTGATGTCATGTTATCATTTATCTCAGTCAAAATGACATTTTTTATAGTTGTCTATAATTACTCAGTTTGAGTCATTTTGTTTGGAACTGAAGTTAAAATGACATAGAATCAACATAATTTCACCGAAAATTTGTATAGGGATTTGGCTGTTTGGTTCCAAGTCAATAGTTTCCAATCCAATGAATTCTATGGGAATTTGAAAGTGAATATGTACGGATTTTAAGTAAGGTATTTTGTGACGTTATGAAAACATATCATTTACCTTACAAAAGAACCGCACACAAACATTATATTAACATGATGACAACAATATGACAACCTCATAATATAAACATTAGGGAAACATTTCAAATGTAACTTTTTTAAGCGGACATGTAACTTTTTTGTAATGTTACAAAAATGTTACACGAATGCTATCAAAAACGGTACAAAACATGAACCATCACATTTGTAATATTTATGTAATGTTTCTGTCATATTTTCTGCTGTGTGGGAACTTTCATTCCGATCGATTTTGCAATGTAGAAGTAGGGCCTCGCCGCGTTTTCGAAATGATAACAATGTCTCCAACAATGAGTAACAAAGCCCCGAAATGTGTCTTTGATAGCCCTTAATTAGTACAAGAGGCTGATAACGTTTTTCCATCGTCATCATCTACGTTATGGAATATTTATAATATCATTGAGTGTGCCTCGCTAGTGTTTTTTTAACTCAATCTAGACAATTTGAAAACACTTTATTGTGTTACAGCAGACTTGCAGATTATAAGCGTAAATGCATAGCTCTTCAACACCTGGTAAAAATTCGGATAGACGCAGAAAGATACGCATGGAAACGGTGTATGGATAAATCTTATTTGTTGTCATATGGTTTTCTGCACCTTTTCTATACGCATCTATTCTTTTTCAACACGCATCTATCTGCTCACATGATATCGGTATCCGTCCGTACGAAGTTGGCCACACAGTCTTTTGTTTCTATGTAACCATGAAAGATCGAAGGAGACGGAAAGATAGATTTTGGTGCCAACTTCATACGGACAGATACCGATATCATGTGTGTACATTTTTCCAAGGATATCAGAGAATATTGTCTATCTGACTATTGCTTATTAGATTTCCTAATGTGTTTCAGAGTTTTTCTTCGAATCAACCCGGTGAAAGGAGATAAAAAAGAGGGCAAGGCAAGAAGGGCACGTTCGTATGACCCAAAAGTCTTGAGACTCACCAACGTATTAAATAGTTTCACCAGTCAGTTCTAAATTCGCAGCATAATCATTAGACTGTTTCAAATGAAACAGTTTTTTTTTTTTTTTCAACTTCCCACCGATGAAGCAGTTCGCGGCAGATATAAGAGAATTTTCACCGAACTGCTTCATCGGTGGGAAGTAAAAAAAAAAAGAACAAACTCATTTAAAACAGTCTAATAACCGTTTGAAAAAAGAAGTTGAGGCAGGGCAATAAGCTCGCATTTTCGTTAAATCTGAAAGGTTCGTGACCAACGAGTAAAATAGTTTCGCCAGTTGAATTCGTATTGGCAATATCACCATTCAGGATGAAAAGCCAAGTTAAAGCAAGGCAGTAGGAGAGACCGGGGCTAAAGTGGTATAAGTTGTAACATCGCGTCTATCTCCTTTAGGAAGAAAGACGCGATGTTACAACTTATACCACTGTTACTTTTAGCCCCGGTCTCTCCTACAGGCATATTTGTATTACTCTAAAGGTTTGTAACTTGCTGAAGAGTATAATAGTTTCACCAGTCAATTTTGTATGAGCAATATTCACGATTTTAAAAAGAAGAGACTGACCAATAGGTAAAATAGTTTTACCATAAAGTTTTGTATTCGCAGCATAACTATTTAGAATAAGAAATAAGAGGAATATACTTAGATCTTTATTGTTCAAAGTTTCATAGATCTTTACCAATAAAACAAAGTGTAAAAATTAAATGATACCTCAATTATTTCTACCTTGTGTGATATATTTAGAAAACTCAAGAATCAAAAGTACGACACACCCATGTATTAGATTTCTCAATCATGATTCGAATTGAAATACTGAAGTACAGCAAACTCAATACATCAGTGCTCAGTAAAAATACGACTCTCGCATCGTGTATATATAAAATTCGGAAATGAAAATTACGTGACACTAGTGTAGTAGATTTCTCAAACATAATTTGAATTGAAATACGAAAGTACAGTAAACTATACATCAGTGCTCAGTAAAAATAATGTTCTCGTATCGTGTATCTAGATAACTATGAAATTAAAATTATGATACACTGGTTTAGATTTCTTACACGTGATTAGCATTGAAATGCTGAAGTACAGTGAATTCAATGCACTAATGCTGGGTAACAACATTAAAACAGTAAAGCATATTCAATGCACTTCAAATAATCAATTAAAACATATATGTGCAGTAAATTTGCCAGAAATAGTTGCACCATGAACACGCACGTTTTTGAAATTTCATGCACCAATATTTAGTAAAATCACATCGATTTATTTGGATACGTAATGCACGTTATAATGAAAATTCGAGTACTTACGTATAGTACATTCCTTCATGATTCGAAAAACAACACCCGCCTTTATTAAAACTACTAAATCAATGCTAAGTAGTCACATAATTTGAATTGAAATACGAAAGTACAGTAAACTATACATCAGTGCTCAGTAAAAATAATGTTCTCGTATCGTGTATCTAGATAACTATGAAATTAAAATTATGATACACTGGTTTAGATTTCTTACACGTGATTAGCATTGAAATGCTGAAGTACAGTGAATTCAATGCACTAATGCTGGGTAACAACATTAAAACAGTAAAGCATATTCAATGCACTTCAAATAATCAATTAAAACATATATGTGCAGTAAATTTGCCAGAAATAGTTGCACCATGAACACGCACGTTTTTGAAATTTCATGCACCAATATTTAGTAAAATCACATCGATTTATTTGGATACGTAATGCACGTTATAATGAAAATTCGAGTACTTACGTATAGTACATTCCTTCATGATTCGAAAAACAACACCCGCCTTTATTAAAACTACTAAATCAATGCTAAGTAGTTTTATCGCTGTTGTGTAATAAATATCGAATATCGGTATGATACAGTTACTCAGTAATGGCGTCCTATTATTTGCTAAGAAGTATCTGAATAAAACTTCCATTACAATTCAGTAAATTTCTGATAGATTTTTTTAACAGTGTAGCTCGAACTCATTCCTCGTCAAACATCGGCTGCCAAAAGGACAATCCGATTGATAGCCCCGTTTAGGAGATATTCGAGAAATTAGATGGGTCGGTCAAAATCGTCTGGTCCCTCCCCTTAAGTTAATAAAAAAAAATATTCAATAAAAATCCCCAATTATGACACACTAACCTGTTGCTTGCAGCTTTCGATAAAGAAAGCCGTTTTCCACCTAGACGATATCGTTTGCGTTCTGGATCACCGCGACGAAATTTTTTATCCATAATGATAACTCCAGAACACAATTCACAATAAAAATGTTAACGTGAACCCAATAAAATAATATCCAACGATGAAGACACTGTTGTTTCGTTGCTCAAGCTACGTTACTTTGTGGAAAGCATCGCGCGTTTCGACCGCTGTGTCGACTGCGAGATCGCACGACGCTTCAAAACGTCTCAGTCGTGACTCGTAAGGCTACGACGAGACAGAAGCAACATAACAATCATGCCAAGTAAGTAAATATTACCGAATTTTTTGTATTCTACAATTATTGCATCCGTGCAGAATGAAACGTATTCATCGTCTCGTACATACTTTGGTTTGAAAGAAAAAAACGTTTATGGAAGCGTGGATTATAGATATACAGAATGTGACAGAATTAGCAACGACTATTACACGGGATCAATCTCCGTCAAACATGTGATAAAAATGTTCTAAGAAAATTTTCCATAAAATGCATAGATTTGTTATCACAATTAAATAATTGCCTGTGACGTAGTCACATTTTTTTTCAACGCGTATGTGAAAAAGTATGTAGAAGCATAATTTTTATTGACAGTATAGTGGATCAACACAATTCTGAAAGTTGGATTACCTTTCATAAATTCCGATTTTCCAAGAACACAGACGTAATTATTTAGACCAGTGAATGAAAGAACTTCCATAATTCAGAAAAATCGTTCTAATTAAAATTTTGGCATCGTTAATTCATAAAAAATGTTAGAGGGGCTGTGAGCAGCGAATTTAGAATTTTATATGGAACTCAACGGATAGAAATTATAGGCAATAGGAATACCTATATCAAAAACATTAATTTTACACGCTATGAATCCGAAAATTAATTTCGTATCAGCTATGGCATTTTGAAGTAAAGCGCGAGTCAAGAACAAAATAGTGAAAGTGTAATTACTTTTCTCAATCGTCTAAAATTTTCGATAAACCTTCAAAATCATATCTAATGAACCGTAGTTTAGGAGAAATTAAAAAAATTAGGGTACGTAATCCTGATCTAGACCAACTGGTCTTGTGCTGTTTCGGATACTACTCGTCTTTTGTGTACCCTATGTAGTGAATAATAATATTAGAATGGTCAATTATAGTTTATGAGATTAAAATTTTCCGAACATTACACCTTGCTCCGCTACAGTATTTAGCGTGAGTATAGGCATATGAGTTTTTTTCATGCCAAATCGGTCCACTCTTTGTCCTGACCCCCACGGATTTTTCGCGTGATTTTTTACAATAATCAATCCAGGGGCATAAACATCTGGGAATTTGGGCAGATTTGTATATTAACCGATATTAGAGATATGAATTTTGAAGAATTCAAGATCTTGAAATCTCAAAAATTTTGAATTCAACGGTAATCGGTTCGGAAAAGAATGTACTTTCAGAAAAATACTTTCACAGTTGTGCTCACGGTATCATATTTTTATCCGAAACTTGACAATTAAATTTTCTAAAATTACGACCAAATTGATATCGAAGAAAATTCATTCGAAAATTCGTTGATCATTTATGAACACATACACCCATCAATCATAATTGGTTTCAAAATTCTTTCAATAATTTTTAAAAAAAAGTGTTTGTTCTCTCTCCAAATTATTATCAAAAATGTGTGTAGCAAATTATATGTGAAGTATCACATATTTGATTTATTTTATGCTTCTTTGATGACATAACTAACGTTTTTTTTAGGTCTTTCAGACTAAAGACATTTATAGATTGGTCAAAAATTTTTCGATAAATTTTATTTAGTCGTATTGTGAAATCCGTCGTCAGAATTTTGCATCTTTGATCAGTTATATCTCTAACGCCACTTGAATGATGAAAATCTGTGAAAATTTAGATATTTGTATTTTGATAATTCCTATTCCTACAAACAATCAAGCAAAAAGTCCACCGATTTGGTACAGAAAGCTTCATATAGTCTATGAATGTATACGAATCTATCATCCATGGATTCTTACAATCGTCGAGATTTCATTAGCGCTATGCGTGTTTCTCTCCATAACTACAAGCATTTGAACACGACTGTAGTTTATTCTATTTTCCGCAGAAGGACAATAAATGTTTGAATCTCAAATCAATTCCTTATTGCGTACGATTACAAAAAATCAAAAAAATCAGGCTGGCGGAGTGCGCGGAGGATAGCTATTTGTAAAGATCCGGGAATTATCCTGAAATTCAGTGACTATTTGAAATAGCATGGAAATGACGTAAATTGTCAATTTTATCTTTGAAATTGTACAAATTCATTTGAATTCATCAGTGCTGGAGAAGTTTGAAGATTGAAAGCAGTTTGTTCGCTTGTTGTAGTTGATTTTATAATCGTAAACTATTGAAGATGCTCGCTTTGTATCGTCGCGTCAAAAAAATATCCAAAAATGCCAATTTTCTGTTTGATGAGTCATGTGTATTTTATTCCGGCTTTCATCATTGGCTAATACATACCTATATAGCAATCAGGTCAGAAATTTATTTGAAAAAAGTCACACGTTCTATCGCAAGAAAATCATACAAAAAGTACATATTCCTGGGTGGGCCCCTATTTTAATACCCCTAGTCTGTTACTATACTTGAGATTTGATCATACTTTTTTCCGACATCATATAATTTATTGAATTTGTGTTTGTAGGAAAACGATGCTCCACAGCGGTGGCGGCGGTCGCGTAGCAGAAGCGCGGGAAACAACAAAATTTCCCGCGCTGCGGCGTTTCGCGCGTCCCGCGAAATTTGGCCATCTTTGCCGGGGAGGTCAGCGGCATCGCCGGAGCGAGCGGCGACACCGCCGCGGCAAACGGCTAATTCACCGCCGATAGGAGTCACGCCGCGCCTGGTAACTCCACGCAGCGGCCGTGGAATTGTGAGGCCGGATCATGGGCCGGATAGAGGCGAAGGCGGCAGGGGCAGCAGCGGCGGCAGGGGCGGCCGAGTAGTCAGGGGAGGCAGAGAAGGCACGGGAGGCAGTGGCGGTAGGGGAGGCAGGGGAGGCAGGGATGGCAGTGGGGGCAGGGGTGGCAGGGGAGGCAGTGGTGGCAGGGGCGGCAGGGGTGGCAGAGGGGGTAGGGGCGGTGGAGACCGCGGAGGCGATGGACGCGTTGCAAGTGTGTTCGGAAACATATTATATGGCCGAAACATATACCTATACCAATGCCACGATGGGGCATCCATGCAGTGAACGGCGGTATATGTTCGGTCGTATAATATGTTTCCGAACAATTCCATTCGAATTCAAATTTATAAAAAAATAAAATATATACAACGAACGCATGTCTTGTTTGTCATTTTTAATTTACACTCCCAATCATTTTTCATACCTACGTCGAATTCCGTTAGTAAGTTACTTGTTCGGTGCATAAACGTTCCGCACAGACGTTCTACATAGCGTTGGCTCAAACGGATAACGTTGCATCTCGCGAGCCACTGTGGAACCGCTCTCTAGCGCTATAGACTTGCCATGGCGATTTCAAAGTCGCTCGCGAGATGCAACGTTATTCGTCCAAGGTTCCATTCGTGCAGAGGTCATGTAATTTTTTTTGTTGTCTTTTCACTCATTTTGATTCCCGATATTTGTCCTTCAATAATTCTCTCCGGTTGACATAGATAAAGTGTTTACCAGTTTCGGGTAAACGATTCCACCAGACAAAATGCATGGCTTGACAACAACCATGTAATCAAAATTTTATCATGAAAATACATGGAATGATATAATGAATGCTCGTTTTATTTTATTCAGCCTCATATCATAAGATCTCGGCGAGATTTCGTTGGAAATTCATATGGAATCCAAGAGGTTCAAAAAAGATCGGTGTAAGTTGTAGGGAATTGAAAAAAGACTGATTACACCGGATTACAATGAAGACTGGCATTATATGGTATAGCATTTATATCAGATGTTCTAGACCAGTAAATATTGTGGCAGGACAGGCGCACATATCTCCGGTTCTATTAATCGACAAGAGATGTGCGAAAATGCGTTTGATAGCTACAAGAACGATCCGGCAAAAAAAAAAATTGTAAGATTTGTTAAAATTGTCATAACCAATGGAAGTCTCCAGCGATTTTTCCCCGGAAATCAGCCATTTTTTCAATTTTTGACGAAAGAAAGAAAAACAGTATTCATTATTCAATTTTAGTATAAGGCATTGAGCTCGAGTCTGCTAACAACGAGCCGCGCATTATACAAAATGCATCAAAAAATATATTGTAAAGCGACTTCGTAAAAACGAAAATTGCCTACTCTACATTATTGAATAAAAAATTCGATGATATTCTTTCCACAATTCAAAAAATGGCTGATATCCGAGGAAAAATCGCTGGATATTTCGATTGTTCATAACAATTATAACAAGCAATTTTGCACCAAGTTACAAACATTTCCAAGGGAAGGTGATTGCTTTAACTTGGAAATGCATTTTTACACTTCTCTCTGCGACGAGTCGAACCGAAGTTATTTCTCAAGCCAATGGCGCGGTAATTCCGAAACAAAATTTATTGGTATATAAGTTCCTTGGAGAAAAAAATTGTTCAAGCGATCATAAAAACACATATCGACTTTTTTAAACATATATTTGACGTTGGAAGATTTCAATGGATTTTCAAAACACGGAGTAAAAACCTTCAACTTTTGAGGTGAATTTCCCCATATCTTGAAATCTAACACGTAATTCTGTGGATTCTTTTGGGAGAAAATACACCATATACGTATTTGATATGGATTTGAAAATTATAAAGAGTTGACGATATAAATTATATTTCATAAAATATAAGAATGCCATTCTCGCAGAATCGAAGTTTTCATTATTGACAAGTTTGAGCTCCACTGACAAATGAGTAGAATATCGTAAAGCTGGATGGCGCTGATATCACAGCGAGCGCGCGGGGGAAGCAGCAACTACCTTTATACGACAATTTCTGCATGTGTTCGTGTCGACGCTAGCCTGTGACTTCGAATTTTAGTCCACGTCTTATACTGCTCCTGCTTCTCTGATCTTCCTCGGAATAATATCAAACGATTGCTAACATTAGCCTTTACGGCGCGCTGATTGTCCGGCACCGATTTTTCATTGAAAGTGCAGAAAATAATGTTAATATTTTCCAGTGTCTGTGTATCGGCGATGTATTAGTGTCGGCTGATTTCACAGCTACGTATAGATAAATTCATCATTAATTGGAAATAAATTCATTTAATTTTCGGACACCAGCGCGCGCTAGCTGAAAATCTAAGGATTATCCCTACGGAACCTGAGAGTGATCAGTGGACCGATAGAGACGTGATCCGTGGACTAAATAGCAGTCGTGATGACTGGCGGAAAATGCGTACTCCGTCGGTAAAACAGACGTCGCTCAAAAGCCCTTAAATAATTAATACATGTACGATACATGCGTCACCGATGATTACGACTATGAACAGCATGGCCGTTAAAACTGGAGATCCGAAGAATCTGGATAGACTTGTAAAAAGTAATCATTTACCAGACACAGCGGCCACCCTGCGTCGCTTTCTCGAGTACCCTGAGCTGGAGGCGACTGGCACCGGTGCAACTGGATCTATGGTAGGGCTTGGCGCAGGCGAAAGATGGACCACTGGCGGGGGGGGGGGGGGTGACGGTTGCACGTCTACATATGCCTCCCATAGATCTTCTATGGGAGGCGGTGTGACCGCATTTTTATTTTGTAACTGGGGCTGCATCTGGCAAGGCGGTCGACGAGGTGGCTGATGCCCCTGCGAAGCAAAGTGCTTCGCCAATTTGATGTTACGCTGAAAACGTACAGTCACTATAAATATAGCACAAATATATATATATATATAGTTTAAATATAGTTATAATGTAGTATAAATATGGTTTAGATATAGTGATAATAGAGTAATAATATAGTATTAATATAGGTGAAACATAGTGTAAATATAATAGTAATTAGTACGTACCTGCGCTTCGAGAGGATCAGTCACCTCCAAGTCCCCTGTCACAGCCACAAGCCCCAGCAGCGCTAGGAGATCTAACTCGAGTTGGCTAAGAATCAATGTAGTTGGTGGCCCACCCCCCGTTCCGTTGGCATATCTTGCAATTTTGCCCGCTTTGGCCCGTACATCAATCCGCCAGTCTTGCCACGACTGAAATCATATGAATTGAATCATGAAATTGTTACGTATTTATTATTTTTTACTCTTTTTTTTTTGTATCTTATGTTATATTTAGTATTTATTTTTCTTTAGCTTTTATCTGTGTTTTTATGATTTTATGCAATATTTTTTTAATAACTTTAGTATGTTTGATTGTATTTATTATTATTATATTATTATTATTATTATTATTATTATTTATGTATTATTTTTATTATATTTATGCAGTTAATGTTTTTCTTTAGCTTTTATCTATGTTTTTATGATTTTATGTAATATTTTTGAATAACCTTGATCCATTTTTCCACCGACTTCGTTGCACCGATCGCAAATGCGTTCAGCTCGTCGGCGAGACTCTGCCAAAGTTGCGCCTTTAGTTGCGCGCCCTGGGCCCCTGAAAAGCGGCCTGAAGAAAGTTCCACGTGCATGAACATAAAATCCAACATCGCCTGCCGTTGCTCAATAGTAATTCTTTTTGCCTGTTGTAATTGTGGATGAGAGCGAAATTTTGTATTGTTATGAAGGATTGTTTGCGTGGTCGATCACGGGTATTTTCTACAATACCATGTTCTCATATGTAATCACGTTGTTGAAAATAATAAACTATATTATCGATCATGAATAATTTCTATTCAATTTTGCGCAATATCTAGCATTATATGTGCGTAATTATCTAGATTATATGAGTATATAGGTATGTATAATAATCGTACTTACTTTTAGAGGCTCCATTTTTTAACTTTGGCACCACTTTAAGAGCCCACAAACAAAGTCACGTGGGAGATGCCACCAGATCCCTTTTCTCATTGGTCAAAAAATAAGACTAGCTAGTTCTGACGTCCAGTCTGACGTCATGATTGACATCAAACCCTTGTCGAATGGGCTACCGAGTAGCAAAATAGCGGATTTCCTTCTCCGCGCGGTAAGGCGAACCGCTCGGTACGGAACCGAACCAAACCGTGCGGCACGAACCGAGAAGTTAGTGAATAACCCTCCAGGGCGGTAGTTCCGTCCCATCCATAAAAAAATTGGTTTACGACATTAGAACATATATTGATAGCTGAAATATTCTCCCTGAAAAAACCCCTAGTAATTTTTTCCCCCTGAAATTGACCCTGGCCGCTCAAAAAATCCCCCAATCTAGGGGCAAAGCCCCTGATCTGGCAACACTGTCTCGACGTCTGCAGGCCGAACCTTTCCATACGGCTGGTAGTTACTTATTTTGCGAGAAAGGTTTTCGCTCGGGCCTCAGCGGAGGGCCGAGATCCGAGTGAGCGACACTGCAGGGAGATGGCGCGAACGAGAGTCCCTATACTGCGCTTAGCGTCTGCTTTATTTTAATAATATAATTATTCTAGCATCTTTTGATTTTGCCACGTTACAATACGAAGTTGGATATGATCTATGATCCTTACGGCGACTGGAAGGTAAATGACGTGAGATGGTACTTCAATGATCTTATATCCAGGTGGAACGACGGGAAAAAACTCATGAATGGTGTGTACTTTACGCTCATTGACTTAGGCACCCGTTGTAATGTTACACTCGACTCGTAGTGCGTTGACTTTGAGAATAGCTACAGGAAGGTCAGACTCGTGAACTTGATCAGCTTGCAAAACACGTGGAGTGAAACCCAATAAGCTGCCTATAGAAGCGCCCGGCAGAAAATTTACAGGGTGACTACATTTGATTTCGCTACAGAATGTATTATTATTCGGTTTGATGTTGATGGTGATACCCTTATTCGACAAGACACCCTGTACGTGAATCTCTATATTCTCTATTTCATAGCTACCAGTGGGTATAGTAACCACTTCTTTACCCACGTAAATCTTGTTGTTACCAACATCTACGTTAGAAATCGAATTAGAAGTGAGTAATTCAACGAGGCCGAGGGAATAATTCTTGAAATGGGAAAGTTCAATGGGAGGAAAGTATTAATTCTCAAGAACCGAGGAGTTCCCCGATACGGTTAGTGTGAACGAATCGTCCATGACTACTGCAAAAATCAAACTGACTTCGAGGACTTACGCCGCATGTTTATATAGGAACTCGAGACACAAGTGACCACAGTTGAACGTATCGTAGTCTTGATATCTTTCATGGTTATATTTGACGCTAGTAACACCAAGGTATTCGACGAGGTCCGACGGTGGGCGAAGGTTACCGAAACTGTCGAAGTAGACTACTTCATCACCGATCTTTTGGTAGGCGACCCAATGTGTGCCAGGACCATCTTTATCATCTAGATTGACAATCGCCGATTCGAGTCTACGCGGCCCGTCCTTGGGCAAATCGTTGCGCATAAAGACGCCGCGGAAATGTGGAATGTTGAGGATTGTCGCGTACTTTAACAGGTCCGCGTCAGTCAGCGCTCGTCGCGGTAGCGTCACCTTTAGTTTTATGAGTACGGCTTCAGGTGCAGACCTAAACCCTTCTTGTACGGTTTCAAGTGAAGTCCTTTCCCTAAAGCGATAGCTTCCGTATCTTGTTGTGACGTTGACTCTCTTCCAGTTGCCTCTTGGCGGAGCTTGCGTCATTCACCGCTTTCGCAATACCTGCTGCACCACCAGCCAACGCGCCGGTAGCACTCAGCCCAGCGAAAAGGGGTATAAGGAAGGGTAAGAACCCTTCAACTTTGGAGGGTGGTGGTAGAATTCGTGGAGAACGTACATTACGTCTACCACCTGCTTTCTTAACAGCTCCTCGTGCACCCTTCAAGGCAGACTCGATGGCAATTTGTGCAGTTTTGCCGGGAATCATAGACTGTTTAGCTGCATCGATAACCTTTCTCAATACCAACGGTTTCCTGATTCCCATGCCAAGCTTGGTTTTAGCTTTCATTGCGTTTGTTATAGCCCAAGCGGCTGTCTTTTCACCAATACCAGCGTCAGAAGCTGAAACCCGTCTCCAAGCTCTCTCGCCCAAGATCTTATCTGCCGCACTTCTAGCTTCAAGATTTTCTCGATTCTGCAAATGGGCGATATCGTGTTCTTTGCAGGCTGCGTCAAGGGGGTTTATACCTAGATCACCGCGCGCGAGTCTTTTCGCTAGTTTGGTGCCAGGTCCGCAGTACAGTCCACTCTCTGAAAATGTCCGCTCTCGGGGCTGTAGGGGAATATATTTCTATGAAATACAGTTCCCCCTCTACCATACCTTCGTCGTTGATTTTTTCCGCGATTTTAAACTCTCGACGACTCTCTCAAAGTGTCCGCTCGACTTCGGCCATTGTAAGGACTATTTGTGTATAGATACTATATGTACGTATATTTACATTGAACTGTGTTTTTCTATCCGTTTCTGACAGATCATGTTAGAAATGAAATAAACGTTGAAGAATAATAAAAAACAATAAACTTGAGTTATAATACATCGATAATTACATTGATTCTAATCAGCGAATTGATTTATGAAGATAAAGATTAATTATTCTAGAAAGATAATAATACGAAAAGGAAAATATATGTGATCAATCACAACATAACCTTAAAATTCAGACGGATATATTGTTTGAAAATATAATACCGTAAGTTTTTTTTTATTTGTTATTATATAATTTAAAATTATATTGTAAGTTATATTAAATGAAATATATTTATTATATTTTAACAGATAAATAATGGCGGCCTCAATCATTAATTCGGCGAGAAGGAAATATTCTAAAAGCGTTCCTGTAGACACTGAAGATACTGGTACATCTAGTTCTAATTTAGGACAGACTAGTTCTCAAAAGTCATTAAAACAAACTGAGAAGGTTAGTTTTAATGATAAAAAAAATTACTCATTCAAAGAAAAGTTAAGTATTTTAAAAAAATTAGATTTGGAATCGGAGAAGAGTGTCATTGATGAGTACAAAATTAGTGATCGTACATTGCGAAGGTGGAAAAGAGAAAGAGAGAAAATTGAGGAAATGTGTCATAAAGAAAATACTAAAGATCTAAAAAAAATTAAATTATTGTCAAATGAAGATTTAGATGAAGCTGTTTACTTATGGTTTTGTCAGAGTCGGTCGAACGGCGTGCCTGTTTATGGTCCGATGATTAAACAGAAAGCTTTGGATTTAAATAAACAATTAGGTGGCAACGACTCATTTAAAGCGAGTGAAGGTTGGCTTGATAAATGGAAATCAAGAATGAAAATTCGATCTATGAGAGTTGCTGGGGAAAAATTATCTGCTGATGTAAATGCAGCAGAAACTTATAAAAAAACTTTAGCTCAAGACATCAAGATAAGACAATTGACCAAGGCTCAAATTTTTAATTTTGATGAAACACCTTTGGTATTCAAATCTCTACCGGTAAAAACGTTTGTTTCTCATAAAGAAGATCAGGCTTCAAGTTTTAAAGTTAGTAAGGAACGTTACACGGTTGGAGCATGCTGTAATGCTGATGGTTCATTGAAATTACCATTAGTTGTGATTGGTAAATCAGCTAAGCCACGTGCATTAAAAAATGTATCCCCTAATAGTTTAGGTGTATACTATAAATCTCAAAAAAATGCTTGGATGGATGGAATTCAAAAATGAATTTGTTCCGCGAGTACGTGAGTTTTTACTGGAACGGAATCTTCCATCAAAAGCTCTGCTTATTGTAGATAACTGTAAAGCACATACTTTTTTAGAAGTTGAGAATATTGAAATAACATTTTTACCTGCAAATGTGACGTCTCTGATACAACCGCTGGATCAAGGAATATTAGAGACTTTAAAAAGACACTATAAGTCTCAATTGATATTGTCTATAACTAATGCTCAAGAAAGAAAAATAAGTCTTCCTACGCATTTAAAAACTCTAACAATTAGAGACGTAATATCATGGATAAGCTCTTCTCGGAAGGATGTTAGTGAAAGAACTATTTATAAGTGTTTGAAAAAACTGTTGATAACAGAGTACAAGGATGCTGCAACCCAAACTGATGAAGAATTTGTCAGTCTGACTAGTTTGGATTTTAACAACGTAGGAGTCGAAACAGAAGAAACTGTTTTGTACGGTTTTGATAAAACAAGTCAAGAAATTCATTTAAATTTGCAAAAAATTAACGGTTTTGAAAATATTTCTTATAAAACAACACAGAACTGGGTTACAACAGATGATGTCGGTAAGAGCTGGATGAAATCTTGGTTTATCAATTAAAAAATTCTGAGTGACAAAACGATAAAAACTCAACGTAAAATTTCGAGCTGAATAATTAAAATGACAATTTTTCGATTCTGGAATATGTATAAAAAATTATTTATATGCTTATAGCTATAAACTGCCACTTTTATCGTACTTACTGCATTCTACATTTTTCTTACTTTAATAATTTAAAATTTACTTCCAGATACTCAAGATATTTCAGATTCTGATATTTTACATCAAATAGAAAATATTCATGATGTAAACTTTTATAATGATCTACGTGAGCACCCTATTCCTATTTCACCTCAAGATCACAGCTCATCACTTTTATCCGAATCATTCAACATACTATATTCTGCAGAATTTTAATTCCATACTTAATCTTTTTTTTCATTAATGCACTTTTTCTCTCGGTATTTGTTTTTAAAATGAAATCTTGTATTTTTCATTAAGAGACTATGTATTTCATATTTATGTGTGTGATTTAAAATAAAATTCCACTTTCACCTAATTATCAGAGCACTTTTATATTTATATTGATTTTATATTATTTATGCATTAATTTATGAAAAAAATTTGTTGATTATTTATATGATGTCGAAAATTTCTCTACTTTGATTAATAATTTTTATGCGGACATTTTGAGAGAGTGTGGCGAGACAATTTTTGTGGACATTCCCAGAGAGAGCGAAAACAATTCATTTTTGCTTATTGGTGGGGGGAATAATTAAATGTTCAAATAGGGGAACGGACACATTGAGAGTGGCCATTTTAAGAGACTCGACATTGATAACCAGGCAGATGTAACTCTACGGGAAGACTGTTAATGATCCTGTTGACCAGACCTTTCCCGCAGCGTTTAGTTCGCTTACGACTGACTGCCTTACCTTTGTGCACGATCATGGTTATTCTCTGACTGAGGAATCATCTTTATAAACGGCACGGTGATTTGCTACCAAACAGCGTGCGCGCGGTATTTTGCGGTCCGGCCAATTGCGGCAAGACCAATGCGCTGCTCTCCCTAATAACGCACCGCAACGGATTGAGGTTCGAGAACGTCTATATCTACTCAAAATCATTGAATCAAACCAAATACAAGTTCGTGCAGCGACTTCCGGTGCGCTCGCGAAAGGTGTTAGATAGGCAGTGACAGTAGATAACAAAGTGATAGTAGAAAACGAGAATCAGTCACAGAAGACGAAAAAGGAAGGGTAGGAAGGTGGGAAAGAAGAAGGAAAGGTAGGAAGAAAGAGAAAGTGTAAAATTGGAAGTGAGTGAAGCGAGAAAAGGCGTAAAAGCCGAATACCTAACCTTAAAAGGTAAAGTGACGTGAGTTAAGAGCGCAGGCGCGAATGGGGAAGGACGGACCACGTGAGTCAAAGAAAGGAGCAGAGGGAAGGGAAGAGAGCGAAGAAGAGTGTGCAGAGGAGTGGGGAACCCCGAGAGGCTCAGTAGAGTCGGTAAAGAGAGGGAGACCGTTTAAAGCTGAGACCTGGAGCAGAGAGAGGGCAGCATCGGACGGATCGCTGATAGAATACTTCAGGAAAAGAAAAGCAGAAGAGGGAGAAGGGGGAGCAGAAGAGAGAGTATTCAAAAGGAGTACAAAGATACTAAGATCACCGGGGGAAAAGAAAGGGGAGAAGAAAGAGGGCGACAAGGCGGAAGAAGTGGATACGAGTATCGAAAGGAGAACAGCAGAAGGACCAGAAGTCCAGAAAAAAGGAATGGAAGGGGGAATGGAGAGCTGGACGAGAATGATAATAGAACAGATGGCGGAGGGAACCAGAACAATGACGGAGGAAATGAGGAAAATAAGAGAGGAAATAGAGATAGGGAGAAAGGAAATGAGGGAGGAGGTGACAAGCCTTAGAAGAGAATTAGAAGCCACAAGAAAGCAAGGGAGAGAAGAAAGGGAAAGGATGAAAGCAAGGATCGAAGAACTGGAGGAGGAGTGGAGGAGGAAAAAGACAAAAGAAGAAGAGAGCAGAGAAAAAGAAATCAGAGAGGGGGAGCAAAGAATGAGAAGTCTGATAGAAGAAGCAAACGAGAAGGAAAAAAGGAGAGAAATGGTACAGGAAGAAAGAGTTAAAGAACTAGAAGAATCATGGGAAAGAAGAGACAAGCAAGAAAGAAGGAACAAGATCATAATCAGAGGAGATGAAATAGGCGCAGATCGAGGGATTGAAAGAGCAGCAAGAGAGATAATAGAGAGTGTAATAGGACAGAGTGAAGGAATAGAAGAGGTGGTAGGGTTGGGAAAAGAGAAAAAAGCACTACTAATAACGATGAAGAATTGGGAGGAGAAGAGGAAGGTAATGTCTATGAAAGGAAAGCTAAAGGGAAGCAGAATATTTATAGATGATGACCTCACGAGGAAAGAAAGAGAGATACAAAGGGAACTGCTAGACAGAGCCAGGGTAGAAAGAGAAAGGGGAGAGAGAGTGAGAGTAGCGTTCCAAAAGATGTGGATTGGGGAAGATTTATGGGTATGGGACAAAGAGAGAGAAGAGATAAGAGAAGCAGAAAAGATAAGGGGACACGCAGAGGGAGGGGGAGGAAGGGGAAGAGGAAGAGGAACAAGAAGAGGGAGGGGGTAGGAAACGGAAGAAGAAATGGGGGCGAAGGTGATATTCTGGAACGTAGCGGGAGTCAAAGGTAAAGACGAAGACTTCTGGGAATATATCAAAGGATTTGATATAGTAGGGATGACAGAAACCTGGCTGGAAGAAAGCGAATGGGAAAAGTGGAAGAAGCTACTACCCAGTGGGTGGAAATGGGAGCATCAAGGAGCAGTAAGAGATGAAAAGAGAGGAAGAGCAAAAGGAGGAATAATAACAGGAGTAAGAGAAGAAATAGCAACGATGGAAGAAAAAGGAAGAGAAGAGGAAGGGATACAAGAAAGAAAAGCCAAGATAAGAGGCAGAATCTGGAGAATCCTGACGATATACAACAGAGGCGGAGAGAGTGAGAAACTGAAAAGTATAGAGGAGATAGTAGGAGAAGAGCAAGAAGAAGGGAAACTCATAATAGGAGGAGACTTCAATGCGAGAATAGGAGAAAAAGGGATAAGAGAGGAAGGAGAATCAAGGAGAGAGGATAAACGGAAGATTAAAGACAAGAAGATAAACAAAGAAGGAGAGCAAGTAATTGAAGTTACAAGAAGGAGAGGGTGGACAATACTGAACGGGAACGTGAAGGGGGACGAGATGGGAGAGACGACGTATAGGAGAAACGAGGTAGAGACGACAATTGACTACTGTATAGTAAATGAAGAATCGTGGGAGGAGATAGAGAGGATGGTGATAGAAAGGAGGATAGAGTCGGACCACCAACCGCTGACAGTCACAATCAAAGGAGAAGAATGGGAGGGGGGGAACAGCGGGGAAGAAGAAAGGGAGAGGCAAGTGTGGGGAAAGAGAGAAATGGAAGAGTTCAAGAAAAGAACAGAAGAGATAAAGTGGGAGAAAGAAGAGTTAGAAGAGGGGTGGAAGGAACTCACAGACAAAGTCAGGGAATTAACATCCATAAGGAAGAGTAAAAATAGGTGGCAGATAGGGAAGCAAGAATGGTGGGACGGGGAGTGCAGAAAACAAAAGAAGAAAGTGCAAAGAGCGTGGAAGGATGTAGATACACAGGAAGATGGAGAGAAAAGGGGCTTGGAGCAGTTCAGAGAAGAAAGGAGAACATACAAGGAATTACGCAACCTGAAGAAACAAGCATGGAGAAAGAGGGAAGATGAAGTAATAGAAGCAATAAAAGAAGAGGGGGAGATGTGGAAATACATAAACAAGGATAGGAAAAAAAGAGTAGGGGTGAGTGACCAAATAAAAATGAAGGAGTGGACGAAACACTTCATAGAACTGCTGGGAGGGAGGGAGGAAATATGCAGAGCAGAAAGTGAAGGGGAGGAAAATGAGGAGGAGGAGGCAGAAGGGGAGAAAGAGAGAGAAAAAACAAAAGAAGAGGAGGAGAAAGAAATAAAAGAAGAAGTGGAGAAGAAAATAAAGAAATTGAAAAAAGGAAAAGCAGAGGGAGAGGACGGAATAAAAAACGAAGCCTGGATAGCAGGGGGGAAGAGTATAAAACAAAAGATAGGAGAAATCATATGGCAGACGTGGGAAGGAAGGGGATATATAGAGGAATGGAGAAGCGGAATAGTAGTCCCAGTACACAAAAAAGGAAGCGTGGAAGACGTGAAGAACTACAGAGGGGTAACACTGACCCAAACGGCATACAAGATCTATACAATGATAATTAACGACAAGATAATAAAAGAGCTAGAAGAAAAAGAAGGACTAGATGAAACACAAACAGGGTTCAGGGCAGGAAGAGGAGGAATGGACAACATATATATAATAAAGCATGTGATAGGAAAGAAGCTAAGGGAGAAAAGAGGGAAGATATACATGACGTTCGTGGACCTGAAGGCAGCTTTTGACAAACTAGACAGAAAGACACTATGGGCGGCAATGAAGAAGAGAGGGATAAGTGGAGAGATGATAAGAAGGGTGAAGCAGATATACAAAGAAACGAGATGTAAGATAAGGGTAGGAAGCAGGATGTCAGGGGAATTCTGGGTAGACAAGGGAGTAAGACAAGGGTGCCCGCTAAGCCCCACTCTATTCAACATATACGTAGCAGATCTGGAGGAAACAATGAGGAAAGGGCAGGACGGAGGGGTAGTGATAGGAAGAGAAAAAGTGTGGACACTAGGGTACGCGGATGATGTAGTACTGATAGCAGAAGACGAAAAAGGGATGAGACAGATGATAAACAGAGCAGACAGATATTTCAAAAAGAGGAAACTGGAGGTAAACAAGGAGAAAACAAAGATTATGGTGTGCAGCAAAGGAAAAGGGAGGAGAAAAAAGCTGAAATGGTCCTGGGGGGAAGAAGAGATGGAGGAGGTAGATGAAATAAAATACCTGGGATATACGCTGAGCAGAAGCAATAGCGAGAAGCCACACATAAGAGAAAGAATAGGTAAAGCGAGGAAAGTGATGGGGGTACTGTGGGGAATAGGAGAAAGAAAGTTCAAGGGAGACATAGAATGGAGAATGAAAGTATTTGATGCAGTGGTAGGGGGAATAATACTATACGGAGCGGAAATATGGGGATGGGAGGAGAAGGAGGAGATTGAGAGATTGCAAGAGAGATACATAAGGTGGGTGTTAGGACTGGACAAGACGACACCAGGATACATAGTGAGAGAGGAGTTGAAGAGAGACAAGATAAGAACAAGAGCAGGTAGAAGAGCGATTAGATACGAGGAGAAGATAAGAACAGAAGAAAAGAGGAAAATCCTAAGAGAGTGCTGGGAAGAAAGAAGAAAGATGGAAGAAAAAGGAGAAGAAGATAGATGGGGGATAGAGAGAAAAAAGTACTTATGGAGGTGCGGAATAGGAGCAGAAGGGGTAGAGAGGTACAGAAGGCTAGTAGGCTCGATAGAAGAAATGGCAGCACACAGAGACAGAGAAGTACAAGAACAGGAGAGAATGGACCAGATATGGAAATCGAGGAGTGTACCGAGATATAAAGAGATAAGGGAGGTGGGAGAGCCGAGGTATATAAAAGGGAAAAGAAAAAGCAAGAGGGAGGAAGTAACGATAATAGCAAGGATCAGATGTGGAAATGAAGAAAGAGGGACGAAATTCTGGATGAAAGAAGAGGATAGGAGATGTAGGATGTGCAGAGAAGAAGAGGAAACGTTAGAGCATCTAACGGGAAGCTGCAGAGTTATGGGAGATGTAGCAGGAAAAATAGAAGAGATCACAGCAGCAGACGGCGGAGGAAGAAGATGGGGAAAAGAACTCAGAAAAAGAAGAGAAGAAGTGGCAAGGAAAGAAAGAGAACAATGGGAAAGCTAGAGGAGGTCAGACAGCGGAGACAGAAAAGCCAGTAGGAACAAGTAGGAGGGGGGGCGATCTACCTATAGAGAAGAATAAGGGGGAGAGAAGAGCTACGGGAGGTGGAGAGGCGGGGGGAATTGGAGACTAGGCAGCGGCACAGCAGTGTTGCGAAAGACTTTGAAGCAGAGACCACGCAGAAACACGCAGAGACAGGCAGTAGTGAAATGGAAGGGAAGGGGGAAAGAAAGTGGGAACGCGAGGTAATGGAGAAGCTGAGGGAGATGAAGGCAGAGATCAGGGGGGTAAGGTTGATAACAGAAGCAATACTAAGGGAAATGGTACTGAACGGGGAAGAGCAGGAAGAGAAAGGAAAAGGAGGAGATGAGGAAAGGATGTTAAGCACCGGCGCGGAGGCCGAGGGGTCGACCCCCTGCGCGTCGGGAAGCGGGTCAAGGAAGGAGAGGAGAGAGGAAAGGGAGGAGTCCGGAAAAAAAGAAGACAAGGGAGATGAAGAAGAAAACATAAAGGAAAGGGAAAGAGAAGCAAGGCTGAAGAAGAGCAGGAACATAACAATAAGAGGGATAAAAAGTGAAGAGAAACAGGAGACCGGAGGACGATGGTTAAAGAAGCAGTTCGGCAGAACAGTAGAGATAGTGAAGGAATGGGAAGTGAGAGGAGAAGGAGAGGAAAAAATATGGGTGGTGGAACTAGCAGACAAAGAAGAAAAAGAATGGATAATAAAGAAAAAAGAGAAGATTTGGAGAGAAGAAAAGGTGAGAATTGATAAGGACTTGACGTACAGGGAAAGACTTAAGAGGTGGAAGGTGCAGGAGAAAGCAAGAGATGAGAAAAGAAAAGGAAAGAAGGAAATAGTGGCGGAATGGGAAGAAGGGAAGGTGATAGCGGGAGGGGATACATGGAAGTGGGACGAATTCAAGGGGAGGTGGAGGTGTCTAAAAGAGCAGGAGAAGAAGTGAGTCAAGGAAGGAAGAGAAGGGGAAGAAGAGAGGAGAGTAAGTAGCAGAAACACAAGAAGGAAGGAGAGAAGCACAAGTAGGGATAATAGTCAATATACAGGAGGGTAGTTACAACATTAAGTTAGATGAGCGATAGACGCTATTGTAAGTTGATACGATTATATTATGATACTGTACTTTATTTTATTTTAGTTTATTTTATTTTATTTTCAATTCAGTTATCTAGTGAATATTATGGGTGATACGATTATATTATGATACTGTACTTTATTTTATCTTAGTTTATTTTACGTTAATTGGCAATTCAGTTATATAATGAATATTGTGGTTTTTGTTATCTTAGATTAGTTACCTAAGATTAAGCGTAGTAATAAGTTAGTGGTAGTGACGAAAGTGATGGGAGTAAGGGGGGACATAGGGCATAGGTAGATGCGGGATGGGGGATAGGGACAATAGAAAGAAGAGAGAAGGGAGGATAACAAAGATTAAGACAGAGGAGAGTTAGAGTACGAGTTAAGGTAGAGAGTAAGGAGGGAGAAAGATGTATAAGCTTTGTAACGCCGAAAGGCACAAACAAAAGAAAATAAACATACAAGTTCGTGCAGCAGTTACTCGAGGATGTAAATAGCGTTGAGTACTTTCCATTTAACAAGCATGAACAAGTAGTGGTGCTAGACGAAGCCCTACCCAATTCGATAATCGTCTTCAATGATGTGGCGTGTGAGAAGCGGGATAACATCAGAGCTTTCTGTATGGGAAGACATAAGCACGTGGATTGCTTCTATCTCTGTCAGACCTATGCCCGTATCCCCAAGCATCTCGTGCGTGATAATACCAACCTTTTGGTACTATTCAAGCAAGATAAAATGAACTTGAGACATGTATACGACGATCATGTGAATACCGACATGACTTACGCGCAGTTCAAAGACTTGTGCTCTGCGTGTTGGAACAACGATAAGCATGGATTCGTTGTAATAGACAAGGACAGTGATATAAATGAGGGTAGATATAGGAAGGGGTTTGACTGTTCCGTGAGCATAAAGTAGTGAAAAATGAGAAGTGGGATCAGTAGCATTTCAGTCACAGCTGCGTCAACATGCAAGGTATTCGTGAGCAAAAAGAAGTCTCGCGTCACATCGCTAAAGCCAGTGCAGCGATTCGACGTAAACACAGAATGTTAAAGTCGGGTAGGGAGACCGCTGAAAAACTATGACCGATTTTTTCAAACCGGTAATTACACCGCTGCAACAATTGGTGGACATTTCTCAAACGACTGTTAAGCCTATCAAAGAAGAGCGGATCAAACATGAGACGATCAAACACGAGCCTCGTGGCGATGATTCCTTTCTGCAAGATGAGTCTCAAATAGCGGATGAGGAAGCGAATGTGACCTTACAACCGACGGATGAGATTACCGACGAGTATCTTGAAATGTCACAAGACGGACGAAGTAATCTAGACAACGTTTTCGGTGTACGCAAACTCGCTCACGAGAGGTTAATGATAGGTGACTTACCGATAAGTTTTGACAATGATTTCATTCATGTAGGTGACATGCGCCCTACAAAGACAAAAGGTTTGTTCGAACTATTGTTCGAAAAGATTCGCGATGAGATCTACGTGAGTTCAGATGATGTCCGAAATTATAAACAAATCGTATCTGCAACGAATGCACATCGAAAATACTACAAAGGTGGTCAACCTGTTCGGAACGTGAACAACCGCAAGTTCAAGAAATTTAAAGCACAAGCCTTCACCGTTCCACTTGCACGCAAGGGTCAGGGTGTGCTACCGGAGTTTATGGTTGCCCGAGAAGGTAGAGGAACGGGCTATGTTCACTGGGATGATCCCAACGAGCTGTTGGAACGTTTGCGTTTGTTTCTAGCTTCCCAAGCAGCTGGAACTCGAGTCACTCCAATGAAATCGTATCGATAATCAAAGAATTACGTCAAGCTGGTATCATTTGTTAACCAACATGTATCCATTTTTACCGTCATTTCCAAAATGAGCGTTGATGTGTTCAGACGACAATTGGACAAGGGTGCAGCTGTAAGCAGTCGTGGCCCTCCCGGTGTTGGGTTTAAGATCGCAACCGACGGACATTACGATATAGACAATAAGAGGCTGTGCAACGTCGCCAATCCCGTGCAGAAAAGTGACGCCGTTACCATGAATCTCATGCGACAGGAGATTGACCTCGTGAGAAACGGAATCCTCTCAATGATACATGCTCCGGACTTCCGCATAACAGATGCTCTGCGGACCCCAGGTGTTGATATTAAAGCAGGTCAAGACCTGTCGACTCGCACCGCCAAGATCATTCTTGAGCTGGACACCAGACTGACAGTGTTGGAAAATGAACGAGAAAAAGCTAGCACTCGTGACGGAGCTGCATATACCAGCTCGAAAGAACTAGCAACGTGGTCGTGTAGATGTTCGCGGTTTGGATGAAACCTGGCAAGCGGATCTCGTTGACATGGCACCTTACGCAGGAGCAAATAAAGGTTACAAATACATGCTCACCATCATCGATTTATTCTCCAAGTACGCTTGGGCCGTGCCAATGAAGAGTTAGACCGGTAGAGATACCGCAAGTGCTATGGAATCTGTACTCGTACAGGGACGTACCCCGAAGAATTTACACGTTGACAGAGGCGAAGAATTTGATAATTCAAATTTCGATTCTCTCATGAGACGATATAATATTCAACTATACTCAACCTTTAGTAACTTGAAGGCATCGATCTGTGAGCGCTTCAATCGTACGCTGAAAAACAAAATGTGGATGCAGTTCAGTCTGCAAGGAAATTACAAGTGGATAGACATTTTATCTGATTTGGTTTCGGCTTACAACAAGTCCAAACATCGGACTATTCGCATGAAGCCAAAGTACGTTTCCCCTAGAAACGAGCGGGCATTATTGCAGGCTGTATACCAGAAAGTTCGAGTCAGATCTGTTAAACCGGCAAAGTTCAAAGTTGGAGACAAAGTCCGCATCAGCAAATATAAGAATGTTTTTCAGAAAGGATATACACCAAATTGGACTACTGAAATATTTACGAATATCCAAGTAGTCAATACTGATCCAGTAATGTACAAGCTTAAAGACTATCAGGAACAGCCTATAGTGGGTGGCTTCTACGAACAGGAACTTCTCAAAGTTAAGAATTCCGACAGCTACCTGGTGGAGAAGGTGCTCAAGAGACGTGGAAGAAGAATATACGTTAAGTGGTTAGGTTTTAACCATACACATAACAGTTGGATCAATGAAACTGACTTGTAAGGTTTTTTTGAATAAATTAGTTTTTATTTTACACCTATGTACAGTTTATTTACATGTATCATAACCGAACGGAAGCGTGTCGGTAGTATCTGGAAATATGATCCTCTTGTCGTCGTTCCAGCTCAACGCCAACTTCCTTTTCCTCACCGTATGAACCTGATGATTCTTGCTTTGAATTAAATTCTGACTCTTTACCAAATTCTGGTGTTTCAAGGCATATTCGATGCAGTCACTGAAAGTTATAGTTTTTTTATCCCTTGACTCGTTTGGCTCGTTTCGTCTCTCTATTTTCACCTAAAACCTTGAAGGAATATAATTTAGCTCTTAAGCCTACAAACTCAGTCATTATCTTTCCATTATTCTCGTCTGTCATTAATCCCAATACTTTTTTGCTAACCAGCGGTATCTTGTAAACATTTTCCGGAGGAAAGTCGGAAGTATCGAATCGATCCAAATCACGTTTCATAAGTTCATATATATCGGGAACGGCAAAGTGATATACCGTGCGATTATGTGGAAACTGCAGGCTCCAAGCGCGCGTAGTTTGATCTGCTCGAATATTATTGGCCAGCAGAATCATTCTTCATTTCCTCAGAAAGCTGTCTATTCGGGTAGGTGACCTTGACGTTTTTCGGGTCAACGTTGCCGGGTTGCCGAAATTGTCGAACAAGGTTCCTTACCGTCGTAGCTGAGGGAACTCCAAGACCCGGAAATGATGTCGTATGTCAACAGCGTGGCACTATTCTTGCTGACTCCGATGCCTGGAAATTTGTCACGTCACGATCCTACTCCTTTATTACTGTGTATGAGATAAACTTTTCATTGCTCTTGTGAATTAGTTTTAACTTACCTCGCACAATTTCCTCGACCTGTTACCCAATGAGAATGAAAATCACTGTTGTACTTCAATTCATTTTTATTTTCAATCAATTGATGAATAATCAATGAATGATTCTAGTCGATAATTCGGCTCGCATTATTCCCAATCCACAGCTCTGAAGCGACACCTCACCTCTCTTGGCAGTTATTAAAAAACACTAAAGTTCACTTTCATTATTCTACACTTAATGATATTGAACGGTAGTTAATTTTTATTTAAAACATGATCCATACGAGATTCGTTCGCTCGCAGTTCCGCGAGAAACATAACCTATTCCTGTCACTGTGTGCCGCCATTTTTATTTGACAACAATCGGAAACAAATAGCAGAGTAGCAGACGGACTCTAGGGATATTCGTGGCGAGTCTGAAATTGGCGACCCTCGTAATATTCGAGCAAATCAAACTACGCGCGCTTGAAGCCTGCAGTTTCCACATAATCGCACGGTATAAAACTATCCGTATCGGTATACATCAGTTTAACTTGGTTTCCGAATCTGTTTTTTATGTAATTATAATGGAAATCATATATGTAGATGTAAGCGAGATCCATAATAGAAAACCCCGCGTATATAGGTTTATTGAATTTAATTTTCTTCCGACTCAACTCAATTATTGTCATATCTTCACCGAATATGGTACGGCTATGAAAATTTGGTTTAGCGATAAGCGCTCTTGCTTCGTGTCTCCCATCCCACTTTGTAATCAACCGCACATCTCTGTGTTTTCTAACATTTTCCATGGTTTTCCCGAGAACGGCGTTATTCATAAGTTTATAAAAATTCTTTTCAAAATCGTTGTTTGACTTCTTTCGCAATTCGGTATTCAAATCTATATATTTTTTGAGCCACGGTGCTTGTTCGAATTTTAATATCCGGTGAATTTTCTCTAACTTCATACCTAAACTCAAACACTGTTTCAGAACTTGATAGTGAATGACATACCGCTTTTTCGAGAAAAGGGTAGTTGTCAATTTAGATTTGTTGCACGTCGAAAGAAATGGGATGTAAGGCTCCGGACACAATGGTAAATCTTTGTGAGAGTCTTGAAGTTCTCGCGGATATGCTAAATCTGCTTTAAGTATGTAACCTACGGGAGATTTATTTGATACGGTTGAAACATCGAAATGTTCGAAATTTGATACCCATTCAAAGGAGCTACACGGTAAGAAGTGGCTCATAGCTGCACCGTATAGATTATTAACATCGAAATACATGATTCTTCCTTCCTGACTCGGATCGGATGCTGACCCCATGTATCTGTTGTTGACTGAAAGTTAATAGCAATGGTGTTAACACGTTATTATTGGAGGTAGGAGAGGGGATGGAGGGAGGGGGGGCCACCCGCCCACCCACTTCCCCCCCTTCCTCCAGGGGGTTACTTGGACTAAGTCCACTGCTCGAGTTCTTCTTCATCTCGACGTTTCGGGCGCTAAAATCTGCTCCCGTCCTCAGGATGGTAGTCTGGCGACTTCCCATGGCAGAGTGATCAAATTCCGTGCTCCCACCGGTATATATAGGTTCGTTGTAGGTGGCGCCAGCTATGACTGGTGGCGCCGCCTTGGCTTGCTCATGGCCTCCCTCACCTCATCCCTGTACAAGGGTAACCAGAGTTTGTTAAGTTCTATGCTGGGTTGACTTACAGCATTTGGTGTGACTGCTATGCAGGCTGACTCCTTCAATTTTCATTTGATAGGATTGGATTCCTTCAACAATATCCGGGCATCATCCCATTGGAAGTGGTGTTCATTCTCCCAGGCGTGATCGGCCAATCTCGATTTCGATCGTTCGCCCATTTTAACGTTTTTCCGGTGTTCCTGGATGCGAATGTTTAAGGGCCTTCCAGTTTCGCCGATATACACACCCCCACATTGGCATGGAATTCCATATACACACTCCTTGCTTTCTTGCGCAGTATGTCGGGGCTTGGTTTCTGTCAACAAACCACGCAAAGTGGATGTTGATTTGAAACGTACCTCGATGTCATGTGCTCTGCATATGCGACGAATCTTCTCCGCAGTCCCCGCTATATAGGGGATCGTCATGGCAAAATTCGGGGTGCCGACGTTCATAGAGTGTTCCGACCTCATTCCTTGTGTGATGGTAGTTCGGTGCTGCGCTTTTTGCTGCGCTTTTTGGATGACACTATCTGGATAGCCGTTATTTCGTAGAGCTTTCCGCACTATTTCTAGTTCCTTCCTTAGGCCTTCCGGCGTCGTGCTGATCTGGAACGCTCGATCCATAAGACATTGCGCCACACCTTTCTTTGTGCTCCCTGAGTGGTTCGACTGGTAATCTAGATATTTTCCCGTGTGCGTGGGTTTCCGGTAAACGCTTGTTTGCAAGGTATTTCCCCACCCTCTCTCTACTAATGTATCCAGAAATGGGAGCGTATTGTTGTCTTCGACTTTCATTGTGAAATGGATCGACTCCCTTACGCTGTTTATGTGGTCTCTGAAAACCTGTAACTCTACTTTTCCATGCGGCCAAATCGCGAAGGTATCGTCAACATATCGGACCCACAGAGATGGCTGGAGTTTTGCCGTCCGTAAGGCCAGTTCCTCGAAATGTTCCATGTATAGATTTGCCATTACCGGCGAGAGAGGGGAACCCATCGCCATACCTTCGTCTTGCCTGTAGAACTTGTCCGATACCTGAAAGTAGGTGGTGTTTAAACACAGACCGAGAAGTTCGATAATACCTTCTACGCTCAGATCAGTCCTCTCCTTCAACGTCAGGTCCTGTTCCAACCTTTCCTTGGCAACCTGCAGAGCTTCTACGGTAGGGACATTAGTAAATAAACTTTCAACATCGAAGCTCACCAAAACATCTCCGGGATGTACTCTTTGGTTACGCATCAGTTCTACAAAATGCAAAGAATTTTTAACGTACGACGGGCTCTTTCCAATAAGTAGTCTTATAATCGGTACGAGATACTTAGCCAATGCATAACACGGCGAGTTCCTTGAGCTGACAATTGGCCTAAGAAGGACTTCAACCTTGTGGATTTTCGGTAAGCCATACAGATGAGGTGGTTTGCTATGGTGAGGCGTCAGCCGTGTTCTGAGCCTATCACTCAGTACACCGCTGTGCTTCTTCAGTGTTCTGTACACCTTGCCCTCATGGCTACTGGTGGGGTCTTTCTTTAACAAACTGTACTTACCCTTCTGCAGCACTTGGTTGATCTTCTCTTCATAGCTAACCGCGTCCATGACTACTGTGGCGTTACCTTTATTGGCCGACGACAGGGATGAGGTGAGGGAGGCCATGAGCAAGCCAAGGCGGCGCCACTAGTCATAGCTGGCGCCACCGACAACGAACCTATATATGTATACCGGTGGGAGCACGGAATTTAATCACTCTGCCATGGGAAGTCGCCAGACTACCATCCTGAGGACGGGAGCAGATTTTAGCGCCCGAAACGTCGAGATGAAGAAGAACTCGAGCAGTGGACTTAGTCCAAGTAACCCCCTGGAGGAAGGGGGGGAAGTGGGTGGGCGGGTGGCCCCCCCTCCCTCCATCCCCTCTCCTACCTCCAATAATAATGTATCTGTTGTTGGCTTCAGCGTATCTATTCGAGCATTGAGCTACGCCGCCGCGAATGCCTCGTTTTACAAACATCAACATATCAATGTCGACGAGGAGCTCGAGTTCAACACCCGTGTACTTGAGCATCGCGTCAAACGAGAGGCTTGGCGCCGTGTAATCATGTAACGGGTCTAAATTATAAGTGGACCAACAATTGCTTCTGAAATTTTGAAAAATATCCGCTAAAAGGAGAACATCCGTTTGCAGATACAAGTCCGAATATTGTCCCAGAGTTTTGACTTGAAAAGTTTGCCAAACATCACACGCGTGCAAATAATTATCCTCCGAAATGCCTACATCATTTAACTGTGGATAAAATTTTTCTATGGGAGGTAACTCTGTTTCTTCGAGGCTTTCCCAACTATCTACATACTCGTAGGGAAATACACCTTTTCTCGTCAATAACTGAAATTCTTCGACGCTTCCGCAATGTTTACGCGTGATTAATTGCTGCTCATCGTTCAGATAAGACGCTAATTTTTCTAGACTGCCCGGCATGAATCTGAACGAATCAATAAACCTAAAATGTATAGATGGTTCTTGTACACTTTTCGTAAAAGATATATATCTGTCCTTGTTGATCGGTAAGAGACTCATTGAACCTTCATAAGATGTTGCCAACGTTTTAATCAAGAAATGTGAGTCGTAACCCGATAAGTTATGAAAGACCACCGGAATGATATGCGAATCTTTGTCATTTAAATTGCAAGCTTCGTGCGCTGCACCGCGATATTTGCCTGTAAAATGACAATGATCACGATGTTTTACCTCTCGAGGTCTGAATGGTTTTTCACAAATGTGACAAGTCTTAGCCGAATGGAATTCTTGTTTCTGGTCATGACTCAACGATTCCATAGGTACGATACACTTGAAATAAGGTTCTAAAGTCTGAGCCAATTCTTTCAACTCGTTTACGAACCATTCTATGCAATCCTTACCGCGGTTGATTCTAATTTTGGAAACTGAATCGTTGAAGGTACAATGTAAGTAGTAGGCGACACTATATGGGACATGTTTCTCATACACCCTCCTATGCTCAGACTCAGATGTATCGTTAACCGGTTGCAAAAGACATTCCAGATCAGCGTAAATACAAAACGGTACATTTTCTTTATGTTTGAAGTTTTTGAATTTCAAGATTTCATCTTTTTCGTCCGGTAATATCAGTCTGCATTTATTTAGATTCGCTTAATCAATCCTGTGTTTGGTTGAACAATTTTCAGTCTGAAAATGACTCAAACACCTATCACACAACCAGCTACGATGGTCATGTTTTGAAATTTGTGAACTCAACAGTCGAGACAAATTTTTAAATCATGCAAAGTGACATATTGTATTGTTAACGTCATCAATTTCATTCGATTCCATATCAGTTTCTAACATAAGAAGATGTATGGTAGACCTATCCGATTTCGCTCGACTCAAATAAACTAGTACTATTTCACGTTCATCTATACCGTAAACGTTGATCGCTAAACCATTTAATCTTTCGAATTTAGAAATTTCGTTCAGACTCGTGGGAAAATTCAAACCTTCATACCTTAGCACTGTGCTAAAATGCGGATAAGAAGTAGTCCTATTCACATTTTTACACGCGGGGAAAGGGCTGCTGTAACCGACCAGAGAAAACAGTACGGATTGTCGTTCATAATATTTACCACCGCCTTTTTATCTTGTATATACTTCGGTAACTGTGTGTAAGTAGATATACCTCCTCGCAGTGGCACATATTTGTTGATATTCACAGCCATATTTATAATATCAGTCAACGACCATCCCGAGTCCTTTTCCTGGAAGTCTTCGATTTTGACTAACAATTTTTCCTTCACGTTCTCGTCAAACCATTCACCAAGGTTCGTCGCTGGGAAAATAGCTTTGTTTTTGGTATTAAAGAACTTCATTTCTTCCATGATTTCACCGTCTTTTACAGTTTCGAATTCCTCAATCTGGGGATGATTAGTTTTTTCGAATCATCTAGAAAATGTTTCAGATCTTTGTGTTGCAGATCCGCTATCATCCCAGTTCTTATTCTTCCTTTGAAAGCTGATTCCAGCTCTTCCAACTTGACTCTGTCACTTCTCCGCAGTCTCCTCACACCTTCCCCTGTTTTTCGAAACTGCTCAAACCGCGCTGTCAATGATTTCAAGATTCCTATTGTTGTCAAAATTCTTGTTTTTTCTCCGATCGTTGGAGCGGATTTCCTTGAAATTTTATTTAAAAGCCTAATGTTTTGAGTTCCAAATCTAATCCACTTCTGTGTTTCCGTAGTCGATGATTTCTCTTTCAGAATTTCATAAGCATTTTGCATAATGCTGATAAGTTTAAGACATTTAGCCGCATCCATTTTCGTGATTACTAACAACAATTGTACACTGCAAAAGTTTAAGCGTGAATGGTTCCTGAATACTGAGGAGGAGTCATTGTATAGGTCAGCATGACCGATGAATTCTGAGAACTTTGAAATTTGATCCCTATGCATGAGAACCCTTTTTACAGAATATTCTCGAAGCAAGTCCTACAGCTAGTGAAATGATAACAAGCGATCGAGCTTATTTCCTCTGCATAACCCTGTTTTGCAAAGATATATTTTGTCATCAAACCTACCTTTTGTTGAAAATTTTTCCCAAAAGATATTCTAGAATGTCCAGGAAACGACACTTGGTTCATGATTCAACTACCATGGAAGTTTCTAGCGCCTTTTCACTATCGTATTAGTTACATCGATAAGTATGAAAGCATAACTTCAGTATAACTTCTAAATTTGGATGATTTTTATTGTGTTGCACAAATCAAATAGCTCTTTCTGAATTATATATTTCAATTGAATTTTGTTACTTTCTTTATTATCAGTGATGTGACGGGATTTATTTTTTTTTTTTTTTAAATATTATGTAAGCAATGTGTTCGTTCACATTCAGTATTAATGATGAACCTTCATAAATTATGTCTAATTCTTCGGTGTTCTTTAGCCTACTGTTCGACGTACGAGACTCGCCATCTCTCTTATCCTCGTCATCACGCTTATACTTGTCATCATCATCGTCTTCGTCGTCGTCGTCGTCGTCGTCGTCGTCATCATCACCATCACCGTTAGAGCGGATAGTACGGTGAGTGTAACACGAATTGTCATACGTAGCCTAATTTGATTAAAAGACATACATTTAAGGTGCTTGTTCACATTCAATATTCACGTATTTGTCGTTGCTTAGTTTACATTCAATATTCACGTATTTGTCGTTGCTTAGTTTACATTCAATATTCACGTATTTGTCGTTGCTTAGTTTAGTGCATACATTTTTGAGTTTCGATTATCATTTTAATGTTAAACTTCTTTGAATTCCGTCCAGAAATGGAACATCCTCAGTTTGTGGCCCGAGTGCCTGATGAGTGGACGGACGGAGCTGATTATACGATGATAGACCAATTGATGGATGCGATATCAGCCGCAATAAGGGTGGCTGAGGAAACCCCGAACAGCGTCACAGTTATGATATATCGGGGAGTGATGGCAAGTCTCGAAAAAGACAGCGATGGTTATTGGTTTAAGAAATTTTAATAAAACCAAAACTTGTGAAAAAAAAACATCGTTGTATTGAAAGAGAGAGAGAAATAAATAAAATTACTCGATCACACCTTTAATTTTATTCTTATCTATACTCCAAACCTTCATAAATCATACTCAAATCCTAATCCTCAATTTATCTTCATTCTAAGGTTTTTTTCAGGTTATCATAAGTCATCTTATCGCTACATGAAGGGAGACAAAGAGTGAATATTACACAGTTTTATTTAAGATACTTTTATTCCCAGCTCTTCTAATTCGTACAAAGTTGATCGTTAAAAATTCATAAGTAGAGTAAATATAACAAAATATTTAAGTATTTGGTATAAAATTAGTTTAGAGTTGAACATCATTATTTATTTTCATGAATTATCGCTATTCATAAAATAATTTGATACCTTTAAATAAGCTTATTAGTCTTCATATAAATGTATGTGATTATTACATCTCTTGAGGTAGTACATCACTTACTCTTTGAATAATGAACATATAGTTTTTAATAATTTCACAAATGATTAGCTTAGCTTACTCACTAGTGAATATATGCCCAGATGGGTACGTGTGTTAAAGCATACATGTTATCACACAGAATAGTTATCCAAATTTATTTGAAAAGCTTATTCAAATAATACTTGAATTTTATATTTAAAATTATTACTTATAACTCCATTTAACTGAGAATGATGTGTGATTATAATGAAATATGTAGATGATGAAAGATTTACACACAGTTGAACTCAATTTGGTTGTACTGGCCTCCTAGGTAGCGCATCTGTAGTCGATTCTCATCAGCAGCTTGCACCATTTTAGGGAAAAGATCACCATCGTCGTTCAGGACTCTTGCCATGCGAGCTGGTAAAAATATTGAAAAGGTATCTTCTACATCAGCTGTTATCCGATCCCCGAATTTTGTCTTCACTCTTCGCAAACCAGTGATTTGATAGTCTTTGAATATTTCCAAGTCGCTCATCTTCTTATTCGGTAGATATTCTTCCAGTCGAGCAATGTTGTTGATTTTCGTGAGATCCATTATATTTTTCTCTCAGTGATTTACTCTAAATTAAATGTATGTTTTCTAGCTTCTTCGTGATACGATTTAGACGTGATTTGGTTTCAATTAACTGTTGCACTTCCTTGATATTTTTTAGTAGTAGCTCAAGTCGTACTTTTAATTCACGACGTTTGAGAGTGGTTTGAACCATTCGAGAAATAATTGTACAATGATGTTCCAACGCAAATTTTTCACTCTTTTATAGCTGACAACTCTAACCTGATTTCAATCGAAAACATATACACAAGTTTCTAGAACGTTCCGAAAGATCTTTCCAGAGTCAAAGGTTATTCTGAGAACCATTATTCTGAGAATCATTAGGCTAATCGTATTTTTACATTCCTAGCTAACTCGATAATCATATTTTCGCGTAACTCGATCCGAACAGGGTGCCGAATAATTCCAGGAACTGTTTGTCTGCCCGAAGGAAGCTTCTAGAACTCCCAGACGCAAAGCTTGGAATCTTATTTCGGGGATGTGTGACGTCATATTAAGGTTGTGTACCGCTAATATAAGGGTGTGTGACGTCATATTAAGGGAGTGTGACGTCAAATTAAGGGTGTGTGTTGTCAATTTAAGGGTGTGTGCCGTCAGTTCTAGGGCGGACGACGCCATTTTGAGGGTGTGACGACATTTTAAGGGACCGAGAGATCTGCGAGCATGACGTGCCAGACCCCCCTCTACCACCCTCACACGGACACGGACGGCGCACGCATGTGTGTGTGCGTGTACGTGTGCACTAACCGCGGTGAGCCAGAACCGGCCTAGCCTATCTACTGGTGTCGTATTGAGATCGTCACATAAAGATATTTAATTAAATTGAAAATTAATTATTATAGGTGAAGACAATTCGAAAAAATCTCTTCAAAGTTCCGAAGAGCATGAAGTCGAACAAGATATTCGCAATCCAAAGATCTCGATAATTCCCAAAATGAGTTACTGTGCACTGATCTGCGGAGTAGCCACCATGAAGTTGATTTCCGAGATCCACCACAGGTAGTTAACATAGAAGTCGAAGAACTACGAACTTGGGCTGTTGAATCAAATCTTAGAAGGAGAGTGTCGGAACTCCGGGTAACGCTTTTGGACCAAACTACCAGGGGTGTTTCCTTGAGCCAAAATATGAAGCTCACCATGCTTCATTCAATCTCATAGGCCCTTTCAGGTTTAACGTCGCCCAAATTGGAAAATTATCTCAGAATTCAGCGCCTTTCGCATTACTTCATAATGTTGCAACGAATTTCAGCGGCATAGTTTATCTTAACTGGAAATAGACTGTCCAAAAAAAAATGAAGTATTTGCACCCTGAAAAGTATACTCTTTGCAAGTACAATCGCACAAAATTCATAATTCAAGGTAAACAACGATTAAACTCAGCGTTCCTCCCTGCGTAAGGCGGAGAAATTCCTTGAAAAACTATTACATTATGCCTACCGGTTGCAAAATATTCATCCAATATACGGTAAGTCTATCCATAAACCATTTGAGGCCTATGCATTATAGATACCTGCAGATCGTCCGAAGGCGCAACTGGATTATCATTTTTTGAACAGTATCTCAAAAGCTGCACATTTCCACAAAGCATCAAATTTTGTGAAGTTATAACGAAGATTTGTCGTAAAACTGTAGTCATCTAAAATAGGCATATTGGTAGAGGTGACGGCCAGGTTACGTTTCCATCGAACGTATCTGGAAAAATCAGTTTGACATATTCGTATCGCATACATCAAAAATCACCTTTCATGAATACTATTTCGCCCACGAACAGCTTCTGCGAATAAACGACTGTAACAATAACTTGGTAGTTCTAATGTTACTTACACAACACTTTACAGGTAGAGGTTGATAGATCTGGATCGATGCTTACGCGGCTCGTTCAAATGAGACGTTGGGAAGCTACGCGTGATTGGTCGGCTTTGAAATATCGACCTACGAGATGCTCCTTTCTGACGCGAAGGACCCACTGTAAGCATGGATCGAGATCTGTCAACCTCTATCTGCATATTGTTGTGTAAGTAACATTCGTATTACCGAGTTATTGTTACCGTCATATATTTGCAGAAGCTGTCCGTGGGCGAAATAGTAATCATGAAAGGTGATTTTTGAAGTATGCGATTGTAATGACCTGGCGAGTCAGTCAGTTTTTACTGGGAATAACGTTTATAACACGAGCTAATGAATTAATTCAAAAGTTGTGCCAAACGCAGCCCAGCGTGAGGAGACTTTACTTCGCGCGTTACCGATAAAAAGACTCCCTTTTAAATACACATGTATTGGGTCAACGTATTGGGATACGGGGAGTAATGGAAAAAATTCCTTATCAAGAAAAACTAGAATGGTGAAGTAGAAAATTTTCGTAGATTAAAGTTTTTCTTACCTTATGTGATTGGGTGACTCTGTTGTGAATGAAGATTACAGATGTCAGCCAGTTGTTCAAGGATGTCGTCAGCTAATATTGGTAGAGGATCTTGTGAATCGAGGATTGACTTAACTATCTCCAGATAGTAATCTGCTTCCTCCAAAGGTATTTGCTCGGCAACAAGGGGAGTAGATTCCGTGTTCGATGGTTTTTCTTGAGAAGTTACGAAGATAGGGGGGTGATCGAACCTAGTTAAGGGTGTAGCGGGTTGTTGAATTAATAAAGATTTATCTGCGTAATCGTGTGATGGTTTTTGAGTCAGGTCTACTGGATATGAAGGTTCGACAGGAAATTAAAAGGGTGGAGAAGGTGATCTTGAGTCCAAAGGGAGGATTTGAGGAATAAGTTTCAAGTTCAATGTATGTGGTTGAACAAGAGGGGAATTTCGGTTATTAATCATGTAGCTCCGGTTTGAGGTGGTGCTGGCAGAGGTTTTGGAATTAGGGTTAAAGGTGTGTTGTCTGCTTGATTATTTAATATCAGGGTAGGAAATGATTCCTTGGTATGTTGAACTAATTCGGTAAGAATTTGCGAAACGTTTTCAGGACCTTCAAGGAGTTGGCTTAATATTCTCCTTGCTTCGACGGGTATTTTGATTGTCTTAGTTTTCTTAATAATGGCTTCTCGAGTTACTGGCGCTTCTCTTGGCGTTAGGATGCTTAATTATGGATAAGTAATAGCAAAAATAAGGACTCGCTTCAGGTAACAACTTAAGCTGTGACCAAGGATATTCTCCCTGGTGTTTACCCCGTGACCAGAGATATTGTCTCTAGGTGTCAAGGCTGAAGGAGGTTTTGGAATATGGTTAATGTGGTTATTAATGATGTTGGGTAATTGAATTATTACAGAAGAATTGGCAGTAATTGGAAAAGTAAGGACTAACTTTGGATGACAACTTAAGGTACGACCGAGGATATTCTCCCTGGTGTTTACCCCGTGACCAGTGATTTTGTCTCTAGGTGTCAAGGCTGGAGGAGGAGGTTTTGGAATATGGTTAATGTGGTTATTAATGATGTTGGGTAATCGAATTATTATAGAAGAATTGCCAGTAATTGGAAAAGTCAAGAACTACTTACTTCTAGGGAGTTAAGCGACTCGTTCTTTATTATTTAGAATAGTTTTATTTCGCTTCTGCTGAGTTACACTTTGGAATCAAATATGTCTTCTAAAATACCAATGTATTTGACCAAGAAAATTTAGAAATGTGTGGTGATTTATTACCGAGTTGAATATTTCTGAATAAGTCAAGTGAAAGAGTTTGTTTCCAATTTCGATCTTTGAAACTCTTTTAATATCAATATTAAGAAAGAGGGAAATCAGAAGCAGCAGTAAAACAACAGTGTAAAGACTTCAAAACTTCTGATGATTGATAGATAGCTAGATACTGTGAACCCTACTCCTACTGCTACTGGGTACCCGAGAGAAAAGACGAGAGCGAGATAAATGACACTGAAGAGGAACACTGAAGAGACGAAGAGAGACCACTGTCTACCGTGTTGTCCCTTTTATAGGAGTTTTTTTCTAAGAGTGGGGTTTTACGGTGCTAAATCTCATTGGTTGAATACTTACATATGATTCAATAGGAGAAAAGAAATTAGGGGGAAAAGTTTTAACTTAGTTTTATAGGAGCGCTCTCCCCCTCAGAGTGTCTGAATGTGGAACCAATGATGGTCAATCGGTGGTTTACTCCCATGCGTCTCTTACGCGTTGAATCTCTAGCTTGCAGTTGCATTATACATATATATTCGTTTCCTTTCTGTTAGCTATGACATCTGTTCTGACTCACGTTTCGTTTCCAGAATTGTGATATATACGTATATGTATGGTGATTGTTAATTTCTAGTTTTCCACCATGGTATCCACTTAATCTACGGTATAGTCATAATTTCTTATTCATAAATTTGATATTGGTAGGTGTTGGTTCGTCATGGGGACTTATCCTAATATGTCTGAAGGATGTGTTGAGTTATGAGTAAATTTAGGGTATGTGGTGACATCTACTGGTTAATATATGTATTGTAACTTTATCTGGTTATGCTTCACCAGCAGAAGGCTGGTGAAGTTAACCTAGTTCGCGTGTGTTCTTTGTCACGGGTTATGATATTCGGAGCTCCTCTGGGAAAAATGTAAAAAACCCTTAAATTACCCTAATACAGACTCGGATAGATTTTTCACTACCAGAGCTGCCTCCCTACAGACTTGGGATATCCCAGACTCAACAGACTAGGATAGGATTTTACCTCTACCGTAGCTGCCTAGAGTCCAGGTCACCGAAGCTACCTAATTACAGACTTGGGATATGTGTGTTCTCAGACTAGGGTACCAATTATAGCTATACCGTAGCTGTCCAACACACTCACCGAAGCTGCCTTTTAGCTAACAATGAATTTAAGTTTTATTTAATCAAAACGAAGTGTTTCTGAAAGAAAAATGAGGTTAATTTGTGAATTGAAAACAAAAATCAAATTTCTGATAATTTTATGATCGATTGATCATGTCGGGATTATTTTATATGTTGCGATCGTTTCTCGCGCAAACTATTTACAAACAAAAAGATACTTATAATGGTTGAAAAAAACTATAATTATGAATGAAATGAATGATTGTTTCCTAATTTAACTTAATACTACGCTCTTTCTTTCAACGGTCGGACTTTCGTGTTATTTTGTTTCCTCTAATTTTGTGACTCTAATTTCTTTTATTGTAATGCTATTTTAGCTAAGTACAAATTTCTATAAGTTTGTTTTTCTTTATTTGAACTGCCGCTTTGGCTAGGACGATTCTATTTATTTGAATTGAATTATTTGATCAAAAAGCAATTTTAGCTTGATTGAATTTACGCTCGATTTTAGGTTAGGAATTATGAATTTGAATATTACGTTCGAGTTGGTCGGCCGCTTTGGCTCAAGTCCGCTAATTTGCGTCTCAGCGGTGCTCCTTATATATGACTTGTGACGTCATTAGGTGTCACCCCACCTGCGCGGCGCGTATGTGCTGTGTACGACTATACCAGTATAGGCTGGTATAGCCGTACACGTTACATTGCCCCCTTTTTATCAGCTGATCTTCGGTGATGGAGATTTTTCGGAATCGCTGGCAGGTAAGTTGATAAAAACTTGTTAATTTTCTACGTCCGGGTGTTTTATATTAGTCATGTCCGATTGCTTCGTTATGTCCGTGTTATTTGTTAAGTCCGAGTTCCTTGTTTGATTGTGATTCTATTTCTTTCTTTAGCTCCTATCCTTGGCTAATTTGTCGTCGATGTCGAACTCCGCCATGTAATCGGGCAACTCATCTTCTGCGGATATTGGCATTGGTACCTCGAAGATAAAATCAGTCACCAGGTCTTCCAAGGCAAAATCCGGTAGGTTGAACGGAAGTGGATCACCTTCAAGATGTTCTGGTGATGGTATGTGGAGTACTCCACCCAAATCGTCGTCCACCTGCATCTCGGCTATTTGCTCCTCACACGTTGAATTTTCGTCTTTCGCAGCCTGGATGTTTATGGCGTGCTCTAAGTCGCTTGTCACTAAAGAAATAGGGCCAACGGTTCGGAACAAGTCCACCTTGCGATGGTGAGCTGCTTTTTCCTCCTCCGTTCTCTCTTCTATTTCAATTCGGTGCAATTTCCATGGGATGTGGTTTGGGTTTTCCTCATGGTGAATTTTTGACCTTTTGACGACTGTTCCTTCCAAGTTTATCTTTTCAATTGGTATGTTAATTCTCATACTTAGTTTAGGTTTTTCAATACTTTTTTCCGTTATGTCCGAGTTTGAAGTTATAATTCCCTTTTCTTTTTTAGTTTGGGAACCTTTTCCAGCCGCGTACTTCCCACTGCCACCGATGAATGGACCCGAACACTCGATAGTTTTATACAAATTATTATTTGCATCTTTACTCCCGATATCTATTTCGGATGCCTGCACACCCTTCTCCTGGACACTGATGTACCCGTATACGTAGTCGCACATCGTGGAATAAAGTTTGACTGATATCTTCTTCTGGTGATGACATCTTATATACTCCTGATAATCTTCTTACTGGATTTGGATTTGTACTTAACCCTTTACTTTATTTTATTTTATTCCAAAATTTCGGCTCGAATGAGGTAAATCTAGTCATATCTAGTTATCCTGATCTAAGTATAATCTCATCATATTGACGTGAAATCGTCCTCTCTCTATTCCAGTTCTTATGTTATCAAGAATGTAAGTTGCTTCGCCTATTTGTTTACTTATAATATACGGTCCTTCGTATAATGGAAAAAATTTTGCCATTTTCTTTTTTATGGTGTCCGACACATTGAGAGCTCTTATTAAAACCTTATCACCTACTTTAAATCTAGATAATTTATGGCTAGAATTGAACCTATCGGCTCTTTTTCTTCCATGCCTCTTTATATTTTCTTCAACTAAGTGAATCTTTGTTTCATAAGGTATGTCTTTGATTTTTGGATTTATCCAATCTGCCCAAAATCTGGTCGGTCTACTTTGAAATTGGATCTCACACGGAGCGAATCCAGTACCATCATGGCACACTTCATTTATGCAAGTTTCAATAACTCGTACCCAGTTAATCCACTGTGTATGGTTATCCCCCAAGAAGGTACGGAAAAATCTCCCGATTTCCCGGTTTACTCGTTCGACAATGTTCCCTTGCGGGTGTCTAATTGACGAGAATATTAAAGTTATATTTTCTTCCTTTAGCTTATTTATCCATTGGGATGAAGTGAATTGTGTGCCATGATCGCACTGGATTCGCTTCGGTTTCCCTAATTCTGGAATGTAATCCTTAAAGATGCAAGTAATAGTGGACCGCGCGTTCGCTGATCTTAACGGATATAACTTGACGTATTTACTAAAAGCGTCGATAGTCACCAGAAGCCATTTGTAATTTCCTTTACTTGATGGTAACGGTCCTAAAAAATCTATGGATACAAGGTCCCCTATTCCGTTTGGAATTATATTTTGCATTGCTGCATATGAATGACGGTTTGGTACCTTACATCGTTGGCATTTGTCGCACTTTGCAATTACTTGTCGCACTCTTTTAGCTAATTTTGGGTAATAAAACCCCTCTCTAAGTAGCTTATGACATTTTGATGCACCCACGTGGCCGTATGCCTCGTGACATTCGTCTATGAGGTCTTTTAAAATTCCCTCGGGTATATAGGCTTTAAAATCGCCCCCTGGATTTTTGTGATATAGAACGTCATTTTCGACGATGAGATTCTTATCTCTGTTTAAACTTTCTGGTTGCATTAATTCGCAAATCCTCTGATCCTGCTTCTGAAGTTTACCAAAGAATTTTAAATTTGTCTCTAATCCTTTATCTATTTCTTTGGCTAGCGGTGCCATACTAAATTCGGCAATTTCGGAAACCACTTCTTTTGTTTCAGGTGGGTTTCTGCTAAGGATATCGGCAACTATATTTTCCGTCCCTTTAATGTGCTCAATCTCAAAACTATACGCCTGGATAAACAGCGCCCATCGAGCCAATCTCGAGCTTACCAGTTTGCATGAAAAAAGAAATGTTAAAGCATTATGATCAGTGCGTACTGTTAACTTTGCACCTATGATGAATGATCGGAACTTGCCTAACGCGAAAACTATCGCCATTAATTCTTTTTCGCTGGTAAAATAATTAAGCTCTGCGCCTTTCATGGTTCTGCTTGCCAGTCCTACGATTTGTTTTTCATTTTCGTCTGAGATTTGGTATAAGACTGCGCCTACTGCGAAATTGCTGGCATCGCATTCTAGATAGTAACGTTTCTTTGGATCGGGGTGATGCAAAATCATTTTTTCACAGAAAATGTCCTTAACTAAATTAAACTGTGCGTTCATCTCCTCGGTCCAATCCCACTTGGCGCCTTTCCTTATTAAAGCTAGTAGCGGAAACGTCACGTCTGAATAATCTTTTGTGAATTTATGGTAGTAATTGGTAAGACCCAAAAATCCTTTTAACTGTTTGACGTTTTTCGGCGTGGGAAAATGTTTAATCGCCTCTATTTTTTCTGGTTGTGGTCTTATCCCAAGTTTTGTGATTTTGTGACCTAAAAAGTCTACCTCTTCACGAAAGAATTTGGATTTTTTGAAATTGATTGTCATATTATACTTTCTAAAGGTTTCGAATAATATTTTAAGGTGGGCCAAGTGAGATTGGACAGAGTCAGAACCGCACAGGATGTCATCTACGAAGTTTATTGTAAACGACTCTGTATTTTTTAAAACTAAATCTAAAGCTCTGACTAGGCTCGCCAAACTCGTATTTAACCCATATGGTGTTACAGTAAAATGGTACGTTTTGCCCTCGTGCATAAAAGCAGTATATTTTCGTGAATCCTTATGGAGCGGGATTTGCCAGAAACTAGCGGTCAGGTCGAGGCTAGACATATAGGCATTGTTGGAACACCGCTGAAATAAGACCTCAGTTGATTGAGAACAATCATGGTCAGGTACAATGAGTCTATTTATGAAACGCGCATCTAGCACCAGTCGGATTTCTCCAGACCTTTTCTTCACGACTACTAAGGGATTAACGTATTCGCTATAAGATCTCTCGATTACTCCGATTTTTAGCATTTTCTCTATTTCAAGGTTTACCTTCTCCCTGTGAATCATTGGGATCGGGTAAGACCGTCTGACAAAAGGTCTATCTTCGTAGATATTTAATTTATGCTCATAAATCGTAACTCGACCCGGTAATTTATTAAAAACGTCGTTATATTCCATTAGTAAGTCTGAAAAGATGCTGATTTCCTTTTTACTCAAAACCTGACACTCAGCGAGTTTCTCTTCAACTTCATCACTGGTCAAATTACATTCTGTCTCTTCATCTTCCTGGTTCGCTATTTTGTTTCTTGTATATTGAACATTGGCTAATTGATTTATTGTTACGATATCTGTTTTAACTAATTGCACTTGGCTGTACCCTGGTGATGTTTCTATTCTTAATTTTTCAGTTCTTAAATCGAGATCGGCTTTCCATCTATGGAGTGTGTCTATCCCGATGATGACATCTCTTCTAAGGCCGCTAATTATTAGAAAATTTATTCGATCAGAGGAATCATTGATTTTAACTTCGGCAAATATTTGCTCCTTTACTTTGGTAGGCTTGCCCCCTATTACTCCAAATATTTGAAAATTTACGACAGGTAGCCGATCACATTTTGTAAGAGAATTTTTATTTCGTTCGTAAAAATCTTGTGAAATACATGTTATTTGGCTGCCCGTGTCTATGAGAGCTCGCACTGCAATGTCTTCGATAATTAAGCAAATTTCTGGACATTGTTTGTCAACCTTTTCTGCTTCCTCATCCTCTACTAATAAATAATTTGCTGGGTCTTCGAATAGATTGTCGTCTAAATCTGATTTTTCTAATTTCGCCGCGCAAACAACCAGACTACGCTGTGTCGGAACTGTACTTGTCAGCACCGGCACAGCGCCATCTAGTTTTCCGGGTTAGGCTCTATTACCGTATCGATTTCTTCTTCATCGATCTTATTCTCCGTGATACATTGGACTCTAGCATTTGTCCAATTTTCGTTTTTATTTTGGACATAATCGTTTTGTCTAGGTCGCCGTTGTATATCAGGCTTGTCTATCGCGTCGTGGTTTGGAAAAGGTTTAGGTACCGAATTGTTTCGCCATGAAAGAGGTTTGTTTTTATCTTCGTAAACTCGATTATTTGATGGACCCTGCTTATTCAGCGTAAATTGATTTCCTGGTCTACGAGAAGCGTTAGAACGGCCCCCTGTCTGCATTTCATCTAAAAATGTAAGTAGTGCATCGATTTCTGAGATATTTCGGCATCTCGCTGCCTCAACCACGTGCTCATCAAAATGTCTGATTAATGATCGTACTATTTCTTCTTCAGGCAACCGAGGACATAACCCTGCGGCCGCCGCGAATTTACGGTTTGCATACTCCGAAAAGGTTAATTTTGAGTCAACGATGTAAAAACCAAACTCTAAATCCTTTCTAATCTCTCTTTGTATCTCTATGCCCCAGAACCTAGCAGTGAATTTCTCCTTGAATGTATCCCAATCGACAATGACGTCACGACGCGCAGTCCACCAGTCTTTAGCATCTCCGGTGAGACCTTGGCCTAACAATTGAAGTCTTAACTCTTCATTTACTCCTAAAGATGTGAAATATTCTTCGATATCTCTAATATAAACCATGGGTTTTCCCCAAGCTTTCCCAGAATATGTGGGTAACTTTAATTGTTTTGTAATAAATCTAAATGAGTCTTGACCATTTGTACCAGTGGGCCCTGTCACTCTAGTTTTGAGTTTTTTTAAATCTGCATCTATACCTATTTTTAAGCTTTCGTGTTTATGATTTAAATCTTTAATTTTCTCATTTAAAACTCGATCTCTCTCCCTAATCTTGCTATTGATTACATCGAGATCGTTAACATGCTCCGTCCTGATACTTGACTCGACTCTATTTATTTTATCGTTACAATTGGTTAGGTCTGTATCCCATTTGTCTAAGACTATATTGACCTTAGTTTCCATGTCGTCTATTCTTCTTTTGTTTTTACTTATAGTTTCGTCAAACCTTTTATTCATTTTAGTTTCAAACTCTACTTGAGCTTCTATATTAGTCATATGAAAATTATTTATAGTTCTTTCCATCTGAGCAAATTTATTATCTATTTTCTTTTCTAGACGTTCATTAGATTGTTTTAAAGAAAGCAGAGTCGTAGCAATTGCAGTGATTGACTCATCTTGACTACGTAGTGGACTTTCAACCTGGCTCACTATGCTGGTATCGGTCAGCGAAACATCACGCTCATGGAAACCAGTGTCTCGGTCGTGCTGACCGGCTTGTTCTACCCTTTTATCGCCTTGCTTATCAGGAATTTGATCTTTGTCTGCCATCTTTTTTTTTTATGAGTGATTCTAATAAACGATTTTACTTGAACTTGACTTTGAAGTCTTGAATTTGCCCCTAAAGAAATTGATTTTAAGTTAAGCAATGAATTTAATATAAATCTATAAAATGAAGTGATTTTAATTTTATTTAAGGAGCCCCACGTTGGGCGCCAAATGTAACTTTATCTGGTTATGCTTCACCAGCAGAAGGCTGGTGAAGTTAACCTAGTTCGCGTGTGTTCTTTGTCACGGGTTATGATATTTGGAGCTCCTCTGGGAAAAATGTAAAAAACCCTTAAATTACCCTAATACAGACTCGGATAGATTTTTCACTACCAGAGCTGCCTCCCTACAGACTTGGGATATCCCAGACTCAACAGACTAGGATAGGATTTTACCTCTACCGTAGCTGCCTAGAGTCCAGGTCACCGAAGCTGCCTAATTACAGACTTGGGATATGTGTGTTCTCAGACTAGGGTACCAATTATAGCTATACCGTAGCTGTCCAACACACTCACCGAAGCTGCCTTTTAGCTAACAATGAATTTAAGTTTTATTTAATCAAAGCGAAGTGTTTCTGAAAGAAAAATGAGGTTAATTTGTGAATTGAAAACAAAAATCAAATTTCTGATAATTTTATGATCGATTGATCATGTCGGGATTATTTTATATGTTGCGATCGTTTCTCGCGCAAACTATTTACAAACAAAAAGATACTTATAATGGTTGAAAAAAACTATAATTATGAATGAAATGAATGATTGTTTCCTAATTTAACTTAATACTACGCTCTTTCTTTCAACGGTCGGACTTTCGTGTTATTTTGTTTCCTCTAATTTTGTGACTCTAATTTCTTTTATTGTAATGCTATTTTAGCTAAGTACAAATTTCTATAAGTTTGTTTTTCTTTATTTGAACTGCCGCTTTGGCTAGGACGATTCTATTTATTTGAATTGAATTATTTGATCAAAAAGCAATTTTAGCTTGATTGAATTTACGCTCGATTTTAGGTTAGGAATTATGAATTTGAATATTACGTTCGAGTCGGTCGGCCGCTTTGGCTCAAGTCCGCTAATTTGCGTCTCAGCGGTGCTCCTTATATATGACTTGTGACGTCATTAGGTGTCACCCCACCACCAGTATAGGCTGGTATAGCCGTACACGTTACAGTATTGATTGAAGTGAGATAGGGATAGGAGTGAGCGTCTCTACGTTCGCATGCTCGAACGCTCTCTCGGAAAAAGCACCTGCTCTTATCAAGTAGCACATGTATAATAAATATGTAAGTTTCAAATACAATTAATAGTAATAAATACATTATCTAAAATATATTGACTTTACTTCATTCTTAATGCAAACCACTACCTCTAGTAAAATAAATAACATGGTAGCAGAGGTCCGTGGTTTTGCAAAAAGAATAAGATTAAAAGTAAAAGTGTCAAGAGGTTATGATAGACCACGTGGCAAGTGATAAATCAAAAGGTGAAATTAAAATTGAAGAAAGTGAAACAATTATTAAATCAAAAGACGAAAGAAAAGATGGCCGACGAGGTAAAAATTAACATGCAAATTTTTGATGGAGATGATTATAGTATTTGGAAAAAAAGATTGTTAATGCTACTAAGATTGAAAAAATGTGAAGATGTGACAAAAAGACAAAAAAACTCAACTGACGATGAAGACTGGGATGAAAAAGATTTAAGAGCAATAAATTATATTTATAGTGCATTATCTAATAAACAACTAGAGTTTATAAGTGAAGAAGAAACATCGTATGAAATAATAAAGAAATTGGATAACCTATATTTACAAAAGTCGACAGCCTTGCAGATTGTAGTAAGAAACAAAATCGAAAAGCTAAAGCTAGAAGATTTCGACGATTCAAGTAGTTTATTTAGTGAATTTGAAAAGTTAACAATTGAATTAAAAAATGCAGGCGCTACAGTTACGGAAAAGGAAAAACTTAATTATCTAATAAGAACTCTACCAAATTCTATGTCTCATATTGGAGACTTAATTGATGTTCTAAAAGCAGATGAACAAACAGTTGACTATGTCAAAAATAAAATAAAAATACAGGAAGAAAAAGAAAAAGAAAATGAAAAAAACAACAATGTAAAGGGTCATTCGGGCCACACAAATGTATTTTATGGTTCAGCAAATTGGAGAAAATACAACAACTTTAATAAAAACCCTCAGTCAGCGCGAGGAGGCGCGCGGGGAAGAGGTTATATAAATCAACGAGGCAACGGAGAACGACCACCGAGAGGAACATGGAGAGGCGCATATAGAGGAGCCTGGAGGGGTGGAAATCCCCACTACAATCACCAGCGTGGACGCGGCAGAGGCAACTGGTTTCATCAGCAACAACGTGAAGAGCGAAACAGCGCAGCAAATGGTAATAACACGAACACTCAAAGCGAAAGTAGTACGTATATTACGCAGGTTAACAGTAAGTCAGAGGTAAATAAATGCGAAATGAATAATAATAGTAATGAAATTGAATGGATTTTAGATAGTGGTTGCTCTGATCACATAATAAATAACATAGACTATTATGAAAATTATATAAATTTAAAAGTTCCTACAGATGTAAAAGTTTGTGATGGCAGAAGCTTAAAAGCAACTAAAATTGGCACAGTTGTGCATTACTTTATAGTAAATAATGAATTAAAACTAAATACGATGAAAAATGTATTTTTTGTTGAACAAATGGATAAGAATTTAATAAGCTATGGTAGAGTAACCACATTAAATAAAATAATATCGGAGAACAACACGTCTAAAATTTATTCAAAATCATGTAACGAATTAAATGGCATAGCGTATAAATCAAATAATATTTATAAAATGTATAGCGTTATTGATACCAATGAAGTACATATGCCAAAACAAGGTAATTGTAATTTAACACTAAAAGAAAAATATCACAAACTATTAGGACACGTCAATTTCAACTCTTTGAATATTTTGTGCAAAAATAAACTTGTAGATGGATTACCAAATGAATTTGAGAATGAATATTTAAAATGCGGTACATGTGTAACAAATAAAATGCATAACATTCCTTTTGAAAATAATAGAACAAAAGCTAGAGACGTGTTAGAAATTATACATACAGATATAAATGGGCCTCACCCAAATGCATATAATGGAGAAAAATATTTTGTTACTTTTGTAGACGATTATTGCAAAATAGGAAAAATATATACAATGAAAGCCAAAAGCGAATTTTATGAACACCTGGTTGAATATGTAAATGAAATAGAAAACACGACAGGAAAAAAGGTAAAAAAGTTGAGGTGTGACAATGCAAAAGAAATGATGTGTAAAGATGTTGTAAGATTCACCAAAGAAAAAGGAATTATTATAGACGCATGTCCACCATACGTGCATGAATTGAATGGCACGGCTGAACGGTATAACAGATCGATAATGGATATTGCAAGATGCTTAATGTCTGACGCTAAACTAAATTTATTATATTGGCCTGAAGTAGTAAAAACTGCAGCGTATTTAAAGAATAGAACCATCACTAATACTATAAGAAAAAAAACTCCGTACGAAATAATGATGGGCGTAAAACCTGATATAAGTAACCTAAAACTATATGGTAGCAAAATTTTTGTTAGAGTTCCCGAAGCGAAAAGAGTAAATAAATGGGCTGCTAAAGCAGAAGAAGGAAAACTTGTTGGTTATGAAAGAGTAGGATACAGAGTATTGATAGGTCGTAGAATAATTGTAGCTCGGCATGTTGATATCGTTGAAAGTGATATAAAATTAGTTGGTTTCTCTAGTGATCAGAACGTTGAAAATTCGAATGATAAAGAGTCTGATCTCTATGAAAATAATAATGGAAATTACGAAAATGAGTCTGAAAACGAAAGTTACCAAAGTATTGAAAATGATAACAATAATGATAATAAAGGAGTTGACATAAATAACTATAAAAAGAATGAAACTAGTAGGATAGATAGCCTTAAAAAGAATAAAATTGTAACGCCTGTAAGACGATCTACGAGAGAAAGAAAACAAACAGACATGTACAGATCAGAAAATTATACGACTTGTATTTATGTAAATTTTGTAAGTGCTAATACACCAAAAAATTATTATGACGCTGTAAATTGTAATGAACAGAAAGATTGGATTAGAGCAATGGATAGAGAAATGGATTGTTTAAAAAGTAATGAAACATATGATCTAGTTAAAAGGCCTAAAAATGAAAATGTGTTGAATCTAAAATGGATATATACAAAAAAGACTGATGGCAGATTTAAAGCTAGAATTGTAGTGTTAGGATATCAACAAAGAAAAATTTTAGATGATTTGTACTCTCCGGTAGCCAAAACTGAAACTTTAAAAATGCTTCTTACTTATTGCGTACAAAACAATTTGATAATAAACCAATTTGATGTAGATTCTGCTTATTTAAATGCTAGGATAATTTCAGAAGTATATGTTGAACAACCTGTAGGTTATGATGACAATTCTAACAGAGTATGGAAACTAAAAAAGGCATTATATGGGTTGAGCGAAAGTCCAAGAGTATGGTATGAGTGTCTGTATAATTGTTTGAAAGAGTTGGGATTTAAACGAAGTGAAAACGATTATTGTTTATATTCTTTAGATGACGGAAAAGATGACACATTATTTTTATTAGCATTCGTTGATGACTTATTAGTGTGCTCTAAAGGCCAAATGAAAATTGATAAAGTAAAACAATTGTTATTTGAAAGGTTCAAAATGAAAGACTTGGGAGAAGTTAAAACTTACTTAGGTATAAATGTTGAATATAATAAAGATAAAAGTATAATGACACTAGACCAGCAAAAATATATTGAATCCTTAGCAAGTGAGTACGAATTAGAAAACAGCAAACTGTATGAAACTCCGTTAGAGGAAAATTTTAAATGTGAACCAGCACAGTCTGTATCAGTAGATTTAAAATATCGAAATTTGATAGGAGCACTATTGTATATCAGTTGTAGCACGAGACCTGATGTTAGCTATGCAGTGAATTATATGAGTCGTTTTCAAAACTGTTTTGACGTAACACATTATAAATACGCTTTGCGAATTTTAAAGTACTTATATTTAACTAAAGAATTGAAATTAACTATAAAAAGAAATATTCGTGCTGAAAGTTTAGATTGTTTTGTAGATTCAGACTGGGCTGGCGATACAGTTGATAGAAGATCAACATCAGGATATTTGATAAGAATGTATGGAAATGTTATCCATTGGAAAACAAAGAAACAAAATAGTGTAGTCAAATCTTCGACTGCAGCCGAATATGTGGCTCTGTCTGAAGTAGTGAGTGAAGTTAAATGGATAAAAGACGTACTTAAAGACTTAAAAATTGAAGTTAAAAATCCCATAAAAATCTATGAGGATAATTCTGGAGCAATAAGTATTGCCAAATATGGCAATTATACAAAAAACTCTAAACATATAGAAACTCACTATCACTTTATCAATGAAAATTATATAAACAGAATCATAGATATCATTAAGGTTGATTCTGAAAGTAATATCGCAGATATATTGACAAAAGCTCTAGGTAAAGTAAAGTTTGTAAAATTGCGAGAAAGGTTAAATTTGTTAAAATAAAATAAACACATTTTGTAAAACACAACAGCTCTAAATTTAAGGAGGCGTGTTGAGTTATGAGTAAATTTAGGGTATGTGGTGACATCTACTGGTTAATATATGTATTGATTGAAGTGAGATGGGGATAGGAGTGAGCGTCTCTACGTTCGCATGCTCGAACGCTCTCTCGGAAAAAGCACCTGCTCTTATCAAGTAGCACATGTATAATAAATATGTAAGTTTCAAATACAATTAATAGTAATAAATACATTATCTAAAATATATTGACTTTACTTAATTCTTAATGCAAACCACTACCTCTAGTAAAATAAACATATAAAAAAAAAACTACAAAAACATATGAAATGTGCCAAAAAGCCGCAAAGTACCGCAATGATAATCTGAAAAAACCTCTGAAATGTAACGAGAGCGCCAGGTACTTTAGCACTTCAAGTCCAACTTCGTTGTTCTGTTAAGTTGTATTCAAAATCGTATCGTCACATTGTATCGAAATTCGTATGGTATTACGGAAATATCATTCAAAGAGCTACTTACTTGGCGGGCACATGCAATTGATACGACTGAACGTACATGAATAGGTTCGTTCATTTTTTAGGTTACACTATTCACATTGCTATTATACTCTCACAATTGCTTAATACAACTTCGACCGCCGCTATATAAAATTTTCCAACAAAGTATCATTCATTCCAGATATTTGCTTTTTCTCTTCTGTCCGGAAAACCTCATTCGTTTATAAGCATTGCAATGCAGATGTACGCACGTTTACGACGAATAATACAGTTTAATTATCAGGTAATTCATGAAGCTAAGTTTAAGACACTCAAGCAACCAAAGATATGTGTATGGTTTTTAACGTACAGAATGATAGGCATTTCTTCATTATTCGTTGGTACAGGTCAGAGCAGGCTGTTGTTGAGACGAGTAACTACAATATGTCGGATAAGAAATAACGAAAGAACAGTATAAATTTGTGAGAATGGAATGAAATGTTATCAATCATACGTTACACATTATCAAGAAACGAGATATTGCATGTGCCCGCCAAGTAAGTAGCTCTTTGAATGATGTTTCCGTAATACCATACGAATTTCGATACAATGTGATGACGATACGATTTTGAATACAACTTAACAGAACAACAAAGTTGGACTTGAAGTGCTAAAGTACCTGGCGCTCTCGTTACATTTCAGAGGTTTTTTCAGATTATCATTGCGGTACTTTGCGGCTTTTTGGCACATTTCATATGTTTTTGTAGTTTTTTTTTTATATGGTACTTGGCGGCTTTTTCGACATTTTTAATGTTTTTTACGGGGATTTCACTTCTTTTTGCGATAATACGTGATGATATTACTGTGTACATTTATGAATAAAAGTGAAAGTAGGAGGCATTTCTTTTTCATAGAACAGAGGGAGCATAAACCATTTATTAATTTGAATGGATTATGTCATCAACATATCATGACTAATAATACACTAAATTACATTAGCACTAAGTTAACGTTTCATAATTCGATCATGTGATAATACACAGAACGCTACTATGGATACATTTTTTCAAATCTAAATCTTATCGTTCCATAAGAATTGACGATCAACAAATATTATCTTATTGACATCGGTATATGAATACTGTATGATTAATTTTATTCCATCTGCCTTCAATAGTTATTTTAAAAGTGAATGTCATAAACAAAAGCAACAAATTTTAAACCCAACAACCAAGCTTCGCCTTATATTTCATCATCAGCAGATTTGTATTATATATTACCTAAATTGCTTATAATTGATGAAAACGTTCCTTAATTACGATCCTCATATGGATCATGCCCAGTTATTTCTATCCTATACAACGAATAGTGGATTATCCGTATTGATCGTCGCCTCATCTTACATTCTCATCATGGATCTTGTTATTGTTTTATCTCTCGTCGTAGATGTCGTCTCTTCAAGTCACGCTTGCACTATTAACAAAGCAACAACGATTTTCAATTCTTCTGATTTCTGATGAAAGCACTAACATCAAGATTATCATCAATTTTTTCATGTCACTCTGTAAAATAATAATAAAAAACCAATACATCGATATGACTTATTCTTATAAATTTAACTTATAAGGATTATTTTATTACACGTTGCGTACATAAACTTAACCAATGTAAGTAACTTGTGAGCAATTAACATACAACCATCTGTGACTTGTAAACTTTTCATTCCACGTTGACAGATCCACGACGTTTAAAACATTTTTTCAAACTCCGAGCCCTGTGTCTCTCCCTTTCTGTAATCAATTACCCATTCATATAATTTTTACTTCATTTTATTTTTGAATGAGTTCGTCGAATTTCATTTTGATGCAATATAATAACTAGTACGGATATGCAACAATCCCAACACTTTCTAATTAGAAATACAGATAGGTGAAGCATCCCATATAAAAGTAATAATTGTGTTAAAAGCATGAAATAGTAACCCGCATTTTTATACCTATAAATCCAAAATTGAATGAATGTGTCGTAAAAATATATGCGTTGACTAAAGAATATACGAACGGAATTACACTTACAGCATACGTTCCCAGTGCTTGATGTTTCACTGTATGTATGTAATACATTCCATAGGCTAGGTACGCGTAGATCGATGTAAACAATACATTCGATGACTGTTCAATCAGGTGCTGGATCGTGTTAGTTTTCACTGAACAGAAGCACGCCACTGTTCACTAAATAAGATCACTTGATTTTCAGTAATCCAGTATAATCATAACACAGTACCGATTTATTACATACAATATATGTATAACAATCTAACACGTACGGCGACGACATACTTGACAGGTCGCGTGGCTGCCAGATACTGGGCAGCCATCTTGCTTCGTTCGATATCCATCGATTATTGTAGGGTCGATATACGTACGTGATCCGTATATGACGTACTCAAATATATATATATAGACTTGAAACAACCATACGGTGCCACTTAGTTTTTTCAATTGATTTTTACGACTGAATTCGTGTACGGATTCGCACCAAAATCAATAGGGAGCGAGATCACAGTTGCATATATCTGCTGTACAAATTTTAAGTCAATCCGTACAACCGTTCGACAGATATCGTGTCCCCAAGCAACGGTCTGCGAAAAATTGTCCGAGAAGAAGAAGAAGAAGAAGATTAATTCACGAAATTATCATCGTTTTTTCTCAGCAACTACAAATTTAATTACTTCAAAACTTATATGGTGAGATCATCGGCGCCGCAGCATATTGCCATACAAATTTCATCCAAAACAATAGATTCGTTTAGGAGATATCGCAATTGTTTTATATACAGTAGGGATAGCGGTGAGCTCGCTCGGGTAAAGGATTCTCGGCAGCGCTTGTTCAAGTCATGACGTCATATATACAGGGTGACCCAAAATTCCCGCACCACCTTGAATAGGCAGGTACCTTATCGAATTCTAAGACGAAAGTTCCTTCACGAAAACTCTCCAAGGCCAACGGTTTTCGAGTTATTCAAAATCGCGATTGACGAATCATAGCGTTCCTTATTATCGTAATAGTGCCGGCTCAAGAGCAAGCCATGGGCAGAGCCCGTGGTATCTTTCTTATTAGCTTGGACGACCGCTATTTTTATTATTATTCAATTCAATTCATATTTTCGGTCGTCCAGGTCGATTGCACCGTAGTTCCTGACGCCCAGGTCGATCGGATCATGGTCTTCGCCGTCTAGGTTTTATCCGGCGTAGTTTACGTCGACCGCTCCATAGTTTCAGCGGTCCAGGTCGTCCGCTCCATAGTTTTTTGCGGTTCATGTCAACCGCTCCATATTTTCAGCGGTCCAGGACATTCGCTCCATAGTTCTCGGCCGTCTAGGTCGACCGCTCTAAAGTGTTAGAGATTAATGACCTGAATGGTTAAAACTATGGAGCGGTTGACCAAGACGGCCGAGAACTATGAAACGAATGACCTGGACGGCTGAAACTATGGAACGAATTACCTAGACCGCTGAAACTATGGAGCGGTTGAACTAGACGGCCGAGAACTATAGAGCGAATGACCTGGACCGCTGAAAATATGAAGCGGTTGACCTAGACGGCTGAGAACTATGGAGCGATTGACCTGGACCGCTTGAAATATGGAGCGGTTGACGTAAACGGCAAAAAACTATGGAGCGGACGACCTGGACAGCCGAAACTATGGGGCAGTCGACCTAGACGGCCGAGAACTATGGAGCGAATGTCCTGGACCGCTGAAAATATGGAGCGGTTGACATGAACCGCAAAAAACTATGGAGCGGACGACCTGGACCGCTGAAACTATGGAGCGGTCGACGTAAACTACGCCGGATAAAACCTAGACGGCGAAGACCATGATCCGATCGACCTGGGCGTCAGGAACTACGGTGCAATCGACCTGGACGACCAGAACTACAAATTAAATTAAATAATATAAAAAATAGCGGTTATACAAGCTAATATTAAAGATACGGGCTCTGCTCATGGCTTGCTTTTGAGCCGGCACTATCACGATGATAAAATACGCTCTGATTCGTCAATCGCGATTTTGAATAACTCGAAAACCGCAGGCTTTGGAGAGTTTTCGTAAAAGAACTTTCGTCTTAGAATTCGATATGGTACCTGCCTATTCAAGGTGGTGCGAGAATTTTGGGTCACCCTGTATATACACATATTGTAACTTTTGGGGTGCTTTACGCGACACGGGAGGTGTCGCGTATGGCTAGTTACTTGTGAGTGTCTTTACTCTAGATTAATTTCTAGGGCTCCTTGGTAGAGGCAATCAATTTGTTAGTCCCTAATACAGACTAGGGTGGAGCGAATCACACCGTAGCTGCCTCCCTCAGACCTGGATGCTGCAAGCAGCACCGAGGCTGTATCAGACTTGGGATTCAACGCACTTGCCGAGACCGTATCTCGACTTGGGTACGCCTAGCGCACCGAAGCGAGTATCGGATCTGTGCAGTGCAGTCGTCACCGAAGCTGTATATTAGCTAATTAAATGCAAGTTGTTAGTCAGGTCAGCTCAGCCTACGGAGAAAAAGGTTTTAAAGAAAAAGGAAACCGTCCCGATTAACAAAATGTTTAATTACTCAAATGAAATCATTATTCGTAAATGCTTGCAACCGAGAAATTATTCTATAATTAAATTACATACGTTTAATCTAAATTTCATAGGTTTAGCTATGCAACGACCCTACGTTCGTTTAGTTTAAATTTTCGTTATATTAGAAATTGGATATAAAGTAATTGAAATGAGAATTATAATGAAGAAAGAAAAAATAAATATAATGTTTGACTCTAACGTAAAACGCCGCTATGGCCGTTTCCGTAATCAAGAAAAGTGAAGCTAGAGAGTACCAGGGCGCTTTGCCTGTCTGGCCTCGGAAATTAAAGAGAGAGTGAGTCAGCGTGGCGCTTTGCCTAACACTGCTGCTGGAGCCATGTTAGCGCTGCGCTTATATAGTCTCCGTTTGACGTCACTTGTTGTGCGCGGTTGACGGTGCGCGTAGAGACGTATTGTTTCGGGCTTAGATCACCCGATCCGTTACAATATATATAATAAAAGTACTTGGCGGCGATTCGCTGCCGCGAATCTTGATAACAGATGTTAATATATGTTTATATGTATGTTCGTGTAAAATTTGATAACGTCCGTATGGCTTTTCCAACACCTTTTGTCAACTACTCATAACTTTAATTATTTGTTGTTATTTTTACTGTTACATTTATGGTCATTTGGGGTTGACGGGTTTCACATCTAATGATAACATAATGCCTATTGATTGTTTTACCTGAAAGGAATACTCATATTTCGGGATTCTCATTGATTGCAAACTTTCTGATGTCGTCTAGGTATGTTTGGTTGCCTAGCATTTATAAGTGTGTTGAGTTGCTCCCTTGCAGGTTCTGCAGTAACTACTTCTAGCATAATGTTTATCCATCGTAACCTTCTTTATGGCGTAAGGCCTACATACGGTTATAGGTAAAAGGAGAATATTATTCAATCGTACTACTAGTGTAGCTGTAGGTAACGTAGGTTTCTTATCCTTAGTGGTCGTGTGGGTTGTATGGGTTGTATGGGTTCGGGGCACTAGGTCCAGGGGACGTGACAGCAGCCTCTCAATTGTGGAGGGGATGAGCGCATATAAAACCACAAAGCCATTAAAAAGTGTAAACATTCGTGTGGTGTTGATCCTCGAAAGTTGAGTTAGCTTAAAAGTAAGATTCACCAATAACGGACAACGCCAGGTATGTGGATCTCGTTGAGATGATGGAGGAGGCGTACAAACTGCTGCGGACACAACCCCCCGAGCATGTGAATGAAAATATCATTCGATGGTGTGATATCGGACATGAAAATATTAGATTACTGAACCACATTTTGATATATTCAAAACTAAGTGTGAGTGAAAAACAGCAGCTCCAGCATATAATTTCGCTCATGCAATCATGCTTGGCGAAATTTGAACGACAACGTGCGGGAGTTGTTGGTGGTAATATTGTTGATGATATTCATAATCGTGTTCGGTGAAATGATATGGAGATTTTTAGCTGATACTGGTGTAGCAACAATTGAAAAATTAACAAATGTGCTTGGCGATAAGGGGAGTATTAAGGTGAATGTGGGGGTTTCGTGTGAATTTGAGAGCGTCAAAAACGATGAGGTCAGCCTGGAAGTAAATACGTTCAATACACGTAACGCCGTGATTCTCCCATCGACAGATCTAGAAACCTGGTTTGCCGATAACGTGACGAATCCTCTGTTAATCAAAGGAGGATTTCGAGCAGCGTGACTCTGGTTGGAGTATGATTGAGATCATTAACGCTGTGATCAGCATCAACCGATACCCCAGGTAGCACAAAATATCAGACCAATATTGGGTGGATCATACAATTAATGTTGGCTTCATGTTGTGATGTTATATTGGATTGGTATAAAAATGTCTACATTTTACAATAATGACCCACGATGTATTATCGATATAGGCCTAATATTCAATAACTATATGTGCCCGATATCAATTTTCAATATTGGGCAATAATAGTTGCTGAATATTGGGCAACTATATATACCTGATATAAAATACTAATATTGGGATCCGTGTGTTTACATATTACTCCCAATATTGGACAACTATGTGTCTGATAACAACTCCCAATATTGGGCAGCTATAATATCTGATATTACCTGCCAATATTTTTCCAATATCCTTTAATACATCGTTCATGATATAGTTTTGTAATGTAGGGCTTTTGATGCTAAAAGACGTTAAAAAAATAATGGCATGATATGAAAATAATATTTGTAATTTTATTGAAATATATTTGTCATTTTGTTTTCGATCAAGTAGCGATCACATACATAACATTACATACTCCAACTCAAAAAGTACAACATATCAAGCCAAGAATGTTTAAAATCAAATGAACGGGTTCATTACAAACTGAAAAATACTCTAAGATAAGAATCATTACTGAGATTATTACTTATACTTTACATATTAGGGTGGTGGAGTGTACAGACGTGTGCAAGAGGTACAGGCAGGAAAAATGAGAAATTAAACACGAAGAATCAAGTGGAGAAAGAGGAGAAGAGGAAAATAGGAGGAGAAGCAAAGAACGAAAAATACAGCAGAGATTTGCGAACAGAGAGAGGCCAGGAAAACAAAACTGAGAGAGGAATGGTTGGCAAAGAAGGGCAAGACAAGACCGAAAGCAGGAAAGGAAGCGAGCAAGAAATACCGAAGGACGAGGTGAAGGAAGAGGTAGATAACACAGATCACGACGCGCAACTCAGACTGCGACTAGAGAGCACGAAGAGGCGAGGCAGACCCACAAAAGCCGAAGCGTTGAAGAGAGAGAAAACGAGTAGCACCAGTAGAATAGACTGGGCGCCAAAAAGCATACCAATCAAACGACGTGCGTCGGACCTAGACATATCCACAGAGGAGCAAGCTTATAAAAGAAGCAACGTAATGATTAGGTCGCCAAGAAAAACGAGCACAGAGGCAAAGGAGAAAGAGGCAGACAAGAAAAGAGCGAGGAGAAAAATGAGAACCAGATAGGAGAGAAAACAGGAAAGGCTCAGGATGAAATGCTGGCGAAAATAATGAGTAAACTCGAAAAAGGCAGAGAAGAGTCAAAAGAAGAGATGAAAGACTTGACAATCGAAATAGCCAAAAGAGATGAGGATTGGGAAAAAGACAAGAAAGCGATAGAAGAAAAAATGGGAAAAATGGAAAAAGAAATAAAAAAGCTAAAAAACAAAGAGAAAATAAAGAAGAGAAAATCAGAAGGAGAGAGGACACAGAACAGCAAGGAGAATGAAACGCTCAAAGAATCGGTCGAAGCGATAAAGAAGGTGCTAGACAAGAAAGAAAAGATGGAAAGGAAAAACAACATAGTAATCAAGGGCCTAAAGTCAGGAAGAGGAGACGTGAGACAACTGGTAAACGGATTCCTAGAAAGAGAGCTAGGAGTGGAAGAAAAAGTAATCGAAGCGAGAAGCTTCGGGGAAAAAGAAATACCAGTCATCATAGCAAAGACGGAACGCTGGGGATACAAAGAGGAAATCATAAGAAAGAAGAGCAGACTAGGAGGAAAAAAGATATACTGTAACGGTTCAAATTTTTGCTTTACTGGGTTACTGAATAATTGGGTCTCAGGGTCGCAATTTGTGCGTGGGTTCTATTCCGATTCCTATTGTTTTTTAAGTTACTGCTGTTTCCCCCCGTTCGGACTCGGAGCTACAGCGCAGTCAGAGCCGATTCCCTAACACCCAACTTGATGACAGAGCCGGATAACTTTGTAAGTTATCAGGGCTGCATCAGCTGGAGAGCCGGATAACGCTGGGTTACCAGGCCTTCTTGTAAACCCTTGCCGGAATCGGACCGCAAAGCTGCCAGATCCGGCTTTCCCTATGCTATCCAAGGAATTACTATGAACCAGGGGATCGATAATGTAGAGTAATTTTCTGTTAACGTGATAATTTATTCAACAATTACCCGATAGTATTAAGATCGGCATAATAAATGATTAATCCTAATTGAAACTTACAATTATAGTACAAAAAATAATAACCTAATCACAAAAAAAAAAATAAAGAAGAAAACTTGTTCGAAAAGAAGAAATAAGGAGAAAATTTTACTAAATTATAATTTAAGTTATCTATCTATGAAATTTCTATTGTTTAAAGTCCTCAGACTGACACGGAGTAATTCGGTAAATTCTAATGATCGAATATTGCTCGCTAGCGAGTTGGCGTAAAAATGCCCCGAGTCGTGCTATTTCTTCCCCTTTTATATCTAGCCGACCGCCTTCTAAAACCATGTGTCTCCGTCTGTGGCTGGTCGTCGACTGACATTTCGGCGTTCTACGGCGCTCTTCGGCTTTCCTCGGCTTGGCGATCGTCTGGGCTGCCTTTCGCTTCAGTCGTTCTCTGGTGTCTGTTTTCAAGCCCGACCTCAGCATATGTTGCAATACATAGACCACGATTTAACAAGAGAAGAGAGGGAGATACAGAGCAAACTGAGAGAGATGGCAAAGAAAGAGAGAGGCAGAGGAAAGGAAGTAAGAGTAGGATATCAGAAATTGAAAGTACAAGAGGAGTGGTACAGCTGGAGCGATATACAGAGAATGGAACAAGAAGGCAAAAAAGAAGCGGAGGACAACAAGGAAATGGAGCAGGATTTTGTGCAAGGCCAGAGCACAGAGAAGAGAGGAGGCGGCGGAAGTCGAAATTGAGTCAGAAAGTGTTATGATTATGGTTGTGGATGTTGTGAGTTCTGTTGAGATCGTTGAGTTCGTACCTCGTTTTTACACCTGAGGGTAACCGGATTACGTGCGGATGGTTGAAGTGAATAATGTGTGCTCGTTGGTATGATCGTAATTAGAATTATTTATTGATACGTGGTTATATTGATGGTTGAAGACAAGTATGCGTTAACTGTAATGTCTTAAAGTTAGGTATTAACTATTTAGATGTAGGATTTGAGTGTTTGAGAGTTGATTGTTCGAGAGTTAATTGATGTGTTGATAGCTCGATGGCTAATTGAAGAGTGGTGTGCTAATAAAGAGTGTGGTGTCCGTTCGAGAGCGAGTTCTTTGTCTCTTGGGCGTGAGCGTGTTAAGCTGCAAGGTTTGCAGTTTATAGGTACTTAGGTAGGGATGATGGTTCTTCGAATCGTGAGGTTGAGACTTCCTTTGATTAAGGGTCATGGGATAGGATGCATGCAGGATGTTGTGTATCAAGTATTGGGAGTGAGAGGTATGGGGAACGTAACAAAAGAAACAAGCGAACCCTGGAGGCTGATCTTCTGGAACGTAGCAGGAATAAGAAAAAAAGACAAAGACTTCTGAGATTACGTGAAAGGTTTTGACTGCATCGGACTAATCGAAAAATGGATCGAAGAGAAAGAGTGGGAGACGTTAAAGGCAAGACTACCAGACAGCCACAGATGGAGATGCCAAAAAGCCAGTAGAATCATTGAACTGAAAACTACAAAAGATAAAGAAAAGAGAAGCAGAGAAGCGCGGGAAAAGAAAATAACTATCTGGAACGAGGACAGCACACGGGAATACAAGGAGAAAACGAAAGAAATAAGGCTTAGCGGAGAAACGACAGATGAACGCTGGGAGGAGCTAGCGGAAAAAGTGCAGAAAAGCATGAAAAAGAAGAAAGTGAAGACAAGACAAAAAGAAATAGGGCACCTCGAGTGGTGGGACAGAGAGTGCAGCAGGGCAAAGAGAAAGGTGAAGAATGCATACAGAAAATGGAAAAGAGGCAAAAGAAACAAAGAAGAGTACACGAACGAAAGAAAAAGATTCACAAAGTTATGTGAACACAAGGAAAACCAGAAGAAAGAGGAAGAAATGCAGGTGATAAGACAGGCGAAGACGGAAACACAAATATGGAAGTATCTAAACAAAGGAAGAAACAGAAAAAATAAGACGAGCGACAAAATAGACATTGAACAATGGAAGACTCACTTCAAAGACCTGCTGAGAGGAACAGAAGAGCAGGGTCAGGACAGAAAAGAAGTAGCACCAGAATCAGAAGAAAATAAACAAGAACCTACGTTCGAAGAAATAGAGAAGCAGATGAAGAAATTAAAGAAAAGAAAAGCCCCGGGAGAGGACGAAATCCCGAACGAGGCGTGGAAGGAAATAGAAGAAGGGGAAAGAGAACAGGTTAAGAAGCTAATACAGCGGATATGGAACGCGGAAGGATTCCCAAGAAGCTGGAGGAGGGGGGTAATAACCCCACTACATAAGAAAGGAAGTATAGAAGAAACCAACAACTACAGAGGAATAACGCTACTGAACTCGGGGTACAAGATATACACAGCAGTGCTAAACGAGCGCCTGAAAATGGATGTAGAAGAAAAAGGAATCCTACCGGACATACAGGCCGGATTCAGGAAAAAAAGAGGCACAATGGATAACATTTACATCCTTCAGCACGTAGTGGAAAGAGAATTAGCAAAGAAAGGAGGAAAGGTATACGGATTCTTCATCGACCTGAAGGCAGCCTTCGACAGGGTGGACAGAAACAAGATGTGGGAAACACTGGCAAAAAGAGGAGTCAGGAAAGGGCTAATAAGAAGGACAAAAGAAATATACGCGGATACCAGCAACGTAGTCAGGGCAAACGGAAAGATATCTCAAGAGTTCTGAACAAAAGAGGGGGCGAGACAGGATTGTCCAATGAGCCCAACCTTATTCACGATCTTCATCTCAGATATGGAGGAAGAATTGAGAAAATAACAAACAGGAGGAATAGTCGTGGGCAAGGAAAAGTTCTGGTCACTCGCATACGCGGGCGATCTTGTGCTGGTAGCAACGAGAGAAGAGGAACTGAGAGACATGATGAAAAGGCTGGAAAAATACTTAGAAAACAAAAAATTAACACTGAACCCAGAAAAATCGAAGATAGTAGTTTTCAGGAAAGGAGGAAGGAGGAGAAAAAAAAACGAATGGAAGTGGAAAGGACAACCGATAGAAGAGGCGAGAGAGTACAACTACCTAGGCTTTACGATAAAGAGCAACGGAGGGGTGGAGAGACAGATTCAGGAATTAGTGAAAAAAGCGAACGTAGCGGCAAAGCAGGTATGGAGTCTCGTCGAACGCAAAATAAAAGACGACTTCGAAATGAGACTGAAGCTGTTCGATTACCTAGTGGCGGAGGTCCTAGCCTATGGGGCAGAGATATGGGACTGGGAGGAAATGGAAAGCATAGAGCGAATACAGACAAAATACCTAAAGTGGTGCCTAGGACTAGACAGGTGTACCCCTGAATACATGGTCCTAGAAGAAACAAAGAGAAAAAAGCTGAGGATAAGACTAGGACTAAGGGCGTGGAACTATGAAGAAACAATAGAGGAGTACAAAGACAAGAAGATTCTGAACGAGTGTCTGCGAGAGAAGAAAAGGGGCAGAATAAGAACGAAAAGCTGCAAAGAAAGAGAACAATATATGAGGCGGATAGGTTACAGCCAAGAGGGAATAGACAGGCTCAGGGAGGAAGGAGTAGACATAACGAAAATAGCAAGAGCGAAGGAATGGGAAGAGCAGGGACAGAGGCAATATAACAGGATACAACAAACAAGGTACAATAGCAGATACAAACACCTATGGACGGAAGACCTGCCGGAATATCTGAAGAAAAGAGGAAGGAAAGGAAGCCAGAAACTAATAGCGAGGGCGAGATGCGGCAACCTGGAGGAGGAAAGCAGGTACTGGATGCCAGAAGATGGTAGGGGATGCAAAATATGCGAAAGAGGGAAGGGCACCCTGCAACACCTACTGAGAGATTGTGAGAGTATGAGGACGGAGGAGATATCCATCTGGAATGTAGTAGGGGAAAGAGAAGACCAGAACGCGCTCCGCTGGATGAGAAAACTGGACAAAAAAAGACAGGAAAAAAAGACGATAGGAAGCAGAGAAGAGGTGTAAAAGAAGAGTGTACACAGTAATTTAAGAATGTAATTGAGAGTTTAAGAGACAAAAACATAATTGTAAACCAAGCCGTTTTCAAGGCCGAAAGGCTGGAAATAAAATGATACAATACTACACTGAGAAAAAATTATAGTTGTACTAACAATTTTTCAACTATAAACAATAATGATTTCACGGACTTAAAATATTTTATAGTTAAGGGGGGACAGTACTGAAAAATTCGAGCAAAATGACTAAAAAATCGATTTTTCGTTTTTGACGGAAAAATGTTCTTGAAACCTTCCTCCATCCATAAAAAATATCATGGTGGTGAAACAATTTTTTTCAAGGTGATTTTGAGAGCCATAAACCAAAAAAAGCGTTAGTCGCTTTATATACGCTACACTAACGCCCCCATCGGTCGTGAGCGTTGTGAATAATTTGTGCAACCATAGATCAACGATCAATTTGTGATATAGTTTTCCCATCTGTAGTTTTTCTAAACATATGCCTTTTATCGAAAGATACACGCTTGATACACGACTTCTGTCAAAGTTTGTTCTTACGAATTGAGTAACTATTTCCGTGAGTTTTGAAGAGATCTGCCTCTCAAAATGGATAGAAACAGCTCTCGTTGGCGCGCTCGCAAGCAGCGCTCAAGTAAAAAAGTTCAACACTTTTTGAAAAATCTTCGTCCCAATAACCCACCTGTACCTAACCCAATTCCCGTACCTAACTTACCCATACCAAATCGCACCCCCACAACCGTCCAAAATATGGAGATTGAACCAGTGGCTGGACCATCTGGTATACAAGGAAGACCTCAAATTTCTGAGACAGCAGAAGTGCTAGAAATTCCCGGTCGTAATCGCCATACGACTATTGAAGCAACAGAGAGCTTTGGAAAACTCAGTCTGTTTGACATAATGTGCACACCGGAAGAAAAAGGGGCTCAGAAGGAAGCCAAGGATGAGTTTTTCCTCGTACATTCTACCTGCTGGACAGAATTATTCAAGAACATTGCATGTGGCGAATGCAGAGAAAAATCCCTCATTATACAGGTAAGAGAGCAACATGGATTATGTTCAAAACTTATCCTGAAATGCGAAGGGTGTGGATATAAAATGGGAGAGAGCTACACGAGCCCCCGAACCAAAGATGATACCACAACGAGACCACCATTCGAAGTCAATCGACGAACAGCTGATGCGATGAGCACTTTGGGACAAGGACACGCAGGGATGGAAAAATTCTGCACTGCGATGAGTATGAAAGGTATGAGCAGTCGCACTTTCAAACAACATATGGATAAGTTAGCTGCGGAGAGTCAAAAACTAGAGGAAAGGATTCTGGGAAAAGCAAGAAAAGCTGTACGAAAAGCTCACGAAGCAATAGATCCTACTCTAAAGAACGAAGAATTACTTGACATTGCAGTATCGTATGACGGGACCTGGCACAAACGAGGCTTCACATCTATGTATGGAGTAGGAATAGTCATTGACATTCTTACTGGATTGGCTATTGACTACTAGGTCCTCTCAAAATACTGCCAAATGTGTGTCATTGCTGTAGCTGAACTAGACGCTAACTCGCCTGAATTTGCAATATGGGAAGAAGGCCACAAAACAAGCGGAGAATGCAATGCCAACTACGATGGATCATCTGTTGCGATGGAGACAAAGGCAGCCGAGTATTTATGGACAAGGTCCGTCGATAAAAACAAAATGAGATATACAACTGTATTATCCGATGGTGATGCGAAAACATTCGTTCACCTCAAGAGTATCGCACCATATGGAGAGGACGTACCTGTCATGAAGGAAGAATGTGTAAATCACATTGCGAAACGGATGGGCACAGGACTCCGAAAGCTCGTCAAAGAGTGGAGAACGAAAGGAGTAGTACTAGGGGGTCGTGGTCAAGGTACACTCAAGGAGACAACGATTGTATCCTTGACTAGCTACTATAGAAATGCTATCGTGAAGAATATCCCGAACGTGCCTGCTATAAAACGAGCGATAGATGCCACACTCGACCACTGTATGTCCACCGACGAAGATCCACAACATTCGAACTGCCCCACTGGTCGAGACTCGTGGTGTTTTTTCAACAGAAGTGCAGCGAACAAAGAAGAGCCAGCAAGCCACGAGAAAATGAAACTGAAACTGAATGCAGATGTGGTCGAAAAGATTAGGCCTCTCTACAAACGTTTGTCAAATGACGAACTGCTGGCCCGGTGTGCAAGAGGAGCTACGCAGAATGCTAACGAAAGCCTGCACTCCCTGATTTGGCGAAAATGCCCAAAAGAGACATTTGTATCCAAGAAGAGGATTTGGCGGTAGTAACTGCAGTGGCTGAGTTTAATATGGGTGAACTCCATGCTCAGAAGGCAAAACTGTCAGTCAGGTCCAGAAAACTACCAGATATTGCCAAAAAGATCACCGAACAACGAGACGCTCGGCGAAAGCGAAAAGGCGATTGGAAAGGAACATCGGAGAATAAAAGAGTTCGACGAACAACCAAAGTTAGAAAAACTACAGCTGAGGAGGCGAAGAAGCAGGTCGAAGGAACAACATACAGCGCGGGAGGATTTTAACATTTTTTTACAGGTCATCTCAACGCTTGGAAAAACCTAATGGTTCTTCTGGCAGGCCAGATTCAGATTATTCAGGTGCGTTATTTTACAGTAGACTTGTATGGGTCGGATGAATATCGTAGATCGAATTGTTTTCTCAAAACACTATCAAGATATTTATCTGGCCCTGATGATTACTCCACAAGAAGATTAATGCATCATTGTTTCATTTTGTTTTTATGACTGAGCACTTTCAAAACTCCAAAACTCACTATATATAATGAGTAAAAAAAGTGAACTCGGAGCTGAAATGGAGGAGCGAACTTGAAAGTAGATGGAAGCAGCGGAGGGCACCGACCAATAACTGAGAGGATCACTTACTAAATACTTTTTCACATCAAATTATTAATCTCAGATTCATGCTAAATAATTTACATTCTGAATTTTACTGAGTTGTACAATTTTTCCATTTGTAATCATTCGTAATGGCCATAAATAAACTCCAATACCAACTACTATTGGTCAGGAATTTTCAGAGAACAAAATTCAGCCTTTCCCATTCACGTTTTCCTTATTTGAAATTGTTCCAACAAAAATTCATTAAATCGCGTTTATCTCGGAACTATATTTTTGGGTATTCAAAAAATCTCTTGCGCATTGGTTTTGGTCCGATCACTTTCCCCTTTTGAACACATATTCTAGGGCACATTATCTTCAAATTTGTGGAAGGAATTTGGCGTAGTGTCTATAGAATTCATTTTCTGTTACATAATGTATGAAAAATTATAATGAAAAAAATCCCTCTCCATTGGTAATAGCTTGGATAGGCAAAAAAAGTCTATTTGAAAATTCCTTCCACAAATTTTTAGATTATGGTAGTATATGTGTGGAGAAAAAATTTCAGCCCTCTGCGATAACACTGTATGCGCAGGGAACGTTTCGAAGAGGTATACTTTAGAATTCGAAAAATAGCCATAACTTCCAAAGTACTTGGTCTATATACCCTGAGTTTTGGTCAGTTTCTAGTTCAAGAGTTTCATAAATGTTGTCGACATTTGAGTAATATCCATGCACGAACAAAAAAAATTCCAATTTCAGTACTGTCCCCCCTTAAGGTTACCTGATGAAACGAAAGTTGACTCAACTAACATTGGTAGTTTTTGATACTATTTTCACAACTATATAGATATAGTAAGTGATACAATTTCCCAGTCAACTAAGAAGAAAGTTGAATCTTTCAATATTGCGCTAGTTGCAATTCCTAACTTCAACAGTACGCGATACTATCTCACCATTGAATGATTAAATAGAAATGAATTTGATCAGCTATTTTTCATAGTGGTTTCAACCGCATCACATAGATCCGTCTAACGAAATATACAGGGTGTCTGGAAATTCGCGCACCATCGGCACACTGGCGGATTCCTTGCGAAAAATTAGGACGGAACTTACCAATAAAAAAAAGTCCGCGACGGCTTAGTTTTCCTGTAAAATCATTTAATAACGAATCAATCAGCGTTTAGCTTTAGGAGAGAATGGTTAGAACATTGCATAGCCGTCCGCCCCACTCCTGGGCGAAGCGGGGAATACCACACATTATTGTCTCGATCTCGGTAGTGGGGGGGACGGCGATGCGGAGCTTTAGCCAGTCTTTCTTAAAACCGATGCTGATTGGTCCGTTATTTAGTGCTTTTACATGGAAACTAAGTCCTTGCGGACTTTTTTGCATAGGTAACTTTCGTCTCAATTTTTCGCAAGGAATCCGGCAGTATGCCGATGGTGCGCGAATTTCCAGACACCCTGTATAATTACCCACATTATTGTACAGTTGTACGAACTACTTTAGATTGATATAATAACCATTTAAAATATTAAATCTTGGAACGTGCTAAGGTCAACTCAGCGACTTCATGAAATAGCTGACACTATGTCATTCTGCTTTGCAAATCAATATAGATTATTACGATTGATATACTGCATAGTTGTGCCAAATCGTTGAAGTACGTCGATACAAAGAGTATAGCTAGTTTATTTGAATGTGTCTTCAGGTACATTCTACTTTTTTCAAGAGTTGTGTTTACCAATTTTCACTGTCGAAAAATATGTATTTCAAAAGGTCCACTCAGCCAGGGTGGATTGCTATGATCACTGTATGGCATAGTCATACTAATCCGTTGAAGTGCGTTGATACAAAAAATGTAGATAGTATATTCAACTGTACCTTCGAGTAGATTTTACTTTTTTAGAGAATTGTGTTCACAAGTCTACACTGTCAAAAATATGTATTTCGAAAGATCCACTAAACCAGGGTGGATTGCTATGATCACTGTATGGCATAGTCATACCAATCCCTTAAAGTGCGTTGATGCAAAAAAAATAGATAGTTTACTTAATTGTGCCTTCGAGTAGATTCTACTTCTTTCATTACTTATGTATACCAACTATAATTGCTGAAAATGAGTTTTTCAAAAAGTCCACTAAATGCTTGCATTAAAATCTAGTTCACATTTCTTTCAGTCAATATCACACACCCGTATTGCATTGGCATAAAAAAATATTAGAATCAAAATACTTTAGATGACATTATGGATCCCATTTATTTGAACAACGCGTAGTCCATTGCAACTATAACTTGATACGTGGCTTCATAAATGACTACAAGTATCATTGACTTGAACTATGAATACACAATTACATCAAACATTATTATGCATCACCTAATTTTCACAAGTGTTATACATTCTATTCATAAAAATTATAAGGCATGGATAAAAGCAGTTAGTAGACTGATATAATTTGTGAAAATATATTTATTATATTGGCAAGTTATATCACAGGTATATACTACATGGTAAATAGAACACATATGGTATGTAGGTTAAATAGATAAAACTAAAATACGGTTTATTTCAGATAGATATCTAATCTCTAAATTCAGAGAATTCTAGCAACTTGTGCGCCTTTTAGGATAAATTTTTTGTTATATATGTTTATCGAATGTTAAAACTAAAATACGTATGATATTATGTAGTTAGACATCTTCTCATGTGTACGTTAGGGTGGATCGAAATATTTTTGTTTTCAAGTTTGAGAAAGCCTATGTCAGAAATAGGTAAGGGTTACTTGGAAAAAAGTTAGAAAGAAAAGACGTGTTCATTCGCATAAGATCTTGGGCGAATTTCGACGTTTAAGCATTTTCTAATGGCATGTCCAATGTGTAGCTATAAATCTAATTAAAATCATAATTTCAGATGATTATATGACGTAATTCTTGAGAAGAATACAATGATTTATTAATGTATAAAGTGATAATGCTTTATTAACTATCACAAATCGTTAAACACAAGAATCTTTCAAGAAAATGGTGAATTTTATAGGAAATGGTTGTTTTTTTCCTCCAGCCTTCCACTTGGCGACATTGGAACTTTTGCCAGGGACCCTTCGACAGGGACAGGAACCTAGGATAGGAACACGGATAGGGACAGGAACAAGGACAAGGACAAGGACAGGGACAGGGACAGGGACAAGGCACAACCGGTCAAAGTTCAAATATCACCAAGTGGGGGGCTGGCGGAAGAAACCAAAATTTCTTATAAAATTTAGCACGGTATCAAGAAATGCTTGTGTTTTGCGATTTGTGATTGTTATTCATAAGCATTGTTATCGTATACATTGATCAATCCGTTTGCTGCTTTTTCTATGAATTACGACATATAATCCTCTGAAATTAGGATTTTAGTTAAGATACATAGCTATCAATTCGAACTCGACGATGATTAAAACTCAAAATTTGGGGAGCACCTGAAGATCTTGTCCGAATGAGAGTGAATTTTTTTTTCAAATCACCCCTACCTATTCCTGACATAGGCTTTCTTAATTTCGAGAAAATGTTTTTTTTCGATCCACTCTAAATATGTATATTTATCAAACGATAAAATTTGAGCTTAGGTATAAAATAGTTTTTATAAAATAATATGGATTTGCACATACCGTGCGTTTTCGTGGATGAGCGACATGCCTAGATCCGAAGATAGCCGAACGTACGCCCTATTATATGCAATTAAGGGTACATGTCATATATATATCAGTATTTTTGACATTTGACGGCGAGCTGTCAGCTACTATAGAGCCTACGTGCATTGGCGGGGACGTTTATAGGTTATTTTTTAATCATAAAACTAGCTGAATGACGCGGATCAGTGATCAATCGATTTCGAATAATTACGTGTGATTAAAGAATAACCTATAAACAATGTGGCCAATAGATATAGAGGCTCTACAGCAACTGACAGTTTGCCGTCAAGGGTCGAGTGTCAGAAATACTGATATATATATGACATGTACCCTTAATTGCATATAATAGGGCGTACGTTCGGCTATCTTCGGATCAAGGCATGTCGCTCATCCACGAAAACGCACGGTATATAGCTAAGACTAAAATTATTGCTGCCGCATTAAGTGTTTTCAGTCATAAGGTGCGTACAATTCGCTACTAGACCCAGTTACCATGAGGCTTTCGTTGAAAACCGTGGCTGAATTCAATTCAAGAAACTTATATGTCTGAGTATCTGTTACTAAATAGGATTGCATATGATCAATCTGACGAAGCACATGAAAAACGATCACTATAAACGCAAAGTCACATCTACCAGGCTTCGCTAAATTTTTTGATTTGCAAAAGACGTGCTCAACTTTTCCGAATATAGGAAATTCATCACAATCAATTTCGAGAAAGATCCCAGGCTTATATTTATAGCTACCTGATATTGCAGATTTCAGTTGAGTATAGATTGAAATATGAGCTGGTAAATATTTTGTTATATTTAAGGAAATTGGTATATGTTTTTTCAATATATTACACTTAATACTAACAGCGAATGGGTTTCCTTGTAAAAGCATATCACCGAACTGTAGTTGAGATTTTATAGCCATGGTACGGCATATATTCTTACGACTTGCCGAAACTCTGGCAATCTTTTTGAGTATTTGATGTTTGGATTCGCAGCGCATTGACCAAATAGGTATGTCGCAGAGGACCGATTTTTTCCATAATACTTGGGTAGTGAAGCATAAAGTGATGTTTTGGTTTCAAAGTGTTACCAAATAATTGTAAATATGAAGAATGGTGCTCTTCAATTAATGTGGATAGGAGGTCAATGCAGTCTGAAGAAATGGACGTTTGTAAAGTAATAGATACGATTTGCCTGAGTAATTTAAATAATTCCCAATGTGGATTATTTTCGTGTGGAATCAAGTCGCCAATAAGTAATCCTAAATGCATTACTAAGGATTTGGACTCAGATGCTGACATTTTCAACCATGCTGCCTTCAAGTCATCAAGTGAAAATAAAGGAGGTACATTTGCTTGTGATGGAAATTTAAAATATTTTATCCTGAAATTTAACTGTTCCAACGTGAAATACTTCTTGACTAATATAAATTCTCGTAAAATACACGGTACCTCGTAACTACAAACACCTTCGAATTCGTCATGCATTATATCTACCGATTGGTTATTATTTATTATTATTTATTTTAAACCAGTTTGCCATTACATAGAATACAAGATAGTAATACAAGGTAGTAATGGTAAATATACTGCGAGAAAAAATTTGAATAACACAGTACATCGCAGAGAAGCACAAAGGCATCTGTATGCGACCCGGCAGACTTGCATCTAATCACTGAGTAAAAACAATAAAACTATATAATGCTTACAAGCTAAATCTTAATCTCAAAGCGCGATGGTACCACTGAAGACCTAACACCTTACAGTAAAACTCGGGGATATAACAGACAAAACACATAACTGGTATCTTACAATTTGGCTATACTATTACAGATCTTACAAAATCCTTTACTTTGCTAATAATAGCACGTCTTTCCGGTGTCAATATTTTTAGTTCATTACGTAGCATATTAAACATTTTGATAGCTACCACGTAACTGTTCTTATCGCTTATCATTCTGCTTAATTTGGGCAATTGAACAGATCTGTATCTGGTGTTGCGATTAGTATTTACATATATTTCTTTTAAATTAGCGTAGTGATGAAGTAATGCTTCTAGTGTAAAACTTTGCCTTAAATTTATTGGAGGGTTGTTCACTGTCATAGTATTACTATTTATTATTCTTAGCACCCTAGTTTGTACTCTTTGTAGAATATTTAAATTATTATTGAATGCACCACCCCAAGCAATTATACCATAATTGGCTAAACTGTGGAATAAAGCATAACCCCCAAAAACACCTCACGTGCAAAAACCTTGCGCCGAGTACATTAACGTGGGCACTCTATCTGAAAACATTCGCCCATTCTAAAAAGTATCGTAAGCATTTAACAAAATAACTTGTTCCTCCTACAAAAAAGTATTGAAATCAGATATTACTGCCAAGTACATCATCAGATTTAATTAATCTTCAGTATGTACCTAATTAAGGCCGCAACATTGAATCTGCGAATGTACCCAATGAGCATAAGCCTCTAGTATACTACTGTGAGCAATAGACCGACTTATGCGAAAATTCTCATTTGTATCCATTTACAGCAATTGGAGAAAAACCGTCATCAAACAGAGGAAAAAAAAAATTAGAAAAAGAATTGGAGGAAGTGGTACTTGGCGGGCTGATATTTTGAAATTTTTGTAATTACTATTGTTCGGGCAAAGTATCATCGATCTCGTAGATCAGCTGGACAGCCAGTACGTATCGATCGCACACACACCATCGTGTGGTGTTTACGTGCTAACTCAGACTATGAAGTCCTACCGCGCACCGAGCGCAAGAACTATTTCATCTATGTATGTATTCTTGCGGACTAGATCGAAGTCCATAGATCAGTGTATCTTGAAATTCCCCGTGGGAAACATTGTATTAAATCGGCTCTGTAGTCAAATGTAATAATAAATCACAAGTTTTCAGCTGCAGTGTGAGCTTTTCTACCTCATTAAACCCGAAGGTCACTCATCCTAGGCCTCTATCTCGCTAATTCGTTCACTCATATCTTGAGAACCTCTCTCTATCGTTTTCTCGCAACAACTATCGAAACATTTATTCACGCAGAATTTGTGTCGCAGATTTTGTCATTTTTTTGCAAAAAGCCCGCCAAGTACCACTTCCTCCAATTTTTTTTCTAATTTTTTTTTTCCTCTGTTTGATGACGGTTTTTCTCCAATTGCTGTAAATGGATACAAATGAGAATTTTCGCATAAGTCGGTCTGTTGCTTACAGTAGTATACTAGAGGCTTATGCTTATTGGGTACATTCGCAGATTCAATGTTGCGGCCTTAATTAGGTACATACTAAAGATAAATTAAATCTGATGATGTACTTGGCAGTAATATCTGATTTCAATACTTTTTTGTAGGAGGAACAAATTATTTTGTTAAATGCTTACGATACTATTTAGAATGGGCGAATGTTTTCAGATAGAGTGCCCACGTTAATGTACTTGGCGCAAGGTTTTTGCACGTGAGGTGTTTTTGGGGGGATTTCACCACTTTTTGCACCGTTCAGCTGGATATGCATTCACATTTGAATGAATAACATTTGCCACAGTTTATAAAGGTAGTTCGAATATTTGCAAGGAATATGACTGCCACAACATATATAGCAATTTTATATCCTGCTTCCTCATTTTCTTATGCTAGCCGAGAGGGAATAATGTATTTGTAAAAATCATTTGAAATATTAACGTACTTATATCGACTATCCTACAACTCATAATACAAGGTAGACTAGGAACGCTTTATAACTCAGCGAGTGTCAGCGAGACGATACAAACTACCTGCAGTTGTAGGGAAATGAGCGTACCTATAATGACATGACATAATTTCTAAACTAAATTGTCGACCCTTCATATAATAATGAAAGTTAATTATTTGTATTACATTTCATTAGTCTTCTATGATTATTGACTAGCTGATAAATCTAGGCCTACGCAGCAAGTATTTCAGAATAAACTTGCATGAGTTGTTGGAATTGAAAATTTTGACCATAGCTCATTGAATTAAATCAAAATTTGAGCCAAAGGTTAGTTTTCAAATGAAAAAAACAACTGCAGTAATAATATTGAAACAAAAATTATAATATAGCAAAGTGTTCGTAGTCTACGAAGGAAGATATCTATAAGTTTACTAATGAATCTTAGTCTACTAGTAACAATAGAAATTATCTATATGTGTAATATTTATTATTATGTCAAATGTTAGTGTTGTATAGACTTTATTACTGTAGCCTACTGCGTTAGTAATTCGGAGGGTCGGCGTCTTCCCAGAGGTGAGGTAAAGGTTTCACTTCTAGTCGCGTTGACGAAACTTGATTTTATTAATGAAATACAAAGAATGATACAAAAGGTAAAAGGTTCTAGTTGTAGGTTGAGCACTTGCTCACGTTCGAGTTCTTGAGTATTCCGGGATTACTACCCAGCTCCAAAAGATTCTGCTCAAGACTGGCGCGGCCGGAGTCGGCGCCTAATTTATGCCTAAACGATGCATGGTCAGCTTTCCCAAGTATTTAGGTCGATGCTGAACCAGTGCACCTTCTTTATTGCTTAACTATAAACGTCTGACAAATAAGCTATTTGCTAGTTCAGCTAATTAATGAGGTTAGCTTACAACATCCCTCCCATCGCAGAAGAATAGGCCTCCGGACTATAGTGTCCGTCTGTATCGTATTTCACTATGCTTGTGTCTTTCTGTTTATGGATTATGCCTGCCACCCGGACTACCATTTCTGTGCCAATGCTTTATTTGAGGTAGGTCCGATTGGCTTACATCTCAGGGTTATTGCTTTCGAGTTAGTTCCTTGATGGCTATAGTTAGTATTAGGTACAGTTAACTATTCTATGTAAACCTGTGTGTTCCCGATATTTTGTGTAATCTTGAAACTAACTTATACAGTACAAGTGATAGGCGAATTTCTCTTAAAAAAGAATCTGCCGGTAGGCAGTTTCCGCTCCCGTGGTCGCGGTGGTTCCACGGCAGCGGTCCGAATGTTACCGCCTGTGACTCTTCGCTTGCTCAAATACCTATACACTATGTAACCCATGAATGACAGTACTAATACACTGCTTATCGAGTAGGAAGTGGCGGTATGCGCTAGATGCGTTACATAATTAGTTTGCCTATTTTCCATCTCGTCATGCAGATCGCTCAATCTAGACCCTAAAGAGTTGAGTTCGACGGCATCGTGTAATACGTTTTTTAGCGCCACTTTCCCACTGACATTCCCTACCCTGGGGATCACTTGTATATCGTTCTCGTGGAGGCTAAGGTTAAATGGCGGTAAGTAGTTGAACTTCTGCGTTTGTTGGTATCGTCGTAGTGTTTCCAGACGGAAATCTTTTGCAGTTACAGTACATTTCCCGTTGAGAGTTAACGTGCCAGTCCCTAATAATGTTTCGTGCTGCGCAGGGTAACCGTCACACGTTATCGCGACAGTATCGGGTTTTGGAACAATAAATATCCACGCTCCTTCTCGGTGTAACCTAATTATTACTGTCCTGCCTAGCTTCATTATCCTTTTGGGACACTCCGCTAAGGGCGTGTCAGCCTTTGCGAATATTGAAAGTTCGCAAGGTATTTCGTCGCGAATCACGTGGGATGCCGGGGGTCACACAGGTAGTGTGATCCGAAATGTTTGCAGGATTCTAAATCAACCTGCCGCATACGTACAAAATTCCGGTATTCCTGGTCTACTACGGCTAGTTCTTCTGCGGTTTCTAGACAACAATAGGTATCGTTCTGTACATGCAGGGGCAGTGGATATATTTTGCTAACACTATACTCCTCATTCCCGACTAGAGGTATCTCTATCACGGTTACTATACCGTCCTGGCGTCCGTAGGATTTTACGTCAGCTGTCGCCATTAGTGCTGGGATACCTGAGCGTGTCAAGGGTATAGGGAAGCTATGCCCTTGAGGTAAATGCGGTAGTGCTGACTCAAGGTATTCCAATATTTTTGCGGGCGGAAGTACTTTCGGGTTGACCGCTCCCTTGCCTATATCGCTCAGATAGGCTACGAGGTCTTTTACGTCGTTCAACAATGCTTCTACTATTAAACCTATTGATTCAATGTGCTCGTCGAGATTCTGTCTTGCGGAATTCTTCTCGATGGCATTGGTTAGACTTAACTCTAAATGTCTGTTAACCTCGAGTAATGCCTTTTCGTTAGCCTCTATGTTCTTCATGGAGCTATTAAATATTTCTAAGGAAGAGGAAACAATCTGTATCTGTTTATTCATTACTGTCTTCAAGTTAGTCTGATCGCTTCGGAGAGCATCTATTTCTTCGTCTATTCTTGCTGCGGATAATGACTTTGCTATCGAGCCTAAACCGTCGACTAAACCTCGTCGTTTCCGCGTTTCTGTGCCTACTATATCGTGTAATAAATCTAGGTCTTTTTCCACTTTACCTAACATACTACTCACTTCGTCGCTGAGCGTCTCACACAGTATTGAGTTCGCGTTGGTTGGTTTCTTACATGTTTTGCCTATGTTTGCTAAATGCGTCTTTACGTTCATTTCGCGTTTGAAAAGGCTACCCAAGTCCATATTCACTACTAAGCTCCACTTATTTTTGTAGATTTGTAGTGTGCCTATCTTCTCAAAATAAATCCCTGGATTGTGATCGAACTTGACTACCTCGTATGACGTTCCTTCTACTGCGCCGTTGGTGCCTATAACCACGAACAATCTGAAATCCCGACAAAAAAGTATTACTATCTAGATCCCCTCCCTCCTGTTGAAAGCGATAAAGCGTTAGGATGGGGTAGGAATTTTTTTTTTTTTTTTTACGACTACCGATTAGTGCTCCACGAACAGTTTTAACCGGTTGACGTGCACTTTCACCTCCTTTCTACCCTTTTTGATGGTGTAGTTAACTTCCGAATTCCTCTCTAGGATAACATAAGGTCCTATGTATTTCGGTGTGAGTTTTTTCGACCTGCCTCTTCTAACTGTTTCGTCCAGTAACAAAACTTTATCCCCTGGATTGAATATCGTTCTTTCAGTTTTCTTATCGTAATATGCCTTTGCTTTTTTCTTGGACGCATCTAAATTTTGTTTCGCTGTAAGATTGGTTGTCCTGAGTCTTTCGCGTAGCTCTTGTACGTAGTCATCGTATGCATACGTCAGCCTTGGTGCCTGCTTCATCGATGAGGGTATCTCGGCGGTGTGTCCGAAAACTAGTTCGAATCGCGAAGCCCGTCGACGTATGAGGCGTCGTGTTGTAGGTGAACATTGCGTAAGGTAACCACTCATCCCAGTCGCCCTGGTCCTTATCGATGTAATTTTTTAAGTACTCGGCTAATGTCCTGTGAGATCGCTCTAGTGCTCCGTTTGATTCCGGATGGTATGCCGTCGTTTGGATTTTTTGTATCTTCAAGAGTTTACACACGTTTTTAAATACTTCTCCAACAAAATTCGTCCCCTGATCTGTGAGTATGACTTTGGGGGTTCCGTATTCACATACTATGTTTTTCACGAATTCTTTGGCAACTGTTGTAGCTTCCTGATTGCTTAATGGCATGGCTTTACTGAATTTTGTCAGTGCGTCTTGAAAAGTGAGCACATACTTGTGCCCTCTTTGTGTTTCAGGCAAAGGACCTACAATATCTAGAGCACATTTTTCGAATGCCTGCTCAGGCGTATCTGTCACTACCATCAGTGCTTTGCGCATTTTTTGCGTTTTATTCGCTTGACATTATGCACACTTGCTAATATAGTTTTCTACAGCTTCCCGCATGTGGGGCCACTCGTGTTCCATTTTGATTCGTTTTAGAGTTCGTGATGTTCCTTGATGACCTCCCATGGGGGCGTCATGGTATTCGTATAATATTTTTTCCTTTTCTGCCTCTGTGTAATTTTGTTCCGAATCTTCAGCTTCGCTTATCTCTGTTTCCTCTTCTGAAGCTACCTCTTCCTTGAGCTCCTGAAGATGCGAGTGTATAATGTAGATTCTGCTCAATGCATCCGCATTGGTATTCAATCTCCCTGGCTTGTAAACTACGTCATATTCATATTCGGCGAGTTTGATCCTCATTCTCAATAACCGCGAACCAGGATCTTCGATTTTAAAGATCCATTTTAGGGGAAGGTGATCCGTGATCACAGTAAAATGTGTTCCGTACACATACGGGCGAAACTGCTTGGTTCCGAAAACGATTGCCAGCATTTCCCTCTCGGTCGTTGAGTAGTTTCTTTCGGCCTTGTTTAGGGTTCGGCTCGCGTATGCTATCGGCAAGTCCTGACCTATTTGTCCTTGAGATAGGACAGCTCCTATCGCTTTGTCGGAGGCGTCTGTAGTTATTAGAAATGGTTTCGCGAAGTCTGGGTACTGTAAGATGGGTGCACTAATCAGCTTGTTTTTTAATATCTCGAACGCGTTCTCCTCCTCCTGCGTCCATTGGAATGTCACTCCTTTTTTCGTCAGCTGCGTTAGTGGTCGTGCTATGCGCGAAAATCCTTCTATGAACCTCCTGTAATAGCCTGCTAGGCCTATGAATGATTGTACTTGCTTGACGCTGGTCGGGCTTTTAAATTTTTTGTGCCCGACCGCATCGAAAATGCGGTTTTTCGTGCTTGCGAGGGGGGCGGAAAACCGGTGTTTGTGCCATATGGCTCAAAACATGTAAACAGACCGCTGTTCATATGCCCTAGGGCAGAAATGAGGCCAGCGTTTCTGCCCTAGGGCAGAAAAAACCCTGCACTCAATGTCAAAAAACTTGCTGAAAAACATATCTCACGATCACCAAAACTGCTCGAAACGTTAAATTCCGCCACACGTGAATTATCCACCTTTGCTGATGATTTGAGAAATACAAATTATCCGTTAAAAACGTATTCATAATTGCGAGCTGACGGAATCGCCATTGTAGAATAACTTCGCCGGGCCCGTTTATTCCAAGGAAAATCGATTAGAAGTGGCGCCACCTGTCCTCGATCCACATCAATACGGTTCATGTTACTACTTTATGGTAAGGCAGATGCCTTCTTCATCAACAACAGTGAATATCTCACGCGCGGTTTGGCACGGGATTAGTATTGTCAGTTGTGTTTCGAGATAAAAAATCATATTCACACTCATATTGATCATGAGTGACAGTTCCGAAGATGATTTTAATGCCGAGTTGCCACCGGAGATCACGGAAGCAGCAAAAAAAGCGGTCTTCCAAACGCTGCCGCAAAAATCGCAAAGGAAGTACAACGAAGCGTACATAACCTTTACAACGTGGATGAAAACAAACAAAATTCAAAACGTGGCGGTGACGGAGACAATTCTTTTGGCTTACGTTACTTTTTTGTCCGAAAACAAGAAGTATAAACCGGCAACTATCGTTTCCATTATTTCTATGATAAAGCATATGATAATGGTAAAACATAATGTTGATATCAGTCAGTACAAGCAATTGCAACGATCTTTGAAAACTTGTATGGTTGGCTACGTTGCAAAAAAATCGAAAGTCCTGAACGCGGAAGACTTCAAAAACTTTCTGGAAAACGCTCCGGACAATAAATATTTAGCTGCAAAGGTAAGTAAAAATATTAAAATAAATAGATGAAATTTCAGTCATTTTAAATGAAAATCAAAGTTACGAGGGTTATGTTTACTTTTTTACAGGTTATCACAGTCATAGGCGTTTTAGGCGCATGCAGAAAGAATGAGATGATTGGTATGAAGATTACTGATATCAGAAGTTATGACGATTTGATACACGTGACGATCCCGGACACAAAAACGCACGTTCCACGATCGTTCACTGTAACTGGCGAATATCACAAAATCGTCCAAAAATATTTGGAATTGCGCCCTAAAGATATTACAAATGACCGTTTTTTCATAAACTATCAAAACGGGAAATGCTCTCGCCAAGTGATCGGTAAAAACAAGATTGGAAAAGTTCCCTTCGAAATCGCGCAATTTTTGAAGCTGCCTGAACCACAATTATATACTGGGCATTGTTTTCGCCGAACATCGGCAACTCTACTCGCTAACTCGGGAGCCAGTTTGACGATGATTAAGCAGCTTGGTGGATGGAAATCATCTACTACTGCCGAAGGTAATAATATATTTATATTTCTCTAAAGATTAATTTTTATTTATTATATTTCGAAAATGAATGATTTTTATACTTTCGAGTTTTATATATTACATTACAGGTTACCTTGAGGCATCATTAGAAAGCAAAAAAGCTATAGAGACTAAACTGACGTCTTCCATCAACCTTTCTGCTTCAACTTCTACAAAGCGTAAAATTGATGACGTTGAACCAGCGGTCGCAAGTGATAAGAATCCACAAAATCTAGAAGATCTAGAAATTGCGAAGGACGGGAATAGTTATTACTTTTCCAATTGCCAAGTATCTTTCACTAAATAAGGAAAAGCTCGCTATTTTGTTAGTATTTTAACCACTCCTGTTTAGCATTTCATATATTATGTGAAATTTCTCGTGTGAAACTATTAAGTGAGGAAAACATTATCGCTGTTTTCACTTATATTTATCCTGTATTTTAACCACTCCTTGCATTTATCTCGTATTTTAACGATTCCTGTTCTACAGTACAAATAAGATGTAATAAATATTGTGTGCAATTTCTCATGCAAAACTATTGAGTAAGGAAAACATTGTCGCTAATTACACTTACATTTATTATTTTAACTACTCCTGTTTTACAATACCTGTTTTACAATTGCGGGCAAAAAAGATTGTTCCGTAATATTCGAATAAACAAAACTATGATAAAAATTATTACTGATATTACTCTTTTTTCCACGTCGTTTAAGAAGTTTTGTAAAAGAATTTTTTTCTAAATTAGATTTCATATCATGTTTTGAGTCGGGGGGGCTTCGCCCCCCCGAACCCCCCCACGGGGGCTTCGCCCCTGGACCCCCTGTCACGCATAGTGGTTTGCCAAAACGTAGTTTGTTGAGGAATGAACCCCGGCAGGTGCACCCATATTTGCCATCCATTTCGATTTTCCATGCTGGACAGCTATGTCAAGCCCTCAAAATCCGATTTTCGAGCCGGCAAGGGCACAAAATAATGTGTGAAACTCGGGCGGAAGGAGGTATTGCGCCCTCGTGTCAATTTCAGCCCTCGCCTTCGGCTCGGGCTGAGAATTGCCACTCGGGCACAATACCTCCCTTTCCGCCCTCGGCACACAAATAACTATTAACATCCTCAATTTTCGAGGGATCTGGCAGTATACCATCAGCAGTAATTACATGCCCTAGATAACTAGTTTCTTTTCGCAGGAACCGACATTTTTCTGGTTGAAGTGTCAAATTACTTTCCCTAAGCCGTTTTAAAACTTCGATGAGCCTGTCGTTATGTTCCTTCAGCGTTGCACCATGGATGACGATGTCGTCCAGGTAAACGTAGCATTTTGAAGCCCGCAACCCCGCTAGTACTGTGTTCATTATACGTTGAAACGTCGCGGGAGCATTCTTGAGCCCGAATGGCATCGAATTATATTCGTAATGTCCGTGCGCTGTTGAAAAACCGGTTTTCTTCTTATCCTCTTCGGCCATTGGGATCTGGTGGAATCCTGATGCGAGATCTAGCGTAGTAAAATACTTTGCTTCTCCTAATTGGTCCAGGATTTCTGTTATATTGGGTAGGGGGTACGAGTCTCCCACCGTTATCTCGTTCAGTTTTCTATAATCAACTACTATCCTGAATCTCTGTTTTCCCGAAGCGTCGGGTTTTTTGGGTACCACTAAGAGTGGTGCGTTCCATTGGCTCCTACTTGGACGTATCACGCCGTTCTCAAGCATCGTCTCTACTTGTTTCGTCACTTCCTGTTTCTGCGTTTCTGGTAGTCGGTAAGGACGAACATTTATGGGTTTTCCACCCTCCACAAGCGTTATGCTATGCTCCGCCGCATTAGCTATACCTAACTTGTCCCCAGGTAAATAAAACGTTTCGCTATAGTTTTGACATATTTCCAGCAAGGCTGCCTTTTCATCCTCGTTGAGGTGATCTGTGTCGATGGTATCAAGATACAATTTAAATCTCTGATTTCCCGTCTCTTTGGTCAGTAAACCAATGTAGGCTGTCTCTTCTTTCTGTGCCTCGTCGTCTGCTTCTCCCAATTCTTCCAATTCCACGGTTGGGGTATCTAGTAATACTTCGTAATCGTTGAGGTTCATTATGTCGACGACGCATTCCTGGTTTACTGGCCTGGTTACGCAACTTCCCAAGTATACCTTGTCAGCGAGTTCTCTTTTTTCTACAATGCCAATGTACTGGCTGTTTGTTTTCACGCTAACTTTCGTTATTGATCGTGGTTCTAAACTTATTTTCCTCACTCTCGGTTGTCTTAATATGTCTAAACGTTCCCCGTACAAGAAGAGTGCGCTGGCGCCTTTCCCTATAGCGGCTCCATGGTTCTCTATGAAATCTATTCATAGTATTCCGTCGGTATCTAGGTTAAAGTCGTCTCCTACGACAAGAAACGTATGCTGGATAATTCGATTTTTTAGTCGAATTTCTAGTACGGCTTTACATAGTGCTTTTATCGCACCTTGTCGTATCCCTGTGATACTTGTCGCCTCATCTATGACTGGTAAATCGTCTGCTAGCATACTTACTTTAATAATGCTGACATCCGCTCCGGAGTCTACTAACATGGCTAATCTCTCTTTGGTTGTTCCGTTAGCTGTTAATTCAATTCTATTTCGACTTGTTCTTTCAGAATTTGCAACGTTCACAGATTTATACGAGCTGGCGGTCTTTGTACCTCTATTTGGTTCCGTGTTTTTATTTCCTGAACAGTTCTGTTGGCCAGTAGTATTCTTCTGGTTTTCCCTAGGTTCTTCATCGTTATTTCTAGTCCGTCGCTCATCGCGGCGCATTCTATCACGGCAGTCTTTGTATAGGTGTCCTTTACGTTTACAGAAATTACAATGTAGCTCTATTCGATTTATCGTTTTATTCGAGCCTCCTCTAGCCTGTGTCTGACCATCAGATTTCTGAGTACAATCTCGTGCGATGTGCCCGATTCGATTACATTTTAAACACCTTACGCCTAGTCCGTTTCTATCCCCAGTGTAGTTTGCTCGGCGGTTTATTGCGTTTGTACCGTTCTGAGATTTTTCTTCTTCTTCTGCGCCTCTAATAGATACAGCTAAATCCGTATAGTGATATGATTTCACCAGTGTTCTCAGGTTGAGCCTCAACCCATTTTCGAAGATGGCTAGTGTTTGGTATCTAAGTAGATCCTCTATGACTTTTCGTTCACTAACTACCTCTGTTCTAGCTCCGCATGATCTAATCAAATCCATCATGAGTTGGGTTACTCTCTTTCCATAATCGTGCACATTTTCGTTCGTGCCTTGCTTGCTTGAAAATAGGTCAACTAGCATCGCAGGAGTCGAACTTTTTGCCCCGTATAACATTAAAAGCTCATCTTTCAAATTTTCAAACAAGTTTATTTTCTTGTATCTAAGTTCCATAGCTGCTTCACCCTGGATTTTTGTCTTCACGATTAATTCTAATACATCTGCCCTCTGTGCTGGGTTCACCTTGTTAATTGCATATTCTGCTGTCTGCAGCAGATCGTCTACTTTGCGCGGATTGCTACCGTCGAAAACGTCGATCATTTGTCGCGCCTCTTTTAATGTCAGATAGTCCGTCATTTTGGTTGGTCCCTCACTTTCCGGCTTTATACTCAACCTTCCCGAAACGCTTGGAGGTACGGTTGAAAAAGGGGAAGAGGGTTGTACAAAGGGTGATGGTGAGGAGGTTGAAGGGTTTAAAGACTGTGCTGTATTTTTAACGAAACTGCGTAGGATTCTACGAATATCGTCGATGCTATTTGTCTCTGATACTGCTATCTCGTAAAGTTCGCAAATTAGGATGAGTTTTTCTTTACTTAGATCTTTCATCCACGAAGTACGGCCTGAAGCAATAAGCTCTTCGATCTTGGCTTGGCTACTAGACATTTGTTTGTACGGCTATTGTAATACGTAACTTTGACGCATTTCCTTTTTCAAAATTGAAAATGTTTATAATTTTTAAATCTGAAAGAAAATATAGAACGTAGGGCACAGGCACATAGGGAGACTTCGTGACGAGTGTGAAAGTGCCGCACGATCCGAAGACAAGGTCTTTCCGCGCCCTTGTCATATAAAAAACTATTATATCGCAGTTTCAGTCTACAATAATAAATATCATCAATGCCAAAAATGTTCAAACAGTCTTTGATCATGCTTGAAACAATTTTGTGGGTGTGATCGTTACGGAGTGGCCGGAATAAATAAATAAAAAGAAAATTGCAATTGATAATTTTCAGAACAATCTATGCCCGCCGAGTTTGTATCATCATACGAGCTAACTTCTTTCAGCAATATTTCCTGTCGCCAATATGCTGTTCTGTCAAAGGTAACGAATGATCCTATTGGTTTGCTATTCATTTTCATTGATTAGCATTAGAAAAACATAATTTGAAGTATGAACATTAACTGAGGGAACGCTCGGCTTCGCTACCTGATTTCACGTATTATATTGTACTATTTGGTATAACAAAATGATGTTTGTAATCTATCGCTGAAAAAGAGTATGATGTTTCGGATTTTTTAGCCGGCGAAACCATCTTAGAACTCGGCTGTAATTTTTGACATTTACAATGTTTTTGCCGGGTATTTCATTACTTTTTGTATGTACTGCAAACGGGTCAGCGCTGAAATGATTCCAATGTATTATACACATATGAAGATCAACTCTCAGTCATTTGTCATAAAATGAAATCATGTATTTTCGGGTTCGCGCAAAGCGGACAAGATATTCTATATGACCACAGACCAAGAAATCTCCTTCTGAGAATCATACGATAGCTTGTACCAATCATAGTTTATGCTACCCATGAACTCGTCTATTCAAACGGCGCCACATGTGGTACAAACATAAAATACGGAAAATTTTCTTCAATCGTCTGGTTGTGAAATTCTCACGTAAAATAAACAGGCCTCATATCAGAATACACCATCATGTGATTCTATGACATTTTTCAAGCTATAGGTCGCGCTTCGTCGATATGGCATCATGTATATGTAAGTATTGCTGAATGAACAACGAACATTGCGTTAAAAAATTGGTGCCGCGAGCTTGAAGAATTGCGATGTTATTTCATTCTAAACTTAGAATTCATGTATATAAATTCATTTAACACTTGTATTGACTTTTTTTTTCGCATTGAACGTAAATAACTCAGAAACTAGGACCGAAAAGGTGAACCGTTTCATACCGATGATATATTACGAAAACAAAAGTTTCTGGAATGAAATTGAAGTCAATATCAATAATAATAATACTTATTGATGTCTTGATGTCAATGACTTCGTATATTGATTGAGGTCAATTTTTTCGTTACGTGATCGGATTTGTTCATCAACCAATAGGGAGCGAGATATCGATAGAGTCAATTTCCCTTCCAAGTTTGAAATCGATCTGTGCATCGGATCGGGAAATGGATGTGTTGTGGGAAAGTGTCTGAACCAGAGGATCTTGAAACCGAAAACTATGGAGCGCAAGACCTAGACACTGAAAACTACGTGGCGCTAGACCTGGACATCAAGAACTACGGAGAGAAGGACCTGGACACCGAAAACTACGATGCGAAGGACATGGACACCAAGAACTACGGAGCGGAGAACCTGGACAGCGGAAACTACGAAGCGAAGGACCTGGGCAGCGAGATTCACGGATGGGAGGACCTGGATACCGAAAACTACGGAGAACAGGACCGGGATACCGGAAACTACGAAGCGGAATACCTGGACACCGAAAACTACGAAGCGAAGGACCTGGATACCGGAAACTACGAAGCGGAGGACCTGGACACCGGAAACTACGAAGCGTAGGACCTGGGCAACGAGATTCACGGATGGAAGGACCTGGTCACCGGAAACTACGAAGCGGAGGACCTGGATACGAAAAACTACGGAGAAGAGGACCTGGATATCGGAAACTACGAAGCTGTATACCCGGACACCGGAAACTATAGAGCGCAAGACCTAGACATCGAAAGCTACGTGGCGCAAGACCTGGACATTAAGAACTACGAAGCGGACCACCTGGACACCGGAAACTACGGAGCGAAGAACCTGGATACCGGAAACTACGAAGCGGAGGACCTGGACACCGCAAACTACGAAGCGAAGGACCTGGGCAGCGAGATTTACGGATGGGAGGACCTGGATACCGAAAACTACGGAAAAGAGGACCTGGATACCGAAAACTACGGAGCGGAATACCTGGACACCGAAAACTACGGAGCAAAGGACCTGGATACCGGAAACTACGAAGCAAAGGACCCGAATACCGAAAACTACGGAGAAGAGGACCTGGACTCTAAAAACTATGGAGCGGAGGACCTGGATACGGAAAGCTACGGAGCGGAGGACCTGGACTCTGAAAACTACGGGGCAAAGGACCTGGGCACCGAAAACTACGAAGTGGAGGACCTGGTCGCCGAAAACTACGGAGCGGAAGACCTGGACGCCGCAAACTATGAAGCGGAAGACCTGGATGCCGAAAACTACGAAGCGCAGGACCTGTACGCCGAAAACTACGGAGCGGAGGACCTGGACATCGGAAACTACGGAGCGGACGACCTGGACATCGGAAACTACGAAGCGGAGGACCTGGACACCGAAAACTACGGGGCAGAGGACCTGGGTACCGAAAACTACGGAGCGGAGGACCTGGTCGCCGAAAACTACGGAGCGGAGGACCTGGACGCCGCAAACTATGAAGCGGAAGACCTGGATGCCGAAAACTACGAAGCGCAGGACCTGTACGCCGAAAACTACGGAGCGGAGGACCTGGACATACAGAGGATGACCTGGACATTTTTCAGGTGGCACCAGCTCAAATGTTGACATATCAATAATAATGATAATGATGATGCTGATGATGATGATGATACTAATAAATCAAATATTGATATAAACAATAATATTTAAATATAATCAATACCGGCAAGCCGACCTACGGGTACTTGGCCACGATTCGCTGCTGCGAATTTTTATAAATAATTATTATATGAATAACTCAGTTTTGCGTGGTGGATTATTGCTAAACAACAATAGGGGGTGGGATTTCGGTGACAAGAACGCCCCGTCCAAATTGCAAGTTCGTAAGTGCAACGGTTCGACAGCTATCGTGGTCCCAAGACACACGTATATACCTATATATACAGGGTGTCTGGAAATTCGCGCACCATCGGCATACTGGCGGATTCCTTGCGAAAAATTGAGACGAAAGTTACCAATAAAAAAAAGTCCGCAACGGCCTAGTTTTCCTGTAAAATCATTTAATAACGAACCAATCAGCGTTCAGCTTTAGGAAAAAATGGTTAGAACATTGCGTAGCCGTCCGCCCCACTCCTGGGCAAAGCGGGGAACACCACACATTATTGTCTCGATCTCGGTGGTGGGGCGGACGGCGATGCGGAGCTTTAGCCAGTCTTTCCTAAAACCGATGCTGATTAGTCCGTTATTTAGTGCTTTTACACGAAAACTAAGTCCTTGCGGGCTTTTTTGCATAGGTAACTTTCTTCTCAATTTTTCGCAAGGAATCCGGCAGTATGCTGATGGTGCGCGAATTTCCAGACACCCTGTATAATAAGATCTATATTATTATTATTAATAATTCAGTTATGCGTGGTCGATTTTTGCTCAAAAACAATAGGGGGCGAGATTTCGATGACAAGAACACCCCTTCCAAATTGCAAGTTCATAAGTGCAACGGTTCGACAGATATCGTGGTCCCAAGAAAAACGTTCTGCAACGAAGAAGAAAAAGAAGAAAAAGAAGAAAAAGAAGATTGTGTTTTTCGATCAACTTTGACGGTCAATATCTCCGAAACCACTTGGTCGATTCTGTTGAACTTTTACAAGCAAGGTCAAGTGGGGAAGGCCTTACGCCCCTATAAATTTTATCGGAAAATAATCAGCGGTTCAAAAGATGTGACTGATTTTTTACAAGAACAAGAGCTTGCTCGGGTAAATGATTCGTGGCTGCTACGCCGAGTTAGTAGGGGGGAACTCGGCTGCGATTCGCTGCCGCGAATCTTGATAACAATGTTTCCGGCTTAATGGTTAGGTACTGCAAAAGATTGACTTACAGTAGGACGATCATCTTCTTCCTTTTTCTCTCTTTGATAGCTGAATGGCTGTGGACTTCTGGCTGGCCCGTGTTGTCCTCTACTGCTACTGATTACGGCTACGACTGCGTGTTGTGCTTGTGCGCTTGCACTCTCGATCTTCGAGCTTCCTTTCCTTGGATATCACTCTCGCTTCGTCTTGCAACCTCTGGTACATCCACTGACTCGATAAAAAAAAACCGCTGCCACCAATGTTGTATAGACTTTATTACTGTAGCCTACTGCGTTAGTAATTCGGAGGGTCGGCGTCTTCCCAGAGGTGAGGTAAAGGTTTCACTTCTAGTCGCGTTGACGAAACTTGATTTTATTAATGAAATACAAAGAATGATACAAAAGGTAAAAGGTTCTAGTTGTAGGTTGAGCACTTGCTCACGTTCGAGTTCTTGAGTATTCCGGGATTACTACCCAGCTCCAAAAGATTCTGCTCAAGACTGGCGCGGCCGGAGTCGGCGCCTAATTTATGCCTAAACGATGCATGGTCAGCTTTCCCAAGTATTTAGGTCGATGCTGAACCAGTGCACTTTCTTTATTGCTTAACTATAAACGTCTGACAAATAAGCTATTTGCTAGTTCAGCTAATTAATGAGGTTAGCTTACAACATTCTAGATAAAATGATATTCATCGCTGGCTTAAGTGGAATTAGGTAGCCCTTAGGATGCCTCCAAAATGCAATACCTAGTCTCACTGTTCCATTAAAATATTAATAATTTTTGGATTCTCATCAACTGTTTTTGTCACTGGACATGAACGATCTGCCTAGAACCGTAATGTTTTAATAGAAGTATGAAGTAATGCTAGTGGAATATGATCAAGTAATATCATCTTCTGTTTCCTAATTTACTTGCCATAGTGAGGTAACAATGCTTTGTAAAGTCAGACTTTCACAAGTGTACAGTATTCATCGACTATCTAAATGGTTGTAAAGTAAAGTAGACTGCTAAGGCTATAGAATTTACACTTAATGAGAAATTAAAGAAAACACAGTGAAAACGAAACAATGACGAAAATAAATTCAACGAAATCTGAATTCATTCCAGATCGAGCGTGGCTGAGCCTAAACGTACTATCCGCAATACTAACGCTATATAAAGGGTCTGGAAATAACGTTGTTTCAATTTGAAGAATATAATATTCTTGCCACAGCTCAATGAAATTTTGTGTGAAACTCAATTTTTATAGATGACATATATACATCACAAAGCTATAAACCCTATAAATTAAAAGCAATTCTGCGGAAAAAAATATAAATATATAAATATAGGAGTGTGGTCATCCCTTATGTCCTTGTCATGAAACTCCGTTAGGTAATTCTAATTTATATTGGTGCTATTTCCTTGGTTCTGACGCTGTGCACAGTGATAATGAATCTTCTGGTATAATTTTCTTGAACTAAAATACATCAACGCACGCCACGAAGCATGATGTCTTGTGCTGTACACGATGCGATTATTGACACCTGTCGAAGAGTTGGATATAATAATTAAAATTAAAATTAAAAGCAAGTTTACGAAAAGTGTCTACAACGCAAGCCGGACTTATTAAAAGCGTACATTATTACAGGTATTCACATAACCTCAAAGATTCGTGAGGTAAACGATCAATCACATAGGTTAATATTGATTGTTGTTCACAAGATATCGGGTCCATATCCGAACATGTTCGCCTTCTCCTCTGTGGAAAGTTTTTGATCAAACATTGTTTTGTGAAGTCTCGCGCAATTGAAATATTGTATCTTCCACATGCCGGCTGACTTTAACTGTCAGTTTGACAGATCCGCGCGCATGCGCAATGGTCTGGAGCGATGAAATGGGCTGAAGACGGAGAAAACGGAGATCGTGAAACGAGCCACCTCGAAATTACAAATTATCATATCTCAGCTATACATGCACATACTCTATTGATGTTAGGCTTAAATGAAAGCTCTTTCGATCCTTATTCTCACAAATGAGTTCTAGACCCCCATAATGTGATCAAATACGGTAGAATCGGGGAAACCTCATCTCCCCACTCCGCGGAAAATTGCCGCAGCTGTATAGAGACTCGGTAGAGTCGCCACAGAAAAAAACTTTGTTTTTAATGTACTTGGCGCGAGACTCTACCGAGTCTCTTGATATATTACCATTAGAGTTTCAATATTCATAGTCTTTTTAATCTTTGCGAAGACAAATATTAAATATTTGATTCTTTTTGTGATATATTCAATGTGCTTATCCCATTTCATGTTAAAATCAAAGTATATTCCCAAATACTTAACATTTTCTACTCTATGTACACTGATGTTATCAATTAAGACGTTTAGAGTCTTGGGCACACTATCACATTGATTTCCAAATGTCATATATACAGATTTACCTATGTCAGAGACAGTTTATTTAGCGCTAGCCAAATCGACACTTTGGTCAGATATTTATTCAGATTTTCCTGTGCCGATGACCAAGTATCAGCACTAGACACGATGACGGTGTCATCAGCATAGGACATTATTGTTTCCTTGGGCATATCACTCAGCAGATCATTGACGTATAGGATGAATAAGAGAGGACCTAGTATCGTTCCTTGTGGGACGCCTGTGGAAATCACTTTATATTCGCTCTCATGGTCATTTATCCTGACTTTTTGCTTCCTATCAGAGAGATAGCTGGATAAGAGTTTTAACGCATTACCTCTAGTCCCGTAACTTTCGAGTTTATCAATCAAAATTTCATGAGCTACGGTGTCGAATGCCTTAGCCAGATCTAAAAAAGCGGCAATTATTGGCTTACTGTTGCCTAATTTATTGTAGATTATATTTGTTATGTAAGTAAGTGCATCCGTGGTTCCTCTATTTTTCATAAAGCCGTATTGACGATCTAATATGATGTTGAATTTCTTTAGAAATGTATAAAGCCTGCTGTGAACCATTTTTTCAAAGATCTTTGCTATATTAGAAATAAGGGAGATGGGTCTATAATTAGACACACAAGATCTCTCTCCGGCTTTGTGAATCGGGACCACTTCTGCCATTTTGAGTGCCTTCGGCCAAATAGATTTGCTGATGCATAAATTGAAAATATGTTCTAAAGGAGTTGCAATATAGACTGATGTCGATTTTAGAGTTTTAGTATTGATACCATCAATACCACCTGTTTTATCTTTCAGTTCAAGAATAATTTCGCATATTTCAAATGCGTTTGTCGGGTCTAGAATCCATCGTATGTGGATTTCTCTCTGGTAATTTTAAATTAGCATCATTTGGCTGTCTAATTTTTTTACTTAGATTAGAACCAACCTCACAGAAGTATGCATTCATGGCATTGGCAATATCAGTTTTACTGTCTAATTTCCTACCATCAACATATACCTGATTTATTGTATTGACTTGTTTGCAATTTCTACCTAATTTGGTGTTAATTGCTTTCCAGAGATGCCTAGGGTTACCAGCACTTGTTCTCATCAGGTTACTTTCGTATTTAAATTTTGCATCTTTTATAACTCTGTTGAAGATTTTGATATAGTTTTTGTAGTCATTTTTTAATGTCACACTTGCTGGATTATTTTTCCACAGAGTGTATAACATTTCTTTGGTTTTACTAGAAACTAGAATTGCACTAGTAATCCACTTCTTTCTGGGTATCAAGTTTTTATTTTTTTTGGGTTTATGATTAGTGCTAGTGGCTTTATCGATACATGTATTAATTATTTTGATTAACTCATCAACGGCACAGTTCGGATCTTGTATTTCTAGTATGGAATTCCAATTTGTTTTGCTAGCCACTGTTGCCAGCTTTTTGTAATTAATGGTTTGTGGCTTTCTTTATTGACATTCGCGTTTGATGAAATATTATCAATAGTTGTAAGCAAAGGGTAGTGATCATTCAAAGGGTTAATGACTTTATATGATTTAGTTGTCATCATATCCGTTTTAACATAAAAATTGTCAATGCAAGTCCCCCTGTAGTTATCGTTGGGAGGTCTAGTTATGCCGGTATAACACAGTGTGTATTTGAATTGCAAAAAATTGTTTAAGAAATCCTGATCCACAGCATTATCGTACGAGTCATTACTAGAAATATTCTCCTGTAAGATGTCTATATTAAAATCTCCAACCAGACAATGATTCTTTGTATTTACATTTTTTATTAAATACTTTTTTATGCTGGAAGAAAATTCAGTCTTTGGAATATCGTGAGATCGGTATATTGCAGATACTCTTAGGAAATCGTTGTTGACTAATTTAATATCTGAACACAGTATCCTCAGTCTATCGATTACCACGGTATCAGTATTTACAATTATCTCGCTTTTTACGTACATAACCACGTCATCCGCTTTGTTTATTTTACTTTCATTATAGTACATATTATACCCTGGCAAGCGGTATAGTTGACAATACTGTAAGTCCCATGTTTCAGAGCATATTATGATGCTCGGTTTACTTAATAGACCCTCAACAAAGACTTCAAGTTTCGAGAAATTTGCATATAAGCTTCGAATATTGACATATAAAATCAATGTACTGTTAATGGCGATTTTTTCGTTGAGCGTCTGCAAACCGCTTACTTCGCATTCTTGATGTACAATAGATTCAAAGTTCACGCCCTGATCCATAATTATGAGTATTCGTCTTTCCTTGTTTTGGTTTTGGTGAATTTTGAAGTTCGCGGGTCCGTAGGTAAGCTTGATTGACCGGTTACCATGTGTTGATGTTGGCTGCTCTTTACTTTACTATTGAAGTACGGCAGAATAGGATTTGTGATGTAGTCAGTCATGTCGATGAGTTTCGCCATCTTTGCTTTATATACCTCGCATTTAGAGCTGTCACAAGCTTCATGTCTAACCTCAAAAGTTGTCTTGTAGTTGGTGTTACTAAATAAACAGTTTGCACAAGTGATCACATCGGGGTTGTTGCAATCTGCTGTTTTATGCTTCTTCGCACATTTTAAACATGTGGGATCATTTCTGCATTTTTTCGTACTATGCCCAAATCTTCCACAGATAAAGCACGGTCTCACGTTGATCAAATCGTATGCTTTACAGCTTTGGTAGCCAACAAAGATTTTATACTTGTTATCACTAATATGTTTGTGGATGTCCGCAGGCACTTCGACGATTGCTGATTGAGTGTTGTTTTTGCTACTTTTGTAGGAGTGAACTAGGGTGCATTTATCTGTGAAATTCCTTAAGTTTCTTGTATTGATGTCGTCTTGGAGTGCTTGATCGTCCATATTATCCAGATTGTTTATTCCTACTACACGCAGTTTCGGCTTCATTAGTTGTTCCATTTCAATTTCACACATATTAGACAACTTTTCTTTTAATGACTTGATTGCGTTATTTACACTTTCTTCATTAACAAAATTTACTATAACTTCATTTTCTTTTTTCGTTATAACTTTGTTTTTTTTTTGATCGATTTGTCTTTTATTAAGTAGTGCGAAACATACTTTTCAAGTTGGTCAATTTTAGTTTCTTTATGGCTTTTCTTAATTATAATTCTAGGAATTCGTTTTGGCTGTGGCTGGGGAATAGAATTTGAGGTTATTTGTGCATATGAGCTTTTGTTGATATGATGAACGGTATTCTCCTTTCCTTTCTTCAGCAATTCCTTAAGAATTCGGTTCTTGTCTTGGATTTCACAGTTGAGTTGCTTCAACAGGGTGTTTTCGACTTTCAGAGTTTCGATATCAGTATGATTATCATAAATAGCCTCGTTCATGCCATTTGCATTGTCTTTCGTGTTCGGGGCCTCCAGTATTTCCTGATAAATCTGTTTTTTCATTTCCTCTCTTTGAGAGGCTTTTAACTGAGAAATGATCATTCTTGCATCATGACTTAGCACTTTTTCGTTGAGTTTAGCGCTTAGGTTGACTTCTTGATGGTCAGGGCAAATTACGAAAGTATCCGTCAAAATTTTGGTGCCACTCAATTTATGAAAATGTTCCGTGTGGTACACACTTTCACATATGATACATATCACTATTTGTATTTTTTGTCTAGGATGACACTTGTAGATTTGCCACGGAAGCTTATCAGGCGGGACCCTTCCCGGATCCGCCATCTTAGATCTTATGATTGTAATGGATCTTATGGTTGTTTACACAATAATAATTAATCACGGAATTCCAAATACATTGATATTTGACGCCTGTCAAAGACACATTATGCTTCGCTACATCAGACGCATAGTTATCTTCCGTCCTTAGGAGGGAAACGTCCTCAGTACATAAGGATTTTGAAATATCTTTACTGACTCTGCAGAGTCTACAGAAGTAAGTTGCACCAAAGCTTTCCACGAATCCAAGCATGGTATTCAGGCCCAGATTGTCCCCAGTTATTAATATTAATTGGAAATAAACTTTGAACGTTTTGTTTTTCAAGTGAATTTCTATACCTTTAGAAGAAAGTAAATTAAGTTCTTCGATTACTTCTTTATAAATTATAACATTACCAAAAAGTTTTACGTCGTCCGAATGACAAAGCTGAACTAAAAGTACTTTGTTCACTTGGGAAGCAAACTCTGGCGGCATACACGGCAATGTAGCATAAAGAACGGATATTTTATGAATTCCACTGTGTGAACCCAAAGGGTTACCAGTTTCAAAATCATCTTGATACAATATTAATGGCAATGTAAGTCCATTTCTTGGTAAAGTTTTCTCTTTCCAAAAATCAGTTTGAACTATGTTCAAGATAACTCCACTATCACTTTTAATTAAATCATAATAATATTTATTAATAAACTCAAAGCTATTTGACAACTCCAGGAACGCTCTCAACGTTTTACTCAACGGTATGTATTGAGAGAATATTTTTGTATTCTCCAGCACACCAGATTTATTTTTTGTTTCCGTATAACCTAGCAGAATTTTTTGTGATTCTATATAAATTCCACATAAACGATATTGTTTCAGTCGTTTGTGTTCAGTACCGATATCTAAGATAACCCGTTGGATACTTTCAAAGGCTGCTGATATAACGTCTTTTCGCTCCTCGAGTGTTACAGAGTCTAGGATTAGATCTTTCAAAGCATTAGTATATGAATTATTCATAAATTCACACACCGCGTTAACGAGACGATGCGTTTGAATACGAGACATATTAGGATCAGAATAAAATTTTGAAGTAATACTCAATGCACTTCTCATTAACAAATTTTCTGAAGGCAAATTTCGTATCACAGGATCTTTGTTTAAAACTTGATTATCGTCAAATGCAAATATATTATCTAGGTGATGAGTATCATCATTATTGTCGATATCGTCGTGAATAGTAGAATGAGGTTGTACCGTGCATTTTGATGCCGAATTGTGTGTTGAAATGTGTCTGCGAAAAGATCTCTGGTTATCGAACGATCGATTACACGAATTTTGTATACATCTATACAGGGTGATTCAGGTTGGGCGCACCACCTTACGTGGGTGTATTCCTCCTGAGAATCTAAGACTAAATTTCTTTTACCAAAACTTCAAGGGACTAACGGTTTCGGAGCTATGGAAGATTTTAGTTGACCAATCACAGGGCTTATGAGTGACCAAGGCAGGGTCGGTTCAAGAGTGTAAATCGAGCAGTGCCCGCGGTGCTTTGATTTTTATTGTACGACGTTTCAGTTCAATTTCTGAATGAGTATGACGGCGTCGCCTCTTATAGATGTCTTCGTACGGCATTCACGTCCGTTCTCGTCGTCCTGATCCTCTAATTCATAGTTTCAGTCGTCCAGGTCCTCCACTCCGTAGTTTGAGTCGTCCAGGTACTGCGCTTCGTACTTCTTGTAGTCCAGGTTCTCCACACCATAGTTTGAGTCGTCCAGGTCCTCCGCCTCGTAGTTTCAGTCGTCCAGGTCCTCCGCTCCGTCGTTTCACTCGTCCAGGTCCTTCGCTCCGTAGTTTTCGTAGTCCAGGTCCTCCGCTCCGTAGTTCTTGTGGTCTCGGTCCTTCGCTCCGTAGTTTCAGTCGTCCAGGTCAAGCGCTCTGTAGTTCTCGTAGTCCAGGTCCTCCGCACCGTAGTTTGAGTCGTCCAGGTCCTGCGCTCCGTAGTTTGAGTCGTCCAGGTCCTCCGCTCCGTAGTTTCAGTCGTCCAGGTCCTGCTCTCCGTAGTTTCAGTCGTCCAAGCCCTGCGGCTACGAGAACTACAAAGCGCAGGACCTGGACGACTGAAACTACGGAGAGCAGAACCTGGATGACTCAAACTAGAGTGCTAAGGACCTGGACTACGCAAACTACGAAGCGAAGGACCTGGACGAGTGAAACTACGGAGCGGAGGACCTGAACGACTGAAACTACGAGGCGGAGGACTTGGACGACTCAAACTACGGTGTGGAGAACCTGGACTACAAGAACTACGAAGCGCAGTACCTGGACGACTCAAAGTACGGAGTGGAGGACCTGGACGACTGAAACTATGAATCAGAGGATCAGGATGACGAGAACGGAGGTGAATGTCGTACGAAGACATCTCCAGGAGGCAACGCCGTCATACTCATCTAGAAATCGAACTGAAACGTCGTACAATAAAAATCGAACCGCCGCGGGCACTGCTCGACTTACACTCTTGAACCGGCCCTGTCTACGTCACTCATAAGCCCTGTGATTGGTCAACTAAGACCTTCCGTAGCTCCCAAACCGTTAGTCCCTCGAAGTTTTGGTAAAGGAAATTTAGTCTTAGATTTTCAGGGGGAATACACCCACGTAAGGTGGTGCGCCCAACCTGAATCACCCTGTATATGGGCCATTCCATGTCAAATCGACCAAATATCTCAAAAATTATTATAGTTACAAAAATGTGCTTGTGTTCGGTTTGAAGAGGATACTTGGGGCTATGGAAGAAAAAATATTTCGAAAAAAAAATTTGGAAAATGAAAAATTTGTAGAATTTTGAATTTCCAAAATTGTCAAAATCGACTATCGACATTAAATTTTGAGCTCAATTTTTTTTACATACTACCTTTGAATGATCTTAAAAGATCCTGAAATTTTCAGAGTTGCGTTTTTTTTTTTTTAAATATGAATTTTTGAATTTTGACAACAAAAAATTTTTTTTTTTTACCAACCTCTAAGTCAAGTAAAGTTAAGAAAACATGTAGTTTTGTGATTTTGAGCAAGTAAAAGTTCATTTCATGACATAAGAACGTAACAGAAACATAATTGAAATAAGCTTAGGCAATTAGACTTCCGGGTGCCGTGCAGGTGACAGGTTAGAAGTGATAGTACGTGATGAATAATACGTAGCGTGTGAGAACCAGTCACGGTGACACTAAGGATAGGAAGTACGAGGGAAGTAGAGCAGAAGAGAAGACGAGAAGTAAAAGATAGAGGAAGGAAGGAAGCAGTGAGGAGAGAAAAGGCAATTAAGTAGAGACCTAACCTAGAAGTTATAGGTAACAGAAGGAGGAGAGCGCAGGCGCGAATGGGGAAAGACGGACTACGTGAGTCGAAGTCAGGAGCGGCAACGAGGGGGGAGAGTGAAGAGGAACTCACAGAGGAGTGGGGGACACCGAGAGGCTCGCTGGAAACAATAAAGAGAGGGAGGCCGTTCAAAGCCGAAACGTGGAGCAGAAAGAGGGCAGCATCGGACGGCTTGCTGATGGAGTACTTTAAAAAGAGGAAAGCGGAAGAAGAGGAAGGAGCAGCAGAGGAGAGAATATTCAAAAAGAGCACAAAGGTAGCTAGATCACCAGGAGATGAAAAAGGAGAAAGGAAAGAGGACGGCAGGAAAGTGGGAGGAGAAAGAAACAAAACCGGAACCCAAGAAAAGAAGGAAGACGGACAGAAAAAAGAGACCGAAGGAGGATTGGCGGGATGGATGAAAATAATAGCGGAACAAATGGCAGAAGGTACAAGAACGGTAACAGAAGAAATGAAGAAACTAAGAGAAGAAATAGAAATGGGAAGGAAAGAAACGAGAGAAGAAGTGACAAGCCTGAGAAGAGAACTAGAAGAGACAATAAGACAAGGGAGAGAAGAAAGAGAAAGGCTGAAAGGAAGAATAGAGGAACTAGAAGAAGAGTGGAGGAGAAGGAAGACAAAAGAAGAGGAGAGAAGAGAAAAAGAAATTAGAGAAGGAGAAGAGAGAATGAGGAGGGTGATAGAAGAAGCGAATGAAAGAGAAAAAAGAAGAGAAAGGGCACAAGAAGGTAGAGTAAAGGAGCTGGAGGACACATGGGAAAGAAGAGATAAACAAGAAAGGAGAAACAACATCATAATAACGGGGGATGAAGTGAACACGGAACCCGGGACAGAAAGGGCCGCAAGAGAGGTCATAGAGAGGCTGATAGGTCACAGTGCAGGAATAACAAAAGCAATAGTACTGGGGAGAGCGAGGAATGCAATAATGGTAACGATGGCGAGCTGGGAGGAAAAAAAGCAGATAATGTCCATGAAGGGAAAGCTAAAAGGAAGCAGAATTTACATTGACGAAGACCTGACAAAAAAAGAAAGGGAAATACAAAAGGAACTACGAGACAGGGCCAGGATAGAAAGAGAGAGAGGGGAGAGAGTAAGAGTGGCATATCAAAAGATATGGATTGGGGAGACTCTATGGGTATGGGACAAGGAGCGAGGGGACATGAGAGAAACTGAACAGATAAGGGGGAACGTAGAGAGAGGGGCAGGCAGGGGAAGAGGAAGGGGAATAGGAAGAGGGAGGGGGTAGGACAGTGAAGAAGAAAAGGGAGCGAAGGTACTACTGTGGATCGTAGCTGGGGTAAGAGAGGGAGGGAGGAAGGAAAAGGGAAGGGAGGGAGAAATAGAAAATAAGAAATAGGACAGGAAACGTAGAATAAGACGTAGAATAAGGAGATAGGTAGTTCTAGTGTCGAACACGCCGACAATGTATTATAATTCGCTTTGATTGTAAGATTGCTTAATTTGTATCGTTGCATGACTATTGTCTGAAGTACTATGAGAAGGGGTAAAATCTGTTATGAGTATTCTTAAGTTTATTAAGTTTGTTCTGAAGTGTTTTTTTTTTTTTTTTTAAAGTTACTTGAAGTTATTTTGCGCAATGCCAACTACATAAAGTAAGGAATACGGAAACATAAGTAGTAATAAGCACAGAAATAGGATAAAGGGACGGGGTCTTAAGAAGAGGGTATGGGGGGAGAGCAGAGGGAGAGAGGAAGGATAAGGGAAAGGTAGGATGAAATAGATAATAAGATAGAGGGTAAGAAAAGAAAAAGAAAAGATAGATTAGAATAAGGTGTAGATTAAGCAGAAATGTTAAATCCTGTAACGCCGAAAAGCAAACAAAAGGGACAATAAACTTGAAACAAGCTTAGGCTTGAAACGCTATACCAAATAAATGAAAATTCAATTTGAATTATGTTTCTGTTTTAACGTTCTTATGTCAAAAAATAAACTTTTACTTGCTCAATATCACAAAACTACATGTTTTCTCAACTTTACTTGACTTAGAGGTTGAAAAAAATTTTTTTTTTTGCCAAAATTCAAAAATTCATATTTAAGAAAAAAAAAAACGCAACTCTGACAATTTCAGGATCTTTTAAGATCATTTGAAGGTAGTATATAAAAAAAATTGAGCTAAAAATTTAATGTCGATAGTCGATTTTGACAATTTTGTAAATTCAAAATTCTACAAATTTTTCATTTTCCAATTTTTTTTTTCGAAATATTTTTTTTCCATAGCCCCAAGTATCCTCTTTAAAACGAACACAAGCACATTTCTGTAACTATAATAGTTTTCGAGATATTTGAAAAACAAACTTGAAAAATGGGAAAAATAGTGAAATTTTCAATTTTTAATAACTTTCGGAAATTTTTTTTTAAATTTTTTTCCTTTGGCAGATCTTCGTTTTATGATGAAAGAAAACTTTTGACCAAATTTCGTCCAAATCGAAGGGGGTTGATTCCAACCATTGGTCGATTTGACATGGAATGACCCATATACATTCATGATTTTTCGTGAATTATGCACAAACTTCATGTGCATCACGATGTGCTTCATCTCAATCTTTTCCAAACACAATGTACACTCGAGTATCATATTTTAAAATTTATGTTGATGAACTGGTTTAAACTGAAGTATATATTAAAATTGGAAAATGCGGTAACGATTGAAAAATAAATCTGGTGTGTTAGTATTGGACTGTCATACTATGTATTTGTGTGGGATCAATATTTTGCTCTCCGACCTTCTGAATATCGGACCAAACAGTTTCAGCAGCGATAAAATGCCTTGAACCTTCAATGTTGTATAAAAACTTTTGCAAGAACACCCAGACTCTTTCTGCTTCTGCGGAGTACTTAGCACCTAAAGCGTAATATATTTTGAAGCACATATCCACTGCACCCATTAGGTTGCTTGCGGTGTACTTAACTTCATTAACGATGACATAGATTGCATCATAATTCTTTGGTTCCCCAACAACGACAATGGAGGGTTGACACGTTAAGCCATATTTGAAAAGTTTTTCTTTGCGCTGGTTCATAATAGTTTCTAAATCGCCCATGACCTATAAACACATGATAGGTATATGGAATCGCATATATGAATGTTTCAAGAGAATAGAATAAAATGTTGAGAATAAGACTCTTTTGCCACGAAGAAGGCAACTAATGTCTCGAGCAATATTCATACTTTATATAATAGAAGGAAATGTAACTTTTATCAAGCAGTTTTCAAATATCACACGATAACATGGCCCTCACAGTAGTCCAAAGGAGTAAAAAAATAGAAAAATGCAATGAGGCCCTATAAAGTACCATTCTGTTCGAAATAAAAAAGTTTGCAATCATGCTAGCTATCTATCTAGTACATCGTACACTGGATTGTTGGTTCTCAAATATATACTTACAGCAATGCTGCATATAAACCCTTCAGCCTGCTCCAGAATGGAAGGCTTCCATTTTCTTGAGTTTCCTGTTTTTATTAGAGAAGGTCTTAATAGGTACGGTAATTTCAATAATCCCAAAACTTCAACCGGAATATCGTCTGAAACTATGATTGAAGAACGTAATTATATTGATGGTTGCAGGGTGACTAAAATATTATAAATACAGGGTGAGTTTTCTCCGGGGTCTGATCTGGGAGGAGCTTCAACGTGCTAAAGTACTGAGGTGTGCTATACGTGTGGATGTAAACAAATTTGGAGATAAGGGTATCTGCTTGATAATCACACACTATTATTTTGATGCGAACGAGTATGAATAGAAGAAGGCGGAGCTCCAGCACGTTGAAGCTCCTCCCAGATTAGACCCCGGAGAAAACTGACCCTGTATGTTGTGACGAGGATTTTGTTAACCCCCGGATCTGGACCGGATAACCAGCCTCCGGGGTCAATCCCACGTACACACAGCTATACTAAAAACTCGAATTTTTAAATGTTTGGGCGCCAGGCGAACTATCTTCGCCACGAAACTCTAAATAACAAAAAAAAAACAACGAAGCCTCACGAATATTTACAAGCGGCGGCTAGCTGCAGTACCGCGGAGAGGGGTCGGGATTATGTGAGGGATTAGCTAAGACAGTAACGACTCGAGATATTTAAAAAAAAATAATAATAAAGAATTTATTCAAATAACAAAAAAAATTAAATAAAGAGAAAATAATAATTTTAACAATAATCGCACACCTCGTTACGAGCTTTACATTAAATAATACTCCCAAAAATAAACTTCCACGTGGGATAGTAATAACAGGCGAAAAGAACCAAACAAAAAAAAAAAGGAGACAAACTAATTAGCTCGACAAATCAAAGCCACGCGGCTCACTACAACTAGTTAACGACTAAATTTAGCAGTTCTTAAGACTACTCGGTGGCGGTAGCGCAAAAATCAAAATAACAAAAAAAAGACAGAAGAAATAATAGAAACGACTCAGAAAATCATCCCACGGCTGTTGCTAGGCAGCAACCGCGACGACGAGAGGTAAGGCCTCTGCGTTACCGACCACCTATTTTATTTCAATTCTTACTTAAGGGTAGGAGATACTGAAATTTGAGTGCAAAAATTTCAAAAAAATCGACTTTCGGTTTTTTACAGAAAAGTGTTCTTTGAACTCTTATCTATACGTACGTAAATCCTTGAACCGAAAAAAAATTTATTATGCCTCGTTTACTCAATAAAGCGTATAGTGTTTCAGCAGGAGTTTCCAATTTTTCTATATTTCGGTTATCGCTATTTCAATTTGTAAAAAAAAGTAACTTGAGATGCATTTTTTCATCCAGCTACCATACTAAAGTGATTCACATAAGATGTTCTTGGTAATGCAGTTTCTGAATCTATAATTTTGGTCAATGGCGTGAGATGGCACTCATGTTGGGTAGGCACTAGGCATACCGCGAAGGCGGGAATTCGAGCATTACGAGCGAAATTCACGGTGTGCTTTACTCGAACAACGTGCTTTAATAAAAAAAATGCATCGAATTCATCGACGTTGGCGAAAGCCTAAAGGGAGAAGTAGCGCTCGGCAGCAGCAGGCGATAGATGCTCGAAGGATTCTGGGCGAAAAACGGGTAGACCGGCAGAACATCAAATAGAGCCGCGTGGCTCGAACGACCCTAACCTCAATCTTGATCCCCATCCAAATCCATCTCTTGAAGCAGGTGATTTTTTACCAATTTACTCTTCGTGTTTACAGGATTTAGTGAAAAACGTGAAGTGCAATAACTGTGAAAGGCAAGAAGTGTTCGTGCAAGTGCGTGATCATCATGGTTTCAGTGTGAAATTATTATTGAAGTGTAGTGTGTGTGGTTTCAGATAGTTGGATAGTTATTCAAGTCCACGTGTCAAGAACTATAGTTCTAGTAGTGATATGACCATGTGGTGTAATAATTTCGATTTCTTTTCAGCTATCAAGTCGTAAGAGTCGTCTTGACGAATTGCATTTCGCACAAAGAAGGATGTTTTTCATCAAGCCTCAAAAGATAAGTACACCTAAATATCTAATTTTGTACATTTCCTTTTCTATTATATTACTTATATTATTCTTCAAAGCATAATTATTATCTTGTTTCACTCTGATATTTGTATTTACAGAGACGGTTCCTGTAAAGCTGTCAGCATGATGATCGACATGCAGTTCAAAACGCCTGTATTCATTCCACAGAACCAGATTTACGAGTTATCAACCGCACAATTCGCTCCGCAGTCCGCAAGTCAAATTGCTCACACTCGATGAGACCAAGTTTATATCAACCGAACTGCTAAAATATATGTTCAAATTTTTCAAAGTTGAAATAATTTATATCCCTTATAATTCCATCCAATTTCCTTGAAATCGTAATTTCTGAAATGTAGCATGTATAATGAAAATGTGAATTCCACTCAAATATTGCAGGAACAATTTTTTTTCAACGTAACATGCTCCAAAACTATTGGCAATCTCGTCCGAGATTAGTTTGGTTCATACAGTAATTGAAATCTTGAATTTTGTCAATAGTCTAAAAAAAAAACTTAAAATCGATTTATCTCAAAACTATGTTTTTGCCAATTCAAAAATCTCCCTGCGCTGAAGCTTTTGTTGTAGACTTCTGAAATGTTCAGGGCACATTCTTAGATACATTAGCTACAAATTTACGTCAGATTATGAAAATCGAGAAACAATTGCGGATTTTAGAAAAAATAATTGAAATGAAATTTTTCACTTTTCATGAAAAAGAGTGTCCAAAACAAGTTTCGCAGCCATCTCAAAAATACGACGTAGTTTTGTAGCTTAGGTATCCAAAAGTATGTGTGTTGAAGCCCAGCAAGATTCAAGAATAATTGGAGCGCAGGGAGGTGTTCGAATAAAAGCTGTTTCAAAAGCATTGTGAGGAGTAACTCTGTACTTATCGGTTCAAATGACTTGAGATTTGCACAGAGTCTATGTTTTGAGATGGAGAACATGTATGTAAAACCTCATTTGAAAATTGCAATTGGTTGAGATGGGCAGATTTCAGTATCTCCTACCCTTAACTAACTTATTCTAACTCTGCCTCGGGGGCAACAAAAGTTGATGGGAATCTGAATTTCGCCAACAGTTCGCACCATAAAATCAGAAAAAAAAAAACAAACTTCTACGTGACTCAAAACAGCCGTGGTCTAGCCCAACGGCTAACTCTCCTCGTGGGAGTGCGAGAGAGAGCGCGACGGTGACCGACTCTGTCTCTGTCGCACGCGTGTGCGGAGATACTCGACTCTACAAAAATCTTATTTTTGACTCGAAAAGTTCGTCCAACAACATTTGACTCGAAATCACTTTTTCTCCGGGACCCTGGTGACGGCCTACCGACTCGGAGATCGGTTTAACTCGATCCCAAAATCTAAGGAGCCTCGTGGCTGCGAACAAGGCAGTATGGCTGATGGCCGTTGCCGGATTCAAATCATTCGTGGGCTAAGTGAGCTATCGCTTACCGTTGGCCAGCCACCTGATGAAATAGTCTCCTTCGCAGGAGAAATCCCAAATCAATCCCTCGGGGGTCCTCAAAAATTCACAACTTTCCTCCGTGGGGTCTCACAAACTCAATATTCTACTGGACCCGAAACTCAATCGCCAAACAAATTCGCTAAACACTAATCTAAGGTCTAGCCTAAGGCAGAGCCTACGGCAGAGTCTACGGCAGAGTCTCCTCCGATCGCAAGGTGCCGGTCGTTAGCACCCTCGTTAGACGATCGATCGTTAGATCGCCTAACACCTGGCGGCGTATTGTCGTGCCGCGCGAAAACTCAAAATTCGCATCGACGTTGGAAGTCTTCATAGTAGGCCCACGGTTCGCCGGCTCTTGGGGGTGGCGGGAATCTCTTCCACCACCGATTTCCCTCGTTGCTGAGTGCCCTCGGCACTCCCCCGTGTCCTTGACCGTAGGTGAGATGGCTTCCGTAGTCCGGTGTCATAAAAAAACGTAGTCCGCGGGGCTCTCATGCCAACCCGCGGTTAGTTCAGCGAGTCATTCGTCCGTCAATCGTCAGGTATTTGGCCGTGCCTCCCACATATCAGAGAAAAAGTGCAAAAAGAAACAAAAGAATAAGTCTTAACTCAACAATCTCAGATCGGTCACGGTCGCCTCTCGGAGTGAAAATTAGCGTCGTGGCTATCCTAACGCATTCACACGGCTGCGCAGGCATCGTTACCCCCTTAACTAAGGTCTTCTAAGGGAAGGTGAGCGTATTGTAACATGCAATGTTACAATGTATAGGTATATGTATGGACACACCTTCAAGGTCCAATGACGATCGTAACCGCTTAGTCCTTGCAATTTCTACTACACTAGCTGCTATGTCGGGCCATTTTTTTAGAAACCTTTCAGGATCATTACACACATTCGACAATTCAAAGTCAAGTTGCAACTGAAAATGTTATGTATATTATCAGTGAAATTTTGACAAACTGATTTTATCGTTATTAGATTATTAAAAGAAAGTTTAATCGCAAAATCTTTGCTACAAGATTCGAATTATATAAGTGTGTACTCAAAAAAAATTTCAATCGTCTGCGATGAAAGTGCAGTATGCACAAGGGACCATTCACAGACCATTTCCTGCCCACCGCTCCAAAGAAGCTCCTTGTGCATACACTTTTATCACAGAATAAAATTTCCTTTCAGCTCACATACCATCATAATGTGAATTTTGTAGATGAGAATATCTGATAAGACCTCTTTTGGTTATTTTGAAGGAAAAAAAAACAGATCGTTGATAAAATCTCCCTAAAGACCTCCCCTTAAATTTCAAACATTTTATGTTGGCTAACAACTAAATACTACTCTGACTGCTTTTCCAATAATTAAGCATTATGAAATTCGGAATTTCGTATTATTCACAAACGTATACAGAGCAAGGCATACCAAAATAATGTACAATAAAGCCATACTAAAAATTTCCTTACCAATGAAGATCCAATTGGTGTCGAGAGAATAGGATTCTCCTGGTAGTAAGTAGCAATCGATAACGTCTTTTCTCGCATGGCATGTGTCTTCTTCCATAGAGTCCTTGCCAAGTCGATATCATCTGGAGAAATTGTGCTCAATTGCAGCAAATACTTATCATCATCTTTCGGCTCAGTCGGCGATACTTGTTTATCAGCTTTCAAAATGTTTTTCTTCAAATATCGTTTGGTATTGGCATACTTGTCCCAAAGTTTCCCAGATGCTGCACGTTTCTCTGCGCCACCCTGATACGGTACGAAGTATGTAGCCTGACGTTCGTATCGAAAAACACTTTCGATCTCTGCAGCCCAGAATTTGAGAGTATCTGTCGATATTCTATCACAAAAGAATTTACGCACATGTATAATACAATATGTATGTGGATACCCTTATACTACACACTGGAAGTGCGAAAATAATTTCATAAAAATAGAAAGAATGAAAAGTCAATAAAATATTGTTAACTTAAAAAATTCGAACTTATAAAACCTCAAAAAAATTGTACTTTTCTGAAATCTATGATTTTCATGAACAACCAGTGGATTCAGATAACAAACTACAGTATTTTAAACTTTCGAGACAAATAATGCGCTACATACTTCAACGATGTGTTGTTCAACAGGTGCTCGACTATGATATCACACAGTTTTTTTCTATCAGTGGTCGTCAATTGGATATTTTTCAAAACTGCTCGTCCAGTCGCAGTTTTGTTTAATAGCTGCTTTAATTTCTATAAAAGAAAGCCAACAATAAATGAAGATGAACATTTACGCAAGTAGATATGTAATAATATATTTCAAGTTGGTAAGGGCAGGTTTGATTGAGAATTCATTTCAAGCACTGATTATTTACCATTCACAATATTCACTAATTAAAGGTTAAAATAATTAAAATATTGACTTGGAAATTTGTTGGAATTGAATTACTTATTGTTAGTTATTATTACAAGTCCGTTAGATTTTTGGAATAAACTATATATGATTAAAAACTCTACTAATTTTCTATTAAATTTAATATGAAATTCCGATTTTCAGATTTTGTTTCAAGATAATGGATGTTTATCCGATTAATTAAAAGTTCGATTCGTTTTTTAATTGCAACAATAAATACGAAAAATGAAATCAGTTTAATTGAATTTAATTGAAAATAATATGAACTGCAATTGAAAATTAGATTGAATTAATCATCATTTCTCCTCGGAATAGGTCACGGTTTGATTCTATAATATAATGTATACAATACTAAAAAAAATGTTAAGCTACTCCAACAATTACAGAAAAATTTGTTGATTTTTTCTGAACCAAGCTACTATAGGAAATAAATAGAGACTCTACCTGACCGTTCGCTCGTGTAACTTGTGTTGACGCCACCGAAGTATCGCTATACTCTGAAAAAGTATCAGCTTGAAGAGTAATTGTACTCGAACTCTGTGTATTTTGTTCGTTGTCGCAATCATCGAAGGTACTATCTATAGAAAGCGTTGACACCGTTGTGGTACTCTGTAAGTGAATAAAATATTGAACGATCTAAATGCTGTCAACCATTTTTGTTTCAAGCTGATGATTTATACCATCTTCACTACTATCAATCTTTTACTATTGCCTTGTCACCGAAATTATTGAAAAGGAATTGTATTATAAAGAACCAATCGCTGAATTTTTTAAACAAATACCGGAAAATGGCAGAACATAAATGACACATTTTCAATTGCAAGTTCAGTTGATATTTTATCTTGCTAAGAAAAAAAATGTCGGACCCTGGAACAGACGTGCCATACACATGGATGTAATGAACTGTGTACGTATGTACATCATTTCTCAAAAAAATGCATCGATATAAAAAAAGGCTTACCCCGCAATCATTGCTCCCGTCGTTTCTTTAGAAATTTACACCTTGGTCCAAGCTTTGGAATTAATTCTTTCACAACTTCATATGGCATTGTTAATAGCGTCTCCTTATCGATACATTCTTCTGTAGCAATTTATAAAGTCGAACTCATTAACAAAAATGGCTACTAAGAAAATGATTGAGTAATCTTGTACTTACCCTTGAATTTTGGATAGAGGTCTTCGAGTCCCCATAATTTCAACTGATTTTCAACCGAATCTTCGGTATCCATCATCACATAAGTCCCCACAAAAATCGAATCGCAATAAAAACAATCACTTCAACCGACTGATAGAAAAATGACCACGATAATCGTTATAACTACCACGGACACGTCCGCGATAATATTTAAAAAGAGCAATCGACGAAAGGTACGTTTGCTGTTCTTTATTTTTTTCAAACCGGTATTAACCATAAATTAATTAGTAAGTATTTTCTAGTTTATTCAATTTCATGTTGTTTATATTTCAAATGTTCGTATCTATTTGTCAACGAAGTTATCTCGCATAAAGATACTCCTCAGATAATGAGCCGCAACGTGGAGCGGTCGCGGATTGGCCGTGAACAGAGGTCTAGCATAAAAGCTACGGCTATTATATGTATAGACTCTCCAGGGGCTACGCATGGCGGTTCTTGAGACGACTCGCAAAACGCTGTACGACTGAGTGATGATATTTAATTGGTGAATTTTTTCATGACGTCATTAGTGCAACCAATCACAGCTTGCGTTGACGAGTCGACTGCCACCTTATGGTTGGTGGAACTATGCGAACATCGTTGACTTTGAGGTGATACATTCAGCGTAAAAAATCGTAGCAGCATCAAATAGAAAGCATGTTAAAACTTGTTGAATCCTATATGCTTGTCGATCTTGAATTTATAATTGCCATTCAATTGGGGTCATATTGTTTGAAAAAATACAAGAAAACAGCTATGTGACTCAAAAACTTATAAACTTTCGTAGTTTCCTTCCGTGGGTTTGGACTAATTATAAACACACTTTTTAGGTCGCTCAAGCAAAGTTTATCAATATTTTATAGATGTTACATGATAATTTTATAAATGCTATATCATAATCAACGGTAGAGAATGCGATTACCTTCTTCTCCGGAGGAAGTATACCGATATTATAGGCTCTCATGCTGCTCACTCAAAAGTATTACGAATTCATTAAGCGTTTATAAAAGTAATAGCGATAACTATCCGTTATTCAAATAAAAAATTAAAACCAGTAACAAAATTCTTCATTCACTTGAGATTGTTCTATGTAGAACAATAATATAAGATTTGGAATATTGACTAATTCTTTTTTTTTTAAGTCATAAGTAGTATCATCGGTAAAAAATTTATATTTTCCACGAATGTGATTGCTGTTCATGATTAAAGTGTAGGATCACGAAAACGATTCTTTGGGTTTATTTATGCTGTACGAATTCATTGAAAAATGTTTAAAATATTCATTGTTGTTAAGTAAAAAAATGAACATTTTACCATTGAATGAGCTATCTTTATAAAAGTCTCCTGTAACTGTCGCTAATACTGGATCAAAATGCAAAGGATAAACTAATAAGGTGTTCCCTAATACGCTTATTGTGAGACGAATACAGAGTAATATTTACACAAACCTATATTCGGTTTCTTATTAGATTTTTTTTACACACTATGCCAAGCTTCAGTAGTACATATCTCCAATTCAAATTGATCAATTTTAATTTTCTATATATTAGTATTTCTAAAAGTTCACAATATACCCAATCAAGTTGATTTTGAAAAGATGTAGACGAAAAGTGGAAATTTTTTGGTACGTAGCTCGAGGTCTGCTTCATACGTAGATACCTATGCCTTCTACCGCGCCCTATACATTGTATAATCGCGGTTGAACAATGTAGGCTGTTATACAGGGTGTCTGGAAATTCGCGCACCATCGGCATACTGGCGGATTCCTCGCGAAAAATTGAGACGAAAGTTATCTATGCGAAAAAGTCCGCGAGGACTTAGTTTCCCTGTAAAATCATTTAATAACGAACCAATCAGCATTTGGCTTTAGAAAAGAATAGTTAGAACATCGCATAGCCGTCCGCCCCACTCCTCGGCGAAGCGGGGAACACCACACATTATTGTCTCGATCTCGGTAGTGGGGCGGACGGCGATGCGGAGCTTTAGCCACTCTTTCTTAAAGCCGAACGCTGATTGGTTCGTTATTAAGTGCTTTTACACGAAAACTAAGTCCTCGCGGACTTTTTTGCATAGGTAACTTTCGTCTCAATTTTTCGCAAGGAATCCGCCAGTATGCCGATGGTGCGCGAATCTCCAGACACCCTGTATATTGTATCATCGCGATATACATTGCTATATGTAGAATTGATATTTTCAAAACATCTCTATTCTTTCATCTTCAGAATATATTTTCAGTTTGATCACAGCTCACAAGTTTACGTCGCAGATACTTTTTTGTGTTCACGAAGGACGTCCTAACTCTCACATCGGTGCCTGTTATTTAGTCATTCCGCAGTCGAAACACTCATGTGTTATATCATGGGTACAATGTATACACACTAATCGTCCAAAAAAATATGTCCTATTGTTAGGTGGAAACAGTGTTGTGAAACTTGTGATTGAATTTTTATTCAATATTATCCATTACTTTCGTAATGTGTAATCGAATCAAGTTTAATCGCACATTACCGAAGTAACGGGTAACTAAATCAGGTTTAATTACTCTTTACCAGAATAATGGTCAATTGAATAAAAATTTTATCACACATTACCTGAGTACAACAGTATTTTAAATAGACAAATACACAGATGTTTTTCATTAAATTACTGTTATACGCGATGGGTCACATGAAAGACTGTTTCAGCGCGTGAACATAGCTCTATGCGAATGATGCGTATATCATATATACTGGGCCTTCCACACCGTTTCGACCTGGGTTTGACTTTCAACCCCTTGGATTCGCTGCATAATTTTGTATAGGGTTATTTTATCTTTTAACAGTATTCCCTGATTTTTTTTCAGATTTTTTCAAGAAAATCTCTTGAAATAAAATAATAAAATCACTGAAAAAAGCAGCACATCGAAGGCCACTTTTTAAAAATCTAAAAAAAATTTCAAAAATCCTGCATTCGATGTAAAGAATTTTGGCGTGTGGACCAGGGTGGGCCGGCGTTCGCTTCTATCTGTAATTTGCAGTTTCCTGGGAAATTTTTTTTCTGCTAAAGTCAGTTCACTGCGGTGGAGCAGTTGCTTGAACATTATTATATGTGATTTCGGATTTTCCAGAATTTTTTCAGATTTTGTTCGAAGCCATTTTATTCGTTTTCGTAATTTTTTTATTTATAATGGATATATGTGTATGTATGGGGCACTCCACCTCGGGTTCCTCAAGCTCTATAAACCGAGCAAGGGGAACGTGGGCTGAGCTCCGACCGAGCGCGTCTCCAGGTGGCGGATAGGAGAGGGCCAGGGAGAGGCGCGGCACCTGCGGTCTCGGGGACCGGGGTGCCGGCTGGCAACCGGAAACCGAGACCGCTGGCTGCGGGTCCCCGGGTCTGTTGGTGGCTATACGTAACCCGGCCGGCGTAACAACTGGCCCAGGGGAACTAAGGCCCCGACCGCGGACCCATGGCTCCCCAAGCCAAGGTGTAAGCAATCGTGCTGAGGGCTGAATGGCACTGGGGTACAGTGTCGATAACGATGCCCTTGGGGTACCGGGCGACCCCCCATTGTATTTAGCCTTACCCCCACACGGCAGGCTCTGTGGGGGCGGACCTTTTATTTCCTGCACACTCGTGGGATCAAAATGGATCATAACAACAAAAAACAAAAAAACGACGGAAACGCGGAGGACGCGACAGAGCTGGGTCCGCGCGATGAGGCTGCCTCAATGGAGGTGGACTCACCGGCAGGTCAGGGCTCCGGGGAAGGTGGGCTGGCCGTGGACATGGAGACACTCGTCTCCATGACACGCGGCGGCCTGTCGGTCTCGGGGACCAGTCCGACCCTGACTCAGTCGTCAAGGGTGGAAGAGGGCTCGGTACCCACTGGGACCTCGGACACCACAAGCGAAAGGGCCAAGAGGGCAAACCGCTCGGGAGCGGCGAAGAGGAAGGCGAGGAGGGCCAAGCAGGCCGCCGAGGCTCCCTCAGAACCGAGCCTGGGCGGGATCCCCCAGGCCAGCACGGCAGAGCGCGCCGAAGCGGGGGGCCCAGGCAGTGGGCGACCCGTGGGTGGCGCGCCTACCAGCGCCACACCGGTGGGGGCGGGGGGCTCGGGCACGAAGAGGCCCAGGCCCTCGGATAGTACCCCGCCGGAGGTTTACTCGGCGCCCAAGAGGGGCAGAGAGGCAACTCACCCGAAACCGAGGAGCTACAAGGAGGCGGCGGAGGGAGGCAGGAGGGTGGTTATCGCACCCTCCGGCTATCCCGAGGTCACCCTTGGCGCTGCGGAGGGAGACCTGGTGGTTCAGGCGCTGTGCGCGGCGATGGACTCCATCCCGGAAGGGAAGGGGGTACCTTGCTTCGAGCAGTACCGATGCGACCAGGGCATCCTGTGGGTGACCTGCTCGGATGAGAAGGCTCTGGACTGACTAAGGTCCACAGTTCCGACGCTGGTGCCCTGGGGGGGGGGGCCTCTCTCCAATTGCTGGAGAAGGGGCAACTACCCAGGCTCACCAGGATGGTCTCGGTCTTCCCTGGTATCCCAGAGAAGAACGAGGTCATCCTCAAAAGGCTTAGACGCCAAAACGCCGGGTTCCAGACCCACCTGTGGAGGGTCTGGGACAGGAAGGAGGGCCAGAAGTCGGTCCAGCTTGTGCTGGGAGTGGACGCCACCTCCAGGGATGTGCTGAAGACAGGGGGCCACCTGGCCCACTACGGTCTCGGGAGGGTCCTCTTCAGGGAGGCCCACCAGAGGCCGAGTGAGAGACGGGAGGCTCCCATTCTATCGGTGCAAAGGGTGTCCCCGAGGGAGGCCCCGACGCCGGAAACGGTGGAGGGGCCCTCCGAGGGCACAACCCCGCAAGCGGCCGCAGGGAACGAGGGGCAGGGCTCGTCGACCCGAGGGAACCAAGAGGCAACTCTAGGACCATCGGGTAGGATGGGCCCCCCCTATGCCAGAGGCGGCAGAGCCGGCAGGGGCGGCGGACCCAGCAGGCCCAGAGGCCGACCCTCAAGGGCCTCCGAGTTAGGGAGGACCGGGAGGGAGAGCGTCAGGGCTGGGCTCCAGGCGACCCTGACCGGTGTTACGTACCAACCTTACGCTTTCCCTAAAAATTTAAAATAATCAATAAATTTGAGTTGAGATCATACAAAGACATCAGCATTCGAGGATCACTCTTCTTTTCGGATACTCGAGAAGGAGAATTATTAAAACGTGCATTTTGTCACGATTCGCTTTGTTATTTAGAAAGGATTCATTACCTCCTTAATGTCGAAGAAGTCACGTATGATATAGAATATCTAGGATTAACGCTCACAACGTAGCAGTTTCTGTTGACCTAGCACCTATAGTCGCATCACTATAACTCTTTCTAATAAAACCCTAATTATCCTAGTATAGACAAGGTAAACCATAAGACCTAGGAAATTCTAAGTTAAAGAATTGGGATGTGTGTTATGCATGGAGTGATTGTATCTAGCTAACCTTAAGAATCTAGCATAAGTATAATTTAATTACTACGGTGAACCGACTATGTGGGTGCAGACGGCTGACGCGTGCACTTCTTGGGACTTAAGTCCCCAAAGGCTTGACGGCTGATTACGAGCGAGGTAGCGATCATCCTTTTGTGTCTTTCTTCTGGTAAATCGCGAGGCGCGTGGATGCAGAGAACCGGGTGCTAGTTAGAGCCTAGAGTTGGTGTTCAATCTTTAACAAAGTGGTGACCCAAGGGACTCAGTACTCGTCAAAAAAAATAATTATTCAGTTCAGTTTTGCCAAGTCTCGTACTTGTAATTATAGATTCAGTTTTAAGTTCAAAAATTCAAACATTACGTTCCATTATAATCAAAACTTAGTGATAGACATTTTTCAAATTCAGGACCTTATTAATTTCATCAAAAATATTCAAAATTCGAGTCAGTGTATAGATACTTTATTAAAGACCGAGACTGTTCAAAAAAAACCCACATCGATAGTGCAAAGTTTGGAGTTAGAAGATACTAAAGGTGAGGACCCGCAAAATCAAGGGTGCGACGCGACATCCAGCCCTCCATGGTCGGTTCTACTAAAGCTAAGTGTCGACGATCGTTATCCATGTATTATCATTCATGCTAAATTCCATCTTTACTATCAAATTGTTTCCAGTATTCTCACAAGTATACTAGTTATACTTGTAATTACACTATATTTTGTCATTATCCTGTTACCTATATCTATTATCTATGCTTGCTATGATAATTAGTTTAAGGAAGCCCAAAGACCTTGCCTAAAGCTAGTGCAAAGACACTTCGGGGGAAACCCTCAGTTTTAAGCAAGTTCGCGACGTCTCCAACTTGTCGAGCATGGCTATATAATCTTAAGCAATATAATATTAGTATAACCATAAGGAATTGCAACGAAAGAGTTATAAGGAGTTGCTAGTTTGCAAAGATTTATCAACCCAAACATTAAAATCCGAGCGACATCATATTCACACATTATATTATTTTATCACTACCAAGGTGTCAACGCGAGAATCGAGAAGGGCATATTTTTGTTTGGTACCTATCTAAAGGTTTCTTTTAAGGTAAGCTCTCTTCACGAACCCGCGTCGACACACACATCATTACCCTTGTATTAGCCATACACGATATTCATTTATGTTCAGCCGTACGTTTTACTTCAAATAATCGTTCAAGAATATAATCTATTTCTATCAATTAATTTTCCTTATCATTTTACCCGACCTAATACATTCCTGACAAGACAATTAGGCCCTTCTGTTTAAATAATTAATGCGAGACCTGTATAGGACTAGACGGCGTAGGATCCAAAAATCGATCTATTGAGAGATAGGTCAAAATTATTTTTATTTGTTATCATAGATAACGGGCGGTTATACTTAGACGCTACGCGGTTAGGCATAGTCGGACAACTCATGTGACGTTCGTTACATGAGAATAAAAATTGGTGTCAGAAGTGGGATTTTAACGCCGTTAAACAAGTTAATTATTTAAACAAAACCAAAAAAAAAAGAAAAAAAAAAAAATATTATTTTTGCTGGTTGATTTCTCTTCGAAATTTATAACTCTTCCTTGCAACTCTTTAATCGTAAATACGTACAATAATATATATATATATATATATATATATATATATATATATATACATATATACTTTTTATACATCAATACTTGTTACATTAAGTGAAACCTTGTGCCTCTTGCCAAAAACATATTCATAATGGTTGACCCAGCTGACCTCAGCGCAAACTTGAGCGCGAGTCACGCTATGATGACATCTATGGCAGAGTGTTTTGCTCTCCAAAATAGTACGTTAAACGTCCCTTACTTTGACGGGAAATGCATGCCATTGAAAGATTTTCTGCAAGACGTACATAACGGCGCAGTATATGTGCCGCCTACATCCGAAAGCACATACGTAAAAGCTGTGTTAGGCAAGCTGCAAGGCCCAGCACGTGATAGCACCTACGGCAAAAGATTCAACACCGTAAACGAACTTACAAAACATCTTAAAGAGCGATTCGCGTCGGGAAAGGATTTCTCTTATTATCAACACGAGATTGGAAATATACGAATGAAACGCAATGAAACGGTTAATGATTTTTATGACCGTCTGAATATTCTGCTCAGCGGAGCACGCGTTAGTCTAGAAGATGAATATGACGCGGCTGCGGTAGACGATATGATGAAACCTGTCAAAACAAGCGCCTTCAATGCGTTTTTGCGAGGGTTACCGGATGAAATGGGAAAGCTGGTAGATGCACGCGATCCGAAAGATTTAGAAGCTGCAAAAAAATGCGCAGCCGGATTAGAAACGCGGATGCAGACCGGAATATTAGCATCAACCGAAATTCATAGGCCTGCCTTTGCGCGCACGCCGTCGCCTACCTACACCAGCTTACGTTATCAACCGAGTCAGCCGCGAGAGCATAGTAACTACTATGTTAGCGAATCCGCAGGTGCAAATATTAGACCGAGAAGCCCATCACCCGTTGCAGAACGTCGAATAAGAGAAGATTCCCCTTCAACTAATTCGCGTAATTATTCTAACCAATCGGGGTATAATATGCAGTACTCTTCGAGACAGCCGTACCCCTACCCCTTTCCACCCTATCCATATTTCCCACCTATGCCTTATCCGTATTTCCCACCCTACGGATACCCACAGGAAATGGAAAGCCACATATCTAGACAAAATCAGACAGGGTATAGATATCCTTACGATTATAGACAGCGTTCGATTTCACCTAATTCTAACACTGGTACATCTAATATCGGGCATAGACCAACTTCACCTATTGCGACTCATAATACGCAGGAAGGATCAATAACAGATCGGGAATCGCGAACACGAAACGTTGACAGCGGATCAAATCAAAGAACTAGATCACCATCACCGTATGACAACAACCGAAACAAACCGGCTGAGTCTTTAAACGCTCACGCAGCCCGACGCCCGGACGCAACGGCGGGCTATGCGAGATACGAGCGTCAGCCGACGGTAAGATTCACCGAGCCGGGTCAAGAGTTTATACGTGCGGGAGAAATAGAGAATCGCCACTAATTAAAATCAAGGCACCGGAACTTAAAGACAAATTCGGGATATTTTTAGTTGATACGGGAGCAGACATAAGCCTAATTAAAGCAAATATGCTGAATCCGGATGCATTAATTGCAGCTCATGAAACCACGATAATTACTGGTATAACTACCGATAAATTGAGAACATTTGGTACCGTTGAAATTACCCTTCAGGGACAAGTTAATAAATTACACGTAATAAGTTCCGAGTTTCCTTTGCGATGCGATGGTATACTAGGCAAAGATTATCTGCGCCGCGAAAAAGCTGAATTCTCATTTTCTCACAACACTCTTGTGACACAGACAGAACCAATTAGGCCTTTTCGATTTATTAACGAACAAAATTCTGCAAGTTCAGACTCTGAATCTAGCAATACCCAGCGCGTATGGAAAATAAAGGCAAGGACAAAACAAGTGATAGCTGTGGACGTATTAGACTGTAAACTCAAGGAGGGATACCTGCCGAAGATTTCTGTAAGCGAAGGGCTATACATTGGCGAGGCTGCCGTCTCGATTAGTAATGGCGCCTGCCAGGTCTTAGCCATTAACACGCTAGATAGGGATATAGAGGTAGAGATTCTCCCCCAGGAAGTCATACCTTTCGAATATCACCATTTTCCTGAAGAATTTGGGTATGACTCAGATTCGGGAAATTCGAACGTCGAACCAGAAGCGATGGACAGATTAGAGGAAATCGAGTCAAAATTGCGTTTAGAGCACCTAAATGATGAGGAGCGAATACATGTATTAAACTTAATCGAAGAGTTTCCGGAAATCTTTCATCTACCGGGAGACAAATTAAAATCCACACCCGCGATTAAGCATCGTATACCAACTACCGACGATATACCGATAAATACTCGACAATATCGTTTCCCACCGATTCACAAATTAGAGATTGAAAAACAAATGAAAGCCAAATTAGATAACGAGGTAATCACACCGTCGAATTCACCATACAATTCACCACTTTGGATTGTCCCAAAGAAACCTGATTCGAAAGGAAATCCGAGATGGAGAATTGTCATGGATTTCCGAGCATTGAACGAAAAAACCATAGGCGATGCCTACCCTTTACCGAATATCACCGACACCTTGGATCACTTGGGTGGAGCTACGTATTTTTCAACCTTCGATCTTGCCAGTGGTTTCCAGCAGATAGAAATGGAACCGCGAGATCGAGCAAAAACCGCCTTTACAACACCGAACGGACATTACGAGTTTTTACGAATGCCTGAAGGGTTGAAAAACGCTCCAGCTACCTTCCAGCGATTGATGGATCAGGTACTGCGTGGATTACAAGGGGCGGAGGTATTCGTATATCTGGATGATATCGTTGTATATGCTAAAGACTTAAATGAGCACGAACAGAAAATTAGGAGATTATTTAAAAGATTAGCGGACGCGAATTTGACTTTACAACCAGATAAATGTGAATTTTTGAAAACCGAAGTAGCATACTTAGGTCACGTAATAACAAAAACGGGAGTAAAACCAGATCCCAAAAAGATCGTGGCTGTAAGGAAATTTCCGCGACCAAAAACTCAAAAGAACATTAGGCAATTTTTGGGATTAGTAGGATATTATCGCAGATTTATTAAAGACTTTGCTGCAAAAGCTAAACCTTTAACTGATTTATTAAAGAAAAACGCGCCCTTCATTTGGAAAAAGGAACAGCGCCATAGTTTCAAAATTCTAAGGAAAGCATTGTGTCAGAGGCCTATACTGCGATATCCGGATTTCGAAAAGCCCTTCACTCTGACCACCGACGCATCGGATTACGCCATTGGTGCGGTCCTGAGTCAGGAGGTGGACGGTTACGACATGCCAATTGCTTATCTATCAAGAGCTCTAATAAATGCCGAGCAAAATTATTTCACAACTGAGAAAGAATGTCTTGCAGTTCTATGTGCAGTATTGCATTTTCGACCTTATTTATTCGGACGTAAATTCACTTTGGTTAGCGATCATGAACCGCTACGCTGGATCAATTCTATCAAAGATCCAGGACAACGACTGGTGAGATGGAGGTTGAAATTGCAGAACTATGAATATACCTTTGTGCACAAACCGGGTAAACTAAACACCAATGCCGATGCACTTTCCAGAAATCCAATAGATAGCGACCAGTCATCGGACTCCTCGAGCTTAGAACTATCAGAAGAAGATAGCGTAGACTCAAGCGTAGTGGAAACCGAAATACCCAAATATTCAGAATATTCAAAATTAATAAAATCAACGACAATAGAGAACCCTGATGTCAAAGAAGTGCACGAAGATCTTTTTAGTAAAACAGATAACTATGCTCATACCGTCTCAGTAGATCTGGAGATGAGTGCAGGAATAGCCGCGGAGTTCAAAGAAAGATATGGAGCTCCAGATGAACTTAAAAATCAAGCGAAATTACACTCAGTAGGCAGATTGCAGTCAGAAGGCAGTACTATTTACTACATTATGACAAAGCAAAATTTTTGGGATAAACCGACATATGAAGACATGTACAAAAGTTTAATAAATTTCAGGAGCGTTTTAGAACAAGACAAAGTGGAAACTGTTAGAATTCCAATGATCGGTTGTGGTTTAGACAGATTATCTTGGGGGAAAATACGAGCAATGCTTCGTTACATCTTTAAGGGAACCGGAATTAAAATCTATGTTTGCACAAATATCAGGATGAATGAATCAGAGACACAAGCTCAGACAGTCAAGGTAGTCTCACAAAAATTAACACCGGACTCAGACTTAGACTCAGACAGTAGCCTGGACGAAATTCCGCATAGACTGTACCCAATAGCTAAACAGGGCCCGAAGGCTACTAAAGCTTCAAAAATACCTGAACCACCAACACGTAGACACGTGGGTAGACCCGTAAGTAGATCAGTTTCAGAAGAACACAAAAAAATCGACGAAACTATTAAACCCAGACGTAGATTGAAAACAATGCCAGCTTTAGATACGAGTGCAATAGCAATGAGAACGCGCTCTAGGTTACAACCTAAATCAATCAATCAGACAGAAACACCAAGACCTTTAGATCCAATTGTGGAACGGACTCTTGAAGATTCTTCTGACGACGAGTCTTCAGAACCACCGCTTTACAGGAAACGGAAAAGTGTTTTACCAAGTTTAGGATTTGACGTACAATCAACAAGCAGAACGGTATCGCCTGTACCGAATGTACAGACGGACAGACAGACAGACGTGGAACAAGCTACAGAAAATGATTCTGACCAAAACGAAATTGCCATCAGAATAAACCCACCAGTACAAAATACTGACACGGACGAAGACAATGACGTCTTTACCTTCGAGCCACCTATAGACTTGAGAAGTCTACACGAGTCATTTCAACGGCTCGATAAATCAATTCATGAAAGAAGTATAATTGAACGAGAGACAGATGATACAGAAACAGTAACCTTACCCAGGGCTATATCAGTAGATAGAGACTTAAACGAAGTCACTCGTGAGTTAATTACCGAACAAGATCCATATCAAGATGAGACAGGAGATGAAGAGTTAAATTCTAGGATAGAAAGATTGTTGAAGAAATCGGAGGTAGAAGCATCAAATAAGAGTCAGGCATGCCGAGACAGTGTGCCGAACACTTCGGGTACACCCCTAATCTCGAGCGCAGCTGGCGTAAGCCAAGACTTATCCATTATCAGTGAGCCGGTTAGGAGAGCAGGACTCCCGACACCTAGAGTCGCGCCACGGCCTATAGCACTTTCCACTCCATACGTTGGTACAGTGCCACCGTTCGCCGATAGTGTAACAACAAAGGCAAAAGTTAGTAAACCTCCGAGGCGTTTAGTACCGAGTTGCATAACAGAATGCAATCCAATTAGCATACAAATAACCGAGGGTATACTACCTGACGTAGAACCTACCTCACCGTTAAACCTTCCCAGATATAGAAATCACAAAATTAGCAACGTAAGGTCCACTAGAGAAAATCTGACGTACATCAAAGATAATTACGTTCATTTTTCATCTACTGACTCGGAAACGACAACACCTATCAGCAAGTTATTATCGGATCTAGAAATAATAAATGTAGAAGAACAACGAGGAATAAAACCTAAAATCGGACAAATATTAATCACCAAGCGAGGTAATAATCGCGTATTTAGTGTAATAGTCAAAAATAAATATTTCGACAAAATTTTGGCAGATGATGTTAAATTCGGACTAGAGAACCTTAAAATCATTTTTGAGGAACTCCAGTTAAACAGTTTTAGAATTTCAAAAACGGGAGATTTTACCGATGAATTATCACCGGAATTTTGGCCAAATCTATTATCAGATATTTTTGACGATAGCAACATTAACGTCACGCTATGCACGGGAATTACACAAGTACCGCGAGAAGAAATCCGCGACGAAATAATATCAGAAATGCATGGTAGTTTATTAGGCGGACATAAGGGAGTAACCAAAACATACCGAAGAGTTAGAGAGCGGTTTTACTGGCCGAGAATGCGCAATGACATTAGCGACTTCATCCGGAAGTGCAATAGCTGCCAAGAGCATAAGCTAGTTCGCGTCAAGACACGGGAGCCTATGTTAATCACGGACACCTCATCTGAGCCGTTTGAAAAAATTGCCCTAGACACGGTAGGACCCTTACCAACCACTCCGAGAAATAATAAACACATCCTTACTATGCAGGACAACCTAACTAAATATTGTGTAGCAGTAGCAGTCCCAGATATAAAAGCCGAGACTATAGCTCATGCATTAGTAAAGCACTTTATCTTGAAATACGGCGCGCCGCGCGTAATTTTAACAGATAGAGGAACTAGTTTCGTCAATAATTTATTCTCGGAATTAGGCAAGATCTTTAAAACAAAGCATGTTACTACATCAAGCTATAGACCACAATCGAACGGAGCTTTAGAGAGAAGTCATATGGTGCTAGCCGATTACATAAAGCATTATATCGACGAGTTCGATGACTGGGACGAACTGATACCCTTTGCGATGTTTTCCTATAATACTTCTGTTCACGAAGGAACGAATTTTACACCGTACGAATTGGTGTTTGGCAAACTAGCACGCATACCGAGTTCATTCCCAACGGACGAAAACTTATTGACGTACAACTCTTACTTGGGTGATCTGATGGCTAGGTTAAGCGAAATGCAAGATCTGGCAGCCCAACAACTTAACCTATCGAAACTTAAATCTAAGGAATTTTATGATAAGAAAGTTCGCCCTTTTGCCGGAAAAATTGGGGATATGGCACGTGTGCTGATAGATGTTCGCAAAGGCAAATTTGGTAAGAGGTACCAAGGTCCGTATAAAATTGTGGGAATACTGGAGAATAATAATGTCGTATTACAGATGGATGATGGTAAGCGATTCGTTCAGCACATGGACAAGGTAGAACTAGCCTATTGAATAAATCATGACGGACTGACGTAACTTACAATTTCAATAAATTCTCTTAACCCTGACAACCACCCTAGAGATCGACAGTATTCAACAATACTTCGGGCTTGCCCTAGTCGCCCTCTTGAGACAATAAAACACAAAACTAAAGAGGAAAGGAAATCATAAACTATATAATCACTAAAGGTTACCCTGGGAGTGTTACGAAATCCGTCATCAGTTTATGTGGGAGAGCAGTAAATTTCCAATGCCAGACTAAAACTGCCGAAATGAAGTTCACAATCGCAAGTTTGACAATTTTACTAAACATTCGCCACATAAAACCAGAACCAAACATCTACGAGGCAACTCAGCTAAATTCGAGTCCAGGGTTATACTTCGAGAAACTACACAATATACGATTTAAACGAGCGGAATGGAGACTAGTGTTTCATATCGGCATAGACAGATTAGCGCAGCAACTCCCAGAAGAGACCCCAGCGTACCTCGAGAGGGTCAACCACTGTATTAATGCGGATGTGCCTGAAGTTTCCTGCAACTTCAGAAAAGAAGAGCTGACTAAACTTCTAAAGGAAGCAGAAGAGCTACGGAACGAGATTAGGAGCTTGGGGGCAGAAATATCAGCACCAAATATAGACAATTTACCACATACTATAGCAAAACGAGGAGCTCCTTTTGAGTTCGTAGGTTCAGCTAGCCGTTATTTATTTGGAACACTCACATCTGAGGATGGTGAATATTTTATATCAGAAATAGACAAATTATACCAGGATCAAAGTAAATTAACCAAAATTTTGAAAAACCAGACACACCTTATATCTAGTAAGTTACACGAGTATCATGATAGACTAAATGAACAGCAGAATATGATTAACTCTAATAAAAATAAAATCAGTATCGTAATTAGCACATTAAACAACTTAACTGCACAAGCGGCTAGGCAGGCTTATATGAGTGCCATGTGGGACTATTGCCTTAACTTGGAAAAATCTTTAGAACACTACATTGATACAACAGAAAAATTTGTCAAAGCAATAGAGCTAGCACGCGAAGGAAGATTAGATAGAGCCTTGTTAACCGGAAATCAGTTAAGAGCTATAGTCAGGGAAATTCACGAATTAGCAGAAGCCTATGAACTACCACTACCACGCTCTAATCTCAGGAATGAAGAACTGACTAAGATAGCAACTGTGGAAGTAGGACATCATCAGGGACAGATAATAATACTGCTTCGATTACCATTAGTAGAGAGAACAATATACCATCTATACAGGATGCACTCCTGGCCAACACCACAACAAGCAGGGAACACCACCATTTCAGCACGGATTGTACCACAATCTTCTCACATAGGCTTGAGCGACGATCATAGGACTTATTTTCTACCAGATGCATTATATCTAAAAGAATGCATCGTCACTTGGTACTGTCATATGTGTCCACTACAGCTGCCCCTATTTGAGACAGCGACGTCAACATCCTGCGAGGTATCGCTGCTATTAAAACCTGAACTGGGAATGTTACGACAGTGCGACATAAGAATAAAACCCGGATATGAACCGTTTTGGACGAGATTGAATTCCATCGGGGCATGGCTTTATTCACTAAGGGACCCTGAGGGTATCCAAATTATATGTAAGAACAAGAAGGACCAATTAGCAACGCTCCAAGGATCAGGAATTTTAACATTGAGAGAGAAGTGCATGGGAAAGACTCACTACGTCACGCTACCAGGAGTCGAAATCTTCTCACAAGAGAAGCAATATCTTTACCAACCGAGATTAATATTAAACATCAGCATGATCTCTCCGGTGATTCACACTTACCATCTTTTGGATAACACACAGGGAGAATATCAAGTAAGACCAAGGAAGACGGACGACCACAACTTTGGAAGATCCCTTTATGAAATAGAAGAACAACTTGAAGAACTGGGGAACCGGCATCGGGTCCAACAACATCAAAAACACCTAGTATACGGAAGTTACTTAGCTATTGTAGCGATAGCAGTAGTAACCTTCATCACCTGCATTCGCAAACATTTATGGAAGATACGCAGCTGTAAAAAGGAAGTAAGGGAAAAAGAGAATAACAACATCCGGGCAGCCGAAGAATCCTTCACGCTTAGGAATTTAAAGAACAAGGAAGCGGGTGAGGAAGTTGTGTACCTAGAGGAAGCGGAAGAAAATAACCCAGGTTGTTCCAAGGAACCAGCGAATCGGGTCCTGCCGGACCAAAGGGCTCAGGTGAACTAATAGGGGGGCAAGCCAAAGTGAGACTTACGAACGTTACCGAGACAAAGACTTTAGACTGAACTTACAAAATACTATACATAACGTAATACACCTTATTCTGTTCAAAAGGGTGCCACCTAGACAGTGCGAAAGCACTTCGGGTAACCCCTAATCTAGGTTACCGTAAAACCCACTACCCCAATTTCCACAACATATAGTATTCCACTCTACATAAAATCCCATACCTCGAATCCTACCCTATATTAAAAGCTGTTGCTACCAATCATGGGATACAAGGGCGAGAAAGCATCAACCCGCCTGTTCTTGTCAAACCTGGCAGCCTATACGAAGAGGGCTCATCTAATGAAGGCGTTTCAGCCTTACCACCCGGTAGGAGCAGTCGTTCTACGAAGGGCAGCGGTCACGGCCTACGTGACATTCGAATCCAGAGAAGCAGCAAGGACAGCTTTGGACAAGATGAAGGGGATACTCGTCATAAACAAACGAAGAGTGAGAATTTCGTATTCCGATCAATGGCATGATCGATACGAGAAACCAAGGGCACAAACACCACCACCAGTGCCCATACACGAGCAACCCTTGCCATACTACATTCACGAATGGGCGCCTATACTACCACCAGAGTGCGTCGCCCTGATAGCAGAGTATCTGCCATATTCTGACAGAGCTAGAATGGAGCAGGTCTCACAAACCTGGAGGCATGGGAGCCTGCTATCACATCAAAAGAGATCCACCCTAGCAGCAGGATCCTGGGTATGGAAGGAGGGATGGGAACTTAAAATATCATCAAACAAATTCTATTGGGCTATAAGAAGATGCGGAAATTATCTCAGAACACTGGACCTGACGAAATCATCGGAAGAACTAGAGACGCAATTAATCACCATAGCAGCCAAAAACTGTCCCAGGCTAGAAATACTCATCCTTCATCCAGTCGTCATCAGGGAAGCAGCGCTAAGAGAGCTAGGAAATCTATCCAAATTGAAAACATTAAAATTGGGTAACGTTCTAGGACCAGTAGATCCGGATCTAGCAAGCTTACTACAGAACAACCCACATTTAGAAAACTTAGAAATCCTCGGAAATCCACTGACCGGGAAGAGCTTGGTACACGCAGAAAACGCCAAGAGACTGATCATAACCGATTGCGCAAACCTGACAGGAACGTCCATGGCAGCATATATAAAACATCAGAAGAAGCTGAACACCTTAGAGCTCAGCAACTGCGCCAGCATGAAGCACAGCGAGGTACTACAAGCCCTAGCTGGTAGTGACACCATTGGAACAACCCTCCATCGGCTGAAGATTCATGGCATAAACCGGGACGATGGACCAGTAGAGCACGAAGATGATGATGATTTCAATGAACAAGGAGATTTCGTAGAACTAGCATACGGAGGAATAGTACTACAGCCAGCACTTCCGAGCTCCATAACATCCGTAACGGAGTTAGAACTAACATTCTGCGGATGGGTGGACAGAGTCTTCATCGAAAGGGTAGCATTGCACATCCCACGCCTAACAACCCTAAATCTCAGTGGATGTACGAACCTTCGGGGACTGTACGTATTGGACGCCATAGGGCTGTTGGCGCATTGCACACATCTGCGCATATGCAATATGCACCCAACGGTCGGCGGCAACTTCCTGCGGCTGATGAAGACGCTCGAAACCCTACAATGCCGGGACAATCTTGGGATAAATGACGAGGACATTTGTGGAGCCCTACGGAACAACCCAGCGATGGAATACCTCAACGCCGAAGGTTGCAGTAACCTGACCAGACACGTTGTTGTCTGCGCAACTGATGTGATTAGACGAAGAATCTATAAAAATTTGACGATCCTACATTTATACCTAGGCGAGACGGGAGCATATCCGGCACGTGGGGATAAAAATAATCTATATCTTAGGATAAACTACAAGCGAACTAGTCTTCGACTATTCTGAGAACGAGAGGGTAGAAAGAGGTGTGCATGAGCAGGACCTATCCTGAAGGACAGCCACTCAATAGTGTAACTTGTTGCACTCCGGGGAAACCCTAGTTGACGTGACCCCAAAGGTACGGAAATCCTGCGAATGTGAACCTCCGGAAAAATGGCTGACAGTGCAGCAATACACTTCGGGGAAACCCTAGTCAGTTCATACCTGGGTCTCACTATAGGACGGAACGTTCAACTGTAATTGAATCCTTAACCTTGTTACCCTCATTCTTACTATATTGTTATCATATTTTAATCTTTTTATCTCTTTTAATCTTTGTATTGCTATCGACCGGGTATTAGTATCATTAGAAAAGGGGAATAGTTAACTAAATAACCTTCTACATTACTTTTATATTATACATTATATCTATATATCCTTGATAAACAACGAGGACGTTGTCGACTTTAAGGAGGGAGGGATGTTACGTACCAACCTTACGCTTTCCCTAAAAATTTAAAATAATCAATAAATTTGAGTTGAGATCATACAAAGACATCAGCATTCGAGGATCACTCTTCTTTTCGGATACTCGAGAAGGAGAATTATTAAAACGTGCATTTTGTCACGATTCGCTTTGTTATTTAGAAAGGATTCATTACCTCCTTAATGTCGAAGAAGTCACGTATGATATAGAATATCTAGGATTAACGCTCACAACGTAGCAGTTTCTGTTGACCTAGCACCTATAGTCGCATCACTATAACTCTTTCTAATAAAACCCTAATTATCCTAGTATAGACAAGGTAAACCATAAGACCTAGGAAATTCTAAGTTAAAGAATTGGGATGTGTGTTATGCATGGAGTGATTGTATCTAGCTAACCTTAAGAATCTAGCATAAGTATAATTTAATTACTACGGTGAACCGACTATGTGGGTGCAGACGGCTGACGCGTGCACTTCTTGGGACTTAAGTCCCCAAAGGCTTGACGGCTGATTACGAGCGAGGTAGCGATCATCCTTTTGTGTCTTTCTTCTGGTAAATCGCGAGGCGCGTGGATGCAGAGAACCGGGTGCTAGTTAGAGCCTAGAGTTGGTGTTCAATCTTTAACAAAGTGGTGACCCAAGGGACTCAGTACTCGTCAAAAAAAATAATTATTCAGTTCAGTTTTGCCAAGTCTCGTACTTGTAATTATAGATTCAGTTTTAAGTTCAAAAATTCAAACATTACGTTCCATTATAATCAAAACTTAGTGATAGACATTTTTCAAATTCAGGACCTTATTAATTTCATCAAAAATATTCAAAATTCGAGTCAGTGTATAGATACTTTATTAAAGACCGAGACTGTTCAAAAAAAACCCACATCGATAGTGCAAAGTTTGGAGTTAGAAGATACTAAAGGTGAGGACCCGCAAAATCAAGGGTGCGACGCGACATCCAGCCCTCCATGGTCGGTTCTACTAAAGCTAAGTGTCGACGATCGTTATCCATGTATTATCATTCATGCTAAATTCCATCTTTACTATCAAATTGTTTCCAGTATTCTCACAAGTATACTAGTTATACTTGTAATTACACTATATTTTGTCATTATCCTGTTACCTATATCTATTATCTATGCTTGCTATGATAATTAGTTTAAGGAAGCCCAAAGACCTTGCCTAAAGCTAGTGCAAAGACACTTCGGGGGAAACCCTCAGTTTTAAGCAAGTTCGCGACGTCTCCAACTTGTCGAGCATGGCTATATAATCTTAAGCAATATAATATTAGTATAACCATAAGGAATTGCAACGAAAGAGTTATAAGGAGTTGCTAGTTTGCAAAGATTTATCAACCCAAACATTAAAATCCGAGCGACATCATATTCACACATTATATTATTTTATCACTACCAAGGTGTCAACGCGAGAATCGAGAAGGGCATATTTTTGTTTGGTACCTATCTAAAGGTTTCTTTTAAGGTAAGCTCTCTTCACGAACCCGCGTCGACACACACATCATTACCCTTGTATTAGCCATACACGATATTCATTTATGTTCAGCCGTACGTTTTACTTCAAATAATCGTTCAAGAATATAATCTATTTCTATCAATTAATTTTCCTTATCATTTTACCCGACCTAATACATTCCTGACAAGACAATTAGGCCCTTCTGTTTAAATAATTAATGCGAGACCTGTATAGGACTAGACGGCGTAGGATCCAAAAATCGATCTATTGAGAGATAGGTCAAAATTATTTTTATTTGTTATCATAGATAACGGGCGGTTATACTTAGACGCTACGCGGTTAGGCATAGTCGGACAACTCATGTGACGTTCGTTACACCGGCGAAGCGCCGAGGGCGAGAACACCCGGGCAAGAGCTCCCCCCAGCGGGGGCTCATGCATCGGCGACCGGGGAGAACTAGAGGGCTCGGTAAACGGGCTCCTCTACTCTCTCCTGGCTACGGGGGTAAGCTAGTCCAGTCCCACAGCAGTGGACGGACTCGCCTTATCACAAATAAACTTGCGCCACTGCAAGGCGGCCTCGGCAATACACAGCCGAGACCTGGCGGTGGAAACAACAGACATATCACTAATACAGGAACCCTGGGTAGTCGGGGGGCGGATTAGGGGTATCGATTCCAGCCTTGGGGCGCTAGTGTACGCTGAGGGAGGAGCGGGCCCTAGAGCCTGCGTCTTCGTCAGCAAGAGGCACTGCGCCACCAGGCTGAGCCAGTTCTGCTGCAGGGACCTGGCAGCGGTCTCCATCAGGGTGAGGTTAGCTAGAGGCGGCACAACCGATGTGGTTGTCTGCTCGGCGTACCTGCCCTACGACTCTGAGGTACCCCCACCGACGGAGGAACTCAGGGCGCTGGTGGAGCACTGCAGCAACAAGGGACTCAACCTGCTGATCGAATGCGACGCTAACTCGCACCACGAAGTATGGGGCAGCTCGAACACGAACAAAAGAGGAGGGGCACTGCTAGAGTACCTCTCCTCTACGGGACTCGAGATTCTCAACAGAGGATCGAGACCCACCTTCGTCACCCCGCATAGACAGGAGGTGATAGACATCACACTCTGCACGCCCAGACTTGCCAGCATGGTCAAGGACTGGCGGGTGCGGAGTGAGGATACTCTCTCAGACCACAGACGCATTTCGCTTGTCCTGGATGCGAACGCGTCGTGGGAACGGACGGAGGAATACAGGAACCCCAGGACAACCGACTGGACCTCCTATAAAGAGAGGCTACAAGGGAAGCTTGGGGGGCCCCGCAGCCGGCCGAGGACTGAGGGAATGGTGGAGAAAGAGGTAGCCCACCTACAGGCAACCATCACAGAAGCTTACGAGGCCGCGTGCCCCGCAAAGCAGAGAAAGGCGAAAGAGAAGGTGCCCTGGTGGAGCAGGGAGTTAGACAAGAGCAGAACCAGCTCTCGCAAACTGCTTAACAGGGCCCTCAGGACGCAACTCGAGCCGGACTGGGCGGCCTATAGGGAAGCTCAGAAGGCCTACAAGAAGTTGATCAAAAGATCCAAGAACGAGGCCTGGAGGGGATTCTGCGAGGAGACTGAGGCTCTAAGCGCAGTGGCCAAGCTCCGCAAGGTCTTCACCTCCGGGCCCCAAATCGAGCTGGACAGCCTCATGCTCCCTGACGGCAGCATGGCAGAGAGCCAGACGGACATACTGTCGCACATGCTAAGTACCCACTTCCCGGGCTCCACGCCAGCCACACAGGGACCTCCCCAGAAGGAGGTCTCTGGCAGGCAGGGGCCAGGGGACTGGAAAACAGCGGCAGAGATCATCACGCCGTCAAGGATAAGATGGGCGATTGACACTTTCGACAGTTACAAGAGCCCAGGCACAGACGGTATCTTCCCGGCCCTCCTCTAGAGGGGAGGGGAGAACCTTGTGGCCAAACTGAACGCGATCTTCAGGGCCTGCCTAGCTCTCCGCTACATACCCAAGAACTGGAGGGAGGTCAGAGTGGTCTTTATACCCAAGCCGGGCAAAGGATGCTACGACCGCGCGAAGTCATGGAGACCCATCAGCCTCATGTCCTTCATGCTGAAAACCATGGAGAGACTGGTGGATAGGTACATCAGGGACTGTGTCCTGGTCGAGAGACCAGTCTCACGAGCCCAACACGCATACCAGGCCGGCAAATCTACGGAGACGGCGCTCCACCACCTCGTGCGCGAGATTGAGGGGCCGCTGCTCCGGCAGAGAGCGGCGCTGTGCGTATTTATGGATGTGGAGGGGGCTTTTGACAACACCTCTTTCAACTCGATATGCGATGCCGCGGCTCGATTCGGCATCAACGGCCATGGAAAGCCCACGTCACCAAGCAGGCACAGAAGGCCACGGCCACATACTGGGCCTGCAAGAGAATGGTGGGACAAACCTGGGGACTCAAGCCAAGAGTGGTCAAGTGGATATACACAGCCATCCTCTTGCCCCAGCTATCATACGCCTCCGTAGTGTGGTGGCCAGCAATGGACAAAAGCACGCTCCGCAGGACACTAGACCGGGTGTACAGGTTAGCGGGACTAGGAATAACGGGGGCGCTCAGAACCTCGCCTACGCTCGCTATAGGGGCACTCCTGAACCTTCCGCCTCCCCATCTCACGGTGGAGGCTGAGGCATGGAGGGCCGCCCTGCGCCTGTGGCAACAGGGCCACTGGAAGAGGACGGGCGTGGGGCACACGACGATACTGCTGCGGGAGGGGGCACCTCAGGTAGACCCATCCCAAGGCGGGGATCGCTGCCCCAACCGTTACCAGTTCGACCCGTCTTACATGGTGGAGGCACCGAGCAGGGAGTCATGGACAAACGACCAGGACAACCTGCTCAAACCACAAGGGCTCGTCTGATACACAGACGGTGCCAAGACGAACACGGGGGCTGGGGCCGGTGTGTGGAGTGAGGGACCCAGGACGCGCATTTCGCTCGCTCTGGGGCCTACGGCCTCAGTCCTTCAAGCTGAGGTGTTCGCCATATGGACTTGTGCCAGGACCATCCTGGCTCACAACCCCAAGGGCAAACACATATACATCTGCAGTGACAGTTGGGCGGCGCTCAGGTCAATACGCAACTGCGTCATAAGATCCGGGCTCGTCAGCGACTGTGCAGAGCTGCGAACACAGATCTCACGTGGAAACCGCGTGAAGCTTCTATGGGTGCCGGGACACAGCGGCATACAAGGAAACGAGATGGCACACAGCCTGGCTAGGGCAGGTGCCGCACGCAAAGAAGCCGACGACGGGTGCCGGATAGGCCTAACCTCGGCTCACGCCAAGGGTCTAGCGGAGGGCTGGACGGACCGCCGCTCCAAGGAGCTCTGGGCGCAGGCACCTGGCATGACTCACACGAGGGCCCTCTTCCGGGGGCCTTCAAGCGAGCTAGGTGCCACACTAAGCAATCTGGACAGAACCAGTCTCAGGGCCCTGGTAGGACTTGTCACTGGACACCGGTACACAGGTAAGCACCTGGTGCATATGGGACTCAGAACCGGGCCTCTCTGCACTAGGTGCGGGGTGGAGCAGGAAACCCCGCTCCATCTGATTGCGCGGTGTAGGGGCCTCGAGGGTCCTCGGAAGGCGGCCCTCGGAAGAACCTACAGCGAAGGCATGAAGATTGAGGAGATCGGGGTGGGTGGACTGATGCGGTTCGCCAGGATGGCCAACCTGACCTCGGCTCCTACAATATAGGGTGCCCTCACGGGCTCGGGCACAATGGTCCGCTTGGACTGAGCTCAGAAAAACAAAACAAAAAATGGGGCACTCCACGTCAAATCGACCACTTTTGACTCCGACCCCTTTCGATTTGGCTGAAACTTTTTTTATCTTTTTCTACCCCATTAAAAACGTTTCTCAGAATTTTTTCGAATTTTTTTACACACCGAAAAAAAGTTTTAAAAAAGTGGCTCTTTTTTCAAATAGCCATAACTTTTTCAAAAATTGACTTATCAAGACGTTTTTTATTTGAAAATTGTTGGTTTTTAAATGTACTTTTCAAAAAAGAAAAAAGAAAAAGATTATTCAGTTCTATCTTCAACGTTTTTTTTTAGACTCTCGGAAAGAAACGAAAATTTCTCGATGATTACCATTTTTAATTTTTTTTCTCTTCTTCTTGGGAAAAACTTTGGGATTTCCTGCAAATTCTCTGAAATTGGCAGAGTGGCGTTCTTTCGTTTTCTATTTTTTTTAATCAATTTAAAAAAAAAAAATTTTTTTTCAACTCAGCTCATTTCTTATAATACCATTCTGGGGATTTTCAAGGATGTACAAAAAACCTTAAACTTTGAAGAAATAATAAAAATAATAATAATAATAATAATTGAGGGGCCGCCGGATGCAATAAGGAGATATATCTTTTTTTCGCTCTGCAAAGTTGGCCCCTGAGCAGTCAGAGAGGAAATCACGAATTTCGAATCTTCAAACATACATTCCCGTAAAGAATTTAACTCCACATCTTTTTTTCCTCTTGAAAAAATTTGTAGCTTTCGTCTTTTTCGAAAAATTTACAAAAAACGTGTTTTTTGTAAGGTAAAAAATTCCCACCATTTTTCACTTCAAATCGCTCTGAATTGCGCAATTCTTTCAATTTTCGAACGAAATTGGCAGAAGCTATATATTATAGTGTTTCAGAATTGAATAAAAAAGAAAAAAGTTACTATTTTTGTTAACAAGAAAGTTATTAATTTTTTTCCGAGAAATTGCAGAAAGTAGGTATGGATATCTTCATGCGCTTCGGAAGTCGAACGAATTTCGAGCGACCGAAAACTTCCAGCGAGAAAGTTGTTCATTAAGGTACAAATAAGTTTTCTGGAAAGTTTCACTTCAATCGAACAAATGGTTTAAAAATTATCAATGTTTTATTTCACCACCGCCTAGCTGCCGTGCGCGTAGGTTACAGCGAGAGTATATGAGCAGTGTACTCGCAGTTTGCCAAAGATGAACAGTAATCAAGACTCGGTAGATATACAAAATCATAGCTTATTCATATTTTTTCAATATAAAGCAAGGATTTTAATTTATATATTCTTAAGAATAAACCTGACATTGTTGTCAAACCCATATAATGATTAACAGCTCATGGCAATAAATATAATCAAAAGACTTTACAAAACAAGTATTTTTCTCACGAATATATAAATTGAAATCCTTGCTTTATATTGAAAAAGGATGGATAAGCTATGATTTTGTATACCTACCGAGTCTTGATTACTGTTCATCTTTGGCGAACTGGGGGTACACTGCTCATATACTCTCGCTGTAACCTACGCGCACGGCAGCTGGGCGGTGGTGAAATAAAACATTAATAATTTTTAAACCATTTGTTCGATTGAAGTGAAACTTTCCAGAAAACTTATTTGTACTTTAACGAACAACTTTCTCGCTGGAAGTTTTTGGTCGCTCGAAATTCATTCGACTTCCGAAGCGCATGAAGATATCCATACCTACTTTCTGCAATTTCTCGGAAAAAAATTAATAACTTTCTTGTTAACGACAATAATAACTTTTTTCTTTTTTATTCAATTTTGAAACACTATAATATATAGCTCCTGCAAATTTCGTTCGAAAATTAAAAGAATTGCGTAATCCAGAGCGAGTTGAAGTGAAAAATGGTCGGAATTTTTTACCCTACAAAAAACACGTTTTTTGTAAATTTTTCGAAAAAGACGAAAGTTACGAATTTTTTCAAGAGGAAAAAAGATGTGGAGTTATATTCTTTACAGGAATTTATGTTTAAAGATTCGAAATTCGTGATTTCCTCTCTAACTGCTCAGGGGCCAACTTTGCAGAGCGAAAAAAAGATATATCCCCTTATTGCATTCGGCCCTCAATTATTATTATTATTATTTTTTCTTCAAAATTTAAGGTTTTTCGTACATCCTTAAAAATCCCCAGAATGGTATTATGAGAAATAAGCTGAGTTGAAAAAAAAAAATTTTTTTCAATTGATTAAAAAAAATAGAAAACGAAAGAACGCCACTCTGCCCACTTCAGAGAATTTGCAGGAAATCCCAAAGTTTTTTCTAAGAAAACGAGAAAAAAAATTACAAATGGCAATCATCGATGAATTTTCGTTTCTTTCCGAAAATCTGAAAAAAACGTTGAAGATAGGTCTGAATGATCTTTTTTTTTTTCAAAAAAAAAAGTACGTTTAAAAACCAACAATTTTCAAAATAAGTCAATTTTTTGAAAAGTTATGGCTATTTGAAAGAAAGAGCCACTTTTTTTAACTTCTTTTCGGTTGGGTAGAAAAAATTAAAAAATTTCTGAGAAACGTTTTCAGTGAGGTAGCAAAAGATAAAAAAGTTTCAGCCAAATCGAAACGAGTCGGCGTCAAAAGTGGTCGATTTACTGTGGTAATGTAATTAAACTTAATTTTTTATTTCCCCAATATGTAGTAGGGCATCACAAACACTATGATTTGAATGGTGGTTCATTTTCAATTTTTTTTTTTCCACGATGTAATGCCTCCCGTGATACATAATAATCCGCTGTCCAGTTTCTCAAATAATAAGATAAGTAAATCTTTTTTTGATTTCTACTAAGTATAGAAAATTCCCAATAAACACCGATCGGCATAATAAACGTTAGAAAAGGTCATATACTCTACGTTCCTCCACAGGTCAAATGTTCCTCAGTTAATCGTGCATTTAGCGTATCTGAGAAACATATTTCATATACGTTTAAAGTCCTTAAACTTGTATTATATAATACACGGATATTGGTTACCCACTTACGCGTCATATCGACGTATAATACTTACCCGTATTACACGTTTCACGTATACGTATAATAATACACCCAGCGAATGTGCCAACTATACGTTTTTGCATCGAAATATTGTACGTATAATATAAGTTTCTTTATTCGATGATTATAGATTGTTAAACGTACATATTTATTGATAATATACGTTTCGAAAAACGTATCAAAATTACGATGAATATACTATTAACTGAGGAACATGTTAATCCTTAATAAGCGTTGATCGTCAACGTCCTCCCATTACTTGTGATACGTATATATTACGTACGAGATACAACACTCGCAGGAAACGTATGTCACATACGCATAATATTACGAAAATCGTATCATATAATACATGGATATTTGTCCGACACCTACCCTCATCACACCGTTCCACGTGTACGTATAATAATAGATCCGGCAGGTATCTAAGTTATATGTTTTCAGGAATATTACACGCACGGTAATCGTGTCCTTATTCGATGACTATATGAGAGTATTTAATGCATATATATTTATTCATAATATACGTGGCGAAAACACTTGACTAAAAAAAGAAAAAATGTTTCGGAAATTCAGGAAAGAATTCAAAACGCTTTTTCAATTTACAAGAGTAAACATTTCCGAGTTTTATCAAATCGCTCACGATTCTCTTATTATCCAGGATCCAAAAATTTGTTCACGCAATATTTGCCTCAACTGTAACGGACGAAATACTCAAAGAAAAAATGAACGGGATAGTGGATTTTGGCATTAGAATAAATAATTCTGAAGTCTATGTGTCCTCCGATGCGATAGGTGAGGCATATGTTGAGTATGTAGTTTTGATTGCAATTATTTCAATGGTTCGATTTATTTATAATTTAGGAACAACTGAAAATCAAAAAAAAAAAAAAATGATTTTAATTTTTTATTGTGTTTTTATGAATTCTTACAATATATACCTATATACTATGTGTAGGTCTTTGTACTTATTTTATTCTGGCACGCGTGCCTGTGCTTTGCCTGTTTCAACCAGTCCTTTATGGCTGAAAATATCTGAACATCAGTGGCATCCGGTGAGTCGGCGTAGCGAATTTTTACTGCCGCTGTGAGCAAAACACATAATTATCCTATTATATCTTCACACCTATATTATACGTATCGACATTTTTTCATAACCAGTTAATAATGTTCTAGAAACATTCATTTTCCACAGCATCTTGACAATGTGACTTAAGGTCAAACTGACCCTATCATCATAGGTCCCCTTCAAGATTGACTAATTTTTGGTTGAAACATTTTTTTCCAAACAGGTGTGATTTCCGAGATAATTAAAGTGGGTATTTAAAATGGGCCACTCTGTATACTGTGAGAATCAGGTGAAACCGAATGGTCCATCCGCCCAGATGGTGAATATTTGGTATTTTTAGGGGGATAACCACTCGTTGCGCTGAAAAATCCCTAGGGTGATCTTGGCGCGCGGTCGATAGAACTCTGCGTGCCAAAATCACCCTAGGGATTTCCAGTGCAACGAGTGGCTATCCCTATAAGAATACCAAATATTCACCGTCTGGGCGGATGGACCATTCGGTTTCACCTGATTCTTGCGGTATATATCTATACATGTCTTGTTTGAGAAATAGTTATCGAGTGTTAAAAATGTGCCAACTATACAGAATTCTTGCCATTTTGAGGCCGGAGCTGCACTTCTGTAAGATTGCTGGAAATATCAAGAGTACTGTTGGAAAACGTCCAACATAAGAACTAGCATATTCACTATATAAAAAGGGCAGGGGTTTCAAGGAAACTGATGTATATGTATGACAGAGAGGTTCAAAGCAAAGTTAACATGCCTGCTGTAGGCAATTCAGTACTTTCCGAAACTGACAACGCTGTCGTACGAACATATCTATAGACGACATTTCGACAGCCATATAATGACAGCTGCCGCTACGTTGTCTGCAGATATGGTCATTTTTATACATTATTTCTCTTCCTGTGGACAAAAAAAGTACTTGTGTTGAAAAGTTTTACTATTTTACCCATACCCTCTTGCTTTTAACCCCTTTGAGTCTATTTTTTACAAGTCTACCTGTTATTATTTTCGCCATCTCAGTTCCCCGAAACGGCTGCTTTCTGTCGCGTCCTGCCCAATTAAAATCCATTGCGACTATATTTGACAATGCGAATTTCAAGGCATTCATTACTGCTTGTCGCACATTGGTACCACCTATAGCAGCAAGCCGATTCGTCTGACACATGCAATAAGAAAAATTAGTTTCCACAAATAAATTTACTACTCCAGTTATAATATAAATGACTTATGAAATAATCAGATATATCCGAGCTGTATAATCGATAAAATTCAATAAAATTTGGTGGATGATAAAAGTCCTGAAAACACGGTGAACAAAAAACAAGAATCTCAATAGCATTACGACTGAAAATAAGAAAAATTTATAAGAATACTTAATGGACGAAATTTTTCTGCGCACTTTCTGAAAATAGACATCATTGCTGACTGAATTGAACTGGGGCAAAATCACTAATAGTGCGAACGAGTAAAAGATTCTTACGAAATAGGTTTCAAAGACTTCAACTTTTAGGAGTACATCGAAGCTTCGAAAGTCTTCCATTGTTGCAATGGGCAAAGTAGGGAAACCATCAGGCCTCACAGCTGTTTGTAGATTTCCTAATTGCGCTGATCTTGCTAATTGACTGAGAGAAGTGTTAATTTGCGAAAGCTCACTTTCGTAAGTCCCTAAAAGTGTCAGGACTTCCACTTGGAATTCTCCTTGAGACATATGCCGAAATTTGCGGGAGCTCGATCGAGGCGTGGACGTAATGGATGGTTGAGGTAATCTTTCCGCATTTCGCCCACAATCGCTATGTGTCGTTCTGGGCGAAGCAGAACCACTCGTTTTACCAGAAGCCCCGGAATATGTAGTGTCTTGCGATAGATACGGCGATTTCGCCAGATTTACATTCGTAATACTTCTGAAGAAAGCTAGAGATCCGTGCGAATTTTTTGACTTCGAAGAATTGTTATTGTTTGTAGGTTCATCTTCATCTTCAGCTACAGTATCCGCGTCTTTCTCTTCAGATCTATTCAGATGTGAATTAGTAGTACTCCTTGATAAAGCAGCAAGTCTAGGTGAATTTTTCGACTTCGAAGATTTGTCAGTGTCTGTAGATTCAGCCTCATCTCCATCTACTGTATCGTTTTCCTTATCATCGCTTCCACTTGATTGACTAGAAGATGAACTTTGGCGCTTATTTTTTGAATACAATTGTGATTTTGTGGGACGAGATATCTTGCTTTTGTGGTTTTTTCTTTCCAGCTTTCGTTTCAAATCTTTATTTTTCAATTTGTTTTTGTGTGATTTTTTTGGTGCAGCATCACGTTCTGAGTCCATTTTTTGTTCATGCGGAGGCTTATCGGTGATTATTATTGCCTGGATAGCATTACCACTACTGTCAGTTGTGCTTTGATCCAAAATAGCAGTCAATTCTAACTGGAGAGAATCGTAGTCCTCTGGAACAGGAACGATTACCAATTGGCAATATAATGAGGACTTTAAAACATGGGTGATCGGTACAAAAATTGTCATTAACGAGCTCAATATGTATGCCCTACATCAGAATTAAACAAAGAACGGGAAAAATATTCCGAAAGAGTATGGCGGCATACGTATTTATTTACACTCATGAAGTGAAAGAGATTTATTTGTAACTCCTATTGAGTAATCCTGCCGAGAACGTATGTAACAGAACATTTCAAAGTTACAAATACATTCTTTTGAATTCATGAGTGTGATACATATGCCGCAACAGTCTTCCGAGATCTATTAAACGTCAACATGATAAAAAATCTAATGAAAGTGAATTCATTTACCTGATGATTTCAAGACTCTATGCACCTTGTACTTCGGCCATTTCTTTTCATATGATGAGTTTTCTTTGACGAGTTTTTCGAGTTCTTCGGTAGTCTTCACCCGAGGCCAGTAACACAGTGTATTGTTCTTGTCTAGCCATATTACCGGTACTACAGTATACTCTTTATCCTTGCCTCGTAAAAATTCGACGATTGCATACATCTTCCCCGATTCTAAAACAGCATGATCATGAATAAGTTTCAATTGCAATTATAATAGGTATAAAAACAAAGAGGATTCAATTAACCCAGAGGAGAGAAGAAGAATAGGTATAGAAATAGTTGACTATATGCAAGCTGCGTTCTTTAGGCACTAGACAAATGATTGAATTCTTGAACGTCCTTGCGAAAAAAAATTTAATAGGTTTTATTCAAACATAGGATAAAATTGCGATATTCATTCCCCGATCGGTCTCGTGACGGAGTCATTTCGTTGGCTATTTTTTCGGAAACTATGAAAATGTCAAAACGAATCGCAAGTATTTTTCAATGTTATTCGAAACATATTAAAATTATGTGAAACGTGGAATCAAGTTTTTTCAAATTATACAAATGTGACTCCACAGTTTTCGAAGTAATAGAAATAAAAAGGGAAAAAAAGGTTTCCAAATTTGATAAATCAGTGAGAGGCCCATATGATAAAACAGAGTCATACGCTGGTTGATTGAGCGTGAAACGCCTTCTATGTAATCGATTTAAGTGTGTCGCACCTCTTCTAAAGTAGCGTTGCACATATCTCGAAATTCTCTTCCACAATAATAAATTATCATATCTTATTTGACATCGTTAATGTATTTACATACATACATTGCCTTGACTCTTTCGTATTAACTTTATAACGCCCCGCAAGAGTCGCCTTGATCTATCGTCAAATATTCGATACAATTGGATGAAACATTACAGAATACGGACTATCATATAGTTAGATTGGCATAATATCTATGAATAATGTATAACAAAATACCGTGAATTCAAAAAATGTTACAGTTCTGTTATTTTCGGACTAAAAGTAGGCAGTTCGATTTGCTGCTATTCAAATGCATGTTATAATTATTCTTTTTGATGCAGTAAAGGAAAAACAGCAAAACCATTGTTATGAGGGAGACATAGACATTTGTGTGAGATATCGTTAACGGAAAACGTTGTGGCTTCGCGGGATCCTCTCACAAAGTATATTCCCAATTTAGATGAATGAAGTGGTTCATAGTATAAGTCTTGAATGTACTTGAAGGGTATTCCGATACACTTGTATTCTCCTGCTATAAAGTTAATTGATTTTATGCTACAAATCTGCCTGTTTACCACGACGACATTATCTGGCCTTTCAGTGGAAATTTTAAATTCTTTAGTAATCAGAGACTTGCATTGAAATGAATCACGATCGTTTGCTGTGTATTGGATGCCCTTTGCAGTATACTCAGGAATTGCGACTTTTTCAGATTCGATAATCAGATCTGCTTCCCTTAAACGGTTACAGATCTGTGATAGTGGTTGCTTCTTGGAACGGATACGTCTTTTCAGATGTCCCAGACAGTTTTCATAAGGAAAACAACTATATTCTTCTAGGGTTCCATATAAAGCCACGTCGTCGCAAACATGTAGCAGAGAATGAACGTTGTAAACCACAAATTGTGGGTCATACAGGTCTGCAGCCTGAGAAACAAAATCTGACGAGGCTTTCCTCGCAACTTCTAAATAACGAGAGGTCAGAATTTTATTACTCAAGATGAAGACAATACCATGCAACAGCAGGAAATGGTGATACTGTTCCTTGTTTAGAACAGCATGCATCAGAACTGGACCGGTGTAAAGCAGAAACAGTCTAAATTCTGTGGCTTTCCATCAATCTACTTCCGAAAACCCTCGACATTTACGACCGAAATCATTTGGAATGTAGTCTTTTAACCGCCGCGATAATTCGTCTACTGAGTTTCGCACTGCCAATTTAGACAATCCGAATTTACGTATTCCACCTAACCAATATTTCTTAATCAATCTTTTCATAATGCCAAGATATATCAAGTGCATTGGGTCTAAAATAAACTGCGATACAAGCCCGAGCAATTTAAGTAAAGGTGATTTATTTGCTTTGATGTGCTTAGACAATTTTTCGGAATAAAAATGTTCATCCTTCCTTCGCCCGAATGTTTTGTTTGTTATCGGATAGAATAGTTTACAGTTAACTTTTATCGCTTTATGTTTACACCTCTCGCACCCATGGAAGCTATTATGAGAAGATATCGATTTCAGCATTGCTCTCGCGGGTGCATCACAGGAAAAACATCTAATTTTGACGCGATAACACTGATTACTGTAAATGAATCCCTTTTCTTGTAACGTCTCCATTTCCTCGACAAAATTTTTTAAATAAAGATCTAATGGCTGTGGTTTTTCTGTTCCACAAAAAATTGCAACAACGAATGGATGTTTATCGACCAGAGTAGTGCTCCGGGCTAAAATAGGCCAGAACTGACTCTTGCTACTCTTAAATATCGGTAACCCGTCAATATTACAATCGATTAATATATCAATGACTTCTTCTTGTGAAGCGTTATTAGTTTCAAAGCCCAATTTTCGTACGAGGCCACTTTCTACTCCGAAATAAACCATTTTTCCGGAATCCAATTCAATGGTTTTTCTAGTCTTCGGCGTTCCGAGTAGTGTTCTAACAGATTGGGGTAAAAATCGATAATTTGGCCGTATCAAATCTATTATTTGTTGCATGGTGGTTTGTGAAGCATTGTTTGTGTACGCTATTTTGCGTAATCCATTAATGAAGATATCATTTTCGTTTTTGAAAACTGCCTTCGGAACTCGTGTAGTTTCATGCGAGTTCATATCAAAACTTATAATCAACGGGTGACTTTCGTCAGCGATGGAATAAGATTGATCCAATGACTCAATGCTCTCATCATTAGCAGGGCTCATGCTCTCGTGACGTTCATCGAACTCGCATTGCACATGATGATTGGGTACGTCTAATCCGGTTTCATTCGAAAGAGACTCGACTACTGCTCGACGATGAACACGGCGCAAATATTTATGCGTGCATACTTTTCTGCCTGCACAAGGCATTGCGTGAAGTTCTTTAATGTAATTCCAGTCAAGCTTCAATGCAATGGTACGATTGCAAGGCTACATCTTCAAGTTGTTGAGATATACAATCTGACGTGTATATTACAGTTATTATACGTATAGGTACAATGTCTGATAATTCAATCTACAAATAAAATAAGAACTCGTCAAAAAACAAGACATTCCAAATTCAATTTTCCTATGAATTTGGTTTTATTTATATAACATCCGAAATTGAAATACGTATAACGCATCTACCAGTCAATGATTTTTGGTACTCTGAGTAAGTATTAAAAAGAGTTGAGTTATCAAAAAATTATAAGAGACCTTTTATATCGAGCATTTAATTCTCTATAAAAATATGTCATCGGCTTGTCTGTTCGATATGCTATTACCGAGGTATAAAATTCCAAACATAGGAGAAAAAAAAAATTTCCTATGTTATTTAAATGGAAAATAGAAATTCGCGATAAGGCACCTCTTAATATTAATATCAAGGCTCAAATTTCAACGGGCTTCTTATTTTAGCTTCCTGCAAGTGAACAACCTGTTTCTGAGTTGAAAAAAAAAGTTGCCCCAAAATGACACACCCTAGTATGCACTCAATATACACATGATACTGATATATTAGAAATGGGGGATGAATGGAGGCGAACACGTTTACAAACAACGTAGGATTTTAAAATAAGCAGCACGTGATATAATCGATGTAATGTCCGGCTGATGCACCAAGTTCTCGACATTTTGAACACGTTTTTTACACTATCAGTATTATACGTATTCCAGGAACGTTGATGAGACGTGGTTTTGATACGCTTGTTCATCGTTCAAACAACACCTCACATCAAAGATGTGATGTCCGGCTGATCCACCAAACTAGCTCGACGTTCTAAACACACTCTTTACACTTCCTTTACTCTATCAATGTAAGCTTATTATAAAAACGTTGATTACATGTCGTTCTAACTCATTACTCTATCGTACGTATGGTGCCAAGTATTCTGCTGACCAAGAACAACTGAATTCTATTTCAATCAATTAGAATGCGGTATTACATACCCTGATCAATACCGAATATTCATAATCACGTCATATCAATGTCAACACGCGTTTTTAGTTACAAAAAATTTGGCGTTATATCGACTGGGATTCGAATTCGCTCGCATATTACTAGTTGCAACGTCCTACCTACCACGCCAAACTACTGATTATAATACATTGTCAGTATTTCGAAGGTACTGGCATTACTTTGTACATCCATCTCATTGATATTGTTTCCCTAATGCAGCTAAGATATCTCAAGGGGGAACTTCAGTAAAGTTTTTAATAGACGTGTCGAAAAATTCCTGTATTGCGCGTATTTAATAACAGTAGTATACGTATACACGTACATATATAACGATGGAAAACTGGTGGTTACACGTCTATTTGATCTACTAACGCTATTTTTCGTGCAATTTTCATCATGTTTTTACTGAGGAGAGCTTCCTACCTATAAACATGACCGTATTTTGTTTAAAATTCGTTCTACTTATATAAATAAATTCTTAAGTGAGAATGCGAATAGCACAGAACTATAAGTACACGTTTATAGAGCGCTCACAATTTCACTTAATACCGATTTATTTATACAAAGATACTACGGTCATTGAACGTTGACACTGTAGCGTGAAATTACAAGTTTACGGTACATTGATAACATGACATTGATTTTATATTTAATCAACCTTGGTACATATACTAAATAAAAACGTGTTTAAACGTGACAAGACGCGCAAAAGATGTGTATAAAAATTTGTGAAAACAAAGTGGATAGAAACACGGTTATTTTTTGAACCGAATCTATTTTTCCATGGAATATACGCGTTTTTTACCGCGTTATGTTTATTCGCCCTCATGCTTGTCTCTGGCTGCGGTTCAATCATGTATGTATTTTAAACAAGTGACGAAAATCATACTGTTCAAATTTCATCATGCAACTGAATTAATGTTCAATTTCAATTGAATTAATTTTTTTCCCTCTATTATTTGGATTTAAAAAAAAATCCGATTTCGAAATAATAATATTATCGTTATAGAATTTCAAACGATTATCAGAGGTGAACCGCCTATGCGTATATTGAACGTATTATACGTGTATTATACTGCTGATATACCAATTACTTGTGCCAGCAAACAGCAATATATTATATGCGTACATATTTTTAACTTTTAACCGTATTGCATCTAGCAAGATTGTATATTTGTTCTTCTATTTCGAGCAAAAGAGCAGCTAGTCTACTATGTTTAATAAATGTCCTTACTTACCGATATGAATTCGATGAATCTTGTTATTAATCGCCCGAAATCAAACACTTTTATTGTTCCACTGTGCCACTGTACGAAATATGCCACTGCTCTGCGGCGCGTATGCTAATAACGACTGGCGTCTAGCGAATCCCAAACGCACCGTCACGTGGTGCTTACTGCACGAGTTGTTCCGACTCCTCTCATTGTTTCTCGCGCTACTTCCCTGTCTCTTTTTCTCTCTCTTTCTGTATGTATTGTTTCTGTATGTAGTACATGTATTTTTTTTCATCGATTGTTTGAAAATTTTTATCTGACGTAATGATTGATCAAAAATTCTCAAACTTGGTACAGTTGTCGCCAAAAACAAGAGGTACAAAATAGTATTTGTGTTTTATTGAAAATGAATTTCTGACTTGTGAGTTTTATATTCATTTTTCTTCTGCATATTTGAATTAATATAAAACGAACAAATCGATAATTTATTAAGAACAAAAATAGCTTTCTGTACCCCTTACTGTTTCTAGGGCATAAATAAACTGAATCTAATCTAATCTGAATCTATAATCACTCCCTGTAAAATGTATATTTTTTCGTTGCCTCAGTGCCTAAAAAAAATTAACGTTTGGTGTTGAATTCTCAATATACGTTACCATGAGATTCGATAAAAGCATATTATATACGTATACTGATGAATTGAGAAAACGTATAAATCAAGTGGTTTCTATACGTCATAACGGTACGCTTTTTACACGTATATAATAAGAGATTGGTGAACCATGTTCGTACTGTACACTATAATCATTCATTATACGTGTTCATGTCCTTTTGAATAAACGTATATGCTACGATATGCGGTACGTCTTAATTTCCAAAAAAACGAACGAATGATACTTGAGTTATCATATACGTTTCACGAGATTAGATGAAAACGTATCATGTTCGTATACGGATAACTTGAAAAGACGTATAAATCAAGTAGTTTCTATACGTCATAACGGTACGCTTTTTACACGTATATAATGGGAGATTGGTAAACCATGTTCGTACCGTACACTATAATCATTCATTGTACGTGTTCATGTCCTTTCGCATAAACGTATATGATACGTATATTCGGTACGTCTTAATTTCCAAAAAATCAAACGAATAATACTCGAATAATCATATACGTTATCATGGGATTAGATGAAAACGTATCATATTCGTATACGAATGACTTGAAAAGACGCATAAATCAAGTAGTTTCTATACGTAATAACGGTACGCTTTTTACACGTATATGATAAGAGATTGGTAAGCCATGTTTGTACCGTGTCCTATGAACATTTATTATGCGTATCCATTTCCATTCGTATAAACCTATATATTACGTAAATAGTATGCACACCATTTTGGAAGAATTAAAACGTATATTATTCATCGATCAGAGGATTTATTCGGCTAATAAACGTGTGAAATATACGAATATTCTATGTTTGATCATAAACGTATGTCACGAACGTGTAATATCAGTATGATTATATATGTATACCAAAAATACACTGAGTATACGTATATGATACATAAAATATACGGACAGGTGTTTATTGGGTTTGCATCAAGTAATTTTCCTAATTAAGAAAGAAAAAGAAAACAAAACAATTGCATCACTCAGGATGCCATGAACTTATTAATAAACAAAAGAATAAACATATTTGTTGATTTTTATTCTAAAAAACGGACCCAAAAAACCGTCTTCAAACGAAAATGGCTAAGGAATTTCAATTCTAATTTTCAAGAAGAAAAAAAAAATCAAAATCCTTTTTTTTTTCAACCAAACAATAACATGAAAACTCGTTTTTAATAAAAATAGCTATAAGGAACTTTCGATCCCAATTTTGATGAGGTATAACACTGCGAAATTTTCGTCACGAATTCTGAAACACTCGGTATATTTCTATGAAAGATTTTGGTTACTCAAAGATCATAATGATTTTATCTGAAAAAAAAAAAAAATTGAACTGGACTTATATTAAAACATAAACCGGAGTATAGTTTAGTCAATTATTATCATGTTGTAATAGCAGGAGACGAGCTTTGATCTAACTACAATGCACATTGCACAGGGAAACAGAATTTGTGCAATAAAGAATACTCAATGACATAGTGCCCATCAACTATTAGCACTTTCACGTTAACGAAAAAAGAATTTCCATCTAGCTCTGATGTATATTGTACTAATTACCAGTATTCGCGGTATTGAATACTCGATAATGGAGTGCAATCAATTATTATCATTTTTATAGTAACGAAAAAGAATTTTCATCTAACTATGGTTAACATTATACGGATGAACAGAATTTGTGGTATCAAATACACGTTGACGTAGTTCAGTCAACTATTAGCACTTTCACGTTGACGAAAAAAGAATTTCGACCCAGCTGTGGTGTATATTGTACTGATTACCAACATTCGTGGTATTGAATACTTGATAATGGAGTGCAATCAATTATTATCATTTTTATAGTAACAAAAAAAGAATTTTCATCTAACTATGGTTAACATTATACGGATGAACAGAATTTGTGGTATCAAATACACGTTGACATAGTTTGGTCAACTATTAGCACTTTCACGTTGACGAAAAAAGAATTTCGACCCAGCTGTGGTGTATATTGTACTGATTACCAACATTCGTGGTATTGAATACTTGATAATGGAGTGCAATCAATTATTATCATTTTTATAGTAACAAAAAAAGAATTTTCATCTAACTATGGTTAACATTATACGAATGAACAGAATTTGTGGTAATGAATACTCGACCATCCAGTGACATCAACTATAAGTAATGTTACGATGATAGATGGCTGATTTTGTGGTAACTATAACGTTTTAGTATCAGTTTTAACAATAATTATAGTTCATGATACTATATATATTGTACTCCGTGACTAACATATTGGGGTTGCTAACGTTACTATTCTATGATAGTATGGCAAACCAATTTTTAGTAAACATCACTATAAAAGCAGGTTATCTTTACTTTAAAGGGGTTAACTACATTAATTCTGTACCTTCAACCAAATAATTTTTCTCAGTGTACTACTACATATTAGGGTGGTTGAAAAAAATAAAAAATGTCGGTTCTGTAGTCTCAAGAGTTAGTCTTAAGTATAAAAGAATCCCTCTGAAAAATTAGCTCGATATCATCTCGATTCTACTAAGAGATCTTCGAGAATTCATTTTCTCCTTCATCTAAAGCGTGAAAAATAGTAGATTGTGCAACGATTGCGCGACCCGCATTTTTTTTGTTCCATTTTGTAATACATGTTAATTGTTTTTTATAAGAGATTGAATTCCCTACAAAAAAAACCTCTGATTGTTTCCTTCGTAAATTCAACGAATGAAAAGTTATAAAGCCATAAACTAAAGCTTCGTAACGAATGAAACAAGCCTAAGCTTCATAACTTTTCATGCGTTGAATTTTCAAAGAAAACATTTCAAAGCTTTTTTGTAGAGAATTCAATTTCATATAAATACATGTAATTAAAAATTTCAAAAGAAAATATCTTGAGAGTTTTATTCTAGAACACCGAAAAATTTCTTTCACGTGTTATATGAATGGGAAAATGTCGAGATATCGAGCTGATGCTTCGGGAGGATTTTCGTAAACTAAAACTAACTTTTGAGATTATAAAACCTTGAAAAAAAGAAAAAACAATGATTTTTTCTCAACCACCCTAACTTGACATATACATATTCCTTATTTCTATGGTACAGAGTTACAGTGGTTCTATGAACAAAGCATGTTATTGATGAACTGTTATTGATTAATGAACTTATATCACGACTATTATTTATAAAGGTGATGAACTAAAAAGTTTGATATGCAAATATTCATCGTGTTTTGCACTCAAATTCTTGGACTCTGAACTATTCTTTGAATGTACGTCTTGCAGTATCGGCGACGCTATGTGACATTCAGAATTTCGCGCCCCCCGTTCCTATAATTATTGTTGGTGATTTTCACGGCCCCGCTGCTTCCGTCCACCATCTCTGTCACCAGCCGTTGCCAACACCATTCCAATATCTTTGAAGATATCGGTGTCCGTAGCTGTCGGAAATCTGATACGTACAGCTCCTACAAAATTAAATCATACAATTGTAAATAACCGGATCATCATCATTTCAGTATAATATATCGATTAAGAAGATTCTCAAGTACTCTGAATTGATTTGTTACGCAAGTAATTACTCATCAATCATTCATGAGAAGTGTCCGAAATTCAGCGTATCGTACTGGTTCTATTAGTTGATTAGAAAATGATTCATTATCACAAATTTATTGGATCTTCGCATTGTCAGTTGGTTGCTGATGCTAATTCTCTAATTATGAGTTAAAACCTCAGCTCATTCGGTTGAACAAATCAACCAAACTCTTTTTATATACCAACTCAGACAAATATCGAAAAATATATAATTTCAAGTGAAAACTTACTGATTACTGCCTCACATATTTTCAATTTTGAAAAAAAAAATTTTCCTTTTCTTCCTCTACTTGAATATACCATACTCAAGTCTTTGGTAACGAGTTTTTTCATAATCTGCAAGATTGCTTTATGCTGATTCTCTCCGCCCGCCAGTGGAAGCTCGTGCGCTTAAAGACATTCGATATTTTAGTTCGTAGATAATCGAAATCAAAACTATCTAGCACGTAAAGATGCAAATACGGTCAAATTTTCCTGAAGAAGATTGTTCATTGCTAAATTTAGTGAGTCAGTTTCTAAACATTATTTCATTTGGTGTGCAATCCAAACAACATCTCTCAAATAATTTTATACTCATTAAGTTATTGATGTTATTTGGATTGGACTAAATTACTGAATTTTTCATCTCCTGCTACCAGTTTTTCTAATAAGCCTTTTATTAGTAAGAGGTCTCGTTGCAAAAGTTTTTGATCAGCTTTCAGCTCTGCAATGCCTTCCAGAACTTTAATGATAGGATCACCTGAAACAGTTTGTATGATGAAGTAAAAAAAATTTTAGAGTTCTGAAAATCTTATGAATAAGAAACCACATGAAATTTACTTATGACAGCGTTCTTCCGTGGAATCGGTAACTCACTAACGATACTTGGTGACGACGAGCCATTTTCTTGAACAATCGGTTGTTTAGAAATGCCAATTTCCTGATTGTTTTGGTTATTAAGTATATGCTGTGGATGAGTATTCTTGGATGTCGAAGTATTTGAACCGACTTCATCGTCACTCATGGTGGTAAGGTCTGATACGTCACGAAATTTGCGGCAGTATTTTTCAGCTTCCGCTAGTGAATTAGTTCGTTTTTTGAATTGTGCTGGATGTTCAATCCATTTTCCATCAATCGATGGACTTTCACAGGCCTTAACAATTTGTCTGATTTTATTTTGGGATTTGATATGAGCTGGCCATACGTATTCATTTTTTTCGTTATTTCACTACGATGAGGGAACATAGTCAACACAGTCATCCCAGAAAATGATATCCCACAAAGACATCACTGAAAAGAAAATTTTCAATTACATCACGGAAAAATTATCTACAAAGTGAACTTACCGAAGTTCGAGTAGTGATGATACATCCCAGACTACAGCTAAAAAGAAAACGGAACTAAAATTTGGAAGTATCGTGTAAGATTCCCACAGCAACAAACTGACTATCCCTCCAAGGTAATGCCATACACTTACAGAATACGTCTTCAAGTATGCATGCAAATATTACGGATGTTAATTGACTGACTTTGAAATAGAAAACGTCTTCTGAGGGCAACGGAGTTTCATAAAAGCATTCCATTTTCTGAAAAATATATCCGCTTAACTGAAAAGTATCATTTTTTTTTCTATAGCCTGAACTTTTATGATCTTTCGGTTTTTCAATAAAATGCAACAATCACTTTCTCTTGTCAGATCGATGCATCTATTATTGTGAAATAATCTTTCAATAGTAATATTCTTATACACCGGACGAACTGCAGAGGCTTGTTTATACACCTGACTTGATATATGGTTCATTTCAGATACTCTCTTTATCACCTGTTGAAGTGGTTTTGTTGGACATGTTATCAAGCGCAAAAGTTGACCTAAATAGTTTTCAAACGGATAACAATTCACCTCGTCCAATGTATAATTCTGCGTCATATTATCTTCAGCCAAATGCATAATTGAGTGAATATTATAAACTAATTCGTCTTTACCGTATAATGCAGCCATTTCATCAGAGAATTCTTTCATTAATATATAGGCATTTACTTTATCATTCTCAGTACTTTTTGGGGCCCACATAATTCTCATCGATACATGGAATTTCAAGAAATGTTTATATTTGGCGGAAGGGAACAAATTTTTCATAATAATTGGCCCTATGTATATCATAATTAGACGAAATTCAGATGCTTTGAATCGTGTGACATGGCAAGTCACAAACCCCCCAAACCACGCGGAGGGTAACGAAAGATAACGGAAATAGCCGAGGCCGATCGGCAGCGAGAGCCGATCGGCACTCTCTTGAGAGACCGTCTGAGAAGTAGTTGTGAGCGAGGTTAGAGAAACCCTTTATTTTTTGGGGCCCCGGCTTTATTCACCGCAGGTCAGTACCTCTGAATAATTCTTCATCAAATAGCGCATACCCACACACCCACGCACACACCACCCCTGTACCTAGCAAGTAGGATAAGGAATAAATAGTTAATTGCAGTCGAATAATCCACGAGCCTCATTGCCCCCCCCCCCCCCCCCCCCTCCCGCCCTCCACCGCCATCCGTAGCTAACGGATAACTATCCGTTACAAATTGGCGCCCAACGTAAAATCCACGAATTCCCCAATAGAGGACATTAAACAATTCACAAAACGCACTGAAACACGAGAATACAGGGCACAGAGTAGAAAATTAGAACGTTTTTACACGAGGCGGGTACGAAAAACACGGTACAGAAATTCAAATACGAAACGGTCAAACACACGGACACGCAATGTCACTAAGGCGGCTAAGCGAACCGGCGTTGCCAAGCGACACACAGAGGCACGGGCCTGTACGTGCGCACTTTATAAACAACACGCTGGACATAGATCCCATAAACACACAAGGTACACACAGATACATACAAGCACAAGAGACACACGCACACTTCCGACCGCGCATGCAAGTACACGCACCATACAGAGACGATAGATCGCACAACACTCGGCACCTACTAGACGAACCGATCACACTAGACAGGGAAGTGCAACACACGTTGCATAGCACGCACATACAGAACACACAACCGACACGCTTCGAATCAGCGGAGTACACACACACTATACAACCGAGCCCCAATCACGCAACACATACGGGCAGACATTTTTCGACGACCGGCGAAAACAAGAAATAACAGGCGCGGAAACGTTTTTAGGCACTAATACGCGAAACATACAACACATCCGTAACCTGATAGACTTGGACCCACCACAAACACGGCCGATAACGTATCACACACAGACGATACAACCACAACACACCCAGTACCTTAATAACAGTTATCCACAAAAATCGACGATACCAATTGAAGAGATTCAAGGGTGGAACATAAAATACTCGGAAGAAACAGGCGAGAACTTATACGAGTTTTTACAAAACCTCCGCGATTTACAGTTAGGTTACGATTTACAAGACAAACAGCTGATCGACAACCTCACACCGGTATTAGACGGAACAGCGAAACAATGGTATAGATTACACAGAGGAAAATGGAACACATGGCAAGAATTTACAGCACATATACAACATGCATTTTTAGACACACGCCGTCGAGACAAAATAGAAGAGGACATAAGAAACTGCGTACAACAGGAAACATAGACAATTACGGAATTTTTAATAAAAATAAGAACACTCTTCACTCTGCTAAACCCGCCATACACACCGACACAAGAAATAGAGATCACATACAGAAACCATACAGAAACACACAATACACATACACCCAAACACGCCACATATACAATAACACATAACCCACGCGACCCAAGATTCCACATAAAAATAGAAATGGACGGATTAGGATTCAATGCACTGATAGACACGGGATCAACACATTCATACCTAGGACAGAAAATAGGAGAAATTTTAAAAGACAGACACACACAAATACAGGAGACACCGAACACAACAGTCTTAGTAGCGAACGGTACAAGTGCAGGAATATTGGGAATAACAACACGACAGATTAGAATAGCACACACAACCAGAGAAGTAGAATTAGGCATTATACCCACACTCGCGTGGACATGCATCATCGGCATCGACGCCATAAGACAATTTGGTATGCAACTAGACTTTGCACAAAACACTTGGACTCTAAGCGAAAAACCAAACCAGACATACAGAATGGAACGATGGCCACAGACAACCCCAATACCGTTACAGACACCGAGGCAAAACCCCAGTAAACAGTCAGAAAACACAGAACAGGAAACAAATACACATCATAAGGAAACTAAAGAACAAGAAACACAAACACACACTAAACAAGCAAAGGCAGCAGCATTGCAAGAAGAGAGAGCTAGAGAGGCACTCATAAAAAACTCAAAAACAGAGGGACCGGAACAAACACAAACAAAAACAGACACTCCACCAAAGCGAAAACCACTATTACCGACCCCAAATATTCCACCTATTCCAAACCTATATAAGGATACACAAGAACAAAATGCTGACGCAACGGAACAAACAGAAACAAACACTCCACCAAGAAAAAAACCACTATTACCCACCCCAAAAATTCCACCTAATCCGAACCTATACAAACCTACAGATAGGCAAAACAGAGACAGAGGAAAACACACACAAACGGAGATACCGATACGAAAGGTATTGCTACCAACACCAAATATCCTACCAAATCCAAACCTATACCCCCGACACAGTACACCGCCACCGCGAATCTGCAGCGGAATACAACAACTCACAGACACACACACACAGAACTGCAAACACTCCTAGCAAACAAAATCACATCACTCCCAGGACAGCTAGGACTAACACCCCTAATATCACACAGAATCGACACACAAGGACACACCCCCATCAAATAACGCTATTACATGGTATCACCGAAAATAAAAGACGCGATATACACAGAAGTAGACAAGATGATCGAGGAAGAGGTAATCGGACCATCAGAAAGCGAGTGGTCAAGCCCAATAGTAATGATAAAAAAGCAGAACGGCACATACCGATTCTGTTTAGATTTTAGGAAGGTAAACTCGGTATCACGGAAAGATGCATACCCCCTCCCATACATGACAGCAATACGCGACAAATTACGCGCAGCACAATACATATAATATCTTTTATATCCTTTGTGAGTTGGCTTTGTCCGAATAAATAGGCCAAATTTGTTTCTCTGTAAATAAGAGATATTATATTCTAATCGATATTACTATTTACAATATGTACATAAGTTAGCAGTTACCTGTAAATAAGAGAAACGACAATTAAGGTCAATTATTCGCCTCTCACAACTCTGCCTTAATTATTTCCGTTGTTCTAACAATTAATTATTTCTCTATAGATTTTGCGTTCTCGCACGTGCTCTCTCTTATATCCTTCTTATCTAATCCTCGACGAGACCTCTAGCAGGTGTCATAGAAGCGCGCGTGGAGCCTACTAAGCGCGCTAGATTTAAAGAGGGTACATCAAGATTCGCGGCAGCGAATCGCAGCCGAGTTCCTCCCCTCCAACTCGGCGCGGCAGCCACGAATCATTTACCCGAGCAAGCTCTTGTTCTTGTAAAAAATCTGCCACATCTCTTGAACCGCTGATTATTTTTTAATAAAATTTATAGGGGCGTAAGGCCCTCCCCAGTTGACCTTGCTCGCAAAAGTTCAACAGAATCGACCAAGTGATTTCGGAGATATTGACCGTCAAAGTTGATCGAAAAACACAATCTTTTGCTTCTTTTTCTTTTTCTTTTTCTTCTTCTTTTTCTTTTTCTTCTTCCTTGCAGAACGTTTTTCTTGGGACCACGATATCTGTTGAAACGTTGCACTTATGAACTTGCAATTTGGTAGGGTTGTTCTTGTCACCGAAATCTCGCCCCCTATTGTTTTTGAGCAATAATCGACCACGCATAACTGAGTTATTCATGTAATATTGATTATTTATATGTATATGCACATATTTTGAAAATGAGAATGACGTCACGAGTCCCGATTCTCATGACATCGATCGAATATAATACTGCTAATTTTTATACATACCGTGCGTTTTCGTGGATGAGCGACATGCCTAGAGCCGAAGATAGCCGAACATACGCCCTATTATATGCAATTAAGGGTACATGTCATATATATATCAGTATTGCTGACACTTCGAGCCTTGACGGCAAGCTGTCAGTTGCTGTAGAGCCTCTATGTCTATTGGCCGCAATGTTTATAGGTTATTCTTTAATCACACGTAATTATTCGAAATCGATTGATCACTAATCCGCGTCATTCAGCTAGTTTCGTGATTAAAGAATAACCTATAAACTTCACCGCCAATGCACATAGCCTCTACAGTAGCTGACAGCTCGCCGTCAAGTGTCAGAAATACTGATATATTGTAACTTTTTTGGGGTTGCTCGGATCGCGGCACTGAAGGTGATGCGATCCGGTAGTTACTTGTAAGTTCTTTGTCTTGAAATTTTAATCAGGACTTCCCGAAATAGGTAGATGTTAGACCCTAATACAGACTAGGGCGGAGCGAATCTCGCCGTAGCTGCCTCCCTCAGACCTGGATGCGGTATTCCGCACCAAGGCTGTATCAGACTTGGATCGGCGTTATCTCACCAAGACAGTACCCTGACTTGGATGCAGCTAGTGCACCAAAGCAGGCATCTGATCCGGGCAGCGTTTGCCTGACCGAAGCTGTATGTTAGCTATGGATTGATTAGTAGAATAGAGGAAAGAAAGATGTTCTGAGATGGATTTGAGCTGATCAGTTAAATTATAATTTAATCTATAAAAATTACGAACAAAAATAATACAAAAAGAAAATCATTACAAAAGAAAATATTAACCTAAGAGTTAAGTAATAAGCGAACCTAAGTTTTTAATGTGTTTAGTGTTTTGGCTAAGCCACGAAATTGTCGTTAAGAATGAGTAAAGCAAATGGATAAGGTTAAATGATTGAATATTAATTTGGAATTGAATAATTTGATTCTAGACGTAAGTCCCTGCTGTAGGTAACTCCGTTTCGCAAAGTGATTCTAATAAGGCACCTGGGCTCTATGCCTGTCAGGTCCTGGCTAAGTGATGAGTAGTGAGTCGCACCGGTGCTATACCTGGAATGCGCTGCTCTGTCGAGCAGCACCGCTCGTTATATAGCGCTTTGTGACGTCAGTTGTTATGCGTGAAGGGGGATGCGCGATTGTCTCATGTATTCGTATCAGGCATAACGCCTGATACGTTACATTGCCCCCTTCAATCATCAGTTCTTCGGATGACGCTTGCAGTCAGATGTTCGGACGATGATTGACCAATCTTCAATAGTGAGTGAACTCTATAATCGTTTTAATCCTAGAGGATCGGTGACGTCGATATCGGTTGGTATCTCTATTTCCTCGCGTCGTGGTTCTTTGGCCGGTGGTGTTGGTGTCTCATCATCAGATAAGTCTAGCGTCCCAAAAAGTCGTAGCATTGATATTTTCCTTCGATGCTCCTTTTTTTGCATTTTGGTCCATTCCGGTACATCAATTGGAGTTAATTTCCATGGAAGGTAAGTAGTTACTGTACCCGTCTTTATTGTCTCATCCGCGTTGTTATTGTTTGGTATATTCGTCATATTCGGTTGTTTTGTTTCAGGTCTAGGTACTTTCGTCAACTCCAATGGGATGCTGATCGGCAGTGAAAATTTAACTGGTATCTCCTTTTCCACGATCTTCGGCTGTTCTTCCATCTCCATTGCATTTATCAGGTGGTCGATTGTTACCGGTGAGTCTTCCAATAATAGTTCCGTGCTACCAGATAATCCAGCCAAAGTATGTTTTGTCTTATCATGCCTTAGTCTTCTGTTGTTAGCTGCCGTTTGGATTCCTCTCCCTTTCACGTATCTTCCTTTTCCCGATAGAAATTTCCCATTTGACTCGAGTATTTTATATTGATTGTTGTTCTCGTCTGAATTTTCTAGGTTCTCCGTTTGGGTACCTTTATCCTGCACACTGGTGTACTCATATCGGAAAGAACTCATTTTGGCGAATACTTTCTGTGCTTCGGGGTGACTTTATTTATAGTCAACAAATGACATGTGTGACATCGGTGAGTATTCTTTTTTCATTTCGTGTTTTGTGTCGTCAAATCGATCCGTTTTGATTGTGTGTTCTTTACTTGCCGTTTCTATTCTTCTCTCGAAGGTTCCAGATATTTCTTGAACATGTTTACATGGAATCTTCCACGCTCTTGCCCAGTAATCGGATTTTCTAGTATAAACGTTGCTTCCCCTATTCTGGTTTTTAATTGATATGGACCCTCATACAAAGTAAAGAATTTGGCTAATTTTTTGTTTTTTGTATCTGATACGTTTAATGCTCGTACTAAAACCATATCTCCTACATGAAACTTAATTATTCTATGTGTTTTGTTAAATCTAGCGGCTCGCTTTAGCCCTTTACGCAATATATTACGTCTAACTAAACCTAGCTTTACTTCTTGTGATATCCTACTTTTATTTTTTATCAACCACTCTTCCCAAAATCTGGTTGGTGGTGTGCCTAGTTGGATTTCGCACGGACAGAATCCAGTCGAGTCATGATACACTTCGTTTATGCAGCACTCGATTACCTGGATCCAGTTTATCCATTGGGTGTGTTCACCTGTGAGAAGAGTTCTAAAAAATCTCCCTATTTCGCGATTGACTCGCTCAACGATATTGCCTTGAGGATGACGGATGGATGAGAAAACTGGAGTAATCCCTTCTTCCTCTAATTTGTTCAACCACTTTGCCGAGGTAAACTGTGTACCATGGTCGAACTGGATCCTGTCCGGCTTTCCTAATTCTGGTATGTATTTTTCAAATATGCACCGAATAGTGGACTCCGCGTTCGCCGTTCTCATAGGGTATATTCGCACAAACTTGCTAAATGCATCGCAAGCAACTAATATCCATCGATAATTTCCGCGACTCGCAGGTAACGGTCCAAAGAAATCTATAGAGACTAGGTCTCCTACGCCTTCCGGAACTATGTTCTGCATACTTGCATAACTATACGAATTAGGTACCTTACACCGTTGACATCGATCGCACCTCGCTAATTCCTGTCTAATTACTCGTGCAAATTTCGGTATGTAAAAGCTTTCTCTCAAGATGTGGTAGCATTTATTTGCTCCCGTATGTCCGTATATCTCATGACATTCTTTTATTAGAGTTTTTATCAAGGTATTGGGTACGTAAGCCTGCATGCGGCCCCCTGGTTCTATGTGATATAAAACCCCGTTAATTAATTTAAACCGTTTTTTGATTTTAATGTCATTTGAGTTGATAATGTCGCTGATCTTATTATCCTGTCTTTGTAATTCACCCAGTGACTCTAAGTTTGTCTTTAACTCGTCTGTCACCTCTTTAGCTAATGGTGCTATAATTACGATCTGATTTACCGACGCAGTACTTTCTTCTGTTTCAGGAGGATATCGACTCAGTATATCGGCAACTATATTATCCTTTCCCTTGATGTACTCAATATCAAATTCATAGGTTTGAATAAATAATATCCATCTAGTCAACCTTGAACTTAATAACCTACACGTGTACAAGAATGTTAAAGCTTTGTGGTCGGTACGTATTGTCAATTTAGCTCCAAGTATGAACGTTCTAAATTTTCCCAGCGCGAAAACAATTGCTAAGAGTTCTTTTTCAGATGTAAAGTAATTCAACTCCGCTCCTTTTAATGTCCTGCTCGCAAAACCGACAATGCGCTCCTCCTGTTGCTCTGATAGCTGGTATAAAACTGCACCGATTGCATAATTACTAGCATCGCATTGTAAATAATATCTATGCTTCGGGTTCGGGTGGTGTATTACCATGCTGTTGCAAAATAAATTTTTTTCTATTGTGAAATGCGCCATCATATCTTCATTCCACTCCCATCTAGATCCTTTCCTCACTAATTTCAAAAGTGGCGCGGTTGCCTCAGAATATTCCTTTGTGAATTTACTATAATAGTTCGTTAAACCCAAGAAAGCTTTTAACTGTTTTACGTTCTTTGGTACTGGGAAATTTTGTATTGCTTCAACCTTCTCAGGCTGCGGGCTAATCCCATGCTTGGTTATTCGGTGACCAAGAAAGTCTATTTCTTCTCGAAAGAACGTTGATTTGTTAAAATTTACAGTTAAATTATATTTTCTGAATGTTTCAAATAGTGATTTTAAGTGATCTAGATGCGACTGGAACGAATCAGATAGACACAAAATGTCGTCTACAAAATTAATTGTAAATAACTCATTTTCTTTTAATATCAAGTCTAGTGTTCTAATTAAACTGGCTAAGCTTGTGCTTAATCCATATGGTGTTACCGTGAACTGGTAGGTTTTCCCCTCGTGCATGAACGCAGTGAATTTCCTTGAATCTTTGTGCAATGGCACTTGCCAGAAACTAGCTGTTAAATCTAAGCTGGACATTACTGATGCATTCCCGCACTTCTGGAATAAAACCTCAGTTGATTGCGCACAATCATGGTCAGGTACTATAAGTCGATTTATGAATCTTGCATCCAAAACGAGACGAATATCACCTGACTTCTTTGCTACGACCACAACTGGATTGACGTATTCACTGTACGACCTTTCGATTACTCCAAGTTTCAGCATTTTTTGTATTTCTTGATTTACTTTATCACGATACATAATCGGTATTGGATAGGATCTTTTCACGAATGGTCTATCTTCGTATATCTTGATCTTATGCTCGTAAACCGTGACTCGACCTGGGACTTTCTGAAACACGTCTCGGTACTCCAGGATAAGATTCTCAAAAGATTTTAACTCATCGACTCCTAGTACCTGACATTCAGATAGCTTGCACATGATCTCCTCATCGGTTACACCAAAATTGTTCTCCTCTGAGCTTATATTTGCAATTTTTAACGCTACAGCTCTGTTTTCTTGCTTGTGACTAGGTCCGTAAATTTGAATGCTGTGTTTTTTATTGTTTATCTCGATGTTCAGTCTACCAAGTTTCAAATCAATATCCGTTTTCCAGCGATGGAAAATATCAATTCCTAATATGACCTCATGTTTCAATCCAGGCACGACGAGAAACGCCACCAGATCGTTGGTAATTCCAATCCTTATGCTAGCTAAGAACTGTTCCTTGATTTTTATCGGTTTGCCCCCTGCCGCTCCGGTAATCTGAAAGTTTACGACCGGTAGTTTTTCGCAATTTGTAAGCTGCTCACGAAATTTGTTATACCAACTATCCGAGACGCAGGTTACCTGACTGCCCGTATCAATCAAGGCTTTTACCGCTATGTCCTCGACCCTAATCGCTACTTCCGGACATGTGTTTGAATCCGTCGTTTCGTTGGATTCTTCCTCTGTCAAGTATTCTTTCGGATCTTCAAAAGTATTTGAATTTAAACCGTTTATCGCAAAAACTTCCATTGTGCGCTGTGTCGGTACCGGTGTTATTGTGACCGGCACAGCGACATCTAGTTTTCCGATTCCGCGTTTGTTTCTACCGAATTTTGTTCGTCTATCGTCTCCTCACAATCTATCGAGTTTACATGACGACTTGTCCAGTTATTCGGTCTTGGACTCTGTGTTTGCGTACCTGGCTTATTGTTCTCGACCGAGTCGCCTAGCTTAGGTGTTATGCTAGTGTAATCCGTTCGCCATGACACCTGTTTATCACGCGTTTCGCCACCACGATAGTTTGTTGGTGTTTGTCTGTTTGTGACCGTGATTCGACTTCGTGGAGCGTTTGATCGTCCACCAAATTGCAATTCATCAAGAAACGAGAGTAACGAATCGATGTCTTGGATGTTACGGCACCTAGCTGCTTCGACTACATTCTCGTTGAAATGTCGGGTAAGACTACGTACGATTTCACATTCTGGCATCCGCGGAACTAAACCCGTGGCTGATGCAAATTTACGGTTGGCGTATTCTGACCATGTTACTTTCGAGTCTTGGTTATAAAATCCGAATTCTATATCTTTTCTTAATTCTCTTTGCGTTTCTTCTCCCCAATATCTATTTAGGAACCGGATCTTGAAAGAATCCCATGTGTTGATCACGTCGCGACGCGCAGTCCACCAGTCTTTCGCATCGTGACTTAGACTTTGGCCTACAAACTTTAAACATAGATCATCGCTGTCTGCGCCTATAACGGTAAAGTATTCTTCTAGTTCTTTAATGAATAAAGCAGGTCTTTCCCACGCTTTTCCGCTATAATTCGGCATTCTAATATGTTTACTTATGATGCTATTATATTCGCTAGCCTGTCCGTTGTTTCGAGTTCGATTTCGCCTAACCTCTAAATCAAAGCTTGTTTTCAAACTATCTTGTTTGTTTTCAATCTCTATAAACCTATCGATGTTAGCCTGATAGTTTTCTTTTACTTTACTATTTAGTTTATTCAAACTACCATTAAACTCGCTTCTTATATCTAGTTGACATGTAGTTAACTGTTCCTGATATAATATTAATTCTGAACAGTACTTTTCTTCTATTCCTTTGACATTACCTTCTACTGACTCTATTTGTTTTTGATTAATTTGCTGTTGTTCTTCTAATTTTCTAGTGATTCTAGTTTCGAACTTCGAATTTTCTTTTTCTACGTCTGATTTAAATATCATCATTTTACGTTCAACTGACGCAAATTTCTCATCTAATTTTTTGTTTATCTGTTCTAGGATTTGAAGCATCATCGAATCGTTTGGACTTGCGGCTATTTTCTTTTCAGAGCTACTATCTGTCGGTTTATCAATAAACGCTTTATCTAATTCAAATATGCCTCTGTCTTTGTCACGCCTACCTACGTTCTTATCCGTACTTTTCATACTAAAATCCTTCTCTGAACCCTTTTTGGACATTGCTCCAGAATTTTGACTTTCCATTTTAGTTTTGAAGTTAACTTTACGATATTAATGATTCTAAATTTTTCTATTTCGACACGGAGTCGTACGTTGGCTCTAACTTTTACTTTTTCTACAAAGGAAGCCCCACGTTGGGCGCCAAATGTAACTTTTTTGGGGTTGCTCGGATCGCGGCACTGAAGGTGATGCGATCCGGTAGTTACTTGTAAGTTCTTTGTCTTGAAATTTTAATCAGGACTTCCCGAAATAGGTAGATGTTAGACCCTAATACAGACTAGGGCGGAGCGAATCTCGCCGTAGCTGCCTCCCTCAGACCTGGATGCGGTATTCCGCACCAAGGCTGTATCAGACTTGGATCGGCGTTATCTCACCAAGACAGTACCCTGACTTGGATGCAGCTAGTGCACCAAAGCAGGCATCTGATCCGGATAGCGTTTGCCTGACCGAAGCTGTATGTTAGCTATGGATTGATTAGTAGAATAGAGGAAAGAAAGATGTTCTGAGATGGATTTGAGCTGATCAGTTAAATTATAATTTAATCTATAAAAATTACGAACAAAAATAATACAAAAAGAAAATCATTACAAAAGAAAATATTAACCTAAGAGTTAAGTAATAAGCGAACCTAAGTTTTTAATGTGTTTAGTGTTTTGGCTAAGCCACGAAATTGTCGTTAAGAATGAGTAAAGCAAATGGATAAGGTTAAATGATTGAATATTAATTTGGAATTGAATAATATGATTCTAGACGTAAGTCCCTGCTGTAGGTAACTCCGTTTCGCAAAGTGATTCTAATAAGGCACCTGGGCTCTATGCCTGTCAGGTCCTGGCTAAGTGATGAGTAGTGAGTCGCACCGGTGCTATACCTGGAATGCGCTGCTCTGTCGAGCAGCACCGCTCGTTATATAGCGCTTTGTGACGTCAGTTGTTATGCGTGAAGGGGGATGCGCGATTGTCTCATGTATTCGTATCAGGCATAACGCCTGATACGTTACAATATCTTTGACATGTACCCTTAATTGCATATAATAGGGCGTACGTTCGGCTATCTTGGGACCTAGGCATGTCGCTCATCCACGAAAACGCACGGTATATGACATGTACCCTTAATTGCATATAATAGGGCGTACGTTCGGCTATCTTCGGACCTAGGCATGTCGCTCATCCACGAAAACGCACGGTATATGTATGTATGATTATCATTATTATTATTTTATTATTATTGATGTGTGAACATTTTAATTGGGTCATCCTTTTAATGTCCAGGTCATCCGCTCCGTGGTTTTCGGTGTCCAGGTCCTCCGCTTCGTAGTTCTTGAAGTCTACGTCTTGCGCCACGTAGCTTTCGATTTCTAGGTCTTGCGCTCCATAGTTTCCGGTGTCCGGATATACCACTCCGTAGTTTCCGATATCCAGGTCCTCTTCTCCGTAGTTTCCGGTGTCCAGGTCCTCCGCTTCGTAGTTCTTGATGTCTACGTCTTGCGCCACGTAGCTTTCGATTTCTAGGTCTTGCGCTCCATAGTTTCCGGTGTCCGGGTATACTGCTCGGTAATTTCCGATATCCAGGTCCTCTTCTCCGTAGTTTACGGTATCCAGGTCCTTCGCTCCGTAGTTTCCGGTGTCCAGGTATTCCGCTCCGTAGTTTTCGGTATCCAGGTCCTCTTCTCCGTAGTTTTCGGTATCCAGGTCCTTCGCTCCGTAGTTTCCGGTGTCCAGGTATTCCGCTTCGTAGTTTCCGGTATCGAGGTCCTCTTTTCCGTAGTTTTCGGTATCCAGGTCCTCTTTTCCGTAGTTTTCGGTATCCAGGTCCTGCCATCCGTAAATCTCGCTGCCCAGGTCCTTTGCTTCGTAGTTTCTGGTGTCCAGGTTCTCCGCTTCGTAGTTCTTGGTGTCCAGGTCCTTCCCTCCGTAGTTCTTGATGTCTAGGACCAGCGCCACGTAGTTTTCAGTGTCTAGGTCTTGCGCTCCAGAGTTTTCGGTGTCAAGATCTTTTGGTTCGAACACTTTCCCACAACACATCCATTTCCCGATCCGATGCACAGATCGATTTCAAATTCGAAGGGAAATTGACTCTATCGATATCTCGCTCCCCATTGGTTGTTGAACAAATCCGATCACGTAACAAAAAAATTGACCCTAATCAATATACGAAGTCATTGACATCAAGACATCAATAAGTATTATTATTATTAGTATTGTCTTGAATTTCATTCCAGAAACTTTTGTTTTCGTAATATATCATCGGTATGAAACGGTCCACCTTTCGGTCCTAGTTTCTGAGTTATTTACGTTCAATACGAAAAAAAAAAACGTCAATACAGGTGTTAAATGAATTTATGTACATGAGTTTCAAGTTTAGAATGAAATACCATCGCAATTCTTCAAGCTCGCGGGACCAATTTTTTAACGCAATGTTCGTTGTTCATTCAGCAATACTTACATATACATGATGCCATATCGACAAAGTGCGACCTATAGCTTGAAGAATATCATAGAATCACATGATGGTGTGTTTCGATATGAGGCCTGTTCATTTCACGTGAGAATTTCACAACCAGACGATTGAAGAAAATTTTCCGTATTCTATGTTCGTACTACATCTGAATATGTGGCGCTGTTTGAATAGACGAGTTCATGGGTAGCATAAACTATGATTGGTACAAGCTATCGTATGATTCTCAGAAGGAGATTTCTTGGTCATATAGAATATCTTGTCCGCTTTGCGCGAACCCGAAAATACATGATTTCATTTTATGACAAATGACCGAGAGTTGATCTTCATATGTGTATAATACATTGAAATCATTTCAGCGCTGACCCGTTTGTAGTACGTACAAAAAGTAATGAAATACCCGGCAAAAACATTGTAAATGTCAAAAATTACAGCCGAGTTCTAAAATGGTTTCGCCGGCTAAAAAATCCGAAACATTATACTCTTTTTCAGCGATAGATTACAAAGATCATTTCGTTACACAAAATAGTACAAAATAATACGTGAAATCAGGTAGCGAAGCCGAGCGTTCCCTCAGTTAATTTTCATACTTCAAATTATGTTTTTCTAATGCTAATCAATGAAAATGAATAGAAAACCAATAGGATCATTCGTTACCTTTGACAGAACAGCATATTGGCGACAGGAAATATTGCTGAAAGAAGTTAGCTCGTATGATGATACAAACTCGGCGGGCATAGATTGTTCTGAAAATTATCAATTGCACTTTTCTTTTTATTTATTTCTTCCAGCCACTCCGTAACGATCGCACCCACAAAATTGTTTTAAGCATGATCAAAGACTGTTTGAACATTTTCGGCATTGATAATATTTATTATTGTAGACTGAAACTGCGATATAATAGTTTTTTATATGACAAGGGCGCGGAAAAACCTCGTCTTCGGATCGTGCGGCACTTTCACACTCGTCACGAAGTTCCTCTATGTAGTACCTGTGCCTTACGTCCTATATTTTCTATCGGATTTAAAAATTATAAACATTTTCCATGCACTAGTGCTGGGAAAGCTCCACGAGAATCGTGTTTCTCACAAGAGGTAGTGCATAAATAAATAAATGAAACGAGTGAGTAATACGTTAGAAATTAAAGTTGAATTAAAAATATACCTAAAGTGTGTTCGTAACAAGAAGTAATAAGTCCAGGCACGATGATCTTAGTAATTTAAATTCAAATTCGTGTTTTGAAGAAGAATCCAATTTTACTGTGCATCTATCGTTGACCAAGATTCGCCTATGATTATAACGCCATGCTACAAACATGTCACAGCCATAAAACGATACATATCTATCCTGAATGTACCTATTATCGGTACACTTGGGTAATGCTTTTTTAACGTCTCCCTCTCTGTTCGACTTACATACAGTAGATACACATCGAAGCGAAAGTATTTTCTACATTCAAAGACACACTAATTGTTGATCTTATTACCTAACACTTCAGCAATTGATAATTTTCAGAACAATCTATGCCCGTCGAGTTCGTATCATCATACGAGCTAACTTCTTTCAGCAATATTTCCTGTCGCCAATATGCTGTTCTGTCAAACGTAACGAATGATCCTATTGGTTTTCCATTCATTTTCATTAATTAGCATTAGAAAAACATAATTTGAAGTATGAAAATTAACTGAGGGAACGCTCGGCTTCGCTACCTGATTTCACGTATTATTTTGTACTATTTGGTATAACGAAATGATGTTTGTAATCTATCGCTGAAAAAGAGTTTAATGTTTCGGATTTTTTAACCGGCGAAACCATTTTAGAACTCGGCTGTAATTTTTGACATTTACAATGTTTTTGCCGGGTATTCTCTTTACATCTCCCCTCCCCGAGACGGAAATTGCACAATTTCTTTAATCGTCCTCATCCTCCAACTTTGGAGTTAGTTTTGTCACATGGTATAGACTTGTGTCTTGTTTTCTTTTATCGGTTTTTATTTCATAAATCGAATCTGAAATTTTTTCTTCTATTGTGAATGGTCCGATTCTTAGTTCTTCCAGCTTTTTCCTGTTGAGTTTGTTCCCATTTTCTATGAATACCATGTCTCCCACTTTGAATTCATGGTGCCTTTTATTTCTGTCAAATATATTTTTATTATACCTATGTGATCTTAGTGTTCTTTCCGCTGCTAACTTCTTATCTCTTGTCCAGTCTTCTCCGCTTTTCTTTCTTCTTAATTCTTCTGGTATGTTGCTGGTGTTACGTGAGGGTAAAGCCCGAGCGGATGTTAAATAAGTTCACGTAGCAAAGAGATAATTAGTTATTTGACTTATCGTTAAATAAGTCGGTACATGGGATCTTACTCGCCTAGCTCTATACAGAACCGTACGTTCTGTTTAATTACCTAATAAGTGAGGCCAATTCTAATATTATTATGGGGATGTTTTTAGATGAGGGTGATAAATGAATGAGTAATGATAAATTAATAGGTAAAAACTGAAATACCATATATTCTGAAAGCGATTCTGTTTAAATGTGATCCAAATGATTAACAAAAGGAGATCGAATGAATCTAGCGTCAGCAATGAAACATTAATTAATGACTAAACAATATGACGTTATGAACATAAAGGTTTATATATGCTATGTGGAACAGGTTCTGAGAAATAAAAGGGATTTCTGATCGGTCGATGAAGCTGTGCAATCTCGCTCTGTCTTTACTATTGGGTATTATATGTGAAACGAATAATTTCTTATAACTAAATCGGAGAATAATACTATAGCGGGTGATTTTCTAGGTAAGGACCAATTCACGCATGAAAGACTTATGCGCGAATCAACCTTCTTATCACTTGTAGGTGATTTCCTAGCGAAGATAGATTTGCATACGAAAGACTTATACACAAATATATGTTGCGATCACTGCCTGTTTTCGGCAAGCAATTTGGTTGAAACAGATAAAACTTAGCTTTGCTGCACGACTGTAGTGATGCAGGGTCCCGTCGGATGATGTCTAGATCTGTCCCAAAGTATGCTAGGCCAGGGCGTCTCACCTGGCGACAACCACGGTATCGGAGCACCACAATCTATCACTATGTTTTATGTCTAATTTTGTAACTGACCGGAATTATGAAAAGAAACTGAAGCTAATGATTCGAAAGTTAATGAAAGAATGAGAGTTTGGTTAAAACGTGAATGATTTTAAAACTAAATGTTTGATAAAACTGGAATTAATCTATGAAAGTATTAAATGTATTTATAAGGTAAGTCGAGTTGAATTTGGATTTAATGAAAAATGTGTCCTTGCACTAATTGTAGGTTTCGTTTAAGAGATTTTATATTTATGTTTTACGAGCGAAATGAGTCCTTAGGTTGTCACTTAGAAAGATTTTCAAACACTAACTATTGCTCAATTTATGATACTCGGGGCAAACGTCCACGCGGTTCGCGACTTGATAGACGAAAGACACTGCATTAGATTTAGGTGCAGCCACGAAACCGCGGTTGTGACAAAGTGTGTATTACTGCGCCCAGGTAATTAGCCTATCAGGAGTCTCCTTTATTCCGCGGATGAGGATTCACCTCGCTCGTGGACACTTTACCTAAGACAGTGTTATGCGGTCCCAACCTTACTACAGTCGATTCGCAATAACATTATAATTTCGCGAATTCGATACTTTAACAAAATCTATTACATATACATTCATGCATCGCTTCAATCACTCTGCTTTAATCTAGGGTTCCTATTCTTATCGGTTACCTCTGTTTATTCCTGAATAATTGCGTTAATGATCAGAGGAGTTACATCGAACCGACCGTACGATGTGGGGTCAGCAAAAACCCTCAACACCGTATCTTTTACGTTATGACTAAGGTTTAGGTTTCGCGACGTGACTTCGTGATCTTTAAGCCGAGGGGGTTTTTGATAAACTTTAAGAAATAGTGGTTATAATTTTCTGCATTTGAAGTATTCTCACGGGTTTTATTTGAAGTTCCCACGGAAACCCGTGGTGTTGACTATCATTTCCGATAAATAGGTATTATCTTAAAATACAAATTTTGAATAATGTGAAGCGGTACGTAACACTGGTGTCTGTCCCGTGTAATAGGTACTCTGGTGTAAATCCTGTGATTGTATGTTCTAGTCTATTATACTTGTTCACACATTCTCTCGCTATCGATGTCCATGCTCTTTTCTTGTTTTGTCCTCTCTTTCGACTATGTATACGTCTACTTCTTTTTCTATATCAAATATTTTTATTCTTGTTCTTACTAGTCCATTTGTATGATTTACACCATTGACTGACTTTAAGAATATTTTATTCACATCTTCTCTATTATTTCTTATCTTTATCCACTTCGAGTTTATTAAGGAGACTTGAGAGCCTGGGTCATATGTTCCCATTATCTCTATTTTATTCTCAATTAGCATCTTAAGTTTGATCAATGGTGTGACTACTCGTTTTTTTTTTCTGTACTTAGTTCTACTTCTATTACTGAATTGCTTCCTATAACTTTAGGTTTCTCGTTTTTTCCCAGTTTAAACCAGCATTTCTCTTCTGGGTGGTATCTTACACCTTTACCCATATCCTCACATGTCTTGCATGGTTTTTTTTCTTCGTTTCTGGCTTTGTATTCTGGTTTACCTTCTTTTTTAAATGTTTTCTTTTTATCTGTCATTCCTTCGAGCCTTTGTAATTCATTAATTGAATCTTTTGTATCTTCCATTTCATCTCTGTCAATTTTCTCTCTGATAAATTCTGGTAAACCGAATGCGATTCTATCTATCATTGTATCAGCGTCCATGTCCTTATTTATTTCTAATAGTAGTCGTTCTTTCTTTATCGCATATTGTACTAGTGAACCCTCTCTGTACTTGAAATAATGAGCGTATGTCCTGCTACTCCATCCTTTACTTGAAAAGGTTTCCATTAATGTCTGTTTCCATCCATGCCAATCGTTTTTGTGCTCTCCTTTTATTACTGTAGAGGTGTACCAGTCCTGGCAAGTTCCATCTAAGAATACTCTCAATAGTTCGATTTTGGTTTCATCTTTTTCTATTTTAAATCTCCCACATTCTTTCTCAAATGTGTTTAACCATTGTTTAACATTAGATGTTTTATAATTAAATTTCTTCAATACGAATTTATCTGCAATGTGTTTTAAGTTTTTCTCTTCTTCTTTCTTTTCTGATTTTTCAACTGATTTTTCCAGTATCTTTGCCAAGTCTGAGTGTTCTTCAATGTTCTCTTGAAATATTTGTTTTAAATATTTCCCTCCGAACTGGATATTTCCTTCTTCATCCAAATATACCCTTCGCAATTCTTTTGACAGCGTTATCCATATTTTCAACTCATCATGCCTTTTTCCTAATGACTCTTTTACCTTTTTGAAAGCATCCGTATTTTTTAAATCCTCGTGAAAATCTGCATAGATGAGTTCATCTGGTATGGCGTATTTTTCTCCTTGTTCCGTGATGATTGAGGTTATGGCTATCACTGTACTTTTGCTGTCCTTTGGGGAAGCCACAGCTGTGAACTGAAATTTTAGTTTCATCTTGTGACAGAAATTGTCGTTTTATAATATCTTTTATATCCTTTGTGAGTTGGGGTTGTCCGAATAAATAGGCCAAATTTGTTTCTCTGTAAATAAGAGATATTATATTCTAATCGATATTACTATTTACAATATGTACATAAGTTAGCAGTTACCTGTAAATAAGAGAAACGACAATTAAGGTCAATTATTCGCGTCTCACAACTCTGCCTTAATTATTTCCGTTGTTCTAACAATTAATTATTTCTCTATAGATTTTGCGTTCTCGCACGTGCTCTCTCTTATATCCTTCTTATCTAATCCTCGACGAGACCTCTAGCAGGTGTCATAGAAGCGCGCGTGGAGCCTACTAGGCGCGCTAGATTTAAAGAGGGTACATTCTCTTTACATACATATCTAAACTCGACCTCAGCCAAGCATACTTCCAAATACCACTACACGAAGACAGCAGACACATAACAGCATTCACAGTACCGGGAAAAGGATTATACCAATTTAAAAGGATGCCATACGGCTTAACAGGAGCACCAGCTACCTTTCAAAGATTGCTAGACAAATTAATAGGACCCGAATCAGAACCATACGCATTCGCATACCTAGACGACATAATAATCGTAACACAAACATTCGAAGAACACTTACACTGGCTAGGAAAAATACTACATAAAATTACACACGCAGGACTCACAATTAACCCAGACAAATGCGAATTCGGCTGTTCACAAGTTAAATACTTAGGATACATAGTAGATAAACACGGATTACACGTAGACCCAGAAAAAATACAACCACTGACAGACTACCCGGAACCGAAAACATTAAAACAATTGAGACGATTAATCGGAATGGCTTCATGGTATAGAAGATTTATCCCAAATTTCGCACACATAACAGAACCACTAACACGACTACTAAAGAAAGACCAGAAATGGACCTGGGGAGCAGAACAACAACACGCAACGAACACAATCAAACAAATCCTCACAACACCACCCACACTCACATGCCCCGATCACACACTACCATTCCAAGTACAAACAGACGCGAGCAGAACAGGCATAGGTGCAGTACTAACACAAACAAAGAATGAAGAAGAACACGTAATAGCATACGCCAGCCGTGCACTGAGCGAGGCGGAGAGAAAATACACAACAACAGAACAGGAATGCCTCGCGGTAATTTGGGCAATATACAAATTTAGACCATACCTGGAGGGTTACCATTTCACAGTAATTACAGATCACAGCGCACTCAAATGGTTACACAATTTGAAAAATCCAACAGGCAGACTAGCAAGATGGGCACTAGAATTGTTAGAATACGACTTCGAAATTATACACAGAAAAGGCACATAACACCAAGAACCAGACGCACTATCACGATTACACGAACACGAAGAACAATTACAATTAGGCGCAATAGAAAACACCTCGGATAATTGATACACATACAAAAAAACACAAGTGCAAACACGACCAGAAAAGAACGAATCATGGAGAATACGCGACACACACCTATACTTCCATAGACCCGATCCACTACACTCCAACTTATTACCTGACACAAATCCATGGAAATTAGTTATCCCCGAAGAACAAATCACACAAATATTACACGAAAATCACGACACAACACAAGCAGGACACCTAGGCATAGAAAAAAAATACCAAAGAATAGCGAAAGAATATTACTGGCCAGGGATGTACAGGGACACAGTAGAATACGTACGAAAATGCGAAATTTGCCAAAAAACAAAAATAGAACAAAAGCAACCAGCAGGCCTAATGGGACATAGCATAATCAAAGAACCATGGACAGTAGTAGCATCAGACATAATGGGACCACTCCCTATCTCAAAAACACGACACCAATACATCAAGATTCGCGGCAGCGAATCGCAGCCGAGTTCCTTCCCTACTAACTCGGCGCGGCAGCCACGAATCATTTACCCGAGCAAGCTCTTGTTCTTGTAAATAATCAGTCACATCTTTTGAGCCGCTGATTATTTTCCAATAAAATTTATAGGGGCGTAAGGCCCTCTCCAGTTGACCTTGCTCGCAAGAGTTCGACAAAATCGACCAAGTGGTTTCGGAGATATTGACCGTCAAAGTTGATCGAAAAACACAATCTTCTTTTTTTCTTTTTCTTCTTTTTCTTCTTCGTTGCAGAACGTTTTTCTTGGGACCACGATATCTGTCGAACCGTTACTTATGAACTTGCAATTTGGAAGGGGTGTTCTTGTCATCGAAATCTCGCCCCCTATTGTTTTTGAGCAAAAATCCATAACGCAAAACTGAGTTATTCATATGATAATCATTTATAAAAATTCGCAGCAGCGAATCGCGGCCAAGTACCCGTAGGTCGGCCTGCCAGTATTGATTATATTTGAATATTATTATTTATATCAATATTTGATTTATTAGTATCATCATCATCATCAGCATCATCATTATCATTATTATTATTATAATTATTGTCACTATCATTATTATTGATGTGTCAACATTTGAGCTTGTGCCACTTGAAGAATGTCCAGGTCATCCTCTATATGTCCAGATCCTGCGCTTCGTAGTTTTCGGCATCCAGGTCTTCCGCTTCATAGTTTGCGGCGTCCAGGTCCTTCGCTCCGTAGTTTTTAGAGTCCAGGTCCTCCGCTCCGTAGTTTTTAGAGTCCAGGTCCTCCGCTCCGTAGTTTTTAGAGTCCAGGTCCTCCGCTCCGTAGTTTTTCGTATCCAGGTCCTCCGCTCCGTAGTTTTTAGAGTCCAGGTCCTCCGCTCCATAGTTTTCGTATCCAGGTCCTCCGCTCCGTAGTTTTTAGAGTCCAGGTCCTCCGCTCCGTAGTTTTTCGTATCCAGGTCCTCCGCTCCGTAGTTTTTAGAGTCCAGGTCCTCCACTCCGCAGTTTTTAGAGTCCAGGTCCTCTGCTCCGTAGTTTTCTGTATCCAGGTCCTCCGCTCCGTAGTTTTTAGAGTCGGTCCTCTGCTCCGTAGTTTTTAGAGTCCAGGTCTTCTGCTCCGTAGTTTTCAGTGTCCAGGTCCTCCGCTCCGTAGTTTTCCGTATTCAGGTGTTACGTTCCCCATACCTCTCACTCCCAATACTTGATACACAACATCCTGCATGCATCCTATCCCATGACCCTTAATCAAAGGAAGTCTCAACCTCACGATTCGAAGAACCATCATCCCTACCTAAGTACTGTAACATTGCAGTTTGTGACTGCCGTTACAATTCGCCCCAAACCCTTGACAGGCTTAATTAAGGGAGCGAAAGAGTGAGAGGACCACCGAGGTCCAGTGTGAATGCACCTACCGTTAGGGTTATCTAACTCCGAGAGGCGACCGTGACCGACTTAGATTTCTGATTTGAGTTCTTATTTTTTTTTGTGTTTTATTTTCTTCCATACTCTCTATTATGTGCGAGCCGAGGGGAGATGTCCCTAGATCAAGGGCTGGGATCCGAGTCCTGAGACGAAGTATTGGACCGACGTACGAGGCCTAGTTGTTAACCTGGAGGAACGCGGAGGAGTGCCGGGGGCACTCATCGACGTGGGAAATCGGCGGTGGAGGAGATTCCCGCCGCCCCAAGAGCCTGCGAGCCGCGTTCCCTGCCTTCCCGAAGGATTTTCTACGAAAATCGGCGAGGGACAACTAGACACCCGACGAGCGCCTAACGTAGCGCAACCCCCCCGATCAATTTTGAGGATCAAAGGTCGATATTGCGCAAATTGAGAGCGCAATGACACGAGCGATTTTCGAGGAAGACACTCTGCCGTAGGCCTGCTTAGCAGGCAGAGCCTCGAGCTCTGATTTGAGTTAATTAGTTTGTTAAGCCGCGAGGCTATTTTTGGCGACTCCCGTACGTGGGACTTTTTGAGTTTTGCGTTTCGAGTTTTGAGTCTGTAGCGTGTGCTTGAGTGCAATTTTGGAGCATCGCTTCTGTACGTGAGGTGGCTGGACTACGGTAAGCTTCACCTTACTTAGCCCAAAATTTTCGAACCCGGCAAACGGCCATCCGCCATATTGCCTTTGATCCACGCCACGAGCGATTTCTTAATTTTGAGGGTCGATTAAGCCGAACTGCGAGTCGGTAGGCCGTAGCCAGTGTTCTAAGGAAAAATATTGAGTTTGGAAATATCGTTTGGAGGCCTAAAAAGTGGTCAAGTAGTAATCACGTCTAGCTGTACCGAGGCTTGCCTATGAGAGCGAGGGAGAAAGTCTAAGTCAGTCGCTGTCTCTCTCTATCTCGCGTAGAAATTCAAATTCAATCAGGTAGTGTCGAGTCGAGTTTGGTTTTGTTTTGGAAATCTCGAGTCAAGGTCCTGTGGACTTGCCTACGAGGCAGAGTTAGGTTTAAGTTATTGTTAGTGTTTATTGTAAAAATTTGGGAAATTACTACTGAACACCTCGCGGTGTAGATTTCGCCGATGACCCGTTATCGTGGTTCCGCGAGGCACTAATTTGTTAAGTTCTTGATTATTTTATTTTGGTATTGTTTTTTTTGTCATTGCGTTCCTACGTGGAAACTTGTATCTTTGTCAAATTTTTTGAAACGTGGCAAGACCGCCTATACACGGTCCTTGGCCACAACTAACCCGCGGGGGAGTACCCCCGGGTACACGATCGTTCTTTGCTTATTTTATCTTAATTTGTTTTTCTTTACATTTTTTTTTATTGAATAAATTCTTTATATTTCTTTGTTAAATTTAACTCCACGAGTCGTTATTTAACGCCTAGCTAATCCTCAATCTTAATCCCGACCCCTCTCCGCGGTACTGTTGCTAGCCGCCGCTTAGGTTACCGTTAGTCTTTTGTTTTGTTGTGGAAATTTTGAAAGTGGCGAAGATAGTTCGCCTGGCGCCCAAACCAATTTGAATTTTTGAAGTATAGCTGTGTGCACCGTTGGATCGACCCCGGAGTCTGGCTATCCGGTCCAGATCCGAGGGTCTAACAAAAATCCACGTCACAGTACCTATGAACTGCAAACCTTGCAGCTTAACACGCTCACGCCCAAGAGACAAAGAACTCGCTCTCGAACGGACACCATACTCTTTATTAGCACAGCACTCTTCAATTAGCCATCGAGCTATCAACACATCAATTAGCTCTCGAACAATCAACTGTCAAACACTCAAATCCTACATCCAAATAGTTAATACCTAACTTTAAGACATTACAGTTAACGCATACTTGTCTTCAACCATCAATATAACCACGTATCAATAAATAATTCTAATTACGATCATACCAACGAGCACACATTATTCACTTCAACCATCCGCACGTAATCCGGTTACCCTCAGGTGTAAAAACGAGGTACGAACTCAACGATCTCAACAGAACTCACAACATCCACAACCATAATCATAACATTGGTGGCAGCGGAACCCCTCGTTTACCGAATTATAGTGCTAAAAATAAGTGAATTCTACATCATTAAATATACGCGACAAAAGTGATCCGCAATTTCTGAATACACATTCCTTCATGGAAAACTTTCCATACTCCAAATCATTGTGACAAGTCGTAAAAACCTACCGACAGTAATTATACTACTCCGAAAGCCATAAATCTGAACACAGAAATACCGAACGAAGACACAAACTACGAATATACAAATCTACATAATACAAAGTGCATATACCGTGCGTTTTCGTGGATGAGCGACATGCCTAGATCCGAAGATAGCCGAACGTACGCCCTATTATATGCAATTAAGGGTACATGTCATATATATATCAGTATTTCTGACACTCGACCCTTGACGGCAAACTGTCAGTTGCTGTAGAGCCTCTATATCTATTGGTCGCGATGTTTATAGGTTATTCTTTAATCACACGTAATTATTCGAAATCGATTGATCACTGATCCGCGTCATTCAGCTAGTTTTATGATTAAAGAATAACCTATAAACGTCGCCGCCAATGCACGTAGGCTCTATAGTAGCTGACAGCTCGCCGTCAAATGTCAAAAATACTGATATATATATGACATGTACCCTCAATTGCATATAATAGGGCGTACGTTCGGCTATCTTCGGATCTAGGCATGTCGCTCATCCACGAAAACGCACGGTATACATACATCAAAGTGAAATATAACAAAAACCACAGAAAATATCCCAGCAATAAAATCAAAGTCGCTAAAAAGAAGTGCCAACAACATCCTCAAAGGCATCTCGCCCCACAAAGATTCACCTGAATCCACCGATTAGCAACCTCGCTACAACGAAGTCCGTACTCCCCAGCCGACGGCAAGACATCTTAACTCATCACGACATCCTAGATCCAACGCAGTTCTACACAACAACTCCACCCCCGCAAAACACTGACACAGATTCGTATCCAAAATGAAAATCATTCTAATTTTGATCATCAGCCTGTAAGTTACTTTTAATTTTACACTAAGCAAACAGTTTTAGATCGAAATAATCCAACACACAAATCGCCAAAATGACGGACAATGAACCCTCATCCGGAACGCAAACAGAAGTTCCATATTGGTCTCTTAAAGACATATTAGATACGATTCCATACTTTGACGGTCGAAACGTGAATATAAATAACTTCATTAGAAGCTGCGAAAATGCAAAACCTCTTGTCAAACCATCACAAAGTCCGATATTAACGCGAATGGTACGAACTAAAATTTACGGAACCGCAGAATCCTATTTAGGTAGTAAAGAATATAATACACTTGACGAAATTTTAGCAGTTCTAAAGAGAGCATTTTTACCTAAAAAGACCATATTCGAATGGCAAACCGAGTTGAACAGTGTTAAACAGAAGAGCGACCAACGTGTTTTGGATTATAGCACTAAAGTTGAAGATATCTTGTACAACACAATACAAGCCATCAACAATTCACTCACCAACACAGACACAACTAGCATGATTTCGGCAATTCAAGACAACGTATTAAAATGCTTCGTTAGAGGCCTAATTCCCGATATAGAGTTCAGAGTGGCTGGTACACACCCGACCACTTTGACCCAGGCAATTGAAATAGCCCTCACAGAAGAACAAGAATTCTTAAATCGCAACCCCCTCGACAATAGTAATAATAGTAAAAATAACACTAACCGTAACAATAATAGTAATAACCAGAAAACACAACAAAACCAATCACAACCCCCAAACACGCAACCAAACAGACGATTCAACAACCACCCTCAAAATCCATCAACTCCTCGGAACCCAAACCAACGACCCGAACCTAACCAAAATCCAGTAACTTGTACTTACTGTAACCGCAGAGGTCACACAGAAGACATTTGCTATACCCAAGCCCGCGATATAAAACAAGCTAAATACTGTACATATTGCCAGAGACAGGGCCACACCCTAAACGAGTGCCGCTCTGCTAAAAATCAACAACAACCTAACCAATCACAACAGTCAAATCAACAACAACAATCTGATCAACCACAACAGTCTAATCGATCAAACACGCAATATTCTTCAATATCATGTAATTATTGTAAACGCCAAGGACACACAATCGAAAATTGTAGAAAACTCGCCTATAATAAATCACGCAACCAACAATCACAGCCTCCTTTAAACTCGAACACCGTCCGCCGGGAGAACGCGCCGACGGATCCAGAACAAACACAACAGCGTTCAACGATACAATAAATCATGTCTTCGAGACAGAATCAAAATCAATAAACGAGCTACTACCAGTCATTGAAATCGATATAACAGAATTAAAAACAAAATCAAAATTTGTAATAGATACTGGTGCAGACATAAATATCATCAAACTCAATCGCTTAAAAGAGGAAACAAAACGTGACGAAAATAAAACGCGAAAAATGACGGGAATAACAGATGGATTCATTAGTACCTTAGCTGAAACCAAATTAAAAATCAACGACAATCACCACGAATTTCACATTGTCCCCGACGACTTCCCAATAGCTCAAGATGGCATTATCGGACAACCCTTGCTATCCAAAGAAAAAGCTCTAATTTCTTACAAATCCAATACGCTAACTCTGATAGATACAGTAATTCCCTTCAAACTCCAAAAACATAATTCACATACAATCGCCGAGACCATCACAATACCAGGCCGTACAGCCCAAGTAATCCCTATTAAAATCGCAAATTCAGAAATCAATCAAGGTTACGTAGATACAATCAATCTAGGTCACAATATCCACTGCGGTAAAGCACTCCTAACAAATAGAAACGGTCAAGCATGCATATACGCGATCAACTCAAACGAATCAGCTGTCGAAATAAGAGTGCCGACAGTAACCCTAGAACCTGTGCTCGAAACATTTAGTACACTCACACGAGAAACTACTACAGAACGCCCAGCGCTCGAACAAATCTCAAGAACTCACGGTGACATATACAATTCTACAGGCGCAATCATTCATTTCATACCACAAAAATTCCAAATATTACGAGGAATTTCGGTCAAATTACTAGAAGCCTGCAATTTGAATGAGTACGAGCTCATCACCTACGCAAAAAATAGTATAGTCGGAGCTACTATAAAAGATACAATCCCTAACACCTCACAAATATTATACCACTCAATAATTATGGAAACATATTACAGTGACACAGACGATATAATGATTACGAAAACACTCGATACCCTGAAAAATCATTTACTAACGCAAAACACAAAATCAATCTCAATTCCTGACCTATCTGACGAACTAGGCAAACAAAAATGGGATAACATTTTGAAAATAATAATCTCAACCTTCAATAACACAAATATTACAGTAAAAATCTACGATACTAAACCTCATAACCCAACTCAGGATACGCACGAAAAACTAAACGTGTTAACAATAAACGACACAATCGAACCTAACGCTACTACAACTGCCAATAATAATAACAATAAATCCGAAAGATTAACGATCCTTAAAAACTTGATGCATCTAGATCACCTAAACAACGAAGAAAAAGAATCCATACTCGCACTTACAACAGAATTCAACCACCTATTTTTCCTACCAGGCGATAAACTATCACATACGCCCTTAGCAAAACATTCAATTCCAACCACAGACAACATCCCAATTAACGTAAAACAATATCGATACCCAAGCATCCACAAAGACGAGATACAGAAACAAGTTTCCGACTTATTAGACCAAAATATCATCAAACCATCATCCTCTCCTTATAACTCCCCCGTGTGGATCGTACCTAAAAAACCAGGTGCGGAAGGCAACAAAAGATGGAGAATGGTTATAGATTTCAGAAAACTCAACGAAAAAACCATAGGCGACGCGTATCCCCTGCCAAACATAAACGACATACTCGACCAGTTAGGAAACGCTAAATATTTCTCAACCTTCGATCTCGCTTCAGGCTTTCACCAAATCCCCATGGACCCAATTGACGCCCATAAAACAGCTTTTTCAACTCCACATGCCCATTACGAATTTAATGACATGCCATACGGACTCAAAAACGCCCCGGCGACATTTCAAAGACTGATAAACCAAGTTCTTTCCGGTCTAGAAGGAAACATTGCATTCGTATATTTAGACGATATCGTTATCTACGCACACTCCATAGAAGAACACGAAACTAAATTCAGAAAACTAGCAAATCGACTACAATCAGCGAATCTCAGTCTACAAATTGGAAAATGCGAATTCCTAAGAAAAGAAGTAGTCTACTTAGGACACATTATTACAGAAAACGGTGTAAAACCAGACCCTAAGAAAATAATAGCAGTCAAATCATATCCAGTTCCTAAAACAGCCAGACAAATCAAACAATTCCTCGGTCTAGTCGGCTATTACAGACGCTTTATCGAAAACTTTTCAAAAATATCGAGACCATTAACTGCACTACTCAAAAAGAACGTTAAATTCCTCTGGACATCCGAACACCAAATGGCCTTCGAAACCTTACGAGACTTGATATGCATATCCCCTATATTACAATATCCCAAATTCGATCAACCATTTATCTTAACAACTGACGCATCTAAATATGCGATAGGCGCCGTACTCAGCCAAGGTAAAATAGGAGAAGACTTACCGATAGCCTATACTTCGCGGACACTAAACAAAGCAGAATTAAATTATTCCGTAATCGAAAAAGAACTACTAGCCATCGTATATTCAGTCCACCATTTCAGACCTTACTTATATGGACATAGATTTACACTTGTTACCGATCACAAACCTCTCGTCTGGGTCAGCAGCGTCAAAGACCCAACCTCACGATTACTGAGATGGAGATTCAAACTAGAAGAATACGACTATGCTGTCGTATACAAAAAAGGACAAATCAATTGCAATGCAGACGCACTATCACGCAATCCACCTGTAGATGCTAATAAACTACTACCAATCAATGCAAAACGCGACCGAAATCCGAGCACAGATAGTATATCAAATCCTGACGCGAAACGAAGAAAAGAAGCACACCAATTCCCAACTCACCCGCGACAAAGTACAGATGAATCACCAAACCCCGCTCCCGTAAAGAAATATAAAGGCGACATCGATACAAATACAGACAACGACGAACCTACACATACCTCCATGGATTGTCTACCATCAGCAAGAGAAATAGTAAACTTCCCAAATAGACCCCTAACAAACTATTCACAAACCGACAGTTCTGTAGATAATCAAATACTCACAAAGAGACTAATTCACCTACCAGACAAACATACAGGAAATGATTCATCAACTGATACCGAAATGGAGAGTCTCTTAGACAATCTGACCACATTTTCAGAAGATCCATCCACAGGCGACTCGACAGACAGTTTCCCGATGCCTAAAAAACCAATTAACGTTTCAAAATCTACTAAAACAATAAAAATCGATTCATCTACGGACACCTCCGCTGATAATTTACCATTGTTCAAGAGAATCGATCAAAAACGAAACGCTACGTATACAGATATTTCCCCAGACAATTTACCTCTAAATAAAAGATTACGAAATACCGAACGCTATTCGAACAGAAACACTTCATTCAGCAAGCCTAATCTCACTCCAAACAGTCCTAGCGATAACCCAGACTCAAGTAACACGCGCGAAGAAAAAACAACGTGCAGCGAACGCACTAGCGCACGATCTCCAACACACGCATACAAATATAAACTACGACCAAGAAAACCCAAATCTCCCCCCCTACCACTTGACACATCGTCAGACGACGACCATATCCCTTATTATAAACAAAAACTCCCTACCTCCAGCGAATCGTGGACCTCGAACCGCAAAAATTCTACTTCAAAACAAAAATCGCCCGTTTCTAGTGAATCAGAGACTCACAAAACGAATTATAAAAAATCATATTCAGACGTCGTGAAAGAAAAACAACGAACAACAATACCCAAAACTACCACCCCAAGACAACACACTACATGCCCAATCACAGAATCCATTTACCATAACCCATCCTACAAACAATTTCGAGAAGTCTCAAAACTCTTACCAGATCTAGAAAACCAATTCATAACAGAGATAACCGAAGATTTATTTACAAAAGACGACAATTTAGCACATTGCATCCCAGCTGACTGTCTAATCGGACAAGGTATAGCACAAGAAATGATTGAACGAAACATTATAAATCGCGACGTATTAAAATCAAATAACCCCCGAGTAGGTGACATTATAGTAACACCGTACAATAATATCAAAGTGTATAACTTAATCACCAAAGCGGAATTTTTCAACAAGCCCACGTACGAAACTATGTATAATATTATATGTAAGCTCAGACAAAAACTAGAATCACACAATGTACAGTCGATATCTATACCAAAAATAGGTAGCGGACTAGACAAACTAAACTGGAAGACCGTCCGATCAATGATTTACTTCGTTTTCCAAAATTCAGACGTAAAAATAACTATTTGTGATTTCAAACCAAGTCAAAGAACCGCACCACATTCAGAAAATAACCCCGAAAATCCAAACTCAAATAACGAAAATTTCATACAAACCGAACATACAAACATACCTGAAAATCCAAAAAACAACTACACAGAAACAAACATACATAAAAACCCGAATAATATTCCAGAAAATAATGATCCCCCTCCAAACGTTAACCAAAGCTCACACAACATCGAAGAAACGAGTTTAGATAATACACGACAAAATCCACCTCAAAACCCCATTCCACATTTCAGCCAAATAGATCCAACGCCAACAGCGACCAATATCAAAGAAACAAACGACGATATTCTCATGAAAAAAGATAACTATGTACACTGCATGCCAGCCGACTGCATTATAAAAAAAGGAGTTGCTAAACAATTAATCGATATCGGCAGCCTAGATACAAATTTCCTAAAATCTCAAAACCCAGAAATAAATAGCGTAATCATAACACCAAATAATAAAAAAATTCATCTTCAGTCTTGTAACACAAAACAAAAACTACGAAAAATCAACGGTAGAAGGAATACATAGCACACTAATTATTCTTCGCGACATACTACAAGCAAAACACATAAAATCCTTTTCAATTTCTAAAATAGGCAGCGGATTTGACAAATTAAATTGGTTCGCAATTAAAAATATTCTCAGAAAAGTCTTCAACTACACGGACATTACAGTTAACATATGCCTCAACGAAACCAACGTTCCTAAACCAGAGCTACGTCAAGACATAATTCGCGAAAATCACGAATCCGTAATAGCTGGCCACAAAGGAATAACTAAAACATTTAAACGAATCCGAGCAATATATTTCTGGCCGAACATGAAAAACGACATAGGAAAATTTATAGAATCATGCGAAAGCTGTCAAAGACGAAAACTTGTCAGAAATAAAGTCAAACTTCCGATGGTAATAACCGACACACCGACAACCGCTTTCGAAAAAGTCTCATTAGACATTGTCGGACCCTTACCAACTTCAAACTCACAAAATAAATATTTACTAACAATCCAAGATAACCTAACCAAATATTCAGAAGCAATACCACTAAAAAACATGACATCGACAACAATCGCCAAAGCATTCGCAGAAAATTTTATTTGCCGCTACGGAGCACCCGAATCAATCCTAACAGACCAAGGTCCAAACTTTCTAAGTCCCGTGATGAAACAATTAGCAAAAATCTTCAGAATCAAACAAATCAAAACAACAGCTTACCATCCCCAATCCAACGGTTCCCTCGAACGCAGCCATCAAGTCTTAATCGAATACTTAAAACACTACATTAATAATAAAAATAACTGGGACAAATGGATTCGCTTTGCAATATTCTCGTACAACATATCAGTACACGAAGGTACCGGTTACACACCACACGAACTCATTTTCGGAATGATAGCGCGCCAACTATCAAACATACGCGTAGACAAAAACGTTTCAAACAAATATGAGGAATACCTCCAAGAAATAATAACCCGACTCAAAGAAACTAGACAAGACGCTACAAACAATCTAAAAAACGCAAAATCAAAATCAAAATTGAGATACGATAAACATATAAACGCGCACAGCTTCCAACCAGGACAATATGTCTATTTGATCAACGAAACAAAAAAGAAACTAGACGACCACTATAAAGGCCCATACAAAATAATTCGAATAATTAACAACATTAACGCAGACATTCAAATAAACGACAACAAAACGAAAATAGTCCACATAAATAAAATCAAACTAGCCAAATAAACCAATACTTAACATTTATTCATATAAAACACAATAAACAAACTCAAAATTAAAATTAATTACCTAAACTTAACCCGCTTATTAATCTTACCTAACACATAAACAACAACTCAACTAAAACGAGAACTAAGAAAGAAATTCTGACTACAAAAAAATTAATAATAATAATATATATATATACAATGCTATAACTAGCACGGACCCCCAAGGACCGGAACCAAAACTCAACCCGGATAACACACACGGGCCTCCACGGAGAGGTACGCTTCGAAATTCTCCTTACACAAAGCGCACCCCATCCGGGTGACAACGTCTAAAGAACGACGGCATCGACGGCACAACGAAACACCGTCTTGATGTAATGCCCAGCGATGGGTCCGGAATTCTTCATACCGGACCAACGCTGAGCGATGGCGTCGATAGCAACTGTTGCAAACCCTCTCGCCGGTGTGCAACACAATCCACCCAGACCCCATGAGACACGAACCGCCGTGGTTCCAGGCCTCACGCAAGATCTGCTCCCTCACACCCCAAGAATCCGCGTACGGCACCCTCAGCTCACGGATTGCCCGCCTCGTACCAGCCACCACCCCAGCCTGATCTAATTTTTCACCAAAAACTAAACAAAAAAAAAAAAAAATAAGAGAACCAATAAAAACCGACATTTTACACAACAAAAACGAAATCCCTTACCTCTTTCGAAAGCCGCCACTTCACCAAATCCCAAACTCATCATGATGCAGAACACAAAAGAAACCTCAACTGAACGCTTCGAACACCAAGAGACGAATGAGACCGAACCACCAAAACCGACCGTATCAGCAAAAGCTAAACTCATACATACCAATAACCACCCCCACCCATAACGAAACCCAGACACGCCATATACCGACCGTAAACGAATACATTTTCAGAGCTACATTAGCTGAGCAGGACGAAATCAGAAGCCTATACCAAACATCAACATTCAAAGAAAACCCTGGCATCTACTACGAGCACGTACAGAACCTCAGAACCTACAACGACGAATGGACATTAATAAACTTTATTGATTTAGATAACCTAAACGAAAAATTCGAAATACTAAAAAAATATTTAACCACAATAAAACGACAATGCGACTCATACGCAAGCAGGTGCGACATGCACGAACATATAGGAATGATCCAGAATCGAATATCAGTAGTAATAGAACAGCAGAACCAAATAGGAATTCTGGTAGGCAAACACGACGACAGTAACATAAAACAATACCTCACACAATACATCAACCACAAACATAAAAGATCACCACCATTCCAATTCATAAGTAAAATCAGTAAAACACTATTCGGAACTTTAGATGCAGACGACGCAGAATATTACAACGAACAAATCAAAAAATTATACGTAGACAACAACCACCTAGCTTCACTACTCAAAGAACAAACACACGTTGTAAAATCTACCCTAGGAGCACACAGAATACAACTCAGAGAACTTATGGACCAAATCAAAGAAATAAAACAAGTAGAATTACATTATCTAGTCGACGCCATAAACGAAAACGCGAGAGCTAATAGAGGAAACAACCTCCTCCTCAAACATCTCATACAACTAGACCAATACACCAACGAATATGAACTAGACCGCAATAGCCTAATCGACGCAATCTTATTTGCAAGACAGGGACTACTCCACCCCAAAATCCTAACACCCGAACAAATCATGTCAACAATTAGACAAATACAGAGCCACAACCCTACGAAACAATTCCCAGTTCCACTAGAAAACGAATACGCACAGGAATTAATAAGACTCTCAAGACTCGACATAACTTACATAGATACCAAAATTATATACATTATTTCAATACCACTACTAAACACCAATACCTTCAATATCTACCGACTAATTCCGATCCCAGTAAAACAACACTATGACACCACGGACGACAAGTTCGCATACATTAAACCAAGCAGCGACTACATAGCAATAACAAGAGACAGAACACTATATTTCAAATTAACCGAATTAAAATTCAATAAATGTATGATGTCGTTAGAAACGTACATCTGCAGACAAAATCAACCACTATTCCACACGAACGACCACATCACTTGCGAAATAGGATTATTCATCCAACCAACAGAAACAGATATCAAAACATGCGACGTCAGACTCGGAACCTTCAACGGAGTATATTGGACAGAACTAACTACATCCAACTCCTGGATCTACTCTTTGACAAAAACAGAAATCATGCACATCGTATGCACAGATGAAAATCCAATCCAAATATCCCTGAGCGATTCCGGAATACTAAAACTAAACAACAAATGTACAGCAAATTCTAACACAATCACCCTATCCACAACCAAACACTACCAAACAACGGAAACCCACTCTTATGCACCGAAATTCAATTTAAATATCTCAGACTTCTATAACCCATCCGAAAACGAAGACCCCAAAAATTTATCCCTTATCCCGATAGCAACACTCAACAAGACCCCATACCTTAACTCTGAAGATTTAACTTCAAACGGCTTGACACTCGACGATATTATCAAACAAACAAACGAAATAACTAAACATAAAGAATCCACGGATAACGAAAACCGTATCGAAAGCATATTATATTACGTTTCTTCTTTATTCGGATCATTATCACTAATGTACATCGCAAACAAATTCTCGATACTAAGCAAACTATTGAGAATTTTTACAACAATTCAAACCCTCTGTCAACGAAACGAACCAAATAATCAAATAGTTAGCTACCGTGGAAATCAGAATCAAACCGAACCAGATAACCCACCAGAAACACAAGAAATAGCCACACGACCACGAACACCTCACACGCAAATCATCATTCAGCAGGCCAACCCCCCAGCAACTACTACTACTCCTATCACACTGAAGCTATTTTACTTTTATTGGACTTTAATAAATATTTAATAAATTAATATGTTGGGCGCCAATCAAATAATATCTGATAATATTAGAAACAACTTGTGAAACTCAGGGCGTTGAGAATTCTCTGGGCTGGTCAAATGAAGAGGACAATAACGAGTATTGAACGAATAATATATGGAATTATCCGGTATCTGAATGTATAAAGGTTTTCAATATTCTACAAAGAAACAAGGATATGCAGACATTTCAATTAAATAATATATCAATTTATTATAATAAGGTTGAACTGGTAATTATAAAGGTTCAAATAATATTCTAATAAAATTGTTTGAATCTATGCTTATAAACAGAAAGATCGCTTATTACCATATGATATATGAGTTTAATTTATAAATGAATTAATTGTAATATTTAAATTATATTTATTTTTAACAAGATTTCTTTTATCGAAAAGAGAAAAGCTTGACAGGCAAAAGGACCTAAGTACAATCCGCGATGCAAGCTAATCTATTTTCTAATGATTCTAATTAAAATAATAAAATTATTTGAATCTATGCTTATAGACATAAAAATCGCTTTTTACCATATGATATATGAGTTTAATTTATAAATGAATTTAATTGTAATATTTAAATTATATTTATTTAATAAGATTTCTTTTATCGAAAAGAGAAAAGCTTGACAGGCAAAAGGACCTAAGTACAATCCGCGATGCAAGCTAGTCTATTTTCTAATGACTCTAATAAAAATAAAAAGAGGAAAGCACGACAGGCAGAAAGACCGAAGTACGATCCGCGATGCGTACAAACCAAAAAAGAAAAAGAAAAGCTAGACAGGCAGAAAGATCGAAATACGATCCGCGATGCTAGCAAATCTTAGTGATTTGAAAAGAAAAATCTTGAGGACAGGCAGAAAGACCGAAGTACGATCCGCGATGCCTCAGATGATTTAAATAGAGTATGGCGCTCCTCGAATGATTAAAATGGATTATTTATATTAACATATGATAATTACTTTTATTGTGAGTTATATAACCATCTATCGGTGATTATATCAAATTTATGTTTCTGTTTCTATGTATGAATGCGTTTATCATTTGTATGAATTTATTTAACAAAAAACATAACAGCTAGGTCTCTGCATCTAGCTGCGACTCGCTATATTAATACGTTACGTTACAACATTCCCCCAGTAAAGGTGATTTGAAGAAATAATTTCATTAATTTTAGAAGAGGCTTTGCTGTCTATGAGTGATACTTGAATAATATTTTATGAATTTAGGGGATTAATAAATTTGTACGTCAATGATTACAATTATATTACTATTTTTGTTATGTCTATTGATACCCAAAGGGAAGGTCTAGGAGGTTGGCGAATAATTTCTTTTTGGTCTGGTTCAGGTGACGTGGCAAAGGGTTCGATTAGTTTTGGTTCTTCTTTTTTATCATGAAGGAATTCGTCCAGAAGGAATAAATCTTCATTATCTACTTCATTCAGATTAGTCTCATGCGTTTCAGTATTCGATGATTCTCCGGGAGTCCAGGAAGTTATATTTTCTTCGGTCAATTTGTATAGTTCAAGAAAACTTGAAAGGTGTGTTGAAATTGGTTTTTCTGGTAGCCGACATCGTTGAATTTTATTGGGGGTATCAACAGGAATTAATTTCCATGTGTTAGGTACGTAAGATGTGCCGCGATGGACACGGGATGGTCTTGCCGTCTGATTTCCACGACCCATTGATGCTTTTCCCGGTACGCTGATCCACGAACGCGGAGTTTTAATTCTTCGATTGGCATATCCTGGTATGGGAATCGTGAAAATTCCCTCAAGTCCTGTCTGCATACCCACGTCTCGGGTGCCAGGATTAGTGATTTGGCAACTTTGATCCATTTTTTTTTTTTATGTGTTCTCTTTATGAAATTTTTCACGAACTGATATCCTTGAAGCAATTTCCTACTGTTATTATTATCGTTGACCACGCCGCGTCCCAATCAAATGATTGCATCGGTTGTCCTGAGCAATGTTTTGATTTTGTTTTTCGCGCCTCTTTGACCACCCTCTTTCATTATTATTACTTCTATCCCTCAACTGTTAAATATATATTTATTCATCTAATCCTATTTATGAATATAAAATTTAAACTATGATATACTTAGTTATAATTATTAAATTGAACTTTTATATTTTTTCAAGCTATTACGATGATAAACACCAATTATTTTTTCAGGCTTATTAGTATCTACTAATTGATATGCATTAGCATGTGGTTTTTTATTAATGATATACGGTCCCTCATATAAATGAAAAAACTTTTCTATGTGTTGATTATTCATATTAGAGCTTCGTATTACACGTAATAATACTTTTTCTCCTATTTCAATAGGAATTTCTTTATTAGTGGGTTTTTTGTTGCGTCTAACCGCACTACGAGTTAAATTGTCGTATGCAAGTCGCAATTGAACTTCTCTAGCCATCAGATTCCCAAGTGGAAAATTTATTAATTTTTCAATTTCCATTTTAGGATTTTTTCCATAATGAAGTTCAAATGGTGTAAAGTTGGTACTTCCATGAGTAGTTAAATTCATCCATTCTTGAATTTGTGAGACTACAGTAGCCCATGATGTATGTTTGTGGCTACAATAAGTGCGAAAATACCGACCCAATTCGCGCATAATACGTTCGGATGGATTGCTTTGAGGATGACGTACAGGTGAATGTAAGATTTTTATTTCGTTTTCATCAGCAAATTTTTTCCATAAATACGATGTAAACTGGGTTCCGTGATCAGATAAAATTGTTTTAGGTTTTCCAACTCTTTTAAAATAATCATTTCTCAATCTTTTGATACAGATATCTGAATTAGCCTTTTTAATAGGATATAGTGTTACTAACTTTGAAAATGTGTCTACTATCACGAAAATATATTGGGCACCAAACCTGGATGTAGGTAATGGTCCATAGAAATCGATCGCAATTAATTCGTTAATGTTATGTAGAATATAACTGGTATCTTGAGCTTTCATAGATACATTATTGTATTTTACACGTTGACATAGATCACATGAACCAACGTATTTTCGAATATCACGGTGATATCCTGGCCACATGAAAAATCTATCAGTATACGTAATGCATTTTTTTGCTCCTGCATGACCGGTAACCTCGTGAATATATTGTATTATTTTAGATGTGATTCCCCGAGGAATACATAATCTCCATGAAAGATCTCTACGAGTATTTTGGAATAAAATTCCATTAATTATAATATATCGCGGATGAGTATAATTTGGAGTTATTAATTTTCTAATAATTTGGCTATAATGTGAATCTTTGTGTTGATTTTGCTTAATCGCTTTTAGACATTGAGCAAGTTCTTTGTTCATTGACATTTTTATTGTATTCAATTGAACCTTATTATGATTCGGTGATTCAAATTGTATTTCTAAATTATCGTTTAATGGATTTCGACTAAATAAGTCTGCTACTACGTTATCCTTTCCTTTACAATGAGATATTTCGAAGTCATATTCTTGGAGAAATAAAATCCAACGAATCATTCGGCTATTTCTGAATTTAGTTTGCATAAGGAATGAAAGAGCTTTGTGATCAGTTATGATTTGAAATTGGGTTCCTGCTATATAATTACGGAATTTTGTTACCGCGTATATTATGGCCAATAATTCTAATTCAGTAGTGCAATAATTTTTTTCAGCAGAATTCAAACAGCGACTGATTAACGAAATGATTCGTAGATTTTCTTCATTATCAAGTTGATATAAAATAGCGCAAATTCCAGAAATGCTAGCATCTGTCTGAATGTGAAACGTTTGGCCTGGAATATAATGATTAAGCGTGACCGTTTCAAGGAAATTCTTTTTCAGTTCTTGGAACGCTAAACCATGTTGTTGAGTCCAAATCCATTTGTTTTTTGTACTCAAAATGTCACGAAAAGGATCTGTAAAGTTTGAATATTTAATTGCAAATCTACGATAATAGTTACACATTCCAAAGAACTGTTGTAACTGTTTTAAATTTTTAGGTGGTGGAAACTGTTGTATAGATGCAATTTTTTCTGGATTTGGCTGAATTCCATCAGAAGATAGTATATATCCCAAAAATTTTACTTCATTTTTACAAAAGAAGGTTTTTGATAACTTTAATGTAAATCCGTTTTTAATAACTTTTTCAAAAACACGGGCAAGATGCTCTAAATGTTCTGAAAAAGTCCGGGAAGTAATAAGTAAATCATCAACGTATATTGTAGTAAATTCGTCAAGCTCATTCCCGAAAGCTAAATTTATGGCTCGTATGAAACCACTACCAGCAGTTTTAATTCCAAAGGGAATTCTTCGAAAATGATATAAGGATGAATCATGTAAAAAAGCTGTATAAGATCGCGAATTTTCAGCAAGTGGGACTTGCCAATATCCACTAGAGAAATCCGTTGAAGTCATGAATTTAACTTGATCAAATTTTTGAATAATTTCATCAATCGGCTTGGGTCTTTCATGATCAGCCTTCATGTAAGCGTTCAGTTTGCGAGCGTCTAAACAGATTCTAACAGATCCATCTTTTTTTTGTACCGTAGTTATGGGATTTAAATAAGGTGAATTACTTCGTTCAATAATTCCTAAATGTAACATCTCCGATATTGCTTTATTAACTGCAGGTCTACGAGCATAAGGGATAGAATAAATAGGTGCAGTAAAAGGTTTTTCATGCGTAAGATGAATTTCGTGTTCATATACGTTAGTGCATCCCGGTTTGTCATTAAACGCTTGAGAATATTTAAAAATTAATTCTCTTAAATCTACTTTTTGTTCTTCATTTATATTATCAATTGAACTAATCATGTCATCGACCTGAGTAATAAAGGATTGATCAACCAAAGGTTGCTGTTTTTTAATAATTAGATCCTCTTCACAAAAGGAATCTAAAAATGATTTTTGTTCTTCAGGACATGGTAATCCATTAATTATCCGATTTAGACCTGTGAACATTGATTCGTGACTTTCATCATGAAGCATGGCTTCTAGTCGGTGACTACCGAGCTGACCCCGTGATGAATAAAGATAAAAAATAGGTTTATTAAAATTTACTCCTTGAATCCTAATTGATCGGGTTTCAATATCAATAGCTACACGATTTGAATTCATCCAATCAATTCCCAAAATCAAATTTTCAGATGCTAAAGGCAGCACGTAGCAAACGACTTCTATTCGTAATGATCCAATTTTTAGTTCAATCATGGCTTCCTGCTTTATATTAGGTGCTTTATGTATAAATGCTCCATAAACTTTCAAATTATGTACTGGAAGCGTAGGAATTTTTTGATCATTTTTTAATTTTTTCAAAAGATTCTCGGAAATACAAGTAATTTGACTACCAGTATCTAATAATGCTTCAATATTAGTGTTCCCTATGGTTAAGTTAAGTCTTGGGCAATCAATTAAGTTTTCTTTAACTTCAGAAGTTGAAGATGAATTTATTTTATTATCTGGGTCTTTTAAAATGTTTTGAACTTTTGTAGGACTTAAGTTTTGACCCGTTTTACTTAAGTCCGTGGTGAGTTTAAAGGCCCATTCATTGGCTGATGATTTTGGTAAGGTTGAGATGGATTCTGATTATATGAATCTTGTGTTTGCATATTTTGTGTATTTATTTGTTGGGTAGGTATATTTTGATTTTGTCCTGATCTATTATAGTATGAATTTTGTTGATTCCCCAGGGGACGATCACGATTCTGTTGATTTCGGTAGTTAGTATTTTGCGTTTTATTACTTTGAGTATTATTTGATCTGGTAGTGATATCAGGATGATCCAAGAACATGGGGTTCTCCATAACGCTCAATCTCTGAATAATTGAATTATTATCAGAGCAATCAACACTCCCTATTAAAGCGTAAACAACTTCAAATGGAAATTGCCGAATGACGTTATAATTTATTTCAAAAACTGACATACGGTTGTCTATTCGCGTAGCCTGATGGACTTGATCATAAAAATATTCAGTTAATGACATATTTGACTTAGAATCTAACCGGCGATGAGACCACTCATTTTTCCTACGTAATCGCACGGTTTCATTCCAATATGTTCGTAGAAATTCTTCACGGAAACTTTCATAATCTTTTAATTGTGATTTCACAGCTCCGAACCATAGTTTTACGCTATTACCAAAGATATTATTTCTTGATTTGATTTCTGATAATCTAAGGTCTCCTTTAATTCCCCATTTATCAAACCAAGCTTCTAACTCTTCTAAAAAGTCAATAGGAAATTGGTTACTTGCATTTGAAAACGTTGTTGGATTACTTTTTGCTAGATTGGCCAAAATTGGTAATTGCAAATTATTCGTAGTGCGTAGCTGCGATACTTCCGTTTCTAATATTCCAATGGTTTGTGCCTGAGCTCCCCCATCCGATACGTTTATGTCGAGATTTGTATGAGCATTAACACACTTATTAACCCGTGTTTCTAAATCTGTCATTTCTTGTCTCAATTCTTTTTTAGTTGAATCAATTACACCAAGTAATTCAAGGCGTTGATCATCTATTTTAGTATGAATTTTTTGAAACTCTTGTCGAACTTCAGTACGAAATTCATTGAATGTTATTAGTAATGTGGATATAGCATCCGTAATACCTGATGAATTGATGGCTAAAGAAGATTTACATTGACTTGCATTAGGTTCGCCTTCGCAAATTTCTATTTCTTCACCTGACATATCATTGAGGGACCGAGTGTCTGATATCCTTTTTCCTTTTCTAGTACGAGTCATATTGAAATCCTTTTTGTTTTTATGAAATATGAATTTAATTTAGAACTGCCCCACGTTGGGCGCCAATTGAAGCTATTTTACTTTTATTGGACTTTAATAAATATTTAATAAATTAATATGTTGGGCGCCAATCAAATAATATCTGATAATATTAGAAACAACTTGTGAAACTCAGGGCGTTGAGAATTCTCTGGGCTGGTCAAATGAAGAGGACAATAACGAGTATTGAACGAATAATATGTGGAATTATCCGGTATCTGAATGTATAAAGGTTTTCAATATTCTACAAAGAAACAAGGATATGCAGACATTTCAATTAAATAATATATCAATTTATTATAATAAGGTTGAACTGGTAATTATAAAGGTTCAAATAATATTCTAATAAAATTGTTTGAATCTATGCTTATAAACAGAAAGATCGCTTATTACCATATGATATATGAGTTTAATTTATAAATGAATTAATTGTAATATTTAAATTATATTTATTTTTAACAAGATTTCTTTTATCGAAAAGAGAAAAGCTTGACAGGCAAAAGGACCTAAGTACAATCCGCGATGCAAGCTAATCTATTTTCTAATGATTCTAATTAAAATAATAAAATTATTTGAATCTATGCTTATAGACATAAAAATCGCTTTTTACCATATGATATATGAGTTTAATTTATAAATGAATTTAATTGTAATATTTAAATTATATTTATTTAATAAGATTTCTTTTATCGAAAAGAGAAAAGCTTGACAGGCAAAAGGACCTAAGTACAATCCGCGATGCAAGCTAGTCTATTTTCTAATGACTCTAATAAAAATAAAAAGAGGAAAGCACGACAGGCAGAAAGACCGAAGTACGATCCGCGATGCGTACAAACCAAAAAAGAAAAAGAAAAGCTAGACAGGCAGAAAGATCGAAATACGATCCGCGATGCTAGCAAATCTTAGTGATTTGAAAAGAAAAATCTTGAGGACAGGCAGAAAGACCGAAGTACGATCCGCGATGCCTCAGATGATTTAAATGGAGTATGGCGCTCCTCGAATGATTAAAATGGATTATTTATATTAACATATGATAATTACTTTTATTGTGAGTTATATAACCATCTATCGGTGATTATATCAAATTTATGTTTCTGTTTCTATGTATGAATGCGTTTATCATTTGTATGAATTTATTTAACAAAAAACATAACAGCTAGGTCTCTGCATCTAGCTGCGACTCGCTATATTAATACGTTACGTTACAACACCAAACGTAGAAATTATCGAAACACCTCATACATCCTTTTACGCGACATAAGAAACGCTTCACAAAAACCTAACAAAACTTATTATATATTACAATACCTACAACGCTAAGATAGCATATATATTTCATTATTAATCAGATATTGTTGCGTGCTATGTCACGCCCTATTTAATCAACCCATTTAGTTAGTAAGTCAATAGTTAATTATTTTTAAGGTCTATCCGAAACATTACTAGAGGGCTTAACAAACTCAATTGCCGGTCATGCCTTGAGGCAAAGGACCATAAAAACCTCGTCTCACACCTTTGGGAAAACATTTGGCAACCAAATGTGGGAGACCCAAAAATTCAAACTCTCCTTCAAACAATTCCTTTATGACTCCTTTTGTGCTCATCGAAAAACTTCCCCCTATTGTTTCACCACGTCCGTCGAACCCTTACCTCTCCTCCATCTTGTCCTTCCAAGAAACCAAATGTTTAAACAATCCTTATTCCAACCCCCCAAATTTCCCACTCTAACCCAATCTTCCAACTCAAAACATTTAAACTTCAATCTTCTTTAGCTATCTTAAACTCGAAACCCTAACATTCAATATACCATACATGTACTAACTCAGCATAAGACATTTATAACTAACCGAACTTATTGCAAATAAGCAACTTTAATTATATTATAATTTCGAGATCAAAATCATAATCAACACACCTGGATATATTCACTAACGTAAATATAATTATATTTACTGTCGTAAATATAAAACCTTATAATTTTAAACATATTACAATTTCGAAATCGAAATCATAATACATTGTAACGACGGTGTCAGAGATTCACCGCCGCACCCTACGGCGTTCCTCCAATAAAATAACGAATTTACAGAATAAATGTCCTAGCGGTATTGTTTATTGGGCGCCAGACGCTACTGCGTCAGTCACAGGTAGCTACGATAATTCAGACTAAAAAGACTCAAGGAAAGTTACGGAACGACGGCCTTAAAGCTCACGGTTAGCTCAGATATGCAGCGATAAGGGTAGAGTGGGTAGGTTCGCCTTAATTAATTAAAGAAATAAAGATTGATACACCAGATAAATCCTTCAAGGGAATTAATAATTCCGTATATTCACGATTTGCAGCGTTAACAATGGAATTCAATATAACAAAAGAGTATGCTCGGACAAGGACACTAGAATTACTATAATAGAGACGATATATGATATGATTTGATATGGGATAAATTCGAATTTACAACGGAAAGAATATAATTTAACTACGCCTGATTTTCGACGCAGCGGTAGCAAAAAACAATAACACGCCGGTCGGCTAGCGAGCGCCTTAGAAGCGATACAAAGCAAGCTATTATACTACGTTTTAGACTGCGTATCACCGAGCGATACGATACTCTGGCAAATTTTCTAACACGGCGGCACGCTAGCGATATTAATGATAATATAGGCGATAATACTTTAACAACTGAATTAGACTAACTTTATCAGATAACAGACTGGATTCCAATGCGCAGAAATAGTTTATAATCGGGGGTTCGCAAGATACAGAACTATTAAGTATCTCGGATAACGATAGACTCAACGATATACGGAGGGATTCGGATCAAAGAAATTACTTATTAACTAACTTAGCCTATGACATCTACGTTCAGCCAACCCTCGGGGAGTTGGAAATTAATTAGCGACACACCATGCACAATAATATAATACAAACTACAAGAATAGGTCGAAAGACTAAATACAGAAAATAGATAGAGCAAATAGATAGAGAAAATAGATTAATCAAGCGGTAAAGTAAGTAAGCAGCCAGATATCAAACGATAAGCATCGGAAGTATTCAGAATAGAGAGATCTACTAAGGTAGGCAGAGAAAATAGCTACAGTCAGTCACGAAGTCCTTTTACTGAATTTCCTCAAGGAAAATGAACTAATCACGCGGCCCGTAGGCTACACGCTACACAAAAGATACGGTAAAGCGGAAAATTCAGCGAGACCTCGTGGCTTTACAAAGATATAGAGCATAGAGACCTTACCTTACGAAAGATGTGGATTCTCGCACACACTTTAACTTGAACTTAAACTTTAACTTTAACGGCGGGAACTAATGGGTACTGAAACTTAATACTAGTACTTGTAACTTAGCGAGGCGGTATGTACGATTTTAAGGCTCGAGAGAGAGGGTTTTGGCACGTCTGTCTCACAAGGGAACCCCGCCAAGTGTCCCCCTCCGATTTCAACGAAACTTTGGGAGATTGTAGAGGGGGTGAAAATATTCGTCACGTATTTTTTTATATCTGCGGAATTCCACCCCAAGGGGGTGTAATCAACCCCTGAAAATTGCGGATTTCGCTATTCGATAGCTCGTGAAGAACGAACGGCCGAGGATTTATGGCTGACAAGGTGCTACCGGGGGTTTTCGGGGCCGCTGATTACGAATTTGGCATCAGATTTTCAAAATTCAAAATGGCGCATCCAATATGGCGAACGTCGAAACGAAAAATGGTACCAATTTTCCCAAAATTCTGTACCCGGGGGTTTTCGGGGTCGCTGATTACGAATCTGGTATCAGATTTTCAAAATTCAAAATGGCGCATCCAATATGGCGAACGTCGAAACGAAAAATGGTACCAATTTTCCCAACATTCTGTCGGTCCGCCATTTTGTGTCAGTGATGTTGAATTTTCCAATTTCGACTACACATTTTCAATCAGCGACCTCGAAAACCCCCGGGTACAGAATTTTGGGAAAATTGGTACCATTTTTCGTTTCGACGTTCGCCATATTGGATCCGCCATTTTGAATTTTGAAAATCTGATACCAGATTCGTAATCAGCGACCCCGAAAACCCCCGGGTACAGAATTTTGGGAAAATTGGTACCATTTTTCGTTTCGACGTGCGCCATATTGGATGCGCCATTTTGAATTTTGAAAATCTGATGCCAGATTCGTAATCAGCGGCCCCGAAAACCCCCGGTAGCACCTTGTCAGCCAAAAATCCTCGGCCGTTCGTTCTTCACGAGCTATCGAATAGCGAAATCCGCAATTTTCAGGGGTTGATTACACCCCCTTGGGGTGGAATTCCGCAGATATAAAAAAATACGTGTCGAATATTTTCACCCCCTCTACAATCTCCCAAAGTTTCGTTGAAATCGGAGGGGGACACTTGGCGGGGTTCCCTTGTTAGCGATATCTCAGCCGTTCTTCGAGGCTGGGGTGGTGAGATGACGTGGAGGAAGGTGTGACCTTGGCTCTTACGTAGCGGTACCGTCCTTGCGTTATTAATCTCCTTGGGATAGGCTCTACAGCGGCAGACTCACCCGAAGTCGGCCTCGCTGTAGCTTCTTGACGAGATCTAGGTGCCCCTGGACCGGATCTGCACCTCTCTTGATCTGTCAGTAGCATGCGGGACGCAATCCTCGCCCACTCTCACATGGCTCATCCTTCGGCGATAACGTTACGCCACGAGTCTTTCCTGGACCAAACGTGGCGTCGGTAATAATAACAGGAGCGGTAGATGGAAGCTGGTGCGTTGACGGGAGGTTGCGGCGTCGTAACGTACAACCCTGTACGCCGTCGTTGCAGGCCAGATGCTCGGCGGCAAGCGACATCAGCTGACAGGGAGCCGTATGCAGGCCCTGTTCACTCTCAGCGGTATCTTCGTCCAAGGTCAACAACCTTCCCTCCAGATGATGTGGTACTACCCTCGGTACTTTCTGAGGTACAGGTCCCGGGCTGCGTACCGTGGAGGCCTCAGTGGCGATAGTTGTGGTCATCTCAGCAACGGAAGTCCTCGGAGCGGAAGTTCTCGAAGCGGAAGTCTGGATCTAAATCGTCTCTCTCTCTCTTTCTCTCGCTCGGCGTACATTAACAAAAAAACACATCAAATCAGTCTAACTCTAATATTCCTTAACTGGGTGTGTCGCTATTATCCCGGGGTCGAGACGTGCTCTACCTCTCTCTCGCGGTATAGTTAGCTAAAAGAATTCGCCGGAAGGGCTACTGTGACGGCAGAAAATCTGCAACGTCACAACACCTATTCGACACATGCCAGTTTTCGCAAGAAATGACTCTGCTTTACTCACAGTTCAAATTTTTCAAATTAAGCATAAAATGCAACAATTTCTTATTTCCATGAATTACTAGACAACCCGTACTTTCCGTGAAAATATTGAAGAAGATTCTAGAATTATGACTTGTAGCCCACACTCAGAGAAAATTAATTTGTAAAATCAACATTTTCGATATAGTTAAAATGTTATTTCATAGTAACCATAAAATTTTGTATTCGCTGAGGTAACATATAAAATAATAATAATGATAATAATAAGAATAATAGAATCTAGTACAGTGAGCATTAATTTGTGATTCATTAATTTAATAACAGTAACTACACCAGAAATTTAGTAATATTTACAATCTTATTCGGCCGTATATTCAACTTTTCGTGAATATTCACTGTAAGGATTTTTAGTCTATTGTGCCAGGCGCAATTTTTGCGAGTCACATGTATGGTATTTTTGAAATGTTCTATTTCTCCAATAAATGACAACTATATGTTCAGTTAACGGAACTTCAGTTTCTATTATTAAAGATTAACTAACCGTTCAATCAATTTCACTCATCTGTTTAAATGGACCTGGTTATTATAACCTATACAGGGTGATCCCGAATGAGGTATTTTCCTTCTACCAGTGGATTCCTCGTGAAAATCTAAGACGAAAATTATCAATGCTAAAATGTCGAGGGTGAAGCCGTTTTTAGATAAGAGCCGTTTAAAGTTAGCCAATATGAGAGCAGATACGAAACTGTCTCAGGGCTGCTACCGCCGGCCTGGCAGTCCTCGCGACGCGTCACCCGCCACCGCGATCTCGCCAACTGACAAAACGACGATCGCGGCCCTGAGATAGTTTCGTATATGCTTTCGTATTGGCTAACTTTAAACGGCTCTCATCGGCAAACGGCTTCACCCTCGACATTTTAGCATTGATAAGTTTCGTCTTAGATTTTCACGAAGAATCCACTGGTAGAAGGAAAATACCTCATTCTGGATCACCCTGTATATTAATATTCTTCTCCCAAAATGATAACATATCTATTGCAATCACACAACAAATATTTCGCGCCAACTATGCTTCCGTGTTTTATAATCGTGAAACGAAAAAATATAGTAATAATTCGGTCGTTGAATTCGCGAATAAGCGAGTGACGATGAGCCAGCATTCGAAAAGTTCCTGTTCAATCAAACGTTGTAAGTAAAGCTGTCTCTCTCATCGGTTTTCTTGAAATATCAATATTTTAATTTTTTATGGGAATTGCAGTATGATAATTGTAATAGTAATGTTATTTCACGTGAAGGAAAAACATTTGTAGGTTTTGTCGGATCAAATATTCGAATAATTAATGACAGATCGCTTGAAGTTGCGAGCTTTTGTTGAGCTTTTGTTTTGAGGTTTTGTCGGATCAAATATTTGAATAATTAATGATAGATCGCTTGAAGTTGAGCTGAAGTTGACCCTTTACGCGAATTTTCTTCATAAAAAATAACTTTCAAGCAGGTAATACACTGAGAAAAAAGTTCATTGGAGCTTGTTTGATGTTAACAAATCTTTTTTGGATATGGTGAAATGAAGATTTAGTTGTTATTACTAAATTTTAGTTGAGCCAAATGATATTTGTTATTATTACCAAATATTATTTCGGTATATTTTGGCTAAATTAAATCGTCTTTGGTTCAACTGAAATTTAGTGATAACAACTAAATCTTCATTTCGCCGAATCCAAAAAAAGATTTGTTAACATTAAATAAACTCTCCTTTCAGTGTATCCACGGAAAAAAATGAAAAAAAAACACCCAACTACCCACAGGGCACGAATGCACAATTGCATCATAGTTCGCAGACATTCAAGTATATCTGATCTCTTTATGCACCAAGCCTATCTCGGACGACTGTTTGCATTAACGGAAATGTTTCAAGACACTGGTAAGATCTGCAAAATGATGTGTCAATGTGTGACAATGTCCAAAAAGGGCAACAATCAAGTGACAGAAGGTTTACCTCTATAATGAACTAAGGAAACAGGAAGAAGAAGAAATAATGATAATATAAGTAATAAAACAATTTTCTCGAGATATCAGAATTGATATCGGATGAATGATGATTCGAGGCTGGCGCGCCGACATACGGGTATGGAATGTACGAAAATACGAATCTGGATAGCGAAGGACTTGGATACCGAAAGCTAAGAAGCGGAGGACCTGGACTCTAAAAACTACGGAGCGGAGGACCTGGACTCTAAAAACTATGGAGCGGAGGACCTGGATACGGAAAACTACGGAGCGGAGAACCTGGATACGGAAAACTACGGAACGGAGGACCTGGACACTGAAAACTACGGAGCAGAAGACCTGGACTCTAAAAACTACGGAGCGGAGGACCTGGATACAGAAAACTACGGAGCAGAGGATCTGGACTCTAAAAACTACGGAGCGGAGGACCTGGACTCTAAAAACTACGGAGCGGAGGACCTGGATACGGAAAACTACGGAGCGGAGGACCTGTGTTATGATTATGGTTGTGGATGTTGTGAGTTCTGTTGAGATCGTTGAGTTCGTACCTCGTTTTTACACCTGAGGGTAACCGGATTACGTGCGGATGGTTGAAGTGAATAATGTGTGCTCGTTGGTATGATCGTAATTAGAATTATTTATTGATACGTGGTTATATTGATGGTTGAAGACAAGTATGCGTTAACTGTAATGTCTTAAAGTTAGGTATTAACTATTTAGATGTAGGATTTGAGTGTTTGACAGTTGATTGTTCGAGAGCTAATTGATGTGTTGATAGCTCGATGGCTAATTGAAGAGTGCTGTGCTAATAAAGAGTATGGTGTCCGTTCGAGAGCGAGTTCTTTGTCTCTTGGGCGTGAGCGTGTTAAGCTGCAAGGTTTGCAGTTCATAGGTACTTAGGTAGGGATGATGGTTCTTCGAATCGTGAGGTTGAGACTTCCTTTGATTAAGGGTCATGGGATAGGATGCATGCAGGATGTTGTGTATCAAGTATTGGGAGTGAGAGGTATGGGGAACGTAACACGCCCATCCCCGGGGGAAAAAAAAAATTTGCTCCTGTGAAGCAGGGGAAATTTTTTTTTTTTTTTTTTTTTTTTTTTCAAAAATTTCTATGTTAGGTATAAGATTTTATGTTTACGGTAGTAAACATTTCTATGTTTACGGTAGTAAACATGTCTATATTTACGTTAGTGAATATATCTAGGTATATGTTGTGACGTTGCAGATTTTCTGCCGTCACAGTAGCCCTTCCGGCGAATTCTTTTAGCTAACTATACCGCGAGAGAGAGGTAGAGCACGTCTCGACCTCGGGATAATAGCGACACACCTAGTTAAGGAATATTAGAGTTAGACTGATTTGATGTGTTTTTTTTTGTTAATGTACGCCGAGAGAGAGAGGGAGAGACGATTTAGATCAAGACTGCCGCTTCGAGAACTTCCGCTCCGAGAACGTCCGTTGCTGAGATGACCACAACTATCGCCATTGAGGCCTCCACGGTACGCAGCCCGGGACCTGTACCTCAGAAAGTACCGAGGGTAGTACCACAACATCTGGAGGGAAGGTTGTTGACCTTGGACGAAGATGCCGCTGAGAGTGAACAGGGCCTGCATACGGCTCCCTGCCAGCTGATGTCGCTTACCGCCGAGCGTCTGGCCTGCAACGACGGCGTACAGGGTTGTACGCTACGAAGCCGCAACCTCCCGTCAACGCACCAGCTCCCATCTGCCGCTCCTGTTATTATTACCGACGCCACGTTTGGTCCAGGAAAGACTCGTGGCGTAACGTTATCGCCGAAGGATGAGCCACGTGAGAGTGGGCAAGAATTGCGTCCCGCGTGCTCCTGGCAGATCAACAGAGGTGCAGATCCGGTCCAGGGGCATCTAGATCCTGTCAGGAGGCTGCAGCGAGGTCGACTTCGGGTGAGTCTGCCGCTGTAGAGCCTATCCCAAGGAGATTAATAACGCAAGGACGGTACCGCTACGTAAGAGCCAAGATCACACCTTCCTCCACGTCATCTCACAACCCCAGCCTCGAAGAACGGCCGAGATACCGCTGAGAAGCGCGGAGCCCTACGCCTGATGGCCGGCAACAAGATGACGCTTCGTAGACAACGGCTGACGAGCAATTGCTACGAAGTCGTCGGTTAAGGGAGCCAATCAAGTAATGAGATGTACCTCATAGGTTCCCCACCCCCTAGGCGTAAGGAGCAGCGAGGAGACCACCGAAATCCTGCAAGAACTCGTCACTTCTACGTTCGATTAGCATTAAGAAGCGCGGAGCCCTACGCCTGATGGCCGGCAACAAGATGACGCTTCGTAGACAACGGCTGACGAGCAATTGCTACGAAGTCGCCGGTTAAGGGAACCAATCACGTAATGAGATGTACCTCATAGGTTCCCCACCCCCTAGGCGTAAGGAGCAGCGAGGAGACCACCGAAACCCTGCAAGAACTCGTCACTTCTACGTTCAATTAGCATCAAGAACCGACGTGCCTCGTACCTCTCTCTCGAAGCAATCGTATCGTACTGCTGTTAAGTTTCGCCACTTTCATAGTATCCTTGTTAAGTTTTACATTGTTGAGTTTTAGTGTTATTCAGTTTCCGCTACGTAAAGTTGTCAAAGTTAGTAAGTGTGTGAAGGACCCACGTTCTTCGTAAGGTAAGGTCTCTATGCTCTATACCTTTGTAAAGCCACGAGGTTTCGCTGAATTTTCCGCTATCGTATCTTTTGTGTAGCGTGTAGCCTACGGGCCACGTGATTAGTCCATTTTCTTTGAGGAAAATCAGCAGAAGGACTTCGTGACTGACTGTAGCTATTTTCTCTGCCTACCTTAGTAGATCTATCTTTTCTGAATACTTCCGATGCTTATTGGTTGATATCTGGCTGCTTACTTACTTTACCGCTTGATTAATCTATTTTCTCTATCTAGTTTCTCTATCTATTTGCTCGATCTATTTTCTGTATTTAGCCTCTTGACCTATTCTTGTAGTCTGTATTATATTATTGTGCATGGTGTGTCGCTAATTAATTTCCAACTCCCCGAGGGTTGGCTGAACGTAGATGTCATAGGCTAAGTTAGTTAATAAGTAATTTCTTTGATCCGAATCCCTCCGTATATCGTTGAGTCTATCGGTATCCGAGATACTTAATAGTTCTGTATATTGCGAACCCCCGATTATAAACTATTTCTGCGCATTTGAATCCAGTCTGTTATCTGATAAAGTTAGTCTAATTCAGCTGTTAAAGTATTATCGCCTATAGTATAATTAATATCGCTAGCGTGCCGCCGTGTTAGAAAATTTGCCAGAGTATCGTATCGCTCGGTGATACGCAGTCTAAAACGTAGTATAATAGCTTGCTTTGTATCGCTTCTAAGGCGCTCGCTAGCCGACCGGCGTGTTATTGTTTTTTGCTACCGCTGCGTCGAAAATCAGGCGTAGTTAAATTATACTCTTTCCGTTGTAAATTCGAATTTATCCCAAGTCAAATCACATGATATACCGTCTCTAGTATATTATTTTTAGTAGCTTCTTCCGATCATATTATTTGGGTTCTAGAAAATTTATCTGTTACCGCCACTTAATTGTTAACGCAAAGAACTTGAATATACGGAATCGTGGATTCCCTTGAAGGATTTATCTGGTGTATCAATCTTTATTTCTTTAATTAATTAAGGCGAACCTACCCACTCTATCATTATCGCTGCACATCTGAGCTAACCGTGGGCTTTAAGGCCGTCGTTCCGTAACTTTTCTGTGTCTTTTTAGTCTGAATTATCGTAGCTACCTGTGACTGACGCAGTAGCGTCTGGCGCCCAACAAACAATACCGCTAGGACATTTATTCTGTAAATTCGTTATTTAATTTGAGGAACGCCGTAGGGTGCGGCGGTGAATCTCTGACACCGTCGTTACAGTGTATACGTTTTAGTGATAGTTGTATGTATAGTTGTAGCTTATTTTTAAATAGGAAAGGAACAGATTACGGTTAAGGTTCAATAAAGTTACTGAAATATATTTGATAGAATTTTTGTTTTTTTATGGATTATTTATTATTCACATATTACATAAAAATAGTCAGCGAGGACCTTCCCCCCCTCCCGCCCCGCCCGCCGCCCCGGCCCCCTCGGCCTCTGCCACCGCTGCCGCCGCCGCGACGCCCGCGGTAGCCGCCGCGACCGCCACGCCTACGGTAAGCGTTGCCGCGTCCTCGTTGGTTTAATATGAGGCCGCGTAGGCAATTTTTAACGGCCTCGATTATCATTGCATTCTGTAAGAAGTAATATGTAATTAAAATGATTATTATATTAAAAGATTATCAAATGGGCTGCCTATGTATAAGAGAGTAGGATATTATCATTAAAAATGATTCTATTTTGAGGGTATTTGCGAAGTATAGGGGATGCAATACTGAAATGTCACACTTTGTCGTCACATAAAACCGTCATGGATAATGTAGATTATATCGTTACCGGCAGTTGATGATCGCAGTCGATAATATAATATATAATATATTAATAATATAATATATAATATATTATATTATTATTATTATTTTTTTCTTCAGTCATTTCATCAACTATCAACTATCCCACGAATTATTTCCAACTTGGCTAATCGGATCGTGTCTCGTGATAGAAAAATTTTGACAATGTTGGAAATTGTTTTTTTTTTTTAGACATGTGAAATATTAAATATACAACTATTGATCCAAGCAGCTCGTGGGGATAGTTACAATTATAGTTCAAAATTAAATAATTACCGATGTTAGAAATTCTTCATCGAGAGACACCATATGAGAACGAAAATTACTAGTAATTCTTTGGATAGCCGATAAAACGACTGAGAAAAAATTAACTTCCAAATAACGAAAAAATCTCATGTTTCATGAGTGAGAAAAGTAAAGTGATTCGGCACGGTTTAAAGAAATCGGAGATTTTTCTTTGTGTCTGAATTTCAGTGTTGCGGTATAGACTCAGGATTTAGGGGGCGTCAGAGGGAATTTTTTTTTTTTTTCGAAATAACGGACACCCGAATTTAGGATGCTACTTATCGAAATAAATCTCGAGATTTGATTGAGTTATTTCGATATTCTGATTATGAACGTTAGAATAGGTGTGCTAATTGTACGCGTTGTTAACATTCTGTAAAATACGTACGATTTGTTCGCCATTGGCTTGCGGTTGCACTGCGGCGGGTACCGGCGGTGGCAGTGCGAGGGGTACCGGTGCCGGTGGTGGCACTGCGAGTTGCGGTGACGGTACCGCGGGTGGTTGCGGCTCTGCAGGTGGATTTGGATCCACCACCCGCGTGTTCTCGTTTGGCATAGACTGCCCGGGCGGTGGATCCATCTCCACGTCGTTGTCGTGGTTCATTATGATTACTTCCATTGAGTCGTTCGAGTAGTCTATTATATATTCCAGAAAATTGGAATCCCACGAAAAACATCCAAAGATGTAAAAAAAGCCGCCAAGTACTCACACGAAAATCACAATTGCTTTATAAGCAAAACGGTTCACCAGTCTCTGTCGTGAAATCAAGAAAAAAGCCAAGCACCGAACGTACAACTGCGATCTCTCAGCAATTTGTTAAAAAAAAAATAAAAAAACTCAAACTCAAACTCAAGCCTACGTCGTGAAGTCGGAGTTTCGTGTGACGATATCGAAGCATCATTCCAAGAGCTACGTACTTGGCGGGCACATTCGGTTTTTTTTTCTTTGTGTTTGTTCTCACGTTGAATTGATATGACCTTATCGTATTTTGCGAACCAGTCTCAAAGTACTATGTTTTCGGTCGCTGGTTATAAACACGTCATGAACTTTGCATCGACTGACGAATGTTAGATTCGCAGATAACATTGGTTCCATACACACTTATTTAAAATCCATCATCTTTCGATCTTGTCGGACGACTATGCCGTGGCAGTTGGAAGATTAGCGCTTGCGAGTTTACGAGAGTGTGTAGTGCGGGCGCCCAAGGCACTACGCACTACGCACTCCCATAAACTCGCAAGCGCTAATCTTTCCACTGCCACGATTGTGTAGTTGCGAATGATTATTCTCCACAAGCGAATGAGCAACAATGCTACATTATGCTACTAGGGAGGAAAGTGCGTGATTTTTGTTGAGTGCGAGGTTCAGCACGAGCACAAGGTGAAAATTCGCTCCTCCCGTGTGGCATATATCACTTTTTACCCGACTAGATAAAATGTTCATATTGCATCCACTAGTCAAACACAGCAATTCAATCAATCAAACTTAGAATCGGTCAAATTTAGAGTTTTTTTCTGCCCTTCAAATTTACTTTTTCGACCGCAAAATTCACTTCTTTTTCCCTCTGATCAGAAATTGATTACTTTCCGCCCGCGTTGCAGGGATGGAGTATAGTAATTTTATCGTAGTCGGGTAAAAAATATTTTTGCACTCAAGTGAGGCCGAACTGTTACGAAGATGGGTTTCAGGTATTGAAATTGATCCTCCCCACTACGTGTATACGCTCGTGCACTTGCATATACGCATGCATCGTGAGCAAGATTGTATGACATAGTATAGGTACACCAATCAAGCAATCATCAACTGAATTTTATATTTATCATTATATCAAACTGTCATACTCTATGCTACTTATAGCATATACGTATATCCGTAGCTGTATGTTTTAGGTTGCATGCCGCAATAGCAGAGTAGAGTTTTCTTGATTCGATCGTTTTGCAAGTGAATAAGTTTATTCTTCCATAATTAATACTACCTAGTGAGGTATGTGATTCCAGAGTTCCGAGTCTGATTTGATAACTCAATGACAGTGGGAAAGACCAAGATTTTTATTGATTATACAAGTATTTATGTCTGGCAAGTCGTACACATAGTTAAAGACACGTAGAAGTATTGTCTGAAACGATTATTGGTTTTAATAACTAGTTTTTCATTGTATTTAATTGCTGTCGCATTAAAAACTCAATTTTCGCGTAAAACGAAGCGGGTTGTCCGTATAGCTCTAAGGAACCGAATGTGCCCGCCAAGTACGTAGCTCTTGGAATGATGCTTCGATATCGTCACACGAAACTCCGACTTCACGACGTAGGCTTGAGTTTGAGTTTGAGTTTTTTTATTTTTTTTTAAACAAATTGCTGAGAGATCGCAGTTGTACGTTCGGTGCTTGGCTTTTTTCTTGATTTCACGACAGAGACTGGTGAACCGTTTTGCTTATAAAGCAATTGTGATTTTCGTGTGAGTACTTGGCGGCTTTTTTTACATCTTTGGATGTTTTTCGTGGGATTTCACTTCTTTTTGCAAGCACCAGAATTGAGAAGGATTGCTCATTCAATTTCAGCAGGGTTATACGTTATTATGGTTTGATCACCACAAGAAATACATTCGGAATTTGGACAAGGGAAGAAACATTCAGCGAAAGACAAACTCATTTACTTCAATTGTCAACTGTGACAAACATAAATAATTTATTAGATAGAACTTAATTTTGTCTTACACAGTATCAGGTTGAAGTTCGTAACGTTATTTCAACAAAATATTCGCCGAAAAATTCTCAAATTCAAGGCTCGAATTTCAAATGGATCGAGAACGGTGTATAATTCCTCAAATTGTGTGAGACGTGTTTATCTAGCATATTTTACAATTCTAACAACATTTGAATCATGAAATATTGCATTTCTTTAACGAATATTCTGTTACGTTAACGTTACGAACTTCAACCTTAATATACAGTTTTAACTTAAATTTAGCCCTTAATCAGTAATTTTTCAGCCATAGCTTTGAAGACTGTGTTGCCTGACGCAGTCACAGGCTCATATGTGTTCTGCAACGTTGATTGTTCGGAGCTTGCATGCTTGTCGACTGCAATTTAATTCAGATCACTGTGCGAATCATACAAATCAATAAACGATCAATTATCTAAATGTTAAAGTAATTACTAAAACATATCCCATGTTACTGTGGTGAAGGTGAGCTGGGAAATATCGACTCGTATAACATACCTTCGAATATGTGATATCTAGATTGATTCTCTCGCTCACTCTGTGGTGTAAGATTTCAAATAATTGTGGAGACTGTACAGCCTTGAGGTAACAGTAGGCTGATGTTTGGTTTCGGAACACTAGCCATTTTGAACTTGCGTGCTTGTTTGTGGTCATGTAATAATTCCAGTGAAGGATAATTGATTAAAGGAGCTGAATATGCCGAAGAGCGACGTATCGTTCTCTAGATCAATGGAGATTGTGATCTTTGCAGGCTCATCTGTAATCCTGAAATATTGACTCTCATGATCTTATGACACGTTACGCCTGTAATTCATAAAAATATACGAAATTAATACTTTGATGCTGCAGTGGTGTTTTTCTGGGTTTCTGTTCTATTGATCAAGGTGACTTGAGAGAAATTTCATATCATACCTTTTGATATAAAATCTTTCAATGTATTCATCCAATCATGTTGAATAGTAGCTGTGCAAGTTCGGATGATTATCATAATAGCTGTGTTCTCATGAAATGTTTGGCCAGGTGGAAAATGAAGTGAGCGACCAGAGATGTTGAGTATAGATAGGGTGATCTATGGATCTATGGAGACTTCAGGTTGTAGCGGTGGGAAGCTGATCGTCAGTCTTGAAATGGTAGCTCTTTCGAGTTTGTGTAGCTGTACCAGTTTCTTATATCGATTCTGGTTCCTGTAAAAAACAGTCGAAACATTGATATGTGATAACTATTAGTCAGTTGGTAGAAGCTCACCAGTTCTCAATTCTACATTTTGTCAATGCAGCGATTCATAAAGTATCGATTTTGTAGCATACCGTCTAATGTGTGTTACTGAGATCCATTCTTGTAGTTGCTGTTTTATTAGTGAGCGAAGCAAGTTTCCATTTAATCAACGGTGCATTGTGATCTTATAATGCATACCGTAGCTATTTTTTGTCTGTTTGTACAGACCACGGTAGATCTTGGTTGGACTTAGATTAGAATCTAGCGAGCCAAGTTTTATCTGTCATGATTTTCAACGTGGCTCTATTAAATTCATGTGCTTGAAGTATTTCTTTGTTCTTCAAAAAATTTCTTTGATCAAGGAGAAGAAAAGTTAAGAAATACAACAAATCTCTACTGGTATATCTAGCTTCTGATCGCCGTATACATACTTATCCTATGAGATTGTACAAAATTCACAAAATAATGAAATTATTTCGGGATCATAGTCCTTGTACAACAAATTTGTACAATCGAAAGACACAGAGGTATATAACATTATAGTGTCAATTATATCGGGCATAGCTGTTAATTAAGTATGAATAGATTATAAGACTAGATGATATGTGTGTGTTGCATGATTCATGAAGCAATAGCCGTGATAGTGATGAATGATCATGTATAATAACAATAACAGTTGGAGTTGTATATGGACTGCAACTTGTATGTGATGGTAACATTCTCATAGTGAACTCAATATTCTGGATTCTGATAGTGATAAAAAATGCAACATCGATAATTATATACAATAGAAACAAAAGTTGGAGTTGTATACGGACTGCAACATATACGGTGAGTTTTTGTGGAAATGCAACATGGAACAATCAAACGAACTTTTGTTACTTGCGTGGCCAATAGACTTGCGATATCTGTAATAGAAGCAGTGTTGTTTCAGAGCATATCCAGAAAAACTCATAGTATGTGACTATGAATATTGGTAATAAACCACATTGAACTGAAGTGAAAACGCTGATTTCGAGTAATATACATAGACATACATCAAACCTTTAGTAGATTTCCAATCTCGATGCATGTAATTGTCATGTTGTTATCAACACTATTGAATTCGAATAAATTAATATCATGCTGCATGATGTCAAACAGTTGCTAGCTCAAAGAATAGACATTGAATTCGAGTTCCCGACACATTGAGATTGAAAAGCTACTGTAACAACGCTTATAAAATCAAAGAAATCTGTCATGTTCTATCAACAGATACAGACATTATGGATAGTTAATCTCCGTATGCAATTATACGCACGATTGTTCCATCCAGTGTTGGGACGGATTTAACGACTAATTCTTAAACACTATAATATATTTTGATAGTCTCTCTATAGCTATACTATGTTTGATGTGAATACACATACTAGTTGTTATATGTGGATGTAGTGTGTAGTGTATATTAGTATAGGCTTGAAGAATCGAAGTAGATAATATGGTCCATGATAATAGTTTAATCATTTTGAATATTACTGTATAATAAAAATGCATAATGATGGAATAGTCATATTTGAACCAAACAAGTTATTGCATTAAGAATGATTGAGTCGTGAAGCGAATAGAAAATAAAGTCGATTCTTCATGCCATTATTAAGATCAAGTGTCTTTGTTTGGGAAGCACTAACTACTTATTCATTTATATTTGTTCGTGCACCCTCGGTCTAAGACGAATCCTATCACACTATTATATTAAAACGTACAATTGCGTTAGGAATCTCAAACTCCTACTATGCGAACTATATACTATGCGACGTTCCAACACTGGATGGTACCATAAAAATGGTTTTGGTCGTAATAATCCTGTAATAAAATAAGAGATTAGTAGCACTATATCCTCCTATATGCATTCAGGTTGACGTGTGAATCCGCATGACTTGTATGCGCATGGCTGTGTGGGACTCTAACTGAGTTACGTGATGTATGGTAAAAATATGAATTTTTTCATCCATCGTCAGCTGCTGAATGAAACGTTGGTAATTCTGACCGATCTAGCAGTAACTCTGTAGTGTTCCAGCCAATATTCGATATCAATGTTTTTTAATCCAAGTAGGTTCAATAACTATTTTACCAAACGAAATTGTGTACTACAATTTTGTCATACCTGAATGCATAAAAAGGTACAGATATCAGTACATAATACATGTTATCGTGTTGGTCGATTATTCCATAATCATTTTTGCCGATAATCACCAATGAATTGTGGCAACATGTTTCTTGTTTCAAACTTTTTTTTTTGCATAACCAGGTATTGTTGTTTCAGTGTTCGACTTAGGTCCAGTTCCACAATCGAAGGTTAAAATTTGTACCAGGTTTAAACTGCTAAAAATTGCCTGTCGTTGGCTAAATCCATCGCTAAGCCAAGTTTAAACTGTAAACTTGTTTTAAAGTCAAGTTGTGGAACTGGGCCTTACATTTCAAACTAACTGTGAGAGATCATAGTACATCGCCGTGATGAATAGTTGAATTACAGAATAAATCTGTCATTGAAAATGTATGTGTCATGTTCAGTCTGTCTGAACTTATTGCCAAATTGTTTGTGCATAGGTATAGATTATACGTTTGAATATATTTTATATTTGCTTTTGTTCATGACCATTCTTATATTGTTTGTACGTAATTATCTTGTGAATTCATTGGCAATAATTTGATAGATATATTTTATATTTGCTTTCGTTTTTGACCATTCTTATATTGTTTGTACGTAATCATTTTGTGAATTTATTGGCAATAATTTGATAGATATATTTTATATTTGCTTTTGTTCATGACCATTCTTATATAGTTTGTACGTAATTATCTTGTGAATTCATTGGCAATAATTTGATAGATATATTTTATATTTGCTTTCGTTTTTGACCATTCTTATATTGTTTTTACGTAATCATTTTGTGAATTTATTGGCAATAATTTGATAGATATATTTTATATTTGCTTTTGTTCATGACCATTCTTATATAGTTTGTACGTAATTATCTGATGAATTCATTGGCAATAATTTGATAGATATATTTTATATTTGTTTTCGTTTTTGACCATTCTTATATTGTTTGTACGTAATCATTTTGTGAATTCATTGGCAATAATTTGATAGATATATTTTATATTTGCTTTTGTTCATGACCATTCTTATATAGTTTGTACGTAATTATCTGATGAATTCATTGGCAATAATTTGATAGATATATTTTATATTTGTTTTCGTTTTTGACCATTCTTATATTGTTTGTACGTAATCATTTTGTGAATTCATTGGCAATAATTTGATAGATATATTTTATATTTGCTTTCGTTTTTGACTATTCTTATATTGTTTGTACGTAATCATTTTGTGAATTATTGGCAATCATTTTTAGGTTTCAATTTCGTTTTCTTTTTGATGTTGGATATATTTCAGTTGCCTCTTTTATACTATAACTTTGCCATACCATGGTTAATTGTTTTTTATTTTTTACGTTGTTGGATATATTTCAGTTGCCTCCTTTTTATTATACCTTTGCTATACCATGGTCAATTGTTTTTCATTTTTCACATTATGGGATATATTTTAGTTGCCTCCTTTTTACTATACCTTTGCTATACCATGGTCAATTGTTTTTCATTTTTCAGATTATGGGATATATTTTAGTTGCCTCCTTTTTATTATACCTTTACTATACCATGGTCAATTGTTTTTCATTTTTCACATTATTGGATATATTTTAGTTGCCTCCTTTTTACTATACCTTTGCTATACCATGGTCAATTGTTTTTCATTTTTCACATTATGGGATATATTTTAGTTGCCTCCTTTTTACTATATCTTTGCTATACCATGGTCAATTGTTTTTCATTTTTCACATTATTGGATATATTTTAGTTGCCTCCTTTTTACCATAACTTTAACCATATCATGGTGAAATTTTTTCATTAACAGTGGCATATATATGTATTGTTTTGGTCAATAGTCTCATTTGGTATTATCGGCACACGATAATTATAATATTAATAATAATAATAACAGAAAGTATTACTATTATCATTCTATAGTCATGGGCAAAATTATATAGTTACTTTTCGTTTTGACTATAGCTTTCAAACATTGTGCCAAATGGTTAGTATGTAGGTATAGATTGTGCACTATGTACAGATTTTTTTCTATTTCCATTGGTATACATGGTGTAACGGATGTAATAGTATTTTGGCAACCATATATATAACCTGTATATGGTGCTTAAATCACAGTCATTTGCCTATTTTCATTCATATCATTTTATTACATATATATGTATTTTGCAGCGACTTTCCTAACAGCGAACCAATGTCTTTCGCTATCTCAATCAACTGAATGAGGCGAGCGCCTGGTAGAGTAAAAGACAGGTGACGAAAGGCTATGGTTTTCGCGGATAGGAAATAGCATGGTGTATAGATATTGTGTTTTACATAACTACTAACATACATTCAATTTTCGGATTTGATTTGAAACAATGAATTTGGCGTATTGGTTCGGAATTGTGCATAGGCATAACAAATGATTTCCACTTCATGTATAGTGAATATGCGAATAAAAAAGAGGAGTCTGTTTTGATTTTGTACATGTGACATATTTATTTTTTGCGTGTAATCAGCTCTACTGGGTAATTTTACTAGCTGAACTTCAATTATGCCAGCAGACATATTCATGCGACTGTTGTTCTTTCAATTCACGGCTAGATTGACTATAGTTGGATGAGGACTCTCTTTCGTTATCGTTTTCTTCACTATACGATACGACGGACGACTTGTGCACAGGCATATTATAATACGATATATTTTTGCAGCTGTCAGCTAAGATCGTTTCAAATGAAATTTTTCACCTGTGATGCAAGTCAGTCCGTTGTACTGCATACACTGATACCAATGAAACAGATGTTACACTGATTCAAATTCGTCCAGCATCCGTCAAGATAACATGTATCGAGTCATAATTCACCGAAGCGTAAGCAATATGCAATTGATATTTTGTAAGTTAGGGATATCAGTTATTGTACATGTCTCTATAAACTCATGGTACATGTTATATGATAGATGCTGGAGCCAAATTTGGTATAAGTCCACAGCTGTTTCTTGGTAAAGTGTATATGTTACGTCTATTATACGTTATCAGTATGACAGTTTATTCTGTAATACAACTATTCATCGAAACGATGTACTATGATCTCTCACTGACTGGTTATGCGTATATTATGATTACGTACATATTTTCTGCGTTATGCATTCCGAACCAATAATTGACTGTGATTTAATATTGATATCGAAGAAATCAGTCTGACTTTTTTCAGTGATTCATAAAATCGTAGAGTTCTTTGATTGTCAACTCTTTGTCCACATGTATTATGAAGTACCAGCTAATTTATCGATTGCATGCCTGTGCATGTAGGCTGTAGTTATAATATTTGAGACCAATGTATTTACACTGTTTTTTCAATTGCAGAGTTGATATCTCCAAGTTATTTGGTTTTTTTTTTCACATTTTCAGGTAGAATTATTTACAAATAATTAGAGACAAATAGAAACAATCTCCAATATAAATGTTTAATTTTTGATATATTATACATGTAGTTTGACTTATGAAAGAATTATCTTCGGTTTTTTTTTTTTTTTTTTTTTTACGGTGGGCAACTTTTTTCAGTACTTACTTACTGACCTATTCGGATAATCGATCGAATAGTCATATTGTACTATAAAATATATTTATGTTTGTAATTATGAATAGGGCTGGTAAGCCTGTGATGGTATACATGGTATATATATTATCAAACAAACATGTAATTGGCAAAGCATTCATGGCAATATAAATCGGAAATTTTATGATATCGCTTCTAATACCATCATGTAAATGTCCTTGGCTCCCCGTGGCCAGATCTGTTTATGTATTTGCGTATCGTTTACACCCAGCCAATTATTTGCTTTATCTTTTAGCATTGCAGTATAGTGACCACTATCTATACTTTCACCGTGATGAAATATCGCGCTATTTATCTTGAATTTCTTATTGTCGAGGGTAATTTTTGTAGTTGGTACTGCGTTCAATTTGAAATTTGTTATTTTAGATGCCTGTCCATCTTGATATGTAAATATCATGAATTGCACGACAATGATATTTTTTACCGAAGCAATGACAGTTTTTTGTAGCTTATTGCTTTTCTGACAATTCTCGCACGTACTGTCAAGTCTTGTCCATCGTGACAAAGTGTTATTAAACAAATCTTGTAGGTTCTTGGGGTTCTTGATACTTGGTGTAAACGATACGGGTATGGCTAAAATGTAATTTGGCTGTGCGATCTCAGAGCTGAGTCCGCAATCGTTACATCTGATCGTCGTGATCAACTGATGTTCAATCGCTTTTTGAGTTAAATCAGATTTCTCGCAAATAGCTGTAAGAAATTCAGCCGCGTCTTGTTGTAAATTTTCTGTGAAATTTTTGCCTGCTAATTCTCGAACTGCAAAGGAATTTATTGCTGCACTACTTGTGACGTAAGAATAGGCTAATTTTTCTAATGGGTCGTTATTATTCAGCTTAATCAATTCTTGTATTATATTCGAGCAGTGGAATATACACTGCAGAGTGGCATTTGCGTAACATGAAACTCTGTCCTTATTTTCCATGCCAACAATGGTGCGCAACGGATTTGGCAATGTGTTATCATTTACTTCGATTTGTATATTTTGCGTGCATGAGGGAACCGACCATACGGTGTCTTTGACCGTTAATTTAGCTGCACGTGTAATATTAATTTCAGCCAATTCGGGTTTGTATTGTACCCTGAGTCGATTGTACTCGACTAGTGCAGCTTCCTGAACTTTTATTGCCTGTGGATTGAAATTTATCAAATGTAATCCGTCGAGAGACTTGACTCTTGACAATGCAACGTATGCTTGTCCAGCAGTGAACACAGTCTGGCCTATGTCTATAACTATGCTGTTCAAAGTTAAGCCCTGGCTTTTATGTATCGTGATTCCGTAACTAAGAGACAGGGGAAATTGATTTCTGAATATAAAGGCACCATTCATTATTTCGAATTTTGTGGATACCCTTTCGATGGTATACTCTATCCCCGATGCTAGGGCAATCGTTAATGATTGTACCTCGCGTGTGTCGATATCTCGATTTACGGAAATCACATGACCTATGGTACCGTTTATAATACCTGTAGATACGTCGATGTTTCGTCTAATCATGATTTTTGCCCCAATCTTAACCGTTATTGTTTTTGCGAGTCCAGCCGTGCGAGTGCTGTCCTCGTGTTCCTGATTCAGGAGTTTTGTTATTTTTTTTTTCAAATACGGTATGCAATCAATGCTGTCTTTGGCATTGAGTTCAATTTCGTCGCCTGGAATTTTGGTTAACATGGCTGTGTTCAAAATATCACATTGGTTCCGAGTCGGAAAAAGACAGACTGTATCTAGCGACAATTGGTTGATATAATTGCATAATTCGTCAAGTCTGGCTCCGACCGACGTACCGGTAAGGTTTATTTTTCTAGAATCTAGAATCTGTTGGTCGGCAGTGGTCAAAATTCCGAATCTAACCCGAGTTAATATCTCTTGGTAAGTTGTATCATTCTGTTGGCGTACGTTTGTCAACAGCTCGTCGTACGAAAATAGATCGGTCCATAGATTGACCGCACCTACTGAGCCAATATATTTTTGTATCTTGTCTTTCGACAGGTTCAGGTATGCTGAATCCGCATTTACTGGCGGGAGTTGTAGTAAATCACCCATAAGTAGAATATGTTTTCCACCGAACCAGCCATCATTATTGTTTTTTGTATCAAATATTTCAGTTAGTCTTAAGTGTATATACATTAACGTAACGTTTGATATCATTGAAACCTCATCTATAATGAACAATACTACATCTTTTAATTCGTTTCGCAAGATTTTCAACACTTCGTCAGACAATTCTTTGTATTTGGGTGTGCCGCCGTGCTCAACTGGTAGCTGGAACAGTCTGTGCACTGTCAGTCCGTCGACGTTAAAGGCCGCCAAACCTGTTGGTGCCGTGACAGCAGTCGTTGCACCGAGTATTTGTTTTGTCCAGCACCTAATAGTTTTTATGAGAAAACTCTTACCCGTACCACCAGCTCCACTTACGAACATTCGTAATGGTTCACTATGTGCTGAGATTAAAGAGGTCCTGACAGTATCAAATATTACTTTCTGTTCGTCATTGAGTTGTGATATCATGTCAACTACGTCAAGGTCTTTTAGTTGCCCTTCCGCGTTATTCAAGTCCTGCATAGCCAAGTTGGCTTCTACTGGCTGATAATGTAATGGATTATCTCTGTTGTCATTTGAATCTTGGCTCAGATTGCTCATCATATTCGTAAGATCATCCAGCTTTTGTTCGATCAGTTCTTTCACCTGATCGAAACCTTTTTGAATATCGGACAATCGCTCGTGGTAACTCATTAATTCTAATAGGTCTGCCTTGCTTTTCTCGAACGCCTCGGCGTACGAATTACAGTTATTTTTCAACTCATCAGTATCACGCCACGGTTTGAAAAGTAGCAACAACGCATGGAAGTACTTTTCAGGCTCGACATTCGGATTATATTTGTAATGATTTATCAAATAACCGCGCTGTCTTTTTTTCAAATACAAACCACCGCCTAAATCGTATATCTCTGCAGTGCTATTTTTTGGTATTATTTTAGTTATTTCGTACCATTTGGCGTAGTCGTATAAATGTACTGACGCTAATTCCTCCGGTCTATTCGGGTAGTAATCGTCAATGAGGGACGGATAAAAAATATCTGTTGAACCCGGAAATAGTTTTTCTACAGTTTTGTACGGTTTAACTCTTTTATTTCTGAGCTGATTTACGTCTAACCATTTTATGGTTGTGTCAGGATCAGTTCCGTACAACGGAATACCTAACAGTGTATCAGCAGCTTCCAGACCTCCGCATTCTCTGTTATTCAAGCTGCGCATTGCCACACTCCACAGCCGGCTGCTCAACGACTTGGTGGAATTGATATCATGAAACATATCGGTTGTGTGACTAGTTTCAGGTTTAGTACTATACTTAGTACAATACCAATTGAGTATTGTCGATTTTTCGCCTATGAACTGCATGTCCATGTTTCCTTCCCATGCACTAAGGACAACCGGATTATAGTCATTTATGAAGGCTTCTTCTTCATTTCGCGGTAAGTCGACGAGTCTGCTTTTTGATTTTAGCTGTTTTCTACCCGCAATCGACATGGCCACGTCTTTTATCATCAGCGTGTCTGTAATTGGTCTTGGAAATCCGAATCTGCATATTTTCGTAAAACCTTTTTTAGTTTTCTTATTTCGCATACAATAATCGTTATGCTTGTGTCTCTGATGCGTGTCTACTCGACGATACAACGTCGGCGATACATGTTTATTGGGCAGTCTGCAAGTAATATGCTTGGAAATGAAGTTGGCGACTTCTTCCGTAGATGACTCTCCGATCGTGGGAGCATCCTTAATCCAGACCAACAAATGGAAATGCTGTGTTCCTCTGCCTTGGTATTCTCGTCTCCAAAAGTAATGGCTGACTTCTCCAATTGGATTGTCATTGGAACATATGAATTTCAGCATCGCTCGAAATTTGTTATCTAGATATCTCGAGGCCGAAACTGGGTCTCTCGCTACAAGTTCACTTGTAGATATACCAGCCATTTTTGGTCCGTTAACGTTTTTAATATATTCAGCTAAATCATCCCACATCCACTCGCTGGGACTCAGCGTGAGAAACCACGTTGCCGGACCATAATTTTGTACCATGCATCCCAACTCATTTCTCGGTTTGCGCCAATACTGGTCTGTATTCCGTAATTTCGCGAAAATAGTGGTCAGATTTCCTTCAAGCTGTTCTTTTGACATCAATTCCAAATACTGACCGGCATTCATTTTTTCCTTTGGATTAATGACATTCAGTTTATGAAATATACCACCCTTCAACTGTCGTATGTTCGAGTTGTGTAACAGGTAGAACAAATACTGTTGATTCAACCTGAATACGGAACAACTGGACATAAGCCTGCATTTTATGTAGTCGAATTCTCGCAGAGGGATCGCGCGGTCTTGATGCTGGCCATTGTTACCATAAGGGTACAAATCTGGGAAGCACATGACGTCTAGATATTTATCCCATTGACTTAAGGGTGCTTCTTCTACCTTGAGCATTTGATATAGAGCCGTTGCATTCTTATTTTCTCTATCGGCACTGATCGGATAGATGGTATACTGCTCGTAGTAATCTTGGCTATCCATTATTTGTGTCAATATTGCTCGACGCTTAGTACTCGTCTTGTCATTACGGTCCATGACCGTATCCGCATGTTCTTTCAAACCAGGCTTTTCTGTCTCTACCTGAATTTGCACGTCTTGCGCGAGTAAATCTAACAACGAGTCTGGCTCAGCGGGTAATTCAATCTTGGCATAAAAAGGATTATTTTCCCTGAGCCAAACGAGTGTCTCGTAGATCTTTTTCACGTCCACCAAACTACTCCACACGACTTTTGACTTATTCGGTAGTCCATAGACCATCACGAATAGTTCTTGATTCAGATTTAGCGCGTCAGTCGGTGCAGGTAATTTTTTTAGTGTTTCCTCCAACGGTAACGGTAAATGGAACGTTCGACCTTTTACTTTCTGCACTCGCAACTTATTTGGAAGATTTTTTTTCGCTACTGTACCCATTCTTAGTACCGTTTGAAAAGCCTTTGCCCTTTGTATGAGGATTTTTTCATAATCATTCAGAGTGAAGAGAACGGGTGGCACGTCGCCTATAGCTAGCTGATTCAATAAACACGTTGGTGGCATTTCATTATCACGGAACTTTTCTAAACAGTATTTACAGATATAATCAGACGCATTGTCGGACGCATCAATGTGAGTTTTCATCTGTGACCAATAGTGCCCTGTGATAGGTTTTCTGAGTTTTTTTATATCTCGCGTGTCTCTACGGTAACAAAGTTTTTCGCACGATACGCAAGCCAATCGTGGTGTATCCATCGATTGTTGGACTAGCTCATGGAATGCATGTCTATATTTGTTTGCAATTTCATCTTCGTTCAAATTTATTACTTCAGAACACAGTTGATACATAGCAGCTTTCTCGGCTGTTTCGCTGGAGAGTTCTTGCAAAAGAAGTAGATCTCCTCGTACTAAGGCACTGTCTATGCAATTAATTTTCTCCACTAGTCTCATAAGTTCGTAAATGTATCTCGTAAAATACCGAATCTGTGGGAAGTGTGGATGCAATAACTGAAGCGGTAAGAATTTCGAATTGCAACTCACAGGATTGGTATAGCAAATTTGTGCGTGTCCTAATTTGTGCTGTGACGTATTGACACTACATTGGTTCCAGTGTTTCAATGTATTACGAATATTTGCTATTTTCCATGAACGTATAGCCTGAAACACATATTCCAGCCTACTAATGGTATGTGAATTTGGTTTGACACATAGCTCTGAGCAAGCCCATGATTTTCGTACATGTGTGCTTGCAGTTACCGGTAAAACGTTAGCTATCTTTCCCGTTGATGTAGTGATCAGCGGGTCTATCACAATGTGAAGCTCATCATAAGCTGTATTGGTATAATAAGGGTCGGACGAGCCCGTATGTTTTGATTTCCCGCAAAAGGCTTCCATTTTTGATTCTACATCAGACGATTCTGCCGCTCGTACCGAACAGATCTCGATCTTATTCTTCAGATTATTCAGCGTACGTCTCACGCTTATTACGATACGTTTTCTCGCTTGAATGCACCATTTTATAATTTTTTCTGCCTCAATTCGTTTTTGTGGCTTTGATTTACAATTAATTTTTGCGGATAAGATGGTAATATATTTTTCTACCGATCCTAACAGTGTTATTGTACTGCTCCACCTACCTAAGTGCCTATATTTCTTCAGAATATTTTTAGTTCTGATAAATTTCTGTTGCCCTCTTAGTTCTTTACGAGCGCGTCTGACTTTATCGAGTATTGCTTTGTTTACATCGCGATTAATGGCATACTTGTTTCGTTCATATTCTTTTTTTATTTCTGAATTAAGAGCATATTTATTAAATTCGTACCTTTTTTTGTTTTCGGGGTGTGCAGAATATTCAACCCTTTGTTTTCTGGCCTTCATCTCAGGATTGGTTGCATATCTTGTTTTTTCACGTGTCTTTTTGATATCAGGATTTGCTGTGTATTTTGTCCTTTCACGTGTTTTTTTGATATCAAGATTGGCTGCATATCTTGTTCTTTCATGTGATTTTTTGATATCAGGATTGGCTGCATATCTTGTTCTTTCATGTGATTTTTTGATATCAGGATTGGCTGCATATTTTGTTCTTTCACAGGTCTGTTTGATATCAGGATTTGCTGTGTATTTTATCTTTTCACGTGTTTTTTTGATATCAGGATTAGCAGCATATTTTTGTCTTTCACGTGTCTGTTGGATCTTAGCATTAGCTGTATATTTTTCTCTTCGACGAGTACGTTGTAGTTCACGAGCTACAGCAGTTGTTTTCTCCTCGTACAATGTTTTTTGTTCTGGATGTTCGGAATATCTCGCTTTTTTTTGCAATTTTATTGCTTCCACATTAGCAACATAATTTGCTCGTTTTACTGGCTGTTTTATTCCAGATGTCGCATTCTGACTTATAATTCGTTGTGGCTTATCAGCGCTGCAATTTGCTTTGCATTCTTTGTCACTTTGTGTTTGCCCTATGAACGAACGAGTAGCATCTCCGATTGAGTTCGTGCTATTACTACTGCTCGTCTGTCGAGCTGAATAGTTTTCGCGTCTTTTTTTGTTCATTTGGTCCTTGTGAGTGGCCCACCATCTGTTTTTACGATTTGTCTGTGTTGGGAGAGTTATGTTTGTTTTATCGCTTTTGCCTTGTTCTTTGCTTTTTTTGCTACTATCGTCCGTCGTACTTTGTGAAGAAAATGAAATGGTATGCCGTGGTACTGTTCGACAGACCGATGCATACGTTTTCGCGGGTAATTTTTGTATTTTCGACCGGTCTGTATTTTGGTCTTGTACGATTGTAGCGATGTCCGACTCTGCTATTGTGGTACTTTCCATCGCAGGAAACGCACTTATTGTCTTTTCGTTGAGTATGCGTAGTAAATGCTGTCTCATCGTTAGTGTCGTTCTTCTACGCCCATCGTTATCTACGTAATAGTGTTCGGTCACAGGGTCCTTACCTAGTGCAAGCGATGTTGCGATTGCACACGCAAACACTCCGCATGATTTTGAATCCGGTTGTATTTGTACATTTTCGTACATGATCGAATATTTTTCATACAGACGATTCAATATTTCATGTTGGAGCGGCGATAATCGGTGTTTCAACGTATCGTACACGTGTACTACTGACCCATCGTAGTATATGCAGGTCCAGTGACCGATCTCGTCTGGACCAATGTTTCCGCTGTAGAGGATCTGAATATCCTGATCGCTGGTAACACGTTGATACCAATGTAATCCTTGATAGAATATCGGATCTTGTGGTTCAAAAGTCGTCGTATCAGTTAAAACGTTCAGAAATGCATTTATACACTTGTCATGTAGCTCCTCTGCATTGTTCATAATGCAGGCTGCGATCTGTGCCCTATTTGCACGTACTATTGCATTAACGTCTATTTGTCCGTCAGTGTCGTCTGTAATGTCTATTATAAGTGGCAAATTTACATCAGCTGTTTTATTGCGTTTTGGCGTGTCAGTTTTACCTATTCTGGCGGATCGCTTCGCCTCTTTTTGTTGTTGCTGCATTTTGCTATAGCTACGTTTCCTATTTTTCGGCATTGTTATTTATTGGACTACCTGTATTAAATACTACTCAACTTATACTTGCGATTTGTCTATTTATCGTTGTATATTCTGACTTTCTTGTATTTATGAATGAATAATTGTTATTGACTGTACTCGCATATAGATTTTTTCCGGTCTTCTGATTTAACTGTTGCGTGAATTCTATTTTATACACAATTATACAATAAAATTTTTCATGCACGTATTTAGAAAATCAAAGAAATTCACTATGTTTCTTCTCGTAATCGTACGTCGATTTTACAATCTTTAATATCGTTTGAGGAACGATATGTGAAAATTAATTTTTGCCGGCACTGCAGTACGCTGACACGAATAACCTCGAACTTGTCGATTAAGAACAATATATTGCGTACTGACAATGAGATAGAATTATTGATATTGTTACAGTAAAAAAAATGAATAAATTCGCGTGTTTTTGTGAATTCGAACGATGTTCAAATGCACCGAAATAACACTCACTTGTCGAATAATTGCAAGATTTATCTTTCGATATGCGCTTTGCAATAGCTCCAAGTGGAATGGAAGTTCTACTTTCTATTCGCTGATTTTTCAAAATGACGTTCCTAAAGTCATCTATTTGAGTTGATCTCATCTCTATTGTGCTTATTATTTCCGAAATTTGTCAATAGAGTGCAGTCCTATTGACGCGTATTTTATGTGGACAATTTATTCATCACATGTTTCAATTTAATTACTCGTTGTTCTATTTCTTCGAAGATTGCTTCTTAATTAATTTACCTAGTTTTATTCTCCATATAATTCTGTTGTGATAATAATTGTAATACGTAAATAGATGGATATTTTGGTTGAATTAAATTTGTCCAGTCAGTGCTGACAGGACATCGCCATCTGGACAAATTTTTATGCAGTTGGACAATTTGTTTCAAATTGTTTGGTTTTATGTGTGAGTATGTGATCTTGTCGATTTATATGCTACTAGATCAACGGTTTCAACCCTTCATTCTGCATTCAAATCTTGAAGACGCAAGATGTGTAAGTATACATACACGTTTTCATACATTATATTACGGTCTGTTTTGTTTTAATTGTGTATTCCATAATATTTATCAAACAGATGAAGTATTCTGATTCAGCTATTATTCGATTATTGTATATACATGCGAACAATGGGTCGAGTAATAGAAAGATGCATGCCCTTATTTTTTTACGGCCAGTTACTCCTTTTCGTATTATCACGTGTTTGGTTGATTTCAAGCTGATATGGTTTAATTTTGTCAATTGTCTTTAATGGGTGGCATTGTTTATACGTTATCTATATATTTCATTTATTTTGAAGAAATTGTAGGATCTAAAGTAGGGCTGTCTTCTAAGCTAACTGCTAAGAGCCCACTTAACGACACCATTTTGTATTACTTTTTTATTGAACTTAATGAAATACAGAATTGAGAATGTAAGCTGATTCAATTTTAAAATTCTATTTTTCTGATTAGCTTGATTCTTAGCATAGCCAATATGTTTGTTTGATTTTGTTGTTTTGGAGTTTTGGAGTTTTGGAGCAAGCCTTAGATGTTTGTAATGCATTCATAATTGTCCAATTGAATAATTATCCTATCGAATCGTTCTTTCTTTAATATTAATAATGGTGGATATAATATGATGTATTTACTAGAAATGTGTTTTATTTGGTTAATAGCAAATGATCAAAATATCGAGATGGGAGGTGGCGAGGGTGGCGGCGAGGGTGGCGGTGATGGGCCACCAACCATGAGTCCCCATCAAACTCAGTCAATGGTATGTACAGTATTAAATACGATTATCACTTGCGTTGAATGAGGAGGAAAATATGAAGTAGACGGATCATAAAAACCCAAACGTATTCAGGTGGGCCATTTAGAATGGATGTATTTTGTTGGACAGTTTAGAACAGACATATCCTAATAGGCTCTATAGGCTGTGTAGTGTGTATAGATGACGGTATATATTTGCTGTAATATTTTTTGTGATTGTTATGTTTGTTTTAGATTGCCTGGCAAAATACATTTGTTCTAGGCGGACCATTTAAATATGTCTGTTTTCTTATTTCCTGGCGAAGTAGTTCTTAGATTAGACAGAAATTTACGCATGAAGTTTTTTTTTTTTAATTTTTCTAATTGAGCTCACAATCAATTGTGTGCAATATTATTTTTCAATTATTGTTTCTTGAAAAATTAACATTTTATAAATCATTTGTTGAAATATTTATTTAACCATAAAGATCTTGTCGTAAACAATACTAATAGTTAATGTTTTAATTTACAGATCCGAGAGTTGTGCACAATTTTGGGGCGGTACATGGGGCAACAGTTCCATGTACCAGCCCCAAATAGAGAGGGAGAGGGAGAAAGAGAAAGAGAAAGAGAAAGAGAAAGAGAAAGAGAAAGAGAAAGAGAAGAAGAAAGAGAAAGAGAAAGAGAAAGAGCAAGAGAAAGAGGAAGAGGGAGAGGAAGAGGAAGAGGAAGAGGAAGCAGAAGCAATGAAGAAGGAGGGGGCGAAGAAGTGAGAGATGGGATGAGAGGAAGAAGAATAGAAAATAGAGGTGGAGGAGTAAGAGGAGGAGGAGGAAGCAATAGAGCTAGTGGGAGTGGACAGGGGAGATATGGCGGAGGGGGGCGAGGAACAGGTGGAGGTGGGCGAGGAACGGGTAGAGGAACAGGGGGAAGAGGATGGTTAACTGGGCAGGGACGAGGACAAGGAAATTGGCGAGGGAGATGGGAACAATGGAGAGGAGGCAGAGGAGGACAAGGAAGAGGGGGAAAAGGAAGAGGGGGACAAGGAAGAAGGGGACAAGGAAGAGGGGGACAAGGAAGAGCGGGACAAGGAAGAGGGAGACAGGGAAGAGGAGGCGGAGGCCGCAAGGGCTCCTTCCAATTTTATTTTTAAGTTTTTTGCATAATAAAAAAATTTTTTCATAGTTTGATGTGTACGATTCATTCTTACTTTCTTTCCCATCAACTCGTTGCTGATGTATTGGACAATAATTTCAATATCTTTTCATTTGGATTTCTTTTTTACTTTTGTTTCCTGTTTCTTCGTGATTACAAATATGTATATGGACTGAGGTTTAGTCCTCACTGGACCTACATGGAATACGCATATGCTAATGAACTAGTTTGGTAATCGAGTTGAGCTACCAACATCGTATAGTTTATTTTGAAGCTTGTTCTACAGTTTATTTCTCAATTTTTTTCCATTAACAATGGTTTTTTTTTTCATGGATTATGACCTAGTGAATGACTCTCTGATCTATATGTTATTTTCTATGCATAGTTGGGCGCAGGCGATTACAATGCATATCGTGGGTAATGCTATCAGACCATTGTATATCTTCTTTGTGTTAAATTGTTCTTTTAGTATTTTACAATTTCCATTTCCAGCTATTAATTATTATATGATTCGAAAGGTGCTACATAATTTTACATGATTTCAAAGAATTCCTGTCATTTCACTAATAATCTAATGGATAGCATATTTCAAGGTACCAAACGATTTAGCTAGATTTGTCAAGATATTAAATGTTTCAACTCATTTCATAGACCACGCAAAGTGTGGGTAGAACCCACGTTTTCACTACTTATAAAGTAAAACTTTGTATAATAACAAACGGAAAAACTTATTTTGATTTTGTGTAATTGCACACTTGCCTTCGGCTCGTGTTGCCAACTCACACTAATCAGAAAAAGTTTTACCGCACTTGTATCATAATGTACCATTACTTCACTCAGTATGATAATGGATGTTTTATGCACGCTCCGCGTGTGTGAGAATTTCACACATCATAAAGTAAAATTTTGTATAATACTTGATGAAAAAACTTCTCCTGACCTTGTGTGATTGCAGCACTCGCCTTCGGCTCGTGCTGCAACCTCACACTTGTCAGAAAAAGTTTCACCACTCTCGTATCATAGTGTACTATTTTCAACTCAGTATGTGATACTCGATTTCTTATGCCTGTTGGTAGTGTGCGAAGTGCCCGATTTACACACTTCCATATGTAAAAATAATTCAGTTCTCTTCGTTTGAAAATAATAATTTCTCAAATATTTTTCTTCCATTCAACTTTCTCAGTTTTGTGTCAAGTTGTGTTGACACATACATATTTACCAATTAAATAATAGTGTTATTAATATGTCAAATTAACATTACATGTTATTTATGAATAAAATAAAATTTGTGTGAAACATAATATAATTCTATCAAAATCAAATGAGCCTTGCTTTTCTGATCAAGATAACTTGTATCTCCAATTTGTGTTTCTATTGATAGATTACGAAAAGGGATATATAGAAGTGGAAGAAAAAGAGTTTTTTTCGTCTTTGATTTCCTCATTTCTTTAGTTTCGAAGACTAATAAAATTTTATGCTATTGAAAATCATATTTAGAAGTATTTTGTTTTTAGCAGGGGCTTTGCCCCTTGCATTCCCAGCGGAAGCTTCGGCCTCTGCACCCTGACCAGGCGCTCTGCCCTTGGACCCTGTCCCCACCCGACCGCTCTCACTAATATTCCAATATATACTATACTTCCCTATTTTTTAGAGTTTTTTACAGGTAAAGAACTTCGCACACTGAGTTAAACAAAATAGTATATATGACACGAGTGTACTACTTGTATCGTACTGCACTATTATAACACTTTGAATGATCAGTAATTTCAAATATATTAGTCTGTTTGATAATTAGTTTGTGGTGCTGATGTATAGGTAGGTGAAGTGGGTGGTTGGTAGGCTGGTCGAAGTTGGTTCATTTGAAGGAGATACGTAGAGTGTTATAACTTTGGAGCAGCTGTGAACTACTTCTGTTATGGGACATTGTCTTGCCGAAATGTTATGCTCTTCTGTTCCGATGGATTATTAATAAGATAGGAATGGTCCAGATGACTGTAAAAGATATAAAATAACAAAAGATTTAAGGAAAGATTTTAGTATATCAGCATTAATTTTCCTAGCATTGTTTATTTCGGAACCATGAACTGTGGGCTACCTTTCTCTTGGGATGCTGTTTTACCGAAGTGTTATGTTCGTCTATCTCAACGGATTGATAATCGGAACCTTCGTTTGGGACGTCGTTTTGTCAAAGCATTATCTCCGACTATTGCAATGGATCAATGATAGGATAGGAAAAGGTCAAGTGACTATGAAACATAGAAAATGACAAAGGATTAAATGAGAGGTTTCGTATCGCTACTAATTTTCCTAATATTGTTATTACGTTGAAGCTATGAGTTGTAGGCTACCTTCGTTTTGGGAGGATGTTTCGCCGACATGTTATCTTCCTCTATTTCAACCGATTGGTAATCGCAACCTTTATTTTGGGACGTCGTTTTGTTAAAGCATTATCTCCGACTATTCCAATGGGTCGATGATAGGATAGAAAAAGGCCAAGTAACTGTGAAACATAGAAAATGACAAAGGATTAAATGAGGGGTTTCGTATCGCTACTAATTTTCCTAACATTGTTATTACATTGGAGCTATGAGCTGTCGGCTACCTTTGTTTTGGGACGATGTTTCGCCGAAATGTTATCTTCGTCTATTCCAACGGATTGGTAATTGCAGCCTTTGTTTTTGGGACGTTGTTTTGTCGGAGTGTTATATTCGTCTATTCCAATGGATTGATAATAGGATAGGAATGGTCCAGATGACTGTGGAAATTTAGTGGAAACAAAGAAGTTGAGGTTGGTCTATTCATCTAGTATTATTATATGTAAAATCTAGTGAAAATCAATGTCCGTACATACCGTTTAATGTAAGTCATCGTAACCTTATTTTCACTTGTTCCGGATGGAAGTGAAATAATATTTTGCCAGGATCGTTGATTTATTCTTTATATCTAAATATTTGAACCCAGCTTAGAGGATCTGTTCCGTGCACTTACAACAGGCCATTATGCAGATTTATTAAATAATAACGGTCATCGGCGTGAAACCACGGTCGGCGCACTTTTCACTCTGATCATTGTTCACTGATTCACTGTTTCACTGATTTACTGAAATAAAACCATTAGCTTGACCGATAACATCTTATATAATATGAATATATAACTATATAATATGATTATATATAAATTATGAATATTTTAACTGTCAATACCGCGATCCGTCAGCCATCCGACAGCCATTTTGATTTCGTCGTCCCTCTGTGGCTCACTTAGTAACTTCATTATCACATATCGACCGAGTGCGGATTCAGATTCATGCCAAAATCAATAGGGGGCGAGATTTCGATGGCTTGTACCCACGTTTCAAAGATCAAGTCGATCCGTTTCACCGTTCGTTCAGAAACGTGAGGACAAGCAAGCGTCTAGCGAAAATCTTATGACCAGGAAGAAGAAGAAGAAGAAGAAGAAGAAGATGCTTTTTCATCAACTTTCGTGACTGATATATCAGAAACCAGTGTACAGATTCCGATCAAATTTACACAGCGAAGTCGTGTGGTGGGGGAATATCTGTTCTGTGAATTTGATCGAAAAATATTCACGCGTTCCGAAGATATGACCTCGTGCTTACAGGTATAAAGAGTTCCCCCGAGAAAATAGAGTCCCGGCTAGCGCTCGCCTGCCTACGGGTACTTGGCGGCGATTCGCTGCCGCGAATCTTGATAAAAGAATTGTATTCAGTAAATGTCGTGGTTATGAATTACATTATTATTGAAGAATGGTGATTGTGTTACACCATGTGGAAATGCATTTCAGTTGAAGCACATTGAGTATAAACGAATTATTTGATTTGTCAAGAATGTTGTTTTGTTATAAATAAGCTACTGTATTATGAACTCAATATTGCCCAGATAAAACATCAGATTCATTTTAAGAACTTGATAGTTCATTAGCACAAGCATGTTTCTAATTATGAGTTGAATGTAATATTATTACTACATATATCGCGATATAGTATCAATCAATTTCATTCAGTTGGGTCAGTTTGTACGTATTATCGTTTTCAATGATTGAGCTCAACTATGCTCCAATTGACTTCTAAAATCATCAAGTTATTTCTACTGTGTAAATACCTCTATATTAGATACAATATACTGTGACGTGGATTTTTGCTAACCCTCGGACCTGGACCGGATAGCCAGCCTCCGGGGTCAATCCGACGTGGCACACAGCTATACCCGAGAATTCGAAATTAATAGGTTGGGCGCCAGGCGACTTCTCGCCACTTTCAAAATTCTCTAAACAAAACAAAGCCTAACGGACTATAGTGCGGCGGCTAGCAACAGTACCGCGGAGAGGGGTCGGGATCAAATGAAGGATGAGCTCGGCGTAGAATAATTACTCGTGGAGTTGAGTTTAACCAAAAATATAAAAATTTATTTAAGAAAAAAAAATAGAAGAACGGATTTAAAAATTAATAACAATAATCGTGCGTACCCGGGGGTACTCCCCCTCGGGTACTAGTCGGCTGTAGGCCGTGTAAAGGCAGCCTCGCCTCGATTTGCGAGTTTTACAATTACAATAGAAAAACAGGAGCTTCCACGTAGAACAGCAATAACAAAGAAAAATAAGAAACTAATAATTAACTCGGCAAATCGGTACCTCGCGGAACCATATCACAGTGGACAAACAGAATAATCACCACGAGGTGTTCATGAATAATTACCTAAAATCTAATAAACTAATAATACCAGAAAACAAATGACTCGGCCGTCGGTCGTGTATAGGCGACCGGCGAGCCTACGGGAGGCTAGGCCTCTTCGTTAATTGACTATTTACAAATTTGAACTTAACACTAACTTAACCTAACTCTGCATGCGTAGGCTAACGGAAATTTGCAATAATGTAAGCCAGAGAGACGCAAGAACCAAAACAGGCTCACGCCTGAGCTAACTGACTGAGTCTCCTCGTAGGAGAAAGAGAGACAGCGACAGTGACGAACTAAGACTGTCCTTCTCGCACTCATGTGCGGCAGGACGTAAAGCGACAAAACTACAGATTCCGACTCGAAAAATCGTACTTAAAAGACAACGCGAAAATTCTCTATTAAAGTGAGGACACTGGTGACGGCCTACCGACTCGGGGGTCGTCTTTAGTTGAATCCCCAGGATAGCTAAAAAGCCTCGTGGCTTGACTCAAGGCAAGATGGCAGACGGCCGTGCCGGATTCAAATCTTAACATGGGTAAAGTTCGTTAACGCTTACCGCTTTCCAGCCACCTCAACAACTCGTGGGCCTCGTAGGCAAAGTTCATCGTCTTGTCTCTCAAAGGATATCCCTCGCGGGCTCACACACTCTTAAAATAACACACTCAACCCACAACCAAAAGCAAGGACTAAAACGCAAAACTCTTAGCTCTCTAGACGCCTCGCTATGTCGCTGGCCTAACGCAGAGTCATCTCTCCAGACCACATGGCGCCGGTGTTGCGCACCCTCGGCAGTCAGGTAATTATCGATTTGCCTATCGACTGCTAGATCGTAAACTATGGCGGCCTGGCCGCCCTACGCGCGAAACTTCAAATTCGTACAGGGGGATCTTCGAAGATTCGTCTAGCGGAACGCGGTTCGCTGGCTCTTGGGGGTGGCGGGAATCACCTCCACCACCGGATTCCCTCGTCGCTGAGTGCCCTCGGCACTCCCCCGCGCTCTCGCTGACTTTTTCGGTGCTCGACGTAGGATTAGGCCCCCAGGGGCATAGTGGCCTGCAGTTTAGGTGGGCCTCATACGGTCTGGATCGTCCACGTAAGTGTGTGTCGGTCGGGTCGTGTCATACTCCACCAACAGTTTGGCCATGTCTCCCACATAATAGAGAAAGTGAAAAAAAAAGAAACAGAATAAGAAATCAAGTCTACAGTCTCAGTACAGTCACGGTCGCCTCTCGGAGATTATATTAGCCTCGTGGCTATCCTATTGCAATCGTGCTTTCCACATTCACTCCCGATTACTTAATTACGGCCGTCTAAGGGTTCGGGAGCTGATTGTAACGGCAGGTGCACCTTGCAATGTTACAACTCCCCCCCCCTTAGACGGACCACTGGGGCGGAAGCACTAGCGAACTTGACCCATGGGCCGAACTCCGAGTGGCGGCCGCGCACCGTGTGTCTTATTTCTAGGGACTGCTAAGAGTCCGATCAATTAAAGCCTACTATCACGGAAACTTTATTCCCTCGGGGAAAATGATCAAATTTTGCCAGTAGGTAATCCCTCGAGTATTTTAAGTCGTCACCCGCTACTCTCCTCCTGCAGAAGGCAGAAGAACCAAAAAATGGAGGGAGGGTTCGACTCCCTTTCAAAACTCCACGAATTAGAAAGGCAAAAAAAAAAAAAAAAACAACAGAACGTACCTCAAGTAAAAAAAAAAAACAAAGAAAAGAAAACAAAAAACACAACTAAAAATGGGAACCAAAGCGTACAGAGCTTTTACTAAACCGGCAGGCTAAATCGCGACACACAAACAAAAACAAAAAAAATAAAATAAAAGACTACGAACCAACTAAACAAAACTGAACTAAAACAAGGCGTCAATGCCATCTCGTGTCCGCCACCCGCGAACAACCCCAACCCAGACAAAAAAAATAAGACAACAAAAAAAACAAACACCCGAAAAAAAAACCAAAACAAAAAAAAAACGAAAGGAAATACGACTGACCCAGTCCACCCTCAGGGTGGGTCGGGAAGGGGGGTCTCAATCCGAGCCTCCCCACGCACGATATTGCACTTAACCTACAATGCTTTCCCTAAAACTACGATAGGCCTCATGGCACCTTAATAATTGACAGACAGTACTCGCGTGGACTTGCCCACTCCCCTGCGCGGGGCCAAACTAAACTACCCTATGATAACTAAACTTAAAACTACCCACTACCATAACTCGAAACTTAACCTACGCGTGACCGAGCTCTACTCTATTGGGATCGGCTGGTGTTCGACGCCTTACGGGCTTTGGCAGCCCTCCGCTGCTGCTCCAAGGCCAGGTGCCAGGGTTGATCACGGCACGGGCAGGTCTCGTTGGTGGGCCCTGGCATTGAACACACGTTGCAAAAGGCCCGCTTCGGTGCCGGGCAGTGCCTGGACTTGTGGCCGGCTCGCCCGCAGTTCCAGCAATTTGACTGGGCCCTCCGATAGGCCTGCCTTGCGGCCTCGCGCTCCTCGCGGGCGCGTTGTTCTTTCTGGATGGCCTCCCGGTTCATTTGAGCCCGTACCTCGGCCTCGTGCGCCTGTCGGGCCTGTAGGGCCTGGAGTTGGGCCTCGCGAGCCCGTCTAGCGGCTGCGTCGGCGGCGCGCTGGACCTCCTGGGCCCGCTCGGACGTTGCCCGGACCTCCCTGGCCCTTCGCTCGGCCTCGGTGAGGCCTCCCTCGGCTCCGGGTGATCTGCGAATAGGTATATATCGAGGGTCCCGGGGAACTACCGCGGGCGGCACCGCCGGCTCGGGAGTGGCGACGGGCAGGCGTACGGGGGGAGAAACCCCTGGTCCCTGGGGTAGCCCCAGGAAGGTCCTCATCTCGGGACTCAACCAAGGCCTGTGTCCGGGAATATCCCAGGCGCGGACTTGGGGCATCGCCATGAGGTCGCCCCCGGCTGGTGGGAGGGCCTGGCGGGCCTCGCTGGCTTCTTCGGCTTCACACCGCCTGTGGGCCACTAGGGCCCGATAGGCCGCTTCTTCCGCTTCCCGTCGTTGACCTACCACGAGGTCAGAGCAGGCCTCCCGTAGATCTCCGTCGAGGCTCGCTTCCTCGTGCACTGTAAGGAACACCCCTAAGTGAGGCCCTACGAATGGCGAACGCGATATTTCCCTACTCAGATTCAGGCGCGACCAACTCAAAATAAAACAAAAGAAAACAACTTCGTTTGGTCGACCTTCACGATACCTATGGCCCTAAAACCCTAAAATTCTTACCGGACTCACTTACATTGAAATACCCAAACAAAACACAAAAAAAAGAAACAAATCCAAGACGGTAACACGGAGACACGGAAATCAACGCGAACGGATTGATCCTATACTTCGTCCGAGGACGCACCCGGCTCCTCCTCTTCGCTAAGATCGGCGTCGACCTCCGGAGCGACGTAGGGTTTAAAATCTTTTATGTGGTGTCGACCGACGGTCCTACCTGTTTCGTCCTCTAGTTCATAGACGACCGGGGATACGACCTGCGTCACTACATACGGTCCCTCGAATTTGGGAGCTAGCTTCGCGGCTACGAAATTTGCTGCGGAAGATAGGATTCGCTTACGCTTCCAGACTCGGTCTCCCACCTGATAATGACCGTCTCGGTGACGTCGGTTGTAATACTGGGCCTGCCTCGTATGTGCACTTTGTAAGTGTTTTGTCGCAAGGTCTCTTAGCTCCTGCAGTCGCGTCATTCTCTCGGCCCACTTTTCCGGACACGGTTTCGGGATGGTCGCGGGACCTTCTTCCTGGCGTCGGAATCGCGTTCTAGGACAGGGTTCCCGCCCGAAATTTAAAAATGCAGGGCTCACTTTTAGTGCAGTATGCACCGCGGAGTTGTACGCGAACCTAAACTCGTGTAAGTGGACGTCCCAGTCGCGATGATCCTTTCCGATGTACGCCGTGATCATAGTTTTGAGTACCCGGTTTACCCTCTCAACAGGGTTAGCCTGCGCATGGTATGGTGGCACGTGGGCGTGTACGATGTTATATTCCGCGCACATGTCATCGACTGCTTTGTTCGCGAACTCAGTTCCGTTGTCGGTGAGAAATACCTCGGGGGTACCCCACCTAGACAATACTAAATCTTCGAACGCCGCGATAATATTTTTGCCATTCGATTTCCGCAATGGCGTGCACTCCACCCATTTCGTGAATAGATCCTCAAAAACTAACAGGTATTCGTACCCTGCGCGGCTGCGAGGAAACGGACCCATCACATCTGCGGCAACGACTGTCCACGGCTGACTTACGACGCGATCTCCTAATAGGCCTGTAGGCGGAGCTTGTTCGACCTTACATTGTTGGCATTGTTGGCACCTACGTACCGCGACTACCACGTCTCTAAACATCCCGGGCCAATAATATATTTCCCGAATCCTAGCGTACGTTTTCTCGACCCCGAGATGTCCGGCCTGTGGGTCCTCGTGGGACTCGGCAAACGCTCGTGCGCGGTGTTCTACCGGCAGCACTAGTTTCCAGGGGTTGAGTTCCTCAACCACCGGTTCTGTTACGGGATTCGGGCGGTAATAATACAGTCGGCCTTCGAAGACCGACCACCCTCTATATTTCTTCGGTGAGGCTAACACCTCCCGCACGCGATTGGTGTACCAGGGGTCCTGGGCCTCATTAATCGCAGCTAAATGCACGGCCGCAAGATCCTCGACCTCATCTTCGTACATCCGCGATAACGCATCGGGAACATGATGCATCGCTCCCTTCCGGTGTACGACCTCGAAGTCATACTCCAGGAGCTCTAATGCCCACCTAGCTAATCGTCCCGTAGGATTATGCAGATTATGCAACCACCGAAGGCTACTATGATCCGTTATTACCGTAAAATGGTACCCCTCGAGATATGCGCGAAATTTCTTAATAGCCCAGATCACCGCTAAACACTCTTTTTCCGTCACCGAATATTTTCTCTCGGCTTCGGAGAGCGTTCGACTCGCGTAGGCAATGACTCGTTCGACGTCTTCTACCGTCTGAGTCAGTACGGTGCCTATTCCAAAGTCACTGGCATCTGTCTGCACTACGAACGTAACGCTAAAATCGGGACATGACAATACCGGGGCGGAGGTTAACGCGGATTTCAATTCTTCAAAAGCTTGCTGTTGAGCTTCCCCCCATTCCCACGGTCTATCTTTGCGTACAAGCCGCGTTAATGGCTCCGAAGAACCCGCGAACGCTGGAATAAATCGGCGGTACCACGAGGCCATCCCTAAAAACCGTCGCAATTGTTTCGAGTTCCGGGGTGCCGGATAACTAACGATTGGTTCGATCTTGTCGGGGTCGATTTGTAATCCCTCGTTGTTAACTCTAAACCCCAAGTATCTTACTTCGTCCCTACAAAATTCACATTTATCCGGATTCAAGGTTAGACCAGCCCTCGCGATTTGATCAAACACGCGTTTGAGCCAGTCCATATGCTTCACAAAATTGTCAGTTACTACTATAATGTCGTCTAAATACGCGAAAACATGCGGTTCCATATCGGGTGTAATTAATTTGTCGACTAACCGCTGAAACGTTGCCGGGGCTCCGGTGAGTCCGTATGGCATCCTCGTAAAATGAAATAATCCTCTGCCCGGTGCAGTAAATGCAGTCACTTCGCGACTGTCCGGGTGCAAGGGAATCTGATGATAGGCTTGGCTCAAGTCAATCGTCGAGATATACCTCGCAGCACGTAATTTATCTAATATCCCGTTGATATATGGGATCGGATATGCGTCCTTCTTTGTGACACTATTCACTTTACGGAAATCGAGACAAAAACGGTAGGTGCCATTCGGCTTCTTTACCATAACTATGGGGCTGGACCACGCGCTTTGTGAAGGCTCTATCACGCCCTCGGCTAACATACGATCGACCTCGGCATGGATCGCGGCTTGTACTACCGGGGATACTAAGTAATATCGTTGTTTTATCGGTGCATGCCCTTGCCTATCCAGAATATGCTCAGCTAGGCTAGTGAGTCCTAGTGGCCCTGTAACCGCGGGCAATTCCCGTTCGAGAAATTCCTCCAGTACCGTTTTCTCTGCCGATGTTAGCTCTGCTATTCCGTAGCACGCGTCAGTCGACCCCGTGGTCATCGCTACTGGTTCGAAAAAAGACCTCGAAACGTCTGGTCCATCTTGCAACCGCCACGTATCGTCCCCACCATACATTTCTAACCCAAATAATCTAATAAAATCCATACCGAGGATGCATTCCCACGCTAAAGACGGAAGAATTCGAATTGCGAGTTCGTGGGTTGTTCCCTGCAGTTCTATCGGCAGGATTACCTCCCCTAATACGGCCTCGGTTTCGCCGTTCGCTAATATGACTCGTTCAAAGGCTGGTTGGCCTAGTGAACGACCATTTTCCTCGGCGATTTTTCTACCCGAAGCTCCTAAGAAACTTCTAGAAGACCCGGTGTCTACTAGGGCGCGAACTTCTGACTCCCCGATCTTTACCGTTAAAAACCAGCGTGGTTGCAGTTCTAGAGTCTGCAACGGGAAACATTCTGCATCTTGCTCGGTTAGATTCGGGGCTGGGCTTCGGGGCGGGGCTGGGCCCCGGATTTTCTACCGCGGGTGACTCGATGACCCTGCTCGAGACTCCCCTGGTTCGTTTCCCGCATTGCATCGAGGACACGTGGTCGCAATCTCGCCCTTTCTACCGCAATGGTAGCAAAAACGCGTCTTTGGCGCCGGGCACTCCCTCCAGACATGACCTCTACGATCGCAATTGAAGCATATGACCGCCGGTCCACCATCCCTTGCTGGAGTGGTGTTTCTCGCGGGCGCTGCGTCTGGGTGAGCCTCCGCTGAGGCCACCCTCGCGGTTGTCGGGCGCTCCGCTGCGCTTTGTGCAGCCTGTCGAGGCTGCGCTGACTCGGCCACGGTCTCTATTTTCTTTTCTAAATTTTGTATCGCCGCTAATTGTTCTTTTATGGCCTTTTCCAAGGCCATCCTCCCCCCCCCTTGACCTTTGCCACCCCTTCCTTTCGGCTTGGGCTTGGCTGTAGCCTTCGCGGGTTCTGTCGTCACGTTTTGCTCCTCTACCGCCGCGAGTGCGGGAGTCTTCTTTGTTTGCTTGGCCTTAGCCTTGCACGCGAGCTCTGACATAAATGAATCCTCGGGGGATGGGGGTGGTCTGTACGCACGCGACAACTCTAAATTCCTTTCCCGCGCGGTAGCTGCCCGGGCTAATTCGTGGAAGTTAGTAATACTACTCCGGTCTAGTGTCTCGCGGATGTTCGGGCGTAAATTCTCGAAGGCTAAATCTAGCTGATCCTCCAGCGCGTATGGTCGGGTCATTCGGTGCAACAACCCTCGGATGCAGGTGAGATAGTCTGTGACTGACTCGTTTTCTCCCTGCGTACGGGTTGCTGCTTGTTGACGGAATCGTTTATTTACCGTCTCATCCCCGAACCAGCTTCTGAACGCCTGCTGGAAGTCCTCGTAGCTGGACCAGCTGTCTCGCTCGATACGCAGCCATTCGGAGGCGATTCCTGTTAATATTATCGGTAGCGACTGTATGATTTCCCTACCGGATAGCGGAGTAAATTTTCTGCAGTCATCTAAACGGCTTAGAAAATCTTCCGCGCTTTGCTCGCCTCCGCCGCCGAATTTTACATTCCATCTCCGCAGGGCCTCTACGACCTCTTTTGCTCGATCTCTGCAGCTTGAGCGTGTATAAACCGGAGCTTCGTCTACCGTCTCTATCCACGAACGCGTCGGCGGTGCTTGCCGCTGGGTGGGTGGGTGGGAATCCCTTGGATAGTGACTCAGGTAATTCCTATCGTAATAAATGGGAGAGACGCTACGATCCCTTCTCCTTTCTTCGCGATACCAATGTTCTGGTCTCGGAATCTGGCCTCGTGGTCTTTCCCGCGGCCCTTCGAGTACTCTCGTAGAGTCGCGGTATTCCCCTCGTACGTGCGGATTTATTACTTCGGTCGCGTTATAGCCTGGTTCCCGAAATATTTCTGGGTGGCCTCTGCTCGGCAACGCATTTATGTCCTCCACCTCGGGGTGGCAACCAAACGACCTAATTTCTCGCGGAGACCCTTCGCGAGGACGGTGACGGAATTCCCGCCCGTATTCCTCTATTTCGCGCGGGTGAGCCGTTGACCTTCGCGGCATACGACCAGGTTCTTCCTCCTGGAAGATTTCGCGCAATATTTCGTAGTCTGGATCTACTCTGGTCATTTCCGGCAATCTACGCGGGCCTTCGTTCGGTACTCGACTGACCGTTGGTCGCGGGGCATACGCCGTCGGTCGGGTGCCGTACATTGTAGACATCACCGGCCGTGCTACCGAGCACGCAGTGCTCGTGGTCGTCGTGGTCACCGTCCGTGCCTCAAAACTTGTCGCGAACGCGACACGAGGGGGTGAGGGGGATCGCGAGCGGCGGGGACTCGGACTTTGGTGGGACGTTCCTCCGGAAACGAAGATTGTTTCATCTTCGGGTTCCCAGGGAATCGTATTGTCTCCCTGCCTTCGCCTCCAGTATCGTAGATAACGATCTCGCAACTCGATCACCGAGCCCTCCGGGCTTATGTGCAGGGAATTTAGCAATTGGGCTAATCCGGTCTGACTTAAGGCCCATAATGTATTGCCGTACGGGGTATCACTAGACGCCATGACTGAACGCTGAATCCCGACCTCGGTCAACACCACAAACTATACTAAAATACGAACGCGCGTATAAAATTCCCGAAGAAATCCGCGCGTATTACGCACGTTATCTCCTGAAGGGTATAAAAGTCACGCGCTCGCTTAAACAAAAGCAAACCACTCAAAACTCGAAAAATCCAGACGCGAAAAATCACAACTCGAAAAATTCAAACGCGTACAATGCAGACGGAAAAATGTTCTAAACTCGAAGGTGTGCGTACACAAAAACTAAACCTCGAACGCGAACGCAAACTCAAACTTGAACTCGAACTCGAACTCGAACCCGAACCCGAACCCGAACGCGAAAAAAAATAAAATCTACATTCCGAACATACTGGCCTAGTTAGCACGTACTCCTACGTACGTACGCGGCCTCAGCTGTTCGAGCCTACCGCGGGTTGTGATGACAACCACTGTAGAACCTCGTTCGGTACTCAGAACCCACGCCTGAGCACCACTGCTGACCGCGAGAATCAAAATTTAAACCGAAGTAAACGAGGATTATTTCGAGTCGACTTTTCGAGACAACACGTAAATATTCCCTCGATATAGGGTGTGCTAAAAGTCCGTCGAACAAGGACTATGTTTTTCCTCCGCTAGGTTGTTAGATCGCGAAAACAAAACTATCCGCCGGCCTATTCACGCGATTGTAAGCCGTCCTCTACCCAGCTAGCTATCGATGTTTTTATGTTGCTGTATATTTCCCCTGCTGATCGGGAGGTGGGACTCAGCTGGTACTCTGTATATACAGGATCACCTATAGTACAATTATCTGCCACCAAAATGCATGCACCGGAGAAAGTACACAAAAAAAACAAAAAAAAACCATTCAATAGCAGGGTGTTAATAGGCAGAGCAATAATATGCCAACAGTTCTTAATTCTATTATCAGGGTCGTTTCCAGTGTCCCACGGTAATAGAGGTACGTAGCCACACGACCTACGTGGTCGGCAGATACTATGTTTCGAACTCTAGGCAGGAAATCACGGCTAAAAAAAAAAGCGAATTTCGACGTAGGACGACCACCAAACAGTGATCTCCTAAAACTTCTCGGAAGCAATAGAGCCAAACACTAACGAAGAAAGAACAAACAAACAAAAATGATAAATAAATAAATAAATAAGGTAAAAATAAAAATGCAAATAGAGAAACTCTAGCCTTGCGACGCACAAGCTGAGTTGAATAAAATACTCCCGAGAACAACAAAGGAATACAATGTCTCCACGAGCATACGCGTAGCTAATCCTTCTCCGGTGTCTCAAGAAAACAAACAACCGACCCGAAGTCCCTTGGCAACCGTAAACTCGGCACCAAGAAACGGATAATTATTTAACAGAAATTCAATTTAATTTTCTCAGGGCCCCACGTTGGGCGCCAATTTGTGACGTGGATTTTTGTTAGACCCTCGGATCTGGACCGGATAGCCAGACTCCGGGGTCGATCCAACGGTGCACACAGCTATACCCGAGATCTAAAATGTAATAAGTTGGGCGCCAATTTGTGACGTGGATTTTTGTTAGACCCTCGGATCTGGACCGGATAGCCAGACTCCGGGGTCGATCCAACGGTGCACACAGCTATACCCGAGATCTAAAATGTAATAAGTTGGGCGCCAGGCGACTTCTCGCCACCTTCAAAATTCTCTAAACAAAACAAAGCCTAACGGACTATAGTGCGGCGGCTAGCAACAGTACCGCGGAGAGGAGTCGGGATCAAATGAAGGATGAGCTCGGCGTAGAATAATTACTCGTGGGGTTGAGTTTGACAAACATATAAAAATTTATTTAAGAAAAAAAAAAATAGAAAAACGGATTTAAAAATTAATAACAATCATCGTGCGTACCCGGGGTAACTCCCCCTCGGGTACTAGTCGGCTGCAGGCCGTGTAAAGGCGGCCTTGCCTCGATTTGCGAGCTTTACAACAATACTATACAAACTAGAGCTTCCACGGAGGATAGCAATAACAGAGAAATAAAGAGCTAATAATTAACTCGGCAAATCGGTACCTCGCGGAACAATATTACAATTTACAAACAGAATAGCCACCACGAGGTGTGCATAAATAACAGTCTAACATCTAATAAATTAACAGTAACAAGAAAATCGCTCGGCCGTCGGTCGTGTATAGGCGACCGGCGAGCCTACGGGAGGCTAGGCCTCTTCGTTAATTGACTATTTACAACTTTGAACTTAACACTAACTTAACCTAACTCTGCATGCGTAGGCTAACGGAAATTTGAAATAATGTAAGCAAGAGAGACGCAAGAACAAAACAGGCTCACGCCTGAGCTAACTGACTGAGTCTCCTCGTAGGAGAAAGAGAGACAGCGACAGTGACGGGCTAAGACTGTCCTTCTCGCACTCATGTGCGGCAGGACGTAAAGCGACAAAACTACAGATTCCGACTCGAAAAATCGTACTTAAAATACAACGCGAAAATTCTCTATTAGAGTGAGGACACTGGTGACGGCCTACCGACTCGGGGGTCGTCTGTATTTGAATTCCAAGATGCCAAAGAGCCTCGTGGCTTACTAAAGGCAAGATGGCAGACGGCCGTTGCCGGATTTAAATCTGAACAGGGGTAAAGTTCGTTAACGCTTACCGCTTTCCAGCCACCTCACGAAAGCCTCCGCCTCGTGGACAAAATCTATCGTCCTCTTTTCGAACGTCTATCCCTCGCGGGCTCAACCACTCTCAAAATTCCACACCACACACAAAACAACAAAAAGAAAAGGGACTAAAACGCAACTAATCTCTCTAGACGCCTCGCTATAACGCCGGCCTAACGCAGAGTGATCTCTCCAGACCACTTGGCGCCGGTGTTGCGCACCCTCGGCAGTCATGTAATTATCGATTTGCCTATCGACTGCTAGATCGTAAACTATGGCGGTCTGGTCGCCCTACGCGCGAAACTTCAAATTCGTACAGGGGGATCTTCGAAGATTCGTCTAGCGGAACGCGGTTCGCTGGCTCTTGGGGGTGGCGGGAATCACCTCCACCACCGGTTTCCCTCGTCGCTGAGTGCCCTCGGCACTCCCCCGCGCTCTCGCTGACTTTTTCGGTGCTCGACGTAGGAGTAGGCCCCCAGGGGCATAGTGGCCTGCAGTTTAGGTGGGCCTCATACGGTCTGGATCGTCCACGTAAGTGTGTGTCGGTCGGGTCGTGTCATACTCCACCAACAGTTTGGCCATGTCTCCCACATAATAGAGAAAGTGCAAAAAAAAACAAACAGAATAAGAAATCAAGTCTACAGTCTCAGTACAGTCACGGTCGCCTCTCGGAGATTATATTAGCCTCGTGGCTATCCTACTGCAATCGTGCTTTCCACATTCACTCCCAATTACTTAATTACGGCCGTCTAAGGGTTCGGGAGCTGATCGTAACGGCAGGTGCACCTTGCAATGTTACATTATATAGTAGACTACTTTACCGGAAACATGTAGTAGATCATATAACGATACATCATATAACTAAATTTTCTTGCCAACGACACAAAGCTGTTTACAAACTATTATATCTATAAGTAGAACAAATTTTCCATATGATTTAAGACGTTTTGAGTTGTAAGAAGTGTTAAACGATTATTGTACTGATTATGAGTAAGCTTTCTACGTAAGATGATTCTTATGATCATTCTACTGCATTTGATTGGATGGTTGACCTTCTATTTACGAATGTTATCTTATTGATTGCTGAACTAACCATCGACCATCCAGTTGAATGTAATAATAGGATAATGAAAATTTACCTTTAGTTCGGTGCCGCGATATTCAGGTCCGGTTATACCGTGAGTTTTCCTAACGGCGCAACGATCCGTGCGCCTGACGCAGAAAACCGGAGTTACATCACATTTTCAAATAAGCACTGTAGCCCGCCACGGTCATTCCCGACCTCAAAGATTATTGGATGACAGTTCTACTCTCCATTGTTTCATTATTATCTTCGATTATCGTCCCTAGATGAGGTTGGCGGGCTACGGTGCACATTTGAAAATGAGGTGTAACTCTGGTTACCTGCGTCAGGCGCACGGATCGTTGCGCCGTTAGGAAAACTCACGGTATGCATACTGTACGTAGAATTTAATGTTGTGTATCTTGTATGTATCAATATGCTATAAGGATGATGAAATCATTAAATTTCATTTTAATGATACAAGTATGATATTGTATACGTTGTTTTATCTACAATGTATATATTTATTTTAGGTTAACTTGAAAAATATTATAGAATCTCATGATGGTTTGTTTCGATATTGGATCTGGTTATTTTACGTGAGAGTTTCACAATCGAACAATTCGAGAACATTTTCCATATTCTATGTTCGTACTACATCTAAATATGTGGCACTGTCTGAATAAAATGGGATCATGAGTAGCATAAACTATTATCAGTACAAGCTATTGTATAATTCTGAAAATGAGGTTTCTAGGTCGAATAAAATATCTCGTATCTTTTGCGCAGGTTCCAAAATGAATTTGTTGATTGTAGCACATAAAATTCAATTACATTACGAATAACTAAGAATTGGTCTTCATATATGTGTAATGTGTAAAATACATTACAGTCAGTTCGGCGCAGGCCTGTTTACACATACAAAAAGTAATGAAATACCCGGCAAAAACATTGTAAATGTCAAAAATTACAGCCGAGTTCTAAAATGGTTTCACCGACTGAAAAATCTGAAACATCATACTCTTTTTCAGCGATAGATTACAAAGATCATTTCGTTACACAAAATAGTACAAAATAATACGTGAAATCAGGTAGCGAAGCCGAGCGTTCCCTCAGTTAATTTTCATAGTTCAAATTATGTTTTTCTAATGCTAATCAATGAAAATGAATAGAAAACCAATAGGATCATTCGTTACCTTTGACAGAACAGCATATTGGCGACAGGAAATATTGCTGAAAGGAGTTAGCTCGTATGATGATACAAACTCGGCGGGCCTAGATTGTTCTGAAAATTATCAATTGCTGAAGTGTTAGGTAATAAGATCAACAATTAGTGTGTCTTTGAATGTAGAATATACTTTCGCTTCGATGTGTATCTACTGTATGTAATTCAAACAGAGAGGAAGACGTTAAAAAAGCATTACCCAAGTGTACCGATAATGGGCACGTCCAGGATAGATGTATCGTTTCATGGCTGTCACATGTTTGTAGCATGGCATTATAACCATGGGCGAATGTTGGTGAACGATAGATGCACAATAAAATTGGATTCTTCTTCAAAGCACGAATTTGATCATCGTGCCTGAATTTATTACTTCTTATTATGAACACACACTATAGGTATATTTATAATTCAACTTTAAGTTCTAACGTATTACTCACTCGTTTCATTTATTTATTTATGCACTACCTGTTGTGAGAAACACGATTTTCGTTGAGCTTTCCCAGCACTAGTGCATGGAAAATGTTTATAATTTTTAAATCTGAAAGAAAATATAGAACGTAGGGCACAGGCACATAGAGGGACTTCGTGACGAGTGCGGAAGTGCCGCACGATCCGAGGACGAGGTCTTTCCGCGCCCTTGTCATATAAAAAACTATTATATCGCAGTTTCAGTCTACAATAATAAATATCATCGATGCCAAAAATGTTCAAACAGTCTTTGATCATGCTTAAAACAATTTTGTGGGTGTGATCGTTACGGAGTGGCCGAAATGTATAAATAAAAACAAAAGTGCAATTGATAATTTTCAGAACAATCTATGCCCGCCGAGTTTGTATCATCATACGAGCTAACTTCTTTCAGCAATATTTCCTGTCGCCAATATGCTGTTCTGTCAAAGGTAACGAATGATCCTATTGGTTTTCTATTCATTTTCATTGATTAGCATTAGAAAAACATAATTTGAACTATGAAAATTAACTGAGGGAACGCTCGGCTTCGCTACCTGATTTCACGTATTATTTTGTACTATTTTATGTAACGAAATGATCTTTGTAATCTATCGCTGAAAAAGAGTATGATGTTTCAGATTTTTCAGTCGGTGAAACCATTTTAGAACTCGGCTGTAATTTTTGACATTTACAATGTTTTTGCCGGGTATAATAGTTTTCCAAGACCTATACACGAAATGGGCAGAAATCATACCATTAAAGAAAGCGACAGCAGAGACAGTAGAACACGCATTACACAAACACGTCATATCACGATGGGGTACACCACGCGTAATACTCACAGATAACGGCACACCATACATAAACAAATTAATTTGCGAACTCACACAAAAATTTGGCATCAGACACACAACAATCCCACCATACCACGCCCAGGCAAACCCAGTAGAACGAATACACAGAACAATAAAAACAATGATACAAGCGTACGTAGAAAAAGACCACAGGGAATGGGACATACACTTACAAGACCTGCAATTTGCACTAAACACAAGTACACACACATCCACAAAACACACACCTGCATTTCTAAACCTCGGGAGAGAACTACACCCGACACAATGCCTGCGGAACAACATCGAGAACGAAGGCGACAAAGAACGGCAAGACACGGACAAATAGACAGACCACCTACGCAGACTACAAATAATTAGGGAAGAAGTACAGAGACACCTGACAGAGGCAAACGAGAGACAGGCACACTATTACAATTTAAGACGGAGAAACACGGAGTACAAGGTGGGAGATATCGTTCTTAAGAAAAATCACATGCTTTCGTCAAAAGCAGACCATGTAGCGGCAAAACTAGCGCATAAGTATACAGGACCTTACATAATAACAAACAAAATCTCACCAACAATATACGAACTAACAGCAGAAAACGGAAAAAAGGCCGGAAAATGGCACACAGACAATTTAAAACTGTATATATGAATGACTAATGAATGCAATTCGACCCTAACCGATAACAATGGACAAAACAAACAGGAAAGTGACGTTCGCCGCACCCCTGATAACAACACGAGGACAAAAAACACCACTACTACAAACACCTGGACTGACCCCACACGGACATAGATACACGACAATCAACACCAACGCACAGACAAGCACACAGGTAACAAAAACACACACACCATCACTCATACAACCTAGACGCACACTACTCCCCACACCAATACAATACACCGCATTCACAACACAAGCACAGAAGATACCATTACTACAGACACCCGGACTTGCACCACACACACATAAATACCCCAACCCACCCTCCACCAACACGACACCGATAGCCACACAAAAACACCCAACCCCAGCTACTAAAACACCAACTACAGACACACAAGACGATATAGAACAATTAGCACACAGAATTGACGAACAAATACAAATAATGGAGGACGTAGAAAGACACAAGGCACAAAGATACAAGAACATACGAATACACGAACCAACACCCACACAACCACTACTCATCGACCTAGACGACCTACCACCCACACGCCACCAGAACCAACGAAACCTACACCCACATACACACCACCCATACACAAGGTAACAGCGAGACACAGAAGACGCACACGTACCAGATCACACCCACCGTTCCCAAAACGCTACCACATAACACCGAAAGAACACACACAAGACACAACCCTCACACAAAACACACAAGACACAGACTCGGACACATATGAGACAGCGGAGGAGATGGACACGGACACGGAGACAGACACAGACAAACTGATTATAGAAATAGACACCAATGACACACTATAAACAACAGAAAAGAGGGAGGAGGAGGAACAGAAAGAACACGGAGCGACGGAACAGGACGGAAACGCCACCAGACAAAAAGACACACAGAAAACACGGAGAAGAGGGACAGGACACAGGAACAACACGAGACAAGAAGACAACAGGAAGACACAACGACAAACAGTACGAAATAAAAGATAGGATAGAAATAGGGACAACACAAAATAAGTAGGTGAATAAGGATAACGTAAAATAGATAAGAACATAGAAATAAGGACACAGTAAACAAAAGGAAAAACACAAAATCACGTAACACAAACACACATAGGCTCACCCTATAGGCTTCACCCCGCGTGGGGAGGGGGGAGTTGTGACATGGCAGGTCACAAACCCCCCAAACCACGCGGAGGGTAACGAAAGATAACGGAAATAGCCGAGGCCGATCGGCAGCGAGAGCCGATCGGCACTCTCTTAAGAGACCGCCTAAAAAGTAGTTGTGAGCGAGGTTAGAGAAACCCTTTATTTTTTGGAGCCCCGGCTTTATTCACCGCAGGTCAGTACCTCTGAATAATTCTTCATCAAATAGCGCATACCCACACACCCACGCACACACCACCCCTGTACCTAGCAAGTAGGATAAGGAATAAATAGTTAATTGCAGTCAAATAATCCACGAGCCTCATTGCCCCCCCCCCCCCCCCCCCCCCCCCACCTCCACCGCCATTCGTAGCTAACGGATAACTATCCGTTACAATCGATCGAACTCTACCAGGGATCTCGGTTTTCTATTAAAATCTGTGGGAATAAAGGGAGTCAGAGACATCAAATAACGCCATAATTCTCTGCGCTGTGATGCAGATAGCCTCAGAGGAGGTTTACCTCTAGTCCACGAAGTCAATAGCCTACGCATAACACCTAATTCGCCCATGTGCACGCAGTCTAAAAAACAATCTTGTATTGCTCGGAACTTTTGAATTCGTAATAATGGTGAGACCCCCGTATGGTGAAGAAGATCAATTTGTTTCACAAAAGATTCGTCAGTTCTCCAATCGCAATCAGAAGACGGAAAAATCAGCTTATGATTCAAGAACTCACCCTTATTTATACATGGTTCGCACCCGTGAAAACCAGTGTGGCCTTTAATACATTTCAAAAAGGCTTTGGCTGGGGCATCGCATACAAAACCCGCAAATACGAAATTGTACGTTTTCGCATGAAATTGTTTGTTTGTTACGTCCTGGATTTAACTATATAGAGTTCAAGATTCGCGGCAGCGAATCGCCGCCAAGTACTTTTATTATATATATGTGTATATACAGGGTGACCCAAAATTCCCGCACCACCTTGAATAGGCAGGTACCTTATCGAATTCTAAGACGAAAGTTCCTTCAGGAAAACTCTCCAAAGCCAACGGTTTTCGAGTTATTCAAAATCGCGATTGACGAATCAGAGCGTTTTTCATCATCGTGGTAGTGCCGGCTCAAAAGCAAGCCATGGGCAGAGCCCGTATCTTTAATATTAGCTTGTACAACCGCTATTTTTTATATTATTCAATTTAATTTGTAGTTCTGGTCGTCCAGGTCGATTGCACCGTAATTCTTGATGCCCAGGTCGATCGGATCATGGTCTTCGCCGTCTAGGTTTCATCCGGCGTAGTTTACGTCGACTGCCCCATAGTTTCAGCGGTCCAGGTCATTCGCTCCATAGTTCTCGGCCGTCTAGGTTGACCACTCCATAGTTTCGGCGGTCCAGGTCGTCCGCTCCATAGTTTTTCGCCGTTAACTACGAAAGTGTATATATCTATATGTTTACTTTTAGCGTCAGGAACTACGGTGCAATCGACCTGGACGACCGAAAATATAAATTGAATTGAATAATAATAAAAATAGCGGTCGTCCAAGCTAATAAGAAAGATACCACAGGCTCTGCTCATGGCTTGCTCTTGAGCCGGCCCTATCACGATAATAAGGAACGCTCTGATTCGTCAATCGCGATTTTGAATAACTCGAAAACCGTTGGCCTTGGAGAGTTTTCGTAAAGGAACTTTCGTCTTAGAATTCGATAAGGTACCTGCCTATTCAAGGTGGTGCGGGAATTTTGGGTCACCCTGTATATATGACGTCATGACTTGAACAAGCGCTGCCGAGAATCCTTTACCCGAGCGAGCTCACCGCTATCCCTACTGTATATAAAACAATTGCGATATCTCCTAAACGAATCTATTGTTTTGGATGAAATTTGTATGGCAATATGCTGCGGCGCCGATGATCTCACTATATAAGTTTTGAAGTAATTAAATTTGTAGTTGCTGAGAAAAAACGATAATAATTTCGTGAATTAATCTTCTTCTTCTTCTTCTTCTTCTTCTTCTCGGGACAATTCTTCGCAGACCGTTGCTTGGGGACACGATATCTGTCGAACGGTTGTACGGAGTGACTTAAAATTTGTACATCAGATATATGCAACTGTGATCTCGCTCCCTATTGATTTTGGTGCGAATCCGTACACGAATTCAGTCGTAAAAATCAATTGAAAAAACTAAGTGGCACCGTATGGTTGTTTCAAGTCTATATATATACCGTGACTTTATGTGGATGCGGCACAGCAGGGATACCAACCCAAAACTAGCGCGAACTAGTAGGCAGTAAGCAGCTGGATAAATCTAGTGATTTGACAGTCAATCACTTGGGTTGGTATCCCTGGTGTGCCGCATCCACAGAAATGCACAGTATATATTTGAGTACGTCATATACGGATCACGTACGTATATCGACCCTACAATAATCGATGGATATCGAACGAAGCAAGATGGCTGCCCAGTATCTGGCAGCCACGCGACCTGTCAAGTATTTCGTCGCCGTACGTGTTAAATTGTTATACATATATTGTATGTAATAAATCAGTACTGTGTTATGATTATACTGGATTACTGAAAATCAAGTGATCTTATTTAGTGAACAGTGGCGTGCTTCTGTTCAGTGAAAACTAACGCGATCCAGCACCTGATTGAACAGTCATCGAATGTATTGTTTACATCGATCTACGCGTACCTAGCCTATGGAATGTATTACTTACATACAGTGAAACATGAAGCACTGGGAACGTATGCTGTAAGTGTAATTCCGTTCGTATATTCTTTAGTCAACGCATATATTTTTACGACACATTCATTCAATTTTGGATTTATAGGTATAAAAATGCGGGTTACTATTTCATGCTTTTAACACAATTATTACTTTTATATGGGATGCTTCACCTATCTGTATTCCTAATTAGAAAGTGTTGGGGTTGTTGCATATTCGTACTAGTTATTATATTGTATCAAAATGAAATTCGACGAACTCATTCAAAAATAAAATGAAGTAAAAATTATATGAATGGGTAATTGATTACAGAAAGGGAGAGACACAGGGCTCGGAGTTTGAAAAAATGTTTTAAACGTCGTGGATCTGTCAACGTGGAATGAAAAGTTTACAAGTCACAGATGGTTGTATGTTAATTGCTCACAAGTTACTTACATTGGTTAAGTTTATGTACGCAACGTGTAATAAAATAATCCTTATAAGTTGAATTTATAAGAATAAGTCATATCGATGTATTGGTATTTTATTATTATTTTACAGAGTGACATGAAAAAATTGATGATAATCTTGATGTTAGTGCTTTCATCAGAAATCAGAAGAATTGAAAATCGTTGTTGCTTTGTTAATAGTGCAAGCGTGACTTGAAGAGACGACATCTACGACGAGAGATAAAACAATAACAAGATCCATGATGAGAATGTAAGATGAGGCGACGATCAATACGGATAATCCACTATTCGTTGTATAGGATAGAAATAACTGGGCATGATCCATATGAGGATCGTAATTAAGGAACGTTTTCATCAATTATAAGCAATTTAGGTAATATACAGGGTGACCCAAAATTCCCGCACCACCTTGAATAGGCAGGTACCTTATCGAATTCTAATACGAAAGTTCCTATACGAAAACTCTCCAAAGCCAACGGTTTTCGAGTTATTCAAAATCGCGATTGACGAATCAGAGCGTATTTTATCATCGTGATAGTGCCGGCTCAAAAGCAAGACATGGGCAGAGCCCGTATCTTTAATATTAGCTTGTACAACCGCTATTTTTTATGATATTCAATTTAATTTGTAGTTCTGGTCGTCCAGGTCGATTGCACCGTAGTTCCTGATGCCCAGGTCGATCGGATCATGGTCTTCGCCGTCTAGGTTTCATCCAGCGTAGTTTACGTCGACCGCTCCATAGTTCTCGGCCGTCTAGGTTGACCGCTCCTTAGTTTCGGCGGTCCAGGTCGTCCGCTCCATAGTTTTTCGCCGTTAACGTTAACCGCTCCATATTTTCAGCGGTCCAGATCATTCGCTCCATAGTTTTCGGCCGTCTAGGTCAACCGCTCCATAGTTTCAGCGGTCTAGGTAATTCGTTCCATAGTTTCAGCCGTCCAGGTCATTCGTTTCATAGTTCTCGGCCGTCTTGGTCAACCGCTCCATAGTTTCAGCCATCCAGGTCATTAATCGCTGAAACTATGGAGCGGTCGACCTAGACGGCCGAGAACTATGGAGCGAATGACCTGGACCGCTGAAAATATGAAGCGGTTGACCTAGACGGCTGCGAACTATGGAGCGGACGACCTGGACCGCTGAAACTATGAAGCGGTCGACGTAAACTACGCCGGATAAAACCTAGACGGCGAAGACCATGATCCGATCGACCTGGGCGTCAGGAACTACGGTGCAATCGACCTGGACGACCGAAAATATAAATTGAATTGAATAATAATAAAAATAGCAGTCGTCCAAGCTGATAAGAAAGATACCACGGGCTCTGCCCATGGCTTGCTCTTGAGCCGGCACTATTACGATGATAAAATACGCTCTGATTCGTCAATCGCGATTTTGAATAACTCGAAAACCGTTGGCCTTGGAGAGTTTTCGTAAAGGAACTTTCGTCTTAGAATTCGATAAGGTACCTGCCTATTCAAGGTGGTGCGGGAATTTTGGGTCACCCTGTATAATACAAATCTGCTAAAGATGAAATATAAGGCGAAGCTTGGTTGTTGGGTTTAAAATTTGTTGCTTTTGTTTATGACATTCACTTTTAAAATAACTATTGAAGGCAGATGGAATAAAATTAATCATACAGTATTCATATACCGATGTCAATAAGATAATATTTGTTGATCGTCAATTCTTATGGAACGATAAGATTTAGATTTGAAAAAATTTATCCATAGTAGCGTTCTGTGTATTATCACATGATCGAATTATGAAACGTTAACTTAGTGCTAATGTAATTTAGTGTATTATTAGTCATGATATGTTGATGACATAATCCATTCAAATTAATAAATGGTTTATGCTCCCTCTGTTCTATGAAAAAGAAATGCCTCCTACTTTCACTTTTATTCATAAATGTACACAGTAATATCATCACGTATTATCGCAAAAAGAAGTGAAATCCCCGTAAAAAACATTAAAAATGTCGAAAAAGCCGCCAAGTACCATATAAAAAAAAAACTACAAAAACATGTGAAATGTGCCAAAAAGCCGCAAAGTACCGCAATGATAATCTGAAAAAACCTCTGAAATGTAACGAGAGCGCCAGGTACTTTAGCACTTCAAGTCCAACTTCGTTGTTCTGTTAAGTTGTATTCAAAATCGTATCGTCATCACATTGTATCGAAATTCGTATGGTATTACGGAAACATCATTCAAAGAGCTGCTTACTTGGCGGGCACATGCAATATCTCGTTTCTTGATAATGTGTAACGTATGATTGATAACATTTCATTCCATTCTCACAAATTTATACTGTTCTTTCGTTATTTCTTATCCGACATATTGTAGTTACTCGTCTCAACAACAGCCTGCTCTGACCTGTACCAACGAATAATGAAGAAATGCCTATCATTCTGTACGTTAAAAACCATACACATATCTTTGGTTGCTTGAGTGCCTTAAACTTAGCTTCATGAATTACCTGATAATTAAACTGTATTATTCGTCGTAAACGTGCGTACATCTGCATTGCAATGCTTATAAACGAATGAGGTTTTCCGGACAGAAGAGAAAAAGCAAATATCTGGAATGAATGATACTTTGTTGGAAGATTTTATATAGCGGCGGTCGAAGTTGTATTAAGCAATTGTGAGAGTATAATAGCAATGTGAAGAGTGTAACCTAAAAAATGAACGAACCTATTCATGTACGTTCAGTCGTATCAATTGCATGTGCCCGCCAAGTAAGTAGCTCTTTGAATGATGTTTCCGTAATACCATACGAATTTCGATACAATGTGATGACGATACGATTTTGAATACAACTTAACAGAACAACGAAGTTGGACTTGAAGTGCTAAAGTACCTGGCGCTCTCGTTACATTTCAGAGGTTTTTTCAGATTATCATTGCGGTACTTTGCGGCTTTTTGGCACATTTCATATGTTCTTGTAGTTTTTTTTTTATATGGTACTTGGCGGCTTTTTCGACATTTTTAATGTTTTTTACGGGGATTTCGAATCACTAGTTAGATGTGTTGAGGTTCTGATTCTGAATTGGTAGAGTTCTATATTTCTCACCGAGTCTTGGATAACTAGTTCTTCTGATTGACGTATAACTCGTATCTGTTGAGGTAATGGGTTTTTATCACTCACCACTATGCGTGGGTGAAATAAATGTTTGTTGATTTCACTTTTAATTAACAATATTTATTTAACAAACTGCTTAACAATGTTGGTTGCTAATCAAACATTTGCATGTTGATTAACTTTAGTCTATGGTTTTTATATGTTGATAAGTTTTGCACTTGGTTAATTTATGAATATATTAAACTCTTCGAATTTGGTATTATATTCTGAAATCTAAGTCTTCTGTGGATCTGATCTTTACTCTTTGAAATCTCGTGACTAACTCCTTAATCCTGGAGGAAAAAGGATCTCTCCTCGCGGTTACGCGGGGGAGGAAGTTTTTAGTACTCGCGGGAAAGCGAGTCTTTTCTCATTGGTAAAAGACACATTAAATTTAAGAGGGAAAAAATATGGTTGGCTAAAATAGGGTTTGTGCGAGACGATTGGGTCAGAGGCCCAAGCGTCGAGATGCTGAGAAGGGATGTTTTAAGCGTCTATGATCTGTCTTCTTTTAAACAAAATTGTCTTTGTCTTTTGGGTTCTCCGCGTTTGGCAGTAAAATCCTAAAGATCTTGAAGATTTATGTTTCCTCAATAAAGATAGTTTCTAACGTTTTCAAAGTTTACTTAAAGTTTAGGGTTTCAAATTTATGGGTTTTCGAGTGTTTTCGGGCTTGCTTAGTTTTGTGAGAAACTATGGAAAAATTAGTTATGGTGTATAAGATTGAGATTTCTTAAAAGTATTGACTTATAACTATAGGTAAAATAATATAAAGAATTTAGAAAAAAAATTATAAATGGAATTACATCGATAGAGGTGTTATTGAAACTCTGATGGTAATTGCACGTCGGTATTTTTGATACCTACGGTACTAACTACGGTATCTGTTATACCTAAAGATTATATGTTGAGCTTTCAACCTAGGACGCAACACCTCCCCTGTTAGGTTTCGAGCGTCCCCGCTCGACCTAGCGGGTTCTAGTTTATCGACGTGAAATTTCCTTGGTTTCGTGTAAAATATTTGAAGTATTAACTTAAAGCAAATTACAATAAGGTGGATATATAGTGATATAAATTGATACATGGTTTACCATATTTAAAATTAATGTATGAAATGTTAGAAATTAACAATAAAAAGTGATTTAATGATTAAAGGTAAGTGATATAATGATTAAAATTACTTATGCTTATTGTATTGATGTATGATTATCCTATATTTTTAATATGAAATTAAATGTATTCTAGACATATATTTATGAACATAGGGTTTATAAAAAAAAAATCGAAGTGGTGCAAAGATGTGAAAAAAATTAAAATCTATTTTTTATTAGATATTTTTGCTTGTGAACGAGCTATTACTCTTTTGCTGGGCGAGAAATGGATGAAATTTTTTTTTTTTGGTCGAAAATACATACGTTACTACAAAAATACCCAGAAAATTATAAAGTAAACTACTTTAAATAATTAACGGGTGCTAAGAATATGGATTTGACAACACTGCAACGTAATAATCTGTAATTGTATTCCAGAAATGCCTCCGGAGCGATGCTTGAATCTCGTGAGGAGCAAGCGTTACAAAAATTGAAAATCTACCTGCGACTATGAAATTTATTCAAAAATCCTGCTAATCGACACGCGCCTTGTACGACTTTCTTCTTCGAAGTGTAAAAATCCACTGTTCATATGCAGTTAACGTGAATCTGAAACATGAACCAGCGAAGGGATTTAATCTACAAGAAGTATCTGAAGGCAGGGTCTGGTTATCGACTTCCACGTTCTACGTGGTACAGATTTCAGAAGCGTAGACGCGAGGTGAAATACACACTGTGTCGTTTTGCGTGATATACTGTGTTGCGACTTCGAAGAATGAATGTAGATTTTTTATCGTTCGATAGGAGGATCTGACGCAACGAAGGATGAAGGAGGAAGGAGCGTGTGGGCCGGAACCGGTGAAGAAGAAGCGCAAACTGTTACAGGTGAGACGTTATTACGATTTAAACTGTTTCCGTTGTTGACCTGTTGACCCGATGTAACGTGATACACGATTATTTAGTGAAATATGGAGGATTTTTTTTTTTTTTGTTCACGATCGTTTTGTGTTCTCGTTTTCATGGCCTAGTTATCCAATGTATTCCGGAGCGACTCGGTTGTTGCTGTTGCACTCGTGAATGAACATCTGAATTTTCTCACATGTAACGCACTGTTTCAGATTAACGACCAAGTGGCAGATCGGGTTGCAGACTGCCGGATCGTGAGCAACGGCGTTGGGTTGCCTGCGGAGTTGCTCCGAGATGTTGCGAGTGCCGAACGTGAAGCACGTATGGTATGTAGGATGGCGCGATTCGTCGTATAGAGTTGATAGTGCAGTACATGCGCCATTAGGGTGTTTCATTTTTAGGCGATATTTTTTTTTCTTTGTCCTGCCTGAAAATTTGATACTTATAGAAAAAAAAAAATTCCCGTTGGAAAAAAAATTCTAAGTGAATTACAGGCTTAGCTCTCCCGAAAATTCGATTTCCCATTTCAATAACACGGGAAATTTATTTTTTTTCAGTTTCAACTCGATTTTTCGGTATTACATTTTTTTTTTTTCAAAAATAAGTATAATGCCTTTATAGGACATTGAGTTTGCTACAAAAAAGATCTATAAGCTAAAGCTGTACGACCTATAGTTTTGAAGTTGCACCTACACCTTCCAAGCTCTGTCACTTCAAAACTATAGGTCATACAGCTTTAACTTATAGATCTTTTTTGTAGCAAACTTAATGTCCTATAAAGGCATTATACTCGTTTTCGAAAAAAAAATTTAATACCGAAAAATTGAATTGAAACTGAAAAAAAAAAAATTTCTCGTGTTATTGAAATGGGAAATCGAATTTTTGGGAGAACTAAGCCTCTAATTCACTTGGAATTTTTTTTCCAACGGGAATATTTTTTTTTTTCTATAAAGTTGGAAATTTTCAGGTAGGACCGAGAAAAAAAAATATCGCCTACAAATGAAACACCCTAATGCGCCATCAATTGAGAATGTAGATATGCGGCTTGTTCTTTCTTTTTGCCCGGTGGGAGTTGAACTCCCGATCAGGGAACGCTGTTACGATGCAATAACGTGAAAAGTTTTACATTATCTTCATTCGACGTTGTTAAACGACGCCGATGTATTGCAGGTGGTAGACGAACCGGAAGCCGGTCGACCTTTGGGACAAGCCAACGAGGAAGACGTCACGGCGAACGCGTTCAACAACGAGCACGAATCGACACGCGCAAGCGAAGCCGAAGGGAATTTGCAGCTGCGAAGTTACACGTCGCTCGAAGAGGCTATATGAAGTGGAGTGTTTGAAAGAAAAGTAACGTCTAGTGCCTTGACTCTCGGTGAGATGGTACTGCTGGTGCTGAAGTACGTCGTCACACATGGGCTGTCGTCGACGCAGACCAGGAATCTATTCCGTATGGTCAATATCATGTTCGACCAAACTTTGCTTCCGAACTCAAGTTTCATGATAGATAAGCTGTTTTTCGAGAGAGAGAGCGTTCATTGGTTCGCAACGTGTTCGAATTGCGGTTTGCGCGCTGGTGAGTTCGTTAAAACGGATCCTACTCTGACTTGCGCGGAATGCGGAACAGTTATTGACCTGAAGGCTAGTGGTTTTAGAGACTTTTTCATGATTCTTGATATACGGTCTCCCATTTTGAAATTAATCGAATGTAACGCACATTATTACAAAGGTGTTGTCAGCGGCGAAGGACGTAGGGAAGGATGGATGCGCGACATTTACGACGGTAAAAGGTACAGAGAGTTCGTACAAACTTTGCCACCCGCGGACGCGCAAAGGTACGCCACTTTAACCTTCAATACGGACGGCGCTCCGTTGTTTGAAAGCTCCAGTAATTCGATTTGGCCGATATTTGTAATGGTGAACGAAGTACCGTTTTCGGTTAGAACTAGGGAGTTAGTACTCGCGGGACTGTGGTTCGGTAAGTCCAAACCGACGATGAACGTTTTTCTGAAGCCGCTCGTACGTTTTATCAACGAGCTCGCAACGAGCGGTGTCCAGTGTAACCTCGACGGGGTTGTAACGCGGATTAAAATTTTTGCTCTCGTTTGCTGTGTGGATGCTGTTGCTCGCGCTCCGATCCAGGGTTTCTCGCAATTCAACGGCGCGTACGGCTGCGGCGTCTGTCTTCACCCAGGAGAATGGGTTAGGAACAACCCGTCTAATCCACGCTCAGGAACGATGAGGTATCCCCTCCTGGTTTACGTTCCACCCTACAGAACTGCGGCGGATACGATTGAGCACATGCGGGAAGCAGTTCGGTCGGGGAGACCCGTTTTCGGTGTGAAAACTGCGTCTGCGTTGAAAGATCTAACAAGGTTCGATGTAGTTGATGGTAGCGTGGTTGATTCGTTGCATTGCACCGAGGGCTTAAGTAAACAAGTAACACACGGTTGGGTCGGTACTACAAAGAAAGCGGGATTGTTGCCTCGTCGTGTCGTAAAGATTATAGACGCTCGCATGAAGAAGATCAAGACACCGCGTCAAATCGGGAGACTCGCGCGTCCGATGTCCGAAAGCGAATTTTGGAAGGCGAAGGAATGGGAAAACTGGACTCTGTATTACAGTTTGGTTGTAATGAAGGATATCTTGCCGCGGGAATGGTTGATGCATTGGGCGTTGTTCGTCGAAGCTCTTTATATCTTATTAAAAGACAAGCTGACGATTGCTGAGGTTCGATCGGCTAATTTGTTGTTACACAAGTTCATGGGTCAGACCGAACTGCTATACGGCAAGAAGGCTATGTCTTTTAACATACATTCCGCTACCCACTTGGCAACAAGTGTCGCCTATTGGGGTCCTCTGTGGGCTCATAGTACTTACGCATTCGAAGCGGGGAACGGTGAGTTGTTGAAGGTTATACACGCCTCGAAGGGAGTACACGATCAAATATACCGGAGAATAAACTTGCAATACAACTTTCGAGTTTTGAAAGCTCATGTGGATAAATTGGTTTCGTACGGTGTCAGAGATTATTGCGACACGCTTGGCTCGAGAATGACGCAACGAACGTGTGCACAAAATGGAATACGCTATTTCGGTACCTTGTCGCGATTGGATACCGTTACCGCGAACCACTCGGAACTCGGCGAAGGCAGTGTGGCGTACAAAAAAATTATTAAGGATTCCTGTTTATACGTATCGGCACTGCGAGTTAATGTTCGGTCAGACAATGCCTTCGCTGTATTGACCGATGGTACTTACGCGAAGCTTCTGTATTTCGTAATGGATCGTGCAAATGCACAGGATTGGACCGTGGTAATGAGGGTTCGTACGACTAACGCGTATGACGATGCGTATCCTGCGTTGAAGAAGATTGTATTCGTCCACGAGGAAACGTCGGTTATACTGACAAACGATATCGAAAAAGTATGCGTGCACCTGGCGATTGACGATAACCATTACCTTTGCGCCGTTCCCAACTTGTATGATTATTGATAAGTCACAAATCTCAAATGCTATGTCAGGTAGTGAGTACACGAAGGGATCGAAGGAAGAAGGTACGGTTAACGTGGCGTTGTGGACGATTATCAGGTCGACGACCGGCATAAATTCGAAATCGTTGTCAGCAATACCGTTTCTCGTCTTATTAATTCTGCGATGTGCTGGATCCTTATATACGGCTTTGATTTGTATTAACGAAAGAGATGTATGATTGTGTGAAGTATGAAGCGTAGGGGTATGATTGTGCAAATATAAATCAAGTAACTTTGCACTCTGCAACATTTTAGTGATCCGATGTAATTGTGATTCTTCTTCTTTTTCCATAGGCCTATTAATCCCAGGGTGGGTATGTGGCCAATGATGTAATTGTGATGGATTTGCTTGAAGTTGGTAAAATTTGAAAGACTGTTATTTTTATCAAGTTTCGGGTTGGGTAAAATTGTGAAATGTTAGTGCGGAGCAAATAATGAGCGGAATAGTATTCTGTTTATCGCATGCCTCTACGGCGTTACAAATGGCCTTTTCGGCCTGAATGAGCGGAATATTGTGTAGTTAAGCGTTAAACTTAAGATAAAACTGGACTAGAGTACAGTGCAGTGATTGAAAATTGACAAACATTTTTGGCATGGATTTTTATCGCGTTTCGGAGTTTTCTGCAATTGTGATGGTATGAACGATTTTTGAATCCTGATTGAAAGGCAAGTTTATGAACTCATTGTAATCGTTAAGTGTATAACTACCATAACTTAGAAATCGTTGCTACGAACTTATGTGCAATGTAAAATGCTAGTGCAATAGCAGAGCGAATCAATGTCATTTTTCCTGTTAAAAAAAAATATTCTTTTAAAACTTACCCGTTACAGATGAGCGCCGTGGTACGCCACGGAGCCCACATATCAGTGTATTTATTAAAGTAGTATATTGCTTAGATTCAAACGTCGAAAACTATCTCAATTTCCGCCTTTGTGGAGGTAGTATATTCTTACGTCGTAATCTACGTTTTTCTACCAAAGCCACCACGTCGGATCTTACGTCGATGCCGGGATAGTAAAACACTACAATACCGCAGCCGATATTTTTGACCGGGTAGCGTATAAGACAATTGTTACTTTGGAATAGCTTAGAAATAAGAAATATTGAATAAAAGAAAACAAATATTATCAGATGATTAGCGTCATTGCTTACAACACCCTTTCACTCTTCGAACATTTCAGCTGGTATAATTCGTATATAAGCTAAGAATTCTATTCTATTGTCGGTAAGGGGGAAAAAAAATCGGTAAGGGAAGAAAAAAGATCGGTTATCGTTACCATGATCCGAAAGCGAATCGGTAGTGGCGCCATCGCGCGACAGAAAATTGCAGCCACCCGATTGTCGGTAACGAAAGATCGGCAATCCATGATTCAGATTCGTTATCATCAGACTACCGATCGCAGAAGATCGACAATCCATGATTCACGTTACCATGATTTGAAATGGCGCCATCGCACGACGGAAAATTGCAGTCATCAGATTGTCGGTAACAGAATATCGACGATCCGTAGTCGTTACCATCGGACTATCGGTATCGAAAGATCGGCAATCGTTACCATAATCCAAAATGCTAAACGGTAGTGGCGCCATCGCATGACTGAAAATCGTAACCATCAGATTGTCGGTACCTAAATCGATAACCATGATCCGAAATCGTTATCATCGCGGCAGGTAACTTACCATCACAGTCGATACGTTACCGACTGCTTGATGGCCGGTAAAGCAGGCTGGATCCAGAACTCTCTTATTACATCTACTCTCATTGGTCAAATACTTACATATAGTTTAATAGGGGAAAAAGAAATGAAGGAGAAAAATTTTAACTTGGTTCAGTGAAGCGCTCTTCCCACCGTTGGGATCCCTACATGTGGAACCGAATATACGTCTAGTAAAGCGACTTATCAATCGGTGGTCTCCTCTCATTCGTCTTTCACCCATTGAATCTCTAACTTGTAGACCGGGAGATAGCGACGGAAAATCCCGACTCATTTTTTACAAATATGGCACCCCTTTAGGGGTCGAATTACATAATTAATGAAAGGAAAATGATGTTCATAGCGCTGGTCGTCGGGGCGTAATCGCAGGATGAGTTATCTAACTTGTCGGATAAATTACGGGTTTTGAACGATTTTTTACACATAGAATCTTGCATTTTCCGGTAGTTTATGTAAAACGATCCCATCGAAGCAAAATGCCATACTCATGCGGTGGGACTTACAGCCCGCCATACCAATCGAAACAGGTAAGTTTTTTTTTTTTTTTTCTGAACTATTTTTTACAGGCTCATTTTTGTTTCAACTGATTATTTTCAAGTAGACATTCACTAAAATCGCCGCGTAAAGGAGTAGCAAAATCGTAAAACGTTTCGCAACTTTAAAAAAAGCTACTCCTTTACGGCAGTATGGCGACTATTTAGACCCGTCAAAACGGTATGGCGTGGCGATTTTAGTGAATGTCTACTTGAAAATAATCAGTTGAAACAAAAATGAGCCTGTAAAAAATAGTTCAGAAAAAAAAAAAAAAAAAACTTACCTGTTTCGATTGGTATGGCGGGCTGTAAGTCCCACCGCATGAGTATGACATTTTGCTTCGACGGGATCGTTTTACATAAACTACCGGAAAATGCAAGATTCTATGTGTAAAAAATCGTTCAAAACCCGTAATTTATCTGACAAGTTAGATAACTCATCCTGCGATTACGCCCCGACGACCAGCGCTATGACCATCATTTTTCTTTCATTAATTATGTAATTCGACCCCTGAAGGGGTGCCATACTTGTAAAAAATGAGTCGGGATTTTCTGTCGTTGTCTCCCGGTCTTTTGCAGTTGCATGTATACATACATATTTGTTTCTTTTTTGTTACCATATACATTTTCCACATTTCCTGTTGAAATTGTGAAGTATACTATATGTGGTTATTCGTTATTTTAAATTCTCTTATAACTATGATATTTGTTCAGCCCCATGTTTCCTTTTTAATATAAGTAACGTCCCTATGACTTTCCCAACACCTTTTTTAGGCTTTTGCTCTCTTAGCGAGCCCAAAGCTGTTTTGAGCGATAGCAGAATATTCAATGGAGGCTACTATAACTTTGACTTCTTCTCAGAAATTGAATAGTAAGATTATGTTCTTATCCTCATACAATTTTATCAATCTTGCTAGCGCGTACACACAATTAATGTATTTTGAGCTCTTTATGCTGTGAAATATATGATTTTCTACAAGATAACTCACATTTTGATTATATGATAGCATATTTGAGTGATGACCAATTTCTGAGAGTTCAAAGTATTATGGCTTCCGTTGAATATTCGTAAAACGGAGGCATCAGATGAAATGAAACACGACTGATCTCATCTTCTGGCCCAAGTAAAGGCCTCTAGTCTAGCAATTTAATCCCAACTCGTTACACGGAGGTCTGATACTCTACATTGTAACATATCAAGCATGGTGCGTGATACCAGCACAATAGGCCACCGCGCACGCCCTATCACGCATAACAAGTGACGTCAAAACTGGACTATACAGGGTAATCCAGAATGAGGTATTTTCCTTCTACCAGTGGATTCTTCGTGAAAATCTAAACCGAAAATTATCAATGCTATAATGTCGAGGGTGAAGCCGTTTTTAGACAGGAGCCGTTTGAAGTTAGCGAATACGAGAACAGATACGAAACTACCTCAGGGCCGCTGATCATCGTTTTGTCAGTTGGCGAGATCGCGGTGGCCGGTGACACGTCGCGCGGACCGCCAGGCCGGCGGTGCGGCCCTGAGACAGTTTCGTATCTGCTCTCACATTGGCTGACTTTGAACGGCTCTTGTCCGAAAACGGCTTCACCCTCGACATTTTATCATTGATAATTTTCGTCTTAGATTTTCACGAGGAATCTACTGGTAGAAGGAAAATACCTCATTCTGGATCACCCTGTATAAGGGACCGTGCTGCTCGGCAGAGCAGCGTTCTTGTGGTATAGCACCCAAAATGACTCACCTCTCTTTGCAGTAGTATCTGACAGGCAAAGCGCCCGGATATTGATTAGAGTCATTAGTTTTCGGAGTTATCATAGAGATAACTTACGATAGAGTCAATTATTTCTTTTAATTTTAATACTCCTAAATTTCATGCAATTCTCATTTAATACAATCTATAATTTGATAAACTTAACGATTTAGGATCATGGCTACAGCCGAATGAATTAGGATTTAAGCGTTGTAAAACTCTGTTAAATTTCAGATCTAGAAATTATTATATTAATTAAATTTGAATGCCAAATTCTCTAATCAATCAACCACCTTTTGATTCAATCCATTCATTACTAACCACACAACATTAGCTAATATACAGTTTCGGCTAGATCAACGCTGCCCAGATCAGATAACTGCTTTGGTGCATAACTGCATCCAAGTCAGGATACTGTCTCGGTTAGATAGCATCAATCCAAGTCTGATACAGCCTCGGTGTTGATTACGACATCCAGGTCTGAGGGAGGCGGCTACGGAGAGCTAACACTCTTCCTAGTCCGTATTGGGTACTAATCTTACATTCACCAAGGGGTCCTAATAATTAATTTAGAATAAAGATACTCACAATAACTTACACACAATAACTTACAACAAAAAAAAGTTACAACATGTATGTCTAATGACACCTGTATTTATTTTCAGTTTTTGCCGTCAATTTCTTCATTAATTCAGCTACAGCCGGGATTTGTTACTTTTATTTGATATCCATGTTTTAATAACGGTTGATGATCGGTGCGCCAAACAACGATGGGTAAGTACTAGACTTTATATCGTTTCCGAATGATTTAAAGGCGACTTCATTCTCTCCATCATTCCATCGCGGCTTTTTTCTTGACCTGGCCATATGGTGACGCTACAAGTATTGTGAAAAAAAAAATGTGGTTATAACTTTGAAATTGAAATTTCTTTAGCCAAATATTGATTGCCAGATAATAAGTTAAGTAAACACAGCAAATGAAAGATATGAATCATAACCGAAAACAATACAATGCATTGGAGTACTAACTTGATCGTTTCTTCACTTTCTGTACAGCTTTGGCCTTAGTGTTACGTCCTAGGTTGAAAGCTCAACATATAATCTTTAGGTATAACAGATACCGTAGTTAGTACCGTAGGTATAGAAAATACCGACGTGCAATTACCATCAGAGTTTCAATAACACCTCTATCGATGTAATTCCATTTATAATTTTTTTTTCCTAAATTCTTTATATTATTTTACCTATAGTTATAAGTCAATACTTTTAAGAAGTCTCAAACTCATACACCATAACTAATTTTTCCATAGTCTCTCACAAAACTAAGCAAGCCGAAAACACTCGAAAACCCATAAATTTGAAATCCTAAACTTTAAGTAAACTTTTGAAAACGCTAGAAACTATCTTGATTGAGGAAACATAAATCTTCAAGATCTTTAGAATTTTACTGCCAAACGCGGAGAACCCAAAAGACAAATACAGTTTTGTTTAAAAGAAGACAGATCATAGACGCTTAAAACATCCCTTCTCAGCATCTCGACGCTTGGGCCTCTGACCCAATCGTCTCGCACAAATTCTATTTTAGCCAACCATATTTTTTCCCTCTTAAATTTAATGTGTCTTTTACCAATGAGAAAAGACTCGCTTTCCCGCGAGTACTAAAAACTTCCTCCCCCGCGTAACCGCGAGGAGAGATCCTTTTTCCTTCAGGATCAGAGAGTTAGTCACGAGATTTCAAAGAGTAAAGATCAGATCCACAAAAGACTTAGATTTCAGAATATAATACCAAATTCGAAGTGTTTAATATATTCATAAATTAACCAAGTGCAAAACTTATCAACATATAAAAACCATAGACTAAAGTTAATCAACATGCATATGTTTGATTAGCAACCAACATTGTTAAGCAGTTTGTTAAATAAATATTGTTAATTAAAAGCGAAATCAACAAACATTTATTTCACCCACGCATAGTGGTGACTGATAAAAACCCATTACCTCAACAGAATACGAGTTATACGTCAATCAGAAGAACTAGTAATCCAAGACTCGGTAAGAAATATAGAACTCTACCAATTCAGAATCAGAACCTCAACACATCTAACTAGTGATTCGAAAACTTTATATAGTTAAATCCAGGACGTAACATTAGTTGTCGCTTTCTTCGAGACTGGGCGTACATCTGCAGAGCTGTTTATAGGTACGTCATCGCTTGCATAGGAAGCGTTGTGTATTTCAGTAGAATGCTGTCTAGCTGGGATCACTTTACACACGAATATTTATAAAGTAATTGAAACATTAAGCAGTATAGCATAACATGAAAAATGAGAATACAATATTGCAATAACTGTATGAATTGAGCACGTTGATAAAATGAGAACATGGCACGGAAAACAATATTTTGCAACTTAGCGGAAAAGTTATCAAAGCAAAGTCAGTAGTAATAAAAAATGTTATGTGAATTATTCTTACTACGCATAAACTTGCTTTACCTGATGTTTGTTATAAAAATAAGTCGACATTTGAATATAGAAGCGTATAGCAATATTATGAGTCTTCCAATGCGCATATGTATTGTAACGGGTTATTCCTGGACTCGGGTGATCCACGAACGGAAGCCAGCTACAAACCTGGGTCGCCTAGGGAAATTTTTGAGTTGGGCGTCAGACTCCGGGCTCGAATTCCGCTCCCACTCTCTCGTGGCCAACTAGCTACTTAGCCTACGGTAGAGGGATTTCGTGGGGGCGTAGAATAAAGACACCGTGGCTTAGGAAAAATAGGATGTTTATTTAAAAAAGAAAAAGGTCGCGAATTTATGCCACGCCCGCTACCTGGCGTATGGGATTATAAATTAAGGAAACTAAATTAAATTAACTAAATGAAACTCTACTCTACTGACATGCGTAAATAAATAAATGAAAAAGGGGACTCTACTCTAACAAATTGAACGGGGACTTCTCGGCCTAGACGAGGCTCGTAGGCTCGCTCTCCGGCTACGTGACAGTCAGCTGTCGCAGTAGCAGGATTGCGTGTCTCTCTCGACGTCTCACGACGGAGTGGCGCGGCTCGCTCTCTAGCTGCGGCGGGGAAAAGCGGGGAGGGGCTAGGGGAAAGCGGCGGCTCTCTGACTCGCAGCAGCTGAGTGCGACGCGTGACGTTAGGAGGCCGTGGCTCTGTCGCGTCGGCGCGGCGCTCTCGGCGATCGGCGCAGCGGAGACCAAAACTGGCACGGCTACGCGTCCGACAAACACCACGTGATTCGTTTAAACGGTCAAGTCCAACGGTTCGCGGGGAACGGCTAAACTTTCACGCTGGAACGACGCGAGACTCGAGGGGTTATGTTAGCGGGTAGGGGCTACGGGGTGAACAAGATCTAACACGGATTGATCCTACCTGAGGATCCGGCGCTCGAGCGTTCTCCGGTGCGATGGTATCCGTTCGTCGGTCAATACGTGTCCGGGGAAGGCGAGGGTCGGTATATCAGTCGGGCAGTCCAATAATCCGGATCCAAACTCAAGTCCAAGGGGGTAGCAGGGTCACACACAATTCACACGATACACGGTACAATTTCACTCTCTCTCACTCTAAACTTTCAAAAATTCCAAGCACACGAGGTTCACTCTTACAAGGGCCAAGACGCAATGAGGGTGATTTCCGCTATCTCTAGTAGCAGCCGGCTCCGTTCGGCCGAGGAGCGCTGGCGGTTACGGGTTCGCTGCGTGCGACGGTATTTGGCCAAGGTGGCTCCGCAGGGCGAGGCGGCACCGATTCGAATCGGACGGCGGAGCTCGCGTACGTCGGTAAGGCTGGGGGAGGAGGAGGTCAAACGTTTGCTACGTTACAGTATACTTGTATCCTTGTAAAGTAATTTCTACACGAGGGGTTAATCACTTCTGAAATCTGGTGTGCACCGATTTTGTAATCTTTTGTAGTAATCTTGTGTAATCTCTTGTAATCTCTGTAATCTTTTGCAATCTTTTGCGTCTCTGCAATCTCCCGACATAATTCGAAGAGGAGTAAGGTAAAAGAAAAATTCACTCAAGCAAATACATTTATACATACTGAAACGTTTTCGTCTTTTTGAGTCGAAATGAAACGTTATCGAGTTCTAGTCCTTATGAGTAAATCGTTCTATTATTAAATGATTTGATTTAAATCTCGGGGCTACTGAAGCAAACCGGCATTAGATTTAAATTTTGAGCTTTCTTCTGTATAGTGAGTGATTGAATTAGTAGTTTACGATACAAGTGCGCGAAGTACGTGATTTTCACACGAGTGTAAACCTAATCACGTACGCGCACGCGTATCGTACACTACTTTTTGCAACTTAGTGCGCAAACTGATCACTTTGCGAGCTAGTGCGCGAACGAGTACTTTGCGCACGCAAAATAGGCATCAGAAGTCGAATTTTGCGCACTGAGTAATTGCAAAAAATTATTTCAACTTAATCGAATCTGATTAATTAATTCTAATCATCAATTGCAGCTGCGGAGCAATTGCTCGTTAGCGTTAACTGAATGATTTTCCTCAATAGTAAGATGCAATATTGATCGCAGCCGCAGAGTTTTACCCCGTTGGCGTTAATCAATGTATTGGCTATGTGCAACGATTGCAGCCGCAGAGTTTTACCCCGTTGGCGTTAATCGATGTCTTTGATATGGATCAGGATTAGGATATTAATTAATTGCGGCCTCAGAGCATACACCCGTCGGCGTTAATTAATTCAGTGGGATATATACTGTAACGTATCAGGCGTTATGCCTGATACGAATACATGAGACAATCGCGCATCCCCCTTCACGCATAACAACTGACGTCACAAAGCGCTATATAACGAGCGGTGCTGCTCGGCAGAGCAGCGCATTCCAGGTATAGCACCGGTGCGACTCACTACTAATTAGCCAGGACCTGACAGGCATAGAGCCCAGGTACCTTTTAGAATCATTTTGCAAGACGGAGTCACCTATAGCAGGGGCTTACGTATAGAGTCAACTTATCAATTTATTCCATTTCACTCTCAAATTCCAACCATTCGATATATTATCTATTATTTGCTCACATTTATAACGGTATTATCGTGGCTTAGCCGAAAACTCAAAACACCTTATAAACTTAGGTTATTCTTATTATTTAACTCTTTAAGTCAATACTTTTTTTTGTAACAATTTTCCTTTTGTAATATTTTTACTCATAATTTTTATAGATTAAATTATTATTTAACTGAACAGCCAAAATCCATCTCAGAACATCTTTCTTTCCTTTATTCTACTAATCAATCCATAGCTAACATACAGCTTCGGTCAGGCAAACGCTGCCCGGATCAGATGCCTGCTTTGGTGCGCTAGCTGCATCCAAGTCAGGGTACTGTCTTGGTAAGATAACGCCGATCCAAGTCTGATACAGCCTTGGTGCGGATTACCGCATCCAGGTCTGAGGGAGGCAGCTACGGCGAGATTCGCTCCGCCCTAGTCTGTATTAGGGTCTAACATATACTTATTTCGGGAGGTCCTGATTATAATTTCAAGATAAAGAACTTACAAGTAACTTCCGGATCGCATCACCTTCAGTGCCGCGATCCGAGCAACACCAAAAAGTTACATTTGGCGCCCAACGTGGGGCTTCCTTTGTAAAAAAAGTAATAGTTAGAGCCAACGTACGACTCCGTGTCGAAATAGAAAAATTTAGAATCATTAATATCGTAAAGTTAACTTCAAAACTAAAATGGAAAGTCAAAATTCTGGAGCAATGTCCAAAAAGGGTTCAGAGAAGGATTTTAGCATGAAAAGTACGGATAAGAACGTAGGTAGGCGTGACAAAGACAGAGGCATGTTTGAGTTAGACAAAGCGTTTATTGATAAACCGACCGATAGTAGCTCTGAAAAGAAAATAGCCGCAAGTCCAAACGATTCGATGATGCTTCAAATCCTAGAACAGATAAACAAAAAACTAGATGAGAAATTTGCTTCAGTTGAACGTAAAATGATGATATTTAAATCAGACGTAGAAAAAGAAAATTCGAAGTTCGAAACTAGAATCACTAGAAAATTAGAAGAACAACAGCAAATTAATCAAAAACAAATAGAGTCAGTAGAAGGTAATGTCAAAGGAATAGAAGAAAAGTACTGTTCAGAATTAATATTATATCAGGAACAGTTAACTACATGTCAACTAGATATAAGAAGCGAGTTTAATGGTAGTTTGAATAAACTAAATAATAAAGTAAAAGAAAACTATCAGGCTAACATCGATAGGTTCGTAGAGATTGAAAACAAACAAGATAGTTTGAAAACAAACTTTGATTTAGAGGTTAGGCGAAATCGAACTCGAAACAATGGACAAGCTAGCGACTATAATAGCATCATAAGCAAACATATTAGAATGCCGAATTATAGCGGAAAAGCGTGGGAAAGACCTGCTTTATTCATTAAAGAACTAGAAGAATACTTTACCGTTATAGGCGCAGACAGCGATGATCTATGTTTAAAGTTTGTAGGCCAAAGTCTAAGTCACGATGCAAAAGACTGGTGGACTGCGCGTCGCGACGTGATCAACACATGGGATTCTTTTAAGACCCGGTTCCTAAATAGATATTGGGGGGAAGAAACGCAAAGAGAATTAAGAAAAGATATAGAATTCGGATTTTATAACCAAGACTCGAAAGTAACATGGTCGGAATACGCCAACCGTAAATTTGCATCAGCCACGGGTTTAGTTCCGCGGATGCCAGAATGTGAAATCGTACGTAGTCTTACCCGACATTTCAACGAAAATGTAGTCGAAGCAGCTAGGTGCCGTAACATCCAAGACATCGATTCGTTACTCTCGTTTCTTGATGAATTGCAATTCGGTGGACGATCAAACGCTCCACGAAGTCGAATCACGGTCACAAACAGACAAACACCAACAAACTATCGTGCTGGCGAAACGCGTGATAAACAGGTGTCATGGCGAACAGATTACAATAGCATAACACCTAAGCTAGGCGACTCGGTTGAAAACAATAAGCCAAGTACGCAAACACAGAGTCCAAGACCGAATAACTGGACAAGTCGTCATGTAAACTCGATAGATTGTGAGGAGACAATAGACGAACAAAATTCGGTAGAAACAAACGCGGAATCGGAAAACTAGATGTCGCTGTGCCGGTCACAATAACACCGGTACCGACACAGCGCACAATGGAAGTTTTTGCGATAAACGGTTTAAATTCAAATACTTTTGAAGATCCGAAAGAATACTTGACAGAGGAAGAATCCAACGAAACGACGGATTCAAACACATGTCCGGAAGTAGCGATTAGGGTCGAGGACATAGCGGTAAAAGCCTTGATTGATACGGGCAGTCAGGTAACCTGCGTCTCGGATAGTTGGTATAACAAATTTCGTGAGCAGCTTACAAATTGCGAAAAACTACCGGTCGTAAACTTTCAGATTACCGGAGCGGCAGGGGGCAAACCGATAAAAATCAAGGAACAGTTCTTAGCTAGCATAAGGATTGGAATTACCAACGATCTGGTGGGGTTTCTCGTCGTGCCTGGATTAAAACATGAGGTCATATTAGGAATTGATATTTTCCACCGTTGGAAAACGGATATTGATTTGAAACTTGGTAGACTGAACATAGAGATAAACAGTAAAAAACACAGCATTGAAATTTACGGACCTAGTCACAAGCAAGAAAACAGAGCTGTAGCGTTAAAAATTGCAAATATAAGCTCAGAGGAGAACAATTTTGGTGTAACCGATGAGGAGATCATGTGCAAGCTATCTGAATGTCAGGTACTAGGAGTCGATGAGTTAAAATCTTTTGAGAATCTTATCCTGGAGTACCGAGACGTGTTTCAGAAAGTCCCAGGTCGAGTCACGGTTTACGAGCATAAGATCAAGATATACGAAGATAGACCATTCGTGAAAAGATCCTATCCAATACCGATTATGTATCGTGATAAAGTAAATCAAGAAATACAAAAAATGCTGAAACTTGGAGTAATCGAAAGGTCGTACAGTGAATACGTCAATCCAGTTGTGGTCGTAGCAAAGAAATCAGGTGATATTCGTCTCGTTTTGGATGCAAGATTCATAAATCGACTTATAGTACCTGACCATGATTGTGCGCAATCAACTGAGGTTTCATTCCAGAAGTGCGGGAATGCATCAGTAATGTCCAGCTTAGATTTAACAGCTAGTTTCTGGCAAGTGCCATTGCACAAAGATTCAAGGAAATTCACTGCGTTCATGCACGAGGGGAAAACCTACCAGTTCACGGTAACACCATATGGATTAAGCACAAGCTTAGCCAGTTTAATTAGAACACTAGACTTGATATTAAAAGAAAATGAGTTATTTACAATTAATTTTGTAGACGACATTTTGTGTCTATCTGATTCGTTCCAGTCGCATCTAGATCACTTAAAATCACTATTTGAAACATTCAGAAAATATAATTTAACTGTAAATTTTAACAAATCAACGTTCTTTCGAGAAGAAATAGACTTTCTTGGTCACCGAATAACCAAGCATGGGATTAGCCCGCAGCCTGAGAAGGTTGAAGCAATACAAAATTTCCCAGTACCAAAGAACGTAAAACAGTTAAAAGCTTTCTTGGGTTTAACGAACTATTATAGTAAATTCACAAAGGAATATTCTGAGGCAACCGCGCCACTTTTGAAATTAGTGAGGAAAGGATCTAGATGGGAGTGGAATGAAGATATGATGGCGCATTTCACAATAGAAAAAAATTTATTTTGCAACAGCATGGTAATACACCACCCGAACCCGAAGCATAGATATTATTTACAATGCGATGCTAGTAATTATGCAATCGGTGCAGTTTTATACCAGCTATCAGAGCAACAGGAGGAGCGCATTGTCGGTTTTGCGAGCAGGACATTAAAAGGAGCGGAGTTGAATTACTTTACATCTGAAAAAGAACTCTTAGCAATTGTTTTCGCGCTGGGAAAATTTAGAACGTTCATACTTGGAGCTAAATTGACAATACGTACCGACCACAAAGCTTTAACATTCTTGTACACGTGTAGGTTATTAAGTTCAAGGTTGACTAGATGGATATTATTTATTCAAACCTATGAATTTGATATTGAGTACATCAAGGGAAAGGATAATATAGTTGCCGATATACTGAGTCGATATCCTCCTGAAACAGAAGAAAGTACTGCGTCGGTAAATCAGATCGTAATTATAGCACCATTAGCTAAAGAGGTGACAGACGAGTTAAAGACAAACTTAGAGTCACTGGGTGAATTACAAAGACAGGATAATAAGATCAGCGACATTATCAACTCAAATGACATTAAAATCAAAAAACGGTTTAAATTAATTAACGGGGTTTTATATCACATAGAACCAGGGGGCCGCATGCAGGCTTACGTACCCAATACCTTGATAAAAACTCTAATAAAAGAATGTCATGAGATATACGGACATACGGGAGCAAATAAATGCTACCACATCTTGAGAGAAAGCTTTTACATACCGAAATTTGCACGAGTAATTAGACAGGAATTAGCGAGGTGCGATCGATGTCAACGGTGTAAGGTACCTAATTCGTATAGTTATGCAAGTATGCAGAACATAGTTCCGGAAGGCGTAGGAGACCTAGTCTCTATAGATTTCTTTGGACCGTTACCTGCGAGTCGCGGAAATTATCGATGGATATTAGTTGCTTGCGATGCATTTAGCAAGTTTGTGCGAATATACCCTATGAGAACGGCGAACGCGGAGTCCACTATTCGGTGCATATTTGAAAAATACATACCAGAATTAGGAAAGCCGGACAGGATCCAGTTCGACCATGGTACACAGTTTACCTCGGCAAAGTGGTTGAACAAATTAGAGGAAGAAGGGATTACTCCAGTTTTCTCATCCATCCGTCATCCTCAAGGCAATATCGTTGAGCGAGTCAATCGCGAAATAGGGAGATTTTTTAGAACTCTTCTCACAGGTGAACACACCCAATGGATAAACTGGATCCAGGTAATCGAGTGCTGCATAAACGAAGTGTATCATGACTCGACTGGATTCTGTCCGTGCGAAATCCAACTAGGCACACCACCAACCAGATTTTGGGAAGAGTGGTTGATAAAAAATAAAAGTAGGATATCACAAGAAGTAAAGCTAGGTTTAGTTAGACGTAATATATTGCGTAAAGGGCTAAAGCGAGCCGCTAGATTTAACAAAACACATAGAATAATTAAGTTTCATGTAGGAGATATGGTTTTAGTACGAGCATTAAACGTATCAGATACAAAAAACAAAAAATTAGCCAAATTCTTTACTTTGTATGAGGGTCCATATCAATTAAAAACCAGAATAGGGGAAGCAACGTTTATACTAGAAAATCCGATTACTGGGCAAGAGCGTGGAAGATTCCATGTAAACATGTTCAAGAAATATCTGGAACCTTCGAGAGAAGAATAGAAACGGCAAGTAAAGAACACACAATCAAAACGGATCGATTTGACGACACAAAACACGAAATGAAAAAAGAATACTCACCGATGTCACACATGTCATTTGTTGACTATAAATAAAGTCACCCCGAAGCACAGAAAGTATTCGCCAAAATGAGTTCTTTCCGATATGAGTACACCAGTGTGCAGGATAAAGGTACCCAAACGGAGAACCTAGAAAATTCAGACGAGAACAACAATCAATATAAAATACTCGAGTCAAATGGGAAATTTCTATCGGGAAAAGGAAGATACGTGAAAGGGAGAGGAATACAGACGGCAGCGAACAACAGAAGACTAAGGCATGATAAAACAAAACATACTCTGCCTGGATTATCTGGTAGCACGGAAATATTATTGGAAGACTCGCCGGTAACAATCGACCACCTGATAAATGCAATGGAGATGGAGGAACAGCCGAAGATCGTGGAAAAAGAGGTACCAATTAAATTTTCACTGCCGATCAGAATCCCATTGGAGTTGACGAAATTACCTAGACCTGAAACAAAACAACCGAATATGACGAATATACCAAACAATAACAACACGGATGAGACAATAAAGACGAGTACAGTAACTACTTACCTTCCATGGAAATTAACTCCAATTGATGTACCGGAATGGACCAAAATGCAAAAAAAGGAGCATCGAAGGAAAATATCAATGCTACGACTTTTTGGGACCCTAGACTTATCTGATGATGAGACACCAACACCACCGGCCAAAGAACCACGACGCGAGGAAATAGAGATACCAACCGATATCGACGTCACCGATCCTCTAGGATTAAAACGATTATAGAGTTCACTCACTATTGAAGATTGGTCAATCATCGTCCGAACATCTGACTGCAAGCGTCATCCGAAGAACTGATGATTGAAGGGGGCAATGTAACGTATCAGGCGTTATGCCTGATACGAATACATGAGACAATCGCGCATCCCCCTTCACGCATAACAACTGACGTCACAAAGCGCTATATAACGAGCGGTGCTGCTCGGCAGAGCAGCGCATTCCAGGTATAGCACCGGTGCGACTCACTACTAATTAGCCAGGACCTGACAGGCATAGAGCCCAGGTACCTTTTAGAATCATTTTGCAAGACGGAGTCACCTATAGCAGGGGCTTACGTATAGAGTCAACTTATCAATTTATTCCATTTCACTCTCAAATTCCAACCATTCGATATATTATCTATTATTTGCTCACATTTATAACGGTATTATCGTGGCTTAGCCGAAAACTCAAAACACCTTATAAACTTAGGTTATTCTTATTATTTAACTCTTTAAGTCAATACTTTTTTTTGTAACAATTTTCCTTTTGTAATATTTTTACTCATAATTTTTATAGATTAAATTATTATTTAACTGAACAGCCAAAATCCATCTCAGAACATCTTTCTTTCCTTTATTCTACTAATCAATCCATAGCTAACATACAGCTTCGGTCAGGCAAACGCTGCCCGGATCAGATGCCTGCTTTGGTGCGCTAGCTGCATCCAAGTCAGGGTACTGTCTTGGTAAGATAACGCCGATCCAAGTCTGATACAGCCTTGGTGCGGATTACCGCATCCAGGTCTGAGGGAGGCAGCTACGGCGAGATTCGCTCCGCCCTAGTCTGTATTAGGGTCTAACATATACTTATTTCGGGAGGTCCTGATTATAATTTCAAGATAAAGAACTTACAAGTAACTTCCGGATCGCATCACCTTCAGTGCCGCGATCCGAGCAACACCAAAAAGTTACATTATTTTATTTTTTCGAAGCTTATCTTCGGTTTTTTTTTTTACTTCTTTTTTTTTCGATTCTATGAGTTTTGATCACGAATGAGATAGCTGCTTTGCTCGCCTCTTTATATGAGCGGCTCCCCACCCGGATCTACCTGTTTACTACGATTTTCTTTGACTTCTAAGTGTTCCTATGTCTTGTCTATAACTCTAAAACGTCTCTATGGTCTATTTTGCATAATATTTCAATGAAATATCGTGCATACCCTATTAAGGATAAGTTTCGATCTTTTTCTTCATTCTGATTGAAATATTTCTTTTTCATTACATAATCATACTGTAAAATATCTTATTATCAAGGGTAACATAAAATAACGTTTCAATACATGTTTATTCCTTTTTTTCTAAATTTCGGCAGGGAAAGATCAAGTCTACCGCGAAACAAAAACATATTTTAGTATACATAAATCATTGAATACCCTCAAAAGCCATAAATCACAAATATTATCGATTATTGCGGAAGAATAATACATATTGTTGTTTTCATAAAGAGGTTGCGGCAGAGTACGGAGGTAATGTTTTATATTACGATATGGTTCTTCTTCAATTTATATCAAATTGTCATTGTCGTCACCTTTCACTAAACAATACCAAGGGTAACACATGCAGGAGATCCCTTCAGCGTTCTTTTTAGGCGCCTTAGTTGACGCACTGTTTGCAGAATAATCAGTTTCTCGTCCTTTGGCAGAAATATATTTGATGCCGAGAACTCTTCCTATCATTATATCACCACTTCTTCTGGCTTCAAACGCGCACCATCGCCCTGTATAAATATCATCACATTTCATAACTTGCAAAATAGATAATTTTTCAGTTTGTACATTATTTTGTTCTCTAGACTTAACCCTCTGCACTTGATCGTTACTAAGTTTCGGATTACTGCTAGAATAGATCCGATACATGGTTGTCTTCGGTATGATCGACGTTCTTCCTTTATCGTCAGTATATTGCACGAATTTCGAGTCTTCCGAAAGATCGATTCTATTTATCTCCGCATTGCATGACGTAAGTATTGCTAAGGCCTCTTTTGCCTCTTCATGTATTGAATCGGCACTAGAAGTGGGTTCATTACTTTCGTGATCATGAACCATGCTGTTTTCAATACCATCGTCAATGGCGTCTTCGACTTTTTCCGAGTTCTCTATACTTTAGAGTGCTGGGCAAATAGGGTCTGCGCTGCAGGGTCCTAGATCAAGATTAAGAGCAATCGCAGTAGTACCGCACCAAGCTTGGGAAATGCAGTCCAGCATTTTGTTTTCCATTGGCAGTCCTTGTTCATAACGCATATCCGTTCTTTGATTCCCAAGTTTTCATTTCTTTTCTAATCAGGGAAATAGATAGAAATTGAGTCGTTGCCAATGGCTTGCATAACTTATGTTCGGAATTGAATCCTTTGCACGCGAGCAGTAAATTCTTGCATACTAAAGTTGATGACCGTCAAAAGAGTTGATGATAAAGTCCTCGCTGTGCGAAAAAATGACTCACAGGATTGACTACTGAAAAACCACGGCAAAAATGATTCTGGGGAATTACTTTGCCTAACAAAGTTGATGGCAACGACTAAAGCGTGGACATTTAACTTGATGCAAGTGTATGCATTCGTTGTAATAAAATTTTTCGTTACACTGTAGCCATTATTTTCAAGTCACTGTCGCCCTATTCGCAAGAAGAAGACACTTTTCCAAATAAGGTATATTCTTTGAATTGGTGCGATGTCTTTGTCGAGGTAAGCGTCTCACACATCGGTTACCATTTGCAAGTCCGCGATTTTACCCTCAGTGGATGGGATATTCTGTAGATTGTGTAGGTCTCGCGGATCACACATTCTTCGTACCGATTCGAAATTCATTTTGTCAGTGCTGTCCAAAATCGAGGCGGTTAATCTATGCTGAAGCTTGTCGTCTTCGTCAATCAATATCCGTAAATACCTTGGTGATGCCATGGAATTTCCGAATACTAGCATGATAGATGGTTTTAAACAGTATCCTGCAATGACGACTGAAAAAAGGATTGAATGAACCAGCCCTGCCATTCGAGAGGTATTACAGGTAATCGCGGAAAAGCTTTCAGTTTCATCGCCTTCAACAAACGTTCATCCCCATCCGTAAGACCGTCCGTAGTAATGCCTTCCGCTGCGGCTTCCTTCTTCATCCACTCCCACCTCTGGATCACATCAACGAAACTAAAACGGCTATCGGTTCCGAAGAAGGCCAAGCAGAATGCAGCACCACCATCATCCAGGGGCTGTGCCATTATGACGTAGACATAATTTGCTACTGCCTCAGTTTCAAAGTAGTTTTTGATATTTTGACTAGAAGTAGCTGCAAACTATCCGCATTTGGGTACACAATTCTCATTTAGTTAAAGTACAAACCCGAAAATTTGATTGAACCGGGGGTCGTACCGAATACGACCGACTATTCTAGTCGCATCCTCGCTAATCCATACTGTCATAGGTAGCCTTCTTTCTTGTAAATAGATCTTCAACGGACTGAACTGAAAGTGTCCCTCACGAATTGGTTCATCCATCTTGTTAATCACTCTTCCGACTGTGACAGATGAAGGTAGTGAGTCAGGAAGATTCTTTTTCAGGCTTCGTACATGCTTCTCCCTCCCAAGATAAAAATGCACGCAGCAAACAGCTTCAACCCTTGATCATACTGTCGTCCACCTAGAAGCTTTTCAGTATCGATTTCAGCTGATTTAGCCAAAGTTTGCAGAAAATGACCACAGCTCGATCCTTTGTGTTGAGTGCCAGAAGGATTCTGCTCTTCTATAGAAGAAGAAAATGTTTTTTTTTTAGTTCTTCATTTCTTGCGATTAATAATTGAACTTCGTTCAAAATTAGGTGGCAGTCGATAATCAGAGTCTATCTCGAGGTCTGTCCTGCAACGTTATTACTTCGGTTTAATTTTCTACGTCTACGCTCCCCTCTAGAATATTTGTCGAGTTTCCACTTCGAAATAAGTTCGGAATCAGCCTCAAAATTATCATCTGTCTGCGGTTTTGATCTATCAACTCGAAAAGATGGCGCAGTAGAAGAATCTTCGACGTTCAAAAAATCGGCTCCGCGTCCGAGGCTTTTGGAGCTGAATACTTAGATGAAAATTCAGTAGAATTGTTTTCTTCTCCCTCCTTATTTGAAATCTTCTGTTTCTTGTTGGATACGGTAGTATCATTGCAAAAAATACCCTCTTTGGTCCCCTCAGAAATCCCTAACACTACAGCAGGGGTGAACTTCAACGATTAATTCGTTTGCATCGTCGGTTCGATCTTCAGCATTATCTGCCCAATTAGTTCCTTTTTTTCGTAGTATATGTCGCAACGTTGCCTTCGAGTTGTCAGATTGATTTTCCGGGTTTAGATGTAGGGTCCTACCGTGTCGTGTATAATTGAATGTAATCCAACAGCCCTTTAATTTGACCACTTTTATCGTAGTTTGGCAGAATGCTTCAGATTTGTGTAGTTGTTCTTTTCCTTGACGCTCGACTTTAATCGATGCCTTCAGTTCAGCAACGTGTTTCTTTACACTTTGAGTAAATTTACATTCGAATTCACGGTTCATGTCTTTGAGAGCACTAGTGAGCAGTTCCAATAGAGTTTCCTGTCCAAGAGCGTGATTATCATTCGCTGTTTGGCGTGAACTCGAAGCCGTCGTCTTCTTTTGTGTCTGATTTTCACTGCGTGGTACCGGAATGCTCGCTTTTCGACAGTATTCGGCTAAAGATTTCAACAATCATACATGTCCTGGTAATATTTTGAAATTTTCCGGATACTTTTCATAGATTCCGTAGAAATCACGCTTCGGCTTCGTCGGGTCGCAAAAGAGTTCCATATCTGATTTGGCGAAAACTTCTATATCCTTCATGAGCTATTCAGATAGTTGGTGTAAGGATGTTACATTATCGAATCCAGTCAAAGTCATTAGATTTTTCAAATAAATAGGAATCTTCGCGTTTATGCCAATTTCAATAGGACTTCACCATTCTTTGTCCAGCTCGCCATCATTCTGTAATAAACGACACGATGTAATGATCGCTGCTCGAGGAGATCTGAATCTACATACTACAGCGTACTCAATACAATGGCTTCCAAGAAGATGATCCATAGGAACATATTGTAGCCCTTCGGAACTGTAACTCCGTATAATGTCACAATAAAATGATATTCATGAAAACAATTACATTCATTTGATCGTAAGAGAAAAAAAAATTATTCAAATCTATGTCAAGCGTTTTTCAAATTTTCTTTTTTTTAAGATTACCGAAACTCGTGCGCCAATTTATAATGGTGAGGATAATACATAGATAAGTGAGGATAATTCATAAGTGAGTCGAAATTATACCAGACTTACCGGCTAAAATACTAATTTTTACAAAAAATCATTAGAAATATTATAGACAAGTTTTGGCGGATACGACCTCGTGCAATGAGTATAGGAGCTATTTTTTTTCATTTCTTGTAATTGGGGCTGAAAGGTCGTGTCGCGTATCCACCAGTACATACGACCTTCTGCTTTAAATTAACCTTATGATAAATTTCAACGTTTCTGAACGAATTTTCGTGTTATAGCCAAAATAGGAAGAGAAAATGCCATTAGAAAAAGCAAAACTTCGTATAATAGCGCTTGCGACCCTATGCCATTAACACGAGTTATACTAAAATATGAAATGCCTTGTATCGTCCAGATGTATAATGTATAAGTACATCTAATTCAACATATTTCATTAAAATATTAATTTTATTACTAATTCTTGTATATTATACAATGTCCATTGGTGTCATTATCACTAGCTACATGGTTCGTTTAGTGTTCGACATAGTGTAAATTCCACGCTCTTTGTTACAATAGTAGAACACGGTTTCTGTTATTCAACAAGGCCAAAAAAAATTGTGTTTCCCCATATCTTGAACCGAGCTTGAATCAAGTCACGTCAAATCAACCCACGCCTCAAAGTTTTGCAACAAATTAATATTAGAGAGTATGTAGAAAAAAGCAGATTAGCGAAAAAACTAAATTTCTCTACCGGATCACTAATATTGTATATTCTTCCAAAAATGTGAGAAAAAACACTATTCAGAATTAGTTCTGCGAAAGATTAACTTGATCTCGAAACCCTGCTGTGTATTATGTTGCAATTCGAATACCGAGCTGTTGTGACACAGAATGTCCAGGAATGCGCTAACGCGGTATAGCGAAGCAACACCTCTTCCGTGTGGCGAAATACATGAGAATGCACGGGCGCAGCACTGACCTCGTAAACAGTCATTAAAAGGTAGGCAGACGACGCGCCCAGGGTCGAAACATCGAGATCAGTAACGAGTCACATTAGATCGAAATTCAGTTAGAATAGCGAACCTTGGTGAAAACCTCTTAATTGAATACATCAAACTTCACGTACTTGTACGACTGAGTGCTAACTCTTAATTTGACAACAAATCCTATATTAGTTATTGATTATCTGAAGGATCTCCAGATCCCAATTACAACAACTGGTGGCAACGGTGGGATAATAGCACGCGACTGTCGATCAGGAAACACCGGTGCACAAAATCGACAACGATTGCCGGTACCGAGTGAATCCGTAAGAAGAGTTGAAGTAATATGTCATTATTGTGAAAAACCAGGACATTTAATCCGGGATTGCAGAGAGCGATTAGCCAGCGAGAACAGACAACGTTCAGAAGGTAATCAGAGACATTCTAGGGAAACAGGATGTGCGTGTAATAGACGAGACGACGAGACTTCGGGAAACGAGGAGCAGGCGCGGCTGACAGGCAATCGTATCGCGTCGTACCAGTAAATTGTCTAGTAAATAAAGCCGGATATAAGAATCATGCAATGATCGAGGCAGACGAATTCTAAACGAGACACGGTGCTATGTTATTGGATTCAAGAGCTGAGGTAAGCTTAGTAAAAGTCGAAAAAATTGACGGCGAAGTGATGGCTGAAGACGGTGTGATCACGCTCAGAGGAATATGCGGGACACCGTTTGCGACCTTGTGTAAGATCAGGTTGAATATAAGGGTTGGTGATAGGCACATATCGCACCCTTTTTACGCCGTTAACGACGATTTTCCACTAGAAGCAGACGGTCTCTTAGGAGGCGACTTCCTCGAGAAGCATGACGTCGAGCTTAGATCTGGGAAATACGCCAAGTTGTACGGAACAACTTGGATCTTAGGAGCTACCAGTGCCGGCAAGTTATGAATTTTCCGTGTGTGGTGGATTTGGCGATGGGGGGGGGGGGGGGAGGTAGTAACATTTTTTCAGTTTTCAAATTTTGTAGCGTGGTCTGTGATACTCAATGAATGTCGGTTTGCAGTGATCGAATTCCGTGTATGGAAAAACCACACACTGAACATTTCGAGTGTGGTTGCCTCCACACCAACCACACAATAGTTGCCGGCCATGGGAGCTACAGGAGCTCGCATTTTGCTGGAATCAAGAAGTGGGAAGATAATCTACGCAAAGACGATCGATGACGCAGACGGCATTGTCAGAAGGATCCAGTTACACCCAGGAGTATACATGGGGAGTTAGATTATCAACGCAGTCGACGATGAGTGCAACGTCAGCATTTTGAACATTAACGATTATGAAGTAGAATTGGAGCGACCGAGTGTGCGAACGCGAGCGTAACGCGAGCAGAATACAACAGCTGAGAGACAACTTGCGTACCAGTCACCTAAATTGAGAAGATAAGGAAAGCTTACTAGACGTTTGCAAAAGATTTCACGATGTATTTCATTTGGAGGGAGACCATTTAGGTCATACGAACACAGCTACTCACAAGATTACAACGAATTCGGGGTGCTTATTCACTAACTTTTGCGTTATGCGTAACTGCAATAATAACTGCAGTCCGATCGGAAGGAGCCAATAGGCAGACTGTTTCTCATGGAGTAAAATAACTGCAAAATAACTGTAATTGTATTCTCATCGTATTGTATAACGTTTTCTATAACGCCGTTGTTATAAGCAACCAATAATAATACAAATAAGATAGTGCCGCATCACCGAATAACGAATAATATCATATACAGAGTGAATTCCTAATGGGTAGACAGGGGTAGGCAGACTGTTTTTTAGACCGGCCAACTGTCGGAAATATAAAATTTATACACGACAGATCGCCGCGATGTATCTAATTACAAATATTTTAATATTTCGTGTCTTTTGCAATTTTTCAAGATATACTACGCTGTATTAGAGACTTTAGTCGAATTGAATTAACAACCACGAATAATAAATGATCGAGTCCAGCCAATCTGCGCACGGTGCTTGGTGCGGGCCGCACCGACCCTCGGGCACCTCGGTGCGGGCCGCACCGAGCCTCACATTATTACTACTAGAATCACATTATTTTCATGATTTCGCAATCTATTTAGATCGAGGAACATGAAAAAAAGACCTATAATTCCGGCATGAAAAGACTAACAACTCGCGAAAAAAATAGTAAATATTGAGAACTTAAAAATCATATTCTGAATCATAATGAATTGAGCCATAAAATCAACGTTATGAAATGTCCGAACTTCAATTGTCTTCGCCGTTATTCAAACAGGCGATATTTTGACGTTATCACATTGCAGTTATGAATGCAGTTACAAAACGCAAAAGTTAGTGAATAACCCCCCAGATATCGCACCCATGAATATGAGATCTTATACACTTCCAATGAAACACAAGCAGGAGATAAACGAGCAGGTAAATAAAATGCTTGCTGACGGTGTATTCAGGCCAAGAAAAAGCCAATGGAAGGCGCCACTGCTGGTGGTACCAAAGAAGGCGGACACATCAGGAAAAACGAAGATGAGAGTCGTAGTAGACTTCCGTAAGGTGAATGACGTGACTGTAGGAGACTCTTTTTCACTGCCCAATATCACCGAAATATTGCACCAGTTGGGTAAGGCGAAGTATTTCTCTACATTAGATTTAGCATCAGGATTTCATCAGATTCCCATGGAAAAAGAGGATAACTGCAAAACCAAATCTTCCACCCTAGACGGTCACTACGAATACAATCGCATGCCTTTTGGATTAAAGAATGCACCCGCTACGTTTCAATGGTTAATGAAAACTGTACTTTCAGGAATACAAGGCCTTAGATGTTATGTCTATCTCGATGATATTGTCATACATGCTCCTAGTTTGCCGGAACACAACTAACGATTGGAAGAGCTACTGGAACGGCTACGACAGAATTCATTGAAGCTACAACCAGACAAATGCAAATTTCTGAGAAAAGAGGTCAATTTCTTGGGACATGTCATTACCAGAGACAGAATCAAAGCAGATCCTGAGACGATGCGAGCAGTAGAAGAATTCCTAATCCCAAAAAAAGTGACTGAAGTTCAAGGATTTCTAGGTTTAGCCGGATACTACAGGCGATTCATACGGAATTTCTCGAGCTTAGCAAAACCTTTAACACACCTGCTGAAGAAAGAGCTAAAATTCCAATGGATCTCGCGAGAGCAAGAGGCCTTCGAAAATCTAAAAAGGACGTTAACGACAGCACCTCTACTCCAATACCTGGATTTCGAGCAACAGTTCATCGTGACAACAGACGAATCCGACAAAGCCATCGGAGCAATACTATCACAAGGCGCAGTAGGAACACATTTGCCGATAGCATACGCAAGTAGAACTCTAAATTCGGCAGAAAGCAATGAAAGCACCACAGAGAAAGAACTACTGGCGATAGTTTGGGCAGTTAACCATTTCAGACCGTATGTATATGGTGCCAAATTTAAAATAGTTACAGACCACAAGCCACTCACATGGTTATTCGGAGCCAAAGATCCAGGATCACGACTCATGAGATGGCGACTGAAGCTGGAAGAGTACGACTATGAGATCGAGTACAAGGCGGCAAGGCAAATACTAACGCTGATGTCTTGAGTCGCACGTACGCAGTGACCAGAAGTCAACAAGAAGAAGAGGCTGTACCGAAGGACTCGCAACGGAAATATTCGGAAAAAGAACGAACCCGGATAATTTACGAGTGCCACGACACACCCGTAGGTGCTCATCAAGGAGTAAACCGAACAATCGAAATAATTCGACTAAAATACGACTGGCCAGGGTTGCGGAAGGACGTCGAAGAACACATCTCACAATGCGAAAATTGTCAGAAGAACAAACTTAGCAGGAAGACGAAGGCACTAATGGTCATAACTGACACTCCAAATTAACCATTCGAGAAGTGTGCGTTGAATATCGTAGGACCATTGACGGCAACTGAACACGGAAACAAATATATCCTAACGTTTCAAGATCGTCTGACCAAATACAGCAAGGCAATACCCATTCCTAACCAAGAAGCTAACACCGTAGCCAAGGAATTCGCGATCAGGATCGAATGCGAACACGAAATACCGTAAAGAATTTTCACCGATCAAGGTACCAACTTTCTGAATAACGTTTATAAAAATACTTGTAAACTGTTGAAGATCGACAAGATACAGACGACGGCTTATCATCCGGAATTCAATGGAGCCTTGGAACGATACCATAGGACGTTAGCAGAATACCTGAGGCATAACGTGAACGAGGAACAGAGCAACTGGGACGAATGGCTTCCATATGATATGTTTGCATATAATACAACACCACACACTGCCACCAAATTCATGCCACTTTAGCTGGTGTATGGACACCCAGCCGATTTACCGACATCACTGAAGAAAGACCCAGAACTAACGTACACCTATGACGACTATGCGCAAGAATTACGAGAAAGGCTGAGAGCTAGCAATCTTATAGCCAAGGAAAATCTGCAACAGGCCAAGGAAAGGTCGAAAATCGAGTACGACCGACGAACCAAAGAACAAGGGTTCAAGGTTGGAGACAAGGTACTACTATACGACGAAACTGTACGCAGAGGGCCATCGAAGAAGCTATTATCTCGATGGATTGTTCCTTATGCTATCTCAGAGGTAAACTCCGACGTTAACCATACCATAAAGGTAAAGAAAAAGAGTCTAAGAGTACATGTAAATCGATCAAAGCATTTCAGGGGGTACATACACCCAGCGGCGCTGAAGACGCGCTAAAAAAAAGAAACCGTTTTTGGAAGGGATAATAATAGAAATTAATTAAATAAAACATTACACATTGTTTATTGGTATTTCAAATTTATAAGATTTGTTTTTTTCAAAAATTACAATATGAAAAACCACGTGACTCGAAGCACTATGAAAAAAAAGTAGTTCCATGGTCGACATCTTCGTTTCTTCAAATGTGGATGGATCTGCAAAATGAAAAGTTTTACTTGTAAAATGAAGGTGTAGTTACAGTCTGTCGAGTCGGATTTTTAAATTTCGGAACATTTTCAAAATTACACCAGTTTGAAAAAAGACGTGCGTTTTTCGTCAAAAATTTTGCACTTAAATTGTTCATAAAAAATTTTGTAATTAAAAAATGGAAAATCCGGCTCGACAGACTATAGCGACATCATTACGAACATTTAAAAAAAAAATCCGCCCAAAAATATTGAAAACTCTAGGAATTATCGTGTCGACCGTCCCGGAAAAAGTAGTTTCGAGAAAAACGCGTTCAAAGTTTTAAGTCCGTTTCGCTCGAAGTCGCGCGCAGCTAACGCAAGAAGTTTATGGATTTGTTTATTTATTTTGTTAACTTACGTCTATTCTTCCATTCCAGCTTCATATTGTACACCTTCTACGTCACTAAACAATTGTTGTCGTTCATTTTTTTCCAGTCTAGCTGTTCTGGCCTCTTTTGTTGCTTTAGTAGCCTTGATTCGTGCCTGTTTCAGCCGGTTCGCATTTTCTCCAAGACAATAGTGATACCCCTCATATCCGATTGTGATTCCAAGTAATCTTTCTATTCTCAATAAACTCTCTGCCCCGTCATTAGAAGTACATACAGCAATATGTGTAGCTATTTGTACTGTTCTTCGACTACCTGGACTACATTTAGGTGCAATTTTCCAAATCTTAGAGTTGAGACTCTCATTAACGTTTTGTGTAAATCCACCTAAGCACTTTTGAAGTAATTGTTCATCACTTAATGATTCATAGGCGGGTTTTATTGCTTGAAGTCCAATTTCAGGTAAAGGGGCTTTGTGCTTGTATTCATCTATTGTACCTTCGGCTTTTGATTTTTGCCAATCATTCCAACATTCTTCTACAGGTGGACAATGAAAATGCTGAGGTTTTTCGTCCGTTGATGATTTGTGATAAAATGTCGCCCAGACGGCATTTTTCATATTTTCCAGTGAGTCAATATTATTTCTTATCGTCAAACCGTATTAAATAGTTAGCTCGTCTATAACTTTGGCAGTCAATTTTCCTTTTCCTCCCAAACTAACTCGTTTCGTCTGATTCAATGGACTTGAATTCTCGTCTGTAAGTTTGGCGGTTAATTTTCGTTTTCCTTTCAAATTAACTCGTTTACTCTGATTCGATGTACTTGAATTATCATTTTTCTCAGTTGTCAATTCTTCTTCTGATGAGATTGATGCTGTCTGTTTTTTACTATTACTGACGAGTTGACGAAGACGCTTACCCATACGTTTTTCGATATTACCCACGCATTCTTTCTTTTTTACCTCGAGGTCTTCATGCGGCTGAGCATTTGTGATACTAGAAAAAGTTTTTGTATCACCGTGTTGCAAGCCGAGTATCAAGGTGTTGCAATCCAGATGTTTGAGCCACACTTTGGTAATACTGTGGAATGTGCAAGTAACGCAACTAACAACAACTGCAGACGCAGCGCGACCTCCTTAACGTAATAAATAAGCAATCACTGTAATACTCAGAGTCAGAACATCAAGACCAAGGTATTAGGGCAGGTTATGCCAGATCTCTGCTAGACGTAGTAAAGCCTTTGTAAAACTCTTCATATAATAATAAAACTTTATCACTTTTGTACGACTGAGTTCTAAATCTTAATTCGACAACGAACCTTCAATAAATTGTAGTTGTACGAAAGATCTCAGGATCCCGATTACAACAACCGTCACCTATGTAATACTCATATTTAACCCCATAGTTTTGTAATGATCTTTGAAACATTTCCACAGCACTATCCGGCTCCATTTTCCCAGAGCTTCTTTTGTGATTTGCTGCACAATGATCTTTATGATTTTCTAACCACGATTCATGCTCAGCCGTACCTTCGTATTTTTTGTGAATTTCACACTCTTTGCAATATCTGCTTTTTACCACAAAGTCAACAACTTTTCCCGTCAAACAACCAATTAATGTTGTAACTCCAAAAAACGAAGAAAAGCCCCTCTTCATCCAAGTGCCATCCCCGAAAACAATAATTCCATCTTGAGATAATTGTAGTTCATTTTGATTAGCAGATTCTTCTAATTCTTTTGCAGCAGCAGTTTTCATAGATGCTTCAGCAACCGTTGTAGAAGCTTCTTCAATATTTTTCATTATAAAATCAAAAGTCCTTTGTGCAATACAAGATGACAAATCCATCACTCCACAAAAAAGCTGCATTGCCTTCAATCCTTTTCCTAAGAGTCGGAAAGCAAGTACAAGGCGACGATTTATCTCGTATGCAGTGTTTATCATAGGCGATGAAAATATACTGTGGATATTATCGTCACACGTTGTACAAAAAATATTTAATTTGAAGTCAAGTCCACGGGCACTTGATTTTAAAAATTTTACATCGCCACCATATGTACGACAGACTACACCCTCCGAGATAGCTGTGAAAACGCGGTGAACTGTAAAATACAGTAAGAGAACGTTGGGTCGAATGAAACTTCATGTAATTGTCCTGATAATTTTTTTGCAGACGAACTAGTGTAGCTTGTTTCACTCTCCATCTGATCTGGCCTCATAGGAGGCTTCTTCTTTTTAGCACGTGACCACCGTTCATCTTTACTGCCTTCACGATCTGTACTACGACGCTTGAACATTGTTGGTAATCACAAATAAGACACACAACTGCTCACTTCGAACGATCAAGCACAACTAACCTTCAATTTCAGAAACCTTAGTATGTCGACCCTAAATATATTCTCATAATGCTTCACAACCGTCGCAATACATTCATAAGTATAAGAAAAGAACCCACAGGCTGAGAGGCTCCGAAATAGAAAGTAACGGCCAGCTGACTCAACGGACAGCTACCTGCGCGCGCCAAACTCGTCGGGCGGTCACATTTTCGATCATCACTTTCGATCTATGGGGAATTTTCGCAATCGATTTTCACAGAAACACGGCAGTTGATGGACAAGGGGGGTTCTGGACCAATCTAGGTCAGCTAATGTTGGTCTAGAACCCCCCTATGTTCTGATTGGTCAAAATCGAGGTCACTGTACCCCACCGCTGCAAGGGCGGCCCCAACTTAACGGTGATCGTTTCGATGATGTCGCAACTCGGATAACGGGTGTTTCTAACTGCCCCCGAATGATTTCATTCCCCCACCCGGTGCAAGGCCCGCCCAACGTAACGGTGATCGTGTCGCGAAAAGATTTCACCCGCGGCTACGGGTGACGGGTCTTTGTAGCCACCCCCCTGATTTCATCACCCTCGATCGTCTCGTAGAGGGAGTTCTGACTTGAATAGTTGGATTTGAATTAACGGGACTAGTCGTGTAAGCATTTTTCTGATATATGAAATTCGGTTCGACGAGTCGGAATGTATGCAAGCCTCGTTTCTGAATTCATCGAGGATGAGTCATAATGCGACCGGATGAATGAGGAACGGGGAATGGAATAAGAATATTTTTGTAGTGGATTCTCTTTTATTCTTAGAAAATACATAGAGTATGAATTTATTGAATCATTTGACATTGAAAATAAGATAATTACAATGAAATGCTTCACAAGATTTGCCTACCATAGGGCGTGGCAAGTTTCCAGTGAACGTCTCTGTACATGTAATATTTGGCTTCGATTATTATTTAAGAAAGATTCAGTCAAGAATGGTGTTGGAGAACGGAAGATCTGTTTATCGTGGGGTATCGGTAAGCCCTAATAATCTTTCATTATTATATAGTAAGAGTTTCGGTCAAGTCGGGTCTCGATTACCCGTGTAAGGAATTCCTCACGGATCTTTGGAAAGACTAAAGAATAGGAATATGGGAGTACCCGAGATTAGGGAACTGGCCCGAAATATATGATTATATTGTCCCGCATAATTGTCCTGACTAATTCTCTACCCGGACTTGACAGAAGTCTTTCCTTCCCTGACGACTTTTTCGCAAGGTTGTCACTAGGTAAAAAAACTGTTAGGATATCGTTTATCGACGTATTAACCGCGTATGGTTACTTGAAGAATACCGTATTTTGGCGCCCTTTTGCAGACCGTCTTGCACCGGTATTGTTTCCGTATGAACGTGAGCTTTCATACGGTATGGACACCTTACCATACCCACAAATTTCCTGGTTTCTTCCAAAAATTAGGTATGACCGTGGTATGTGTATCGTAGCTAGATGGATTCAGTACCGCATTCAGACCATATCCACACCGTATTTTAGTAGCACTCACACTGCATCAATACCGCATTCTAACAGCATTCATACGGTTGAGAAAAAAAAATTAAAAAAAAAAAAAATGGGAAACCCGAGAACGGCGACGCCTCGGCGGAGGAAGACATGTATAGAATGTCATTTGAAAATCATGCTGTCCCGCATATTTCAACCGATGCAGGGATAGCATGATTTTTAAATGAAATTCCATATATGTCTTCGCACGAAAGCGTCGCTCTTTTCTGAGCAAGACATATCGGACTATTCTCTGTATATTGGATTTATTAACGAGAGAAAACTACAATAATTCACTAACTTTACATGAAGAGACATATAACATTGCAAGCATAATTTTCATATTTATGTCGTCAACTACGAAAATATTAATCGGAGCAAGAAGTACATAATAGTATACTGAACAGAAAATACGTATACTATAGTATACTTCAGGTAATTCCCGTAATTGTTGCCTAATTCATTGTCATAATATTAAATCGTACATCAAGTGAGCGAAAGAGGGGATTCTAGTGGTAGGCTTCAAGGATGCGACGAAAAAAACAGACGGGGTCCAGGGGCGAGCCACATTTTCCTTCTCGAAATCTGGAATCTTGTACTCATACGCCAGCGGTACTTTGTTCCGGTCCTTCCCTCGTCGATCGTTCGTATTACATGCTCCGTCTTTCGGTGAAGTACGCCCCCGTAGCGAAGCAGTATCGCCTGAGGCGGCCTTGACAATTCAGCAGCCGTATACTCGGTGCGTTTGCAGTCCATTCGCGTTACCGCATCATCCGTGGTACCTGAACAATTTCAATAAACGATTTTAATGAATTTTCATTATTATCAACCTTTAATACCATTAATAGCAAATGGCGTACGTATGTTAATGCTAACCTCCGATCATTACAATAGTAGCACGACACCGGACGGATCCGCGTACAATACATTATCTTCCGACGGCGTTCTCTCTTGTGAAATGGCATCTGGATGAGACTGGAACGAGCTCGGTACTTCTACGCTTCCTCCCGGTATCGCCGCATGTCCCGTTGTATCGCACGTTCGCGCACTCCTTTGATGGTAGTCATCTACCTGAAAATTATCAACATGCGAATATGGCGGTACACGGTGCCGAGTGTATACTACATTTGTTGGATTCTGACACATATGAAGTTGCACCCAAATTCGTCCGTCTTCTCTTTTGCTAGTATAAGTATAGGGAAAAAGAGAACAAAAGAATTGGGCGCATGCAACTTCATATATGTCATAATCAAACACACCTAGTGTACATACCTACTATATTCTAGGTTATGCCTCAAAATTTTCATCGCATTTCAACGCGGGTATATCAAGGTATTGTACAACAGCTCTACGTAGTTCATACCTGAACGCTACATACACACGAGAGTTGAGGAAGTTAAGCAATTTTCGTAACGACTGATTTCAACAGAGAGCTCGTAATTATGGCGGCGCGACAGCATAACGGTTTCAACGTCCAACCGTTCTACTATTTATATCTTCATACATATTAATCGTATCACATACTTACCTCGCATTTGCTTCCTCCTTCAGGTTCCGATTAATCCTTCGGCTTCGTCCTTTGTCGTCTCTTCCATAAGAGGCGTAATCACGGAATTTGTAACAATTTTCACGTAGTAGGATCACTTCTTTGTTCGCCAGTAGCCCAGCAGTCTCACCTCATACGCGTCCACCGCGGCCATATGCAATGGAGTCGAATCGAATATTCCAGTCTATTCCGTTGCTACACAGGCGTGACGTATATATCTAACTACTTTTCTTGTGTATCCATATATCTATTTATCGAACTTGTGACTGCCACCAAGGCGGTGAGTGTCGCCAACATAGTTGCACCGCGTGATTCACACTACCTCATTAATTGTCATCGAAAAATTACAGTTTATTGTTTTCAATAACCACTCATCCTGGGCAAGCGACTGGCTCAAGAACAAGAGATTTCAATTAAAGACAGCGAGTCGGAAGTGAGGAGCGACTTGTGCGACGGAACGAATGTCTGCATGTTAAGTGTACACCAAGCGTGTTTGATTTTGACCGATATGAAGTCGGCACCACAGTCTTCTGTCCTTTTCTATCCTTCATGGCTACATAGGAAAAGAAAGAGACAGAAGACAGTGGGGCCAACTTCATATCGGTCATAATCAAACACGCCAAGCGTACAAGTTAGAAACTTCCCTTCGGACTTCGTAAGTTCAGAGTCATTTAGTTTCTAAAGTCGTGCGACATCGCGCTTCCCTTCGTACTTATTACGTTTCACTTACTTTAGAGTTTGTAAAGTCGTGTATACGACTTCGCGCTTCCCTTCGTACTTCGTACGTTCCTAACTATTTATAGTTTGTAAAATCGTGTATGCGATATCACGATTCCCTTCGTACGCTTCGTACGTTTAATATTGTCAATTAATATACAATGCAAAATAAATTATTTTCATACTGATATGCGATTGTCTTTGGAATTCGTTTATTGTACCGGAATCCCAATCCACCAAATGTACCTAAAATATTTCCAATTTCTTTAAAAAAAATTTTATCAGACGAATATCTCAAATTGTCAACAATCATTCCGACACAGTTCTTGTGGATTTCGTTATAAAATTCGTATAATGAGATAAAACAAAAAAGTATACATACCGTATTATCGAAAACCATACCGTATGGGAACGGTCCAAATACGGTCGAAAGACGTTCTGCATACTGCAGTCTAACCGTTTGCAAAAGGTATTTCATTGGTAGTTTGATTGAGGGGCATTCGGTTTGCAGACCCTCTACCAACTGTTCGGATACGGTATGCCAAGGAGCGCCAAAATACTGTATTGAGAAGGTACAAGCCCCGTTTTCAGACGGTACTGCCACGCTGATAATACCAATACCACGAGAATACACGCAAAATACGGTCGAAAACTGTTAAAATACGTTTCGAAAAAGCCGTCAGGGTTAAGAAATAAATATATACATATATATATAATGATTCACATGAGTTGCCTACCATAGGGCGTGGCAAGTTCCCAGTGAACGTCTCTTTATATGTAATATTTGGCTTTGATTATTATTTAAGAAGGATTCAGTCAAGAATGGAGTTGGAGAACGGAAGATCTGTTTATCGTGGGGGGTATCGGTCACAGATCTTCGAAAGAATGGATGATACAAAGATACGAAACATCCGAGATTAGGGCTAGGTCCGAAATACTATTGTATTGTATCGAATGAGTACTATAGAACTACTAGATCCCTTCCGAACTTGACTGAAGTCTTTCCTTAAATTATTTACTCACTAAAAAGAACGAAAATTAAATAAAATAGACTTGATGGTTGGTAACTATAACAAGCTATGAGTATACGGCAACTCCGCGACCAGGTGTAAGAGATAGGTCCCGAAATACTGGAAATACTATCCTGACCTTTCGCTCAGAATACTCATAGAAATTATACTACCAAAGAGAATGTCTATGGGTATACAGACCATCAAGAATTAATATGAAAGTATACGCTTCAAATTTTATTCTTTCTTCACGCGTTTCGGGTACCGCATCTTTGGTGAGCTAGCATTATGGGTAGATGTATCTACCTCGGCCGCAGGTGTATCTGCCTCAGACGATTGAACGAGCTCAACCATCTCGGTCAGTTGAGTAAACGCATGTCCCTCGAACGGTTGAGCAGGTGGCTCGACTGAAAAAATATAAAACGCTTTAATCGTTCGAAGTACTAAAATTAGCGTGTTTGAATTATGTATTTTTGACAGCCTTTACCTTGTGGACAGTTTGATGACTCAGCAGTCATCGACGCTTCAACAGCCTGTATGATGGATTCGAATTTGTACCGACCGTTATTATAATTGTGCTTTTGATCAGCGTTGAGATATAATTTTGCTGCTTGGATGCACTTCATACATTTTTCCCACTTTATTCTCAGTAACGGAATGCCGCATCTATCACAAAACCAAATTTGTGGTGTTGCATGGCTGGGTAACAGTTGGTGATCCAGCTCAACATCCCACGGTCCAGGATTTCTAATCACACATTGTTCACAAAATATACCCAATTTCGTGGGGTCTTTCAAGTACAGTGTATTGTAACACCGAGCTTGTAATCGGAAAATCTCCCAGAAATCCTTTTCACGCTCAGCCCATTCCTTTTTATAAGGTAAAGCCCATACCTGAACCATGGGAATCAGTTGCTTAACTGTAGCCGTTTGAAAAAGATTTGGAAGCGCTGAAATAAAAAATTAGAAATCGACGAATTGAAAGATTCCAGTAATGCACAGAACCACACACGCGTAAAGACTTTGCAATACCCACACATTTGAAAATTGGTGATATATTTTGATATTTTTTTAATCGAACGAAACTCAGCACTGCACTCTCGAGATCTAATTTGCGAATGAGATCGGTATGCGATTCTTCAGTGTGCAGACTTCCAAAGCCGTATACAACAATAAAAATAAAATATATACTTACCCTCGGAGTCTTTGTCGCGTACATATTGAAGTTAGAGCCTCACCGGTAGCTTATAGTTTGATTATCTAGAAATCAGACGATCATATGTCAAGCTATACAACGTACCGAATATTCTAAACAATACGATAACCACGTTGTCTTGAGCGATTCGGCGAACCACAGTAATTTCGTAGCTAAGTAGTTGAAGACGTTAAATTTCTAAAGATATAATGTGAATAATAACAAGCCTACCGATATAGTACCTACGCACGCATACATATTATTTATTACTAACGGTATTACAATCTGCATAAATTCACCTCTAACTGCCACGTAAGCGAACGAATGTAGAACGTAACACTTGTGAAATAAGTTCTTCAACAGAAAGCCTTCTGATTTTTAGAAAGAGGGGAAGTTTACAAGGTAAAGCACGTACACATATTTAATTTTACCTCTTATAAACGGTCTATTCATGCCGTTTTCTCACTCATTCGCGTTTTACTCGTGCAAGAAGGTGTACACCCCTGAGAAGAAAATCTTCGCGTATCTTACACTGAAGAATTTAAAAAATTATCTTCAAAAAATGGACTGTGAAAAAATAAACAAAGTTTGCCGCATGGACGACTTCCTACCAACGAAGAAAATATCAGAGCTTGAGGTTGGGAAAGATTACAAAGTTACGTCATTCAAATCTGTTACGACCAAGTTCGGTCCTAGAACCATGGTTGTCATCGAAGATAATTTTACAATGTTTCTACCAGCCAGAATATCAAAGGCATTCAACGATGATAAGGATCAATTCAAACTACATGAATCTGCTGCTGCAGAAGATCGTCTACGTCTGCGGTATCTCGGTGGACAATATAACCAGTGCGAATTTCTTTACAATTAAAGCCTAGTATGAAACTAGTACACTTGCTATATTTAATTCTACCGAAAGTTGGAGTGTTAAAAAAAAAAGAATAAAAATATCTTAATATTAAATTAAAAGAATGTATTTCTATAAAGTTATTCTTCCTTAACTTCTATTAGTTTACTCTGATGTGCGGTATACATATAGACTGAGAAATGGATGCTGAAACGTGTTTGAAGTTAATAAACATTGTAGAAAGTGCCTACAAACTGCTAGACGCTGCACCACTTCCTCAAATCGAGCGATGGACAAAATTTTGTAACCGTAATATCAGACTCTTGAATAAAATCTTGAGAACAGTTACTCTTTTTGTTGGAGAAAGACACAGAATTGTTACAACAGTTTCCATACTCCAGTCCTTAGGCGAAAAATTCAAAGACAGGCAACGAAGTGGCAAAGGTATTGGAACATCGAAGAGAAGGCTAAAAGACAGAGTTCAGTGGAAGGACTTGGAATCTGTATTCAAAGGTCGAATACGCACTGGTGTTATTATAAATCTGCGTCACAAAGATCTGAGTTTTTTTTTTGCAGGATTCGAAAACCACAGCTGTCATACGATTAAAGAATTCTCTGCAGCAAGGAGGTAATCTGAAAGTCAACGGTGTACTGGCTTGCAAGTTTTCTATTCTAAAAAACTGTGAAACCATCGAAGAGATGAAATTTTTCAATACGAAAAATCAAGTTATCCTGCACGAAACGGATATTAAGAGATGGTTCGATGAGAATCTGATCGATCGTCTGCTGATGAAAGTTGAGGATTTTCAAGAGCGGGACTCGGGTTGGACACTAATCGAAAGTGTCAACTTAATGATCAATATCAATCGGTATCAGCCGCTACGTGGAGGTTTATCCACGTACGTACATCTACCTCTAGATATACAGAAGAAAAAGGCTGTGGTGAACATCAAGAACAGTGATGAATTCTGCTTCCTGTGGGCTATCGTCTCAGCACTTTACCCTGCAGATAGTCATGTTGATCGAACAAGTTCTTACCCCCATCACAGCACGATATTTAACTGTGAGGGTATCAAGTTTCCTATAGCTTTGAAAGATATCTCGAAATTTGAGCAAATTAACTGTCTAAAAATTAATGTTTACGGTCTGAAAACCGTTCCGAATAAACCTAATGAAATAGTGCCCCTTTATTTGAGTAAAAATAAGTCAGATAATCCCACAATTCACCTTATTGCTATAGATAGTTATGTAGAAATCAATCATCAGTTCGCTTTCCACTTTGCTTGGATCAAAAATCTATCTAGGTTGTTAAGTTCACAACTGTCGAAGCATAAGAGCGCGAAATTTCTGTGTGATAGATGTCTATGTCATTTCCAAACTCAAACCTCATTCGAGAGACACAAACAAGACTGTGAAAATATTAACAATTGTAGGATGATTTTACCTGCAGAACAAGATAAAATATTAAGTTTTAGAAATTATAGATACAAGGAGTCTGTACCGTTTGTTGTATACGCTGATATAGAGTGCATCCTTGAATCAACGGAGAATGAGAACTTATGTGAAAAGCATATCCCGCAGAGTATAGCGTACTACCTACATTGCGACTTTGACGATTCTCTTTCGAAATTTGAAATCAAACGTGATTCCGATTGCATCCAATGGTTTATCGAACAGTTGCAAAAATTGGCAGAATTAGTGGATTTTCACTTAAAAAGAAACGTACCGATACAACAACTTACTAGCGTGCAAATACAAGATTCTTATAATACTAAAGTATGTCATATTTGCGAAAAGCCATTCATACCGACCGATGAGAAACATCGTGATCATTGTCATTTCACAGGCCAGTATCGCGGTATGGCGCATCCGGGTTGTAATTTAAATTATAAAACTTTGCATATTATTCCAGTAGTTTTTCATAATCTATCCGGTTATGATTCACACTTCTTAATCAAAGCTTTGGCTGCGCTATTTGATGGTGAATTGCATATTCTTCCGGTCAATAAAGAACGGTACATTTCTTTTACCAAAAAAATCAAAGACACAAATGTAGGTTTACGATTTATCGATTCATTTCGGTTTATGGCGAGTGGATTAGATAAACTGGCATCATATCTGAACAACAATGATAAAACAATTACACGAAGGTATTGTAATAGCGCAGAGGAATTCGAGTTACTTACGCGAAAGGGGGTATTTCCTTACGAATATGAGTCATTCCACGTCAAACCGGACAAAATAAATCAAAAATTGACCTCGATGTTTCCGATTTCGTTCTAATTTTTTTAACGGGTTCTTTGGAACAAATAAATTGATCAAACAATTTTTCGTTTTTTTTTTTCCGCCCCTATTTTCCAAGTTACACGGGGGTGAAATTCACGAAAAACGGCCAAAAATCGAAAACATACTCCTCTTCAAACGGTCATATCTTTGGCTGCGTTTGTCCTAGAGTCTTCTTTCGAGAACCATTTTGAAGCTATTGAATGGCACTATTATTATATATTTATTGAATTCTGCGACAAAGAGCGATTCCATTTGTTATAAACAAATATATTATTCAAACGTGGTTTTCTAGGTGAGAACCACGCTTTAAAATTCCCAAAAAAATATGAGCGTATTCCTTGATCAATTTCCTATAAAACTGGTAAGTTATAGAATGGAACTCCGATGGAAACTATATTAAAACGATTTATTTATAAGCGACGGCGCGCGCTGCCGCTGAGAGACCTGGCTCGGGTACGTATAGCTCGCGTAAGGAAGAAATGGTGGGCATCTAGATCTATATTAAAAAAATTCACCATGTCAGAAAACAATGTATATCATATTAGTTTATTGAATATCCAACTAACGATAAGTAAATCATGATCCTAAATCTGACATAAGGATCCTCTAGTCACATTATATTATACCTATATGTATAATACCTGAATTGATGAATACACTATAATTAATTCGATAGAAGTTTGGTTTATTCATATAATTGCTTCCATAACTGTTGAAGTTAAAGCAAAAATATGAATAATTATATTATTGTTAAAGTTAGTTGAAAGAAATAACGGGGCAATTTTTTGTCAAATTAAGAAAATAAAGCAATTAAATTAGGAAAGATTATTAAAAATTTTAGGGTGGTTTATTTGGAAACAACGGCCTGCACTGACTTTTCGGTATCAGAGTATCCCTTACATTAGTTATTAATTTATTTTTCGTTTGTGGCAGAATACAATGAAATGTCAGTGTACCATGAACTAATTTAGCTTTCCCGAAACGAGGCTGCAATGCAGTTCAGTGGAAAATTCTAAATCAGTATTTTTAATATTTTTGATATTCTGCACGCATAGAAAAAAAAAATTGTGGTGTATTTATTGGTTCCTGCAAGGATTCCAGACTTGCTTCAGCCGCTAGTCTTTAGAGGGCTCCTCCTAAGCCAATAACAAAAAAATAAATTAATGCGACTAACAAAGAATGAATTAATAGACAAGAGATACTCTGATGCCGAAAAGTCAGTAGAGGCCGTTGTTCCTAAATAAACCACTAATTATAAGCAAATATAACGACTTCCAGGTATTATATATGGTATAATGTGACTAGGGGATCCTTATGTCAGATTTAGGATCATGATTTACTTATCGTTAGTTAGATATTCAATAAACTAATATGATATACATTGTTTTCTGACATGGTGAATTTTTTTAATATAGATCTAGATGCCCACCATTTCTTCCTTACGCGAGCTACACGTACCCGAGCCAGGTCTCTCAGCGGCAGCGCGCGCCGTCGCTTATAAATAAATCGTTTTAATATAGTTTCCATCGGAGTTCCATTCTATAACTTACCAGTTTTATAGGAAATTGATCAAGGAATACGCTCATATTTTTTTGGGAATTTTAAAGCGTGGTTCTCACCTAGAAAACCACGTTTGAATAATATATTTGTTTATAACAAATGGAATCGCTCTTTGTCGCAGAATTCAATAAATATATAATAATAGTGCCATTCAATAGCTTCAAAATGGTTCTCGAAAGAAGACTCTAGGACAAACACAGCCAAAGATATGACCGTTTGAAGAGGAGTATGTTTTCGATTTTTGGCCGTTTTTCGTGAATTTCACCCCCGTGTAACTTGGAAAATAGGGGCGGAAAAAAAAAACGAAAAATTGTTTGATCAATTTATTTGTTCCAAAGAACCCGTTAAAGAAATTAGAACGAAATCGGAAACATCGAGGTCAAAAAGGTGTCCGGTTTGACGTGGAATGACTCATATGTAGATAGCTGGGCCAAGCTTGACGAGAAGAAATTACCGCCAATTGAAAAATTCTATTCAAAATTGAACAATACAAACGTCGCGGAAGTGGATTATCAACACGCAATAAAAGTTTGGGATACGTTTAATATTGTTACATTGGGTGAATACTCCGATTTATATTTGAAGACGGATGTTCTACTCTTAGCGGACATTTTTGAAAATTTCCATCGTAATTGTCACTTGACATATAACCTGGATCCTCTGCACTACTACACCGCCCCTGGACTCGCTTTCGACGCGATGCTCAAGTCCACGCGCGTTGAGCTAGAACTTCTGACCGATGTGGAGATGCTCTTATTTATCCAAAAAGGGATTCGAGGTGGTGTAGCTCAGTGCTCAAACCGGTATGCTAAAAGTAACAATAGATATATGGGTACGGACTTTGATTCTAGCCAAGAGGAATCCTACCTTATGTACTTTGATGTAAACAATCTGTACGGTGGAGCGATGAGTCAGTACCTATCTCGTGGGTCTTTCCAGTGGGAATACGAGTCGATTAATGTTTGTAATGTTCCTGATGATTCACATATAGGATACATTCTTGAAGTAGACTTGGAGTATCCTTTGGAACTTCACGAAACACACAAGGACCTACCTCTCTGCCCCGAACACTATGCACCCTCCCACAGTAAAAATTCGAAATTAATGACTACTCTTTTCCCGAAAAAAAGATACGTTGTTCACTATCAAAATTTGAAACAGTACTTAAGCCTGGGTATGAAATTATCGAAAATCCATAGGATCTTAAAATTTGAACAAGCTCCATGGCTCAAACCGTACATAGATCTGAACACTGAATTGAGAAAAAAATCGAATACCGAGTTTGAGAAGAATTTCTTCAAATTGATGAATAACGCGGTATTTGGTAAGACTATGGAGAACGTAAGAAAGCAAAAGGAAGTTGGATTAGTGACGAAGTGGGAGGGCAGGTATGGAGCGAAAGCACTCATCGCGAAACCGAATTTTCACAGCTGTATTGTATCAAGAGACTCGGTAGAGTCTCGCGCCAAGTATATAAAAAAACAGAAAATATAAAGACGTAGCGCGCTCGACCGAGTCTATATACCGCACCGACTAGACTTTGACGGAGTGAGGGTATAATGTTTCATATATTCTAGCGAATTCTAGCATATTTAGTAGTATCCTAAGATCGACGATTTAGGTCAAGATTAAGGGTTAAAATCCCCTTCATTTGAGTCAAAGATCAATGCGATCGGTGCTCGGAGCGCTGAGATATGTTCTTTTCTATTATTTGAAGTAGTCAGTTTCATCACGAATAAAAGTCATCTCCGGCCCAGATTTTTCGCTCCGCTCTCGGTTCCATGCGCATATAAATGACATAGAGAGTCGCTGTATGAGACGAAAGTTACATAGGAGCAAACTCAAATGGGGTATGGTGGTCTATACGACATTAATATAATGCCTTTGGTCTATGGCTTAAGGAATACAGTCCAACGTGCGCACAGTGGTGCGCACGCAAGCAATATAAATATCTGTCATGCATAAGACTTTGAGGTTAGGATAAATAGTTGTCATCAATTAATTTCCATAAATTACATAAAAAAAAGTACATATAATGGCAGGATGCACAAAACTATGATCTAAAATGTTACACATTGAACTTTTGAATGAATTTATTTGAAAATATATTATAATTCTCCAATTTATGTGACGCCAGTTTAAAAATGTTTGTCACTACATTATAGTTCTAGGTGGATCTTTCGAGTTGGGTGAAACGACACCTATTCTGAAATCCTTTTCTGAATTTTCGGGATATAACGCTTCTGATGGTATATTGATAACATATACGCCTATTTACGAAAGCTCTCTTCAGAGTAGCTATATAGGTAGCGGATGTACAGGGTGTCCAATAGGAAGTTGCTAAAACTAATCGGCTCTCATTTCAAAACACGTGCACAGAATCAGAAAAGCCAAATTGCTTTAAATAGAGGAAACTCTGCAGTTTTGAACGCACATAAATAAAACCCAGTCAAATATTTTTTTATGTCAATTTATCACATCTTATAAAAATAACGAAAAAGTACAGTGATTAATGATAGATATTTTTGAAGTACGAACCGTTAGATTGTGCACAAAAATCAATTCTCTTTTGAAAACTGTGAAAAAATTTGTCTAACATATCGTGCGTAATGCCGCGAACCACTTCCTGGATGGCCGCGATAAATCTTCTACTGTCCTGGAGTGTACCATACTCCACGAAGTTATCGATGATCCTAAAATACCTTTTCAGAGTGTTTTCGCTGGCAACTCTATGAGTTCCAAACTTAGTACGAAACCCTCTATACGCATTACTATAAATGTTTCCCCTCGAGAAGAAGCACTCAATAAGAAATACTTTTTCTTCAGTGGTGAGCTCACTCATTTTGACGCACATATACTTGCTTTAACCACGGCTGGAATAAAACTGCCGGGCCTCAGGTTTGCGCCTTAGAATAAGGGACCCCTATTGAATTCATGGAGGGAAGAGACACTTATTTAGTTCTAGTAACTTCCTATTGGACACCCTGTATTTCGCTAGCAAACTTCAATTGTCAGATGTATTTGGATGATTGTTTAGTTTTCACCAGATGTGTACCATAGAATCCTTCAGTCACTGGAAAGTTTATTACTCATGTCGTGTATTTTGTGTAAGCAAGTAACAAGATAGTTGATAATGACTTTGCATGTACACCAAGCGTGTTTGATTTTGACCGATATGAAGTTGGCACCATAGTCTTCTGTCCTCTTCTATCCTTCGTGGCTACATAGGAAACGAAAGAGACAGAAGACAGTGGGGCCAACTTCATATCGGTCATAATCAAACACGCCAAGCGTACAAGTTTCCAAATCATATATTCTATCATTCAAAGCAACGCTAATTTAAAAACGTTCTTCACGTTACAGTTGTAGCTAGTTCTATTTTACTTTGCGGCAGGCTAGTCCAGAGGGTATTTACGCTCACAGACTATTGAGTTTCACAATATATTGTTCCTTCACAACTACCAGAAGTGAAAGAAAGCAACGCATCACTTTATCCTATTTTCTATATAATTCTATATGTATAATTATCTCAAGGGACACAACAATGTTTGAATGGTATCTTAAATGTTAAATTGGTTTCACTACAATGCTTTATTGCAGGTAACAATATTGAAGATATGGTTTATTCCTATACTTATTATTATCTTTCATTATGCTTTTAGATATGACCATACTGTCCATAACTATATAATATTCATCTTTGAAATCATTATGAAAGAGAAGAAGCAGATATAGGTAATATTACAAGCATGACGATACGTGTGTATAGTTCCTATGTATTTATAATAGGAATAAACGGTATCTTAAATAATGTTACTTCCAATGAAGCTTTGTATTGAAACCAATTTGAGATATAAGATGTCATTCAAACATTGGTAACCCTAGAGATAATTATATAGAATTATATAGAATTACATAGAATACAAGATAAAGTGATGCGTTGTGACAGGATGAGAAAATGTTATCTTTTATTTCCTTTCGCTTCTGGCGGTTGTGAGAGAACAATATATTTTGGAACTCAGCAATCTGTAAGCGCAAATATCTTCCCGACTAGCGTATCACTGCAAAGTGAAACTACAGTTATGGGCAAAAAATTTAACTCCAATCAGGGGAGTTCTTATCGGTTTTCGTAGTTATCATGTACTGAGGTTTCACCGTATTCCGCTAGAGCGCTGACTGTGCTAGGTGGTTAGCATTACAGGTGCGTACGGTCCTCAGGTATAGATAGTCGATAGATCAATTTATAAATTGAGTGGCGTTTGGAGAATTAACTTCTTAATAAATTATTACGAAGTTTCACACAACATTTTATAGCTTGTTTGTAATCTGGCGTGTCAACGTTTCATTTGACTGCTTTCTGGACATTTCCGTATTAGCAACCTCGTTCGAGATTTATACAAATCGAATGCAATAAATCGATAGCTTGGAATGGTCGCATTGCTAGAGTTATGAGCCAGTTATCCCTGACACGTCATCACCTACTTCACTAGCTGTATAATTAGTACAGGATTAGGTTTTCTTTCGCAGAGGAATTTATAGTTCTATATAACCGCGAAGGGTCAGAAGAAGAAGAAGTTGAACAAACGCATAGCGAATTTGTCTTTCATATAGTGCTGGGCGTGTACAGAATTCACAAATATTATTTTATTAGTTATATACTTAGTTTACTTATACTTAGTTAGGTTAGGATATAAAAAAAGGCAGCTTTGCGCCATAATATCCAAAGGCTGCTTTGCGCCATATTATCCAAAGGCTGCTTTGCGCCATTATATCCAAAGGCTGCTTTGCGCCATAGTATCTAAATAAAGGCTGCTTTGCGCCATAGCATCTAAATAAAGGCTGCTTTGCGCCATAGTATCTGAATAAAGGCTGCTTTGCGCCATAAGATAAAAAAAGCAGTACGCTATACCACGAGGCTGTAGTGCACAAATCAAAATAGACATACAAATAGAACTTGTGCAAAAATAACTTCCGGTCATGTCAGATTGCCAGGTGCCGATTTTACATAAGAAATACTTGGATATGATTAGAAATGGTGACAAATTGTATGATGATCATATGGATCACTTTGCGTTGCTCGTGAAACGCTGCTCTCTATATGCACCTCAAGAGACGTGGCGAGTACAATTGCCAGATACGATCAAACCAGTTTCGCCTACCACTAAGTACATTCAAATACTTCATAGTGGTAATTCCGCAGCTGACGAACACTGGATATGCAGTTGCTTTGATTTAAAATCGATATTCATCTATGACTCTGTAAACTCAAAGATCCTTCACAAAGACCATGAAATATATTTAAGAAAGTTGTTCCCATTTTATCCATTTGATTCGAAGCCAATCAAATTTCCTACGGTTCAACGACAACTTAACGGGTCAGACTGTGGAGTATTTGCCATTGCCTTTGCGATCACGATTATGAATGGTCACAAACCAGACAAGATAACATATGATGCGTCACTCATGCGAACGCACTTAATAAAAAATTTTGAAAATAATGTGATCGAAAATTTTCCATGCATAATTAATACGAAGAAAAATATTGCTTGGAATAAGCGTGAAATCTGCAGCGAAGGCGGTCACAAACACAACTTGAAACAAAATGAACAAAAAACGTGGGCTCAAATTGTTCAACGATCACAGATATGCAATACACAGCCAAGAGCGGTGAACAAAAGTACAAGTTGTTCCGGAAAACAAGTAACGCAAACACCGACAAATGCAAACGTTGCATCCACGAGTGATCGAAATTTAATCGCAAATGATACCAATGTTTACCTACATTCAAGACAAGAACTTACAGATGCTAGATCTAGCGCAGATAATATTATAACTGTTAGACAATCCACAGGATCTAATCGGAACTATTATGAAGTACCCGTCAGTTCATTTGAAACACGAGTATACGACGAGCATGTAAGTACAGCGACGGCGGTGTCTGATAAAAAACGACGGCGCCGTGATCGTCGCAATGCTCAACCGATTTTAGATAAGACGGCTGTTCAGACAATTACACATGGTGATTGGCTTAATGATCTTCATATGGATCACTTCGTGTATCTTGTTAAAAGCTTGTCCGAATATTCACCCAGGGAGACATGGCGGGTGCAAATGCCTTGGACAATAAAATCCGTTTCTCCTAACGTCAGGCATGTGCAGATACTGCACAGTGGTGATATGCACTGGGTATGCGCATATTTCGATACTGAATCGATCTTCATATATGACTCTTTAAATTCAAAGAGCCTTCATGAAGATCACAAAAAATATTTACGGAATCTATTTCCATTTTATCAGTTTCAAACAAACCCTGTAAAATTCCCTACAGTTCAATACCAACCCAACTCGTCGGATTGTGGGGTATTTGTTATTGCCTTCGCGACCTCGCTCATAAACGGACATAGGCCGGAGGAAATTACGTATGACGTTACTCTAATGCGAACACATCTATTGAAAATGTTCGAAAATTATATGATTGAAGAGTTCCCACGATTTAGTAATATTGAAAGCACGGCTCCACAAGTAATTGTTGCTAATCGTAAACGTTTACTTTACTCGGGAAGCATTCAGCAAACATATTCCAATAAAAATTCAGATAAACGGTGCCAAGAATCACAGTCCAAGAGGGCGAAAATTGTTCCGAAAATTGAAGAAAAGGCAAATTCACATTTGACGCCCGTGAAACATATTACATGTGCGTTACGTCAAAAATTTCTTAGAAACCTCGCAGAGACATCAGAAATCTCTTCGTGTAATCAGGACTCAACGGTGAATGACAAAAATGAACATATCAGTCTCAACGCAGACCAAGAAACTATGGAATTTATGGCATTCACTGAAAATAATGAAGAGTCATTACGGGTCATTACGGAGAATTCGGTTATAGATACCGTCATCACCAAACAACTTTCTATAAAGTATAGTAACGAAGACGATAATAAGGTCGACAGATCACTGAGAGTAAATGAATGTATTATCACACCTGTAACCATAACGACAGTAGTGGATGATAAAATGCAGCGAGAGCGTAATCGGTATCAAGCTCGCAAAGAACAAATCAATGCGCGTAAACGTGCTGCATACGCTGAAAGAAAAAAAATTACACATGCAACTATAACGAAAGTAGCGTACGATAAAATGCAACGGGAGCATGATCAGTATCATGCTCGCAAAAAAAAATCAACCCACAGAAATGTGCGCAATATGCTGAAAAAAATTCAAAAAATAAAACACGTCATGCTGCCGACCTTTTGAACGTTCAGAAAATTCTAGCTGACAAGAAAGAATTTCATCGTTTGAAACTTGAAAAAAAGAAAATTCGCAAACGAGAAATTTATCTTCTGAACGTTGAAGAACAGCGAGCTCGAAAACGAAAGCCTTATCTTTTAAATGTTGAAAAGTACCGGGCGAAAAATCGTGACGATTATTTGGCAAATAGATTCAATCCGAATCGTCGGAGATTCAAACAAAAAATATTTAACAACATTAAAAGGCGCCATATAACTGTAAGTGTTACTAACAGAATTATAAGGAAGTATCAACGCATCCATACTGCTAACACGATATCATTGCTACAGTCGAGAGAAAAATATGTTGCAAAAATTTTACCAATGATGGGTGAACAATCAGAAACAGACAACAGGATGAAAGCTGAGTCGATTGTAAAATGGTGTATTCACGATAGGGATTTGAATATCCGCGTTATGAGGAACACTTTGAAAACTGTCAAGAAAAAGGCGGAAATATGCATAACACGGGCTGGGCAATGCATAGACCATAACATCGAAGATGCACTGACCGCTTCATGCGGTTCCTCAAAACACATTCCCTCGGCTGAACCCTATTTTCTGGAAGCTGCGTATGCGAATTTTCAGATTTCCGAATCAACCATCATTAATCCAGCAGGGCAAGCTGTAAACATTTTGCCGTTAGTAACGAAACTCAACAAAAACGGAAAAACCGGAAAAAAAAGTTGGCTCTGCGGTGATATGTGTAAAACAAAAGATGCTGCTCTGCTTCAGAAATATGTTGACTTCTTGACAATTATTTCAACGTGCACATTGAAACATATATCAAAATTCATAGGTTTGTTGCATTGTACAGCGAAACACATAGATACTAAAAAAGGTCATTCGATTATTTGCTACATGGCTGGTGCAACCTGCGAATCGATCTTCTTACCTGTTTTAATCTTATCAGCACATTTTCCATCTGTGCGGTATATACAGAGGCTGGTATACGAATTATGGAAATGTTATGATATAATTTCCATTATCGATAGGGCATTAAATGATGCCGATATCGAAAAACTACAAGAAATTTCAGAAGCAGTGCAGCAAAAAGTAAATACTATACCGAATAATTGTGTTAATGAAATTGATTTGAATGAAGAAAAAATCAAATCCGAGTATTTACATGCTTTCAGAGCTTTAACGAAACGTTCCATGGATAGTCCTCGTTTCGCATGTGTATCTTGCGATAAGCTTCGCTTTCAAAGAGATGTGACAAATATTCACAATTTTAGAAAACCAATAACGAATAAAATTTGGTTAGATTTAATGGAACACGCTGCAACACGAGATATTGCCTGTGATTATGTTTGCAATTATTGCCTTCCAAAACTTCGTAAGAATATCATGCCAGCTAGATGCGTTTTAAACAAACTTATTACTAAAATCGTACCAGAAGTTATATCATCCTTGAATGATTACGAGCGCATTTTGATCCAAAGAGCTAAGGCGTTTCAATCCGTTCAAAGAATGGGCACCGTGGCAAACAAAAATTTACCTCACAGAGAGATGGTGCAGAAAGTAAGGGGCAGGACGTTTCATTTGCCCTTACCCATGGAAGAAACTTTGAAAAAAATTTGCCCCTCTACGGAACCAATTAATCCTCATCACGAGCTATACATATTGGTTCGCGGTATTCCCACGAAATCCAAACTAGTATGGGAACAATTAGTCGATATTAATAAAGTATGGGACGCATTATTATGGCTTAAGATAAACAATCCTCAATATTCGGAAATCGAACTGCCAGCGTCGGCTGATCTTTTGTTAGATAATATTGAAGAGGTTGAATTTGAAATACAAAATACAGAAATAGTTCATGAGAAAGAGGACCATACGTTGGTGGATGACGCAATTTGCGATGAAGCAGATGTAAAAGCGCGTACGGCATTATTGACTCAGGTCTCAGAATCAGATGAATTATACGAACAATTCACCGTATACCCAATGTACGAAAAACGGACGAATGAAACTGCGACGAATCTTTACCAAATGTTGAAAATTCACGCTGTGCCTTTAGATAATCGTAACAAAAGTCTCGATTTGCAATGCTTTCCGCATTTGTATCCGTATGGCTGTAACGGACAGCAGGAAGATAGGCCGACACGGCTTACCCATGCAGAATTCATCAAGTCGAGACTTATGTCAAAGCATCCACAATTCCGGTCAGATCAGCAATATCTATTCTTCTTATTAAATGACGCTAACAATCGTCAATTGAATAGTGGTATTTATTATAAACTGAATATAACGAACCCAAGCGAGCGATTTACCGCGGCGAGTTATTTAGAAAAACTTTCGAGGGAAGAGTTGGAAGGAAATCTTAATGCTGTATTTTCAAGACTGCGCAACACTCAACAGTATTGGAGTCGGCCAAGAAATGATTTATCTTGTATGATACATAATTACGGCCCGGCTTCATGGTTTCTAACACTTAGTGCAAGCGAATGGTTGTGGTCAGACATGACGGAATACCTTCGTGATGTTGGAGGCCCTTCTACCGCTAAGATGTCCCCTAGTCAATTAGTCGCCAATGACCCAGTGTCTGCATCACGGTTCATTGATAACAAGTTTCGAGCTATGCTCGATTTTATATGTTCTTCCGATAATCCTATCGGAGAGGTTACTCATTATTTTTGGAGGCGCGAGTACCAAGGCAGGGGAACTCAACATTTTCATTTATTAATTTGGGTCCAAGATGCTCCGATTCTCGGGAAATCCTCGAATGAAGAGGTAGCAAACTTTATTCAAAAATATGTGACGTGTCGAATGCCATCGAAGAATGTTTCACCTGATTTATATCGTCGAGTTAATACGCATCAGCGACACAAGCATAATTCTTATTGTTTACGTAGTAAAAAAAACAAAACCGGTCGTTCAGCCAAAGTGTGCCGATTCGGATTTTCTCGTCCTGTTACCAATAATTTTGTCATGAGAGATGTGGCTATTTCAATAGCTGGTAGGCGAAAACTCAAGTCGAGAAGCAGATTGTATGATCTCCCACGTACCGAAGAGGCGGCAAATATCAATGATTATAATCCAGCTTGTAATGATTCGATAGTCGAGTCTATCTCCTCACCACATATACAAAAGGATTTTTGATTTTAATTGAACTCATTAGTATTAAGGTTTTAAGTAAATAATATAACACAACAACAGGTCATTGAGCTGAAAACTACGACTTCATTTATTTATCGTTTTATGATGGAAAATTTAGCTCTATTTGGTTGCAAATACTTTCTTTGAGAATTTCGTTATCGAATCGTTGATATGAACAATATCTTTTTTTAAATTGTTGCAACAGGTCTTGGAGTTTATATCAAAATATCAACGATTCAAGCAATATTCTTATTATAAATTTCTGACAATCAGAGTCTAATAATCTTATTTTTAATGGACAAAACAGACGACACAGTACTCTTTAAGATGTTGAAAAACATCTGTGGGAAAGAAATAATGATACCGCTAATTTCGAGTACAGACAATGGACATTGGAACACTATAGACAAACATGCGGTATCATGAAATTTACACACACATAAGTTCAGTTATCTAAAAATGACTCAAAATGATTCAAAAAATGACATTATAAAGTAATTCGAATTAATAGCACTAATTATACATTCTCGACAAGTCTCTTAATTACGATGAGTTAATGGTGTAGCCGCATGGTATTATACTTATATTTTGTTCGAAGTTTAAGTTGATCGGTGATCTCGTCGTAATAGTGTTGTTTCATTGGACGAAGATTGTAGAGAGTATATAAATTTCTGATTATTATTTTGTGAACATTATTACTGATCAGTTTCACATTTCAATGATGATTCTAGATTACAATCAATCAACAACAATTAGTGACACGTCTGTCTTCCATCACGGCTCAGAGTCGAGAGCGCGAGTCTCCTTCTCTTCCGGCTAACCGGTTTATTAGTGCTAAACATCGACTGTGGTGTCGCATAGCGCACCACATGAGTCAAGTATTAGGCGCTAGCTTTGAATGCATTATATCGTTACAAGCTATTCTTGTTGCTTGGGAAGGGAACATGGATGTGCAATTTATCGGTGGAAAGTCGACTCTACTAAGCTGGTATGTGACGAAGTATGTAGCAAAGGCTGAGAAAAGCAACACAGACAAAGAAATGTTAGATCAGGTTAATTCGACCAAATCTCTATGTAGTCGTCTATGGAGTTTTGCTCAACGCAGATTAAACCACAGAGAATGTGGAGCGCTTGAGGCCGCTGATACTCTAATGGGGATTCCATTATACGGCACAGACCCACAGACAACCATCAAATGGATAGATGTTAATATGATCAGAAGCAGAAAAGTTAAAACTAGACTGGAAATTGAGTTGTTGGATGCTGATTCTACTGAAATCTTCTGTGATTCGTTAGTCGACACACATTATCCTGCTCGACCAAAAGAATTGGAATCGATCAACCTTTACGACTTTGCAAAATGGTGGGAAGTGACAAAATTAAGGCCTACAGCTCAAAATGTTGAATATTATCGGATGAGCAATTCATTGTACTTGAAAAAGCGAACTCACGGATGTCTTATCAATCACTATAAAAATAATGTTAACAATCAACCCGAACGTTATTTTTACGCATTATTGCTACTTTTCAAACCGTGGAGAGACGTAGATGAACTCAAAAGCGGATGTGATTCTTACGCACAGTCATTTCGATCACTGGAATTTGAACTTACGAAGGCATTGGAGTATCATGAACGCATGACAAAAAAAACAAAAGGGTATAGAGCATGCGAAGGAATTGATCGAGAAATGTATGACGGAAGCACATCAATCCCAAGGTAGCGATAATTCTAGTGTGGTTCCGTTAGGTTGTGAGCCTATGGAAGCTGAAGGAGCGATGAAGGAATTTCAAGAAGGCCTTGATAAAGTCGATACAGTTGATGTTTCGGAAATGATAGCTGAATTGAATACTGATCAGAAACGAGTATTCGATACAGTTACGTGTGCTTTAAGTTCAAGCAATATTCTACGCCTTTACGTCAGTGGAGAGGGTGGAACTGGTAAGAGTTTTCTTATCAAAACTATCAGGTCTTGGATTAAACAACATGCTGGTAAGGATACCGCTGTATCTGCACCCACTGGAATAGCAGCATTTAATATTGATGATTTGACTATTCATAGATTGTTTCAACTACCAGTTGAACACGGGCGCACTCCTAAGTACAAACAATTGTCAGATGCAGTTTTGAAAACTATCAGGGATCAACTCAGAAATGTTGCACTAATTATTATCGACGAAGTCTCGATGATTTCGAATGTTACACTCATGTATATACATCTTCGCTTAGGTGAAATATTTGATACCACAGATTGTGAGGATGGTTGGTTCGGTAAAAAAAATATTCTGTTTTTTGGTGATTTGTTACAACTTCCACCTGTTCGCGAAGGACCTGTTTTTGTACAACTATCAAGCGCCCATACGGATAAACTTCTAGGCTCAATAGGAGGTGCCAATCTTTGGTATGATTTATTCAGTTATGACGAATTAACAATTAATATGCGCCAAAAAAATGATCAATCGTATCGTGAGATACTTACCAGGATACGTCTTGGAGTCGTTACTGATTCGGATACAACGATGTTAGTGTCAAGAATACTACACTTCAACACATTGGAGTTCGCAGATAGGCTACGCGAACTATGCGATTATCTAAAGAATTTATCCAACGACACAGTTTGTCTACTTCCCACTTGTCGCATGTGTGATGTTCTCAATGAAGCTATGTTGAATCAAATTCCAACTGCAGAAATACAATTAGTAGCTCACGACACAATTGACTGTCCTCCGTATTTCAAAAAAAAGGTTCACAAAATGTTGAATCCAGATGACGAGGATAGCTCTCGAACTGCGGGTCTGGCAAAAATAATTACTGTAAAAATTGGTGTGAAAATAATGATCAGACGAAATATAGATGTAACCTTAGGTCTTGTTAATGGTACAATTGGGAAAATTACTTCAATAACCCGAACTATTGACAATAATGACGTAGAAACAGTACGCGTGGTTTTAGCGAATGGAGTCGAACGTATTATAGAACGTGTTGACGTCAAGTTTGAAGTAATGGATGGGGCTTTTGTCATTCGAAAACAGTTTCCTATTTGCCTTAGTTATGGAATTACAATCCATAAAAGTCAGGGTTTAAGCTTAAAGAATGCTGTTATAGATGCTGGTAATTCAGTATTTTCTTGCGGACAAGTGTACGTTGCACTTTCACGGGTAACTTCATTAGAAGGGTTGCATTTGATTAATTACGACCCTCATTCTGTATTAGCGGATACAACAGCTGTTGCAGAATACAATCGATTGAGAAAAAAATATCGACCGGACCTTATGACGATGCCTATCACGTGTACAAGAGCTCGTAAAGTGCCAGACCGCAGATGGTCAATTCCGCAAACCTTAATTACGTGTCAGGAACCAATTGAAGAAAAAACCTTTGATGATTCGTGGCAAACAAAAGGTTTTCCGAATACAGATGGTGTTTCTTGCTATGCTAACGCGACGATTCAGTGCATGTTTCATTCTGCTTCAATTAGAGACCGTTTCTTTTGTCAAAAAAAAAACTATGTCATGAGGATGTTAATAGAAAGTTACAAAAATGTTGAAATCCAAGAACACGTATTCCCAGCTAGAAGACTCGCAGGTGAACAATTCATTTTGAATGTTCAGCAAGATGCGGCGGAATTTCTTACAGCTCTTCTATCCAAATACAATGATGTGAGACAAGCCATTGAACATCAGTTAACCACGAAGGTGGGTTGTGAAGCTTGTGGTTATACCATTACTTCAGCTTCCGAATCTAATAACATATTGTTACTTGCTCTTCCCACATCTTGCAAGAAGACTCCTAGTTTGACGGAGATAATTGATTATAACATTGCTCGGTGGAAAACTGTTGAGGGTTCATGCTGCAGTAATTGTAAGTCGATGAATGTACTCACAAAAACTGACATTACATCAGTAAGCGGCTGTTTGATTGTCCAACTCATATTAACTTTCATACAGAATGAACAAGTCATAAAGATCACCAATCACGGTATAAAAGCTGTGCCTGCTGATAAACTCTTATTTTGCTCAAAAAAATTTAAAGTAGATAGTGCAATATTCCACCATGGTCAGAATGTTCAAACGGGCCATTATACGTGCATGGTACGGGAGGGAAGTTCTGCCTGGAAACGTGTAGATGATAATACAGTTACAAAGCAGAAATGGCCGCGAAATGCTCAAGATGCATACATATTCTTCTTACGGCAGATCTGATGGCATTCAAAAAATTAATAGACAATTATAACGTTTCGCCAAAGTTAACAGTCGGTAGCTATAACTACGCGTGCGAGTAATTCCACTGTTGCCGTTCCAAAGCTAGGATTAAAGAAAAGGGTTGCACTCAGGGTTACATGTTCGGGACATATATCTAGACTTAAAAGCAAAAATAAATATCAAAACGGCACGGTAGGAAAAATAGTGCAATCCTCCAAAAAGCACCTCACGTGCAAAAACCTTACGCCAGGTATATTAATGTGGTCATCACCTAAAAGAAAACGACTTTCATCAAAAAAGTATTTAAATCAGACACTACCGCCAAGTACGTACAGCGTCATTTTTGTTTTACTCCGAGCACATAATTAGGCCTCAATATTTGATGTACGTGTATGTCCCATATATAACCTGCTAACGCGCTGATTTAACAAGCAAAATACGTACTTATAAGAAAATCATAAATTGAACTCCTTAACAATCGGATAAACATTGAAAAGTAAAAAAATTGGAGTACGTGGTACTTGGTATGATTATATGACGTGAGAAAATATTGGAATCTTCGTGTTGAAAGAGTTATTCGTTTTTACAATGCCTGAAAATTAAAATGCACAACTTCTGCCAAGTCGTTCTACTCGCCCCTTAAATAAAGTTTCAATTTTTTAGGTTATAAAGATAGTCACTGCCAAATTGTCAGATGCATATGAGTCAATCCACGTCAAGCGGGACGGATTTGGCCAAAAATATTCGTCGATGTTTCGGATTCTTTTTTAATTTTTTTAACACATTCTCTGGGTAAAATAAATACATGAAACATTTTTTTTTTTTTTTTTACTCAAAGGGCTTAGCAGCTGCAAGGGGTTGAATTTTCGAAAAAACACCAAAATTCGGGATCGCGCTCTTCTTTAAACGTTAATATCTCCGGTTCCCTTTGTCGTACAGACATCGTCAAAAACTCATTTTGAAGCTCTTGAATTGCACTTTCATGTTATGAATTTCTAATTCATGTAATAAACAATTTTCTATTTGTTATTAACAATTATACTTTTCAAACGCGATTTTCGAGATGACTACCACCTTCGAAAATTCTGAAAAAAATACGAGCGTGTTCCTTGATTCATTGTCTACGAAATCTGTAAGTTTGAAAATGGAACTCCGATGGAAACTATATTTCCAAAGCGGTTGATTCATGCGGGACGTCGCGCACGGCCGGGTACACGAGCGTTGGGGCGGCAAGACCCTGTTCGCGCGTCGTTACATACTTGGAATTGAACTCAGGTGAGAAACTAATTCCGTGCGCGACGTCCCGCATGAATCGATCGCTTTACAAATATAGTTTCCATCGGAGTTCCATTTTAAAACTTACAGATTTTGTAGAGAATGAGTCAAGGAACACGCTCGTATTTTTTTCAGAATTTTCAAAGGTGGTAGTCACCTCGAAAATCGCGTTTGAAAAGTATAATTGTTAATAACAAATAGAAAATTGTTTATTACATGAATCAAAAATTCATAACATGAAAGTGCAATTCAAGAGCTTTAAAATGAGTTTTCTACGAGGTCTGTACGACAAAGGGAACCGGAGATATTAACATTTAAAGAAGAGCGCGATTCCGATTTTTGGTGTTTTTTTCGAAAATTCAACCCCTTGTATCTTCTAAGCCCTTCGAGTTAAAAAAAAAAAAAAAAATGTTTCATGCATTCATTTTACCCAGAGAATATGTAAAAAAAATGACGACGATTTTCAAGACCATGAGGTCAAAAAGGTGTCCCGCTTGACGTGGACTGACTCATATTTCTGAATCTGGATGAATGAAAAAATTTGTACGCTGCAAATAGCGAACGTCGTGCCACGGGTTTTTAGGTTTCACAAGGTGAACCTATTTGCTTTCCTTCACCGATTCGATTCATTTTCATCGCTTCTGTAGGACATGACTAAGGACTCCAACAGGTGTAATTTGCAGACGATCCCGATAAAATGGAGTTTGAAAAATTCAAGCGTTTTCACATACCTTGTATGTGTCTTGTATTTCAAGTAGGCTGTAGCTCAGCTAGTAACTGTTCCGTTTCACAAGCGCGAGGTCTCTGTATCGAATCTCGCTGCTGGCGACTGTTTTTTTTTATATTTCATTCTACGTTATTCCAAAAACAAATGTATCATAATTGTGCAAATCATTAATATTCACTGATCAAGCTTGATCGAAAAAAATCAGTTTGTTATTTTCATAATTTCTCTCCTAAAAAATCGGAGTTTTTACGAAAATATACAGTACTTTATTCTTGTTAAAAGTCGATAATTTTAAATATTATGTTTACAGTTGATTTTAATTATGATACATCTGTTTTTAGAATAACGTAGAGTGATATATAAAAAAAAGCAAAAAGTCGCCGGCAGTGAGATTCGATCCAGAGACCTCGCGATTGTGAAACGGAACGCTTACCAACTGAACTACGGTCTACTTGAAATAACAAAAATATACAAAGTATTTAAGAACATCTGAATTTTCCAAACTCCATTTTTTCGAGATCGTTTGCATATTGCGTCTTGTAAATTACACCTGTTGGAGTCCAGTCATGTCCTACACAGGCGATGAAAATGAATCAAATTGGTGAGGGGATGTAGATAGATTCCCCTTCTCAGTGCTGGTTGAAAGTAAAGCTTCATACCCTAGTACCACTCGCCAATTAAGATACCACTGCTATACCCAGATATTTCAGAGGAAGGAACCAAACTTTGCCCTACTTTCATTAAGGAGAAGTTCAAGATCAAAATCTCGACTGTGCCTTTGGATTTCCAGTGTGCTGGCGGAGGATTAAAAATCTGAAAACGTAGTTCTTACAGTACCACGTGATTCCATATAATACAAAATATTGTTGTGACGTTGTAACTCAGCTTGATGACACATGTCTTGATGACACATGTTGAACACTGGTTATTTGTTGGACTAGTTTGTTACGTCCTGGATTTAACTATATAAAGTTTTCGAATCACTAGTTAGATGTGTTGAGGTTCTAATTCTGAATTGGTAGAGTTATATATTTCTTACCGAGTCTTGGATTACTAGTTCTTCTGATTGACGTATAACTCGTATTCTGTTGAGGTAATGGGTTTTTATCAGTCACCACTATGCGTGGGTGAAATAAATGTTTGTTGATTTCACTTTTAATTAACAATATTTATTTAACAAGCTGCTTAACAATGTTGGTTGCTAATCAAACATATGCATGTTGATTAAGTTTAGTCTATGGTTTTTATATGTTGATAAGTTTTGCACTTGGTTAATTTATGAATATATTAAACACTTCGAATTTGGTATTATATTCTGAAATCTAAGTCTTTTGTGGATCTGATCTTTACTCTTTGAAATCTCGTGACTAACTCTCTAATCCTGAAGGAAAAAGGATCTCTCCTCGCGGTTACGCGGGGGAGGAAGTTTTTAGTACTCGCGGGAAAGCGAGTCTTTTCTCATTGGTAAAAGACACATTAAATTTAAGAGGGAAAAAATATGGTTGGCTAAAATAGAATTTGTGCGAGACGATTGGGTCAGAGGCCCAAGCGTCGAGATGCTGAGAAGGGATGTTTTAAGCGTCTATGATCTGTCTTCTTTTAAACAAAACTGTCTTTGTCTTTTAGGTTCTCCGCGTTTGACAGTAAAATTCTAAAGATCTTGAAGATTTATGTTTCCTCAATAAAGATAGTTTCTAGCGTTTTCAAAAGTTTACTTAAAGTTTAGGATTTCAAATTTATGGGTTTTCGAGTGTTTTCGGCTTGCTTAGTTTTGTGAGAGACTATGGAAAAATTAGTTATGGTGTATGAGTTTGAGACTTCTTAAAAGTATTGACTTATAACTATAGGTAAAATAATATAAAGAATTTAGGAAAAAAAAATTATAAATGGAATTACATCGATAGAGGTGTTATTGAAACTCTGATGGTAATTGCACGTCGGTATTTTCTATACCTACGGTACTAACTACGGTATCTGTTATACCTAAAGATTATATGTTGAGCTTTCAACCTAGGACGTAACACCTCCCCTGTTAGGTTTCGAGCGTCCCCGCTCGACCTAGCGGGTTCTAGTTTATCGACGTGAAATTTCCTTGGTTTCGTGTAAAATATTTGAAGTATTAACTTAAAGCAAATTACAGTAAAGTGGATATACAGTGATATAAATTGATACATGGTTTACCATATTTAAAATTAATGTATGAAATGTTAAAAATTAACAATATAAAGTGATTAAATGATTAAAGGTAAGTGATATAATGATTAAAATTACTTATGCTTATTGTATTGATGTATGATTATCTTATATTTTTAATATGAAGTTAATCGTATCCTAGAAATATATTTATGAACATAAAGTTTTTGAAAATACAAGTTAATCTACAATGGGGTTAATATGATATATTCCTAGATAATATAATGAAAATTATAAATGAATTATATCTACGAGTTATAGCAAATGATTGTCTAAGATGTTCTGTCTAAGATTTTGATATAAAGTATATATCGTGGTTACATCTGATGATTACTATAATCGTGATATTTGAAGATATTTGCAAAAATAATTGAGAATTTTCTTAAAAGAGTTTCTGGAGTTTCCGTTAAGTAAAGGGTTTCCCTTGCCGTGTTGGGCGGGGTTAGTATTGTAGTGGGGTTTTACCCTTTCCTTAATAAAAAAAATTCGTCTTCGTCATTGGTCAGTTTTAGTTTTAGAGGGGATGTTTTGCATTTTCAAGTGTAATATAAAAATGTCAGTTTGAGGTGAGTTTACTCATTCTGCAATTTTTCGTTGAATTGTACGTTTGAAGTTTTGAGTTTTGAAGTTTAAAAGGAAGAACAGCAGAAAGTGAGAAAAATGGAAAATTTTAAATCTGTCACTTTGACTGTCGATATGCGAGCCGCATATGGGTTTTTAAGAGTGAGTACCCGTTCTTCCCAAATTTATTATAGATTTTTATTCAATTTATAAAATTTTCTGTTAAAGAAAAAAAACTCTATTTTGTCTTGAGATCTTTCCGAAATATATTTCAATTAACATTTTTTTGAACTGTTTGTTATAGGATCTTGCCTTAAACGATGTGATTCGTGAAATTACGAGGATGAGGCTAGAGCAGGCGGAGAGGCGGGAGATGAGAGTATTACGTGTGCAAGCCAGAGAGGCGTATGAAGAACGGTGTTCGAAGGATTATAATATGGAGGAGGAGTTTGATTATTACGGAATCAGATGGATGCAGGAGGGGCGATGGGGACAGGATCACCCAATAGAAAACTGGGATCATCCCTCCTGGACTTCGCCAGATGGGATGTTCTCCGCATATAATAATTAACTCATTCATTTTTTATTGAGAAAAAAGTAAAGAAAAAATTTAATAAATGAATTTGAAATATTTTAACTTCAATTTCTATGTTTCACGATTCATTATTTACCTTTAGTTCTGTAAGTTAAGTTTGTAAGATTTAGTGTTCAGTATTTTTAGTTGGTTCATCGTTGTTCTACATGAATTGTCGAGTTGAAGTTCCTGGATTTTGATCTGATAGGCTAATTTGGATCTCTCTCTGATTTGTTATTGGAAGTTTCTGTGCTTCTAATTCAATATCTACTCTCGTTGCTGTTGAATCGTCTTCGTTGGGTTGTTGTTCTGTCTTATTTTGAGGTTGTCTTTTGCTGAGGTGTAATAATAAGTTAGTTACGGAGTCCCATATAGCTCCTATAAGCCATATGCTCCAACCGTAGATTGAATGAAGAGCATAGCCATGAACAAGTGTGTCTATCAAAAATTTGATTCCTTTAAAAGTTACCCAAACTCCAAGTAGAGTAACGCTAAAAGTTCCTACCGTATTAAAAAAATTATAAACTTTTCCCCAGGCTTGTTCAAAAGATTTTCTAATTGCATTTTCATCTATGAAGCTATTTACAGAGATTCCTTGATTGAGTGCATTTTGTCCTGTCGCGCCTCTCGCGATTGTGTGTAACACTGCCGGTTTTTCTACTGGGAACATGATATTATCACGTAGTTTATCGAGATCTTCGAGTGAATAAATTCCTCCTGAAGCGAGACTAGAAGGGGTTTCATATTTCCAAGATTGTTTTGTTTGTGACGAGATTTGTTCTGGTTCAACGGCACTAGCTAATTGTGGTAATGCTTGATACCATGCGTTATTGATATTGTACATAGGTGCTAGAAAAGAATTGCAATCGATTTGATTACCTGTTTTAGTTATTATATGAGTACGTGGTAACATAAATAAGCTTTCATTGCCTCTGAAGATTGGAAGTTCTTGAAAACATTGATCAGTTTTACGCGATCTAACTTCGACCGGTACGCATTTCGCTATTCTGACGACTTCTCCTGAGATATGAGCGATATATCCAGGTCCTTTCATTCTCCTGGAAAAATGTGTACCAATAAAAGGTCTACGCTTATGAAAATTATAATGCTATTTAATAAGCTATTTTAGCTCTATCACAATGAATTATCTTTCGTTTATTTTTTGCTAATTCAATTTCTATATCATTCTTTTCTGGAAATACTTCTGTGATTTTGTATGGTCCCTTGTAATTATCGTCTAGTTTTCCTGTTCTTTGATTTTTAACTAAATAAATTTCTTGTCCTATTTTAAAATTTACAGGATTCAGCTTCCTATCGTAATATTCTTTGGATTTTTGCTTTGCTTTTTCTAGATTTTCTCGGGCGTTTTTCCTACTTTCGATTAGACGTAATGCGAGATTTTTTACATGGTCGTCATACGTAAGGATTTCGTCCAAATAAGGGAATTCTGAAGGTATACGAGGATCTCGACCGTAAACTAAGTAATACGGGCTGTACTTAGTACCTTCGTGTATACTTGTATTATAAGCAAAAGTTGCTTGTGGGAGCCATTCGTCCCAGTTTTTCTTGTCTGTGTAATGTTTAAGATAGTCTGCGAGTACTTGATGACTTCTTTCTAACGAGCCATTTGATTGGGGATGAAATGCTGTTGTTTTAATTTGATTGATTTTGAAAACTTTGGCTAGTCGTTTCATTACTTGTCCAATAAAAGCTGCACCTTGGTCTGTTAAGATTACTTTTGGACATCCATATTTACAAATGAATTGAGTGACCAGGGCATCTGCGATATCGTTAGCTGTAGCATTTACTAATGGTACTGCTAAACAAAATTTCGAAAGATCATCTTGCATAGTTAAAATGAATCTGTATCCTTTATCTGAAGCGTTATTGATTGGTCCTACGATATCTAAAGCTAATTTATCGAATACGTCGGCTGAAGTATCCGTGATTATCATAGGTTGTTTAGTCTTGACTCTTACTAATTTCTTTTTCTGACAACTTATGCATTTCCTGACAAAGTCTTCTACCTGTTTTTTTATATTGTCCCAAAAATATTTTTGTCTGATTCTATTGTAAGTCTTGGTAACGCCTTTATGACCAGCTACGGGTGACTCGTGGTTTTCCCTGATTATACCTTGTCTTTGTTCTACAGCGGGTATAATGATTTTATCTTTGCAAATAGTAATTTGAATGTTCGTACCTGCAAAAGTTTTACGAATAATTCCTTTTATAGTTAACCAAGCTGAAATGTGAAGGTTGCTTCTACCTTGAGATACTCGAGCTGATTTAATATTAGCGTTATTCATTATTGTTTTTAGGTTTTCAAAGGCTTTCTTAAAACTACTTACTTTAGGCATAGTTTGATCATGTTCTCGGGTTACTAAAGCAAATACTTTCTTTTTCGAAGTTCCTGATATTACTACTTGACCTAAATTATACTTTTCTAACGGTGTTAAGTTCAATAATCCTAGTTCCATTAATCGTTTGCCTATGTCATCTGACACGGTACCATCTGCAGATATAAAACAAATATAATTATCTTTTTTCATTTCTAAATTATCCCTTGTTTCTATCAGATTGTTTAAATTTTCTTCTTCCTGATTTACAACAATTATTTCGCTTCCTGAGTCTGTGTTGTTATGAGAGTTATTTGATTCTACTGAAGTTAATCTATTTTGAGTGTTAACGGGTATATCTAATGAATTAACTTCATCTTGCGAATGATGTGAGTTTATTTCATCTTGTGGATTAATTCCATCCTGTGATCTTATTTCATTCTGTGTTTTTATTACGTTTTGTGATTGGTGTGAATTTACTTCGTCTAAGTTTGTAACAATTTGCGGTGTATAGTTAGATATTGCTATTTCATTTTTCTCAACTACTGTCGATTTTTTTGGAGCTTTAGGTGCGTTTCTTTTCTTAATCTTTTCAGTATGTGCATTTGGTTCGCTGCAACATGGGCACTTAGCTTTCGCTTTTCGTTGTCTTGTCGATTTTCGTATTAACTGTGACGGTTGAGGAGCGTCCATTTTTTGTGCAGTTTTGACCGTTGGGTCAGACGTCCCTGTTAATCCTAACATTTTATTGTTCTTTCGGGGAGTTTCCGATTTTTTCTGTTGCACGTGTGTTGTAACGGTTTTCTCGGATTGTTCTTCGTCAATAGTAGATAATACTAAGGGTTCAATTTTATGTGAATCTGTGAAAGATTTATTTACTATTAGACTATTATCTATTTCCATGAGGCTGACGTTACTTTGATCCATAGGTTTAGTTTGAACTAAAGCTTTTGTCGTAATAGTATTAGACATATTATCTTCTTCATCTGAAGACCAGTTACGTATAGTATAATTTTGCTGAGAAATATTTATATCCATCGGTTCCATTTCATTTGGTTCCTCTGAATCTGTTATGTCTGAATGACTTTCAGAAATAGTAACTTTAGGAATATTGATATTAGTTCTATCAATTTTTCTCTTCGTACGCGATACTGGAGAAGGTGTAAATTCAGCTGATTGTACTGATCTTTTGTTTAGTAAATCTTTAGCTAAATTACGTTGAAAATTATTCTGTGTACGAAATGTTTGGGTTCTACGAGTATTAGTCGGCGTTGCCTGGGTAGGGGTTTCCGAAGGGGTAGGGACTAACAATAAGTCATTCCCTTGTGCTTCCGTAGGTCTATCTGATTCTAAGGTGATAAAATTGGGCAACACTACTTTAGTGTCTAAATCTATATTTTCCTCTACCATAATTTGTTCATCAGTTACTTGTGTCGTAATTTGATCACTTCGGATCTCTTGTTCGATTTCTGGATTTTGTTGTTCTTCCAATTTTTGTATAGAATGTTGTTCAACTTCGGGTTCTTTAGAAATATTTTCAGATTCAGATTTGGAAGTAGTCTTGGATTTAGTTCCTAGTCTAAGATTATCTGATTCGTCGCTTAACGATGATGTATACGGTTTTAAAGAAATTTGTAATGAAGTATGCCGCTTAACATCTGATTTTTTCTTCATAGCTGATTTAGGTTTTTTCCTACGAGTGTTTTCTGTGATTTTATTAATGCAATAATTTATTGGCTGATCAGACCTATTATCATTGCTCGTAGATTCTTCTGAGATTGAGTCGATTGAGCACGCGCACGATTCTCTCGGATCTGTCGCTATCACGGGCTCAACTGTTTCAGTTTTAGTTTCACTAGTTTCTTTTGGAAATCCTCTAAAATCTTCTATATCTGAACTTGAGGTTTGACATAATTTAGATTTTTTCGTAGGTAAGTTAGTAGTTGTATCGGAAGATGATCTAAGCCTAGCTATACCTGGTTGTCCTAGCAATGACTTTTGACCTTCTACATTATTTGATGTTCGCCATTTGAATTTGATAGGTAATATGACAGGATTCCGCGATAATGCATCAGCATTAGTGTTAGATTTACCTGCTTTATATTGAATTGTATAATCGAATTCCTTCAGACGTTCTCTCCATCTCATTACTCGCGATGTTGGGTCATTCATAGAATTTACCCATACAAGCGGTCTGTGATCGGTTATCAGAGTAAACTGTCTACCATAGAGATACGGTCTAAAAGTTTTCAACGCAAAAACTGTTGCTACCATTTCTTTTTCGGTCGTGGAGTAATTCTTTTCGTGTTTATTAAGTACACGTGAAGCATACGCGACTGCAGTATCTTTCCCAATTTCGCCTTGAGAAAGAACAGCTCCTACCGCGTAGCCTGATGCGTCAGTCGTGACAATAAAACGTTTTGAAAAATCTGGATATTGTAATATCGGTGCTTCACAAAGCTTATCGCGCAAGGTCTCGAAAGCTACCTTATGTTGTGAGGTCCATTCAAACTGTGCGTTTTTGCTTGTGAGGTCCGATAACGGTTTCGCGATTTTTGAGAAATCTTTTATAAAACGACGATAGTATCCGGCGAGTCCTAAGAATTCTTTAACGTTTTTCGGAGTCTTTGGAATTGGAAAGTTTTTAACTGCTTTTATTTTCTTCGGATCTGGTTTTACTCCATCGGCGGAAATGATGTGTCCTAAATATTTTACTTCTGTTCTAAGGAATTCGCATTTATCCGTTTGTAAAGTTAAGTTAGCTTTTCTTAATCTCTCTGCTAATTTTTTAAATTTGGATGCATGTTCTTCAATTGAACGTGAGTAAATGACGATGTCATCTAAATAAACGAATAAATCCGATCCTTGTAATCCTCTCAAAACTGTATCCATTAAACGTTGGAACGTTGCGGGTGCATTCATTAATCCGAAAGGCATTCTATTAAATTCTTGGTGACCATGAGGAGTTGTAAAAGCTGTTTTATGTTTATCCTCGGGATGTATTTCAATTTGATGAAAACCTGATGCTAAATCAAATATCGAAAAATATTTCGCTCCACCGAGTTGGTCAAGAATGTCTGTTATTAATGGTAATGGATATGCATCTCCTATTGTTTTCTCGTTTAACTTGCGATAATCAATTACTAAACGCCATCTTTTATTACCCTGAGAGTCTTCTTTCTTAGGTACGATCCAAACGGGTGAGTTATACGGCGAGGTTGACGGTTGTATTGTGTTTGTTTTCAAAAGATCATTAATTTGTTTTTCTATCTCTGTCTTTTGGTGTGGAGGGTGTCTGTATTGACGGGTATTTACAGATATATTGTCCGTGGTCAGAATACGGTGTGTCAAAACGTTCGTAGCATGTAGGGGATTTCCTGGGATATGGAACAGGTCAGAGTATTCCTCTACTAAAGAAAATACTGCTTTACGCTCTTCTTCGTTAAGGTGATCTAGTCGCAAAAGGTTTATGACCTCATTAGCGCGGTTTCCTCGCGTCCGAGTAATGTTTGTGCGCTCTGTGGCATTGTCCTTTGCTAAACTATTGTCCTCGTCTTCGCTCATATCGAAAGGATATAGAGGAATTACGGGAATATCAACCCTAATGTCTTTATCCGTTGTGTTAATAGCATATAAATACGCTTTTCCGTTGTTATTTGTAACCAAAGATTCATCTGCAAAAATACCTTCATGCATGTTTAATCGCGGCACGTAACCCTTTTCTAAAGGACTGTTAACTCGAATAAATATGAGAGATTTCGTTCTGGCCAGCAGAAGAATACTCTCTCTATCGCAAAATGGAATTTTGTTATTATTTAGAGTTACATGTTTTGATTCATAATCGATTTTACCTTCGTTTGCATGCATGAATTCTGACCCTATGATTCCTGAAAAATTTATAGGAAAATCGTCTGGTATTACGTGAAACTGTCCGTTTGTATTGGTCAACTGTAACTGTATTTGTCCTAAAGTGTTTGGTTTGTCTTTTTCTGATATACCATTTAATTCGTAAGTTATTGACTTGTCTATTGAATTTAAGTCTTTTAATTCACCAATTTTAATCAAATTTAATTGTGATCCGGTATCAATTAAAAATTTACTTTCGTTTCGTTTTAAGTCTTTTGATTGAATTATTATTGAAGGAGAGTTATAAGCTGTGGATATGGAATTTATTTTAGATTCTGCCGTAAGGATTGTATGACTAAATTGAGGGACTGGCGCTTGATTTATGACTGCCCCGTCGTTGCGCCTTGTCGAGGGGACGACGATTCGTTTCCCGCGGGATCCTCTGAATTAACAGTCGTATCTTTATTGGCGTCCCGTTTAGCGTCGTTGTATTTACGTTTTCTACAGTCTCGAATTATGTGACCTTTTTTCTTGCAGTAATTGCATTCTAGTAACTTATGTGGATTTTGCTGAGTATTATTAGCTTTATTTTTATTCTGTAAAATTCTGCAATCGCTAATAACGTGGTTATTTTTTTTACAGTAATTGCAAAACTTAGAATTTTGTTGATTCGAGTTAGATGAATTTTTTGTACTATTTTGATTATTAGTGTTTCCTTGATTTGATTTATTTTGGTTATTAGATTTGTTTGTTTGTTTATAATTATTATTTTGATTCGACTGAATAGGAAGGCAATCTTTCGTCGTGGTCTCTTGTTTAGCGAAGTATTTATCAAGGTTTTTTATATCTAACTGACGTTCTTCAATTTGCATGGCATCGTTTACTATATCAATTAATGATTCATATGAAGTTTTACTCAAGAATAATGAAATTCGAGGATTGAGTCCGGAACGAAAAGATTGAATAGCCATGTCTTTAGCTGAATCTTTTTTTGACTCGATATTACTTCCACCAGCAAGATCTATTTCAAAAAGTGTTTGTTGTAAGTGACTACCTACTCTGTAGTTGAAATCAATTACCCTTTCATTCGGTTTCTGTTCAAAGTCATTAAATTCTCTAAGCCATACAGCAACTTGTTTTTTAGGTCTGAAGTGTAAGTTTAAAAATTTAATTAGTTCGTCAATCGTCTGTATTTCTCCGTCGCTAACGCGTTTAAGAGGTTCACCCTTACATTTCGAACAAAGCATTCGAACGATAAATTTTTCTCCACAACTTGAAATATATTCTTTTGCGTCTCTGCAATCTCTAACGAATGATTTGATTGAGTAACCATCAGGTGTACCATTAAATTCAGGAATAGTTTTAAAAAATTCTTTGTCATCATATCCTGTACTACTTGTGCTATTTAAACCTAGAGTTCTATCTGGATTTTGTGGATTGTTTCTATCTGGAGGGTTTGAATTTGGCCCACTACTAGAGGCTTGTGAGATATCCATATGTACGGTCTCATTGGCCATTTTAATATAATTTGTTTTGACTTACTCAAATAAAGAGAAATAACGATAGTGAAGTATCTATGCGAGTTGGTGTAGAAGTCTTCGTGGGTGAGCGGTAGGGCGGGTCTTAGGTTGCTGGAGTTGAGTTTGAAGTTCTGCGCTGCGATGTTCTCCGACGGCGAATCGAATGATGATCGGTATGAAGATTCGGTTCCGTTGATGATAAAGATGTTGATTATGATGATCAGATCGATGATGTTTAGTCACGTTTGTTTGATGATTTTTATAGTTTGTAAATTACCAATGCAAAAAAAAAAATTTTACGATTGTTAGCAGATATTTTGATTTAGATGTTTTCGTTTCTTCGATTCACTTTGAATTTATTTCAAACTGATATCCCACCGCTGCCACCAAATTTATTATAGAATAGAGCTGTTACGTCCTGGATTTAACTATATAATGTTTTCGAATCACTAGTTAGATGTGTTGAGGTTCTAATTCTGAATTGGTAGAGTTCTATATTTCTTACCGAGTCTTGGATTACTAGTTCTTCTGATTGACGTATAACTCGTATTCTGTTGAGGTAATGGGTTTTTATCAGTCACCACTATGCGTGGGTGAAATAAATGTTTGTTGATTTCACTTTTAATTAACAATATTTATTTAACAAGCTGCTTAACAATGTTGGTTGCTAATCAAACATATGCATGTTGATTAAGTTTAGTCTATGGTTTTTATATGTTGATAAGTTTTGCACTTGGTTAATTTATGAATATATTAAACACTTCGAATTTGGTATTATATTCTGAAATCTAAGTCTTTTGTGGATCTGATCTTTACTCTTTGAAATCTCGTGACTAACTCTCTAATCCTGAAGGAAAAAGGATCTCTCCTCGCGGTTACGCGGGGGAGGAAGTTTTTAGTACTCGCGGGAAAGCGAGTCTTTTCTCATTGGTAAAAGACACATTAAATTTAAGAGGGAAAAAATATGGTTGGCTAAAATAGAATTTGTGCGAGACGATTGGGTCAGAGGCCCAAGCGTCGAGATGCTGAGAAGGGATGTTTTAAGCGTCTATGATCTGTCTTCTTTTAAACAAAACTGTCTTTGTCTTTTAGGTTCTCCGCGTTTGACAGTAAAATTCTAAAGATCTTGAAGATTTATGTTTCCTCAATAAAGATAGTTTCTAGCGTTTTCAAAAGTTTACTTAAAGTTTAGGATTTCAAATTTATGGGTTTTCGAGTGTTTTCGGCTTGCTTAGTTTTGTGAGAGACTATGGAAAAATTAGTTATGGTGTATGAGTTTGAGACTTCTTAAAAGTATTGACTTATAACTATAGGTAAAATAATATAAAGAATTTAGGAAAAAAAAATTATAAATGGAATTACATCGATAGAGGTGTTATTGAAATTCTGATGGTAATTGCACGTCGGTATTTTCTATACCTACGGTACTAACTACGGTATCTGTTATACCTAAAGATTATATGTTGCGCTTTCAACCTAGGACGTAACAAGTTGACAAACAAATAATTTTTTTATTATTGGAGTTTAAGCAAATTGGTCAACTTTGTCGATAATAGCTCATTTTGTTATCGTGAAATGGTTTTCAAAGCGTAACCACCTATTTGTCAAGGATGAATTGTGAGCTGAAAAACTCAGATGCAGTATGACAATACGTATAAATAGTTAAGCGAAATTTGGAGGCCATTAACCTAATTGTATCGACAATCATTATATATATAGAAGAAAGTGTTTGTCCGTTTCCTAAGATCTCTGTAACTGCTGAAATGATGGCAGCAATTTTTTTTTATATTATTTGAAATTCATTTCCTATCTGAATTTAATTCATTATAGATAAAATGGAGTAACCGGATTTATTTATTTTATTAATCTATTCACCTTGATTATTCATGGAAAGATGATGATCCTCATTCTGACTACTTCTTTCAAATCGACTCACCAAGTACTACTTACTCCGAATTTTTTTACGGACAATAGCATGGCTTGCTTCGTCTATTAACCATCACTCTCATAGCAGATATATGTATAGTGAGGTATATTACGAAACGGGTTTCTGGTGTTTCGACTTCGAATTTTGGCAGTTTACCCAGCCACGAGAAGTATTAATCCACAACCGATTATTCTTAGAGATTGACTTGTTGTCAAGTCGATAATCGTCTTTGTGAATTGTCTTACATTTATAATACCTAGGACTTTGGAATCATAAGACAGGTATGTCTAATATACAAATATCTAAGAGTGAACAATAAATTGAGAAGAAATTGTACACATGAATCATTACTGAAGCAGAGATGAACCCGAATAGAGTGTCAATGGATTCGCTCGATAATGTAAGTTTTTGATGGTTGCATTGAATTTTTTCATACAATTGTACAGAAATCGGATATACATTATTTACTTTCCAGATGTCGGACATGGAGTTGGACCTCCCACGTGTGTCATTTCCACCAATGAGACGCACGGAGGTCCAGCCAAGTCGAAGTGTGGATTCGTCTCGTGAGTATTGAAAATAGCATCGCAAGTAATGGTTAGCTGTTAAAAAGATACTCATCTAATCATTATTGTACTGTAATTTACAGAAGCAGCGCCGCAAAATGACATCCAACCCGAGGACTTTTCGCGAGCAGCGCCGCAGCTGCCCGAACAAAGAGAAAATCCACCAATTCGCCACGGTATGGATGAAAATATTATTCACTTCCATCCTCATTCTATTTAGATTTCATATTTTTTCTGTTACTTCACTTTCTACTCCATGGAGGTTGGTGCGCACTACGAGTACGCATCGCAAAATTTCATAACATACACTGTCCGATGAAAATATGAAACTTTGCTCGTGTTTGTTTGCGAATATTATGCACCAGCTTTCAGTTAGCTATATTTTCCCATATGTTTAATTCACCAATACATGTTTTCAACTGAACTTAAAACGCAATTAGGTGGCTCTGAATCATGTACTAATTGCATTTATGGTTCAATTTCTAGAAGAGCCGGCGCCTGAATTGATGCAACCCCGGAATATTCGACTAGAGGTCCCAGCCCAACAGCAGCGGCCACTCATGCAGGCCAACCCTCCGAATCATGGTATGTTTCAAAAAATATTATACTGCAATTCTCACTCCATCTACAACCGATACTTTCTGTTCTCTGACAAGGGAACCCCGCCAAGTGTCCCCCTCCGATTTCAACGAAACTTTGGGAGATTGTAGAGGGGGTGAAAATATTCGACACGTATTTTTTTATATCTGCGGAATTCCACCCCAAGGGGGTGTAATCAACCCCTGAAAATTGCGGATTTCGCTATTCGATAGCTCGTGAAGAACGAACGGCCGAGGATTTTTGGCTGACAAGGTGCTACCGGGGGTTTTCGGGGCCGCTGATTACGAATTTGGCATCAGATTTTCAAAATTCAAAATGGCGCATCCAATATGGCGAACGTCGAAACGAAAAATGGTACCAATTTTCCCAAAATTCTGTACCCGGGGGTTTTCGGGGTCGCTGATTACGAATCTGGTATCAGATTTTCAAAATTCAAAATGGCGCATCCAATATGGCGAACGTCGAAACGAAAAATGGTACCAATTTTCCCAAAATTCTGTCGGTCCGCCATTTTGTGTCAGTCATGTTGAATTTTCCAATTTCGACTACACATTTTCAATCAGCGACCTCGAAAACCCCCGGGTACAGAATTTTGGGAAAATTGGTACCATTTTTCGTTTCGACGTTCGCCATATTGGATGCGCCATTTTGAATTTTGAAAATCTGATGCCAGATTCGTAATCAGCGGCCCCGAAAACCCCCGGTAGCACCTTGTCAGCCAAAAATCCTCGGCCGTTCGTTCTTCACGAGCTATCGAATAGCGAAATCCGCAATTTTCAGGGGTTGATTACACCCCCTTGGGGTGGAATTCCGCAGATATAAAAAAATACGTGTCGAATATTTTCACCCCCTCTACAATCTCCCAAAGTTTCGTTGAAATCGGAGGGGGACACTTGGCGGGGTTCCCTTGTGAGTCTATGTTTTTTCCATGTACTTTGTTTTATACTTCAGCGTATCAATCTAAACCATCTGATTTATCTAGTTAAACTATCCCTTCAAATATGTCTCGACACCAGTTACGATCCAGAAAACCTAAGAGCTTTCATTCTCTATATCTTCAGTTTTTCATTACATCTGAATTCTTTTTAGATAATATTGATTGCCTTAGTTAACTCAATAACGTTTTCTAGCTTCAAGCTGTGTCACCTAAATCTTCTGTAATATTTCTTAAAATTTCTAGAACACCCAGTACGTCATCAGCGTGCCGGTCGTAATTATAGACGACGCCGGCAACAGCAAAATAACCTTGTTGGTCTACTATTTAACATAGCCAACTATTCTGGGGTTGGCAATCGGAGTGGTCGGGCCCGCCGATACCATCGTGGCGGGCAGAATAAAAATGCAAGAGGTGGGCTGGGACGAGGGGCCAGGGGTCGTGGCAGCGAATAGTTTTTAACCCAGCTTCATTTTTTAATTTAATGTTAGTGACGCATCAATAGTACACGCAGAGAAGGGATAAATTGATCTGACTCAATGCAGCAAAATAAATATTCGGTTGTGTTGATTGACTCTTGTTGTGGCAATGGAATATTCCGTTATGCAAATGAATATTCCATTGCATCAACAGAGTACATGCAATAACCGAATATTTATTTTGCTGCATTCGTGCTTTTTTTTAGTTATTTTAATATTTCCCTTCTCTGGGTGTACTATTGATATAGATTAATAAGATATCTCTATTAGGGTGTCCCTTACTTTTTTCATTTTCAGAGATTTCAGAGTACACCTCCGGATCGATTTTTTATATAATCCAAATATTAACACGTGCGTGCAAGCACGAATTTTTTATATGTGAATAGCACAGGATATCAGTGAATTTTCCATGATAATTTTTTTCAACATTACAAGTTGAATATTTCTAAGTAAAAATTATGTGCAGTTTCCAAAGGATAATGTATTTACATGGGGAAATATTTATATCTGACATAGGATGGGGTATTTCGGTACAGTAGGGGGCAATATGAAACAACTAACGAAGATGCTTGTCATTCTTAAATTTTGTAAATATTCATATATTACATATATATATATATTTATTATATATATATATTGTAACGTGCCAGGCCTACCCAGGCCTGTGCCGTTACAATTCGAACAAACAGCGTGCACACGGCACCACCTCAGCGACAGCGACACTGGACTGAGTGACGTCACGACAAATATATAAATCGCGACGCCACTCAGCTCAGGAGCGTTTTCGAGGCATAGCGCCCGGCGTCTCACTACCTTTAGCAGCAATCCACGGCATAGCGCCTGATTGGCTCACTCACTCTTCAGTAACGAGTCTCCGAGGCAAAGCGCCCGGAGAGCTATTAGAATCACGTCATTTTTGGGATAATAGTTAAAATTATATTATTTCGGTCGAATCACTTTATTACTATTTAGAATTCATTTTCCTAATTGCTCAAATTATACGATTCAAACTTAGTCAACTCGAACTCAAACCCAAACAAAACCACGGTTTATATTAGTTATATTTAGTTTAATGTTTTCGGTTGCAACCTTAGGATACAAGTTTTGTTATTATTTCTTATTATTTTTTATACATATTTTATAATTTTGTTATTGTTCACGCAAATGGTATTGCAGTAAAATCTAAGTTAAAGCATACGACGCAGGCTTCTTTACCCCGAGTTTTCCTTATTTATCGCGGCTTATTTCCACCTTAGCTAGAAGACAGCTTTGGCGAGTTTACTTGCCCAAGTCTGTGACAGCCTTGGTGTGTGTCAAGCACACCCAGGTCTGAGGGAGGCGGCTTCGGAGTTTCTATTCCCAAGTCCGCGATTAGGAAAGCAAGGCATCCTTGGTGTGCAGTCGCACACTCAGGTATGTAACGGCGGCTTTGGAGTTTTCCACTCCCAAGTCCGCGACCAGGGAAACTTGGCATCCTTGGCGTGCATCTGCACACCCAGGTATGCATTGGCGGCTTCGGAGTCTTCTACTCCCAAGTCCGCATTAGAAACCAGTAACACTAGATTCGATAGAGCGGCTCTAAATATTATTAGATAAAAAAAACTCACAATAACTTGTCGTTTGCGCCACTCCCGTGACGCAAACAACACAAAAAAAGTTACAATATATTTATATACATTTAAATATATGCTATATAAAATTCTAGGCATATATATAGTATATATATACGATAATATATATAATATATATATATATATATATATATATATATATATATTATATTATATTATATATGTATATATATATGAATATTTACAAAATTATTTTAATAAATATTTATTTTAAGAATTTCAAGCATTTCCGTTAGTTTTCATATTGACCCCTACTGTACTGAAATACTCCATTCCACGTCAGATATAAATATGTTTCCTTATAAATGCATCGTTATTCAATAACTTCTCATAATTTTTGCTTACAAATTTTCAACTTGTGATGTTGAATAAAATTATCATTGAAAATTCAGTGATATCCTGTGTTATTTGCATATAAAAAAGCTTGTGCTTGCACGCACGTGTCAATATTAAGATAACAATTTTTTTTTTTTGTCAGAAACTTAATTTTTTTAGATAAAGAATCGATCCAGGGAGCGTGCTCTGAAATTGCTTAAATTAAAAATAATAGGGGACACCCTAATATAGATTTATAGATTTTAAGATTAATTTTACGATTAAGGAAAATTCAGGACAAATGATTATCATGCTTTTATAATACCAATATTAAATAATAGTTCATATATATATACAGAATGAATTCCTAACGGGTAAACAGGTGAATTCCGAGTGCGCATGCCCAGGTGCCCGATCGCCGATTGTTTCTCAGTGCGGGCAACCGTCGGAAATATGAAATTTATACATGACAGATCGCCGCGATGTATCTAACCCAAAATATTTTGACAGTTTTCTCTAATCGGACATTTTTTATTCGTCGTTATTGATTAAATATAACTTTAACAATTGCAAATGACACTAAATGTTTGATGTATTACAGGTGCTGGTAATTATCCGCAGCATTTACAATATATTAGGAATTATCTGTAGTCTGTGAATACGCTTTCATCATTTCTTACTACCCCTCTGTCCAAGTGATGGTTGCGGTTAGCTATAGGTTATATTTGTGGTTTTAATGAAATTCATGTAGCATGGACAATATTAACAGAACGATGAAACCTTTTGCTACAACACCTATGATTTTCTTGGTCGTATCATCAACTTACAAACCATACCCGGCGTAGCGTATGATTTCTTCATACCAAATACCTGAATTCTTCTTGATTCAGAACTCTATGAAAAGTGAGCAATTATTATGGGTATTATTTTTATTAATCCATTCAAAAGTTTTATCGGTTAATGCGTGGCCTGGGGTCACTGACGACCCTGGTAGTGACCAGAGTGATAACGATTAGTAGCGGTTATCATATGCTCACTTTTCATAGAGTTCTGAATCAAGAAGAATTCAGGTATTTGGTATGAAGAAATCATACGCTACGCCGGGTATGGTTTGTAAGTTGATGATACGACCAAGAAAATCATAGGTGTTGTAGCAAAAGGTTTCATCGTTCTGTTAATATTGTCCATGCTACATGAATTTCATTAAAACCACAAATATAACCTATAGCTAACCGCAACCATCACTTGGACAGAGGGGTAGTAAGAAATGATGAAAGCGTATTCACAGACTACAGATAATTCCTAATATATTGTAAATGCTGCGGATAATTACCAGCACCTGTAATACATCAAACATTTAGTGTCATTTGCAATTGTTAAAGTTATATTTAATCAATAACCACGAATAAAAAATGTCCGATTAGAGAAAACTGTCAAAATATTTTGGGTTAGATACATCGCGGCGATCTGTCATGTATAAATTTCATATTTCCGACGGTTGCCCGCACTGAGAAACAATCGGCGATCGGGCACCTGGGCATGCGCACTCGGAATTCACCTGTTTACCCGATAGGAATTCACTCTGTATATGAACTGAGCTGCTCCTATATAAAATTTTAATGAAAAATAACAAGTATACAGGGTGATCCAGAATGAGGTATTTTCCTTCTACCAGTGGATTCTTCGTTAAAATCTAAGACGAAAATTATCAATGCTAAAATGTCGAGGGTGAAGCCGTTTTTAGATAAGAGCCGTTCAAAGTTAGCGAATACGAGAACAGATACGAAACTACCTCAGGGCCGCGATCGTCGTTTTGTCAGTTGGCGAGATCGCGGTGGCCGGTAACGCGTCGCGAGGACCGCCAGGCCGGCGGTGCGGCCCTGAGACAGTTTCGTATCTGCTCTCACATTGGCTTATTTTGAACGGCTCTTGTCCGAAAACGGCTTTACCCTCGACATTTTATCATTGATAATTTTCGTCTTAGATTTTCACGAGGAATCTACTGGTAGAAGGAAAATACCTCATTCTGGATCACCCTGTATATCAGTAATTACATATATAGGTCATAATGAAAGATAATAAGTATATATCAGTAATTATTACAAACACGATGAAACATGTGTATAGTTCCTATATATTTGTAATAGGGATAAACCGCATTTTAAATATTGCTACTATTTTGTTCTGAACTGAGCTGCTCCTATATATATATATATATATATATATATATATATGTGTGTGTGTGTATGTATAAAATCATAAAATAATAAGTATATATCAGTAATATTACAAACACGATGAAACGTGTGTATATAGTTCCTATATATTTATAATAGGAATAAACTGTATCTTAAATAATGTTATTTGCAATAAAACCTTGTTTTGAAACCAATTTAAGATGTAATATATCATTCAAATATTGTTAACCCTTGAGATAATCATATAGAATTAGATAGAATATAGGATAAAGTGATGCGCTGCGATAGGATGAAAATAGTCTTTTTTGCAACAAGTGCGTAAAACGGAATTGCACACGAGGGTGTAAAATTCTACGCACGAGTTGCTAACAATAGTTTTTGAGGTGTGCGTAGAATCGACTTTTACGCACACCACATCAAAAAATATCTTTTCGACTAGCTTATCGCTACGAAGCGAAACTATGGTTATGAGCAAAAAATTAAACTCCAATCAGGGAAGTTTCTGTCGATTTTCGTAGGTTCATCATGAGAGAGATTTCCCCCCACTATTCGAATCCGGGAGCTTCTCCAGTCGGCTAGACTAGAGTTAGCCAAAAAAACTGAAATAGATAGACCATCTGATGCTGACTAGATACATCCGTTGCGTACTTCCGGGTAAACGGACTCGGAAATTTATTAGAATTAGAACCCTATTCCATGGCTCATTACCGTGTTCCGTTTGTTGGACTGCGCACAGGATTAATTGCTTTTTTTGATTCGAAATGGATTGAGTTTTGCCTTGCACTAGCATTTGCAGATATATTTAAAAAAACACGTCACGTTAACTCAAGTACTGTGTGTGTGGTGATATGACCAATAGTTACGACAGGTTAATCCCGCCAAAAAGCACCTTACGCGCAAAAACCTTGCGCCCAGTACATTGTTGTGGTCATCACCTCAAGAAACTCTACTTTCTTCAAAAAAAAGTATTGAAATCAGACACTACCGCCGAGTACGCGTGTTTAGATACGATTCGTTAAAAGCAAAATTAAATTTCAAAACGGCACGGTACAAAAAGTAGTGAAATCCCCCAAAAAGCACCTCGCGTGCAAAAACCTTGCGCCAAGTATATTGATGTGGTCATCACTTGAAAAAAAAACCACTCCCTCCAAAAAAGTATTGAAATCTGACACTACCGCCAAGTACGTACAGCGTCATTTTCGTTTTTCTCCGAACACGAAGTTAAGCCTCAATATTATATGTTCCATGTATAACCTATGCTGGTGTGCTGATGTAAGCAAGCAATATACGTACTCATGAGAAAATCGAAAATTGAACTTCTTAACAATTTGAAAAAAAAATTGAAAAAAAAAATGGAGGTAGTGGTACTTGGCGGGCTTTCTTAGGAAAAATGCGAGGAAATATAAATTGAGCTACGTCAATGTTTTCTCATAGCAATTTGAACATCAGCCCGCCAAGTACCACTACCTCCATTTTTTTTTTCAATTTTTTTTCAAATTGTTAAGAAGTTCAATTTTCGATTTTCTCATGAGTACGTATATTGCTTGCTTACATCAGCACACCAGCATAGGTTATACATGGAACATATAATATTGAGGCTTAACTTCGTGTTCGGAGAAAAACGAAAATGACGCTGTACGTACTTGGCGGTAGTGTCAGATTTCAATACTTTTTTGGAGGGAGTGGTTTTTTTTTCAATTTGATAATGATATGGTAATTGTTGAGCTCAATCGGGTTAAAATACACTTTAATAAACCCATCTACGCTGGATTTTTCATCCTCGATCTATCTAAGATCTTCATCTATGATTTTCACTACGACTACGTGAAACGTACCTTTGGTGATCGATCAAAGTTAATGTACACCGACACAGATAGTTTTCTGTATCACTTCACTGTCTCCGACATATACGAATACATCAAACGTGATTTATATAAATTTGATACATCTGATTACCCCAGCGATAATGTCTATGGAATCCCATTAGCGAATAAGAAAGTGGTAGGTTTAATGAAGGATGAATGTAATGGGAAAATTATGAAAGAATTTGTAGGATTACGAGCTAAATTGTACACTTTTAAAATTTTAGAAGAAGATAAAGAGAACAAGCGAGCAAAAGGTATCAAGGCAGCGGCATTGAGAACAATCACGTTCGATGATTATAAAAAGTGTCTTATGCAACATCAAAATTTAGTTAAATCTCAGTACCTCATTAGAAGTAAGAAACATGAGGTTCATACCGTATTACAAAAAAAAATAGCACTCAGTTGGTGCGACGATAAAAGGGTTATTCTTTCCAACACTACCGATACTGTACCATGGGGGTATTGTAAATGAATAAACTTTACATGTATTAGATGTTTTATGTATCTTTATTGAATAAAAATTACATATCTGCATTATTTATCCAGCTGTTATGTGAATTATCAAAACCTAACCATTTTACAAAAAGTTTACTACCACGTTTCCGCAGCACTTTCTCCACCAAATAAACATCAGGGTGTTTGACTTTGGAGAGTTCCTCTTCGTAGAAGCCACCTTCGATCGGTTGATCTTGATAGTCCACGAGTTTGTATGTGACGGGATCGGTATTCTCTATTTTACTTATAGTAAATATTTCAGTTGTCCAGTTGGGTGTGTAACCTTTGTCAAACGTATGTTTATTCCTACTAACCCGAACTTTATCACCGAGCTTGAACTTCTTCTTCCGTGTTTGATTAACTTGAAATTTCCCGTAGACGTTGCGGAGGAGAGTCTTTTCGTTTCGACCTGTAACCTCCTTTGGTTTGATTCCAATCGTACGGTGCTTAGTGTTGTTGTAAGTCAGCATCAGATCTGACACAATATCTATCCACTTATAATTTCCTCGAAGAGAAAACTGATTCCACATTTTACTCTTCAGCGTACGATTGAAACGCTCACAGATCGATGCTTTCAGGTTGCTGAAGGTCGAATATAGAGTAACACCATGTCGTTGTAGGAGAGCCTTGAACTCGGTATTATAAAATTCTTTACCACGATCAACGTGCAATTTTTTCGATACACGACCCTTCTTGAAAACAGAATCCATAGCGTTCGTCACATCCTTTCCACTTTTGGTCTTAATCGGTACTGCCCAAGCAAATTTCGAAAAAATATCTATGATTGTAAGTAAGTATTTGTAGCCATTGTTATATTTCGCATAAGCATTCATATCCACGAGATCAGCCTGCCAGGTCTCATCCAATCCTCGCATAATGACGCGGCGACGCGGATAATTACTTCGTGCAGGCTTATGAAGTTCCTCCACCAACGCGAGCTTCTCGTCTTTCATGCTCCAGTCTGTTCAACCGTTCGTCCAATTGCACTATTATTTTAGAATTATGGAACACCAAGTCTTGTCCGTTTTTGTTCTTTACTTCTAGACGTTTCAAAGCTTCGTTCACGCTCGATTCTAGGCTTCTTATGGTGAAATTGTTCTCACTGTCGTTGCTCGGATGTTGTCAGCTTCTCTTCCAGTTGCGAAATGAGTTGAGAATGGTGAGTGACGAGGTCTTCGAGAGATTGGATCCTTAAACCGATATTTTTCATATCGTTTTGCAAAGATGTCGTGACTTGGTACAAGAGTTGAGCTTCTTGTCGTACAGCGCTTTTCACCACTTTTATAGAGGTTGCATCGTTTTGTTCTACAGGATCTGCAAGGTTGCTCAATCTCTTGTTATCCATATCGTATTGTCCGTCAGAGGTTATTTTGAAACCATAACCGGGAGGGCCGCGACTGCCTGGAAGACTGCCGCCCTTCGCCCTCATCAGTTGTCGACCAAACACGTCAACGCTCATTTTGAAACTGAGCTCTAACAGGTCTTGAAGAAGTCTAATATATAATTCCAGCTTCACGCAACTCCTCTATGATGGAAATAATTTCATTGGGGTGACTCATGTTACCAGCCGCTTGGGATGCGTAGAGCAATCGAAGTCGTTCGACTAGCTCATTGGGATCGTCCCAGTACACGTAATCCATTCGACTCTTCTTGCCTCTAGCGATTTTGAAGAGGTGTTACCACAGGTTTAAAAACTTCACTCATGGTCTTTTCGCTGGTATCCTGACCAATCTTCAACATTTTATGCTCGCGTCGAATAGAATCGCTTGCTTTTGCAATTTGATGCAGTACATCTCTCTGTTGTCGCAAATCAGCACTCTTCATGTTGATGCTGTTAAGTTCAAACTGTAACTGCTATCATCACAACGTTTGCCGCATATTTATGACTATGAAGCAGTCGAAACCCTTGCGGTACCTACCCCCGTTGAGATCACTATCTTTATCGATCACAGCAAAACCATGTTTATTATCGTTCCAACAGGCTGAGCACAGGTCTCTGAACTGTCCGTAGGACATATCCGTATTAACGCGATCATCGTATATGTCTTTCAAATTCATTTCATCTTGTCGAAAAAGTATTAACATATTAGCGTTGTCACGTACAAGGTGTTTGGGAATACGAGCATAAGTCTGACAAAGATAGAAAGAGTCAACTTGGTTGTGTCTTCCCATACAAAAGAAGGCTCTGATGTTATCCTGTTTTTCGCAGGCCACGTCATCGAAAATCATCAGAGAGTTCGGTAGCGCGTCTTCCGGCCTGATCACTTGTTCGTGTTCGCTGAACGGAAAATATCCAACACCCTTGATCGAATCGAGCAACCCTTCTAGAAACTGGTACTTAGGTTGATTAAGCGATTTTGAATAAGCGTAAATATTTTCGAATCTCAGACCATTGGGGTGCGTTATCAGAGATAAGAGGGTATTAGTCTTGCCGCAATTGGACGGTCCGCAAATCACTGCGCGCACGCTATTCGGTAGTAGCGCACCGTGGCGTTTCCCCCGCTCCTTCACGTTGATTTGTGCAAGTTCGTCGAAATTGATCACCGGTAACTTGGTACTTTGATCCTTAAACTTCATGATATTCAACCAATGTAAGACATGAGAGGTACAACTAAAGGGATCACCGCTGTCCGCTGACGTGTCTAGACTGTCCAAAACTATAAAATGCTCGGTATTTATAAGATTCAAGTCAGTTGTGCCGCGACCATGATCGTACACAAACGTGCTGGAGAACGACAACGACGACGACGGAGCGGAAAAGGTCTCGTCAACAGAATCATCAACAAACTTCCCATTGAATTGCATTCACCGGGCTACCAGTATTGCGGTCCCGGAACAAAACTGGAGGCGCGACTCGCGCGCGGTGATCCAGGCATCAATCCTCTCGACGCTGCGTGCAAGGAACACGACATCGCTTACTCGAAAGAACGGGATAATCTTGCCGCTCGACACGAAGCAGATAAAGTACTCGCAGAGAAAGCTTGGCACCGCGTGTTCGCCGAAGACGCGAGCGTTGCGGAAAAGGCAGCCGGTTGAGGTGTAACTAACGCAATGGAGGTGAAAAGAAAGTTCGGTATGGGTATGCGAAAGCGAAAATCCACAACAAAACGTGGTAAAGGTTGCGATAAGAAGAAAAAAAAAATCTCATTGAAACAAATAGCAAAGGCGGTAAGAGTTTCCATGCGGACGAGCGGTACCGATCCTGTCAAGTCAGCTCTCAAAGGAGCACGCGAAGCCGTCAAAAATGTGGGTGGTAGGAGCGAAGTGCAAACTCCGCGCATTCTCCCCATACCAGCCAAAATTAGTGGTTTTCTACCCTTTCTCATACCTCTATTTGCTGGACTGAGCGCTACCGGAGCTCTAGCAGGCGGAGCAGCTGGTATCGCAAAAGCGGTGAACGAAGCGAGCGCGGCAAAACGTGAATTACAGGAAAGACAACGTCACAACGAGAAAATGGAGGCGATTGCTTTGGGAAAGGGGTTGTATCTGAAACCCTACAGAAAAGGCTTCGGTCTTCAATTAAAACCAAAAAACACGTAAGGCTACCACACCGAGCACTCACCGATTTCGATCTGCTGAAGTACGCCAAGGTCATGAAAATTCCGCGGTTCCGCGGAGTTTACATGAGAAACGAAATGCCAAAAGGTAGACCTAGAAAGTACGAGGCTGCTATAGTGAATCTCGACGATAAAGAAGGTCCTGGTACACACTGGGTCGCGTACAGGGAGAAGAACAACGAAGTCGTTTACTTTGACAGCTTTGGTGATCTACAACCACCTGAAGATCTGATGAAATATCTCGGTGTTGGTAGCATTGTGATGTATAATCATAAACAATATCAAGATTATGACACGGTGGTGTGCGGGCATCTGTGTCTCAAATTCCTCAGCGGACTGCTATAAAACGCATTCCGTGCCACACAGAACACCAGTCGAGCGACGATTATCATGGGTGGTTCTTTTACGTTAACGCTATCAGGTACGTCATCCGTACTGGAAGCCCACTATTTCCCACCCATCGAGCTGTCGCCGTTCAAAAATTACACGTTGGGACTTGTCGAGTTGCTAACCTTCAATTCGATTCCCAACATCGATGAAGGTAACAACAAACTTTACATCGAAGGGGGCGAAGTCATCACTATACCCACCGGAAGCTACGAAATTGAAGACATAGAGAGTTACGTGCAAAGAGTATTATCCGATCATAACATCTCCATCAGCCTACAAGCAAACAACAATACACTGTGCAGTGAAATCGAATGCAGTCGTGAAGTGAATTTTCAACCCAGCGACTCTATCTGTCGACTGTTGGGTTTCGCTCCACGCATCCTCGAATCTAATATCACTCATACATCCGACTTGCTGGTGGCTATTCTTAAGGTTAACTCCCTACGAGTCGAGTGCAACGTCACTACGGGTGCGTACCTCAACGGGCAACAAGTGCACACCATCCACGAGTTTTTCCCCGTCGTCCCACCGGGATATAAGAGCATCGAAGTACCGTCAAACGTCATTTATCTTCCGATCACCGTTCGAGCAATAGATCATCTTCAGCTCAAACTAGTTGATCGAGACGGACACTTGGTTAATCTGCAAGGTAAAGTGGTAACGATAAGACTGCACGTGAAATCGTAATGGGCATCGTTTTTGAAACTAAAGTCTGTTGCCCGCCTACGCCGGCAACCCGGCAACCCGCATGCCTATCTCTTGCGCGCGATCGGAGTCCGGGGGGGTGGGCCGGCGGGCGCCGTAGCGCACCGCCTAAACACCTCTCTCACGATAGAAGTAAGACTCCTATTAATTAAGGTCCGTCGATTTTTCATGTAAAATTAGCTTCGCTACGACAGTTGCCAAGTCGACGTCATACTCGAGCGAACGCTTGTCAGTAAAGCCTTGCTAACCCTAATAAAGAGACGGTGTCTCGTACTTTCGCACAACTACGGTGGTTCAGTTATTTAACTCCCCGACTACCTCTACCACGCCGACGAATGGTCGCGAACGATCTATTCTCCCAGCGTCTAGCGTTGACTTCCGACGACATCCGACGGCTCGCCCTCGCCCAACGCTACGCGGCCCGCTGCACCGAGGAAGCCCGTCTAACGTGGTCCACCAAGCCGGACTCCCGGACCCAAGGGACCCAGACCGCCCCGGGTTCCAGGATTTCACGGCCGGTACCCCGTACCCAGACCGCAGGGAGCGGGACTCAGACGGAGGGACCCTCCAAGCGAGTCCGGTTCCCCCCGGCCAAACCACGGACGTGCGTAGTTCGGACCTTCGCCGGAACTCCCGTCCAGCAGCTGCCTAGCGAGATTGAACCGCCACCTCCGCTGCTACCGCCGTATCAGCCTTTCGTTCGACCCAGGGCCCCAAGGCGTCGCGCCACGACGGTCCGGACCGACACCGCAGCGCTTTAATCCGGCACCACCCATATTTTTCTCGGCTGGTCTCCTGACCAGCCACCTAAACCCCCCAATCCCCTCCCCGGTTCTAACCTAGGGACGGGAGTCTCTCCGCACGAAGGGACGTCAACAAAGTGGCGCCCAACGTGGGGCCCGATTGACATCAACAAGCTCCGAGCAGAGGCCCGGACGAATCCACCAACGACCCAGGGTCAACACTGCATGACTGAGCCGAGGGTCACCCGCTCACGACTGACGCAGCAGGGAGCGAAGCAACGAACCATGGCGCCCAACCCCGACCAGAACTCCCAACAGAACGAACGCATGGGCACTCGAGCAGAGGCAGGTCCATCCACCTCCATTCCAAACCTTGCTGCCCCGAACGCCACCAGGAATCGAACCGATGGAAGCCAAGCCGGAGCCTCGCCAGATTGGGGGGCCTTCTACCAAGCTTTCTGTGGTCACCGCTTACCGCTACCCGAGTTCCGAGGCTTGGACCATGAGGACCCACAGCAGTTCTTACGACGATGCAGCGAGTACCTAGATGCATCCCAAACTCCGGCCGTCTATCGAACGAAGGTCGCAGAGAAGGGGCTAAAGGGGGAAGCCGAGAAATGGTGGCAATGCTACCAAACCTTAGACTTCGAGTGGGAGAAGTTCGGCGAACTACTCCTCAACCACTACGACAACCGCTCACTTAAGAGTGAGCTCAACGCCCAGCTTTTCTCTAAAAAACAGGGTGACCGGGAACCTGCGGGAGTATTCCTCCAGCAGAAATACCTCCTGTACCAGAGGATCTGGCCGGAAGAACCAGAGGAAGCCCGGGTAGGGACACTGTTGAACCTGCTCCGCCCGTCTCTCCGGAAATCAGTAAGGCCCACGAATCCTGGTGACTTCTCCAGCCTACTTGCCAGGGCCATGGAAGCCGAGAAGGACGACGCAGATGAAACACGCACCCGACCGAAGAAAGAACCAACCGAAGCGAGGAAGGGAAATAACAACGGACCAAACCCGCCCGCCACCGAGAAGCAGAAACCTCCGAAGTGTTGGCACTGCCCTGAACACCACTTCCACCGAGATTGCCCAGTTCTCAAGGAGCGACAAGCTACCCAGCAGGGAAACTGGCGCCAGGCGGCGAGCACCCCGGCACCCCCCGCCAACGACGAACCAGACCGGTGGTAAACAGCACTGGTTTTGGGACCAATGGCCTTCCTCGGATACACACTACTATCCGGGGAAGAGAAATCCAAGCACTCATCGACCCAGCTGCATCTCAGCACTTCGCTAACCCAGCTATACTCCCGGTGGATACCCATCTACAAAAAACGAGCCTCGCCGTAGAACTTGCGGCCGGAAACTCAACGATGGAAGTAACCGGAACCGCCCAGCTCACCATTACCATCCAGGACCAAGAGTTCCAAATCGAAGTAATGGTAGCGCCGCTGCTAAGACTTCCCTTACTACTGGGACTCCCGTGGCTACGAAGGGAAGAAGGGGTTCTCGACTTCACTCGGGACGCTTTGTACATCGGACGGACCCATCGGGTGACCACTCCGTTCCTCAGCCTCCCTCAGGACAAGGTCCAGACGACCACACTAGAAGAGCTCGTCCCACAACACGAGTTCCCGCCGGCCTATCGAGACCGTTTCTTCAAAATTCTACAAAACCATAGCAGCATCTTCTCATACATAGGGAGAAGACTGCCCCAGACAAGGACTATGAGGCACGATATAAGGGTGACGTCTGAGCAGCCCTTCCGACTACCCCTTTACCGTTACTCGGAGTCAAAGAGGATCAGCATCGAGGACCAGGTGCAAGAGATGTTGGCCTCAGGGGTAATTGAACGTTGTTCCTCTCCCTATAGTTCTCCAATGGTCCTGGCCAAGAAGAAGGACGGTACGACTCGGTTCTGCGTCGACTACCGCCGCCTCAACCTAATAACAGAAGACACCTCCCAGCCCATACCTCGCATCAGCGATACCTTGAAGGACTTAGGGAACGCCCGAAAGTAGATATAATAAGAGAGTTCTGGATCCAGCCTTCTTTACCGGCCATCAAGCAGTCGGTAACGTATCGACTGTGATGGTAAGTTACCTGCCGCGATGGTAACGATTTTGGATCATGGTTACCGATTTAGTTACCGACAATCTGATGGTTACGATTTTCTGTCATGCGATGGCGCCACTACCGATTAGCATTTTGGATCATGGTAACGATTGCCGATCTTTCGATACCGATAGTCCGATGGTAACGATTACGGATCGTCGATCTTCTGTTACCGACAATCTGATGGCTGCAATTTTCCGTCGTGCGATGGCGCCATTTCGAATCATGGTAACGTGAATCATGGATTGTCGATCTTCTGCTATCGGTAGTCTGATGGTAACGATTCTGAATCATGGATTGCTGATCTTCTGTTACCGACAAATCGGCGGTCTGATGGTAGACAAATCGGCAGTCTGATCAGTCTGATGGTAGACGAATCGGCAGTCTGATGGTAACGAATCTGAATCATGGATTGCCGATCTTTCGTTACCGACAATCGGATGGCTGCAATTTTCTGTCGCGCGATGGCGCCACTACCGATTCGCTTTTGGATCATGGTAACGATTACCGATCTTTTTTTTCCCCCTTACCGACAATGGAATAGAATTCTTAGCTTATATACGAATTATAGTAGCTGAAATGCTCGAAGAGTGACAGGGTGTTGTAAGCAATGACGCGAATCATCCGATAATATATGTTTTGTTTATTCAATATTTCCTACGTCTAACCTATTCTAGAAGTAATAATTTTCTTATACGCTATTTCTCAAGTCTAACCTATTCTAGGATAACAATTTTCTTAAAACTATATATTAAACTGAAACTTAAGCTATATTTACATAGATGTGGTGGCGATCATGCCACGCGTATCTGAAACATACGGGTATATTGCAATAATCGAACGGTATGTGATGAAAATGATATTAACTTACCGGGTGACGAGTCGAGGTGTCACTCCGAGTCATATCCATGAATATGTTGTCGTTCGAGTGGAATCACTCTCGGCTGCGGTGGCGGTATGTCGGGAGATGATGATCTCGACGATGATGGTGAGCTCGGACTCGATCGAGAATACACCGATGAGACCGAACCGGGTGGTGGTGATCGTTCTCTCTCCCTATTTATGTGTATCGTCTCCGCATCCGAATCACATGCATCTTCCGACATGGAAGATGTAATATCCGCGCATTGGACGGCTGATGCTGCGACGTTTTCAGTGGTGGCAGCCGCACGCATCGCCCAATGATCATTGATCTGATATTGACGGGTAATGTTTTCCACCATCTCATAGTAGATGTTTGCGGTTTCGTCTACGAAGTTCTGATCTATTTGACTGTCACGCAAAATACGCAACACCACCCGCGCGTTCTGAAGATATCGCACCCTCAACTCAGCCCTTCGTCGTAGTTGAGCCGCCCGCCGTGCAACCCTCCCATGCGTCGAATTCATCTGGATTGATCACACATTCTTATGTTTAGAATCTATTAAAATTTGCGTATTCAACACCAACAACATACCTTTTTATTTATTTTTTTCACTTGTCTAGTTTTTGAAATTCCTCTTTTTCCTTGCCTTCTTCCACTTAGCGCTTTTTCACTTTGATTCTATGAACTTGCACTATTCACCAATCTTTCAAACCGGAAACTGTCTTTTTCTTCTTAATCTGACCTGGCGAGGAGGGTTGGGTTGCATCCCATTGGCTGCATACTACCCCCAAAATAGAATCAAGCCTAACCAACCAGAGAACAGCTCCCAAAGACCGCCACCCACACCATAAAGTCGGTCAGTCTCAAAGGCTCGAGCAATAAACCAATGTGATTTTTTCACCGCTCGATGCTGACAAACATAAACATTGCAATAAGAAGATAGGGTTTTTCGCATTCGTTCACACGGTACCACCGTTTGCACAGCTGTGTGCATACCAATCCTACGCTATGAATCGGTTATGTGATTTTCGCCGCTCAAAAAACGCCAGAATTTTGTTAACCTGTGGGTGGTCGGTGCACAGCTGTCAATCCGTACATCGTTCGGATAAATTTGCCAAACATAAACATTGCAATAAGAAAATTTGGTTTTCCTGCATCCATTCACACGGTACCACCTGCACAACAGCGTGCATACCGATCCCACGCAATAAATCATCAGCTCAGTCAATTTCCGCCTGTACTTGAGACCGCACACGTGATCGTCAATATGGAGCTCGTCTTGGATCTACAAGGTTTTGGGCGATTCGACGATAAATTTGTGATCAAAGAGCTGGCCGCAATAAGCATTCGCGCGCATGAGGAATATAAGCAGGATATTACACGCATCCTCTTCAAAGCACCATGTTCCTGGGTGACTCTCTCAAGCGAGTATAAGAATCTCAATTCGTGGCTAACACGATTCCATCATGGAATACCCTGGAATGCTGGAGAAACACCGTATAAAGATATGGTGAAAACTGTGAGAAAAGTTGTACAAGATGCGAGTTACATTTATGTGAAGGGGTTGGAGAAGAAACGCTGGATTGAAAAAATCCTCAATGACGACTCGAAACCGGTGATTGATTTGGACGAGCTGGGGTGTCCGAATCTTCGCATACTACGATTAGAATCGCATGTATTTCATTGGCATGGTGACTGTCATGGTATTGTACCTGGAGGCCACCATTGTGCCTTCGAGAACGTTCAGCGGTTGAAGAACTGGTATTTGGAGGAGGGTCATAAAAACCCCTCCCCACATGCCTCGAGAGCGGGGGATGATGGTTTAAAAGTCAAGAGCTCGCAGGGAGCCGCATTCGTGCATCCCGACTTGTCGCCATTAACACATCTTCCACGTATATTCGAATCCTCGAACTCTTCCGAACACGGTGAGAATCCCATTACACGATAATCATATTCAATTATAATATCAAAACTGATTCCGAATTATTCATTTTTCCTACAGATGGACTTCAGCAGCCTGAACAGCACCAGCCGTATGGATAATGATGATGTGCGAACGAAAAAGATGTCGGAGCTGGAGATCGGACAAAAATATGACATCACAAAACTGAGGCTCGTAAAAACAAAATTTGGTAGTCGAATCATCGCCACGATTGCTGATGAATACATCGTGTTCCTGCCTGCGAGAGTTGGAAAACTTCTAGAGAATGATTCCACCCAGTTGGATCAGCTGAACAACGAGGCGAATCAGAAGCGTTTGCAGATACTCTATCTCGGTGGACCATACAATAAATTTGAATTCTGCGGCAAAATCTAAACACACACACACACACACACACAAATGTATATATATATATATATGTAATGGGGATGGGTTAGGGTTGAATAAATAACAATGAAATTGCAATCACATTTATTTATTTATTTATTTATTTATTGTTCCTTTAGTTACTTAGAATAAGCTTAATCTATAGTTCTCAAGCATGCAGAATCCTTAAAATGTGGCTAATTTTTTGACTGTACCGCTGATGGGGTTATATTCAACAATGCGATCGTGTATAATCATACAGTAGGCCGAAGTATTTGCTGGAAATGCAACGCTAGTTTCAAATTCCAAACGAATATCCACAGGTCCACTCTTTAACGATTCATTTTGCTTGGAACAGTCTATAGTAATGAGCGGGGCTCTCACCAAAAAATCACTCTTTGACAAAAGAGGCTCAGATTCCTTATCGTAGTATGAAATTTGAAAGTTTGTATACATATTGTAGAGAATGGCGTATTGATTGCGCGTAATATCAAGATTCAAATTTCCATAGGGATAGCATTGCGAGTTTAGGAAAAGTTTCACATCTCTAATCATACAATGATCGAATTCACTGGCATTTTTCTTCGGATCGTTTCGTCGCGCGGTTTGGAATCCTAGTATGACGTGTCTTGGTTTCTCCAGCTGTGTGGATGTCTTGACCACCCATACATGTCTCGTTGTTGCGGGTAACATTGGGTACTCGTACATTTCCCACGAGCGAAAACTCATAGATACAGCCGGATCTTTGGCAATATAATTGAGCATCTTAATCTTTGCAGGATCTGATAGCCTGATGTATGGCAACAACCATTCAATTTTTTCGATCGAAATTTTGATCCCATCCACAGCGGTTTGATGTATGGCATTTAAATCATTGTTTGACCGCGTCAAAATTAGCTCATGCTTCGCATTGACAATGATTCGATTATAGTCCTCGGCAAATCCGAGTAAAAAATTCAGCGGTATAACAACATCAAAGTATCCATCGGCGTTGGTTAGTTTATCTTTATTATCCGCCAACCAACCGGTGTTTCCCAAAAGATGTTGCTGTCCTGGGGTGAATTGCAAGTATCCCTTCATAATACTTGTGATGCCGATATTCTTATTCTGATCAATCTCATGACCATTCAACTCATAACGCATATCGCCAAACATGTGACACACAGCCATATTGACCAATTCCGTGCCTACACCAACGGCGGTATCATCTGATTTCGTGAGCCGACCGTAGATGTGGAGCGAACTTTTGCTGGGTAATACACATGCATCTTGATTCTGCACAGCTATGCGGATCTCATCGTTATTTTTGAATGTAGATGCAGCATACGGTTGATGTGCATGTATTTCACAGTGGGCAATCGACTCGTCGAAGGTCACGGGTGTTTGGATTTTTATCATTTTCGTGATGGACATATGCAGAAATAGCAGCGAATTCTTATTTTCCACCTCCACCACAACGAAGTCGGAGTCCTAGGCTCTGGAGAAACTGAGCGTTCTGATGTGTCACTCGAATCGGAGCTGCTCGATGACTGATGATGTTCGGACATGTTATCAAGCTTTTATAACTACCGCCAGATTTTCTTGTCCTCTCAAACACAATGCCCATATTATCTCGAAGATTTCACATGTAATCGTATAGTTACAGTTTCACCTCGAAAATTGATCAATTTCCCGTCCTGATCAACTATTCTCAACTGTATATCGTGTATTGACCGCACGGTGATCGGGTGGTAAATGACATTTGTTGGCACTTCCACGATCTTATATCCGGGTGGTACGGTTGGAAAAAATTGATGAATCGTATGTACCCGATGCTCATTGATATACGCACCCGTGGTAATATTACACTCAACCCGCAAGGCGTTGACTTTGAGTATGCGAACGGGTAACTCAGATTTGTGGGTAATACCGCCTTGGAGAACATTGGGGGTGAAACCAAGCAAATGACCGATGGAATCTTTTGGATGAAAGTCTATCTGTTGATTGCATCTAATTTCACTGAGTAACTCATTGTTATTAGCTTTTAGACTAGATTTTATATCATCAGGTAGTGCCCCTTTCAAATAATTTGCGATATCATCAATTTCATAGCTCCCAGTGGGTATTGTAATCACCGTGTCCGGTTTTATATAAAACTTATTACACCCCTCATCTATATTGGGGATCGCGTTGAATGTCAAGAGCTCTATAAGTCCTAGAACATACGTCTTTGTCGGTGATAGCTCGATAGGGGGGAAATATTGAGTCCTCAACACCGACGATTCCCCAGAGAGTGTCAACGTGAACGAATCAGCCATGACTAATATCACATCGATGATTCGCATACATTTTATAGTTGTCCGCTGAGAAACTTGAGGCATAAGTGACCGCAAATTATTGTGTTATATTCTTGATATCTCTTATGATTATATTTTACGCTACCAACACCGAGATAATTCACTAGATCTCTAGGCGGTTGTAAATCACCAAAACTGTCGAAATACACCGCATCGTTGCCATTTTTCGTATACGCAACCCAATGCGTCCCTGGACCGTTTTTATCATCAAGATTGATAATTGCAGATTCACGCTTTCTGGGTCCTGAATTGGGTAAATCATTCCGCATAAAAACACCTCGAAAATATGGAATTTTCATAGCTCTTGCATAGTTGAGTAAATCAGCATCCGTGAGGGCTCGGTGTGGTAGCTTTATTAGTTTTTTGCCGGCTTCAAATACAGCCCCATACCCTTCTTATATGGTTTCAGGTATAAGCCCTTTCCCAAAGCAATCGCCTCCATTGTTGCGTTGTGTCGCTTGGATTCATGTAATTGATGTTTGTTTGCCTTAGCCTCATTGACAACCTTTGCTATACCCGCGGCACCACCAGCTAAAGCACCTGTGGCACTAAGGGCTGCAAATATTGGGATTAGAAACGGTAATATACCACCAATTTTCCGTGGGACGGGCAAAATACGAGGCACGCGCACTTTTCCTTTAGATGCAGCCGAACGGGCACCCGCCAGAGCCGACTCAATGGCTTTGGGGCCAGGCTTCATGGATTTCTTTGCTGCTTGTATAATAAATTTCAATGTCCTTTTCCTGTTCTTGGGCGATGCCTGCGTCTTGACCCTCCTCATACCCATACCCAGTTTGGATTTCGCTTTCATGGTGTTGGTGACCGCCCAGGCAACAGCTCTTTCAGCTGTGCTCGCGTCTTTAGCCAAAACCCGATTCCACGCCCTCTCGGCAAGCACTTTGTCAGCCTTATGGCGCTCTGCAATATTATCGTGATTTTTGGAGTATGCAATATCGTGCTGCATGCATGCAGCGTCTAGAGCATTGATACCACGATCACCGCGAGCTAACCTCTTTGCCAATTTTGTACCAGGTCCGCAGTACTGATAACCAGGAACATGTAATTCGATGGGGAGATTGTTGATGATTTTATTTATTAACCCACAACCGCTCTTTTGTCTACGTGTGCATCCAACCATGGTTCATCGCAAACTAACTCAAATTCTATAAAAGAGCGTATTTTATACGTAAATACATTAGTTCTCATTGCGACGTTTACCAGGCATCATGAAATTTCAGGATCAAACAATTAAACTACCCATTGCCAATTTCGATAAATTGGTTGAGCAAAAAAAGAAGAAGGGCAAACGACACGGGGCCTTACTGCCGAACAGTGTGAGGGCTGTCTTTTGCGGGCCTTCGAATTGTGGCAAAACTAATGCCCTTCTCACGCTACTCACACATGCTAATGGCCTACGATTCGAGAATGTCTACGTCTATTCAAAATCCCTCAATCAGCCAAAGTATGAGTTCCTGAAGAGGTTGTTGGAACCGGTGGAGGGGCTGGGTTATTTTCCGTTTGATGAGCACAAGGAGGTTGTAGAGCCGAAAGATGCACACCCCAACTCGATTATGATTTTCGATGATGTGGCCTGTGAGAAGCAAGATAATATTAGAGCCTATTTCTGCATGGGGCGGCACAGAGATGTCGATAGTTTTTATCTCTGTCAAACGTATGCCCGAATTCCAAAACATTTGGTGCGTGATAATGCAAACTTATTGGTTCTTTTTCGTCAAGATGAAATGAATTTGAAACACATCTACGCCGATCATGTGAACACCGATATGACCTATCAGCAATTTAAAGAATTGTGCTTGGCGTGTTGGAATGGTGGTAGATATAGTTTTGTAACCATCGACAAAGACAGTGAGATTAACGCTGGACGATATAGGCGAGGCTTTGACTGCTTTATAAGTCTGAATCACGGATAAACCACATACAGTCACAACATATCGATCAAACTAGCAGCATGGAGAGCTCCAAGATACGTAGGCAAAACGATGTGTTGCGAGAAATAACCAGAGCTAGCGATATCATTCGGCGTAAACACAAAATGATCAAAATGGGGAAAGACGACAGTGAGCAGGCTATTAGCGAAATTTTCAAACCCCTGGTTACACCACTGCACAAGTTGGTAGATTCATCAAAGCAGCAGCAGCGGCTACTAATAAAGCGGGAAGTGAAAACGGAGCCAGGTTCGGTTAAGACAGAGAAGATGGAAGATTTTGTGAAAACAGAAGATTATGGTAATACAGATGATGATGATGATGATGATGATAATGATGCATATAAAAGCGCGATCGAGGGGAGCTTCACAACTAGCGCTGCTATTGGTGACAATGCTACAACTGTCGTCGCTATGGATGATGCGGCTGGTGCCTATGATGATGATGATGATGATGATGATGATGATGATGATGATGATGATGATGATGATGATGATGATGATGATGATGATGATGATGATGATGATGATGATGATCATGATGATGATGATGATGATGATGGTGATAACAACCAGGATGGTGCGTTTGCAGTCGCTTCTACAAGCACACCGGTGTCGAGAACAGGGGTCAAGACAGCACGCTATTTAAACATGTTTACCTCGGCCAAAGAGCGCAAGAACTTGGACACGAAATATGGTGTTCGAAAGCTAGTCGGTGGAATGAAGATTGGTAATTCGGATATAGTATTTAGCGATAATCAGATATATGTGGGTGATAAGAGCTATGAGAACACACCAGGATTGCTCGAATTGCTATTCAAAAAGTTTCCCAATCCCTCGATTGTGAATAAAAGCGACAAATTGAATTATATCAGAATCGTGAAGAAAACGAATGCATATCGGAAATATTACAAAGCTGAAAAAAGTCCTCATCATGATAGGGAAAAAAGTTCAAAGTATAGAGATTTTATTGCCCCATACATCGAGCTACCTGTGAAAAAACCTGGGCAAAGATCCGGCACAGGTTTATTACCCACCCATAAAAATGCGCAGGGACAAAGTATGGATTATGTTTATTGGGATGATCCTAATGAGCTTGTTGATCGTCTTCGACTACTTATGGCATCTCAAGCGGCCGGTAATACCAGCCATACCAATGAAATAGCCTCCATTATTGAGGAGCTGCGCGAGGCGGGAATCATTTATTAGCATGAGATTAATCATAGAATGATCATTCGGACATGGATCATTGAACAATGAGCATAGACATATTTGGACGACAGCTGGTGAGCAACAGTCACCGAAAAGGTGTTATTCAAGGCCCTCCGGGTGTCGGATTCAAATTCACCACTGATAGGCATTATGATCTAGATGGCAAACGATTATGTAATATCGCCGATCCGCAGGAACCTAACGACGTCGTTTCCCTGAAAAGTCTTGAAGATATTACACAGCGAGTCCTAGGCGTTCTCGAACATTCTATGGAAAAAACATTTGCGAACTCTACGCTGCAAGCACTCCACAAGTTTGAATCTCAACTTACTGCACGTCTAGATCGAGAGCATACCGACAATTTCAACGCGAATCAACACATTCAGACTCTTATGACAGAAGAGATTGACACTCTAACGGTGAAAAAGGAAGTTCTGGAGACCCGATTGGCTGCCATAGGAGTTGATCCCGAGGGGTTCAGTCGCAACGGACTACTTCGAGGAATTAGCCTCGAATCGAGCTAGATCATTTAACAATGAGCATAGACATATTCGGTCGTCGGTCGGCTAGCGGAAAAATCAAAAGTGTGGGTAGGCGCGGACCTCCCGGTGTTGGGTTTAAGACCACCATCGATAACCAGTACGACATAGCCAATAAACGATTGTGTAATATTGCATATCCCCAAGAGCCAACCGATGCCGTTTCTCTGAAAAGTCTTGAAGATATTACGCGACGATCATATAATGCTCTCGAGCGATCTATAAAAGAGACATTCGAGCAATCCATGCGACAGTCTCTCGAAGCTCTTGAATCTAAACTTAATACCCGCATAGATCGGGAACACAGCGAAAGTTTCAAAGAAGATCAGCGTATTTGGCTCCAGGCAAAAGAAAGGATTGAGGCGCTGAAAAGGGATTGTGAATCTCTGGAGAAACGATTGGGGATAGCTGCGAATAACGTTGAAAAGCTTAGCCGGCACTACATTCGTGGAATTCCGGCCAACTTGTTGCCGAGCATCAAACAGAATAAATACATTAAAAATTGGGTGCGGAAGCAGGAGGATGAAGGCGGCAATAGCAAACGAACTTCATAGACCCGCTCGGCGTAATTATCCTCGACGTTATGTCGATATACGTGGTTTGGATGAGACCTGGCAAGCCGATCTTGTCGACATGTCCGCGTACTCATCCGTCAACAAGGGCTCAAATTTTTTGCTCACAGTAATTGATATATTTTCAAAATTTGCGTGGGCCGTACCGATCAAGGGTAAAAATGCCAAAGACGTAACAGCAGCGATGAAATCTGTGCTAACTCAGGGTCGCATGCCGAAACATCTACACGTTGATCAGGGCAAGGAATTTTACAACAAAGAATTTAAAAGTCTTATGAAACATAATGGGATCAACATGTACTCGACATTTGGCAACTTGAAGGCATCGATATGCGAACGCTTCAATCGTACACTGAAAAATAAAATGTGGAAGCAATTCACACGTCAAGGTTCTCATAAGTGGATTGGCATTCTACCTGATTTAATTGCATCGTATAATAACACCAAACATCGCACGATCAGAATGAAACCAAAAGATGTAACTACGGTCAATGAAAAACAAATATATCGAAGTGTGCACAAACCGCGTCAGATCAAAAGAAGCCAACGGAAGCGCAAATTTAAAGTTGGCGATAAAGTTCGAATAAGTAAATATAAAAATGTATTCGAAAAGGGCTATACACCGAATTGGACAACGGAAATATTTACAGTTGATGAGGTGAAAAATACCAACCCCCCAACATACAAACTCACCGACTACCTGAACCAACCCATCGCGGGTGGGTTTTACGAGGAGGAGCTCAGCAGGGTGCAATATCCCGATGGTTATCTTGTAGAAAAGGTCTTGCGAAGGCGTGGTGATCAACTCTATGTAAAATGGTTGGGATTTGACAGTTTACATAATAGTTGGATAAATAAGTCTGATATGTAGCATAATTTCAATAAATTTCATTATCAACATATTTACATTTGTTTCTTCACCCCTCACACATTAAATAAATTTTTCCCCCATTTTCCCACATTTTCTCACATTTTCTAACATTTTCTCACATTTTCTCACATTTTCTCACATTTTCTCACATTTTCTCACATTTACATGTAAAGTAAATGGAAAATTATTTTATTCCATTTTAGAAAACTTTTTCCAAATGTGAGAAAATCTGAGAAAATGTGAGAAAATGTGAGAAAAACTCTTTGCAAATATATGAGAAATTTCTTAGTTTGCAGAATCTTGATAACCCCAGGGTAAAGTATCAGTTTTACCGGGTATCAATTTCCGCTTATCATCACACCAGCTTAGAGCTAACTTATTCTGTACTATGGTGCTAACTGTATGTCGGCGACTTTTTATCATACACTGTTTCTCAACTAAATTTTTATAATCAATAAGGCATCGTTTGTAATCATCAAACGTGATGGATTTTAATGTGGACCCCTTCACACCCTTTGCACGTTTCTTATCGGTATCGCCGCGAGTTCTGAATGCATAGAGTTTTGCTCGCAGTCCGATAAATTCAGTCATAATTTTACCATTATTCTCGTCCTTCATCAGACCGAGGCGTTTTTTATTCAACAGGGGGATGCCGTAGGCATTATCCAGAGGGTAGTCCGATGTATCAAACATTGCCACAACATCACGCTTGATGATTTCGTATATATTTGGTACAGTGAATTGGTATATCAAGCTATCCGTATCGGTATACATGAGTTTTGCTTCACTACTTGAAAAATTATTTTTTACATAATCATAGTGGAAATTGTATAGGAATATTTTCGAAAGATCGAGAATTGCAGCACCAATGTATATAGGTTTATTGAAATGTACCATGGTGCGATTTAGCTCAATAATCACCATATCTTCATCGAATATGGTGCAGCTGTGAAATGTGGGTCTCGCAATGAGAGCACGCGCACCACCCCGACCCTCCCATTTCGTGATTAGTTTCACGTTCTTATGGTTACGCACATTCTCCATGGTCTTGCCAAATACCGCATTATTCATAAGCTTGTAGAAATTTTTTTCGAACTCATTTTTTGACTGTTTTCGCATATTTGTATCAAGATCGATGTATGTCTTTAACCATGGTGATTGTGCGAACCTTAGAATCCTATGCACTTTCACCAGCTTCAAAACAAATTTGATGCACTGTTTCAAATTACGATAGTGGAGTACATATTTTTCTTTGGGTAAAAGCGTTGTTGCCAGTTTTCTGATTTTACTACCGGGCGGTGTGAAATGCTCGGGGCAGAGAGGTAAGTCCGCATGCTGTTTATGCAACTCTACAGGATAATCTAAATCTACCTCTAGAATATAACCGGTTGATGAATTATCGGGGTGGGACAATACATCAATGGCATCATTTTCCCACTCGAACGACCCACTCGGCAAATGTTCGCTCATAGCTGCACCATAGAGATTGTTTACATCGAAATACATTAAATATGATTCCGCCTTGCCTGGATCAAAATCTTCACCCATAAATCGATTATTTGCTCTTGCATAGCGATTCGAGCACTGTGCCACACCACCTCTTATGCTTTTCTCAATGAATAATATCATTTCAGGATCGTCTAAAAGTTGGAGATTAATTTTTGTCTGCTTTAACATAGCATCAAAAGCAAGCCCTGGCGCGGTGTAATAATGCAGAGGGTCCAAGTTGTACGTTTTGAAGCAGCTATCGCGGAAATTTTGAAATATATCGGCTAATAAAAGTACATCGGTTTTCAGGTATAAATCGGAATATTCACCCAGAGTTTTTAGATCGAACTTGGCCCAAACATTTTTCGCATGTTCATAATCCCCATCGGAAATATGAGAATCACTTAGCCTTGAATAAAAATCTTTTTTAATTGGTAATTCTGGTTCATCGAGTTTTTCCCAAGAATCGATGTATTCATAGGGGAATACACCTTTGCGAATCATCAAATCAAATTTTCCCTGATCATCGTAAAAATTCCGTGTTATTTTTTTATCCGCATTGCACAGGTATGATGCCAATTTGTCGATGCTGCTGGCCATAAATGGAATCGAATTAATGAATCTCAAGCTCATCGTAGTGCCGTCAACCCTCTTGGTAAATGATATATACTTTTCCTTATTAATGGGCAATAGTGTGATTTTACCCGAAAAATTTGAAGCTAAAGATTTAATTAAGAAATGCGAATCATAGCCAGACAAATTGTGGAAAACAACTGAAATTGTGTGTTTCTCCTTAAAATTCAAGTTACACCGATTATGGGCGGCACCGCGATATTTACCTGTGAAATGACAGTGATCGTGACATTTTTGTTCTCCCGATAAAAATCGCTTCTCACAGATGTGACAATTTTTTGAGCGCATATGGCGGTCGCGTTGTGTCTGATTCAGAGATTCCATTGGAATTATATTTTTTATGCGTGACTCTACTTTAATGGATAATTCGCGAAGCTGCTTGATGAACCATTCAACACAATCGGGCCCGCGCTTGTTTCTATATTCCGATAATGTTCCATCATATGAGCAATGTACATAATAAGCGGCACTATGAGGGATATGCTCTTGAGATTCATTCGCAGCCGGTTTCAATATACACTCAAGATCCGCGTAAACGACGAATGGCACAGTTCCCTTATTCTGAAAATTGGAAAATTCCAAAAAATTTTTCTCCGGAAATTCCATTCGGATGCTATTCATTCGAATGCAATCTTGCCTGTGGCTTTCATACAAGCTACGTATGCTAAAGTGACACAAGCATCTATCGCACAAAAATTGTTTGCCGTTATGATTTGATAATTGCCGGCTAACCAGTCGTGAAAGATTTTTGATCCACGCAAAGTGAAATCTGGCTTTGAAATTATTCAAGTCATCATTATCATCATCATCATCGCGGTCTATTTCAGGGTGACTTTCAACCATAAGTAGGTGAATTGTCTTTTCGCAAGGATTTGTTGAATTTTTACTAAGATAAAGAGGGGTGATAATGCTCTGTTTTGATTCCGCATTTGAGAAAGTTTCGTTTTCAATTCCATATACATTTATTCTCAAATTATTTGCTTTTTCAAATTTCTCTACACTACGCAGGGTTGCGGGGAATTTGATACCTGTGCAATCTAGCTCCAAAATGTATCGTTGATAGCTGCATGTTCTGGTTGTGTTGACGTCTGTGGGGTGAAGAGCTGCGGTGACGGACCACAACAAACATCGATCATCACTGTTCTGTACGTTGACCACCGCCCTCTTTCGTTGAATGTCCTCAGGTAGCTTTGTGAATGTCGAAAGTCCTCCGCGAAGGGGCACGTATCGGTTGATGCAGATCACCGCATTAATGATCTCGATCATGCTCCAACCGGAATCTCGTTGTTCAAAATCCTCCACCATGGTTAGCAGAGGATTCGTTACATTATCGCTGAACCAGGTTTCCAGATCAGTCGATGGAAGAATAGTGGCGTTGCCTGTATTGAAGTTTTTTACTTCCAGACTGATCTCATCGTTTTTGACGTTCTCAAATCTACATGGAACCCCCACATTCACCTTAATACCACCCACTTCGCGTAGCACATTTTTCAAGCGTTCCATAGTTATCATCCCAGCGTCGGCCAAAAATCTCCCCAAATCCTTGTGTTGAAGATTTGTCACGGCTCCGGTGCGTATACGACAGTTGAAGGCACTCCTCATATCATCCCATCGAACACGATTGTGAATATCATCGCCAATATTACCGCCAACAATACCCGCATGGTGTCGTTCAAATTTCACCACCCACGATTGGAGGAGTGAAATTATATGTTGCAGTTGTTGTTTTTCACTCACACACAGTTTTGGTTGTGTCAAAATACCGTTCAAGAATCGAACATTTTCAATCGCGATATCACGCCAGTGAATAAAAATATCTTCATTCGATTGCTCCGAGGGTAGTGCACACAGCAACTTGTATGCATCTTCCATCATCTCAACGAGATTCATATAGCCAACGTTGTCCATTTTTTTCGATGAATTTTACAGCTCTGCATTCAAACTCACACCATACGAATGTTGACACCCGCCGCAGGTTTTGGGGTTTTATATGTGCACGCCCACCCCCACCCTCAACCATTCTAATACTATGAAAATTCAAACGTTTCCAACCATAGTTCGGAGGTTTTGTACCTGGGGGTTCGGGCCTTTTCACGCCATTATGCGGGAAAAATATTATCGGGGTTTGCCATTGGGCAGCCCCCACCAACATTGGGTGTGTATTTTTGGGTTTCTAGTTGGACATAAAAGTGCGAGTTTGCATAGAGTTTTACACATTCTGCAACCAGCCAGACCGTGAAACCAGAAAACAATCAAGCTATTGATTCAAGAACAGAAAGTGCAAGACTAGGAAGTAAGTATCGTTATTCTTCGATATCATAGTTTTCACGATGGATATGGTTTTGTAATTAATATTCCATATTGCAGACATGAACGACAATATGAATAATTTTGATGATGAGCGTTGGCTGGGGTGGGACGATGATGAGATGGATGACGGGTACGAAAGCTCATACGAGGAGGTGGAGGGGGAGGAGGGGGAGGAGGTGGTGGAGCAGGAGGAGGTGGAGGAGGTGGTGGAGGAGGAGGAGGAGGTGGTGGAGGAAAACCCTCTGTTGGGGGAGGGTCTGTGGTGGCGACATGCCGAGGAGGATGAGGAGTCCGATAATGAGTGGGACCTCGCCGACGCCAGGGACGCATATGAGGAACAACGACGCTGGCCCGGCGGGGTCCCTGAGGAGGTGGCGAGGTGGTGGGAGGATTTCGGATACATCACCGATCCTGAGTGACACCTCGACTCGTCACCCGGTAAGTTAATATCATTTTCATCACATACCGTTCGATTATTGCAATATACCCGTATGTTTCAGATACGCGTGGCATGATCGCCACCACATCTATGTAAATATAGCTTAAGTTTCAGTTTAATATATAGTTTTAAGAAAATTGTTATCCTAGAATAGGTTAGACTTAAGACTTTAGAATAGGTTAGACTTGAGAAATAGCGTATAAGAAAATTATTACTTCTAGAATAGGTTAGACGTAGGAAATATTGAATAAACAAAACATATATTATCGGATGATTCGCGTCATTGCTTACAACACCCTGTCACTCTTCGAGCATTTCAGCTAGTATAATTCGTATATAAGCTAAGAATTCTATTCCATTGTCGGTAAGGGGGAAAAAAAAGATCGGTAATCGTTACCATGATCCAAAAGCGAATCGGTAGTGGCGCCATCGCGCGACAGAAAATTGCAGCCATCCGATTGTCGGTAACGAAAGATCGGCAATCCATGATTCAGATTCGTTACCATCAGACTGCCGATTCGTCTACCATCAGACTGATCAGACTGCCGATTTGTCTACCATCAGACCGCCGATTTGTCGGTAACAGAAGATCAGCAATCCATGATTCAGAATCGTTACCATCAGACTACCGATAGCAGAAGATCGACAATCCATGATTCACGTTACCATGATTCGAAATGGCGCCATCGCACGACGGAAAATTGCAGCCATCAGATTGTCGGTAACAGAAGATCGACGATCCGTAATCGTTACCATCGGACTATCGGTATCGAAAGATCGGCAATCGTTACCATGATCCAAAATGCTAATCGGTAGTGGCGCCATCGCATGACAGAAAATCGTAACCATCAGATTGTCGGTAACTAAATCGGTAACCATGATCCAAAATCGTTACCATCGCGGCAGGTAACTTACCATCACAGTCGATACGTTACCGACTGCTTGATGGCCGGTAAAGAAGGCTGGATCCAGAACTCTCTTATTATATCTACTCCCGAATCTTCTCTACTCTCGATTACAAGAGCGGATACTGGCAAATCCCAATGGAGCCGCTGGCGAAGAAGTACACTGCCTTTGCCACCTCGACAGGGGGAACCTACCAATTCCGCGTCATGCCGTTCGGGTTGAAAAATGCACCAGGGACCTTCCAGCGGTTAATGAGCGAGGAGGTATTAACCGGGTATATAGGCCACTTCTGTTTGGTATACCTAGACGACATCATCATCTATTCTGAGAACGCAGAGGAGCACCTCGACCACCTCGCCCGAGTACTTGAACGCCTAAAAATACACGGATTGACATGTTCGCTGAAGAAGTGTCAGTTCGGAAAAACGGAGCTAGAATACCTGGGACACATAGTCGCCATTGACGGCAACCGAGCCAGCACGGAGCACGTGAGCTCTCTCAGGACCACTAACCCGCCCACCACGAAGCGACAACTACAGGGCTTTTTGGGCGCCTGCAACTGGCTGCACGAATACATACCTAACATGGCTACCATTTCGGCACCACTGACGGACCTACTGGCCGGGAAAGCGAAGTTCCGTTGGACCACGGACGCCCAGGCGGGCTTCGAGGCCGTCAAAGCAGCCCTACAAAGACCGCTTAAACTCGCGAGACCAGATCCCGGAAGGAGGTTCATACTCCAAACGGATGCCAGCGCCAAAGTGATGGGAGCAGTACTCTTCCATCCACGAGAGGAAGGGGGACGAGACGTAGTCAGCTACGCCAGTGCCAAATTCAGTCCCACGGAAACCCGATACCACAGCAACGAGCAAGAGTGCCCAGCAGTCATATGGGCCATCAAGAAATTCCGACCGTTTCTGGAGGACCGACCATTCACGCTCCGAACCGATAACCAAGCGTTGACCTGGTTACACCGGTTCAAAGACACTCGGGATAAACTAACTCGATGGGCATTGCTACTCCAAGAGTTCTCGTTCCAAATCGAGCATATCCCGGGAAAGGAAAACCAACTGCCCGACTTACTTTCCCGCCACCCAGAGGGGGAGAATGAGAGGGAGGCGGATGACCTGGAACGACTTCTTCCACCAGAGGAAGCCACCATAGCGGAGCCCGCAGAGACGACACCGAAACTCTACGCCATAGGTGGAGTCTCTCTTTTTGAGGAAATCCGCAGCGCCCAGCAAACCGACCCGGCAGTCAGCCAACTAGCAGCCCGGTGCCACGAACGGGTACCAAAGCCCGACATAAAGGGAAAACAGCGAAGTTTCCTCCTACGACACGGCGTCGTCGACGGAAGCATATGGAGGAGGGACAGTGACCAGTCTCCCTGGAAACTGATCGTACCGGAAAGTGCGAGGGAGAGGGTGCTATTCGAATACCACGACTCCCCTCTCGCCGGACACCCCGGAGCGGATGAAACACTAAGAGCAATTCAAGAATCCCACCACTGGCCGAAGATGAGGGAGGCGGTCCGGAAGCGCGTACAGTTCTGCCATATCTGCGCCTGCTCCAAGAAGTCACCCACCGAGCAAGGGGCCCTCCGTCCACATCGGCCCACGCAACCCTGGGGCACCATCGCGGTCGACCTAATGGGACCATACCCCCGCAGTGCCAGGGGGAAGCGCTTCATCCTGGTAGTCACGGATCTATTCTCACGATGGGTCGAGGCTTTCCCGCTTGGGACCTCAACCGCAGCGAAAGTCATCAGGGTGATGGAAGAGGAGGTTTTCTCTCGCTGGGGATATCCTAGAGCCATTCTGTCCGACAACGGTCCCCAATTTACCAGTAGCAGCTGGCAACAGGCATGTGACCGATGGCAAGCTAAACCATGGACCACGGCCGTGTACCATCCCCGAGCCAATCCGACCGAGAGGCGAAATCAGGAAATCAAGAAGGGGCTTCGGCTCCACCTCCATGGCGAAAAACACAAGGGCTGGGACCTCCATTTGCCCCGGGTCCTGTTCCACCTTCGGAACCGCCAAAACGCAGCCACCGGCTACACCCCAGCCAGGCTCTTGATGGGTCAAGAGTCCCGACGCCCGGGAGACTGGCAGCTCAACACTCCCGAGCCCCCCTCCGACGAGTGGGAACAACGGGTCCAAGCAGCCAGAGGGAATCAGTGCCGCTACCAACAAAAATACGCGAGCACCGAACAGACACAACCGCGTTACCAGACCCAGGATGAGGTTTACCAGCGCAGTCACCCCCTGTCCAACGCCATCCAAGGGTTCCACGCCGGGTTCGCCCCAAAATGGGAGGGATCGTTCCGAGTCCACTCACATCACCAAGGGGACATCTACTGGTTGGACAAACAAGGTACCTTCGTCAAGGTGCACGGAAGCCAGCTCAAACCCGCCCGACCCTCGGACACAAAGCCAGGCCGCAGCTCAGAGAGCACGGCCGCCCACCCCAAACCACACTCCCAAGACCTTCCCTCGGACGAGCAGAAGAAGACACCCTCCCTCTCCCCCATACACCGGCATGCAGAGATCCAGACCCCTCCCTGCCCTCGATACAGCCCCTGTGTGCGAACCCCATAGACTAACTAGAATTCAAGTTAATATGTATATTATATAACCAAGTACCTAGAATAAGCATGTAAGTTAAGAAGACCCCTTAATTCTTACCAAACCCCATCGCACGCAAGAGAGGGGGAATTGTTGCCCGCCTACGCCGGCAACCCGGCAACCCGCATGCCTATCTCTTGCGCGCGATCGGAGTCCGGGGAGGTGGGCCGGCGGGCGCCGTAGCGCACCGCCTAAACACCTCTCTCACGATAGAAGTAAGACTCCTATTAATTAAGCTCCGTCGATTTTTCATGTAAAATTAGATTCGCTACGACAGTTGCCAAGTCGACGTCATACTCGACCGAACGCTTGTCAGTAAAGCCTTGCTAACCCTAATAAAGAGACGGTGTCTCGTACTTTCACACAACTACGGTGGTTCAGTTATTTAACTCCCCGACTACCTCTACCACGGCGACGAATGGTCGCGAACGATCTATTCTCCCAGCGTCTAGCGTTGACTTCCGACGACATCCGACGGCTCGCCCTCGCCCAACGCTACGCGGCCCGCTGCACCGAGGAAGCCCGTCGCACCAAGGAAGCCCGTCTAACGTGGTCCACCAAGCCGGACTCCCGGACCCAAGGGACCCAGACCACCTCGGGTTCCAGGATTCCACGGCCGGTACCCCGTACCCAGACCGCAGAGAGCGGGACTCAGACGGAGGGACCCTCCAAGCGAGTCCGGTTCCCCCCGGCCAAACCACGGACGTGCGTAGTTCGGACCTTCGCCGGAACTCCCGTCCAGCAGCTGCCTAGCAAGATTGAGCCGCCACCTCCGCTGCTACCGTCGTATCAGCCTTTCGTCCGACCCAGGGCCCCAAGGCGTCGCGCCATGACGGTCCGGACCGACACCGCAGCGCCTTAACCCGGCACCACCCATATTTTTCTCGGCTGGTCTCCTGACCAGCCACCTAAACCCCCCAATCCCCTCCCCGGTTCTAACCAAGGAACGGGAGTCTCTCCGCACGAAGGGACGTCAACAAGTCGGAGGGAGTTATAAAAGAGAATCGGTATGCCGAGAAACGAACAGTCGTCGCACACTTCTCAGGGAGCTCAGACGTCAAAATATCCAGTTCTTGAAGAGTCCGGGACTCAGAGTTCGTGGAAGAGGATTTTTCGGAAAGTAAGAGTACAATTCTGCTGTATTGCGATCGTCTGCTTTGTACCATGGAGGAAATCCTAACGATACAAAGACCGATTGTCTTCGACGAGTCTGTCGCGCGCTACGAGACTCACGCACATCAACCCTTCGCATCGACGAGCTTCGAAAACAACGATGAAATTCGGATCGCCGTTCAACATCAAGATTTGTGTTTACTACCGAGTAGGAGATCGCTGCACGTGTACAGCAGATTAACCAAGGCCGATGGACAAACTCCGGTTACCGCCACAAAGTTAGTCAACAATACCATCTGTCACCTGTTCGAGGATATACGCTACGAGTTGAATGCTGTTGAAATCGATCGGAATAAGAACGTTGGTCTCACAACCCTTATGAAGAATTACATATCCCAAAGCCCCAGCCAAAGGTCTCTGCTGGAAAACGCTGGTTGGCTTGACAATAACAATGACGATATAGCTGACGAAAACGGCTACTTCGATATTTCCATACCACTGAGTTTGCTACTGGGTTTCGCTGAGGACTATCGTAGAATCATCGTCAATGCGAAGCACGAGTTGATTTTTACAAGGACAAACACCGATACGAATGCCATTATACAGTCAACCGCCGATGGTGCTGTGGAGCCGTTCAAAATTTCATTACTGAAACTCGAGTGGATGATTCCGTACATCAAGGTTTCCGATCAACGAAAAATCCAGCTGCTGAACTATATTGCTAAAGATTCACCCATCCCTATCAGTTACCGCACGTGGGAATTATACGAGTACCCGCTACTACCCGCTACCTCGAAGCATGTCTGGGTCGTGAAAACTTCCACTCAACTGGAAAAACCTCAATATGTTGTAGTGGGTTTTCAGACGGGCCGAAAGAATAATGCTACTAGGAACGCCAGTCATTTCGATCACTGCAACATTCGAGATGTGAAGCTCTTTCTCAACTCACAGAGTTATCCTTACGGAAACCTAAATCTCGATGTTGCTCGTAACCAGTACGCTCTGCTCTACGATATGTACGCGAACTTCCAGGCATCATACTACGTCAAAGATCCTGAACCGTTGTTGAGCAGGAATGAATTTCTGAAGTACGCACCTCTCATCGTTATAGATTGTTCGAAGCAAAACGATTCCCTGAAATCAGGACCTGTGGACATTCGCCTTGAATTCAAGTCAACAAATCCTTTTTCTCCGCAAACTTCGGTCTATTGTATGATTTTACACGATCGTATAATTGAGTACAACCCGATCAATGGTAGTGTGAAGAAGTTAACATAAGAAGAACTATATTATTCTACGTTTTACATTTATGATTGCAAAATACTACAAAACTGTACTTACCGTATTTTACTATGATTAAAAAAATAAAAAGATGAGTAAGCACTGAAAGAAAATCATGTACATATTTGCGAAAAAATCCTTTCACAACCATTTAAAAGGAGGACAATTCATCGTCAGTTCCAGCTGTGCACGGTAGTCTGTTACACCTCGTTTAAGAGGGGGATGTACGATATAAAAGCCAGGTTGAATCTTGTTAAAATTAGTTAACGTTGAACATTTCTGAAATCCACATCGTACCGTTCTAGAAAATAAATCGTAACCATGGAGATGATATTGGATGTGCAAGGCTTTCAACACCCCGTCAACGAATTCGTACTCAAAGAGCTCGGTGCAATTACCATTCAAACGGATGAAACAGGCAAGCAAGGTCTGGCACGCATTCTCTTCAAACCACCGTGTGCTTGGAAAACCTTGTCGGTCAAATGTAGAGCTATCAATGCTTGGTTAACGCGAAATCATCATGGAATGCTGGCAATATGTCTTACGACAAGGTGCAGGAAGTTGTGAAAAAAGTTGTCGAGCATGCAAGTTATATCTATGTAAAGGGAAAGGAGAAGAAAAAGTGGGTCGAAAAACTTATTAACGACGACTCAAAACCTGTGATCGATTTAGAAGAATTGAGCTGTCCAAGTTTCCGAATGTTACAATACATCGAAGTGGTTAATTGGCATGAGGACTCTTACGGAAACGTTCCCAGGTATCAGTGTGCCTTCGAAAACGTTCAGCGATTGAAAACTTGGTATTTGGAGAATTGTACCGGATCACTTTATAAATCATTGCACATATACCTTCAAGTAGGGAGTTTGAAACGAATGAAAGCAGAAGACATCGCCTTTTTGACCAAAGATTTTATTCTTATCTACGCTTCAAACATCATCGATGAGCTGTGGGACAAATTATCGGAGGCTATGAAGAAGGATACAGATATCGCAGGCTGCCGGAGATGTCGAATACATTATGGATCGCAGAGCGACGAATTCGATGGACCTACTCCTATGATTAAAGACTGCTCACAATGTCAAATGATTCAATAAATTCATACTCTATGTATTTTCTAAGAATAAAAGAGAATCCACTACAAAAATATTCTTATTCCATTCCCCGTTCCTCATTCATCCGGTCGCATTATGACTCATCCTCGATGAATTCAGAAACGAGGCTTGCATACATTCCGACTCGTCGAACCGAATTTCATATATCAGAAAAATGCTTACACGACTAGTCCCGTTAATTCAAATCCAACTATTCGAGTCAGAACTCCCTCTACGAGACGATCGAGGGTGATGAAATCAGGGGGGTGGCTACAAAGACCCGTCACCCGTAGCCGCGGGTGAAATTTTTTCGCGACACGATCACCGGTACGTTGGGCGGGCCTTGCACCGGGTGGGGGAATGAAATCATTCGGGGGCAGTTACAAACACCCGTTATCCGAGTTGCGACATCATCGAAACGATCACCGTTAAGTTGGGGCGGCCCTTGCAGCGGTGGGGTACAGTGACCTCGATTTTGACCAATCAGAACATAGGGGGGTTCTAGACCAACATTAGCTGACCTAGATTGATCCAGAATCCCCCTTGTCCATCTACTCACGCCTAAAACTATAGAGAATAATAATCCGTTAAGAAAACAAAAATGGATTTTTTTAACGTTCTGGGTGTATGTGTTACGTCCTAGGTTGAAAGCTCAACATATAATCTTTAGGTATAACAGATACCGTATTTAGTATCGTAGGTATGGAAAATACCGACGTGCAATTACCATCAGAGTTTCAATAACACCTCTATCGATGTAATTCCATTTATAATTTTTTTTTCCCTAAATTCTTTATATTATTTTACCTATAGTTATAAGTCAATACTTTTAAGAAATCTCAAACTCATACACCATAACTAATTTTTCCATAGTCTCTCACAAAACTAAGCAAGCCCGAAAACACTCGAAAACCCATAAATTTGAAATCCTAAACTTTAAGTAAACTTTGAAAACGTTAGAAACTATCTTTATTGAGGAAACATAAATCTTCAAGATCTTTAGAATTTTACTGCCAAACGCGGAGAACCCAAAAGACAAAGACAATTTTGTTTAAAAGAAGACAGATCATAGACGCTTAAAACATCCCTTCTCAGCATCTCGACGCTTGGGCCTCTGACCCAATCGTCTCGCACAAACCCTATTTTAGCCAACCATATTTTTTCCCTCTTAAATTTAATGTGTCTTTTACCAATGAGAAAAGACTTGCTTTCCCGCGAGTACTAAAAACTTCCTCCCCCGCGTAACCGCGAGGAGAGATCCTTTTTCCTCCAGGATTAAGGAGTTAGTCACGAGATTTCAAAGAGTAAAGATCAGATCCACAGAAGACTTAGATTTCAGAATATAATACCAAATTCGAAGAGTTTAATATATTCATAAATTAACCAAGTGCAAAACTTATCAACATATAAAAACCATAGACTAAAGTTAATCAACATGCAAATGTTTGATTAGCAACCAACATTGTTAAGCAGTTTGTTGAATAAATATTGTTAATTAAAAGTGAAATCAACAAACATTTATTTCACCCACGCATAGTGGTGACTGATAAAAACCCATTACCTCAACAGATACGAGTTATACGTCAATCAGAAGAACTAGTTATCCAAGACTCGGTGAGAAATATAGAACTCTACCAATTCAGAATCAGAACCTCAACACATCTAACTAGTGATTCGAAAACTCTATATAGTTAAATCCAGGACGTAACATATGTACCCCCTTCTTTGAGTAATATTATCTTTCTATAAGATTTCGAACATTATCTGATTGAAAAACAATATGTTAGGAAAATTATCTCTTACCAACCTAGACTAGCAAAACGATTATATAATGAATTGTACACGGGAAACAATGTGTAACTACTAACATCGTACTAGTAATAGGCGAGCGTTCGACAACGCAAGCTAGGAAAATTATCTGATTTCAGAAGAAAATCCTACGCGCTTTTTTCTCCAAGGGGGGAGGCATGTTATAAATCGAGTGTGCAACACACAGGAATGTGCAAGCACGTCACAACAATCAGACGAAGCGCCCCACATTGCAACATCAAGGAAATGTGCAGAGGCAGCAACGACCTCCTTGTTAGTCATTAAGAGTGTATTAATAACAAAACAAAATATATATAAATTGGTATTAGGGATGGATCAAGGGCGGCTACCAGCGAGTTAACTCGTGTATGCAGTGAAAACTATTACTTCATTTAAATATTAATAAACTCTTATAGTCAGGCCTGTTTGCCACGGCACGTCTTGCTCCTCCGATGGTCGTACAAACTCTAACTCTTCTTTGTTTTTAAATAAGTGCGCCCTCGGCGCCAAACACACTTGCATCTTCTTTCAACCGATTCCCACATTCTTCTTTTACACATGCACGCATTCCTCTCTCACACGCAACACCCTTGAGGATCCGTGCCCAAACGTTTGGTACATATGTAAGTGCCTAGCTTAACGTCATTCCGTAATTTACGACACTGCCTGCTTTTCGTCTTTTCCTCGACGCTAACTTTCACTCGCCTTGAAAATAAACTTATCTTCTAATACTTTAACATTACTTTTAAATCGACGAACACTTTTTGATACCTCAAGAGGAAGAAAGAGAGAGAGAGCTTTGGGTCAGAACATCGAGACCAGTAGCCAGTCACAGTATATCAGAAATCATTTAGAATATTCAGAAACCTTTGTAAAGACTTTAATTGTTATTTAATAAACTATTCACTTGATAGTACGACTGAGTCCCAACTCTTAACTCAACACGAACCTATCTCAATAAATGGTTGTACGAAGGATCTCGGGATCCCGATGACAACGAGGAACAAACTTTATAACCAGGCTAGGCGATCTAGCAATGTCCTTTGTACGGCAGTTTATCGCGAGTATCGAAATTCTCTGTCGGCAAAATTGCGTGCTGCAAGAGATGATTTTTATAGTCGGCGTCTCTCGACGATTACGGATCCCTATCGAATGTGGAAAGAGTTGTCTTATCTCCGACTTACTAAATCTAGGGGTTCCTTTCCCTTTTCCTTTTTTTCGTCTGATCAGCTAAATATTTTTATGCTGCTTTCTCCACTTCGCAAAATCCTTATCCTGAATCTGTCTCTTCCTTGAACCTTCCACCTCTGTTGTCAAATCAGCCTGTATTTCAGTTTTCTGAAATTACAGCTGCGTTGCTTCGTTTGGTTTTTACTGTTTCCCGGCTCCCTCTCGCTGTCCCAAGGTCCTGATTCTCTTTCCGCGTCTGCTCTCTTCAAAGCGGCTCCACTCCTTTTTCCTCATCTGCTAGTCAATTTTAATGCTAGCTTACGTCTCTCTGATCTTCTCTCTGTGTGGAAGCAAGCTTTTTTGCGTCCCTTGCTCAAATTTGTTGCGCCTGAGTCTCCGTCCGATATCAGACCGGTTGCAAACCTTTCCGAGATATCGAAAATCTTCAAGCGTATTGTTCACAGGCAAGTCACACATTTTCTCACGGTCAATAATCTCGCTGATCCGTTTCAATCTGGCTTTAGGCGGGGTTCAGCACACAGACGATACTACTTTAGCTCAATCAGGATATAAGGCAAGCAGTGGACGATAGGAAATTGAACCTATGTGAACCTGGCATCCGACTTAGGAAAAAAAAATTTCGAAAACTGATATCGATTGTACTTCGTTTGTACTCGTTTGTACCACTATTTTTTTCGTTTGTACCTCAAAGGGAAAAAAGATATGGCGTTTTCAAAAAATGACCCGCACCTCACTTTTGAAAATTCTTTTTTTTCCAACGGGATCCGCTTCAGAATCGTTTGTACCCGTTCGTACCGCTTTTCTTTTCGTTTGTACCGCGATGCAAAAAAAGATATACCCGTTTTTTTGATTTTTCGAAAACCTAACTTTTTCGTTTTTCAAGATAATCGAATTCCGCCAACGGGATCCGCTTCAGAATCGTTTGTACCCGTTTGTACCGCTTTTCTTTTCGTTTGTACCGCGATGCAAAAAAAGATATACCCGTTTTTTTGATTTTTCGAAAACCCAACTTTTTCGTTTTTGAAGATCTTGGCGGACCAGTTTGACCTGAGTAAATGAATTTACAACGAAAGTATACGATGACTATGAATTTATAACATAAATAACGAAGTCAAAACACACAATTTTGGTAAGTAATAGATGTATAAAAAAATATATTTTTTTTCTCGTTCCAAGACTTATATTACGTTAACTGGGTTATATCACTATCTACCTTCTTCTTTTATTATTCTTAATAAAATAATCTGAGTATGATAATGTCAAAGTACGATTGGTACACTTATAGCTAATAAATATGAGATCGCATAACTAAAACATATAATAATATTTCGGCGTCCAGAAAAACACCTATGGTAATAAAAGAAAAGTTGCGTATGATGAAGTCAAAGTACGATTGGTACACTTATATGTGGCTAATAAATATGAGATCGCATAACTAAAAAATATAATAATATCTCGGCGTCTAAAAACAGTCGTTCTGTGCCCTTTCAACGGATTAACTTCATAAAAACATGTATTGTTACAATACAAACCCCAAACCCAAACCCATCTTATTTTAACTAGGAACTATCCTCATGTGTTTGCCCGTCCCCCTTTACGCTCAACTATTTATTTTTCACCCAAATTTTCTCTTACATAGAATAGCACATGTATTTTTTGTTGTTGAAGAAGTGTTCTCATCGTCGTTAAAAGTGGTTTTCTCTCAAAACTCAACCCATTATGGATTTCCCATTTCCCTGTGATTCTCCGAATATATGCTATATAATGACCAACAGTACTTGCATCGGTTCTTGATGGACCACTGTAAGTGATAGCTGATACTAGTTTATATTCGCTGTTACGAAATTGTAGTTTGATCGGAAGTTCACTTAAAGTAAATGTCATGGACTTATTGGGAAAACCTGACCTAGCTGCTAACTGGGACCAGTCCAGACATTCTATGTCTATCACAAGATGATGTCCACCAACTATATTGGTGATGAGCATACCTCCACAATTTTTACATTTGCCAGTCGACCGCTCTCCGACAGCCTCTCGTAGTCCTTTCATACGATTTTGGTAAAACGGCAATGGGTTGACATCAACCACGGGGAAGACTTTATGGTCCTAATAACCGCAATCAGCAGCACATCGTTCGCTTCGCTCATAGGATGGCTCATTTGTTAAAAGGTGATGGGAAACGATGGATGCGACATTACCTTCACAGTCGATTAGTCCATTTTCTGGCTTCTTAATATTACTTAAAATTGCTGCCCGGCGGGCGTAAATTTTTTGACTAATTCCATTGACAGACAGATCTTTCACAAACTCATACGTCGGATTACTTGATTCGTCTATATAAGTGTGGTAAATGGCCCAGTCTCGGTATGCTGTTAAAATGCTTTGGACAATTGTATCAAATGGACATGTATTGACCATCTTCACAAACTGTTGTCCGACTTTTACGGGTTGCAATGCGCCTCCGTTTTGCAGAACTGGCATTGCACGGCGAAAGACTGGCCTCCGGTGAATACTTTCAACATCTGGACATGGCGACAAATATTTACCTCGTTTCTTCGGTGGGGTATTGAGCCCTCTCCACGATTCGACTTCATTGAGAAATGGAACTTCGACGGCTTCACTTTCCTCAACTGCAGAAAAGTCCTCACTCACTGATTCTCCAATAGATGATGATTGAACTTCTGTTTCATGCTCATGCGCTGTACTGGCTTCTGAAAACTCGTTATTGTCGGCAAGCAGTTGCTTCTGCTTGTGCTTCGTCAATATAGATAATAATAGAGATCGTCTGGCGATTTCGGCAGTCTGCACCAGACATTCACTTTCGTCAACTACGGAAGAATCTTCATGTACTGGTACTACAACGGACGATGATTGAACCTCTGTTATATCTTCACTGGTTACACTGTCTTTGAAAAACTGCTCTTCACTTTCGACAGGCGCCTGCTTCGGTTTGTGATTTTTTAATGTAGATGATAACAGAGATGGTTCGACAATTGCGATAGTCTGCTCCTGACATTCACTTTGCCCTAGCGAATTCTCCTCTGCAGGTTCATTGCCGTTTTTTTCGTGCGCAATCGGTGCATTCAAGAGCTTCATGGTACCAGCTATAGACCTGAGATGGGTTATTAAGAACTTGTCAACTCTAATAGATTTTGCACCTTTTGCCACGAATCTCTTTAACTCGCGAAAGTACTCTTCGCTGCGAGCAGATGAAGCAGTTTCGGGTGCCATAATATTGGTCCAAAGAATGAAATGCTTGCACAATCTCAAAAGGCTTTTTCCAAACTCGGGACACCAATATGGGTTTGGTCGATCGCCAAAAAGCGGTTTTATACTGTCTGCTTCAAGCTTCTCTAGTAGGTTTTGAAGTCTACGACCATATCTTGGAGAATCTATAAACTCTCCTTGCTCCAAATCCGCAAATATGTCATCGCTTGTGGGATCACCTGGTGGTTCGATTACCTTAATTTGTCTGAAAAGCCTTTGTTGTGCCGCAAAGCAGTGGTCTGAATCATCGGCAATGTCCTCAGTTTTTGAAAATGCCACTGACAAAACATCTGTACAAATTGTGCAAAAATGTTCGATGGTTGTACAATTAGTAAGAAGACCTACGCAGCGTACGAAAAAATCTTTCACACTTTGAGGTGTTTTGCTGAAGCATTTCCAACGGCAGACTAGCTTGATCAAATGCGCTATGTCAATGCGCAAGATACATTTTGGCGCTACTCTACTAGATGTCTGTAACAATCTTTCCAGACACTGCTCGACGTAGGATCCTAAATCAGTGTTGTTGAATGACAAGGAAGCAGCATTGATAAGCGCGAGAGAATAGTCAGTGATCACTTGTTCCGGGAGAGGCACACCACTGCGTAACCATTCACGCATCCAATACGATATCATATTGGTATCATGTTTTTCTGACACCATCTGGAAAATCGGTAATATTTTGCCATTGAATTCGGTAACAGCTTGGTAAACAAACGTTACGTGTTTAGATCCATCCGGCTTGACAAGAGATGCAACTAAAGATCCTGTTGCGTCGATGCTAATGCTTCGAACGCCACTAAGTTTCGAAAATCTTTTGTACATGAAAATTTGATCTGGGCTCCAGTACATAACAAAAAATCGGTCGATGCCAATTTCTTTTAAGCAACCATTGAATTCCAACTCATATTTAAGGTTAATTATAGATGAAATTGGATCTGTAATACCCTTCACACCTAATTCATTGTCACGATCCAACTGCTTGGCTTTACGCAGTGCATCTTCTCCATATAAATGAGCAGGTTCTACGTCACCAAATTTCATTACTGCATTGGCTTTATCACGGCGCCAACAGTACGTTGATGTTCCTTTTAATTCTTTTAAGACAGCTTTTCGTTCGGAACCTTTCATTTGTCTTTTTTTTTCGTGCGCTATATCACGAGTATCGTGAGTTGATACATGAACTCGCAGACCATCTTCATCCGGGTCAGTTAAACTATACAAATTGATTTCGTTGCCGCATTCAGAACATGTACCATGGATCTTAAAGAACAATTCTCCGGGAACCGTATTAACATTTCCATTTTTGAAATTAAAAGGACAGGGCAACTTCAATTTGTCCCACAATTGCGCGTACAATATATCAGCCCAACCTTGTTTTAACACCAAATATTTGCGTTGCTCATATATTCTGGTTTGTGGTTTCATTTGACTCCAAACCTCGTGGGGTATAACGATTTGTTCGCGCAAAGGTAGCAAAATGTTATGACCTTTGAGTGACCAGTTTGATGTGTCACTGTCATTCAGTTTCGGTTTCAGTGAATTATTAGATTCATTTGAAATTGCGTTTGGCATCAGTCGATCAAGGATCTTATGACGATTTTGTGTAATATATAGATAAATGTATTTCTTGCTCATTTCCGCATGTAAAAGGTCCGATGCTTCCTGCCAAATATGATGTGAAAGTGGATGAATGCGACCGCCTTCGTCCAAAAAATCTATATCCTTCAGGGCATGAAAGATTTGGTCGACGGATAATTTCGGATTTCTAGGCATGATTTGTTCAAATGTCAAGTCTTGAACTTTTTTTTTTTAACCATCAGGTATTAGCAAGTCTTCAACTACTGTTAGCGAAATGGGTCCGTCAAGCTCTCGCTTCTATACCTATAGATTTGCCGTAGCCTATAGAGTGTAGCTGCAACACGATCAGGCCCAGGACGCTAGCGGTGCCGCCTGACTTCGAACTTATCCCCACTTATGTTCCGATAGTGGAGAGATGTAGATGCAGAGTTACAGTGCGCAGGCGCAGTGTGGTGCTACTAGGCGAGACGAAACAGCACCGAAAGAGTAATTATTTCGATCTTAGAACCACAATAACTGCTACTTCGTCGAAAAACATAGCAAATGTTCAAGACGACCGCGACGTGCGCCATATGAATCTCAATTGTTATGATCTTACGCCGTCGCGTTTATGCTCAAAATACATATAAAACCGTTGAAAAAATTTAATTTTTTCACACTCTAAGTGCGCGGGCTGCGAAAAAATTACCTTTTTGTATCGTTTTGATTATTTTGCAAGAACGCGCGCGCCTAAAATCCAAGAAAGGAAATTTTTGTTACATACGTCGTTCCGGGTATTAACCACGTTTATTCACGAAGTACCAACTGAATTATGTACAAATGATTCTTATCGCCGCTCGCAGAATTCAATTATTTTAAAAAATAACAAAGTTGGGTTTTTCGAACTCCAGAAATGGCGAACGGGTACAAACGGGTACAGACGATTCTATAGCGGCTCTCGTTGGCGGAATTCGATTATCTTGAAAAACGAAAAAGTTAGGTTTCCGAAAAATCCAAAAAACGGGTATATCTTTTTTTGCATCGCGGTACAAACGAAAAGAAAAGCGGTACGAACGGGTACAAACGATTCTGAAGCGGATCCCGTTGGCGGAATTCGATTATCTTGAAAAACGAAAAAGTTAGGTTTCCGAAAAATCCAAAAAACGGGTATATCTTTTTTTGCATCGCGGTACAAACGAAAAGAAAAGCGGTACGAACGGGTACAAACGATTCTGAAGCGGATCCCGTTGGCGGAATTCGATTATCTTGAAAAACGAAAAAGTTAGGTTTTCGAAAAATCAAAAAAACGGGTATATCTTTTTTTGCATCGCGGTACAAACGAAAAGAAAAGCGGTACGAACGGGTACAAACGATTCTGAAGCGGATCCCGTTGGCGGAATTCGATTATCTTGAAAAACGAAAAAGTTAGGTTTTCGAAAAATCAAAAAAACGGGTATATCTTTTTTTGCATCGCGGTACAAACGAAAAGAAAAGCGGTACGAACGGGTACAAACGATTCTGAAGCGGATCCCGTTGGCGGAATTCGATTATCTTGAAAAACGAAAAAGTTAGGTTTTCGAAAAATCAAAAAAACGGGTATATCTTTTTTTGCATCGCGGTACAAACGAAAAGAAAAGCGGTACGAACGGGTACAAACGATTCTGAAGCGGATCCCGTTGGAAAAAAAAGAATTTTCAAAAGTGAGGTGCGGGTCATTTTTTGAAAATGCCATATCTTCTTTCCCTTTGAGGTACAAACGAAAAAAATAGTGGTACAAATGAGTACAAACGAAGTACAATCGATATCAGTTTTCGAAATTTTTTTTTCCTAAGTCGGATGCCAGGTTCACATAGGTCCAAATTGGTTAGAAATAAGTTGGTACGCCTGAAAAGGTAAGACAGTTTTTTCATAATGGCGTCAAGACACAGAGAAGGAATCGGGTGTGAATAAGACAAATGTAATGGGAAAACCAAGGAAAGAAACAATAAGCGATAAATCACCGCAAAAGGTCGTTTTATTAACCCTAGAACGGTACACTGGGGTCCAATGGACCCCAGCCAAGTCCTGTTTCTTCACATTCTCCGAAACATTTTCAGTTCGATTTTCTCAATTTAAACAAAAATTGTCAGGTGAATTTGAAAGAGACTTTTGTCAGTAGATTTGAAATTGTTTAACGCTTGAAATGACGCAAACCGCATATGAAAATATTGATCACAGCGGAAATGGCAGGCGCTCAAAGTTGACTGGAGTCCGCTGGACCCCGGTGTACCGTTAATGATCGGCTAGAGAAGTGTACCGTTCTAGGGTTAAAAGTTCCTATGCAAAAGACGCTGTACTAAGTTGACATAAAATGCCTTATTCATAAATAATATAATATACTTTCAGATTACTTGCATGGATTTCAAATCGAAACGCGCGGTGAGTCAGAAGTATAGTATATGACAAACCATCGGATGAACAAAATTCAATTACCTATAATTCAAAGCTCACAAAGTTTGCTCGCGAATCTGTAACTGCAACTATTATCAATATGAGGATGATTAGCGAAATTGACAATATATTTAACTTACGTATGGCCCAGTCCATATGGATTCACCGATGATTTTTGGCCACCACTTCCGATTCATTTGTAACTTTGGTATATCAATTTTCAAGCGATTTCATGAGACACGTGTTTCTGCGTTTAGGCGAAAAACGATGTTTTACCTCTGTTGGGCCATTTTGAAATTTTCATAAAAATAGGGTTCTTCCGAGAATAAAAAATCCATGTTTTTTTTCAAATTGCCGCCATTTCGTCACGAATCATCCAATCGCAACGATTTTTATTTTGAAAATGTGCGCAATTTCATAAGCCTTAAGTTCGTTTCTGGCAAATTGTGATTAAGTATAAGGTTTTTGAGATAGAGGAGGAAAACTGAAGATAGTCAATTTTAGGAAGAATTCGGTCGAAATTCGCACCGAAAATAAATTTACGTCCGTCTCCTTTGATGGCCAAAATATAATTGGATGCTAATCTTGGGTCACCTAGTGGGGAGACCATTCGTCTTTTTTTGCTGTCAATTATTATGTATACATTTTTTCGTGTATATAATATATTTATATGAGAAATTTATTAATTTATTAAATTTATGCAACCAAAAGAAAAAAGGTGAGCTGAAAATTTTACCAAACGTTCATAACATGTTGAACTATATTCAGTTAAAATTTGGATGAAATTGAGTAGATCCTAGATATGAGATTGCATGTGAACTCAGTGACGACAGTGATTCAAAATTTCGATTGTTGATCAATTTTGCTTTATACTTACTCAGCGATGATAAGCGGCGACAATCGAAAAAAAATTTCATCCATAACCCTTTGATCGAACACCTATTTGAAAACCTTAGATTTACACACTGGTGCAAATTCTTGATTATTAAAATGATGAAAATTGTAAAGACTGCAATCAACGGGAATATTAACATTTCGAGGGTATATATAAGTTTGTTTTTACAATTTAGGAAAACAATCGATTTATCGAGCGGTTGGAGATTAGAGTTTCATCGAAGTAACCCGAAAATGAAATTTTATAGTGTTTTAACGACTCCAAGAATAATTCTTGTTTCGAATGAATAACAAAATGAACAAATTAACGCAGAATGTTGTTACAATGCAATATTTATTCAAGTATTTGATTTCTTAATTGCCAAAAACTCGTTTACCAGCCGGGGGTTGTACACCGGTCGAAATTCGCACCGAAAATAAATTTACGTCCGTCTCCTTCGATGGCCAAAATATAATTGAATGCTGGTCCGAGGCCATCTGCTGGGGAAACTATTCGACTTTTTTTTCCGTGGTGAGAGAAACGTACGGTACTTTTCGATTTGTAAGAGATATGGGCGAATAAGATAACTGTTAGCTTTATAATTGGTATATAACGTATTTATTAGTTATCAGATACAAGACAAAATTATATATCGGTTTTATCCGTACAGAAGAAGGAGATCGAACTGCTTCATTTATTTAATAACAGAAGAGCTTTGTTTATTTCAACATTGGTTCATTCACGGGGTGGCCCATATTAGAAATCATATCGGCAAAGCCCCTATACTCTTACACTCCCTCCCTTTGTCGATTTGCACCTCTATTTTAGTATAATGTAACAAATATGAAATTTAAGTAAGTATGCAATATTATGTTGACTCAGTGCTAGAGTGGATTGGTTGTCCTTGCATCTGGGTGATTACATCTTTGCTGACTCTTAACTCTATGTATTTTCTGAAATCAAAATAGATGATAGATTGTTGATGATCGTAACTCTTAAGTTTCATTCTAACGTATCTACATCATTATTTTGTCTCTAAGATATTTGTGTGCATCTAATGGTAAGGGTTTCGTCATACAATCAGCTAGATTCTCTTTAGTAGCTATCCATTCGACTCTAATTTTGTTCTGATTGACACATTCCTTAATATAGTCTCCATGACTCTGTGCCATGTGCTTTCTAGTCCCACTCTGCTCTCTTTCTTTAAGACTTTCCTGTATCTCCTTGAGACTATTATCGAACATCTTGAGTTTATGGCTTCCATCCTTTTTTGTACAGTCTCCTGCAGCTCTGTTGTCGCACCAGATTATTGCAGGATAAAGTGTTTTACCTATTACTTGTCTAATGGCTTTATCGAGTGATATTATTTCGGTACATGCTTCACTCATAGCCAAATATTCGGCTTGACAAGTAGACAAAGTCACACTTGCTTGCTTATGACTCCTCCATGCTACAATTTCGCCAAATAGTCTTATTATGTATCCTGATGTAGATGTTGAATCTTCATGATCTCTAAAGCTTGCATCTGTAAATGCCTCTAATTGTTCAGTTTCTGTTTTAAATTTCAGTCCTGAGTTGACAGTGCCCTTCAGGTATCTGAAAATCCTCTTTACATCCATCCAATCATCCTCGGTTGGCTCTACTTGTTTTCTCGCAAGATAATTGACCGCAAAGGATATATCAGGACGCGTTGCGTTTGCCAGATACATCAGGCTTCCGATGGCCTCTCTATACGGTACTTTCTTGGTTTTATCATCTGTCTTAATTTCTGGATTCTCTAATTTCCTTCTCTTGCTTCTGTTGCTCACCTGTCTGGTTACCATAGGTGTGCTTTGGGGATTGCAATCTTTCATGTGAAATTTTTCTAGTATGCTCTCTGTATATCTCGTCTGATTAATAATTATATATTTCTTTTCTTTATTCCTTTCTATTTCCATACCTAGAAAACTCTTTGGTTCCCCTAGATTCCTCATCTCAAAAACCTTGTTTAAGTGTTTTTTAATTTCATCTAATTTTTCTTCATCGTTGCCAGCCAGTAAGATGTCATCAACATATAACAGTAGTACAACCATTTTTCCATCTTTCCTCCAGGTGTACAGGCATGGCTCGTGTAAGTCATTCTCTAATCCAATCTTTCGTACTTCTTCCGTAAACCTCTTATTCCATTTCTTAGGACTTATTTTTAGGCCATAAAGTGCTTTCTCTAATTTGCATACTTTACTTCTCTTCGTATGTTCATCTACCTCTAAGCCATCTGGAATGTACATGTAGATTTCTTCCTCTATTACTCCATTCAGAAATGCTGTCTTAACATCTAATTGGCAGGCTTGCAAATCATATCTATTGATTATTGCAAATATTGATCGTATAACAGGCATTCTAGATACCGGTGCATATGTCTCTCTTAAGTCATATTCATTGTTGTCTTTGAAACCTCTAGTGACTAATCTTGCCTTGAATCGTGTGGATCCATCAGCCTCTGATTTTACCTTGAAGACCCATTTTGAGTCTATGATATTTGCTCTTTTTCCGTTCAGTATTATATTTGATTTATCTATCAGTGTCCACACATTGTTTTCAGCCATAGACTTAAGTTCCTCTTTTACAGCATGTTTCCATTTTTCTTTTTCTCTAGTCTGCATTGCCTCTTTATAGGAAGTCGGATCTTTGTTTAATGTTGCTATAAAGCAGTATATCATTTCTTTTTCTCTCATTTGTTTCTCTAGGTTATCTTCTACTCTTGAATTTTGTGTGTCTGTTGATTCTCTAGCATTGTTGGTATAGCTGATATCTTTAATCAATTTTCCCATGTATAAACTCTTAATATGTTTTGCAACCTCTAGTTTCCTTTTGCTTCGTCTTATTGGAGTCTTGTTCATTTCCTGTTCTACAACATTCCTTTTTTTATTTTTCTCTTTAGTTGATTTTCGTGGTCTACCTCTTTTTCGGGGTTCCACTTTTTCTTCTTTTGTCTCTTCTTGCTTTTCCTCTTCAAACTCTTTCATCCAATTCCAGTCATTTGCCTCTTCATCTCCTTTTGACTCTAATATGTTTGTTTCTTTATCTCTTTTGTATACATCTTTATATACAAGTTTCTCATTAAATCTAACGTGTCTTGACTCTAGGAATTTTCTGGAACTGGGATGCCATAGTAAATACCCAGTAGTTTTATATCCCACCAGTACTGCTTTTATCGCACGCTCATCAAATTTTGAATTAGGCTTTGGTATTTTTATGTACCCTATGCAGCCAAACCTCTTTATTTTATCAAAATGACAGTTCGTATTTGGTGCAAATTTCTTTAGTGGACTTTCGTATTCTATGGATTTATGAGGAGTCCTGTTGTATGCATGTACAGCGGCATCAACAGCAAGCTCCCACATACTTTTTGGTAGTCCGGAATCGAACATATATGCTCTAACTTTTCTCTGGATTGTTGCATTGAACCTTTCCGCTACCCCATTGTGTTCAGGTGTATATGGTGGTGTTAGTTCAATCTCTATTTTCTCTTGTTGTAAGATTTCCATAAATTTCTTTCCTGTGAACTCAGTGCCCTGATCTGACTTCACATAGCATACCTTTTCATTTTTACCCAGAAGATTTCGAGTTGAAATCAAGAACCCTTCTAACGCTTTACCTGATTCGTCTTTTGTTTTCAACGAGTATGCTCTAGCTAATCTAGAATAATCATCTACGAAAACATTTATAAATCTCTTTTCTCCTGGATACGAAGGAGGTTTTATCGGACCCATCGTATCAGTGTGTATTACTTGAAGTGACCTTTCAGCTCTAGTTCTTGTCTCTCTAAATGGTAGTTTTTCCATCTTTGCCATTACACACACTTCACACTCCAGGATGGACTCATCGAATTTCACCTTTTCTAAACTCTTAACTGTTTTCTGTAGTTTCTTCAAATAGTTCAATGATGCATGTCCTAATCTAAAATGCCATAGCATCGCCTCGTCTAGTTTCTTAAACTTTCGTAATTTATCCTCGAATGGATTTATATTAAACTTTTCTTCCATATTCTTAACTGCTTCTAAAGTGTCTATTTTGATTGTTTCTCTAGACATCTGGTTACCATCCCATTCTATTAGACCTACTCTGTCCATGTTTACCTCTTTGTCTTTATTTGAATCTATGAACTTCTCTTTATTCTCCCTCCCAATCGCAGAACTAGCATTTTCAAGCTCTTCAACTTCTCCCTCCGAACTTTTAAAATCTTTAACTTCAATGCTTGTCTGTGATTGTCTTGAGAGCTCATTCTCTGATAGTGTCGTTATGTTGTAACAGTGTTTTTCTACCTCTAAGATCTCTTTATTGTATTCACTGTCCTCTTCAACTCTAAAGTTTATTATCCAGTTTGGTTTTTCGTATTTTCCCCTTAAAATTGTCTCGTCAGTGATCTTATTGTAAACTCTAAGTATTTCATCATCTAGGTATATGCTGAGTCCAGTATCTGCTAATTTTCTGAGGGATAACAAATTATCTGAGATATCTTTCGCTGAAATTATATTTGTTAATTTTATAATTCTCTGTCCGGGTGAACTTGGCAACAATAGAAGATCCCCTTTTCCATCTATCCGGATATCTGCTATGTCTTTCTTATTAGCACTCTTAATAACCTCATTTTCACACCTCTTAAAGTCCCTCAGTTTTATATTATCATTTACAATGTGATCAGTTGCGCCTGAATCTGCTATAAAATTTATAGACTCTATTACATCTAACTCAGACTCACCTGATTCCTTTTGTCCTTTGTCTTTTCCTCCAGTTGTTCTTCTAGCATTTCCATAATTTGTATTACGGAATTTCTTCACTCTACCTCTATTGTCAACTCTCTTAAACCCTTTCTGATCATTCCTACTCTTATTTTCACTCTTGTAATTTGTGTCACTTGAGTTTTTGTAATTATTGTTTTTATTGAAATTGGTTTTATTGAAATTGTTTTTATATTGAGGTTTGTTACCAATTCTCTTATCTCTGAACTTAGCACCTGCTTGTGGACAGTTACTGCCCTTGTGATTTTTAACTTCTTGACAATAATAGCAGAACCATTTGTCCGTATCGTTCAGATTGCACTCTTTAGCCCAATGACCCGATTTGTTACATCTGTGGCAACGATTTTCTGAGTTCGAGTTCTGTTTTGGGTATGCTCTTTGAGCCTTAGACTCCTCTTTGATGTCATTCTTCTTTTCTGCCTCTAATTGTAAGATAAAACTCTTTATTTCCTCTAGAGTCATCTCTTTGGATGTTGTCTGTCTTCTGATCAGATCTGCATTTCTAAGTTCAGGATTAATAGTAGTCACAGCTTGGTAAAACGAAGATCGCTTTTCTTGTTCTGTTAGAGTTACTGCGTCTTCACATACCTCATATTCTCTAATGATTGAGTCGAATCGTTCGCAGAAATCGTTAACCTTTTCGTCTTTTCTCATCTTAGTTTGGTAGAGTCTTGCTCTTACCGACGTATGTGTAACATTCACTTCATTTTTTCTATGACCTTTCAATTTCTTTATTATTTCTCTAGGATCTGACTCATTCAAGATTTTTTTATGATAATTTTCATCTAAATGATTGATTATAATGTCTCGTACCAAGTTCTTTCTTTTTATGGATTTAGTTTCAGACATGTTTTCTGGACCTGGTATTCTTGGATCTATTACATCCAATAAATCATTACTGGTCAAATCAGATCTTAAGTAATCCATCCAAAGATCAAAGTTTGACTTCTGTGACAATTTATACTCTCTCTTAATGTTTATTTTATTGTTGAGAAACTCATTCCCTACTACTTTCTTCAACAATTCAAAATCTTTATTTAAGTTGTTTTGATCAATTTGCTCTGACTTCTTAGTTGTTTTGACTATTTCAGTGGGGTTCTCTAATTTTCTATTCTTACTCTTATCTTTTGATTGTTCATAAGAATGATCAGGGTTTGAGTTATCGACCTCTTTATTTGTTTGACTATTTTTGTGTGCCTCCAAATATTGAAGTCGAAGTCTCTCTGCTTCTACATTATTTCTCGAGACGTCAGCCAGTGTTGTGACCATTTTCTGAACTCCCTCCATAACTTTAGCTAGTTGGGTTACAGAAGAAGATAATGCCTTAGACACTGCCTCAGTCTTCTCAGCCTGCTTGTTTTGTTGTTCCAGTTGCATTTGGTAATGAAAACTTGTAATTTGATTCGCAGTTATAGGTTTATATACTGTGTCCTCTTTAATAACTGGTTTCATCTTATTTTCTGTGTTCTCTTCATTCTCTAAACTCTTCATTTTTACTGTGAATAATAAACTGATAAATTATATCCTGGGTTTCTCTTGAAAGTTTAAATATAGTCTGGCCTGACCATCTAACTCTTTCTTCAACTCTAGATTTCACAGTACTCTATTTACCCACACTTGTATGTATTATACAAACTAGGCAGATATGTGTGAAAGAACTCGTAAAAATTTTGAAATGACGTATATAAAAAATTCTCTTACTCTTATAACTTGAATGTAATTCCTCTGAATTATTATCCTGAGATTTCTCAGCCTCTTTGATCTCTTTAGTTGACTCTTTTCCTTCTTCCATGCTCTTCATGTGATTCTCGTCCTCGTAAGTCCCTATCATATACTCATCACTCTCATAGTCGAACATGTAAGGAATGAATCTCTTCACATTTTCATCTTTCAAGTTCTTTTCTGCCATCTATTTCAGGATTTAGAAACGAACATTCGATCTGATTAGTTTTTATGTTGATTTTTATTCTCTAACTCTATTGAACTCTAGTATTCTCTTTAGGTTACATCTAATACCAGGTAATTTTAATGCTTGTGTGTAATTAACAAATACAAGAATGTTTCGTTTCGTGCTTCTAAGTCAAAAATTGATGCACAGCAATCAAAGATGACTTGAAACTGAGATCTGAGTTTCTTCGCAACACTCACATGTATATGCACACCATGTACTGAGGTTTGATTTCACGCACAGCAATGAAATCTGTCAGAATCGGTTGATCACGCACACATACACGGCGCCTACGAAAATCTTCAATTTCCCTAGTCAGCTAATAGGCTATACCGCACTGCAAGTTTTCACCCAAAAACTGCCCTGAATTCTTATTTGTTTGTTTTGTGGGATTTATCTCTTTATCAATTTTATTTTATTAACTTTATTAAAGAAAACTTCAATAAAATTCCTCTAACTCTTAATAACAGCTTCCAATAAAAGAAGAACGTTTCAGCTTTGTTTCTCTTGTCACTCTATACTCTAGTTGCGATGGAAAAAGTTTGTTTACATCGCCCATGCAAACACATGCCTCTTTTTTTTATATATTAAATGAATTTTTTTTTTAAATTGATTAATTTATTTTTTTATTGAAAAATTCATAATGATTATCAAATTACTCTAATCCTTCATTTTTTCATTTATATTTTCATCTCTATTTTACTTCTAAATCCCTTTGTTCATTCGGCGAAGAATATTGAGATGTACTCACCTTCTAAATTCTCTTAATGTATTCGTCGAAGAATATTGAAATGTACTCACTTTCTAAATTCTTTTAATCACTTTTATCACAGTATCACCAGAGCTTTTTCGCGCAGTGGAAGCGTGCCCTGGGCCCATAACCTGTTAGCTTTATAATTGGTATATAACGTATTTATTAGTTATCAGATACAAGACAAAATTATATATCGGTTTTATCCGTACAGAAGAAGGAGATCGAACTGCTTCATTTATTTAATAACAGAAGAGCTTTGTTTATTTCAACATTGGTTCATTCACGGGGTGGCCCATATTAGAAATCATATCGGCAAAGCCCCTATACTCTTACAATAACCTTGATGCGAATTCGCACCTGTCTGTAATCGAAAGATTAATTATTCAATTCTCAATAATTCTGGCTGTGTTGATCAAATCAGAAGGGAATTATGGTTCGAATTAATCGTCTTAAGTAAGAAACAAAGGAACACGTAATAACTTTTTGGGGCAATTGCCAATATAAAAATCAGCATACAGGGGGACGAGCGGCGGTAACAGCGCTCGGGAGTGGCGGAGGAGGCAGGAGCAGCGGCGAGAACAGTCCCGGAAAGAGGCGGTGATGAACAATTTTCGAGTTTTTTCAGATGGAATGTTTGATGTAAAATAAAAAAAATTAAAAATCAATAAAAAAATATAATATAAAAAATATCGCTCAAAGATATATTATTATTACTGCCCCTGCTATACTTTTTTCATGATCTCAGAAACTCTCACATTAACCCAAAAATCCCTTCGGCTCGAATTGACGATCACAATATACGACTGACGATAACACAGAAACTTCATACAGGCATGAATAGATACATCCCCGATTTTGTGACATCCGGACATCCGCGGACATCCGGACATCCGATTTCGAACTTTAATATAATATATGATATGATATGATTAATCTTCATCTAATTTCATTCTCTAGATATATCTGGATACATCATGCATACCTCTGCATTGCAAATATTATTACCAGTAAAAGTTTTTCAGCCCCAAGACAGCGTAGCATTTTTTGAATGAATTATTTTTATGAACTGGTACCGATCAAGTTTTGGATTCCAAAATCCATCGCCTTATGCCAGAACGTACAGTTGTATCTTTGTTGATCCTGCAGCTAATGCGATGTAAATATAAACTTGTGTACAATCATGGAAGAATGCAGAAATTAAATGTGCCCGCCAAGTACGTAGCTCTTGGAATGATGTTTCGATATCACTACACGAAACAGCGAGGTCCGACTTCACGACGTATACTTGTGGGGAAATTGTAGTGCTCTACAGCCTTTCCTAATATCATGACAGAGACTGGCGATAAGATTCTCGTGAATTTTCATTGTAAGATAATTTGGGTACTTTGCGGCTTTTTTTTTACATTACAGATGTTCTTGACCCGGATCATCCACTACCGCTTGGGTCCGATTCGACAGATAAGGAAAGAACCAAGCGAGCGCACTGTCAGAGAAGCCCAAGAGACGAAGCTTATGAAGGAGCAACGAGTGCGGTACAGTATCGAACGCCTTGCTAAAGTTCAAGAGAACAAGCACCGTCAATTTCCACCTATGTGAACCTGGCATCCGACTTAGGAAAAAAAAATTTCGAAAACTGATATCGATTGTACTTCGTTTGTACTCATTTGTACCACTATTTTTTTCGTTTGTACCTCAAAGGGAAAGAAGATATGGCATTTTCAAAAAATGACCCGCACCTCACTTTTGAAAATTCTTTTTTTTCCAACGGGATCCGCTTCAGAATCGTTTGTACCCGTTCGTACCGCTTTTCTTTTCGTTTGTACCGCGATGCAAAAAAAGATATACCCGTTTTTTTGATTTTTCGAAAACCTAACTTTTTCGTTTTTCAAGATAATCGAATTCCGCCAACGGGATCCGCTTCAGAATCGTTTGTACCCGTTCGTACCGCTTTTCTTTTCGTTTGTACCGCGATGCAAAAAAAGATATACCCGTTTTTTTGATTTTTCGAAAACCTAACTTTTTCGTTTTTCAAGATAATCGAATTCCGCCAACGGGATCCGCTTCAGAATCGTTTGTACCCGTTCGTACCGCTTTTCTTTTCGTTTGTACCGCGATGCGAAAAAAGATATACCCGTTTTTTTGATTTTTCGAAAACCTAACTTTTTCGTTTTTCAAGATAATCGAATTCCGCCAACGGGATCCGCTTCAGAATCGTTTGTACCCGTTCGTACCGCTTTTCTTTTCGTTTGTACCGCGATGCAAAAAAAGATATACCCGTTTTTTGGATTTTTCGGAAACCTAACTTTTTCGTTTTTCAAGATAATCGAATTCCGCCAACGGGATCCGCTTCAGAATCGTTTGTACCCGTTCGTACCGCTTTTCTTTTCGTTTGTACCGCGATGCAAAAAAAGATATACCCGTTTTTTGGATTTTTCGGAAACCTAACTTTTTCGTTTTTCAAGATAATCGAATTCCGCCAACGAGAGCCGCTATAGAATCGTCTGTACCCGTTTGTACCCGTTCGCCATTTCTGGAGTTCGAAAAACCCAACTTTGTTATTTTTTAAAATAATTGAATTCTGCGAGCGGCGATAAGAATCATTTGTACATAATTCAGTTGGTACTTCGTGAATAAACGTGGTTAATACCCGGAACGACGTATGTAACAAAAATTTCCTTTCTTGGATTTTAGGCGCGCGCGTTCTTGCAAAATAATCAAAACGATACAAAAAGGTAATTTTTTCGCAGCCCGCGCACTTAGAGTGTGAAAAAATTAAATTTTTTCAACGGTTTTATATGTATTTTGAGCATAAACGCGACGGCGTAAGATCATAACAATTGAGATTCATATCGCGCACGTCGCGGTCGTCTTGAACATTTGCTATGTTTTTCGACGAAGTAGCAGTTATTGTGGTTCTAAGATCGAAATAATTACTCTTTCGGTGCTGTTTCGTCTCGCCTAGTAGCACCACACTGCGCCTGCGCGCTGTAACTCTGCATCTACATCTCTCCACTATCGGAACATAAGTGGGGATAAGTTCGAAGTCAGGCGGCACCGCTAGCGTCCTGGGCCTGATCGTGTTGCAGCTACACTCTATAGGCTACGGCAAATCTATAGGTATAGAAGCGAGAGCTTGACGGACCCATTTCGCTAACAGTAGTTGAAGACTTGCTAATACCTGATGGTTAAAAAAAAAAAGTTCAAGACTTGACATTTGAACAAATCATGCCTAGAAATCCGAAATTATCCGTCGACCAAATCTTTCATGCCCTGAAGGATATAGATTTTTTGGACGAAGGCGGTCGCATTCATCCACTTTCACATCATATTTGGCAGGAAGCATCGGACCTTTTACATGCGGAAATGAGCAAGAAATACATTTATCTATATATTACACAAAATCGTCATAAGATCCTTGATCGACTGATGCCAAACGCAATTTCAAATGAATCTAATAATTCACTGAAACCGAAACTGAATGACAGTGACACATCAAACTGGTCACTCAAAGGTCATAACATTTTGCTACCTTTGCGCGAACAAATCGTTATACCCCACGAGGTTTGGAGTCAAATGAAACCACAAACCAGAATATATGAGCAACGCAAATATTTGGTGTTAAAACAAGGTTGGGCTGATATATTGTACGCGCAATTGTGGGATAAATTGAAGTTGCCCTGTCCTTTTAATTTCAAAAATGGAAATGTTAATACGGTTCCCGGAGAATTGTTCTTTAAGATCCATGGTACATGTTCTGAATGCGGCAACGAAATCAATTTGTATAGTTTAACTGACCCGGATGAAGATGGTCTGCGAGTTCATGTATCAACTCACGATACTCGTGATATAGCGCACGAAAAAAAAAGACAAATGAAAGGTTCCGAACGAAAAGCTGTCTTAAAAGAATTAAAAGGAACATCAACGTACTGTTGGCGCCGTGATAAAGCCAATGCAGTAATGAAATTTGGTGACGTAGAACCTGCTCATTTATATGGAGAAGATGCACTGCGTAAAGCCAAGCAGTTGGATCGTGACAATGAATTAGGTGTGAAGGGTATTACAGATCCAATTTCATCTATAATTAACCTTAAATATGAGTTGGAATTCAATGGTTGCTTAAAAGAAATTGGCATCGACCGATTTTTTGTTATGTACTGGAGCCCAGATCAAATTTTCATGTACAAAAGATTTTCGAAACTTAGTGGCGTTCGAAGCATTAGCATCGACGCAACAGGATCTTTAGTTGCATCTCTTGTCAAGCCGGATGGATCTAAACACGTAACGTTTGTTTACCAAGCTGTTACCGAATTCAATGGCAAAATATTACCGATTTTCCAGATGGTGTCAGAAAAACATGATACCAATATGATATCGTATTGGATGCGTGAATGGTTACGCAGTGGTGTGCCTCTCCCGGAACAAGTGATCACTGACTATTCTCTCGCGCTTATCAATGCTGCTTCCTTGTCATTCAACAACACTGATTTAGGATCCTACGTCGAGCAGTGTCTGGAAAGATTGTTACAGACATCTAGTAGAGTAGCGCCAAAATGTATCTTGCGCATTGACATAGCGCATTTGATCAAGCTAGTCTGCCGTTGGAAATGCTTCAGCAAAACACCTCAAAGTGTGAAAGATTTTTTCGTACGCTGCGTAGGTCTTCTTACTAATTGTACAACCATCGAACATTTTTGCACAATTTGTACAGATGTTTTGTCAGTGGCATTTTCAAAAACTGAGGACATTGCCGATGATTCAGACCACTGCTTTGCGGCACAACAAAGGCTTTTCAGACAAATTAAGGTAATCGAACCACCAGGTGATCCCACAAGCGATGACATATTTGCGGATTTGGAGCAAGGAGAGTTTATAGATTCTCCAAGATATGGTCGTAGACTTCAAAACCTACTAGAGAAGCTTGAAGCAGACAGTATAAAACCGCTTTTTGGCGATCGACCAAACCCATATTGGTGTCCCGAGTTTGGAAAAAGCCTTTTGAGATTGTGCAAGCATTTCATTCTTTGGACCAATATTATGGCACCCGAAACTGCTTCATCTGCTCGCAGCGAAGAGTACTTTCGCGAGTTAAAGAGATTCGTGGCAAAAGGTGCAAAATCTATTAGAGTTGACAAGTTCTTAATAACCCATCTCAGGTCTATAGCTGGTACCATGAAGCTCTTGAATGCACCGATTGCGCACGAAAAAAACGGCAATGAACCTGCAGAGGAGAATTCGCTAGGGCAAAGTGAATGTCAGGAGCAGACTATCGCAATTGTCGAACCATCTCTGTTATCATCTACATTAAAAAATCACAAACCGAAGCAGGCGCCTGTCGAAAGTGAAGAGCAGTTTTTCAAAGACAGTGTAACCAGTGAAGATATAACAGAGGTTCAATCATCGTCCGTTGTAGTACCAGTACATGAAGATTCTTCCGTAGTTGACGAAAGTGAATGTCTGGTGCAGACTGCCGAAATCGCCAGACGATCTCTATTATTATCTATATTGACGAAGCACAAGCTGAAGCAACTGCTTGCCGACAATAACGAGTTTTCAGAAGCCAGTACAGCGCATGAGCATGAAACAGAAGTTCAATCATCATCTATTGGAGAATCAGTGAGTGAGGACTTTTCTGCAGTTGAGGAAAGTGAAGCCGTCGAAGTTCCATTTCTCAATGAAGTCGAATCGTGGAGAGGGCTCAATACCCCACCGAAGAAACGAGGTAAATATTTGTCGCCATGTCCAGATGTTGAAAGTATTCACCGGAGGCCAGTCTTTCGCCGTGCAATGCCAGTTCTGCAAAACGGAGGCGCATTGCAACCCGTAAAAGTCGGACAACAGTTTGTGAAGATGGTCAATACATGTCCATTTGATACAATTGTCCAAAGCATTTTAACAGCATACCGAGACTGGGCCATTTACCACACTTATATAGACGAATCAAGTAATCCGACGTATGAGTTTGTGAAAGATCTGTCTGTCAATGGAATTAGTCAAAAAATTTACGCCCGCCGGGCAGCAATTTTAAGTAATATTAAGAAGCCAGAAAATGGACTAATCGACTGTGAAGGTAATGTCGCATCCATCGTTTCCCATCACCTTTTAACAAATGAGCCATCCTATGAGCGAAGCGAACGATGTGCTGCTGATTGCGGTTATTAGGACCATAAAGTCTTCCCCGTGGTTGATGTCAACCCATTGCCGTTTTACCAAAATCGTATGAAAGGACTACGAGAGGCTGTCGGAGAGCGGTCGACTGGCAAATGTAAAAATTGTGGAGGTATGCTCATCACCAATATAGTTGGTGGACATCATCTTGTGATAGACATAGAATGTCTGGACTGGTCCCAGTTAGCAGCTAGGTCAGGTTTTCCCAATAAGTCCATGACATTTACTTTAAGTGAACTTCCGATCAAACTACAATTTCGTAACAGCGAATATAAACTAGTATCAGCTATCACTTACAGTGGTCCATCAAGAACCGATGCAAGTACTGTTGGTCATTATATAGCATATATTCGGAGAATCACAGGGAAATGGGAAATCCATAATGGGTTGAGTTTTGAGAGAAAACCACTTTTAACGACGATGAGAACACTTCTTCAACAACAAAAAATACATGTGCTATTCTATGTAAGAGAAAATTTGGGTGAAAAATAAATAGTTGAGCGTAAAGGGGGACGGGCAAACACATGAGGATAGTTCCTAGTTAAAATAAGATGGGTTTGGGTTTGGGGTTTGTATTGTAACAATACATGTTTTTATGAAGTTAATCCGTTGAAAGGGCACAGAACGACTGTTTTTAGACGCCGAGATATTATTATATTTTTTAGTTATGCGATCTCATATTTATTAGCCACATATAAGTGTACCAATCGTACTTTGACTTCATCATACGCAACTTTTCTTTTATTACCATAGGTGTTTTTCTGGACGCCGAAATATTATTATATGTTTTAGTTATGCGATCTCATATTTATTAGCTATAAGTGTACCAATCGTACTTTGACATTATCATACTCAGATTATTTTATTAAGAATAATAAAAGAAGAAGGTAGATAGTGATATAACCCAGTTAACGTAATATAAGTCTTGGAACGAGAAAAAAAATATATTTTTTTATACATCTATTACTTACCAAAATTGTGTGTTTTGACTTCGTTATTTATGTTATAAATTCATAGTCATCGTATACTTTCGTTGTAAATTCATTTACTCAGGTCAAACTGGTCCGCCAAGATCTTCAAAAACGAAAAAGTTGGGTTTTCGAAAAATCAAAAAAACGGGTATATCTTTTTTTGCATCGCGGTACAAACGAAAAGAAAAGCGGTACAAACGGGTACAAACGATTCTGAAGCGGATCCCGTTGGCGGAATTCGATTATCTTGAAAAACGAAAAAGTTAGGTTTTCGAAAAATCAAAAAAACGGGTATATCTTTTTTTGCATCGCGGTACAAACGAAAAGAAAAGCGGTACGAACGGGTACAAACGATTCTGAAGCGGATCCCGTTGGAAAAAAAAGAATTTTCAAAAGTGAGGTGCGGGTCATTTTTTGAAAACGCCATATCTTTTTTCCCTTTGAGGTACAAACGAAAAAAATAGTGGTACAAACGAGTACAAACGAAGTACAATCGATATCAGTTTTCGAAATTTTTTTTTCCTAAGTCGGATGCCAGGTTCACATAGGTCCAATTTGGGGGCCGATTGCCAACCTCAACACTAAATCCCGAACATGCCGGCCGTCTTGAAGTATTTACTTCAAAAAAATAATTTTTTTTTAAATAGAACTTTGAAAGAATTTAAGCTTTTAATTCAACATTTCCTTGTTGTGAATTCAATGAAGAAAAACAAAAAACAAAAGAGGTACGTTTGCTCAACTTTTCCCACTAAATTTAGGTGCTGTTACAGCATTTACACTAAACATCCTTGATTATTGTTGGTTATATCTAATGTTAGTCCTGTTTCCTTATATTTCTACCTTTTAGAAACGACATGCCTTTGGTAAGTATCACAATTATAATACTCCTTATTGTCCTTAAAAATACTTTGAACGCTATTTATTATCAATTTTCTTAAAGTTAGGTATAGATTAAGATTTGTGTCTTAAGAAAATATATTCCTTTTAATTGTCCAAGCGTAAGGCGCACAGTTTCTTGATGGGGCGCTTCAGGTCACCGGTTGCTGTTCGGACCGTTACGACTCTAACGACACCATTAGTGCCAGGATGCACCTGTATTATTCGTCCTAGGCTCCACTGAAGTGGAGGTGTGTTATCATCCACCAACATAACCAGGGTATTTATCTTCAGATTTTCCGTACCCACAGCTCACTTAGTTCGTGCTTGTAGCTGATGCAAATACTCTCCCTTCCACCGGATCCAGAAATCTTGCTTTATTTTCTGCAGATGTTGCTAACGTGACAAACGATTAACTGGTACATTGGTATAATCTTTGGTTACAGGTTCTTGTGGTGAGACCCCGATAAGGAAATGTGAAGGGGTTAAGGGAGAAAAGTCGTGAGGGTCAGAGGACAATGGAGTTAAGGGCCTTGAGTTCAGAACTGCTTCTACTTCAACTAAAAGAGTGTAGTACTCTTCGTAAGTATAAGTAAGTCCTTGTGTAACCTTATATAAATGCCTTTTGGTCGCCTTCACCGCTGCCTCCCACAAACCTCCGAAATGAGGCGCCCTGGGTGGAATAAACTTCCAGTTTATTCGCTGTCGTGCTAAATTATTATATATCTCTTCTCCTTTATTTGTTAAGAATTCATAGATTTCTCGAAGCTCTCTAGCTGCACCTATAAAATTAGTGCCATTATCTGAATGTAGCTCTTGGCAGATTCCTCTTCTGGCCACGAATCTTCTTAATGCCGCTAAAAATGCTTCCGTCGTGAGATCGGTCACCAATTCCAAGTGTACCGCCTTTGTCTTGAAACAGGTAAATACTGCTATCCATACTTTATTTACAGGAACTCGTCCTCTTCTTTTGCTTTCCCTCATCTGCAAAGGACCGGCGTAGTCCACTCCTGTCGTAGCAAACGGTCGTTCGATTCCGCTTACCCGTGATTTCGGTAATTCTGCCATCAATGCGTCGCATCTCTTTACAATGCTTCAATCTTGTATGAGTTTCTCTCATAATCAGCGTCGTAACGAAGTGCCTTGCTGGTAATAAGAGGGGGTGTTTGTGGGATTCCGCTATTTCCGCTTTCTGTAGTCGCCCTCCTACGCGTAGAAGTTCATTTCCGTCCAGAAATGGCTTAAGCATTAGAATCTTGCTGTTAGAATTCAAATCTTGATTTTTCTTCAGTAGTCGTATTTCTTCTGGAAAACTTTCTTGTTGAGTCATACGGATTATTGTTATCTCGGCCTTGTTTAATCCTCCGATCGTTATGGGTCCTGTTTCACCTTTGCGTTTGGTGTGTTCAATAAATCGTAAGCAATATGCTACCACCCTTTCTAATTTACTTAAGGATGAATATTTTATAAGAACACTCACGGTGGAATTGGTAGCTAACAGAACAACGTTACTTCTTTTTTCATTAGTATCGTCGTTGTATTCGATTTTCTTTTCGGGCCATTTGTCCTTAAATGGTAGCCATTCTGGACCGTGCCACCACAGTTCGTCGGAGATCAGTCGATCAGCCGTCGTGCCTCGCGATAGAACATCCGCTGGGTTGCTCGAGGCTGGAACATGCCTCCATTCTGCCTGCTTTGTGTCCTCTTGTATTTCCGCTACACGATTTGCGACAAAAGTTTTGAGTTGATTCGCTGGTGTTTGCAACCAGTGTAATACTATCGTTGAATCGCTCCATAACACGATATCTCCGATTTTTTCTTCAGTCAGCGCCTCACTTACGACCTTCAGTAGTCTAGAAAGCAACCAAGCTGCACATAACTCTAAACGAGGTAAAGTTACTTTCTTTAACGGAGCTACCCGTGACTTTGAGCTGATCAAAGCACAGTGAGCTTGTCCCTGAGCATTATAAGAGAGACCATATATGCACGCGCCGTATCCCTTTTCGGACGCATCTCCGAAACCGTGTATTGTAATAGTGGTTGCCATGTTTCCGGGATTAACATTACGTGGAATTTCCAACTGGTTCAGTTTTCCAAGAGAGTTGTAGTAAATGCTCCAGATGGTTGTGATAGTTTGCGGAACTAACTCGTCCCAGGATAGCTTTAATAGCCACAATTGTTGCAATATTATTTTTGCCTGCATTATTACCGGTCCAATAAAACCGATTGGATCATATATTGCTGCCGTAGCGGACAGTATCAATCTTTTTGTTATTTTTGTGTGTTCCTTAAATTGCAGGTTGTACTTCAGGGTGTCCTTGCTGCTATCCCAGAGCAGTCCAAGGGTTTTTGCCGCTTCCCTTTTGTCTAGGTCTAATACATTATCTTCCTTGCATTGTTCTGACAGATGATCTAATATCCTTGCGTCATTAGTTCTCCATTTATGTAATTTGAAATGTCCACCGAGGAGCAGCTGGGTTAATTGTTTTTGCAATTCAATGGTTTCTTCAATCGAGTGACTGCCGGTTAGGACATCATCCATATAGAAGTCTCGCTGTAGTACTATTGCAGCCTGTGGGTACATTTGTCCATCATCGGTGGCCAACTGTTTAAGACAGCGCATTGCCAAGTAGGGAGCACTCGTAGTTCCATACGTGACGGTGTTCAATTCATAAACTTGAAGGTAGTAATCGCTATCCTTTCGCCAAATGATACGTTGAAGATGTCTATCTTCTTCATCTACATCTATTTGTCTAAACATTTTCGCTATATCCGCGGTTATCACGAATGCGTATGTTCTGAAGCGTAGTATGATATTTATAATTTCTTCTTGTATATTAGGACCAGTCAATAGTTTATTGTTCAAAGATGTCTGGAGAGTGGTCTTAGCCGAAGCGTCGAAGACAACTCTGAGTTTTGTGGTGCTACTTTCTTCTCTTATGATCGGATGATGTGGTAATACACATTAGCCCCTACACAATCACGGAGTATTACAAAAAAATTTACTCCGGGGTTGAGCAGGGGTAGAGACAGAATTTACATGGTTACTTACAGAAAATAGGAGAAAGTGCGAGAGATTAAAACTAAAGCAAAAGCTACCTGTACTATATTACCCAACCTATACCTAACAAAACGAGAGTCGGAGGAGAAAAACAGAGAGAAGAGATAGTGAGGGAGCCTAGAAGAGGCCTAGGAAGGGGCGTCTTCGGTGCCGAGCAGGTGCAAGAACAAGCCATGTTTAAATGAGGCAAGCGAGGGCGCGGCTTTCAGTTCTGAGGGAAGAGAATCCCAGTGGCGAATGCCGGCCACCGCGAACGAATTGCGGAAGGTGTTGGTACGAGTGTGCGGAGCAACAAAATCGCTCCTAGGAACTTGTGACGGGCGAACGGCGGTAGAATTGGACACACGAACAACGAAAAGTTCACGCAGATAAGCGGGTCGACCAGAGCGCAGGATGACGAATAATTGACAGAGGAGGAAATAGAGCCTCCGGTCCTTGACTCGGAGCCAGCCGAGCTCCCTCCGATAGAGCGTAATGTGCGCGTCTCGTGGAACACCGCAAACAAAACGGACACAGGTATTGAGAAGCCGCTGGAGTTTAGTATCGAGACCAGATGGAAGATCAGCGAAGGCCACACAACAATAGTCAAACAACGAAAATATTAAGGTGGTGACCAACGATTCGCGCAGATTCTTGGAGAGAAGCCTACGAGACGCAGATAGCTGTCTGAGGGTGCCATGTACGCGGTTGAATATAGAATTGACCTGGGCTATCCACGACAGCTTAGAGTCAAGGATATTTCCAAGATCACGCACACTGTCAACGTACGGAATCGGGAGACCATCAAGACGCACGGTAGGAAGAAGATCGAGCTGAAGCCTAGAGATATAGGAACCACTACCAAGAATCATCGCATGCGTTTTTGCGACATTAAGGCGGAGAGACGAAGATTAAGACCAGTCCAGGACAGCCTGGACATCTTCATTGACGCGAGCAATGGCATCCTGAAACTTCTCCGGCGGAAACTGATAATATACCTGCAGATCATCCGCGTAGACTAGGTGGCTGTTATGATTAAGGACTGCAGAGATGTCGTGAATGAATAGGGAGAACAACAGCGGTCCCAGAACTGAGCCCTGCGGTACGCCGAGGTCAAAATTCGCCCAGGAAGAGAGCCGGCCGTCTGGAGACGCGACTGCTTGCTTCCTACCCTGGAGATATGAGGCAATCCACCGGATGACATGCTGCGAGAAATTGAAACTAACAAGTTTGTTGAGCAGAACCGCATGCGGTATCGTGTCAAAGGCTTTTGAGAAGTCAAAGAGGACAAGGACGGTAAGACTACGTTCATCAATGCCCCTTTGAACATCCTCAGTGAGTCTGAGAAGAGCAGCTTGAGTGCTGTAGCCAAGACGGAAGCCGGATTGCCGAGAGTCGAGTAGGTGATGACGTTCAGTGAAGGATGAGATTTGCTCGTGCACTACTCGCTCGAGAACTTTAGATATTAGGCAGAGGTTGGAAATCGGTCGAACTTGATCCAGCGAAGAGGGCGACTTCACCTTGCCTAACGGCAGCACGCGCGCACGTTTCCAGGCCTCCGGGAATACAGCAGTCGAGAGAGACTGGTTGAGGAGAGCTAGGAGGTCAGGAAAGACGACCGGTAGTGCGAGTTGAACGTCACAGAGCGATAAGTCGTCAAAACCACGCGATTGCGATGAAAAGTGACTAATAGCACGGAGAAGTGCAGCGGGAGAGATATCCTGAAAGTAGAACATCGAATCGTTGTACGCGGAAGGCGGGAGGGTAGCAAAGAATTCGGCAACTTCCGCTGCAGACGACTGACGCTGAGAGATAGCCGCAAAATGACAATTAAGGTCGTCAATTGCAAAATCAACATAATCGTTGATGCGGACCGGCGCGATGCCAAGGTCACGAAGCTCCCTCCAGAGAGCTCGAGGTTCTTGAATGGAAGACAGCCGATCAGCAAAAAACTCGGCACGCGCGGCAGAAATGCGCCTGTGGAGGCCGTCCCTGGTGTCCCGGTAGCGGAGAAAAGCTAGCTGCGTCCGAGAGCGCTTGTATGCCCAATAGAGCGAATCCCTGACCCGCGCGAGAGCGTGAAGTACGGCAGAGATCCACGGCGGTCTACTAGGTTTGAGGACGCGTTCTACATAGGGGCATGCCTGTCAAGAGCGGCTGTAATATTGAACACGAGACTGGATAGCTAGTCGTCAACAGAGAGCCGAGTTTCAAACAGCGACCAATCGCTGCCCTCAAGATCACTTCTAAAAGAGTCGGCCGAAAAATTAGCGAACGACCGAGCTCTGATGGTCTTACGAGGAGAGGGGGGTGCCGAAACCCTGACATTGACTGAAATAAGGTCGTGCCCCGCGATGAACGGTGTAGTAGACTGAGCGAAAGATTGAAGCACACGCTGGTCACTAAGTATGCAAAGGTCGAGGAGCGTATCTGACATGTGGGTGTGATACGTGGCGGCGAAGGGTACCAGGTAGAGAGCTCTAGAGGAGAGAAATTCACGGACATTATCGGCATCATATGATTGACCAAGCTGGTTAGCATGAAAATCACCCAAGATGATGGAAAGGGGGTAGTCGACGCTGAAACGATCGTATTCGGCTTCAAACACCGCGAGGTTAGACGCCTTCGGCGGGCGATGAACTACGGCAACGAGAAGCCGCGTGGCGCGCGAGGGGCAGATTTCCGCGAAAAGATACTCAGGGCTGCAGTTGTAAGGACCTGGTGATATGGCAAGCAGCTTAGCCCGGAGAGTGTTAACCACGTACAGCGCGACCCCACCCCCAATCTTGCCAACGCGATCATTGCGCAAAACAACGTCTCCCGGTAGTGATACTGAAGCGTCGGATACCTGCGCATGAAGCCACGTTTCGTTAACAGCAATAATGTGTGACGATCGAGCCGCGAATCGAAAACGCAGTAGGTCTATGTGACCTCGGATAGAGTTAGCGTTAAGATGCACGACATTGAGAAGAGGTGAGTTGACCGAGCCGGGAGAGTTCATCGTTACGGAGAGGAGGAACGAGAAGGGGTAAAAGTCATGGTGGGGGGAGACTTTAATGCAAGGACAGGGGAGGCGGGGGGAGGGGGGGGGGGGGGAGTGCTGGGGGTCGGCGGAGGGAGAAGAAGATAGGGACAAGAGAAGGTCAAAGGACAAGAAGGTGAACGGACAGGGAAAAATACTGCTAAGAGGTATACGGGAGATGGGATAAGATATACTGAACGGGAGCACGAAGGGGGACGAAAATGGCGAATTCACATACACAGGAGGAAAGGGGGACACAGTAATAGATTATGTGATAGGAGGGAGGGAGGTAAAGGAGGGCGTAGAAAGCATGGAGATAGGAGATAGGGTAGAATCAGACCACCAACCGGTGATAGTGACAATGAGAGGATGCGACAAATGGAGAGGGAAGGGCAAGGGCGGGAAGGGGATGAAGACCGCAAGAGGGTCGTGGACAAGGGAAGGGAGGGAAAAGTTCAAGATGGAGTGTAGGTGGCAAGAAAGAAGGGGGAGGAACGTAGGGGAAGAAATAAGAGAGGTGACGAGGGAAGTGAGAAGAGCCCTAGAAGAAAAGGAAAAAGCGGAAGGGGAGGGGCAGGGGGAAAGTGAGAAAAAGAGAGGGTGGTGGGATGAGGAAAGTAAGATAAAGAAAAGGGAAGTGAGAGGGGCTCTAAGGGGGTGGAGAACGGGGAAGGTAGAAAGACAAGAGTACAGGGACAGTACAGGGAATACAACAAGATGTGCGAGGAAAAGAGGAAGGAGGAAAATGAAAGGTTTATAAGGGAGGCGGAGGGAGCCAGAATAGAGAGCAAGGTGTGGGAGATAGTAAACAGGGAGAGAAAGAAAGGAAGGAGGGTGGGCGAAGAAATAGAGAAGGGGGAATGGAAGGAGCACTTTATGAGACTACTGGGAGGGGTGGAAGAGAGAGTCGTAAGAGGGGCAGCGAGGGAGGGGGAGGACGAAGAGGAGGAGATAGGAAAGGAGGAGATTAGGAGAGCGATAGCGAGACAAAAAGACAGAAAAAGCACCAGGGAAAGACGGGGTAGTAAATGAGGTATGGAAGTATGCGGGGGAGGAGATGGAGGAGTGGGTATGGGAGGTGTGCAACAGGGTATGGAGAGGAGAGGGTTGGCCAGAGGGGTGGATAGTAGGGTGGATAGCGCCGATAGTCAAGAAAGGGGCAGGAAGAACAGCGGAGGAATATAGAAGGGTAACACTGATGCCGACGCTATACAAAATATATGCGTCGGTGCTAGCAGAGAGGTTAAGAAGGGAGATGGAGAAGAAGGGGATGATTCCACAGAACCAAACGGGTTTTAGAAAAGGGATGGAGACGAGGGACAATATACAGGGTGACCCAAAAGTGCCGCACCGCACCTCCTTGAATAGGCGGGTTCCTTATCGAATTCTAAGACGAAAGTTCCTTTACGAAAACTCTCCAAGGCCAACGGTTTTCGTGTTATTCAAAATCGCGATTGACGAATCAGAGCGTTTCTTATCATCGTGATAGTGCCGGCTCAAAAGCAAGCCATGGGCAGAGCCTGTGGTATGTTTCTTATTAGCTTGGACGACCGCTATTTTTATTATTATTGAATTCAATTTGTATTTTCGGTCGTCCAGGTCGATTGCACCGTAGTTCCTGACGCCCAGATCTATCGGGTTATGGTCTTCGCGGTCTAGGTTTCATCCGGCGTAGTTTACGTCAACCGTTCCATAGTTTTAGCGGTCCAGGTCGTCCACTCCATAGTTTCTTGCCGTTTACGTCAACCGCTCCATAGTTTCAGCGGTCCAGGTAATTCGCTCCATAGTTTTAGCCGTCCAGGTAATTCGCTCCATAGTTTTAGCCGTCCAGGTCATCCGCTTTATAGTTTTCGGCCGTCTAGGTCAACCGCTCCATAGTTTCAGCCGTCCAGGTAATTCGCTGAAACTTTAGCTACCTAGGATATATGATAAGGAGCAACGGGGGGCAAGAAGCGCATTTAAAAGAGAGAGTGAGGAAAGCAGGGGTGGTGATGAGGCAGGTATGGGGGATAGGGAAGAGAAGGTTTGGAAGGGACTGGAAAAGAAGGATCTGACTCTTTGATAGGTTGGTATGGACGGTGGTAGAGTACGGGGCAGAGGTTTGGCGGTGGAAGGAAAGGGGAGAGGTAGAGGCGATGCATGAGAGGTACCTGAGGTGGACGCTGGGGGTAGACTGGAGGACGCCGGGGTATATGGTAAGGGAGGAGATGCAGAGAGAGAAGGTAGGACTAAGGGCGGCGAAAAGGGCGTGGAGACATGAAAAACTACCAGGAGAGGGAACAGGGGGAAGCGGAATTGCGAGAAAATGTTAGGAGGAAATAAAGAGGCGCGGAGATTAAGAAGGGGAGAGAAGGGGGTGGGAGAAGGACAGGGAAGAGTTCATAGCGGGGAGGGAGGAATGGGACTTTGAGCGGATAGAAGAGGAGGAGAGGAGAAGACAGGGGGAGGAGAGATGGGAAAGGATAGTAGAATCGAAATATAACAGGTGGTACAGAGAAGTGAAGGGAGGAGGAGTACCAGGGTACTTGAGGAAGGGGTGGGGGGAAAGCAGGTGGAATAGGGTAGCAAGATTCAGACTGGGGAACGAGGTGAGAGAAGCGTGGTACTGGGAAAAGGAGGAAAAGAGAGTGTGTAGGGTGTGTGGGAGTGAGGAGGAGACGTCGGAGCATATATGGGAGAGGTGCGCGAGGGGGAAGGGTAAGGCAGAGACGGGAAGAAAGGGATGGCAAGAGATGGCAGGGGTGGTGCTGGGAGGGGAAGGGGAGGGGAAAGAATGGATGAGAATGATAGAGAGAATGAGAGGGACAAAGTGCGAGGAGAAGAATGACAGAAAAGAGAGTGAGAAAGAAAGCAGCGAATGGGAAACGGAAGCCAGGTGTGCAATAGAATAAGGCGGTATAATTTAGTTAAGCAAGGAGCGAAGGTAAAGATAAGAATAAAGTAGGGGGGGGGGGGGGGAGGAGAGAGTGGGGAGAGGAGAGAGTAGAGATTAGAGTAGAGATAAGGTAGCGTAAGGATAGATTTAAGATAGGATAAGGTTTTAAGCAGAGTAAGTAGGTGTTGGGTTTGCAAATAAACACACATTTGTATTCACTATATTTAATGTCACTTATTGATAGCAAGTATACATAATAATCTGTATTCTTCTGTCCCAAGTAATCGCGCGTCGGACCTATCTCATGTCGCAAACATCGAGTAGGGTTATATCTTACGTATTTAGGACGGGTAGTAGTCGGGTAGGTGCGTGATACAAACTAAAGGATACTACAGTAGGATAAGAGTCTGTAACCCCGAGGGGAATCAATAAACATACATACATATTTATTATCCTTCTACACATCTCTATTCTTTTTTGAATATTTGAACATACATATTTATATAATTAATAATTATCATTATTTTGTATTGAATTTTTGTCTATGGGTTTTTAAATTTTTTATCACCTGTCTGGTGAATAATACATTTTCCGCATAGTCTAACCGAACACTTTGTTTTGAAAACTATACCATAACTGAATTATTAAATGTTCATAGTTGTTCTACCTAGCTTTGCTTGTGTCTTTTATTATCAATCCAAATTCTAATTTCCAAAACATACTTACCATGAAAGAACTGATATATTCAAAGCAAATTAGTTTTCTGCAAAGACTGCAAACACGTGGTGGAAGTCTGAAACATGAATGAGCGTGATGGTGCGCGTTTGAGAATGAATCGAGTTCTTCAAGAAGAATAATGGCAGTATAGAATAAGATCCTGAAGTGTTTTAAAGTAATTGAACAACTCTGCGGTAAACGAAGGCACATAGATTTAGCAATATGACAAAATATGAATGAAAAGACCGACAAAATTTCTAGAATGAATGAAAAGGAATTACATCGACTCACCGTTCATCTATTCGTAGGTAACTTCTGCATGAGCACCGGCACTTTGCACTATACACTTTTCCTTGATTTGTCCATAAAGTCCCCTAATGTGTTCCTCTTGCTCGTTTTCTACTGGAACGTTCCATGACCATAAACTATGAGTGAGAGTGGTCACGGTATAACTACTTCATACGTCTATGGGTATAACACTTCCACAACACGCGAAATGCAATTAATGTATAATTCATGTCTCACAATGAGCACTATACGATCTATGGAGGGTAGAGAGAAGGAGTACGAACTCCCAGTTCCAACAATACGCAGATCCCAGCCGAAATTCTGTCCGCGAATAGTTCCATTTCCAGCATATAGAGGCGTTCGTGCTGTTATTTCTTCGGAAGATACGTCATAAAACACAGCGTAATACGGAAGTGAGGAGAAGCAGAGACGCGGGTGAAAGACCTAAATCTTTATTCAGTTTTCCCAAGGTAAGACATTAATTTTAGGTTACGTTATGATTTTTGTCAACAAATTTGGTTGTGATGGAAAAAGATTCATCTTGTTATATTTTATTGTAAAACAGTGTCCGATTTTATGCACGAAATGGAATGCGGCATTAAGACTTGGCAGCGAAGTTTGCGTGAAAAACATTAAGGTTTGTGAGCTTCACTTCCACAATGCCGATAGCATCAAAAGTGACAAAATTTCTCTGAAAAACGGCATAATGGTCGAAATACCGCGCAAAAGATATAAATTAAATCCCGAAGCGATTCCATTGGCGACAAAAACCAACACAGCTATGGATATAGATGTCGGTCCCGATTTGAACAACAATGAATGCCAAGTGGGAAGCAATGCATCACCCGAAAAAATTAAGGTGAAAAGATAGGCAATTATTATTGTCAGAACCTAAATAATTATAATTTTTAATTTGACAGATTTTAATGTTTCTGCTTTTTGGTAGTTTGATGATATCACCAACAATAACGAGATTGAAGCTAGTGTATTATCAGCATCTACTAAATTCAGTACCACCGGAAAAGGCAAAAATATAGTGAGTAATATTATCCTAGGCAACATTTGGCTATAGATATTCGAGTGACTATATAGTACAACCATTCAATGAATATTTACTCATACTTTGAGGGAGAAGTATTCAGAAATCCAGACAGGAATAGTTTGAAACCTAACCATTACGTACCACCAAACTACAACTTTGAACAGTTGGAAGAAGACCTAATCGTCCATCGTCTAAATATGCCTACGGGATGGGCCTATACTTTGGAAGAAAGTTCTGTGACTTTTACTTATATCCACCCATTGAAATTTATAATTCACGTATTCCTTATCATCCACAATAATATGAATACACAGGTACATTTTTGTTGTCAATTAATAGAGATCCTAACCTCATTTTTCTATATTACATGGGTTCATGCATATATTTTTTGTTTCAGATTGCTACATTTGATCGGCGAGTGGTCTCTGATATCGATGTACAGTTCACCTCAAGTGCGGATATAATTACTCACTTACATGATTTAGCTCAGATGAAGTGCTGTGAAGGTTCAGGGACAGACTGCAGGTGAACATCGATTATAATAATACCATATAAATGATTTTGCAAAACTTCTCAGAACATTATAGCAGGAATTCATATATTTCTTGTAGGTTGTATAAAACTAGCTTTTTGGGTGAGTTGATATTTTCCACTTTACCAGAGAGTGTGGATATGTGAAATTCAACAATTTCCTACTTCAGAATGATTATATTTCATTTAACATTTTCCATCACAGATATTTTCCGAATTGTAAAGGGTTCATCCCACCAATCCAAGAGTACCAAAGATCTAGGGGTTACCAGAGATGCCTGTCATGTAGACAATTTGGAAAAACTATATTCCAAAAGCAACAACATGTAAAAATGAATGAAACTCGGAATGCTGACATAAAACGAAAATTAAAAGCACTGAAGGGTGAAAATGCTCGTTTGGAAAGAAAGGTAAATCACGAATGATGACATTCATAATTTTGATTATCAATTTAAACTGTAATAATACATACATTACTATTGTTCATTTAACAGATTTACAATGAAGGCTGTATGGAAAATTTAAAAAAAAAAAAAACAGTTTCGGATAAAATATATGGCAAAATATTTGAAATCTTCATCCGCACGATTAGCAATGTTTGCTAATGCAGAATTTGACTAAACTGTTTTTTTTTTTTTTTTAATCACACCACCAAGTTTTCTATAATTCTGCTCACAAGATTATTCGAGCATATACATTCATACATATAGGTATATGTATACTGTAACGTATCAGGCGATATGCCTGATACACACATAGGAGACGACCGCGCAGGACCCATTACGCATAACAACTGACGTCACAGAGCGCTATATAATGAGCCGTGCTGCTTGTCAAACCAACGTATCTAGCCAGAGCGGCAGTGCGACTCATAGCTGATCCTAGAGCGCATTCCAGGTATAGCACCGGAGTGACTCACAACCTTATTAGCCAGTATCTGACAGGCATAGAGCCCGGATACTTATTAGAGTCATCTTGTAAAGCGGAGTCGCCTACAGCCGGGACTTACGTATAGAGTCACTAGTTTCTCATTTAAAATTATCTTTTCATTTAAATCTATCAATTATACTCAATTATATTCACTATATCGTGGCTTAGCCGAAATGACACAACGCTCTTAAATTTAAGATAATTATAGCATCAATTTCTCTATGTTAGAATCTCCTTTTTTTGTAGTATTTTTTTTTTTGTAAGCAAACCGCAGAATTCTTAGATTAAATCTAGTATTCAATATCTAGCTAAAATCTGTTTCTGAACACCTTTTTTTTCGATCATACTAACATATTCACTAGCTAATATACAGCTTTGGTCAGGCAAACGCTGCCCAGATCAGATGCCTGCTTTGGTGCACTAGCTGCATCCAAGTCAGGGTACTGTCTTGGTAAGATAAAGCCGACCCAAGTCTGATACAGCCTTGGTGCGGATAACCGCATCCAAGTCTGAGGGAGGCAGCTACGGCGAGATTCGCTCCGCCCTAGTCTGTATTAGGGACTAACTTTTTATTCTCACAAGGAGTCCTGGTAATTAATCCTTGACAAAGATCTCACAGTAACTCCCGGCTCGCGACACCTTCGGTCCGCGACCCGCAGCTCACGCAAAAAGTTACAACACATTGTATATATATAAATTGAAGATATTACTATATGATTGAAATGTGACTGAAATCATGAAAATGGTATGTATTGTAACGTGTACGGCTATACCAGCCTATACTGGTATAGTCGTACACAGCACATACGGATCGCGCAGGTGGGGTGACGCCTGATGACGTCACCAACGGTATATAATGAGCAACGCTGAGACGCAAAGCAGCGTATCTAGCCAAAGCGGCAGTGCGACTCGTAGCATATTTCTTCTTCCTTAGAGCGTATCTAGCCAAAGCGGCAGTGCGACTCATAGCATATTTCTTCTTCCTTAGAGCGTATCTAGCCAGAGCGGCAGTGCGACTCATATAAATTCTTTTCTCTCAACTTAACTTTCAACTCACATAACCTGAAATTTCGCTTGTTCTTTCTTTTTGTGCCAAAGCGGCCTAATCGAATTGCTTTTATATAAAATTTAAGTCATTTAGCTAAAGCAGCAATTGAACTAAAATCACTGAAATATCAAACTTAAATGCAAACCAACTCAGAGACAAAACTAGTGCGAGTAATTATAAGAATTAGATTAATTTAGGTTTTAATTTTTCTTTTGTATTTCTTTATTTTTCTTTCTATTGAGAGCTCAAGACTATGATTTTATTTTATGATTTAATTTCATTACTAGATTTATGATTTTTGTTATACTTTTCATTCTTTGTAAGACCAGATCTAGCTAATACTAGGGTTGTTTGCTAGCACCGCAAATAACACTAGATATTAAACACTTATGGAAATCTGATTCTTATCAATTCATTTTCAAAGATCCTTTCTTACTAATCAAACATTAAATTCATCTTTCAGCAACTTAGATTCACTTTGTTTAGCTAAAAGGCAGCTTCGGTGAGTGTGTTGGACAGCTACGGTATAGCTATAATTGGTACCCTAGTCTGAGAACACACATATCCCAAGTCTGTAACAGGCAGCTTCGGTGAGTTTGACTCAAGGCAGCTACGGTATAGCTATAATTGGTACCCTAGTCTGTGAGTCAAGCATATCCCAAGTCTGTAGGGAGGCAGCTCTGGTGGAGTAACATCCATCCGAGTCTGTATTAGGGTTTTCAGGGTTTTTCAAATTTTCCCCTTAGAGGAGCTCCAAAAAATTACATTTCACCCGTGACAAAGGACACACGCGGACTAGGTTAACTTCACCAGCCTTCTGCTGGTGAAGCATAACCAGAAAAAGTTACATTTGGCGCCCAACGTGGGGCTCCTCTAGAATAAAATTAAATTCATTTAATTTTATAAAATCATTGTTAAAATTAGAGTCATTCAAGCCAATTTAAATTCAACTTCTTTTACTTTCAAATAGATTGTTTATTAAAATCATAGTAAAATGAAAGACAAGAATCAGATTTCTAGAGAGTGTTAAAAAAATTAATTACATAGACAAAATTTCAAAAAAAATGGATCCTTTTGCGAAGATAGCCGCATTATTAGCAGGTTTACAAAACCAGTATGACAAATTAGAAAATACAATCGAAGATAGGTATGATTCTTTTGAAAACGCAACACAGCAGCTGATAGATTCAAGGGCAGATCAACAGGCCTATTTCGAAAATAAAATTTCGAAAGAAAATAATAGTCAGACCCGCGAAATTAAAATCGAAGACTGTAAGGTCGTAGAGAAAATAAGCGTAGAGACACAAGATTATAATAACAACATCGCCTGTGTAGTTGCGGAAACAAAAGAATCGGCCAATAACTTCGAGTCGCTCGGATATAAAATAAATAACACCGATAATATCGAAATCTTAGAATATAACCACGAAGTAGACAAAACAGATCGAAACAATAACGTTAGTCAACCAGAGATCGAAACAGAGGTTCAAGGCAATGATACCGTAGATTCGATAACAAGAGATTTAAACTCATTAACGAATCAAAGAAGTATTAGCAAAGAACCGACCGATGTAATTTATAACCCCGAAAAGGATTTAATAGGATTAACGACGGGATTAGATGATTTTACATCAGATTTAGATTTGTATAGTAACGGTTTAACTAAAATTTCATCCACCGGAAATGACGTAACTTTAATGCAACCCGACCAGGGGGCAATAACAACTAGTCTGTCAGCAATCGCTTCGGAGCTAATCCCTGCGGAATCAAAGATTGAAGATTATTGTCGCGACCTCAAGGAACCGGAAGACGAAGGCATCGTTTTAGATGAGGCATTAATTAAAGAGCCACCTGAAACAAAAATTATACCAAAATTAGCGAACCACTTACCGACTATAACTGAATTGAAGAACAGAAGGTTTCGAAACCCGGTTAAAACACTAGAATTTTTTATCAAGGACTGGAAGAAGAATCGAAAAAACAATAAGGGTGCTGCCTTAATTAATAACTATCACCTGGAGCCAGGGGGCAGATTACGAAGAATCCCTCGGAAGCATAAGATTTTTTTTTTGGATTGACTTACCTGAGCTTGATGAAAATGATATTTCCGACTACTCCAGCTGCATTAAGACCTACCAGACGAATGACGATGAGGCACTGAGAACGGAACACCTAATAAAAATAGAAGAATTAAAACAACATCGCAGACTAAACCGGCACTAATATATCAGAAGTTTTATCAACTTACCTGTTCGCCTCGGAAGACACTTATCACCGAACATCAGCTGATAAAAAGGGGGCAATGTAACGTGTACGGCTATACCAGCCTATACTGGTATAGTCGTACACAGCACATACGGATCGCGCAGGTGGGGTGACGCCTGATGACGTCACCAACGGTATATAATGAGCAACGCTGAGACGCAAAGCAGCGTATCTAGCCAAAGCGGCAGTGCGACTCGTAGCATATTTCTTCTTCCTTAGAGCGTATCTAGCCAAAGCGGCAGTGCGACTCATAGCATATTTCTTCTTCCTTAGAGCGTATCTAGCCAGAGCGGCAGTGCGACTCATATAAATTCTTTTCTCTCAACTTAACTTTCAACTCACATAACCTGAAATTTCGCTTGTTCTTTCTTTTTGTGCCAAAGCGGCCTAATCGAATTGCTTTTATATAAAATTTAAGTCATTTAGCTAAAGCAGCAATTGAACTAAAATCACTGAAATATCAAACTTAAATGCAAACCAACTCAGAGACAAAACTAGTGCGAGTAATTATAAGAATTAGATTAATTTAGGTTTTAATTTTTCTTTTGTATTTCTTTATTTTTCTTTCTATTGAGAGCTCAAGACTATGATTTTATTTTATGATTTAATTTCATTACTAGATTTATGATTTTTGTTATACTTTTCATTCTTTGTAAGACCAGATCTAGCTAATACTAGGGTTGTTTGCTAGCACCGCAAATAACACTAGATATTAAACACTTATGGAAATCTGATTCTTATCAATTCATTTTCAAAGATCCTTTCTTACTAATCAAACATTAAATTCATCTTTCAGCAACTTAGATTCACTTTGTTTAGCTAAAAGGCAGCTTCGGTGAGTGTGTTGGACAGCTACGGTATAGCTATAATTGGTACCCTAGTCTGAGAACACACATATCCCAAGTCTGTAACAGGCAGCTTCGGTGAGTTTGACTCAAGGCAGCTACGGTATAGCTATAATTGGTACCCTAGTCTGTGAGTCAAGCATATCCCAAGTCTGTAGGGAGGCAGCTCTGGTGGAGTAACATCCATCCGAGTCTGTATTAGGGTTTTCAGGGTTTTTCAAATTTTCCCCTTAGAGGAGCTCCAAAAAATTACATTTCACCCGTGACAAAGGACACACGCGGACTAGGTTAACTTCACCAGCCTTCTGCTGGTGAAGCATAACCAGAAAAAGTTACAGTATAGTCAAATGAGTGTCTCAATTTTTTTCCTGCAACAACATTTTGAAAATTTACATGTGAGCAATTCCACCTCAAATCGGCCAATTTTTGACGTTTTTTGACCTCGTATTTTTTCAATCGCTTTAAACTTTTTTTACGTGAAATCTACCTCAAAAAAATAGACCCGTATTTTTTTGTTGGTCCCAAATATTTTTTTTACGCTAGTTATTAATGATCGCATTTTACTGTTAATGTAACGCGCGGGCGGCTTCGAGAATTAATATCTCGGGTCTCCTTTACCGTAGAGAGATGTTCCAAAATGCGTCTTAAAGGTGATGAAAGACACTTTTCGATAAAATTTTTCAAATTGTCAAAAAATATAGTTTTGTTGGTCTTATGAGCAATCAAAATGTTCATCGATTTTTTTCACAAACCAAAGCCATTTTTAAAATTCTGAAAAAAATATGGTTGCATTCCTTATTCAATTCTGAAGATGGCGAAATTTTTAAATTGATGGAGCGATTTTTCTAAATATTTTTTTTACAATTATTTGTCCGGCGCTGCGTCAGGTAGCCGCGACGCGTGCCTAGCGACTACCCATATATGGAAAGACGCGCGCCACACATTTGCCGAACCCCGTACGATTTGGAAAATTTTATCGAAAAGTGTCTTTCATCACCTTTAAGACGCGTTTTGGAACATCTCTCTAGGGTGAAGGGGACTCAAGATATTAATTCCCGAAGCCGCCCGCGCGTTACATTAACAGTAAAATGCGATAATTCATAACTAGCGTAAAAAAAATATTTTGGACCAACGAAAAAATACGGGTCTACTTTTTTGAGGTAGATTTCACGTAAAGAAAGTTTAAAGCGATTTAAAAAATACGAGGTCATTTCTCGGCCGATTTGAGGTGGAATTGCCCATGTAGATCTCATAGATTGACCATTAATTGTACATACCTGTGGCTTTACAAAAAAGCGTTTTATTGCTTTTAAAAATTAATACACAATGAATAATCTCGTGATTTCACCCATAGATTGAACATCAAGATGAGGAAATTGAGAAACTTCGAATCGAATGGGCGAACAAGCAAGCAAATGCAGTTGAAGATGTCATCTCCGTACTACCTACGGAACAACAAGTGGCTATTCGAAATTGTTTAGCGTCTGCCAACGCCTCTGGTCCTACAGGGAGGCGCTATTCGAGGGAATGGATATATGAGATGCTTTTGCTTCGTATCAGAAGTCGTAAGGCATATGTACACATCCGCGATCATAATACCCACACAGCACATTGTTCCCACAAACGTCGCCCAGACGTCCCTTTGCTAAGCTCTCTGCGATCTCAACAAAGTAAGGTCTTGGGGAATACGCATTTGCTGAACTATACCAGACGTCTCGGGAACTTTCAAGGGACGTCGAAATATAGTTTCACAAATTCGCATAGATGGGGGTCGTGTAAATATAATGAAAACGTGTGCCGCCATATTTATTCGTTCATTCGCAGCGTCAGTCGGCGTCAGTCAGTCAGTGGCGTCAGTGAAGTGATTACAGTGCCAATATAACAGTTAATGATTGTTCAGATAAGCGCTGGTGTCATCATTATAAGAAAAATAAACCGCATCGATTATTCTGAGTAACCAAAGGTAAGCGTTAATTGTATGTATATATTCTTTACCTATGAATCGCGTGACACGTGCACACGTGTTGCACTGCGACTTGTTGAGGTTAGCTTATCGAAAGGGTGTCACGGGGAATAAACATGGCTCAAACGGTTGGAATTACTTATCCGTATTGCAAAATAAACTATACATTGTGCTAAATAATATGTATCATGAGGATATTTCCGTGTACAGTGTATCCAATCATGTGACTTACTCGTACGAATGCAGGGGCTACGCGATTCGTCATATCTTTCAATAACTCATTTTTTTTTGTCTAGTAGTTAATTTGATAGCCAGTTGATAGCATAATTATTTACATAATTGCCATTTATTTGTTGGTTTTCCAATTTTTATGCTTCGTATCGATTATTCGTAGGATTATACTGACAATACTTATACCTATGATTGCGAATCTCGCTTAGTCGATCTGTATACCTACTACTTCTGAAAGCATGGAAAAACGTAAACCATTTACGGAACTCTCTAAGCGACAACAAAACCGACGCCTTGCCTCGATCTGGGCTGCTGAAAATGAAGTTAACTCTGCGTCTATAAATGTCCCCGAGAATCCACAGAATGATGTGGATATTGAAATTGCATCTATACATGTCCCTGAAGATCCACGACAGCATGACGTAGATATTGAAATGAGCGATAGCGAAAATCTTGACACAAACCATTCAATCATTGTTGAGAAAGAAATTGACCATTTCTCAGGATTTTCATCAGACGACGATAGGTCGGATGAATCAGAGAGCGAAGATGAGGTGTTGGAAGATAATGATGAACAGATTTTTGATAACCGTTTTCCTGGTGAGGAAACTTTGGCAGCGAAGCTTTGTGTTTGGGCATTGTCTCATGGAATTAATCATCGTGCTCTAACTGCTTTACTTCTAATATTGAGGATTGTTCTTCCGATGGAACGCTTACCACGTGATTCGTGAATCGGGGAGTTATTTTCATTACGGCTTACAAAAAGGGATTGAAGATGAACTAACAAGAAACCACGATCACTCTGGAATCGAAGATGTTATTTCTGTCGATGTGAGCATTGACGGTCTGCCTCTAGCAAAAAGTTCGAAGAGCCAACTGTGGCCAATACTTGGGAGAATCAAGAATAAAATATCGAATTGGAATCCATTCCTAATTGGTGCGTTTCACGGGAATAAAAAACCATCTTCAGTAGCAGAATTTTTGCAAGATTTTATCACGGAGTGCAGAATACTAATGAGTGAAGGATTTTGGTTTCGGAACAAACATTTCATAGTTCAAATAAATGCAGTGATATGCGATACTCCAGCTAGAACGTTTGTTAAATGCATTAAGGCTCATAATGCATACTTTGGCTGTGGACAATGCACTGAAGAAGGCGAATATATACATAATCGAGTTCTCTTTATCAATGATGAAGCTTGCCTCCGAACCGATGACAATTTTGCACAAAAGACTTACGAAGAACATCACACTGGAATCTCGCCGTTTGAAACCTTACTGCTGAAGATGGTGACACAGTTTCCATTGGAATACATGCATCTGTGCTGTTTAGGGGTCATGAAAAAAATTATTGGTCTGTTGTTGCGTGGACATCACGCGGCAAGATTGACGGGGGGTAAAATACAGCAGTTCTCTGATATGTTAGTGTCTATGTCAAAATGGGTGCCAACGGAATTCCAGCGGAAATGTAGATCGTTAGAGGAATTCGACCGTTGGAAAGCTACTGAATTTCGGCTTTTTATGCTTTATTTGGGTCCAGTCGTATTAAAAAAACTTTTGCCGGCTCATTATTATGCACATTTCAATGCGTTCAATTGCGCTATGAGAATTTTATGCAATCCAATAGACTGCTTAAAAAATAATCAATATGCCAAAGATTTGCTTGTTTATTTTGTCCGTGGATTGAAAAGGCTTTATGGTCAAGACAATTTGGTTTATAATGTTCACAATTTGGTTCATTTGAATGAGTGCGTTAAGACGTTTGGCGCACTTGATTCTTTCAGCGCGTTTCCATTCGAGAATTTTATGCAAAGACTTAAAAAATTACTTAGAAAATCGGAGGCTCCATTAGCACAAATTCATAGAAGAATTTGTGAACATACTAATACTATTCCGCCGCGTGAAAATCACATAATCTTTCCATACATGCGCAAATCGATAAAACAAGCACTACCTCTTGGTTGTAACAGGCCACACGCGAGCCTGCATTTTTTGAATTTCACTCTTAACACCCGTGGTAGTGATAATTGTTGCTACTTGAATGACGGACGTATTGTTGTTATATACCATTTCGGTTACAAAAATGAAGAAGCAGTTATTTTGGGTAAATATTACTTAAATATGACACCAATCGACGGTTATCCTTGCAACTCTGAGCACTTGAATATTCATTGCGTTAAAGATTTGAGTGACCCTCAAGTGTGGCCGATCAGACTTATTAAAGAGAAAGCATTTCGATTGCCGCTTGATAACACTTTCATTGTTATGCCACTTTTGCATTGCACACATACTCAATGACTGCAAAAGTATATAGACATGTAGAAAGCATGTTTTGGGGACATCGACTTTTTGAGCGCCTAATTACGATACTGGCTATAGTCGGTCTATGATAACACTTGGGTTGATTCTCGCACTGAGGTGTGTGTTGTGGTTTTGGTTTTTTGATGCATCTCAGGACCGTATTTTGTGGAATTGTCCTCAAACTATGCATTAGATACGTAAAAAGTTTGAGGACAGTCCCCAAAATATACTGGTGTCAACAAAGTATGTGTTGAATAACTAAATTTCTATAACCCCTGTCTCGAAAGTATACAATAGATATTTTTATAACTATACAGGGTGATCTAGAATGGAAAATTTTCCTTCTACCAGTGCATTCTTCGTGAAAATCTAAGACGAAAATTATCAATGCTAAAATGTTGAGGGTGAAGCCGTTTTTAGATAAGAGCCGTTCAAAGTTAGCCAATACGAGAGAAATTATCTCAGGGCCGCTGATCGTCGTTTTATCAGTTGGCGAGATCGCGGTGGCCGGTGACGCGTGGCGAGAACCGCCGGAGGCCGGCGGAACGGCCCTGAGACAGTTTCGTATCTGCTCTCACATTGGCTAACTTTGAACGGCTCTATCCAAAAACGGCTTCACCCTCGACATTTTAGCATTGATAATTTTCGTCTTAGATTTTCACGAGGAATCTACTGGTAGAAGGAAAATACCTGATTCTGGATCACCCTGTATATACATATAGTTACATGCAATCATTTTTTTCCTTTTCATTTTTTTTTTCGTCTTTTCTATCACGACATCTTTTCTATCAGAATGATCAAGTTTTGTTATACTTGATTTCTCTATACTTTCGAGACTGTTTAATAAGAAGACAGCCGAGAGCAAAATTACAGCACTCTCTATCTGGAAGATCATCTACGGTGCGTTTATATTTATCTGTGTACACTAAAAGCAGATCTTTCGGGAAATGCACTCTAACTTTCTTCTTATGCATTTTGCCGATGCAATTTTGCATTTATCAAAAAATGATTTTTGTTTTAGATGTATCTGGTACTTTTTTTTCCAAAGTGCTGTTGCGCTGTTCCCAGTGGATGGGTCGATCAAGAGCAAATGTTTTGTTGGTGGCCTCCCAAAGAAATTCCAAATACAAAAGCCATAATAAAACGTACTCCGCCAGATGAGAAGACCTGGAGTCGTTGCCCTTGCTACAAAATATGGGGACCGTACGGTGAGCCTGTAGTCCTATTGTGCCATATTCTATGTATAGTTTATTAGATTATCAGTATAATTTTCGAAATATGAAAGTCTTCTTTTTCATCACACATTAGTTAGATCGAATTTTAACATCAGTAATAAAGTTTTATCTTGTGGCATTGTGTAGAAACGTACGTTATTGCTCGTGCGGCTGAGAAAGAAGCACAGAGTTGGTCAACATCTGACGAAAATGTCATTGAGAAAATCGATAAAGCAACAGGTGTTGGAAAACGGTTGATAAAGAAAAGCTGCAAAGTGATTAGCAATGAAAGCAGCGACTTAGGTAATACTCCAGGTACCCATTTCCTCTTCGACCAATTGTACCTTCGATTCTTGACAATCTCAATTTATATATTTCCAACATTACCGTACTTATAGCATGATATGCTATAATCATTATCTTTTCATTATCATTATTTTTTCAGACTCAGTCGAAGAACGAAAGAGTAGGATAAACAACCCTCCATCCAATTATCGTATACATCGAAATAAATCAGTAATGCCACTGGATTTCAAAAATAAGCAACGGATTCTCCCGCAGATGTCTAGCGTCCCCAAAAAACCCAATCCAGGTTTGTTGTAATTCGAAATCCGTTTTTTCTCTTCAAATTTAGCACCACCTTTTCATATAATATGAAAAGTAGAAACATACAATTTTTTCAATATAGACTCAAATACTCAGCGGCAATACAACGAAAGCTTATCACCAATTCCTGAAGAAGCAAATGTACAGGTGAACTTGAATGACTCATACGATTTCACCAATCCAGGCAAGTCCATGTTTGTTATTTCCATTTACATGCATTTTTTTAAAAATGTCCAATAATGAAAGCTATATATGATGAACTAATTCATTATTATAGAGACAATTGAGCCTAATAACTACAATCTGTGTACGCCGCCCAGTCATGGGTATTCTGATGATGAAAAGATATCAGGTTTGCAATATTTTTTGAATATTGTTTCTTGTATATGCTACTCCTGTAAACTGCAAACCACATTATATGTGATGAATGTAAACGTATGATGAATGTAGGTTCGAGAAGCCAGAACACTTCACACTCAAATCATCGAGCAGCGATTTCCCTCACCCATCCGGTCGATCAAGCACAAAAGATTCGACAAATAGGCATGTTGAATTTTTTTATTTTCAATCTCTCGGCACTAAAAGTTGTCAAGTTTCTAATATTTGAACCAACACCGAAACGTTTCAAATGATTATAATATTTCATACAGATTGCCAAAGATTGGTAACGAGCTATGACGGTCCAAGCAATGATGAGACCAAAATGAGAATAAATGTACAAGGCAGCGGTATTCCTAAAAAACACCGATTAGAAGGTCTGCGCGTAACGGAAAACAGAGTAATAAGTGAGTCGAGCGAGGCACCACATAGCTGTCCATGCTGCGGTAAGTAATGCGACATATAATTACATATCTTGAACGACTCTGGAACTGAGTTTTACCATATGATTCCATCGTGGAGGAATCTATTTGGTATCTTCAGCTTGGGAAAAATATGAGTCAAACAAAAGGTGATATTAGGCCGTTATGGATTGCCCGCTTCAGAATTAGAGTGAACAAAATTCATAATTGCAGCAAGTTTAATAATTTAAATAAAAATTGAAACGAGGTCTGAGAACTTTGATCAAGGAATTAAATTCAGAATGGAGCTCAAGATGTACAAATGTAAGGGTATCGTATGTGTATTATATTATGATACTATTATAGCCAAAAGGTATTTAAAAAAATCTCATCACGGCTACGGGACTGCAGCAATTTTGTTCTAGGATATTACAATGCCTTTGAATTTACTAGAGATTCGTGATATTTATGTATTTATTGTGAATGTTTGGTGAAGTAGTAGAAATGCCAGCTTTTGTTTCAATTTTCTAATCAACCTATTTTAACAATTATTTTCCACACACGTAGTAGGTATAGACAGGATCCACACTTTCAATTAAATTATTGTTTCAGCGAGGTTGGGGTCAGTACTTACAAGGAGAGTGTCAGGACTCCGGGTAACGCTTTTGAACCAAACTGCTAGGGGTGTTTCCTTGGGCCAAAATATGAGGCTCACCATGCTTCATTCAATCTCATAGGCCCTTTCAGGTTTAACGTCACCCAAATTGGAAAAGTATCTCAGAATTCAGCGCCTTTCATATTATTTCATAATATTGCAACGAATTTCAGTTTGGTAGCTTATCTTGACTGGAAATAGACTGTCCTAGAAAAAAGAAAGTTTTTGCAGCCTGAAAAGTGTACTTTTTGCAAGTACGATCTCCAAAATTCATAATTCAAGGTGAAAAATGATTAAATTCAGCGTTCCTCCCTGGGTAGAGCGGAGAGACTCCTTGAAAAACTATTATATTATGTCTACCTGTTGTAAGATATTCATCCAATATACGGTTAGTCCATCCATATACCATTTGAGACCTATGCACAATAGATACCTGCGGATCGTCGGAAGGCGCAACTGGATTATCATTTTTTGAACACTATCTCAAAAGCTGCTCATTACCACAAAGCGTCGAATTTCGTGGAGTTATTACGAAGATTTGTCGTGAAATTGTAGTCATCTGAAATAGGCATATCGGTAGAGGTATGGGCCAGGTTAGGTTTCCATCGAATGTATCTGGAAAAATCAGTTTGACATATTCGTATCGCATATATCAAAAATCACCTTTCATGAATACTATTTCGCCAACGAACAGCTTCTGCGAATATACAACTGTAACAATAACTTGGTAATACGAATGTTACTTACACAACACTATGCAGGTAGAGGTTGACAGATCGCGATCGATGCTTACGCGGCTCGTTCAAATGAGACGTTGGGAGGCTACGCGTGATTGGTCGGCTTTGAAATATCGACCAATGAGATGCTACTTTCTGACGCGACGGATCCACTGTAAGCATGGATCGAGATCTGTCAAACTCTACCTGCATAGGTTGCGTAAGTAACATTTATATTACCAAGTTATTGTTATTGTTACTGTCATATATTCGCAGAAGCTGTTCGTGGGCGAAATAGTAATCATGAAAGGTGATTTTTGATGTATGCGATACGAATATGTAAAATTGATTTTTCCAGATACGTTCGATGGAAATCTAACCTAGCCGACACCTCTACCGATATGCCTATTTCAGATGACTACAGTTTTACGACAAATCTTCGTTATAACTTCACGAAATTTGATGCTTTATGATAATGTGCAGCTTTTGAGATACTGTTCAAAAAATGATGATCCAGTTGCGCCTTTGGACAATCCGCAGGTATCTATTGTGCATAGGTCTCAAATGGTATATGGATGGACCTACCATATATTGGATGAATATTTTACAACCGGTAGGCATAATATGAGAGTGTTTCAAGGAATTTCTCTGCCCTACGCAGGGAGGTACGCTGAATTTCATTTTTCACCTTGAATTATGAATTTGGGCGATCGTACTTGCAAAGAGTATACTTTTCAGGGTGCAAACACTTTCTTTTTCTAGGACAGTCTATTTTCAGTCAAGATAAGCTACGAAACTGAAATTCGTTGCAACATTATGAAGTAATGCGAAAGGCGCTGAATTCTGAGATAATTTTCCAATTTGGGCGACGTTAAACCTGAAAGGGCCTATGAGATTGAATGAAGCATGGTGAGCCTCATATTTTGGCCCAAGGAAACACCCCTAGTAGTTTGGTCCAAAAGCGTTACCCGGAGTCCTGACACTCTCCTTGTTAGTGCGTTAGTGAGAAAAGTAAACTACTTGACTCAAGTAGTTGAGTCAACGCAAGAAAAACCGACAGGATCAGTATATAATAGCAATTCGAGTAGGGCGAAAAATTTGCTGCCCGAATTCACCCTGAAAACGAAAGAGTTGTTGGAGAAGTTTGATGATCAATTATCGGCTAATAACACTGTCGCATGTCAATTTGTAAGTCCTGAAACTTCGCTGTAATTAAACGTTATTGACAACTGTCAAGCATTGCTATTTTGTGGTATTGATCTGAAATATTGACCTATAGCTTATTTTCTTTTCAGAGACATCTAATCAACCAGATTGGAGGCCCGACGCCGACAAAATTTGTCGTTAATGTCTTGAACACAATAATCGATGACAATCTAGCGCGCGATTATTCGTGGACCGGAAGGAAGAGTACGCTTTGTTTCGGAAACACGGAAATTTCCCGAATTATAATAGGTGTATTATTTACTATCATATATGAGTTACTGTTGTTATTTGTAATTTTATCACTCAAACTCAAGATAGAAGAATCTGAACTTTGGCTCGGGTTTTACTTGGACTTATTGCATAACGGATGAATCGTACATCTTTAGATAATACAACTCCCTTACCTTTGTCATTTGGAAATATAAATAAGTTCACAGAATTAACTAACACAAAATATCGTTACAAAATTACACAGATACTATTCTCAATGGGAAAATTGGATCTCCAGTGTCACGGAGTGACTTGTCGAAATCAATAATGGAATGGTTTCATCACGCTGGAGATCGATGGAAGAGGAAAAATATTCCATTGAAGAAGAATACTTCCATAACCGAAACTTTGAATCAAGGCAACTATGCTCTACCTACTAAAAAACGTCGTATATTCATCGCTAGTGACGAAGAAGAAAACGAGCTCTTATAATCCCGATACTTATCATTTAGATTTTTTTATAACTTTTTCATGTCTGCTCAATAAAATATTTCGAAAAATATATTCTCTTTCATTGCTATGCAATTGTTATTCGTAATTCACAATAAATACGTATAGTTCAGAATCGGAAGAAAATAACGCTATTTGTAATAAAGAAAAGTGATTTGGGCCTTGAAAATTGGCATAGCACTATATTATCCCGACATTTAACACACATTCTCATACCAAAATGGCGTTACTTCACTTCAATTCTGAACAGTTCCATACATCGTCACAAATAAAAAATTCGAGTGTCGCAAAGAAGTCTCTAGAAGCTCCGTTAAGCGTTTTATGAGACGTTCGTAAGACGGTCCAAAGAGCTTCAAAATTGGGACATAGGAGATCCCAGAGACGTTCCTGCGACTTTAAGACGAAGTTTGGCGGAACCTCACAAAAATATTTAAGAGCTCTGTGCGACGTTCAGGGGACGTTCAATTGCTGTGTGGGTATACTGCCACTGCCATGTTTGGATACGCTGAATAGATATTTGTCAAACATGCGTAGTGCATATGGTTTCCAGGAAGCTACATCTGAGTGTTTGAAAAAAAAGGCAGAAGAAATGATAGAACAAGACCGTAGAGGTAAGGGAGTAGATTGGAATATACAAGTACGTTTTGTCTGTTGTATTTTATTGGCTCTCGATTATTACAGATTTGTTTGTATCAACTCGAACATTGAATCAAATTCTCAAAAAATTGTGAACAAAATGATGACTTTTCCCATTTTCAAAATGTTTTACAGGTGTGTTGCTTATTGATGAGATGAAACTCTCCGAAGGCATTTCGTTTGACAAAAAAGAAATGATCTTCAACGGATTCACAGATCTAGGAAATCACACTCCAAAAAATCAAGAATTATCACTGGGTGATCATGCATTGGTCATGATGTTTCAACCATTTCGGGGCAGATGGGTACAAGCGATTGCATGCTTCTTGAGCAAAGGATGTGCATCTGGGACCATCTTGCACAAACTCGTTTTAGAATGTATTGTTCTACTTGAGAATTCGGGATTTTTAGTCGACTCCATCACCACAGATGGAGCTCAATGGAATGGAGGAATGTGGAAGCAATTTGGTATTACGGGAGTTAATGTCAGTTGTGAACACCCGTTTGATAAACACAGACGACTCTGGTTTAATTCCGACTTTCACATCTTTTAAAAAACTTCAGAAATTTTGTAGTATCACAGCCAGAGACATGGGTAAATATACAGGGTGTCTGGAAATTCGCGCACCATCGGTATACTGCCGGATTCCTTGCGAAAAATTGAGACGAAAGTTAACTATGCAAAAAAGTCCGCAGGGACTTGTTGTTGTTGTTGTTGTTGCCCGTGACGCCGGGCGGTTGACCGGGCGCTCAGTCCTACAGGACCATTGTGCCCGAGCCCGTTAGGGCGCGTTATCCTGTAGGAGCGGAGGTAAGGTGGGCCAATCTAGCGAACTGTAGTAGCCCCCCCACCCCCATCTCTTCGATACTCCTACCTGAACTGTGGGTCTCCCCTAGGGCCTCCCTCCGGGGCCCCTCTAGGCCCACGCATCGGGTGATTAGGTGCAGTGGGGTTTCTTCTGCTTCCCCGCATCTGGTGCATCTGGTGCATAGTGACCCGCTCCTGAGTCCCATGCGAGCCATATGCTTGCCCGTGAACCAGTGTCCAGTGATGAGTCCCACCGCTAGCCTGAGTCTGGTTCTGCTTAGGCTGATGAGCGAGGTCCCTATTTCTCGTGAGGGACCTTGGAAGAGGGTTCTTGTGTGAGCTGAGCCAGGTGCTTGCTCCCACAGGTCCACAAAACGGCGCTCTGCCCATTTCCTTGCGAGGTCCCTGGCATGGGTCGGCGGTACGCCAATAAGGCACCCTGCATCGACTCTCGTGCGTAGGGCCCCTGCCTTGGCTAGGCAGTGCGCCGCCTCGTTGCCCTGTATGCCACTGTGCCCCGGCACCCATAGTAGTTTCACGCGGTTATCGCGGGAGATCCTTTGGAGTTCCACTATGCAGCTTCTGACGAGCTCAGATTTTATCACACAGGCGCTGAGTGATTTGAGCGCCGTCAGACTATCACTGCAGATGTAGATGTGTTTTCCCCTGGGTTCCTTTGCCCGGATCGCCTTAGCGCAGGCCCATATGGCAAACACCTCGGCCTGGAGGATTGTCGCTGTGGGTCCGAGCGCGAACGATTTGTTCGTTCTCGGTCCCTCGCTCCAGACCCCCGCCCCGGCCCCTGTGCTCATCTTGGACCCGTCCGTGTACCAGACTAGTCCTTTCGGTGAGAGTAGGCCGTCCCGATCGTCCGCCCAAAGTTGTCTGCTCGGGACCTCTACCTTGAATGCTCGTTCGAACTGGTAGTGGTTCGGGCAGCGATCCCCACCCAGGGATGGGTTCACTTGTGGTGCTCCCCTCCTGTGCAGTATCGCTGCGTGCCCCACTCCAGTCCTTCTCCAGTGTCCCAGGTGCGACAGACGCAGGGCTGTCTTCCAGGCCTCCGCCTCCACAGTGATGTGTGGAGGCGGGAGGTTCAGGAGAGCCCCTATTGCGAGCGTGGGCGAAGTACTAAGCGCCCTCGTTATCCCCAGGCACGCAAGTCTGTACACCTTATCTAGTGCCCTCCGCAGCGTAGCTCTGTTCGTCGCGGGCCACCACACTACGGAGGCGTAGGTTGTCTGGGGCAGGAGGATTGCCGTGTAAATCCACTTGACCACCCTGGGTTTTAGTCCCCAGGTTTGCCCTATCATCCTCCTGCAGGCCCAGTATGTGGCTGTGGCCTTTCGGGTTTGTTGGGTCACGTGTTCCTTCCATGACAGTTTGCTATCTAGGGAGACTCCGAGGTAGCGCACTGCGTGGGATAGTTTCAGCTTCGAGCCGAAGACTTCTATTGGGTCCACCTCGAAGCGTCGTTTTTTCGTGAAAACCATCATCTCAGTCTTGCTGGGATTAATCCTCAGTGCCTGAGATGTGCACCACTCCTGCACGAGATGCATGGCCTTTTGCATCCTGCTCGTCAGGTATTGGGGGTGATCCCCCTTGACGACCAGTGCCACATCGTCTGCGTAGCCCACGGTCGTCACTCCCATCTCCTCGAGCCTGACCAGGAGCCCGTCCACGACGAGGGTCCACAGCAGAGGGGAGAGAACCCCCCCCTGCGGGCAGCCCCTGTCGACCTGAGCCCTGGCCTCTGACTCTCCCAGGCTCGCGGTGACCGTCCTAGTACAGAGCATCTGTCTGATCCAGTCCACCACCGTGCTGTTGGTCCCGAACTCCGTGGCGGCAGTGCAGATCGCGTCGAAGGAGGTGTTGTCGAACGCCCCCTCCACGTCCATGAATACGCATACCGCTGCTCCCCGCCGGTGTAGCGGGCCTTCCACCTCGCGGACGAGGTGGTGCAGCGCCGTTTCCGTGGATCTGCCAGCTTGGTATGCGTGTTGGGCCCGAGATACTGGCCTTATGGTCAGTACACGGTCCCTGATGTATCTGTCAACCAGTCTCTCCATGGTTTTCAGCATGAAGGACGTCAGGCTGATAGGTCGCCATGATTTCGCCCGGTCGTAGCAGCCCTTGCCCGGTTTCGGTATAAAGACCACCCTGACCTCTCTCCAGTTCCTGGGTACATAGCGTAGTGCCAGACAGGCCCTGAAGATTGCGTTCAGCGAGTTGATGAGGATGTCCCCTCCCTTCTGTAGGAGGGCCGGGAATATCCCATCCGTGCCCGGGCTTTTGTACCCGTCGAAAGTGTCCACAGCCCACCTTATTCTGGTCGGCGTGATGATTTCTGCCGCTGTCTTCCAGTCCCCTGGGCCCCTCCCGCGGGGAGCCTCCTTTGCGGGAGGCCCTCGAGTCGCGGGTGTGGAGCCTGGGAAGTGGGTGCTCAGCATGTGGGATAGTATGTCAGCCTGGCTCTCCGCCATGTTGCCGTCGGGGAGGACGAGGCTGTCTAGCTTTATCGGAGGCCCCGAGGCGAAGACCCTACGGAGCTTGGCCACTACGGTGAGGTCCTCTGTCTCCTCGCAGAAGTTCCTCCAGGCCTCGGTTTTTGCCTTCTTTATTAGATTTTTGTATTCCTTCTGGGCTGCCTTGTAGGCTGCCCAGTCCTCTACCCTCTGCGTTTTGAGGGCCCTGTTGAGCAGTTTGCGCGAGCTCGTTCTGCACCTGCCCAGCTCCCCGCTCCACCAGGGCACCTTCTTACCCGCCTTACCTTTTTTCACAGGACATGCCTTCTCGTAGGCCTGTACGATGGATGCCTGCAGTTCCGTCACCTCTCTCTCCACTTGCCCCGCTGTTCTGGGCCTGCTGCGGGGCCCTCCGAGCCTCCTCTCCAGCTCCTCCTTATAGGAGGTCCAGTCCGTGGCCCTGGGGTTCCTATATGCCCTCGTTTGCTCCCTGGTCGCCTTCGCGACCAGTTCGAGGGAGATGCGCTTGTGGTCGGAGAGGGTGTCTTCTTTCCGCACCCGCCAGCCCCTGACGTTGCTAGCGAGTTTCGTTGTGCAGAGCGTGATGTCTATCACCTCCTGTCTAGTTGGGATGACGAAGGTCGGCTGTGACCCCCTATTGAGGATCTCCAGCCCGGTGGACGAGAGGTACTCTAGTAGTGCCGCGCCTCTGTCGTTAGTGTCTGAGCTGCCCCACACTTCATGGTGTGCGTTTGCGTCGCATCCAATCAGTAGGTTCAGCCTTTTGCTTGTACAGTAGTCCACCAGTGCTCTGAGTTCTTCCGTGGGTGGCGGTGCCTCAGAGTCGTATGGGAGGTAGGCTGAGCAGACGACCACGTCGGTCATGCCGCCTTCCGCCAGTCCCATCTTGATGGAGACTGCTACTAGGTCCCCGCAACAGAACTGGCTCAGCCTTAGAGCGCTATGTCTTTTGTTTACAAAGACACAGGCCCTTGGGCCTTCCCCCCCTTCTGCGCTTATCAGAGTCCCTATGCTGGTGTCTATACCTTTAATAAGTCCCCTGACGACCCAGGGCTCCTGTATTAATGATATGTCTGTTTTTTCCACCGCCAGGTCTCGGCTGTGTACCGCCGAGGTCGCTTTGCAGTGGCGCAAGTTTATCTGTGATATGGCTACTGTGTCCCCCGCCATGGTCCCACCTCGCCTACCCTGTCTGCCGATCGGAGGGGCCCAGTTACTGGGCCCTCTCCGCCTCCGCCCCTCTATCCGGTGGAGCCCCCGTCTCCGGGGGCCCCTCCTTCGTCTCCCTGGTCTGGACCAGCGTGCCGTCCAGGGTCCTCTGGACCCCGGCCCGCACGTCTGCCTCCCCAGCCCTTCCTACCTCGTGGGCTCTCGAGGGTCGCCCCCTGGATCTGCCCGCGCCACCTTTTTTGGGTGGGCCCAGCTTGCCCTGGGTTCCGGAGGATGCCCTCTGGTCCCCTGGGCTCGTTGGGCCCTCTTCTTCCTTTGCTTGATCTGCGGCCCCTTCCGCTCTTACCCCCCCGTCGCTGGGGGCCGCCGTCCCCGTTGCCGGAGCCGGAGCCTCCCCCTCCTCTGCGGCAGGTCTTTCCCTGCCCTCCTGCGCCGATGGGCCGGGAGCCGTCTCCGTCCCTCCCGTCCTCAGGTGTGCCTCCCTGAAGGAGACCCTCCCGAGTCCGTAGTGAGCCAGGTGGCCCCCAGCCCTCAGCACCCCCCTCGATTGGCAGTCCACGCCTAGAGCCAGGAGAACCGATCTTTGGCTCTCCTTTCTGTCCCAGACCCTCCATAGGTGGGTCTGTAGGCCAGTGTTCTGCCTCCTGAGCCGTCTGAGGATGACCTCGGTCCTCTCTGGTAGACCAGGGAAGACCACAGTCATCCTCGTAAGCCTGGGCAGTTGGCTGCCCTCCATTAGCTGGAGGGAGGCCCCCGCCCAAGGTCTGAGCTCAGGGACCGTGCCCCTTAGCCATCCGAGCGCTGCTTCGTTTGAGCAGGTCACTCATATGAGGCCCTGGTCGTACCGGTGCTGCTCAAAGCACGGGACCCCCCTCCCTTCCGGGATGGAGTCCAGCGCCCCGCACAGCCCCTGCACCACCAGGTTCCCCTCCGCCTCGCTCAGGGTGACGTCGGGGTAGCCGGAGGGCGAGATTACCACTCTCCTGCCCCCCCCCCGACTGCCTCCCTGTAGCTCGCCGGCCGGGTGGCTGCTCCTTTGCCCCTTTTCGGGGCCGAGTACGCTTCCGGCGGGGTACTGTCCGAGGGCCTGGGCCTTTTCAAGCCTGAGCCCTCCGCCCCCGTCGGTGTGCGACTTAGTATCGCGCCCGCCCCGGGTTTCCCACTTACTGGGCCCCCCGCTGCGCTATCTGGAGCCCCGTCCAGGCTTGGTCCCGAGGAGGTCCCGGAGGCCAACTTGGCCTTCCTCGCCCTCCTCTTTGCCGCCCCTGAGCGGTTCCCCTTCCTCTCCTTACGGTCCTGAGTACAAGAGGTCCCGGCGGTTGCTGAGCCCTCCTGTCCCCCGACCTCCCTCGTCGGCATGGCCTCCGAGACCGCCAGACTGCTGTCGGTCATGGAGATCAGCGTCTCCATTTCCTCCACCAGCCCCGCCATCCCGGAGCTCTGCCAGGCCGGTGAGCTCACTTCCATGGAAGTGACCTCACCGGGTACTCCGTCATCTTTGTTTTTGTTTATTTTGTTGATGTCCATATTTGGTCCCACGAGTATGCAGGAAGCACGGTCCGCCCCCACAGAGCCTGCCGTGTGGGGGTAAGGCTGCGTACAATGGGGTGTCGCCCGGTTCCCCAAGGGCATCGTTCGCGACACTATACCCCAGTGCCATTCAGCCCTCGGCACGATAGCTTACACCTTGGCTTGGGGAGCCATGGGTCCGCGGTCGGGGCCTTAGTACCCCTGGGCCGGTTGTTACTCCGGCCGGGTTACGTATAGCCACCAACAGACCCGGGGACCCGCAGCCAGCGGTCTCAGTTTCCGGTTGCCAGTCGGCACCCCGGTCCCCGAGACCGCAGGTGCCGCGCCTCTCCCTGGCCCTCTCCTATCCGCCACCTGGAGACGCGCTCGGTCGGAGCTCAGCCCACGTTCCCTTCGCCCGGTTTATAGAGCTTGGGGAACCCGAGCCGCAGGGACTTAGTTTTCATGTAAAAGCACTAAATAATGGACCAATCAGCATCGGTTTTAAGAAAGACTGGCTAAAGCTCCGCATCGCTGTCCGCCCCACTACCGAGATCGAGACAATAATGTGTGGTGTTCCCCGCTTCGCCCAGGAGTGGGGCGAACGGCTATGCAATGTTCTAACCATTCTTCTTTATAGCTGAACGCTGATTGGTTCGTTATTAAATGATTTTACAGGAAAACTAAGCCGTTGCGGACTTTTTTTAATTGGTAACTTTCGTTTTAATTTTTCGCAAGGAACCCGCCAGTATGCCGATGGTGCGCGAATTTCCAGACACCCTGTATATCTAGGGATGTGCCGGATAGCGATTTGGCCGGATAACCAGATACCGGATATCTGGCTGAAGTCATTTGCCGGATACCGGATATCTGGCCGGATATCCGGCCACGCAATATCCGGCCGGATATCCGGTATGCGGCACAAGAAAATCGCCTAATGTTGGGTTTCCATTGCAACTAAACACTACCATATATTCATTATACCCATTGTCAACGCTTTTTCTATGCTTCGAAATGACTGAAATCCCCCACCGTATTCGAATTCTGTTTTCAATGGCGACCAAGATGGGGGCGAATGACTAGACCCTGCTTTAAAGGGACTCTAGCCAAACTGTGCCGCCGCTTCCAAGCGCGTGGCGCATCGCCGCATCACGTAAGGACATGTGATCATAACAACCAGGATGGCTGATAGTTTTCGAACCGGTCGCACGCCACGTGCACGTGGTAGTCCAGAAATGGTCAATAATTGATTATTCTTGTGATTGTGTATTGAAAATCGAACTCTACTAATTGCATAATGGAGAAACTAAAATCCAGTGTGTGGAAGTTTTTCAAAATATGCAAAGATGACGACAAAAAAGCTAAGTGTACGCTTTGTGCCGATGATGTTTCATCTTCAGTGCGAAAAATAATACATGGAAAAACGCCAAAATCATTTTCTACCAAACCGTTGTGGAACCATCTCGAGGGAAGGCATCCTGAGCATTACAAAGGCGTGAAAAGTAATAACGAAGAGTCTGTTGACGAAAATGACCCGTCAATCCCGTCTACTTCTAACGTGGCACAACAAGTGAAACGAGAAAGCCAACCTACCCTCGAAATGGTGATGAAAAGGAAACAGATGTGGTCTCTGGATGATCGTCGAGCCGAGAATATATCGAAAATTATCTGTGAGTTTCCTTATAGGTTTTTGATTAAAAAAAATTATGCACGCTGACTACTTTGATTAATGGTGCTAGACGCTGAGCCTTTCGCATTAGTCGAAAGAGAAGGATTCAGTCGATTAATCCAGCACTTGGCTCCACAATACCCTTTGCCAAGCAGGTCGTATTTTTCGCAAAACGTGATGCCAAAATTGTACGAAAAGCTGCGCATTAAGATTCAAGAGACATTGACGACTGCAGCTTATATATCTTTTACAACAGATATCTGGACTCACTGAACTCTATATAATACTGGAACGAGCGCTACGGTAGTGGGGGGCGGTTGAACGCGTCAGACAGAGATAGTTGTGTTTGAAGTTGGTACGCACTTGTCGCACACAATATCTACTAACCGAGCACAAATATCGGTCAGCTAAGATTTTGACAGTTGGTCAGGTAAGGTTATATGTGTAGACACGCTGAAATATTCTTCATTTTCTGTCTCTATTTATTCGTTTTATTCAAATGTCAATTGAATGTATAATAATAAAATATAGATTGATCCTGCTTGATAAAACTGATTGAGAAGTAAATTACATTTTTGTATAAATAGATTGTTTCCGCTTGATTTTTCCATTCAATATGTCAGTTGAAGAACACCACCAAAATGATGTGATCCTCAGATTGAGCCAGACCTAACGTCACAATTCATGAGGTAGATTATGGTCGTGACAAGTATAACTGTCATTTGCGATTACCAATTGATGTAGAAATTACAATTTTGCTTCATGCTCCTGCTGTATCTGTAATAAATGAAAATCAAAACTGTTTAGTTCAGGGTGGGCCAAAATTCAGTTTTATGTGATATAAATATTAGCCCAGACAAAATACGAGATAAGTAGGAAATCTACAATTCAAGTATACTTGCAAGTGACTGGTCGGAGGTGGATATTGATGGAATTTAAATCATGAAAATAAATTATTGATGCATGCATGCATGTATGTATGTGTACAAAAGTGAAGCTCACCCAGCAGTACAGAACTCAATGAATTTTTAAATATGTCGAAAAGCTTACGGATGTCCCAGAATTGGGCCAACATTTCTAAGATATCATTTAATTCTGTACTATCTGGAAGGGGAATGGATGGAAGGATAAGGAATTTTGTTAATAAACAAGAGATCAGTTGGTCAAAGTATGTAATGATTGCCAATCGAGGTGCATTACAGAACAAGGAAAAATGATTAAATAAAGTTATCTACTAAAGTAACACATAATAAAATATCACATTGGAACGCATATAACAGAAATAAGTGAATCATTCGGTTAAAATATGAAATGATAGGCATGCCCGACGCATCGCAGAACAAGGAAAAAAAAGTTAATAAACATCATAACACTGAATAACACATAATTGAAAAAACACATCAAAGCTCGTAAGGTACAGGACGAGTGTAATAGAAATGAGTAAATCAGATATTGTAAAAAAGTATGGTATTATGCAGATGCTGCCGATCATTAATACGCTGACCCAGGTGTCGCTGTGTCATTTTTTTAGCGTAGCTTTTGATTCTCATATTAGCATAGGAGGATACTAATAATTTTATAAGTTGAAGTTCGTGTAGTTCTTCATCTTGTGAAATACTAGTCATCGGGTGTTGTTGATTAGAAAACACATTATTTGTGGCCATCAGTTTCTGGATAACTGTTGTAATCAAATTTTTTTTAAAATTAGCCTTACCCATCAAACCGACTCGCAATTCTGCTTGGAAAGCTTTTTCTGCGTTTGTTATTATATGAAATGCAGCATCGGATGGAAAGACTAATTTACCTCTTGATACAAATGTTGTAAAAGAAGAATGACTATTTATGTCGTTAGTGTAGCAATGATCGGTTTGGTTCTTTTTGTTGATTAGAATGGTTTTACAATCATCGTATGTGATTTTATCAATTATACCACGAATAATAAATCCAGTGATGTAATGTAGTATATTTTTTTGAAGCGATGATAGTTCAATACTATCTAATGCCGACAATAGACGATCTTGTATTTCTTCATCATCGGAATCAGAAACTGATGTGGCATTTCTGAGAGACCTTTTTTTGCTGCGGAAGTCTAAAATTGGTGTAATGTCAGTAGTATCTCCTACACAATTTGCATTAATACTTGGCTCAACTTTATTTTTGAACAGCAACTGACGTAGAGCCCATTTGAATTGCAGGCAACTCGGATTATTATTCCATCCCTCACGCGAACGGATACAACAGAAAGTTAGTTCGATGTGGTCTTGCGAACACTTATACGCAAGAAAGTATTTCAATGCGTTTTCTGCCAAATTGAACAGATCTCTGGCAAGATTGATGAAGCTATGTGTATTTATTACATAACCTAATGCAAACGTGTTTCTTGGATGTTGTATCGCAGGGACACCTTCGATTTTAAGATTTGATATATAACAACGGGTTTCAGCATACACATCTTGGAAATATTGCAAATTTCCTGGCCTCATAGGAGACTTGATTCCCTTGCCCCAAACATTCCTTGAATTCATCATGTCAAATAATCTGTCAAAATAGCGAATGAATTCAGTGGTCGGCTCACTCTTTTCAAAATCCGGTACCATACATGCCCTCAAATAATCTATAGCGTCAGCTACCCCAGAACTAAGTGTTTGGACTGCGAGATTTACTTTCATCTTTTTTCTTTTGTAAAGCAAATGGGCTGATGATAATTTATTTGCCAAAGTGAGATCTTCTTTCTCCTGAAGGACATGCAATGCCCTTATGAATTTAAAAGAAATCGTGCCTAAAATTGACTCGATATCGTCTTTATCGCCCGCTGTATTTCTACATAACTTGGCCATATGACAGGGATCAAGAATACAGTGGATTTCAGTTTGTTGACACGGATGACAGAAGCTTGTTTTTAGTTTATCTAAATTATTTGAAGAAAAATCACATCCCAAATATTTGTAGGTCGAAAAATTTGCTTTTGTACCATCGCAAGTTATGGACCTCACTATTACTCCTACATCGTACAATTTGATGATAATTTTTTTCAACAGTTCCGCTTGTACCTGGGCAGATGCTCCAGTGGAAAAAACGTAAGCTACGGGGTATTTAAATTTTTCTGTGAATGATACGATCTGGAAAACCAAGGCTTGTGATGCGAACTTATCGGATTCTCCCTCAATAAGGTCACCATAATTGACAAAGCCAGAATACTTGTCTTCAGCTACATCATAAGCAGTCTCTGCACGTATTGACATTGCATCGAAGACTAAAGATACATTCCTTAAAGAAGGTGATTTCACCTCTGTGAACTTAGCATCTCAATTATTGGAATCTCATAAATGAATTGGAGTTCTGTTAGCATCCGGTTTAGTTCTATAGTTCCCGTCAGGTTTCGGCGATCGTTCTGTCAATTTTCGGTACGAAAAAGTACTTTTTGAAAATGAGATGCTAACTTCGCGTGGGCTCTTCTAGCATCTCAGCGGAATTCGTTAAATTTGAGTTAGTATTACGTAAATATGAAGAGTTCTACGACCTGCGGCTATTAACCCGAGAGTTCTGTGCGACAAAAAGTAATGAAGAACAAAAACAGCCGTGCGAAATTTTTTACAATGTTACTTTTCGTTTTCAATACTATCAACAATCAAAATTCTGTCCGAATTACGTGCGACTATCCAAATACAGTGGAAAAGACCAGAACGCTTGATTTTCAAGCAGCAAATCGCAGCATCTCACGAGATATGACTAGAACCATGGTCGAAATATGCAGAACTATCGAGATGTAGTTCAAAACAGACCGGAACTTCCGAGTTCGAAGCAGCATCTCACTCTAAATCGCAGCATCTCACGAGATATGGCTAGAACCATGGTCGAAATATGCAGAACTATCGAGATGTAGTTCGAAACAGACCGGAACTTCCGAGTTCGAAGCAGCATCTCACTCTAAATCGCAGCATCTCACGAGATATGATTAGAACTATAATGGTCGAGATACGATCTATAGAAAATTCTGTCATGACGTAACTGAAAGGTGTGTAGCATCTGGATTATTCACTCTTGGCATTACCCGGAACCAACGGCGTGGACGTGGTGAATTATGGCTCCATTTTTTCTTCAACTTTGAACTATTTTTTTTTGTATTTTTGTAATTTTTTGTAATTTTTTCCATATTTGTTAATTATTTTATTTTTATTTTTTTGTATATATATACCGTGAGTTTTCCTAACGGCGCAACGATCCGTGCGCCTGACGCAGAAAACCGGAGTTACACCACATTTTCAAATAAGCAATGTAGCCCGCCACGGTCATTCCCGACCTCAAAGATTATTGGATGACAGTCCTACTCTCCATTGCTTCATTATTATCTTCGATTATCGTCCCTAGATGAGGTTGGCGGGCTACGGTGCACATTTGAAAATGAGGTGTAACTCTGGTTACCTGCGTCAGGCGCACGGATCGTTGCGCCGTTAGGAAAACTCACGGTATAATGGTTTTATTGTTGCCTTTCGACCTTACAATTATTTACATTCTCTGTATTATATACATAACTTATCTTTACTTTCATTTCTTTTTATTTCTTAAGCTATGTTATACAGTATGATATTTTGTTTCTTCTCATCCTGTTCTGTTCGTTCCGCTATGTGTGCCGGTTGTCTGCTTCGTTTTCTTGTCTTCCTTCGTCTTCTTACTCTGGCTCTCTTTTCCACCTCCCCGTGTCCCGTGCGGGGGGGTCGACCCCTCGGCCCCGTACGCGATTTGAGGTGCTCTTTATTCGCTGCTCTGCCTAGATTGTCTCTTACTCTTTGTCCTCGTCTTTTGTTCCCTCTCTTTGTGTCTTTGCTTCTGCTCTGGTTCCTTCTATCCCTCGCATCCATTCTGTTCCGCTCCCGTCGTCTCGCAGTATTTCTTTTATTCTGTCGTGGTCCCCTCGGCCACCTCCTCCTGTGCACCTTTCTAGGACATGCTCCGAGCTTTCTATCTCTGCTTCACATACTCTGCATACTCTTTTCTCTTCTTCGTCCCAGTATCTGCCATCTCTCATTTCGTTTCCCAGCCTGAATCTTGCGGTTCTTATCATTTCTTTCTCGTTCTTCTTTGACTTCAGATATCTGGGCATCCCTGTAGTTGCTATTTCTTTGTATATTTTGTTATATTTCGAGTCCCTTATTCTTTCATACCTTTCTTGCGCCTGCACTTCTTTGTCTCTCTCTTCTAGTTCGTGTTTCACGTCTTCTCCTCTTTCTCTTTTCCTCTCTATTTCCTCTGCGCTGTATCCGCGTTCTTCGAAGAATCTTCTTCTGGACTCTTCCCACTTCGACCTGTCCTGTTTCCTGCTTGTTTTTATTTCTTCCCAGCATCTCTTTGCTAGGTCGTTTCCTCCTCCTTGCTGAAGTTTCTCTTCGTATTTCATGGCTCTTCTTCCCGCTCTTGTTCTTACTTTGTCTCTTTTTGTTTCTTCTCTTATCATATATCCTGGCGTTCTCCTGTCTAGCCCTAGCACCCATCTTATGTATTTTTCTTGGAGCCTTTCAATCGGTTTTTTCTCTTCCCAGCCCCATATTTCTGCTCCATACATTGCTATACTTTCTACTAGGGCCTCGAATAGTCTTATCTTTTTTGGCCAATCTCCTGGCATCTTTCTCTTCCCTATCCCCCATACCTGTCCCATTGCTGCAGCTGCTTTTTTCGTTCTTTCTCTTATGTGTTCGTCCATTCCTCCGTTTTTCTGGACTATGTATCCTAGGTATTTTAGATTTTTTACTTCTTCTATTTGCTTTCCTTTCCATTCCCATTTCACTTCCGTCTCTCTTCCGCCCCCTTTTCTGAACCTTATGATCTTTGTCTTTTCTGTGTTTAGTTCCAGATCTTTTCTATCTAGGTATTTTTCGGACCTTTTCAGCATTTGTTTCAGTTCTCTTTCTTCTTTTGCTAGTAAGACAACATCGTCAGCATACGCGAGCGTCCATATCTTCTTTTTTGCCACCACTATTCCTCCATCTTGGCTTTTGCGCAGCGTTTCTTCCCAGTCTGCCAGGTATGCATTGAACAGGTATGAGCTGAGTGGGCATCCTTGTCTTACACCCTTCACTGTCCAGAAGCTTCTTCCTGTTTTCTCCACCACTTTTACTCTGTTTCTGGTGTCGCTGTATATCTCTTTTATTCTTTCTATCAAGTTCACGCTTATCTTCTGCTTTTTTAGCGTTCTCCACAGCAGTTCTCTGTCGAGTGAGTCGAATGCTGCTCTCAAGTCAATGAATGCTGCTGCCACTTTTCCTCTCTTCTTCTTTGTCTCTCTTCCTATTATGTGGTTCAGCACATACATATTTTCTGTTGTTCCTCTGCCTTTCCTGAAGCCTACTTGGTTGTCCGGGATTACTCCCTTTTCCTCTTGCTCTTTGCCTAGTCTATTCGCTAGTACTGCTGCGTATATCTTGTATGCAGTGGGCATCAGCGTTACCCCTCTGTAATTGCTTGCGTCGTTGTCTTTTCCTTTTTTGTAGATTGGGATTACTATCCCTTCCTTCCATGTGTCTGGCAGACCTTCTCCTCTCCACACTTTGTTAATTACTTTATGCAGGGCGTCTGTGATGTTTCTGCTTCCGTGTTTCCAAGCTTCGTTTGCTATATTGTCAGTTCCTGATGCTTTCCCATCCTTTAGCTTTTTTATTATGGTTTCTATTTCTTCTTCTCGTATCTGGTCTTCTTCCGCTCTTCCCCCTTCTCTTCTAGCTTTTTTGTCCTTATCTTCGTCTGTATTTTCTTGTGCTGTTGCTGCTACCTGCCTCTTCGTTGTCCCCTGTAGGAGCTTCATGAAGTGCTCTTCCCATTGGGTTATTGTTATCTCTTTGCACACTCCTCTTTTGCTTTTTCTGTCTTTGTTTATGAACTTCCATATCTCCGCTTCTGTCCTCGCGTTTCTTATCTCTGCGATGCTCCTTTCTGCTTCCTCTTCTTTTTTCTTGCTGCATGTATTCCTGAAGCTTTTTCTTTGCTTTTTGTATGTTTCTGGTGATCCAGTCCCTTTTTTCCAATCGCGGAGTGCTTTTTTGGCTTTCTCCTTTTCTTCTGTGCACTCTTCATCCCACCATCTGCTTCTTCTTCTTACTGAGCCGTCTCCTCCTGCTCTTTTCCATTTCGCTGCGTCCTTTATTGCTTCCGTTATGCTTCTCATTATGGTTTCTGGATCTTCCCCTGTTATTATTTTGTTTTTTATTTTGTCTCTGTAGTGGATTATTCCTTCACTCGACCAGTCCATCTTGCTTACTTTGGTCTTAGCTCTGTCTTCGTTTTCGTCTTTCCTCTCCCCTTTTATTTTTACTATTAACGGTAGGTGGTCTGATTCTACTCTTTCTTTGATCCTTATTTCTTCTATGTTTTCCCATGCTTCGGTGTTCCCGATGACGTAGTCTATCACTGACTCTCCTGCTGCTCCTATGTACGTCATTTCGCCATCATTGTCTCCTTCGCACATCCCGTTCATGATTCCGAGTCCTTCTTCTTCTATCCATTCTATGAGGGTTCTGCCTTCCTTGTTTATCGTTTTGTCTTTGGACTTTCTTGTGTTGGGCGGGTCTTCCTTTTCGTCTGATGCTATTGCTAGGCCTCCCTCCTCCGCCGTTCTTGCGTTTAGATCTCCACCTATTAGTATTGGTCCATCTCTTCCGCCTCTTCTTAGACTGTCGCTTATTGACTGTGTTATCTCTTTGATTTTCTGGTTTGAATAGACTGTAAATATTCTCCATTCTTTTCCTTCTATCGTGATTCTCCTTTCTTGAACGCCTTCTGTTGCCTCAGGTTCTTTTTGGTTCTGTCTTCTCTCCTCTACGCATAGTCTCACACCTGTGGCGATCCCGCCACTGGCTCTTCCTTTCCTGTGTTTTCTTGTGGCTTTCTGCATTCCCCATCGATGGGTTCCTGGTAGCATGTCTTTTGTCTTATCTTTCTCACTCTCTTCGCTCCATGTCTCAACTAGGCCTATAAAGTCCCAGCTTCCTATTTCTTCCCAGAACTCGTGGCATTTATTCTTTAGGCCTGCTATGTTCCAAAAACCTACTATAGTTTCGTTTCTATCCGTTGCTGCTCCTGTTTTTTCTGCGTGTACTCTTCAGTTTCTGTGACCTCTGCTTCCGCTTCCCCTTCCTCTCTTTCTTCCCCCCCCTCTTCTGCTTTCTTCATATGTTCTGGTTTCTTCTTCTTCCTCTGCTTCTTCCCATTTCTCTTTTTCTTCATTCCATTTGATTAATGCGCCGTCCACTTCTATTTTTTGGTAAAATACTCTTACCCTTTTTCCTTCTTCTCTTTCTCTCCTCGCTCTGTCTGCTACTCTTCTCTGTATGGTCCTCTCTTTCCACGTTCGGTCATTGTCTATGTATATTTTGCTGGTCCCCAGCTTTCTTTTATTGCTCATTATCTCCATCTTCTCTTCCCAGGATCCAATCTCCGCAACTATCATGCTCCTTTCATTGTTGCCCTCTGTCCAGGCGGTCTTTACTTCGATGTCTACTCCTGTTATTTCTCTGCATATGTTCTTTGTCTGTTCTACTTCTTTGCCTCTATCTTCTTTCATGCCTTTGATTACTATTCTGTTTCTTCTTTCTTGACGTTCTTTCGCTTCTACTTTCTTTTGCAGGTCTTTCAGCTCCTCTTTCATCTGCCTTTCTATGCTCTCTATTTTTCTCTTCATCTTACCATCTTCTTCTTTTTCTTCATCTTTTTTCTTGCGTTCCTCTTCTTTTTGCGCTTCTGCTCTTTCCTTGGCTCTTTCTTCTTTCTCTGCGCGCATCCTTTGTTCCCATCTGTTCCGCTCCTCTTCGTCTTTGCTCGCTCTTTCTCTTTCCATCTCTTCTATTCTTTCTTCCAGTTTTCTTCTTTCTCTCTTTGCTTCTTCTCTTACTGCTTCTATTGCATTGTTTAGCGATCCGAAGTCCTTTTTTGCTTCTTTTCTGCCGTTTTCAACCTCCCCCACCAGGTTTGTTAGTGTTTTCATTATCGCGTCCATTCCATTTCTCATTTCTTCTCTGAGTGCTTGCATGTTGTCCTCCTGAACATTCCTGGCTGGCGGAGTTTTGTCATTCGCAGGTGATCTCGCTGTTATGTTGCTCTTTTTGAATCCCCTCTCTTCGTTTTCCTCCTGTTCTTTGTCTTTCTTCTCCTTTTCTTCGCTTGCTTCTGTCTTTCTTTTCCAAAGGTCGCTCAGTGTTTCCATAGAGCAGGATTTTATTTTTGAGAGCAATTCAACATTTGTCGGTCTTCCCGGTTTCCTCGAAGACTGCTCTAATTTCCCGTTCGGTGTGCACCAGTCTTCCTTTTGCTCGTTGTTCTCTTCTTCGCTGTCCGCGACTTCTAGCGCATTTTCTGCTTGTGCGCTCTGGCATTCCTTTTCATTGTCATCTCCTTTTTTCATCTTCTCTGTTCTCTCCGTGTATGATTTCTGTTTTCTGACTCTTTTTGCGCTTCTCGCGCGTTGTCTGGCTGAGTTTCGTTCCCTGTGGCGCCTTGGTTCTGACGTCACCAGCGGTGCTGTCGCGAACTCGCTCCTGGCTTTCTGTCGCTTCTTGCAGGTTCGCACTCTCACTACTGTCGCTACTTTCTTCTCTTGGGTCACGTGACTCTCTGTTGTTGTGAACTTTTATTTGCACTTTTCTGCACTCGCGCACTTCGTGCTGCACATTCACTGTTGCCCTCAGTGGCCTGGATCTCGCCTCCTCACTTTTCTCACTTGGGGTATTTTCTTTTGCCTCCTTTTCTCTCACTTTTTGCTTCTAATCGCACCGCGTTAAAGACTAACTGTCACTTCTCGCCATGCTCCGCGCACTATCTATTTTTTTTTGTATTTTTATAATTATTTTTATTTTTTTGTATTTTTGTAACTTATTTCATAATTTCAATTCTTTGATTTTTTTCTTTTTTTACTTTTCAATTATTTTGGTAGTTTTTTGTGTTTATTATTATAAATTATCTTTTCTTCATATTTTTGTGTATTATCAAGATTTTCTCGTTTTGTTTTTCCATTTCTCAAAGTTTCTCGGTCTTCTAATTTTTTATGTTTCTGGTCATTATTTCTCTATTCAGTAATTTTTTTTCCAGGTTTCTTATTTTATTTTCTTATATTTCTAGTAATATTTCAATGATTGAAAATAAATGTATATTTTCTCAAATATTTCCTATTTACTATCTGACTGTATCATTATGATGCCAATCGTAGCTTATATGCTTAAGTTGCCCCTTAATTGTCAATCTTGTGTTCGTATCCATATGTGTATATATATATATATATATATATTTTTTATTTTCATTATAATAAATTTTATAAATTTTTTTCTGCAAGTTTTATATTTTTTCACATGGTATCCTCTTTTTATCCTTCGTCTCCTACGCAGCTACATCTGTCAATAATTTTATTTAGTGCGTCAATAATAAAACATTGATTTGCCATGAATTGTTATATCGATCGTTATATCGGACTCGTTATATTTAATTATTTTCGCGTACGATAGTATACATAATAAGATGCGGTTTGATTTCTGCACGAGGATTGGCAGGCATACGTTTAATGCAAGTGTCATCATACATGTTCCAGTGGAGTCCTGTTTTCGCATATGATATATAATGCTCTGCCTCTACCCGATAATCAATCGCACCCGCTATCATAAAAGTGTTATTTTCCAGTTTTATAGTAGTTGCGATCGAATCAAGGGTGTGACGAATGTTCTTATTCTGAGTATTGTATGAGTACCTTTCGTCGGTAAATACTGAAAGATCGATTAGAATATGCGGACCGTATGACCGTTTCTCCTGAATACTCTTCTTACATTTCAAACAAGATCCCCGCATAAACTGAGCATCATCAATGGCTTTTTGCATTTCTTGCAATCCTTCACACATCAATATATTTACGTTTACATTGACCATCACAAACCGTCGGCTAATACTATATCCGCAAGGACATGAAACGTTTTTGATATAACTCGGATCATTTATGAGTAATTCGTCAGTTAAATGAGCTACATTACACACTGCATCCAGTCTTTTTATGCTTCTCGTGTACACTGAGACGGCATCTGAGAGAAGGCTCGCGCTTAGGAGGATCCTGGCTCTTTCTGCGAGGTGTTTAGAATTCAGACTTTTATCTTTCAGCATTGTCAAAGCCAATTTCATTATTGGACTCACACATGACTGTACATTTTCATAATATGATTGATTCACTGCCATTGCATGTAAGATGAGTTGCACGAGTGAGTCAAATGCGCAAGTTTTGGTTAAATTAATTGTCGTTGAATCAATTTTTACGGTTCCGCTCAAGAACCCGTTTCGGAAAATGGGTATCGTTCCCAATCTCGCATCTTTGACAAACTCTCATTCAGGACACTTGTCTAAATAAGAAGGCTTGGTACGTTTTTTTTCTAATGGATGGTTTTCTGTGAGCTCCACAATGACTTCAGATTTTTCTCCCAAGCGTCTCCAATTTTCGCAGATATCTAAGTCCTGTAATCGGTCGGTCGAACACGATACGTCCTGGCTATCGTGACTATCTGTTGAAATGACCTCACTTGTTAAAATTTCATCGCAAGTCAAGAAACTATTATCAGACTTGAGCTGAACAGGCTGAATGTCATTAACCAAATGGGCTCCAATTGTCTTGCAATCCGATTCAACTGTTGTTTTTTGAAAAATTGCTGTATCTTGTACGAAAGACGAGTTAGGAGTGCTGTGTCGAATATCCGCCATCAAACAATCGAATCTGCTTGATAATTCATTTTGGGAAGCAGACTCAGCTATTGGATTAGACACTGATTCGATGCCTTTGGTCGACATCAAACTGAGATCGATGGCTTGTAAGTGATTTGTCGACGATCTTTCATGTATGTTTACCATTTGGTCATTCTGAATTGGTAGATCGCATGGGTTTGACGCAAGCTTGATTTTGCCATCAAGATGTTCCAGATGTCGAAGAACAAATTTATCAATGCGCATCGGCAACTGACCTTGAAACGCTCGATTTTTCAAGTCATTGAATTTTGCTTCCACGGAGGAAGACGTAGCTATGATCGAGCCTCTATTGAAAAATGGTTGCATAATACCCGTCCATAGGGGCACGTAGGGAAGCAATTGCTTCACAAATTGAGCGGCAAAGCTTGGATTAAAACAAGCGTTAATCACACTACCCTCCGTGGTTTTACTTTCAACACTCTGCGCAGTAGCATAAAGGGTTTGAGCCCATGTTTTCCAGTTCGAGATGATCCCTTCTATTTCCTGGTCATCATCAGTAACATTGTCTATGTCGTTGTCATCATAATGGTCATCTTTCTCGTCGATGACAGTTCCTTTTATTACGCCGTTAACATACTGCAGGCGAGATTCTGCTACCAGTGGAAACCCATTTGTTGTGCATCCAACATATTCATTTAAGGATACCGCGAGAATAGATTCGAGAAAATAAGTCAAATCATGGAAACTAGTCATTTGATAAGCTTGGCTTACGCATCTCAAATAAAATCGACGTACAGCACAACCCTTCCCTCGTTGTTTTGAACATTTCCAGCGTGCTACCATGGAGATCAGATGCGAAACGTCTAATCGGATGTAAGATGCCGGGAGCGAATTACTAGCTCTTGCAACGACATCATAGCATCTTTGTAAATAGTGTTGTAAATCAATGCACTTGCCGAAAGTTTGCGACGTAGCAATTAACAAAGCCCATCCGAAGTCGCTAACAACAATGGGAGGAATTGGTGCCTGTTTTGACATTATAAATCTTAAGAAATTTCCGATCTGCAATGCTGATTGGTCTGCTGACAGCATTTGGAAGACAGGTACGCTACCTTCTAACGTAATGAGGACACATTGATAGAGAAATATATGTGGGTCTTTAACATTGCGCTTTGCTATTCCACCTGTCGCATCGATTGTCAACACTGCGTTGCGATCTTTCTTACATCGAGAAACGTATATCTGAAATTGCTCAGGCGACCAATAGATACAAGAAAACTTAAGTGCGCTGACACTATGTATGGAGCCAGCATACTTGCCAAATTTTGCTTGATGTAATAAATTGAGCACAGGATCAGCAAATGTTAATCCATATGTTTTCAGTAGTTGTTGCTCTTTCGCCTTACGTAACACGGTGCTACTCGGTAGTGTAGGTGGTTCCCTTACGCCGAACCGCTTGAATCGTTTGGCCTCCTCACGTCTATAAGTAATTGCGTCCTTATTTTCGTCTATTAATTTGATCGCTGTTCTTTCCCGCTTTACACCTCTGAGGGGCCTTTTTTTATTACCAGTATGCATTTCTGTAACTATACCGGTAATTCGACAGGTAATACTTCCATCAGAATCCTTAGGGGGTTCCTTCAGCAACTCACCTTTGATTGACGCTTTGCATTGCACACAAGTACCGACAAAGCTGCCGTAACACCGAGCAGTAGCTGTCGGGTTGACAAGGTTGTTCTTAAATGAAAAAACGCATGGTACGCTCTCAAACTGTTGGCTTATTTTGTCAGCGATAATATCGGTCCACCCCTCTTTAAATTTCCAGTAAAGACGCTGACCGGATATCAACTTTCTTGGCTTCATCTCTGACCAATTCTCTACTGATAAAATAAGCCTGATGTTTTTTGAATAGTTTGATTTGGATGTGTTGACCGTCTCAGTGGTAGTATTATTTAGTGAGCTGTCGTTTTCATTTACAGCTTCAGACGTTCCGATTCCATATTTCTTTATCAGTAAAGATTTGAACCCTTTACGGTCATTGTTGATGATGGTATGAACGTGGCCAGGGGTTATGTGAGATCCGCGATTTTCCATTTCTTTACTAATCGCCAGATAAACATCATGTTTTGGCCGGTAAGCTTTTCCCTTATCATCTATCGTTCGGTAGTCATCGCATAATAATATTTGTTGTAAAATCACTGCATCGTACGGCTTGAGACGATCAGACATTTTCAAATACCTAGTACTCGTATCGTATTAGCGCGTTGCAAAGAAATGACGAAGAAGTTTCGAATTGCAATAGGAAATACAAAGTTGCAGGCTGGAGAATACAGCGGCTTATATCGTAGCATGTAGTGCCGAAGAGAATGAAGAGACTACGCAACTGGATTTTACTCATTGCGCATGGGCTACGCGTCGTCGAGTTGAGTGGGGATACGAAGCTTCGGGCCCACTTGTTTTAGTTAGGCCGTCAATGATAATTTTTTTCAGTCGGTTGTTGACTTCCTGCTTTAGCAAGAGGGAAGTTATTGTAATAATCCCGAAAATGAAAAGTTGAGTTTTCACCAGTCCTCCACGTTTCAAGGTCAAGAACATCACCTCCGACCATTTTCAGATGGATGCTGGGTGTGCGTATGTATGTATGTATGTATGTATGTATGTATGTATGTATGTATGTATGTATGTATGTATGTATGTATGTATGTATGTATGATGTATGTATGTATGTATGTATGTATGGATGTGTGTATGTGTGTAATCACTTTTTTTGTCCGACGATATCTCGAGAACCAATGATCAGATTTTGATGAATTTGGTATCAATCGACGCGGATTCTCCAAACTTAGGACTGATTATATGTATACTGCATTTGATTGGCCCAGTATTTTCTCATTCAAAGAACTAAATTTATGAAAAAATTATTAAATCGACGATATCTCGTGAAGGACCAACAGATTCGAATGAAAATTGTTCTCATGGTTTTTTGGATCGTCATGGGAGCTCAAAAGCAGCATGGGGTTGGCGTGCTATTAATTATTTCCTGATTAATAACATTACGGGAAATTTGTAATCTGATATAATGTAAAAGTCTCGGGAGGGCATTCATGTAAGCTTCAATTCAACGAAATCGGTGCTCAGAAATCTGAGATCTGATGATCGCACAAGGTCTTATCTGTTCTGCATATCTCGACCATGGTTCTAGTCATATCTCGTGAGATGCTGCGATTTAGAGTGAGATGCTGCTTCGAACTCAGAAGTTCCGGTCTGTTTTGATCTGCATCTCGATAGTTCTGCATATCTCGACCATGGTTCTAGTCATATCTCGTGAGATGGTGCGATTTAGAGTGAGATGCTGCTTCGAACTCAGAAGTTCCGGTCTGTTTTGATCTGCATCTCGATAGTTCTGCATATTTCGACCATGGTTCCAGCCATATCTCGTGAGATGCTGCGATTTAGAGTGAGATGCTGCTTCGAACTCGGAAGTTCCGGTCTGTTTTGAGCTACATCTCGATAGTTCTGCATATTTCGACCATGGTTCTAGCCATATCTCGTGAGATGCTGCGATTTAGAGTGAGATGCTGCTTCGAACTCGGAAGTTCCGGTCTGTTTTGAGCTGCATTTCGATAGTTCTGCATATTTCGACCATGGTTCTAGTCATATCTCGTGAGATGCTGCGATTTAGAGTGAGATGCTGCTTCGAACTCGGAAGTTCCGGTCTGTTTTGAACTGCATCTCGATAGTTCTGCATATTTCGACCATGGTTCTAGCCATATCTCGTGAGATGCTGCGATTTAGAGTGAGATGCTGCTTCGAACTCGGAAGTTCCGGTCTGTTTTGAGCTACATCTCGATAGTTCTGCATATTTCGACCATGGTTCTAGCCATATCTCGTGAGATGCTGCGATTTAGAGTGAGATGCTGCTTCGAACTCGGAAGTTCCGGTCTGTTTTGAGCTGCATTTCGATAGTTCTGCATATTTCGACCATGGTTCTAGTCATATCTCGTGAGATGCTGCGATTTAGAGTGAGATGCTGCTTCGCACTCGGAAGTTCCGGTCTGTTTTGAGCTACATCTCGATAGTTCTGCATATTTCGACCATGGTTCTAGCCATATCTCGTGAGATGCTGCGATTTAGAGTGAGATGCTGCTTCGAACTCGGAAGTTCCGGTCTGTTTTGAACTGCATCTCGATAGTTCTGCATATTTCGACCATGGTTCTAGTCATATCTCGTGAGATGCTGCGATTTAGAGTGAGATGCTGCTTCGAACTCGGAAGTTCCGGTCTGTTTCGAACTACATCTCGATAGTTCTGCATATTTCGACCATGGTTCTAGTCATATCTCGTGAGATGCTGCGATTTGCTGCTTGAAAATCAAGCGTTCTGGTCTTTTCCACTGTATTTGGATAGTCGCACGTAATTCGGACAGAATTTTGATTGTTGATAGTATTGAAAACGAAAAGTACCATTGTAAAAAATTTCGCACGGCTGTTTTTGTTCTTCATTACTTTTTGTCGCACAGAACTCTCGGGTTAATAGCCGCAGGTCGTAGAACTCTTCATATTTACGTAATACTAACTCAAATTTAACGAATTCCGCTGAGATGCTAGAAGAGCCCACGCGAAGTTAGCATCTCATTTTCAAAAAGTACTTTTTCGTACCGAAAATTGACAGAACGATCGCCGAAACCCGACGGGAACTATAGAACTAAACCGGATGTTAACAGAACTCCAATTCATTTATGAGATTCCAATAATTGAGATGCTAAGTTCACAGAGGTCGTGATTTCTTGGTTTCTGCCTCTAAGTAATTAAAAACTTCGGTTAATAAACCCGGCTCACAATCATATGACGACATCCATTTTCTGATGGTAGCACTATGAGGCAAATATAAATATTGACGTAGGACCTCATAAGCTTTAGGCGAATAGAAATAAATCGTCAATGCCAACTGCCTAATTTCTTCGGGGTACTGTCTATGATTCGGTGTAACATTATTATTTCTAATCTCATTCAGCAGCAACTGCAATTTCGTATCTGAAAAATGCCTTTTTAAAATAGCCTCTATAGCTTCAGAATAGGATGAGGTTTCCTTCAAGGATTCGGTAGCTCCCTCCAATGATTGGATTTTTGTATCTCTACGCTTCAAACGCTTCTGCAGCATATCTACTTTCGACATCAGCGTCTCTTCTCTGGGAGATGGTTTCAAGCGCTTTGGTGAAACTTGAGTCGCAGCATCCACTTTGTTTAGATTGGACTCGGATGGCATATTTCCCTGCAATTAGGAATATAATGACACATTTATTAATCATACATCTCCGATAACTATATCTCATATACTTTGAATAGGTATATATGTATATACTAGGGTGGTCCTTATTTCCATGAATTTCGCAGAAAAATTTGAGGATTTTTTTCTATTTATTTGCAAGGTATCCAGGGGGCGTCCCGATTTTTTTGCGAAATTCATCGAAATAAGGACCACCCTAATATATACGTATGACACATTATGCTATGTTTTTTATACATACCTTATTTTCAGAATCAATACTCTCCACATGATTTAGATTTCCTTCCGCTAATTGCTCCATTATTGGTAATAGTTTGAAGCATGTCGGGACAGCATCTCTTTTCAGGCAATTTCTCCCTGTTGGAGTATTGTGATAATTTTCTGCTCTAAAGTGCAGGCTGCATACAAACGTGCTTGCTGTCACTTCATTTATTAGATCAGCTGGAATTGAACCGAGCCACTTCTTCCGCTCTATATCCTTTGGTGGAAATCTATGAAAATAAATGTTTATTTTTTAAAAGAATTTTATTTACTCAATTGTCATCAGAAAATTTCATGTGCCCTAAAACCTCAGAGAATTCATTGAAACTGCTTTGTATACTTGAGTCAATTTTACTTACGAATGATAGGTTATGCCACAGCCAGGAGTATACTGGCTTTTGCAAGAAATAATGCTACATAATTTAACCATTATCGAATTTTATCCCGGACACAGTCACTGCGGTATAAAACCATCGAACTCTATGGTATTATTATAGAGTTCAGTGTACACAATTTACGTAATGTCACTCCATAACACAACCGAAACAACGTCTGCAGTTGCCTGGCGGTCAACGTTTTTATACGAGATAGTCGTGGGAAGTCGCTATGAGTGCGACAAGAGTGTACCAACTCCAAGCACAACTATCTCTCTCTCACCGCCTCTCGCTTAAGGGATACATAGGCTGCGCTCGTTCCAGTATTATATAGAGTTCAGTGTCTGGACTGCTACTACTAATAACGAGTCTTTTATTAGCTTAACCGGTCACTGCTTGTCGTCAAAAAACATGCAAAGGGAGGTATATGCACTAGTAGCCAAACACTTCCCTGACAGCCATACTGGCTACAATATTTCAGAGGTGTTGAATAATGCTCTGGAGAGCTGGAAAATTCCTAACGAAAAAAATTCACGTCATCGTGAGAGATAACGCTGCAAATATGATTGCAGGGACAAGTATGTAACTGTTATTCTATAAACGAATAATTTGGAAATTAGTCGCTGCAATTAAACAGAAAATAATGCAGAGAATTATACAATTGTTTGTTGCCATTTTGTGTTCACAGATCTCATGGTGGCAGAAAGTGTCGGCTGCTTCCTCCACTCTCTACAATTGGTTATACACGATGCCATTTTTTTGCAACGAGGTGTGGTTGACATTCTAGGGAAGTGTCGGAAGATAGTCACTCATTTCAGTCATTCTTCGCTTGCCTGCACGAAACTGAAGAAGATTCAGGACAATTTAAAGCTCCCAACACATAAATTGATCCAAGATGTATCCACTCGGTGGAATTCAACGTTCTACATGCTAAGGCGTCTCCACGAACAGAAACAAGCTGTGACTGCATATGCAGCTGAATATGAAATTCCCACCCTTACTGCCAACCAGTGGAATACAGTTGAAAGCATAATTCGTGTTTTGCAACCATTCGAGGAAATGACCAAGCAAGCAAGTGCGGATGCTGAAACGATCGGGTACGTCATTCCTGCAGTGACAACACTAAACACTTATCTCTCGAAGCGACAGAAGGATGCGGGGATACTGCTCCTTAAGCAGGAATTACAAAAGGCCCTTCAAAATCGTTTTTTGAGTTCACAACCACAAGGTAATATTGATGCATAAACTTATAACTTAGGAATTCAAAATTATTTATCAATTTTGAAATCTGAAAATCATTCAATGTTGTTCAACAGGACTAAACGCGCAAAAGAATCGGCCCTTTGTACTTGCGACCTTCCTTGATCCGCGATACAAAACTCGCTTTCTACAAGACGCATCAACTGCTCGAGGATGGATAATCAGTGAATTAGTTGCAGCTAGCACCAAGGATCCGCAACAAACTGCAAACAGAAAAGAAAATTCGAACGCCCCACCAACAACCAGTGAAGACCAGGCTGATATCGGTGCTGATGCTCATGAAAACATATGGCAATGCTCTGACGAAATTGCCCACGTTTCGAAGTCTGACGAGGACAGCAGTCTCGAGGAAATTGATGGTGCTGAAAGAAATGATCCAGAGGTAGTACAGTTCGAGCGACAGCCGAGTGACAGAAGCCGAAAAAAAATTGCAGCGCACAACGCAGAACTCGATAAATATCTTGATCAGCCATTATTACCGAGGGAAGAAAATCCCTGACTGTGGTGGAGACTACACGCTAAGGAGTACCCAAAACTCACACCACTCGTACTGAAATACTTAAGTGCCCCCCCTTCTTCCGTAAATTCAGAAAGACTGTTTAGTGCAGCGGGAAGAATTTATACGGAAAACAGAAACCGTTTGCTGCCGGAAAATGCAGAAAGGCTCCTGTTCGTTATAAAGAATATTAAAATAGTAAATTTTGTCTACTAAAACTTTTAACTTTGTTCCCTTCCCAGGAAATAACTGGGCACAACATAGAAATAACATGGCATTGAAGTTTAAACAATAAACATCTAAGTATGAAACTGAGAATTTGTATTTCCTGCTTATTCTATATTTGACCACTTCAATTTTTTTTTTCCATTTCTTTTATCTTTACTAATAGTACAATTATCTTCTGGGCAGTACATTGAAGATTATTGCTATCCGGTTATCCGGCCGGATAGTAAAAAACAGGCCGGATAGGCCGGATACCGGATACTTACCGGATATCCGGTACATCCCTAATGAACACAGTACTAGCGGGGTTGCAGGCTTCAAAATGCTACGTTTACCTGGACGACATCGTCATCCATGGTGCAACGCTGAAGGAACATAACGACAGGCTCATCGAGTTTTAAAACGGCTTAGGAAAAGTAATTTGACACTTCAACCAGAAAAATGTCAGTTTCTGCGAAAAGAAACTAGTTATCTAGGGCATGTAATTACTGCAGATGGTATACTGCCAGATCCCTCGAAAATTGAGGATGTTAAAAAATTCAAAAGCCCGACCATGCAGCGTCAAGCAAGTACAATCATTCGTAGGCCTAGCAGGCTATTACAGGAGGTTCATAGAAGGCTTTTCGCGCATAGCACGACCACTAACGCAGCTGACGAAGAAAGGAGTAACATTCCAATGGACGCAGGAGGAGGAGAACGCGTTCGAGATATTAAAAAACAAGCTGATTAGTGCACCCATCTTACAGTACCCAGACTTCGCGAAACCATTTCTAATAACTACAGACGCCTCCGACAAAGCGATAGGAGCTGTCCTATCTCAAGGACAAATAGGTCAGGACTTGCCGATAGCATACGCGAGCCGAACCCTAAACAAGGCCGAAAGAAACTACTCAACGACCGAGAGGGAAATGCTGGCAATCGTTTTCGGAACCAAGCAGTTTCGCCCGTATGTGTACGGAACGCATTTTACTGTGATCACGGATCACCTTCCCCTAAAATGGATCTTTAAAATCGAAGATCCTGGTTCGCGGTTATTGAGAATGAGGATCAAACTCGCCGAATATGAATATGACGTAGTTTACAAGCCAGGGAGATCGAATACCAATGCGGATGCATTGAGCAGAATCTACATTATACACTCGCATCTTCAGGAGCTCAAGGAGGAGGTAGCTTCAGAAGAGGAAACAGAGATAAGTGAAGCTGAAGATTCGGAACAAAATTACACAGAGGCAGAAAAGGAAAAGATATTATACGAATACCATGACGCCCCCATGGGAGGTCATCAAGGAACATCACGAACTCTAAAACGAACCAAAATGGAACATGAGTGGCCCTACATGCGGAAAGCTGTAGAAAACTATATTAGCAAGTGTGAAAAATGTCAAGCGAACAAAACGCAAAAAATGTGCAAAGCACCGATGATAGTGACAGATACGCCTGAGCAGGCATTCGAAAAATGTGCTCTAGATATTGTAGGTCCTTTGCCTGAAACACAAAGAGGGCACAAGTATGTGCTTACTTTTCAAGACGCACTAACAAAACTCAGTAAAGCCATGCCATTAAGCAATCAGGAAGCAACAAGAGTTGCCAAAGAATTCGTGAAAAACATAGTATGTGAATACGGAACCCCCAAAGTCATACTCACAGATCAGGGGACGAATCTTGTTGAAGAAGTATTTAAAAACGTGTGTCAACTCTTGAAGATACAAAAAATCCAAACGACGGCATACCATCCAGAATCAAACGGAGCACTAGAGCGTTCTCACAGGACATTAGCCGAGTACTTAAAAAATTACATCGATAAGGACCAGGGCGACTGGGATGAGTGGTTACCTTACGCAATGTTCACCTACAACACGACGCCTCATACGTCGACGGGCTTCACGCCATTCGAACTAGTTTTCAGACATACCGCCGAGATACCCTCATCGATGAAGCAGGCAACAAGGCTGACGTATGCATACGATGACTACGTGCAAGAGCTACGCGAAAGACTCAGGACAACCAATCTTACAGCAAAACAAAATTTAGATGCGGCCAAGAAAAGAGCAAAGGCATATTACGATAAGAAAACTGAAACAACGATATTCAATCCAGGGGATAAAGTTTTGTTACTGGACGAAACAGTTAGAAGAGGCAGGTCGAAAAAACTTACACCGAAATACATAGGACCTTATGTTATCCTAGAGAGGAATTCGGAAGTCAACTATACCATCAAAAAGGGTAGAAAGGAGGTGGAAGTGGAAACTGTTCGTGGAGCACTAATCGGTAGTCGTAAAAAAAAAAAAAAAAAAATTTCCTACCCCATCCTAACCCTTTATCGCTTTCAACAGGAGGGAGGGGAACTAGATAGTAATACTTTTTTGTCGGAATTTCAGATTGTTCATGGTTATAGGCACCAACGGCGCAGTAGAAGGAACGCCATACGAGGTAGTCAAGTTCGATCACAATCCAGGGATTTATTTTGAGAAGATAGGCACACTGAAAGTCTACAAAAATAAGTGGAGCTTAGTAGTGAATATGGACTTGGGTAGCTTTTTCAAACGCGAAATGAACGTAAAGACGCATTTAGCAAACATAGGCAAAACATGTAAGAAACCAACCAACGCGGACTCAATACTGTGTAAGACGCTCAGCGACGAAGTGAGTAGTATGTTAGGTAGAGTGGAAAAAGACCTAGATTTATTACACGATATAGTAGGCACAGAAAGGCGGAAACGACGAGGTTTAGTCGACGGTTTAGGCTCGATAGCAAAGTCATTATTCGGGACCATGGACGCAGCGGACGCAGCAAGAATAGACGAAGAAATAGATGCTCTCCGAAGCGATCAGACTAATTTGAAGACAGTAATGAATAAACAGATACAGATTGTTTCCTCTTCCTTAGAAATATTTAATAGCTCCATGAAGAACATAGAGGCTAACGAAAAGGCATTACTCGAGGTTAACAGACATTTAGAGTTAAGTCTAACCAATGCCATCGAGAAGAATTCCGCAAGACAGAATCTCGACGAGCACATTGAATCAATAGGTTTAATAGTAGAAGCATTGTTGAACGACGTAAAAGATCTCGTAGACTATCTGAGCGATATAGGCAAGAGAGCGGTCAACCCGAAAGTACTTCCGCCCGCAAAAATATTGGAATACCTTGAGTCAGCACTACCGCATTTACCTCAAGGGCATAGCTTCCCTATACCCTTGACACGCTCAGGTATCCCAGCACTAATGGCGACAGCTGACGCAAAATCCTATGGACGCCAGGACAGTATAGTAACCGTGATAGAGATACCTCTTGTCGGGAATGAGGAGTATAGTGTTAGCAAAATATATCCACTCCCCCTGCATGTGCAGAACGATACCTACTGTTGTCTAGAAACCGCAGAAGAACTAGCCGTAGTAGACCAGGAATACCGGAATTTTGTACGTATGCGGCAGGTTGATTTAGAATCCTGCAAACATTTCGGATCACACTACCTGTGTGACCCCCGGTATCCCACGAACGTGATTCGTGACGGAATACCTTGCGAACTCTCAATATTCGCAAAAGCTGACACGCCCTTAGCGGAGTGTCCCAAAAGGATAGTGAAGCTAGACAGGACAGTAATAATTAGGTTACACCGGGAAGGAGCGTGGATATTTATTGTTCCAAATCCCGATACTGTCGCGATAACTTGTGACGGTTACCCTGCGCAGCAGGGGTCATCGGTCATTTGCAAAAATTTTAATGATCAGGTGTAATTTCAATTTTAATGAACAAACAAAAATTCCCATATTAAATGAATAGGAAACTAAAATAAAAATAGCGACCTCTTAGAGTTGAGCTACAGCGCCCCTCTTTTGTGATTTTATTTCCCAAATGTTTCTGTATGGTGAGAAAAAAATCCTCACAAAAGAGGGGCGCTGTAGCTCAACTCTAAGAGGTCGCTATTTTTATTTTAGTTTATATATATATATATATATATATATATATATATATATACAGGGTGACCCAAAATTCCCGCACCACCTTGAATAGGCAGGTACCTTATCGAATTCTAAGACGAAAGTTCCTTTACGAAAACTCTCCAAGGCCAACGGTTTTCGAGTTATTCAAAATCGCGATTGACGAATCAGAGCGTTCCTTATTATCGTGATAGTGCCGGCTCAAGAGCAAGCCATGAGCAGAGCCTGTGGTATCTTTCTTATTGGCTTGGACGACCGCTATTTTTATCATTATTCAATTCAATTTATATTTTCGGTCGTCCAGGTCGATTGCGCCGTAGTTCCTGACGCCCAGGTCGATCGGATTATGGTCTTCGCCGTCTAGGTTTTATCCGGCGTAGTTTACGTGGACCGCTCCATAGTTTCAGCGGTCCAGGTCGTCCGCTCCATAGTTTTTTGCGGTTCATGTGCACCGCTCCATATTTTCAGCGGTCCAGGTCATTCGCTCCATAGTTCTCGGCCGTCTAGGTCGACCGCCCCATAGTTTCGGCTATCCAGGTCGTCCGCTCCATAGTTTTTTGCCGTTTACGTCAACCGCTCCATATTTTAAGCGGTCCAGGTCAATCGCTCCATAGTTCTCAGCCGTCTAGGTCAACCGCTTCATATTTTCAGCGGTCCAGGTCATTCGCTCCATAGCTCCCGGCCTCTCCATAGTTTTAATAGCGATTTATGACCTGGATGGCTGAAACTATGGAGCGGTTGACCAAGGCGGCCGAGAACTATGAAACGAATGACCTGGACGGCTGAAACTATGGAACGAATTACCTAGACCGCTGAAACTATGGAGCGGTTGACCTAGACGGCCGAAAACTATGGAGCGAATGATCTGGACCGCTGAAAATATGGAGCGGTTGACGTTAACGGCGAAAAACTATGGAGCGGACGACCTGGACCGCCGAAACTATGGAGTGGTCAACCTAGACGGCCAAGAACTATGGAGCGAATGACCTGGACCGCTGAAACTATGGGGCAGTCGACGTAAACTACGCCGGATGAAACCTAGACGGCGAAGACCATGATCCGATCGACCTGGGCATCAAGAACTACGGTGAAATCAACCTGGACGACGAGAACTACAAATTAAATTGAATAATATAAAAAGTAGCGGTTGTACAAGCTAATATTAAAGATACGGGCTCTGCCCATGGCTTGCTTTTGAGCCGGCACTATCACGATGATAAAAAACGCTCTGATTCGTCAATCGCGATTTTGAATAACTCGAAAACCGTTGGCTTTGGAGAGTTTTCGTAAAGGAACTTTCGTCTTAGAATTCGATAAGGTACCTGCCTATTCAAGGTGGTGCGGGAATTTCGGGTCACCCTGTATATATATATATATATATATATTATATACAGGGTGACCCAAAAGTGCCGCACCTCCTTGAATAGGCGGGTTCCTTATCGAATTCTAAGACGAAAGTTCCTTTACGAAAACTCTCCAAGGCCAACGGTTTTCGAGTTATTCAAAATCGCGATTGACGAATCAGAGCGTTTCTTATCATTGTGATAGTGCCGGCTCAAAAACAAGCCATGGGCAGAGCCCGTGGTATGTTTCTTATTAGCTTGGACGACCGCTATTTTTATTATTATTGAATTCAATTCGTATTTTCGGTCGTCCAGGTCGATTGCACCGTAGTTCCTGACGCCCAGATCTACCGGGTTATGGTCTTCGCGGTCTAGGTTTCATCCGGCGTAGTTTACGTCAACCGCTCCATAGTTTTAGCGGTCCAGGTCGTCCACTCCATAGTTTCTTGCCGTTTACGTCAACCGTTCCATAGTTTCAGCGGTCCAGGTAATTCGCTGCATAGTTTTAGCCATCCAGGTCATCCGCTTCATAGTTTTCGGCCGTCTAGGTCAACCGCTCCATAGTTTCGGCCGTCCAGGTAATTCGCTCCATAGTTTTAGCCGTCCAGGTCATCCGCTTCATAGTTTTCGGCCGTCTTGATCAACCGCTCCATAGTTTCAGCCGTCCAGGTAATTCGCTCCATAGTTTTAGCCATCCAGGTCATCCGCTTCATAGTTTTCGGCCGTCTAGGTCAACCGCTCCATAGTTTCGGCCGTCCAGGTAATTCGCTCCATAGTTTTAGCCGTCCAGGTCATCCGCTTCATAGTTTTCGGCCGTCTTGATCAACCGCTCCATAGTTTCAGCCGTCCAGGTAATTCGCTCCATAGTTTTAGCCGTCCAGGTCATCCGCTTCATAGTTTTCGGCCATCTAGGTCAACCGCTCTATAGTTTCAGCGGTCCAGGTGATTCGCTCCATAGTTTTAGCCGTCCAGGTCATCCGCTTCATAGTTTTCGGCCATCTAGGTCAACCGCTCTATAGTTTCAGCGGTCCAGGTAATTCGCTCCATAGTTTTAGCCGTCCAGGTCATCCGCTTCATAGTTTTCGTCCTGGACGGCTGAAACTATGGAGCGGTTGACCTAGACGGCCGAAAACTATGAAGCGGATGACCTGGACGGCTAAAACTATGGAGCGAATTACCTGGACCGCTGAAACTATAGAGCGGTTGACGTAAACGGCAAGAAACTATAGAGTGGACGACCTGGACCGCTAAAACTATGGAGCGGTTGACGTAAACTACGCCGGATGAAACCTAGACTGCGAAGACCATAACCCGATAGATCTGGGCGTCAGGAACTACGGTGCAATCGACCTGAACGACCGAAAATACGAATTGAATTCAATAATAATAAAAATAGCGGTCGTCCAAGCTAATAAGAAACATACCACGGGCTCTGCCCATGGCTTGTTTTTGAGCCGGCACTATCACGATGATAAGAAACGCTCTGATTCGTCAATCGCGATTTTGAATAACTCGAAAACCGTTGGCCTTGGAGAGTTTTCGTAAAGGAACTTTCGTCTTAGAATTCGATGAAGAACCCGCCTATTCAAGGAGGTGCGGCACTTTTGGGTCACCCTGTATACCGTGCGTTTTCGTGGATGAGCGACATGCCTAGATCCGAAGATAGCCGAACGTACGCCCTATTATATGCAACTGAGGGTGATTGTCATATATATATCACTATTTCTGACACTTCGAGCCTTGACGGCAAGCTGTCAGCTGCTGTAGAGACTCTATGTGCATCGGCCGCGATGTTTATAGGTTATTCTTTAATCATAAAACTAGCTGGGTGACGCGGATCAGTAATCAATCGATTTAGAATAATTACGTGTGATTGATTGCAACAGACGATTAAATCAATTTAATCTGCTAGCCTGTCGATGAAATGATATCTAATAGGTTAGAATGTCTCCTCCTGCACCGCAGGTATGTGTTCCGCGTAAACGAAAATAATATTTCGCCGTATTAGTGATCTACGTGTCAGCAAATCATTGGAACTCGAAATAAACAGTAACAGGTAAGATTCATTCTATAATTAATTGTAGCATTAGAGTTCTATAATCAACGTAATTAATTGACGATTATACTCGGTTTATTTATAATCATCTCCAAGTAGTCAATTTTTGCGGTCCACAGGTACAGCACCTGCACGAATACTGGCAGAAATCTCCTACTTCCTATCCAACATCTTTTCCGCTCGCTATACCAGAGATCACAATGAATATCACAGGAATACCAAGACTCGTATCGTTACCCTGTACGATTCATTCTCATGGTACTGAGACTCTATGATAGAAGAGTATGTCGCACAGACTCTGCGGCCGAGATGATCAGAATTATATCAAAATTTGATTTAAATAATGTTACGCATGTCTAAAAATTGTTAATAAAGTACATTCAGACATCAAATACTGTGTTCGTTTACCTATGTATGAATTCAATCATATTCGAATTCACATTTACCCTACTCACAATTCAAACGAATACATAATTTATTTGTTGACAAACACTCCAACTTGTTATAAAAATTATTCTCACATCAGATGATTGGATTAATTCGTTAGCTTGCATAATAATTACTGTCAAGAAAGAATTGATTGTCATACAATTTGCAGTTTTTTCCTAATCTCAAGTCGCCCTACACAGATTTCAAGTTCCGTTGTACCTACCACCTTCATTATAGCGAAGCACAGTTGAAAGTTGAACCTCAACGTCAGTAAAATAACTGTTGGGATGCACAATTATTTTTTCGTAACACATGCACGATTTTCGCGTTTTTTTTACCTAAAAATCGGGCGTAAAGTGAACGTTTTTGTACCGGTGGGCAAAAAAATCAGTAGCGGGCGATAAAAAACTTTTATTGCCCGCTAGCGGCGAGCAGCGGGCGAAAAAGAACTTTTATCGCCCGCTAACGGCGAGCAGCGGGCGATAAAGAACTTGTATCGGCCGCTAACGACGAGCAGCGGGCGATAATGAACTTTTATCGCCCGCTCCCTCCGTGCCGCTTATAAGCACGCGAAACGCAAAAATCAATACATGCGTTACAAAAAATATGGTGTGCACTAAGGGCTAGTGGGCTTTTTGACCTCGTGTGGTTGCAGTACTCGTCTTCGGCTCGCAGACGCACTCGCCTTCGGCTCGTGCTAGCTCGCTTTCGACTCGCGCTAGCTCGCCTCCGACTCGTACTGCAAACTCCACACTCGGTCTAAAAAAGCCCACTTTACGCCCTCGGTACACAATATACTATATTAACCCTGTGGCGAGCAGACATTAGTCCAACGATGTACAAAGAGTAGTTACCCTCCTGCGACACGCTTCATCTCAGAACAGATAATATACTTCAATACCTATGCACTGTAATTTCAGATAAGAGACTTCTTTTATACACAACTGCTGAACGACACAGCATAATCTAACAAGTTCTTCCATGCCAGTGTGCAAAATAAATCAGTTTTACAACACATGTCGCCTAATATTTTATATGAAAGTTGTTTATTCAGTATTTATTCATTTCATTCAAATTAGTATAAACTTGCAGCTTTGTTTTAGTAAATCTTAACCACAACTTTTTGTAAGTAAACACAGTAGCGTTGACGATATTGTATTATGCATATGAAGTAAGTATACATGTGGTGCACCATGCATCACTCCACATTTAAGTTTCGTGATTACAATCCAATGGGATTCAGGTTATCTGTTAGCAAGCCTATATCGTAATCTTCAACTATGATCCATTTTTGTTCTATTGAGTCAATGACGTCCATCAGTTGATGTATAAGTTCAACAGTATAACTAATGAATGATTCTAATTGAATTTACGTGTATAAATGCGTTCACTGCTGCTACCGATGGTGGTAGTTCTACAATTGAAAGCAGTCATTTATCAAATTGCATGGACAACTAGTATTGACTTCGACGATTATAACGACGAATAAAAATAACATTAAAAAACAATTAACTGAAACAATTTGTAAAACAATTTAAATATGTATTGTTTGATGCATAAATTATACATAGTTACACATTTTGTAACACATCAAGGATATCTACTAAATTTATTTACACAATGCCAAATTATATATATACGGATGAAGATCGAATTAAGTGGGTATCACCACTATGCGTCTGGTCTAAGTGCGCGTCAAGTTGTCGATGAATTTCAAATTGAAAATCCTGGCCAGCCAGTACCACACCACTCTTGGGTTATCAGAACCTACGACCGCTTCCATGAAACTGGTAGTGTGGCAAAGGGCAATCGAAAAGTTATATACCTGAACCGAGCACTGTCATTGGACACAAAGATCCAAATTTGTGCCAGTGCAGAAGTAGACAGCCGTTCAAGTGCGTCAAAAATTGCACAACAAGTACATCTGGCTAAATCTACGGTATGGAAAGTTTTGCATAATGAAAAGTATAATGCTTTCGAAATCGGAGTACATCAAAAGCTATTCCCACATGACTTGGTGCTTCGCAATGAATTCTGCACCAACATGCTGCGGCGGATTAATGCCGACCGTGGTATGTTGCGCAGAATTTGCTTCGCGGACGAATGTACTGTGCAAATCTGTGGTACACCAAACCGCCAGAACGTCCGTAGGTGGTCCAGGGAAAATCCATATGTATTGTAACGTATCAGGCGATATGCCTGATACGAATACATGAGACAACCGCGCATCCCCCTTCACGCATAACAACTGACGTCACAAAGCGCTATAAAATGAGCGGTGCTGCTCGGCAGAGCAGCGCATTCCAGGTATAGCACCGGTGCGACTCACTACTCACCACTTAGCCAGGACCTGACAGGCATAGAGCCCAGGTGCCTTATTAGAATCACTTTGCGAAACGGAGTTACCTACAGCAGGAACTTACGTCTAGAGTCAAATTATTCAATTTCAATTTCATTTTCAATCATTTAACATCTTGTCTATTTGCTATAAACATTCTTAACGGTAATATCGTGGCTTAGCCGAAAACTCAGAACGCTGTGTGCGGAGACACACTCATTTGGCCATACATCATAGAAGGCAACCTCAACGGAGGTCGTTATCTGGAGATGTTACAACATCATGTGGGTAACGATCTCCAAAATGTTGAACGAAACGTATGTATTGAAACCCTATAAAATTATCGAACACCTAAAAAATAATAATACTTCATAAATCATTGAAATAATATATGAATAACTCATGAAATTATTTTTTGATTTAAAAAAAAACGTCAAACCTTGTATTCAAATTTCAAATAAATAATGGTACACCATTGAATCTGCGATTCTGTTAATCATCTTCCAAATACACCAATAGCTCGATGGGCCAATGTGGTACGTACATGATGGTGCGCCGGCCCACTCCACAGTAGCTGTGACAACGCATCTAAACCAACGTTTTAATGGACGATGGATTGGACGTCATGGACCGATCAGGTGGCCTGCACGTTCTCCAGATTTGACTCCAATGGATTTTTTTATTTGGCCACACATAAAAAATCAATTATATGAAAACAATCCATTGGACAATCTGGAGGACTTGTGGGCCAGAATACAAGAAATTTGTCAAAACATCACTGCTGAACAGATCCGAAATTGTATGGATGATTTTCAACATCGGTTGCAGCAGTGCTTCGATTGCGGTGGTGGACACTTCGAACATCTCAGATGAGGTACAATTGTCAGCTGTATTGGTTCACATGTGTAGAACAATATTCTAGGGCTGGTATTTGGTTTTTTTTTTTAGTGATGTGGTGTATGGCATATGGTAGTTACCAAGCCAGGGAATGTGATCATTGTGTCATATGTACGCTTATCTGCAATAATAAATTGATTTAAGCGTACATTAGTCATATGAAACTATAAAAATACAGAAATTAAATTATTTCAAATAAGATTTACTAATATACAAATGTCAAACTCATTTACAGAAATTGCAAATGAAACTTGTACACCAGTGAGGCCTGCAAACCTTTTTCCGGATGTTGACCATCTTACAAATTCACAAATAGCTTGACTGGGAACTACGATTATTTAAATGAATTAATAGTACGATGTTGAACTTGATAAATGTCATAAGTATAATAAAAATGAATCTGACATGTATAGTCACATTTGTTTAAATAGATGTCAATCAACGAACATTTGAATTTTCAATTATTGGCCGTCAAAAATATTTTGCTTATTGATTTAGAAAAAATTATTTCAAACTATAGAATTGTATTATATAAGAACAAACGTCGTACAGAAATAATCTATCAACAACGGGCACTGATAAATTTACGTTTTTGAACAGGCTTTGTATTGGACACTGGATCGAAGAAACCTCAAAGGAAGTTGTGGAGCACGTTACACTTATACAATACTCTAATTAAACTTATACACCACTTATTCAATACCATTTACACATTTATTGTTTTGTTTAACTTATACACCGGAACATCGAACTACGTTGCGCCATTCAGAAAGTGCACGTGAGTTTAAATTCTAAATGCATTCTCATTACGTTACACTTATACTTTAATTCCGTTCTACTTATACACCACTCGTTCAATTCCATTTACACAGTTATTGTTTACTTATACACCAGTGCACGCATTTACACACGTAAATTCCATTAAAATTATCCATTAGTTATACTTTTAAACTTATACATCAACTGATGGATGCAATTGACTCAATAGAACAGAAATAACTCATATTTGAAGATTACGCTACAGGCTTGCGAACAGATCACCTAAATTAAACTGGCGTCTGATCACGAAACTACACTGTGGAGTGATGCGTGGTGAACAACATCAATACTTACTTCATATGCATATTACAATATCGTACACGCTACTGTGTTTACTTACAAAAAATTGTGTTTAAGGTTTACTGAAACGAAGCTGCAAGTTTATGCTATTATGAATGAAATAAATAAATACTGAATAAACAACTTGCATATCAAATATTCGTCGCCCTATGTTGTAAAACTGATTCATTTTATACACTGGCATGTAAGCACTTGTGAGATTATACTGCGTCGTTTCGTAGTTTGATATGGAACCAGTCTCTCTTCTGAAACTACGGTTAATAAGTATTGAAGTATGTTATCTGTTTAGGGACAAAGCGTATCGCAGGAGAGCCACTAGTGATGTATTTATTTCAATTGTAATTAGGGTAATGTGAATTTGCATATGATTGAATTCATACACGGGTAAACGAACACAGTATTTAATTACTGAATTAAATTTGTTAACAATTCTTACATATTCTTACCCGTAATTGAATCAAATTTTAATAGAATCCTGCTTGTATAGGCCGCAGAGTCTGTGCGACATACTCTTCTATCATAGAGTCTCAGTACCATGAGAATGAATCGTACAGGGTAACGATACGAGTCTTGGTATTCCTGTGATGTTCATTGTGATCTCTGGTATAGCGAGCGGAAAAGATGTTGGATAGGAAGTAGGAGATTTCTGCCAGTATTCGTGCAGGTGAGTAGATATAATAAGAGAGTTCTGGATCCAGCCTTCTTTACCGGCCATCAAGCAGTCGGTAACGTATCGACTGTGATGGTAAGTTACCTGCCGCGATGGTAACGATTTTGGATCATGGTTACCGATTTAGTTACCGACAATCTGATGGTTACGATTTTCTGTCATGCGATGGCGCCACTACCGATTAGCATTTTGGATCATGGTAACGATTGCCGATCTTTCGATACCGATAGTCCGATGGTAACGATTACGGATCGTCGATCTTCTGTTACCGACAATCTGATGGCTGCAATTTTCCGTCGTGCGATGGCGCCATTTCGAATCATGGTAACGTGAATCATGGATTGTCGATCTTCTGCTATCGGTAGTCTGATGGTAACGATTCTGAATCATGGATTGCTGATCTTCTGTTACCGACAAATCGACGGTCTGATGGTAGACAAATCGGCAGTCTGATCAGTCTGATGGTAGACGAATCGGCAGTCTGATGGTAACGAATCTGAATCATGGATTGCCGTTCTTTCGTTACCGACAATCGGATGGCTGCAATTTTCTGTCGCGCGATGGCGCCACTACCGATTCGCTTTTGGATCATGGTAACGATTACCGATTTTTTTTTTCCCCCTTACCGACAATGGAATAGAATTCTTAGCTTATATACGAATTATACTAGCTGAAATGCTCGAAGAGTGACAGGGTGTTGTAAGCAATGACGCGAATCATCCGATAATATATGTTTTGTTTATTCAATATTTCCTACGTCTAACCTATTCTAGAAGTAATAATTTTTTTATACGCTATTTCTCAAGTCTAACCTATTCTAAAGTCTTAAGTCTAACCTATTCTAGGATAACAATTTTCTTAAAACTATATATTAAACTGAAACTTAAGCTATATTTACATAGATGTGGTGGCGATCATGCCACGCGTATCTGAAACATACGGGTATATTGCAATAATCGAACGGTATGTGATGAAAATGATATTAACTTACCGGGTGACGAGTCGAGGTGTCACTCAGGATCGGTGATGTATCCGAAATCCTCCCACCACCTCGCCACCTCCTCAGGGACCCCGCCGGGCCAGCGTCGTTGTTCCTCATATGCATCCCTGGCGTCGGCGAGGTCCCACTCATTATCGGACTCCTCATCCTCCTCGGCATGTCGCCACCACAGACCCTCCCCCAACAGAGGGTTTTCCTCCACCACCTCCTCCTCCTCCTCCACCACCTCCTCCACCTCCTCCTGCTCCACCACCTCCTCCCCCTCCACCGCCTCGTATGAGCTTTCGTACCCGTCATCCATCTCATCATCGTCCCACCCCAGCCAACGCTCATCATCAAAATTATCCATATTGTCGTTCATGTCTGCAATATGGAATATTAATTACAAAACCATATCCATCGTGAAAACTATGATATCGAAGAATAACGATACTTACTTCCTAGTCTTGCACTTTCTGTTCTTGAATCAATAGCTTGATTGTTTTCTGGTTTCACGGTCTGGCTGGTTGCAGAATGTGTAAAACTCTATGCAAACTCGCACTTTTATGTCCAACTAGAAACCCAAAAATACACACCCAATGTTGGTGGGGGCTGCCCAATGGCAAACCTCGATAATATTTTTCCCGCATAATGGCGTGAAAAGGCCCAAACCCCCAGGTACAAAACCTCTGAACTATGGTTGGAAACGTTTGAATTTTCATAGTATTAGAATGGTTGAGGGTGGGGGTGGGCGTGCACATATAAAACCCCAAAACCTGTGGCGGGTGTCAACATTCGTATGGTGCGAGTTTGAATGTAGAGCTGTAAAATTCATCGAAAAAAATGGACAACGTTGGCTATATGAATCTCGTTGAGATGATGGAAGATGCATACAAGTTGCTGTGTGCACTACCCTCGGAGCAATCGAATGAAGATATTTTTATTCACTGGCGTGATATCGCGATTGAAAATGTTCGATTCTTGAACGGTATTTTGACACAACCAAAACTGTGTGTGAGTGAAAAACAACAACTGCAACATATAATTTCACTCCTCCAATCGTGGGTGGTGAAATTTGAACGACACCATGCGGGTATTGTTGGCGGTAATATTGGCGATGATATTCACAATCGTGTTCGATGGGATGATATGAGGAGTGCCTTCAACTGTCGTATACGCACCGGAGCCGTGACAAATCTTCAACACAAGGATTTGGGGAGATTTTTGGCCGACGCTGGGATGATAACTATGGAACGCTTGAAAAATGTGCTACGCGAAGTGGGTGGTATTAAGGTGAATGTGGGGGTTTCATGTAGATTTGAGAACGTCAAAAACGATGAGATCAGTCTGGAAGTAAAAAACTTCAATACAGGCAACGCCACTATTCTTCCATCGACTGATCTGGAAACCTGGTTCAGCGATAATGTAACGAATCCTCTGCTAACCATGGTGGAGGATTTTGAACAACGAGATTCCGGTTGGAGCATGATCGAGATCATTAATGCGGTGATCTGCATCAACCGATACGTGCCCCTTCGCGGAGGACTTTCGACATTCACAAAGCTACCTGAGGACATTCAACGAAAGAGGGCGGTGGTCAACGTACAGAACAGTGATGATCGATGTTTGTTGTGGTCCGTCACCGCAGCTCTCCACCCCACAGACGTCAACACAACCAGAACATGCAGCTATCAACGATACATCTCGGAGCTAGATTGCACAGGTATCAAATTCCCCGCAACCCTGCGTAGTGTAGAGAAATTTGAAAAAGCAAATAATTTGAGAATAAATGTATATGGAATTGAAAACGAAACTTTCTCAAATGCGGAATCAAAACAGAGCATTATCACCCCTCTTTATCTTAGTAAAAATTCAACAAATCCTTGCGAAAAGACAATTCACCTACTTATGGTTGAAAGTCACCCTGAAATAGACCGCGATGATGATGATGACAATGATGACTTGAATAATTTCAAAGCCAGATTTCACTTTGCGTGGATCAAAAATCTTTCACGACTGGTTAGCCGGCAATTATCAAATCATAACGGCAAACAATTTTTGTGCGATAAATGCTTGTGTCACTTTAGCATACGTAGCTTGTATGAAAGCCACAGGCAAGATTGCATTCGAATGAATAGCATCCGAATGGAATTTCCGGAGAAAAATTTTTTGGAATTTTCCAATTTTCAGAACAAGGGAACTGTGCCATTCGTCGTTTACGCGGATCTTGAGTGTATATTGAAACCGGCTGCGAATGAATCTCAAGAGCATATCCCTCATAGTGCCGCTTATTATGTACATTGCTCATATGATGGAACATTATCGGAATATAGAAACAAGCGCGGGCCCGATTGTGTTGAATGGTTCATCAAGCAGCTTCGCGAATTATCCATTAAAGTAGAGTCACGCATAAAAAATATAATTCCAATGGAATCTCTGAATCAGACACAACGCGACCGCCATATGCGCTCAAAAAATTGTCACATCTGTGAGAAGCGATTTTTATCGGGAGAACAAAAATGTCACGATCACTGTCATTTCACAGGTAAATATCGCGGTGCCGCCCATAATCGGTGTAACTTGAATTTTAAGGAGAAACACACAATTCCAGTTGTTTTCCACAATTTGTCTGGCTATGATTCGCATTTCTTAATTAAATCTTTAGCTTCAAATTTTTCGGGTAAAATCACACTATTGCCCATTAATAAGGAAAAGTATATATCATTTACCAAGAGGGTTGACGGCACTACGATGAGCTTGAGATTCATTGATTCGATTCGATTTATGGCCAGCAGCATCGACAAATTGGCATCATACCTGTGCAATGCGGATAAAAAAATAACACGGAATTTTTACGATGATCAGGGAAAATTTGATTTGATGATTCGCAAAGGTGTATTCCCCTATGAATACATCGATTCTTGGGAAAAACTCGATGAACCAGAATTACCAATTAAAAAAGATTTTTATTCAAGGCTAAGTGATTCTCATATTTCCGATGGGGATTATGAACATGCGAAAAATGTTTGGGCCAAGTTCGATCTAAAAACTCTGGGTGAATATTCCGATTTATACCTGAAAACCGATGTACTTTTATTAGCCGATATATTTCAAAATTTCCGCGATAGCTGCTTCAAAACGTACAACTTGGACCCTCTGCATTATTACACCGCGCCAGGGCTTGCTTTTGATGCTATGTTAAAGCAGACAAAAATTAATCTCCAACTTTTAGACGATCCTGAAATGATATTATTCATTGAGAAAAGCATAAGAGGTGGTGTGGCACAGTGCTCGAATCGCTATGCAAGAGCAAATAATCGATTTATGGGTGAAGATTTTGATCCAGGCAAGGCGGAATCATATTTAATGTATTTCGATGTAAACAATCTCTATGGTGCAGCTATGAGCGAACATTTGCCGAGTGGGTCGTTCGAGTGGGAAAATGATGCCATTGATGTATTGTCCCACCCCGATAATTCATCAACCGGTTATATCCTAGAGGTAGATTTAGATTATCCTGTAGAGTTGCATAAACAGCATGCGGACTTACCTCTCTGCCCCGAGCATTTCACACCGCCCGGTAGTAAAATCAGAAAACTGGCAACAACGCTTTTACCCAAAGAAAAATATGTACTCCACTATCGTAATTTGAAACAGTGCATCAAATTTGGTTTGAAGCTGGTGAAAGTGCATAGAATTCTAAGGTTCGCACAATCACCATGGTTAAAGACATACATCGATCTTAATACAAATATGCGAAAACAGTCAAAAAATGAGTTCGAAAAAAATTTCTACAAGCTTATGAATAATGCGGTATTTGGCAAGACCATGGAGAATGTGCGTAACCATAAGAACGTGAAACTCATCACGAAATGGGAGGGTCGGGGTGGTGCGCGTGCTCTCATTGCGAGACCCACATTTCACAGCTGCACCATATTCGATGAAGATATGGTGATTATTGAGCTAAATCGCACCATGGTACATTTCAATAAACCTATATACATTGGTGCTGCAATTCTCGATCTTTCGAAAATATTCCTATACAATTTCCACTATGATTATGTAAAAAATAATTTTTCAAGTAGTGAAGCAAAACTCATGTATACCGATACGGATAGCTTGATATACCAATTCACTGTACCAAATATATACGAAATCATCAAGCGTGATGTTGTGGCAATGTTTGATACATCGGACTACCCTCTGGATAATGCCTACGGCATCCCCCTGTTGAATAAAAAACGCCTCGGTCTGATGAAGGACGAGAATAATGGTAAAATTATGACTGAATTTATCGGACTGCGAGCAAAACTCTATGCATTCAGAACTCGCGGCGATACCGATAAGAAACGTGCAAAGGGTGTGAAGGGGTCCACATTAAAATCCATCACGTTTGATGATTACAAACGATGCCTTATTGATTATAAAAATTTAGTTGAGAAACAGTGTATGATAAAAAGTCGCCGACATACAGTTAGCACCATAGTACAGAATAAGTTAGCTCTAAGCTGGTGTGATGATAAGCGGAAATTGATACCCGGTAAAACTGATACTTTACCCTGGGGTTATCAAGATTCTGCAAACTAAGAAATTTCTCATATATTTGCAAAGAGTTTTTCTCACATTTTCTCACATTTTCTCAGATTTTCTCACATTTGGAAAAAGTTTTCTAAAATAGAATAAAATAATTTTCCATTTACTTTACATGTAAATGTGAGAAAATGTGAGAAAATGTGAGAAAATGTGAGAAAATGTGAGAAAATGTGAGAAAATGTGAGAAAATGTGAGAAAATGTGGGAAAATGGGGGAAAAATTTATTTAATGTGTGAGGGGTGAAGAAACAAATGTAAATATGTTGATAATAAAATTTATTGAAATTATGCTACATATCAGACTTATTTATCCAACTATTATGTAAACTGTCAAATCCCAACCATTTTACATAGAGTTGATCACCACGCCTTCGCAAGACCTTTTCTACAAGATAACCATCGGGATATTGCACCCTGCTGAGCTCCTCCTCGTAAAACCCACCCGCGATGGGTTGGTTCAGGTAGTCGGTGAGTTTGTATGTTGGGGGGTTGGTATTTTTCACCTCATCAACTGTAAATATTTCCGTTGTCCAATTCGGTGTATAGCCCTTTTCGAATACATTTTTGTATTTACTTATTCGAACTTTATCGCCAACTTTAAATTTGCGCTTCCGTTGGCTTCTTTTGATCTGACGCGGTTTGTACACACTTCGATATATTTGTTTTTCATTGACCGTAGTTACATCTTTTGGTTTCATTCTGATCGTGCGATGTTTGGTGTTATTATACGATGCAATTAAATCAGGTAGAATGCCAATCCACTTATGAGAACCTTGACGTGTGAATTGCTTCCACATTTTATTTTTCAGTGTACGATTGAAGCGTTCGCATATCGATGCCTTCAAGTTGCCAAATGTCGAGTACATGTTGATCCCATTATGTTTCATAAGACTTTTAAATTCTTTGTTGTAAAATTCCTTGCCCTGATCAACGTGTAAATGTTTCGGCATGCGACCCTGAGTTAGCACAGATTTCATCGCTGCTGTTACGTCTTTGGCATTTTTACCCTTGATCGGTACGGCCCACGCAAATTTTGAAAATATATCAATAACTGTGAGCAAAAAATTTGAGCCCTTGTTGACGGATGAGTACGCGGACATGTCGACAAGATCGGCTTGCCAGGTCTCATCCAAACCACGTATATCGACATAACGTCGAGGATAATTACGCCGAGCGGGTCTATGAAGTTCGTTTGCTATTGCCGCCTTCATCCTCCTGCTTCCGCACCCAATTTTTAATGTATTTATTCTGTTTGATGCTCGGCAACAAGTTGGCCGGAATTCCACGAATGTAGTGCCGGCTAAGCTTTTCAACGTTATTCGCAGCTATCCCCAATCGTTTCTCCAGAGATTCACAATCCCTTTTCAGCGCCTCAATCCTTTCTTTTGCCTGGAGCCAAATACGCTGATCTTCTTTGAAACTTTCGTTGTGTTCCCGATCTATGCGGGTATTAAGTTTAGATTCAAGAGCTTCGAGAGACTGTCGCATGGATTGCTCGAATGTCTCTTTTATAGATCGCTCGAGAGCATTATATGATCGTCGCGTAATATCTTCAAGACTTTTCAGAGAAACGGCATCGGTTGGCTCTTGGGGATATGCAATATTACACAATCGTTTATTGGCTATGTCGTAATGGTTATCGATGGTGGTCTTAAACCCAACACCGGGAGGTCCGCGCCTACCCACACTTTTGATTTTTCCGCTAGCCGACCGTCGACCGAATATGTCTATGCTCATTGTGAAATGATCTAGCTCGATTCGAGGCTAATTCCTCGAAGTAGTCCCTTGCGACTGAACCCCTCGGGATCAACTCCTATGGCAGCCAATCGGGTCTCCAGAACTTCCTTTTTCACCGTTAGAGTGTCAATCTCTTCTGTCATAAGAGTCTGAATGTGTTGATTCGCGTTGAAATTGTCGGTATGCTCTCGATCTAGACGTGCAGTAAGTTGAGATTCAAACTTGTGGAGTGCTTGCAGCGTAGAGTTCGCAAATGTTTTTTCCATAGAATGTTCGAGAACGCCTAGGACTCGCTGTGTAATATCTTCAAGACTTTTCAGGGAAACGACGTCGTTAGGTTCCTGCGGATCGGCGATATTACATAATCGTTTGCCATCTAGATCATAATGCCTATCAGTGGTGAATTTGAATCCAACACCCGGAGGGCCTTGAATAACACCTTTTCGGTGACTGTTGCTCACCAGCTGTTGTCCAAATATGTCTATGCTCATTGTTCAATGATCCATGTCCGAATGATCATTCTATGATTAATCTCATGCTAATAAATGATTCCCGCCTCGCGCAGCTCCTCAATAATAGAGGCTATTTCATTAGTATGGCTGGTATTACCGGCCGCTTGAGATGCCATAAGTAGTCGAAGACGATCAACAAGCTCATTAGGATCATCCCAACAAACATAATCCATACTTTGTCCCTGCGCATTTTTATGGGTGGGTAATAAACCTGTGCCGGATCTTTGCCCAGGTTTTTTCACAGGTAGCTCGATGTATGGGGCAATAAAATCTCTATACTTTGAACTTTTTTCCCTATCATGATGAGGACTTTTTTCAGCTTTGTAATATTTCCGATATGCATTCGTTTTCTTCACGATTCTGATATAATTCAATTTGTCGCTTTTATTCACAATCGAGGGATTGGGAAACTTTTTGAATAGCAATTCAAGCAATCCTGGTGTGTTCTCATAGCTCTTATCACCCACATATATCTGATTATCGCTAAATACTATATCCGAATTACCAATCTTCATTCCACCGACTAGCTTTCGAACACCATATTTCGTGTCCAAGTTCTTGCGCTCTTTGGCCGAGGTAAACATGTTTAAATAGCGTGCTGTCTTGACCCCTGTTCTCGACACCGGTGTGCTTGTAGAAGCGACTGCAAACGCACCATCCTGGTTGTTATCACCATCATCATCATCATCATCATCATGATCATCATCATCATCATCATCATCATCATCATCATCATCATAGGCACCAGCCGCATCATCCATAGCGGCGACAGTTGTAGCATTGTCACCAATAGCAGCGCTAGTTGTGAAGCTCCCCTCGATCGCGCTTTTATATGCATCATTATCATCATCATCATCATCATCATCTGTATTACCATAATCTTCTGTTTTCACAAAATCTTCCATCTTCTCTGTCTTAACCGAACCTGGCTCCGTTTTCACTTCCCGCTTTATTAGTAGCCGCTGCTGCTGCTTTGATGAATCTACCAACTTGTGCAGTGGTGTAACCAGGGGTTTGAAAATTTCGCTAATAGCCTGCTCACTGTCGTCTTTCCCCATTTTGATCATTTTGTGTTTACGCCGAATGATATCGCTAGCTCTGGTTATTTCTCGCAACACATCGTTTTGCCTACGTATCTTGGAGCTCTCCATGCTGCTAGTTTGATCGATATGTTGTGACTGTATGTGGTTTATCCGTGATTCAGACTTATAAAGCAGTCAAAGCCTCGCCTATATCATCTAGCGTTAATCTCACTGTCTTTGTCGATGGTTACAAAACTATATCTACCACCATTCCAACATGCCAAGCACAATTCTTTAAATTGCTGATAGGTCATATCGGTGTTCACATGATCGGCGTAGATGTGTTTCAAATTCATTTCATCTTGACGAAAAAGAACCAATAAGTTTGCATTATCACGCACCAAATGTTTTGGAATTCGGGCATACGTTTGACAGAGATAAAAACTATCGACATCTCTGTGCCGCCCCATGCAGAAATAGGCTCTAATATTATCTTGCTTCTCACAGGCCACATCATCGAAAATCATAATCGAGTTGGGGTGTGCATCTTTCGGCTCTACAACCTCCTTGTGCTCATCAAACGGAAAATAACCCAGCCCCTCCACCGGTTCCAACAACCTCTTCAGGAACTCATACTTTGGCTGATTGAGGGATTTTGAATAGACGTAGACATTCTCGAATCGTAGGCCATTAGCATGTGTGAGTAGCGTGAGAAGGGCATTAGTTTTGCCACAATTCGAAGGCCCGCAAAAGACAGCCCTCACACTGTTCGGCAGTAAGGCCCCGTGTCGTTTGCCCTTCTTCTTTTTTTGCTCAACCAATTTATCGAAATTGGCAATGGGTAGTTTAATTGTTTGATCCTGAAATTTCATGATGCCTGGTAAACGTCGCAATGAGAACTAATGTATTCACATATAAAATACGCTCTTTTATAGAATTTGAGTTAGTTTGCGATGAACCATGGTTGGATGCACACGTAGACAAAAGAGCGGTTGTGGGTTAATAAATAAAATCATCAACAATCTCCCCATCGAATTACATGTTCCTGGTTATCAGTACTGCGGACCTGGTACAAAATTGGCAAAGAGGTTAGCTCGCGGTGATCGTGGTATCAATGCTCTAGACTCTGCATGCATGCAGCACGATATTGCATACTCCAAAAATCACGATAATATTGCAGAGCGCCATAAGGCTGACAAAGTGCTTGCCGAGAGGGCGTGGAATCGGGTTTTGGCTAAAGACGCGAGCACAGCTGAAAGAGCTGTTGCCTGGGCGGTCACCAACACCATGAAAGCGAAATCCAAACTGGGTATGGGTATGAGGAGGGTCAAGACGCAGGCATCGCCCAAGAACAGGAAAAGGACATTGAAATTTATTATACAAGCAGCAAAGAAATCCATGAAGCCTGGCCCCAAAGCCATTGAGTCGGCTCTGGCGGGTGCCCGTTCGGCTGCATCTAAAGGAAAAGTGCGCGTGCCTCGTATTTTGCCCGTCCCACGGAAAATTGGCGGTATATTACCGTTTCTAATCCCAATATTTGCAGCCCTTAGTGCCACAGGTGCTTTAGCTGGTGGTGCCGCGGGTATAGCAAAGGTTGTCAATGAGGCTAAGGCAAACAAACATCAATTACATGAATCCAAGCGACACAACGCAACAATGGAGGCGATTGCTTTGGGAAAGGGCTTATACCTGAAACCATATAAGAAGGGTATGGGGCTGTATTTGAAGCCGGCAAAAAACTAATAAAGCTACCACACCGAGCCCTCACGGATGCTGATTTACTCAACTATGCAAGAGCTATGAAAATTCCATATTTTCGAGGTGTTTTTATGCGGAATGATTTACCCAATTCAGGACCCAGAAAGCGTGAATCTGCAATTATCAATCTTGATGATAAAAACGGTCCAGGGACGCATTGGGTTGCGTATACGAAAAATGGCAACGATGCGGTGTATTTCGACAGTTTTGGTGATTTACAACCGCCTAGAGATCTAGTGAATTATCTCGGTGTTGGTAGCGTAAAATATAATCATAAGAGATATCAAGAATATAACACAATAATTTGCGGTCACTTATGCCTCAAGTTTCTCAGCGGACAACTATAAAATGTATGCGAATCATCGATGTGATATTAGTCATGGCTGATTCGTTCACGTTGACACTCTCTGGGGAATCGTCGGTGTTGAGGACTCAATATTTCCCCCCTATCGAGCTATCACCGACAAAGACGTATGTTCTAGGACTTATAGAGCTCTTGACATTCAACGCAATCCCCAATATAGATGAGGGGTGTAATAAGTTTTTTATAAAACCGGACACGGTGATTACAATACCCACTGGGAGCTATGAAATTGATGATATCGCAAATTATTTGAAAGGGGCACTACCTGATGATATAAAATTTAGTCTAAAAGCTAATAACAATGAGTTACTCAGTGAAATTAGATGCAATCAACAGATAGACTTTCATCCAAAAGATTCCATCGGTCATTTGCTTGGTTTCACCCCCAATGTTCTCCAAGGCGGTATTACCCACAAATCTGAGTTACCCGTTCGCATACTCAAAGTCAACGCCTTGCGGGTTGAGTGTAATATTACCACGGGTGCGTATATCAATGAGCAGCGGGTACATACGATTCATCAATTTTTTCCAACCGTACCACCCGGATATAAGATCGTGGAAGTGCCAACAAATGTCATTTACCACCCGATCACCGTGCGGTCAATACACGATATACAGTTGAGAATAGTTGATCAGGACGGGAAATTGATCAATTTTCGAGGTGAAACTGTAACTATACGATTACATGTGAAATCTTCGAGATAATATGGGCATTGTGTTTGAGAGGACAAGAAAATCTGGCGGTAGTTATAAAAGCTTGATAACATGTCCGAACATCATCAGTCATCGAGCAGCTCCGATTCGAGTGACACATCAGAACGCTCAGTTTCTCCAGAGCCTAGGACTCCGACTTCGTTGTGGTGGAGGTGGAAAATAAGAATTCGCTGCTATTTCTGCATATGTCCATCACGAAAATGATAAAAATCCAAACACCCGTGACCTTCGACGAGTCGATTGCCCACTGTGAAATACATGCACATCAACCGTATGCTGCATCTACATTCAAAAATAACGATGAGATCCGCATAGCTGTGCAGAATCAAGATGCATGTGTATTACCCAGCAAAAGTTCGCTCCACATCTACGGTCGGCTCACGAAATCAGATGATACCGCCGTTGGTGTAGGCACGGAATTGGTCAATATGGCTGTGTGTCACATGTTTGGCGATATGCGTTATGAGTTGAATGGTCATGAGATTGATCAGAATAAGAATATCGGCATCACAAGTATTATGAAGGGATACTTGCAATTCACCCCAGGACAGCAACATCTTTTGGGAAACACCGGTTGGTTGGCGGATAATAAAGATAAACTAACCAACGCCGATGGATACTTTGATGTTGTTATACCGCTGAATTTTTTACTCGGATTTGCCGAGGACTATAATCGAATCATTGTCAATGCGAAGCATGAGCTAATTTTGACGCGGTCAAACAATGATTTAAATGCCATACATCAAACCGCTGTGGATGGGATCAAAATTTCGATCGAAAAAATTGAATGGTTGTTGCCATACATCAGGCTATCAGATCCTGCAAAGATTAAGATGCTCAATTATATTGCCAAAGATCCGGCTGTATCTATGAGTTTTCGCTCGTGGGAAATGTACGAGTACCCAATGTTACCCGCAACAACGAGACATGTATGGGTGGTCAAGACATCCACACAGCTGGAGAAACCAAGACACGTCATACTAGGATTCCAAACCGCGCGACGAAACGATCCGAAGAAAAATGCCAGTGAATTCGATCATTGTATGATTAGAGATGTGAAACTTTTCCTAAACTCGCAATGCTATCCCTATGGAAATTTGAATCTTGATATTACGCGCAATCAATACGCCATTCTCTACAATATGTATACAAACTTTCAAATTTCATACTACGATAAGGAATCTGAGCCTCTTTTGTCAAAGAGTGATTTTTTGGTGAGAGCCCCGCTCATTACTATAGACTGTTCCAAGCAAAATGAATCGTTAAAGAGTGGACCTGTGGATATTCGTTTGGAATTTGAAACTAGCGTTGCATTTCCAGCAAATACTTCAGCCTACTGTATGATTATACACGATCGCATTGTTGAATATAACCCCATCAGCGGTACAGTCAAAAAATTAGCCACATTTTAAGGATTCTGCATGCTTGAGAACTATAGATTAAGCTTATTCTAAGTAACTAAAGGAACAATAAATGAATAAATAAATAAATAAATGTGATTGCAATTTCATTGTTATTTATTCAACCCTAACCCATCCCCATTACATATATATATATATATACATTTGTGTGTGTGTGTGTGTGTGTTTAGATTTTGCCGCAGAATTCAAATTTATTGTATGGTCCACCGAGATAGAGTATCTGCAAACGCTTCTGATTCGCCTCGTTGTTCAGCTGATCCAACTGGGTGGAATCATTCTCTAGAAGTTTTCCAACTCTCGCAGGCAGGAACACGATGTATTCATCAGCAATCGTGGCGATGATTCGACTACCAAATTTTGTTTTTACGAGCCTCAGTTTTGTGATGTCATATTTTTGTCCGATCTCCAGCTCCGACATCTTTTTCGTTCGCACATCATCATTATCCATACGGCTGGTGCTGTTCAGGCTGCTGAAGTCCATCTGTAGGAAAAATGAATAATTCGGAATCAGTTTTGATATTATAATTGAATATGATTATCGTGTAATGGGATTCTCACCGTGTTCGGAAGAGTTCGAGGATTCGAATATACGTGGAAGATGTGTTAATGGCGACAAGTCGGGATGCACGAATGCGGCTCCCTGCGAGCTCTTGACTTTTAAACCATCATCCCCCGCTCTCGAGGCATGTGGGGAGGGGTTTTTATGACCCTCCTCCAAATACCAGTTCTTCAACCGCTGAACGTTCTCGAAGGCACAATGGTGGCCTCCAGGTACAATACCATGACAGTCACCATGCCAATGAAATACATGCGATTCTAATCGTAGTATGCGAAGATTCGGACACCCCAGCTCGTCCAAATCAATCACCGGTTTCGAGTCGTCATTGAGGATTTTTTCAATGCAGCGTTTCTGCTCCAACCCCTTCACATAAATGTAACTCGCATCTTGTACAACTTTTCTCACAGTTTTCACCATATCTTTATACGGTGTTTCTCCAGCATTCCAGGGTATTCCATGATGGAATCGTGTTAGCCACGAATTGAGATTCTTATACTCGCTTGAGAGAGTCACCCAGGAACATGGTGCTTTGAAGAGGATGCGTGTAATATCCTGCTTATATTCCTCATGCGCGCGAATGCTTATTGCGGCCAGCTCTTTGATCACAAATTTATCGTCGAATCGCCCAAAACCTTGTAGATCCAAGACGAGCTCCATATTGACGATCACGTGTGCGGTCTCAAGTACAGGCGGAAATTGACTGAGCTGATGATTTATTGCGTGGGATCGGTATGCACGCTGTTGTGCAGGTGGTACCGTGTGAATGGATGCAGGAAAACCAAATTTTCTTATTGCAATGTTTATGTTTGGCAAATTTATCCGAACGATGTACGGATTGACAGCTGTGCACCGACCACCCACAGGTTAACAAAATTCTGGCGTTTTTTAAGCGGCGAAAATCACATAACCGATTCATAGCGTAGGATTGGTATGCACACAGCTGTGCAAACGGTGGTACCGTGTGAACGAATGCGAAAAACCCTATCTTCTTATTGCAATGTTTATGTTTGTCATTATCGAGCGTTGAAAAAATCACATTGGTTTATTGCTCGAGCCTTTGAGACTGACCGACTTTATGGTGTGGGTGGCGGTCTTTGGGAGCTGTTCTCTGGTTGGTTAGGCTTGATTCTATTTTGGGGGTAGTATGCAGCCAATGGGATGCAACCCAACCCTCCTCGCCAGGTCAGTTTAAGAAGAAAAAGACAGTTTCCGGTTTGAAAGATTGGTGAATAGTGCAAGTTCATAGAATCAAAGTGAAAAAGCGCTAAGTGGAAGAAGGCAAGGAAAAAGAGGAATTTCAAAAACTAGACAAGTGAAAAAAATAAATAAAAAGGTATGTTGTTGGTGTTGAATACGCAAATTTTAATAGATTCTAAACATAAGAATGTGTGATCAATCCAGATGAATTCGACTCATGGGAGGGTTGCACGGCGGGCGGCTCAACTACGACGAAGGGCTGAGTTGAGGGTGCGATATCTTCAGAACGCGCGGGTGGTGTTGCGTATTTTGCGTGACAGTCAAATAGATCAGAACTTCGTAGACGAAACCGCAAACATCTACTATGAGATGGTGGAAAACATTACCCGTCAATATCAGATCAATGATCATTGGGCGATGCGTGCGGCCGCCACCACTGAAAACGTCGCAGCATCAGCCGTCCAATGCGCGGATATTACATCTTCCATGTCGGAAGATGCATGTGATTCGGATGCGGAGACGATACACATAAATAGGGAGAGAGAACGATCACCACCACCCGGTTCGGTCTCATCGGTGTATTCCCGATCGAGTCCGAGCTCACCATCATCGTCGAGATCATCATCTCCCGACATACCGCCACCGCAGCCGAGAGTGATTCCACTCGAACGACAACATATTCATGGATATGACTCGGAGTGACACCTCGACTCGTCACCCGGTAAGTTAATATCATTTTCATCACATACCGTTCGATTATTGCAATATACCCGTATGTTTCAGATACGCGTGGCATGATCGCCACCACATCTATGTAAATATAGCTTAAGTTTCAGTTTAATATATAGTTTTAAGAAAATTGTTATCCTAGAATAGGTTAGACTTAAGACTTTAGAATAGGTTAGACTTGAGAAATAGCGTATAAGAAAATTATTACTTCTAGAATAGGTTAGACGTAGGAAATATTGAATAAACAAAACATATATTATCGGATGATTCGCGTCATTGCTTACAACACCCTGTCACTCTTCGAGCATTTCAGCTAGTATAATTCGTATATAAGCTAAGAATTCTATTCCATTGTCGGTAAGGGGGAAAAAAAAGATCGGTAATCGTTACCATGATCCAAAAGCGAATCGGTAGTGGCGCCATCGCGCGACAGAAAATTGCAGCCATCCGATTGTCGGTAACGAAAGAACGGCAATCCATGATTCAGATTCGTTACCATCAGACTGCCGATTCGTCTACCATCAGACTGATCAGACTGCCGATTTGTCTACCATCAGACCGTCGATTTGTCGGTAACAGAAGATCAGCAATCCATGATTCAGAATCGTTACCATCAGACTACCGATAGCAGAAGATCGACAATCCATGATTCACGTTACCATGATTCGAAATGGCGCCATCGCACGACGGAAAATTGCAGCCATCAGATTGTCGGTAACAGAAGATCGACGATCCGTAATCGTTACCATCGGACTATCGGTATCGAAAGATCGGCAATCGTTACCATGATCCAAAATGCTAATCGGTAGTGGCGCCATCGCATGACAGAAAATCGTAACCATCAGATTGTCGGTAACTAAATCGGTAACCATGATCCAAAATCGTTACCATCGCGGCAGGTAACTTACCATCACAGTCGATACGTTACCGACTGCTTGATGGCCGGTAAAGAAGGCTGGATCCAGAACTCTCTTATTATATCTACTCAGGTGCTGTACCTGTGGACCGCAAAAATTGACTACTTGGAGATGATTATAAATAAACCGAGTATAATCGTCAATTAATTACGTTGATTATAGAACTGTAATGCTACAATTAATTATAGCATGAATCTTACCTGTTACTGTTTATTTCGAGTTCCAATGATTTGCTGACACGTAGATCACTAATACGGCGAAATATTATTTTCGTTTACGCGGAACACATATCTGCGGTGCAGGAGGAGACATTCTAACCTATTAGATATCATTTCATCGACAGGCTAGCAGATTAAATTGATTTAATCGTCTGTTGCAATCAATCACACGTAATTATTCTCAATCGATTGATTACTGATCCGCGTCACCCAGCTAGTTTTATGATTAAAGAATAACCTATAAACATCGCGGCCGATGCACATAGAGTCTCTACAGCAGCTGACAGCTTGCCGTCAAGGCTCGAAGTGTCAGAAATAGTGATATATATATGACAATCACCCTCAGTTGCATATAATGGGGCGTACGTTCGGCTATCTTCGGATCTAGGCATGTCGCTCATCCACGAAAACGCACGGTATATTAGGGTGGTATATATACCGTGAGAATCAGGTGAAACCGAATGGTCCATCCGCCCAGGCGCCGAATATTTGGTATTTTCATGGGGATAGCCCCACTCGTTGCACTGAAAATCCCTAGGGTGATCTTGGCGCGTGGTCGATGAAACTCGGCAGATCGACCGCGCGCCAAGATCACCCTAGGCATTTTTCAGCGCAACGAGTGGTTATCCCCCTAAAAATACCAAATATTCGGCGCCTGGGTGGATGGACCATTCGGTTTCACCTGATTCTCGCGGTATATGCTACTTTCCGATAAATCACGGATAAAAGATATTAGAGCAGCTTCTATACTTTGTAAATTATCAAACGTAACATCGAACGTACGGACAGTTATAGCATAGGTTCGCAACCTTATTTTGCCCACCGCCCACTTTAAAAATATTTTTTTTTCCTAAGGTCCCCCAATTTTTTTTACGTACCATCTGTCGTGCATCTGAAACAGCTATCGCCACGATTATATTTAAACGCGTTATATTATGTAGTCCTAAGAGAGGATATGACCCCTATCCTATTTTTGAGTTTAAAGAAGAATGGTTCAATGAGAACAATTGAAACGCATACTTAATTATATTGAGAAGTATTTTTATTAACATTCAAAAGACCCCAATTTTGTCTGGGTTCTCTACTGCCCCCCTGAAAGTCTCAAACGCCCATGAGGGGGCGTTATCGCCCACGTTGAGAACCTATGAGTTATAGCGTGTCAGTCTACCGATAGGGATGTCTCGGGTTTAAAACCCACGATCGACTACCATTTTTTTTTTCTTGCATCGTGGACGCTTCTATTGTTGGTTACTATCCAAACATATTATTTAACAGATTAACAACAACGGATAATTTAACTTGCTGTAGTAAGAAACCTTGTAATCTATGCATATATCGTGTATACGTATAAATATACTCCCAAGTCTTTCACGGATTAATATTAGTCTAAGATCCCGACTTAGATCGACCTTCACCCATCGAGTTTTCCCATGAAATTTGAATTTTGATAACATAATGTATTAATAAACAAAACTTGATTTGGTCGACATCCAATTTCCTGGCACAGCTATTTTTAATAAAAAATCAAAGGTGTTAATTTTATTTCATAAATGTAGGTATTGAGTTTCCGGATGGATTTATTACCAATCGAAAGTAAAATATGTATATAAACTGCCAAAGTTTGGTCGCCATTTTTGTTCCTTGCATGAAACTGGGTAGACAGGTATAAGGAGGTAACTTCGAATTAGTATTTTGTAATTATAGGGTTTTCTATATTGTTACATATGAAAATGTAGATAATTTTATTGCGGACACGATGGTATTTGGTCGACACAGCAAAAACTTGCAGAAGTTAGGGTCTTCAAGACTTAAAGTTCGGAAATTATAGAAGAGAGTAGGGTGCGACAGAGAAGCACTCTGTGTATAAGTTTATACTTGGAAGAAGGATGCCGAATAGCAGCGGCTTGTAAGGGGCCTACTCAGTTAAAGTAAGCACGCATGCGTATTTCACCATATGATAGTAAAAAAGCCTGACTTATCCTAAAGAGACCGCTACGTTTGTGAACATAATCCGCTGTTTATTATCTTGTTTTGTTTATCAATTTATGATGAAAATATGAAGAAGTCTTTTCTATGTGGTAAAAATGAACCGAATATAATCGACTTTCATAATGAAACATTTAAAAACTGCTCTGATAAGTTATTGTTTCGTAAAAGAAAAGGTTTCAAGTATCACGATATTGAGTTAACCAAAGAGTCAGCTACATCTTCAGGTTATCATCTATCGTGTTACAAAAAAGTAACGTCATTAACGCAAAAATATAATGAAGAATATTCTAATTTTCTTAGGAATTATGAGGTAAGTATAACATTTTTCTTAAATTCACAACAGTATTTCTTAATACTGAAAGTTGCAGGCATTACTAAATGTATTCGCTTTTTGTTTTTGTTTTTTTTTAATGAATTAATTATTATAAAAACAAAACAAAGAAATGCACGCATCGAAAATTAATAAAACTATATGTGTAATTTTTAAAATCATTTTTTTTTAAATTATTTATTCTTTAAAAAAATGTCAGAAAGTTATTGGATACTAGCTAACTTCAAGATCATAATAGTGTAAAGAACTTTTTCATTTATCCAACAAAATTACATTGTTAGGTAAATCCCAGTACATCCACAGCCAATCATCCACAATGTGAAAGAGAAGAGAATAATGCTGAAGCAGGAAATGCATCTCCTGTGGATTCGAACGAGGTATTAAAATATTTGCCGCCATTGACATCAACTGCGCGTAATTCAGTAGTTGATGAAAGGCCAGATTCAATGACGCCGACTCCTCATTCACCAGCACCTGGCGAATCAGCAACAGTACATGACATCACGAGATCAAGTCAAATGTTGGCTCCCTCTGCAGAAACTCTTTCACCGAGTCCATCAACTGCCAATGAAAGTGTAGTATGTCTGTTTTGCGGCCACAAGCAAAAGAACACTGGAAAGCAAAGGTACTATCCGATATTTCCTCAATCCGAAAAATATACAAAACAAATTACAACAATTGCGGAAACTTTAAATGATAATAAATTGCTCGAGAAACTGAAGAATCAAACTGTTGCCTATCACACAGTTTGTTTCACTGCTTATCGACAAACAGAGAAACGTTATACCAAGGAACACGAACGAACTAGTTGGCATGAAAATAGGGAGCTCCATAAATTAGCTTACAACAGCCTTGTAGATTTTATCGGAACAGAAATAATTGAAAATGAAAAAGTAATGTATTTAGCGCAGTTATTTAATAGATATAAAGCTTTGATATTAGAGTTCGGAGAAGGTCAAAGAAATTCCGAAGAAGTTGAAAGTTACCGACTGGAGACTTTACAAAAAAAAATGGAGAAGATTTTTGGTGACCGCCTGACAATAGAAGCATCTGCCAGACCGCGTTGCAAAAAAATAGTATACAAGACAGACATCGACATATCAGTAATGACCAATAACACAAAAATCTTGGAATCGAAAGAAGATACCAAATTTGAAGATGTTGCTTTTGATTTAAGACATTGTATTCAAAGTATCGAATGTAAATCGCTGCCAAATCGTCTGAGAGCTGATGATGTTATTGACGGAGAATGTAAGATCCCAGATAAATTATACGAATTCGTACGTAATCTCATCTGTGGACCTTCCAATTCTAATGACACTGTTAACGAGAACGCAGTCAAAGTGACGTCCTTATGCAGCGATATCATTTATACTGTTACAAAACGTCGATGTAAACCTGCAAAAAATCTGACCCTTGGATTAGCTATAAAGTCTCTAACAAATTCTCGGCAAGTAATCACGATGCTGAACAGATGTGGACACACGATCGGTTATAATTTAGCTGAAGAGCTCGAGACCGAAATGACATATACAGCAGTTCAGGATAACAAGATAATACCAACCGGTATCGACATTGAAAATGGAAGCTGTACTCACGTTGCGTTTGATAATTTTGATCGCTTCGTCGATACGACTTCGGGTAAAGATACAATGCACGATACTGTCGGAATAATATATTAATTTCCTGGTCCGAAAAATAAAGATCCTGATGACATTGAAGCTTCAACTTCTGTAGACCCGCTTGATGACAATAAAGAAGAATATGGACCTTCGTCACGGAAACGACGACGCTTCAATGAAATTTCCCGAGGAATCCAACCATATTATGCAAAACCACCAGTCAGCATGCAGATGCTTACCGTTGATTCCTTTAATAATGTAATCAATCAATGCAAAGGTGCCACAGAAATTGCTATTGATAAAGATTTATTATGGATTATATCGTTGTCGAAAATGGAATCTGTTCCCTTATGGTTGGGCTTCCACTGCAAGATTTTAACAGATTGCAGTGAAGTTCAAAAAGTGGACTACTTGCCTCCAATCAACGCTTCTCCAACGTCTCGTAATGTCGTCTGTGAAACACTAGTTATAGCGAAAGAAATAGCTGAAAAGTGTCAACAAGAAGCGATTATTGTGACTTATGATTTGGCCATTGCCAAAATAGCAATGGAACTCCAAGAAGCTGAAAAGCCCAAATTTGATAATGTCTTTGTAAATTTGGGCGCGTTCCACATGCAGGTGGCATATTTTCGAGCAATTGGGAAGTTTATAGACTCAAGTGGGTTAGTTGAAGTGCTAGTTCAGGCAGAAGTTTTAACAGGTGGCTCAATGAATAGCTTTTTAGGCAGCAAACACTTTAACCGTTGTAAGCGATTACATCCATTGACCGCCGCTGCGTTACACATATTGCACTTTGAGCAATACTTATCCACAACTCAAGTATCGCCCGAGATGCTGAATGAACTGTTGGAAACAGTTATCGACTCTACATCTAATCAAACTGTTCTTGATATCAATGAAAGAATTGAATTACCTGATTTACTCAATCGCATTATTAACGGTTATAAAGAGTTCTGCAATCGAACTTTGATAGGTGACCACGGGAAAACGGCTCAATATTATTACCAATACTGCGAGTTGATTAACTTATTTCTTCGGTTTTCTCGAAGCATTCGTACCAGCAATTTTGAACTATATTTGGACTCAATTTTCAACATGTCTGATTTATTTTTTGCATTAAACCAGCCAAATTATGCTAGATGGTCCTTGATGTACCTAAGCAATTTAATCAAGTTGCATGAAGAACATTCACCGCTGATCGAAGAATTTCGACGAGGTGCATTCGGAATTAAACGTACGAAAGCTACTTTTGCTAGATCGCCCGTTGATTTGACGCTGGAGCAAACCATCAATGCTGATGCTAGTAATCAATTGACAAGAAATCTTTCTGCGGACTCCATATCTGCGCGACAAAGATGAGCTCTTAGTCATAGTATAAGAACAAAAATATTGACTGTTGTAAAAGAGAATCTTGGTTTGGCACAAAAAGATGATACATCACATTCTTTACAAAAAAGCAGAATCAAAAAGGATAAAAGTAGTCTTGAAAGTATTATTAAAGCAATTAAACAGACGGTCAATCCATTTGATGAAACTATTGACAAAAATGTTTTATTTAACATCTCTACTGGTAAAGCAGCTTCTTCAGATGTTGCTGACTTTCTGCTTACTGTTAAATCCGTGGGAAATCAACAAAAGTTCAATTTCATAAACGGTTGCTTTTCAATTCCCGAAAGATTTAAAAAGGCTATACCGCGAAACAAAATTATTAATTTTGCATCACAGTGTACAACAAAAATTCAAGGAACTAAAAATCAACAGGCTGTGTTGAAAATGGAACGAGATATTTTTGGGCGCTTATAAGCAACCCGTAAAAAGCACCTTTGGTGCAAAAACCTTTCGCCTAGTTATATAAATGTATAGTTATATACAAAAATTCCTTCCTCGTAAAAAAAAACAATTAGAAATCAGATGCTATTCCCTAGTTGCCTAGTACCGACATCACGCTGATTTTTATTCGGATTGACAATTAGGCTTTTCATAACACGGTATTGACAGCCTTCTTGTCTTGCCACGTATAACCATAGAGGTAACGATAGGCGAATGACGCCTCCATTGGTTCAAACAGAAAACATACAAAAAAAAATAATTAAAAAAAATAAAAATAAACATTTGGAGGTAGTGGTACTAGGCGGGCCAATATTTCGTATCATTATATTAGGATTATTGACGTGGTTCAATCGCCGTTTACTTGTACTTGTATAGAAAAGGCCCGCCTAGTACCACTACCTCCAAATGTTTATTTTTATTTTTTTTAATTATTTTTTTTTGTATGTTTTCTGTTTGAACCAATGGAGGCGTCATTCGCCTATCGTTACCTCTATGGTTATACGTGGCAAGACAAGAAGGCTGTCAATACCGTGTTATGAAAAGCCTAATTGTCAATCCGAATAAAAATCAGCGTGATGTCGGTACTAGGCAACTAGGCAATAGCATCTGATTTCTAATTGTTTTTTTTACGAGGAAGGAATTTTTGTATATAACTATACATTTATATAACTGGGCGAAAGGTTTTTGCACCAAAGGTGCTTTTTACGGGGATATCACTACTTTTTGTAGAATTTGATTAATTAAGTATAATTATTCTCGTATCCGTAATAAATTGCATAAATTGTCGACCACTCTCTATATGAAATACATATACTATATTTATATATAGGGGAGGGTCGGGCAAAATGGACCGGTAAGAAAAAAAAAAAAAAAAAATGGTTACAAAATTCGAGTATGAATATGAACTTTATTGATACAATTGATGTGAAATTGACGAAAAATGTAGAACGTAAGAAAAAGAAACTAAAGACTAAAAAAATTAAAATAAAGAAAAATAGCAACATAATTCATTATGGCTTTCTAGTTTGCACACAATAATCATACTGATATTGAATGTTCTTCGAGTTTTCTTCAATTCCACATCAATTGTATCAATAAAGTTCTTATTTATACTCAAGTTTTTCAATCAACCAGTTTTCTCTTTTATCGGTCCGTTTTGCCCCAGCCTCCCCTATGTAGAAAGATAGAGAATTTCGTGCCTCTTCTGGCGTTCCATTGTCTACTGGATCCCTCGTATGAAAAATCAATCGCCCTGTGATTGTAACGCATGGGAAATTTCCACGTTAGTGCGACATGAATTAAGCAAATGTAATATTATCACAGCTTATTGCGTCGAATAAATATTTGAGCAAAAGGTTTTCCACATGAGAAAAGTATCTCGCAGAAATTATATAGTGTTTATTGCCTTCGCATAAAGATATCTAGAAATTTACTCATGAATCTTGGTATACGAGTATCGATAATAATAATCTTTATTCATTGATATTATTTATGTTAAAATGGCATAATGGAGGTCAAAAGTAATAACTTTTCCTTGAATAACTTCTGACCGAGTTGACGTACCAAAAAATGACTTCAGACCTTTTTTGTAGAGCGTTTAATTCTCTAGAAAAACATGCCAAGAACTTTACTGTACGACGTATCGTTCGTTAGTTACAAAAATGAGAAGGAACAAAAGTAGTTGTTCCTGTGTTATTCTTATGGGAAATCGAAAAGTGCGACGCGGGCCATCTTAATATTAATATTAAGAGCTTATATTTTAACAGGCCTATTTTAGTACCTAAACGAAACTTTTGAACTTGATTCCGAGTGGAAACAAAAATTTCAATTTATCTTATAAAGAATAAATCGTATCATACCCTATATGATCGTTTGCTGAATTATACACATAACATTACGACCAAAAATAAATTGACATAATAAAAAAGAAAATAAAAGATGGGGTATGATACCGTACTGTAGTTGATGGTTCAGTTACATTCCTTATCAGATATAAGCCATTAAAAAGGATCTAAAAAAAAAAAAACTAGTTGGTGAAAATAAAGAGCTAACCAAAGCGCCATCTGGCTACTGACGTCCGTACTTGGTAGGTCTCTTCTCTCTACATAGCCTAGTGAAGGCGACACTATGCTAATTTTTATACACATAGGTTTAGTGTCACACTGACCGAAGGAGATGATGAACACTCGACGAAAACAAGTATGATTTACTTGATCTAAAAACAACGAATAATCATATCTCAGCTCTGCGTTCACCGATTTAATCGAAATAGGGCTTAAATGAAAGCTCTTTTTGGCCACATCTTGCGATAAATATTACAATTCCGTATTTATAGCGAGACGGAAGAAATTAACGACCATAAATTACCGTAACGGCCGTTCAGCTCTCGTTCGGGTATATAGACTCGGTCGAGTCTCGCGCGGCGCATACAAAAAAATTTTTTTTTTTTTATATAACTAGGCGCGAGACTCTACCGAGTCTCTTGATTAGTCTTCAAAAACAAATTGATGTTGAATACTGTTTGTGATTTCCGCTAGCATCAATGCCACCAGCACTTTTCTCGTGTACCGGTGATATGTTAAAAACTGACAAGTCCACATTAGCAAGGTTATTAAAATCTCAAGTACAAATGACTCAACCAACCCAAATTGACGTTGAAGTAATAGATGGTTTCTATTTTTTACACCTTATCGGATCTTCCTTGCCCCAAACTTTTGATAAAGTTGCTGAATTAATTCTACTTGAACTTTGTTCAAGTAATGCAGCTGAGATCCATATTGTTTTCGATCGCTATTTAACACCTTCCATCAAAGATTCTGAAAGACAAAATCGACAAGGGTTTGATATTCCTTATAGCATAAAAGGACCCCGTCAAGCTAGACCTACCGATTTTTTGGAAAGTCTTAAAAATGATCGTTTCAAGGATGTTTTGGTTGAGTTTTCAGCAGATTATTGGGAAATCGATCATTTAGAATCAATATTGAAAATAAAGAAAGGTTTTATAACTGTTGGGCGTGAATGCTACTCGTATCAAATGAAGGATAGTCATGTCGTGAAAACTGAAGAAGTTGATTATAAATGTGATCATGAAGAAGCAGATACCAGAATTATGTTTCATATCAGTAAACTGCCACCAACTTCAAAAATTTTAGTCAAAGCTTCCGATACTGATGTTCCTATAATTTTGCTCGCCAATATACACAAGGTTCCACAAACAGGAATTTGGTTAGCAGGTTCAGCAACTAAAACAAACAATAAAGACCTCAACTGTATCAATTGCACAGACTTAGCATTAAAATTGGGACCCTCATTGTGATTAGGTCTTCCAGCTTTAGACGCATTTACAGGTTGTGACTATACTGCTGCTTTCTACAATAAAGGCAAACTCAGGCCTTTCAAAATTTTTTCTAAAAACGAAACCTACCAAAGAACTTTCGCGCAATTAACAGATGATGCTGACATTTTTATCAATAAGAAAATGGAGGTAGTCCAAGAGTTTACCGCGCTTATGTACGGCATAAAGCAATGTACGAGTGTAAACGACGCAAGATTTCGTATTTTTCAGAAAAATTATTCTGCTCAGAAAGATAACGAAGTATTTTTCAAAAGAGGAGTCCCCGTTCACTTATTATCGTAGAGTCATTTTTGTATCTATTTAGTTAATCATGACCGTAGAGTAGAGTTTCATTTAATTAATTTAATTTAGTTTTCTTAAATTATAATCCCTTACGCCAGGTAGCGGGCGTGACCCAAATTCGCGACCTTTTTCTTTTTTCTTTTTTTTCCAATAAATATTCTATTTTCCTAAGCCACGGTGTCTTTATTCTACGCCCCCACGAAATCCCTCTACCGTAGGTTAAGTAGCTAGTCCGCAACGAGAGAGGGAGAGAGGACTTCGAGCCCGGAGTCTGGCGCCCAACTCCCTTCCCCTAGGTGCCCCAGGTTTGTAGCCGGCTTCCGTTCCTGGATCACCCGAGTCCAGGAAATACTCGTTGCAAAGTGTACGGTGAGAAAAAAAAAATAGTCGATCGTGGCTCTTGAACCAGAGACATCCTGATCGGTAGGTTGACGCGTCGCGTCATTCGATGTTACATTGTGTTTTACGCTCGAGGTATGCACCCTCGATTTCTCGGAAAATACGCTGCATCCACGCATATGTTCTTTGGGGTTTGAATGAGCAATGTTCATTGTTACAATCACGCGTTGTCAAGTCCGGTGTCTCTCCTTTTATATTTACAATTATTCTATTTATAATGATGTTTATAATCACGATTTATTTGTATTTATTCACAGCCTGCGGAATTGAATGAATCAGAAGAATTTAAAAAACAAGTATTTTGCTGTTATTTTTATAATTATTTATGTTTATAATAAATGTAATAATATAACGGTAAGATGCTTGTTCTGTGAATTTTTCTGGTTGTATTCAATTCGGAAAACTGTAAATCATTCTGCGTATTTTACGAATGTGACAGGTTATTTCTTAAGAATGTATGAATTAAAATCTTTGCTTTATATTTAAATAAGAAAAGTGCTAGTAAACTATCACTTTGTACATTTATCGAGTCTCAATCAGGGACTTTTCATCTTTTACGAACTGCGAGTCGTTTCTCGTTAAGGGGGTATTCTAGTTTAGAGGCTAGATTTTGAGGTGATTTTACGGACGTAATAAAAAAAAAACACTAAACATTTTTACTATGAATTTTTTATCAGTTTTTTTTATTGACATTTTAAAAGTATAAAAATGTATTTAAAATTGAGAAGAAATCAAAATTGAAATTGATACAGGCCGGTGAAGTGGGAACTAAAAAAAAAAGGTGTCTCCTGGTTGACGTGATTCCAAAACTCCCGGTGATCTGAAAAATAAAATTTTGGTAAATTCCTAAAAAACAAAGATGTAGAATTATCCGGACCTAGGCGATTTAAAAAAAAAAAAATTCTACAAAATGGCGTCCATCTGAAAGAAGAGGTCATTTTTTTGCCTTCTTTTTTCAACTTTGAAGATTTTTATAAAATGGTAAAATTTTTCTTTCAAAAATTCTTACGTCAGGTTAATTTTTATGGTATTAAAAAGGTCTGTACCAAATTTCAAGTAAATCAGTGCATTATAACTTGAGATATCATGTCAACCGTATCGAAAAAAGTAGTTTCGAGAAAAACGCGTTTAAACTTTGGAGTCTCATTTCGGGTAGTCTGACATGAGTCGTTTAATGGTATGTTATACTTTAATTTTTTTTCGATCAGCGATCCCTGCCTCATACAATGTTCCTTCTTCCACCTCAAAAGCGACATTGTTTGCAGCTCGTTCAGCCATTCGAGCAGTTCTAGTTTCTTTAGAAGCTTCAGAAGCTCGTGACTCGGAGCGGTTAATTCGTTGTTGATCGCGTTTGCCGGCGAATGCATGACTAAAATAACTAGAACTCCGAAAATAATTCGAATTTACAAAAATCCTCTCAGAGGCTTATTCTTAAAGGTCAAAACTTTGAAAATATGAAGGAAAAAAAATCGATTTTTTCAAATTTCTAGACTAGGATACCTCCTTAACTCTCGCGCTGTCACCTACGCGCAGGGAAGCCAGGCGACGGTGAATTAAAACATTAACAATTATTCAACCATTGATTCGATTAAAGTAAAAGTTTCCAGAAAACTTATTGTTACCTTGATAAACCACTTTCTCATAGGAAGTCTTCGGTTGCTTCAAATTCGTTCGACTCCGAAAGCGCTTGAAGATATCCATAACTGATTTTTACAAGCGGTGGAAAAAATATAAATAACTTCTTTGTTGAGAACAGTACTTGCCTTTTTCTTGTTCAATCAATCGTGAAACACCATTAACATATGATTTCTGCAAATTTGATTTTAAATTTCTAAAAATTGGGTAAGTTAGCGCGAGTTTGAGTTAAAAAAAGCAGAAAATTTTCTACTTCACAAAAAACAGGTTTTTTGTAAATATTTCGAAAATTACAAAAGTTAGAATTTTCTCGACAAGGGAAAAAATATGTGAAATTGAATTTCCTGCGAAAATACATGTTTTATAAGAAATTATTCATTTTTTTCCAACTGGTCAGGGTGAGTTTCATTCTCACACGGCCGCATTGATCATCCGTTGAGGGTATCCGAGGGGGTCCCATGGTGGGGGTAAGAGCACACACGCATGTACACACCTACGAGTGAATTTCGCACGTTAAATTCTCGAGAATAAAGAATTACTTCAAAAATCTGATGTGTGCGAAATGTTCGTTGATTAATATTGTTTTGGGTGAAATAGTGGTGTTTAGCCACAAATGAGCTTGAAGCTGTGATAAAATATATTATTAAGAGATATAGCGTCGCGAGGCGGCGGCCAGGTAGTCGCCAGTTTACGTCGAGATATGGCAGTTCCAGGTTGGCCCACATAAAAGCCATATAACATCGCGAGGTGGCAGCCAGATAGTTGCCAGTTTACGTCAAAACATGGCAGTGCCAGCTTGGCCCACATGAAAGCCATATAGCATCGCAAGCTGGCGGCCAGGTAGTCGCCAGTTTACGTCGAGACATGGCAGTGCCAGGTTGGCCCACATAAAAGTCATATAGCGTCGCGAGGTGGCGGCCAGGTAGTCGCCAGTTGATGTCAAGATATGGCAATGCCAGCTTAGCCCACATAAAAGCCATATAGCATCGCGAGGTAGCAGCCAGGTAGTCGCCAGTTAACGTCGAGAAATGGCAGTGCCAGCTTGGCCCACATAAAAGCCGCATAGCGGCGCAAGGTGGCATCCATCTAAATGCCAGGTCGCGACTTGACATGAGATGGATATTCGGAAGCTACATCGGCTATTCACGTAGTTGCCACCTCGATTCAACATAATCAAGCCATGTTGGCTAACCAGATTATTGCCATGACAAAAACCCATATTGAAGCGACGTTGCCGCCACATTGTTGTCGAACCTCGACCTTTAATATGGTTTGTCGATACTATTGCCATGTTAATGCCACGTGGCATTAATGTGGCATGTGGGCTGGCCATGTAGAATGTTACCCGGGAAGTTATTGTGAGTTCTTTGCAAGAGATAATATTCTAGGACTCCTGGTGAAATTAATTAAGTTAGTTTTCTAATACGGACTAGGGAGAGCGAAGCTCAACGTAGCCGCTTTTTTCAGACCTGGATGCTGTAATCAGCACCAAGGCTGTACAAGACTTGGGCCGACTTTATCTAACCGAGGCAGTATCCTGACTTGGATGCAATAGACGCACCGAAGCAGATATCTGACCTGGGCAGCGTTTGTCAAGACCGAAGCTTTATATAAGCTATGATTTGATTGGTTAGTAAAAGATTAAAGTCAGAAAGGTGGTTCGGAAAATGAAAACCCGGCAAAAACATTGTGAATGTCAAAAATTACAGCCGAGTTCTAAAATGGTTTCGACGGCTAAAAACTCCGAAACATTATACTCTTTTCAGCGATAGATTAGTAACATCATTTCGTTACACAAAATAGTACAAAATAATACGTGAAATCAGGTAGCGAAGCCGAGCGTTCCCTCAGTTAATTTTCATACTTGAAATTATGTTTTTCAAATGCTAATCAATGGAAGTGAATGGAAAACTAATAGGATCATTCGTTACCTTTGACAGAACAGCATATTGGCGACATGAAATATTGCTGCAAGAAGTTAGCTCGTATGAGGATACGAACTCAGCGGGCATAGATTGTTCTGAAAATTATCAATTGCACTTTTCTTTTTATTTATTTTTCCTAGCCACTCCGTAACGATCACACCCACAAAATTGTTTTGAACATGATCAAAGACTGTTTGAACATTTTCGGCATTGATGATATTTATCATTGTAGACTGAAACTGCGATATAATAGTTTTTTATATGACAAGGGCGCGGAAAGTCCTCGTCTTCGGATCGAGCGGCACTTTCACACTCGTCACGAAGTCCCTCTATGTGCCTGTGCCCTACGTCCTATATTTTCTTTCAGATTTAAAAATTATAAACATTTTCCATGCACTAGTGCTGGGAAAGCTCAACGAAAATCGTGTTTTTCACAAGAGGTAGTGCATAAATAAATAAATGAAACGAGTGAGTAATACGTTAGGAATTAAAATTGAATTAGAAAAATACCTATAGTGCGTTCATAACAAGAAGTAATAAGTCCAGGCACGATGATCTTAGTAATTTAAATTCAAATTCGTGTTTTGAAGAAGAATCCTACATGCTACTAGGATCATTCGTTACCTTTGACAGAACAGCATATTGGCGACAGGAAATATTGCTGAAAGAAGTTAGCTCGTATGATGATACGAACTCGGCGGGCATAGATTGTTCTGAGAATTTTGAATTGCACTTTTTTTAAAATTTATTTCTTCTAGCTACTCCGTAACGATCACACCCACAAAATATGTATGATATTTTTCAAGCTCTAGATCGCACTTTGTCGATATGGCATTATGTATATGTAAGTATTGCTGAATGAACAACGGACATTCCGTTACAAAATTGGTCTCGCGAGCTTGAATTATAGCGATGTTATTTCATTCTAAACCTGAAATTCATGTACATGAATTCATTTAACACTTGTATCAACGTTTTTGTTCCTCATTGAACGTAAGTAATTCAGAAACTAGGACCGACAAGGTGGACCTTTTCATACCGGTGATATATTACGAAAACAAAAGTTTCTGGAATGAAATTCAAGACAATACTAATAATAATACTTATTGATGTCTTGATGTCAATGACTTCGTATATTGATTGGGGTCAATTTTTTTGATGCGTGGTCGGCTTTGTTCAACAACTAATAGGGAGCGAGATATCGATAGAGTCAATTTCCCTTCCAAATTTAAAATCAAACTGTGCATCGGATCGGGAAATAGAGGTGTTGCGGGAAAGTGTCTGAACCATAGGATCTTGACACCAAAAACTATGGAGTGCAAGACCTAGACACCGAAGACTACGTGGCGCTAGACCTGGACACCGGAAACTACGAAGCGAAGGACCTGGGCAGCGAGATTTACGGATGGGAGGACCTAGATACCGAAAACTATGGAGAAGAGAACCTGGATACCGGAAACTACGGAGCGGAATACCTGGACACCGAAAACTACGGAACGGACGACCTGGACATTAAAAGGATGACCCTATCAAAATGTTCACACATCAATAATAATAAAATAATAATGATGATAATCATACATATATGTTGTAACGGGTATTTCCTGGACTCGGGTGATCCAGGAAGGGAAGCCGGCTACAAACCTGGGACCATGGAAGGCTAGGGGTAGTGGTTGGGCGCCAGACTTCGGGGGAGAAGTCCTCTCTTTTGCTCTGGGGGCCTTCCGACTAGCTCGCTAGGATAGAGGGATTTCGTGGGGGCGTAGAATAAAGACACCAATGGCTGATGGAAAAATAGAATGTTTATCAAAAAAAAAGAAAAAAAGAAAAAGGTCGCGAATTTAGGTCACGCCCGCTACCTGGCGTATAAAATTATAAATTAATGAAACTAACTTAGATTAACTTAAAGTGACTCTACTCTATCTTCTGAATGACAATAGCTCTACTAAATTAAATGAACTGAAGGGGACTCTAACTAACTCCGACGCCCAGCCTAGGCTCGTAGGCTCGCTCTCCGGCTACGTGACAGTCATCTGTCACGACAGCGGGATTGCGTGTCGGGCTCAACGTCTCACGACTGAGTGTCGCGGCTCGCTCTCTAGCGGCGGCGGTGAAGTGGTGGGGATGGCTAGGGGAAAGCGGCGGCGCTCCGACTCGCAGCAGCTGAGTGCGACGCGTGACGTCAGGAGGCCGTGGCTCTGGTGCGTCGGCGCGGTGCTCTCGGAGATCGGCGCAGCGGTGACCAAAACTGGCACGGCTACGCGCCCGGCAAACACCACGTGACTCGTTCGAACGGTCAAATCCAACGGTTCGCGTGGAACGGTTGAACTTTTCACGCTGGAACGACGCGAGGCTCAAGGGGGTCATTCTAAGGGTGCGGGAGGTACTACTGGGGTGAACAAATAGACGTGATCAGACGGATCGGATAGATCCTACCTGGGTAAACGGCGCTCGGGCTTGCTCCGGTGCGGCGGTCTGACGTCGAGAGACGGCTCGTGGTCCGGGGAAAGGCAAGGATCGTTATATCAGTCCAGGCGGTCAAAAATCCAAATCCAAGTCAAGTCCAGGGCATAGCAGGGTCACACAATCAAACGGGGCTCACACAACACAAACTCCACTCTCTCGCATAAAACTCTTCTATCTCTCTCTCTCTAAACCTTCAAAAACGATTTGCACGAGGCTCACTCTGGCGAAGGTCAAAAAGCAATGAGGGTGATTTCCGCTATCTCTAGTACCAGCCGGCTCCGTTCGGCCTGAGAGCACTGGCGGTTGCCGGTTCGCTGCGTGCAACGGTATTTGGCCAAGATGGCTCCGCAGGGCGAGGCGGCACCAATTTAAATCGGGCGGCGGAGCTCGCGTACGTCGGTAAGGCTGGGGGAGGAGGAGGTCGAACGTTTGCCACGTTACAATGTATGAAAATTAGCAGTATTATATTCGATCGATATCATGAGACTCGGAACTAGTGACGTCATTCTCATTCTCAAAATATGTGCATATATAAATAATCATCATTACATGAATAATTCAGTTATGCGTGATCGATTATTGCTAAAAAAAACACTAGGGGGCGAGAACTAATGACAAGAATACCCCTTCCAAATTGCAAGTTCATAAGTGCAACGGTTCGACAGATATCGCGGTCCCAAGAAAAACGTTCTGCAACGAAGAAGAAAAAGAAGAAAAAGAAGAAGATTGTGTTTTTCGATCAACTTTGACGGTCAATATCTCCGAAACCACTTAGTCGATTCTGTCGAACTTTTGCGAGCAAGGTCAAGTCGGGAGGGCCTTACGCCCCTATGAATTTTATTAGAAAATAATCAGCAGTTCAAAAGATGTGACAGATTTTTTACAAGAACAAGAGCTTGCTCGGGTAAATGATTCGTGGCTGCCGCGCCGAGTTGTAGGGGGGGAACTCAGTTGCGATTTGCTGCCGCGAATCTTGATCATGGAAGGTGATTTTTGATGTATGCGATACGAATATGTAAAATTGACTTTTCCAGATACGTTCGATGGAAATCTAACCTAGCCGACACCTCTACCGATATGCCTATTTTAGATGACTACAGTTTTACGATAAATCTGCGTTCTAACTTCACGAACTTTGATGCTTTATGATGATGTGCAGCTTTTGAGATACTGTTCAAAAAATGATAATCCAGTTGCACCTTTGGACAATGTATGGATGGACCTACCGTATATTGGATGAATATTTTACAACCGGTAGACATAATATAATAGTTTTTCAAGGAATTTCTTCGCCCTACGCAGTAAGAAACGCTGTATTTAATCATTTTTTACCTTGAATTATGAATTTTGGCGATCGTACTTGCAAAGAGTATACTTTTTAGGGTGCAAACACTTTCTTTTTTCTAGGACAGTCTATTTCCAGTCAAGATAAGCTACGAAACTGTAATATGTTGCAACGTCGTGAAGTAATGCGAAAGGCGCTGAATTCTGATATAATTTTCCAATTTGGGCAACGTTAAACCTGAAAGGGCCTATGAGATTGAATGAAGCATGGTGAGTCTCATATTTTGACCCAAGTAAATACCCCTGGTAGTTTGGTCCAAAAGCGTTACCCGGAGTTCCGACACTCTCTTTGTAAGTACCAGCAACACCCCGGAGAAACCGAGACACATAGAAAGATTGATTGATTGATTAGTTTATTAATATGCCCTGGGACACCTTGGGGCAAAAAGAGAAAAAGTACAATATCAACAGGAAAAGAGAAAATAATAAACATGATGATAGCAGAAGAAGCAACGGATCAGCAACACATCAGCAACACATGCTGATATACATAGAGAACAAAACAAATGAGTTAGAATTAGAAAACAGAGTAACGATACTAAGAATAAAATAAGATATGCAGAGTACGAAAATAAAATGAAAGTAAAGTAAAACAAGAGATGGAACATGGAGTCCGATACCGCTAAAATATAGTATTAAAATAAGCAGACTTAAAAATAAAGATAAAAATAGAATAGAGTACATAAAACCATAAAGAATGAAATGATAGAGTAAAACAAGAGTTACAACACGGAGTTCAGTACAGCTAAGATATAAACAAAATAAAATAAAATAAAATAAAATAAAATAAAATATAAAAATAAAACTAGACTTAGAAAATAAGAAGTAAAAATAGAATAGAATAAAGTACATAAAACCATAAGTGGGTCTGAAGGTAGACTGAGTAGAGAAGATTGGAGAATTTAGCCAAGCGCCAGGAACCAAAACTAACTAAAGAATTGAAATAAAGCACAATCAGCAAAGTGACTAGGTTGATCCGGTGTCGCGCGCGAAGAGAAACTCAAAGAGCCTACGTTTCAAAACCACCAACGAAGAGGAGTCGACAATCTCCGCAGGTAACGAGTCCCGAAAGTAGGCTGCCGACAGGTGGAAGGAGTTTCTCAGGGTAACAGTTCTGTGTGACCCAAGCCCAACCTTCCGAGCTTAACAAGGAGACGGAGGTGATCCACCGTGTCAAACGCCTTGCTGAAGTCGAACAAGACCAGAATGGTCACACATCTGTTGTCCACCCCCTGCCTTACATCCTGGCACAACCGCAGCAATGCTGATTGGGTGCTAAACCCTTCCCTGTCCCGGACTGTCGCGGATCGAGGACGTTGTTGGCTTTCACGAAACTCAGGATCTGCCGATGGACGATGCGCTCAAAGATTTTGGATATCTCACTAAGATTTGCAATCGGGCGGGTGTCGGAAGGAGACCGCGGGAGATTGACCTTCAAGAGAGGGCGGATAAAGGGCCGTTTCCAGCAAGAAGGAAAGTAGCCGTGATTCAGGCAGCTGTTAAACACGGCGGCAAGCAAAAACGAGAGACACGGTAGCCTCGTGGATGCTGAACAGAGAAATCCCATCGGGGCCCGACGCGTGCGACGGCCTGGTGGTCGACTTAATAAGTAAAGAAACTTGTTCAGCACTGACGAAGGAGAATTGAAATGAAGGGGAGTCTTCGTGAGGGGCATCTGAGGTGGAAAGGAGATGTACAAAGGCATCCCAGGAGCATGCAGGATTGATATTGGAGACAGCCGCGAACGCCTCGTTCAGCTCATCCGCAGTGAAAAAAGTAAGCAGGGAAGTGAGTCGAGGCCGAATGAGTCCCAGGTTAGCAAGCTCAATCCACAGCTTGGAGCAGTCCGTAACTGCCGATAGCCTACTCCTGGCGTATTCGTCGGCGACGCGTCAGATATCAGCTGAGAGAGAGGTAAATAGCAAACCCTAAAGCGCTCCCAGATCGCTTCGCCTGCTTATACAGTGAGTTTCTCACACGTATACGTGCCCTAAGGTCGTCGGTCAGCCACGGCGCATGGGGTTAGAAAGAGACTGTAAGGGCAAGGAAGTATACTAGTAAAGAAGAGAAAAAAGAGCGAAAATACTATGAGCCGATACACAAGCCTACTGAGAATTCAGCAGAAATGCATGCAGATCCCTCTTGAATGTGAAAAGGAGCTGGACGGAAATAATATCAGCAGGAAGCGAGTGGCAAAAATAAGCCGTATTCAACGCGAAAGAATTTCGAAGCGTGGAAGTGCGGTGCAGAGGTATGGAAAATATAGAGGGGATGAGGAGACGGGATGGACGAAGTGACGGTGAAGCAGGAATAAACCGATCGGAAATATATGGAGGAGCACTATTGTGAAGCATTTCAAAAATGAAGATGCCAAGAAAGTATTTCCTCCTATTGGCAATAGTGAGCCAAGACAATCTGTTACGATAAGGGGAAATGTGCACGTCTCTGCGAAGATTAAAGATGAAGCGAATGCATCTATTTACAAGCCTCAAGATGACGCACTTCACTTACAAAGGGAAGCGCAGTGCCATTAACCAGGATACTAGGAAGAACAGAATAATCAATTTGATTGATAAACGCGCCACTACAAAAAACAATGACCTTCGACTTAGCAAGATTTAACCTAAGACCATGACTTGAGGCGTAGTCAGCAATGTAGTTCACATTGGGGGTCAGATCAGCCAGTGCACCCGCCAAGACATTTGGATAGCAGGTGAGATAGATTTGTGTATCATTCGCATACGTCAGGTAGTGAGTATAGCGAAGACCAGCACCAATATCGCGGATGAAAAGAGAAAAAAGGAGAGACCCCAACACAGATCCCTGAGCAACGTCGATGTTGGTGCCACGCCAAGGAGAGATGGCACCCTTATCAAGATTCGCGGCAGCGAATCGCCGCAAAGTACACGATTAGCCCAATATATTATGTAAAGTGGGTTGGCGAGCGCAGCCAAGAATTATTTACCCGAGGCGACGCTTTATACCTGTAAACATAGCGTTATATCTCCCGAATGAGTGAATATTATTGGATGAAATTTCCAGGGTTAATAGTCCCAGTCTGAATGAGCTTGCTGTCCAACTTTGAACGAAATCAGTCGTATGGTTCCGGAGCATTAATAAGTCAAAGTTGATCAAAATACACAATCTTCTTCGTCTTCTTCTTCTCCGCCCTATTTTTCGCAAGACGCTTGCTAGGGACCACGATATCAATCAAACGGCTGTATGTATCAACTTGAGATTTAAAACACAGCTATTCTTCATCGAAATCTAACTCCCTGTTAGTTTTGGTGCGAATCTGTACTCCCACTCGGTCGATAGATTTTAATAAAGTCACAAAGCGCTTAGTACGGCAAAATGGCCGCCTGATAGCGTTTATTAAATTTTATAGGTATATTTTTCACGGGGTGATTCAGGTTGGACACACCACTTTAGGTAGGTGCATCCCTCCTGAAAATCTAATAAGACTCAATTTCCTTTACCAAAACTTTGAGGGGCCAATAGTTTCCGAGCTACAGAAGATCTTAGTTGACTAATCACAGAGCTTATGAAGACCAAGCAGGGCTGGTTCATTCAAGAGTGTAAGTCGAGCAGTGCCCGCGGCGAATCGATTTTTATTGTACGACGTTTCAGTTAGATTTCTAGATGAGTATGACGGCGTCATCGCCTGAAGATATCTTTGTACGGCATTCACCTCCGTCTTGTCACACAGTGGGACGAAACCCCAAAAAAGCGGCCAAAAATCAAAATCGCATTCAATTCGGATGAGACTCTGTACTCGAGGGTTTTCGGGGTCGCTGATCACGAATCCGAAGTCAAAAGTCTGAAAAACAAAATGACGGATCCAACACGGCTACAAATTTCTTGAAAACTCATTCAATTCGGGTGAAAGTCTGTACTCGGGGGTTTTTGGGGTTGCTGATCACGAATCCCAAGTCAAGAATCTAAAACCGAAATGGCGGATCCAAAACAGTGGACATATGTGGTATAATGATGTCAGATTTATCAGATAAAAGCTATGGAAGGGTTCTCGAGGTCATTGATTACGAATACGAGGCGAAAGAATATTAATGTGCATCATATAAAATTTATTCGTGAATACTCAAGAAAAATTCATACATATAAAGGAAAAAAGGCATTCTATTTTTCAGCAAAAATATTACTAGAATACAATTTCTTCGTCGGATTCGTCGTCAAATTCAGAATCATCTTCTGCTGTAGATTGACTTGTTATTGAAGGTGGGATTAACAATTCTACATTTTCCACAGATAAACTACGCATTTTTTTTTCTGTGGCAATTTACGGATACTGGAAATGTACGGATCAGATGTTACCATGAGCCGATTCCAAATATCTTCCATTGTTTTAGATCTCGAACACTTCCGTAGATAATGTCCTCCGATACTTTAGATGTCCTTGTTTCGAGCTTCTTGAGCATCTTCGAATAGTTGGCTGATTGGTAATAATGCATGAGCTATTATTTCTGGACCATGGATGAGAAATTTGTGTACCCAGGTAGGCATATAATACCACGGGTGAAGTTCGACAAATAGTCGCGCAGTTTCCATGGTATATTCTCGAAATTTTTTGATATTAATCTAATGGCCACTCGAAATAGCCTGCAGAATAGCGTAGAAGCATGTGATTAATCTTTCGTTGACTCCCGTTATCATAGCAGACACACTTGAATTTTCAAAAAAGTGCCGAGCTGTATTTCCGTCATTAGTGCTGCCGAATCCAGGCTTCGGAAAATCGACGATTAGTCCTAATTGCGTGAGAAAGCCCTTTCGAACAACCCTCTTGCTCACTTCTACAATTCGCTTTTCTTCCTCAGTACGTGCCTGCCACTTTTTGATTTTAAATTTGTAGGACAAATGTAAACAGCATTCGAAAAAACGTATCCACGCATGCAATGTAGATAGTCCAAACTTGAAATTCTCTTCGTTGACTTTTCTTTGTAGAAGAGACCGATGTCATTAAAATTTTTGGATGTAGTTCCACATAAGTAGCAACGTTGAGCAGACTTCGTAGATGTCAATGCGTTACAAACTTTCTCATCGATCATTGTTAATATCATTTTAAATTCAACTGAAATTTCGTTCTGATTTACAATTGTTTCGTAAGGAACAAGTGCTTTCATCTGGTCATTGATGTAGCGTTCTTCGTTAACTGTTGATTCTATGTTTTCGTGCAGAAACTGTAATCTTAGTGGTCTACAGAATCGAGGAGACGAAGGCCTAGGGTTCTTCCAAATCACAAATTCGGCATCCGATTGACGATTGAGAGATACGAGTTGTAATGGCACAACTGAAGTGAAGTACACACTTAAATCCGAAATGCTGTCGTCTTCAAACTTTTGCTTCGTCCAGAGCTTCCATCGCAGCCCCACTTGCAAATAAGGGACATCTTTTTAACATTTCCGTCAGCTATACTCGAAATAACTTCACGTTAAAGTAATATAATACGCTGAACTGTATGATCCAGTAAAGCCTGCAACTGAACTTCTGCTTTGCTCTCTATAATAGTAATAGCCGTTTGGGGTGGATAACACAGTTTTTTTGCTTCTGCTACTTTGGAGTAATGAGGAACCTTACGATAATGCTACCCAATACTCAGTGATCTCAGTGCTTGGTAATCATTCTTCGACATTTTACGCTCCACCAAATAGGAAAGTGCAGCATCTGCAGATAATGTAACTTCGGGTTTTGTTTCCAAAGATTTTCTGTACTTCGAAGCTCTCGTTAGACTCGTCAGCGTTGCATCCTTCACAACTTGCGCAGCATCCAGTTGTCCTGAAGCTCGAAGGCTCATTTGAGCGGCATATGCCAACTCGTTCGTAGTCAACGTTGCACGTGTTACGTGCATAACTTAGTTACCTGCGTTCTCCCTGAATATTCTTTCAAATTAACAATTATTTAATTAATTCTTCGAAATCAATAATTATTAAAATTATCGCCTTATTCCTCGAAGCATTAATTATTAACCCTATATTTCTTAAGTTACATAGGGAACGATAGCCGAAAGCTAAACTCAATATTTCTCTTCGCACTCGATACTTATCTTTCAAAAACAATTTAGACCTCCCATATACAATAACCGTCACGCAGTTGCCGATATCGAGGCCTGCATAGCATCACCCGAAAAGGACAGTGGAGTAAGGAGAGGCAATCCTAGGAAACCCCTAACTATTGCTGCCCCTTGCTGCCACACTGATATATTCATAAGTAAACGTATCTTCTCTCTCTCTCTCTCTCTCGTGATTATATATTGTGCTTATGCATGTACTACTGACTGCTCACTCTGTCCATGTATTATTTCTTATGACTCTGTATACTTTGTTTCTGCGCTTGAGGGGATGCTATCTCAGAGCGCCTAATAAATGTCTCTCTCTCTCTCTCTCTCTCTCTCTACGCTACCGACCGTAGTAGCGTAGTGCTAGCACTCGAGACTGCGGAGCGGGAGGACGTGGGTTCGAGTCCCCGGCCTGTCGAGGAAGACCTGAGCGGCAGCCCGCAAAATTGTAAGACGGGTCACAACGTTCAGGCGCTGAATTGATGGGCTGAGGATTAGAGCTTGGTCCGGCTACACTCGGACAAGGTTTTTTCGGCAGTTTTCCCTTGTCCTTCGTGCGAATGCGAGTGTTTCTATATCTAACTGCCACCGCTTACTCCCCTCACTCACTTACTCCCCTCACTTTGCAAATGTAATTGTAATAATAATAAAGAATTTTCATTTTTTTTTTTCATTTTTCTCTCTCTCAAATCACATAAAAACTGTGAAAAACACAGTAAATTAGTAATTAATTATATTAAAAATTATATAGAATTCTTCTAAATTAATGAATGGATGAATGTGTGTGAAATTCCATTATAGGATCAAGCTGTGAATGGAATTAAATATAATACATCTGAGCTAGTGTGAGTCGACTCTAGGTGAGCTGTTGAACGGTTGAGGACCGTGCGATAAATTCTTCTTTAAACTTATATTCATTCGCATAAATACTTCATTTCGACAAAAGATATTTCATTAGACTATCTTTCGGACAATCCAAATAAATCAACTTTCTTACTAAATTCGTTCTCAATTAACGGGACGCATCAGTTAACGAACGACATAGCGACGAGGTTCCTGCGAAGGTGAGGGCAGCACAAATTTCCACCCTTCTCTAGCCGTTTGACGAAAGGCCAAGTCGACCCAAAGCTAAGTCACTGCGTTTCGTTCACCAACTTTCATTTTCTTTATTTTAACATAGTAACAATGTATATACTATATATACGTGTAGATGGGTATAATCCTATACACATGTATATCCCTTCGCTTTACCCGTTTACCAGTATTCTGTTAGGACCAGTATACCTATAGATATTTCTTTCTTTGTAAGTAGATATAATAAGAGAGTTCTGGATCCAGCCTTCTTTACCGGCCATCAAGCAGTCGGTAACGTATCGACTGTGATGGTAAGTTACCTGCCGCGATGGTAACGATTTCGGATCATGGTTACCGATTTAGTTACCGACAATTTGATGGTTTCGATTTTCTGTCATGCGATGGCGCCACTAGCGATTAGCATTTTGGATCATGGTAACGATTGCCGATCTTTCGATACCGATAGTCCGATGGTAACGATTACGGATCGTTGATCTTCTGTTACCGACAATCTGATGGCTGCAATTTTCCGTCGTGCGATGGCGCCGTTTCGAATCATGGTAACGTGAATCATGGATTGTCGATCTTCTGCTATCGGTAGTCTGATGGTAACGATTCTGAATCATGGATTGCTGATCTTCTGTTACCGACAAATCGTCGGTCTGATGGTAGACAAATCGGCAGTCTGATGGTAGACAAATCGGCAGTCTGATGGTAACGAATCTGAATCATGGATTGCCGATCTTTCGTTACCGACAATCGGATGGCTGCAATTTTCTGTCGCGCGATGGCGCTTCTACCGATTCGCTTTTGGATCATGGTAACGATTACCGATCTTTTTTCCCCCTTACCGACAATAGAATAGAATTCTTAGCTTATATACGAATTATACTAGCTGAAATGCTCGAAGAGTGACAGGGTGTTGTAAGCAATGACGCGAATCATCCGATAATATATGTTTTGTTTATTCAATATTTCCTACGTCTAACCTATTCTAAAAGTAATAATTTTCTTATACGCTATTTCTCAAGTCTAACCTATTCTAAAGTCTTGAGTCTAACCTATTCTAGGATAACAATTTTCTTAAAACTATATATTAAGCTGAAACTTAAACTATATTTACATAGATGTCGTGGCGATCATGCCACGCGTATCTGAAACATACGGGTATATTGCAATAATCGAACGGTATGTGATGAAAATGATATTAACTTACCGGGTGACGAGTCGAGGTGTCACTCCGAGTCATATCCATGAATATGTTGTCGTTCGAGTGGAATCACTCTCGGCTGCGGTGGCGGTATGTCGGGAGATGATGATCTCGACGATGATGGTGAGCTCGGACTCGATCGAGAATACACCGATGAGACCGAACCGGGTGGTGGTGATCGTTCTCTCTCCCTATTTATGTGTATCGTCTCCGCATCCGAATCACATGCATCTTCCGACATAGAAGATGTAATATCCGCGCATTGGACGGCTGATGCTGCGACGTTTTCAGTGGTGGTGGCCGCACGCATCGCCCAATGATCATTGATCTGATATTGACGGGTAATGTTTTCCATCATCTCATAGTAGATGTTTGCGGTTTCGTCTACGAAGTTCTGATCTATTTGACTGTCACGCAAAATACGCAACACCACCCGTGCGTTCTGAAGATATCGCACCCTCAACTCAGCCCTTCGTCGTAGTTGAGCCGCCCGCCGTGCAACTCTTCCATGAGTCGAATTCATCTGGATTGATCACACATTCTTATGTTTAGAATCTATTAAAATTTGCGTATTCAACACCAACAACATACCTTTTTATTTATTTTTTTCACTTGTCTAGTTTTTGAAATTCCTCTTTTTCCTTGTCTTCTTCCACTTAGCGCTTTTTCACTTTGATTCTATGAACTTGCACTATTCACCGATCTTTCAAACCGGAACCTGTCTTCTTCTTCTTAAACTGACCTGGCGAGGAGGGTTGGGTTGCATCCCATTGGCTGCATACTACCCCCAAAATAAAATCAAGCCTAACCAACCAGAGAACAGCTCCCAAAGACTGCCACCCACACCATAAAGTCGGTCAGTCTCAAAGGCTCGAGCAATAAACCAATGTGATTTTTTCACCGCTCGATAATGACCAACATAAACATTGCAATAAGAAGATAGGGTTTTTCGCATTCGTTCACACGGTACCACCGTTTGCACAGCTGTGTGCATACCAATCCTACGCTATGAATCGGTTATGTGATTTTCGCCGCTCAAAAAACGCCAGAATTTTGTTAACCTGTGGGTGGTCGGTGCACAGCTGTCAATCCGTACATCGTTCGGATAAATTTGCCAAACATAAACATTGCAATAAGAAAATTTGGTTTTCCTGGATCCATTCACACGGTACCACCTGCACAACAGCGTGCATACCGATCCCACGCAATAAATCATCAGCTCAGTCAATTTCGACCTGTACTTGAGACCGCACACGTGATCGTCAATATGGAGCTCATATTGGATCTACAAGGTTTTGGGCGATTCGACGATAAATTTGTGATCAAAGAGCTGGCCGCAATAAGCATTCGCGCGCATGAGGAATATAAGCAGGATATTACACGCATCCTCTTCAAAGCACCATGTTCCTGGGTGACTCTCTCAAGCGAGTATAAGAATCTCAATTCGTGGCTAACACGATTCCATCATGGAATACCCTGGAATGCTGGAGAAACACCGTATAAAGATATGGTGAAAACTGTGAGAAAAGTTGTACAAGATGCAAGTTACATTTATGTGAAGGGGTTGGAGAAGAAACGCTGGATTGAAAAAATCCTCAATGACGACTCGAAACCGGTGATTGATTTGGACGAGCTGGGGTGTCCGAATCTTCGTATACTACGAATAGAATCGCATGTATTTCATTGGCATGGTGACTGTCATGGTATTGTACCTGGAGGCCACCATTGTGCCTTCGAGAACGTTCAGCGGTTGAAGAACTGGTATTTGGAGGAGGGTCATAAAAACCCCTCCCCACATGCCTCGAGAGCGGGGGATGATGGTTTAAAAGTCAAGAGCTCGCAGGGAGCCGCATTCGTGCATCCCGACTTGTCGCCATCAACACATCTTCCACGTATATTCGAATCCTCGAACTCTTCCGAACACGGTGAGAATCCCATTACACGATAATCATATTCAATTATAATATCAAAACTGATTCCGAATTATTCATTTTTCCTGCAGATGGACTTCAGCAGCCTCAACAGCACCAGCCGTATGGATAATGATGATGTGCGAACGAAAAAGATGTCGGAGCTGGAGATCGGACAAAAATATGACATCACAAAACTGAGGCTCGTAAAAACAAGATTTGGTAGTCGAATCATCGCCACGATTGCTGATGAATACATTGTGTTCTTGCCTGCGAGAGTTGGAAAACTTCTAGAGAATGATTCCACCCAGTTGGATCAGCTGAACAACGAGGCAAATCAGAAGCGTTTACAGATACTCTATCTCGGTGGACCATACAATAAATTTGAATTCTGCGGCAAAATCTAAACACACACACACACACACACACACACAAATGTATATATATATATATATATTGTAACGCAATATTTCTTTATGGTAAGAGGAAAACCACTACTACGCTACAATTCGACGCTTACTCGTGTTACTTACTCAAAACTTACTAGATCGTTGGGCGCCAGACGCGGATGCGTCGTTTCTTAACAAAATTCTTTACGATACCATACCAGAACAATAAACCAAAACTCGCGAGGATGCGACGAGCGATAACTCAACTAGCTCAGTAACGATAGCCTTAGATAGAGGGGCAGGGTACACCATACAAAAATTATTAATTCAACAAAGTGTTTGAGGTAACATCAATCAATTATTTTATTGATTCGAAAGTCAGTAATTATTCGAGATTGATAACAGAATTGGACAGAAGATATCAACTTGTTACGATAGATCTATTGCTTGTCGGAACAGAATTAACGTGTTTTATTACGCGAGGTCAGTCATAGGCGCGTTAGAGGTGACTCGATATAAAACAATTTACTAGACTCCAGACTCGGTATCACAGAGCGATACTTCGTACCCGAATGCAAAATTATTCTTTCTAAACGTCGCCTAAGCCGATAATTTATTCGATGTTTTAAACGACAAAGCTTGACAATAACGCTACAGTATTTACTATAGGGGCTCGCTAGACTTTATAAATACGATATTCTGAGAATCGATTAATTTTACAGGGACCGCGTGGTCACCCAGAAAACGAATTAGCGGAGCAACGTTAACAAATTAAACCGAGAAGGTGTTATTAACCGAATTCTATATGATACGACACTCGATGATACGCTATTAATTTATCCAAAATGAAACTCGACTTATGAAACTAAATCACGGTATACCAAACGAAATTATTACCAAATTACGACCGTGTCGTCAATATTAACCATAATTTAACAGAATTATTACTAAATATTAACTATAACACGAGGCCTAAGGCCCTCGCGGCTATCTTCGCTCAGGATTCTCCAGGAAAAGTATTTTCTACGATTTTCATGCACAATGATAACTATTTAACATACTAAATATAAGAAAGTCATACGATAGACAGAAGCAAAAAGCAGTAGATAATCAATAATAGCCAAAAAGCAGTGTAAAGTCTACGAATTCAGCCAGACTCGAGGTTGTTCGATAAATTAATCAAAAACGAGCCTCTTAGCTCAAAATACCATACGATAAGACAAACTTTTATACGAACTACCTCGTGCCTTCACATAAAGAAATCAAGACCTTACCTTAAATTGCTTCAGATGGAACACAATCACTAATTTAAATATACTCGATATTAGGGGCGATATACGATATACGATTCGACACACGATATATGATTCGACACACGATGAGCAGCGCAGACGGAGCGAAGAGTAGGCCGATCAGCCTACGTATCCTCCTTATATAGTCATTATTTTCGCACGTACAGACTTCTGACTGGTCACGTGGCTCATTACCTTCCTAATTGGTTGTCATCGTTTTCGGTAGTTTCGACGGACGTTAGCTGTTGGTGCGATTTACAGGTGATTCTAGCGTACCCCTGCCGTTGCTTCTCACCCCTCTTCCTGCCGCCTCTCGTTAGAATCCCCTGACGCTGGATCCATAAAGAAATCCAGCTCGCCAGAGCTACTCATTAATTTTCTTAGGCCTTACATTAAAGTCAATCCCAAAGAAGTTAACTAATAACCTCGTGCTGGGCATACTAGGGCCTCGCTCACGACAGAATTCTTCCGGTAGGAACGCTGTACCGAGGGTTTTCTGGACCAACCCTGCCGCGATAACGGTTTCAGAGACAGTTTAGATGTTTGATACCTGCGACAGCTGACAACTCATCAGATGGGAGGCTGCGAGATTACTCTCACATGACCTTATACTCCACCCTCGTTCCAGGAGCGCAGTGGTGGTGGACGGTAGCTTCGTCGGATGACGGGAGGATTTTTGGTGCTTCACGCACATCCTTATACTCCGCCAGTCCGAATCGTTGAGAGCAGTAGATCGTCCTGTTCGAGAGGAGGCGCTGACCTTGCCGCTTTCTTGGCGAAACAAGGTTTGCGCGCCGATCGAGGCGTCGATGATGACTCTAGGTGTTGTTGTTTCAGGATGCCGTAGTTTTTCCGGTAGTTCCCACGACGGTGGATGCCTCGTAGAGATATACATGATTTACGAAAATAAAATAGTGCGTTAGTTTAATCTACTTTTGTTCCCTAAATTTTTCTTTTCCTGGAGACCCTTGTCTGCGCTACGCATCGCCGTATTTTTCGATAGTGTGCCCTTGTAACGGGTCTTTACGAAATACCACGTTACAATATATATATATATATATGTTATGTACAAACCCCGCAATCGTACAATGCGCGCATTGTACAGACTTTTTGTACAATGCGCGCATTGTACGGGGCTGTTTGTACAATCCTGGTTTATGCGGGGTTTGTACAAGTTTTTCTGTACAGTGCGCGCAATGTACGTTTCATGCCATACACTGCGCGCATTGTACGAGAGTCTTTGTACAATGCTGCACTAATCACATTTATTACATATGTGTGTGGGCCTGCGGATAAATATTTACATTTCACATGAACGAAAGTTGATAATTATTATTTTTGTCTGCTACAAGATCATAATACATGAAAATGAATGTATCGAGTCTTATACTATACATTTACTTTTTACTTATTGCAACACGGACTAGAATTGTGACAACGCGAGTTACATAAAACATTGTTCTTTCTACAGATGCATCGGTTATTTTTACATTTGGTAGTACAAGAGCATCGGAGGAAACCTTGGCCTCCCACCAACGAAGACTTGTTATTGGCTGCTCTCACAGAAATAGTTTGTTGAGGGACATCCTTCTCCTGGAGAAATTCGGCCGTAGCTGGCGCTATTTGATTTCTACTAAATAATCCGGAAATAATTCCGCCTCCGGTTCCGATCTTATAAAATCCATCTTCAGTTACTTCCATGATGACCCCTGTACCATAACACCAGCTTTGATAATGATAATCGTAGCAAAAGAAAAATAAATAGAATACGCAAATTACCTATTAAATTTCTTGAATCGGCCTTGCTCTTGTCAACATCGGGAACCGGTAATAATACAGACATTCCCCTCTTCAACGGTTTGAATTTAGCATCACTAGCGAGTTTCATTCTTTTTGCTTGCTATTCTAGGCCTTGAATCGCAACCTCATGACATCGCTTAATACTCTCGTGAGTCTCGGCTATAGTTTCCTCTTCAGGAGTTGAAGGTAAACTGGAGGTGGAATTGTTTAGAAGTTCTTCAATTTCTTCTTCCGTATTGAATAATGCCAACATTTCTTGTGGCAATGCCGAGTCCTTCAACCCTAATTTCGCTTCTCGACCAAAGATTGCCCGGTAAGGTGACTGCTTGATTCCCGTATGGAAGCTATTGTTTTTCTGAAATTGAACGAAACGCAAGCCCTCACTCCATTTTGTCGTATTATTATCGGTCATCCACGCCCGCAGCATATCTTCCACATCTCGATTTGATCTCTCTACGCTCCCCTGGCTCTGGGAGTGGCGAGGTTTCCCATGGACAATTTTCAATCCAGGCCACAAGAGCGAGAGTTCATTTATGATCGAATTCACGAACTCACGTCCATTATCTGACTGAAGCACTGCAGGAGCACCGAATACACAAAACAAGTCGACCAAAACATATGCCACTTCTGCAGCGGTCTTCGTTTTTAAAGACCTGAGGAGTACAAATTTAGTCAAATGCTCTTGATAATTTAAAATAAACTTATAGTCTTGATCTTTGCAAGATTGCATATCAATGAGATCCACTTGCGCCCGGGCACTCACTTCTTTGAACAATAATGGTTTCACTACGACACCCTTTTTTGGAAACGATTTTTTTCTTTGGCAGACTTCACAATGTTGCAGAAATAATTGAATAACTTTTCGTTGGACATTTTGATATTTCCGATGAATCACTTCATACATCTTGTGAATGCCACCGTGCCCTGTTTCAATGTGAGCATTTTTCAGAATGTCAAAAAGTTCACCATTCTGTACGTAAAATTTGATGTTGTTTCTATCCTCGGTAGGCACAATTAATTTATTGGTCGCTCCAATGGTCATCACCTCGAATCGTTTCAAACGCCGGTAGTCACTTCTCTCTTTTTTTTCTTTCGATTTCACCGACAGAAGTTCTTGCACTATTTCATTGTAACGATCTTCATCTTTAATCGTGAATTCTGTAGCAGGAAACTCAGAAAGTTTTTCTTTAAATATTTGCTCGAATCGAATCCACAAGTCTGTATTGTCACTCTGCATTTTGTATACCGGCTCGTTCACTGTTATAGAGAAGACTAATTTCAAACCTCTCATAACTGCGAAACATAAATATTTATTCGCTGTATAAGACGCCAGTATAAGACTCGATACATTTTCATGTATTATGATCTTGTAGCAGACAAAAATAATAATTATCAACTTTCGTTCATGTGAAATGTAAATATTTATCCGCAGGCCCACACACATATGTAATAAATGTGATTAGTGCAGCATTGTACAAAGACTCTCGTACAATGCGCGCAGTGTATGGCATGAAACGTACATTGCGCGCACTGTACAGAAAAACTTGTACAAACCCCGCATAAACCAGGATTGTACAAACAGCCCCGTACAATGCGCGCATTGTACAAAAAGTCTGTACAATGCGCGCATTGTACGATTGCGGGGTTTGTACATAACATATATATATATATATGTAATGGGGATGGGTTAGGGTTGAATAAATAACAATGAAATTGCAATCACATTTATTTATTTATTTATTTATTTATTGTTCCTTTAGTTACTTAGAATCAGCTTAATCTATAGTTCTCAAGCATGCAGAATCCTTAAAATGTAGCTAATTTTTTGACTGTACCGCTGATGGGGTTGTATTCAACAATGCGATCGTGTATAATCATACAGTAGGCTGAAGTATTTGCTGGAAATGCAACGCTAGTTTCAAATTCCAAACGAATATCCACATGTCCACTCTTTAACGATTCATTTTGCTTGGAACAGTCTATAGTAATGAGCGGGGCTCTCACCAAAAAATCACTCTTTGACAAAAGAGGCTCAGATTCCTTATCGTAGTATGAAAATTGAAAGTTTGTATACATATTGTAGAGAATGGCGTATTGATTGCGCGTAATATCAAGATTAAAATTTCCATAGGGATAGCATTGCGAGTTTAGGAAAAGTTTCACATCTCTAATCATACAATGATCGAATTCACTGGCATTTTTCTTCGGATCGTTTCGTCGTGCGGTTTGGAATCCTAGTATGACGTGTCTTGGTTTCTCCAGCTGTGTGGATGTCTTGACCACCCATACATGTCTCGTTGTTGCGGGTAACATTGGGTACCATGGCCGGCAACTATTGTGTGGTTGGTGTGGAGGCAACCACACTCGAAATGTTCAGTGTGTGGTTTTTCCATACACGGAATTCGATCACTGCAAACCGACATTCATTGAGTATCACAGACCACGCTACAAAATTTGAAAACTGAAAAAATGTTACTACCGCCCCCCCCCCCCCCTTCCCCCCCCCCATCGCCAAATCCACCACACACGGAAAATTCATAACTTGCCGGCACTGTTGGGTACTCGTACATTTCCCACGAGCGAAAACTCATAGATACAGCCGGATCTTTGGCAATATAATTGAGCATCTTAATCTTTGCAGGATCAGATAGCCTGATGTATGGCAACAACCATTCAATTTTTTCGATCGAAATTTTGATCCCCGCCACAGCGGTTTGATGTATGGCATTTAAATCATTGTTTGACCGCGTCAAAATTAGCTCATGCTTCGCATTGACAATGATTCGATTATAGTCCTCGGCAAATCCGAGTAAAAAATTCAGCGGTATAACAACATCAAAGTATCCATCGGCGTTGGTTAGTTTATCTTTATTATCCGCCAACCAACCGGTGTTTCCCAAAAGATGTTGCTGTCCTGGGGTGAATGACAAGTATCCTTTCATAATACTTGTGATGCCGACATTCTCATTCTGATCAATCTCATGACCATTCAACTCATAACGCATATCGCCAAACATGTGACACACAGTCATATTGACCAATTCCGTGCCTACACCAACGGCGGTATCATCTGATTTCGTGAGCCGACCGTAGATGTGGAGCGAACTTTTGCTGGGTAATACACACGCATCTTGATTCTGCACAGCTGCACAGCACAGCTATGCGGATCTCATCGTTATTTTTGAATGTAGATGCAGCATACGGTTGATGTGCGTGTATTTCACAGTGGGCAATCGACTCGTCGAAGGTCACGGGTGTTTGGATTTTTATCATTTTCGTGATGGACATATGCAGAAATAGCAGCGAATTCTTATTTTCCACCTCCACCACAACGAAGTCGGAGTGCTAGGCTCTGGAGAAACTGAGCGTTCTGATGTGTCACTCGAATCGGAGCTGCTCGATGACTGATGATGTTCGGACATGTTATCAAGCTTTTATAACTACCGCCAGATTTTCTTGTCCTCTCAAACACAATGCCCATATTATCTCGAAGATTTCACATGTAATCGTATAGTTACAGTTTCACCTCGAAAATTGATCAATTTCCCGTCCTGATCAACTATTCTCAACTGTATATCGTGTATTGACCGCGTGTATTGATCGGATGGTAAATGACATTTGTTGGCACTTCCACGATCTTATATCCGGGTGGTACGGTTGGAAAAAATTGATGAATCGTATGTACCCGATGCTCATTGATATACGCACCCGTGGTAATATTACACTCAACCCGCAAGGCGTTGACTTTGAGTATGCGAACGAGTAACTCAGATTTGTGGGTAATACCGCCTTGGAGAACATTGGGGGTGAAACCAAGCAAATGACCGATGGAATCTTTTGGATGAAAGTCTATCTGTTGATTGCATCTAATTTCACTGAGTAACTCATTGTTATTAGCTTTTAGACTAAATTTTATATCATCAGGTAGTGCCCCTTTCAAATAATTTGCGATATCATCAATTTCATAGCTCCCAGTGGGTATTGTAATCACCGTGTCCGGTTTTATATAAAACTTATTACACCCCTCATCTATATTGGGGATTGCGTTGAATGTCAAGAGCTCTATAAGTCCTAGAACATACGTCTTTGTCGGTGATAGCTCGATAGGGGGGAAATATTGAGTCCTCAACACCGACGATTCCCCAGAGAGTGTCAACGTGAACGAATCAGCCATGACTAATATCACATCGATGATTCGCATACATTTTATAGTTGTCCGCTGAGAAACTTGAGGCATAAGTGACCGCAAATTATTGTGTTATATTCTTGATATCTCTTATGATTATATTTTACGCTACCAACACCGAGATAATTCACTAGATCTCTAGGCGGTTGTAAATCACCAAAACTGTCGAAATACACCGCATCGTTGCCATTTTTCGTATACGCAACCCAATGCGTCGCTGGACCGTTTTTATCATCAAGATTGATAATTGCAGATTCACGCTTTCTGGGTCCTGAATTGGGTAAATCATTCCGCATAAAAACACCTCGAAAATATGGAATTTTCATGGCTCTTGCATAGTTGAGTAAATCAGCATCCGTGAGGGCTCGGTGTGGTAGCTTTATTAGTTTTTTGCCGGCTTCAAATACATCCCCATACCCTTCTTATACGGTTTCAGGTATAAGCCCTTTCCCAAAGCAATCGCCTCCATTGTTGCGTTGTGCCGCTTGGATTCTTGTAATTGATGTTTGTTTGCCTTAGCCTCATTGACAACCTTTGCTATACCCGCGGCACCACCAGCTAAAGCACCTGTGGCACTTAGGGCTGCAAATATTGGGATTAGAAACGGTAATATACCACCAATTTTCCGTGGGACGGGCAAAATACGAGGCACGCGCACTTTTCCTTTAGATGCAGCCGAACGGGCACCCGGCAGAGCCGACTCAATGGCTTTGGGGCCAGGCTTCATGGATTTCTTTGCTGCTTGTATAATAAATTTCAATGTCCTTTTCCTGTTCTTGGGCGATGCCTGCGTCTTGACCCTCCTCATACCCATACCCAGTTTGGATTTCGCTTTCATGGTGTTGGTGACCGCCCAGGCAACAGCTCTTTCAGCTGTGCTCGCGTCTTTAGCCAAAACCCGATTCCATGCCCTCTCGGCAAGCACTTTGTCAGCCTTATGGCGCTCTGCAATATTATCGTGATTTTTGGAGTATGCAATATCGTGCTGCATGCATGCAGCGTCTAGAGCATTGATACCACGATCACCGCGAGCTAACCTCTTTGCCAATTTTGTACCAGGTCCGCAGTACTGATAACCAGGAACATGTAATTCGATGGGGAGATTGTTGATGATTTTATTTATTAAGGGGGGACAGTACTGAAAAATTCGAGCAAAATGACTAAAAAATCGATTTTTCGTTTTTGACGGAAAAATGTTCTTGAAACCTTCTTCCATCCATAAAAAATATCATGGTGGTGAAACAATTTTTTTCAAGGTGATTTTGAGAGCCATAAACCAAAAAAAGCGTTAGTCGCTTCATATACCCATCGGTCGTGAGCGTTGTGAATAATTTGTGCAACCATAGATCAACGATCAATTTGTGATATAGTTTTCCCATCTGTAGTTTTTCTAAACATATGCCTTTTATCGAAAGATACACGCTTGATACACGACTTCTGTCAAAGTTTGTTCTTACGAATTGAGTAACTATTTCCGTGAGTTTTAAAGAGATCTGCCTCTCAAAATGGATAGAAACAGCTCTCGTTGGCGCGCTCGCAAGCAGCGCTCAAGTAAAAAAGTTCGACACTTTTTGAAAAATCTTCGTCCCAATAACCCACCTGTACCTAACCCAATTCCCGTACGTAACTTACCCATACCACATCGCACCCCCACAACCGTCCAAAATATGGAGATTGAACCAGTGGCTGGACCATCTGGTATACAAGGAAGACCTCAAATTTCTGAGACAGCAGAAGTGCTAGAAATTCCCGGTCGTAATCGCCATACGACTATTGAAGCAACAGAGAGCTTTGGAAAACTCGGTCTGTTTGACATAATGTGCATACCGGAAGAAAAAGGGGCTCAGAAGGAAGCCAAGTATGAGTTTTTCCTCGTACATTCTACCTGCTGGACAGAATTATTCAAGAACATTGCATGTGGCGAATGCAGAGAAAAATCCCTCATTATACAGGTAAGAGAGCAACATGGATTATGTTCAAAACTTATCCTGAAATGCGAAGGGTGTGGATATAAAATGGGAAAGAGCTACACGAGCCCCCGAACCAAAGATGATACCACAACGAGACCACCATTCGAAGTCAATCGACGAACAGCTGATGCGATGAGCACTTTGGGACAAGGACACGCAGGGATGGAAAAATTCTGCACTGCGATGAGTATGAAAGGTATGAGCAGTCGCACTTTCAAACAACATATGGATAAGTTAGCTGCGGAGAGTCAAAAATTAGAGGAAAGGATTCTGGGAAAAGCAAGAAAAGCTGTACGAAAAGCTCACGAAGCAATAGATCCTACTCTAAAGAACGAAGAATTACTTGACATTGCAGTATCGTATGACGGGACCTGGCACAAACGAGGCTTCACATCTATGTATGGAGTAGGAATAGTCATTGACATTCTTACTGGATTGGCTATTGACTACCAGGTCCTCTCAAAATACTGCCAAATATGTGTCATTGCTGTAGCTGAACTAGACGCTAACTCGCCTGAATTTGCAATATGGGAAGAAGGCCACAAAACAAGCGGAGAATGCAATGCCAACTACGATGGATCATCTGTTGCGATGGAGACAAAGGCAGCCGAGTATTTATGGAACAGGTCCGTCGATAAAAACAAAATGAGATATACAACTGTATTATCCGATGGTGATGCGAAAACATTCGTTCACCTCAAGAGTATCGCACCATATGGAGAGGACGTACCTGTCATGAAGGAAGAATGTGTAAATCACATTGCGAAACGGATGGGCACAGGACTCCGAAAGCTCGTCAAAGAGTGGAGAACGAAAGGAGTAGTACTAGGGGGTCGTGGTCAAGGTACACTCAAGGAGACAACGATTGTATTCTTGACTAGCTACTACAGAAATGCTATCGTGAAGAATATCCCGAACGTGCCTGCTATAAAACGAGCGATAGATGCCACACTCGACCACTGTATGTCCACCGACGAAGATCCACAACATTCGAACTGCCCCACTGGTCGAGACTCGTGGTGTTTTTTCAACAGAAGTGCAGCGAACAAAGAAGAGCCAGCAAGCCACGAGAAAATGAAACTGAAACTGAATGCAGATGTGGTCGAAAAGATTAGGCCTCTCTACAAACGTTTGTCAAATGACGAACTGCTGGCCCGGTGTGCAAGAGGAGCTACGCAGAATGCTAACGAAAGCCTGCACTCCCTGATTTGGCGAAAATGCCCAAAAGAGACATTTGTATCCAAGAAGAGGGTAGATTTGGCGGTAGTAACTGCAGTGGCTGAGTTTAATATGGGTGAACTCCATGCTCAGAAGGCAAAACTGTCAGTCAGGTCCAGAAAACTACCAGATATTGCCAAAAAGATCACCGAACAACGAGACGCTCGGCGAAAGCGAAAAGGCGATTGGAAAGGAACATCGGAGAATAAAAGAGTTCGACGAACAACCAAAATTGGAAAAACTACAGCTGAGGAGGCGAAGAAGCAGGTCGAAGGAACAACATACAGCGCGGGAGGATTCTAACATTTTTTTACAGGTCATCTCAACGCTCGGAAAAACCTAATGGTTCTTCTGGCAGGCCAGTCTCCAAGCCTTGCGCACCAAAATTTTATTCAGGTGCGTTATTTTACAGTAGACTTGTATGGGTCGGATGAATATCGTAGATCGAATTGTTTTCTCAAAACACTATCAAGATATTTATCTGGCCCTGATGATTACTCCACAAGAAGATTAATGCATCATTGTTTCATTCTGTTTTTATGACTGAGCACTTTCAAAACTCCAAAACTCACTATATATAATGAGTAAAAAAAGTGAACTCGGAGCTGAAATGGAGGAGCGAACTTGAAAGTAGATGGAAGCAGCGGAGGGCACCGACCAATAACTGAGAGGATCACTTACTAAATACTTTTTCACATCAAATTATTAATCTCAGATTCATGCTAAATAATTTACATTCTGAATTTTACTGAGTTGTACAGGGTGTAAAAAAATTATGTGTCGCCGCTTTACTAGACGATTCTTCAGGTCGAGATCGGTGGAGATCTATCAAAACTTGCAGCCGCAAAATCGACCTTGACCCCGAAATTCAAGGTCAAATTTTTTTATTGTCTTAAAAAATTTTACTTGTCAAGAATAACAAAAGTCTCTGAAGGACCATAGGTCGCAAGCAACCCGTTCTCACAGGAAACGGCCCTCGAACACATACAAAAATCGATAAAATTAGGAAGAAATTACAAATAAACATTCCACCGAATTGTGAGATTATTCAGTGAAATCTCGTCATCTGTCAGCTTGACAAACGGATTCTCGAGTCTCTGGTCCATGAGTTATGACTTAACTGGTCAAATTTTAGCGTCTTTAGGACTAATAAAAGAGGAAACATAGAAAACCCGATGGATATCCGACATCGTTGACGGACACGAGTATCCAAACGAACTTGACATTTTAGTGGAACCGACAAATGGGGCAAATATAGAATGAACTGACAGGAATTGAAACTTTTTTATAACAGGATGTCAGTTTAAAGTATTTATCCACTTATTCATTTATCCACTTATAGTTTTTATAAAATATCAGTCTCAGTTAACTATTTATCATCAACTTATTTTTCACTGTCGTTCCAGAAGATTTTATCGTCGGCGACGGCGTTCCCACAGTATAGTGCCGTTAACTCCAATGGCTCGCAACATTCGTGCTTGTTCACCGGCTTCAATGTAACCTCCGCCAAGGCGTAAACACATTTGGAGCCTAATTTCTAAGTTTCTGCGAACTTTAGCCAGGAGATCTCTGTCGTGACTCAACCGGTGGGTGGCGTCTTCTAGTCGGCGTCTCAAGTCGTCAGCTGTTCTAATTGGTACACTAGAAGCGTAAACGAGTCTTTTTAGCGCCCCCAAATAGACAAAATCTAGCGGGTTGAGGTCTGGTGACCGTGGTGGCCATAGGTGAGGTGCAGGCCTGCGACCTATCCAACGAGTTCCAAACACTTCAGTCAAGTAAGCACGGACTTCACGACTGAAATGTGGTGGTGCACCATCGTGCATAAAATAGATTCGATGACGATGGCGACGAGGGATGATTTGCCGTAAGCGACCCAACAGGCGGCGACGTAAAAATGCGAGATAGTCGACGCTTCTCATTCTCGCTGGTAAATAGATGGGACTAATAATGTGGTTTCCAATAATCCCACCCCAAACGTTAAGTGTAAAACGTCCTTGATTGATCCGAGGAATAACAGCATGAGGATTTCGGTACGTCCAGAGACGAATATTGTGCCGGTTGAGGAGACTAATATTCGAAAAACTGCTCTCGTCCGTGAACAAAACATTCTCCAAAAAATTACGATCTCGTCGTATTTTACTTAACATCCATCGGCAAAATTCTCGACGAGCTTGATAATCACCAGGCCGTAATTCCTGGACACGTTGCACTCGGTATGGACGTAAGCCTTCTTCTCGGATTATCCGACGCACTGTCATGTGGGAAATACCGACGCGGGCGGCCATCCTTCGCAGACCCATGAGGGGGTACGTCCGCGCCAAAGCAATGACTCGCTCTTCCAGACGCCAGTGCACTCGTTGACGTCCAGCCCTGTGATGTCCAGCCGCCCGCATTTCAAATCGAGCTTCATCGGCAAAACACTGATCCAGTCTCTGAAATTCTCGTCGATCCGGGACTAGTCCAACGCGCAGCGGCTGTCCTCGAGCGCGATTCATTACCCATTGGCGATATATTACTCGCGCTTCGGCATAGTTTCCGAATGCCTGATCAATCGCACGAAGCATTAACCGTTGATCACGGGGGTCTCGAAAAACGCGACCACGTCGATCCCACAATCGATTCTCCATGAAGTATTTTCTGTAACCTACATTAAAGGATAGATTTCAAACAGAACGAATATTGGGGTATTCCATCTCAACTTAACATGCCTTCAAACGTGACCCCTTCGAATCTGACCGAAACTTTTTCCGTGATCGGAGAAGATCACAAGACTCAAAATTGAGCTATCAATGAAATCCAAGAATTTTCGATGCATCCTCAACATAACACCTCGGACGGTATAAAAGAGGCCACCCGTAGAGGCTTTTCGAACTTATCTGTCTATACCGTGCGTTTTCGTGGATGAGCGACATGCCTAGAGCCGAAGATAGCCGAACATACGCCCTATTATATGCAATTAAGGGTACATGTCATATATATATCAGTTTTGCTGACACTTCGAGCCTTGACGGCAAGTTGTCAGTTGCTGTAGAGCCCTATGTCTATTGGCCGCAATGTTTATAGGTTATTCTTTAATCACACGTAATTATTCGAAATCGATTGATCACTAATCCGCGTCATTCAGCTAGTTTCATGATTAAAGAATAACCTATAAACTTCACCGCCAATGCACATAGCCTCTACAGTAGCTGACAGCTCGCCGTCAAGTGTCAAAAATACTGATATATATATGACATGTACCCTTAATTGCATATAATAGGGCGTACGTTCGGCTAGAGTCTACGTTACGTATTTATAATGGATTACTCACTCTTGTGCAGTTGGTAGTTGATAATTTATCGAAGATTAGTACCCGAACTAGCAGACCAAGATTTTAAATAGTGATGGAAACGTTGGTCACGCGCTTGAATGAAGGCTCTTATTGGCAGAGGATACGATTTATGAAAAGACAAGGTATAAGTATACTACAAGGTTAGCTGATTTCCCCATCAGCCGGAGTAAAAGAGAAGAGAATTGCCACCTACGGTAATTCGATTTTCAACCCTGTAGACCTCAGTGAGATGTAAATTGCCTAGCTACAGGGCACATGTTCACAACTTGAAGTCTATGGAAACAGAAGTGCGTCCGCATGAAATTTTCGAATGTTGGAAGTTCGTTTTAATACTCTTATGTGAGTCGTGTCCGTCAACGATGTCGGATATCCATCGGGTTTTCTATGTTTCCTCTTTTATTAGTCCTAAAGACGCTAAAATTTGACCAGTTAAGTCATAACTCATGGACCAGAGACTCGAGAATCCGTTTGTCAAGCTGACAGATGACGAGATTTCACTGAATAATCTCACAATTCGGTGGAATGTTTATTTGTAATTTTTTCCTAATTTTATCGATTTTTGTATGTGTTCGAGGGCCGTTTCCTGTGAGAACGGGCTGCTTGCGACCTATGGTCCTTCAGAGACTTTTGTTATTCTTGTCAAGTAAAATTTTTTAAGACAATAAAAAAATTTGACCTTGAATTTCGGGGTCAAGGTCGATTTTGCGGCTGCAAGTTTTGATAGATCTCCACCGATCTCGACCTGAAGAATCGTCTGGTAAAGCGGCGACACATCATTTTTTTACACCCTGTACAATTTTTCCATTTGTGATCATTCGTAATGGCCATAAATAAACTCCAATACCAACTACTATTGGTCAGGAATTTTCACAGAACAAAATTCAGCCTTTCCCATTCACGTTTTCCTTATTTGAAATTGTTCCAACAAAAATTCATTAAATCGCGTTTATCTCGGAACTATATTTTTGGGTATTCAAAAAATCTCTTGCGCATTGGTTTTGGTCCGATCACTTTCCCCTTTTGAACACATATTCTAGGGCACATTATCTTCAAATTTGTGGAAGGAATTTGGCGTAGTGTCTATAGAATTCATTTTCTGATACATAATGTATGAAAAATTATAATGAAAAAAATCTCTCTCCATTGGTAATAGCTTGGATAGGAAAAAAAAGTCTATTTGAAAATTCCTTCCACAAATTTTTAGATTATGGTAGTATACGTGTGGGGAAAAAATTTCAGCCCTCTGCGATAACACTGTATGCGCAGGGAACGTTTCGAAGAGGTATACTTTAGGATTCGAAAAATAGCCATAACTTCCAAAGGACTTGGTCTATATACCCCGAGTTTTGGTCAGTTTCTAGTTCAAGAGTTTCATAAATGTTGTCGACATTTGAGGAATATCCATGCACGAACAAAAAAAATTCCAATTTCAGTACTGTCCCCCCTTAACCCACAACCGCTCTTTTGTCTACGTGTGCATCCAACCATGGTTCATCGCAAACTAACTCAAATTCTATAAAAGAGCGTATTTTATACGTAAATATATTAGTTCTCATTGCGACGTTTACCAGGCATCATGAAATTTCAGGATCAAACAATTAAACTACCCATTGCCAATTTCGATAAATTGGTTGAGCAAAAAAAGAAGAAGGGCAAACGACACGGGGCCTTACTGCCGAACAGTGTGAGGGCTGTCTTTTGCGGGCCTTCGAATTGTGGCAAAACTAATGCCCTTCTCACGCTACTCATACATGCTAATGGCCTACGATTTGAGAATGTCTACGTCTATTCAAAATCCCTCAATCGGGAGAAGTATGAGTTCCTGAAGAGGTTGTTGGAACCGGTGGAGGGGCTGGGTTATTTTCCGTTTGATGAGCACAAGGAGGTTGTAGAGCCGAAAGATGCACACCCCAACTCGATTATGATTTTCGATAATGTGGCCTGTGAGAAGCAAGATAATATTAGGGCCTATTTGTGCATGGGGCGGCACAGAGATGTCGATAGTTTTTATCTCTGTCAAACGTATGCCCGAATTCCAAAACATTTAGTGCGTGATAATGCAAACTTATTGGTTCTTTTTCGTCAAGATGAAATGAATTTGAAACACATCTACGCCGATCATGTGAACACCGATATGACCTATCAGCAATTTAAAGATTTGTGCTTGGCGTGTTGGAATGGTGGTAGATATAGTTTTGTAACCATCGACAAAGACAGTGAGATTAACGCTGGACGATATAGGCGAGGCTTTGACTGCTTTATAAGTCTGAATCACGGATAAACCACATACAGTCACAACACATCGATCAAACTAACAGCATGGAGAGCTCCAAGATACGTAGGCAAAACGATGTGTTGCGAGAAATAACCAGAGCTAGCGATATCATTCGACGTAAACACAAAATGATCAAAATGGGGAAAGACGACAGTGAGCAGGCTATTAGCGAAATTTTCAAACCCCTGGTTACACCACTGCACAAGTTGGTAGATTCATCAAAGCAGCAGCAGCGACTACTAATAAAGCGGGAAGTGAAAACGGAGCGAGGTTCGGTTAAGACAGAGAAGACGGAAGATTTTGTGAAAACAGAAGATTATGGTAATACAGATGATGATGATGATGATGATGATGATGATGATAATGATGCATATAAAAGTGCGATCGAGGGGAGCTTCACAACTAGCGCTGCTATTGATGACAATGCTACAACTGTCGCCGCTATGGATGATGCGGCTGGTGCCTATGATGATGATGATGATGATGATGATGGTGATAACAACCAGGATGGTGCGTTTGCAGTCGCTTCTACAAGCACACCGGTGTCGAGAACAGGGGTCAAGACAGCACGCTATTTAAACATGTTTACCTCGGCCAAAGAGCGCAAGAACTTGGACACGAAATATGGTGTTCGAAAGCTAGTCGGTGGAATGAAGATTGGTAATTCGGATATAGTATTTAGCGATAATCAGATATATGTGGGTGATAAGAGCTATGAGAACACACCGGGATTGCTTGAATTGCTATTCAAAAAGTTTCCCGATCCCTCGATTGTGAATAAAAGCGACAAATTGAATTATATCAGAATCGTGAAGAAAACGAATGCATATCGGAAATATTATAAAGCTGAAAAAAGTCCTCATCATGATAGGGAAAAAAGTTCAAAGTATAGAGATTTTATTGCCCCATACATCGAGCTACCTGTAAAAAAACCTGGGCAAAGATCCGGCACAGGTTTATTACCCACCCATAAAAATGCGCAGGGACAAAGTATCGATTATGTTCATTGGGATGATCCTAATGAGCTTATTGATCGTCTTCGACTACTTATGGCATTTCAAGCGGCCGGTAATACCAGCCATACCAATGAAATAGCCTCCATTATTGAGGAGCTGCGCGAGGCGGGAATCATTTATTAGCATGAGATTAATCATAGAATGATCATTCGGACATGGATCATTGAACAATGAGCATAGACATATTTGGATGACAGCTGGTGAGCAACAGTCACCGAAAAGGTGTTATTCAAGGCCCTCCAGGTGTTGGATTCAAATTCACCACTGATAGGCATTATGATCTAGATGGCAAACGATTATGTAATATCGCCGATCCGCAGGAACCTAACGACGTCGTTTCCCTGAAAAGTCTTGAAGATATTACACAGCGAGTCCTAGGCGTTCTCGAACATTCTATGGAAAAAAACATTTGCGAACTCTACGCTGCAAGCACTCCACAAGTTTGAATCTCAACTTACTGCACGTCTAGATCGAGAGCATACCAACAATTTCAACGCGAATCAATACATTCAGACCCTTATGACAGAAGAGATTGACACTCTAACGGTGAAAAAGGAAGTTCTGGAGACCCGATTGGCTGCCATAGGAGTTGATCCCGAGGGGTTCAGTCGCAACGGACTACTTCGAGGAATTAGCCTCGAATCGAGCTAGATCATTTAACAATGAGCATAGACATATTCGGTCGTCGGTCGGCTAGCGGAAAAATCAAAAGTGTGGGTAGGCGCGGACCTCCCGGTGTTGGGTCTGAGACCACCATCGATAACCAGTACGACATAGCCAATAAACGATTGTGTAATATTGCATATCCCCAAGAGCCAACCGATGCCGTTTTTCTGAAAAGTCTTGAAGATATTACGCGACGATCATATAATGCTCTCGAGCGATCTATAAAAGAGACATTCGAGCAATCCATGCGACAGTCTCTCGAAGCTCTTGAATCTAAACTTAATACCCGCATAGATCGAGAACACAGCGAAAGTTTCGAAGAAGATCAGCGTATTTGGCTCCAGGAAAAAGAAAGGATTGAGGCGCTGAAAAGGGATTGTGAATCTCTGGAGAAACGATTGGGGATAGCTGCGAATAACGTTGAAAAGCTTAGCCGGCACTACATTCGTGGAATTCCGGCCAATTTGTTGCCGAGCATCAAACAGAATAAATACATTAAAAATTGGGTGCGGAAGCAGGAGGATGAAGGCGGCAATAGCAAACGAACTTCATAGACCCGCTCGGCGTAATTATCCTCGACGTTATGTCGATATACGTGGTTTGGATGAGACCTGGCAAGCCGATCTTGTCGACATGTCCGCGTACTCATCCGTCAACAAGGGCTCAAATTTTTTGCTCACAGTAATTGATATATTTTCAAAATTTGCGTGGGCCGTACCGATCAAGGGTGAAAATGCCAAAGACGTAACAGCAGCGATGAAATCTGTGCTAACTCAGGGTCGCATACCGAAACATCTACACGTTGATCAGGGCAAGGAATTTTACAACAAAGAATTTAAAAGTCTTATGAAACATAATGGGATCAACATGTACTCGACATTTGGCAACTTGAAGGCATCGATATGCGAACGCTTCAATCGTACACTGAAAAATAAAATGTGGAAGCAATTCACACTTCAAGGTTCTCATAAGTGGATTGGCATTCTACCAGATTTAATTGCATCGTATAATAACACCAAACATCGCACGATCAGAATGAAACCAAAAGATGTAACTATGGTCAATGAAAAACAAATATATCGAAGTGTGTACAAACCGCGTCAGATCAAAAGAAGCCAAAGGAAGCGCAAATTTAAAGTTGGCGATAAAGTTCGAATTAGTAAATATAAAAATGTATTCGAAAAGGGCTATACACCGAATTGGACAACCGAAATATTTACAGTTGATGAGGTGAAAAATACCAACCCCCCAACATACAAACTCACCGACTACCTGAACCAACCCATCGCGGGTGGGTTTTACGAGGAGGAGCTCAGCAGGGTGCAATATCCCGATGGTTCTCTTGTAGAAAAGGTCTTGCGAAGGCGTGGTGATCAACTCTATGTAAAATGGTTAGGATTTGACAGTTTACATAATAGTTGGATAAATAAGTCTGATATGTAGCATAATTTCAATAAATTTTATTATCAACATATTTACATTTGTTTCTTCACCCCTCACACATTAAATAAATTTTTCCTCCATTTTCTCACATTTTCTCACATTTTCTCAACTTTACATGTAAAGTAAATGGAAAATTATTTTATTCTATTTTAGAAAACTTTTTCCAAATGTGAGAAAATTTGAGAAAATGTGAGAAAATGTGAGAAAAACTCTTTGCAAATATATGAGAAATTTCTTAGTTTGCAGAATCTTGATAACCCTAGGGTGAAGTATCAGGTTTACCGGGTATCAATTTCCGCTTATCATCACACCAGCTTAGAGCTAACTTATTCTGTACTACGGTGCTAACTGTATGTCGGCGACTTTTTATCATACACTGTTTCTCAACTAAATTTTTATAATCAATAAGGCATCGTTTGTAATCATCAAACGTGATGGATTTTAATGTGGACCTCTTTACACCCTTTGCACGTTTCTTATCGGTATCGCCGCGAGTTCTGAACGTGTAGAGTTTTGCTCGCAGTCCGATAAATTCAGTCATAATTTTACCATTATTCTCGACCTTCATCAGACCGAGGCGTTTTTTATTCAACAAAGGGATGCCGTAGGCATTATCCAGAGGGTAGTCCGATGTATCAAACATTGCCACAACATCACGCTTGATGATTTCGTATATATTTGGTACAGTGAATTGGTATATCAAGCTATCCGTATCGGTATACATGAGTTTTGCTTCACTACTTGAAAAATTATTTTTTACATAATCATAGTGGAAATTGTATAGGAATATTTTCGAAAGATCGAGAATTGCAGCACCAATGTATATAGGTTTATTGAAATGTACCATGGTGCGATTTAGCTCAATAATCACCATATCTTCATCGAATATGGTGCAGCTGTGAAATGTGGGTCTCGCAATGAGAGCACGCGCACCACCCCGACCCTCCCATTTCGTGATTAGTTTCACGTTCTTATGGTTACGCACATTCTCCATGGTCTTGCCAAATACCGAATTATTCATGAGCTTGTAGAAATTTTTTTCGAACTCATTTTTTGACTGTTTTCGCATATTTGTATTAAGATCGACGTATGTCTTTAACCATGGTGATTATGCGAACCTTAGAATTCTATGCACTTTCACCAGCTTCAAACCAAATTTAATGCACCGTTTCGAATTACGATAGTGGAGTACATATTTTTCTTTGGGTAAAAGCGTTGTTGCCAGTTTTCTGATATAACTACCGGGCGGTGTGAAATGCTCGGGGCAGAGAGGTAAGTCCGCATGCTGTTTATGCAACTCTACAGGATAATCTAAATCTACCTCTAGAATATAACCGGTTGATGAATTATCGGGGTGGGACAATACATCAATGGCATCATTTTCCCACTCGAACGACCCACTCGGCAAATGTTCGCTCATAGCTGCACCATAGAGATTGTTTACATCGAAATATATTAAATATGATTCCGCCTTGCCTGGATCAAAATCTTCACCCATAAATCGATTATTTGCTCTTGCATAGCGATTTGAGCACTGTGCCACACCACCTCATATGCTTTTTTCAATGAATAATATCATTTCAGGATCGTCTAAAAGTTGGAGATTAATTTTTGTCTGCTTTATCATAGCATCAAAAGCAAGCCCTGGCGCGGTGTAATAATGCAGAGGGTCCAAGTTGTACGTTTTGAAGCAGCTATCGCGGAAATTTTGGAATATATCGGTTAATAAAAGTACATCGGTTTTCAGGTATAAATCGGAATATTCACCCAGAGTTTTTAGATCAAACTTGGCCCAAACATTTTTCGCGTGTTCATAATCCCCTTCGGAAATATGAGAATCACTTAGCCTTGAATAAAAATCTTTTTTATTTGGTAATTCTGGTTCATCGAGTTTTTCCAAAGAATCGATGTATTCATAGGGGAATACACCTTTGCGAATCATCAAATCAAATTTTCCCTGATCATCGTGAAAATTCCGGGTTATTTTTTTATCCGCATTGCACAGGTATGATGCCAATTTGTCGATGCTGCTGGCCATAAATCGAATCGAATCTATGAATCTCAAGCTCATCGTAGTGCCATCAACCCTCTTGGTAAATGATATATACTTTTCCTTATTAATAGGCAATAGTGTGATTTTACCCGAAAAATTTGAAGCTAAAGATTTAATTAAGAAATGCGAATCATAGCCAGACAAATTGTGGAAAACAACCGGAATTGTGTGTTTCACCGCGATATTTACCTGTGAAATGACAGTGATCGTGACATTTTTGTTCTCCCGACAAAAATCGCTTCTCACAGATGTAACAATTTTTTGAGCGCATATGACGGTCGCGTTGTGTCTGATTCAGAGATTCCATTGGAATTATATTTTTTATGCGCGACTCTACTTTAATGGATAATTCGCGAAGCTGCTTGATGAACCATTCAACACAATCGGGCCCGCGTTTGTTTCTATATTCCGATAATGTTCCATCATATGAGCAATGTACATAATAAGCGGCACTATGGGGGATATGCTCTTGAGATTCATTCGCAGCCGGTTTCAATATACACTCAAGATCCGCGTAAACGACGAATGGCACAGTTCCCTTATTCTGAAAATTGGAAAATTTCAAAAAAATTTTCTCCGGAAATTCCATTCGGATGCTATTCATTCGAATGCAATCTTGCCTGTGGCTTTCAGACAAGCTGCGTATGCTACAGTGACACAAGCATCTATCGCACAAAAATTGTTTGCCGTTATGATTTGATAATTGCCGGCTAACCAGCCGTTAAAGATTTTTGATCCACGCAAAGTGAAATCTGGCTTTGAAATTATTCAAGTCATCATTATCATCATCATCATCGCGGTCTATTTCAGGGTGACTTTTAACCATAAGTAGGAGAATTGTCTTTTCGCAAGGATTTGTTGAATTTTTACTAAGATAAAGAGGGGTGATAATGCTCTGTTTTGATTCCGCATTTGAGAAAGTTTCGTTTTCAATTCCATATACATTTATTCTCAAATTATTTGCTTTTTCAAATTTTTCTACACTACGCAGGGTTGCGGGGAATTTGATACCTGTGCAATCTAGCTCTGAGATGTATCGTTGATAGCTGCATGTTCTGGTTGTGTTGACGTCTGTGGGGTGGAAAGCTGCGGTGACGGACCACAACAAACATCGATCATCACTGTTCTGTACGTTGACCACCGCCCTCTTTCGTTGAATGTCCTCAGGTAGCTTTGTGAATGTCGAAAGTCCTCCGCGAAGAGGCACGTATCGGTTGATGCAGATCACCGCATTAATGATCTCGATCATGCTCCAACCGGAATCTCGTTGTTCAAAATCCTCCACCATGGTTAGCAGAGGATTCGTTACATTATCGCTGAACCAGGTTTCCAGATCAGTCGATGGAAGAATAGTGGCGTTGCCTGTATTGAAGTTTTTTACTTCCAGACTGATCTCATCGTTTTTGACGTTCTCAAATCTACATGAAACCCCCACATTCACCTTAATACCACCCACTTCGCGTAGCACATTTTTCAAGCGTTCCATAGTTATCACCCCAGCGTCGGCCAAAAATCTCCCCAAATCCTTGTGTTGAAGATTTGGCACGGCTCCGGTGCGTATACGACAGTTGAAGGCACTCCTCATATCATCCCATCGAACACGATTGTGAATATCATCGCCAATATCACCGCCAACAATACCCGCATGGTGTCGTTCAAATTTCACCACCCACGATTGGAGGAGTGAAATTATATGTTGCAGTTGTTGTTTGTCACTCACACACAGTTTTGGTTGTGTCAAAATACCGTTCAAGAATCGAACATTTTCAATCGCGATATCACGCCAGTGAATAAAAATATCTTCATTCGATTGTTCTGAGGGTAGTGCACGCAGCAACTTGTATGCATCTTCCATCATCTCAACGAGATTCATATGGCCAACGTTGTCTATTTTTTTCGATGAATTTTACAGCTCTGCATTCAAACTCACACCATACGAATGTTGACACCCGCCGCAGGTTTTGGGGTTTTATATGTGCACGCCCACCCCCACCCTCAACCATCCTAATACTATGAAAATTCAAACGTTTCCAACCATAGTTCAGAGGTTTTGTACCTGGGGGTTTGGGCCTTTTCACACCATTATGCGGGAAAAATATTATCGGGGTTTGCCATTGGGCAGCCCCACCAATATTGGGTGTGTATTTTTGGGTTTCTAGTTGGACATAAAAGTGCGAGTTTGCATAGAGTTTTACACATTCTGCAACCAGCCAGACCGTGAAACCAGAAAACAATCAAGCTATTGATTCAAGAGCAGAAAGTGCAAGACTAGGAAGTAAGTATCGTTATTCTTCGATATCATAGTTTTCACGATGGATATGGTTTTGTAATTAATATCCCATATTGCAGACATGAACGACAATATGGATAATTTTGATGATAAGCGTTGGCTGGGGTGGGACAATGATGAGATGGATGACGGGTACGAAAGCTCATACGAGGAGGTGGAGGGGGAGGAGGTGGTGGAGCAGGAGGAGGTGGAGGAGGTGGTGGAGGAGGAGGAGGAGGTGGTGGAGGAAAACCCTCTGTTGGGGGAGGGTCTGTGGTGGCGACCAAAGAGGATGGGGTAGAGTGGAAGCAGCCATAAGGCCGTAATGTATTTTTCCGTATCCAGTTTACTAGCGCCACCGACGAGTCTTAGGCCAAATTATTCACCCCCACTCCTCGACTTCGCGGTCGATTTGAATTCAAATTTTAAGAGCTAAGCATCGTATGGTGCATCGGTACAGGGCAAAGATGATGGGAGTACAGGGTACAATATTAATACACGTATTTTGAACAGTAATTGTACGTTTATTTACACTAAAAATCGTCATGTGCTAGCGAATACAATATCGAAGTATACTAATTACATGTTACATCTAAACTATCATTACAGTGCGCAACAATATTTACACTTTTAACAATTTATACACAAGTTTTTTGATGAGCACTATACACGTTACATCTAAACTATCATTACAGTGCGCAACAATATTTACACTTTTAACAATTTATACACAAGTTTTTTGATGAGCACTATACACGTTACATCTAAACTATCATTACAGTGCGCAACAATATTTACACTTTTAACAATTTATACACAAGTTTTTTGATGAGCACTATATACTATATATACACGTACCTATTTACTTGATACCCGTAAATTTCCTACTTTTTTTGGGACGTTCCTCATTTGCACTGCCATATTTGTGACTTTTGTCATTCAATTTTCTGCGAATGAACCGTGCTTCCCAGTGACACCTAATTCTTATAAATAATCTCAAGAAAGTTTGACTGCTTACAGCGCTGCATAAATGCAATGTAGGACATGTCTCAGTAAGAACTTGTTGTAGCACTTGCATAATGTTATTAGCATGGATTATGCGTCCGATAATGCCCTTATACTTGCGCTCCCACGCTAGGACAGCTGTGAAAACATTTTCTGATACGTGCATCAATTCATGCGTATCGGCGTAAGTTTTCATTATCAAGAACAATTTGTGGTCAGCGTATTTATTATCGTTCTCTAAGATTAGAATTTGTTCGCATTGTATGCAATTGTGCGACACACAAAATTTTTTACACAAATAACCGCAAATGTAATATATTGCGTTGGTCTCGGTAAATTCTTGTGTTTCTGTTATCAATTCACAAGTATCGATCTCGGTGCTTGGAATATCAATTTCAGCGATTTGAAAAGTCGGCTTAGGATCCGGTTGCACATTTTTGATTGAGCTCAATTTTGCAAAAACATTATTTTTGTCTGTTTGACAATTAGCAAATTCTGAAATCCTAGTAAGCTGCGTTATTAAGATGTGTCGCATGCCACATTCAAACTGCATCGGTGATGGATACATGGAACACCCATGCTGTTGTCTAATGGTAGAGAATAAGTTTTCTAACGGATCTTGATTCAGTCGCCTAGTCCTTAAATGTTTGAACTCATAGTTTGTTTCTAAATCTTCGAAAAGTTGGAGCACAGCATTAATGGTAAGAACGAAACCTTTGATACAAGGAGGTTGTGCTTGCGGTTTAGGGTACACGAAACGGGTATTTTCAAAATTAACTGCCATTGACTTCAAAAATTCTGAATGTGCAGAGTCTTTGGATATCGCATAGTTCAATTTATGTGGAATGGTATTTCTCAAAAGAGATGAATTCAGAGAGTCAAATAATTTGTCCACGTCGATAAGAAATTGTGATGTCATGTTCTCACTGTCAAATTTATTTGTAAACATTGTTTTATAGACTAGATGCGCTGTATACATTGACTCCGAAAATACTTGTGCAGCCAGAGATACTCGCATCTTAGAATATTTGTCCAAAACAAAATGTCGTTCAGATATTTTTGGGATTAAATTCAATGGACTTTCAGTGCTCAGTTTGAAAACCTGTTTTATGTCGCTCCAATATACCATGCCACCTTTGTACTGTAATGGATGCTTCATCACATTATTGCGCAAGGATTTTACAAGATGAGGCGGGTCGTACATTACAAAAATCTTCTTATTCTTTCGGTAAAAATATGGTTTTTCTTTTGTCACGTCATTACTTTTCAAGAAACCTACATTCTTGGGTCCCTGATCAAAGATTATCACCTTTACATTTAAACTGTGCTCAAGAACTTCATCCAGCGATTGTAAAATCAGTTTGTGGGTCAACTGAGAATTGCCAGAGGCACTTAGAAAAAAATATCCAAGGACTTGTTTGAGGGTTGTACCGATCCAAGATATCATTACAACTAATGCGGATTTCGCTACGTGTGGCTGGCGAATTGTACCGGTGTCCGCGAACCCAAAAAATTTGCCAGAATGTGGATCAAAATGCACTTCTGATGTGAGATTAATCTCGTCAAACAGGAGAGATACTACTCGATCTGGCTGAGAAACTTCACTGAACTTTTCTTTAAGTGCAGTTAACACCGAGAGGTTCAAACCTGGATAAATTGGGAACCTTGCTTGATACGTTCGCAAGGTACGTTCAGATGGCAAATTCAGAAATTTTTTCAAATACCGATACGCTTTTGGCGAATGATAAAAGATGGATAAATCAATATCTTTGATGTGGTCTGTGTAACGTCTCCTACACTTATTCAAGCCAGCCAAATGTAGTTGTGTTTCAAACAGAATTTGGGCCTCCTTCGATAAATAAGGGGCACAAATGCTTAATAACTGATTAACTTTTGATTTCGATAATCTCATATCTCCTTTGGGTTTCTTACTTTCTTGATCGTGAATCCTATTAATTTTGCTACGTAAAGCAAGTATTGTTTTTTTCATTTTTCTCATGCGTAATGATTTAGGTGATACTTGGTGTATAAGTCTAGATGGTTTGCGACGAGGAGAGGTATTGAGGTATTGAGGTGATGATTCCTCATGTCGTTCCGATTCTTTGTGAATGGAGTGCTTGTCAATTGAACCACAAGCTGTTTGGACAAAGGAAATTATTATGCAGTTTGTGGTTACTCAAATTACACACACTGATACGTCAGTAGAATGTAACTTTATTTTATTTGAATTCTTCATCTCTTAATCAATTAACCTGATGTATACATCATTTATATTATTAAATATAATAAATACATCACTAGACAATAACCGTCTAATCATATCAATTCATAATGGTAATGGACCGGCGGGGCAAAATAGACCGCGGCGCAAAATGGACCGATAAAAATAAAACTGGTTGATTGAAAAACTTGAGTATGAATAAGAACTTTATTGATACAATTGATGTGGAATTGAAGAAAACTCAAAGAAAATTCAATATCAGTGTGATTATTGTGTGCAATCCCCAATTGTCGGTAAATTTATATGACTTTTTCTCACCGTTAATTGATTTTGACGGGAGACTCTCAATTTCATTAAGATTTATTATTTCATAATTATTCTTGATTTCATTAAACGGCTGTGCGGTTGTGTCACAAATTACTGGTTGAGTCTTGGCTGGTGCGGCTTCTAGAATCATAATAAACAAATACAGTCGACTCAAATTTTAGTCAATTTGAAAAAATTTTAATTTGAGATACCACTATACTTAAAAATTTTTAATAATGACTGCTACAGGTCATTTTAGTCATTCAAGACATTTCTGTTACTTACGTTTGGCTATGGCTGTGTTTTTTGGTGCACCGATGGCGGGTATGCTATTTTTCACCAGTAAACACCGAGGGTTACGTTTCCAAATACATGTCGGATCGAAGTGATCCATGCATATTTTAAAATGAACCCCGGCTTTTGTCAAATTAGCGAATGCTAGCCATTTCGCACGTCTATTAAATAGAGAATTACTATCATTAATAAGACTGATATCAATTTTGAATGAACTACGTTAGATTGACTATTAGTGATCTGGATGCATACTTACATTTCAGGGTTTCGAGGACTTTCAAAAAAAGTGTGCTCGCGGTCCGTTCTAGCATTTTTTTGACACCCTTTCACGGCACAATGCACGACCATTTCTATTTCACATTAAATAATAAAAATTCTTAATTTTGGTCGTTACCGAATAGCGTCCTTTTGAAAGCGTGGATCCAAGCGGGGGAAAGAAATCAAATCAAATGAATCAACAATGTGAACAATGTTTGGTTAGCTTCGGCCAGCTTCGGAAAGCTTCGGATGCAGCTCGTTTGTGTAAATTCACACGGACTTGCTTTACACCTTACCAATACACATACACATGCCCTAAGACTCAATAGATGTCACTGGCCGCGGTGGATACGGTCAGCTTCCACTCTACCCCATCCTCTTTGGTGGCGACATGCCGAGGAGGATGAGGAGTTCGATAATGAGTGGGACCTCGCCGACACCAGGGACGCATATATGAGGAACAACGACGCTGGCCCGGCGGGGTGGCGAGGTGGTGGGAGGATTTCGGATACATCACCGATCCTGAGTGACACCTCGACTCGTCACCCGGTAAGTTAATATAATTTTCATCACATACCGTTCGATTATTGCAATATACCCGTATGTTTCAGATACGCGTGGCATGATCGCCACCACATCTATGTAAATATAGTTTAAGTTTCAGTTTAATATATAGTTTTAAGAAAATTGTTATCCTAGAATAGGTTAGACTCAAGACTTGAGAATAGGTTAGACTCAAGACTTTAGAATAGGTTAGACTTGAGAAATAGCGTATAAGAAAATTATTACTTTTAGAATAGGTTAGACGTAGGAAATATTGAATAAACAAAACATATATTATCAGATGATTCGCGTCATTGCTTACAACACCCTGTCACTCTTCGAGCATTTCAGCTAGTATAATTCGTATATAAGCTAAGAATTCTATTCTATTGTCGGTAAGGGGGGAAAAAAGATCGGTAATCGTTACCATGATCCAAAAGCGAATCGGTAGTGGCGCCATCGCGCGACAGAAAATTGCAGCCATCCGATTGTCGGTAACGAAAGATCGGCAATCCATGATTCAGATTCGTTACCATCAGACTGCCGATTTGTCTACCATCAGACTGCCAATTTGTCTACCATCAGACTGCCGATTTGTCTACCATCAGACCGCCGATTTGTCGATAACAGAAGATCAGCAATCCATGATTCAGAATCGTTACCATCAGACTACCAATAGCAGAAGATCGACAATCCATGATTCACGTTACCATGATTCGAAATGGCGCCATCGCACGACGGAAAATTGCAGCCATCAGATTGTCGGTAACAGAAGATCAACGATCCGTAATCGTTACCATCGGACTATCGGTATCGAAAGACCGGCAATCGTTACCATGATCCAAAATGCTAATCGGTAGTGGCGCCATCGCATGACTGAAAATTGTAACCATCAGATTGTCGGTAACTAAATCGGTAACCATGATCCGAAATCGTTACCATCGCGGCAGGTAACTTACCATCACAGTCGATACGTTACCGACTGCTTGATGGTCGGTAAAGAAGGCTGGATCCAGAACTCTCTTATTATATCTACTTTTGTATTATAACTATATCGGTATTCTGCTCAAAGGGCCGGTATAGTAATACCAGTACTTCGGGTTATTCCCCTTATACCTGACCCACGAGCTAAAGCTACCCGTAGGTTGGCCATACCCTTGTTCACTGTCACCAGCCAGTAGGAGCCATCCGATCGTTTATTTTATTGCTTCCTTTAAATTAGCATATTCACATATATATTCTTCAAGGAAAGACTTCTGTCAAGTCTGGAAAGAGACTTACAAGGAGAGTGTCAGGACTCCGGGTAACGCTTTTGGACCAAACTACTAGGGGTGTTTCCGTGGGCCAAAATATGGGGCTCACCATGCTTCATTCAATCTCATAGGCCCTTTCAGGTTTAATGTCGCCCAAATTGGAAAATTATCTCAGAATTCAGCGCCTTTCGCATTACTTCATAATGTTGCAACGAATTTCAGTTTTGTAGCTTATCTTGACTGGAAATAGACTGTCCTAGAAAAAAGAAAGTGTTTGCACCCTGAAAAGTATACTCTCTGCAAGTACGATCGCCCAAATTCATAATTCAAAGTGAAAAATAATTAAATTCAGCGTTCCTCCCTGCGTAGGGCGGAGAAATTCTTTGAAAAACTATTATATTATACCTACCGGTTGTAAAATATTCATTCAATATATGGTAGGTCCATCCATACACCATTTGAGACCTATGCATTATAGATACCTGCGGATTGTCCAGAGGCACAACTGGATTATCATTTTTTGAACAGTATCTCAAAAGCTGCACATTATCATAAAGCATCAAATTTCGTGAAGTTATAACGAAGATTTGTCAGTGTAAAACTGTAGTCATCTGAAATAGGCATATCGGTAAAGGTGTCGGCTAGGTTAGATTTCCATCGAACGTATCTGGAAAAATTAATTCCACATATTCGTATCGCATACATCAAAAACCACCTTTCATGATTACTATTCCGCCCACGAACAGCTACTGCGAATATATGACGGTAACAATAACTTGGTAATACGAATGTTACTCACACAACACTATGCAGGTAGAGGTTGACAGCTCTCGATCCATGCTTACGCGGCTCGTTCAAATGAGATGTTGGGAAACTACGCGTGATTGGTCGGCTTTGAAATATCGACCAATGAGATGCCACTTTCTGACGCGAGGGACCCACTGTAAGCATGGATCGAGATCTGTCAACCTCTACCTGCATAGTAGGGTGGTAGATCTTCTAGGTCCTTGAGACCCGACTTGACTGAAACTCTTATTATATAATAACCAAAGATTATTATTGCTTATTTATATACAATACATACGCTTTAATTAATATCCAGAGAGAGAGAGTTCCAATTTTCATTATACTTTATAATCATATATTCTGGTGTCGTATCGCTAACGTGTGAATCGTGAATAATTATTTTCCTGATTTCGATATATAATATTAATATTTTTCTATGTAACAAAGCTTCACGATCCCCACGTCAGTAACTCATATAGTTTAATATTTCATTTTTGTTAATCATTCCTTCAAGAGATATTTCATTGTTTATCTCTTGAGTCGCACAGTATGACCATTTCATTTAACTAATCGTTCAAGAATATATTATCGTTTTTACCCGTTAATATTTCATCAATCATTTTAATCACCTCATTTTCATTTAGTTATAATAATTAGCCTCAACCATAGTTTAAACATTTCCATTGGGCCCTGTATAGGACTAGGTGGCAACGATCCCATTTACCGATCTATCGTAAGGTAGATCTTTCTCTTATTTCTAATTATTTTTATTCAGTCTGTGACGGGAACGGACCGCGTTAGTAGATTCGTTTATTAACAAACCGCTCGGATTAGCAAACGATTTATCAAAACCACGCTCACCCGTCACACACGGACTTCTTCAGTTTTTCTCCGTTTCGATCTTTCACTCAATGACTCGAACTCCACAGAAGGCCGACTACGTGTGACGGTCGCGGTCAGTCCAGGTGCCTTCGGAGAAGGAGCAGGTACGGGAAATGAAACGTACACATTGAGCCATTTCTCATATTTCTCGTAAAACCTATTTTTATGCCTATTGGCCGATTGCCACATTGTTTTCATTTTGTGGAATAGATATGAAAAGGATCGCTTTATATCGTCCCGTATAAGCACCGAACGTCCACTCTTCTTGGAAATTTCAGCTAAAAGGTGTTCCAATAAAGCGTCAAGGGTGTGCTTTAAATGCTCTTTCACCATAACGGAAACCTCCTTCCGCGTATACAGTAAAACGTCGTCGGCGCTAGATCCTGTAATAAAACCAGGGGAAATTAAAAACTGGTTTGCATATGAAAACTTGAAATATTTACCGTAAACTATAATGAATAAAGTAAATAAATGTGAATCTAAAATAACTGTACTACTTTGTTATGGACACCCTATATACGCTGAGACTGCGACTGGTATTAGTTCCCTGTTGTACGTACTGAACACCTGCCCGCGCGCGGTAGGGTGCTGCGTACCCGCTCAAGCTATGTTAAAACAGCCAAAACTCCACTTTCGCGCAGGACTGCGCAGGCACTCCTTGGCGTTTCCGATAGGTGATAGACTCATCTGAAGCCCCCCCCCCCCCCCCCCCCCCCCCCCCCCACTTAGAACTTAGGACAATAGTGACCAATATTATACTTTTCATCTATTTGAAAGTAAAAGTCTCTAAAATCATATCATTTTTGCGAGGGTACCGAACATGGCCGTATCTCAAGCAGATAAACATGAATTTTCAATTTAACTAATATAGAAATATTTTCTACATACCTCCAGGATAGGATCCAATTGAAAGAATTGAAATCGGTCAATTGGCTATCAAGATGTGGAATTTCAAAGCTTGCTGTATTTGCTTCGTATTCTCGCTTGACGCGTGCACTCTGAACGAAGGCTTACTTTGAACTAACGTTTCGAGCTAGGTATGGAAGGGACGACCTTACCCTTCGAGGTTTGAATGTACCAATCATTTCTCTACCCAACCCACTGGTTAAATACCCCGAATCGAACCTTCATTTTTCCGATTTTTGGCCGCTTTTTCGGGGTTTCGTCCCACTGTGCGTCGTCCTGATCTTCTGATTCATAGTTCCAGGTCCCGCACTCCGTGATTCTTGTAGTTCAGACTCTCGAAATCGTAGTCTCATTTGTCCAGGTCCTCGGCTTCGTAGTTCTCATAGTCCACGTCCTCCGCTCCGTAGTTTGAGTCGTTCAGGTTCTGCGCTCCGTAGTTTCAGGCGTCCAGGTCCTCCACTCCATAGTTTCGGCCGTTCAGTTCCTCGGCTTCGTAGTTGTTACGTGCCGCGTGCACAATTTCATTTCCATCCCTTTGATTCTTTGATCATTACAAGCAACGATGCGCAGCATCATGAGGTTTCCCTAGTTGCTTATAATACATATTATAGTTCACCCTTGGTTCTGATAATTGTCGTCGTAAGCAACGGTGCCTGGCACCTTGCGACAGCCCTAGTTGGCAAGGCGTCAATTTACGGCATACCAAAAACCTAGAACTGACCTGGACTCGTCAATTATTTCGCAATCGAAGTATCATTTTACTTTCAATACTCCTCTTATTACGAGCCGTCATTTCCTTGATTGATGCAACTATAGGCTTTAGATGGGGCGGTGCTGAAATGCCACCCGAATTGCTGACCCAGCACCTATGGTCAGTTTAAGCTAATTTTCTCCTTGTTAATATTAATTTTCCGTCAATAATTAGGGTTATCCATAGGGCCTTGATGATACACTGATTAAGTAGGATTATCTATAAGTTGTATGGATGAATGCCTGAAAATCTCATGAAAATCTAAGTTAATGAAAATTATAATACTAGCATGTACAAACTATGGTGGAGCGCAGAACCGTAGTGCGCTCGAGCCTCACTCCACGGCAGTAATCAGATCTCGGTCAGAGGGGGCGGCCCAGTCTAACACCTCATTGGCTAATTATTCGCGCATTAATACATATTTTGAGCAAACCGAGATTTCTTGGATGAGCAAGTTCAAAACGGTATGTCTTTCGTCTGTCAAGTCGCGAGGAGCGTAGACGCTAACCCGGAGAACTATTATACAATCTAGAGTAGGGATGTACCGGATATCCGGTAAGTATCCGGCATCCGGCCTATCCGGCCTGTTTTTTACTATCCGGCCGGATAACCGGATAGCAATAATCTTCAATGTACTGCCCAGAAGATAATTGTACTATTAGTAAAGATGAAAGAAATGGAAAAAAGAAATTAAAGTGGTCAAATATAGAATAAGCAGGAAATACAAATTCTCAGTTTCATACTTAGATGTTTATTGTTTAAACTTCAATGCCATGTTATTTCTATGTTGTGCCCAGTTATTTCCTGGGAAGGGAACAAAGTTAAAAGTTTTAGTAGACAAAATTTACTATTTTAATATTCTTTATAACGAACAGGAGCCTTTCTGCATTTTCCGGCAGCAAACGGTTTCTGTTTTCCGTATAAATTCTTCCCGCTGCACTAAACAGTCTTTCTGAATTTACGGAAGAAGGGGGGGCACTTAAGTATTTCGGTACGAGTGGTGTGAGTTTTGGGTACTCCTTAGCGTGTAGTCTCCACCGCAGTAAGGGATTTTCTTCCCTCGGTAATAATGGCTGAGCAAGATATTTATCGAGTTCTGCGTTGTGCGCTGCAATTTTTTTTCGGCTTCTGTCACTCGGCTGTCGCTCGAACTGTACTACCTCTGGATCATTTCTTTCAGCACCATCAATTTCCTCGAGACTGCTGTTGTTGTATAGGCTTTATTACTGTAGCCTACTGCGTTAGTAATTCGGAGGGTCGGCGTCTTCCCAGAGGTGAGGTAAATGTTTCACTTCTAGTCGCGTTGACGAAACTTGATTTTATTAATGAAATACAAAGAATGATACAAAAGGTAAAAGGTTCTAGTTGTAGGTTGAGCACTTGCTCACGTTCGAGTTCTTGAGTATTCCGGGATTACTACCCAGCTCCAAAAGATTCTGCTCAAGACTGGCGCGCCGGGGGTCGGCGCCTAATTTATGCCTAAACGATGCATGGTCAGCTTTCCCAAGTATTTAGGTCGATGCTGAACCTGTACATTTTCTTTATTGCTTAACTATAACCATCTGACAAATAAGCTATTTGTTAATTCAGCTAATTAATGAGGTTGGCTTACAACATCCCTCCCATCGCAGAAGAATAGGCCTCCGGACTATAGTGTCCGTCTGTATCGTATTTCACTATGCTTGTGTCTTTCTGTTTATGGATTATGCCTGCCACCCGGACTACCATTTCTGTGCCAATGCTTTATTTGAGGTAGGTCCGATTGGCTTACATCTCAGGGTTATTGCTTTCGAGTTAGTTCCTTGATGGCTATAGTTAGTATTAGGTACAGTTAACTATTCTATGTAAACCATGTGTTCCCGATATTTTGTGTAATTTTAAGACTAACTTATACAGTGCAAGTAATAGGCGAATTTCTCTTAAAAAAGAATCTGCCGGTAGGCAGTTTCCGCTCCCGTGGCCGTGGTGGTTCCATGGCAGGGGTCCGAGTGTCACCTCCTGTGACTCTTCGCTTGCTTATATACCTATACACTATGAAACCCATGGATGATAATACTAATACACTGCTTATCGAGTAGGAAGTGGCGGTATGCGCTAGATGCGTTACATAATAAGTTTGCCTATTTTCCATCTCGTCATGCAGATCGCTCAATCTAGACCCTAAAGAGTTGAGTTCGACGGCATCGTGTAGTACGTTTTTTAGCACCACTTTCCCACTGACATTCCCTACCCTGGGGATCACTTGTATATCGTTCTCATGGAGGCTAAGGTTAAATGGCGGTAAGTAGTTGAACTTCTGCGTTTGTTGGTATCGTCGTAGTGTTTCCAGACGGAAATCTTTTGCAGTTACAGTACATTTCCCGTTGAGAGTTGACGTGCCAGTCCCTAATAATGTTTCGTGCTGCGCAGGGTAACCGTCACACGTTATCGCGACAGTATCGGGTTTTGGAACAATAAATATCCACGCTCCTTCTCGGTGTAACCTAATTATTACTGCCCTGTCTAGCTTCATTATCTTTTTGGGACACTCCGCTAAGGGCGTGTCAGCCTTTGCGAATATTGAAAGTTCGCAAGGTATTCCGTCGCGAATCACGTTCGTGGGATGCCGGGGGTCACACAGGTAGTGTGATCCGAAATGTTTGCAGGATTCTAAATCAACCTGCCGCATACGTACGAAATTCCGGTATTCCTGGTCTACTACGGCTAGTTCTTCTGCGGTTTCTAGACAACAATAGGTATCGTTCTGTACATGCAGGGGAAGTGGATACACTATACTCCTCATTCCCGACTAGAGGTATCTCTATCACGGTTACTATACCGTCCTGGCGTCCGTAGGATTTTACGTCAGCTGTCGCCATTAGTGCTGGGATACCTGAGCGTGTCAAGGGTATAGGGAAGCTATGCCCTTGAGGTAAATGCGGTAGTGCTGACTCAAGGTATTCCAATATTTTTGCGGGCGGAAGTACTTTCGGATTGACCGCTCCCTTGCCTATATCGCTCAGATAGACTACGAGATCTTTTACGTCGTTCAACAATGCTTCTACTATTAAACCTATTGATTCAATGTGCTCGTCGAGATTCTGTCTTGCGGAATTCTTCTCGATGGCATTGGTTAGACTTAACTCTAAATGTCTGTTAACCTCGAGTAATGCCTTTTCGTTAGCCTCTATGTTCTTCATGGAGCTATTAAATATTTCTAAGGAAGAGGAAACAATCTGTATCTGTTTATTCATTACTGTCTTCAAATTAGTCTGATCGCTTCGGAGAGCATCTATTTCTTCGTCTATTCTTGCTGCGTCCGCTGCGTCCATGGTCCCGAATAATGACTTTGCTATCGAGCCTAAACCGTCGACTAAACCTCGTCGTTTCCGCGTTTCTGTGCCTACTATATCGTGTAATAACTCTAGGTCTTTTTCCACTTTACCTAACATACTACTCACTTCGTCGCTGAGCGTCTCACACAGTATTGAGTTCGCGTTGGTTGGTTTCTTACATGTTTTGCCTGTGTTTGCTAAATGCGTCTTTACGTTCATTTCGCGTTTGAAAAGGCTACCCAAGTCCATATTCACTACTAAGCTCCACTTATTTTTGTAGATTTGTAGTGTGCCTATCTTCTCAAAATAAATCCCTGGATTGTGATCGAACTTGACTACCTCGTATGGCGTTCCTTCTACTGCGCCGTTGGTGCCTATAACCACGAACAATCTGAAATCCCGACAAAAAGGTATTACTATCTAGATCCCCTCCCTCCTGTTGAAAGCGATAAAGGGTTAGGATGGGGTAGGAAACATTTTTTTTTTTTTCTTTTTTTTTTGACGTTGACGACTACCGATTAGTGCTCCACGAACAGTTTTAACCGGTTGACGTGCACTTTCACCTCCTTTCTACCATTTTTGATGGTGTAGTTGACTTCCGAATTCCTCTCTAGGATAACATAGGGTCCTATGTATTTCGGTGTGAGTTTTTTCGACCTGCCTCTTCTAACTGTTTCGTCCAGTAACAAAACTTTATCCCCTGGATTGAATATCGTTGTTTCAGTTTTCTTATCGTAATATGCCTTTGCTTTTTTTTTGGACGCATCTAAATTTTGTTTCGCTGTAAGATTGGTTGTCCTGAGTCTTTCGCGTAGCTCTTGTACGTAGTCATCGTATGCATACGTCAGCCTTGGTGCCTGCTTCATCGATGAGGGTATCTCGGCGGTGTGTCCGAAAACTAGTTCCAATGGCGTGAAGCCCGTCGACGTATGAGGCGTCGTGTTGTAGGTGAACATTGCGTAAGGTAACCACTCATCCCAGTCGCCTTGATCCTTATCGATGTAATTTTTTAAGTACTCGGCTAATGTCCTGTGGGATCGCTCTAGTGCTCCGTTTGATTCTGGATGGTATGCCGTCGTTTGGATTTTTTGTATTTTCAAGAGTTTACACACGTTTTTAAATACTTATCCAACAAAATTCGTCCCCCGATCTGTGAGTATGACTTTGGGGGTTCCGTATTCACATACTATGTTTTTCACGAATTCTTTGGCAACTGTTGTAGCTTCCTGATTGCTTAATGGCATGGCTTTACTGAATTTTGTTAGTGCGTCTTGAAAAGTAAGCACATACTTGTGCCCTCTTCGTGTTTCAGGCAAAGGACCTACAATATCTAGAGCACATTTTTCGAATGCCTGCTCAGGCGTATCTGTCACTATCATCGGTGCTTTGCGCATTTTTTGCGTTTTATTCGCTTGACATTTTGCACACTTGCTAATATAGTTTTCTACAGCTTTCCGCATGTGGGGCCACTCGTGTTCCATTTTGATTCGTTTTAGAGTTCGTGATGTTCCTTGATGACCTCCCATGGGGGCGTCATGGTATTCGTATAATATTTTTTCCTTTTCTGCCTCTGTGTAATTTTGTTCCGAATCTTCAGCTTCGCTTATCTCTGTTTCCTCTTCTGAGGCTACCTCTTCCTCGAGCTCCTGAAGATGCGAGTGTATAATGTAGATTCTGCTCAATGCATCCGCATTGGTATTCAATCTTCCTGGCTTGTAAACTATGTCATATTCATATTCGGCGAGTTTGATCCTCATTCTCAATAACCGCGAACCAGGATCTTCGATTTTAAAGATCCATTTTAGGGGAAGGTGATCCGTGATCACAGTAAAATGTGTTCCGTACACATACGGGCGAAACTGCTTGGTTCCGAAAACGATTGCCAGCATTTCCCTCTCGGTCGTTGAGTAGTTTCTTTCGGCCTTGTTTAGGGTTCGGCTCGCGTATGCTATCGGCAAGTCCTGACCTATTTGTCCTTGAGATAGGACAGCTCCTATCGCTTTGTCGGAGGCGTCTGTAGTTATTAGAAATGGTTTCGCGAAGTCTGGGTACTGTAAGATGGGTGCACTAATCAGCTTGTTTTTTAATATCTCGAACGCGTTCTCCTCCTCCTGCGTCCATTGGAATGTCACTCCTTTTTTCGTCAGCTGCGTTAGTGGTCGTGCTATGCGCGAAAATCCTTCTATGAACCTCCTGTAATAGCCTGCTAGGCCTATGAATGATTGTACTTGCTTGACGCTGGTCGGGCTTTTAAATTTTTTAACATCCTCAATTTTCGAGGGATCTGGCAGTATACCATCAGCAGTAATTACATGCCCTAGATAACTAGTTTCTTTTCGCAGGAACCGACATTTTTCTGGTTGAAGTGTCAAATTACTTTCCCTAAGCCGTTTTAAAACTTCGATGAGCCTGTCGTTATGTTCCTTCAGCGTTGCACCATGGATGACGATGTCGTCCAGGTAAACGTAGCATTTTGAAGCCTGCAACCCCGCTAGTACTGTGTTCATTATACGTTGAAACGTCGCGGGAGCATTCTTGAGCCCGAATGGCATCGAATTATATTCGTAATGTCCGTGCGCTGTTGAAAAAGCGGTTTTCTCCTTATCCTCTTCGGCCATTGGGATCTGGTGGAATCCTGATGCGAGATCTAGCGTAGTAAAATACTTCGCTTTTCCTAATTGGTCCAGGATTTCTGTTATATTGGGTAGGGGGTACGAGTCTCCCACCGTTATTTCGTTCAGTTTTCTATAATCAACTACTATCCTGAATCGTTTTCCCTATTTTGAATAGTTTTCCCGAAGCGTCGGGTTTTTTGGGTACCACTAAGAGTGGTGCGTTTCATTGGCTCCTACTTGGACGTATCACGCCGTTCTCAAGCATCGTCTCTACTTGTTTCGTCACTTCCTGTTTCTGCGTTTCTGGTAGTCGGTAAGGACGAACATTTATGGGTTTTCCACCCTCCACAAGCGTTATGCTATGCTCCGCCGCATTAGCTATACCTAACTTGTCCCCAGGTAAATAAAACGTTTCGCTATAGTTTTGACATATTTCCAGCAAGGCTGCCTTTTCTTCCTCGTTGAGGTGATCTGTGTCGATGATATCAAGCAACAATTTAAATCTCTGATTTCCCGTCTCTTTGGTCAGTAAACCAATGTAGACTGTCTCTTCTTTCTGTGCCTCGTCGTCTGCTTCTCCTAATTCCTCCAGTTCCACGGTTGGGGTATCTAGTAATACTTCGTGATCGTTGAGGTTCATTATGTCGACGACGCATTCCTGGTTTACTGGCCTGGTTACGCAACTTCCCAAGTATACCTTGTCAGCGAGTTCTCTTTTTTCTACAATGCCAATGTACTGGCTGTTTGTTTTCACGCTAACTTTCGTTATTGATCGTGGTTCTAAACTTATTTTCCTCACTCTCGGTTGTCTTAATATGTTTAAACGTTCCCCGTACAAAAAGAGTGCGCTGGCGCCTTTCCCTATAGTGGCTCCGTGGTTCTCTATGAAATCTATTCCTAGTATTCCGTCGGTATCTAGGTTAAAGTCGTTTCCTACGACAAGAAACGTATGCTGGATAATTCGATTTTTTAGTCGAATTTCTAGTACGGCTTTACATAGTGCTTTTATCGCACCTTGTCCTATCCCTGTGATACTTGTCGCCTCATCTATGACTGGTAAATCGTCTGCTAGCATACTTACTTTAATAATGCTGACATCCGCTCCGGAGTCTACTAACATGGCTAATCTCTCTTTGGTTGTTCCGTTAGCTGTTAATTCAATTCTATTTCGACTTGTTCTTTCAGAATTTGCAACGTTCACAGATTTATACGAGCTAGCGGTCTTTGTACCTTGATTTGGTCCCGTGTTTTTATTTCCTGAAGAGTTCTGTTGGCCAGTAGTATTCTTCTGGTTTTCCCTAGGTTCTTCATCGTTATTTCTAGTCCGTCGCTCATCGCGGCGCATTCTATCACGGCAGTCTTTCTATAGGTGTCCTTTACGTTTACAGAAATTACAATGTAGCTCTATTCGATTTATCGTTTTATTCGAGCCTCCTCTAGCCTGTGTCTGACCGTCAGATTTCTGAGTACAATCTCGTGCGATGTGCCCTATTCGATTACATTTTAAACACCTTACGCCTAGTCCGTTTCTATCCCCAGTGTAGTTTGCTCGGCGGTTTATTGCGTTCGTACCGTTCTGAGATTTTTCTTCTTCTTCTGCGCCTCTAATGGATGCAGCTAGATCCGTATAGTGATATGATTTCACCAGTGTTCTCAGGTTGACCCTCAACCCGTTTTCGAAGATGGCTAGTGTTTGGTATCTAAGTAGATCCTCTATGACTTTTCGTTCACTAACTACCTCTGTTCTAGCTCCGCATGATCTAATCAAATCCATCATGAGTTGGGTTACTCTCTTTCCATAATCGTGCACATTTTCGTTTGTGCCTTGCTTGCTTGAGAATAGGTCAACTAGCATCGCGGGAGTCGAACTTTTCGCCCCGTATAACATTAAAAGCTCATCTTTTGAATTTTCAAACGAGTTTATCTTCTTGTATCTAAGTTCCATAGCTGCTTCACCCTGGATTTTTGTCTTCACGATTAATTCTAATACATCTGCCCTCTGTGCTGGGTTCACCTTGTCAATTGCATATTCTGCCGTCTGCAGCAGATCGTCTACTTTGCGCGGATTGCTACCGTCGAAAACGTCGATCATTTGTCGCGCCTCTTTTAATGTCAGATAGTCCGTCATTTTGGTTGGTCCCTCACTTTCCGGCTTTTTACTCGACCTTTCCGAAACGCTTGGAGGTACGGTTGAAAAAGGGGAAGAGGGTTGTACAAAGGGTGATGGTGAGGAGGTTGAAGGGTTTGAAGACTGTGCTGTATTTCTAACGAAATTGCGTAGGACTCTACGAATATCCTCGATACTATCTGCCTCTGATACTGCTATCTCGTAAAGTTCGCAAATTAGGATTAGTTTTTCTTTACTTAGATCTTGGATCCACGAAGTACGGCCTGAAGCAATAAGCTCTTCGATCTTGGCTTGGCTACTAGACATTTGTTCTAATACCTGTACAGCTATTTTAATACGTAACTCTGACGCATTTCCTTTTTCAATTTTCTGGCAGTTAGACTCTCAATAACAATGTTTCCGGCTTAATGGTTAGGTACTGCAAAAGATTGACTTACAGTAGGACGATCATCTTCTTCCTTTTCCTCTCTGCGATAGCTGAATGGCTGTGGACTTCCGGCTGGCCCGTGTTGTCCTCTACTGCTACTGATTACGGCTACGACTGCGTGTTGTGCTTGTGCGCTTGCACTCTCGATCTTCGAGCTTCCTTTCCTTGGATATCACTCTCGCTTCGTCTTGCGACCTCTGGTACATCCACTGACTCGATAAAAAAAAACCGCTGCCACCAATGTTGTATAGGCTTTATTACTGTAGCCTACTGCGTTAGTAATTCGGAGGGTCGGCGTCTTCCCAGAGGTGAGGTAAATGTTTCACTTCTAGTCGCGTTGACGAAACTTGATTTTATTAATGAAATACAAAGAATGATACAAAAGGTAAAAGGTTCTAGTTGTAGGTTGAGCACTTGCTCACGTTCGAGTTCTTGAGTATTCCGGGATTACTACCCAGCTCCAAAAGATTCTGCTCAAGACTGGCGCGCCGGGGGTCGGCGCCTAATTTATGCCTAAACGATGCATGGTCAGCTTTCCCAAGTATTTAGGTCGATGCTGAACCAGTACATTTTCTTTATTGCTTAACTATAACCATCTGACAAATAAGCTATTTGTTAATTCAGCTAATTAATGAGGTTGGCTTACAACACTGTCCTCGTCAGACTTTGAAACGTGGGCAATTTCGTCAGAGCATTGCCATATGTTTTCATGAGCATCAGCACCGATATCAGCCTGGTCTTCACTGGTTGTTGGTGGGGCGTTCGAATTTTCTTTTCTGTTTGCAGTTTGTTGCGGATCCTTGGTGCTAGCTGCAACTAATTCACTGATTATCCATCCTCGAGCAGTTGATGCGTCTTGTAGAAAGCGAGTTTTGTATCGCGGATCAAGGAAGGTCGCAAGTACAAAGGGCCGATTCTTTTGCGCGTTTAGTCCTGTTGAACAACATTGAATGATTTTCAGATTTCAAAATTGATAAATAATTTTGAATTCCTAAGTTATAAGTTTATGCATCAATATTACCTTGTGGTTGTGAACTCAAAAAACGATTTTGAAGGGCCTTTTGTAATTCCTGCTTAAGGAGCAGTATCCCCGCATCCTTCTGTCGCTTCGAGAGATAAGTGTTTAGTGTTGTCACTGCAGGAATGACGTACCCGATCGTTTCAGCATCCGCACTTGCTTGCTTGGTCATTTCCTCGAATGGTTGCAAAACACGAATTATGCTTTCAACTGTATTCCACTGGTTGGCAGTAAGGGTGGGAATTTCATATTCAGCTGCATATGCAGTCACAGCTTGTTTCTGTTCGTGGAGACGCCTTAGCATGTAGAACGTTGAATTCCACCGAGTGGATACATCTTGGATCAATTTATGTGTTGGGAGCTTTAAATTGTCCTGAATCTTCTTCAGTTTCGTGCAGGCAAGCGAAGAATGACTGAAATGAGTGACTATCTTCCGACACTTCCCTAGAATGTCAACCACACCTCGTTGCAAAAAAATGGCATCGTGTATAACCAATTGTAGAGAGTGGAGGAAGCAGCCGACACTTTCTGCCACCATGAGATCTGTGAACACAAAATGGCAACAAACAATTGTATAATTCTCTGCATTATTTTCTGTTTAATTGCAGCGACTAATTTCCAAATTATTCGTTTATAGAATAACAGTTACATACTTGTCCCTGCAATCATATTTGCAGCGTTATCTCTCACGATGACGTGAATTTTTTTCGTTAGGAATTTTCCAGCTCTCCAGAGCATTATTCAACACCTCTGAAATATTGTAGCCAGTATGGCTGTCAGGGAAGTGTTTGGCTACTAGTGCATATACCTCCCTTTGCATGTTTTTTGACGACAAGCAGTGACCGGTTAAGCTAATAAAAGACTCGTTATTAGTAGTAGCAGTCCAGATATCTGTTGTAAAAGATATATGTAGTGTCGAGTGAAATACGCGGACAAAATTTAGTTGACGTTAGGTTTAAATATTAGGATATAGTATAAGGAGTGAAAGCCGATATGTTTAAGTCGTAAATCTAAGGGTTAGTATAGCTAGGGTCCGAGGCTAGGCGCCGGTATGACCGTTAGTAATAAGAGTATGGCTGAGTGGAGAAAGTGGAAAGTGCATGAATGACAAAGAACAGATGGAGGAGTTTGGGTGGTTGGCGTGAGCCTTTCCACGGAAAGAAAAAAGGGGCAGATTCGACCTGACCAGCGAGTCGTTAAGACGCATGTACGGAGCTGGGTCATACGTACGACGACGATCTATAATAAAGATTTTTCTATTGTTTTTCTAACTCTTAAAAGACTTGCATTCATTGCTCATTTTAACATTCCCGCTCACCCTGAAACCCACACACGGTATTTTATACTACATTTTTGGGGGCTCGTCCGGGATCAGGGTAGTTAGCGAACAGTGACAGTGAGTGGCAAGTGAAAAGACACGAGTGATAAGTGACAGTGTAGGAAGTAAAGTGTAAGTTTAAGTTTAGTAAGTGATGAAGTATGGCTGACCAAGTTGCACGGGTGGTAGAAGAACTCAACGCAGTAGCGCTCAACGACGAACGGGTTGCAGGGATGAAGGTCATCAACTTGAAAGAAGAGCTCAGACGACGACAACTCCGAGTGACCGGAACGAAGCCGGAGTTACAGGCTCGACTAAGGGCAGCGCTGCTGCTAGAACGGGAACGCATTGCTCCGGGCGAAGAAGACGACGAAGACGACGACGTTGAAGACGAAGAAGATGATGCTGAGGGTAACGAAGAAGAGGTCCGCGCAGACGGCAACGACCAAATAAACCCAGACGCAGATACTGACGACGACGAAGACAACGAAGAAGTTTCAGAAGAAGAAGACGAAGCTCCAGCCCGAGCAAGACGACGCAGAAGACGAGAATCACCACAACGCGCGCTGTTAACGTTCAAAGACGTCGAGGAATCTCTCGAAAAGTTCAGTGGCGACGATTATATGAGTATAAAACAGTGGCTAGAAGACTTTGAAGAAATGGCTGAATTGTGCAAATGGTCTGATGTCCACAAGATTGCCTACAGCAAGCGATTGCTCAAGGGATCGGCGAAACTGTTTGTCAAACACGAAAAATGTACAAAAACATGGACTAAGTTTAAAAAAGCTTTAAAAGAAGAGTTTGACGAGGCCGTCAGTGGCCACAAGGTGCATATGGAGCTGTCGCAGCGCAGAAAGAAAGCGGAGGAAACATCCCAGGAGTATATTTATGAGATGCTCGAGATTGCTGCCCAAGCGGATGTCGACACGCAGTCCGTGATTCAATACATTATACAGGGTGTACCAGACGAGGCAACAAATAAAGCGGTGTTGTACGGAGCGAAGACTATTCGACAGTTGAAGGAAAAATTCAAGCAGTAAGAAGCCATGAAGAGTGAGATGAAGTCGAAATCAAAGCCAGCAGAACAACGGAAGGACGATAAAGCGAAGCGGCCCGACGGAAAAGGTGTCAAGAAGAAGACGGTAGACGAAGCTACGCCAGTGAAACGGTGTTTCAATTGTGGTGATAAAAAACATGTGGGTGCGGAGTGTCCGGCGAAGGAAAAGGGCACAAAGTGCTTTCAGTGTAACGATTACGGGCATATCGCGGCAAAGTGTCCGACTAAGCCGAAGGAGGCGTACATTGTGTCGCGTCCGAATAAACAGAAGTACATGAAGGAAGTGGTTCTAGAGGACCATAAGTTCGTAGCATTAGTTGACACAGGTAGTGACCTTACTTTCATACGATCAGACGAGTACGAGAAGATAGGGTCACCAGCCTTGCATGATAGTGATCTTAAGTTCGAAGGTTTCGGCTCCACGGGCAATACGACTATGGGTGAGTTCACTAAGAATATGACAGTCGATGGCGACGAGTTTCCCGTCGTGTTCCACGTAGTTTCAAGTACGATTCTAAAGCACAGTCTATTGTTGGGTACCGACTTTCTCGACCAAGTAGAACTACGCGTGAGACGAGGTATCGTGGCGTTTTTAAGACTCGACAGGGCAGACGACGATAAGGTAGATACACCGGATATTTTCAGAATTAACGTAGTTGATCAAGCGAACGAAGTTGACCTGTCCCATGTTAAAGAACCTTATTATCGCGAGGAGATTCGTAAGGTTATAGAGGAGTACAAGCCGGAGAAGACGCAAGACGTAGGTATCAAGACTAAAATAATATTGAAAAGCGATGTTCCGATAGCGAGTAGACCACGAAGGCTCTCACCGTCGGAGAAGAAGGAAGTAGAAGTCTTGGTGAAGCTATGGATGCAGGAAGGCATCATCAGACCGTCTAATTCAGAGTACGCGAGTCCGATAGTGTTAGTCAAAAAGAAAAACGGCTCGACGAGACTCTGCGTCGATTATCGCGAAATAAATAAGTTAATTGAGAGACCACGCTTCCCATTACCGCTGATCGAAGACCAGCTAGACTCTCTGCAGGGCGCGGAAATATTCACGACGATAGACATGAAAAACGGGTTTTTCCACGTACCGGTAGACGAGGATAGTCAGAAGTATACGGCCTTTGTGACGCCAAACGGGCAGTACGAATTTTTAAGAACGCCGTTCGGATTAAGTATTTCGCCAATTATCTTTCAGAAGTTTGTCGCGACGGTTTTTAAAAGATTGATTGATAAGAAATATCTAGTTGTTTACTTGGACGACTTGATAATTCTAGCGGCAAACGTAGAAGAAGCTATGGAGCGTTTAAGGCTCGTGTTGGAAGTTTCGAGTCAATACGGGTTGATAATTAATTGAAGTAAGTGTAGATTTCTGCAAACGGAAATCGAATATCTAGGGCATATTGTTTCAAAAGATACCATTAAGCCGTCCGAAAATAAGACGAAAGCCGTAGCAAATTTCCCCAGGCCGACAACCGTTAAAAAGGTCCAAAGCTTTTTAGGACTGACGGGTTATTTTAGAAAGTTTATTGAAGGGTATGCGAAAATAGCTAGGCCGTTGACGGAATTGCTGAAAAAAGACGCGAAGTTCAGTTTCGGGGATCACGAGATTGAAGCTTTTGAAGCATTGAAGACGGCGCTAAGTAACGGGCCTGTGCTAAGGTTGTATCGCGTGGGGGCGGAGACGGAACTGCACACGGATGCATCATGTCTGGGGTACGGGGCAATTTTAATGCAACTGGGTAGTGACGACGGGAGATTCCATCCGGTCTACTATGCCAGTGGTAAGTCGACACCGGCCGAGGAAAAGTACACCAGCTACGAGCTGGAAGTACTCGCGATTATGAAGGCCTTGAAGAAGTTTAGGGTTTACCTTCTGGGAATTCCGTTCAAGGTTATCACTGACTGTCAGGCTTTTGCAATGACAATGAAGAAAAAAGATTTATGTGTGCGAGTAGCCAGATGGGCTTTGTTGTTGGAGGAGTTCAACTACGAAGTATGCCATAGGCCGGGTAAAAGTATGCAGCATGTGGATGCCTTGAGTCGTAACCCGTTGCCGAGTGCGTTATTGGTAACTGAAAGTGACGACGGCTTGATTGCGCGATTGGTAAGAGCGCAAAATGAGGATGAAGACTTGCGGAAAATATTGGACGCCGCAACACGCAACCAAGCCGACGGGTATTTAATAAGGAACGATCTATTATATAAGGAAGTAGATAATGATGTACTAGTAGTAGTGCCGAAAAGTATGCAAACCCAGGTAGTGCGCCAGGCACATGAGCGTGGGCACTTCGGGGTAAATAAGACGGAAGCTATTGTCCGTAAAGACTTTTGGTTTAAAGCGATGCGGCAAAAAGTAGAGAAAGTGCTAGCGAATTGTGTGAACTGTATACTAGCGGAGAGAAAACAAGGTAGGCAAGAAGGGTTCCTGAACCCTATCGCAAAAGGTGATGTCCCGTTAGATACGTACCATATAGACCACGTAGGCCCGATGACAAAGACTAAGAAGAGATACCAGCATGTATTCGTAGTGGTCGACGCGTTTACGAAGTTTGTGTGGCTGTACCCTACGAAGTCGACGGATACAGCTGAGGTGCTAGACCGCCTGCGTAAGCAGTCCGCCGTTTTTGGAAGCCCACGAAGAATCGTTTCTGACCGGGGGACGGCATTTACGTCGAACGCCTTCAAGGAGTATTGCGAGAGCGAGAGGATAGACCACGCGTTAATTACGACAGGGGTGCCAAGGGGGAACGGTCAGGTGGAAAGGGTGAACCGGACGTTGATCCCTCTTCTTACCAAGCTGGCTGCACCGGTACCTGAGAATTGGTACAGGTATGTAGAGACGACACAGAGGTACCTAAACGCCACAGTGAGCCGCAGCACAGGTAGAGCGCCGTTTCACCTGTTGTTCGGGGTCAACATGCGAATTAAGGAGGACCAGCAGGTTAAAGAGCTAATCGAGAAGGAGTGGGCTACAAGATTCGAAGAAAGTCGTGACGAGCTGCGAGAAAAGGCCCAGGGAAAAATCAGAAAGATCCAAGAAGAGAATCGCGCGAGCTACAACAAAAAACGCAAGGTGGCGGAAAAATACGGAGAAAACGATCTGGTTGCAATTAAACGAACCCAGTTCGGACCAGGGCTGAAGCTACGCGGGAAATTTTTGGGGCCCTATAAGGTGACACGTGTTATGCGAAACGACCGTTACGCTGTAGAAAAGGTGGGCGAACACGAAGGCCCACAACTGACATCAACGTCGGCGGATCACATGAAAAGGTGGGTCGTGGAAGATGACCGTGATTCGGACAACCACAGTGAAGATGGAGACGACATCTGAGGCCAGATGTCAACGCAGGATGGCCGAATGTAGTGTCGAGTGAAATACGCGGACAAAATTTAGTTTACGTTAGGTTTAAATATTAGGATATAGTATAAGGAGTGAAAGCCGATATGTTTAAGTCGTAAATCTAAGGGTTAGTATAGCTAGGGTCCGAGGCTAGGCGCCGGTATGACCGTTAGTAATAAGAGTATGGCTGAGTGGAGAAAGTGGAAAGTGCATAAATGACAAAGAACAGATGGAGGAGTTTGGGTGGTTGGCGTGAGCCTTTCCACGGAAAGAAAAAAGGGGCAGATTCAACCTGACCAGCGACTCGTTAAGACGCATGTACGGAGCTGGGTCATACGTACGACGACGATCTATAATAAAGATTTTTCTATTGTTTTTCTAACTCTTAAAAGACTTGCATTCATTGCTCATTTTAACATCCCCGCTCACCCTGAAACCCACACACGGTATTTTATACTACATATATAAGCTGCAGTCGTCAATGTCTCTTGAATCTTAATGCGCAGCTTTTCGTACAATTTTGGCATCACGTTTTGCGAAAAATACGACCTGCTTGGCGAAGGGTATTGTGGAGCCAAGTGCTGGATTAATCGACTGAATCCTTCTTTTTCGACTAATGCGAAAGGCTCAGCGTCTAGCGCCATCATTTCACCTATAATTAAAAGACTTAATTGTCATAATGCATTAATCAAAGTAGTCAGCGTGCATAATTTTTTTTAATCAAAAACCTATAAGGAAACTCACAGATAATTTTCGATATATTCTCGGCTCGACGATCATCCAGAGACCACATCTGTTTCCTTTTCATCACCATTTCGAGGGTAGGTTGGCTTTCTCGTTTCACTTGTTGTGCCACGTTAGAAGTAGACGGGATTGACGGGTCATTTTCGTCAACAGACTCTTCGTTATTACTTTTCACGCCTTTGTAATGCTCAGGATGCCTTCCCTCGAGATGGTTCCACAACGGTTTGGTAGAAAATGATTTTGGCGTTTTTCTACGTATTATTTTTCGCACTGAAGATGAAACATCATCGGCACAAAGCGTACACTCAGCTTTTTTGTCGTCATCTTTGCATATTTTGAAAAACTTCCACACACTGGATTTTAGTTTCTCCATTATGCAATTAGTAGAGTTCGATTTTCAATACACAATCACAAGAATAATCAATTATTGACCATTTCTGGACTACCACGTGCACGTGGCGTGCGACCGGTTCGAAAACTATCAGCCATCCTGGTTGTTATGATCACATGTCCTTACGTGATGCGGCGATGCGCCACGCGCTTGGAAGCGGCGGCACAGTTTGGCTAGAGTCCCTTTAAAGCAGGGTCTAGTCATTCGCCCCCATCTTGGTCGCCATTAAAAACAGAATTCGAATACGGTGGGGGATTTCAGTCATTTCGAAGCATAGAAAAAGCGTTGACAATGGGTATAATGAATATATGGTAGTGTTTAGTTGCAATGGAAACCCAACATTAGGCGATTTTCTTGTGCCGGATACCGGATATCCGGCCAGATATCCGGTATCCGGCAAATGACTTCAGCCAGATATCCGGTATCCGGCAAATGACTTCAGCCAGATATCCGGTATCCGGTTATCCGGCCAAATCGCTATCCGGCACATCCCTACTGTATATCCATATTGCCTTCCCAAGCACTGAGAATCGCTGGGTTGTAATCATTTATATCAACCTCATTTTGATTCCGAGGTAGATCGTACAGCCTACTTCTGGACTTGAGCTTGCGCCTGCCAATGATTGAAACAGCCACATCTCTAATAACAATATTGTCTGTTACGGGACGGGGAAACCCGGATCGACATACTTTGGAGGAACCCTGATTTCTGTTCTTCTTATTACGTAAGCAATAGGAATTGTGCTCATGTCGTTGATGTGTATTAGCTCGACGATACAATTCAGGCGAAACGTATTTACGTGGCATTTTGCAAGTCACATATTTCCTAATAAAACTTGCAATTTCTTTGTTCGAAGATTTCCCAATTATGGGAGCATCTTTTATCCAAATTAATAGGTGAAAATGCTGCATTCCCCTGCCTTGATACTCGCGCCTCCAGAAATAATGGGTCACTTCTCCGATAGGATGATCTGGAGAACATCTGAAATCTAGCATAGCATGGAACTTATTGTCAATAAATCTTGATGTCGACACTGGATCAGCCGCGATCAATTGATTCGGCGACATCGTAACGGTAGCAGGGCCACCTACTTCGCGAAGGTATTCCGTCATGTCTGACCATAACCATTCGCTTGGACTTAGCGTAAGAAACCATATAGCCGGACCGTAATGATGTATCATACAAGATACATCATTTCTCGGCCGACTCCAATACTGCTCCGTGTTGCGCAGCCTTGCAAATATTGCGTTTAAATTCCCTTCCAATTCCTCTCTAGAGAGCTTTTCCAGATAACTCGCTGCAGTAAATCGTTCGCTCGGATTGGTGATATTCAGTTTGTAATATATCCAACTACGCACTTGTCGAATATTAGCGTCATTCAATAGGTAGAATGGGTATTGTTGATCTAGCCGGTATTGCGAATGCTTCGACATGAGTTTTGATTTAATAAATTCTGCATACGTTAGACGCGTAGATCTATCCTCCTGCTGACCATTCCGACCATACGGATACAAATGCGGAAAGCATTGTAAATCTGGAGTTTTATGACGGTTATCTAACGGTACATCGTTGATTTTCAACATTTGGTATAGATCTGTCGCAGTCTCATTAGGTCTTTTGGCATTCATCGGATGTATCGCGAATTGTTCGTAAATTTCATCCGATTGTGAAACTTGCGTCAATAGCGCTGCACGCCTGTTCGCATTAATATCATCTTGACCTTCGCATGCCTCCAAGTTGTCATACTCATCATTTTCTCTTCTAATCACTGTTTCTACGTTATGAATAATTTCTAGTTCCTTCAACTTGTCGTCTTCGTTATTTTCATTTTCAATTTCTTCATCCTCTACTTGAAATTCGGTGTCTTTTATATCAGCCAACAGAGTCTCAGCCGACTCTGGCAACCTAATTTGAGAAAAGTGTATATGTATAAAAGTGTTTATGTATATTCACCAGTTGTTCCCATACCAATTTTGATTTGGTTGGGATTCCGCGAACTAGTATGTATAGCTCGTGGTCAAGATTAATCGGATCCATGGGTGGGCAAATTTTCTGTAAAGTTTCTTCCATAGGTAGGGGCAAATGAAACGTTCTGCCCTTTACTTTTTGTACCATATCTCTGTGCGGTAAATGTTTGTTTGCTACGGTACCCATTCTCTGAACAGTTCGAAATGCTTTAGCTCGTTGTATTAAAATGCGTTCGTAGTCGTTCAATGATGATATAATTTCTGGCACTGGTTCAGTAATAAGATTGTTTAGAATGCATCTAGGTGGCATGGTGTTTTGTCGAAGCTTAGGAAGACAATAGTTACAAACATAGTTACAATCATAGCCTTCAGATTTGACGCGTTCCATCAAATCTGCCCAAATTTTTGTCATGATTGGTTTTCTGAACTTATCGATGTTCGTAATCTCTCTCTTGAAACACAGTTTTTCGCATGATAGACAGATCAAACGGGGTATATCCATCGAGCGTTTCGTCAGAGCATGAAATGCACTTCGATACTTCTTTCTGATTTCTTCTTCGTTCAAATCAATATCATTATTGACATTATCTCCTACATTATTAGCGTTCTACTGAGCAGTTTCTGAAATTTGTTGTAATTTTTCGAGATCGCCGTCGTTTAAGGCTTTGTCGATAATGGAAATTCTTGTATGACAATTTTCTAATTTATATACAAGCCTTTGTATACGCCGAACTATCGGGAAATGTGCAGATAAAATTTGCACGGGTAAGAAAATTGATCTACACGACGCGTTACACATGTAGCAAATTTGGGAATGCCCTAGTTTCTCTTTGGCGTGCTCTGCTGTACACTTCAAGTGTCTTACAAATTTATGAAAATTTTTCAACGTGCACATTGATACTATTTTCAAAAATTCAACGTATTTCTCTAGTAATGATATATCTGTTATTTTACAACTTCGATCGCAAGAGCAACCTTTGCATTTGCTTTTTGTAGTCTTATTATTATTTTCAACTAACGGTGAAATATTAACAGCTTGCCCTTTGGGGTTTACAACAATTGATTCATAAAATGGAACGTACTTGTACGCAACTCCCGTGAAGTATGGTTCAGCTGAGGCGATATGTTTCGAAGAACCACACAGTACTTTTAATTTATCTCCTATGTTCGCGTTTGAAAGTTTTGCAAACTTCGTTAGAAAAACTTCTGCTTTATTCGTGAGGCTTACTAAGTTTTTCCTCATGATGTTTATTTCCAACTCTCTATCCCGAATACACCATTTTATAATCGACTCGGCTTTCATTCTTCTAAGAACTTCAGTTTGCTCCTCAATAATCAGCGAAATCTTCGCTATATATTTTTCTTCTGATTGCATTAGCGCTATGGTATTCAAATTTCGTACAAATTCATACTGTAGGATTGCGGGATTTGGGTAGGTGAAAGAGATCTTTCGTAGTGTATATATTTAGAGCCTTTATTTGGTATTTCTCCTTTGGTGGTTCGAGAAGGACTGACCTCCTGTATTAATACATCGACTTAGTAGTCTATACAATCGGTCATTTCCACATACACATACCGGTATCTCACGGATAGCGCATCCACCCTTGCTTAATCATATGCTAGTCTGTATATACTGTGACGTTGCAGATTTTCTGCCGTCACAGTAGCCTTCCGGCGAATTCTTTTAGCTAACTATACCGCGAGAGAGAGGTAGAGCACGTCCCAACCTCGGGATAATAGCGACACACCTAGTTAGGGAATATTAGAATTAGACTAATTTGATGTGTTTTTTTGTTAATGTACGCCGAGAGAGAGAGAGAGAGACGATTTAGATCAAGACTGCCGCTTCGAGAACTTCCGCTCCGAGAACTTCCGTTGCTGAGATGACCGCAACTATCGCCACTGAGGCCTCCACGGTACGCAGCCCGGGACCTGTACCTTAGAAAGTACCGAGGGTAGTACCACATCATCTGGAGGGAAGGTTGTTGACCTTGGACGAAGATGCCGCTGAGAGTGAACAGGGCCTGCATACGGCTCCCTGTCAGCTGATGTCGCTTACCGCCGAGCATCTGGCCTGCAACGACGGCGTACAGGGTTGTACGCTACGACGCCGCAACCTCCCGTCAACGCACCCGCCACCATCTACCGCTCCTGTTACTATTACCGACGCCACGTTTGGTCCAGGAAAGACTCGTGGCGTAACGTTATCGCCGAAGGATGAGCCGCGTGAGAGTGGGCGAGAATTGCGTCCCGCGTGCTCCTGGCAGATCAACAGAGGTGCAGATCCGGTCCAGGGGCATCTAGATCCTGTCAGGAGGCTGCAGCGAGGTCGACTTCGGGTGAGTCTGCGGCTGTAGAGCCTAGTCCGGAGAGATTAATAACGCAAGGACGGTACCGCCACGTAAGAGCCGAAGTCACACCTTCCTCCACGTCATCTCGCAACCCCAGCTTCGAGGAACAGCTGAGTTACCGCTGAGAAGCGCGGAGCCCTACGCCTGATGGCCGGCAATAAGATGACGCTTCGTAGACAACGGCTGACGAGCAATTGCTACGAAGTCGTCGGTTACGGGAACCAATCAAGTAATGAGATGTACCTCATAGGTTCCCCACCCGCTAGGTGTAAGGAGCAGCGAGGAGACCACCGAAGTCCTGCTAGAACTCGTCACTTCTACGTTCAACCCTGAGTTCAACAAGACGTGCATTATACCTCTCTCAAGCCTCCGTGCGAACCCGTTAAGTTTCCGCTACCGAGTTGTTCGCGGTTTTCTGGCTATCCTTATTCAGTTTCCTATTGTTTGATTATCGCCGCGTTAAAAGTTAAAGTTAAGTGTGTGACGAACCAACGTCTCCGTTAAGGTAAGGTTTCTTTGCTCTAATTGTTGTAAAGCCACGAGGTCTCGCTGAATTTTCCGCTTTACCGTATCTTTGTGTAGCGTGTAGCCTACGGGCCACGCGATTAGTTCATTTTCTTTGAGGAAATTCAGTAAAAGGACTTCGTGACTGACTGTAGCTATTATCTCTGCTTACCTTAGTAGATCTATCTGTTCTGAATACTTCCGATGCTTATTGTTTGATATCTGGCTGCTTACTTACTTTACCGCTTGATTAATCTATTTTCTCTACCTATTTTCTCTATCTATTTGCTCTATCTATTTTCTGTATTTAGTCTTTTGATCTATTTTTCTAGTTTGTATTATATTATTGTGCATGGTGTGTCGCTAATTAATTTCCAACTCCCCGAGGGTTGGCTGAACGTAGATGTCATAGGCTAAGTTAGTTCAAGATTCGCGGCAGCGAATCGCCGCCAAGTACCAAGCCCCAAAGTTTTTTTTTTCATGTTTTTATTTTTGAAGGTAGGCGAGCGCAGCCGGGAATTATTTACCCGAGGCAACGGTTTATACCTGTAAACATACCGTTATATCTCCCGAATGCGTGAATATTATCGGATGAAATTTACAGAGTTATGAGTCCCAGTCCGAATGAGTTCGTTGTCCAAATTCGAACAGAATCGGTCTTTTGGTTCCAGAGATATTAACTGTTAAAGTTGATGAAAAAACACAATCTTCTTCTTCTTCTTCTTCTTCGCCCCATTTTTCGCTAGACGCTTGCTAGGGACCACGATATCAATCGAACGGCTGTATGTATCGACTTGAAATTTAAAACGTAGCTGTTCTCCATCGAAATCTAGCTCCCTATTGTTTTTGGTGCGAATCGGTACTCACACTCGGTCAGGAGATTTTAATAAAGTCACAAAGCGCTTAGTACGGCAAAATGGCCGCCCGAGGGCGTTAATTAAATTTATATATTTTTTATTGCAGGGTAATTCAGGCTGGACGCACTACCTCAGGTGGGTGTATTCCTCCTGAAAATCTAAGACTAAATTTCCTTTATCAAAACTTCGAGAGACTAACGGTTTGGGAGCTACGGAAAATCTTAGTTGACCAATCACAGGGCTTATGAGTGACGTAGACAGGGTCGGTTCAAGAGTGTAAGTCGAGCAGTGCCCGCGGCGGTTCGATTTTTATTGTACGACGTTTCAGTTCGATTTCTAGATGAGTATGACAGCGTCGCCTCCTGGAGATGTCTTCGTACGGCATTCACCTCCGTTCTCGTCGTCCTGATCCTCTGCTTCATAGTTTCAGTCGTCCAGGTCCTCCACTCCGTAGTTTGAGTCGTCCAGGTCCTGCGCTTCGTAGTTCTTGTAGTCCAGGTTCTCCACACCGTAGTTTGAGTCGTCCAGGTCCTCCGTTCGGTAGTTTGAGTCGTCCAGGTCCTCCGCTCCGTAGTTTCAGTCGTCCAGGTCCTCCGTTCGGTAGTTTGAGTCACCCAGGTCCTCCGCTCCGTAGTTTTAGTCGTCCAGGTCCTGCTCTCCGTAGTTTCAGTCGTCCAGGCCCTGCGACTACGAGAACTACAAAGCGCAGGACCTGGACGACTGAAACTACGGAAAGCGGAACCTGGACGACTTAAACTAGAGTGCGGAGGACCTGGACTACGAAAACTACGGAGCGAAGGACCTGAACTAGTGAAACTACGGAGCGGAGGACCTGGACGACTGAAACTACGGAGCGCAGGACCTGGACGACTGAAACTACGAGGCGGAGGACCTGGACGACTGAAACTAGGAGGCGGAGGACCTGGACGACTGAAACTACGGTGCGGAGAACCTGGACTACAAAAACTACGAAGCGCAGGACCTGGACGACTCAAACTACGGCGTGGAGGACTTGGACGACTGAAACTATGAATCTGAGGATCAGGACGACGAGAACGGACGTGAATGCCATACGAAGACATCTCCAGGAGGCGACGCTGTCATACTAATTTAGAAATTGAACTGAAACGTCGTAAAATAAAAATCAAAGCGCCGCGGGCACTGCTCGATTTACACTCTTGAACCGACCCTGACTTGGTCACTCATAAGCCTTATGATTGGTCAACTAAGATCTTCCATAGCTCCGAAACCGTTAGTCCCTCGAAGTTTTGGTAAAGGAAATTTAGTCTTAGATTCTCAGGAGGAATACACCCACGTAAGGTGGTGCGCCCAACCTGAATCACCCTGTATATGAAGTCATGACTTGAACAAGCGCTGCCGAGAATCCTTTACCCGAGCGAGCTCACCGCCATCCCTACTGTATATAAAACAATTGCGATATCTCCTAAACAAATCTATTGTTTTGGATGAAATTTGTATAGCAATATGCTGCGGCGCCGATGATCTCACTATATGTATAAGTTTTGAAGTAATTAAATTTGTAGTTGCTGAGAAAAAACGATGATAATTTCGTGAATTAATCTTCTTCTTCTTCTTATTCTTCTCGGGACAATTTTTCGCAGACCATTGCTTGGGGACACGATATCTGTCGAACGGTTGTACGGATTGACTTAAAATTTGTACAGCAGATATATGCAACTGTGATCTCGCTCCCTATTGATTTTGGTGCAAATCCGTACACGAATTCAGTCGTAAAAATCAATTGAAAAAACTAAGTGGCACCGTATGGTTGTTTCAAGTCTATACAGGGTGTCTGGAAATTCGCGCACCATCGGCATACTGCCGGATTCCTTGCAGAAAATTGAGACGAAAGTTACACATGCAAAAAAGTCCGCAAGGACTTAGTTTTCGTGTAAAAGCACTAAATAACGGACCAATCAGCATCGGTTTTAATAAAGACTGGCTAAAGCTCCGCATCGCCGTCCGCCCCACTACCGAGATCGAGACAATAATGTGTGATGTTCCCCGCTTTGCCCAGGAGTGGGGCGGACGGCTATGCAATGTTCTAACCATTCTTTCCTAAAGCTGAACGCTGATTGATTCATTATTAAATGATTTTACAGGAAAACTAAGCCGTTGCGGACTTTTTTTTATTGGTAAGTTTCGTCCTAATTTTTCGCAAGGAATCCGCCAGTATGCCGATGGTGCGCGAATTTCCAGACACCCTGTATACAGGGTGATTCACTGCTACCGGGCCATTTTAGATAGGCGGATTCCTTAGGAAATTCTAAGACTAAAAGTCCTTTACCAAAAATTCGAAAGACCTCCAGTTCCCGAGCTACGGAGGATCTAGGTTCACCAATCACAGGGCTCATACGCGACTCGGACAGGGCCGTCCAAATATCTTAAATTAATAAAATGTGAGTTTTATTTCGTCATAATTAATTTCGGCATCACTTGTAACTGAAACGTTTACGATGTCCTTGGATTGCTGCTGGCCCTGGTTCCGACGTCCAGGTCGTCCATGTTATCCTCCTCGTGATCCAGGTCGTCCGCTTCGTGGTTCGCGTCTTCCAGGTAGTGCACTACATAGTTTTGTTGTACATGTCATCCGCTTCGTAGCTTTTGTTGTCCACGTCGTTTGCAACGTGGTTTTCAGCGTCCAGGTCGTACGCCTCGTAGTTCGCCTCGTCCAGGTCATACGCCTAGTGATTTTCGTCGTGCTGGTCGTACAGCTCGTATTTTGTTTCGCCCAGGTCGTGCGCTTCGTAGCTTTCGTTAGCCAGGTCGCGCGCCTCGTAGTTTTTTTAGTCCAGGTCGCGCGCTTCGTAGTTTTCGTTGTCTAGGTCTTGCGCCTCGTAGTTTTTTTAGTCCAGGTCGTGCGGTTCGTAGCTTTCGTTGTCCACGTCGTTTGCAACGTGGTTTTCAGCGTCCAGGTCGTACGCCTCGTAGTTCGCCTCGTCCAGGTCATACGCCTAGTGATTTTCGTCGTGCTGATCGTACAGCTCGTATTTTGTGTCGCCAAGGTCTCGCGCTCCGCAGTTATCGATAAGTAATTATTCCGTCTAAATGCAATTTTCTTTATTAAAGCCTTCAATTCTGTGCAGTCGGTGTTTATTCGATTTATACATTTGAACATTACTTTCGTCATCAACAACCTACTTGATATTTCCTGTTACACACGGTCAACTGCATTGTACATACATACGTATGTATTCGAAAAATTAGATAACGTTTAAACGAAGTATTCTCCAATTTCAGTTAACACTCAATCGAATCGGTCAATCATACCTATGAATCAATTAAATCATTCACTTCAATGTTAGAGTCGATTCGTTCTCTTAAAATGATGAATCGTATGATAATAATTAAATAATTTTCATAACTAAGTAACAACTTACAACTAGGATTAGACCTCCATAATAATCACTTCTAAAATTATTCATGAATAAAGATAATGCATAGTCTTTAATTTCAGGTGACAGTAGTTGATTTATTTATTTTTTAAACAACTAAATAATGATTTAAACATTGTTAAATAACCAATCAACGGTATTTACATCAACAGGTTGAAACTAGAACAACGACGTGGACAACGAAAGCTACGAACCGCACGACCTGGACTAAAAAAAACTACGAGGCGCACGACCTAGACAACGAATACTACGAAGAGCACGACTTGGAGGCTGATAACCACGTCGCGAACGACCTGGACTACGAAAACTACCAGGCGCACGACCTGGACAACGAAAGGTACGAAGCGCACGACCTTGGCGAAACAAAATACGAGCTGTACGACCAGCACGACGAAAATCACTAGGCGTATGACCTGGACGAGGCGAACTACGAGGCGTACGACCTGGACGCTGAAAACCACGTTGCAAACGACGTGGACAACAAAAGCTACGAAGCGGATGACATGTACAACAAAACTATGTAGTGCACTACCTGGAAGACGCGAACCACGAAGCGGACGACCTGGATCACGAGGAGGATAACATGGACGACCTGGACGTCGGAACCAGGGCCAGCAGCAATCCAAGGACATCGTAAACGTTTCAGTTACAAGTAATGCCGAAATTAATTATGACGAAATAAAACTCACATTTTATTAATTTAAGATATTTGGACGGCCCTGTCCGAGTCGCGTATGAGCCCTGTGATTGGTGAACCTAGATCCTCCGTAGCTCGGGAACTGGAGGTCTTTCGAATTTTTGGTAAAGGACTTTTAGTCTTAGAATTTCCTAAGGAATCCGCCTATCTAAAATGGCCCGGTAGCAGTGAATCACCCTGTATGTATATACAGGGTGATTCAGTTCGACCGCACCATATTTTAGAGGTAGATTCTTTGTGAAAATCTAAGACTAAAAGTCCTTTACGAAAAATTCGAGGGACCGACGGTGTTCCAGTTAAAAATTATCAAAGTTGACCAATTACGGAGCTCATACGTGACCAAGACAGGCCCGGCTTGTAAGTGAAAATTTGACAGTGCCCGTGTCAAATCGAATAACTCAATATTTGAGTTTAATTACTTGTTGATAATTAAATCGTTGTCTCCGACTGAAATCGTCATGTCCAGGTAGCTTGTTTGACCTGAATCCTGGAAACTACGAAGCGGTCGACCTGAACTCCGGAAACCACCCAGCGGAGGACCTGAGCAAAGTAAACAAGCTACCTGGACATGACGATTTCAGTCGGAGACAACGATTTAATTATCAACAAGCAATTAAACTCAAATCTTGACAGTTATTCGATTTGACACGGGCACTGTCAAATTTTCACTTACAAGCCGGGCCTGTCTCTTGGTCACGTATGAGCTCCGTAATTGGTCAACTTTGATATTTTTTAACTGGAACACCGTCGGTCCCTCGAATTTTTCGTAAAGGACTTTTAGTCTTAGATTTTCACAAAGAATCTACCCCTAAAATATGGTGCGGTCGAACTGAATCACCCTGTATATGTATATTTGAGTACGTCATATACGGATCACGTACGTATATCGACCCTACAATAATCGATGGATATCGAACGAAGCAAGATGGCTGCCCAGTATCTGGCAGCCACGCGACCTGTCAAGTATTTCGTCGCCGTACGTGTTAAATTGTTATACATATATTGTATGTAATAAATCAGTACTGTGTTATGATTATACTGGATTACTGGATATCAAGTGATCTTATTTAGTGAACAGTGGCGTGCTTCTGTTCAGTGAAAACTAACGCGATCCAGCACCTGATTGAACAGTCATCGAATGTATTGTTTACATCGATCTACGCGTACCTAGCCTATGGAATGTATTACTTACATACAGTGAAACATGCAGCACTGGGAACGTATGCTGTAAGTGTAATTCCGTTCGTATATTCTTTAGTCAACGCATATATTTTTACGACACATTCATTCAATTTTGGATTTATAGGTATAAAAATGCGGGTTACTATTTCATGCTTTTAACACAATTATTACTTTTATATGGGATGCTTCACCTATCTGTATTCCTAATTAGAAAGTGTTGGGGTTGTTGCATATTCGTACTAGTTATTATATTGTATCAAAATGAAATTCGACGAACTCATTCAAAAATAAAATGAAGTAAAAATTATATGAATGGGTAATTGATTACAGAAAGGGAGAGACACAGGGCTCGGAGTTTGAAAAAATGTTTTAAACGTCGTGGATCTGTCAACGTGGAATGAAAAGTTTACAAGTCACAGATGGTTGTATTTTAATTGCTCACAAGTTAGTTACATTGGTTAAGTTTATGTACGCAACGTGTAATAAAATAATCCTTATAAGTTAAATTTATAAGAATAAGTCATATCGATGTATTGGTATTTTATTATTATTTTACAGAGTGACATGAAAAAATTGATGATAATCTTGATGTTAGTGCTTTCATCAGAAATCAGAAGAATTGAAAATCGTTGTTGCTTTGTTAATAGTGCAAGCGTGACTTGAAGAGACGACATCTACGACGAGAGATAAAACAATAACAAGATCCATGATGAGAATGTAAGATGAGGCGACGATCAATACGGATAATCCACTATTCGTTGTATAGGATAGAATTAACTGGGCATGATCCATATGAGGATCGTAATTAAGGAACGTTTTCATCAATTATAAGCAATTTAGGTAATATATAATACAAATCTGCTAAAGATGAAATATAAGGCGAAGCTTGGTTGTTGGGTTTAAAATTTGTTGCTTTTGTTTATGACATTCACTTTTAAAATAACTATTGAAGGCAGATGGAATAAAATTAATCATACAGTATTCATATACCGATGTCAATATCTATATAGTAAAGTCCGTAAATCGGATTTCCAGATTTCCGGATTTCCGGATTTCCGGATGTCACAAAATCGGGGATGTGTCTATCCATGCCTGTCTGTATGAAGTTTCTGTGTTATATCGTCAGTCGTATATTGTGATCGTCAATTCGAGCTTTTGAGATTATGGAAAAAGTATAGCAGGGACAGTAATAATAACATCTCTTTGAGTGATATTCTTTATATTACATTTTTTTATTGATTTTTTATTTTTTATAAAACATTCCATTTAAAAAAACTCGAAAATTGTTCATCACCGCCTGTTTCCGGGACTGTTCTCGCCGCTGCTCCTACCTCCTCCGCCACTCCCGAGCGCCGTCGCCGCCCCTCATCCCCCTGTATGCTGATTTTTATGTTGGCAATTGCCTCAAAAAGTTAATACGTGTTCCTTTGTTTCTTACTTATGACGATTAATTTGAACCATAATTCCCCTCTGATTTGATCAATACAGCCAGAACTATTGAGAATTGAATAATTAACCTTTCGATTATAGACAGGTGCGAATTCGCATCAAGGGTATGTTATTAGCCTGTATCTCTTAGAAAACGAAAAGTAACGTACGTTTCCCTGACCACGAATAAAAAAGTCGAATAGTTTCCCCAGCAGATGGCCCCGGACCAGCATTCAATTATATTTTGGCCATCGAAGGAGACGGACGTAAATTTATTTTCGGTGCGAATTTCGACCGGTGTACAACTCCCGGCTGATAAACGAGTTTTTGGCAATTAAGAAATCAAATGCTTGAATAAATATTGCATTGTAACAACATTCTGCATTAATTTGTTCATTTTTTTATTCATTCTAGACAAGAATTATTCGTGGAGTCGTTAAAACACTATATACAATTTTATTTTCGGGCTGCTTCGATAAAACTCTAATTTTCAACCGCTCGATAAATCGCTTTTTTTCCTAAATTGTAAAAACAAACTTATATACACCCTCAAATTATTAATATTTCCGTTGATTACAGTCTTTACAATTTTCATCATTCTAATAATCAAGAATTCGCACCAGTGTGTAAATCTAAGGTTTTCAAATAGGTGTTCAATCAAAGGGTTATGGATGAAATTTTTTTTCGATTGTCGCCGCTTATCATCGCTGAGTAAGTATAAAGCAAAATTGATCAACAATCGAAATTTTAAGTAACTGTCGTCACTGAGTTCACATGCAATCTCATATCTAGGGTCTACTTAATTTCATCCAAATTTGAACTGAACATAGTTCAACATGTTATTATGAACGTTTGGTGAAATTTTCAGCTTACCTTTTTTCTTTTGCTTGCATAAATTTAATGAATTAATAAATTTTTTATATAAACATATTATATATATACGAAAAAATGTGTACGTTTAATTGACAGCAAAAAAAAGTCGAATGGTTTCCCCACTAGGTGACCCAAGATTAGCTTTCAATTATATTTTGGCTATCAAAGGAGACGGACGTGAATTCATTTTCGGTTCGAGTTTGAGTTTCTGTCAAAATACTATACAATTTTTTTTTTTTTCGGCGATGCTATTCTCACGACATTTTTATTTATTTATTTTTTCATCAACGATTTTAAAAAATATGAAAAATTATCAGCGATGGCCTCTTTTCGGCTCCGCTCTTCCCGCTGCTCCTGCTGCCGGCGCCGCCACTCCCTGGCGCTCCTGCCGGCCCTCGTCCCTCTGTACGCTGTTAAAAGATTAAATACTCGAATAGATATTTTGCATAAATAAAATCTTATTTTATAAGAAAAAAGGAAGAAAAAATTACCAGCACCCCTTAATAGTTAGATAGAGCATTGAAACTTGGAGGACCTTCTTTTTTCAAGGTTAACTTAAGATTTTTCAACTTGGAGCATAAACAGTTTTTTGAACCGCCAGTCTAATATATGTATACATATGGGGCATTCCATGACATCTCGATCAAGATTCGAAGTCGATGTCTCTGATCGGCTTTATAATTTTTTGTATGAAAGTACATGACGAAAAACGCAATTGCAATTTTTTTCAGAATTTTTCGTCTCAGCGTGTCTGCTTGCATTTTTGACATAAGAATGAACATAAAAGGTCATTATAATATGGGCCGAAAAATGTGTATTTAGATAGTTACAGGGCATCAAATATATTATGATAATATTGACAGAGTGAATTCCTAATGGGTAGTACAGGGTTGGACGAGATTTGATTCCCTGTAACTATCTAAATACATATTTTTTTGTGTTTTTCTCATTAAATTGATAAAAAAACTTTTTTGCGGTTAAAGTTACCGATATAATCATACAGAACTTTTTTGCAGGGAATTTAATTTTCCATATGGACATGCCGACCGAAATTCAAAAAACAAAATTTTTCATTGATTTTTGGACGTAAAACATAAAAAAAAATTTTATATGCATTTTAGATGAGAAAATTTGTCCGTCGGGCGCAAGCTCAATTTTTGAGATATAGAACTGACTTTTTTAGGAGAATTCTTTTTAGGTGTCAAAGTAACTTTTGCGATTATGAGACCTAAATAAATTACAAATTGTTTTTTTTTTTAAACCCTATTATATGTATATATAATTATATACATTATATGTATATATAATTATATACATTATATGTATATATAATTATATACATATACATGCAGGCGTCTGCAGATATGACTTACGTTCAACTCTTCTGCCTCTGTCTCCCCTCACGCTGCTTCCCGCTCTACCCCGATCATCCCGCTCCTCTTTCCTATCTTTTGTTCCTTTCGCCCCTTCCCTCTCTCCTTTCCCTTTACCTCTCTCTTCTTCTGTCGCCCCTTTCCCCCTCTCTTCTTCTGTCTCCCCTTCCCTCTCCAGCTCTCTCGCGATCGCCGAAGTCGTAGTAGCCATTGGTTCTGAAATATTTATACGTACGTTGAATATATTGGCAATTTCGCTAATCATCCTCATATTGATAATAGTTGCAGTTACAGATTCGCGAGAAAACTTTCTGAGCTTTGAATTATCGGTAATTAAATTTTGTTCGCTCGATGGTTTGTCATACAGTATATATCTCACTCACCGCGCGTTGAGATTTGCAATCCGTGCAAGTAATCTGAAAGTATTATTATATTACTTATAAATAAGGTATTTTATGTCAACTAAGTACAGCGTCTTTCATGAAATTCAACATACCTCAAAATCAATTTATTACTCGACTAACATGCATTTGAGGATATTGAAGAAAGAAAGTACTATTATAATTGAGTTGTAAAAGAAATCAATGGGCAACTACAATGAAAGTGTTTCAAATCCTAGGTGTATGAAATACTTCTTGCAAATCATTTAAAAATAGTTCCGACTTACCGTTGATTTCGGAAATCTCTTCCATCTCGCTGCTCATCAAGCCGACGAAATTCACACTGATTTGTTCACACGATTTGTTCAAGATTAATACACGCAAGTAAAGTAGGGATAATTCCCGCGGCCACGCACAGACAAATCCTAAGTCAGCCTAATCTGTGACGTATTTATATATTCATGTTATGACGTATTTCTCCGTAAATAGATAAGTACCTATAAGGTAAGGAAAGACAAAAGGAAACAGAGATTAGTTCTAAATGTTGAACGTGTATCACGGTGATAACGCCATATCGCTCACAACGCTGAAGACATGGGGCGAAGAAACACTAAAAGTAAGTCGACTCCCACTAAAATATAAAATATACATTTGTTTGATTTATATAACAATAGTATTTCTTATGTTTCGTTCACGTTATTTGAATTTATTCTACAAATATTTTCTATACAAATGGATGGTCTAGAAAGAACCCTCCTATTTAGTATCAGCTGCTTCTCGAAAACTGCTTCCTTTGCTTGACTATAAATCAACATCCAACTTTTCGCCGATTATTACCATTACAAAAATAATGAGAAGTCGCTCGGATCACATTTATGACCAAAATCGGTATGTGTACTACGTATATGTATACATATATGCGTAAAGCACATGTTCTAACGATAATTTTCATGTATCGGTTTTTTTTCCAACTTTACCGACCGGAGCCAAGCTATAATTATTTGAATATTATTTACTTGAAAAAATAAAAAATTTACAGCTCGGAAAATTTAGAAAAAAAAAATTGGGAATCACTCACACACGTTGTCTTCAGTTTGCTGATGGTAGAAAAAAAAATTATCGAAAATCTTGAATAGGGCGAGGTTCCGAACCTGACTGGTTTGAAAGAGAATACCTCATATACACCATACATACGTGTATATAATATCTGTGGATGTGAACAACGATGAGACAAATTCGGTGTAAATATTGTGCTAATTAATTCAATTTCCGTTCCAGATTTCGAGAACCAAAAAAAAAAAAAAATGGTAGGCGTCCGGGCCACCAACGCCGAAAGTGAGTACTTTTTGAACTGCTTAATAATGAAGAGTACAGAAATTCTCCGGGAGAAAATTGCCGCTAATTACTATGATTCGTATTACTATGATTCATAATCAAATTGAACATGATGATTGGATAAAGAATATACGAGAAAAATCAAATATTCTGTTATGTAAATATCATAAAATGACGGGACTTGCCGGAAAAAAAATATCGCATTAAACTGCCATGATTTGAAAGAAAACGGAAATTTATAATTCAAAAAAGGATACAAGACGAAAACAAGAAACTCCGTTATAATCTGTTGAGTAACCTTGAGGAAAAAACTTAAATTCTTCGCAAAAGAATAATGATTCAATTACTATTGATTTGAAAGCAAATTAAGATTGATCGTCAGAAAATAAGAAATGGAAATCTCTGTTATTTTTCAGAACCGATCAAAGATGCGGCCTTGGCCGCAATTGTTGCGGCGTTTATGAAAGGTATGATACAACTCCAAATCTTTGAGTGTGAAAAAAACATGAAAATATGTAGGTATGGATTTTGATATATTGTTCTCGTTTTCAGGAGATGAATGGGATGCCGTGATGGCGGAGTGCCAATGGCGTGAAGATAAATATATAAAATAATATATAAATATAAATAATATAATAAATATAATAAATATAAATAATAAAACGTTCGTGAATAGTTAAATTTTCAGTATCTGATGTTTGATTTATACCCAAAAAATTTTCCTTTAGTTCTATCTTTTTACTATCATAATTGTTCTTAAATTGTTCTTACATTTATATATTATGTTATTTATACAGCTCATCATAAAAGTTGTCAAATTACCGTAGAATGCATTATTGTTTTGTAACAGTGGATTTTGCGTTTAACATCAACGACGTACGATTCTATAAAAAGGACATTCTCAATTTCATACATTCAAATTCGTTTCGACGCGCACCAAAAATCTGCGAGCAGTTTCGAAGACCATTTTCCTTGATATCTCTCTTTCATCGCCATCGTGTCTTGATTAATTCATAATAGTCTCAATTAATTCATAGTAAACAGTTTGTGTGCTGTTAATATTGTGTAAAATGTATACAGATGTGAGATGTGATGTGATGTATATCTATAGTAATCGTTATTTTATTAGCGAGGTCAGTTATAATAACACTTTTACACATTGTTGCAAAAAACAAAATATGAGTTCAAACAAAACTATGTTACATAGTCTATATAGATCTAGGTCGAACTGTTTAAATTAGTGCGTTTGTAATTAACGTTATCAGGCGATAACCGCACATTGAATATCATTCGTATTCATTTTTCTTCATTAACTCTTGAACTACTATCACTTTCCAGAGAAGTGCAGGGTGAAAAATCAAAAAATTATTAAAAAAATGATCGGATATCAATATTTTTGTTCAAAAGTGCTTCAACACAATGAAAAAATTATTAGTTTGGTTGATTTCGGTCTACCCTCGATTATTTCGTTCATATAAAAAACATTGTTTGAAAATAGTTCAGAAAATTATATATATTCCATGACATCTCGATCAAGATTCTAATTCGATATCTCTGATCGGCTTTATAATTTTTGGATGAAAGTACATGACGAAAAACACAATGGCAATTTTTTTCAGAATTTTCCGACTCAGCATATGCGACGTATAATTCAAAAACTTGAGAAAAAAATTCCCATTTTGCAAATCTGAAAAAAATCGGAAAAATCTTATGCAATATAACAACATTTTTGACGCCTGTTAAAATATGGAGATTTCATCACACCAAAAGATAAATAAGAGAAACTCAAAAAAAATATATATATGAGCAAGTCTACCAATTGTAGACGTCGGATCCGGTCTCACCCTCTCGGATCTTTTTGTAACTTTACCAGCTGAAAGTTCACATCGAAAAACGAGTCCCAAAATTTGTTCAGATTTTTACCTCTCTTATTTTTGCTGTCATTATATGGGGTATTTTGTGATTTTTTCAATTTGTTTGTTTTCCATTCAGTTTTACCAGCATAAAAACATATATGCAACATACGTTTTCTGTGTGGAAAAATCTCAGTTTTCCAACAAAAATATTGTTTTTTCGATTATCACTGTGCAAAGCCCGTAAAATTAGGATTGAAAACTAAAAAGCCGTTTTTCTGCCCTTGCCCAAATCTGGAACAAAAATTCAATATTTTTTTCGAAAAGCTGAGAAAATTTCACATAGAATATGTGATTTTCAGGATGGGTTCTTCGTAAATACTCCAGAAATTAATGAAAAACAAAAATTCAGCAATAATTCCACCTAGAGAATTTTCAAATACTCAACTTGTTACTATAATTATAGTCTTATGAATATGAGTCAATTTCAAATGTACGCTTGGCGTGTTTGATTATGACCGGTATGAAGTTGGCACTACAGTCTTCTGTCTTCTTCTATCCTTCGTGGTTACATAGAGAAAGAAAGAGACAGAAGACTGTGGGGTCAACTTCATACTGGTCAAAATCAAACACGCTTGGTGTACGCTTGGCGTTTCTGATTCTGACCGGTATGAAGTTGGCCCCACAGTCTTCTGTCTGTTTCCTCCTCTAGACAAGCATGGAGGAAAGAAGGGGATAGATAAATGGAGCCAACTTCATATCGGTCAGAATCAGAAACGCCAAGCGTATATGTTTTGCGTGTATGCATATATGTTTTTATGCTGGTAAAACTGAATGGAAAACAAACAAATTGAAAAAATCACAAAATACCCCATATAATGACAGCAAAAATAAGAGAGGTAAAAATCTGAACAAATTTTGGGACTCGTTTTTCGATGTGAACTTTCAGCTGGTAAAGTTACAAAAAGATCCGAGAGGGTGAGACCGGATCCGACGTCTACAATTGGTAGACTTGCTCATATATATTATTGGATTGCATTTCGGACGTAAGAATAAACATAAAAGGTCATTATAATACGGGCCGAAAAATGTCTATATAGAGAGTTACAGGGAATCAAATATATTACGATAATATTAACACTTAACAGAGTGAATTCCTAATGGTAGACAGGGGTAGACATATATGCGTGCGAGTGTACGGTTAAGAGTGTATCGGTTACTAATTTACACGCGCCGTTCACCAAGCTATTCGTAGTGAGTCAATGGGTCACAGTGAGAGAGTGAGAACGAGATACATATGGATCTGTTTCAGACTCGATAGATTTGCGGGAAAGACAGAGATCGGTATACAAACAAACATCTGTAAGTATGTTTCAGGTATACTGTACTTCATATGAACGTCGCATCAGTGCGAGGATAAATTAGTTCGAGCGTCGGTGATATATAATAGATGAAATCATTCTTTCCCGTGAGAAATACAATTCGTTCGAAAAACAAGAAATATCGAGCGTGCGTTGTGAATAAACGTGGGACGAAGAGCATTAGACAAGAAACATCGCCATAAATATTGCCATGTCGAATTGCCGGAGGTACATCGGACTGTGTCTCGATGATTTGGCAGTCTTGGAGAAGACTGGATATGCAGGTATGTTGCAGGATACACATATTGATAAATTCATTGGTATGTTAGACCAACACACTCCTTATCGCATGCAAAGTAGTTTATTGTTGCAAATTCCGGAATCGATTCGAAGGGTTCCGCAGAATCAAGCATGCCTGCAAATATTGTTCCATCGCCCGAGACTAGCGGGACATTGGATTTGTGTTTGGTATGATACCAAAGTATTACACGTCTATGACAGCGCGAATAAAGGAGTATTGCACGACGATCATGAGACATTCTTAACGAAGCTGCTGCCTAATTACGGTGATATACGCGTCGTGTTTGAGAAAGTTCAACAACAAACTAATTACTGGGATTGTGGCGTTTTTTCGATAGCTTTCGCGGTTTCGATTGTTCTTCGACAGAATCCTTGTAACGTTGTATATGATATATCAAGAATGAGGCCTCATTTAATAGACATGTTCAATTCGAATCATTTTATACATTTTCCGTTAGTGCAAAAAAATTCGCGTATCAATCAATCAAACTGGGGTCATAAAGCAACTGCAGATTTTTCGCATCAGAATGCTGCAGATAGACAAAAAAAATTCCGTGATCAAGAATCGATGGAACAAAGAACCAATAGACTTAAGGTTGCTGCAGCGTACAAGAAGGCGAAAAAAATATGCATTGAAACAGCGGATGAAGCAGAGGTGGTTGCGATGCGTGAACAAGAGGCAGATAGAAAAAAAAAAAGTTTAGCCAAGGAATCCATGGAACAACGAACTCATAGACTTAAAGTTGCTGCAGCATACAAAAAAGCCAAAAAAATATGCCTTGAAAAAGCGAATGAAACAGAGGTGTTTGCGATTCGTGAACAAGATGCGGATAGAAAAAAAGAAAGTCTAGCCAAGGAATCCATGGAACAACGAATTAATAGACTTAAGGCTGCTGCAGCGTACAAAAAGGCGAAAAAAATATGCATTGAAAAAGCGGATGAAGCAGAGGTGGTTGCGATGCGTGAACAAGAGGCAGATAGAAAAAAAACAAGTCTAGCCAAGGAATCCATGGAACAACGAATTAATAGACTTAAGGTTGCTGCAGCATACAAAAAGGCGAAAAAAATATCCGTTGAAAAAGCGGTTGAAACAGAGGTGGCTGCGATGCGTAAAAAAGATGCGGATAGAAAAAAAGAAAGTCTAGCCAAGGAATCGAAGAAGAAACGAAGTAATAGACTCGAGGCTGCTGAAAAATACAAAAAAGAAAACAAAAAATCGATCCAAATGAAAAATTCGAATAAGAGAAGATCTGTTGCGACAGAAGTTTCAGTTTCATCTAGGACGAAGAAAATCAAAACTAATTTGGATGTGGTGTATACAGGAAGCGCGTTAATAGCTAATTCAGATTTCCAAGAGAATGACGTGAAACTTAATTACTTAGGAGAAATGAATAATGTATGTCAATTTTGTGGTGCTATACATTTTGTTTCCGAATTACCATCCGATAAGAAATATAGCATTTGTTGTCACAAAGGTAAAGTGCATATTTTGGAAGATAGTACCTACCCTGAAGCAATTAAGCAATTGATTGACGGTACCGATAAATATAGTAAAAATTTTATGCGAAACGTAAGAAGTTATAATAATTCTTTGGCGTTTGCGAGTTTTGGTGCAAAATTGGAGTCGCTAAAGGCGGGTGGGGGTCCGTTTGTATTCCGTATATGCGGACAAACGTATCATAACACATATGCGCTTCATCCAGATGTCAATGAAGCACGTAAGTACGGACAATTGTATATCATCGACAACGAAATTGCTACTAGAGTACGTATGCAGCATCCCGGTAATAACGATTGTTTACCAGAACTACTGAGCGAATTGGATGATATTCTACGTAGGATGAATCCATACGCAGAGGCTTTCAAAATGATGTACGAGATGGAAGAAGAAGAACGAAAATTATCGAATACCTCAGGTCATCCTGTTCGCGAAGTGAGAATGTGGTTGAAGCGTGGCGATAATGTGGACAAAAATCGTTTCGATATACCGACATGCAACGAAGTGGCAGTTGTGTTTGTCGCGGAAGACGGAGATCCTCCAGTGCAAAGAGACGTATGCGTATATTCAAAAAGCGAAGGTGCTATAAGCATACCGAGTCTGAGTAAGCACGTCGACCCTATGACTTATCCTCTCATGTTTCCCTCTGGTGAAACCGGATGGATGCCACGAATGAAGCAAATCGAAGGGAACCGCGAAGTAACCGCGTTGCAATATTACAGTTATAAGTTAAGCAACAGGGGTAAATTCAATCCATGTGTGGATATGGGAAGATTGTCTCAACAATACATTGTTGATATGTGGACGAAAGTTGAAGGCAATCGTTTATATTTTATAAAAAAACAACAAGGGAAATTACGGTCGGAAATGTATAAAGGAGTAATCGATTATCTACATAACAAAGCTGGACAGGATGATGCAAGGATCGGGAAAATGGTGATATTGCCATCTTCGTTCGGCGGAAGTCCGCGAGCTTTGCAGCAAAGCTTTATAGATGCAATGACGATATTGCAGACGTATGGAAAACCTGATTTATTTATAACCATGACCTGTAATCCCAAATGGAAGGAGATTATAGATAATTTGAAGCCTGGACAGACTGCGACTGATCGACCGGACTTAGTATCGCGGGTATTTCATCAAAAAGTGAAGGAGTTGAAACTAGAACTGATCGACAAGTCGATATTTGGAAAGTGTGCCGCTTACGTTTACGTGGTCGAGTTTCAAAAGCGAGGGTTACCGCATGTTCATATGTTGTTCTGGCTTGAAGAAGATATCAGTATCCGAGATTCTGACGACGTCGACAAAATCGTTTCTGCAGAGATACCGGATAAAACGAGGTATCCGGTGTTATTTGAGATAGTCAAACAATGCATGATTCACGGTCCTTGTGGTCGAGAAAATATGAATTCACCGTGTATGGATAGCGCAACAAATCTTTGTACGAAACGATTTCCAAAGGATTTCGTATTGCAAACAAATTATCAATCATCGGGTTATCCATTATATCGTAGACGAGACGACGGGAACATATTTGTTTTTAGTACGAAAAAAGGTGGCGCACGGAGAATTGCCGACAATAGATACGTGGTGCCATACAATCCGTATTTATTATTGAAATTCAACTGTCACATCAATGTAGAAGTATGTTCTACGGTACAATGCATAAAGTATTTATTCAAGTACTGCTATAAAGGACATGATTGCGCAATCGTTGAAATGAAGGATGCGCAGGAAGATAAATATATCAAATACGACGAGGTTGACGAGTATATATCTACGCGATATGTTTGCCCACCTGAAGCAATGCATCGTTTACACGAATATCCAATGAACGAACAGTCGCACGCTGTATATCGATTAGCGATTCATATAGAGAACGAACAATTGGTGTATTTTGAAGAGGGATGCGAGAAAGTGGCTATAGATAGAAATAAGGAATCAACATTGCTCGCGTGGTTTAATTTGAACAAGACTGACATTGGAGCGCGTAAGTATTTGTACTGCGAGATTCCAAATCATTACGTGTTTAATAAAAAAAATACGGAGTGGACGAAGCGAAAAAAATTTGTAAAACCGGTTTTGAGTAGAATGTATTTTGTAAGCCCGAAGGAAACGGAGCGTTATTATTTGAGAATGTTGCTATTACACGTTCGGGGTGCAGAATCTTTTCAAGATATGAGAACTCACGAGGGTGTAATATATCCATCCTTTCTTGAAGCGGCTGTAGCGTGGAAGTTAGTCGCTGATGACGAAGAATGGGAAAAATGTCTTACCGAAGGATCCAGTCTCAAATTCCCGAAAGAAATGTGTCGGTTGTTCGCATACATTTGTGTATTTGGTACTCCGATAAATGCCCGTCAATTGTTTGAAAAATACAAACACGAGTTCGTTGATCAAAGTGAATGTAGCGAACAAAGTGAACAAAAGGCTTTGCAAATAATCAATGAAGTATTTACGTTTCATGGATTTACGTTGGGAAATTTTAATCTGCCGGATATTAAATATGTTTTTACGGTTCCGCGTGATACGGACGATCATGACGATGATCGCGGAAATTTGATCGCGTTGAAACAGATGGCAACAACATCAGTAAACAGTTTGACGCAACATCAACGAATTGTATTTGATGCAATTATGACTTCGGTCCGTGGTGAATCTTCTGAAAAATGTTTTTATCTGGATGGTCCAGGTGGCAGTGGGAAAAGTTATTTACATAACACTATCATAACTACATTGAATAGTTTGAACATGATTGTGTTGCCTGTGGCATGGACCGGAATTGCAGCAAATCTCTTGAAAGGAGGTAGAACTGCACATTCCACGTTCAAAATACCACTTGCCTTGAATGAAGGATCGACGTGTAATATTAAACCAAATTCAAAATATGGATTACATGTTCGAAATGCGAAAGTCATAATTTGGGATGAAATAACGATGGCATCTAAATATGCACTAGACGCTGTTGATAGTATGTTAAGAGATATATGTCACTGTGACCAACCATTCGGTGGCAAAATAGTTGTAGTTTCCGGTGATTTCCGGCAAACTTTGCCTATTGTACGACATGGGAGTCGAACGCAGATATTAGAAGCGTGCGTCAAAAGAAGCAGCTTATGGAGTAGATTCGTATATATCTCATTGAAGGGTAACATTCGTGTTTGTGACGGACAAACGGATTTTAAGCAGTGGCTTCTAAAAGTTGGCGATGGAGTATTTGCTGATTCATTCGAACGTGATAATGAAGTAGTATCAATTCCCACTGATATTCTTTCGAATGGGAATATTGTGCAAGAAATATTTGGAGAAAGCGTTGATCCAGCGGATCCGTCGAATTATGGGAAAGTTATATTAGCTCCGACAAATGTCGACGTTATCGCGCTTAACAATGAAATATTGTCAAAAATTGAAGGTGTCGGTGTAGATTATCTGAGTATAGATTCAGCCGGAGATCAGGATAATACGGATATTAAACACGTACTTCCGATCGAATTCATGAATTCATTGACGCCGAATGGTCTCCCGCCACATAAATTAACTCTGAAAGTAGGAAGCATTGTTATTCTGTTACGTAATTTGAATTTAACACAAGGATTATGCAATGGAACAAGATTGGTGGTCAAAAAGTTATGTCAGTATCTGATTTGTGCGGAAATTATCAGTGGAAATTGGGCCGGAGAATCAGTATTGATACCACGTATAGATTTATCGCCATCCGAAGAGGAGATACCGTTTAAGATGATTAGAAGACAGTTTCCCGTTAGATTAGGTTATGCGATGACAATTAACAAGTCACAAGGTCAATCTTTCGATAGCGTTGGTGTATATTTACCAAATCCGGTGTTCAGTCACGGGCAACTGTATGTTGCCTTATCCAGAGTCAAGTCAAAAAACAATTTGAAAGTGTTATTAACAAAGAAATCCGTCACTGTCAACGGTAAAAATTCAAAGCACAAATTGTGTACGAGAAATATTGTGTATAAAGAAATTCTAGGTGCATCGTGAGTCGATCGATTCATAGTATACAGAGTCTGTATTATTTTGTGCATGCGATAGAAAAATATACTCGGTTGAAAATGCATTGTTCGTAATTCACATTGGTGTCTTACATTAAATCGAATACCGTACATCTATAGTACTGATTTACATTGATCAGAATCATTATATTGGAAATGTAGTATCCGATGCGTCACGAGTTTATTCGAAAATTCTGTTGCTGACAAGCATGTTAGCCTAACGGAAACGATTACCTGGTGATGCCTTCCGTGAGTCCATACGCGATGAAAACATTTGCTGCAAATGCCTTATCTGGGTATATGCGCTAGAAAAAATTAGCTGCTAATGCCTTGCCTGTATAAGCGCTAGAAACAATTAGCTGCACATACCTTATCTGGGTATATGCGCTAGAAAAAATTAGCTGCTAATGCCTTGCCTGTATAAGCGCTAGAAACAATTAGCTGCAAATACCTTATCTGGGTATATGCGCTAGAAAAAATTAGCTGCTAATGCTATGCTAATAGCTGCATTTGTTCCAAACAATAGTGACAATTGAAAACGCTTAGAAAACTAACAATAATTAAACACTGATGATAAAAATGAAGAATTCTGATAAGCAAACGAGCTCAGCGAGCGAGAGACAATAAAAACGCCTCCGAGCGAGCGTAGCGAGCGAGAAACAACGAAAACGTCTTCGAGCGAGCGTAGCGAGCGAGAGACAACTTACACGCTTCTTCGCGAGCGTAGCGAGCGAAGAACAATTACCAGCTAGTCTATATAGTAAAGTCCGTAAATCGGATTTCCAGATTTCCGGATTTCCGGATTTCCGGATGTCACAAAATCGGGGATGTGTCTATCCATGCCTGTCTGTATGAAGTTTCTGTGTTATATCGTCAGTCGTATATTGTGATCGTCAATTCGAGCTTTTGAGATTATGGAAAAAGTATAGCAGGGACAGTAATAATAACATCTCTTTGAGTGATATTCTTTATATTACATTTTTTTATTGATTTTTTATTTTTTATAAAACATTCCATTTAAAAAAACTCGAAAATTGTTCATCACCGCCTGTTTCCGGGACTGTTCTCGCCGCTGCTCCTACCTCCTCCGCCACTCCCGAGCGCCGTCGCCGCCCCTCATCCCCCTGTATGCTGATTTTTATGTTGGCAATTGCCTCAAAAAGTTAATACGTGTTCCTTTGTTTCTTACTTATGACGATTAATTTGAACCATAATTCCCCTCTGATTTGATCAATACAGCCAGAACTATTGAGAATTGAATAATTAACCTTTCGATTATAGACAGGTGCGAATTCGCATCAAGGGTATGTTATTAGCCTGTATCTCTTAGAAAACGAAAAGTAACGTACGTTTCCCTGACCACGAAAAAAAAAGTCGAATAGTTTCCCCAGCAGATGGCCCCGGACCAGCATTCAATTATATTTTGGCCATCGAAGGAGACGGACGTAAATTTATTTTCGGTGCGAATTTCGACCGGTGTACAACTCCCGGCTGATAAACGAGTTTTTGGCAATTAAGAAATCAAATGCTTGAATAAATATTGCATTGTAACAACATTCTGCATTAATTTGTTCATTTTTTTATTCATTCTAGACAAGAATTATTCGTGGAGTCGTTAAAACACTATATACAATTTTATTTTCGGGCTGCTTCGATAAAACTCTAATTTTCAACCGCTCGATAAATCGCTTTTTTTCCTAAATTGTAAAAACAAACTTATATACACCCTCAAATTATTAATATTTCCGTTGATTACAGTCTTTACAATTTTCATCATTCTAATAATCAAGAATTCGCACCAGTGTGTAAATCTAAGGTTTTCAAATAGGTGTTCAATCAAAGGGTTATGGATGAAATTTTTTTTCGATTGTCGCCGCTTATCATCGCTGAGTAAGTATAAAGCAAAATTGATCAACAATCGAAATTTTAAGTAACTGTCGTCACTGAGTTCACATGCAATCTCATATCTAGGGTCTACTTAATTTCATCCAAATTTGAACTGAACATAGTTCAACATGTTATTATGAACGTTTGGTGAAATTTTCAGCTTACCTTTTTTCTTTTGCTTGCATAAATTTAATGAATTAATAAATTTTTTATATAAACATATTATATATATACGAAAAAATGTGTACGTTTAATTGACAGCAAAAAAAAGTCGAATGGTTTCCCCACTAGGTGACCCAAGATTAGCTTTCAATTATATTTTGGCTATCAAAGGAGACGGACGTGAATTCATTTTCGGTTCGAGTTTGAGTTTCTGTCAAAATACTATACAATTTTTTTTTTTTTCGGCGATGCATCCAGGGACAGTAATAAAAACACCTATTCTCACGACATTTTTATTTATTTATTTTTTCATCAACGATTTTAAAAAATATGAAAAATTATCAGCGATGGCCTCTTTTCGGCTCCGCTCTTCCCGCTGCTCCTGCTGCCGGCGCCGCCACTCCCTGGCGCTCCTGCCGGCCCTCGTCCCTCTGTACGCTGTTAAAAGATTAAATACTCGAATAGATATTTTGCATAAATAAAATCTTATTTTATAAGAAAAAAGGAAGAAAAAATTACCAGCACCCCTTAATAGTTAGATAGAGCATTGAAACTTGGAGGACCTTCTTTTTTCAAGGTTAACTTAAGATTTTTCAACTTGGAGCATAAACAGTTTTTTGAACCGCCAGTCTAATATATGTATACATATGGGGCATTCCATGACATCTCGATCAAGATTCGAAGTCGATGTCTCTGATCGGCTTTATAATTTTTTGTATGAAAGTACATGACGAAAAACGCAATTGCAATTTTTTTCAGAATTTTTCGTCTCAGCGTGTCTGCTTGCATTTTTGACATAAGAATGAACATAAAAGGTCATTATAATATGGGCCGAAAAATGTGTATTTAGATAGTTACAGGGCATCAAATATATTATGATAATATTGACAGAGTGAATTCCTAATGGGTAGTACAGGGTTGGACGAGATTTGATTCCCTGTAACTATCTAAATACATATTTTTTTGTGTTTTTCTCATTAAATTGATAAAAAAACTTTTTTGCGGTTAAAGTTACCGATATAATCATACAGAACTTTTTTGCAGGGAATTTAATTTTCCATATGGACATGCCAACCGAAATTCAAAAAACAAAATTTTTCATTGATTTTTGGACGTAAAACATAAAAAAAAATTTTATATGCATTTTAGATGAGAAAATTTGTCCGTCGGGCGCAAGCTCAATTTTTGAGATATAGAACTGACTTTTTTAGGAGAATTCTTTTTAGGTGTCAAAGTAACTTTTGCGATTATGAGACCTAAATAAATTACAAATTGTTTTTTTTTTTAAACCCTATTATATGTATATATAATTATATACATTATATGTATATATAATTATATACATTATATGTATATATAATTATATACATATACATGCAGGCGTCTGCAGATATGACTTACGTTCAACTCTTCTGCCTCTGTCTCCCCTCACGCTGCTTCCCGCTCTACCCCGATCATCCCGCTCCTCTTTCCTATCTTTTGTTCCTTTCGCCCCTTCCCTCTCTCCTTTCCCTTTACCTCTCTCTTCTTCTGTCGCCCCTTTCCCCCTCTCTTCTTCTGTCTCCCCTTCCCTCTCCAGCTCTCTCGCGATCGCCGAAGTCGTAGTAGCCATTGGTTCTGAAATATTTATACGTACGTTGAATATATTGGCAATTTCGCTAATCATCCTCATATTGATAATAGTTGCAGTTACAGATTCGCGAGAAAACTTTCTGAGCTTTGAATTATCGGTAATTAAATTTTGTTCGCTCGATGGTTTGTCATACAGTATATATCTCACTCACCGCGCGTTGAGATTTGCAATCCGTGCAAGTAATCTGAAAGTATTATTATATTACTTATAAATAAGGTATTTTATGTCAACTAAGTACAGCGTCTTTCATGAAATTCAACATACCTCAAAATCAATTTATTACTCGACTAACATGCATTTGAGGATATTGAAGAAAGAAAGTACTATTATAATTGAGTTGTAAAAGAAATCAATGGGCAACTACAATGAAAGTGTTTCAAATCCTAGGTGTATGAAATACTTCTTGCAAATCATTTAAAAATAGTTCCGACTTACCGTTGATTTCGGAAATCTCTTCCATCTCGCTGCTCATCAAGCCGACGAAATTCACACTGATTTGTTCACACGATTTGTTCAAGATTAATACACGCAAGTAAAGTAGGGATAATTCCCGCGGCCACGCACAGACAAATCCTAAGTCAGCCTAATCTGTGACGTATTTATATATTCATGTTATGACGTATTTCTCCGTAAATAGATAAGTACCTATAAGGTAAGGAAAGACAAAAGGAAACAGAGATTAGTTCTAAATGTTGAACGTGTATCACGGTGATAACGCCATATCGCTCACAACGCTGAAGACATGGGGCGAAGAAACACTAAAAGTAAGTCGACTCCCACTAAAATATAAAATATACATTTGTTTGATTTATATAACAATAGTATTTCTTATGTTTCGTTCACGTTATTTGAATTTATTCTACAAATATTTTCTATACAAATGGATGGTCTAGAAAGAACCCTCCTATTTAGTATCAGCTGCTTCTCGAAAACTGCTTCCTTTGCTTGACTATAAATCAACATCCAACTTTTCGCCGATTATTACCATTACAAAAATAATGAGAAGTCGCTCGGATCACATTTATGACCAAAATCGGTATGTGTACTACGTATATGTATACATATATGCGTAAAGCACATGTTCTAACGATAATTTTCATGTATCGGTTTTTTTTCCAACTTTACCGACCGGAGCCAAGCTATAATTATTTGAATATTATTTACTTGAAAAAATAAAAAATTTACAGCTCGGAAAATTTAGAAAAAAAAAATTGGGAATCACTCACACACGTTGTCTTCAGTTTGCTGATGGTAGAAAAAAAAATTATCGAAAATCTTGAATAGGGCGAGGTTCCGAACCTGACTGGTTTGAAAGAGAATACCTCATATACACCATACATACGTGTATATAATATCTGTGGATGTGAACAACGATGAGACAAATTCGGTGTAAATATTGTGCTAATTAATTCAATTTCCGTTCCAGATTTCGAGAACCAAAAAAAAAAAAAAATGGTAGGCGTCCGGGCCACCAACGCCGAAAGTGAGTACTTTTTGAACTGCTTAATAATGAAGAGTACAGAAATTCTCCGGGAGAAAATTGCCGCTAATTACTATGATTCGTATTACTATGATTCATAATCAAATTGAACATGATGATTGGATAAAGAATATACGAGAAAAATCAAATATTCTGTTATGTAAATATCATAAAATGACGGGACTTGCCGGAAAAAAAATATCGCATTAAACTGCCATGATTTGAAAGAAAACGGAAATTTATAATTCAAAAAAGGATACAAGACGAAAACAAGAAACTCCGTTATAATCTGTTGAGTAACCTTGAGGAAAAAACTTAAATTCTTCGCAAAAGAATAATGATTCAATTACTATTGATTTGAAAGCAAATTAAGATTGATCGTCAGAAAATAAGAAATGGAAATCTCTGTTATTTTTCAGAACCGATCAAAGATGCGGCCTTGGCCGCAATTGTTGCGGCGTTTATGAAAGGTATGATACAACTCCAAATCTTTGAGTGTGAAAAAAACATGAAAATATGTAGGTATGGATTTTGATATATTGTTCTCGTTTTCAGGAGATGAATGGGATGCCGTGATGGCGGAGTGCCAATGGCGTGAAGATAAATATATAAAATAATATATAAATATAAATAATATAATAAATATAATAAATATAAATAATAAAACGTTCGTGAATAGTTAAATTTTCAGTATCTGATGTTTGATTTATACCCAAAAAATTTTCCTTTAGTTCTATCTTTTTACTATCATAATTGTTCTTAAATTGTTCTTACATTTATATATTATGTTATTTATACAGCTCATCATAAAAGTTGTCAAATTACCGTAGAATGCATTATTGTTTTGTAACAGTGGATTTTGCGTTTAACATCAACGACGTACGATTCTATAAAAAGGACATTCTCAATTTCATACATTCAAATTCGTTTCGACGCGCACCAAAAATCTGCGAGCAGTTTCGAAGACCATTTTCCTTGATATCTCTCTTTCATCGCCATCGTGTCTTGATTAATTCATAATAGTCTCAATTAATTCATAGTAAACAGTTTGTGTGCTGTTAATATTGTGTAAAATGTATACAGATGTGAGATGTGATGTGATGTATATCTATAGTAATCGTTATTTTATTAGCGAGGTCAGTTATAATAACACTTTTACACATTGTTGCAAAAAACAAAATATGAGTTCAAACAAAACTATGTTACATAGTCTATATAGATCTAGGTCGAACTGTTTAAATTAGTGCGTTTGTAATTAACGTTATCAGGCGATAACCGCACATTGAATATCATTCGTATTCATTTTTCTTCATTAACTCTTGAACTACTATCACTTTCCAGAGAAGTGCAGGGTGAAAAATCAAAAAATTATTAAAAAAATGATCGGATATCAATATTTTTGTTCAAAAGTGCTTCAACACAATGAAAAAATTATTAGTTTGGTTGATTTCGGTCTACCCTCGATTATTTCGTTCATATAAAAAACATTGTTTGAAAATAGTTCAGAAAATTATATATATTCCATGACATCTCGATCAAGATTCTAATTCGATATCTCTGATCGGCTTTATAATTTTTGGATGAAAGTACATGACGAAAAACACAATGGCAATTTTTTTCAGAATTTTCCGACTCAGCATATGCGACGTATAATTCAAAAACTTGAGAAAAAAATTCCCATTTTGCAAATCTGAAAAAAATCGGAAAAATCTTATGCAATATAACAACATTTTTGACGCCTGTTAAAATATGGAGATTTCATCACACCAAAAGATAAATAAGAGAAACTCAAAAAAAATATATATATGAGCAAGTCTACCAATTGTAGACGTCGGATCCGGTCTCACCCTCTCGGATCTTTTTGTAACTTTACCAGCTGAAAGTTCACATCGAAAAACGAGTCCCAAAATTTGTTCAGATTTTTACCTCTCTTATTTTTGCTGTCATTATATGGGGTATTTTGTGATTTTTTCAATTTGTTTGTTTTCCATTCAGTTTTACCAGCATAAAAACATATATGCATACACGCAAAACATATACGCTTGGCGTTTCTGATTCTGACCGATATGAAGTTGGCTCCATTTATCTATCCCCTTCTTTCCTCCATGCTTGTCTAGAGGAGGAAACAGACAGAAGACTGTGGGGCCAACTTCATACCGGTCAGAATCAGAAACGCCAAGCGTACACCAAGCGTGTTTGATTTTGACCAGTATGAAGTTGACCCCACAGTCTTCTGTCTCTTTCTTTCTCTATGTAACCACGAAGGATAGAAGAAGACAGAAGACTGTAGTGCCAACTTCATACCGGTCATAATCAAACACGCCAAGCGTACATTTGAAATTGACTCATATTCATAAGACTATAATTATAGTAACAAGTTGAGTATTTGAAAATTCTCTAGGTGGAATTATTGCTGAATTTTTGTTTTTCATTAATTTCTGGAGTATTTACGAAGAACCCATCCTGAAAATCACATATTCTATGTGAAATTTTCTCAGCTTTTCGAAAAAAATATTGAATTTTTGTTCCAGATTTGGGCAAGGGCAGAAAAACGGCTTTTTAGTTTTCAATCCTAATTTTACGGGCTTTGCACAGTGATAATCGAAAAAACAATATTTTTGTTGGAAAACTGAGATTTTTCCACACAGAAAACGTATGTTGCATATATGTTTTTATGCTGGTAAAACTGAATGGAAAACAAACAAATTGAAAAAATCACAAAATACCCCATATAATGACAGCAAAAATAAGAGAGGTAAAAATCTGAACAAATTTTGGGACTCGTTTTTCGATGTGAACTTTCAGCTGGTAAAGTTACAAAAAGATCCGAGAGGGTGAGACCGGATCCGACGTCTACAATTGGTAGACTTGCTCATATATATATTTTTTTTGAGTTTCTCTTATTTATCTTTTGGTGTGATGAAATCTCCATATTTTAACAGGCGTCAAAAATGTTGTTATATTGCATAAGATTTTTCCGATTTTTTTCAGATTTGCAAAATGGGAATTTTTTTCTCAAGTTTTTGAATTATACGTCGCATATGCTGAGTCGGAAAATTCTGAAAAAAATTGCCATTGTGTTTTTCGTCATGTACTTTCATCCAAAAATTATAAAGCCGATCAGAGATATCGAATTAGAATCTTGATCGAGATGTCATGGAATATATATAATTTTCTGAACTATTTTCAAACAATGTTTTTTATATGAACGAAATAATCGAGGGTAGACCGAAATCAACCAAACTAATAATTTTTTCATTGTGTTGAAGCACTTTTGAACAAAAATATTGATATCCGATCATTTTTTTAATAATTTTTTGATTTTTCACCCTGCACTTCTCTGGAAAGTGATAGTAGTTCAAGAGTTAATGAAGAAAAATGAATACGAATGATATTCAATGTGCGGTTATCGCCTGATAACGTTAATTACAAACGCACTAATTTAAACAGTTCGACCTAGATCTATATAGACTATGTAACATAGTTTTGTTTGAACTCATATTTTGTTTTTTGCAACAATGTGTAAAAGTGTTATTATAACTGACCTCGCTAATAAAATAACGATTACTATAGATATACATCACATCACATCTCACATCTGTATACATTTTACACAATATTAACAGCACACAAACTGTTTACTATGAATTAATTGAGACTATTATGAATTAATCAAGACACGATGGCGATGAAAGAGAGATATCAAGGAAAATGGTCTTCGAAACTGCTCGCAGATTTTTGGTGCGCGTCGAAACGAATTTGAATGTATGAAATTGAGAATGTCCTTTTTATAGAATCGTACGTCGTTGATGTTAAACGCAAAATCCACTGTTACAAAACAATAATGCATTCTACGGTAATTTGACAACTTTTATGATGAGCTGTATAAATAACATAATATATAAATGTAAGAACAATTTAAGAACAATTATGATAGTAAAAAGATAGAACTAAAGGAAAATTTTTTGGGTATAAATCAAACATCAGATACTGAAAATTTAACTATTCACGAACGTTTTATTATTTATATTTATTATATTTATTATATTATTTATATTTATATATTATTTTATATATTTATCTTCACGCCATTGGCACTCCGCCATCACGGCATCCCATTCATCTCCTGAAAACGAGAACAATATATCAAAATCCATACCTACATATTTTCATGTTTTTTTCACACTCAAAGATTTGGAGTTGTATCATACCTTTCATAAACGCCGCAACAATTGCGGCCAAGGCCGCATCTTTGATCGGTTCTGAAAAATAACAGAGATTTCCATTTCTTATTTTCTGACGATCAATCTTAATTTGCTTTCAAATCAATAGTAATTGAATCATTATTCTTTTGCGAAGAATTTAAGTTTTTTCCTCAAGGTTACTCAACAGATTATAACGGAGTTTCTTGTTTTCGTCTTGTATCCTTTTTTGAATTATAAATTTCCGTTTTCTTTCAAATCATGGCAGTTTAATGCGATATTTTTTTTCCGGCAAGTCCCGTCATTTTATGATATTTACATAACAGAATATTTGATTTTTCTCGTATATTCTTTATCCAATCATCATGTTCAATTTGATTATGAATCATAGTAATACGAATCATAGTAATTAGCGGCAATTTTCTCCCGGAGAATTTCTGTACTCTTCATTATTAAGCAGTTCAAAAAGTACTCACTTTCGGCGTTGGTGGCCCGGACGCCTACCATTTTTTTTTTTTTTTGGTTCTCGAAATCTGGAACGGAAATTGAATTAATTAGCACAATATTTACACCGAATTTGTCTCATCGTTGTTCACATCCACAGATATTATATACACGTATGTATGGTGTATATGAGGTATTCTCTTTCAAACCAGTCAGGTTCGGAACCTCGCCCTATTCAAGATTTTCGATAATTTTTTTTTCTACCATCAGCAAACTGAAGACAACGTGTGTGAGTGATTCCCAATTTTTTTTTTCTAAATTTTCCGAGCTGTAAATTTTTTATTTTTTCAAGTAAATAATATTCAAATAATTATAGCTTGGCTCCGGTCGGTAAAGTTGGAAAAAAAACCGATACATGAAAATTATCGTTAGAACATGTGCTTTACGCATATATGTATACATATACGTAGTACACATACCGATTTTGGTCATAAATGTGATCCGAGCGACTTCTCATTATTTTTGTAATGGTAATAATCGGCGAAAAGTTGGATGTTGATTTATAGTCAAGCAAAGGAAGCAGTTTTCGAGAAGCAGCTGATACTAAATAGGAGGGTTCTTTCTAGACCATCCATTTGTATAGAAAATATTTGTAGAATAAATTCAAATAACGTGAACGAAACATAAGAAATACTATTGTTATATAAATCAAACAAATGTATATTTTATATTTTAGTGGGAGTCGACTTACTTTTAGTGTTTCTTCGCCCCATGTCTTCAGCGTTGTGAGCGATATGGCGTTATCACCGTGATACACGTTCAACATTTAGAACTAATCTCTGTTTCCTTTTGTCTTTCCTTACCTTATAGGTACTTATCTATTTACGGAGAAATACGTCATAACATGAATATATAAATACGTCACAGATTAGGCTGACTTAGGATTTGTCTGTGCGTGGCCGCGGGAATTATCCCTACTTTACTTGCGTGTATTAATCTTGAACAAATCGTGTGAACAAATCAGTGTGAATTTCGTCGGCTTGATGAGCAGCGAGATGGAAGAGATTTCCGAAATCAACGGTAAGTCGGAACTATTTTTAAATGATTTGCAAGAAGTATTTCATACACCTAGGATTTGAAACACTTTCATTGTAGTTGCCCATTGATTTCTTTTACAACTCAATTATAATAGTACTTTCTTTCTTCAATATCCTCAAATGCATGTTAGTCGAGTAATAAATTGATTTTGAGGTATGTTGAATTTCATGAAAGACGCTGTACTTAGTTGACATAAAATACCTTATTTATAAGTAATATAATAATACTTTCAGATTACTTGCACGGATTGCAAATCTCAACGCGCGGTGAGTGAGATATATACTGTATGACAAACCATCGAGCGAACAAAATTTAATTACCGATAATTCAAAGCTCAGAAAGTTTTCTCGCGAATCTGTAACTGCAACTATTATCAATATGAGGATGATTAGCGAAATTGCCAATATATTCAACGTACGTATAAATATTTCAGAACCAATGGCTACTACGACTTCGGCGATCGCGAGAGAGCTGGAGAGGGAAGGGGAGACAGAAGAAGAGAGGGGGAAAGGGGCGACAGAAGAAGAGAGAGGTAAAGGGAAAGGAGAGAGGGAAGGGGCGAAAGGAACAAAAGATAGGAAAGAGGAGCGGGATGATCGGGGTAGAGCGGGAAGCAGCGTGAGGGGAGACAGAGGCAGAAGAGTTGAACGTAAGTCATATCTGCAGACGCCTGCATGTATATGTATATAATTATATATACATATAATGTATATAATTATATATACATATAATGTATATAATTATATATACATATAATAGGGTTTAAAAAAAAAAACAATTTGTAATTTATTTAGGTCTCATAATCGCAAAAGTTACTTTGACACCTAAAAAGAATTCTCCTAAAAAAGTCAGTTCTATATCTCAAAAATTGAGCTTGCGCCCGACGGACAAATTTTCTCATCTAAAATGCATATAAAATTTTTTTTTATGTTTTACGTCCAAAAATCAATGAAAAATTTTGTTTTTTGAATTTCGGTCGGCATGTCCATATGGAAAATTAAATTCCCTGCAAAAAAGTTCTGTATGATTATATCGGTAACTTTAACCGCAAAAAAGTTTTTTTATCAATTTAATGAGAAAAACACAAAAAAATATGTATTTAGATAGTTACAGGGAATCAAATCTCGTCCAACCCTGTACTACCCATTAGGAATTCACTCTGTCAATATTATCATAATATATTTGATGCCCTGTAACTATCTAAATACACATTTTTCGGCCCATATTATAATGACCTTTTATGTTCATTCTTATGTCAAAAATGCAAGCAGACACGCTGAGACGAAAAATTCTGAAAAAAATTGCAATTGCGTTTTTCGTCATGTACTTTCATACAAAAAATTATAAAGCCGATCAGAGACATCGACTTCGAATCTTGATCGAGATGTCATGGAATGCCCCATATGTATACATATATTAGACTGGCGGTTCAAAAAACTGTTTATGCTCCAAGTTGAAAAATCTTAAGTTAACCTTGAAAAAAGAAGGTCCTCCAAGTTTCAATGCTCTATCTAACTATTAAGGGGTGCTGGTAATTTTTTCTTCCTTTTTTCTTATAAAATAAGATTTTATTTATGCAAAATATCTATTCGAGTATTTAATCTTTTAACAGCGTACAGAGGGACGAGGGCCGGCAGGAGCGCCAGGGAGTGGCGGCGCCGGCAGCAGGAGCAGCGGGAAGAGCGGAGCCGAAAAGAGGCCATCGCTGATAATTTTTCATATTTTTTAAAATCGTTGATGAAAAAATAAATAAATAAAAATGTCGTGAGAATAGCATCGCCGAAAAAAAAAAAAATTGTATAGTATTTTGACAGAAACTCAAACTCGAACCGAAAATGAATTCACGTCCGTCTCCTTTGATAGCCAAAATATAATTGAAAGCTAATCTTGGGTCACCTAGTGGGGAAACCATTCGACTTTTTTTTGCTGTCAATTAAACGTACACATTTTTTCGTATATATATAATATGTTTATATAAAAAATTTATTAATTCATTAAATTTATGCAAGCAAAAGAAAAAAGGTAAGCTGAAAATTTCACCAAACGTTCATAATAACATGTTGAACTATGTTCAGTTCAAATTTGGATGAAATTAAGTAGACCCTAGATATGAGATTGCATGTGAACTCAGTGACGACAGTTACTTAAAATTTCGATTGTTGATCAATTTTGCTTTATACTTACTCAGCGATGATAAGCGGCGACAATCGAAAAAAAATTTCATCCATAACCCTTTGATTGAACACCTATTTGAAAACCTTAGATTTACACACTGGTGCGAATTCTTGATTATTAGAATGATGAAAATTGTAAAGACTGTAATCAACGGAAATATTAATAATTTGAGGGTGTATATAAGTTTGTTTTTACAATTTAGGAAAAAAAGCGATTTATCGAGCGGTTGAAAATTAGAGTTTTATCGAAGCAGCCCGAAAATAAAATTGTATATAGTGTTTTAACGACTCCACGAATAATTCTTGTCTAGAATGAATAAAAAAATGAACAAATTAATGCAGAATGTTGTTACAATGCAATATTTATTCAAGCATTTGATTTCTTAATTGCCAAAAACTCGTTTATCAGCCGGGAGTTGTACACCGGTCGAAATTCGCACCGAAAATAAATTTACGTCCGTCTCCTTCGATGGCCAAAATATAATTGAATGCTGGTCCGGGGCCATCTGCTGGGGAAACTATTCGACTTTTTTATTCGTGGTCAGGGAAACGTACGTTACTTTTCGTTTTCTAAGAGATACAGGCTAATAACATACCCTTGATGCGAATTCGCACCTGTCTATAATCGAAAGGTTAATTATTCAATTCTCAATAGTTCTGGCTGTATTGATCAAATCAGAGGGGAATTATGGTTCAAATTAATCGTCATAAGTAAGAAACAAAGGAACACGTATTAACTTTTTGAGGCAATTGCCAACATAAAAATCAGCATACAGGGGGATGAGGGGCGGCGACGGCGCTCGGGAGTGGCGGAGGAGGTAGGAGCAGCGGCGAGAACAGTCCCGGAAACAGGCGGTGATGAACAATTTTCGAGTTTTTTTAAATGGAATGTTTTATAAAAAATAAAAAATCAATAAAAAAATGTAATATAAAGAATATCACTCAAAGAGATGTTATTATTACTGTCCCTGCTATACTTTTTCCATAATCTCAAAAGCTCGAATTGACGATCACAATATACGACTGACGATATAACACAGAAACTTCATACAGACAGGCATGGATAGACACATCCCCGATTTTGTGACATCCGGAAATCCGGAAATCCGGAAATCTGGAAATCCGATTTACGGACTTTACTATATAGATCTCTACTTCGTTGACGTGTTCATGTATATGTGTTTCTGTTAGACACAGTATTTTTGGTCTTGTTTCATTTATTAATTTTTCGATTTAATCTTTGTGGATTAAGAAGCCCTGTGCATTCAATAATATTATTTCTGGACTTTGTAACATGCGTTGGTTATTCTGTTTTCTGTTGCATACTCTTTTCCGCCTGAGTTGCTATGCATCACAATACATGATCTTCTTTTGCTCCCTACTAATTATTCTTTTGTAGGATTCGCACTCTCTATCCGTGACTTCATGATCCACATTTATTCCTGTTAGATTATATTCTTCACACATCGACATGCAATTTATACATTTTTTAACTCGTTCTGTACAATTCTTTTCATCATGGTTCCCCGCACATTTCCTGCATGCTACCTCATTCTTACATTCCTTCGCATAATGACTGTAACCCCAACATTTATAACAGCACACCACACTAACGTAATCGAAGACTCTACATTTTTTCCAACCTATTCTTATTTTTCCTAATTCTACGACAGTTTTGTGCGTTTTTGGATCTGTTTCCACTATCATAAATCCCTCCTTTCCCTCTTTCTGTACCATCTTTATGACATTCATTTTCAAATTTTCATTATCAATATTCAATGAGTTCTGCTTTATGATATTTTCAACCAGAGTATCTCCTTCAGTCCCATTCACGTTTTCTTCTATATCAACTATTTTTATTTTAGGTAACTTTTTATTCGCTGTTTTAACGTTGTAGTGTTCACCAACTTTTTTGCTAAGTTCTGCTGTTAGTTTATCCTGATCACTGCTCTGTTCACAGTCAACGATTATAGTTCCCCTTTGACCGTTCCGTACTCTATTTACACTTATGCCTAACTTCATTATATCTACATTGTTTCTTATCTGAGCAAATGTTTGTTCATTCGATTGTTTTTCTTTCGGTTCAATTAGAATTGTTTGCATTTTTGATTTTTTTGCTTTTTGTGCATACGATTCAGCGTTTGTGATTTGTTTCATTTGTGCACGATTTTCACCCATAAACGCTGTTTCGTTTTGTGCGGGTGTTTTTGATCGCAGTACATAAGTTAATATTGCTTTCATACTACTGATTTCATCCTTCACTTCTGTTAATTGATTTTCTACTTCTCCTGCAATAATCCTCTTGATCTCCTTCACAATTTCGGTTTTACATTCTGTCACTTTTTCTGTTACTACTTTTTCTATTCTTAGACAGCCTCTATTCCTGTCCCTATACAATTCATCTATTTTTTCCAAAATCTTTTCTAGTTTATCGTTTACATCGCACTCACGCTCCTCATATTGTTCATCACCAGCTTGCTCTTGTATTCGGGCTGTAATTTTCTCATTACACTTAACGAGTTCATTATGACTATTAAGCGCTTTATGCAACTCGGCACAGCTCTTGTGAAAACTTTTCATACATCTCTGGCACTCATATATTGTTCTTATTATAATTTTTTTGCATTGCCTGCATTTATTATTGCTATCATCTTCCATGTTTCAATAGGTAACCACCTATAGTTGACACCTGTTTTATCCGTGATACGGCAATCAGGTTCAACTTAAGTCCGTCTGCGCTTTGATCGTATTGTTCAGCTGCTTGTGTAATATGGCTACTCTTTTCTTACTTCGTGACTGATACTTTGTCGATTATAGTTCCGATAAATGCTCCCCGATGAGTGTCCGATTTATGCATCACATGACGCCGCGCACCACTATGCGTCCGTGCATGTCACACACTGCTCACACGCATAACTTTAATAGTTAATTTTCGGATTATATCACTGACCGGTCTTTTGCACGTCACGTCACGTCACACAGAGGAGGAAGGGGAAGCAGAGGAGAGGATATTTAAAAAGAGCACTAAGATAGAAAGATCCCCGAGGGGCAAGAAAGGAGCAAGAAAAGAGTTCAGCGGAATGGAGAGAGGAGAAGAGAACAAAATAGGAACGAAAGAAAAAGAAAAAGAGGAAGGCGGCTGGAAGAAAGAGACAGAAGGAGGCATGTCGTGGTGGATGAAAATGGTTATAGAACAGATGGCGGAAGGCACCAGAACAGTAACGGAAGAAATGAAGAAACTAAGAGAAGAATTAGAATTAGGCAGGAAAGAGACGGGAGAAGAAATGACGAGCCTAAGAAGAGAGCTAGAAGAGGTAAAAAGACAAGGGAGGGTAGAAAGAGAAAAACTAAAAAACAGAATAGAGAAATTAGAGGAAGAAAGAAAAAGGAAGGAAGCTAAAGAGGAAGGGAAAAAAGAGAAAGAGATCAAAGAGGGAGAAGCGAGATTGAGGGACATAATAGAAGAAGTGAGAGAAAGAGAAAACAGGAGAGTAAGGACGCAAGAGAGAAGAGTAAGAGAGCTAGAGGACACGTGGGAAAGAAGAGATAAACAAGAAAGAAGAAATAATATTATAATCAAGGGGGACGAGGTCAACACAGAAACGGGGGTAGAACGAGCAGCTAGAGAAATCATAGAGAGGGTCACAGGCCAGAGGGCAGGAATTAAGGAGGTGATTGGGCTAGGTAAAGAGAGGAGATCGATAATGGTAACGCTAGCGAGCTGGGAAGAAAAGAAGCAGGTTATGTCTATGAAAGGAAAGCTGAAGGGAAGCAGAATTTTCATTGATGACGACCTAACAAAAAGGAAGAGGGAGATACAGAAAGAATTTCTATTAAAGGCCAGGACCGAAAGAGAGAGGGGGGCGAGAGTAAGAGTAGTATATCAAAAGATGTGGATAGGGGAAATCCTCTGGGTATGGGATAACGAGCTAGAGGAGATAAGAGAATACAACCAGACAAGAGGAAGCACAGAGAGAAGGGGAGGAAGGGATAGAGGAAGGGGAACAGGGAGAGATAGGGGCTAGGGATGCGCAGAAGAAAAGGGAGCGAAAGCACTATTCTGGAATGTAGCGGGGGTCAAAAGTGAAGATGAAGAATTCTGGGAGTACATAAAACGATTCGAGATAATAGGGCTGACAGAAACCTGGCTAGAAGAGTTAGAGTGGGAAAGGTGGAAGAAGATGCTGCCAAAAGGATGGAAGTGGGAATGCCAGGGAGCAATAAGAACAGAAAAGAAGGGAGGGGCAAAAGGAGGAGTGATCACAGGGATAAGAGAAGAAATCGCAGTAAGTGAAGAAAAAGGATGTAAGAAGGAAGGAATACAAGAAAGAAAGGCCACAATTAGAGGCAGCACGTGGAGAATCATAACGTTCTACAACAGAGGAGGAGACATAGAGAAACTAAGAAGACTAGAAGAAGCGATAGGTGAGGAGCAAGAGGAAGGGAACCTCATCATAGGGGGAGATTTCAACGCAAGAATAGGTGAAAAAGGGGCAAGGGAGGAGGGGGAGGAGGGAGGAGGAGGGGGAGGAGGGGGGAGGAGGGGGGAGAAGAAAAAAGGAAGCCAAAAGACACAAGAATAAACAAAGAAGGAGAGCAACTGATAGAGACTATAAAAAGAAGGGGGTGGACGATCCCGAACGGAAATGTGCAAGGGGATGAGGTATAGTGAACGAAGAGACGTGGGAAGAGATAGATAAGATGGAAGTAGAAAGAAGGATAGAGTCAGACCACCAACCAATGATAGTCACAATAAAGGGGGAAAAATGGAAGAAAGAGAACAGAGAAGAGGAAGAAAGAGAGAGACAAATATGGGGAAAAAGAGGGGATAGAAGAGGGGTGGAAAGAACTTGCAGAAAAGGTGAGGGAACTCACAACGAGGAGGAGGAACAAGAAGAGATGGAGTATAGGCACGAAAGAATGGTGGGACGGGGAGTGCAGGGTGCAAAAGAAGAAAGTGCAGGGAGCCTGGAAAAAGGTGGAAACAAGGGAAGAAGGGGGGGCTATAGAAATGGAACTTTTCAGAGGTGAGAGAGGGAAATACAAAGATCTATGTAGGCAGAAGAAACAGGAGTGGAGGGAGAAAGAAGACATGAAAATAGAAGCAATAAAAGACGAAGGAGAGATGTGGAAATATCTAAACAGGGAAAGAAAGAAAAGAACAGGGGTGAGTGACAAGATAAACATGGAGCAGTGGACAAAACACTTCATAGAACTGCTAGGTGGTAAAAAGGAGAGGTGCAGAGAAGCGAGTGATGAGGAAGATAACGGGGAAGAGGAAGTAGAAAGGAGGAGAGTCAGAGAAAAAGATGAAGAAGAGGAAGAGAGAGAAATAAAAGGAGAAGTGAAGAAAAAAATAGACAAGCTGAAAATAGGAAAAGCAGAAGGTGGAGACGGGATGAAAAATGAGGCCTGGATAGCAGGGGAAAAGGGCATCAAGCGAAAGATCGAAGATATCATTTGGCAAACCTGGAAGGGTAAAAGATTCGCAGAGAAATGGAGAGACGGAATAGTGGTCCCAGGCACAAAAAAGGAAGTATAGATGATGTAAAGAACTACAGGGGGATAACGCTGACGCAGACGGCCTACAAGATATACGCAATGATACTGAACGACAAGATAACAAAAGAGTTAGAAGATAAAGGAGGTCTAGACGAAACGCAAACGGGATTCAGGGGAGGAAGGGGAGGAATGGACAACATCTACATAATTAAGCACGTAGTTGGGAAGAAGCTGAGAGAGAAGAAAAGAAAGGTATTTTTAACTTTTGTGGACTTGAAAGCAGCTTTTGATAAGCTGGACAGAAGCACACTTTGGGAGGCTATGAAGAAAAGAAGCATAAGCAAGGAGATGACTAGAAGAGTGAAACAAATATACAAGGAAAACAGATGTAAAATAAGAGTAGGAAGCGAAACTTCAGAAGAATTCTGGGTAGATAAGGGAGTCAGGCAAGGATGCCCGCTTAGGCTTTGGAAGACACGATGAGAAGAGGACAAGACGGGGGGGTGGTCATAGGGAAAGAAAAAATATGGTCCCTAGGATATGCCGATGATGTGGTACTACTGACAGAAGACGAGAAGGGAATGAAATAGATGATAGAAAGAGCGGACAGATACTTCAAAAAGAGGAAGCTAGAAGTGAACAAGGAGAAAACAAAGATATTAGTATGCTGTAAAGGAAAAGGAAGAAGAAAAAGACAGAAGTGGACATGGGGAGAAGAAGAAATGGGAGAAGTGGACGAAATGAAATACCTAGGCTACGTGCTGAGCAGGAACAACAGCGAAAGGCCCCACATAAAAGATAGACTGGGGAAGGCAAGGAAAGCAATGGGGGCACTTTGGGGCATAGGAGAAAGAAAATTGAAGGGAGATATAGAATGGAGAATGAAAGTCTTCGAATCAGTAGTAGGGGGAATTGTACTATACGGGGCAGAAATTTGGGGATGGGAAGAGAAGGAGGAGATCGAGAGACTGCAGGAAAGGTATATAAGATGGGTGCTCGGCCTAGAGAAAACGACACCAGGATATATAGTAAGAGAAGAGCTGAAGAAAAACAAGATGAGAATAAGGGCAGGAAGAAGAGCGATTAGATATGAAGAAAAGCTAAGGCTGGAAGAAAAGAGGAAATTAGTGAGGGAATGCTGGGAAGAAAGAAGGAAGATGGAAGTAGAAGGAAAAGAAGACAGATGGGGAGAGGAGAGAAAGAACTACCTGTGGAGGTGCGGGATGAGAGTAGAAGGTGTAGAGAAAAGCCGAACAGACGAAGGCTCCATAGAAGCAAGAGCAACGGAAAGAGACAAAGAAGTGCAAGAGCAGGAGAGAATGAATCAGATCTGGAAATCAAGAAGCGTCCCGAGGTACAAAGAGATAAGAGCGGTGGGGATACCGAGATATACCAAAGGAAAAAGAAAATGTAGGGGTGAAGATGTCAAGATAATAGCGAGGATTAGATGCGGGAATGAAGAGAGAGGAACGAAATTCTGGCTGAAGGAGGAGAAAAGAGTATGCAGAATGTGTAGGGAGGAAGACGAAACCCTAGAACACTTAACAGGAAGATGCAGAGAGATGGAAGGGGTTGTAGGAAAAATAGAAGATATAACTAGCGCGGAAGGAAAAGGTCTAAAGTGGGGTAAAGAGCTCAAAGAAAGAAGAGAAAGGGTAGAGAAGAAAGAAAGAGAGCAGTGGGAAAGACCGGGAGAGGAAAGCCGGGGATAGAGAGGAGAGCAGAACGACAACCCGAGTTCAAAGAAGAAGGCGACAAGGAGAAAGAATCAGCAGTCAGAACAAGGAGGTGGCGCGACCTGCCGGAGACTGCACAGGCAGGAGAGTACAAAAAGGACCCGCCGGCATGGAGGCAGAAGGAGTGGGGGGGCCGAGATAGATGGCTCAGCAACAGATCACCACACGACATCGAACACGCGGTGCAGCAACACGTGGGAGTCAGAGCTGAGGCAAGAGAGAAAAGGAGGAAGAATATAACAATAAGAGGACTGTGCGGGGTAGAGGGGGGAAAGGCAGGCGGCCAGTGGATAAAGAGGAATTTCGGGACTATGACATGAATAGCGAAAGAATCGGAAGTAAAAGGAGAAGGAAACGAGAAGATATGGATTGTGGAACTGGAAGAAGAAATTGATAAGGAGAGGATCCTAAGCTTGAAAGAGAAGATATGGGGAGAGGAGAAAGTCCGTATAGATAAGGACCTGACTTTTAAGGAAAGGCTCAAAAGATAGAAGGTCCAGGAAAAAGCCAGAGAGGAAAGGAAGAAAGGAAAAGAGGGGATAGAAACAGACTGGGAAGAAGGGAAAGTGAAGGCAGGAGGAACATCATGGAAATGGGACGAAATAAAGGAAGAGTGGAGGGAACAGAAGGAATAAACAGCCGGAAGAAGGGGAGCAAAGAAGGAGAAGACAAGTATAATATATAAGTATTGCACGAACACTAAGTGGTTTTGTTTTGTTTTGAGTTATCTGGTTATCATTTTCTTTTCTTATGCTTGTCTGGTTTTTGTATTACATTATTTTATTAGTTAGCTCTTACAAATATATTATTGCGTTATTATTTTATCTCATCTCACTTTATATAGAGTATGGTAGGACATACGAGGACAAACGAGTCAAAGTTTCCAAACAAGAAATAAAATACATATAAGTAGAGTGTAAGCTGTTGTAGGACAAAGTAATATGGAGGGACGGGGTGTAAGGAGAGGGAAGTATATGGAACGCTGGGGGAGGGAGGTAGGAAATCAACAGGGAAGGAAGGAGTAGGGGTGTAGAGAGCCAACTGAGGTTGAATAAGTTTAGATTAAGGAGTAGAGTAAGGAAGCTGTAAAGCCATGTAACGCCGAAAGGCATGCAAAAAGGAAATAAAATTATATATAGTTTCATCAGAATAATGTAATATTGTTTTGAAACATGTACATTAGGGTGTCCGTTATTTCCCAAATTGACTTCTTTCACTTGGGTATGGTCCAAATCATTATTTTATAGCCTAGAAACAACTATGAAAAGAAAAAAAAAAATTTAATTTCCATCAACCCCTCCCTGAATAACGATACTTTTCCCTTTTGATTAACATGGGATTTTTGCACTTTTTAGATTTTAATTTTTTTTTCGGTTACTATATTCATTACCTCGTTAAATATTGTTGATTCTTCGACTGTTCTGACCTATTTCGATGGAAAAATTTTTACATTCGAGAAAAGAAATTTTTCCATGAGTTTTGAAGAGGTCAATTGATTTTATTTTTAATAATTGTGTTTTCAATATTTTCGAATATTATTGAGTGTATTGACTTTCCAATGCTTTTTGTCTATTTTAAGGTTAAATATATGTTTTTATACGTTCTCATTACTGTTTATTATAAATTTCGACCTCTTTGAAACTCATGAAAAAAATTTCGAAGAGGTCAAAATTTATATTAAACAGTAATGAGAACGTATAAAAACATATATTCAATCCTAAAATAGACAAAAAGCATTGGAAAGTCAATACACTCAAAAATATTCGAAAATATTGAAAACACAATTATTAAAAATAAAATCAATTTTGACCTCTTCAAAACTCATGAAAAAATTTCTTTTCTCCAATGTAAAAATTTGTCCATCGAAATAGGTCAGAACAGTCGAAGAATCAACAATATTTAACGAGGTAATGAATACATCAGGGTGATTCACTGCTACCGGGCCATTTTAGATAGGCGGATTACTCAGAAAATTCTAAGACTAAAAGTCCTTTACCAAAAATTCGATAGACCTCCAGTTCCCGAGCTACGGAGGATCTAGGATAACCAATTACAGAGCTTATACGTGACTCGGACAGGGGCGTCTAGATATCTTAAATAATAAAATGTAATTTTTATTTCGTCATAAGTAATTTCAGCATCACTTGTAACTGAAACTGGGACTGCTGCTGGCGTTGGTTTCGACGTCCAGGTCGTCCAGGTTATCCTCCTCGTGATCCAGGTCGTCCGCTTCGTAGTTTTTGTGGTCCAGGTCGTTCGCAACGTGGTTTCCAGCGTCCAGGTTGTGCGCATCGTAGTTTTCGTAGTCCAGGTCATACGCCTCGTAATTTTCGTCTTGCAGGTCGTACAGCTCGTACTTTGTGTCGCCAAGGTCGTTCGCTTCGTAGTCTTCGTTATCCAGGTCCTGCGCTTCGTAGCTTTCGTTGTCCAAGTCGTGCGCTTCGTAGTCTTCTTCGTCCAGGTCCTGTGCTTCGTGGTTTTCGTTGTCCAGGTCGTAAAGTACGAGCTGTACAACCTGCAAGACGAAAATTACGAAGCGTATGACCTGGACGACGCAAACTATGAGGCGTACGACCTAGACTACGAAAACTACGATGCGCACAACCTGGACGCTGGAAGCCACGTCGCGAACGACCTGGACTGCGAAAACTACGAAGCGGATGACATATGCAACTAAACTATGTGCACACGATGTAGAAGACGCGAACCACGAAGCGGACGATCTGGATCACGAGGAGGATACCCTGGACGACCTGGACGACCTGGACGTCGAAACCAACGCCAGCAGCAATCCCAGTTTCAGTTACAAGTGATGCTAAAATTACTTATGACGAAATAAAAATTACATTTTAATAATTTAAGATATCTAGACGGCCCTGTCCGAGTCACGTATAAGCTCTGTAATTGGTTATCCTAGATCCTCCATAGCTCGGGAACTGGAGGTCTATCGAATTTTTGGTAAAGAACTTTTAGTCTTAGAATTTCCTAAGGAATCTGCCTATCTAAAATGGCCCGGTAGCAGTGAATCACCCTGTATAGTAACCGAAAAAAAAATTAAAGTCTAAAAAGTGCAAAAATCCCATGTTAATCAAATGGGAAAAGTATCGTCATTCAGGAAGGGCTTGATGGAAATTAAATTTTTTTTTTTTCTTTTCATAGTTGTTTTTAGGCTATAAACTAATGATTTGGACCATACCCAAGTGAAAAAAGTCAATTTGGGAAATAACGGACACCCTAATGTACATATGCTTGACATGTTTGATTCTGACTGGTATGAAGTTGGCACCACAGTCTTCTGTCTTCTTCTATGCTTCATAGCTACATAGACAAGGAAAGAGGCAAAAGACTGTGGGGCCAACTTCTTACCGGTCAGAATCAAACACGTTCGGTGTACAGTAATGATCACGGTTTCTGTCGCACCGGAAATATGCAACCGAGAGTACATGCTTTTTGTAAGTTGGCAATACCCTCGGCAACAATAAATAATAATTGCCGCTCACCGTCGCGAGAGCACTCAAGTCAGCTACTGCCAGCTATTGCCAATTCAAAAAGAGCATGTTTTACTCATCACTGTTACATCACTGTACAGTAATGATCACGGTTTCTGTCGCACCGGAAATATGCAACCGAGGGTACATGCTTTTTTTAAGTTGGCAATATCCTAGGCAACAATAAATAATAATTGCCGCTCACCGTCGCGAGGGCAATCAAGTCAGCTACTTTCAGCTATTGCCAACTTAAAAAGAGCATGTATCTTCGGTTGCATATTTCCAGTGTGACAGAATCCGTGATCATTACTGTACCTGCGTGTTATGTGATTTATTCTCTTTCACAATATATAATTGACAATTGCAGTAAGTTGCGACCAATTTCAAAATCTATCGCCGACTGTTCATAGTATTCTAAGGAGTTGGAGAGTAAGATGGCAAGTAACTGATTAAATTCGTAAGGTTTGAATTTTTTCTGGTAAAAATCACTGTCTTTATTTCATTTAATTTTATCGCATACATAATTTAAAAATTTAAATTCATCAAATTTTACAATATGTGGATTATTTGAATCCGATCTGGTGTCTAGTCATGCAGCCTAAGTTGCATTTCAAATTATTTTCTATGATCAAGTTCAGCTGTAAGCATCTGGTGCAACCATCATATTCGATAATTGAGGATGTCCTTTATCTCACCTAGTAGGCTTGTATAGTTGGGTTCGAGCTGTTTATTCCATTCTTTGACATATGCTTCTTTCGCCTGCAGGTTGGAAATTTGGTTAAGAATGAAAGTTTACTCTAATCTTGGAATGTAAGGCTCTGTGTATTCTTGCAGAAGAAATAGCTCTACCCTCGCAAACTATCAAGAGTGTTACGTGCGTAACTTCAGTTATCCATAGGATACCTAAACTTTTCACAATTATAATATTTTATCACAAAATAGATAAAAAGGAATGAATATCGATTTCGTTCTTAATTTACGAGCGGCAGTGCTTAGCACTTCGGGGTACCCTGGCTGCTCTCAAATTACACGAAGAACGTGGCCCAGAGCCCAAGTCAAATCACACTTGAGAATATAATATTTCTTTGTAACAAATAAACATCCTCCTTTCTTAAGCAGCATAAGTCACGCCGAAACCGATAACGAAACCTGCATAGTCTCAGTAACTTAGGGCCCCATGGTGAGGGGCGAAGCAACGCTAGAAACCCCAGTTTTGCTGATCCCTCCTTACCACACCACCATACTAGTTCATAGATGTGAACTCTCTCTCTTTCTAGTTTCCACAGAAATAGGGAAAATTAAGCTACATATCTATTGAATTAACGTAATAACAATACCATACGCTATCTAAAATAAGGAATGAATGAATGTGTGACTATAGAGTATAAAATACGGCTATAAAGACAATATAAGCACACTCAATTGAGCTAGTCTAAGTTGACTATAGGTGAGGCATGGGATGGCATGGGACCACACAACGAAGCAAGGGCCCGCGCGCCCACGCTTGAGTTAAATAAGTCCCAAAGCCAATGAGATGCTCGTTAGCCACTAAGTAGGCTCCTAATTGGTTAATCCATACGCGCAGTAATACATGCATCATTGCAGCCGCGGGAGCCTTGCCACCTTCGAACTTGAACTAGCGTCTTTCATCTGTCAAATCGCGACGTGCGTGGACGTATAGAACCGTGTGCAATTGTAGAGCCAAGAGTTGTGTTTGATCTTTTCTATTAGGCAAGTGGTAATGCAAAGGACTCTGTACCCGAAAATAGATCTAACTTGAAATTATTAACTTCAGTGCAAGGACACATTATAACTACATATTTTCATTATCATTATTAACGCAGCTTCACGCCATAGATCCTTCCACGGGTTTATGTAGCTTTGAGACAATTTAACGTATAATTAATTAAAATCTTACGTTAGTTTTGTTCTTTAACACATTTTTGTCTATCCTAACTATAGTGTACTCGAATCCAAATTAAATATTAGTGAAACTCTTTCTAAATTGAAAGACTATTCGGTGTACGTGCTCCTAAATTATCCGGAACCAAACACTCTAGACGCAGTGAAATTCAAATAACGGTTAAATACAATATCTGATTAAAAGACGCTCTAATCCATTTAAATACATTTGTGGTATACACGAGTTGGTGGCAAGGTTCCTGCGAAGGTGAGGGCAGCTATATAAAATCTAATCTACTACAAATTCCATGCCGATCCATACTACACCAAGTCAACAAAGTTAAGTTACTACGATTGTTCACCCTAAGTCGTTATGAGATCAAACTAGTTGTATGCATGCTCGAATCCAGAATTCTTACGATTGTCTCGCCAACTTCTATACGTATATATTTCCGTTCTGCTCGTTGTATTTAATAGGTGCATGATTCCTCAATCACAGAATACGGCTCCCACCGAGACAATACTGTTCTATTGTATTTTGGGTTTATCCCTAATCTCGGTCGGTATCGTTTTATTCATTCAATCTGCCAGTAACAGACGAGCCTTTACCAGGGGATCACCTTATATAGTGATCATCTAACGGACATTATGATATTCCTTAAATAAGATTTACTTTACTATTCTTTACTGTTGAAGAGAGAGAAAGAGCTCCAATTTTCTATATTCCCTATAATCATTTATACCGATATACCCCTGACGTGCGATCGTGAAATAATACCCTTCTATTTGATTTGTTGAATTTTAACATCAACACCTTTTTATTAGAAACAAACCTTCACGATCCCCACGTCGGTGGACGCGTTCATAATATTATTTTATTCTGTTAATCATTTGTTCAAGGGATATTTCATTGTCAGTCCCTTGAATCATTCAGTATTATTTCCATCTAACCGTTCAAGAATATATTATTATTTTCACCAGTTAATTTCTCATTTGGTTCACCTCATCCTCATTTGATTATACATCGATTAGCCTCTAATATAGTTTAAGCATTTCAATTGAGACCTGTATAGGACTAGACGGCAACGATCGCATTTACCGATCTATCAAGAGGTAGATCTTTATTTTATAATTTCATTCAGTCTGTGACGGGACTCGCCCAATCAGTAAAATTCATTTATTAATCAATCGCTCGGATTAAACAACAATACCGCGCCCGTCACACGAGTACTAGTTTCGGATGGATTATTTTGATTCATCTGTTCCTTCCACTGTAATATCATTTGCAGAAATGGACTGAAATTTGATAATTACGTAGTATAATTATACTTGATTGAGAACAATTAAAATGACCGTGAAAAACGACGTATGTTTTAGTTATTGGTTGGTTTGATCTAGGCTTTACTTAGTGAATTAAGATTAATAAAATAATGCTTACCTATAAGCTGTAACCACGATATCCGTCAATATCGAGCCGCCATATCAGCTAGGAGTTTCCATGAAGCGACGATCACGCGTTATTAAGGTTAAGGCTACCTATACGTTCGATATCCGAATTGCAATTGTTTTATTTTTCTTAATCATAGGGAAAGTATCTAATTTTTCACCATGAAAATGAACCGTCAATCACCGACAAACGATTCTGCATCGATTGCTACTAAATTTGATGAATTTCGTATCATTGAGGGGTTAACTATAAAAATTTCCTACCCAAAATTATTTTATTTTTTAATTAATTAACAGATTTCCGTCAAACATCCGGATTAATCCGTCATTCACCTACAAACGACCAACAAACGATTAAAAAAAGAATTATCTTAATTCAGTTTATTATGTATGTACGGGAGGGGGTTCTTTAATTAATACACGGGGATAACACTGGAAGCGGATGCCTCTATTTTTATACGAATCTTTGCGGATATCGAAAGCATACCTCATACGATATCTGTCGCGCATTTAATACCAACACACACACACATATATTTCTCGGGGAGGAGAACCAAAGAGACACCGCGTTTCTAATGAACGCGGCACTCCCCGCATGACTTAGGCCGCATACACAACACTCTCCCTCCTTGAGTGAGAAATTCACATCTCTCATTACCCAGGAAGGTGCATGTACAGTAATGATCACGGATTCTGTCACACTGGAAATATGCAACCGAAGATACATCTTCTTTTTAAGTTGGCAATACCCTGTAGGCAGTAGCTGACTTGAGTGCCCTCGCGACGGTGAGCGGCGGATTGTCAAAACCGCATCTGTCAATTCGCATAACCATTAAATGCACGAATGATTTCATTGAAAATATTTAACTTAATTTTGACCGTCAATCGACATAACCTTTAACCGCACGAATGATCGTTAAAATTCGGTCGCTCCGAAAATAACGTAATGTTCGCAAGGTGTTATAAGGATCAGAAGGTTAATTCGTGTATATCCATGAATCTGCCACGGCATTAACATTTTTATTTAAGATAACAATTAGGTTATTTATTGAACGCTCGTTGTCATTGTATAACAAATTTTGTAGCGTTTCTCTGCTGATTTTCTGTAGGTTCGTTATGCTTTCTGAAAATAATATGACGGAGCTGAAAACTATCGTCGCATTGAAATATAATACCTGTAACGGTGTATTTCTTAACCAATAAAACGAATACAATAAGATATCTGATTAACACAATTTTATTCTTTAAACATGATAAAAACGAAACATTGAATATAAACTATCAATAACACTCGTTTCAATTTAAATTGTGCTTATAATTTTCATTAATTAACAACGCTTAATAAGCTAATCAATAACACATGCTACAATTCATTGTAATATGAAAACAAATCAGCTATATAATTTTTAACGATATGTCAAAGCGATTTTGAACCCATTCATACAATAGTTGAACGATTGTGAATGAGAATATAATAGGTAATGCTGATTAGGATGCGATACAACTATAATCTCAGCTATCAATCTTCCTTTGACTATAAATATTGAAATATAAAATAGAACCTATTGGTTTGCAACTCAGCCAACGTAAATTATGAACCTCTGTACTACTAAGTTTAAAAACAAAGTGCCTGAAGCATTACGCAGTTTGAATATATAATGTCAGTCTCATTTTGACAAGAATATATTGCACGTAACAATCCTGAATGTTCCTTACAATCATGAATGCACGTAACAATTATAAATTCAATGTTCTTAAAGCGATGCCATCGTACTTGACACGAGGCTCTACAGTCTCTACTGTGCAGTCACCTCACATCTTACTATCTTTACTATACTGGTCGTTGAAAAAAAAATTTCTGTTACAAGTTGAAAAATCTGAAGTTAACCTTTCAAAAATAAGATCCTCAAAGTTTCAATGCTCTATCTAATTATTAATGGGTGCCGGTAATTTTTTTAGTTTTTTCTTATAAAATAAGGCTTTATTTGTTTTCAGACTATGATCTTTTTGAATTTTATAACGTTTTAAATTGAAAAATATTGAAAAATATTTATAACGTTATAAAATTCAACAAGATCAAGGTCTTAAAACAAATAAAGCATTATTTTATAATACAAAAAGAAAAAGATTACCGACACCCCTTATCAATGATATAGAGCATTGAAAATTTGAGGATCTTATTTTTTAAAGGTTTACAGATTTTGCAACTTTGAACAGAAATTTTGTTTTTAACGGCCAGTCTAATCTTTACCGATGACAAAGTTTCCTCTACAGATAATTAGATGGTTTATTGCAATCAAAAATTAATACTGAAAATAAAATAATTATACTCTAACGAAAATATGAATGGCAAATAATTTAAAAAATAAGGTGGAAGGAGGCAGGCAACGATATTCATTCAACATCATCACCTTGCATCAGAGCAGAAGTGTCACTGCGGTAAAGAATTCGGAGCAATACAAATGCCGGAAGGTTTGACGATAGATTTTGGTAGAATCTGTATACCCTGTGAATTACCACCAATGCCGATTGCTGAATTCAAGAGAGCATTGCACACAGAGAAAACAGAGACTGTGCAAAAGAATCTGTGTAGTTTGAAATGAGCTCTACATACAAAGCGAAAATAACTCAAAGTTTTAGTGTATCCATGCCTCTCCTTTACAATGAGTAATGAATAATCAGAGCAGGTCCATTAGTATTTAGTGTGCCTGCCCTGATTAATCAAAACGTCTCGTATCCGGTCAGGCATGGATGACGCTAAAGCTTCGGTGTATTCTGGCTTTGCACGTAGCCCATCCCATGCTGCACGGACTCGTATACACAAGCCCTCTTTTCTCTCGCGTTCGACCGGTTGCCATCCCCGTCCCATTTCCGCCCAAAAATTCTCTATCGGATTCAGGTCAGGGGATTTTGCCGGCCAGTCGAATCGTTGCACCTCTGGATGCTGGGCATACCAGTTGCGCACGATTCTCGCTGTGTGCACTGCACTGTTGTCTTCAACAATGCGGATTATGGGCATTTCCTCTACAGGATAGACAGCCCTCACAGAAGGTATCATCACTCCTTCAAGAATTTCGATGTATTGCTCCGCATTCATTTGGCGGTCGATCTCCACAAGCGCGCCCGGACCTGCACCGCTGATCCAACCCCAGTACGCAGCAGTGACACGTCCACTCCTATACCTGGGCAAGATGTTGTCCGGGTGAAACCGTTGGCCACGCTCCCTCCACACAGTTCTACGTGAATCTTTATCTGTTGAGAAAACTTTCTCATCAGTAAAGATTACTTTATTCCACTCTTGGACACTCATCCCTAATACACTTCTCGCAAACTCCATCCTGCTGTCCTTGTGCCGCTGTTCCAATGCTGTCTTTCTAGCTGCTATGCGGCAACTCAACCCCGACTCTCGGATGCGTCTCCGTCCCGTCTGCTCGCTGATGTTCAGACGCAGCTCCCTCTGTATTTTTGTTGATGGTGCAAAACGGTCGGCCCTTGCGGCTGCCACTAGGGCCGCGTCTTCTGCAACCGTGGTTTTCCGTTGCGGACCGTTGTTTTTTCGCATATCGGTGAGTCCGGGCAGCCCGTTGGCGTTGTATTGGGCCCGATATCTCTGAACGGTCCTCAGGTCACACCCAATTTCACCTGTATATGTTAGACAATTCAATGGTTTTAGCAATGAATTTTATCATCATTCGTATTATTTGTTTTTTTTTGCTATACGTTTTATTAATTAATTGCAAAAACTGAAAAATCGTTTATAATTTTATTCAATCTAAGTGTCCCGTTATTAATAATAATTTTTCGTACGAACATATCTATTCGATATCAATATTTAAATGATATAGAAAAAAAATGAATTAATTTTGCAGGAATAGTTACCAGCGATGTCTCCGTTATGCCAACCCGCTTCGAACAAGCCAGCAGCTCTCCTGTCACGTCCTCTGGACCGAGCGCCCCGAACCCATCCAACACATATAACCCACACGATCACTAAAGACAAGAAATCTACGTTACCTACAGCTGCACTAGTAGTACGATCAAATAATGTTATTTTCTTTTACCAATGACCATATGTAGGCCTTATGCCATAAATGGATAAATGTTACTTTAAGATATTGCAGAGCCCGCAAGGAAATAACTCAATTTACTTATAAATAATGGACGACCAACCACACCCTCAGGAATTTAATCCATGAAATGGTTAATAAAAACCTCGATGAGTATTCCCTTCCGGGTAAAACAATCAATAAACGATATGTTATCATTTAGTTATGAAACCTATTAACCCTAGATTTAACAATAATAAAAATAATAAATAATTAGAGTAATGATGCTAGTTGATAAAGGTGTTGGGAAAGCCATGCGGACATCATCAAATTTTATACATATTTTATCCATATCACTGATCACTATCAGCTTCCGTAGGGATAATCCTTACATTATTAGCTAGCGCGCACTGGTATCCGAAAAGTAAATTATTGTATTTCCAATTAATGATAAATTTATTTATACGAAGCTGTGAAATCAGCTGACACTACTACATCGCCGATACACGGATACTGTAAAATATTAACATTATTTTCTGCACTTTCAATGAAAAATCGGTGTCGGGACAACCAGCGCGCCGTATAGGCTAATGTTAGCAATCTTCTGATATTATTCCGAGGAAGATCAGAAAAGCAGGAGCAGTATAAGACGTGGACTAAAATTCGAAGTGACAGGCTAGTTCGACACGAACACATGCAGAAACTGTCTTATAAAAGTGGTTACTGCAATAGGGTTCCTGAGCTGGGCCGCTAGAGGCGCTCAACGGATGAGGAGTTGTCGGGGCTCGCTCAAAAGCCCTTAATGGTTATGCGAATTGACAGATGCGGTTTTGACAATCCGTCGCTCACCGTCGCGAGGGCACTCAAGTCAGCTACTTTCAGCTATTGCCAACTTAAAAAGAGCATGTATCTTCGGTTGCATATTTCCAGTGTGACAGAATCCGTGATCATTACTGTACAACATAAATAATAAACAATTATTACATGAAAAGAACAAGTTAATTCGCTAAATCTATTGTGAGGTCGTAATCGGCAAGTCGTCTAGGTAGTCTGATTTCTCTTTGCGGTCTTCCCGGCGTTTGATCTTCGTCTACACGGTTTCGGCCGCGTCCTCTACCTCTTCCTATGGACGACCCGGAAAGTCGAGGCATTGCGACTGCGTTTGATTCCGTAGGTCTGTTTTGTGGCAGAATCCCCGCTACTGAAGGCTCCGTCGTATCTTGACGGATGAGTTGTATTTGCTCGTCCGGATTGACGTAGTAGTCGAAATCCGATGGTTCCACTTGTCTTGACGTGTTCCGCATCGGCGTATATTCTCCTATTTTCCTGAGCTGGTTAATGTGTCGAGACCAAACTTTACCATCATCCAGTTTAACATTTCAATGCAGTTTCCCAGTTCTTATTTTTATTCGTCCAAAAACCCATTTTTCTTTTCCAACATAGTTTCTGTAGCCCACTTTCTCTCCCTCCTGTAGGAATTTCTCGGAGTAGTTAACTTCTCGAGTCGTCGATTTAATTGGTTTGAGTAGGTCGAGTTGACATCTGGTTTTCCTATTGAACATCATCTCCATCGGGGTTTTTCCCGTTGCTGCATGCATCAAGTTTCTGTACTGGAACAAAATTCTCTGCAATTCTATTTTCAAATCTGTTTTGCTATGTTGCACTTTGAGTAGGGATTTTTTTATTATTTGTACATATCTTTCAGCTTGCCCATTCGTCGATGGATTATATGGTGCAGTTAATTTTTGTTCAATGCCGTTGGTTTGCAAGAAGTTTTTGAACTCGGTTGATGTGAAAGTTCGCCCGTTATCTGATACTAGCACTTTTGGTAGGCCAAAGCATGCAAATATTTCTCTGCATTTCTGTATTGTTATGTTTGCAGTGATATTGTTTACGATGTGTACTTCCGGCCACTTAGTATACGAATCCACCAAAATGAAAAACATTCTGTTTAAAAACGGTCCTGCAAAATCAACATGCACTCTTCCGAACGGTGCTTTCGCTGGTTCCCAAATGTGTGTCGACACTTTCACGGGGTTGTTTCTGTAGGCGCTGCACTCGGCACAATTCTTAATCATGTTCTCGATATCATTATCTAAACCTGACCACCAACAATGACCTCTAGCTAAATTTGTAATTTTTACTATTCCGAAATGTCCTATATGTAACTCTTCTAGCACTCTTTTCCTTAACTTACTAGGAATCATTACCCGGTGTCCCCTCACAATTACACCTTGTTCGGTACTCAATTCCTGTGGGTTTATTTTCCACGTATCCTTAACTGATAATTTCTTGCCTAATTCTAAAGTTTTTTGTATTTTATTTAGATCCCGCTCTTTCTTTGTCTCAGTTTCTATTTCCTCGGCTGTAACCGGTAAGGTATCTATCATGTCGATGTAGAAAGCATCGATTACGTCCATATTTTTGTTTTGCACTTTGGCTGGTGATCTAGATAAACAGTCAGCATTTGCATGTAATTCTGACTTTCTGTATTGCACTTCGTAATTGAATCCCTGCAAAAATATGGCGTAATGCTGCATTCTCATCGCACTATATAAAGGTAGACTTCTTGTTTGTGAAAAAATTTGTGTGAGAGGGCGGTGATCTATAATTAGAATGAACTTATTACCGTATAGGTACTGGTGGAACCTTTTTATCGCATAAATGATGGCATACGCTTCTTTATCAATTCTTCTGTACGTCTGAGAAGCTTTTTGAAATGTACCGTAACGGCCGCTCCGAACCATCGGGGAATTTATGCAACAAAACTGCACCCAGTCCGTACTGACTAGCATCCGTGGCAAATACTAAAGGTAACTTAGGATTATAATGGATCAAACATACATCACTTTGAAATACACGTTCAGCCTGTACAAAAGCTTTTTCACACGCATCCGTCCATACGAATTTACTGTCGTTAGGTAGTTATTTAATGGTTGCAAAATTGAACTGATATTTGGAATGAATCTTCCATATTAATTAATCATGCCTGTGAAAGCTCTGATCTCTGATTTATTTCCTGGTCTTGGCATATTTTCTATTGCCTCTGTTTTCTTTTTAGCTTCATGTATCCCTGACTTATCCACTACGTAACCACAGTAACTGATCTTGTTCTGGAAAAATTCGCATTTTTCCAGGTTGATATGTATATTGTAATCTTTGAATCTTTGGAAAACCGTTTCTAGTCTTTCCATGCGTTCCTGTTCGGTTGTACCCATAATTTTCATGTCATCCAGGAACACACTGACTCCCGGGATCCCATTTGAAACTTTTTCTATTTCACGTTGCCAAATGGCTGGGGCGGCAGCCACTCCATACATTAAACGTTTACATTGGTACAACCCCTCATGGGTGTTCAGAGTAAGAAGCTTGGAGCTTTCCTCATCCATTTCCATCTGTAAATAAGCTTAGTACAAATCAAGTTCAGAGAATATCACTCCTCCCGCCATTGATGCGAATAATTCATCCGTCGTAGGCAGTGGATGCTCATCGATTACTAATTGAGGATTGATTGTCACACTGAAATCTCCACAAATTCTCACTCTGTTATTCTTTTTCAAAACTGGCACAATCGGTGTAGCGTATTCTGACGAATTAACCCTTTTGAATAACCCCTTCTGATTCTAAAAGGTCTAATTCTTTTTCAACTAAATCTAAAAGCTTGAATGGCACTGTCCGCGCTTTTAGGAAAATTGGTTTAGCGTCGTTCTTCAAAGTTAACTTAGCTTTAATATTTTTCATTTTTCCTGAAATTTATTCTGTAATTTCTTTAAATTTCTTCAGCCTTCGCTCTAGTTCTGCGTTTCTGTTTACGCTTCCAATTATTGTATTGATATGCACTCTTGGTGCGAAAAGACTATTTGCCCCAGTTTCTTCAGTAATTTTATGTATCCATTCGCGCCCCGCTAACGGCGTTCTTTCTTCTGAAGTTAAGTACAAATTGAAGTTGTATGTATGCTTCGCGAAAACTGCCACGACTGACACAAAACCCACTACTGGTATTTCTTTTTTGCAAAAGCTGAGCAGTTTCAAATTAGATTTGTAAACTTTTTCACCTTTGAACAGCTTTCGTGCTTGTTCTTTTCACATTATAGTGACCGCAGCACCACTATCGATTTCAAAATCGACCATTTCTACATTGACTTGAAACGGAGCGATGAATTTCCCTCGTTGGTTGTCATGTTCCAGTTGAAGTACTTCTTCTAGTTGTTCCATTTCTTGCAGTTGGTGCACATTGCTCGCTTTCTTGAAACACACGTTTTCCAGGTGACCTGGCACCCCACAAAAATTGCATTTTACGTTCTTGCTAACTTTACATAGTGACGCTAAATGATCTTTGCCGCATCTGTAACATTTTACACTTCTTTTAAATTGAATTTTATGGCGCGGTTGCCGGAAAATTCTTCCTTGATTCGCTTGATGATTGCTGTGCCCCTATTGTTTCTTTTTGAATTTGTTTTCGTTCTTTTGAAAATTTCTTTTGTGTGTATGTAAATAATTTACAGTATCCGATTGTCTATTTATTTGTGATGTTTCTTTCTCCGACAGTTCCATGGCCATCGCTGTTTGCAGCGCTTTGTCGAATGTCAAATCTCTAGTTTCTAACAGTCTGGTGCGAATTCTGTTACTTTCTAAACCGAATACGAATTGGGTGCGTGAGGCTTTTTGTAAGTGGAAACCAAAATTGCAAGTCTGTCCCATTTTCTTCAATGCAGTAGCAAAAGTTTGTACATTTTCACTTTGCTGCTGTTTTCTATGGTTGAATTTGTAATTTTCCGCGACTTCTATAACCTCCGGTTAGTATAACTCTTGTGTGTGTGAGCTTTAACTTGAATCGGTTGACAGTTGCGTCTATTCCCGGATAATTTGCTATTTTTGCTCATCATCCCCAGTCGATTTATGTATGAGTTGTATCTGCTGAAGCGTGGAGTTGCCGACCGTTGATTAAGTGCCGGATGTGTGCGGTTTTTTGTCTGCAAGGCCTCTGGAGCTGTTAATTGTCGAATTTTTGGTTTCTCTGCCTCTGCCTTGATGTATACATAGAGCGCCTGGCTGGTGCTAATGTTATGGACTGCGATCGCGGCGTCGTGGTGTTGTGTGACTGTCGTGTGGCAGCGTAGCGCGGGCATCGCAACGCTTGTGTCTGTGTTTTGTTTACTGGTGACACTGGGACTATCTCTCCGTCTCAATCATGTCTGGTGGCTCTTCCTCATCTAACTCGGGCGTGGTCAACTGCGGTGGTTGCTCCAAAGCGGTGGCTAATCCGCTCTCTTGCGGTAAATGTGGATCCTCTTACCATCCTAGCTGTGCCGAAAAGAGGAAAATTCTCGACCCCACGCGTACGCACCTGATCTGCTGCTGTCTCACGCCTGATTCGGATGCACTTCTTCGCGAGCTTAAAGAATTTATCCGCCTCGAGATCCAGTCTGTCAAAGACGATGTCTGTGGGCTCACGCGTCAGATTTTTGAGTATCAGACCGAACTTGCGGCTGTAACGTCCCGACTTGATGGGTTGGCTGCGGACGTTTCGTCATGCCGCGCCGAAATCTCGAGCGTGTGCACCGAGCACCGGGCACTCAAAGCATCGTACGCCGACGTTGCTGCTAAGGTCATGGGCCTCACTACGCAGCTTTCCGCGATTACTGAGCGCGACTCATCGGCTGCTACCGCTGAAGCTGGTAACTCTGGGGTTGCTTTCTTGTCCTCTAAACTGAGCGAACGCCAGCTTAGATCTGCTAATTTTATGCTCTTCGGCTTGCCTGAACTCACTACAGCTACACCTATCGCCCAGCGTGAGGCTGACCTGTCATCAGTCACTGACGTCCTAAACGCTACCGCGCCTGCTGTCCAAGCTGATGGACTTCGTTTATTTAGGGTCGGTAAACCTGGGCGAATTGGACCGAAGCCTCGGCCACTTAAAGTGATCCTCTCCTCGCTGTCTGATGCATCTGTCGTCCTTCGTTCGGCTAGTCGTCTCAAGACCGTGCCATCTCTGAAACATCTGTACCTCGCGCCTGACCGTACCCCTGCGCAACTTCGGGAATACCATGCCCTCAAGCAGCAGCTCGACAACAGGATATCCGCGGGTGAGACTGGCCTGGCACTGCGTTATCGTCTTGGCGCCCCGCGCATCGTCAGGGTTGGTAACCCCACGGGTTCTTTAAACTAGGTGCGCCCAACTGCAACCAAGCCCCTGCATTTAAATGCTATTATCAGAATGTACGTGGGCTCAACTCTAAGACCAAAGACTTCCTATGTGCCTCGTCCGATCTGGAGTTCGACATCATGGCTCTCTCTGAAACGTGGCTCAAGCCGACTGTTAATAGCTCGGAGTTCGTAGACCTGAGCGCCTATGCCATTCGCCGTTGCGATCGCGTGGACAGAAGAGGGGGAGGCGTTCTCATCGCCTTGAGGAGGCACATCAGCGCCTCACCCATTGACTTCGGCGAACTTCCGTCATCACTTCCGTCCACCAGTATCGTGGGTGTTAATATCCACTTTAGGAGCTCTACACTTACTGTTATAGTCCTCTATTTACCTCCGGACCTGCATGCTGATTTATTTAATAGTTTTTTTGACATGCTAGAGACCAAGCATGCGTGCTTTGGGAACTGTGTTCTGCTCCTGGGAGATTTTAACGTGCCTCGATTCGCAGACATAGGCCACCGAGACGCCAAGTCGATCACTCTCTTCTTCTTAACCTCCAACAATACAACTTTATCCCGAATGCGCTAGGTGGCAAGCTAGACCTTGTATTCTCTGACCTCAACGTCTGCGTTGATCGCTGTGCGGTGCCATTCCTTAGTGAGGACACGTACCATCCGGCACTGTCGATCTCATTTGTTGCGCCACATCCTGTTGTGCCAGCCTGTGCTGTGAATCCTGCTTCGGCGCGCTATAATTTTAGGAAAGCTAATTTTATTGCCCTATATGACTCAATTGCTAGACTTGACTGGTCTGGTCTCTGTTCTTTCAATGATGTTGACGTAGCTTGCGAGCACTTTTACTCTGTCTTATACCAGGCTCTCGAAGCCTCTGTTCCTAAGGTTGTGTCTGCGCGTCAGTGCACTAACTTTCCTGAATGGTATACTCGCGATGTGATCAACTGTCTTAAGGCTAAGAACAGGATGCACTCTAGCTACCTACGCTCTGGGTCGCCCGTCCATTTGGCACTTTTTAAATCTCTCCGCAGCACGTTCAAGACCTTGCGCGACTCTGCGTTCTCGGCCTATATCTCATCGCGTGAGAACTCCTTAACTCGTGACCCTGCCACGTTTTGGTCCTACGTCAATAGGCTCAAGGGCGGCTCTCGGATTCCCACGATTATGTCCTACCGAGGGGCGGATCACAGCAACCCGCCCGATATTGTGAACGCGTTTGCTGACCATTTCGGTAGTGTGTTTGGCGGCTCACTCTCTCCTGGCAATCTATTCGATATCAACCGTTCGTGTTTTGACATGTCGGGGCGAGCCTGTCTTAATCTCTCTGAATCGGAGGTGCTACTTGCTATTCGCTCTCTCAAGCCCAAGCTCTCAGCTGGTACGGACCAAATTCCCTGCCTTGTTGTTCGTGATTGTGCGCAGGTCTTTGCTAAGCCCTTGTGTGCCCTCTTCAATCTTGCCCTCAGATGTGGTGTCTATCCTGAGGTCTGGAAATCTGCTAGGATATGCCCCGTATTTAAGAGTGTAGTCGAGTCTGAGGTTAGTAACTATCGTCCCATTGCCATTCTTCCTGCGTTTTCGAAGGTGTTCGAGTCGTGCCTGTATGGTCACATCTTTCGGGCGGTCTCTGGTCTCATCACCCCCTTGCAGCATGGTTTCATGCCCGGTCGATCCACCATCTCTAACCTCGCAGTGTTTTCGAATACAGTGTGCACGGCGCTTGACCACAGGGAGCAGGTTGACACGATCTATACGGACTTCTCTAAGGCCTTTGACATGATTGATCATCGTACTTTACTGCATAAGCTCTCGGCATGTGGCCTGCATTGCTGCCTTGTTGCGCTCATAGAGTCCTACCTGGTGGGCCGTTGTCACGTGGTTGAACATGGCGGTTATCGGTCAAGGTCCTTCACACCTACATCTGGTGTGCCGCAGGGCTCCAATCTTGGCCCACTACTTTTTAACATCTTCGTTAATGACATTGTACAAGCGCTGGGCTGTTATGCGCTCCTATACGCCGATGATCTCAAGCTTTATCGCGTCATACGCAGTCTTTCCGACTGTGCATTACTCCAAGGTGACTTGGATCGCATCTCGGCCTGGTGTGAGGGTAATCTGCTGACGCTGAACGTGGGCAAATGTAAGGTTCTCTCCTTTTCGCGCGCCAGTAGCATCACATTATACGACTACGGTGTAGGCAATGCTATCCTTCCGAGGGTCGGTACCGCCACTGACTTGGGTATCACGTTTGACTCTAAGTTTACATCCGTCGTCGCCAGTGCTACCAGGATGCTTGTCTTCTTGTTCAGGACCTGTAGGCCCTTCAGTTCGCCCCTAGTTTTTAAAACGCTATACTTTGCATTTGTTCGCTCCAAGCTTGAGTATGGCTCCCTTGTCTGGTGTCCCGTACTTGTGCGTGACATCAAGCTAATCGAGGGCGTGCAGAAGAGGTTTTTAAAATATATGGCATTTAGGGAGGACTCCATCTATCCTCCCCGGGGCGTGGACGGTTCTGCACTGTGTGCTAGGTTTGGTGTCCCGACTCTCGAGGCGCGGCGCAATGTTGCTTCTGTTGCATTTATCTTTAAGATCCTAACAGGCTCCGTGGACTGCCCTGACCTCTTAGCTCTTCTAGCTTTTCGTGTCCCACGGCCTTCGTCCCGAAATGGTGCTACCTTCCTGCTTCCTCGTGCAAGCAGCAACATTGCACTTCGCTCTCCCCTGTACCTTATGTGCGATAACTTTAATCGCCTACCTGATACATGCGACCCGGGCACCCTGTCTCTCAACTTGTTTCTGAGCTGTCCCTTAAATCTAGTTTTTTACTTTTCCTATAATTTTAATGACTCTGTTTGTATTTTTGTAATATTTGCTGTATCCATTATGTATGCCTCCACTGTATATCTACTCTGTATTTCGGCTGTATTTTCCTATTTTACTGTTGCCCTCTCTGGGTTCGCCTGTTGGGCTTTACTAAATAAATAAATAAAATAAATAAATAACTCTTGTAACTTACTTGTAAGTGTAGCATATGGTTTAGTATATGGGTTTTCATCGTTGAGGTAGTCGCATAGGACTTCTAAACAGGGAATACCGATATAATGCAATAGGTATCCCGTTCGAGCTTCATTCGCTATATTGAAGATCGTAAGAGCTCCTTCTAACTGCTGCACCTGTTGCAACCCGAGTATCAAGGTGTTGCAATTCAGATGTTTGGGCCACACTATGGCAATACTATGGAATGTGCAATACTATGGAATGTGCAAGTGCGAAGCGTTAACGCAACTAACAACAACTGCAGACGCAGCGCGACCTCCTTAACTTAATAAATAAGCGATCATTGTAATACTCAGGGTCAGAACATCGAGACCGTTAGCCAGTCGCATTATCAGTAATCAGATAGTATATTCGGAAACCTTTTGTAAACACTTTAAATGTTAATTAATAAAGTATATACATGACTCAACAACGAACCTCCTAAATAAAATTGGAGTTGTATGAAGGATCGATAGATCCCGATTACAACACACCCATCGTTTTCATTTCATCGTACTGGGGTCGAATTTTTCAATTTGTAGTTGCGATTAAACTGTAGAAGACAGCGTACTGCGTAATGTATTTCAACGTCAAATTTAGCGTAGTTACCGGTTTTTGGCCTATACGCCATGCGGTTTCTTGTAGGTTAGGTTGATAGATTCTTCGTGTAGCTTTGAAAATGCGTATTTTGATTGAGCTCCGTTATTCTCGTCGCCAATTTATTATGTATGTACGGAAGGGGGTTCTTTAATTAATACGCGGGGATAACACTGGAAGCGGATGCCTTTATTTTTACACGAATCTTTTCGGATATCGAAAGCATACCTCATACGATATCTGTCGCACATTTAATACCAACACACACACACATATATTGCTCGGGAAGGAGAACAAAAGCGACGCCGCGTTTCCAATGAACGCGGCACTCCCCGCATGGCTTACGCCGCATACACAACACAGTTAAATGAGGGGCTAAGTATATGGAGGTCCGTCATTGCGTGTGAAATAGTGTGGTCGATAGATGTCGCTTTCGTCACGCACCCTGCCAATAGCGATTTATGTCGATGATGCCCCGTGCGCCAGAAGACCCCATCTCGTGGCCAAAAGTCAAATTTTTATCAATATTGCACAAAAATATGTACTCGAAAGTTTTCAGGGTCGCTGGACCCGAATTTGACATTGAACATTCAAAATTCAAAATGTTGGACCAAAATGGCAGATAAAATCGTGAAATTTAGTAGGATTTTCATTAAAATCTGTACGCGGGGGTTTTCAGGATCGCTGAATCCGAATTCGACATTGGAAATTCGAAATTTGAATTGGCAGACCCAAAATGGCGGCGTAGATCGTAATATATAGTCGGATTTACCTAAAAATCTCCAATTGGAGGTTTTCCATTGAAAATCGAAAATTTAAAAAGGTAGTCGAAATTGTGAAATTTGTTGAGATTTGCATGAAAATTACCAGTTGGTGGTTTGTGAAGTTGCGGAAATCACCGGTTGTGGGTTTTCGGGGTGTTTTCTGAGTGAGTTTCTCTTGCTTCTTTCACAGATTCTATTCCTGATCACGGGACATTTTTAATATTCAAATTCAGTTTGGAGCAAATGTAAAGAATAGTCGAATTCGGATCGTTTGTTGTTATATAATTGAGAATTTCTCTCTTGGTGAACTTCGCCATTATATGCAATAATCAAAAGAAGCCAGGAAACAAGCGCAAAAAAAAAAAGAATAATCGTTACGTTTTAATGAAAATCCGAGACGAGTAGAATGCTGTAAAATAGACAGAACGCAGAGCGATATAAGGCGTGGTATGTGTCCGTAGGCAGTTACGCGGCTGAGCGGCATGGTTAAGACCGGTTTTTGGCGCTCGGACGATGACTCAATTATATGTGACTTTTAGTGCGATTTATGAAAAGGAGCAGAAGTGGGAAACTCTATCTTGATGAACACGTTATAAAAAAAACTTTGGTGTGTGTAACTTTCCGATAACTAGTGGAACGCCGGAAAACGATCAACCGGCAGTGGGTACGTAAAGTACCAGTAAGTAAAATATAGTTCAGTAAATGATATACGAATTATTTGTCAAGATCAGTACTGTTGAACTTGATTAGGGAAAAAATTTTCAAATGTGGTTATCATATTTTATCTTGAGTATGTCTAAGGATGAATGAGAAAATGTAGAATAGTCGATATTATTGACTCATCTATAAATATACACGGAGAGAAAAATATAGTTTTGGCTCTCATACTGGGTATAGCAATTTTGCAGTGTTCCACACTGTGAGTGTGAGAATCATACTTATAGAAAAAGGCCCTACAAAAATATCATGATGTAGGATAGTTATACGATCGTGTCCTATAAGTATGACTCTCACACTCATAGTGCGGAATACTGCAAAATTGCTATACCAAGTATGAGAGCTAAAACTATATTTTTCTCTCCGTGTACCGAACATTTCAAGGAAAAGACCGTGAAAGATTTCAATACATTTCTTTACTTCGCGTAACTGTCAAGAAGACACGGTTCCATCAACTGCCAAATAATTTACGACATGGATGCTCTAACTATCACTGATTACAATGATCTGATTCTTTTTTAGATATTTGAATCTTGAAAAATTGGACTTTTGGCCACGAAATAGGGTCTTCTGGCCCACTGTGTGATGGTTGTTGTGTGGTGAAAATGGGTCTGAAATGAGTGATTCATTGGACAGTCTGAATATAGAGTTTGAAATAACTCATTCAAAGTCAGAATTTTTTGTTGGCCTACAGATTGAGAGAATGGACTCCTTGAATAAGGCATATAGCAAAGTCCCAATAGAAGAGGACCTTTGTGTGGACGAGCAAATATGCTCCATTAGAGCACGGAATACGTTAAAGAGATACAACCCCAACAAACCACACAAATGGGGTTACAAAATCTTCGTATTAAGTGTCATTTCTGGCTTTGCCTATAAAACAGAAATTGAAACTGGCAAGAACAATATTGTCCTACAAGGAGAGCCAGATTTAGGCGCCTCATCTAACGTCGTCATGAAGTTAGTGCGTATGATTCCAAGGCACCAGAACTTCAGGCTATATTATGACAACTATCTTACTTCTCTCCGTCTGTTGGAATATCTAGCCAAAGAAGGCATCCACAGTCTTGGAACAGTAAGAAAAAATAGAATACCGGATTGTAAGCTGTCATCAGAAAAGATAATTATGAAAAAAGAACGAGGTTATTCAGAAGAATACGTAGCCGCCGTCAACGGAATCGATGTCTCAACTGTTGCATGGAAGGACAACAAAATTGTCAACTGGGCTTCCACCTTTGCTGGGCGAAACCCTGAGACTGATGTTCGGAGATGGGACAAACAGAACTCAAGGTTTGTGAACATAAAGCGACCCAATGTTGTTGGAGAGTACAATCGCCATATGGATGGGTAGCGTCGACCTCCTTAACAGCGTCATGGGCCTCTGCAAGATACGGTTGCGAAGCAAACGATGGCATATGCTCCTGTTTTATCATTACTTGGAGCTCACGATAGCCAATGCATGGCTACTTTATAAAGGGTTGCTGAATACAAAAGCCTTCCAGAGTTGGGCCGCTTAGCATCAGCAGATTTTCGTCTGGAGGTTGCTGTGACTGTTGCTGTGTCTGGTCGGCGGTCGCTGGAGTGCAAGATTCAAGCTGCTCAGTGTGCGCCTCCAAGAGCAGTCCGCCAAGACCAGATTGAGCACTGGCCGCAATGGTCTGATAAAAAAATCAGATGCAAATTTCCGAAGTGCGTTGGATTTACCCACAATGTACAGTACCGCTCAAAAGTATTTGGGCACCCTGTTTTATTGCACTGTTTGAATAAAAAGGTGGTTGCAATATCCCCTTTGGATACATTCAATTACTCGTCGCAAGTGCAATATTATCGCATAGAAATTCAGTAATTAGAGTTGGCCTGAGTACCTTACTGCCCGCAAAATCACAATTCCTATAATGCCGTTATGGGACATTCACAAAAAGCCAAGTATTGGAACCACTCATTGAAAACAGCTTGGGACCAAATCACACCCGAAACCTCAACAAAATTTGTCGCGCGGATGCCTCGATTATGGGCTGCAATAGTTCGTTCAAGTGGAGGGCACATAAATGAAGCCGCCGTTTAAATTTGTTGAATGGTTTTTGCATATTCTAAAGATGTTTGTATAAATTGATGTATCTATGAAATAATATGAGACGAACAAATAAATATTTCTTGTAGTTTCCTTGAATTTTTGTATTGATTGTATTATAACGATAAGTACCCAAATGCTTTCGAGCGGTATAGTGTATGTGAAAAATGCAGGGTAGTTTTATGCTACACGAAAACCAAGAATTGCTTCAGAAACTTCCACCTTTCGTAACACGTGCTGCCATATCATCGTTTTTGATCTCGTTACTCAGTGTTGCCTCAAGGCAACACTCCCTATTTTTTGAATTTTCTTCACAAATAATAAAAAATTCAAAAATTCAAAAACACGTGTATTATATTTTTTTGTTATTATTGTTCCTGACTGAGGTGGCCAGTCACCCCAGGGGTGAGGCCGGCAACCCGGGGTTGTCGGCGGTCGCGGCGAAATACGCAAAAAGGTGAAGCTGATAGCCAGTTGCCTTGGGCGAGTCCGGCAGCCTGGGGAAGGGGGAATTTGAATATAAGGGGTGGCGGCTAGCTGTCTCCAGCAGTCTCGTTCCGAAAAGGACCTGTGACGGGTTCCTATTGTTTTTCGTTTCTATGTACACGCAGACTATATAGTCCTTTTGTTTTTTCCTATTAAATTTTGTGTTCATCTGAAACTCTGTGGCTAAAGGCCCGTGTTGTTTTTTCGTTGTTCAATATCATTTTCAAGCGAGGGAACTGTGGTTCCCCTCCCCACTTTTCTTTCTATCGAGAACAGAACTGGTGCCGAAACCCGGGAATATACTGCCGGTAAAAAGAGAGGTGGTGAAACGTGCTTCCAGAGCAGCCGAGTGCCGCAAATATGGCTGACCAGGCTGAGGGAACTCAACCAACGAGGAAGCGCGACCGAGGGCGGCCTCGAAAAGAGGGCCCTGAGCAGCGAGACGATGATCCTGGTCAGCTTCCGGGCGACCCTGTGGCCGAAATTGAGCAGCAACCTGGTGCTGGTGCGGGCATCCGCAAGGCGGTGCATGGCAGCCCAAGGGCGGCTACGCTGGTGGGATCCCGGGCATCGGTGCTGAGTGGGGGTCAAGCCGTTGCGGCTTCAAGCACGACATCGTCCAGAAAACGGCGCCTAGCGGTAGCAGCAGCCGAGAAAAGAACGAAAATAAGGAGGACGATGCTCGCGGAAAGAGAAAAAATCGATTTGGATCTGGTGCAGGAGCGGTTGACCGCCGAGCTCGACGAGGAGGCAGAAGAGAATGGAAGCTTACAGCCTTCTCATGACGAGGGCGCGCGTGCTCGGAAAAATGCTGAGGTGATGCAATGGGCGGACGCCGCGTCCCGCGAGCTTGAGGTTACCTTGGATGAGCGCTCCAAAACAGGCACCAGTCGCCAATTGGTGCAAAGGGAGCCCGACGCAGGTCCGAGCCATGAGACCACCGAGTCGGCCGACTTGACCCAGGCAATGATTAGAGCCTTGGAAGCGGTCCGCGAAGCAACGGCAAGCGGTAGCAGCTCGCACCGTCTAGTGAGCAGGCTAACCACAGCGAAAGCCCTTCCAACATTTTCAGGTAACAGTTTGGAGTGGCTTCGCTTCAAACAAGTGTTTGCGACATTCTCTGAGTTGGGGGGCTACACGGACCGTGAAAACGTGGCGCGCCTCTTTCAAGCACTGGGTAACGAAGCCAAGGAGGCGGTTGACGCATTAATGGTCACGGCCAGCAGTGCCGAGACGATCATGGGAGCCTTTGAGCTGCGGTTTGGGAGCCCAGACCGGATCACAGAGAGAATCGTTCAGGAGATGAAGAAGCTGCCGCGACTGTACACCGGCAAAGCTGATCTGATCACCTTCGCGACGAAGGTTCGCAACGGTATAGCGGCAATGAAGACACTGCAGCAAATTGGATATTTGCACAGCCCAGATCTGGTCAAGGAAATCCTAAATAAGCTTGCGTTGGCGGTAATATATAACTACAACAGATATGTAGCGGCGATCAACTCGGGGGGAGCCGAGGTTGGTGCTCCTGGCTGAGTTTCTCTACAGGGAGGCCGAGATGGCTTCGGTTGCGGGGACGTCTGCGCAGCGAACGACAGAGGAAGGCCGCACAAAAGAAGCGAGGTCTGCTAACAACAAGAGGTCAAGGAGGACGACGAGTGACACCCGTTTTGCGTGTGTCGCATCAGACGCACGACACGATACGAAAACGAAAAAACGGCCGGGATCAGGTTCCGCACGCCAGGGCACCAGCTAGTGTTTGTTTTGCGAGGAGCGCGGCCATGATGTAACGACCTGCAGAGGGTTCGCAAATAAAGCCGTTAATGCTCGTTGGAAGTGGGCGAGGCAGAGTAACGTGTGCTGCCGCTGCCTAGCGGCTGGACACAAGGGAGCGCAGTGCAAGGTGCGCGAAGAAAGAAAAGGTGAGCCATCGAGAGGGCGAGGGAACTTAGTACCTCCCTCACTTCGGCGTAGGCCACTCCAACAAGCCCGGCAAGCTAAGGTTGGTTTTCGACGCCGCCGCGAAAACACACGGAATAAGTCTGAACAATCGGCTGCTGACTGGACCGGACTTGCTCAAATCCCTGATGGGGGTCCTGATGCGCTTCAGACAACATCCAGTTGCTCTGAAGGCAGACATAAGGGACATGTACCTTCGAATCAAAGTGCGTGCACAGGACCGTGATGTGCAGCGTTTCATTTGGCGGGGAAAAGGCCGAAAAGGGCCGCCGGACGAATACGTGATGAATTCGCTAGTATTCGGAGTCAGACCCTCTCCCTACAGTGCACTGTTCGTGAAAAATGCAAACGCGAAGAAATGGGCAGACGAAATGCCGGAAGCAGTGCGAGGCATAATTCACAACTGCTACATGGACGATTACTTGGACAGTTACGAAACTGAGGACAAAGCGATTGAGTTATGGAGATAGGTGTCGCAGATCAGCGTCGAAGGCGGGTTCGAGATGCATGGATGGGCCAGCAACAGCCGACGCGTTCTTACAGCTATCCCGGCTGCGTAGCGAGCGTCCCAGACAATCAGCCTCAGCCTCAACGGTCCCGAACAGAGGGGCGAAAAAGCGCTGGGCTTGCAGTGGGACGCTGAGGCTGACGTGTTTAAGTTAGGCATTGAACTGCGAAAGATTCCTACCGAGTTGCGGGTGGGATCGGGGCGACCGACTAAGAGAGAATTCCTGCGCATCATCATGGTAGTGTTTGACCCGCTAGGGTAAGTGTGGGTATTACTGCGGATGTGGGTATTACTGCGCTTTTTTTTTATTTTATCAGAATTTAATCTTGTCTAGTTATTCATAGCTTGAAAAAAATCAGACTGTTAATTCAATTTTTAGAAAACCTAATGAATCACGAAAATGACGCGCATCGTGATTATTCAGTTAATTCTTGATTTTTCCAAATGAAGAGGTGCTTGTGAGTGAAAATTTCATCATTTTTTGCTGCTAATGGTGAAAAATGGATATCAGTATAAGGTCTTTGTTTTTTTTTGTTATTGCTGCAATATCTGTATATTCTGTTACAGTCACTAAAATAATACTTTTTTAAAATTTAAAACATATTTTAAATCAAAATTTGATTTATTTTCGTTTTTAATTTGCCGCCGCAGTATTTGGCACGAATGTTCCAAGCATGCGCGCTTTACTGCGGTTGTACTGCCATTGCCGCAATATTAGACTCCGTCCTTTCGAAGCGTGCGCACCGAATACTGCCGTTGACATATGTCCAATTTCTAACCTACAAAGTTGTTTTGATCACTCTCGTATCTTATGAAGTTCTCCAATATTCTGGATATATAATGTCTAAGGCCAAAAGTAAAGTCAAAAGTAAAGTCAAAAGTAAAGCGAAATCAAATTTACAAAAAGGTAAAGCAAAGAAACAGAGATGTGACTATAATAAAGAAAATTTAATTTTGGCTGTGCAAGAAGCCCTTGGTGGAAAAAGTGTTGCAGAGGTGTCGAGAAGGTATAAAGTGCCAGAGTCCACAATACGAGCCAAAAAACTGGGAAAATATGCTGATAAACCACCAGGGCCTGCTACTACGCTCAGTGTTCAAGAAGAAAAAGAACTTGTCGAGTGGATTTTTCATTGCAGTCAACGAGGCTTTCCAGTGGGAAAACACCAGCTGATCGAAAGTGTCAAATTGCTTTGTGATAATGATAAACGAAAAACCCCTTTTGTCGATAATAAGCCAGGGCGAAGTTGGTTTGAGGGGTTTTTGAAGCGACATCCAAATATATCACAAAGAATATCTGAGAATGTGTCGCTTAATCGAGCCAAAGTCTCTGAGTATCGTATCCGTTCATGGTTCACAGAAGTAACAGGTTGTTTAACTGATCTCGATCTTTCGTTGATTCACCCAAGCCGAGTGTTCAATGCGGATGAAACTGGTATTCCAATGAATCCAAAACCACCACTAGTGCTTGCACCCAAAGGCTGTAAAAATGTATATAATATTGTTAATAACAATGAAAAAGAAAATATCACCGTATTAGTCACGGCCAATGCAGCTGGCAGTCTTGCTCCACCTTTGGTGTTATTTGCTGGACAAAGCCTGCCTAAAGACGTCTTGACATTAGGACCACCCAATTATAGCTTTGGATTCTCTGATAATGGCTGGATGACCGCAAAAAACTTCTTCGAATATGTTGCTAATGTCTTTCATCCTTGGCTGATACAAAGTGGAATAGAATTCCCAATCATTTTGTATGTTGATGGCCATTCTTCACACATCACTTTGCCATTAAGTCAATTTTGCCGAGAAAACAAAATCGTTCTTATTGCATTGTGTCCTAACGCAACGCATATCCTTCAGCCTCTTGATGTGTCTTTATTTCGTGCTTTGAAATTGGCTTGGCAAAGATCCTTCAAGTCTTTTTGCCAAAATTTTGGAACGATCAGCATAAAAAAATGTCAATTCGCGCTTGTGCTCCAACGCACTTTTGAAGCTTTGAACCTCAAAGAAATTTTAAAAAATGGATTCAAGACGTGTGGATTGCATCCCTGGAATGTCAATGCTATTGAATATAAGAAAGTCTTCAAAAGATTGGAAACTACATCGTCTGAGACAACTGACGATACTGATGATACAGCAGAAGTATCAGACAAAGTCGATGCTTTGAAAGTTTTGGAAGACTTGATCGACAAGGATAAATTGGAATTATTTAAAGGTCATGGCACTCCAACTTGGACAGGGCGAAAGGAAGATGAAAGCCTTTTTGAAATATGGTATAAATTGGCTGTACCAATCGACGCAAGAAATATTGAGCAGCAGATAGAAACAAGGATTGATTCTAACGAGGCAAGTTTCATATTCTATTGTGTAAAATTTTAAATGCATGTGCATTATTCAACCGATATTAAATATCCTTGCCTTTTTTTACTTTAGAGTGACGTTTTCTTCGATCCAACTGTGGAGTTTCCTACAGAAAGCAGGCTCACAAATACTGAACATTCCTTGGTGAACGAGATGGATAATATAGAAACAGTACTATAATGATTCTATTTTATTTATTATGAGCATGTGAACGATTTGTTTTACTGAACAATTTCCGGATAGTTTTCTCATAGATGATGCAGATTTTTAGGTAAACCAAAACATTCCGCCCTCGAGAATTCACTGACGCAAACTTGAGGTCCTTCTCTTGCTCTCAATATTATTTAACTGTCCAAAATCTCTGTCCGAAAATTTCAGCTTTCCCTCTCTTGCACTCATGTGTCAGCTGATTCACCTTCACATGCTCTTATTGAATAAAATCTTGAATTTATTTCTTTCTATACATGTATGTTAAAGGACCAAGAACAATGATGTACTAATAAATCTATAAATAAATTATGCAGACCATGTATTAATTAAAATGTTTACTTTCGCAAATTGAACGGGTATTTTCGTAAATAAATTTTCAGGATTTTCCAGTAGCTGATGATAGGCATGATGGAAATGACAGAGAACAGGTTGTATTGGAATTGACGTTTGATTCTCATGGAAGTCTCGTGACCCAAGATATGAGAGATGTCCCGGATACAACTGTAATCAACTCGTCATTAACTCCGGCAAAAGTCAATGAAGAGTTGAAGATTTCCGAAACAGATGTTCAAGTCTCTGACCAAGCAACTACAGAATCCGATAACAGACGAACACCCCCCCTCGATGACCCAGAAAAATCGAAATTTTCGGAGCCTTTCCAAAAAATTTTATTTTGGCCGAAAAACCAATTATCGAAAAAAAATAAGCGTCGTACTATTGCCAAAAAAATGCCATCTGTTTTATCCAGCTCTCAATGGCAATCGATCAAGGAGACTGAAGAAAACGAGAAAAGATTCAAAGCGGAGGAAGCTGCGTTAAAAAAAAAGATTAAAATAGAGAAACAGGAATTAACGAAAAAAGTAAAAGAAAAAGAACGTGAACGAAAAGAAGCAGAAAAACTGAAAAAAGAGCAGATAAAATTCGAAAAGGAGAAGAAAAAATTGATAAAACAACAAGAAAAGATTAAAGAAAATGAGGCTAAACAAAAAGCACAAGAGGAATCGTTATTAAAAAAAAAAAAGGCAGCTGAAATTAAAAAAAAAATTTCCGAACTCCGCGAAAGAGAGTCTAGATTGTGACAATAATTATTAAATATTGAAAATGTGATAATAAGTAATTATTAGATATAAAAAATGTGATAATAAGTAAGTAATAAATATCAAAAATGTGATAATAAGTATTAAATATCAAAATTGTGATAATATTCATTAGGTAATTATTATAAATCAGATTTTATCGGAGATTTAATTGTTATTATTAAAACACAATTATAATTTAGACACACGACGCGCAGTATTAGGCGCGCAGTAATTGAACAACCCGCAGTATTCGGTGCGCAGTAATACCCTCTCATCGTTCTAGACCCCGCAGTAATACCAGCATCTGCATATTTGTTTCAAATGCTTTTTATCTGATGAAAAAATCATTTTATCACGTTCTTAATTTTTTTCTAGGTTTAATATAAGCTAAATATTGATTCGGAAACAAAAAACATTCGGTAACTTTAGATGATTTTTAAAAATATGCTCGTCAAGCTGGCCCCGCATTTCAAACCGCAGTAATACCCACACTTACCCTATAGGTTTCCTGAGCCCGTTTCTAATCCGATCCAGGATCCTCATGCACGACGTTTGGGTCAGTGGAATCGGGTCGGACGCCCCCCTCGGTGACAAGGAGTATGAGGCTTGGCGAGCATAGATCGCTGACCTGAAAAAACTCGACGCGTGTTCGGTGCCTCGATGCTACCAAGGGGTGGTCACCAAGATACTAAGTACCGACCTACACGTATTCAGCGACGCAAGTACCAAAGCCTATGCGGCAGTGGCTTATTGGCGGTTCCGCCTCGACAATGGTGTTGTGCAGACTTTTCGTGCCTCGTCTTGAACTGCAAGCGGCTGTGCTGGCGAGCAGACTGGCAAAAACCATAGAAGACGAGCACGGCGTGGCGATAGACCGGCGGATATTTTGGTCCGACTCAAGGACGGTGTTGCTCTGGATAAAATCTGACCCGAGAACCTACCAGGCGTTTGTATCCCACAGATTAGGAGAAATCGCTGATTTGACCGCAGAGTCGGAATAGAGATGGGGGGCCTCAGAACAAAATCCTGCCGACGACGCGACCAGGGACTCAGGCGGGCCTTTGGAACACAACCTGCGCTGGTTCAAAGGACCTGCCTACGTCCGGGAAAGCGAGTCCGAATGGCCGAACCAGAATATGGTACCGTCAGGACGCACAGAATCGATGATTTCTGAAAAGAAAAGGGCTTTTGTGGCCATGGCCACGCAAGCGGACAGGCTGAGCCTGGGCGACCCGTCAAGATTCTCGTCATGGGCAAGGTTAGTAAGAGCGACCGCGTGGGTACTGCTGGCCGTTGCGAGATTTCGCGGGCATGTAGTGCTGAGGCCGTCCGCAGAGCACCTCGAGGAGGCCACCAACCAGTGGACTCGGGAAATACAGTACCGCAGCTTCTTAAAAGAAATCACCGCCCTCCTGAAGGGCCGGACAGTAAGTAGCAGCAGCCGTCTTATAACGCTGACCCCCGTGTTGGGACCATGAGGAGTATCACCGGTCCACGGACGTATCCCATTGACTAAAGGCGGTCGTCCGAAAGACGGACCAGCGATATTGGATGGCAAACACCCAGTTACCCGTCTAATAATACAGGAATATCACACCAGCGCAAATCATGGCAGTAATGACATGGCGCTTAACGAAATTCGACAGAAGTATTGGGTCACGGGTCTCAGGAACGCCTTACGCTCGGTAACGGCGAAGTGTCAATTCTGTCGGGTGAAGCGGGCGAAGCCGCGGACTCCTATGATGGCCCCCCTGCCACCGCCAAGGGTAGCCCACGGGCTGCGACCCTTCACCCACTGCGGACTCGACTATTTCGGGTCCATGTGGGTAACAGTAGGGCGAAGGCGCGAAGAGCGCTGCGGGGCCCTATTCACTTATTTAACCACGTGGGCAGTTCATCTTGAGCTAGCCCATGGCTTAAGTACAGATTCGGTAATTATGGCCTTACGGTGAATGGCAGCGCGGAGGGGACTTCCGCGGGTAATGTACCCCGATAATGGCACTAATTTCAGGGGCGCGGATAATGAGTTACGTGAGGCTCTGGCAGGCCTAAATCAGACTACCCAGCGTGACTTTGCGGCCAGTAGAGGCATGGAATGGCGCCTCAATCCGCCAAACGTTCCGCATATGGGAGGCACGTGGAAGCGGTTGGTGAGATCGGTAAAAGTCGCACTCAAAACGGTGCTTAAAGAGCAGGCACCGAGGGAGGAGGTACTGCTGACTTTGTTAGCGGAAGCCGAACATTCGGTAAACTCTCGCCCGCTAACTCACGTATCGCTGGACCCACGAGACCAGGAGGCGCTGACCCCTAACCATTTTCTTATCGAGTCGTCTTCTGGAACAGTGTCATGGGGGAGGTATGATCTCAAAGACGTGTGCCCTCGAAAACAGTGGCAGATCACTCAAGGTTTCGCCGACGGTTTTTTGCGACGATGGTTGCGGGAGTACTGGCCGACGCTCACGCCCAGAAAGAAATGGACAGGAGAAACTGAACCGATTGTGGAGGGAGACGTGGTACTGGTCAAGGACCTGCAAGCACCCAGAAACCACTGGCCGAAGGGGATAGTGGAAAAAGTATTATCAGGTGCGGACGGGCGCACCAGGGTAGTCGAAGTGCGGATCGGTCGGGGAAAAGCAATACGGCCGGTGAGCAACATCATAAAATTGATGCCAGGACAAAGGGTACAAGACCCGTGGTCATTGTACGGGATGGAGTATGTTCCTGACTGAGGTGGCCAGTCATCCCGGGGGTGAGGCCGGCAACCCAGAGTTGTCGGCGGTCGCGGCGAAATACGCAAAAAGGTGAAGCTGATAGCCAGTTGCCTTGGGCGAGTCCGGCAGCCTGGGAAAGGGGGAATTTGAATATAAGGGGTGGCGGCTAGCCGTCTCCAGCAATCTCGTTCCGGAAAAGACATGTTACGGGTTCTTATTGTTTTTTGTTTTTATATACACGCAGACTATACATATAGTCCTTTTGTTTTTTCCTATCAAATTTTGTGTTCATCCGAAACTCTGTGGCTGAAGGCCCGTGTTTTTTTTTGTTGTTCAATATCATTTTCAGGCGAGGGAACTGCGGTTCCCCTCCCCACCTTTCTTCCTATCGAGAACAATTATCTTGAATCCAAAGAATTAAAGAAATCCGAATTCATGAGTGATAGAGGGTTAAAAAAAAAATCACCAAAAAGTACAGAAACAAAACAAAACATGGCTGGTGCATTTTTTTTCGCGACCTTCGGCGGTGGACACTCTCTGGCTGAAACGGTCCATCTGCAATCTAAAAACCAAACGGGTTATTCAAGTCAACAATAAATACGAGTCGTTGACCATCTCACTTTTTTAAAATCGATCGTAATTTTCAAAAGTTACGTAGAAATGACAACTTTTTTTTATAGATTTTATGTGTTCGAGTTTCAATACGTCGCCACTTTGTAAAAAAAATGATTTTCAGAATCGCCGATCATCAACAACTCGTATTTACTGTTAACTTGAATAACCCGTTTGGTTTTTAGATTGCAGATGGACCGATTCAGCTGGAGAGTGTCCACTACTGAACGTCGCGAAAAAAATGGCACCGGCTATATTTTTGTTTTTTTTTTCGGTACTTTTTGGTGATTTTATTTCAAAGGCTGTCAATACATGTACCTTTGTGGTAGAAAAAAAATTGCGTTTCATTCCCACTAATCGTTTCTCAGAAAAAAAATCCCGAATTTGGACATTTTTTTCCGGCCTCTAGGTAGATGTGGCCCCTTGAAGGGCACGGTAAATTATGGAATCACTTTTGATTTGGGTTCAGAAAAGGGATTGTTGAGTGCTTATAGCGATGCAGATTTTACAGAGCATTTGGATAGTAGACGAAACACGACGGATTGGGTATGTTTTTTAAATTCGGGTCCAATCAGTTGAAGTCCTAAGAAACAAAGCGTAACTGCAACGTCAACGACTGAAGCAGAATTTATTGCGCACTGTTCAGTTGCAAAAGAAGTAATATGGCTAAGGCGATTATTAGATGATCTGCTTTGTAAACAAAAAAAAACCAACTGTGCTTTACTGTGATAATCAAAGAGCTATAACAATTGTAAAGACGCCAGAGTAAATTAAAAGTACCAAACACATTGAGATATGGTTTTTTTCCACATGCGAAAAACAAAAAAGTGGAGAAGTCAGTATGGAGTATATCTCAACAAATAATCAATTGACTGATACGTTGGCAGAAGCACGCGTTAATAGGAAATTCCGAGGTTTTAAAATTTGCTATGGAATTAATTAGAATATAATAAAATTAGTATCTAATAAGGTAAACAGTTGTTGTTTTGTGAAAATAGTGTATGAAATAGTACGGTGTCCGTTATTTGCCAAGTTGTTTTTTTTTTGCTGCCGCCCCAAGAATTTTCAGTTTTTGCCCCAAAAGAAGATATCCAACTCAAAAAAACTCTTAATTTTCAAATTAAACCGTGCCGAAATCATGTTACAATTCCCATTTAAATTTCCATTTGGACTTTTCGCATTTCATTTTTTTTCTCTGGAACAAATAAGGGTACAGGAATGACCAATGTATATTTTTATAGAGAATTGAACGCTCTACAAAGAAGGTCTTATAATTTTTTGATAACTCAACTTTTTTCAATACTCACCTGGAGTACCAAGGATGTATTAATAAATTAGGTAAGTATTAAAAAGAGTTATCAATTGAAGTGACATTGCAGTTGCGGAACTTATAAATCTTTGGAATCGACTTGATTTGGTTTTTCGGGAGTCCGAAAGTCACAATCTTTCAACGTTGATACACCAGGTTCCAGCCCTTACACATATTATACATACGTACTTTTTTCTTAATCATTTTTTTTATCCCCGAAAGTCACATTGCAGTTGTGGTATTATAAATCTTTTGAATTGACAAATCGTCAAGTGCTTCAGATTTTTTTGCGAGTTGTAAAGTCACAATCTTTCGACGATGATGCACTAGGTTCCAGCTCTGGCACATACTTGCGTTTTAACAGTGGTGCTTCAACATCAGTATTTTCTTTAGCAGGTTCTGATTCCTTCAATTGTATTGAATTTGAAATCTGTTCACATATTTTCTTCGCGTTACTTATAGAATCTCCAATGTAACCTTCAGCAACTGAATTAGACTTCGACCCACTGTGCCTTTTTAATGTGGTAATATCGGCTCCACCATTCACTAACATCGTTGCCGAAGTTCGACGAAATGTGTGTCTTGTATATTTCTCTGTATTTGGCAATTCTAAATATTTAGCGATTGTCTCGGGCATTCCTCCGGATTCATTGATGCCTATGGGCTGGTTTGTGCATCGATCTTTCTGAAGATTCAAAAAGAATCGATCTGACGAACAATTATTGGGACGCGACGTTTGATATTTTTTGACTATATTCACAAATTGACCGACAATTACAAACGATCTAGGCTGATGATTCTTGGTATTTGGAACATCAATAAACAGTGTCGAGCCCTCCTTTCTAATGTGATTTGTTTTGACGTTAACGAGCTCACCCCTTCTGAGTCCACCCGAGAATCCAAAAATCAAAGCAACCTGCGAAGAACAGCAAATGTAGATGTGTAGTCGTCTATACATTGGCGTAGTTTTTTAAATATTTTATGAAGAGTATACTACCTTTGTGGCCAAAAACTGATGATCAGGAGCTTCATTACAATATCTTTATACATTTTCAGATGTGAAGATTGCAGCTTTTTTGAGCTAATATCCGATATATATTTTTTTTTTTTCTTCATAAAACATTCAAATTTAGCATAAGCTTTGATGTCGAAGTTTTCGTGAGTAGTAATCATAGTTCTTAGCATGAACCAGTGAGACCATAGAGTCGGAGATGTCCCATTTTTTTTTCTGCCAATTCGTTAAAATACACCAATAGAACTTTTTCTACTGAAGAGGTTATGTTTTTTTTTTTCCAGTTCATAAATTGTGCGTAAGCTTTCACGTATTTTTTTTTTTTTTTGACTTTTCGTGTAGTAAATTTGAGGTAACCAGTTTATGATTTTCAAGAACTTCTTGGGGTATCCCAACATTACTATCGTCTGAATCTTCAGCGTCACTCATTTTCAATTATTTTTCACGTTTCGTTCCTTCCATCTGTCCCAATTGTATAAATTTGCCGAGTTTGACTCCGCTATAACTCGTGAACTTTTCATTTGATTGAAAAATATTTCAGATAAAAGTTGCAGGAAATTCAATGCTCTATGATTTTTGTAATAACTATTTTTAACCTAGGTGGCGCTGGAGAGAAGATATTCTCGAAAAACTGGTTTTCGGTACCATTTTTCCAATATGGCGGCGCGAGCGGCGGTCGCTCAAGGTCGCAAACTCGGAATATTATTGAGGACACCAAACTGTATGAATCTACCAAATTAGAATTTTCCTTGACCTTTTGTAGTGAAAGCCCCTTTTTATGTCTTCATTGCCTGGACTATTAGTTGAAAGAATGGCCGTCGGAGCGAGTAGCTGATTGTTGTATTCATTTATACAGAGAGATGACGCTAGTTGTACTTTCACAGTTATACATGTCTCGCTCTGATGCAAGGGTTGAGAACGGTATAGAAAGAGGTGCCATAAGTGTGGAAAAGTAGTGTGACAAAGTTTTTGCCACACTCCTCAAAGAAGACGCATTGTGTCCACCGTTTACACGCAGCGAAAATGAAGGTTTCCACGCATGTGTTATGAAAATTTGATTTTCTTTTCGCACAATTTTGTATACGAATGCTGTGTTACCCTACTTGAATGTAAATTAACTAACTATTATTCGTCAAGCAAGTATTATACAATCAACTCTGTGTACCCTCCTACCGGATTGTCAACTAACCGCATTCATTCGTTACGCATTACCTTCTCTGAAAAAACTTCGAGTTGCTTTTCTAACTTCGACGGAGGGATTCGATCCCAGTAACGCTCGGTCTCTCATATTACGAATCGCTTACTCTAGCCACTACGCCGATTCGCCGCATAAATATCAACGCTAGTTTTTGTTCCTTCTACATGGTGCGCACTTACAATAGGTGTTTACAATAGGCCCAATCTTGTACCGAGATTCGGGGCCGCGGTATTACCGCACTTCAAGTATTTCGGTTGACATTCTGATAAATTCGACGTAACTTTGATTCCAAACGCCATACGCAGCCCTCATGTCTTTATTGATTCAAAAAAAAAAAAAACAAATCGCACTTCATTTCTATTATTTTGAGTTATATTCGTTCCAATATAAGAAATTGCTAGACATAAACCCGCTTTTTTTAGTTGCTCCAAAGCTGAAGGCCTGATTGGTTGCATGGATGTATCCAAAAGAATGCATTTGAAGAAAAGATGAATTGTTGAGAGGATGCTAATTCTCGGGTGCTTACTTCAATGTACCGAAATGTGTACAGTACAGTCCACAAATATCAATTATCACTGATTATCCTCCTCCATGTGAGATATCCAATGGTATCACTCTGCAGTATATGGTTGATATCAACATTGGCAAAGATTTACCTAGCATTGTTACATTCACTCAGCGTTCTTTGTGTTATAGAGTCACAGGATCCGGAATAAAGATTCTCAATGGAAAAGTCTAATGTAAAATGAAAAAAGCAGACTTTATTTGTCATGTACTGTAACATTGCAAGGTGCACCTGTGGTTACAATCAGCTCTCGAGCCCTTAGACGGCCGAAATTAAGTAATTTAGAGTGTATAGCTAAGGCCACTACGCCCCTAGGGGCCTGTCACTACGTCGGCGATCGGAACAGCAAGCGAGAACGCGGGGGAGTGCCGAGGGCACTTAGCTACGATGGAACGCGGTGGTGGAGGTTATTCCCGCCATCCCCAAGAGCTAGCGAACCGCGTTCCGCCAGAAAAATCCTGGAGGATCGCCCTTCACGAATTTGAAGTTTCGCGCGTAGTGCGGCCAAGCCGCCATGTAAGGCGATCTCGCGTTCGATAGACGGATCGATAATCGCTTAATTACCGAGGGTGCGCAAAATCGGCGCCATGCGGTCTAGTGAGATCACTCTGCGTTAGGCCGGCGACCTAGTGAGCCTAGGAGAGATTTTAGTCTGTTGAGATTTTTGGTTGTAAGTGAGGGAGATTTTTTAGTTTGTGCGACCCCGCGAGGATTATAGAAAAAAATAGAGCTGCCTGACATGGATTTAGTCGACGAGGCAAAAGAGTTTTCGAGATGGTTGGAAAGCGGTAAGCAGTGGCTAATTTTACCCATCTCCTAATTCGAATCCGGCAACGGCTTCTGCCATCTTGCCTCTAGTCCAGCCCTCGCTCCTTAGAAATCTTGGGTTCCAGATAAAGATGACCCCCGAGTCGGTAGGCCGTCACCAGTGTCCCAGTATTACTACAGAATTTTTGCGTTCTCTTTCGAGTACGATTTTGCTGTTCGAAATCTATAATTTTGTCGCGGTTTGTCCTGCCGCACACGAGTGCGAGAAAGTTCGTCACTGTCGCTGTCTCTCTTTCTCCTACGGGGAGAGTCCGATCGTTAGCTCAGGCGCGAGCCTGCTTTGTTCTTGCGTCGGTTACTATTATTCTTTCAAATTTCGGGTCGCCTGCTAAGGCAGAGTTAGGTTAAGTTAGTTTTAAGTTCAGTTTGTAAATAGCCAATTAACGAAGAAGCCTAGCCTCCCGTAGGCTCGCCGGTCGCCTATACACGACCGACGGCCGAGTCATTGTGATTAATTTATTAGAATTTTTGTAACTATTTATGGACACCTCGTGGTGATAATTCTGTTTGTTAATTGTATTATTGTTCCGCGAGGTACTGATTTGCCGAGTTAACTGTCAGTCTATTATTTTTTGTTTGTTTTATTGCTTATTATTTGTTTTGTTGCTTATTGTTATTTTCCGTTTGTAATTGTAAAACTCGCAAATCGAGGTGAGGTCGCCTTTACACGGCCTGCAGCCGACTAGTACCCGAGGGGAAGTACCCCCGGGTACGCACGATTAGTTTCATTATTGTTAAATTTTCCTAACAAATTTTATTGAATAAATTTTTATATTTTTTTTAACGTTAAACTCTACGAGTCATTACACTGGTCAACAAAATTTTGTAACAAGAAAGGTGCGTACTAATTTTGAAATATCTATCTACCCTCATTATAAATTTATATTTATTTTAATTTGATCAGGGGTGCGATTCTGGATCTTTTAACGCCGCTAACGACAGCGCTAACGCTCAAGTTAGCGACCCTCATCGAGTCTATAGCAACCACATAATGTTCAACGGGTCGCTATCTAGCGAGCCATAATTGCAACATATTTTCGCGAGGCTAGTGCTCTTGGCCAATGAGAATTCTCTATTCTGTACGCGCGTATGCGCGTAACCACTCTAGCGGCATTTCTAGATTCCGTAGTGAGTTTATTATTGACGCTCACAGTTTATTTGATTCGGGCGTTATAAACTGTCAAAAGCGCCTCCTCGATGTCGCTTGAACGCTATACCTATAACGTCTTGACATTGTTTAGGCGTTAACTATTAAACTATCTATAGTTTTAGCGCGTAGCACGCTCCCGCCAACCGTGTTTAAAGCCGTTAGCGCCGTCATGCATTAATTTAAATAGTATTCATTTACGTACTTGATTGATTTCGTCTATCACGTGTGAAAGGTTTTAACTTCTTAGTATGGTAGATTATAACGTGTGAAAAGTTTTGCTTTATCATTATGGTATGTTATTACGCGAGTAAAGTTTGAGTAGGATTTGTTATTTACACATATTATTCATTTATTTATTTATTTTATAATCTGCTTCTTTCTGATTCTTTTACCGAATGTATTACAAAGATTTTATGTATTCTATTCGAATCGAATTAATTAAGAAGTATATAATTGTACAAAAATATATGCGGCATTCCACGACAACCTAACCTAGGTCTCTGACCTTCAACTTCCTCGATTTATTACACCATTTTTGATATTACTTTTCCATACTCCAAACAGCGCTTATATTTTTTTATTACATTTTTTATAACGATTTTTATTTGCTTATGATTTTTTGAAACAAACCTATTCATAATTTTCAAAAGTACTGTATTGAATATAAAAATTTACGAGCAGAACATTGTATTTCGTTTGAGTGAATATATTTTTGATTATATCAATAATATTAATTAGTTACCTAATTCGTTATGAATTATTGCAGCGGCTATCTCCCGAAACTCCGCAAATTATTTCAAAAATTCACAATTCACCATAGAATACTTTTTTTTTAATTCAGAGTGTTTTGTTCTTGAGTAAAGTGGCTGTGTTTCGTATTTGCTGAGTTAAGTGATTCATAAATAATGTCAAGAAAGTGTAAAAATGATCTTGACAAGTTCTGTTACATTTGTGGTAAAATTACTTTGATAACTCAACGAATTTAACACCATTAGTAAAACAATTGTATGAACGTTATTTTGGCTTTTCTGTCGGGCAACAAGACAAAGTGTGGGTTCCTCACATCTGTTGTGTTAGATGTGTGGGGCTTCTCACGGGATGGGCGAAAAGATCTCGATCTATGCCTTTCGGAATTCCCATGAATTGAATATACTAGCGGATTACTGTTGGGGATTACGACGAGATGTCCCTGAAGCAAAATAAAAAAGAAAATCATGAAGCAGTGTTTATGTTAATACTATAACACTGAATATAACCTCATTTTTGTTTAGAAAACTGTAATTTTTGAAAAAAATGAAACAATCATATTGCAATAAAACTATTCGTATCTAAAATATTTTACTACTAATTCTATTATACTTGACCTTGTTCCTAACATAATAAGTTACAATTTTTTATGTTACACACAACAAGTGATTTTTTGTTGACCAGTGTTATCACTAGCAGAGCTAATCCTTCATTTGATCCCGACCCCTCTCCGCGGTACTGTTGCTAGCTGCCGCGTAAGATTTCGATAGGCTTTGGTTTTGTTGTTAAGATTTTGAAAGTGGCAAGTAGTCGCCTGGCGCCCAACTTAGTAAATTTAAAACTCTCGTATAGTTGATTGTGCGTTGGATTGACCCCGGAGTCTGGCTATCCGGTCCAGATCCGATGGTCTACGAAAATCCGCGTAACAGTACATAACAATATACCCTTACAATACAACGGACTCTTCAAGAATTACAGATAATTTAGTTGAAGTAGTGGCATCTGAAGGCTCAGCAACACTTGTTGGCTGTTCAGCTGCTGCCAGTTCTGCAGTAGGATTAGCACAAGTATCAGTTGTGGCTGTTACAGCCCATGGTTTTTCATCTCTGGCCTTTCGCCCCCCCTTTCGGTCTCCAGCCCTTGCTAACCATTTAGATATATTTTGAATAATCTCCCCGGCTGTGGAGTCTTGGCATTTGCCCGAGATCGTTACTGTTGGAAACAGAAATCACAGGTATCAAAGTATAATTGACTTCGGAATAGGATGAGACTTCATCTTACAAAGCAATCGTCTATGTAAAAGTCCGGGTTCGTAAAATCGACTGTCGTTATACTCATTGTAATTTGATTGGATATAACGTATACTACAATAGTAGACAGAAACATCTTACAGTATAAGCACTTGTAGCATCGCGTGGCCGAAAAATTCCGCTTGCCATCGTACTTTTCCCTTTTACCGACGCCGCTGAATAGAAGCTGCACTTCTTTTTCTAGTAATTGAGAAATAATACTGGCTACAGCGTGGCTGAAACTCATTGGTGAACACCAGGAGCACATGAATTGAAGCTGACATTCAAAGAAAAATATATTGAACATTACGGACACACAACATTGTCGGTCTCCAAATTTTTGTTTATAAAGAATATCAGTCGCATTTCGATAATTATGATGATAGATCTTCCACCAGTAATTTCTTCCTGGATTCCTCTGCTAGTGATTCATCAAAAGCCTCGAATTCGGCGATAGTTCTTATGGGAAATGTTATTCCCAGCTCGCGTTGCGGATCATTCACAGGTTTCATGCCAACCTAATCGAGACGTTACGTGACAATACTGCTCAGTTATGTCACACACTGCTTCATGTCGTAAGCCAAGCTGTTTCTTATTCCATCCATCTTTTCCTCCAACGCTTTTTAAAGCAAGTCTATTACCACTCAGATTTCTTCGGTAGTGGATTTTTGCAATATATTATAACAAATACATGAAGATCCAATTACAGTAGCGCTCAAGAGTATTTCGACAAACATATTAATTGCATTAATTAATAATAAACAAGAAACACAAAAATCAATATGTTATTTTTGTAAAAGATATTCAACGTTCTACAGAATAGTGGCAAAGTGGCCCTGGTTTACAACTAAATAAAGTTTAATTTTCAGAAAATGAAGTAAATGGTGGATCAAAAGTATTTTGACAGGCAGTTAGCTTCGAGAATCTACAGACGTTAGTTGCTCCTGAGTTTTGATTTGTACTTATACTTACTTGTTGTGATTATTTTAATATTCCGAAATAGAAAGAATATTCTTCTGACTTTAAAAAAGCTGTAATAAACGCACTAAAGCAGGGACAGAAACAAACAGAAGTTGCTCGTACTTTTCTTGTGTCTCGACAGCTCGTTAGTACATGGAATGAAGTGTATAGTCAACGGAAGACCGTCGAAAATAAGCCTCAACGTGGCTGTCCAAAAAAAAAACAACTAGTGTCGATCGTATTATAAAAAAGCTATCAACTTGTGACAATCGGAAGTTAGCTGTAGTGATAAAAAATGAATTGATATGGTTGGATTACATGGCCGAAGGCAGACGAAAAACCTTTAATATCTCCGAAAAACAAAAAGTTCCGACTTACATTCGCAAACGGTACAAATCGTGGTCCAGTTCAGACTGGTCTTAAGTTTTGTGGAGTGACGAGAGCAAATTTAAGTTCATGTCATCTGATGGTATTAGGTACGTTCGACGTCCCAAAAACAAAAAATATGATTTTCGATATCAGATACCCACGGTTAAATGTGGAGGTGGTAATGTGATAGTTTGGGGATGTTTTTCACGCTCTGGTGTAGGACCATTAGTTCGAATTGAAGGGAATATAGATCAGTTTCTGTACGAAAATATATTGAGGACTCAAATGCAACCATACGCTTAACAACACATGCTAGCTGATTGGTATTTTCAACACGATAACGATCCCAAACACAAATCCAAGTACGTTGTTAATTTCATAATCATAATTCAAAAAATCAATGTTCTGGAGTGACCAAGCCAAAGTCCGAATTTGAATTCTATAGAACATCTGTGGGAGGAGTTGGATCGTAGAATAAGAATCAAAAATTATTCGAATAAGGACGCTTTATATGAAGCTCTCAAAAATGAATGGGAGAAAATTCCGTTGAACCGATTACAAAAATTGGTCGACTTAATGCCAGCGCGGTGCGAGGCTGTCATAAAGACCAAGGGATATGCCACTAAATATTAAGTTGCTCATCACTGTGGATGGTACGTATGTGTTAAAAAAAAAAAAAATTTCATCGGTGTCAAAATACTTTTGATCCACCATTTTCTTCATTTTCTGAAAATTAAACTTTATTTAGTTGAAAACCAGGGCCACTTTGCCACTATTCTGTAGAATGTTGAATATCTGTTACAAAAATAACATATTGATTTTTGTGTTTCTTGTATATTTTTAATTAATGCAGTTAAGATGCTTGTCAAAATACTTTTGAGCGCTACTGTATGTTACATTTTGATAGTTTTAGAAAAACTTAGTTTGCAGGCGTTTAGTTCTCGATATCCAATCTCATTCAATTGATGCGGTTTTACAAGCATTTGGGGTTTCCCATGATTTTTTGATATTTTATAGGTATTTTAGTAGGTTATAAAGAAATAATTAGGTCATATATTTTTTTTCAACTTAACAAAAATTAAAGGCAATACAATGGATTGAAAATTACAACTATATATGACGTCACCCATTCTGAGATATATCTATCTCTAGCAAAAACATCAAAATTCGATCACTTGTGACATTTGTAAGTATCATTTTGAACTTACAAAAAAAAAACGCGTCTGAATTATTCCAAGTTACTGTAGTTAATACACATGAAAATTGAAAAAAAAAACCTTGATGCAAACTTCGATGAGGTAAAAGAATCAAAATTTCGTGTGGTCACCAGTGCACGTAAAGAAGAAAAGGGTGCACGGCTTGTGGCTCGATATCTCGAAATTCTAAAACCTAATGAACTATCAGCTATTCACAGGGGTTTCCTGAAAAAAGGGCCTTTCTGGAAAATAAGGCCTGCGCGACTGTAATGTGCTACCTCGTGAAAGTACACTCACCTGAACACGAACATGATTTGGGGCCGCCATTACCCATCAACCTTGAATCTATTGTCACAATGGATCCCGGAGTTTGTGGAGGTTTTACCAATAAAGGTGAACCCACTCCTTTCGCGACAACTGCGGGTCTCCGTGGATTCGTGTTTTTCACTGACTGAATCAATCGTCTCTTACCTAGTGGAGAGTTTAAAGACTCGTACGACGAACCCAAAGCAATATAGTATGAGTTATAATTCAACGAAGTAGTAATAAAAAGATCCACATAACTATAAACAAACTTAAGAGGATCCATTATCATACGGTAGTAGATATTCTATGCGGGTTCTGGATCAACGCGTGTTAGTGCACACATACACGCACGCACACATGGACACCTCCCCGTGTCCGTGTGAGGGCGAGGGGTGGGGAGGGGCGACGGGGGGTATCCTCGAGAAAGTTCTAGAAGGTTTCATGACGTCACACCTACGTCATAGACGTCACGCCTACGTCATGTGACGTCACACCTACGTCATGTGACATCACGCCTACGTCATGTGACGTTGCAGCTACGTCACAGCAGCAACGTGTCGGGTTCGATCGGAGCCCTACCGTTGAATTTTTCTCGGCAAGGGCGGGGGGCTGCTTCCCGGGGTACGCCCCTGACGATTCTCGGAATTTCGCGAACAGTTCTAGGAATCATCGGCACCCTGTGAGAAGTTCGTTACAAAATGACGGCACACCCCTTAATATGACGTCGCTGTGACGGGCGCGGTATTGTTGTTTAATCCGAGCGGTTGATTAATAAATTAATTTTACTAATTGGGTGTGTCTCGTCACAGACTGAATAAAATAATAAAATAAAAGATCTACCTATCGATAAATCGGTAAATGGGATCGTTGCCGTGTAGTCCTATACAGGTCTCAATTGAAATGCTTAAACTATTTTAGAGGCTAATGAATGTATAATCAAATGAGGATGAGGTGAACCGAATGATAGTGAGTGATTAACTGGTAAAACGATAATATATTCTTGAACGATTAGATGGAAATAATAGTACTGAATGGTTCAAGGGACTGACAATGAAGTATCACTTGAACAAATGGTTAACAAAATAAAATGATATAATGAAATGGTTCACCGACGTGGGGATCGTGAAGGTTTGTCGCTAAATGAAAGATGCTGGTATTAAAGTTCAGCAATTGAAATAAAAGAAATAATGTCCCCTCTTCGCACGTCGAGAGTAAACTGGATATGAATGATTATATGGAATATAGAAAACCAAATCTCTCTCTCTCTCTCTCTTTCTCCGTAATGCTATTATTTTTAAGGTAACCTTAGTTCTAGAATATTATAGCGCGCGTTAAGGGATCACTATATAGGGTGACCCTTTGGTATAGGTTCTTCTATTACTGGCTGAATGCAAGTATAAAACCACACCGACCGAGATTAGGGATAAACCCAAAATACAGTAGAACAGTATTGTCTCGGTGGGGGCAGTATTCTGTGATTAAGCTATCTTGCGACTATCGAATACAGCGAGCGGAACGAAAATGTATACGTAAATTAGTTGGCGAGATAATCGTAAGAATTCTGGATTTAAGCATGCATACAATTAGGTTGATCTGATAACGACTCAAGGTGAACAATCGTGGTAACTTAGCTTTGTTGACTTGGTGTAGTATAGATCGGCATGGAATCTGTAGTAAATTAGATTTTATATAGTCGCCCTCACCTTCGCAGGTACCTTGTCACCAATTCGTATGTACCACAAGTATTTAGATGGATTAACGCGTCTTCCAATGGGATATTGTATATAATTGATATTTAAATTTTACTGTTTATAGAGAGTGCTTAAGTCCGGATAAATTTAGGATCACGTTCGGCGAATAGTCTCTTGATTTAGAATGAGTTCACTAATATTTAACTTGGATTCGAGTACACTATGGTTATCATAGACAAAAATGTATTAAAGAACAAAACTAGGATTTTAATTAATTATACGTTAGATTGTCTCAAAACTACATAAACCCGTGGAAGAATCTATGGCGTGAGCCGCGTTAAGGAGGATACTAAGAATCTATAGTTATGATGTGTCGTTGCACTGAAGTTAATAGTTTAGTTAAATTCATTGTCGGGTACGGAGTCCTTTGAATTACCACTTCACTAAAGAGAGAGAAGATCGAACACAACTCTTGGCTCAATGAATATACACGGTTCTTTGCGGCCACGCGCTTCGCGATTTGACAGATGAAAGACGCTAGTTCAAGTTCAGAGGTGACGAGGTTCCCGCGGCTGCAATAATGCATGTATTACTGCGCGTATGGATTAACCAATTAGGAGCCTACTTAGTGGTTAACGAGCATCTCATTGGCTTAGGGACTTATTTACTGGAGCGTAGGCGCGCGGGCCCTTGCTTCGTTGTGTGGTCCCATGCCGTCCCATGCCTCACCTATAGTCAACTCACACTAGCTTATTTGAGTATGATTATATTATCTTTATAACCGTATTCTACACTCTATGATCACACATCCACTCATTCCTTATTTTAGATAGCTTATGGTGTGCTTATTACGTTATTTCACTAGATTTGTAGCTTAATTTTCCCTATTTCTGTGGAAAACAGAAAGAGAGAGAATTTACATCTATGAACTAATATGGTAGTGTGATAGTGAGAGGTCAGCAAAACTGGGGTTTCCAGCGTTGCTTCGCCCCTCACCACGGGGCTCTAAGTCACTGAGACTATGCAGGTTTCGTTATCGGTTTCTGCGTGACTTATGCTGCTTAAGGGCAGGGACCAGACGATTTTTACCGACCTATCTAATTTCTCGAATATCTCCGAAACGGGGCTATCAATCGGATTGTCCTTTTGGCAGCCGATGTTTGTCGAGGAATGAGTTCGAGCTAGCTCCCAAAATTCAATGAAATCGAAATTTAAAAAAAAATTTCAATCGCAGAATGTGGGCGTGTCACTTATTTCGACTAATATCAGAGCCCACGCATCATTGACGCGAAAATAACTGTGTAAGCGCCATTCTACACGGCATGACAAACACTCCTATTCAAAAACATCTTTGTTTCATGCAGGAATAAAGTCTCTATGTGAAAACTCGCAATTCGTTGTAATTAGCGATTGTAAATTGTTGGGAAGCCATGATAATCTTTAGTTCCCGTAATGCCCGAGAGAGAGAGCTCAGCGCGCGAATCGTGCATCGATATTACTGCCGGCCAGCGCAGGGCCGACTTGTTGCCTGGGACTGTCGAAAACGTACGGGGAATATGAACATTTTTATCTTGAAAAAATGCTTGAACATGTATACTCTGTTAATAATAATCTGACGAAATAATAATGGAAAAAGAAGATTGTTTGCTCGTATAAAACTATTTTCAAAAGTTGTCTGTGGTGTGAAAAAAAAACAGAAAATTCTGACAGTGATGGTTTTCAAGCATAAAGTTCCTTCTGTGGAGTGCATTCACTTTTAGATTTTCCGATTTATCCTTACCAAATTTATCATTATTGAGTAGCGTCACTACTGTGTATGTGGCTGTGGAATGAGTCCGCGAATCAGACCGTTTCAGCATACATATGACTGACGTTACTAAAAATTGAATAACACAGTGAAAAACATCTGATATTTGAAAATGATTCTGAAGAGTAGACTTCAGTCACTAATTTGTCATTAATTTTCCAATTTGAGAACTATATTATATGTATGGTGAGGCTTCTTTCATTGCACTAGACTATTTTTTAATTATTCATACATGGGACATTACGTGTCAACTCGGCCGTCATCTGACCCTGACCATTTCGTATTTGATGCATGTTCTTGCATATTATATTTGTTTCAACTTATGGCCGGTTCGACAAGCGAATGGGTAACTAATTGATAGAAGGCGATATAATGAATAGAATTATTATTCAGAACATAACTTAGTCGTACTTACCGTTACGTGCTGCACTTTAGACAGAAAAAATATATATATATTAGACTGGTCGTTAAAAATTAAATTTTTTCCGACGCCCCCTAAAAAGCTTCCTTTTGATGAAAAAACGCCAGGGATTTTTTTTTTTTTTTTTATATTAACAACAACACGTGCCTCAGGACGATCTAAGTTCATTTTTGGGTAAAATCATATTTTTTTTTTGAAAAAAATTACAGAAGTAAAAGTATTAAAAATACTAAAGAAAGTTTACTTGAGCTTTGGAATTAATAAATCTGCTCATAAGAAATAAGTTTGTACTAATTCATTTTTTGAATAAAATTAATAATTCAAATATCCTTCATTTTTTATTAACTAGACAACATCAAATTAAAAAAATTTTGAAATTTTATTCATTTGAGTTCCAAAATTGTTTATATTTCGGGAAAAATACTATTTGTGATAAGAAGTTCTGAAAAATATGATTTTACCAAAAAATGAACTTAGATCGTCCTGAGGCACGTGTTGTTGTTAAGATAAAAAAAAAAAAAAAATCCCTGGGGTTTTTTCATCAAAAGGAAGCTTTTTAGGGGGCGTCGGAAAAAATTTAATTTTCAACGACCAGTCTAATATGTATATATATTGTAACTTTTCGGGTGCTTTACGCGACACAGAAGGTGTCGCGTATGGCTAGTTACTTGTGAGTGTCTTTACTCTAGATTAATTTCTAGAGCTCCTTGGTAGAGATAAGATCTTTGTTAGTCCCTGATACAGACTAGGGTGGAGCGAATCACACCGTAGCTGCCTCCCTCAGACCTGGATGCTGCAAGCAGCACCGAGGCTGTATCAGACTTGGGATTCGACGCACTTGCCGAGACCGTATCTCGACTTGGGTACGCCAAGCGCACCGAAGCGAGTATCGGATCTGTGCAGTGCAGTCGTCACCGAAGCTGTATATTAGCTAATTAAATACAAGATGTTAGTCAGGTCAGTTCAGCCTACAGAGAAAAAGGTTTTAAAGAAAAGGAAACCGTCCCGATTAACATAAGTTTTAATTAATCAAATAAATTCATAATTTGTGAAATGGTTGCAACCGGTAAATTATTCTATAAATTGAATTACATAAATTTAGTCAAAATTTATAGGTTTAACTATGCTACGATCCTATATTCGTTACACACGTTATATAATTTGGTATAAAAACAATTATCAAATTGAATTAAGAAACTAATGGAATAAATCAAATAATATATCAGAAAAAATCGAATCTACTACGTAAAGCACCGCTATGGCTACTTCCGTCTCAAACAAAGTGAATCTAAAGAGTACCAGGGCGCTTTGCCTGTCTGGTCTCAGAAAAGTCGAGGCGAGTCAGTGTGGCGCTTTGCCTAACGCTGCTGAAATAGAGTGACGATCTGGTTATTTTCCTAGTATCGAGAAGAAAGATGTGAGTCAGTGTGGCGCTTTGCCTAGCACTGCTCTAAAGAGTGAGAAATAAGTGAGAATAAATGAGTCAGTGTGGCGCTTTGCCTAACACTGCTCTAAAGAGTGAGAAATAAGTGAGAATAAATGAGTCAGTGTGGCGCTTTGCCTAACACTGCTAATTAGCCATGTTAGCGCTGCGCTTATATAGTCACCGATTGACGTCACTTGTTGTGCGCGGTTGATGGTGCGCGTTGTGACGTATTGTTTCGGGCTTAGATCACCCGATCCGTTACAATATATATATATATATTGTAACTTTTCGGGTGCTTCACGCGACACGGAAGGTGTCGCGTATGGCTAGTTACTTGTGAGTGTCTTTACTCTAGATTAATTTCTAGGGCTCCTTGGAAGAGGTAATCAATTTGTTAGTCCCTAATACAGACTAGGGTGGAGCGAATCACACCGTAGCTGCCTCCCTCAGACCTGGATGCTGCAAGCAGCACCGAGGCTGTATCAGACTTGGGATTCAACGCACTTGCCGAGACCGTATCTCGACTTGGGTACGCCTAGCGCACCGAAGCGAGTATCGGATCTGGACAGTGCAGTCGTCACCGAAGCTGTATATTAGCTAATTAAATGAAATGTGTTAGTCAGGTCAGTTCAGCCTACGGAGAAAAAGGTTGTAAAGAAAAAGGAAACCGTCCCGATTAACAAAATATTTAATTAATCAAATAAATCATAATGAGTTGAAATGGTTGCAACCGGAAATTTATACTATTATGAAATTACATAAGTTTTAACCTAATTTGTAGATTCAGCTATGCTACGATTCTACGCTCGTTTCTCGTTTAATTTTTCGTTATATTTTAAATTTGATAAATAGGAATCCAAATGGTAATGTAAATGAAAGTAGAAAAATAAGATAATAATTGACTCTAACGTAAAACCCCGCTATGGCAGTTTCCGTGATTAAAGAAATGAAGCTAAAGAGCACCAGGGCGCTCTGCCTGTCTGGCCTCAGAAAAGATAAGTTGGTGAGACAGCGTGGCGCTTTGCCTAACACTGCTACTGGAGCCATGTTAGCGCAGCGCTTATATAGTCACTGATTGACGTCACTTGTTGTGCGTGGTTGACGGTGCGCGGCGTGACGTATTGTTTCGGGATTAGATCACCCGATCCGTTACAATATTGTAACGCAGTTTTCTTTTAGGAAGAGGAAAACCACTACTACGTCACAATTCGACGCTTTCCCGTGTTATTTTTACTGAAACTTACTATATGTTGGGCGCCAGACGCTTTAGCGTCGTTTCTGAACCAAATTTTTTACAATACCATAAAACAAATTATTTACCCAAAATTACGAGAATGCAACGAGCGATAACTCAGCTAACTCAGTTTTCCGTAGCCTTAGATAGAGGGGCAGGGTACACCATACAAATTATTAATTCGACACGAGTATTTGAGGTAACATCAATCAATTATTTATTCAACGAGAGTGAGTAATTGAGTCGTACTGGTAACAGAATCAAATATAGATTTTCATTAATCGGTTACGATAGTTTTCCTACTTGTCGGGGTAGAATTTACGTATTTTATACTACGAACCGAGTCATAGGCGGGTCAGAGTTGACTCGATATAAAACTAGAAACTAGACTCCAGATTAGGTATCACAAAGCGATACTTCGTACCCAAAGCAAAATTATTTTCATAACGCCGCCTAAGACAAGGATTTTATATTTCAGTCGCTAGCCGACAAAGCGTGGTAACAAACGATACCGTCTTACTTAGGGGCTTGCTAAGCGTGATAAATACGATATCCTGAATTCTAGTTTAAACTCGGAACCGCATGGTCACTCAAAATGAATTAAACAAAGCCACGTTAATAGATCAAAGCTGTAAACGCTATAATAAACCCGATTCTATACGATATGATACTCGATGACACAGTATTAAACGATACTCAACTTTACGAAATGAATTTACTTTAAACCAGACGGTGTTAATGATAGATTATAACAAAATAGTCAATTATGACCAGAATCAAACAGAATTATAACTAAAGATTACTGTAACGCGAGGCCTAAGGCCACTCGCGGCTATCTTCGCTCAGGTTCTCCAGGAAAAGTACTTAGTCTACAGATTTCATGCACAATAAATATTTAACATACTAAATAGAAGAAAATACTACGATAGAACAAGCCAAAAAGCAATATATAATCAATAATAGCGAAAAAGCAATAGCAAGTCTACGAATTCGGCCAGACTCGAGGTTGTTCGATAAATTAAACAAATGACGAGCTTCTTAGCTCAAGAAATAACCATAAAACAGACTTCTATACGAACGACCTCGTGCCTTCACATAAAGAAATCAAGACCTTACCTTAATTTGCTTCAAGATAACACACAATCACTGATTTTAAATAGACTCGATAATTACAAGTTCGATATACGGCACACCGACGATAAGTAGGCGCAGACAGAGCGAAGAGTAGGCCGATTAGCCTACGTATCCTCCTTATATAGTCCTTATTTTCGCTCGTACCGACTTCTGATGGGTCACGTGGCTCATCTTTGTCCTAATTGGCTCTCGTCTTTTCGGTAGTTTCGACGAACGTATGAGGTGTCGTTGCGTTTCTCAGGAGGAACCTAGCCTACCCCTGCCGTTACGATACCCCTCTTCTTGCTGCCTTCCGATAGAACTCCCTGACGCTAGATTCATAAGAAATCTCGCTCGCCAGAGCTATATGATAATTCTCCCAAGGCCTTACATTATTAGTCAATCCTTAAGGAAATTGCACAATAGCCTCGCGCTGGACCACAAGGATCTCGCCCACGACAAAATTCAATAGGTTGGAACGCCGATCCGGGGGTTTTGTGGACCAACCCGGCCGCGATAACAGTTTCTGAGAGAGTAGTTCTACGATACCTGCTCCAGCTGATTAGTCATTGAGTGGGAGGCTGTGAATATTCTTCACCTGTCCTTGTACGCCACCCTCGTTTCAGTTGTGCAGTCTTGCTAAACGGTAGGCTCGTCGGAACAAAGATCTGCACGCCGATCGAGACGTCGATAATGACTGTACATGTTGAGGTTTCCTGATGAGCCATAGTTTCTTCGGTAGTTTCCACGACGGTGAATGCCTCGTAGAAGATGTACATGATTTACAAAAATAAAATAGTGCGTTAGTTTAGCCTAATAATTTTTTCCTAATTTGTCTTTTCCTGGAGACCTTGTCTGCGCCACGTATCATCGTATTTTTCGCCTAAATTCTCTTGTAACTGGGAATTCCAAAAATACCACGTTACAATATATATATGTATATATAAATTCCATAAATCGAAAAACCTCCGAAAAATATTCGTCACATCACTTGATGCCAAATATAATAGTCGGCCCTGCGCTGGCCGGCAGTAATACCGATGCACGATTCGCGCGCTGAGCTCTCTCTTTCGGGCATTACGGGAACTAAGGATTATCGTGGCTCCCCAACAATTTACAATCGCTAATTACAACGAATTGCGAGTTTTCACATAGAGACTTTATTCCTGCATGAAACAAAGATGTTTTTGAATAGGAGTGTTCGTCATGCCGTGTAGAATGGCGCTTACACAGTTATTTTCGCGTCAATGATGCGTGGGCTCTGATATTAGTCGAAATAAGTGACACGCCCACATTCTGCGATTAAAATTTTTTTAAATATTTCGATTTTATTGAATTTTGGGAGCTAGCTCGAACTTATTCCCCTTCAAACATCGGCTGCCAAAAGGACAATCCGATTGATAGCCCCGTTTCGGAGATATTCGGGAAATTAGATTGGTCGGTAAAAATCGTCTGGTCCCTCCCCTTAACCAAATATTCAGAAGCAATACCACTAAAAAACATGACATCGACAACAATCGCAAAAGCATTTGCAGAAAATTTAATTTGTCGCTACAGAGCACCCGAATCAATCCTAACAGACCAAGGTCCAAACTTTCTCAGCTCCGTCATGAAACAATTAGCAAAAATCTTTAAAATCAAACAAATAAAAACAACAGCTTACCACCCCCAATCCAACGGTTCCCTCGAACGCAGCCATCAAGTCTTAATCGAATACTTAAAACACTATATCAATAATAAAAATAACTGGGACAAATGGATCCGCTTTGCAATATTCTCGTACAACACATCAGTACACGAAGGTACCGGCTACACGCCACACGAACTTATTTTCGGAACGATAGCGCGCCAACTATCAAACATACGCCTAGACAAAAACATTTCAAACAAATATGAAGAATACCTCCAAGAAATAATAACCCGACTCAAAGAAACTAGACAAGACGCTACAAACAATCTAAAAAACGCAAAATCAAAATCAAAATTGAGATACGATAAACATATAAACGCGCACAGCTTCCAACCAGGGCAGTATGTCTATTGGATCAACGAAACAAAAAAGCAACTAGACGACCACTATAAAGGCCCATACAAAATAATTCGCATAATTAACAACATTAACGCAGAAATTCAAATAAACGACAACAAAACGAAAATAGTCCACATAAATAAAATCAAACTAGCCAAATGATAATTAATTAACAGAAATATAAACCAATAAACAAACTCAAAATTGAAATTAATTACCTAAGCTTAACTTACTTATTAATCTTACCTAACATATGAACAAAAACTCAACTAAAACGAGAACTAAGAAAGAAATACAAATACAATCAAAAAAAAAATTGATAATAATAATAATATATATGTATACGACTCGTTGAATAACAAAATAGTCCACAAAGACCACCAAATATATTTAGAGAAACTGTTCCCCTTTTATGCATTTGATAGTAATCCCGTGCAATTCCCTACAGTTCAGCATCAGTCCAACGGGTCCGACTGTGGCGTGTTCGCCATTGCCAGGGCCGGATTTGAAGTTGTTGTGACCCCAAGCTACATAAACATGAGGCCCCTTTTTCCTTATATTATATTAAATATCCCATAATAAATGTGAAATTTATTCAATGAAAACTGGCCAAAAATGCAAGTTCCGTTGGCGGATATTCTTTTTAATAACTTATATTAAAAAGAAAACGAATTATTCTTTGGACATAGTCTTTGGTTTTTATTGAACAGTAGAAATAAACTCAAAATACTTAAACATGTATGAAATACACAAAATACGTGAAACAAACATTACTTGTCTGTATGAAACGAGATATTCAAAACATCTGTCTTCGAGACTTGATGGCAGAAAAATCCGAAATGATGTCATCGAAGGATAAACTTCGTAGCTTGTCACTCTCGATGCACAAGATACTGAGGGAAGAGAGTTTGCCTTGGAGCATAGTTGTGCGGTTTTCATTTTTAATTCTCTTCAATCTACTAAATGACCTCTCCCCTGAGCAATTTGTTACCATCAGACTCAGAAATAAACGAAATATAGCTTCGACATTAGGAAATGCAGCCTGCACTTTATCTTCAGTTATTAATATATTATATACATCTTGATAAGTAGATTTTTTTTTTCCTGAATAGTTCTGTTTCATGTATACATGGAAATGTTTAATTTCGCCGTAAAAGTTATCATCAATATCTTCAGGGTAATCTTTCATGAGACGTTTCACATTCTTTTCAAGATCTTCGCTTGATTGGTCGAAATTCAAAAGAAATGAAAATCTCCGTGAAATATTCTCATATACTTCTGCCCTTCTTTGTAAATTAGTTTCCAAGGAATCAATTATCGGAATAAGTGATTTTATTCGGAAGTTTTCTCTTGGGGTGAGTTGAGTAGTGATGTCAGATGCATTCCCGTCATTGACTTGTTTTTTTCTGATTCTTCTTCTTTTATTGACACATTTGTAGTCCACATTTGGCAGTTTTTCCTCGGCCTTCTTTTCGAAACTATCGAAACTATTCCTGGTTTCACGCAAGAAGAAAGATAATGATGCGTACAATTTTGCACATGTACTCAATGACATTTGCGTATCTTGTAAAGTTTTGCTAGTTCTGTGAAACTGTTTCAATATACAGGGTGTCTGGAAATTCGCGCACCATCGACATACTGGCGGATTCCTTGCGAAAAATTAAGACGAAAGTTACCAATAAAAAAAAGTCCGCAACGGCTTAGTTTTTCTGTAAAATCATTTAATAACGAACCAATCAGCGTTCAGCTTTAGGAAAGAATGGTTAGAACATTGCATAGCCGTCCGCCCCACTCCTGGGCGAAGTGGGGAACACCACACATTATTGTCTCGATCTCGGTAGTGGGGGGGATGGCGATGTGGAGCTTTAGCCAGTCTTTCTTAAAACCGATGCTGATTGGTCCGTTATTAAGTGCTTTTACACGAAAACTAAGTCCTTGCGGACTTTTTTGCATAGGTAACTTTCGTCTCAATTTTTCGCAAAGAATCCGGCAATATGCCGATGGTGCGCGAATTTCCAGACACCCTGTATAATTCCATAGCACAAGCATGAACATAAATTCGAATTCTTCCATCTTGTCCTGAATGATGCCAGCTTCTCTCTTGGTTTCTCCATTTTCATTCTTATCGTTTTGAATTTGATCTAATGCATCATTTATCAAATCATAATTATCGATGATGGCTGCAGTAGCTTTAGCATGTGCTTCCCATCTGGTATCTGACAGACGTTTCGGTACCGCAGATTCAGAACCCAAATATGATTTCAGTGTAGCCCACCGTTTGGTTGAAGCAGAGAAGAATGTATAAATTTGCTGTATAACAGCGAAAAAATTTAATGCATCTACACAGCAATCAACCGCAGCCCGGCCTATGAGGTTGAGAGAATGCCCAGCAGAAGGAATACAGACGGCATATTTATTTACATCCAAAATTTTTTGCTGCATACCTTTATATTTCCCGGACATGTTTGCTGCATTATCATAGGACTGACCTCTACACTTATTGAAATTAATTCTGCATTCATTAACAAGATAATCAAGTACAACCTTAGCTAAATTTTCTCCAGAATGGTTTTGCAATGGAAGGAATGTTAAAAAACGTTCGATAGGATGGCCGTCATGTGGAGATACGTATCTTATAATCACAGTTAGCTGATCAACATGTGAGAGATCTGGTGTAGAATCCACGGACAAACTGAAGTAACCGGCTTGGCGCAAATCATCCAAAATAGATTTTCTTACTTTTTTTGCCATAAGGTCAATGACTTCGTCACATATTGTTTTAGATAAATAAGATGGCTTTCCAGATCCAGAATTTCCATAGCGTTCAATATGATCGGCGAGAAATGGATCAAATTTAGCAATAAGTTCTAATGATCCCAGAAAATTTCCGTTTCTTGGTGAATTGAATTTTTCGATATCCCCCCTAAATGGCAATCCCCGTTCCGACAATGTGCATATAACGCTGACCACACGTTGAAGAACTTGTCTCCAATACTCCTGTTCTTTTTTAATTTGATCTTCTAATTTCGAATCCAACGTGAATCCCCGTTTTCTTGTTAAGTATGTAAGCAAAGCTGTTCTATGATTTTCCGAATTTTCGTGACTTTGAATTAATTTAGGATTTCGCCAATCATTAAATCCATTATTGGCTAAACCTGATGATGAAGTAGATGTGGAGAAAAGCTTACAGACAAAACAATACACATAGCCAGTTGTTGGAGAATACCGTGCGTTTTCGTGGATGAGCGACATGCCTTGATCCGAAGATAGCCGAACGTACGCCCTATTATATGCAATTAAGGGTACATGTCATATATATATCAGTATTTCTGACATTCGACCCTTGACGGCAAACTGTCAGTTGCTGTAGAGCCTCTATATCTATTGGCCGCAATGTTTATAGGTTATTCTTTAACCACACGTAATTATTCAAAATCGATTGATCACTGATCCGCGTCATTCAGCTAGTTTTATGATTAAAGAATAACCTATAAACGTCGCCGCCAATGCACGTAGGCTCGACAGTAGCTGACAGCTCGCCGTCAAATGTCAAAAATACTGATATATATATGACATGTACCCTTAATTGCATATAATAGGGCGTACGTTCGGCTATCTTCGGATCTAGGCATGTCGCTCATCCACGAAAACGCACGGTATACTAGCCACTCTCTATTATATTTTTCGCCATTTACTTTGGTAGATTGAAAAAGACCAGGGGAGCAATATCTTGCTTGATTTTTAAATATCTGCTTGGATTTTTCAAACGGTCCCTCCCAATGTTGACAAGCAGAAGGCCCTTTTTCAACCCAAAATGAAATGTCTTCATTAGTTAAAGTCGTCCAAAGACCAACATCATCAGAGTATCTATTTGTAGTTTTTTGTTGCTGTTCTATTTCGACCTCTGCAATAATATCAACATCAGGTGCACTCTCAATTAAGTTTGTTTCATTCACCGAAGTTGATGATGTGGATGCTTGAGGCTGTTGCTGCTGGTCAAGCAGATTATCATCGTTTTCACCCTCGGTGGATGAAGTTTGTTTCACAATAGTAAAATAACTATCGACTTTAGGCAGACTTGATACCTGAGACTCTAACGCCTGCTTTTTCTTTCTCTTTTGACATCCAGATTCAAATGTTCTCTTCATTTTTAATCTTTCCTAAATTATATGTGGTTTAAGCATCCAATATCATCGCAAGTGAGTTATTTTTCACGGAATATTGACCAAATAAGCGACAAGAGTAAACAGTGATAGATTCATTTATATATCAATAACAATACTTACCCTTATTACAAGATGTGAAAAGATACTGCTTCACTATTATTATAAGATGCAAATCTTCTCGAGCTCGTCAATACCCCACAATCGAGTTCAAGTTTACAATGTATCTGTATATTCAATTCGTATTCGCCTTTACGTGCGCGCTCTGTTGCATTAGAAATCAGAATGACTGAACTATTGTAATAATATATAATATTTTTATTATTGCAAGAGCTCAAAAGATAGCAGCACACAATGTTTTTTCAGCAAGCGAACTACTTCTAAATTGGCTAACGATTCGTAGATGATAATTACGGGAAAAAAATGTTTTGAATTATTTTAATTTAATTAATTGATTCTTTCATTTCTATTTAAAACATTTCATGCTATATTCACTTGTCTGTGAAAATTTAGAAATTTCAAAACTATCATTTTTTCATATTGTGCGAGGCCCCACCTCGACGCGAGGCCCCAAGCTGAAGCTTGTATAGCTTATACCTAAATCCTGCCCTGGCCATTGCCTTTGCAATTTCGATCGTGAACGGGCACCATCCGGACGGAGTTATTTACGACGTTCCGCTAATGCGATGGCATCTTTTACAAATATTTAAGAGTGATAATATCCAAAACTTTCCTCGCATTAGGAGAATTAAGGTATCCGACCCTAAACCAAACACCGGTTTTTCAAATCGAGAATTGCATTGCATTCAAAAAAGCCCTTCGCAACAGCCCGTTTGCCAAAAATTTACCAGTACCGTTGTGGAATCGTCTAACGATCATTGAAAGATACCAGTGATCAAAAACAACAAAAATTTCCCACCGAATTCGAAATAGAAACTTCCCAGGAAAGATACACAATCCGAGGTGACTGGACATTTATCTAGATCTAGAGACACATCTGACGTTGCACGCGAAGATATAGTTAACGTGACCGCCAATACAGCAACGAAAACACGACGGCAAAAAATTCGTAATGCTCCCCCCATTTTAGATGACAAATCTAATCTAGAAATCATGTCAGGAGAGTGGCTGACCGACCTTCATATGAGTCGATTTGCGTACCTTTTACAAAGCTGCACAGAATATTCTCCCCGTGAAACATGGCGGATACAAATGCCTAGTACTATCGCGCCGGTTTCTGCGACTGAAAAGCACATTCAAATACCGCACAGTGATGATAATCATTGGGTATGCTGTGTAACATTGCATGTTACAATACGCTCACCTTCCCTTAGACGACCTTAGTTAGGGGGGTAACGAATGCCTGCGCAGCCGTGTGAATGCGTTAGGATAGCTACGACGCTAATTTTCACTCCGAGAGGCGACCGTGACCGATCTGAGATTGTTGAGTTAAGACTTATTCTTTTGTTTCTTTTTGCACTTTTTCTCTAATATGTGGGAGGCACGGCCAAACGTTTGGTGGAGATTCCCAATACCTGAAGATTGACGGACGAATGACTCGCTGAACTAACCGCGGGTTGGCATGAGAGCCCCGCGGACTACGTTTTTTTTATGACACCGAACTACGGAAGCCTTCTCACCTACGGCCAAGGACACGGGGGAGTGCCGACGGCACTCAGCAACGAGGGAAATCGGTGGTGGAAGAGATTCCCGCCACCCCCAAGAGCCGGCGAACCGTGGGCCTACTATGAAGACTTCCAACGTCGATGCGAATTTTGAGTTTTCGCGCGGCACGACAATACGCCGCCAGGTGTTAGGCGATCTAACAATCGATCGTCTAACGAGGGTGCTAACGACCGGCACCTTGCGATCAGAGGACACTCTGCCGTAGACTCTGCCGTAGACTCTGCCGTAGGCTCGGCCTTAGGCTAGATCGTAGATTAGTGGTTAGCGTACAAGTGCGCTTCTTGTTAGCGAATTTTTCTTGCGATTGAGTTTCGAGTCAAGTAGGATATTGAGTTTGTGAGACCCCACGGGGGAAATTTGTGGATTTTTGAGGACCCCCGAGGGATTGATTTGGGATTTCTCCTGCGAAGGAGACTATTTCATCAGGTGGCTGGCCAACGGTAAGCGATAGCTCACTTAGCCCACGAATGATTTGAATCCGGCAACGGCCATCAGCCATACTGCCTTGTTCGCAGCCACGAGGCTCATTAGATTTTGGGATCAAGTTAAACCGATCTCCGAGTCGGTGGGCCGTCACCAGGGTCCCAGAGAAAAAGTGATTTCGAGTCAAATTTTGGTTGGACCAACATTTCGAGTCAAATATACGATTTTTGTAGAGTCGAGTATCTCCGCACACGAGTGCGACAGAGACAGAGCCGGTCACCGTCGCGCTCTCTCTCTCACTCCCACGAGGAGAGTCAGCCGTTAGGCTAGACTAAGGCTGTTGTGAGTCACTTAGAGGCTTTTATTCATTGTACGAACGGTTTGCGAAATTCAGATTCCCATTTATATTTGTTCTTTTGTTGTTGCCCCGAGGCAGAGTTAGAATAAGTTAGTTAAGTAAGAATTGAAATAACATAGGTGGTCGGTAACGCAGAGGCCTAACCTCTCGTCGTCGCGGTTGCTGCCTAGCAACAGCCGTGGGATGGTTTTTTGAGTTGTTTCTATTATTTCTTCTATCTTTTTTTTTGTTATTTTGATTTTGCGCTACCACCACCGAGTAGGGTTAAGAATCGCCGAATTTAGTTGTTAACTAGTTGTAGGGAGCCGCATGGCTTTGATTTGTCGAGCCAATTAGTTTGCTTCCTTTTTTTTGTTTTGTTCTTTTTGCCGGTTATTGCTAACCCACGTGGAAGTTTAGTTTTTGGAGTATTATTTAATGTAAAGCACCCCCGAGGTGAGCAAGTATTGTTAGAATTATTATTTTCTTCTTTATTTAATTTTTTTTATTTGAATAAATTCTTTATTATTTTGTTTAATTTTAAATATCTCGAGTCGTTATTGTCTTAGCTAATCCCTCACATAATCCCGACCCCTCTCCGCGGTACTGAAGCTAGCCGCCGCTGGTACATATTCTTGAGGCTTCGTGGTTTTTCTTAATTTTCAGTTTCGTGGCGAAGATAGTTCGCCTGGCGCCCAAAAACATTTTAAAATTCGAGTTTTTTTTTAGCTGATTGTCGACTGGCTGGTCCCGAGGCCTAGTAATCCGGTCTAGACTCGAGGGCTAATAAAAAGTCACGTCACAGCTGTTATTTCGATAGTAAGTCGATTTTTATATATGATTCATTAAATTCAAAGAGGCTTCACAAACATCACGAAACGTACTTGAAACATTTGTTTCCCTTTTATCAGTTTGATTGCAAGCCCATTCGATTTTCAATAGTTCAACAGCAACCGAACTTCTCAGATTGTGGGGTATTTGCGATCGCCTTCGCAATATCGCTTGCAAATGGTCACAGACCAAACGACAGAATATATGACGTTCCTCGTATGCGAGCACATCCATTGACATTGTTCGAAAATAATGTAATTTATGAATTTCCTCGTGTTAATGTAAGGCAGCGTATGAGAACAAGAATGGATAATTATCCTTGTAAACGTAAGCTGTTATCTACAAGCGTTGAGCATCTAGATTTGCAACAAAATCAAAAAAGGAGGCCACTACCCACCTCAGTTGAACAAAGAGCCGTGATAATCAATAAGCACACATCACACGTGGAAAATCAATATGAAACTGCCGAAACAGAAATAGATGTTACACATCAGTCGCAAATACGTTGGTGTAGTAAGATCACTCAGGTGGCTGTAACAACTGAATTTAATCAAGCACTTAGTCAGAAAAGACGAGTTTCGATAGTTAATCTGAGTCAAGAATCTATGGGTGATGTTACACCTTATGTCAATAATTGCGAACCGTTAGATGACGAGACCGTGGAAGTTTTGGTTACAAATTCAAAACCAGTGATAAAATCTGGTCAACTTGCAACGGGCAAATGTACATTTAATACATGTGACAAAAGGTCAAATCATTGTGATATAGATGTGAAACGAATAAAGAACCGGAATTATTACCTTTCCAAGGCTGATAAGCTACGCGTTAGAGCACGGGAAATCTATTCTTTGGACGCTGCAAACCGAAGATCGAGAAAGCGCAAATATCATCATTTGAACGCTGAAAATCCGCGTGAGAGAATGCGCAGATATTATCGTTAAAACGCTGAAAAAATGCGTGAGATAATGCGCATATATCATAGTTTGAACGCTGAAAAATCGCGTGAGAGAATGCGCAGACATTATCGTTTGAACGTTGACAAGCGGCGAGCTTTGAGACGAATCAGATATCAGTTGAATCTTGAACGCGATCGTAGGTGTAACATATATAGTATTCGCAAAACAAAAAACGAAATCGCAAAGCAGAAAAAAAAGACTGCCAAAAAGATTCTGACAAAGTATGTGCGCTATCCGTGAGGTACCGGTATGTGTATGTGGAAATGACCGATTGTATAGACTACTAAGTCGATGTATTAATACAGGAGGTCAGTCCTTCTCGAACCACCAAAGGAGAAATACCAAATAAAGGCTCTAAACATATACACTACGAAAGATCTCTTTCATCTACCCAAATCCCGCAATTGGACAGTGGCGACGAGGATATTGGAAATAAATTAATTGCATGTGAAATAAATGATCAATACAAAATTAAAGCAGTGTCCGCCGCGGAAATTAACGGGTGCATATTTGCTGACCGATATACGTCGAAATAAAGGCAAATGGATCAGGAATAAATGAGTGGACTGAAAGATGGAGATGTGAAGAAGAAAGTTGAATCCGGATTAACAAAGTGGGTGTACGAACTGAATAAAGAGTCATTGCTAAAAATTTGTGCACAATATGGACTAGAGGGATCAAGTACAACTTCCATTGATGAGTTAAGGAAGACGTTAGCTACGTTCGTGAAATCGAAACAGCCTTCGAAGAAAGACGTAAGCGAAAGTTCAAAAATTACCGTAGCTGAAAATACAGAAAACGAGGAAAAATCAAAAATCGAGAAGAACAACAAAATGGCAGGGTTTTTAAGTCAAATAGAACCGTTTCAAAAAGGTGGTAATTGGTCGTTATTCGAAGAACAGCTGGACGCCTTCATCGAACTAAATGATGTAGCTAAAGAAAAGAAAACACCTTTGCTCTTGACAAGGTTGTCGACAGCTGTGTTTGAGGATTTGAGAGCGCTGTGTGATCAAAAACCGTTATCTATGAAATACAAGGACTTAGTACGAAAGCTACGAGACCACTACATACAAGTAAACGAACACTTACATCGTTACGCGTTTCGGGAACGTAAACAAAAACCTGGGGAGACGATCCAAAATTATGTTGTCTCACTGAGAACTATGGCACACAAATGCAAATTTGCCAGCACGGAGATAGAAAGTCAAAGAAATATCAAAGATCAACTAATTTCGGGCGTGAACAGCCAATTGATGCAATATGAGTTACTGAAATCATCGAAACCATCACTGGCAGAGTTGGTCGAACTGGCTAAAACGATCGAGATTGCGGACGCTAAGGTCAGTGGAGCGGGACGAAGCGTCATAACGCACGCTCAACCACCAGACGAAAACAGTCTACATGTGATCTTCGGGGGCCAAAGTAAGGACACGTCGAGAAATCCACAAAAGTTCGGCAACCGCACATCCACGCAGAATAAACAAGGTTGTAACGACCTGGCGAGTCAGTCTCCTGTAAACTGGGAAGTTATATTTGCAACGCGAATCAGTAAAATTGGGTCTACGAATCGCGGCGAACGTACCCTAGCGTCAAGAGACTTTACTTCGCGCGTTACCGATAAAGAAGACTCCCTTTCAAATACACATGTATCGGGATACGGGGAGTAATAGAGAAAGATTCCTTATCGAGGAAAATATGATGACCGAATGGAAAATTTGTAAAATAACGTTTTCTCTTACCTTATGCAGTTGAGTGATTCTGTTGAGATCGGAGTTTACAGATGTCTAGGGTCCCCCAGTACAGTAAGGATGTCGTCAGAAAGTATCGGTAGGGGTTGTTTTTGTGAACTGAGGATCGAGTTAGCTATCTCCAAATAGAAATTGATTTCCTCAAAGGGTGATCGTTCGGGAATAGTTAGAGTTGGGTTCGTTGGGAGTGAGTCTTCCCGTTTAATTTCAGAGCTGGGGGGATGGTCGAGCGTCACTAAGGGCGTAGCGGGTTGTTGGATTAATGATGAGTTGTCTATGCGGTTGTTGAGTGGGCTTTGAGTTCCTTTTACTGAATGGTTATTCTCCTCAAGAGATTGAGGAGATCGGGTTGATGTGTTTGGAACTAGAGGACCACTTTGAGGAATCAGTTCTGCGTTGAATGAATGTGGTGTATTGAGGGACGGGAATTCGACTATTATTCGTGTATCTCCACCTGGAGGCAATAGTAATGATGTTGGGGTTAGGGTCACGGGTTGTTTGGTTGTATGATCGCTCGTTGACAAAAAGGGGCATGAGTCTTCAGTATTTTGAATTACATATATGGTCAAGGGCTTGGAAAACGTTGCGAAGGTTATTATGGAGTTGTATTAATGTTTTCCTTGTTTCTAATGGTAGTCTGGAACGTTTAAGTCTTTTATCATCGGTTCCCTTAGTGACTGGCGGTTTTCTGGGCATTAGATGATCTGGTATGATCGTAGGATAAGAAAGAACAAGGGACACTTCGGATGACAACTTAAGGTACAATCAAAGATATTCTCTTCGATATTAACCCCGTGACCAGAGATATTGTCTCTGGGTGTCAGCGCCGAGGCTGGAGGTTTTCGGAATGTAGGTTGAAGAATGTGAGGGAAACGGTGAACTTCAGATGACAACTTGAGGTAAAATCAAGGATATTCTCCGAGATAATTACCCCGTGACCAGAGATATTGTCTCTAGGTGTCAGAGCCGAAGTTGGGAGTAAAAGGAGTACTTCAGGCGACAACTCGAGGCATAATCAAGGATAATTTCCGAGATAGTTACCCCGTTACCAGAGATATTGTCTCCAGGTGTCCGAGCCGAAGTTGGAAGTAAAGGGAATACTTCAGGCGACAACTCAAGGCATAATCAAGGATATTCTCCGAGATAATTACCCCGTTACCGGAGATATTGTCTCCAGGTGTCCCAGCCGAAGTTGGAAGTAAAGGGAATACTTCAGGCGACAACTCGAGGCACAATCAAGGATATTCTCCGAGATAATTACCCCGTTACCGGAGATATTGTCTCCAGGTGTCCGAGCCGAAGTTGGAAGTAAAGGGAATACTTTAGGCGACAACTCGAGGCATAATCAAGGATATTTTCCGAGATAATTACCCCGTTACCAGAGATATTGTCTCCAGGTGTCCGAGCCGAAGTTGGAAGTAAAGGGAATATAGGTTGGGGAATGTATTTGAGGATGTCGGGCGATGACGTATTAAGGAAAGAAAAATCGTCAGTAACCAGAAGAGTAAACAAAATTACTTACGTTTTGTAAAATTAAGAGACTCGTTCTCGAATATTAAGATTTATTCGGTTTTGTTAAGTTTACAATTTAAGATTGGTTAATTACTTAGTACTTGTATATTCGACCAAGTAGACTTTAGAGACTTTTATGACTGTTAGAGTCCAAGAAAACTGAGAAAATCAAATGCAAACCGATCAGGGGGAACAGTAGCGTGACAATTAAGAGCCGATTAACCCTTAGTAGTCACTCTGGGTCCAAAAGACCCAGACCTATTTTCGACCGGGAATACGGGTCCCTAAAATCGGAAAATTAGGGTTTGTGGCGCTATCTAGCATTCCTTTGGACCTTCGACTACAGTACCGAGCAGGTAGATTTTGAGTCGGGCCGTCAGTCGCAGAGTGGCAGCTGTTAGAAGAGGACGGTGTGAAATTTGTGGGTCTATTAGACCCAGTGTGACTTAAGCGATAAAAAAAATTTTTTTGGAGCAATTTTTTTTTCGAGTTTTTTTTTTTTGGAATCTCTTCAGGTAAGTAAAATAAAGTTGTATGCACAAGTAGAATTTTGTTTTTTGAAATTTATGCGAAATTTCTAGGTTTAAAAAAAGTCAGAAATGCCGTATTTCTTGCGCTCCCATACTATTTGCGAGAAATTGATCGAGGAGGTCGAGGACCAGCCTGATTTAGGCGATGAGGCCAGTGATGATGATCATCTGTCGGAGCAATCGGAGTCTTCGAGCTACGCTGAGGAAAGCGACGAAGAAATCGAGACCGAGAATGCCGCCCTGAGCGAAAGACTGCTGAAATCTCGTGCACGTGGGCGCCCGACAAAAACGATGCGATTTGTGCGGGCCCAAGACTGATCGCAAAACTAACCAGCTCTGCCCAAGCTGCGAGCGTGCCATGTGCGACGAGCACCGGGTCTATTTGTGCGCGCAATGTGGCCATGGCATTGAGTAATTTTTTTGTGTGTAAAATACACTACTACTGATGTAGGAGTGTCATTTTGATTTGTTTCCATGCCATACATTATTTTTTTCCTAATAAAACTTACATTTTCCCATATGTGCAAGCGTTCGATTTTTTTCCTTCCAAATCCCACCTTCGTCGGACGACATAAATATACTTTTTGGAAAGTCCACAAAAACCACAATTCCTACTTCAAAGTACATTGTTTCCGGATTATAAAACCATTTTTTTTTTTTTGGTCAACACATACAAGAGTTACAGCCATATATGTAAAAAAAGTCATTTTTTACGAGTTTTTTTTTGCATAATTTTTTTATCATATTCAAAATTTGATTTTCGATTTCGGACCGACATCGTTGTATTAAGTAAGGTTCAAACTGTACTTGACTATTTTTTTCATACCGCTCAATGCATTATTCCATTATTTATAACAATTCAAAGTCGCCTGGGTCCAATTGACCCAGTGTGACTACGACGTGATTCTAGCGAAGTGTGACTACTAAGGGTTAAGAAAGAGCCGAAGTAGGGAGCCGATGATCGAGAGAGCGATTGATGGCTCCGTTGACCCTTTTATATGAATAATTTCTAAGAGTGGGGTTTATTTCTCTAAATCTCATTGGTCAAATATGTATATAATAAACTAATGAAGGAGGAGATTCAGAGTAACGCCCAATCGTTAGGATCTCGATATGTGAAAACAATGTGCATCAAACAATTGGTGACCCCTTCTTTCATGCGTCTCCCCCGCCTGTGAGTCTCTAGTTTGTGGTGACATGGATATATTTTTATATATCCGTTGAATTTCTGTTTATTACGCATTGCTTCCTCTCCAGATTTAAGACGTTTACATTAGTGTGTCGATTATTCCGTGGGGCTACTCTACTCTATGCCTCCTTCTTGGAAATGTATTGTAACGTATCAGGCGTTATGCCTGATACGAATACATGAGACTACCGCGCAGCAACCCGCACGCATAACAACTGACGTCACAAAGCGCTATATAATGAGCTGTGCTGCTCGTCAGAGCAGCGCATTCCAGGTATAGCACCGGTGCGACTCACTCCTCATTATTTGCCAGGACCTGACAGGCATAGGGCCCAGGTACCTTATTAGAGTCATTTTGCGAGACGGAGTCACCTACAGCAGAGGCTTACGTATAGAGTCAACTTAGCTAATTATTCCATTTCAATCTCAATTTCAATCAATCAATACATTGTCTATTATTTTCACACATTTATAACGGTAATATCGTGGCTTAGCCGAAAACTCAAAACGCACTCAAAACTTAGGTTATTCTTATAATTTAACTATTTAGGTTAATATTTTCTTTTTGTAATATTCTTCGTTTGTAAATATTTTCATCTTTAATTTCGTAGAATTAAACTGTTATTCAATTGAACTGCTAAAATCCATTTCTGAACATTTGTCTTTCACCTCTTCTACTAATCAAACCATAGCTAATATACAGCTTCGGTCAGGCAAACGCTGCCCAGATCAGATGCCTGCTTTGGTGCACTAGTTGCATCCAAGTCAGGGTACTGTCTCGGTAAGATAACGCCGACCCAAGTCTGATACAGCCTTGGTGCGGATCACCGCATCCAGGTCTGAGGGAGGCAGCTACGGCGCGATTCGCTCCGCCCTAGTCTGCATTGGGCACTAATATTTTATTATTTCAAGGAGTCCTGATAAATAATTCTAGACAAAGAACTCACAAGTAACTTCCGGCTCGCGTCACCTTCAGTGCCGCGATCCGTATCATCCCCAAAAGTTACAGTACATCGTTATTAATTAAGTTATAGGTTTTATTTGTTAACATTAATAGACATTGCATCGTCGAAGGGACTTACTCTGGTATTTAGATATAACTGCGGATGTTAATACGTATGGGGAATTCCACCCCAACCCGACCTACGGCTGACCCTCACCCCTTTCGATTTCCGTCATAATTTTTTATGTTGTTCGACCTTTTCGAAAAAACACTCTGAATTTTTTTCAGATTTTTTTGAAACCGTACGATCCACCTACGATTTTTGGAAATGAACACATCGATAGCCCCAATCGAAAAATCTGAAAAAATTCTCTAAAATCTTTTTTGAGTTTTCAAAATTTTGAGTCCTATAGCCAAAGTGGGCAGACGTTTGCTTCTCATATTATTCAACGATGTTCTCGGAAAAAACGCTGAACATCATAGAAGCGAACGTCTGCTCACTCTGGGTCAAGGCTTAAAAATGTTGATAAAAGAAGCCGAATTTTTCAGAATTTTTTCAGATTTTTCGATTCGGGTCAAGATTTTGAATTTTCCACAATTCGACTATTCTTCTCTCGAAATGTTCTTATTTTCGCAGCATATCTTTCGCGTACCGTACGTCTGCAGAACATCAAACAGAAGAATCTAATTTACAAAATCGATTCGATAAAGCATTAACAGTTCATGGTACTCTGAAATTACATGCGGTCATTCCAACATCTCATAATCTCGTCGAAACAAAATTATTTTCCGCATCAGAAAAATTTGATTCGATGAAAATTATGAATTGATATAAAACAGAGGTGTTCCACTAAGTGTCATCCAACGAATCATCGCTAAAAACATCGGCCCTTTTCAAAGCCACCAAAATATTGCAAAAGATCCATCAGTCATAACTCCACTATGCGACACAACGAGCTTGCCGGAGTAGTGCGGACGTGGATTGGCGCGCGCGGCGACGCGCAACGAGACGTTTTATTTTTTTCCTCGGTCCAGGTATTTTCTCCATAAATTTTTTTTTTAGGATTGAAGGGAAAGGATCCAGGTAACTAAAAAAAATCATCTCCATGAATTTCTTTGAGTCCCGCGAAAATGCAGTAAAATTAAGAAAAAAAACGACAAAAAAAAAGTGAAGGAATTCTTTCTTGTGGCATTGACATTTTTTTCATGAAAGCGTATTCTGTTAAGAACAAAATGATTCAAAGATCAATCCTCTCCGTTGAATACTTTTGGAGATATGAATTTTTAAACATAGCGGTGCAACACCGGTTTACGAAAATTCACATAGCTCTAACTCCGCCATTTTTGAAAATTTTTCAAAATCCTCGAAGTTGTATTTTTTTTTTTCCATAGTACTAAAGATATTTTGAATGGCGCAAAAATCCGTGACTTCACGGTTTATTTTCGAGTGAAGTGACGTGGATCCGCTCACATATCTATCTATCCTCTTCTGCTTTCCTTTTTTTGAAATATTCTAGCAGTGATCCGTCTGATCTGCCCTCTCTCTGCTCCAGGTCTCTGCTTTGAACGGTCTCCCCCTCTTTATCGTCGCAATGAGCCTCTTGGCGTCCCCCACTCTTCTACGTATTCTTCTTCACTCTCCACCCTTTTTTCCTCTCCTGCCTTTGACTCGCGTAGTACGTCTTTATCCATTCGCGTCTGCGCTCTCCCTCCTGTCGCTTGCAGCTTCTCGGTTAGGTACCCTACATATTTTACTTTTCTCACCTCTCTCTGTCCTCCCTTTTCTCTTTCTATTTCCTCCCTGATTACTCCCGTTCTCCTATTTCTTCCTTCCTAATTCTTTTTATCCTTCCGTGTCTGGTTCACCGCTGCTTTCGCTTCTTCCACACCTACTCACTTTACTAACTTATCTCTACGGTTTCCAATCCGGAAGTTCTTATTCTGATGAAACTATCCTTTCTCTCAGATCTTCGCGGAGCTTACAGTCATCATTAAATTATTACTGATAAAAAAGAAGCACTAAGATCATTTAGAGTTTTCAGAGCAATGATAATAGTGAGAATAGTGCATGTATTACTGCCAATATATTAATATAAATATAAATTATAATATTAAAGATCCAATAAAAGTTCGGCCATAAAAGGATATAATATTCAAGATCGATCTCCAATAGAATTTTTATTCTCATATGTCAAAACCTAATATATTTTGCACGTTATTTTCACAAAAAAATACTCAGATATTGTACGTGTAAATCACTAGTTGATATTTTGTTAAATAACCTCATCAGCTACATTGATATTGATCATGTATAGTTATATTTAATAGTCATAATGATTTTCTTCTCTGCTCTTTATTCTGTTTTCTTAAGTTTACTTTCTACTCTGCTATCAATTAAATACTAGACTAACCACATAGGTATAGCTTTGGACATTGGCCATTATAGTTGTTATAGAGATGATACGGTAGGGTTTTTGCAGTTCCGGTGGGATTGAAATACAGGTTCTGTACAGGTTCTGTACAGGTCTATTCCATATTTTTTATGTTGACCTTTCTGAAAAGTTGAGACAGAAGACTAGCGAAAATATTTCCCTCTCTCTCTCTCGATTCAGAGTAAAACTGTAAATGCGTTCGTTCTCAAACGAATAATATTTCGAAGAGAAAAACCAGAGTTTTTCTGAGAAAAAAGAACTATACTGAAATCTTATAATAACGACTTAAATCCACTATCCACAAAGACCAGTCTAACTGTACTTTTTTGAGTTTGCACAGCAATCTCTTGCTACATTTGTAGCATACAAAGTTGTGGTTTCCACTTATTGTACTATTTGCGGTAAGGCTTTTATCACAGAACGGAAAGCTGAATTCATAATATTGTAAAACAGAGGGTAAGTCAGACATTTTTTTTTAAACTAAATATCCTGTATGGGTCATACATTGGTAAAAAAAAGAACAAGAACACGAATAGACAATCAGCTCTAGATTTTGTGCAGTAATCACAGTTGAATGAAAAAAAAACTGTTTATCGTTCAACTCAACAGTTTTGACTCATCTTGTTATACGAGGTCTTTATAGTCAAAGTACGAGGTATTATTTACCGTTTACTATTATAGTACGACTAATTCTAACCCTATTATCACGATTAACTATATATGTATTGTGACATGGCAAGTCACAAACCCCCCAAACCACGCGGAAACTAACGAAGATAGCCGAGGCCGATCGGCAGCGTGAGCCGATCGGCACTCTAATCAGAGACCGAGAACGTACCAGACACGAAAATTGTGAGAAGGAACCCTTTTTTTTAGACCCCGCTGCAATTACCGTAAGGTCAGTACCTACCAGTAACTACGCATATAGACTAACCGCCTACACATCCCCACAGACCGTTACACCTCACACCAAACCCCACACGTGTAATTAGCCGAAAATAAGAATAGCAAATAAATAATTAAGTACACCGTAACCCTCACGAGTCATCACTTCCCCGCCCTACCTCCATAATTAGCGGACGGATAGGTAACCGTTACAAATTGGCGCCCAACGAAAAAATCCACGAATTTCCCAGTAACACAGGACATTAAACAATTCACAAAACACATTAAAACACGAGAAAACAGGGTACAAAGTAGAAAAGTAGAACGGTTTTACACGAGGCGAGTACGAAAAACACGGTACAGAAATTCAAATACGAAACGGTCAAACACACAGACACATAATGTCACTAAGACGGCTAAGCGAACCGGCGTTGCCAAGCGACACACAGAGGCACGGGCCTGTACGTGCGCACTTTATAAACAACACGCTGGACATAGATCCCATAAACACACAAGGTACACACAGATACATACAAGCACAAGGGACACACACACACTTCCGACCACGCATGCAAGTACACGAACCATACAGAGACGATAGGACGCACAACACTCGGCACCTGCTATGTGCCGGGAACTTGACAGGGAAGTGCAACATACGTTGCATAGCACGCACATACAAAACACACAACCAACACGCTTCGAATCAGCGGAGTACACACACACTATACAACCGAGCCCCAATCACGCAAACACATACGGGCAGAGATTTTTCGACGACCGGCGAAGACAAGAAACAACAGGCGCGGAAACGTTTTTAGGCACTAATACGCGAAACATACAACACATACGTAACCTGATAGACCTGGACCCACCACAAACACAGCCGATAACGTATGACACACAGACGATACAACCACAACACACCCAGTACCTTAATAACAGTTATACACAAAAATCGACGATACCAATTAAAGAGATTCAAGGGTGGAACATAAAATACTCGGGAGAAACAGGCGAGGACTTATACGAGTTTTTACAAAACCTCCGCGATCTACAGTTAGGTTACGCTTTAGAAGACAAACAGCTGATCGACAACCTCATACCGGTATTAGACGGAACAGCGAAACAATGGTATAGATTACACAGAGGAAAATGGAACACATGGCAAGAATTTACAGCACACATACAACATGCATTTTTAGACACACGCCGTAGAGACAAAATAGAAGAGGACATAAGAAACTGCGTACAAGAGGAAACACAGACAATTACGGAATTTTTAATAAAAATAAGAACACTCTTCACGCTGCTAAACCCGCCATACACACCGACACAAGAGATAGAGATCACATACAGAAACCTTAGACTAGAATACAAACAATACATAAGGCCACACGAATTTAGATCGTTCGAACAGTTAGAAAGCGCAGGAAAACAATGGGAAACAAACATCGCATGGGAGGAGGCGAGACAAAAGACGAAGAACACCCAGTTAACACAGCAACCTAGGAACACATACACGCAATACACCCCACAAACACAATCACGTAGATTCCTATTACCAACACCAGACATCCAGCCACCGTACACAAACACAACACAAACACACCCACAGCTTCAATCAACACAACGCCCCGCGATCACATACACATCACCGACATACACATCACAGCCAAACACGCAGACGGGTACAACAGTACGCCGCTGCTATAACTGCAACGAACCAGGCCACATGAGATGGCAGTGCACAAAACCGCAACAATCGGGAAACGAATAAGGGAATGCCCAGAACGGGTGGAGGCAATTCCCGAAACGCACAATACACATACACCCGAACACGCAACATACACAATCACACATAACCCACGCGATCCAAGATTCCACATAAAAATAGAAATGGACGGGTTAGAATTCAATGCACTGATAGACACGGGATCAACACACTCATACCTAGGACAGAAAATAGGAGAAATTTTAAAAGACAGACACACACAAATACAGGAGACACCGAACACAACAGTCTTAGTAGCGAACGGTACAAGAGCCGGAATATCGGGCATAACAACACGAACGATTCAAATAGCACACACAACTAGAGAATTAGAATTAGGCATTATACCCACACTCGCTTGGACATGCATCATCGGCATCGACGCCATAAGACAATTTGGTATGCAACTAGACTTTGCACAAAACACTTGGACACTAAGCGAAAAACCAAACCAGACATTCAGAATGGAACGATGGCCACAGACAACCCCAATACCATTACAGACACCGAGGCAAAACCCCAGTAAACAGTCAGAAAACACAGAACAGGAAACAAATACACATCATAAGGAAACTAAAGAACAAGAAACACAAACACACACTAAACAAGCAAAGGCAGCAGCATTGCAAGAAAAGAGAGCTAGAGAAGCACTCATAAAAAACTCAAAAACAGAGGGACCGGAACAAACACAAACAGACACTCCACCAAAGCGAAAATCACTATTACCGACCCCAAATATTCCACCTAATCCAAACCTATATAAAGATACACAAGAACAAAACGCCGCCGCAACGGAACAAACAGAAACAAACACTCCACGAAGGAAAAAACCACTATTACCCACCCCAAAAATGCCACCTAACCCGAACCTATACAAACCGACAGATATGCAAAATACAGACAGAAGAAAACACACACAGACGGAGATACCTATACGAAAAGTATTGCTACCGACACCAAATATCCCACCAAATCCAAACCTATACCCCCGACACAGTACACCGCCACCGCGAATCTGCAGCGGAATACAACAACTCACAGACACACAACACACAGAACTGCAAACACTTCTAGCAAACAAAATCACATTACTCCCAGGACAGTTAGGACTAACACACCTAATATCACACAAAATCGACACACAAGGACACACCCCCATCAAACAACGCTATTACATGGTATCACCAAAAATAAGAGACGCGATATACACGGAAGTAGACAAGATGATCGAGGAAGAGGTAATCGAACCATCAGAAAGCGAGTGGTCAAGCCCAATAGTAATGATAAAAAAGCCTAACGGCACATACCGATTCTGTTTAGATTTTAGGAAGGTAAACTCGGTATCACGGAAAGATGCATACCCCCTCCCATACATGACAGCAATACTCGATAAATTACGCGCAGCACAATACATATCTAAACTCGACCTCAGTCAAGCATACTTTCAAATACCACTACACGAAGACAGCAGACACATAACAGCATTCACAGTACCGGGAAAAGGATTATACCAATTTAAAAGGATGCCATACGGCTTAACAGGAGCACCGGCCACCTTCCAAAGATTGCTAGACAAATTAATAGGACCCGAATCAGAACCATACGCATTCGCATACCTAGACGACATAATAATCGTAACACAAACATTCGAAGAACACTTACACTGGCTAGGAAAAATACTACATAAAATTACACACGCAGGACTCACAATTAACCCAGACAAATGCGAATTCGGCTGCGCACAAGTTAAATACTTAGGATACATAGTAGATAAACACGGATTACACGTAGACCCAGAAAAAATACAACCACTGACAGACTATCCGGAACCGAAAACATTAAAACAATTGAGACGATTAATCGGAATGGCTTCATGGTATAGAAGATTTATCCCAAATTTCGCACACAAAACAGAACCACTAACACGACTACTAAAGAAAGATCAGAAATGGACCTGGGGAGCGGAACAACAACACGCAACGAACACAATCAAACAAATCCTCACAACACCACCCACACTCACATGCCCCGATCACACACTACCATTCCAAGTACAAACAGACGCGAGCGGAACAGGCATAGGTGCAGTACTACCACAAACAAAGAAGGAAGAAGAACACGTAATAGCATACGCCAGCCGTGCACTTAGCGAGGCGGAGAGAAAATACACAACAACGGAACAGGAATGCCTCGCGGTAATTTGGGCAATATACAAATTCAGACCGTACTTGGAGGGGTACCATTTCACAGTAATTACAGATCACAGCGCACTCAAATGGTTACACAATTTAAAAAATCCAACAGGCAGACTAGCAAGATGGGCACTAGAATTGTTAGAATACGATTTCGAAATTATACACAAAAAAGGCACAGCACACCAAGTACCAGACGCACTATCACGATTACACGAACACGAAGAACAATTACAATTAGGCGCGATAGAAAACACCTCAGATAAATGGTACACATACAAAAAAACACAAGTTCAAACACGACCAGAAAAGAACGAATCATGGAGAATACGCGACACACACCTATACTTCCATAGACCCGATCCACTACACTCCAACCT